>OX101726.1:3525498-6048164 GCA_944452665.1 Stenoptilia bipunctidactyla | reverse complement strand
AAGGAGTAATTTTAAATTTAGGTACCATTCAGCATTCGCTAAATTACCAGTTCTCCGTTTTAGTAGGTACTATTCAGATTTGCTGAATTACCAAGTTACAAGGAGTAATTTTAAATGTAGGTACATTTCAGCATTTGCTTAATTACCAATTCTACTTTTTAGTAGGTACTATTCAGACTTGCTGAATTACCAAGTTACAAGGAGTAATTTTAAATATAGGTACATTTCAGCATTTGCTTGATTACCAGTTCTCCTTTTTAGTAGGTACTATTCAGACTTGCTGAATTACCAAGTTACAAGGAGTAATTTTAAATACTTATAGGTACATTTCAGCATTTGCTTATTTACCAATTCTACTTTTTGGTAGGTACTATTCAGACTTGCTGAATTACCATTATGCTAGTTATATTTCACTTGACTAATTTCATTTATTTATAATCTCATACATGAGTAATCACTTTATTGTGACTTTGGAAAAATACTAATTCTGCTTTTAGTTTTAATTAAATAAGCAGGTTTTTTTCTTTTTTTTATTATGTTTGATTTCTGTATCGATTCTTTTTTTTTTTACTTTTTTTTTGTAAATTGCAGGTGTTCAGTTTGATTTTTAGAATAGAACTTCCACGAAGGCCTAAAGTAGCGGATCAAAAGTTATTCTTTTTACCCGAATTTTTTTTTATTGATTTTAGTGATTACAATATGACTTTTCATAAGATTTCATTATTATAGTAACATTTAAGGAATATTTTTAAATCGGAATGAATTACGTAACACAATTTAATAATAATTGAGTGTCATTACATGTTATTTCTCTTTTGTTAACTTTATTTTGGTTATTCTACTCATAATTACACATTATTGTCAGATATGTAATAGTCCTACCCTGCTACATGCTAAAGATTCTGTTTGGTAACGAACATAGGAAATTAATATGAAATTACTTATTTAAAATAAAGTCAACGATGTTAAAATTCTTAGTGTTCCTTTTTTTATCATCAAGTTATTCATTAACTCATCAAGTAAGATATTTTATCATCATCATCATCACAACTCTTTGTAATGAGGTATTTTATAGTTAAAGTGAAATATATTGTATGTTTTGGTTCTTGCTTATTAGTTTTAAACCTGTATTGCAGTTTTGTAGGCGCCAATCAAGAAATTGCACTTGCAATTAGGTACTATCTGAATGATTTTGCACTTAAAAAATATGTACACAACTCGGACAGGCCGGCGCCGTGATAGGCAGGTAGCTGTTACTGGGCACGCCGTTTTGCCGTACGAGATTGTTGTTTATAACAAAGGAAAAGACCGAGAACGATATAATAAGTCTAGTTGTGCTTTTTTTTTTAATTACATAGTCGTTCTAAATGTAAGATATTAATATGGTGGATATCAACAAGTGAATACATTTGATGATTTGGCATTATTTTTTACAGGTGTAGTTTTAGCAAGCTTATAGGTTTATGCACGCACATACCTTAATCCTCGTCGCCACTTGTAACGTCCACTATTTTAGGTATTGTGCACACAAATAAAACAATATTATTTTGACTTGTATGTCCACGACCGGTAGCGTTAGCAGTACCGTATGGAGTGACGAGCGGAATACAAGAGACCGCGCGCCCCTCCCGGTGCTGCCACCACTCCCCGATGTAGAACCATTTAATTGCATATTACACTAAACATCATGTAAGATTGAGATCAATTAAACTTTGATCTCCGATAAAAAAATAATTTACAGTGATAATTGATTTTAAGAACAAACTTTCATTTTTTTGCTCTCTATAAATAAATAAATACTCAATTCTTTATAAAGTGCCTAATGCCACTTTAACAGATTAGTTTTAGTAAATTATGTTTTTGCAATACCTACATTTTATTTTATTTTTATACTTTTTTTACTTCCTCTAAAAAGTTGGTTTTACTTCTCACTGTTTTATTTTATTTTACATATTGATATAATGAGCTTGTTGACATCGTTTTTTATTGTTTTATCATGATTTGTATTTTTTTAAACCAATAATTTTAATCACCATCTTAAATTGACATAAATTTAATTTTTTTTTTGACATTACAATCCTAATTGACATTCCTTTTTTATTGTTTTTAAATCTACCGCTTTTGACATTATTCTGATGAACATTATCTAAAATTTGTATTTTTTTTTCTTTTTACATAATATTTAGGTATAAAACCGGGTATTTTTTTTTCATTTTGTGTGTTTTGACATTCTTTTTAAATTAAATCCTTTTTGACATAATATTATTCAATTTTCATTAATTTTTCCTTTGTATTTTTTGTTTTTGTTAATAATTTAATATAGCCGAGTAATGTGTGTGTTTTAATAATAATGAATGATGTATATGCCTGTAATTGATATGTGTACTAGATTTAAGAATTTTTGTAATATGACTGTAATTATTTTGTATGCATATTGTTGGCGTATCTTGCTTAAATAAATAAATAAATATAAATAATTATTGGATTCTTCCATGCTGGACTGGGAGCGAAAGAAAAACATAGAATGTACCAGCTGCTTCTCTTCCTGGGCATACTGTAAAAGTCAGTTAAGGGACAGAGGTTTTATTGGGTTTTTTTGTAGGCGATAGGCTGAGCCCCTGTCACTGCAATAGTTTCTTTCCATCATTATAATACCTCTTAATAGTTTCTGCCCACCCCATAAGGGATACAGGCGTGAAGTTATGTAAGTATGTCATTATCATACTTACATAACTTCACGCCTGGAATGTCTGTATGTATTAAAATTAATAATAAATACCTGTGCAGACTGGCGGATACGATCACAAATCTCCGTAATCTCATTGAGCGCAGTATCAGCACCCAGAGAGAAATCAGTTCCGGGAACATTGTTACTGATGGTGGACGGGATCACTACGATAGGGATGCAGAATTCGGGGTACTGGGCCCGGGCGTCGTATAGCTCTTGAGCTGCTTGGTAGGCCTGGATAAAATAAATTAATATGTTAGTAGAGTAACTAACTTAACAACTTTGTGGCCTAAAAGTTAGATATTGTTTTGGAGACATAGGAAATAAGGGGGTTTCCTGAAGGTGCTCCAACACAGTGGTTATATAATATTATAAAAAAATGTGTAGCACGATAACATTTTAGAATACTTCGTTATATTTTGTTTCAAAATGTTAAGAAAATTACATTTTGTAAAAGCTCCCACGTTGGATTAACTTGCGCCCTGCCGCTCGGTTACTGACGTGCAATTGCGACCATTGCCGCCTAATCACTTAAAAATAATGTCGCATAAACATTGCTGTGGCGCCCGAACTGTTTTACTATCTATTAAATTTTTGAGTGTAAGCAAAAATTAACTTAGTGATGGTCAGGCGGAAGCGTCTTCGATAGTAGGTACGTATGCGTGTTATTGTGCGTTTTGATATTGTTTTCTTATTAAGAAGAATTGAAAAATTCCATGTTGGTGGAAATATGTATTTTGTAGACTAGTCGCCAATTACCTACGTTAAAAAAATCAGACATAAAAAAATAATTAACTTCATACACTTCAATTTAGAAAAAATATGTGCTAAACCTAAAAGAAACGATCCTAAAGTCGCAATTTCCACTAACGTCAAAACCACCAATGACGAGCATTTGAACTGCTTGATTCTGGCGGCCATGTCGGCTTTTTGTCAAAGCCCCGCCCTTGAACCATCCAATAAGTCATTACTATTAAACAATGAACCTTAAAGACATGGTGCTAAGACGCAATTAACACTGACCTGAAAACCACCAAATACCAATGATGAGTAGTCCCTGCATTTTGAACTGCTTGATTCTGGCGGCCATGTGGGCTTCTTGTCAAAGCCCCGTCGTTGAGCCATCCAATAAGTCATTACTATTAAAAAATGAACTTTAAAGTCATATATCTAAGACGCAATTTACACTGACCTGAAAACCACCAATGATAAGTAGTCCCTGCATTTTGAACTGCTTGATTCTGGCGGCCATGACGGCTTTTTGTCAAAGCCACGCTCTTGAGCCATCCAACCAGTAATTGTTATTCAAGAATGCACCTAATGAGGATATAAAATAAAGTGTCAATTCCCACGTACCTCAAAGCCACCGATGATGAGTAGGCCCTGCATTTTGAACTGCTTGATTCTGGCGGCCATGTCGGCTTTCTTGTCTCCGGGCAAGGTTCGCTTCGTGCCGAGGAAAGCACCGCCTTGAGCCACCCAGCCGGTTACATCCGACCTGAGAATAGAACAATGTTTCTTTAAGCCTTAAAGTCGATTAAATCACATTTGTGAAACTGAAATGCTATCTAGGATTGTAGAGGGCTTAACTTCATAATTATATGTGTAGTCGAAAACCATTGCAAGTATAACTCCCAACCTTTTTTACCATTCGTACTTCAAACTAGGTACTATCGAACCAGCAGAATAACCCATAACAAGCTCATTTTAACAAATCGTCTAATTGCTAGTATTGTCCATTCATCGTAAGATGTCCCCTGCCGTTATGTTGGCACTATTGCTTGTCAAGCTGTTGTCGGTATTCTGGGATAGTGAAGGAATAATTTTTATTGATTACTTGTGAAAAGGGCAAACGATAACTGGATCCTATTATGCAAACTTAATTCCGAAATTACGCGAAGCGAGAAACGTCGTAGGAAATTGTCATTGGGCGTGTTGTTTCTCCAGGATAACGCTCCACCTCATCGTTCGGAAGTTGCGCTCACCGCAATCCGCAATGCTCGCTTCGAAGTCCTTGATCACGCACCATATTCTCCTGACTTAGCCCCGAGTGATTTTCACTTATTTCCAAAATTAAAGGAGCATATTCGTGGAACTAAATTTGACGATGACGACGCGGTTATGACTGCCGTAGAGGAGTTTTTTAATAGTCGAGAAAATGATTTTTTTTGCAGAAGGAATAAGAAAGTTGGAGATGCGGTATTCTAAGTGCATTAGATTAAAAGTAGATTACGTAGAAAAATAAAATATTTTTGTTTAAATTTTTTTTTTTGTATTCTTTCTAAGAATTTTTTGATTCGCCCTCGTATAATATAAATTGTGTCGTCATTCAAAACCTTCCTAGTCTTATAGTTGTTTATTATTTACAAATCAGAAAATTAAACATATATTTATTCGTGGTAGGTATAAACAAAGTTAGTTACGGGGTTACGGGGTTTAAATGGACACATATTATTGGTAACACTGCTGCCACAATGCTGCCAACATCAGCAGGCAGGGGACAACATAAAGTGAACGGTCTGTAGGTCGAAATTTGCTTGAAGGGTTCCTTGGTGACGAACTTGTTATCATTTCATGGTACACTGTCATTTAATGAGTACAGAATTTGTACAGTAGGTATCTAAAAAGTCATAAGTGCATTGTACGCGATAGACCTTTACAAGTTTGACAGTTTCAAACGAATTTTCATCAAAATGGGTCATGATTCTGTGGGTTCGATGGTACTTCAAAAGTATTATAAATGAGTTCTTTTCCAACCTAAAAGGGGATTTTACGTTCGTATTAATTGTATGCAAATCTTTATAAATATGTGAGTACTAGCCACTGCGCGCGGTTTTACCCGCGTAACTTTTGATCCCGTGGGAAGTTCGGGATAGCCTATAACCTTCCTCAAGAGTTGGGCTATCAAATGCAAAAATAATTTTTCAAATCCCACGTGTAGTTTCTAAGATTAGCGCGTTCAAACAAACAAACAAAAAAACAAACTCTTCAGCTTTATATATTTAGAACACAAGTTAGAATATATTATATTAAGTGTTTTCTTCGGTCGTAAGTTTTTATGATATGAACTTAATAGCCTAGTTAACTCCTGGATACATTATCTAGAAAAGCATCAGTTGAGTATATTTAGAGATTAATTAAAATACATAATAAAAAAATTAAATATTTAATACAAAACAACAAACCTTAATAATATCAGTGTCTTTAAAATATCAATTTACACAAATACTCACCACTCCATTTTGACGATATTCCCGCTGATGAACCCTTCCACTCCGTCATGTATGCCTAGTACCGTGTCCCCGCGGTAGATGCAGTTTCGGACAAAGGAACGAACCGCCGCGTTCATACCGCAAGCCGGAGCTCCGACGTGCATCACTGCTAGCACATAGCCTTCCTGGGGATATTAATTTAAGTTTTATCATCACAACTCTTTGTAATATTGTCTTAAGTTTTCACGATTCATAATTTAAATAAAACTACTTTTTAACCGGATTAATCGCGTATAATTTATATTTTACATTTTAACTCGACGTTTCGGTGTCTTTGCAGACCCCGTGGTCACGAGCGACTGAGGTGTCAGGCGTCAGATTGATAGTGGAAAAAATTATACATCATCTCCATCTATTTCTCAGTCTTCGAGCGTAGCGTTCAGGGTTAACACAAAATGAGCTGACAGTGTCTTGAGTTTCAGGTCGTGCTGTTTGTTGTATGTTTGATTTAATATCTTTGAGAATAGGGTCCCATGCTGGTGAAAGTTTCCAACCATCTTCTCTGTTGAAATTAGGGTTTTTTTTTATTTCAATGGCTTCTCTGATCACTCTAGGTATATAATGTTTCTCCCTAGATAGAACTTTCACAGAGTCAAACCTTAAGTAGTGGTTGGGCTTGTCTATGGAATGCCGGCATGGCTAGTGGTAGAGTCGGGTATCGGGTCACCCTCCTCCCTAAAATATGGTTGAGGAGGGTGATGGCTGGTACTTGCGTTATACTCGTGAACGGGTACTACTAGCGCAGCGGTGCCAGTTCGTTTTGCTAATGATACTATTTATTTCCATTCTTGTTCAAATATTCATTGGCTCTCACAATTAGCTGTCTTGTGTTTGTTGTTTTTTCATGTCACGATCACTTTGTACTGTACCTATTTGTATTAATTTGATAATTCTGTCTGAAAAGGAGTGCCAAGAGTTTTGTTCCGCCGGCTTTTTTTGTCTCTTGGTCTACTGTTATATCTTATTCAACAACTATCAACAACTAGTTAAAGCCGAAGTATGTGATGACTGACTTCATCAAGTGTTTTGTGAAATTCCTAATGGTGCGTACAGATTGCTAGTAATGCAACTAGTAATGTAACATTCTTCGCACGTTGCGTATTTGTACGTGTGGTGCGCAGAATGTTACATTACAAGTTCCATTACAGCGATCTGTACGCACCATAAGATGAATAAAACTTTTTGAATTTTTGAATTTTAAACCGCCAAGTTGGCCCAGTGCTGATTGGTAGATCGATGTAAGATTATAAAGACTAAATCGAAAAAAAGTCGCGTAGGTCCAATTTGGAATAACCCTACTGGATAAGCATGATGTTAAAGACATCCTTCGTTTGCTGCCACAACCCCTCTAGGGTTGTACCCATCAGATTAAGTCTGCTAACGAATATAGACACCTATAAACGTGTGTTTCAGTAATGTTTTAATCAATGACCAGTTTCTTTAAGCCCGCGTGCTGTGACCTTCGAAATTATCTTCACTTTAAAAATCTAAGATTGAGGTAAAACGAGGGTTTAGAAACCGTTAAATAAAGTTATTTTAATCGGATTTGAACGACTAGTAGGCATTATTTTTCCCTTTTATCTGCGTAACTTTTAATGCCGTAGGAATATCTTAAAAATACATCCTTAAGAATTGTTTTTTTAAAAGCATTTCTTAAGTATGTATTAGACTGGTACTTTCAGAGATTAGCGTGTTCGCTTACGTCAAATAAGGAATACATCCCATAGTACGATATTTGAGAGATAAGAAAATAAGGATTACTTTTACATTTTGTGTCAAAGTCGTCCAATTCGGTTCAGTGAAAATGAAAGAAGCTTGCAAGAGTAACAAACATACACATAATATATCATTATTAGTAGAATATTACATATTACAATAACTTCAAGTGTACTATTGAGGTAATTTTCGGTCAGCTGTTGCAGTGTTGTCAGGCAAATATTTGGTAGTAAGATCGATTTGTTTGAACTTCATTATGTTTACCATTTCTATGTTTACCGTGAACAAATCCATCATACAAGGTCAAAAATTCATATCATAGTTCTAGTAAAAAGCATAAGTATTCGTTCAATGTAATATTTGTTTCGTAAGAAAAGTGCATTTCAATGTTCCATCCGAGCACTTTTTATGTCAAATTGCAATCTAGATTTTGGTAGTTATGGTTCGTAGATGTTCCTGTTGATTTCCCATAACTCTAGGATATTAATGGGACCATGTAATAGAATCAAATAACATGGGAATAATTTTTCAATTTTAACTTTATTTTTGCTTTTATTTTTCATACAAAATAATTCAATTAAGCCAAAACATCTTATGTAAAACACCTTTATGCGAACTATGACAAAGTGGCATTTTCTATCCCTTTTTTATTGGTATGCACAGGCAGGCGCGGTTCCATGTGGGGGTCACAGGGGACATGACCGCCCCCCCCCCGAAAATCATGAACCCCTTAAGTTTATTCTAATAAAAAATATGTATTTATTCAATATCTATGTTTATATATTTCTTGAGTATATCAGTTATCTAGTATCCATAACACAAGTTCTTTAAGAAACTTAATTTGGGCTAGATAATGTTGTGTGAGTGTCAGAAATATTTATTTTATTATTTATAAAATAGTATAAAGAATTGTTTGTTCTGTTTTCCTGTACTGTTTTCCCAAATAAAACACAGTTAAAAAATAAACTCACAGCAGGTTTGCCCTCAGCATTGAAGGCTTCCTTCGGCGGCTTCAGACGAGTCAACATCTTGTAGGTTTCCAGATTCCGGGCGAAACTGCGGCCACGGAGTTGTACGGCTAGGTCCCAGTTCTTGTCAGCCATGGCCTGAATTATTGTTATTAATTATAGTTATATTATAAAACGTCATACAATCAAAACGAGATTTAGGATTTATCTATGTTATTGATTTAAAGAATTTTATATAATTTATAATTTTAGATTCTCTTGGTCTTTGGCTAAAAAGTTTTTTTTTTATATTTAAAATATATGACACACAAACTAACACTTTCCTATAAATTAAAGAAATATAACTATATTCATATTATGAGTCACTTAAGAAAATAACAAAAATGCAATCTTAGATAAGTTAATCTATTTTTGTTTCTCAAATCATTTCTGCTATAATAAAAATATTTGGCAGTGTGATTGGGAAATTACTTTTAATCTGAGTAATAAACTTCGTTACCAGAGATTAAGAAAGTTATATTATACATTTGTATAAAATTCCTCCAAGAAATAATTGTAATTTCTTTTCAACACTAATTAATATCCTGCTTAGTAAATGCTTCTTTAACATAATAATTTTTAGTATCTCTAATACTGTGAATATTAAAACTTATTTAAGGAATAAAACCTTACCTGCGCTACAGCTTTCGTGCGGTTTACGCACTCCATAAGTGGAAGGCGCACGGCCTGGTTACCGTCTAGGGTTACCACACATGGTTCAGTTTCAGGAGTGGCTTCCATCAGTGCCATCACTGCTTCTGCGCCCATGCGGCAACCCTAAGATAATAAACAAAATGGGGAGGTATCATTATGAAGTAAAGGTTTATTTGAAGATTATTTTCAAGTTTGGCAGGGTAGTTGAAAACGGAACGGTTTATTCGTCGACTTTTTGTAGGTAAAAGTAAGAATTGACTTATAGTTTTGTAGGTAAAAGTAAGAATTGACTTATAGACAGACACGGTCAAAATCTTACATCTTAAAATAATATCTCACTTTCGATTATTAGGTATAATTCTTGGTGTCCTTAAATCAGTAGGGCTGTTCGCAGCCGTCCCTACGGGGGTAAATGGGTAATTAATTTCATAGGCTTATCCGAACCAGGGATTTCGAAACTTCTGAAAAATGACGACCGGCTGGTGTGGCGGTAACATACATTGCCTTCTATGCCAGAGGTCCTGGGTTCGAATCCCGGCGGCGGCGGATATTTGTGTGATGAACACAGATATTAGTCGTCAAGTCATGGATGTTTATATGTTTATTTAAGTTTATTCTAATAAAAAATATGTATTTATTTAATATGTATGTTTATACATTTCTTAATTATATCAGTTATCTAGTATCCATAACACAAGTTCTTTAAGAAACTTAATTTGGGCTAGATAATGTTGTGTGAGTGTCATGAATATTTATTTATTTATTTATTTTATTAGCTTGGGCGAATAAAAATGATGACGCCATTTTCATTCGTTTGTGTGTTTCCAAACAGTGTTGTTATACCAACTATGACTCCCTAAAGTAAGTTTAAGCTTATATTGTGGAGACCTCACGGCGAAATTAAGCTTATATTAGTATACACTCAATCTCAAACCAGATTTAAAAAGTTCATTTCTTTAACTGGTGCAGTTAGGGCTCGAATCCAAGCTTTATTTTATTTATGTTTTCTTCATTGCACACAATAACAAAATGGACAAAAATACGATTTCTACCAGGCGACCTTAGGTAACCCAAGAACCCAAGATCTCCCACACCAGTGACGAACTCTCTACCAATGCATCACGGAGGCGGTAACAAGGCTTTAGCTAATGCAAGTCTTACCAAAACTCTGTCAAATGCCGACGGCGAGCCTCCTCTTTGCACATGACCAAGCACGGTAATACGTGTGTCCTGTTGCAGATTCTCAACAACAACGTTCTTCACTAGTTCTGCAGTGATCGGTTTACCCTCGCGATCAATAGCTCCTTCGGCCACAATTATGATATTCAACCGTTGGCCCGATTTACGTTCCTATTTTAAAAAAAGAACAGCATTAACATAAAAAGTACTCAAATAAAGAAGAATAAAAAAAGTAAGTATTAAAGCTGTTTCTAATTATTTATGGCAATACTACCCAATCAGCTCATGTGATTATGTATGCATATGAGTCTGAAGTTTAAATCGATTAAGTTAAATAGTGTTACAAGGTTTTTATATGGGTATTTAGGGTAATTAAATGTCAACAGCATTCCGTAGTAATTTCATTATGGGATAAGCAGCATGCAGGACAGATAAAATGGAATACTAATCTAATGTAAATGTGGTTATACTAAAGTTAAAAAGGCACTTTTTAAGCAGGAAGAAAAAAACAACAAAAAAAAATGTTACCCAAAACAAAAATGAAACAGAAATTCCACTCAAAAACGTTAAATAAAACAAGAAAATATAACACAACTGAAATTATTAACAACCCGTGTGTAAACTTTCTATGGTGCCATAATTTTGAACTTTCTCTAACTAAACAATTATCACATTAATAAATAAAGCTGTCTATTGGGAGGTAAAACAAAATTTTGAACTTTGATCTTAGTCAAAAGACTAAGAGCATAAGATACTTAATATGTTCTCCGTCGTTTGACTACTACTTTCTATTTACACAGTGCCATACAATCGCGCGTACCTGTTGTAAACGTTTGCAAAGCTTTTCTACCCAATTATTTGGTACAGGGTCCTCGGGAATGAATACTTGATCTGCCTCGCTGGCCAGAGCAGCCACTAATGCCAGGTAACTGCAACAAGCAGCACCCAACCGTAATGACCATGCAGTGTGTACCCTCACAATAAAGCCAGCTCTTTACCAATTACCTAACGTTAATCTCCAAAACCCCAAAAATACAATATATAGAGACGCCAACTCAATCTGTCAACTTAAGACAATGGCATGATTAAAAAGATTAATGAACCCAAAATACCTCGAGAAAAATATGGAAAAATCCTTGCCTGGGCTATTTTGTCACACATTTTTTTTTGCCAATTGATGGGCGCTGGATCTTCGCAAATAAAACTATAAGTAGCGTCCGTACAAAGGGCGGTGTAAACTGCAAGAAAACTAATGGGTGTTTCAGTCATGAGGTGAATCTATCTAGTCTATACATATAATATCTATAGCTATGAAGAAACAAAAAGTAAAACAAACAAAAAAAACATAAAGGGGCAAGATGCTAGGACTTCTCAAAGCTCTTGCCTGCTCGAGTTTATCACAGAGTTTCTCTCGCCAGTCCACTGTAGGTGGCGCCTCAGGGATAAACACAAAGTCCGCTTCTGAAGCCAATGCCGTGACCAGAGCAAGATATCTATATAAAGCAGTAACGTCTTCCGTTATTAATTGTTTAAAAAACACCCATTCATCTCCTCTTTGTTACAACAATACCATATTCTAATAGGGCAATAAATTAAGGTGATAAAACATCGCAGATTTATTATCATCACAAGAAACTTTAATAGACATGTAAATTAAAACCAATTGATCCAATAAATATAGAGTTCATTTGAAGAACATTGTACTCACAATTATTCACACATATGTACGCCTATTTATTTACTATTTAATACTTGTAGATACAGCAGATATAAATTCTATTTTATATTGTTTCTACTGGTAGCATACAGTATCATGAAATCCTCCAATATTACTTGAAAAACTATGCCTTTTGTAAATTGAGAGAATGAACGCTTGAATGAAGTAATCTAGTTCAGTAAGACTTAAGTTGAGAAAAAGACGAAAATTTACTAAAAAATAAAATGTAATAATATTAGAGTCTGCCATAATTAACGCATACTGCACATTCTGCACATTTGACGACCGGCTGGTATAAGTGTTAACAGACATTGACATATATAACAGATGTCCTGGGTTCGAATCCTGGCGGTAGTGAAAATTTTTGTGATGAACAGATAGTCATATTAGCCGTCAAGTCATTGATTATCCATTACACAAGTTCTGTAAGAAACTTAATTTGGGATAGATAACTTTCTGTTAATGTCGGGAATATTTGAATTTCGGGAATATCTGAATGTCGGGAATATTGGAATGTCGGGAATATTTATATTCCCAAATCTTTTAAGACCAGTTCCAAAACCTTAAAAAAAACTTCAATTACACATTTTTATTGGAATTGGAAAAATTTATGCATTTATCTGCTCAATAAACTTAGCGTTAGCTGTAACACGTATGAAACTCCGCTTAGCGCCGCTTCGTCGAAGAAACGTACTCAAAGAGTCACTTGTTGTTTTTGTCGTAGTGCAATGTTTTATCAAGATTGTTAAATAAATAAGTATTTTCTAGGAGAACAACCTTCCAATCATTAATATAATGCTCTTAAGATCAATCTTTATTTTTACCATATTATAATCTGGGGGTAAATAAAGGTCGACAAATATAATATGAGGGCCTAAAAAGGAACTGTTTTATCATATAACATTGCACAACATCATCAATAGGGCGATTTTATTTGGTAATAGAATTTAAAGAGTCACCGCTAGCCAGGCAACCTGAAGAGGGCCTAAGCAGAGGTTATTTGGATTAATTATTTTATACAGGGGCTATTTTAGCCAATACAGTAGGGGTGCCAACTTTTTTTCTAGAAATAAAATATTTTTGAGACTGAAAAGAATATCAAACAGTATTTTGGAAAAATAAACAGTATTCAATTTATTCAATGTTTTAAACACATAGTTTTAGAGCTTCTTGCAAAAAACATTAATTAATGTCTAGCATAAAGTCTAGTTTAGCTTTTTACGCTGAAAACAGTATTTTGTATACTTTATTTTTGTTCAACAGTAAACAGTATAATGTAGTGAAAAAAAGTATTGTTGGCAACCCCACAAAACAGGTAAAAATTTAGTATAAAAAAGTTGTTACTTATTAGGACTAGTTAAAGTCTTCCAGCACATACCCACAATGTCTGCCCATGACCTCCATAATAAATGTCCTTTGATGAGAATAAGCTGTGCTCACAATTGCATCAATAGCTTCAATAATGCGATGCAAGGCTGAGTCAGTACCTATGGTCATGTCTGTACCACAAAAATCATTGTCAATTGAGCCAACCTGTAAAAATATGATTAAGTATAACAAATACAAAATTTGTAAACTAAATTGAATTCTACAATCAACACTTATATATGAAAACTAAACAAATTAACTTAACTCAAGGTAAAGCTATAAAACATAATAGACTTACCATCCCTGCAATGTGCAAGTGCTTATATTTCTCTCTTTGATCCTTTGTAATTTTGTTATTAGCCAGTAATTCATCAAGAAGGCTGGACCATTCTTGACGGAATAAGTTAGCACCTGTCAAGGAACCATCACCACCAATAACAACTAAATTCGTAATTCCTCTAGTCACCAAGTTGAAGGCAGCCTTCAGACGACCCTCACGTTTGCTGAAATTATATTTAATATTTTTATTGCCTTTTTTACCAGTTTAGTACTGAAGATGTTTTGCAAATTAACAATTCCATTTCCAATTGAGAGACTATCTTCACTTAAGCTGTAATACATTCACACAAAGTTAAAATAACAAAAAAAAAGTTATTATATTTCAAATTGCCAATATTGGTGTGCTTATATCCACACTGATGGATGCTCATTCTCTGGTTTTCTTGGATTTTCAGAAGACATGTATCAAGACACCATACACTTTTTAAATTGATTTCTGCTATTGTGGTTGCATTATTTGTAAACTTAAACATATTTTAGTGAATCTAAAGAAGTTCACTATACTGTACAGATCATTATTAGTATGATCAAAATTCATTATTAATTAATGCCATTTCCTCACTCCTATCAATTCAAAGCTTCAAGTATTACATTTTTAAGGATATTACTGTTGAAGGTTTTTAATTTTAGCATAGAGTTTTAAAGCATTGTCAGGCAGGTTTAAAAGTAAATTCATATTTAAAATGTGAATGACAATGTCCTTAATATACAATGTCAAATTGTCTTCTAGAAGCATTGTTTGAAATAGTTTATTTTGAAAGTGAATTTTAATAATAAAACCATATTTAAATTTAAATTGAATTTTACACCCCTTGGTTTATTTATGAAGAGATTCCCCTCTTGATGGCTATACCTCACGAACAATTACTAGGTATACAAACAATACTTTATAACATGCCTAAAACATACACATTCTATTAGTTGATGCAACTTTAGAGTTGCTCATTTGAATCACAGTATCATGCTACAATTGCATCATTCAGTTACAACATATTAATCAACGAAATAAAAAAAAGTATTTAATATTTTTTAATTTTTTATAATATTAATGAATAAATTAAATTTTTAATATTTTTTAAAATACTATTAAATATTTTGTAAAATATAATTACTTAATGTTTAAAATTAACTACAAAATGAATGCTTTAATTATTATTAGTGAAACTTTTTACATATATTTTTAAATTCACAAAGTCCTATATGTACACAAATATTTGGAACTTACATGAAGTCCATGCATCTTGCTGATCCAATAATAGTACCACCTTTATGAATTATGGAACTCACAGAAGACCAGCTGGCTTCTTCTATGTTATCTCCACCATCTACCATGCCCTGATATCCTTCTCGAATAAAGTAGACCTTGCAACCAAGGTAGATCCCCATTCGCACCACTGAACGGACAGCAGCATTCATTCCCTGAGAATCTCCACCACTGGTAAATACCGCTAATCCTTTCCCTTTATGGGATCCTCTCCCAATGAACCTCTGAGTTGACGTACAATCCATTGTTTCGTGTTTTCTTCAGCCAAAATGCCTACAAAACCAAAAAAGCCGAACTTTAAAGTAATGTTGCACAAAATTTATGAAATAACATGCACCGAAAAACTATGACACCAAGATGATATTGAAAGTATTTTTAACGCTCTGAGTAAGTCGGTACTAACAGAAAATTTACGCGAAAACACCAAGAATTTAAAATTATTTGCCCGACTGATGAACTTCGTTTCGCCAAGGTGACCTTTGATAACATTTACAAACATTACATTATTGACATAATGACATTTGTCGTTTGCCGCAGACGTCCTGGGAATAAATTGTACAGAGCTTTCACAGTTGGTTTAAAACACAAAAATTCACATAAATTTTTATGAAGTTCATAAAAATTTATGTGAATTTTTGTGTTTTTAATTTGTATCATGCCGAAAAGGATTCGAAGTAGTAAAAAAAATATTGTTTCATGAGTGTGAACTGTGAACTTTTTGCGCAAAAGAAAAAGGTCATTGAGAAAATTGGGGTTACCCGCATAAACATTTTACCGGCATTCACATCGCTAAAGAATTGAATAGGAAATATTTGGCTTTATTTCTTGTTTAGGCATATCTGAAAAAACTTTCAGTAAAGAAAGCAAAGTCGCAACTTCCACATCCCAAAAAAAAACCACACCAAGAAAAAGACGTATAAGACGATTTCGATCTGTATACAGGAGAGAAAAGAGATACCGATATTAGGGAAACTCTAGCACATTATTTAAATGGGAGTTCCCACCACCACCCGAGCCAATTACTCGCCGTAGGCTCCTCTTTGTTTCAGAGAGCACATGGAATCTGCGATCCCCAGCACATTGATGATGAACTGAAACATGTTGTCAAAGTGTTTCGTCAAAACGGCCTCAAACCACCTCGTCGCCGCCGCAGTGACCACGTGAAGCCGCAGACAGTCGAATTTGCCTGCATTTTTACCTTTTGTGAAGGGAGTTACCGATAAAATTTCCAAAATTCTTAGGCGCGCTTCCATCAAAACAATATTTAAACCAAACTCAAAAATTAGTCAACATCTTCGCCCAGTTAAATGCAACATCCCTTTACAAGACCCAGGTGTATACAAGATTGACTGCGGCTGTGGGCTTTCCTACATTGGTCAAACTAAAAGAAGTGTATCAACCCGCGTTAAAGAACACATAGCTGACATTAAAAACCGAAGAGTAACCAAGTCTGCAGTTTGTGAGCATTCCATAGACAAGCCCAACCACTACTTAAGGTTTGACTCTGTGAAAGTTCTATCTAGGGAGACACATTATATACCTAGAATGATCAGAGAAGCCATTGAATTTAAAAAGCACCCTAATTTCAACAGAGAAGATGGTTGGAAACTATCACCAGCATGGGACCCTATTCTCAAAGATATTAAGTCAAACATCCAGCAAGCAGCACGACCTGAAACTCGAGACACTGTCAGCTCATTTTGAACGCTTCTGAACGCTACGCTCGAAGACTGAGAAATAGATGGAGATGATGTATAACTTTTTCCGCTATCAATCTGACGCCTGACACCTCAGTCGCTCGCAGGGGGTGTCGACAATGTATGGAGATGGTGCAGACTACATACTGGAGTCAGAGTGAAGAAGACAGAACACAATAAGAGGAAAAGAGCAAGAATGATACCAGTGTAGCCCATGAAAAAAAATATTCAATCGATTGTTCGAATACATCGCAGTATTTTTTTGAGTTTACACTTATTCATATTTTCTTCAAGAAATCTTCGCTTTTATTAAAAATAACAATAAACGAAAACTTTTTCATGACTTCTTCATCATTTTTAAATAATTTAACAAATATTTAAAGGGACGTATTACATAATCGAATGAATTAGCGAATCGATGTTATTTGAATATAGCAACACAGACATAAAAAGAAATGTCAAAAATTAACGTCTACTTCACAATATGAAAATATTTTTTCGCGATTGCGGTATGGCGATATTTTTAAATTGTTTGTGTTTTAAGTTTTCTTGTGATTTAATCGACTTTTCTCCCCCTGATTGCTTGAAGAAACTCGCGTCAGTGTGAATTTGTATTTTTAAGAAAGGGTGTCAATTTATCCACAATTTTTGTTGTATTACCTTAAACAAAATAAAAATATCAAAAACTTATCTATTGTTTTACTTATTGTTCATCAAGTTAACCTTATATTTAGCCAGTCGGAATAAAAATAAGCAAACCTAACAGAACTGATACATATGGTATTTCACCTAACAAGTTTGCAAGTATTTGCTTATTTTTATTCAGACCAGAGCAAATTGAAATCTCGAAGTCGATTGAACTGTTTGAAATTCCCGCCATATTAGCTTGTGGACCGTTTTCAGATGGCGTTTAGTCTTAACTTTTAATGTATGAAGTTGTACTTCTTCTCTTGAGTATATGTGTTCTATGGTCGCTCGTGACCACGGGGTCTGCAAAGACACCGAAACGTCGAGTTAAAATGTAAAATATAAATTATACGCGATTAATCCGGTTAAAAAGTAGTTTTATTTTTGTGGAAAATTACTTAACCAGTAGGAATTTGGTTTAAAAGATGTGGATCAAAAAGAAAGTTACTAATGGAAAGGCATGAAATTGTGGACACCTTACAATGATGAAATATCATTGCGTTGAAAGCAGACCTGTTGTGTTCCCGGACGAGACCTTTCACGCATCCTATAGGTACAGTCAATAAATACTAGCAAATAGAAAATGAAGGTGTCTTAAAAACGACTCTGTTGGTGCATGATGGATCATTATTAATGCTGGCAGTGAAATCGGGCTTACACCAAATGCCCAGTTAATATCAAGACGAACAACGAATATAAAATAATGTCGTGTACTAGATGTGCAAAAGTATAGGTGCATACATTATTAGTAATACAAACGGTATTTTGTGATAAAAGTTTAATACGGCAACCCAAGACTCATAGCATGGCACCTAACAGCTAGAGGTAAACTTATGTGAACGCACTATACTATTATAGTAGTTATAGGACCTACAAGTTCCTTATGAGTAGTGATGGAATGGATTTTAATTATTAAAATATATGATTAAGTTTAAAATATTAACGTATAACCCATGATAAATTGAAAAGAATTACAATTGCTGAAATAATAATTCCAAAAATAATAGTAACAATTCTACCAACAGATTCGGCATAGGCTGTCAACTTTCTTCTATACTTTGGCGATGGGGTAACACTATCTGCCTCAGACACCAGGGTTCAATTCCCGCACGGAACAAGAAAAACATGGGTTCTGGGTCTGGGCGTTTATCTATATATTTAGCGTTATGTATGAGTAGTGATAGAATGGCTTTTAATTATTAAAATATATATGATTAAGTTTAAAATGATACTTATAATCCATTATTAATATAAAAGAATTACAATTTATGGAATAATAATTCCAAAAATAATAGTAACAATTCTACCAACAGATTTGGCATAATAATAATAATAATGCGAGCACGCTGCACCGCGCTTTCATGCTGCTGGAGCCTCATTTGACCGTCGCCGAGCAAAACCTTGCGGATAGAGCTCGGTGGATAATGCGTTCTAACATCTTCGCTCCCACTGAGCTCGAACAACTGAGACGCGAAGCCTTTTCTGTGGTACCACCCCCAGCCACTGCGAGTGTCGCCTCTCCAGGCAGACCGGAACAACCCGGTGGCAGGGGAAGGTGCAACAGAGATGGCTTCCCAGGATCTAGAGCACATGAGAAGGCTACTAGAGGCGGCGATCGAGGAAGTACATAATACTCCCCTTGAAGGAAGGCCGAAGCTTCCCAAACTACCATGCAGTGTTCGCAATAGGCAAGTCGTTGAGGCCGTTAATTGGATGTTGGACATTTGGAGAGCAGCTCTGATCTTGTCGAGACGAACTCAATCCTTTTTGGAGCGGCTATGGCGGTATGTCGGTTTACTGGCGCCATGACTGCTCCAAGCCCAACTGCTGGACGTGCTACTCCTCGGAGTAACGCTGTACCAGCTTGGAAGAGGAGGATTGAGTGTCGTATCGAACAAGCCAGGATCCTCATCGGCAAGCTAACTTGCTTCAGCTCGGGCAACACCAGGCCAAGGACTGTGCGTTTTGTCAGGAGGGAGGTTTCCAGAATGGACACTAACTTGACCAAACCGGACTTAACCCGAAAACTGACAGAGCGCATCGACGAGCTGAAGCAAAAGATCGCTGCATGTGCGAAGCGTATTCGGAGGTACTCCCAAAGGGTTGAGAGATACAACCAAAATCGCCTCTTCTCGAGTGACCAGAGGAAGTTCTATAAATCCCTGGAGAGTTCCGAACCCTGCTCGACTGGCCGCATACCGGATAAGGCCATTAACTTCTGGCGAGGCCTGTAGGAGCGGCCAGTAGAGCACGAAGAGGGTCCCTGGATTGATAGGGTTGAGGAAGCGTGTGCGGAGGTGATCCCTATGAGTCAAGTCCTCATATCAGAGGAGGACGTAAGTGCTGCAATCCCCGAACTGGAAAAGTCCGGGCCCTGACGGATTGCAGAACTATTGGCTCAAGGGATTTTCTCTGTGCCATGCAACTTTGGCCCGTCAATTCCAGGAAGTCTTGGACACCGGAGCTCTCCCGAACTTCTTCACTACTGGGGTCACTCATCTAGTTCCTAAGTCCAACGATAATAATAATAATGATGATGATGCTCAGAACGGATGTAGGGCCGGTAGCCACGGATCAAAGGAACTCCTTCTTGTGGACGGACGCTGTCGTTGGCAAAGTGGTCAAACGCAACCGTCGCAATTTCTCCGCAGCCTGGATTGACTACAGAAAAACATTTGACTCTGTGCCTCATACATGGCTCTTGAGAGTTCTTGAACTGTACAAAATCGACGATACAGTTCGAATATTTCCCGAGCGATTTATGAGACAATGTAGTACAATGCTCAGTCTCCAAGGCAAGCGAATGACGGCTGCGGAAGACCGAATCCAGATTGATAGGGGAATATTCCAGGGTGAGATTGTCTGAGCCCACTTTGGTTTTGTCTGGCTTTGAATCCTCTAAGCACATCGCTGGAGGGTTCAGAGACGGGCTTTCAGTTTAGTAGAGGGGGCATGCGGTTATCCCATCTTTTCTACATGGATGACCTCAAGCTGTTAGCTCCAACGGCTCCACGATTGAGGGAACTGCTAAAAATCGTGACAGATTTTAGCAGCTCCATCAAAATGGAGATTGGAGTGGACAAGTGTGCGGTTGTTCATGTGGAAAGGGGAAGGATTACTCGCTCTCAGAGGGTAGACTTAGGTCCCGTTAACCTGAGAGCTCTTTCCGAAACTGAAACATACCGATATCTGGGTATGTCACAGAACATCGGTGTCGAGGAAATGAGCGTAAAACAGTCTGTACGCGAAGTCTTTTTTGAGCGCCTGACAAAGGTACTAACTAGTTCTTTGTCGGGTCTCAACAAAGTCCGAGCGTTTAACGGATGGGTTATGCCCGTTCTTTCGTACACCTTTGGCGTACTCAGATGGACTCAGACCGAATTAGACGCCCTGGATCGGAAGGTCCGCACTACTATGACCCTCCATAGAATGCATCACCCTCGGTATTCAGTAATGAGGCTGTATATGTCTCGGAAGAGTGGAGGAGGAGGCCTACTTAGCGCCAAAACCTTGCACAACCGGGAGATATATAGCCTCCGAGCCTATTTTATAGCAAAGGCAGACGTGGGTATGCATAGAGAGGTTGTAGCGTGTGACAAAGGACTCACCCCTCTCAATCTGGGCCTCAAGACATGGCAGACACCAGCGGTACTAAGCATTTCTGATCGTGAGACTGTATGGAAAGAGAAAGAGCTGCACGGAAGGTTATACAAGGCTCTACACGAGCCACACGTGGACCGTAAAGCCTCCGTGCATTGGCTGCACTATGGGGAAACCGAAGGGTTTGTCTTTGCGATACAGGATCAGGTTATCAGGACGAACAACTACCGGAAATACATTTTGAGGGAAGGCACAGTGGACGTATGTCGGGCGTGCCGCCAACCTGGCGAGTCCCTCAGACATGTAGTTTCGGGTTGTTCGGTTCTTGCTAACACTGAGTATCTGCATAGACACAACCAAGCAGCCAAGATTCTCCACCAAGAGCTCGCTCTGAAATACGGTCTCATCAATCAGAAACTGCCTTATAACCAGAACACGCCGGAGCCAGTTCTCGAAAATGACAGCGCCAAGCTCTACTGGGATCGGCCAATTATCACGGACAGGACTATTCTAGCGAATAAACCTGATATCGTGTTAATGGACCGATCATCGTCCAAGGTGTTTTTGGTGGACATAACTATACCACATGAAGAGAACCTCGTGAAGGCCGAGACCGAAAAGCAACGCAAGTACTTGGACCTTGTACACGAGGTGACCGAAATGTGGGAAGTTATGTCCACCGAAATCATCCCGGTTGTAATATCCGCAAACGTTTTGACCCCAGCCACTTTGGTCAGAAACCTTGAAAGGCTGGGATTCGGTGGCGGTTCGCTTCCAGCACGCATGCAAAAAGCGGTTTTGCTAGATACTGCCCGAATAGTTCGCCGGTTTCTGTCCCTCTTGCCCTGATCCCCGAACGACTGGTCTTATTGTCGGGTCTTTCCGCCGAAAGGCGTGTAGCTTTAGGTATAAATAATAATAATAAACTCGCGAGCCGCGCTCGGCTGGTCTGGGCGCGGCTAGTGACGTAGTAATTTTCCATCACACTTGCAGGCTTTGAACTGCCACGGTGGTAAATTGAAGAAATGTTTCTTTCATAAAAATACTTGTTAAGCCATTTTTAATGTCTTACTATGACTTTGAAGATTTAAAATTCACATCACGCTTATTAATAGGTATTTCAATTGGTTTCAAACTAAGATATTTTAAGTCATTGCTTTCAAAATATCAACAATCCACCACCTTGGCGTGTATAAAAAATAGGACACAGGTAACACAGTACAAATGGCAGCGTTATCATCGAAACATGATCTCTTCATGAGGCAACCTTTACTGTTTTTAACTGTAATACGCTGATCTTAGGTTTGTTAGTGGGAATTTAACTTTCTTTTTGTTACGAGAGGTTTAGAGGTTAGTGCGATAGTTTTTTTTGTAATGTTGGTACTTGGTACCAATATTTGTTTGTTGCCATGTTTGTTGGTGCAGAGTGTCTATGGAGGTTTACTTAAATATATATTGTATAGCGTTTCACCCAACTTATAGGGGATTAGTATTCTCTTTACCTGCTTTTTGTTGATTTGTTTTGTGGTTTTCTGTGTGTTTCTGTTTTGTGTCTTTTACACCTTTAAATATTGTAACACGACTATATTATCATGTTAATCATAAGTGGCACATGGCTGTGGTAACTGTTATTTCTGCAATGTTTAGTATAAATCTATAGTTAAAGGTTTTCTCAGCAATAATCCTCATCCAAAATGTCTGCGGAGTCGGATATGGAGTATTCCGATAATGACGGAGACGATTATGATTACTATGAAGAGCACGATGATTGTGATATGGAAACCATTGATCGCACCAAAGATGATCCGGAGTACTTTGTATTTTCATGTTTGAAGGTAGAAGAGGTTGAGAAACTATTGAATGAATCCATAGAATTGCTCAGCAATAGCCTTCAAATTACACCTTCACTCGCCAAGGTTTGTTCGTCTCAATCTTTTTTATTTATATTCATAAGTAAACTATTTGTATTGTATGTAATATCAAAATAATCACCTCATAGATTTATTGCATGGGGTATCTATCTTACCACTAAGATACCCCATGCAAACAATCTAATAAAAAAAAAACAACTGTAAACTTTTTCTTGAAACAAAAAGTTTTTTTAAGAAACCTATAGAATTTATGCATAATAAATAAAACATGTAGTTTTAATGCATTTCATACATGAAATCAAATTTCATTCTTTTAATTACCCTTATAGTCTCAAGAGAGTATAAGGCACTCATTAAATTATACATAATGTGTTCAGTTTTATTATACATTATTTTTTATTAAAATTTCAGGTTATGTTGCATGCTTATCAGTGGAATGCTCAAGAAATTATTAATAAATTTAAGGAAAACCCTAATGAAGTTCTAGTATTCAGCTGTGTGAAGCCTGGTGCTCCGTCACCACAAGTTGGTGCCAGCAGAACATGCTGTGCTGTCTGTGCAAACACTCCACCTCTCAATAAATACAGTGGCTTAGCTTGTGGTCACTACTTCTGCAATGAATGTTGGGCAATGCACTTTGAAGTACAAATTATGCAAGGTTGGTTGTATGTATTATGTATTTTTCATAGTTATAAAACAGGGCAGGGCATTGACTTCACATGTATGCATATCTTAGTTTTAGGATCATCCTTTCAATGCCAACCATATTAATAAAGAAATTATATTGATATTTTTGTCATTGCTTTCACCAAAATAGCTATGCTCATCTTTAGAGGTTTCATAATTTGTCCATTATATCAATAAGCAAACTTATATGGAATATTTTGAATAAAATTGACTAAAGTAATACATCATTCAATAAACTTATTTCAGGAGTATCAAACACTATTCAATGTATGGCACAAGAGTGTGAAGTAAGAGCACCTGAAGATTTTGTTCTGTCCCATGTGGCCAAACCTGCATTAAGGGAACGCTATCAACAGTTTATGTTCAAGGATCATGTCAAAGCTCACCCTCAGCTTAGATTTTGTCCTGGGCCTAACTGCCAGGTTAGTGATGGAGCATTTGTGATACTGAACTAATTTTATATAATATAATATGATAATATAACATGGTAAATAGGAATAATCTTAGTAAACATCAAACATGCCAATTTAGCAAATTAAAGTTGATTTTATAAACTGCTGTGTACCTGAATAATATACAGAACCTCTTAAATTGTTGAAAAACACTGAATACTAAAGGTACCTCAAAAGACTTGAGATTTTCAACCTTAATAAATATTATTCTATGTTATTGGTATATTAATGGACAACTATTAACAAGAGTTTTTGTATGGTTTAATATAATTGCTTATAGTCTAGCAGTTGTTAAAGAGGTACTTGCACATTTCACTTGTCATTATAATTTTACTTTTACATTGTATCAATGCATATGTAAATGAATTTGTAATTGTCCTGAAGCCAGTGAGACAACCAGTATGTCCATTAGGATATAATGTTTTTCTCCACTGCTCTTTTAAAGATATACACCTTTACTGGGCTGATGTTCTGTCAAAGTTTTATCTTTGGAATTGAATAAGAATGCAAGAGTTTACAGCCAAAAAGACATGTCATAAAATACTAGTTCTGCAATAAATGTTTTTTTATTTATAAATGTTAGATGAGTCATCATTATTATTATGCTCACCTAACATTAGCCACTTAATAAACTATAACATCTGGTAAAGACCGCAGGTTGCCATTGAAGAAGAAGCAGAACCATATTTTTTATTTTTTTATACCATTGCAAAATAAACATCTACCTAATTGTTTTATTAACAGTGGATCTTCCGAGCTTGGGTTCGCGAAGGTGCACGACGTGTCGAGTGTACAGGTTGTGAGCTGCTCACCTGTTTCTCATGTGGGGCTCCTCATCACGCACCCACAGACTGCCCCACCATACGACGATGGCTCACCAAGTGCGCTGATGATTCCGAGACGGCTAATTATATCAGTGCTCATACAAAGGTAAAGTATGTCAATGATAGCTTATTATGTTAAGTTTTATTGACAAATTATAATCCATCAATAAATAATAATGTGATGAATGATGTTTTGACGACCGGCTGGTGTAGCGGTAACATACATTGCCTTCTATGCCAGAGGTCCTGGGTTCGAATCCCGGCGGCGGCGGATATTTGTGTGATGAACACAGATATTAGTTGTCAAGTCATGGATGTTTATATGTTTATTTAAGTTTATTCTAATAAAAAATATGTATTTATTCAATATGTATGTGTATATATTTCTTAAGTATATCAGTTATCTAGTATCCATAACACAAGTTCTTTAAGAAACTTAATTTGGGCTAGATAATGATGTGTGAGTGTCAGAAATATTTATTATTATTTATTATTATTATGAAACTGAGGGTTTTGATTATTGGCTGGAACAAGCTTATCTTGAAAACTATCAATCGCATTTCAAAAATATTTTACATTTGTTAGCCCAACTCTTGAATGCTATATTTTATCTTGAAATTCTTATGGGATTTTCAAATTAACAGCTTGTCAAAAATATATTTTATAATATTTGTTTTTCTGTCTTGTTGTTCTGTTTGATGAAACTTTCACTCCCAGATAGTTGATATAATAAGTATTGTAGCTTGGACTTTTACTTTGGAAATTCAAATTCGCTATGCGCTGGGGCAAAGCGGGCAAATTTTCAGCGAAATTTATAAAGCTGAAAATTTGTTACTTTGAATACAGTAGTAATATCTGAACCTACCATTCAGTAAGAATTCAATGATTTCTCAATTTTTATCATTTTACAGGATTGTCCTAAATGTCAAATTTGTATAGAGAAAAATGGTGGATGCAATCACATGCAGTGCGGAGCTTGCAAGCATGATTTCTGCTGGGTTTGCCTCGGAGACTGGAAGACCCACGGGTCAGAGTATTATGAGTGCAGTCGTTACAAGGAAGACCCGAATTTAGCAAATGATAGTCAACATGCTCAGGTAAATAAATAAGATATTAGCATACCTACTAAATATATTTATATATATATTTTCGTTTTTGAATTTTTTCTTGTCATTTTGGGTGTATGCTAGTGGTAAGACAAAAGTGCTTTGTGAAACCTATTTATGCCTCCAAACAGCGTTCCTCTGTTGCAGATAGAAAAAAGTTCGGTATCCAAAATGCCTATAATATACAGGGTTAATTTTAATTAACGCATTATCTCTTGCGGGCAGCGTCTCAATCCCAACAACATTGTTCTACGACTAATTACAAATCTTGATAAACTATACAAAAAATAAAAACAGAAAATATTATGCTCTTTACTCTTCATTTTGTAAGAAGTACCAGGCCTGGCTCACTCCGCGCGGTACATCCTTTATTTACCTACAGCGAAGCGCTCCGCCGGCGCATTTCGTATGGGTCGTGTATCACGCGCGCGCCTGTCGTCGGGACGTTGTAGATACCTACCTACCTAATAGCACTCACAGTAATTCTATGATCGAGGTCGCAAATAGCATTTAAAAATGGACATAAAAAGAAACAAATATTCAATTAGATTATGTTTAGATTTGATTATGTTCAATGTAGCAAACAAAACATAGGTAGTATTACTAATTATTCGTCGTAACTTTTTTTTCATTTTGTACTTTAGGTAAGTTGAAACAATATTTTTTACAAAGGTAGAATAACAGTAATACCTACATCTACATCGGTAGATACTTAATTACAAATAAGGAGATTAATTATTCTTCACTAGGCAGCAACCCTAACAGCGTAAGAAAAGATAAGAGGCATGCGATAGAAAGAGACAAAACTTCTAGGTATATAAATTTGCAGGTACGTAATGCTGTGTGAGCTGAATTCCACCGTATCGCGTCGTAGCAAGACTCCAATTTATTTAGATCTTCTTGCGGAGTAATTCTTCTGTACCAACGGTACTATTACTTATTCTGTGGAAGTACCTATTATTATTATAAAGCGATATTTTACTGCGCAAGGCGCGTGGCATACCTACGCTCAGAGTAAATAGAGTTACGCCTCTAGACAGAGGCTTTAAAAAATGTTGTATGGGAAAACTAAAATTTAAAAAAGTTGTAGGGATTGATGTGGAGAGTCAGCCAGCAAGAGGTGATGCGCTAATTAAAATTAACCCTGTATAAAAATATATTTTAATACAAAGTAGAATATGGACTCCAATAAGGTAACTCATTTTATAACATTCGTTTTTATTTTGCAGGCTCGAGAAGCTCTGAAAAAGTATTTACATTATTACGAACGCTGGGAAAACCATGCCCGTTCTTTGAAACTAGAAGAACAAACTTTAGCTAATCTCAAAAGCCGTATTAATCAAAAGGTATGATTTTTTACATACAGGTGCTTACTGCAACTCTTCAATATAAGTCTTGTAGAAGACAATGTTCAATAGGCATCATAAACTTTTATAATAATTTTTCTATTTTATTTATGATTTATTGTCGGTTGCTTTCATTTTAGTTTATACTATGAACATAAGATACCATTTTACAGTCGTCATTTTCATTCAAATTAAACATTTAAATTTCTATGATCCTAGGTGGCATATTTATTTCCGAAACATACATACATGCATAACTTCATACCTGTATCCCTTATGGGGTACGCAGAACCCCAGAGGGTATAAGACCATCTGATGTCACATTTGACTTTGGAGGTATTATAATGATGTATATGTAGAGACTATTGCAGTGACGGGGTTAGCCTATCGCCTACAAAAAACACCTATAAAACCTCTGTCCCTAAACTGACTTTTACACTATGCCCGGGAAGAGATGCAGCTGGCACATTCTTAAGTTTTTTTTTGCTCCCAGACCATTATTTCCGACATTTTCAGAAATGATATGCAATGACGATAAATTTACAAATGCACAAGAATCACTTCCGCCTTTAGTAAAAACTGTATGAAAATTCGTTCAATATTTTTAAATTTATCGCGATCCGTCACACGGGCAGACGTGACGGGTAAATGTTTACGAACTACTACTTACTTATTACTAAGTGGGCTATGTTGTTTTCAGTTTACACTTCATGGAAGAAAATTTATAAAAAAATCCTCTCAGCTTTGAATTTGTGCATTGATATTCTTTTATAATTGCAGGTGATGGCAGGTGAAGGGACCTGGATTGACTGGCAGTACCTGTGGGACTCCGCAAGACTCTTGAAGCGATGCCGATACACCCTGCAGTACACTTATCCCTTTGCTTACTATATGGAAGTGGGACCTAGGAAAGAATTATTCGAGTACCAACAGGTAAACTTTATTCATGTATAATTTACGTCTCAATTATTTTGATGTTTGTATTAATATGAGTACATAAAAAATGAAACGCCTTGGCTGTACAGTCACGTAATAAGATGTATACGTTTTCATTGCACTTTCAACCGGAAAATAATAAGAACCGTAAGTTTATAAGTTTTCACGTATATTTATAAACTTTCGTAAAATTCTAAACGGTTCGACCAACCACAGAAGAGCTTTTAAGTTTACACTTTTTTAAAATACGGAAAATAAGACACTGCTCGCTGATTGGTCAAGAAGACAACAATAACAAAATTTGACTTATCTACACAAATTTTTTATGGCGTTTCGCCGGCCGCTGCCGCGGCTCCTCTCGCTTCGCTCGCTCGGCTCGCGCACGAGCACTATATGCGACCTAACTGCTCCTCCTCGCTGCCCTCGTCGTCGCACCTAACCGTTCCGACAATGGAAACTGCTCGAAAATGGCCTAACGAAAATTTTGTTTTATGTTGTTGATTCGGGTGTTTTCG
This sequence comes from Stenoptilia bipunctidactyla, assembly GCA_944452665.1. Classification (NCBI taxonomy): domain Eukaryota; kingdom Metazoa; phylum Arthropoda; class Insecta; order Lepidoptera; family Pterophoridae; genus Stenoptilia; species Stenoptilia bipunctidactyla. The sequence goes on along the minus strand of OX101726.1, from coordinate 6,019,199 downwards.
TGTTTAGTTAGTAGTTGGCAGCATATGTCATGCATGGACAATATTTGTCAATTGTAAAAATATAAACAAAGCCCATTTGCGGTATAAAATGTTTTATAAATTGATCGCACTTGCATAATAAAAATGCAAGATTAAGTAAGTTATAACGTGTATACAGGGTCTTCTTTATGAAGATCAATATATTTTAAGAGAAGGTTAAGAATGATGTATGGGTTCAATTTATGAAAAAAATAAAAATATACATATAACTATATTTTTTTTTATTGAAATTTTCAAATCTTTTAAGTGACCGAATTTAAGTTTAATCTGTTATTTACGACAACCTTGCAAGAAATAAAAAAAACCTATCTATTTATTTTAAGAAAATAACTTCACTAAAACAAAGATCTTACGCGGTTAGTACCTACCTACCTATTCACGCGAGCAAAGGTCGACGCCTCGCGCGCCCGGGCGATGCGTGACCTACTTAGCTTGATGTATGACGTAACAATCAGCTGTTGTAATATCATACTTATCAATACATATAATAAAACAGTAAAAAAAACGTGTCTGTACATTTAATATTTTTACAAAAAAAAATATCTAGGGTTATAAAGAAATGAAAAAAGAGTAAGAATCTGAAAAAAAAAAATTGTCTGTTTGTTTGTAAGTTTGTCTGTTTGCACACGCTCTGGAACCGCTGGACGGATTTGAATAAACCTTTTTTTGATGTATAGCTGTGAAGCCGCGGCAACATATAGGGTATATTTTATTTCGGTTACTGGAACACCTGATGCAGAACCCTTAAGGGATCATCAAAACCGTAAGAAATATAGATATGATGCCTTAACAAAAGTTGTCCAGGATGATGAGCAGATTCTGCAGACATAATAAAAATCTAGGATCTAAAAAAATTGTACGAGTAATAGATTTTTAAAAGTTATGCCTAAAACTTACTTTACTAGAATATGGTGGAGATGTTCGGCATACAGATCAGAAGTACTCATTGCTCAGTTGCGCGTAGACCGACCATGAGTCGAAGGTCGTGGGTTCGATCCTGCTCGCGTAATTTTTTTTTATTATATTTATTTTTTATTTTTTTTACAATAAATATTTAATTGTGAACAAAATTGTCTTTGACACCACTTGATTTCAATCAAGATCCAAAGAGATATCATAATAATTTTAAAATAACTCCGTAATAAAATAGGTACGTATGTTCGATAAGACGCGGGCGGGCGAGCGAGTGATTCGCTGGCATGGCCGGCCACTCACGCTGTTAATTGTTCGAGATACCTACCAAACTCTGGGTGCCTATGACCATATTCACCCGACTTTTATTATTTCACTTGGAAATAAGATTTCTCTGAATGAACCACCAAATTTTTGTAATGGTTGGGAGTCAGACTACCCACGTGTTTAATTTTATAACTTTCTATTCCAAAATATTAAAAATACTAAGTTTTTTTTCAAATCGGTGAATAAGTCCGAATTTGACCTCATTCTCACCTGATGGTAAGTATAAATGAGGTCGAATACCGAAGCCAAGCCAGTTCTATCATAAACCCGGTTGTGGCTCTAGAACTGGCTCTTTATAAAATGCTTTCGGGACGCGTCACCGCTGGCAGTAGTGATATTTGACGGCAAATTTCAGTCAGCCGATATGGGGCTCACTTGGATTAGTCAATTATTCAGAGGCGGTAGGGTTATTCTAGGGGTAAATTATAACTAAATTGTCGTCAAAATCAATGAATGCTGGGTTTCAATATTTTACATGAGTAAATGCTACTACAAACGAATGGTCGGTTATATAAGAATAGTAAGTAGTAATGTGATAAGACGTTGAATATTGAAACGCTTTATACGCTTCAATATTCAACGTGTATGGTAGCTAAATCTACTGTTCGTAGAATAAACGAACAAACAAACATATAACTTCACGCCTTTATCCGTTATAAAACCTCTATCCAATAAAACCTCTATCCCTAAAATGACTTTTAAGGTATGCCCGGGAAGAGAAGCAACTGGTACATTCTATGATTTTCTGTTGCTCCCAGTCCAGCGTCGAAGCAACGAACGAACAGTGTTTTTGATATTGTAACGTGGCATTAGTAGATTAGATAGATGTAAAAGCGTTCGGATAGCCAGAAGAAAAAAAAACTGTACTACACTAAAAATAAACATGGGAATAAGAATTCTAAGGAAATTCTCCTGGTAAAAGTACTAGGGGCTTAAAAATAATAAATCTGAAAAATAGTTGGTATGCAGTAGAAGATTTTGCTATGTTCATAGGGCTAAATCATTAATAAAGCTTCTTGCGCGATTTAATACAGGTAGGTACAGAAGGCAGCAGGTCAAGCGTTACATTACCTGTCAAATTTCCCCAAACAATTTTAACTTAGGTAATGTCGAGGGCATAGATTTCAGTTTTAAGTAAAAAAAAATTACCGATTTGTAACGCTTGATGTGCTGCCTTCTGTACATACAGAGATATATTGTAAGAAAGTTAAACTTAAAATAATGGGACTCAAGGTTTTATATATTTCGTGATCATTTCTAGCTCTTGGAAGTTAGAAACCGTAGAACTACCAAAAGAAATTACATTAAAATGGCTGAGCCAATGTGAAAAGTAGCCAATCATAACTATAGATAGATACACATTATACACTGATAATGGCTGGATGGATGGATCTTTGCTACTCTTTCACGCAAAAACTGTCGAATTTATTCTTCTGAAACTTCACAGTAATATAGCTTTACCTAGAATAACAATAAGCTATAATTAATGAAGATAGGTATTGCATGAAATATGTAAAATTTAAGACACTTTAGCACCCGATTTGTTTATAACGCAATGTGCCTAATATAGTTACCCATGTTTGTGGTTAGGAGTTATACATATTATATGGGCGAAGATTCTTCATTTTTATTTTTGTTATTAAAGATAGTACTTAGGACCTTGGAGATGAAAATAACCTACTCAAAATACTAATTCAATGCAGACGAAGTCGCAGGCATCATCTATGTAATATACCTGCCTACCTATACTTTTTCACAAAACACCTAGGTGAAACTGCGGATCACAGCTTTGTTGTAACAGTTTTTGAAGTAACTCTGTCTGTTTATCTATCAGTAACGCTTAACTACTGAATCGATTTTGACGAAATTTTGAATAAGGTAAGTTTAAACTTCAAGGAGGATATAATAATAGTATTTATCCAACTCCAACAACCGGTATCCACGCGGACGAAGTCGCGGGTCACAGCTAGTTTCGTATAAAAGTTGATTCTAATTTCCCATCACACTTCAACTGTCAATTTAACGTTCAACTAATTGTAAATACCGTTTTAGTAATGTTGACTTCTTTGATAATGTTTAAATTAGAAATAAATTTAAAAAAAGCTTTCGTGCTTGAGCAATTTGTCTTAACGAATAAATGTATTTTACAATCAATTGAATGTTTAAATGGAATCACCTTATTATCAACTATTATTATTTACAGTTTATGTACAAAAATAACTTACATATTGTTTCCTGTCAATAATGTTAGGTGCACAGCACACGAATACAAATACACAAGCACTTTATAGTAACTGCTGCACATGACTACCTATTTGCGATACACAAAGTCTTGTTCGTTTAATAACATTGGCAGCACACAACATTGGGGCACGTGGAGTAAATGTGCCATAATCTCGATGGCGCTGCGCAGTTCCTAGAATTGTTCGGAGGGCGGGACGCCTTCCATGTCTCTGCTCGTACGTGTCACGAGCTCGTGACAGGTTCTCACTCGCAGCACTAGCACAAAGCCATTTGAAGATATTCTTGGTTCGTGTACGCGAAATTAGGCATATTGATAATTATTAATTTACGCGCGCGTATCATTAGACAGACTTTTACAGACTGGCGAGCGCTCGCCGAGCGGTGAGCGGGTCGCGCGCGTTTGGCTCAAACAAAGTCGCCGCCGCCGCGCCGCGCCGACAAGCCAACAGAGTGTTGTCGGCGCGGGCGGCTCGCTTGACTTTCGGTGTCGATAGTGCCGTCAGAGAATACCTACATACCTGTGCCTAGTGCGATTTTTCTCTGTGTGTGTGACTGAGTTCTTAATATAAATAGTTAAACGACCTATGAAGACAATCAGCGCACACTGAAGCCTTTAACTTCCGTTACAGATGAATATGTCAAAAAAGTGTAGAAAATGGTTCCAGAAGATAGACGAATAACTGTAATATCTTTAGTCAAGACTTCATTTGGCATCATTCTATATTTTAGAATTATGATAATTAAATGAATTGGTAAATTGTAATAATCAAATGAATTAATAAATTATAAAAGATAAATGGATAAATATATATTTCTCAATTGAGAATTTGTGTTTTGGATAATAAACACAAATTATAATTAACACCTATGTATAATCATCACACATATTTTTTATTACAAAATAATATACTCAAATAGACAATAAACATCCTTCATTCAAAAATATTCGTTTTCTGAAATTAGAACACGTGACTTACCTATTCGATCAATCAGAGCTTACTTATTATTTTACGAGTGAGTTCGGTAAGTTTATAAATTTCCGCGCAAATTTATAAATTTACGGGATTTATTATTTTTCGGTGACGAGTACATTTTATTAGACCTGACTTTACACTTATAATTTTTTGTTAAAAAAATATTGCTGTTGAGTTTCTCTCCACTTCTCAATAGATCGATTTTCCAATGTGCTGAAGATTCAATTCAATTTGTAAACAATTTGACTTATTTCAACTATCTTTGTACTTACCTACGAAAGACTTTGATTTATGTTTATTTTTTTAGGCTCAGTTGGAGGCTGAAATCGAAAATTTGTCATGGAAGGTGGAACGAGCAGAAACAACTGACCGTGGCGATCTAGAAAATCAAATGGACATCGCTGAGAAGAGACGCACCACTTTACTAAAAGATTTTCTAGAGTTCCATATTGCATCCAGTAGCAAAGTATAAGTTAGTAATAATATGTGATAACCATGAGTTGCATTTTTAAGTAATAATGTAAGTAAGGGAAATTGGTAACAGTATAAAACTTAGATTTTGTTCTGCCAAAGTATATTTATTAACATGACTGCAATAAATAAATAAATACATAGATTATGCAAGAAGAATTTTGTTTTATTTTAGAAAACCTTTATTTATTTAATTCTCACAGAACCAACAGCACTTTAGATTACAATAGAAAGAATCAGATACATAAAACTTATTGCTAATAAAAGGTTCACAATTTTTAGACATTTTTTTTTCTTTTTAGAGTAGGTACAAAAGTACACTAAAGAAATAAATTAAATTAAAAAAATTGAAATATAGGTAATTATTAGTTGTAGAAATATTGAATGCGTAACAATAGGTAAGATTTAAAAACAGAACATAAATTATTAATATCAATCAATACGAGCGGTGTTGTGCGTCAGTGTGTGTGTGATATTGTTAGTTCTATAAGTTAGTTAGATTAATATGACTGACAAAATAAGGTAGGAATATAAGTTTTTACACAGAATTATAACATAAATAAATTAATTAATATGTTTAAATTAATACATTAATTATAAGTAAGTATAATATAGTCATGAAATTTCATTACTTAGCTTCAACTTATTATATTTGTGGCTAGATTTTTAAAAGATTGCTTCGTGTATTGAAAAATGTCTAAGGATTGGAAATGTTTATCATAACAATTAAGTATTCGGCTAATAACTGCATGTTTCCCATAATTTGAGCGTTTGTATTTGATGAGAAATTATAAAAAAAGAGAAAAATTCTGATAAAGTATTGGTGAGTCTCTATCCATCATTATAACACCTCCAAAGTCAAACGTGACATCAGATGGTCTTATAACCTCTGGTGTTCTGCCTACCCCATAAGCGATGCAGGCGTGAAGTTATGTATTAAAATAAAATAAACGAAAAATAGTGACCCCCCCCCAAAATTCCGTTGTGACCACCATAATGTTAGAGCTGTAAGTGTACATAATTAGTGAAGAAGATTATTTGTATACAAACTAAATATAATTAGATCGAACTTTTAATTTTCAGGTAAAAAGAGGCTCAGACAATCTTTATAATATTACAGTAAACACAATGAAAAAAAAATGTGCTGGTATATCATTACTCATTTCGTTTAAGAAATGTCTTTGTAACACCAAAATTATTTTGGATCTCCTGGATATAATTTCCTAGTTTGACCAAAGAAAATATAAAAGCGGGAATTGTCTAATAGAACAAAAATTAGAAAATTAATAAAGGACACCAATTTCTTTACTGCAATTAATGAATAACATGGATGCATGGACTTCGTTTGTTGAAGTTTAAAAAAATATTTAATTGGGCCTTTTAGACAAAACTAAAAATAATCACAGTACCTGCCTACACGAGGCAACCCAAGCTTGCGAAAACTGCTTTACCTTTAAAGCAGTTTTCGCAAGCTTGTATAAGTAGTTTGGGTTACAATTAGAACATATGTCGTACAAATATTATACATATTTCAAATTGGAGACGTGATCCCGACATATAATTTACGGTCACTAGCTCATCATACCTCCTAATTCCACGGACCAGTTTACTCGTTTCGTTGGATCAGTTGACTCTATGTTGCAGAAGAGCACCGAAGATGCCTTGGCTTCGTACATGCCTAGTTAGACATGTATGAAGTAAGTTGAGGTTAAAGAAGTAGCACGGATTTAAACATACAAACAACTGTCAAGGCCGAAGATAGCTATGTCCAGTTGGGGTCACCATACGGTGGTTGTAAAAATATTTACTTATACCATCGAATCTACAGGTCGAGTGTTTCGAGCTCCAGCAACAAAAAAGTAACGAGAGGTTTTTCTCGAAAAATCTTTAAATCATACAGAAATTTCAACGTGGCACTGGTCCTGGCTGGGCTTCTTCCTTTAGATAGGTAGCAAGAAGCTTCTGCCTTGTAGTAGGTAAGACTATGGTCATCCCGGTTAATATTAATAAAAAGATATTGATCACTGCCTCAGACGCCGGTGGTTGCGAGTTCGATTCCCGCACTGAACAAGAAAAATCATGTTGGTTCCGGGTCCCTTCATCTATAGGTTACTGTTTTTTCTATGAAATTGCCGTTTTTCACGAAATAAATGAAGCGTATTTTTTTTATCTATTTTTCATTTCTATTAATCAAAGTAATCACCCATGCAATCAATGCATCTTTGCCAACGCATTGGTAGCTTATTGATGCCTTTCTTGAAGAAATCAGCTGGACGGGAGGCAACAAATTCTTCAAAGGCATTTTGTACTGCCTCTTGGGTATTGAATTTTTTTCCCGCCAAGAAGTTATCCAAATTCTGGAAAAAGTAGAAGTCTGTAGGCGCAAGGTCTGGTGAGTACGGCGGATGACGGAGAACTTCCAACCCCAACTCTTGTAGCTTGGAGACCGTCTGCTGTGCAGTATGAGGTCGCGCGTTGTCGTGCAGGAGCAGTGGAGCCGAACGATTGACCAAAGCTGGTTGGAGACGTGCGAGCTTCTCCATCATTGTATTCAGTTCTTCACAGTACACATCTACATTAATGCGTCCCGTTTGGCAAGAAGCTGTGATGAATTACACCCGCGTTAGACCACCACTTTTCTAGGGGTACCTAAGTTTTCGTTTAGGGCATTGTTTGGGTGCTGAACCAGGGTCCAACCAACTTGCTGAGCGCTTACGATTGTCAAACAGGCTCCATTTCTCGTCACAAGTAACAATGCGGTTCAGAATTCCTTCATTTGTATGCCTGCTGAGCAGTGCAAGGCACGTCTCCACGCGTACTTCGCGCTGGCGGTCATTGAGTTCGTGGGGTACCCATTTGTCAAGCTTTTTTACCTTGCCAATTTGACGCAAATGGACCAATATTGTTTTGATGCTAACGTTGAAAGCTGCTGCTAATTCAGCCGTGGATTGAGTTTCATCAGCTTCCACAATTGCCTTTAATTCATCATAGTCGACCAAAGTTTTCGGACGACCACGGGGTTCATTTTTCAGGTCAAAATTTCCAGAACGGAAGCGGGTAAAACAATAACGGGTGGTACGTTCGTTTGTAGTGTTCGCTCCGTAAACGTCGTTGATGTTGCGTGCCGCTTGTGCCGCTTTGCTGCCACGACGGTACTCATACTCCATAATTACTCGAATTTTTAACTTATCCATGATGACGAAAAATCGAGTGCGTTGAAAACAAAACACTAACTATTAAACAAATGACGATTTTAGAAAAAGAGTTATTATCAGTCAAAAAAAATATATTTTCATTTGAAATGGCCAGTACGGCAAAACGGCAGTTTCATAGGTAAAGACTTTTCTTAAGTATATCAGTTATCTAGTATCCATAACATAAGTTCTTTATGAAACTTAATTACATACATACATAACTTCACGTCTGTATCCCGTATGGGGTAGTCAGAACACCAGAGGTAATAAAAACCATCTGATGTCACGTTTGACTTTGGAGGCATTATAATAGTGGAGAGATAATTTGGGCTAGATAATGTTGTGTGAGTGTCAGAAATACTTATTATTTAAAACTTTATTACAATTAATTAACACAATTACAATAAACAATACAAATAAATTGAACACAAAAAAGAAAAGGTTTTCTCACTACTTAGAAAAGTAGGTATGCATACATGGGAGACAATAGGTAGATATACAATGTGTTAGGGTTCCGACTTTTGATACTTTACCTACGTGATATACATCAAATTTCATCGACAAAAGTCACCTTAGGGGGGGGCGCACCCCTCACCCCTCGTGATGGGGGTGATTTAAAAATTTCGTTTCTCTGGTTTGCTTTAAGTTCGTAAAACCATTTTTTTTTTCATATTTATTGTGTGTATCTTGTTGAATTACATCTCATTTTAAAGCTTATTAAATTTACCAACTTTTGATACCACATTCACTAAAAAGTCATAAGAAGAAAAGAATTAATTTTAATAGCCGCGTACTGATTGAGCGAGCAGCCTCGCGAGGCTGCCTCGGACATTTGTCGCAGTACGCATGCCGCGCGAGGCGGCCTCGGTCCGTAAGTTTTCTAATCCGACGCTGCCTCGCGCGGCAAGGCCGAGCCACCGTGAGCATCGACGACGCTCAGTTTAACTTGAAGTTGAATAGAGACCGCGCGTGCATATAGTTTGCCCGAGACCACCATGAGGCCGCACATTCGGAAAGCTGTCGCTACCACTGCCTTTTTAATAATTCTAAGGCTTGCAAAAAAAAGAAAACAGAAAACTAAACGTTTTTGGATTAAACTCTTATACAAAAATAGATTACAGGCTGGGAACAGATTGTTTGAAGAGTTGTGCTTCGATGACGAAGAAAAAAATTTCACTCGAATGAGTAAAATCGAATTTGACAATGTGTATTCTCTCATAAACTCCAAAATAAGCAAGAAGGACACAAATTTTCGAGAAGCAATATCCGCTAGGGAAAGATTATTAGTGACGTTGAGATTTTTGGCCACAGGAGATTCTTATACCAGTCTACAGTATCTATTTCGTATATCAAAACAAAGGATATCGGTTATAGTTCCTGAAGTCTGTGATGCTATAATTGAGGTGTTAAAGGATTATGTTAAGGTAAAATGAAAATACATATTTTTATTATTTTTTTATTAATCAAATTAGAAAATTGGACAAATAATATAAGAAAATTAAACAAACAAATATTTAATGATGAGGAGCTGGAGAAGGAGGAGGGGGAGGCATCAAAATTGGTGAAATAGGAGGCATCGGTGAGGCAGCAGGCATCGGTGAGGTAGGAGGCATCAGTGAGGTAGAAGGCATTGGCATCGAATATGTAGATGGCGTCGATGAGGAAGAGGGATGAGACATATATCTTAAATTGTCGTGTTCACCATATGATTGAGTATAATAACCATAACCACTGTATGCTCCCATGTCTGCATCAAAGATTATTTTATTTATTGCATTTTTTACGTGTGCTAACGTAATTTTATCATATTTTCGCAACTCATTTCCTATATATTGGCCATACACATTATAGGGATCATTCTTTTCCGATATATTATCGCTTGCACACTGTTGTAAAAGTGTTAAGGCTTCAGATATAGCGTTATCAGTAAGATCATCGCTTTCGTTCATTTTGGATCTCTTTTTAGGTCTAGTCGACTTTTGTTTAGGTCCTTCCGTTATCGTCGAGTTTGAAGTTTCACTTCTTTCTTCGTTATGACCGTCATCATTTAGAGTATTTAGACTTGCATTCTGTAAAGATAGAAATTATTACTTAATTTTATTTACAGATACCATCATCCGAAGAAGAGTGGCTTACCATAGCGAAAGCGTTTGAGAGCAAATGGAATTTCCCACATGTCATAGGAGCAATGGATGGCAAGCATGTTTTATTACAGTCGCCGATAAATAGTGGCAATGATTATGACTGTTACAAAATGTTTCCAAGTATAGTGCTGTTTGCTTTAGTTGACGCTAACTATAAATTTCTGTACGTAGACGTTGGCAGCAAGGGACGTATATCAGATGGCGGTGTGTTTAAAAACACCAATTTATATAAAAAGCTCGAAAAGAAGGAATTAAACATTCCTCCGCCAGAAATATTACAAATACCGTATAAAATTGCAGTGCCCTATTTTATTCTAGGCGATAAAGCTTTTGCTCTCAATGATTACACATTGAAACCTTATGAAGGTACTCCAGAAAGAGGTTCGATGGAAAGGATTTTCAATTACAGGCTGTCCAGAGCAAGAAGAGTTGTGGAGAATGCCTTTGGCATTTTAAGCTCCGTTTTTAGAGTACTGAGGAAGCCGCTACTATTAGAACCAGAAAAAGCTACGAAAGTCGTATTGACTACCATATGCTTATATAACTACTTGCGTAGAGATCAAGCTTCCTCACAAAGGTTCACTCCCCCAGGATCATTCGATGCCGAAGTTGAAGGGACAGTAATACCCGGCCGATGGCGACAGGATACAGAAATGTCATCAATGCTATCTATTCAAGCCATACCACGGCGAGGATCAACAAATATAAAAGAAATACGTTCACATTTAGGTAGACATTTCATAACAAACGGAGCAATTTCTTGGCAGAATAATCTATACATATAATAAAATGGTAGGAAAGTCAAAACTGTACATTGAATATTTTTTTAAAAGAATACTTGGGGTATGATCTACAATCGAAACAGAAACAAAAAATATAGTTTTTAGAATTTTTGTCTGTTTGTCTTTCCGGGATAAACTCAAAAAGTACTGCATGGATTTACTTCAAATTTGGCATGAAGATAGTTAAGAAGTCGGGTCAACATATAGGCTACATATTATCACGCAGACGACGTCGCGGGCAGCAGCTAGTTATCAGTAAAATAATAGGTACTCACTTCTTCACCTAAAGTATCTTGTGTATTTCCTGGGTGATTTCTATCTCCCAGAAAACTGAAGGCTTCATAGGCATACCAATTTGAAATATATATTTCACCACGAATTGTAGTATAAAATAAAAAAAAATATTAGAAATTATATTAAAACCGGTGTAACTTTGGATATAATAAAATGAATGTTGTTAACCCTAATCATAAAAATATAAATACCTGATCCTGTGATTCGGCTTTTTTTTTCTCTCGACTTTTCCCTCCTGTAAGACCCTAGTAAAGAGTCCATTTTTTTCTTTAATACAGCTATTGGAAGGTTCATTTCCTGGCTTATTTTTCTCCATGCATCTTCCTTTAGTCCTCTATTTGTGTAATCATTACATTGCGCATCCCAAAGTCGCCTATATTCACCATATAGTTGTATCAATTTAAGAAACTGTTCTTTATCCATTACGCACAACTAACACGCAACGAATAAGCGAGGCAAAACACTACCGTCTTGAGTGAGCGCGGCAAACGTACTGAGGCGCCTTTGAGCATCGACAAAAACCGACAACGCTCGGCACGGGCCGCGGCACGCTCGGGCGAGGCAGCGCGTGCGTTTGCCTCGGGCGAGGCACGTCTTGACCGACCAAGGACATGCCTCGCGAGGCTGCTCGCTCAATCAGTACGCGGCTAGTGACTTAGAAAAAAAATCTTACTTTTTTGTAGTATTTTTTTAGTTTTTTTGTCATTAAAAAAAAAACGAAGCCCTTAACAATGCATTTTTTTCTTCTTAACTAGTACTATTTGAGTTTATCTTTCTAACGATACAGAATACGACAGTTTAACTTCAAAGAAACAGTCCTAACTGCTAAGCTAAAATGACATCAAAATAAAAGACACGAAATTTACAATCTCTTTTTTATTTAGTTTTGCCGATTTTAAGTCAATTTAACAATTGTTCAAAGTGACCACCATTGTTTAATAAACAAGAAGTAGCCCTTAATGCTACTTGTTGTGTAGCTCTTTTAATCATAGCTCTGTCGGCTTTTAATTCATCAGCTGCGGTCATAATTTTTTGCAGCAGCTCTTCTCTTGTTGTAGGCACCAAAAACAAAGAACAGAAAATAGTAGGTAAAATAGTTATTAAAAGAAAAATAGGTAAGTATATGTAAAAAAAAGAAATTGCTTAATGAAAGGGCATGTTCCGTTTTAGTCAGAGTGAGAAGTTTGGGATATTATTACGGCTAAATTATTATTTAATAATGTTAAACTATCAGACAATGCCCTATCATTTAATAGCCTTTCATTTTCAGTTCTGGCACGTCCTTCTTCAACCCGAAGACGTTCAGCCTCCACTTGTAAGCGTTCTCGGTCTAGCTGGACACGGTCAGCTTCCACTCGAAGTCGCTCGGAGTCAAGCCTATTAAGTTCCGTCTCCAGCTCAAACAGACGCGCATGCCTTTCCCGTTCCAAAGCTATTCGTGCTTCTTCTATTTTAGCGAACTCGCTTGTGGCACGATCGAAAGGTGTCTGACGGAGTCGGCGCTGTCTGATGCGGCGGTGTTGCGGAGAAGAGACGCGTGACTCTGGCGATATTTCTGCACAATAATGATCACTTTAAAGAAAGGAATGTTTATATAAAACCAAAAGAATACATTTACTTGGAAAACTATACAATTTAGAATACCTACACATTAAATTTTTTACGGCCTCCTTGGTGCGGAGGTAAGTGGTAGGGGCAGACATTTTGCTATATTTTCTTTCGAGTCATAGATGTACTATGTTTATTAAAATAAATTTTTAATATTCATCAATAAAAAGAAATATCTATCTGTTTTTAACAACTACATAGGGTTGCCCAAAACTTTGAACATAAAAAAATTTAATTAGAAATTGTGAAAGTCTTAACTTTCACTAATTACGCCAATTCTTTCACAGTATATTCCACTTATGGTATATGTACCGACCATTAAGTATTATTTCTCCTTTATGTTATAGTCTATATTTCATAGATTTATTTGTTCGTTATCTAGTATCCATAGCGCAAGTTCTTAATTGATACCTACTTAATTTGAGTTTCATAATGCGGAGTTATAGAAATATTTAAAAAAAAATTGAAAACAAACTTAATATTTATTACCTCCATGAATAATTCTACTGGAAGTGGCAGGAGTATGCATGAAGTGGGCTAGTGGTGAAGTTGTTGGACCTGGTGGTGCTGACACAAACTCTGCTTCATTCGCAGTTAAGGCAATCCAGCAATATTCCCTTCAACTTGAGGAGGAATCTGTGAAGGTTCCTGGAATTTTAAACAACATACATAAATAAGGAGCCACATAACAGATTACCATGAGATATTTATGTAGTGTACAAAATAGAAGTAAGTAATAATACTTAGATAATTAAATTTGAAAAAATATAAGCAATATTGTCACAAGTCTGGGTTACACTATAAGTCTTATAGCTCTTTTTTCAGAGGGATTTAAAGGCTTTCCCATACTAGGCCCACCACCTCCCATGAATGTCCCTGTTTATTGCTGAAGTTTTTTCTGTTTTGGTTTTCCAGTTGGACTATACCTACACCAAAAAAAGCATATGTTAAGAAGTGCATAAAACATCATCATCACAACTCTTTGTAATGAACCCACTGCAGGGCATGAGTCTTCTCCCCTCAGTGACGAGGAGGTATATGCCATAATCCATCAAGCTGGCCCAGTGCTGGGCGGTGGATGTCAGCATTTTCAGGGCGCCAAAATGGCTTCTGACAAACCCTAACGACTACTATATACAAGTATAAAGCACCCGGGACCGACTGCTTAACGTGCCCTGCGAAGCGCGGAAGTCGTCTCGTCGTGAGAAATGAATGGTCGGCGGTCACCCATCCAAGTTCCGACCGCGCCGCACGTTGCTTAACATGTGCTATCGTATGATAAAACCATTAACCATGGCGCCACGACAACTTCTCGCATAAAACATAAAGTATTTCACACATAATTTATCAATCGTCTAACTTGTATGTGGTACTGTTGTCAAATAATAAGTAACTGAAGCACTTTATTTATGTACTTACTGTCACAATTAACACTACAAAACTTTTAATTTTAATCTAGTAAACTAACTACTAGGAATTCAATTCAATTTTAGGGTTGAGTGGCAACCAGCCGTCGTAACCAGGGTTCAGACACAACCCTTACCCGCCTGCGATCCAACTGTGACCGCATATTTGCAATTCTATATCTTAACTGATTGAAATAAGGTTTTATTTTGAATAGGTTATTCTGATATTCGGGATGAAGTCTTTAAACTTTGTAAACGTATAGCGGATGATTCTGCTATAAGGTTGGCACCCGGAAGTCGTGCTAGAATCGCAATGTGTATCGAAAGGCCTATAAAGACGTGTGACAGTAAAAAAAACAGTTTTGTCTAGTCTATTAGATATTTGAAATTGTCAAAATGAGACGATGACAATTTGTCAATTGATGTCTAAATGAATTTAATTATAAATAAATTATTTTAAAAATAAATTGTTTTAAAAATAACTAAATTTGAGCTGGTTGCCATTAAACCAAAAGTAGAAGAACTAAAATTTTTCAATTCATCAATAAAGATGTAAGAACCCATGCAAGAAGATTGTTTTTAGTTACAGGTAATTTTAAAACAATTATTCCAGTATTTACAAAGCAAAAGAGTTTAGTAGTTAAATAAGTTAGAATGCAATTATAGCATACCTACCATTGTAATATTTTTTTCTTTTAAGTTTTACAGTTTATTTTAGTTATTTGTTTAATTACTTAGTTTTTCTTTAGTTTTTACTTATTTATAAAAGTAAATTATAGTAATATTTTCAGTTAGGATTTTACTTTATATGTTTGCACAATAAGTTGATTTGTAATAGATAATTATGATGTTATTGCCTATAATTGGGTATACACCCGACCATGTTTTTTAATTTTAAGTTTATTTTTATATCATGTATAGTGTTGGCAATTTATAAATAAATATTTTTTTTTATATACTAAGTACCATCGCGAACCTTTCCACAGGTCGTAGACGATATATTTCTGCCTGGAACACATCGATCATTATCAAAGTGATCATTTTTCGTAACAAATTGTATGTGAAGGGGAGGCTAGCCAGGTGAACTCAGAACTGGGCCTTCAGAGGTGGAAATTATACTGATCCAAACCTACACAGCTAGTTCATCAAATCTACGTTAAACGTCTTTAGAATAGGAAAAACTAACTAATTTAGTGTATGGTGAGTATTTTTTTAAGTTAAACTGAAACATCAACCGTGGCATCAAAGTCAACCTTTATTATTATCAAAGTAAGCTTCTTTTATGGAGACTATACAGCGGAAGTAAGGAGGGTATCCACTAAGATTTAAGAATGGTTCGTTTCCTAAACTGTCCCGATTGGGACTCGAACCCAGGAACTCTCACGCCACAGAAGAACACTGCGGCACAGAGTCTTTAAGTTTAAAATTTTGGTAGTAGGTATTCATTTTATTATAAATCTTAGTAATTTCTCTCACAAATTTTCAACCGACTTCTAAAAGGAGGATGTTCTTAATTCGTGTGTTTGTTTTTTTAGTGTCTTTGTAACATGATTTTTTGGACAATAATTGTGAAACGATATTAAATATTCTGTTACAGGATACTTCAGCGGTGGTCCCATATAAATTTCATCGAAATCGATTGAGTACGTCATGAAAAAAATTAATTTTTTGAAAAACATATGTTGGTATATGTACGGAGAACATTTACCTTGACGACCTTATACTTTAGCCAAAGCTTTGACGTGAAGTCGGTTTTTTGATGCTCTGCATTCGTTGTATAAACACAATAAAATGTACAGCTACATTGAAAATAGCTGATATCACGAATCGTGTTCCTAGGACCGAGATATCTCATGGATTTTGGAGATGCGAAATCTGTAAAGTTCAAAAGAAACCTGGCTCTGGTGTATTATAACCCACGTTTCCAGCGGATTCTAAGTGGTATGTAAATAAGGCTATTTCATTATCATAAAGATATTTTGGCCAAAGGCCACCACTGACAAAATTAAACATACAAAAAAACAAAATAAAAATTTTGAAAAACCCACGACGCGTCGGTTAAAAAGTAATTGAAAAAGAATAAAATAATTTAAAATCCCCCGACTGAAATGATTTATGTGACGAGAGATAATTAACGTGAAAATCTTTTTTAAAAGTTCACTTGGTCTCACACAGAGTCGGTCATATTATGAACAACATACTATTCGTTTGCATAGCACTTCCCTACGCTTACCTATTCGGTTCTCGAAGATGTAGATGTCGCAATAACATAGGTATTCAACTCCCTATGAACTTTATAAGAAGAGCAAGAAAATCCGTCTGGGGCTGCCATTTAATGAATTCGTTTTGTAGTTTTATATTGAAATTTAAAATATTGATGGCAGCCCTCGACGGATTTTCTTGCTCTTCTTATAAAGTTCATAGGGAGTTGAATACCTATGTTATTGCGACATCTACATCTTCGAGAACCGAATAGGTAAGCGTAGGGAAGTGCTATGCAAACGAATAGTATGTTGTTCATAATATGACCGACTCTGTGTGAGACCAAGTGAACTTTTAAAAAAGATTTTCACGTTAATTATCTCTCGTCACATAAATCATTTCAGTCGGGGGATTTTAAATTATTTTATTCTTTTTCAATTACTTTTTAACCGACGCGTCGTGGGTTTTTCAAAATTTTTATTTTGTTTTTTATTTCAAACTTTTTAAAGAGCATAATATAGGTACCATACATTACATTACACAACACCTCGTTCCTCATCAGCCCTCTAATGTCCCTACCACCACCGCTGGAAAACCCATGTAGTTTATTTAAATACATAGTGAAGTATTATAATAAGTATTTACAACTCAACTTTGCTGGTGGCTCAACTTGCTGGGGCTTTGTTGTAACGTAACTCGATATCATATTACGTAGAATGGTTTGTGCAAACCAATGTTACCATTCTTCAAAACCACTGGTCCGATTTTAATGCGGTTATCGGACCAATGGTTTTGCAGAATTAATGGTTGTTATTACAAACAAATGTTTACTGCAGCGCCCCCTGATGAGTTGTTACCGTTAAAACTATTTAAGAACATTATACCAATCAAATCCAAAGCGATAATTGAAAACGGCATTCAAATCGGACCAATGGTTTGCAAACAAATATTTACTGCAGCGCCCCCTTGTGAGTTGTTACCGTTAAACCTATTTAAGAACATTATACCAATCAAATCCAAAGCGATAATTGAAAACGGCATTCAAATCGGACCAATGGTTCGCAAACAAATATTTACTGCAGCGCCCCCTGGTGAGTTGTTACCGTAACAACTATCTCAGAACATGCGCTAATCAAATCCAAAGCGATCACTGAAAACAGCATTTAAATCGGACCAATGGTTTTGCAGATAAACGGTAGCATTGGCTTTTACAAACAAATGTTTACTGCAGCGCCCCCTGGTGAGTTGTTACCGCGACACCTATCTAAAAATATGCACCAATCAAATCCAAAGCGATTACTGAAAACCGCATTAAAATCGGACCAGTGGTTCTGGAGATAAATGGTAACATTGGCTTTTACAAACAAATGTTTACTGCAGCGCCCCCTGTTGAGTTGTTACCGCTACACTTATCTAAGAACATGCACCAAGCAAATCCAAAGCGATTACTGAAAACCGCATTAAAATCGGACCAGTGGTTCTGGAGATAAATGGTAACATGGTTTGCACAAACACCCTCTCACCCCAAACGCAAATACCGTCTCCGTTCCGTCGTGGGTAAAAACAAATATTTACTGCAGCGCCCCCTTGTGAGTTGTTACCGTTAAACCTATTTAAGAACATTATACCAATCAAATCCAAAGCGATAATTGAAAACGGCATTCAAATCGGACCAATGGTTCGCAAACAAATATTTACTGCAGCGCCCCCTGGTGAGTTGTTACCGTAACAACTATCTCAGAACATGCGCTAATCAAATCCAAAGCGATCACTGAAAACAGCATTTAAATCGGACCAATGGTTTTGCAGATAAACGGTAGCATTGGCTTTTACAAACAAATGTTTACTGCAGCGCCCCCTGGTGAGTTGTTACCGCGACACCTATCTAAGAACATGCACCAAGCAAATCCAAAGCGATTACTGAAAACCGCATTAAAATCGGACCAGTGGTTCTGGAGATAAATGGTAACATTGGCTTTTACAAACAAATGTTTACTGCAGCGCCCCCTGGTGAGTGGTTACCGCTTCACCTATCTAAGAACATGCACCAAGCAAATCCAAAGCGATTACTGAAAACCGCATTAAAATCAAACCAGTGGTTCTGGAGATAAATGGTAACATGGTTTGCACAAACACCCTCTCACCCCAAACGCATATACCGTCTCCGTTCCGTCGTGGGTAAAAATTAACTTCTCTTCTAGACGCTATATTCATAATTTTGTTCTTATTTAGGTATGAGTAATATGAGCTCTATATTGGTGATTGACACCGCGTTTGACCTCATCTCACCTGATGGAAAATGAAGATGATGTCGAAGATGAAAGCACACGGGTTTGATAGGACCTGGCACTTCATAAAATATTTCCGGAACACATCCCCGAAGGAGCAATGATATTTAGCGGCAGAAGAGTGGTCGCTAGCCAGAAACGCCTTTTACGACACCCTTTCAAGACAAATTCTATTAACATCTCAAATTATATAATCAACAGTTTATGTAGGTATTTATCTAATTCTTAGATGATAGCTGTTAAGTAATCTATTATATCTGTTCATGTTTTATTTTATGTTACGGAAGAGCGGTGCCTCGCAACAAAAACATTCAGTATTTAAAGGGGTTCACTTGCCACTTATTTTATAAGGATTTTAGTAAAAAGTAAATAAAACATTTTTCATTTTAATTTTTAATTTTCAATCTTCTCAAGGGTATATGTTTTCTTTTGAAGTAAAACACTCAAATGAACTTTTTTAATGATTTAACAATAAGAATATTTATTTCTGATTGCAGTTGCCTTAGTGAATAAAAGCAGTTCGTGAGGAAGATCTATGTGTATAAGAAGCATATTACAGTGGAGCAACTACATAAAATGATTGTATTTGGAAAAAACAACAACGCCCCACAGCCTTTCAACATAAGCCACATTTTCGTCGGGAAAGCAATCAGCCACAAATCCTGCCCACAAATTATTTATTTTGTGGGTTTAAAAATAAAAAGGCTAGGAGTCATTTTTAAATCATGTATAAAGCTAGTAGTCATTTTCAAATCTCCAGAAACCGAGGATTTAGGTTAGCTGGCAAGCCAAAGCATTTTGAATAATGATTTTTTTATACCTACACCAAATTCAAATCGTCAAATGCATTGTCATGTCATTCGTTGGTCAATTTCTAAGCTTTTATAATAAAGTGCCTAAAAATATTAATTATTTAAGCTTAGTTAAAAGATAGTCTAAAACAAATGTTATGTAAAAATGGTTTCTATGAAATGTCTGGGCCATTTTGTGTCTATAAGCTGTTATTTTTATTTTATAGAAGATTGTTGTTTCGAGCCACTTCTTCTGAACAGATCGTATTTTCAATAATTGGTGGCAGATTCATTTCACTTTGAAAAAAATATTACTTATTGCACGTGTCTGTTGAAATACATACGAAAAAAAATCTTTAATTTTCGCATTGCCAAAGTATTGGTTGAATACAGATCGACTCAATAAAATAAATAATGAAAGATTTCATTATTGAGCGATTGCAAATATTTCACCATTTTCAAAATAGTAATAACTTACATAAGATAAGCTTCACTAGCAAGTCATTAATAAGAGACTGGGTATAGAGGCATTCTCTTAGTAATAAGATTTTATCCTCTTTACTCAGAAGTATTTTATTTATAGGTATTTTATTTTTTATTCCTGAGAACTTAAAATACGTAAAATTGTACTGTTTCGGAAAGCTTTTTTTTATTGTTTGATATTGTATAATTGCTAATATAGCTTATATTCTTTATTAATAATTTTTCTATATTTTATTTAAACATAAAGATATAAAGATTGTATGTTGACTTAATAAAGGTAAAATATTTATAATTAATTACTCGACTGGTGTTAGCCTTTCTAAAACATAATGCTGTTCAAGTAGCAAAATTGTAACAAAAGATTTTCTGATATACTTTGTTTAACCCTATATAAATACGTATAACCCTAAGCAATACGTAACAGTTTGAGTAATCTTTATGAATCTTCAATAACTTTTTTTTTAAATATTGTATATTGTTGTTATAAATATTATCTATGCATTTACTTTTTGTTAAAGTATAGTACACAATAACTCTAACTAGGTTACTGTAATATTTTTTTATTATATTTTTTTATAAACTTTACCGCAAGAATAATGAATATGAATTAAACAAGGAGAATGGATTATATAACAACATATTTAATTACAATAATGCATGCTTAACATTGTAACAAAAATGCTTTTAAAATAACTTATTGCTGTAATTAATAATTTAGGAATATCACAATTTTTTCATCGCATCACTTTTATTATCACTTTTATTGTTTCTTAAATAGGTTTAAGTAAAAATACCATGTGCTTCAATAAAATATTTATAATTATTGTTTTTTTTTTGTAGTTCTTTTATCTATTTTTCCCTGTACCTGCTATTTATCGAATCTTTTATCGACCGTGAACATCACTAACTATCGATAATAAACACCACATCCCTAGTATTTTCCTAAAGTTGGCCATACTTTTTTATTAAAATATTGGCAGTAGAATTGGTAGCCTCCTGTTCTTAGCTCATTCATTCGTTCGGTGGGGTCTCTTAGAACGTAGTGATTGTATGCTTTTTGGTCGTAACTACTAGTAAACCAAATAAAAAACTCGCGCGCGATAGGTACCACGGTTGACACAAGCTTGACACATAATTTGACAATTGCCGCTGCAATGAGAGGTTTTCAAACTGACATTTAAAACTATAAAAAAGATAGTTACTATATTTCATTTTAGATGGCGCCACATGCTTTTCTTACAAAAGTGCAATGTCAAATGTCTTTTCGTATAGAATTTTGACAGCTAGCTTTTTACCAACGCCATCTTTTGAGAGAATAAGATATGATTTTTTCTTTTGCCTCACAGTTCAACCGCAGAGTTTTCCGCAAGATGTGCGGATAGCGCGTTTTCCGTATCGTATGGCAGTGCCATAATGGCACATGTCAGCCATTTCAGTCACGCACGCTAAAACTAAGTAAGGCGTGACACGCTTGGATTTTGTATAGGCGCCCTGTTTAAATAATTTTATGATTTTTATAATATGTCAATTTATGCAACATTTTGTCTAGTTACCTACTCAAAAAAAATATTAATGTCAGAAGAAGCAGTTCGGTAAATACAAATCACAATAATATTACAACCTATAATTTTTATGCCAAAACATTCAAAAAAGTTATCTTGGGCCAAATTGATTACATAACTAGTTCCATTTCAGTAATTTATACGCACCCTTATGGAGTGCGTGATATGATAAAATAACAAAATAATATTTATCTTGTCGATTCGAGTATTTATCGATGGTTTTTTTTTTTTTTTTTTTTTTTTTTTTTTTTTTTTTTTTTTTTCCCGCCACAGAAAGCTTAACTACCGACTTGACGCCCCTAGGGGAGCCACAGAAGGAGAGGAGGTGAATGCTTGATGCACGAAGAGGGGACCTTTGGGGGACTACCCCATCAGCCAATCCCTAACAGTGCGGGACTCACCGAACCCAGCGATACCCGCTAAACACCCCCTTTGCTGAGATATCCCGAGTTGGGCGTGTCTCCTCATCTGAACGACAGCCAATTGGAGTCAGAGGCTGCGTACCGGGCGTCCCAAGAGACAACCCGTCACGAAAGCTTATCGCAGGACCGAATCTGTAACAATAAAAAATTGAAAACGACGTCGTAAGAGTTATAAACACATGTTGTGTGAATTAATTGTTAAGGACAACCTAGAACCGGTTGGCTTGTTGAAGCTTCCTCACGAGGGAGGCGTGCTTGGATAGGATGGGGAGAGCATCGGCGAGAGAGTCCTGGCCGGCGTTGAGTGCAGCGCCGAGCTCAAGAATCTCGTCGATAGGAGCGACGGTGACCCAGAACGCCAAGCGATCAAAACTGACCTTCGCGTTCTGTACCGCGGGTTGGGCGGGCGGTCGCGACGGAGTCGCGGCCGCGCGCCCAGCCCAAGCGGTAGGAGTGACGTTCGAAACGGGTTTCGATGCGCATTCCACGGCCTGAGGGGCCTTAGCTTGAGGGGAGCCCTTAGGGGGCTGGGGGCGGTGTCTCCAATTAAGGGGATCGGCCGCCGCTTTGGAACGGACCGAGCGCGGCGCCTTAGGGCACCCGCGATAGTTCGCCGTGTGGCCGGACTGGCCGCAGAGGACGCAAGACGGATCTGTCGGGGACTCAAGGGTGCGGGAGCACTCCTTGGTAGCATGATCCTCTAGGCACTTAACGCACCTAGGTTTGGCAAAGCAATTGTGTGCCGCATGGCCATAGAGTTGGCAGCGGTGACATTGGCCGGGGTGACCTCTGTTGTGAGGTTTTTCTACACGAATTTGCGAGAGGCCGCACAAAGTGCGGACCCCATTGCGAAGTAGGGAGTTCCCAGCTGTGTTATTCGTAAGAATAACAAGCGCAAGGGGAAACTGTTTGCCCCGTTTGCTATGCATCTTGTGCACAGACTCAACGGGGAAACCTTGGGATTTAAGATCCGCGGCGATTTGCTCGTTCGATAGCTCGAACGGCACGCCCCTAAGGATAACGCGGGCTTTACGCTCTTCCGGGAGAGCGTAAGTATGATAGGCGAATTGCCTTTGAGTTAGTAGGGAAGTCAGATTCCTGAAGTCGATCAGAGTACATGGCTCGATCTTAATGAAGGCACCGGTGTTGGTTGCCTTCTTGTAATTGATCTTGGGGGCAGTCAGACCCCCCGAACAGAGGGTCGACACCTGTCCCCAAAGATGTTTATCCCGAAGGAAGACAGGGGGAGGGGGCTTAGAGCTCGGGGGAGGACCCTCGGGCTTGGAACGCGGGGCAACCTTGGGGCGCATTGCCGCCTTAGGGGCTTCTGCCGCCTTAGGGGCTACTGCCGCCTTAGGGGCTTCAGCCGCCTTAGGGGCCGCTACCGCCTCGGGAGCCGCCGCTGGAGAGGGCGTGGGAGGAGCGGAAGAAGCGGTATTCTTCTTTTTCCTATTAGAGGACTTTTTACCTCGGACTGGGGTGAATTGAGTATCATCCGTAACAGTGTCATCCGAGTGGGACGCACTGACGGGCGAAGCCTTGCGTTTAGACGCAGCGGATTGGGCGGAGGACTCGGCAGACTCGGAAACGGAAGATTCCGATTCGGAGATGCCGTCCATGTACTCAGAGGGGCCAGGAGACACCGTAGAGCGTTGGGACTGGGCATCGAAACCCGGGGGGACCTGAGGGGTCTGAGCGGCTTGAGCCTGATGAGCGGCATAAAACTGAGCGACTTGGGCCTGGGCGGCGTTCAGTTCCGATTGAAGCTGCGACATTGCATTACGGAGTTGTGCCTCATGCACGTGAAATGTGGCGAGGAGTCTGGCCTCAGAGGCCTGAATAGTTTCGGCCACGCGGGCCTCCACTGCTGCATCGAACCTAGCTTGTTGAGAGGGGTCCATGATGGAGTACCCTCCGAGAAGATTGAACGTGCCGATGAACGGCGAACGAACTTAACCTAACGAAAAACCGATGCCGATGAACGGCGGCGGAAAAGCTGAAAAGAGGGGGTGCGTGCTCCTTATTCGAGCAGGCACCTAACCGTCCCCCTGGGAAAGGCCCAGTGCAATGGGTTCGGGTCTGCCGGATTTGTTAGCCCTGGAGAGCTAATAGCGTTCCGGGGCCACGCTAACGAGCTTCGTTGTCACCGTAAGGTATCAACTCGTTCAAACGCGGAACTTGGAAGTTTGTTTAAAGTTCGTCCTTTTCAGCACGAAAATCACTCAAACTTCCAAGTAGTAGGATAGCGAAGTTCGCGAATGCGTCGTTAGCACGCAAGTGGCGCCACTGTCGCAAAACGGCACTAATACGCGGCAATACCGACCGGAGAGCCTCGGAGTCGATAAGCGGTAAAACGGAACGATAACGATAAGGGTCCTGCCGAGTCGACAAGTCCCTTATCGAACGAAACGGAGAGCACTGAGAGCACGATAAACACGACCACTGCGCGCGAACGATGAAACGGAACTGATTTATCGATGGTCGCATGCTAGCCCTTTATATCTCTGGCGTCGTTAGCTGACTATTTGTGAGACTTGGCATGTCGTTGTCACTATTTCACGACTTTTTTTAAATTAAAACTAAGTGGATAGACCTTAGCGTTTACGTGTACGAGAGGTGAGGATTACAGCTTGACGTCTAAGATGTAATCCTCACCAACCTATAGCTATACCGCCGAAACTATAATACGATTATTTTTTTATATGCGTCACTATTTAAGACTATTTCATCACTATTTTTTGGCATAGTCAAAAATCCCTTCCATTGAGATTTCAAAAGTAAGGATTACAGCTTGAAGGACACTGACTGAACTGCGAAGAACATACTGGCAACACTCATGCTAAGTGTGGCAAAAAAAAATAATATTGTCATTGGTCGCTCAAAATGGCGACCACGAACGATTCCAAGGCGCCCGTGCGCCAAGTAAAAAGAGTACAATTTGGTATTATATCCCCCGATGAGATCGTAAGTGATAGTTTTTTACGTGGACATTTATAAGTACTCAATAAAATATGATACAACGTGTTTCGTAGTGCGGTTTAGTCGATTGACGCAACAATGTTATTGTGCTGGTGGTTCCATAAGTGCTACTAGTATCATTCATTATTTTATTCATAAACTGAAAAAACATAACAATCGAATAAACATATTATATATATTATTTTATGGCTATTCGCACATTTGTTTTCTGTTTACATCCTAATTAGAGATGATTAACTGTTTTAGCGACGCATGTCAGTCACTGAAGGGGGCATCCGCTTCCCTGAAACTATGGAAGGGGGAAGACCCAAAATTGGAGGTCTCATGGATCCTCGACAAGGGGTGATCGACAGAAACACCAGATGCCAAACGTGTGCAGGAAACATGACTGAATGCCCTGGACATTTTGGGCACATTGACTTGGCAAAACCAGTTTTTCATATTGGTTTCATCACGAAAACTATAAAAATTTTGAGATGTGTTTGTTTTTACTGCTCAAAACTACTTGTCAGCCCGGTGAGGACTTCAATGGTATTTCTAATATTTTACTTGGTTTTCAATCTTATTTGTGTATTTATAAAAACTTTGTATTGTAGACAAATCCAAAAATCAAAGAAGTTATTATGAAATCTAAAGGACAGCCTCGTAAGCGCTTGACTTATGTATATGACTTGTGTAAAGGAAAAAATATTTGTGAGGGTGGAGAAGATATGGACATAGGTAAAGAGGGTGAGGA
This sequence comes from Stenoptilia bipunctidactyla, assembly GCA_944452665.1. NCBI lineage: Eukaryota > Metazoa > Arthropoda > Insecta > Lepidoptera > Pterophoridae > Stenoptilia > Stenoptilia bipunctidactyla. Next base: position 5,993,341 of record OX101726.1, on the reverse strand, counting down.
GGGTAAAAGAGGAACAGGACATGGGGGTTGTGGTCACTACCAGCCATCTATTAGAAGACAAGGCTTAGAACTTACAGCTGAATGGAAACATGCCAATGAAGATACTCAGGAAAAGAAAATAATTATCACAGCGGAACGAGTATGGGAAATATTGAAACACATTACAGGTTTCTATTCTTTATCTCTTTTGAAGCTATATATATTTTTTTTTGAGGTTGACCTTTAATTTGTACTTTCACACAAGGTTAACTGAAATAATTACTCAGATGTTTTTTATTCTTTATCTGTCAACAATAAAAATGAGGTGATTTTTTAATTGTTAAATTTTCTATGCCCACTTTTAATAATTAAAGAAAAACTAATTAGTGCAAAAACTATCTTATGTCTGTTTATATATTTCTTAAGTATATCAGTTATCGAGTATCCATAACAAAAGTTCTTTAAGAAACTGGATTTGGGCTAGATAATGTTGTGCGAGTGTCAGAAATATTTATTTATCTTTTCATTTAACTCCTTAAATGACTTATTTTCTAAATGTAAGTCAAACAGTTCGCAAGCAGTGGTTTAGATGTCAAGATTTTGAATATAGAGAGGCATTTTGGTAGTGAATTCTACTGTTTGTAGGCAAAACGAACAGTTTTCACAATATTGAAACCCGCCATAAATTATTAAAAGATAAACTTTATCACTCTATTCGGAAGGTATGATAATGAATTCCTTGTATTTTAAAGTCTGGAAAAGGAGAAGGTATATTTTACTAAATTTTAACATGATAAATTATTTTTTTATTTTAAGAATTCTTAATCTGGCTAGAAATCAGGACTCCTGAGTCCTGAGCTGCAAAGTAAAATTACATTGTGCCAACCAAATGATGTCAAAGCTACATTGTATGTTAGGAGTTACTGTATTTTCTTAATATCTTAGAATTATATGTAGATTTCAATTATTTATGTTTGTATAAGAGATAAAGAAATGGCTTTGTGGTTTATTATTTCGTCTGTAAGCTTCTCATTAAATTTTCTTGAAGATTTATTAAATAATTTTGTCATGAATAGCTATTTTTAAATTAATGTTTACTAGCATATTTTGGAACACAGATGTAAGGTCTGTCACTGGTTTTATTATTTTTCAAATTTTGCTAAAAATAATGAAAACATTGCACTCTTTTTGCTGAATGCTCTATATCTATAATTTCCATAAATTAGGATTGTAATATTATATTACTGTCTTTCAAGAGCTGGATCAGGATGTCTGACTGTACTTTGGCTGCTCAATTTGCACAAAGCCCAAGTTTTCCCAAAGTGAAATCTTGTATGGTGTGCTCTTGTGCTGTTGTTACCTTTCAGCTTTGAGATGGTTCTGTACTGGACTTACTAGGCTGTGTAAAATTATCAACAGCTATGATTTCCCAAATAAAAATGTATAAATTCTGAACATCAACATAAAGTTACTTATATTATTTGTAGATGTCACTGTTGCTCTTTTTAATAAGTAGAGCCCTACTCTTTTCTTTGTTGTTTGGGTTTCTATCTCTAACTTAAGAAAGGATTAGGAAAGGATATTTCCTTATTTTGCTGTTGGAATAGATTTCTTGTGTCTTATAGAATACATACTCCAATGTAGTAATTCCTATTAGTTCCTAAAAATAAAGATTTCCTTTATGGTTTTGACATTGTGTAAATATTACTTTTATGTGTATGTTTTATGTTGTAAGCTGCTTTTCTTTACATTTACATCTCAATAAACTACAAATATGTGTTACTTTTTGTTACAGATGAAGAATCTTTCATATTGGGTATGGATCCAAAATATGCCAGACCTGATTGGATGATAGTAACAGTATTGCCAGTACCCCCACTAGCTGTCAGGCCAGCTGTTGTGATGTTTGGATCGGCTAAAAATCAGGATGACTTGACACACAAACTCGCAGATATAATTAAAGCAAATAATGAACTAATGAAGAATGAACAATCAGGTGCTGCACCTCATGTTCTCTTAGATAACACAAGGATGCTACAATTCCATGTCGCAACATTTGTTGATAATGATATGCCTGGAATGCCAAAGTAAGTACTATGCAAGTGCTACTAAAAATATGAGTTTTTTACATATGTTTATATTGGGTATTTATTATTTGATATTTTTACAGAGCTATGCAAAAATCTGGAAAACCACTAAAAGCTATTAAAGCCCGTCTAAAAGGAAAAGAAGGAAGAATTCGAGGCAACCTCATGGGGAAACGAGTTGACTTTTCTGCCCGAACTGTAATCACCCCAGATCCGAATCTACGTATTGATCAAGTTGGAGTGCCTAGATCTATAGCGCAAAATTTAACATTCCCAGAGTTAGTCACACCTTTTAACATTGATCGCATGCAGGAGCTAGTACGGCGTGGTAATGCCCAATATCCAGGTGCAAAATACATCGTTCGCGACAATGGTGAGAGAATTGACTTGCGATTCCATCCGAAGCCGTCGGATTTGCATTTACAATATGGCTACAAAGTCGAACGTCACTTGAGAGACGATGATCTTGTTATTTTCAACCGACAACCTACCCTCCACAAGATGAGTATGATGGGGCACAGGGTGAAAGTGCTCCCTTGGTCAACATTCCGAATGAATCTAAGTTGTACTTCTCCTTATAATGCCGATTTTGATGGTGATGAGATGAACTTACATGTTCCTCAATCAATGGAAACAAGGGCTGAAGTAGAAAATATTCACATAACCCCTAGGCAAATTATCACACCCCAGGCCAATAAACCTGTTATGGGTATTGTACAGGATACATTGACAGCTGTTAGAAAAATGACTAAAAGGGATGTGTTCCTTACAAAGGAACAGGTTATGAATCTACTTATGTTTTTACCCACATGGGATGGCAAGATCCCACAACCATGTATATTGAAACCACAACCCTTATGGACAGGAAAGCAAATATTCACTTTAATCATACCTGGAAATGTTAACATGATCCGAACACATTCCACACATCCTGATGAAGAAGATGATGGGCCTTACAAATGGATATCACCAGGAGATACAAAAGTAGTGGTAGAACATGGTGAACTGCTAATGGGTATCCTATGTAAGAAATCATTGGGTGCCTCAGCTGGTTCCTTGCTGCATATTTGCATGTTGGAATTGGGCCATGAAACTGCTGGACGATTTTATGGTAACATTCAAACAGTAATCAACAATTGGTTATTGTTAGAAGGTCACTCCATTGGTATTGGAGACACTATTGCTGATCCTCAAACATATCAAGAAATCCAGCGTGCCATTGTTAAAGCCAAAGATGATGTAATAGAGGTTATTCAAAAAGCTCACAATATGGAGTTGGAACCTACTCCTGGTAACACTTTAAGGCAAACGTTCGAAAATCAAGTGAATCGTATTCTCAACGACGCTCGTGACAAAACTGGTGGTTCAGCTAAGAAATCTCTGACAGAATACAATAACCTCAAGGCTATGGTGGTTGCTGGTTCTAAAGGGTCCAACATTAATATTTCTCAGGTCATTGCTTGTGTAGGACAGCAGAACGTAGAAGGTAAACGTATTCCATTCGGCTTCCGTAAGAGAACCCTACCACATTTCATCAAAGACGATTATGGTCCTGAATCTAGAGGTTTCGTAGAAAATTCATATCTTGCCGGTTTGACTCCTTCCGAGTTTTATTTTCACGCTATGGGAGGTCGTGAAGGTCTTATCGATACTGCTGTAAAGACTGCTGAAACTGGATACATCCAGCGTCGTTTAATAAAGGCTATGGAGTCTGTAATGGTTCATTATGATGGTACAGTTCGTAACTCTGTTGGACAACTTATTCAGTTGAGGTACGGCGAAGACGGGTTGGCTGGTGAAACTGTAGAATTCCAGAATCTACCAACAGTGAAACTCTCAAATAAAGCATTTGAAAAGAAATTCAAGTTTGATCCATCAAATGAAAGATACTTGAAAAGGATATTTAATGAAGATATCATTAAAGAACTTACAGAGTCTGGTTACGTTATTAGTGATCTTGAAAGTGAGTGGGACCAGTTGTGCAAAGACAGAGAGATTCTCAGGCAGATTTTCCCAAGTGGAGAATCCAAAGTTGTGTTGCCCTGTAATTTCAAGAGGATGATTTGGAATGTGCAAAAGATTTTCCACATTAACAAGAGAATGCCTACAGACTTAAGTCCTATAAAGGTTATTCAAGGTGTAAAAGATCTATTGAAGAAATGTGTTATAGTGGCAGGAGAAGATCGTTTGTCGAAGCAGGCAAACGAGAATGCAACATTGCTCTTCCAATGTCTTGTTAGATCCACACTTTGCACGAAATTCGTTTCCGAAGAATATAGACTATCAAGTGAAGCTTTTGAGTGGTTGATAGGAGAAATTGAAACTCGTTTCCAGCAGGCACAAGTCAACCCTGGAGAGATGGTGGGTGCTCTAGCGGCTCAGTCTCTCGGCGAGCCTGCAACCCAGATGACATTGAACACTTTCCATTTCGCTGGTGTGTCGTCTAAGAACGTAACTCTCGGTGTACCGCGTCTCAAGGAAATTATTAATATCTCAAAGAAACCTAAAGCTCCATCCCTAACTGTCTTCTTGACTGGAGGAGCTGCTAGAGACGCAGAGAAAGCTAAAAACGTTTTATGTAGATTGGAACACACGACTTTGCGTAAAGTTACCGCAAACACTGCTATTTATTACGATCCAGACCCACAAAATACAGTTATTGCTGAGGATCAGGAGTTTGTTAATGTTTACTATGAAATGCCTGACTTTGACCCTACCAAGATTTCTCCATGGTTGCTACGTATTGAATTAGATCGTAAGAGAATGACTGATAAGAAACTTACTATGGAACAGATTGCCGAGAAGATTAATGCAGGTTTTGGTGATGACTTGAACTGTATATTTAACGACGACAACGCTGAGAAACTTGTGCTCCGTATTAGAATTATGAATAATGAAGAAAGTAAATTCCAAGATAATGAAGAAGAGACTGTTGATAAGATGGAAGATGATATGTTCTTAAGATGTATTGAAGCTAATATGTTATCAGAGATGACATTGCAGGGTATAGAGGCTATTGCAAAGGTGTACATGCACTTGCCGCAAACTGAAGCTAAGAAGCGTATTATTATCACAGAACAAGGAGAATTCAAGGCTATTGCAGAATGGTTGCTTGAAACTGACGGTACTTCATTGATGAAAGTACTGTCCGAGCGTGACGTTGACCCGATCAGGACATTCAGTAACGATATTTGCGAGATATTCCAAGTGTTAGGTATCGAGGCTGTACGTAAATCGGTGGAGAAAGAAATGAATGCTGTGCTTCAGTTCTATGGACTGTACGTGAACTACCGTCACTTGGCTTTGCTTTGTGACGTAATGACTGCTAAAGGTCATCTTATGGCCATCACTCGTCACGGTATCAACAGACAAGACACTGGCGCACTCATGAGATGTTCCTTCGAGGAAACTGTTGACGTATTGTTGGATGCGGCCAGCCACGCTGAAGTTGACCCTATGAGAGGAGTGTCAGAGAATATTATAATGGGACAGTTGCCAAGAATGGGAACAGGTAAGATTTATTACTTAATTATAAACTTACTGATGTATTATAATTCCAGAAAGAAGATAATTCTAACCTGCCTTCATATCATTTCAGGTTGTTTCGATTTACTATTGGACGCCGAGAAATGTAAACACGGTATGGAAATGGGCGGCCTTGGTGTTGGAATGGGAGTGGCGGGAGGAATGTATTTCGGGGTTGGAACGCCCTCAATGACACCATTGATGACTCCGTGGTCTACACAGAATACACCAGGATATGGAAGCAGTGTATGGTCTCCTGGTCAAGGTAATTGTCATTCTTTTCATCTAGTACTTATCTGTCTTTTACCAATTAAATTCTAAAAATACTTTGAATAGCAATACATCTTTAAGATTAATGTTATTTATAATTATTTTCTTATTTGTTTACAGTTGGAAGCAGCATGACACCTGGTGGTCCTTCATTTTCACCATCAGGTGCTTCAGATGCTTCTGGTTTATCACCAGCATACTGGTCACCACAACCAGGATCGCCAGGATCTCCGGGACCTCCATTATCGCCATATGCTTCACCTGCTGGAGCTTCTCCAAGTTATTCCCCAACGAGTCAAGTCTATCCTCCCGCTTCTCCAAGTCTTACGCCGACGTCTCCGCATTATTCACCTACCAGTCCTTCATATTCCCCGACTTCTCCAAATTATTCGCCTACATCGCCAATTTATTCACCGACTTCGCCAAGTTACTCTCCTACCTCCCCCGGATACTCGCCTACATCTCCCTCCTATTCACCAACTTCACCGTCCTACTCACCGACTTCACCGAGCTATTCGCCCACTTCTCCTTCCTATTCACCTACCTCCCCATCATACTCGCCTACTCCAAGCTATTCACCAACAAGTCCGGCTTACTCGCCCACTAGCCCGTCTTACTCACCAACCAGTCCAGCCTATTCTCCTTCTTCACCCGGTTATTCACCGTCGTCACCTAGCTATTCACCAACTAGCCCAGTCTACAGTCCGGCTTCTTCAAGCTACTCCCCATCATCTCCAAACTACACTTCGACTTCGCCGTCGTATTCACCGACGAGTCCTTCCTACTCGCCGACGTCTCCAGCGTACTCCCCGGCGTCACCCAGTTTCTCACCCTCCTCCACAAAGTACTCCCCAACGTCACCGAACTATTCCCCCACATCGCCGTCAATCAGCGGAGGCAGTCCAAATTATTCGCCGACAAGTCCGCAATATTCGCCTACTGGCTCGCAGTATTCGCCGACTTCGCCTGCATTTTCGCCGCCGTCGCCGCAGCATCCATCAAGCACGAGATACTCGCCTTCATCTCCGAACTATTCTCCCTCATCAGCAAATTATTCTCCATCGTCCCCTGGCTACTCTCCAACGTCCAGCAAGTATTCCCCGACCTCCCCTACATACACTTCGACATCGCCGAATTATTCCCCATCATCGCCCGCGTACTCCCCTCAATCTGGACCAACAACTTATTCACCAACGTCACTCTCGTATTCACCAACTTCACCCAATTATGACGACGATGATTAGACGTGACTTTTCGTTTTTTAGTTTCCTTTTTCTTTTATTATTGTACTGTAACTTTGAATTAAGTATTTACATAATTAGTTTAAGATTGTTTTATTCAACAATAATATTTTTACAACAATCTTTTTCCCTTGTAAGAAGGGAGCCAAATAAATGCATTAAATATTTAATATAATTTTGTTAAATTGACTTGAAGACTTCAAGATTAAACTACTGTAGAAAATGTTATTAAATAAGACTTGGTATTTGAAATAAGGTTTAAACTAGTACGTATATAAAAACTTCTTTGTAAGTATGTTTTAAGAAATAAAGTGATTTTCCAAATATGTATTTTCTTTTTTATTTCAAATAGGGAAACAGGAAAAAAGTAGAGCATAGTACGTCGTAAATTATTCGCTTGCCTGTAGTAAGTGTCGCAATGATATCCTCATTCAACCTAGTCTAATGCCCGCTTTCCACTGCGATGGGAACGGACCCATTACGGACTCCGCTATACTCGTAAGGATGACTTTCATACATGTGCTTCCACCGAAGCGGAGACGAGCGGAACGGAGCGAGCGAGTTGAAAGAGTCATACGGGGTTAAATTATTTTAAAAACTCTGTCTTAGTGGAAGGCAAAGCTAATTATCATTTCAAACTCCGTTCCGGTCAACTATTTCTCGCTCATTTCACTTACGCAGTGGAAGGCGGGCATAAGGCTGCGTTTCTACTGACGCGGAGCTGGGCTCAGAGGAGCGGTGAAAAGTGTTGAGTGTTTCCACTGAAGTGGAGCAAAGCGGAGTGGAGTTGAGTGTAGCATACTTTTGCAATTTTAATTACATTTAAGATGAAAAAGCTTAGATACATCCCTATAATTTAAAACTTATTAAAAACTTAACTAAAGTACAAACTATGAATACGCTACACAGATCATATGAAAAACAGTATGTCAATAAATTACGTGTCCGTATCGACCGCGCGGCCACGGCGTTTTTTCTTACATCTAACCATGCCAAGATTATGTAAAAATTTATAAAAGTAGATTCCTAAAAACATAAATTTGTAAAAGGTATAGTTAAAAGTTATAAGGGTTTGAACGTGGCTGCGCCATTGAAACAATGCGAACCGCGCGGCCACGTAGATCTTTAAAACTAAACATTGCAGAGACCTGAAGTTTAGGTAAATAACGGATTGAATATGTAAAAAATTTGTAAAAATATAGAAAAAAATCCTGGATTTACATTTTAGAAGCTGTAAGCTTATAACACCATGGCCGCGCCATTGACCGGTATAAAATTACGTTAGTGTCGATATCTCGCTGGAAAAGCATAGCAGAGGTCTGAAGTTTTTTGTAAAACCTGGATTCGAATTTGTAAAAACTAGCAAAAATATAATAAAAAATCATAGGTATACATAAAAGGAGCTGTAAGACCAAAAACCCATGGCCGCGCCATTGAAACGTTAGAAAAGTACTTTACCGTCGATATCTTGCTGAAAAAGCATCGCAGAAGTCTGAAGTTTTTTGTAAAACCAAGATTTAAATTTGTAGAAACGATTAAAGATACACAAAAAACTCCTAGGGTCATATTTAAGGAACTGTAGCACTGAATCTTTAGTACGGCTTGAATACGTCGATAGGGTGACCATGGCTTATTGATAATAACAATTTTTTTTTTTACAAATTTTTTACATATTCAATCCGTGTTTTACCTAAACTTCAGGTCTCTGCAATGTTTAGTTTTAAAGATCTACGTGGCTGCGCGGTTCGCATTGTTTCAATGGCGCGGCCACGTTCAAACCCTTATAACTTTTTAACTATACCTTTTACAAATTTATGTTTTTAGGAATCTACTTTTACAAATTTTTACATAATCTTGGCATGGTTAGATGTAAGAAAAAACGCCGTGGCCGCGCGGTCGATACGGACGCATAAATTACTCAGATAATTGATGATTTATGTTATTTTTTGTGTTTACGTTTTCCAAATGCTGTAAACGTATTTCAACACCCATTCAACAACTACACAACCTAGCTGCCCTCCACTTCTGATTTACTTAGCTGAATAGGGACGTAGAAAAATTTGGACGAGTTTTGTGGATGCCATCTTTTAAATGACTTCTGCGTCAGTCACGGTTGTATCAAAGCGGTAGTTTTTGGTGTAACTTTTGTTTTTTGATAACCATCAAACTCCTCTATTACTTCAATTGAAAACTCAGTTTCGTAACGATCCCTGAAGCTTCAAATCTAGTATTGATAACAATTGGTAAATTGCTCCGGTTATTCACTAACAAGATAAAATCCAAAAAAGCATGTAAGTTATGCTAAATAATCACCATGGAGACCTGTAACTTCAAGGGTGGCTTGGCTCTTAAGAACTCATGGACAGTTGAGGTGTTTCCACGTCCTTCCTAGGCTTTCATTTACGAATAAATGAAAAAATGTGTTAAATAAAAATCACCCGACCACTGGGACATCTCGTCCGGCAAACGAGAGGTCCCAGGTTCGAATCCTGTTCGGGTGATTTTTATTGAACACATTTTTTCATTTATTTAAGAGTAATTAAACACTTTAATAGTAGATTGTTAAACTAGGGTGGGATGACATCAATTCCCATACGAGGTGTTTAGACGCCCGAGCGCAGCGAGGGCGGATATAATCCGAGTATGAATTGATGTCATCCACCCGCGGGGAACACTCTACTTTTCATTTCGAATATAAGGAAAGTAAAAAAAAACATTTTTCTTAAATATTTATTTAAAATTAATGGAAAAGGTCGAACAATTCGTAAAGTTTAAAGTGTCATTTTTATTCACATATAAATCGGTGACATATTTCTATGTAGGTATAGATATCATTTTTTACATAAAACAACCCTATGTATTATAGTAGTTTATGCAACTGTCATATTATTATAATAGAGGGTATTAAAACATGAGTGTAGTTTTTTTTTTCAAAATAAGATTACACGAGTGTTTTAATACCTAATTATATGCAGTTGCATACACTACTTTATTTGATCTCATGGTATGGTTATTTAGTATCATCGGTATTGCTAGACATTTTTGCTACTCAAGTTTTATTCAACAAAATATTACTCAAATTCGTATGTACGAAATAGCGTCAAAATGGAAAACGCCTGTTATTGGTTTATGGCTCGGATCCAGCACGCATGGGCGTTGCGCGCGCAGCGCGCTCACCACAGATAATGTGTAGGTACTTAAATTGAATTGAAACCTCCTTGGTCGGGACACATTGTACTTTAATAATAAAAAAATGTTTTAAAGCATTGTTTTGTTAAGAGAATAATGCTTTAATTCACTTTTTGAATTTTCAGAAGTATGTAAATAAAATATGCCAAAAAGTCTGTATTTCATTTCATAATTAGAACATTACCGAATGAGATTATATAAAAATAATTATATATAATTAAGAAAATTATATATTTATATTTTTTTTTAAATGATAGTGACAAAATATAGACAAATATAATTTTTTAAATTACTTCTTTTAACTTGACTTCGAAAATAAAAAAAAATAATAAAAAAAATCTAACATTTTGACAGCTGGCTTCATAAGAAATGTATTAGTTCTATTTTTGAAATCCATTCCGGCCCTTGGTCCGGAATGAATTTGTATGAAACATTCCGACCCGCGGGTCGGATGAAGCATTTTCAGACCGATACTTGGATCAAACATAGACTACTTTCCGAGTATGAGAAATGAAAAATAACATTTCATTTACGATCAGGCAAGTCAAAGTGGGTTAATTACATCGTCAAATGAAAACATCGCCGCATTCGTTGCGATATTTGATTTTGCTGTGGAAAGCTTTCCGGGTAGGTTATATTCCTCGATTGAGGAATAACCCAATTCATGAGGTTGAGGAATAAGTTTGTAACTTTTTAATATTTCCTTTTATTTTTATTACGTTTATTGTCGTATGTAACTATACCAACTCATTCGATAGAGTTCCTTGTGCTCTACAAAATGTAGAAAATCGCCTTTATGAGTAATTATTTTTATATTCTTTTGAGGCTTAGAAATGGAATATTCAAGAGGTGTAAGCAACTCTTTCGACACCGGCTCTTCTTTGCTTTTCACTGAGGCCAAAAACCGCTAAAGTGCCCTGGGACATTGGCTGGCACGTATACGGAAAAGATGTCAAGCATGGCACGGTAATAGTTTTTTAACTACTTATTGGTTGTTGTTTAAATTAAAGACTAATGAAAAAGCTTAGAACTTATTACCCAACCCAATAGGTAGATGATATTAATGAACGTCTTAGATGAAGAAACGTGTAGTATAATCAACGAATGCAGATCATTAAAAAACCGACTTCACGTCAAAACTTTGGCTGAAGCAGAAAGTCGTCAAGGTAAACGATCTCCGAATTCATACATATTTAAAAAAAAATGAAGTATAGATTTCGATTAATTTTATATGGGACTAAATGGGAGTCCTCTATCATATGAATGAGGTACGTTATGTTATGAGGTAACAAACATTTTAAAAAAACATACAAACGAATTGAGTAGGTGCCTCCTTCTTTTTTGAAGTCGGTTGAAAAGGAGACAAATTCGATTAACTTCCGTGTGAAAGTAGAATCAATTCAGCAATGCGATCACAGAACTTTATACCTAAATGTTTACTAGCTGTTTGGCAGTGTTTTACCCGCTTGATATCCCGCTTTGATATCTCACCGCACGACAAGTGTAAATACCTAAATGTGTGACTTGTTAATTTTGAATGATTATGAATTTTATTACTAACTAGCTTTTCCCGCAACTTCGTATGCGCTAACTATCCTTCCTGTGGGGATTTCAGACTCATTTTTTGATTGTATGATGGAACTCCTTCCATCATACAATCAAAGACCCATTGAAAGAACCTTTATACCAAGTTTCACATTGAGAGAGCAAAGAATATGATTTTTCAAACTAAAAAGTCCTATATTTCCCGTTCCCGTGGGAATTTCGGGAATTCCTTCCATAATTTGACGACCACTTCAAATCATGGGGCAAACCTGTTTGCCGCAAACGCCAGTGGTTGCGGGTACTATTCCCAAGAAAAAAAAATGTTCCGAGTCTGGGTGTTTATTTATTTACCTATGTATTTATATTGTAGGTTCCTCCCTAGTTCGCTACATGGCATCCCATAACACAAGCCATGCTTACTTTGGGGCCATGTAGTTGGTGTGATTATCTGGGGATTTTAATTAATTTTTATAATACAAACAAACACCAATTGAAGAAATTTTGTACCAGTTTCACATCCGTGCACTCAGGGAATAAGATTTTTCGTATAAACTAAAAAGTCCAATATTTCCCCGTTCCCGTGGTAATTTTGGGAATTGCTTCCTTAGTGTTCCTCTATACTCTCTAAGGCTGCAAACTGGACGGCAGTGATAGCGAGAGCGACAGCGGCGCGGGCAGTGACGCGGGGGTTCTGGGCCGTTCTCGACAGCCCGCTGGATTTTTCCCGGAGCGATTTGTCGCGGTTTAAGAGGCGTACCGAACAAACGAAAATGTCGATACGGCGTCCTGAATATTTTCACAGTAATTTCTACGATACGATTTACAATGAAAAAAGAAGACGTACCTAAATCCATACTTTCAATAAAGGACGCGAGTTTCATCGTAATTACGAAGACCAAAGATGAAATTCTATCAACTTTTTGATAACATTAGAATTATAGATGAACGTATAATATCTCCAGCAGAAAAATCTTTTTTTTATTCTGTCCATAAGAAATATCTCGCATAATTTATTATTTAGGTAGGTACCTTTATTCTTCGATTTATGTGGTTGAAATTTTGGCTGTTTTATTTTTTATTTATTTACTGTTCTATATCGGTGGTCTTTCTAAAACAGCTGCAACAATTTCTTCCAACGACATTTTACGAGGCTGGTTATCGATATCGATGGGCAACAGACTACACTAAAACCGCACGATCGCGCACTCCCCGCTAGACTGGCGCTCGCCGCTCGTTGTCCAGAACGCTTCATACAAACTCAATACTTAGCGCCGCTGTCGCTCTCGCAGTCCCTGTCGCTGCCGTTCAGCCTAAAAAATGTGTGCTGAAAATTTCAGCTCTCTACGCCCAGTGGTTATGGCTGTACGTTGTCTGTCAGTCACTCAGTCAGTAACGGAACAGTTTTATATATTAAGCTATGTAGCTGTCACTGTCCTTCATGTAAAGCCTGCTAAATGCTAAATATTATAATTTCAACGACTTTTAGTGGAATCACCCCTATTTTAAATCCATAAACTAAATTAAGTACTTACTCAGGTATACAAACTTTGGTCAAGTTCAGAAGGTGAAAATAGGTCAAAGGAAAGGCATTTGAATAATTTATATTAAATGTTTTAATTTCAAATAATTGTAAAATGTTTAACAATTAATTTAAACTAATAACACAGATCAAACATATAGCCTAAATAAATTACTATAAAAGTGGAAGAAGACAAGAAATGAGCATTTTAGGATTTCATAATTTGGCATCTCGATAAAACCTAAAAGTGACGACGAATTTAAATCTAAGAAAGTGGCCTTCTACGCGATACCTTATCATATGTTTTTTTTTCAATAAATAAGGTTACATAAATTATTGTACAAGGTTTTTGGTACACAGTTGGCCAATTTGAAATGGGGTGTAGGTGGGCCTATTCTAAACATACTTTGAGTACTACTAGCCTATCTCTTATAGTTTAGTAAATATGATTATTTTTCCCAATTTTCAAAAAAACCCAAATGTTCACGTTTCTTTTAATTTTTTTATTGCAATTTAAAAAAAAATATCTGATATAATTTTGCCTCGTCCTCGAGATTTTGTTACCCCATAACATTTTTTTTCTCCAATTTTCGCATCAAATACTCACTCATTTAGATATAATAAAACTGTTTCTAAAATACGAATAAAATTTATTTTGAGAAGATACTCACACAAGAAAAAAAGTAATTTAGATTAAAAGGTGAAAATTTGGGTTTTTTTGAAAATTATGAAAAACAGTCATATTTACCAAACTATAAGAGATAGGCTAGTAAGACTCAAAGCAAGTATGTTCAAAATAGGCCCACGTACCCCCCATTTCAATTTGGTCAACTGTGTACCAAACACTCTGTATATTTACTTTATCGTTCCTTAAATGAAATTCGTAAGTAAAAAAATATCCCACGAATTATCATAGGATATTTTTTAAGTAATGCTTAAGAAGTTAATATTTTTATCACAAATATTATGCAAAATAAAAATAAAGCAGAACAGTGGGCTAATATCTATATTTTAAGAGCTACCTACGTTGTATGGCAATGTTATTACTTTAAGAATCATCAATACAAACTTACAACAAATTCGTATCTATGGTGCTTTAAATAAGCGTTATATAGGTTACCTATTCACTAATATTTTAAGATATCTTTAACTAGTTTGAAATTACGTACGTGTTTGCCTATCTTATTGAGGTGGGATAAATTATTTGCTAAAATAACAAATCTATTACATACGTCATGTGACTAACATTTTATCCAACAAAGTAACAGGCAACGCAACTTTGTGCTGGTCATCTTAAAAACTATTTTATTTGTTTTATTAATAATAAAATCTTGCATTGGAAGATCATGGAATTTTAAGGAATCAACATTAAATTTATAAAATTTAATAAGCTTATTTACCACGATATATCTCAATAATACGGTCTTGATCTACGTACTCGAAGATGTGTGGAGCGTCCATAAGTATGCCTACAGTTCCTGCTGTGGTGACTATGAAGAAAATGTAGAGCTGCAGACGATCGATAACCATTGCTACATATTTCCAATCTTCTCTCGTCTGTAATTAATAGAAATAACTATGTTTAAAATAATCGAAATAAAGTGCTTAATTTAATGAATTTAATTTTAACTACGAAAAAAACCTGATCATCTATAGCGGTTCCACTGTGACGCCTTAGATTCAAGTGTCTACATACAATGTTATTTAATTTAATTTTAAATATGCAAAACACCTGATCAACGGTAGCGGTTCCACTGTGACGCCATAGATTCAAGTGTTTCTACAATGCTTCATGGATCAATGATGTCTTACCTGTATGTAAAGATCTTCATTTCTCAAATGTTCTGCTATAAATTCTACGGCTTCTGTAGCTTTTGCAGCTTCGGGCGATAGTAAAAGTGAGTCAGAGCTTTCAGATTCTCTTCTTTCTCCCCCAAGTCCAAGGCCTCCCAAAGCGCCGAGACCCAAAGATCCCATTTCACCGCCAGCTGCTCGGTTAATCTTACAGTTGGGGTGATGAAGATCAGACAGTTCCATTGCCTCCATTTTGCTTTGTCCGCCAATGGCGCTATAACGATAGTATATGTAAGTTCTACGGTGGAATGCATGAAATTGTCAAGGGATTAAAGTGATGAAAGAGAGTTATACCTGATATGTTTTGGAAGATCGTGAGCAGTGGCGGCGTGCGGTGGGGCTCCCATGCCTGGCATTTCCATCATCCATCGGAGGCGAGTTTTTCGCGGTCGTCGCATAAGAAGAGCCGCTGGTAGGTAATGCAGGAAGACGCTTCGAATCCAAAGGGGCATCCTTCACAAATAAATACATTGATTATTTATTAGAACATAAGTAATATTATTTATTTATTTACAACTTTTAGGAAAACTTACAGCTAGACACATAATAAACAGAAAATATAGGAAAATGATAGCCAATTCAAAGTTTCCACATAAAGTTGACAAAATAAATAAAGGAAAAACAATCACAAAACTAAAATTCCACACGGTAAACATTATGGAAATTAAAATATAAAAAATTACAAATTTAAGAAAAAAATAATAATGGAGAGATAAAAATACACAAACCTAAAACATAAAATCAGGTAAATACTTATAATGGTAAATTGAAATTAAAATAATGTATTCATTTATACATTAAAATATAAATAAATAAAATCCCCAGAGAATCACACCATCTACATGGCCTCAATAGCAATCTAGGGGGAACCTAGAATATAAATACATAAATAGAATAACACCCGAACACGGAATTTTTTTTTTCTCGTTCCGTATGAAAATTGACCCCGCAACCACTGGCGTCTGAGGCAGATAGGTTTACCATATTTCTCTATGGGTTTACCCCCAGCCAAAGTGGTCGTCAAAAAAAAATATTATAATAGACTTAATATTTATATTCTTTTTACCGATGTGTTCGTGGCCCTCGGAAATTCCAGTTGATAATGATGACCGTGACGAGAATACTGACAGTATTCATTATGAATGTGAACAGTAGATACTTCGCAATAAGTGGCAGCACAAGGGATGTTGGCGGGAGAATCTTTGATACCAGCAGCAGAAACACAACCAGTGACAGTAAAATGCTGATACCCAGGGTGACCTGCAATGTGATCAGGAAATAAATTAGTAATTAAGTTCAGTGTTTTTACATTCTTCTAATTAATTGACGCTTGTGGCGTAGCTTATATTATTTAAAACCTTAGTATATCTATCGCCCAAATAATGGAAGTAAATTAAAAAAAAAAAAACAAAAATTAATAGCAAGATAATTTGTATGATAAATATTAATTCAGTAATACATTCAATTATTATTTTATACGTACTTAAAATATATTTATTTAATTATTAAAATTTACACTTACCTTTTCACCAGCTTCCGCTGGCAAGTAGAAAACAAGTACGCAGAGGAACGAAATAAGTACCGTCGGCAGAATCAAGTTGACCGTGTAAAAAAGAGTTTTCCTTCGAATTATTATGTAAAATGTAATATCAGTTTCAGTAGGATGATTGCCTTCGTAGATGTTGAGGTATGCGGGTACTTCAATAATGTCCCATGTGCCAGACTTCCAGTAGTCGGAAAGATCTACAAAGTTTTTGTTATTGTACAGAGCAAGAGAGACTTGGTCACCGTTGAAAGTCCAAGAACCGAATTTCATGATGCACGTTTGTTGATCAAATGGGAAGTAGGTTACGTCAATAGTGCACGAACTCTGAAATGAAATAATAACAGTTGTTGATTTTCTCGTAATTGCTTGTTAGTTATTCAAGATTTCGGCAAATATTTACCTGATAAATAGCTGGCGGTACCCAAAGCACTTCGCCATTTCTATAAATCAATACGTTGGATTTGTACCGAACTTCGTAGTTACCATCGGCACTGAAACAATATTGATGTATGAGAATAAGTTTTAACAAACGAAAATTACATTATAAAACATTTTTGAAATGATTCTTCCATATGTGTACAGAAAAAAGGACTGATCGAATTTCAAATAATATGATCTAGCACGGTTTCTTGGCAAATTACTGTATCGGAAGTCATTTGTGTTTTATGTTATACAAATTTTATGTTAAATCTTGATCAAAACTCATTCATTTAATTTTACCTGATTATGGAAAAGTTTGAAAAATTTCGATCCTTAAATTTTAATTACCTAGCGACCCTGAAACCCCAGTTATGGACCGATAGGGACTGCAGTCCTCTTATTTTTTATTTGTAATTAATCTCGCAGTTCACCTCAATGTCAAATGATGGTACACATGGACTTAGGAAGAAACTGGCTTTTCATAAAACAAGATCGAAATTCCTCTCTGCGTTTTGTACGGGGATATTTAACGGTTGATTTTATGTGAAGTTTGGAAGGTGGCTAGCCAGCGAACCCTAAAGACGCCCTTCGAAGGTGTCACTCGCATTAGTTGCCTTCTACGACACGCATATCCAGGGGCAGTAGGGCTATGATAGGCATACTATAGATACACGGCTAATAAAATACATACGCCTGTATCCCTTATGGGGTAGGCAGAACACCAGAGGTTATAAGACCATCTGATGTCACGTTTAACTTTGGAGGTATTATAATGATGGATAGAGACTATTGCAGTGACAGCTTATCGCTACACAAACGCCAATAAAATATCTGTCCTTTAACTGAATCTTATAGTATGCCCAGGAAGAGAAGCAGCTGGTAAATTCTATGTTTTTCTTTCGCTCCCAGTAAAACATGGAAGATTACACTAAGGCTAATTACATTAAGTTGCCAATAATGTATCTAACTTTTTTTTATTACTTTGCACAACAAAATGTACATTATTCAAATCAACGTAGGTAGTAGAAATCAATAGTTGTGCTCGTTAAGGTAAATAAAGATACAAATATAGTATCGCATACGTACTTGTTGAAGAGCACGATGTCTGGTTTCCAGACTTTGTCAGGAGGCAGTCGCAGCACCCCGATGCCTCCGTAGTCAGCTTCATCCCACATGAGCTGGTAGTCCATCCAGACAAGCCGAAGCCAAACGTTGGACTTCATAATTTGATTCTTCTCGTTCTGGAAATAAAATGAGTTAACGAATTAAGTATTCACTGATATTAAATCGTTATAAAGTGTTTAAGTGACCTTAATTGAGAATTTTAAAATAACTTTCCTAATGTCTTGTTTTTTAGAAACTGACTTTCGTTATTAGGTATCTAAGCATTTCAAATTAGTATAAAATATTGTTAATTTAGTATGGAGACGTAAACTTTTGAGTCGATGTGCATATGGTAGAGCTACTACCAGTCTCAGCAAAAATAATATAAAAACGGATTCAAAGATATCGAAAAGAAGAGGACTAGGAAGTTTGGAGCGGCGACAAAACGGTAACTTACCGTTTTGTTGCCGCTCCAAACGGAAACCTAAGCCACAATATAGATTCAAATATAAATTCTTAGTCATAATAATCATCTCCTCAAAACCGTGTACCTGATGTTAAATAAGTCATAAAATAAAGCTTATCTTACGTTTGGTCATAATCCTTGCTAGTTTAATTTTCACATAAATTTCGTTTAAATCTTAATTAAAATGTAATGAAAAAAGAACCAAGCCCTGCTGAATCCGGACGTCAAATGCACGTTTTGTCATCAATCAATAAAAGTTAATTTATTGTTCTTTCTAGCTGAAAGAAACGGCTGCAGTGATCAAATATTTTACTTTTAATAGTATATTTTTTATCCTGATCCTCACGCTGGTGAAGCTAGCTAGTAAATAATAATAAAATGTTGGCAATTATATTATATTGGACTGCCGATAAAAATGAACAACAATGAGCATATCGGTGACGCAAACACACACCCATCTATCACGCAAAAACGTCTAATACACGACCTTTGCATGCGAGCGTGTTGGTAACGCAAAACCATAAGATTTTCCCTCTCCAAAAGTTCCCAACGAGGCTAAAGGAGTTGTCACTTAAAAAATCTAAATTAAAATCTGCAACACTTACGACATTGATAAGCTGGACGAAAGCCAAGCCGAAGCGCACGTCCACCTTCTGAGTCATGTTGGTGACGGGGCGGATCAGCTTGTTGTACCCGCGGAACAGGTCGCGCACCAGCCGCTCCTCGTCCTCGGAGCACCATCCTGGAACGCGAAACCGGAGGTTTAGGGTGTCTGTTCATTGATGTGGAGCCTCGATCCGCTCCTCATGAAGTCTGCCGCCAAAAAACGTAGCTCCTATGTGACGGTAATAACGTCCAGTTATGTTTTATAAAGTGCACGGCCCGCCGAAAACCCTTATGGCGCGTACAGATTGCTGAAATGGAACTAGTAATGTAACATTCTGCGCGCAATACGTCCAAATACGCAACGTGAGCAGATTGTTACATTACAAGTTTAATTACGGCAATCTGTAAAATCATTATGCTTTTAAAATAAAACATTGTTTAACCGAATTTATCCCGTGAGAACGTGCGTGGTTACGACCACGGGTCCCGCAAAGACACGGAAATGTCGAGTTGAAATGTAAAATTTAAATTATGCATCATGAAAACTTAAAATTTACTTAAGACTTCACTTTTCACAATCAACCTCATCGTTACTATGCGATAAATACGTGCTTAGTCAAAGCCTTTATTTTTTATCAGCTGTTATTATGTACGTATAATTAAAAGTACGAGGACGAGTACAAAAGCCGACAGACGAACAATCAAACAATTCTTATCTCACACTGGTTTTTAAATCTTTGATCAACTTATACTTTTAGTCAACTACTTTTATTATATTATTGCCAAGTTTATAAATTATTTACCAACATGGACAATATTTTGGAATGTTGCCAAGACCCCAGGAAAATTTAACTAAACCGAGGTTCCAAAAAGAAAGTATGATTAATTTGAAGCAGTAGTTAATGTAAGAATAATGTTTTGTATGTTAATGTAACTTTAACTTGTGGATGATTTAATTATATCCCTCATAGGGATAAAATTATTATGTTTTTGTTTTTTTTTTGTTTGACCTCAACCTCACCTGATAGTACCTAAGTGAAGATGAGGTCGTCATCTTCGATTACTCATCTTCACTTAGGTACTATCACACGGGCTTAGGAAAGAACAGGCTCTTAAATTTTCGGTAAAATTCAAAATTCAAAAATTCCTAAATTTTCGGTAGGTAAATATTAATTAAAATGTCATGTGACATTAATTAAAAACAACGGAAACCGTATAAAATACTGTACCTACATATGCCTACAGTCGATATTTCAACCCGAGTTTTTGCCTTAACCGGGGTCGGTGGCAACTTTGTGTTGCCAATTTTGGAGTTGTTTAAAAGTTTATTCGATAGCCTTCTAGGTGACGAGATAAATTAAAGTAATTCTGCCTTGTATATCAAGGTAGGGTATTCATCGCACGAACATCCGCCCTATAAAGTTTGTCTGTTTATTTACGTTTATTTTTGATGCAGATTGATATAGGTATCTAATTTATTAAGTTTGTCTTTAAATTGATATCTATATATAGGTGTTGGTCGGGTGTTCGTTGGCGGAGTCAAGGTCCTTGGTTCGAGTTTCAGCCGGGCCAGTTATGAAAATGATTTTTCTAGATACACTCTGGTCTGGATGTATACCTAGGATACTCCCTACTTCCGCTATGTGGGTTTTATAATACAAGCCTATAAGGTTACTTTTTAGTGGACCCGCATCTGTTGAGAGGTTATAGAGTAGATCAAAACGAAACATTTTCACTCTGGAACCACTCCTCCTAAAATTTTCCGTTTTTGAGTTATTTCACTTTTTAGGATTTTACTGTAAACGTCCATTTTCACTAGTTTTTGTGAGAAATAAAAAAAATCTTCGCTATCTGACTGCGTTTTTGACGCTATCATGTAAATGATTAATGATTTCGTGATTATGGGGTTAGAAAATAAATAAAATAAAATAAAAATCCCCAGACAATCACACCAACTACATGGCCCCAAAGTAAGCATAGCTTGTGTTACGGGATACCATGTAGCGAACTAGGGGGGAACCTAGAATATAAATACATAAATAGAGAAACATCCAGACACGGAACATTTTTTTTTCGTGTTTCCCCATCGCCAAAGTGGTCGTCAAAGTGGACTCAAAGTGGTGGTCACTATGATCCTTCAAGCACTATTCCCTTCTTAATTTAAACCAAAAAAGCCCTTAAAAGGCGTCTCCTGTAAAATATTCCTAGTGATTTACTGTGCAGATTACATCAAAATAAAGCAAATTGCTTAAGGTATCCAATAAGGTATAATACATAGTTACACTTTTTGAAATTCCTAGAAAAAAATAATTTGAAGGTAATGCAGCCATTATGTAAATAAATTTCAGTCGGCGCTAAGGGACGAGTCTAGCCTAGAATCGGTTATTTTTTTGGAAAAAATGTTAAACAATCAGTGTGTTTTTATCATCCGTGCGTAGTAAATGCATCTATTGACTCGACTACGGTGAAGCAAAAAGGAGTGTTATGATTTTGACCTGTATGTATTATACCCCATGTGATACCCCACACGAAATCGTCAAGATTTTATTTAGTTCTTTACTTTAAGTCTCCTAGAAGGCGCTGTACTATATTTAACGTGACGTCATGTAGCCTATAACCAGCGGACAATCAAGAGGCTTCCAACGACAGCTCATTAGTCCAATTATGATAACTAGTTTAGAAGTTAAGAGGGAAAAGAGGAACATCCACAACCACATACATTTATTCAGGTCAAAATCATAGATAACCCTCCTTTTTGCCTTTTTGGACCTTGCACTAGGACTTTTTTACAGGAGAAGCATTTTAAGTGCGATGTTTTGGTTTAACTTAAGAAGAGTGCTTGAAAGACCATAATGTCAAAAGCGCTCTTTTGACATTATATTAGGGTTTTTTCTTCATATCACGAAATGATTAATCATTTACATGATAACGTCAAAAAAAGCAGTTAGATAGCGAATTTTTTTTTATTTCTTACAAAAACTAGTGAAAAATTGACATTTACAGTAAAATCCTAAAAAGTAAAAAAACTCAAAAACGGTAAATTTCAGAAGGGTTGTTTCCATAGTGAAAATGGTTTGTTTTGTCTCTGTAACCCCTCAAAAATGCGGGTCCAAAAAAAGTTCATCCTGTATAAAGTATTTCCAACGTAAATCTAAAACTGACTAAACTTAGCAACTAATTATCGTAGTTCAAATTAACGTTAAATAGTGTAATAAAGCTTAAACCGATGACTAATCTTTCCCAACTAAACGCCGATTGATCTCAAGGGAAATTATAGAACCTACCGCAGTCAGTAGTTTTGCTCCTGCTGACGTTTTCCGAAAATACCTCATCACGTTTTCTTAATTAACGTCGAGGCAATTAGGTACTAAAAACTTGAATCGAGTTTTGTGATTTAAATATTTTGTATACAGGGTGTTTCTTTTAGGTGGAAAGTTACGAGGGAATATAAATATGAGCTAAACAGAGGGCCCCAGATGATAACCCTGTAAAACCTGTTTTAATGAAAATTAAAAGTTATTATTATTATTATTATTATTAATATACTAAAGTCATGAGAAATAGAACAATGTTGCATTATACTAAATAAAAGCATATAAGTGAGTCTTTAGTTATATTCTTTTCATTTAAAAAAGACGTTAGACGTAACAGTATTTTATTGTTTTGATCATGAATGTGCGAACAAGGAAAAAGGATTTGATAAGTCGATATAAAAATGAAATACAAAATTACGTACCTACTATATATTTTATTTATTGTCCTGAATTGTTTTTACTTAAGAGGAAGGTATTAAAAAACTATCACTTCATCATAGTTTCAAACAATAATACCAAGTTATATAGCCACTTAAACTACAGCTTCAACATTATTTCTTACTTCATTTATTTCACACTTATTATTTCACTTTAGTGTAAATTTTTAGTTTTACACTGGCCTTTTCAAAAATTTTGTTCATTGATATGATATAAATAAATAATTTATTCTAAATTATTTTTTTTGCTTAATAAAAGTAATTATAACTAGAAACATATTTCAAAATCCCTACAAATAGCTATGTTCATTATACAGACATCCGCCCCAATCAGAAATCAAACCGTTGCCTTCCTGTTTAGCTTACCCTAATCGAGAATTTCAGTCGGAAGGCATAGACGTTTTTTTGTAATTTTTTAAGGATTTATATACCATTTTTTGGTTTTAAAACCGCTAGGCAACTATCTAGAGGACGAACCTGCTCACATCTGTCCCATACCAGAGGAGTCTTAGGCAATAGTTACATACTAAACCCAAACTCACAAAGAGATAGCGGAATTAACCTTATAAACCTTCAGGCTGTACTCAGTAATTTTTTTTGTAACCTTTTCCACGGTCGAATCATTTAAAAACTGTTACTAAGCCGAAAGAACTGTAATGGTTTAGTTTCACTTATTGATAGTCATTTATTTATATTCCTTGTTATAATTAATCGAAAAAGTCATCTAAATATTGAAATTTTAGAACTTCAAACTTCTTCAATACAGTTGAGCATATTACTTTAAAAACGTAAAATCTTGAAAGAGCCGTCTTGGTACATCTCAAGATAGAAAAGTATTGAGCACAGACTTTTCTACTAGTTAAATTATTGGGGTTAAAACGGCTGCATCTGATATAATTAGCCTTGAAAACTGTTCAAGACAATATTAATAATAGGTAATAAGTATTAGTGTAATCGTGATATAGGTACTATTTATGCAGGTTTATGAGATGTGGTTTATGAGATGTTGCCACAGCCTTCTACGGCATGTATTCGAAGCCGTGTCTGAACGAAACTATTCCTTGCATTTTAAGATATGTTTTTTTATGTTTTATCTACTTTAGATGCTTTTTGTAGGGGCAAATATCGATGTCTGTGAACACTAAAAGCCGCTCGTTTATATCGTATTGAATAAGTTGAATCACAAAGTTTTACTCAATAATTCGTTTACGATTTTCTTCATTCTGGTTATATTTTTATTTGTTAGGTTTAAAATATATATTCCTTTAGTTTTTAAAGTTACTTTAATAATGCGTCATGTTACTTTCTAAACGTTGTAGTACTTTTGATGTTCACTGGCCATCTTTTCGTTTATCTTCCGCTATCTTTAAAATGAAAAGTATACTAATATTATCCTCTTTTTAACTTGAATTACACTTATTTTTTTCTTCTTTTTCAAAGCTTGGAAACACTGAAAAAGCACAGTGATATGTCGCTTTCGTACTGAAGTGTGATGGTGCCGACACAGATCAATAGGGACGAACTCCGAGATGATTTGTCACACCCTAGTTTACAGGTTTTTTGGTTAAATAAAACTTCTTGTTTTATCATATTTAGATTGTGCAGTTGTATATTTAGGATTTTTGTTAAAATAATTAATTTATAGATAAAATAAAGACATTAGTGAGCAGTTCGAATTCACTTATTTTTCAAATTGAGGAATTTTCCTCCTAAGAAATGGGTTTATACTTTATTTATTTGACATAATTTAACATTTTAATAGATCGCCGACAGCATAGAATGCATCGGCAATGAAACTAGTCAATTTCACGCTAGTTGATAAACGCAAATTTAAAATGTAAATTCTTATATAAACTAGATTTTTTTGGTCAAGTCGTTAAATATTTAAAAGGGGATTTTAAAAGTAGTAAATAATTAAAAATCGTACCTGAATAAAGTGCAGTAAGCAACGCGATCACTACAAGAAAAGCGCGCGACCCGCCCGACATGGCGGTGCGCACTGCCGCCCTTCCGATCCCGCCCTAACACCCCTCCCCCCTTCCCTACTACCTCACCCCGTCACCACCCCTCGTAGAAATGCACTCAGCATACTTTACATTAGACAGCGATGCCTAAGCTTCCAAAGATTTCGGCTTATAAGCTTCTCATTTCGAAGGAGTTTCGTGGTATTACTGTTAATATTAAATGACAAACTTCTCAAAACGTTCAGCCGACATTTATGAAATTTGCAATTTGAACGATTCTGCAATCCGCGTGGGTTCAATGGTCTGCGTTTTTGTAGGTACTGCTACTCTTAGTTTGGGAGTCAGTTTTGTCGGAACGGTTACATAATTTTTTTTATGGAATGATGAAGAAGTTCTGGAAAGTTCCGAAAAGATAATCTACCTACTTTTGAACTTTCAATAACTAGGAATATAAACAAAAAAGCTTGATCTATCTTACTGGCAAAAAAATAATTTGTATATGGAGAAAGTAACTGTTATCAATTGTTCATAATAACCAATGGTAAAACTAAACTTAACGACATTACAACACGGCTGTGTACGAAATTGCCTTAAGGTTTCTCATGAATGCGTACGAAGAATACTAATAATTTATTGAATTTTTGCTTGGTGGTAGGATCCCTTCTGGGTCCGCCTGGCTAGCGACCACCCTTTATATAAAGTCTGCCGCCAAATGTTACCGCTCCGGCGGTAATGTGTTCCGGCAATATTGTATAAAGAGCCAGTTCCTTCCTAAACCTGTGTGCTTTCATCTTCGACCTCATCGTCACTTACCATCAGGTGAGATTGAGGTCAAACGCGGGTTTAGTCACATATAAAAAAAAAAATAATAATTTCAGGAAGATCTTGCATGGCTTTTAAACCTAATTTATTGAATGAAACCCTTCTTCAAAATATGTAGATTCATATGTTTATTGCACTTGTTAACTACTATATGTGAGACCTCAATCACCACTAACAGAATGTGGTAGGTTACTGTGATAAATATATCGTAGTTCAATGAGGTATTTGCTTCTGCATTCAAGAACAAAATCTAGAGTTTGTGATTCATTACGTCTTTAAACAGCTTATTCCTTACGCAAGACTCAATAAAGAAACTAAACTGCTTTCAAATAAATAACTAATAAATATTGCTTTATAACTAACCATATTCTTGTACCCCTCACATACTTACACAACGAATACTTATTTACTTTAGTTATATTTAAGGTTAAGTCCCCTGCGGATTGCAAAGCGCATGTGCGGTCATCCCGTGAGATCCCATCGATTGTCTTCAACCACTCTGCGCTTAAACGAGTCAGGAAATAAATAGGTCAGGGTTATTCCTTGACTCATGGTGAAATATGCCACTCTTGATTGCAGGATCGACTTAGTTCCTAACTAAAAACTTAAACTAATTTGGGTAGTAGGCAAATAAAACAAGCATGTATTCATTTATATTTAATAAACAAAGTGCAATCCAGAGTATTAACCCTAACAATTGAACAAATTATGGGGACTTGGACGTCCCCTTTTGGATGCTGTGCATGATGTATGACGGTCTTTTGATAAGAGAGTTCCAACATCATGATGCACAGCACCCACCACAATTCTCACACAACCGCTTAGTTTCAGGTTGATGAGTCGATAACAATGAAGGATGAACAGTAAAACATTGGCGCCGAGTCGTACGCGCTCCGCAACTTCCAAAGGAACGTTTACGATCTTGTCAGCTACCTCCCAAAAGGAAAACATGGCGGAAGCAAAGCGCGGATACCTAAACTACTAACTGAGAGCATCCGCGCAACTACTTTTCCCGAGTGGACGTTTTCCTTTTAAGAGGTTCACAATGTTTCTTTTAAAATATATGATGAAGAAATAAACGCTAGTTTACAATATGCGTGGATTTAAAACAATGTCAATGATGACTGTAACAACAGGAGTGGCTGATGAGCGGTAGTGCGTTTAACAGACCAGATGCCTACTCGATTTATTTGTAACATTCGATTCATTTGTAGGCATCTCATTAACGCAGCTTAACTATATTCGATTTTTATGACAAATATTGCTTATTAATTCAATCGGGATTGGTATCAAACTAGATCGATGCAAAACAGGTTATAATGATGGGAATAAATTGTTTTGAAATGATGAATCACTTATACCACACGATTTCCCCGATCGTGAAGCATAAGAGTTTCTATGAAGAAGAGCATCTGCGCAAAAGCGAATTATACTGTAGATATTGTAAGAAGTATAAACTTGATATTATTAATTACATAATTTAATTATTTGTATAAGTCGTTCCGAAAGACCCAGGTTTTTAATAAAATAATACTTTGTTTATCTACAACTTTAACGAACTTTTATTTAAGCTATAGGCATTGGGTATTTTACCATTTATAACAATATTGACCCGTTTACAACGAGGCATATCACAACCTGTACCAATTGAATCAACATTGTTTGTAAAGTTCTATAACTAGCTAATGACATAAATATAACCTGAAAATAAACTTGAGGTTAATAACCACGATTCACGGAATCGAACAAGAAGAAAACAAAGGGCCGTCACTTTACTTGCTGCCCAAATCTTAACTGTACAATAGATTCAAGAATGCGAAAAATCTAACAAAGTTTAAATTTCAAATGCGAAACAGGTCGTTCAACGGTAAGAAGGAAGACTTTTTTGTGCAAATTTGTTCTGAATCGGCTTCAGTTGCAGCTGACAGCCAACGAAACAGCGATTTAACCAGCGGACCTTCTCGAAAGTCCAGCCAGCACGCGCCGCGCCGTCTTTAACATCTACTGCCATAAATTACTCTGTCCCTGAATGGAAACAATTAAAGGAGCCACTCATCATAATGAACCGAATTGCCATCTTTTATTTCCGAAAGTCTGTGAGAAATATTTTGATATCACTCAAACTCGGTAAAAGTACTTAAGGGAATCCCCACGCAATAAGTTAATTTGTTCTTTTTTCGAAGAAGAAAAAGGAAAGCCGCCGAGGGGAAAATAGAGAAGAAGGAGTAGATGGAAGAGGCAGTATTTGGTTGAGCGAACAGGAATGGCAGTCAGCGGTATCTTACTTCTAGAGGGGAGCGCGGGTGGCGAGGCAGGCGGCGGCAACTTCTTCGCCGCGGCGTCGGCGCCCGCGCTTTATCGCACATCACAACTTAACAAGTATTTGCGGTATCACAGAACGTTACGCATGCGTAGTCGCAAGCGGGCGGGTCGCTACGACACCATGATGTGTGGTGCGGACAGCAGCACGGCTAGCGTGGCGATGATTGTGAACAGGGTAAAGATAATAAGGCACAGTCTGTCCACGACCATGGCGGCAAACTTCCAGTCGCGCGAAACGTCCGCTTCTTCATCATCCTTGCGCATCTGCAACAATAAACCAACATTGTAACAAAATGTTTATGTGTGATATTATGTTAAAAAAATTAAATGGTTTGAACTGTACCTGATCTGTGATGACTCGGAGCTCTTTCAGTATCAGTGAGAGCTCGTAATCGACACCGAAGCAACTGTGTGCCGCAAGCCCAGCGCCATTTTCTTCACCGCCCCTGTAACAGGATAGGAATGTCTGTAGTCGTTGTCAATTAGTACCCTAGCTACGGGTAAGGCCGAGGATCGAAGGGCTCTACAGGAATTATGCACGTATTTGCGATAATGATAAAGTTCAAGTTAGTTTTAATGTCAAGATTGAAAGATGAGACCCGAGACCCAGACAGAAATAGTTTAGAGATGATGAGTAAATTCGATGCTTTAAGCCATTAGGGGCCGGGTTTACTGTGGAACGATCGAGGCGGGGTTTAAATATTGTAACCGTGCTATTTACGGTGAGTAGTGTTCGTGTAGATCGTCGAGGGACCTGTAGTATCGGCAACAGGGCGGCTGCTGCGATTGCGTGTGTCGAAAATCATCGTCGATGTCGAGCACGTTAGCCAGCAAGGACTTGGACGAGCGCTCGCGCAGCTCCAAGTCCGGCGGTGGCGGTGCCCGCGCCGGCGGGGGCGTCGTCGCCGAGCCCGGCCGAGACATGCGCAGGACCCATGGTAGCCAATACAGGAACACGCATCGAATCTGCAAAAAAATGACAAAATTCAGTTTACAGTAAACTTCTTGATTTATCATCAAATAAAACAACATTGCACTATTTTACTTACCCAATCACTCATTTCGTGAGTGTCTGAGTGTCTATGATGGTAATTCAGAATAAGGATTGTAGACACGACAGAGGAGGCCACCATGAACATGATGCAGTTAAAGTATGTGCCTAAAAGTGGAACAGCATCTGAAGTGGCCGGCATTGTCTCTGCTACCATGTTCAAGAACACAGTCAGCGATAGCAGGATTGTCACGCCTGAAAGAAGGAGTCCCATAAGTTTATCTTGGATAAAAAATAAAGGTAAAAGAATGTATTGACATGTTATTTTGTGTGACTTACCTAAAGAAAGCTTCTCCCCAGAATCGGGAGGCAGCGTGAATCCTAGCAATGCCATCGATGCAATAAGTACGCAGGGTACGATCAAGTTGAAGAAGTAGTATAATGTTTTTCTTCTTATCACCACTGCGAAGGTGATGTCGATGTACGGCTCCGGACAGCAGTTGTAGTAGATCTCATTGCGTTTACCCGGCACACCTGGAAATTAAGTTTGATTATGAATTTATTAAGATGTGACGAGAAGGGTTAACTGTTGTAGCCCTTGTAAGACTTAGAAAAAAGGCATAAAACTACAGATGTAACCGAGGCCTGCTTATTTTTTACTTGCTCAGCACTTTCCACATTTTTAGTTTAAAAACCCTTTACCTATCCTAATAATTTTAAATAGGTCATTTGGCTTACCGCCTTTGAACTTGACCCGGTGAACATTAAAAAACCTATAAATTAAAACTATAAATTAATGAAATCAGAATTTTCTTACACAACCTAATATAAAGTTTTGGGGATTGCAATTCGATTAATAGCGAGGTAAAAGAAACGGCTAGGAATAACGCCAATTACTATGTTTCAGTGATAAGTTTTGCGTTCACCCCAACTATACGTTCTGACCTTTAAAGGATTAGGAATTGGAAAAGGTTTTATATGCATACCTATCAGTTCCCACTCTCCATTCGTGACAAAACTGCTTATATCTCCACCCCCTTCATCTTGTAATTGTAGATCCAGCTGTGAATACGAGCCATCATTAGTATTAATTAAATGAGGACAAATTTTAATATCTAATTAAATCAAGACATGCACTTTTGACAAAAGAGTAGCGAGAGTTTTTTTACGTCAATTTCTTCGTGACCAAACTTTCATTTGTTTTTAAAGCAGAGTTAATTCTGACTTTGATTGACTAAGGTCTGATTTTTCAATAGTCAGATAATAATAATGTAATGAATAAAGTTTTAAGGTCGTCTCAAGTTGACTGTGATTCTATGCCATTGTCATATAGTAATTATAAATCGTAAAACAACTTTATTCCGGCGTAATAATTTATTAGTTAGATAAATTTTATTTGGCCATTGGAAAGTCTGGCGTTAATGTCATTTTTTCCCAACTACGGCGAAGCAAAAAGGAGATTTTGACCTGTATGTATGTTTGTATACATGTATATGGGTATGGTTGTTCATCTGTTCCCTCAGAACTTCTTAACTAGTAATCATAATTGGACTAATGAGATGACGTTGAAAGCCTGTTCATTGTACGCTGGTTCTAGGCTACATAAGGTTTCGTTAAATTGACTACAGTGCCCTCTAGGGGACTTAAACTAAGGAACTAAAAAAATTTTTTCTTTACAGTTTCGTGTGGGGTATCAGTTCGTATCAAATGAAAGAACTTTAATAACACAACTAAAATATGTAAAAATTATTAATCTAAAATAAGTGAAACAATCATTATAAAAAAAAATAAAAATTAATCTCACGTTTTTGTGTGGGGTATCAAATAAAAGAACTTCGTAAACAAATTTCAAATATTCAAACACTATTAATTCAAAATTGGGAAAAATAAATTTAAGAGCTAAAACCCGACTACTAAAAACACGCTCTAAAAATATAAATATTTATCTGAAATATTTGCTCTGAAATATTTATGTATTTGCATTATATTGATAGAGAAACAATTTTCTTGTTTCGTACTTTTAAAGCGTGTTTTTAGCAGTCGGGTTTTTATTTATTTATTTCAAATGATGAAAAGGTTCTTACTTGATAACCATCATAGGTCCAGCTTCCGAATTTCATTTCGCATCTCTGATCGTCGAAGGGGAACCACGTGATGTCTATCTTGCAGGTGCTCTTGAATATGCCCGGAGGCACGTAGAGGCACGAGCCGTTGTTTCTCACCACCACGTTCGTTGGATACGTGCTGTCAAACCCTTCGTCCGCACTGATGGAAGACAAATGTCATAGGTATAACTATAAATTAGCATGGGTGTAATACGTAACATTGACTTAAGTATTCATGGTTCAGTATAGAAAATAAGAGACTTTAAATCCGACTCTAACGAGTAAAATTATATTTTACGTTTTGACTTGACCGTTTGATATCTTTACAGACATCAATGTCACTCGATATCATGAGGTCAATAGAAATAGGTAAAATAGTAATAAAATCGGGTTCAAAAGTTTATTACTTACAATGTAGTGCAGGAATAAGTGTGAATGAATTTAGGTAAACAGTAAGCAATATTTTTGATATAAAATGTAAGAAATACTCATTAGAGCACTTCATATACAGATAGTAAATAATTGTTTTTGGCTTATTTACCTGTTGTACATAAGAACATCTGGTTTCCATAGCCTATGTGGTGGGACTCGCAGGTCTTTGACGCCGCCGAAATCCGAAGTGTTCCACCTTACGTTCATGTCATTCCATTCCTGAGAAATAAAAGAAAAATTATTTTAGTAATTATATCTTCGAAAAGGTAAGGAGTAGTTATGTATAATCTAATTCATGTAATTCAAAATTTCATTGGACAGCTTGAAGTTGGTGCGAACAGCTTTTCACAAGAAAAGCGTTGAGTCATACAAAATTATTTTTAGTTATTGGATATTGGTTATCACTTTTTGGGAATATGGTAACAGTAAAAACTTTTTGTTTTTCTATAGGTTTCTATAGGTATAGGTAGGTACTTTACCCTTGACCATTTTGTTTTTCAGCATTTTAAAGAGTTATCTTATAGGAATGATTATGTATATTGCAGGGAATTTTAAAAGTAAAAATTGAAGTATTTCTAAAAAAAGTTAGCTAAATTTCATCTAAGTAGATCCGCTGAGCTGTTCTGCCGTGATTAAGGCACAAACATCCATACATCTATAATATCAGTAAGATTTATTTTGGCTGTTTGTCTTCCTATTAAGTATAATAAAATAAACATATATGTTTTCAAGCAGATATCAATACGGTACTCTTGGAACCTGTAACAAGCACGTTAACTTGATCTCTATTTATTCGGTAAATTCGTATGTTTGTTCATCACGACGCGAGACGTGAACGAGTTAACGAACTATAAAACTTATTCAATCATTCAATCATTGCGTGAGAGCATCTCAGTATTTGTTGACGATGTCAGTGACTTGAAGCATCCATCGTTGACAAATTGAGTGATATCAATAATATGACATTCTATGCTCTTATTTAGTAGGTATAATTATTTAAATCGCTGTCTTTAAATGGGCATGTTATCTCTTATTAAGTAATTTATATTATGATCTTGGTCATACACTGCGTTAATTCCATTTTGTTGATTTTCTATGAAGCTTAGTTGACAAAATATATAATTAGTGTTATAATAACAACGAACTTGCTTACGATGTTCTAAAATATTTTTGAAATAAGTATCTTAAGCATATCGTGTTTAGTGGATATTTTCATTTTTTTTTTTATTAAACAAAATTCCAAATGTGCAGCATGAACTTGAATTAAATATATAACCTAAAATTAAAACACATAAATTGTATTTCATATTGCGATTTCCATAGTTTATATCTCTATATTTCTATCTCAAATTAAAATAACGAATTACTATGTTGGTTCGGTTTAAACGAAACAAGATACCAAATGCTACATAGTTATTTAATTAAATAAACTTTCAAGATATACGAAAAATAATCATAAAAAAAAACAAATATAAATTAAAGTTCCGACTTTTTAGATCCGTCAATTCTACGTAAAATAGTCCAGCTTAAAGGATTAATAACATAATGGGTATTTAATAGTAAAATCTGTCTAATGGCAGAAACTATGCAAACAAGCCTCCGACGGATGAAATATCCCGTAATTGTTAAACAAACTTTACATTTATCTTCGAGTTGGACGAGTAGAATTATTTCATTAATATTGTCAAGGATAACCTGTGTTGGGAAATTTGTGGGAAATTCGTCGGAGTTTTGTAGGAAAGGTGCTGTAATGTATTTAATTATGGTTTTTGGTAAGTAGTGAAATACATAATACATACATACATAACGTCACGCCTGTATCCCTTATGGGGTAGGCAGAACACAGAGGTTACAAGACCATCTGATGTCACGTTTGACAAATTTGGAGGTATTATAAAGATGGAAAGAGACTATTGTAGTGACAGGGGGTCAGCCTATCGCCCACAAAAAATCTCCAATCAAACCTCTGTCCCTTAACTGACTTTTACAGTAAGCCCGGGAAGAGAAGCAGCTGGCACATTCTACGTTTTTCTTTCGCTCCCAGTCCAGCATGGAAGCAATATTGTTTATGTTTTATAATCTTAATAGCAGCTTCGTGTAGTTTTAATTAAGAGATTAGCGTGGTTAAATAAACAAACAATGTTCAAAGCTTTATGAGCATTTCACAGTTCGGTGCTTTGTTCTGAGCTAAATTATTTTAGAATTAAACATTGTTATAACTTTATTTCCTAATTATCGTCCACATTTTTCTTACTTACTAATATTATGAACGTTTAACTTAAAACCAAATAAAAATGTGATTAGATTTATAGTATTTGTGGTTCTCCGGTACGAGTACGTCGGGGACTGTGGATCTCCGGTACTAACCCAAGTTTTTGAGGATACAAAACATGATTATTAACTTCTGTTCTTAAATAGATTTTACGAATAGACAATTTGTTTTGCTAATTGGATTTGCCGTTTAGTTTCCAAACTTTACAGAGTGAATTTCCAGCTGGTAGTATCAAGTAATAATGAATTAAATTCTATCTCTATTTTTCATAAAAGCATTCTTAAAACACTTTATTCATGTTTCAGCTGAGGATGTTTGCTAAATTAACCATTTAAAACTTCGTTGACTTTGACAGTCATGACAAAGCCAGACTTGACAGTTGTGTGACATCTTCTGATGTGACAATATAGATGTTTTGCATGAAGATAAATTAAGAAAGGGTGGTTGGTTATCTGCTTTGTAGTTATACCTGGCTATACATAGATGGGCGGGTTATGTAACATACGAACATAAAATGAAACGCTTAATTTATAACCAATGAATGCAGAGCATAAAATAACTTCACGTCAACACTTCGGTCGACTAATAATGTCATCCACGTAAACATTCTCCGAAATCATACATATTGTTTAAAAATTTAAAATTTTCAATGATCCAACTGAATGATGACCCACAACAAGTTCATTTTTGCAAATCGTCTAAATGCTAGTAGGTCGAAATTCGCTTGAAGATAGCTTTCCTTGGTGACGAACATGTTATCATTTCATTCGACACTGACATTTAATGAGTACAGAGGGGCTAGCATGCTACCGTCGACAACGATAAATCGGGCCTTTTATCGATATTTTCTTAGAATACGGTATTTAGTGTATGTAATTTATTAAGACATATTTGATTCTGTGGTCTTAATCATGGTATCAAATCGAGTAATTCTATCTATTATGGTGCGCATATTAGCTTACATAAAAGGATAAAATAACAAAATAATATTTATCTCGTCGATTCGACTATTTATCGATGGTTGCATGCTAAAGAATTCGTACAGTATCCAAAATGTCCTAAGTGCATTGAACGCGATAGACCTTACAAGTTTGCCAGTTTCAAACGAATTTTCAAAATGGGTCATGATTCAGTTGGTTCGATGGTACGTATCTAATATACAGTACCTTTGAGATTTAGCTCTTGATTTTTATCTCATACCTAGATACCTATCTAATATATAAAATTCTCGTGTCACAGTTTTCGTTGCCATACTCCTCCGAAACTGCTTGACCGATTTTGATGAATTTTTTTGTGCTTATTCGGTATCTATGAGAATCAGCCAACATCTTTTTTTTTTTATATATGGCAAAACAACGTTTGCCGGGTCAGCTAGTCTAATATATAAAATTCTCGTGTCACAGTTTTCGTTGCCATACTCCTCCGAAACGGCTTGACCGATTTTGATGAAATTTTTTGTGCTTATCCGGTATCTATGAGAATCAGCCAACATCTTTTTTTTTTTTTATATGGCAAAACAACGATTGCCGGGTCAGCTAGTCTAATATATAAAATTCTCGTGTCACAGTTTTCGTTGCCATACTCCTCCGAAACGGCTTGACCGATTTTGATGAAATTTTTTGTGCTTATCCGGTATCTATGAGAATCGGCCAACATCTATTTTTTTTATATTTTTTTTTATATGGCAAAACAACGTTTGCCGGGTCAGCTAGTTTATAGTAAAGACTTGCAGTATCTTGCGGTTTAACCTAGTCCGTTCCTTTTACTGAAACAATTGGAATTGGATGGTCTACGGTTTTATGAAAATCATAGAATCAGATTTAATAAAGCGCCCTTTGAAAACGGGAGGTTCTCAATTCGCGTGTATGTTTTTTGTGTCTTTATCACACGATTTTTTGGACAATTATGAATTATGAAATATTATGAAAAAATATGTATGAATTGGAGCATATTTTTGCACATTGACGACCGAACCTTTTGACGTGCAGTCGGTTTTTTTAATGCTCTGCATTCGTAGATTATGTTCATATAATATTGTTTATGTACTAGCTGACCCGGCAAACGTTGTTTTGCCATATAAATAATAAAAAAAAATAGATGTTGGCCGATTCTCATAGATACCGGATAAGGACAAAAAATTTCATCAAAATCGGTTAAGCCGTTTCGGAGGAGTATGGCAACGAAAACTGTGACACGAGAATTTTATATATTAGAAGATAGAAATAAATACTACTTAAAGTAAAAAAATAATTGTGTGAGGTCGAATAAATATATAAATATCAATGACTTGACAGCTCATATGAGTGTTCATCATATTCAGTTCCACCGAGATTGGAATCCGCAATCTCTGGCATAGATGGTAATTTTAATGGTACATGATGGTAACTTAAAAATGTTATATAAATGTTATGTTATCCTTTTCGCTAACTTTCTTTTTTTAATACTGAGTCACTCGAACCAATTTCACGGGCTGAACCCGGGGCATGCGGGATTATTAGGGAACTGGTTCTTCGTAAAACATTGCCGAAACACCAAACCAATGAGGTCACTAAAAAATAATTCGGTGGAATATATCAAATGGTGACTCCATTTGATTTATTCAAGCTAATTTATCAAACATGTCGTAACTTTCATATAACCACCATTGGTAGGGCACCTTGTAGCTACTCCTTCAATAAAACAGAATTGATTTAAACTATAAATACTTTGTTGAATACATTAAATATCTTGAAATCCCTCTCGTGTGCAAAAACTGTAAATGTGCTCTAGTTCCGATATACCGATATATTTAAAAAATAATAAATATTGGATAAAAACAAAACATAATCACAATTTAGTTGTAGAGCAACTTTTTAGGCTAGCATCTATTCTTTTTATCGTTGATTGATCAATCGCCCCCGATTAAGTGACAACAGTAACAATATATTAATATATATATTAATTATTATATATATATTTAATATATTAAATATGAGTGTGATAGGTACTTACAAGTTTAAGCCAGATGTTTGTTATCAAAAGCTGGTTCTTTTCATCCTGTGAACAATAAATTAAGTATAAGCAAGTTGTCTGTACTCTTCAGAATCTCTATTACTAGAGTTTAGAATATGTGGGTAGTTCATAGCTTCTAATCATTAAGTAAGTGAAGATGGGGCCGAAATTGACAGCACGTGGAAGAAATTGGCTTTTCCTAAAATATTGCCGGAACATATCATCGCTGGAGCAATGATATTTTGAGGCAATATCTATATAAATGGTGATCCCCAACGAGGCAGACCCTTTAAGGGTCCTACCACCGAGAGGGGGCCACTCAGATAAGTCACCTTGTACGACACGCTTCTCCAGGGCGGTAGGGTAATTCAAAGTCATCTCTATGCGGCTAAAAAGAAACCATAGAATTCTAATCATATCTCTGTCTGGTTTGAAATCCATCACTTAAGTTTCAAATTGAGATAAATTTAATAATAGAGTTCCAAATTTGAATGGAAATGAAATTCTAACTATAAACAGTATTGTTTGTTGCGCGATCCACATACCGGACACTTTATGCGTTAACATTAACATATTATAGCTTTCCCATCTTAAGGTTCGTTCTTAGTTCTTTACTTACTCGTATAAGTATACCTACGCAAACTTAAAATGTTGTATCGATCTGCCACCCTCGTCTAACGTTTGTGTATTGGTTTCAAGTTAAATGCACCACTCGAGACACCCGTAAGATGTAATGGGAAGGCGTTATTCGTAGAGCGACAACGCTACGTTCAACTGATTTAAATTTCGAAAATGCAGCATTCATGGAATACAGGAATTAAATTACATTTGGACGTCATTTGCAAGTATTGTGTTCTGTTGGACGTGAAAAAGTCTATCATTTTAGGTATTTATCATTTCATCACATTTTGTAACTAATTTCAGCAATTTCTAGCATCTTCTATATAAAATAGCCCTCCATTCACGAGAATGAAACAAATAACTGCAATACTGTTGCTGGTGTGCCCCAAGGTGTTGTGTTCTCTCCTTTATTATTTTCACGTTTCATTAATACTATAACGACCTCTATTTCCTCTTCCTACGACTTATATGCCGATAAAGAAGAATGGCAAGGTCCCATACATTGTCAGTACCGCTTTTATTTCACATAGCATTCACGTACCTCAAACTTAATATGTGCGTTTTATTGCTTAGATAACGAGTAATCAGAATATAATTATTAGATTTATACAGAAGTTGGGAATAAAAAGTCAAAACAATAATCTAACCTAAAAATTACAGGAATTTATAGTCCGTCTTTTCTAACATGGCGTCGTATTTTGAAACCATTACATTACATAAGCAGGTATTAACCAATCCAGAGGTTTGAAACGGGGTGGCGGCGCGGGCGGCTTAATTCAAGTTTGACAGTAGGACTTTACAACTATTATTTTTTATTGCCGGGAAATTAAAAAATGTGCTTTCGGCAAGTTTAATTTGATTTTATTGTATTTCTAAATATTCCCAACAACTATCACAACAATAGATGTTGGAAAAAACGTGTCTCATATTGACCTATTAACTACATATAGCCCGGTTTTGATACGCTTGAAAACTCTAAAATTAAGTGATACCGTGGCCGCCAATCCCCTTTATACGTAAAACTGTTCAGATAACATACGTTCAAAACACTATCAATAAGGACCTTGATTTTATGTACTTGAATGGAGCAAATGTCATGGTTTGAATATTCATCCAAACTGAAACTCAAATAATCGTTATTGGTAGCTCAGAACTCATCAATAAAATTGATTTTCAACAACTTGCACCTATCATTTTTGACAACATCATTATACCATTCAGTAGCGTGGTTAAGAATTTAGGAGTTCTCATGGATACCACACTTTCATGGAAACGACATCTAGAATCTGTCAGCGGAAAGGTTTTCTCTGCTGCACGATCTCTTCGAAGGCTTCGGAACTTTCTACCAGTACCTACCAGAATTGCTCTTGCACAATCACTTATACTCCCAATACCGGATTACGCCGATACTAGCTATCTTAATTTGAGTGAAGAGCAACTTGAGCGCCTTCAAAATATGTGTATTAGATTCATATTTGGTTTACGAAATAATGATTACGTTTCTGAATTTCGCGTTAGGCTTAAGTGGCTCCCAATTCGTCTTCGGAGGAATACTCATAAGTTATCTTTTATACAAAATATTGTTCAACCCTTGTCTGCCAACTTATCTTAAAGAATGCTTTAGTTTTCGCCATCAAAACCTAAGAAGCAGGCAACTCACAGTTTCCACCTTTTTCAGCAGTCGTTCACGGTGAAATCAATATCTCTTATTATATAGTATTTTATAATATAATATATACTTATTTATATGTTAATTAGTACTATTTATAAAATTATAATGCCATGTTTATGTATCTTTTTTTAAGTCAAGATTTATTTCATTCTGGTTGCCTGAAAGAGGTCATTTGTAGTGATAAGGTCGCCGATATGGCACATTTAATGTTTTAATACTATATATTTTTTAATTATTTCACCATTCTATAAATAAAGTGTTTGAATTGAATTATTATATTTTTGGGTTGAGTGAAAAATTTTAAGATTCCACAATTATCTAGCTATAAAATTAAATTTGTTTCGCTACAAATAATCGTGTTTCATTATATTCCAAATTAAAACTCCAAAAGAATAGTTCCAGTCAGTCCAGAGACACCAACAAGTGTAGGTGAACTACCATTGCCGGGGCTCGCGGGTAATTTCAATGGCAGTACTTATGATGGGAGAGGTACACCTGAAGGTTTTTAGTGGGTCAGTCCAGCCTTCTGCTGGATCATCCCCACATACCCCACAGTTCCTCCTTGGATGGTCGGTCGGTGACGTGATTGCATGTTTTCCTCAAGAGAAAATAAGGGTAGACCAACCAATGCGTCACACACCCATGATATATTCGGTACTAGGGTAAATATCTTACCACATCAATGATCTGCATGAGTGTGAGCCCAAAAGATAGTTGCAGCGGGTCGCTCTCGTTGACCACCGGCCGCTCCAGCACGTTGTAGTGGTCCAGCAGGTGGTGCAGGAGCCGCTTCTCATGGTAGCCAGCGCGCGCCCCTGGACCAAAGAGAAAATGTTTTTAATGCCTATACAGTAAAGCTTAATTTTGGTTGTCAAGCAGGTGGAATAGGAGCCTCTTCTAATGGTAGCCGATGAATTGGGAAGCACGTCTTTAGTTTCTATTCCATTCAATTTCAATCCTACACTCATACTATCAATACTCAAAATTGACTGAACAAAAATTAATTTTAGTTCCATTGTATGTCATCTAAAGCAGTTTTTTCTTTGGGTACGCAAATCTTTCGGCGCCTATCATGTGAAGGCTGGACAGGCAGACTGAAAGATTACTAGGACCTTCCTACCACCAGGTTCCTACAGGCACGGCTATCCTTTTAACATATGTCTATCAGTATGACGTATAGATAAAGCAGCGACTATTTTCTTGTACCGTACTTTTTAGAGCGTGTTTTTAGTAGTGTCCAAACTTGCGGCAGTATAGAAAAATATCTATACTAAATCATCATATTTCATTCATAAATTACTTTTTGTATTAGTTATAAGTTTATTAATCCGACAAACGAACAAGGAACTTCTATGATCGTAAATAGAAACTAAGTCGAGAGGTATATAAAGTATTATTTATACTTCGCTGAAAGTAATCTTCAACTGCTTTGAACAAAATAATTTCGCTGATTTGTATTTTCCTTTAGAAGAGCATAAGTTAAAGCTTTTTCTCCTAAAAGATTAAGGAAAACACAAGTAAAGTCCATAAATTCTCAAAACCAATATAAATAAAACCCCAAAACAAACTCCGAGTAAATGAGAACATCTCATTCAGTATCTAAGCACGAAACAAATCTTTGCGTTGTCTAAAAATGACAATCACGAAATGAGCTGCTGTCAGCTTTTCTAAGCTTTCACGACTACAGCTTGCCGACACTAAGCTCAACTGAACATCTGTGATTTATTATACGTCTTCGTGGTCTACAGTAAAACGATCGTTAAAATGTATTGTTTAAGTAAGCGATCGTAATGATTGCTGATCTTACGACGGCAGTCTGTTCAGTCTGTCGAGTGGGAGTAACAAAGATTGAGCCTCTTCCTTTGATTCCAAATCAGGGCTGTTAAGGTTCGTTATCCCCTCTTGGCAGATCTTCATGCCAGCGCTATCGGAGTCGACAGCCCTCGATGCTACTCTATCAAGATCGAGTGTCACAGACTAAGCGAGCAGCCTTTTGTGGAAAATTGATGTAGGTAATTATCAGACTTGTAATTAGTAGCTGGCATTAGTTGAGTTGTCTTTGTTGTAACGATGGTGTCGGGTTTTAATTAAGTTAGATGTTTTAATAAGAAGTCTGATGAAAGTAAAAATTTGGGTGGAAAATAAATCTAATAGGGAGCTATTTTAGGATTGAGTTTCAGCCAGATCCTACTGTATTTGCATGTGTAAATGATAATAATTAGGATAACTTAGTGCAAAGTAACGAATAAATAATATTAAGGAAAGCTAATTTTTAATACTGAAATCAGCTGACTGTTTAATGAGAAAACTGTTTAATGCCTACAAAATTGGCAATATAAATTACAGATTATCAAATTTCGCCTTATGCAGTTTCTTTCATCTTCGTTTTATTTTAAAAGTATGTTAAACATAGGAAACCACTTATAATTATAAAAATGTCGCAAATAGTTTTACACTAGAATTATAATACTTACTTACCATACATTTGTTTGGATGACAAATTACTTGAGTTAGATAACACTATGCTGATTATAATGTCTGTTTTATAAGTGCAGGTTCAGGCTTTAGTTTATGTAAACTGTTCGTTTCTGTGTTACCTAACGATAGTAATTACCAAAGCTGGCATTACGCCTGGGATTCAGTGGTTACGTCAGCTACAGTCGATGGTGGCTGTGTTTAGGATTCAAAATAAGACTTATATGTACTGAAAATGAGCAAAAATATACCTTATAACATGTTGCATACCACAAAGACATCAGGAATTCTAATAATGATAGATTTATTAAGCTCTATTAAAATCTACTTTGTAAGAATGTGTTTTATGAGTAAATGATGTAGCAGTTTCTCTGTTTTAATTAATTTATTATATCTGTGTGGAATTGTGGTGGTTGCTAGCCTGATTGAAGTTCAGAGGATCGTACCCTTAAACTTCATTTTACAGACCAGTTTTAAAATCTAGAAGAAACAGGTCAAATTTGGTGGTTCTTAAGATGAATGTAGATGATAGAACTACTGCCCATAGATCATACTAACTTGGGTCCTAAGGTAGTAACGTGGGGAGTGGGGACACCACAACGCTTCGTCCAATTAATCACGCGGTAATGCTTCTAGGCTAGAACAACCTTTCTATACATAGATGAGAGAATCTTAGGTTTTTATGCTGACTTTTACTATAATAATAAATAAAATTTCGTTTGTTTTGATCGAAACGACATTATATTATAAGGATACCAAAACGTTACGTTAAAATTAATATAATTGAACATGAGATAACTAATCCACAAATGAAATACCAAACTAATAAATGAACTATAATGACCACACAGGGAATTAAATCAGGAACAGGTAGGTACAATAGAAATTAGAATTCGTCTTATTATTATTTCAAACTTTTTAATATTAAGAACCTGAAAGTTTTTGAAGTAGCCAGGAAATACTCATCCATCGTATGCTTGATATTCTTTTAGGCGGCAACGACTTAACTTATATTTTGAAGTTTTAATAAGCGCAAATCCTGAAAACACATACAGGATACCTACTATTTATTCAAAGTATTACCTACTACCACCTACTATTTTCTAAGTGATTAGGATTTATGAAGAAGATAGCTAGGGACAGTTCCACCAACCTTCCATTGTCCAACAGCTAGATCATAAGTATTGCGGGGCCCGCGCTGTTCTGCATAGAAGAGGATATTGGAGTATGCGGGTTAGGGTTGGGGCTGTTGGTGGTAGACTTACCCCGTAGCCAGAGCAGCAGGGCGAGCAGCAGCGGCACGAGGGCGGGCGCCGGCAGCCGCGAGCGGCGCGCGCGGGGCGCCATGTCAGCGCGCCGGCCGCGCGGGCTCGCGCGCCGCGGCCGCGCCGCCGAGCCGCGCCATCGCCGCACCGCCTCGACCCGCGCACTCCACTCCCGCCCGCCCCTACCTTACCAATCTACCGAACAACCTCCGACACAAGATCTCATATATCAAACTCGCTCGCCGACGGCTCGGCCGTCCGAACATCGAGCATCGCCGACCGCGGCGCAGTGAGGTTTGCGGTGTCACGGCGTGTTCGTGAGCATTGTTGAGCGGAGTGCGGCGACCGTGGGGCAGCGGAGCCGCCGGGGTGCGGACTGGCGTAGCTCGCCGCGCAGCCGCTGCCGCCGCCGCCGCCGCTGTCGCCGCCGCCCATTCACGCCGCCCCCGCGCCCCGCCCCGCCCGCACCTGCTGCACTACAATCATTATGCTAATTGTTTACCAATTTCGGAGATGTCACTCAAACCTTGCAATAAACAGATAGGGTTATGTAGCCTTAATTGTAATATTTCGTAGAAGAAACGAAATTTGGGTTGGAAATTAACATAAGAAATATAAAAAGAAGAATAAACCTTTTTTCCTGAAAACATACCTACTTCATACGTGTTATTTCATACGTTATAGAGATAATAAAGAGAAGCTATAATGAAGACATAAAAGAAGCTATAAAAATGATTTTATTGGAAAAACATACAATAATTCCTAACAACATTGAATTTCAGTAATTGACGAACGCTGAAATCAGCTTCCCATTTAAAACATCGCATGAGCTAACAATCGAAACGCTCGAACGCATTCATTCATCTTGAGTCGCTTTATGACGTTTATAAAGTTAGATTGCGTAACAAGGATACCTAGTGGGGGGTTCTGTAAACATAACGTTGGTACTTTTGACGAATTTGGGGATCGGGAGCGTTGCGTTAGAGCTGCGGCGTGCGGGGGATGCTGCGCGCCCCGCGATCAATGAGGCGACCTCGCCCCCGCGCCCGCGCCCCTCAACCCCCTATCTCTAACCATTGGCTCCTGTAACTGAGTCTCGATTATGAAAAAATACTTAAACAAAAACTAAAAATGTTTCATTAAAGTAGTAAGTCGTTCGTTGAAATCTTTTTAATGAGCATTTTTAATTATAACTTTTGACTTCAAACGGCAATTTTTTTTCTTACAGTTGTCGTTATTACAAATCAGAACCAAATCCAATTCAGACGACTAAATGTTCTCATTAAGATTGTGTTTAGTGACTTATAAATAGATTAAAAATAACTTGAAAATATAAACAAGAAAGAAAGCGATATCTAAACCGTTTAGCTTCTGTTTTTAGTTTGATAGTAGGAGATCAGAAGCTCTGTCATTTC
Source organism: Stenoptilia bipunctidactyla (assembly GCA_944452665.1). NCBI lineage: Eukaryota > Metazoa > Arthropoda > Insecta > Lepidoptera > Pterophoridae > Stenoptilia > Stenoptilia bipunctidactyla. Next base: position 5,948,892 of record OX101726.1, on the reverse strand, counting down.
TACTTAATCTGCTATTTCACAAAACGCCATTGTGATATATTTCATACTAAGCACATTATATTTCATCTTATCAATAGAAAGTTCTTAAAAGAAACCAAACAAATTAATAAAATGATATTACTTACACTTGCAGGTTTTCGTCTTAATCATTTTAGTTTTAGAGATCCCGAGTGAAATTTAAAAGGCCTCCGGCTGCAGTCGGCTTTGGCAGGTACAGTTGGCTTATGTCCAGGTAACTGAGTCGCCATCGATAACATCAATACGATATCTACAGCGAAACTGCATTAAGAATGACATGGAAAAAAGTTACTGGCACTTTAATCCTGAGTTTTCGATGTAGAAGAGGGAATTTATTATATGGCACAGGGGATTTTTGGCTTCGATTTTACAATTAAATTTTACGACAGTTTTCGAAAGTTCTCGAAGTCTAGCTGATATTAACTAATGGGAGATTTAGGTAAGTTTAGCCGCATTGCCTTATATTGTATGTTTTCATTAATGTTATTACACTAATAGAGTTGTAGATGCTGGTGTTGTTGATAACGTAGCAAGAATTAACTCACAAGTTTTATTGTATGGTGTTTTTTAAGTATTTGTATCAAGAAGATATGTGAATTTATTGAGGTTTATCACTCATTTTAAAAGGACTCTTAATATAGCTAAAATTTAACATTTCAATAAGGTTGAATTCTCCCCGGATTATTGTTTAAAGTATCGGGTTTTGAGCACGCTCCTAAATTCAACAAACTTTTATATTTCAGACTGGTTTTTGTTTAAAGTTACAGATTTAGTTAAATCGTTTATCTTTTGATTAAAATATATTTATTTCTTTTACGAAACGGTTTTAAGTCGTTGTCTATGGACTTGTGTTCCATTGCCATCAAATTTTCTCTAATAAATTGGAACATGCCTATTTCCAGATGCAGCTGTCAATGTCATTAAGTTTAAAGCACAATCATGAATAATGAAGAAGTAGTAGTAGACAACACCAAGATATTGGTGGATAATGGGCTATCATTAGATGCACACTTCTCGACGGAGGCCTCCCCCAGGATTCGTCATGTCGTCCGGACCCGCGCCGCCCTCATCCAGCGTTTGACGTTCGTAAAGTGTATAAAATTACCTACTACGAATAAAAAGTTTTCATTTTCATTTTCATTTTCATTTGAACAACCCTTTAGTTCTTACAAAAAGGATAGGTATAAAAAGTGGAAGTATCGTTTCGTAAAAGGAACTTCATATGCAGTTGAACTTTTTTTATCAAGTAAGGATGGGACGTTTATCTTCCATGATACCTGATGGCAAGTGAACATGAAGACTAAGGTGGCACACGTCCATCCACGAGAAACCTATTCACTCGACGTTTGATATTAATTAATTCATTCACTTTACTTACAGGTTTTCACGCTTAATACCTACAAATAAAAAGTATTTATTTCATTGCCTCGAATTCACTGCGCTATTCGCCCGCTGCGAATTAAAGGTAGAAGCCGTTTGGTAAACTAGAGGTAGATGGTTCAATCCGCTGCATGACAAATGGAAATTCGTGCATGTCATCGCCAGATTTGAAACTGTACTTTAATATGAAATAAAATACATTTTTACCGGATTTTATGAGTTTTAATTTTACGATTTAACTGAATGTTGACTCGCCCCCGAAACCTCAAATATTAAATAATCGTGAAACTTAAGACAATATTTTACGAGCAAACGTAGTTTCAAAAAAGCCTTAATTTATAGATTTTTCGTAATGTAAAGCCGATGAAATAAATAAATGTACACATTTAGGCAAACATATTTTAAACACACAAAACATAACTACGAAAATCTTGATAATACCTCCGTAAAATTGGGACACAAAAGTGAAGATGCAGCGAAGGGAGAGAGGAGCCATGCGGACCCGCGCCTAATGTTGCAGAAATGATAATGAACGAACCGCCCGAGCCGTAATGAAAGATATCTCCCACCAACCACAAAATTTAAATGCTACCTTTTTCGCAGAAATATTCTTTCGAATGTAGATTCACTTAAAAGCGACCCCTAAAATGGAGCAAGCTAAGAGGGTTACTCGACATGTGATGTAAAAGCCTAAACTACTTTACTTAGAAATCCATTAGGCGCTAGAGTTGGATAATTAATAATACTATATGAATAGAAGAGAACGAACAATACGCAGGCCTCGAATCGGTCCCCAACTTCATTAATCGTTTTGGGAATGTATTAACTTGGAACTTTGTTAGAAGTACAAGCCTAGTGTTATGCAATTGTGCAATTTCGAACAAAAGCTTTTCATTCGCTGGAACTTATGCTGTATAATGAACGTCCTATGTCTGAAATGTCAAAAGTAAAGGTTAAAAGTTATGAGTGCAGTGGCGCAGTCTCAATAAAGAGTTGGCTTCAATGCGTTTGTACTGTGGCTAGGTAATGTATCGCGGGCTAACATTTTGTATTCATTCAGCTTTGCGTGGGTTTTGTGGGGACCAATGACGTCACGGACGAGATCCCGTTGGGAATGCTGCGTGGAATTATTATCAGGTTTCGCGAATTGGAATTTGTGTTTTTTGAGTTTTGTTTTTTAAAAAAGAACGCATTCCAAATTTTCTTTTTATAGTTTTACAGTTGGTGCTTATCTGTTTATTTTTTAAGATGTAGGTATTTGAATTGAAGTCAGTGACATTTTTCGTAAAAAATGTTATTGTTCATGAACGTAGACTATGTAGTTTAATGACCGAAAACCTTTTTTTTATCTCTCGAAGAACTTGTCTTGTTTGTTTGTATAAGTCTTGTCCAATTATTGATCTTCATGTCTGTTATTGTAGTAACCAAATTCTTGAGGTAGAGCATAGAATTTATAATGAATTGGATTATAGAAAGGTTGCAGTCCATGACATTTAAAGATTTTGCTATTAATGTAAGTTAAGGTAGTAAGTGTGCTCATGGTTAAATACTTGATATCTTTTATGTTTTTTTTTATTTAATTTTAATTTTAAAGATATATTTTGGTCGATATCTATTAACAAATCACGAATTTCTAATTAGCGAATAAATAAGAGCTACTTGCTAGTAGTTTTCCTAAAAGAGTATTAAAAATATTTTTTTCTAGCAAACTGAGTAGGATCGCTTTGGCTATAAACCACCTAGCTGCTGGGTTAGAATATTCAGGGCGCTAAAATGACTTCTAACCAAGGCTATAAATTACAACTGCCGGGGTTGACGGTTCAACGTGCCCTTCAAAGCACGGAAGTCGCAGTAATAAATGAATGGTGGGCAGTCACCAATCTTTGCACCGACCGCTCGACCGGCGACCGTTGATAACCTGTTATATCGAACAATATTAACAGGACCCGCTACGCGATGGATAAATACTATAATTGATGATAAACGCAATTATAAAAGTCTTCAAAGAGAACGCCTTCGAGTGATAATATGCAATCTTCATTTCCTTTAATTTACTTTTAATCTATACTAATATATAAAGCTGAAGAGTTTGTTTGTTTGTTTGAACGCGCTAATCTCAGAAACCACAAGTGGGATTTGAAAAATTCTTTTTGCATTTGATAGCCCACCTCTTGAGGAAGGTTATAGGCTATATTTTATCCCGAAATTCCCACGGCATCTAAAGTTACGCGGGTACAACCGCGCGCGGTGGCTAGTTGTTTAATATCTGCGTTAATAGTTCGTTTATTTTATTGAGTATATTTTTCACAATGGGGAAGCAAACTGTCAATAAAGGTATCTTATTTAGGCGAAGGGCGTTGTTAATTTTTTACAAAATAACCTCATTATCAAGTTTTTTAAAAACTGTCAAAGAAGTATTAATCAAAAAGATTATTTTAAATAAAGTACGAAACTATGACGAAACATGAAACTACTGTTTTATACAAGGTGTTCGTTTTGACATCCCACATTTTTTCCAAAGAATTGGTGATTCAAAAGTTCAAACTTTCCAAGATATCATCAATCTTAATATAATGAGTTCACAAATTTTCACCCTTGTAAAATCTAAAACTGAAGCCATACAATAAACAACAAAAATATTTTAAACGTTCAGGAGCGTTGAATACAATTTACAACGCAAAACTTTGCAAACTGTACCTGTGCATAGCGATAAAAAAGAGATAGAAAATGCCTCGTTGTCATACTTCGCATAAAGGTGTTTTACATAAGATGGTTTTACTGAACTGAATTATTTTGTCAGAATGAGGAAAGCAAAAAAAAATAATAATTCACATGTTATTTCATTCCATTATATGGTCCCATTAATACCCTAGAGTTATGGGAAATCAAAAGGAACACCTTGTATATAAAAGAAAGATAGATTTGACAGATACATTTTACCGCCCCGCTGGACAAGCTCCCAGTTTTCATGTATTATATTACCTACAAAAAACCTATATTTAACCCTTCATAACCTCAGATCTTTCAACCAGTAAACTCGCGAAATAAACTTCTTTACTCAATTTAGAATTCGGGACACGCTCGGGCCGTTTCGATCACCTGATCCGCCGAAAAGGCTGTTTAAAAAATATAGCAGGCCCAAGGGCCATGTGTCGGAGTGAGAATTGCTCATTGGGAACATATTACGCACTAAAACGTTCTAGCGCAGCAGGCACAGACGATCAGTCGTTCAGAAAAAAGCGAATAGGTTAAGGCCGAATATACACGTTGGTTTGGTCTGGAACATTTGAAAATAGAATGTTTTGCGAATACACGGAAGCTTTATGTTGAATTGAGAAGTCGTTGACTCTGAATTTATTGTTTATAGTCCTGCCCATGACTATCTTTTGTTTTTGTATTATTACGTTCATAATTTTTAAACCTATCAGAAAATCTTGTAATTTATTTCTTAATTTGATTTCTTTCTAACGACCAAAGACGTTATTGATTCAGAAGAAAGAAGATTCAGAAAATGGTGGAATAGTTTAAAGGCAAAATATGCACGTTGTTCGTTTGGTCCGGTAGGTTTAAAAATAGAACGTTGTGCGAATACACGGAAGCTTAAAATTGAATTGAAAAGTCGTTGACTCACAATTTATTGTTTATTAAAGGTCAAGCATGTATCGGGGTACCTATAAATTTTCGACCGATGTTTTTGAACTTTTTGGAAAATGTTTTAATTTGCTTCCTATTTCGATTTATTTTTACTGGTGATTGAATGTTTCTGAAATTTTGTAAGGAAGTCGATGATGGGGATGGACTGAAGAAGTTATAATTGCATTTATATTAAAAAAGGTTATTAAAGGTAGGTAAGGATGTAATAAGACGTAATTACCGAGTTTCAAGTTGATGCTTTTTCCTGTAAAACCTATTTCGATGTGGTGGTTCAAAGACTTGAGCTAACTTAAATTCATTTAATAAAAATATCGCTATTAGTCTGTTGCTGATCAAAATCTATGAAAAATTCAAGGTAATTTTCAATTCAGATATGCTCTCCTACGATTTAAAAAAACGCTTATTCAGATGCTATACGTAACTTCCAAACCATAGAGTGAAAAATTACTATTTGATTTATTTATACTTCATTGCACACTTCTGGGTGTGGCAGAAGAGACATGAAAGTAGGATTAATGCTGTGGAGATGAGAGCGTTGAGAAGCATGTGTGGAGTGAAATTGAGTGATAGGGTGGTAGATAGGGGTAGGTACAGTGAAATAGGAAAGAGATGCGGATTGAAAGAGGATGTAGTGACTAAGATTGAAAAGGGTATGCTACGGTGGTTTGGGCATTTGGAAAGGATGAGTGAAAGTAGATTTACGAAAGAGGTGTACAGAGCAAGAATGTATGGTGTTGTTGGAAGGGGCCGGCCTAGGCGAACGTATGCCGATCAAATTGGCGACATTTTGAAAAAAGGCCTAGTCAAAAGTACCCGTAACCGGCGATCATGTATGAAAAGATTGATGAATATAGTTCGATAGTTCCTTTTTGGTACGGATTGTCAAGGAGTGGAACAATCTGCCTGCGTCATTTTTCCTGACCACTACAGTCCTGGAACTTTTAAGTGTCGAGTGAATAGGTTTCTCGTGGATGGACGTGTAATACCATAGCCTTCATGCGCACTTTCCATCAGGTGGCATGGAAGGCAAACGTCCTATCCTTACAATATAAAAAAAAAAAACGTGGAAGAAGCGAAAGAGGTATGTTTGGATCGCAGCAAGTCTCTACCTACCCCAAGGGGAGACAAGCGTGAGGTTATGTATGTATGCATGTATGCACACTTATAAAATAACAAAAGGAAAAATTAAAGCAAAAACTAATACTAATGCATTTCATATAAAATACATACATACATAACTTCACGCCTGTATCCCGTATGGGGTAAGCAGAACACCAGAGGTAATATAATCATCTGATGTCACGTTTGAAAAATTTGGAGGCATTATAATAGTGGAGAGAGACTATTGCAGTGACAGGGGGTCAGCTTATCGCCCACAAAAAAGCCTCCCATAACACCTCGGTCCCTTAACTGACTTTTACAGTATGCACGGGAAGAGAAGCAGCTGGCACATTCTATGTTTTTCTTTCGCTCCCAGTCCAGCATGGAACTGGGAGCGAAAGAAATATATAAAATCATATAAAATCTACATACTATAAGCTAACATACACATTATACGCTAGCTGAGTGCTTTCTCTGCTAAGGAAAACATACTAAAGAGGCCCGTTAGGCGTAATATTCTGAAGTTGTGTGGCTGCCGATCCGCGCAAGACGCATATGAAGGACTTTTCATTATGTAAACTCTCTTTAGAAAATGGCTGGAAGGCCGTCGATTTAGAACTTTGTTGGAAAATTAAGTAATTATTATAATTACTCTGCATGGTTATACTATGGATAAAGAAGGATTGTAAGTCCTTTGTAGCACATATGTAAGCAAAAGACACCTTGCCGCTGTATAACTATCCTTTCTGAACGATTTTTGGGAAGAGAATTTTATGGAAGTTAGAGGATATAGTTAATATATAAATGGCATTGAAAATACATTGTTTCGTAAAATATAATGCAATAAATGTTGTTTTAAATAAAACACCTTTTTAACCAGACAAAATGGCGTATTATGTCTATAATTATGTTTTACATTTAACTCGAGATTTCGGTGTCCATTTATACAGGGTTAATTTTAATTAGCGCATCACCTCTTGCAGGCAGCCTCTCCACATCAATCTTATCAAAATTTGTTCTAAAATTTATTAAAATTAATAGTTTTTAAAATTTTAGTATTCCCATACAAAATATATTTATAGCCTCGGTTTAGAGGCGTAACTCTATTTACTCTGAGCGTAGGTATGCAACGCAGCTTGCGTAATAAAATTTCGCTTCAAAATAATAGTAGACACTTCTTACAAAATGTAGACTTAGGACGAAACGCTTTTATAACAAATGTTGTTGAAATTGATGTGGAGAGACTGCCTGCAAGAGTTGACTCTTATTAAATTAACCCTGTATTTTTACGTAATAACTTTGTGAAAATTTAAGACAATCTATTGCAACCTAGGCTCGGTTAATTCCATTTCAGCTCACTGATATCTTGGGTTAAATCTAATAACAATATTTAATGCAATTACCAAAACTGCTTAACATCTACAGCAACAATTTTTAAAGGTTCTTTATAAATGTTAAATCTATTGAAATCTTACTATGTTATGAATCATACTACCTGGAAGTACCTATTAGAAACATCATACCCAGGTTTTGACACATCAAATAATTATTATTATCTACTATTGGTAAAGAGATATTCTCGGCTAAAGTGTCTGCGTTTATGGGCAAAAGCTTATATAATTTATAGTTGTTACATAAATAGATTAAAAGATAAATAAATTAAAAAAGTATAAAAATTGAGGTGAATTAAAAATAAATATACCAACTAAATTTTAATAAATCAAATTAAAAGTTCAATTAGTTATTATAGTTATGTTATTTATTTAACAATTTATGAACAGACAGTTGAGATACAATAAATAAAAATAAGTGCAAAGGTACAGCTTATCTCTTACGAAATTTCTTACAGCAAACCCATGACTGGAGAGTTTGATTTAAAAAGCAATAACAGTGTGTACTAAATATGCATACAATGAATAAATATACACACCAATATATACACATAATATTATATATACCTTATACATAAACATACATTAATTTATATATCTTAATATCATTTAGATAGTAATGTGGGTAACATAGCTTACAGTAGCGAATAGTAGTTATCTTTGACTTTCTTTTTAAAAATAGATATCGTTTTAGACTCACGAATTACATGTGGTAACGAATTCCACAATCTGACTGCATGGTTGAATTAGTTACCTCATGTAATCTAGATAAATAACCCAAAAATCTACATTTTGTAAGAAGTGTCTACTATTATTAAATAATAAATTTTTCAAAAGAAATCAAAATTTTTGAAGTGATATTTTATTACGCAAGCTGCGTGGCATACCTACCCTCAGAGTAAATAGAGTTACACCTCTAAACCGAGGCTTTAAATATTTTTTGTATGGGAAAACTAAAATTTTAAAAACTATTAATTTTAAGAAGTCGTAGAACAAATGTTGTTGGGATTGATGTGGAGAGGCTGCCAGCAAGAGATGAAGCGCTAATTAAAATTAACCCTGTATAAATAGACACCGAAATCTCGAGTTAAATGTAAAACATAATTATAGACATAATACGCCATTTTGTCTCGTTAAAAAGGTGTTTTATTTAAAACAACATTTATTGCATTATATTTTACGAACAATGTATTTTCATTATATCAAATATGTTTAAACTGTAATGATATAATATCAGTAGCTAACACCGGCTTGTCATTGATAAATATATAAACACTCATCCGCACACAAACTCCAAACTATATTTCTGAAGTTCGTCTTATCAACATGACAAACTAGTTCTAAACTAACTTCATCAAGTCAAGTTCGGGCGGCAAGCCAGAATCTAGAATGAGCTGCGATTGCTGAATATCAAGTAAGTATAAAGCACCTATAGGTTCCATTAAGTAAGTATAAGGCTCTATAGGTTCATAGATAACTTGATTTAGCTAATTCATGTCTATTTCATTAATGTTGTGAAGCTTACAAGAAAGCTTAACCTGTTCTTAGTTATTGGCACGAGCTTAGCCACGCTAAAAGACGTATTCTAGAGATGTGGAGGAATTTATTATTTTATTATTATCTAAAAGAATATGAGAGAGTCAATTTTATAAATAATTGGTTAGTCTGGTTTTGGATTTATAAGTTCCAGTATCAGTATCTATTGAAGCAACATTTGCGATACTTAATTAATGGACATCTCTAAAGTTTCAATCGCTAGTACTTAACCTTTATTATATTAAAGTTTTTCAAAAATGGACGTGTGGATCTTAAATAACTGAAAAAATGCCCTCTTAATCACCGGTAATGAGACATAATTAGCTTTCTATTGTAATAAGCCATAGAGGGCCTGCCCCGGGACAGAAGTATTAATACCGGTATGCTCGATAAATTCTACACAAATAGCTCTTTACACAAAAAATAAGATTTGATAAGTTTCGTCGTCCACGCGAACGAAGTCACGGGCACAGCTAGAAATAATTGAGCATTTTAAATGCAAAACTTAAAAATATTATTAAACATTGCAATGCTTCACTTTAACTGGAATCCACGGAGTGGAATCTCGGGTGGTCTTAGCTGCAACGCTATACCGTAAGATGGAGCTACGTTAGCAATATAACTTAAAAACAAAAATGTGCTAAGTAATTTAATTAATTTTCCGGCAAACGAGAGGTCCCAGGTTCTGGTCGGCTGATTTTTATTTAGCACATTTTTTCAGTTATTTAAGAATTATTGAGAATTTAAAATGCAAAAACTTAAAAATATTATTAGACCTATATAGAAATTCGAGCTAAGTTTGAACTCATATTTGGACATATGTAGTAAATTAATGTAATGTAAATGTAAGTAAGTCTGGCATAAAATGTAGGATACTTTCATCCCGATTCCCGATATTTCGACGGGATGGACGCAAGTGTAGCCCCGAGAACAGTTAGTAAGTAATATTTCCTGACAGCATCCGCCAGGCCGTGTCCGTCGTCTGTCATTATTCTTGTCACCTCGTGACGTTGAAAATACTTGAAGTTCGAACGAAAATTCTTCGCTGATGTTACAATTCAGAAGTTAATAATGTTTAAATTTTTGTTTATTTAAAATTTTTGTAACCTTCTTGTTAGTTAAATAAATAAATAGTAAAGTAAATTATGTGCTGAGATTGCAAAAGTTATAAAAGTGGTTAGCAGGTCTGGGTGGCAAAATGGCTGATCCCTGGCTTCGCTCGCGATTCAAAGTCAGCGTGATATTTGATTATATTATATTTGATATTTTTAGCAGTTATCGTCATATTTCAAACGAAATTAATTTTATGCAGAATTCATAAACTTCAGGATTCAGAATCTCATAACTCAGTCCTTTTTACTTTTTGAGATTACGCGTCAAGAAAAAAGATACTTTTTTATAGTTAGTAGACAAATATAAAATTAAACTATGTAGATCAAACGGCCTTGTTTGTAACAGTTAAATTTACTAGTTTATGCATTTCAAATTATCTTTGGCAGTAAATAGAGTTATTTTGTAAACCAATTCTCGTAATTTCTTACTCGTCCTATCCTATCAATTTAGTTGATCTAAAACTACGCTTCATTATTGTTTTGTTTGTGGGCAAATTGAACTAGATTTATTTCGAAATGTAGGTCATTAGTAAAGTGACATGACGGCCGATTTGTGTAGTCATAATCAAAAAGTCATTTATACAACTTTAATCATTACGTATTTGGTGTTTGGTAAACAGTTTAATTTGAGTTTAAAGAAAATTTCATGTCATTTAGCGACATTGAAAGACGTTTAGAATCATTAAAATGTGCGTGGCTGGTTGAAAACGAATACAAGTACAATAGTATTATTTTTTATACATATATTTTTATGTAATACACATTTCTGTACATAAAATAGACAGCGATTAATATTTGGCTTTATTTCTTGTTTAGGTATCTGAAAAAGCTTTCAGTAAAGAAAGTGTAGTCGCAGTGTCCACATCAGAAAAAAAATTCACACCATGACAAAAAAGCATGATAAAATCGTATAAAACAATTTTGATCTGTACGCAGGGCGAAGTAAAATACTCGACAAGTGAGAAAGGATATACCGACATAAGGGATTATTGAATCTTAATATTAAACATTTCATAAATTCTTTCCCACAAAATAGACATCTTGAATTTTGCAAAGCTTGTGGTGTTTTTAATCTAACATCAAGCAATCTCAATGATTTAATATTGAAAGGACAAAATTTTTATCTTCATACATTCTGGACCATTTCTTTACCGCAAGGTACATACATGGGCACCAAATTGTAGGGCATAGCCAAGGACGTACAATATAGCATATATTTACCTTTTCATGATTAAATTCTGTGAAATAAATTATTTAAAGCTGTAAAAAATAGCCGTTTCGGAACATAAGATCATTAATTTGTTTATATAATATGTCAATAATGGTAGAATGGCACGCCCTCTATTAGTCATTGAAATAATCTTGTTATTCCGTTCGTTTCTATGTTGAATGTTCCGGGGTGTTTATTCGTTGGCAACAATCAACAAACTTAATTCAATTCAGTTTTTGAGTAAGCGCAATGGAAAAAAATTAACGGAAGGAAAGAAATAAACAACGAAATGACAGACTTTCAGTTTGACAGTTATAGTATTTTTTTTTGTGATACGCATTTTCTTGGCATTGACAGCAGTCTTTAATTCTGTTGTTTTAGTAGGTACAGAAATATGACTTGTGTACAAAGCCACGAGTAAGATTTTTTTCTCAGTTTAAAGTTCAGCTTAGACCTTAACTGTTAATACAGTTTTCATTAGTGGAATCAAAAGTATTATAAAACGCTGAGTGTACCGCGATAACTCAAATAGGCCATTTGTACAGGGATCCTTTACAATGGGTCATGTCTCTCTTAAGTTATATAAAGTTTCAATAACTAGTGACACGATTAATCTAGCTTAAGTAAATTAGGCAATTTTTTCTTAATTATGCAAATCAACGATTAATATAACGACAGAACTATATCAAATCGCAAGTTTAATAACTGATTTGCATAACAAATTATAAGACAGCATGCAAATTAGCAGTTACAAATCCGTTCGCTGTTTTTAAATCTCTTTTAGATCAAATTTTAAATATCACAATTAATATTTATGATGCGGCTTTTAACTTACATTTAAAGTATGAAATCATGAGTTTTTATTATTACTACGCATACAGAGGACATCTCGAATAGATTCTCTCTGCCCCGTGTAAGAGCCTGCTATCTTATCTACTCGTACAAATTCGTCTGTGACGGGCGTTTGTCACAACAGTCATGTCATAAAATTTGCAACACATTTATAATTTCGGATAGCTTCTCTGTATTGTTAGAAAACGTCTCAGAAGGGAGTCACTCAATCAAACAACTTATCAGTTTAACTAACAGTTTGACTAACTCATTTATTACTTATAAAAATCATACTAGAATAACTAAATAAATTGATTAACATAAATAAACATTGTATAATATAACTGCATAATTAACTATTGATGACAGTATGTAGTAACTCAATGTCCAAAACTAACACAATACTGTTTTAATATCAGGTCACTTTAGCGCCTACGCTGCGTGTCTACGCGCGTATACATATAAAACTGCTACGGACGTAGCTATGCGTGACGACCGGTTGGTGTAGCGGTAACATACATTGCCTTCTATACCAAAGGTTCTGGGTTCGAATCCCGGCGGCGGCGGATATTTGTGTGATGAACACAGATATTAGTCGTCAAGTCATGGATGTTTATTTAAGTTTATTCTAATAAAAATATGTATTTATTCAATATACATACATATACATAACGTCACGCCTGTATCCCTTATGGGGTAGGCAGAACACCAGAGGTTACAAGACCATCTGATGTCACATTTGACAAATTTGGAGGTATTATTATGTTGGAGAGACTATTGCAGTGACAGGGGGTCAGCATATCGCCCACAAAAACGCCTTTAAAACCTCTGTCCCTTAACTGACTTGTGCAGTATGCCCGGGAAGAGAAGCAGCTGGCACATTCTACGTTTTTCTTTCGCTCCCAGTCCAGCATGGAAGCAATATGTATGTTTATATATTTCTTAAGTATATCAGTTATCTAGTATCCATAACACAAGTTCTTTAAGAAACTTAATTTGGGCTCGATAATGTTGTGTGAGTGTCAGAAATATTTATTTATTTATTTTTCTATGCGTGTACGGTACGGACGCACGACACGCGCCACGCGCGCGTGGGACGTGGCTAACTCTGGCGTGTACTACACGCCCATACGTAGTGCATCGATTTTAATCGAAGTTTAGTCAAATAGTAAGAGGTTAAGTATTCCATTGATACGACTGTACAAGCAAACTAATTAAGTTTTACTAATAAGTACAGTAACGCGTAGAAACGCGGGACGCAGCGTTGGCACTTATAAAAAAAAAGACGTGTGGCACTCGGAGCCTGCCGCGGTAAAGCTATTGCATAGCATTTTTTATCAACTTATGCAATTATAATGATTTATTTATTTTATTAATGCAGTAATGTTTGATCTAATATGAAGTTCCACAAGTTCCTAGTAGATGGCGCTGATTGTGTATTAAAGCCCGCATGTAAGGTTATAAAATCAAAGTATCACCGCTGTGCCGGTCGGAGTGGGGGGTGTTAGGTTTTTTTCGTTACGGAATTTCTGGATTCGGTCCCCTCGCTCAAGGCCCGCGATAGAAGCTATGCAATAGCTTAAAAATGCAACTCTATTGGCCAGGTTTCACAGGTTACAGAATAACCCTGTTTTCATACGGCTCGCGTGACCGCGCTAGGCCTCGCAAATTGTATAACGCACGCGCCCGCTGCAGCCGGCCGCTGCATTCCCACACATTAGCTAACACCCAATCTGAACATGTTCTATAATAATTGTCTTAAGTTTTCGCGATTCAATTAAATAAAACAATTTTTATCAATCGCGTATAATTACATTCTGAATTTTAACTCGACGTGTCTCTGATCAGAAGAGCCATTGAAATTAAAAACAGCCATTGAAATTAAATTCAGCTCTGAACGGCTGCTCAACTTATACACAGCCCAAGTGAGGTCGTGCATGGAGTACTGTAGTCACCTTTGGGATGGTTCTGCGAAATACCAGCTCGAAGCGCTAGACTCCGTTGACCGAAGAGCCCGTAAATTAATTAACGACGTCGACCTTACAACCAAAAAACTGCAGACCTTAGAGCATCGTCGTAAGGTTGCGTGTTTAACCGTGTACTACAGGATACATTTTGGTGAGTGCGCCAGTGCTCTGTTTGAACAAATTGAACCCTCACCCTTTTACCATCGGACTACTAGACGCAGACAGAACTTCCATCGGTATGTGGTAGATATTCCGAAAAGTCGAACTAAGCGCTTTGACAGTTCCTTTTTGATACGGGTCGCCAAGGTTTGGAATGAACTGCCTGCGTCTATTTTCCCTGACCAGTATAGTCCTAGTACTTTTAAGCGTCGAGTGAATAGGTTTCTCGTGGATGGACGTGTAACACCTTAGTCTTCATGTGCACTTAAGATCAGGTGGCATGGAAGACAAACGTCCCATCCATAATTCATAAAAAAAAAAAACCTAATTTTAATAGTTTCTAACCAGGAAACTATAACCGACATGGGAACCTGTTCTTAAAAATCTTATATCGAACATCCAATAAGCTGCACAACCTAAAACTCAAGATACTGTCAGCTCGTTCTGTGAAAGAAAATGAGGTGAAGATGTATAACTTTTTCCACTGCCAAACGCAAGACGATTCCGTCTCTCATGACCTCGGGGTCTGTAAAGCTACTGAAACGTCGAGTTAAATTTTAAAATGTAATAATACGCGATAAATCCGGTTAAAAAGTATTTTATTTAATTGAACATGTTCTTGTAACATTCTGGCGTAATACTTGAATCAGATATATGGATTTCTAATTAAAATCTCTGATAAGGTATGCCGACATGTTTAATTGCAGAGAGTGCATGGTTTTTGTTGGCTGGTGATGTAAGGTGGAGTAGTCGGTCAAGTGTAGACGTTTAGAATGGTAGCGGCAAAGTATTTTGTTTACAATACAATTTCAAAGAAAAAAATTAAAACAATTCTTAAATATGTATATAAATTAGAAAAAAATATGTAAAAATATATTTATAATAATCGTTTCAATTATATATAACCTACTCGTAGAGATGGGTGGAATATATGCTTGTTAAATAGTAGTTAGTATACATATAACTCTTCGATAAAAACAGCCTTATTAATAACTAGCTGTGCCCGCGGCTCCGCTCGCGATAATTTCGGGATAAAAAGTATCCTATGTCACTTCTAGTACCTCTGATGATTCGTCGAGTAGTTTTTGCGTGAAAGCTGAACAAATACCCACGCTTTCACATTTATAATATTAGTAAGGATAAGGATTGACATTTTATAATATTTGACAATTAATTGTTTAGATCACTTTCACATGAGGCTTAAGTATCTATGGAACGCGTTGAAATATATACGTTGACCGCCTTCGAGATGAACATCCAGATGGGTCACAGGTGGATATCTTTCGTGAATGTTAAAACTTAAGATCCGCCACACAGCTTCTGAAGAGCTGATATATCTGCCTAACTGAAATCTAGTAACTTCATCATGTTCATTTCTCAACGCAAACTATTTAAATACCTTACACTTAAAATCTAAGTGCCTGTTTAAACTAAAATATCCTAATAGAATTATACCCAGAAATATGTACAACTTACAACAGAAAAAGAAATGAAAATAAAGCTTAAAACGCCTCTGCTATGCTATCTACCTATGAGTACCTACTTCACTCAAAAATAAATACCTATAACTACTATAATTAATAAAAGTACCTACGCTTTAACCTACACAAACCAAAAAAATACATACCTACATACATACATAACTTCACGCCTGTATCCCGTATGGGGTAGGCAGAACACCAGAGGTAATAAAACCATATGATGTCACGTTTGACAAATTTGGAGGCATTATAATAGTGGAAAGAGGCTATTGCAGTGACAGGGGGTCAGCCTATCG
Source organism: Stenoptilia bipunctidactyla (assembly GCA_944452665.1). Taxonomy (NCBI): domain Eukaryota; kingdom Metazoa; phylum Arthropoda; class Insecta; order Lepidoptera; family Pterophoridae; genus Stenoptilia; species Stenoptilia bipunctidactyla. The sequence continues at coordinate 5,932,756 of OX101726.1, read as the reverse complement.
CCCACAAAAAAGCCTCCCATAACACCTCGGTCCCTTAACTGACTTTTACAGTATGCCCGTGAAGAGAAGCAGCTGGCACATTCTATGTTTTTCTTTCGCTCCCAGTCCAGCATAGAAGCAAAAGAAGAAGAAAAAAACGCACATAAATTAGCCAAAATTTGGAATTTGACCAAATATTTAAACACTAATACCTATTTTATAAAATAACAACAAAAGAAAGTCAAATATTTAAACAAATATTTAAATTTAACTATTTAAAGACTAAAAGTCGCGCTGATAAGCACGGTTTATAATATCAATTATTGTCTGTCAATAAATTCAAACGCTCTGAACGCATCAACAGCCAAATATTGAAGCGTTTTTATACCCTACCGCCCCGCAAGCCGCGTCGAGCACGCCAACCGTTACGCAAAAATAATCCTTATAGCATGATTCAGTATTCACGCGCGATGGCTTATTAGCGTATTTCATGTATAAGTTTGGTGTTTCTATACCGATTTCTATGATTCTTTTTTATTGAATAGGTAATAATGTAATTTTTTTTAATTAGGGATGAGTGAGAGTATTATAAACGAAAGAGTAAACAAATATAATCAGAAAGCTCGGATCTGCTAAGCTATCGGGATTTACACGTGTTATTGTGAGTCAACCATAAAATATAGACATATACTATTGTGGGATATTTTTTATATAATTTTATGCAGAATATTTCCGTCATACATGATTTCTATATAGCTTTAACCATTAAGGCTGCACACGCGACGAAAGCTTAAAAAATGAAGTAACTTCTCCCGTTTTTCCAACATTTCCCTTCACTGCTCTGCTCCTATTGATTGTAGCGTAATAATAAGTATATTATAACCTGCCCAGGAGTATGAAGAATAATTGTACCAAGTTTCGTTAAAATCCGTCCAGTAGTTTTTGTTTCTATAAGGAACATACAGACAGACAGACAGACAAAAATTTTACTGATTGCATTTTTGGCATCAGTATCGATCACTAATCACCCCCTGATAGTTATTTTGAAAATATATTTCATGTACAGAATTAACCTCTCTACAGATTTATTATAAGTATAGATTATCCTACTAACTAATTGTTTTTGATATGGAGAGCGTTCAACGAAATCAACCTTGAGCTGAAGGCAAATATTAACCATTACTTTTTTAAGTATATTAAATAATCTCAAGTCAAGACAAGGTAAAGGTAATTTAGTAGAAAGCAGAGTTATTAGGTTCCCGATAAGTAGACTGTTAAACTTAGACTTTATCATCGGCTTCCGTCAGGCAGACATCAAAAGCCTCAGTCGTAAAAGAAAACTTAGTTTGTTTAGTAAAGAAGGCTAAAGAAGCTATATTTATTACTATGTGAAACAACTAAACATCTCACTTTTAGATGCAGACAGATGTTTACGATTCTGTACTACTTAGCATTAGTACACTGTATTTGAGGTCACCCTACACACGGATGTACGCATTGTACGGTGGCCACACTGCTGATCAATTATATTAATTGGTAACTTTGTAGCACGGATTCGTTTGCCATAATATTATTTGATGATACGTTCCCTGGCCAACTTTTAATACTATATACTAGGGTATTTTAAATTGCTATGCCCAACAGGGTCCATAATGTATGTACTACCAAATAATTTAGATCTAATTTACCATTGTGGAATGTAATAAACTATTGAATTGAGTTGAATTTGAGACCTCACTTAATTCTGAAGATTTAAACTATTTTTGCAATCTTCTATGTATAAATAAGCGAGTAGTATTTTTTTGCTTTTTTTATATCAATGCATTTATCCGTAAGTTCATATTTCAGAAATTACGAAATAGGTAAGTACAGCAAATATGATACCTTTGATGTTTTTGGCCAAAAATATCTTTGTAAAGCATAAGACTGAGATCAAATCATGCGATCATTCGTGATCATGACGTGGCTGATCTTCATCGCGAGTTTCCAAACCTGACATACTTACAAATAAAAAAATATGCAATAAACTATTGTATTTCACAATTTAAGCTTCCGAATTAGCATTGCAAAAAGAACATCAATTCTACTTCTTCGGTTTAACCGCAATAACAATAAACAGACAGATTAACTTTCACATTAATAACATTACTAAGGATTGATGTTATTGATAAACACTATCGTTCGTTGGTACATGTCATTCGATTTCATAGATCGTGACCGATCGTTTCGAAGTTGATCATTAACTGTATCTGAGATTGTCTGTCATGTTTGATTGTGATTATTTGTGATCAACTTTCCATTGCACGGGCTTAATTCTACACTCGGTGAACGTGAGGACTTTAAAAAGTGAATTTTATTTGCTATTTCTATAGCAAAACTTAACAGAGTTACCCAAAAGAGCCGGAACCCGTTTACTGTTTATTTTTGTAGTCGCTAGGGCTCGTCAGATATCATTTCGTGGCCCTGAAAAAATTAACAACCACCGGCACTGGGCCAGTTTTGCCCTAGCAGTATCGTCACCCAGAGAATCATGGACCTTCAGAGGGCTTTCACGAATAGGGGGGATGAGACCTTTAAAGGCTTTGAGTAAGGTTTTATTCAAAGATTTTAAGGACCTGCGGCAGATCCATAATGTTGTTAATACGAATCCTAACAATAGCTACGTACGAGTATTACAATGACGACGAGATTCTATTATGGCGATAATATCGATATTTATTAAGGACAACTTGCATATATTTGATGTCCTATCAAACTCAGTCAGACGTGGATTGTCCGTCATTCATTTTAGCGAACAATGCAACTCGATCTTCTGAAGGATCGAAGAGGTGAACGAATTGAAATGAGAGGGCTAGCACTAATGAGTGAGTAGGAGGGCTGAATTACATGCTGTGTCATTGAATTAGGAACATGGCATTATCATGATGATGTGCAGTTTAGATTGATACGCGAAGTTTAAATTTGGTTTGCGGGAGTAAACATTTGTTTACTTAGCGATGGAAATAGGAAAGGGGCTAGCCAGTACAGATAGTATTCGGTAAAAGTCATTTTCAAAACACTTGCTCGTAAAGTGAGCGTTATTCTATTGAATTTAGAAGTATAAACTGGGCTATGAGTCACGCGTGCAATAATATATTATACCCTAGTGCATAATATAATGAATCCTACAAAGTTGAATTGTACCTTTGTGCAAATTACATGCGAGTAAACAGAGCATATTTTATTGGTCCGGGTTATACATTAAATATTTTCAGAAACAACAAAGAGGTTTTATACCACTTCAAATCCATATACATTTTTAGATGTTTGCGCCTTATATTAGTAAAACAAATTTGTATATCAAACAAATTATTCACAATTTACAATAATTTGTTATAAAATATTAAAATATTTGCATTTACCACTCCAAATTAAACATTTTCACTTAAAATAGGCTGTATATGCTATACAGACATTGACACATTTGGCAGAAAAAAAAACCTACGCGCATGCGCGAGGTTCGGCGCCATTTTTCAATCACAATTCACAGCTTTGTTATCAAATGTATTTGTTATTTTATGACCTCGTATGTCTGTCTTTTACTCACAAGTGTGTTGAAAAACGTCGTATGTAACTCGTGAGCGTTGCTAATTACAGTCTCGGCTCATTATTAAGCCCTCGCCTGCGGCTCGGGCTCAAATCACAGCCTCGACTGTAATTAGCAACTTCGCTCACTTGTTACATAATATACTATTAAAGTATAATTATAGGAATCCATAAGAGTAAGTGAAAATAGCTTTGCCGTTTCCAGAAATTGTATCATTAGGGGCGATTAATGCGTCTTGAACATCGTATCCACCCTTCACATAAAGTCTCTAGTCACATATCAAGAATAGAATAGAATAGAGTAGAGCATTATTTGTTTACGTCTACAACACATCCACAGGAAATAAAAAATAAACTTATTTAGAAAAGAAAATAATCAATATTTTTTAAATTAACACAATATAGATCAAAATTATAAAATACAGAACAGTTGTTTTACCACAGCACAAAAAAGCCATGGCTCCGTGCGTTAGTTTGCTCTATAGAGCAAGGCACCAATAATTCTGCCACCGTCTGATGAAGGTTGCACTAGTTCAAAAAATCAGTCATTTGAAATGTTTTCTGGCATATGTTTTATTAAGAGTTAACTCACTCTGAAACTTGTGTGTTCTATCAAATTTTAGTATATGAAGTCGTTGTGGCACCGCGGTTACTGTGTGTATCATGCGATATCACAGGTTAAGCAACGTTCGGCGCGGTCGGTACTTGGATGGGTGACCGCCGACCATTCATTTCTCACGACGACTTCCGTACTTCAGAGGGCACGTTAAGCAGTCGGTCCCGGGTGCTGTATACTTGTATACAGTAGTCGTTAGGGTTTGTCAGAAGCCACTTTGGCGCCCTGAAAATTCTGATATCCACCACCCAGCACTGGGCCAGCTTGGTAGATTATGGCTTATACCTCCTAGTCACCCAAGGGAGAGACTCATGCCCTGCAGTGGGCTCATTACAAAGAGTTGTGATGATGATGATGATGATGATGAGATGTTCAAGCTCGGAAACTGTCACCAAAATAAGAGTGTGTTTTAGGAAAAAAATCTGACCCCCTTCCATTTTTATATTTTCCCCGAAATTTCTTTTCTTTATTTACGGTAGTTACACAAAATTCGTATCACCAATTAAGTTTTTAATTGGCATTATGATGCTATTAGTATCGGCATTAAGGAAGGTGCCGTGGTCACGACGCAATCCTCAATAAGGGCACACAATTCCAAATGATTAAGTTTAAATTAGATTGAACTCCTTAACCAAAACTACTATTCTCGTAAACATATCCCCGGTCCTTTAAGAGCTCACTCTATACGGTATGCATCGATATTGTTTTATAGACATAGTTAAAATCACCGTTATGGTAGCATAACCTATGGCGATTTGCTGCCTTTTCCAGTTTTAGAATGCGAGTATCCTTTGAACTTTGCGTTTCAAAATCTAATGGCGGTTGCTCGTGATAGTGCTATAGACCTAGACATAACGGGTAATAAAATAGCAGACACCATTGAAAAGCAAGTTATTTAAAGGTCATAAGTTTACCACTCGCTGACTCAGCATCAACTACAATCGTTTGTTTTTGTGAGGCTTTAATTGTTGTAGAGGCTTAGAGTTCCGCAATTAATTTTATTGTTTTCTATTGTGTATTTATTTAATTATATTCATTTTAACTAAGAGAGGTTTGCTAAAACACACTGAAGCTTTGAGGTGAAATCCGCAAAAAAACGTTTTCTATTTAATGAAGACTGCTAGATTCGCGAACGGCTTTTCGCGCGCAATCTTCTCTCTGGTCTATCAAAATGCTATTTTTAAAATTGCGCAGTACTTTTCGAAATTAAGCGTCTTCGAACAAATAAACTCTCCAGTTTTATTATATTAGCACAGATAAAGTAGTCTAATAGAATTGACTCTACATATTCTGATCGCTAATAAGATGGAGCGTTGTGTTTCTAAAAAATAGCACATAATGTATAATGATCTTACTAAAGACTGTGAAACGCCTTAATACTGTAATAATAACAAATCCATTCTTGAACAATACAACACAACTCAAAAATTAAATGTTGCCAACGCGTCGATTATAATTGAACCGCGCTTACCTTATAATTTCCAAATACGGTAGGATAAGGACCCACGAGAATTTGGGCACAAACCACTAATAAAGGTAGGATTTTATTTAACAGTGTGGAATATATTATCTTGAATTCTTAAATAAGATAACTGTTGACAAAAATGCTTCTGTTTACATTAGTTTATATATATCAATTATTATATATATCAAGAGGTTTTTCACGGTAAATAATCTACTAAGTTTTTAACGGTATATAACTAATCTTAAAAAAAAAGCATTCAATTTATTCAGTCTCAGGAATGAAAGGCTTGAAAGTGTACTAACTTGTTTCAAATAGGCCTCTAAAGCGTGCTTGGTTTCATTGAGTCAAACACATCAAAAAAAGTTTGAGATCACTTTGATAATACGATCTCGTTTTTGTCACGTTAGCATAAAACAGTTTTTCTTAATTTTCTAAATGTTGACAATATTTAGTTAAACCCTCTTTTTCTTTCAATAAATAATTACTATCTGATTGTATAATTACTATCAGTTGTAATTGTACTAAGACTTTTAAACTTAATTTTGGTTAATAAAAACTAAAATATTTTTTTATTTTTTATTTCAAAAAGTGTATTTTTGTTAATAAAATTCCTTTAAAAAGTAAAATTTAAAAAATATTCCATCTTTTGCTAGTGATCTCAAAATTTTTTAGATGTGTGTAGGTAGTAGCAAGAATTCCTACTGTACAGGCTCTAAAAATATTATATGCTAGTTCACAAGAATCCAAAAATAGCTTTTTATACAAGGTGTTCCTGTCGATTTTCCATAACTCTAGGGTATTAATGGGTCCATGCAATAGAATCAAATAACATGTGAATAATATTTCTATTTTAAATTAAGTCAAAACATCTTATGTAAAACACCTTTAATGCGAAGTATGACAACTTGGAATTTACGATTTTTTACAGGTACAGTTCGCAACGCTTTGTATGCAAAGTTCCTCAACGAATAAAATGTTTTTGTTGTTTACTGTATGGCTTCAGGGACACGCGTCTGTTGATGTTAAAGAGATTTTACAAGGGTAATAATTTATGAACTCATTATATTAAGATTGATGATATCTTGGAAATTATGCACTTTTGAACTTATGCACTGATGCACATATTCTTTGGAAAAAAGTATTGTTTTTTGTAAGGAACTAAACCTGAAAGTTATGGGAAATCATCGGGAACACCTTGTATATAGCTCTATAAATTCTGCTTTGATAATAATCGGCTTTAGTGGTATTAAAATAAGGCTACAAAACGATAACTGCGATGTTTTGTCATGACATACCTGTTTGACATTTAGCTATTTCCTGGCAACTTAATTATGTCTATCTTTCGTGAGATTTGCGTAGAAGAGACTGCAAGTTATGGATTTGCGATTGGTGTTTATAGAGTTCTTCTGCGTGCTTCAGAGGGTATAATTTCGCAGTGTAGATCTGAGGTAGAGGTACAGTCGACTGTACTAATGGAACTTTATGCTGTTCCCTGTAAGCCATAATCTGACAAAACCTATTAAGGGGAAGGGCTATATCTAGTATTTGAAGTTAATGTATTTGACGCTATTTATGGTTTTAGCTATGTTTTGTAATACAGTGGCAGGTATCGTTTCCTGGTTCAATAAACATTGCTAAGTGTTTTTTTTTTAAATAAAGAAACCTTAATATTATCTTAAGTTTTAGGATTCATAATTTAAATACAACTACTTTTTAACTGGATTAATCGCGTAAATAATTATACGCTATTAATCCGGTTAAAAAGTAGTTTTATTTAAAGAAACCTTGTTGATTTTTTCGGAATAATAAGACTGCAAAGCGCATATAAAATTATATAATTTTAAAGTATGTTTTTGTTAAGGGTGTGGATATGGTTTTATAAATAAATAAAATAAATTGTTAAGTTTTAGGCATTTTATCAATTTTCTGGTACCATAACTGGTTGTGAATTTTCAAGACTATCTTTTAAATTATTTTATATACTTATATTATTCTTCTAGTAAATTTAATCTAGTTTATAGAGATGTTAATTTAAAAAAAATCAGACACGAATACTTTTTTAGCTCGAGTTGCTTTCATAGATCCCGTGCTTCTATAAAGATACTGAGAAGTGAAGTTAAAATATAAATCATAATTATACGCGATGAAATTCGATGAGTTTCCACGAAAACTCAAGTCCATATCAAATAATCTAAAGTTTCTGAAAAACCACTCAACTGCCTATTACAGTTTTTCCTTATAAGTTTTTATAATATCTCGTTATACATTCTGACAAATGATTACATAGAAGCTGAGCAATACATATGCTACAAAGAAAAAACAAACAAAAAAAGTAACGAGCACGTAGCAAGTGAAATGATTCTCGTGTTTTTTGTAACAGAGTCATGCGTGCGGGAGAAATGTTATGTAACAGGCAATCTTATTGTCTAAATCAATAAAAAAACTGCAGATTTTGTGTGTTTGTTTACTTAGAAAATACCAATTGTTAAAGCTATAACTGAGGGAGGCTTTTTTATTTGTGACTAAAGCCGGGTTTGAGTTGATGATGGGGTCGAGGTTGGGTTTGAAGAAATTAGCTTTTCATTAAATAATAATAAAATAATAATAAATATTTCTGACACTCACACAACATTATCTAGCCCAAATTAAGTTTCTTAAAGAACTTGTGTTATGGATACTAGATAACTGATATACTTAAGAAATATATAAACATACATATTGAATAGATACATATTTTTTATTAGAATAAACTTAAATAAACATCCATGACTTGACGACTAATATCTGTGTTCATTACACAAATATCCGTCGCCGCCGGGATTCGAACCCAGGACCTCTGGCATAGATTGCAATGTATGTTACCGCTACACCAGCCGGTCGTCAAAATTAAATAGTGCGAGCTTGTTTCTAAAGATTGTTTCCTACCCTGCAGTGCTAGCACGGATCTTTTGTCGATCGTAAGTTTACGAATGCTCGTATAGTATGGAGACGGTTTTGCAAGCAATAATTGAAATCTATCCATTGCCGCACGGTCAGCTTAAATAAATGTGTTCCTTGTTAATTTTGAATGTTTGTTAACAGGTTCTACTCTTAAATAACTGTAAAATAAAAAATTACATTGTTACTAAAAACTTGCAACCGACTCCATACTATACGAGCATTCGTAAACTTACGATCGACAAAAGATCCGTGCTAGCACTGCTAACCCGGCTGGGATAGCAAACCCAGATGTTCTAAATCCGCAGACAGGCCGTTGACCAATGTACTACGAAGGTCGCCCGACACTATCAAAAAGTATTTGAATAGTGAACATTTGAATAGTGAGATCAGTTACATGAGAACAAGTTTCATTTCATCTTATTAAATAAAAGAGCTTTTTAACCGGTACATACATACATCATCAACAGCTATTGTGTTGTGAGCAAGGACTGTATACCGGTATGAATTTCTGTACAATTTTTTTTATGACGTCATACCGTTAAATTAGGTGTATTTAAAAATAACAGTACAGGAATTCATACTGAAATAATTCTTGTACCTTTTTTATTATTGTAGCATAACTGATTTTTTTTCAGTTAACTGAAATTTTCCGGTATTAATATTAATATTGATATTAAAATTTTATTTTTAAATAACTGTAGAATGTTCGATAGTTTAGTTGAAGCCTATGAAGCGTAGGTACATATGCTGACCTATACATTTCGGTACAGAAATTAAATAAGTTAAAATATTTCTGTACTTAAAACATCTAGAGAAATTAATCCGGTATACATTATTTGGGTACTGATATAATTAATTTAGATTTTAATAACTTGTACAGTTATTGTGTTTGATGAAGCAGTACACTAATAAGGGTACTGAAATTTTATTAGTACTATTTAAAAATTTTATACCGATATGCAGTCCCTGGTTGTGAGTCAACCTTAAAAGATATAGGTAACATATGCCACATGCTTTTGCAGATTTTTTTAAGAACTTCTAAATACGAACAATTCTTCAATGATTTTTGCGTAATTTAAACAGTTTACGCTGCACACGCAACGGAAGCTCTTAAATTTGAGTTCTTTTTCCGTTTTTGTTACACAAACCTTTTGTTACACAAAGGATTGCTAACGTAAGAGCGTAGCAAGTAGACGTGTCGCAAACAAAATTCTTATTTAATATTATACCAGTTAACCTAAATTAAACCCTATACTCAATTAGTTAAGTGCAATGTTGTCTGTGTCATTATAAAAGTGATTTGTCGACTTGGATTGGTTCGTCGCATCGCATCGGTTAGAAAGAGAAGTAAACATACACCTCCGCTTAGACTAAATGAGACGGACTTGTTCCTAACTGATTACACGCCCGCCAACTGATCTCAACTGTGAGTACGTCATACATAACCAACATGAGCATACTGCGTTCGCCTACTGGAAGTGGCACATTGCCGGTCCGAAGTGGTTCACATCCAAATCTGTCAGAAAGTGAATTACCTTTTTTATCTCCTGAACCAACATCAGCTTTTTTGCGCTACAAAAGAAAGCTACCCGATGATGAAGATCTGAAAAATCAATTGAATGACATACAAAAACAAATGACCTCAATGATGTCGCTCCTAACCACCTCAATTTCTAATCAAACCGAAAATACTGCTAAAATAAGCAAAGACATAGCAATTATAAAGACTGAAATGTCCAGCATAAGAAACCACCTGGAACAGACCGAACAGAAGATTGTAGATATAAAAAGTGCGCAAGACAGTATGCAAACCGAAATTGAAGACCTGAAATCGTCTAGTAACCACCTGGATAAGAGAATCGAATCACTTGAACGCAATATTGAGAAAAATCTGTCTTCAAACCCTACTCCTACAGAACTGTCTTATGATAAGTTAATACAAGAGTTTAACGAACAAAACCTGAGGAGTAAGAATATTATAATCGTAGGAATTGCTGAACCTCAGTGTTTAGACTCAAAAGAACGTCATAATTACGATAAAAGTGAAGTTGTCAAGAAGATAAACTTGATATGTAACGACTGTCCAGGCCCGGTGAAGATTATGCGTCTTGGAAAATACGAGCCTGGAAAAAATCGTCCACTAAAAGTATGCTTTGAATCACCTGATACTGCAAAACTTATACTGCGGAACAAAAATGATTTAAAAGACGCCACAGTGAAAATCTTTTATGACCAGACGCCCTACCAATATACCTACCTTAATAACTTAAAGGAAGAACTACGTCGTCGAATGGCTAATGGTGAGAAAAATTTACGCATTAAATATCATAACAATATTCCAAAAATAATAAATTTTTCTCCAAAAAACTAACAACAAACATACACTATCGTTATCTGGACAGGGTTAATAATATAACATATGAAATCGCCGCTACTCTTGATGAAATAACAATCCATAAGAAATCGTTAAAATGTTTTTATGCTAATGCTCGCAGTATTGTGAAACCTGGAAGGCTAGACGAGTTGCGATGTGTTATACAGTCTCTTTCATGTGTTATACATGTAATCGTGTTATCGGAAACGTGGATTAAATCAGAGGAAGAGGCAAAACGACTGCATTTACCTGGGTATACTCACTATTACAACTATAGAACCACATCTGGAGGGGGTGGTGTTTCGATCTATGCACATAATAACATAAAACATCATTTTATAGAAGAACAAACTGATAACGAGAACCACTGTCTCTGGATCCACTTAGACAAATTTTCAGAAGATATTGGTGCTATATATAAACCGGGAAGAACTAATGATAACAGGTTTTTAGAAATGTACTCATCACAATTACAAAAGCGTAAAAGAGCAGTGGTCTTTGGAGATTTTAACTTTGACTTACTCAACCCTAACAATTCTGTAAAGAACTACAAAACGTTATTAAATGATAATGGGTATAACATACTGAATAAAATTGAACCCAAATATTGTACACGAGAAACTAAGTCAACGAAAACGCTTTTGGACCATGTAGCTTCTAATCTTACACAACACGAATTTCATTTAGCTAATTTAGAAACTGAAATGTCAGATCATAAACAGATTTTCTTTGAAATAAAAAATTACCAAGCAGAGCCCATTAAGAAGCAAGAATATTATGGAATAGATTACGATAAACTATATAAAACACTAGAAACTACCATACAAGGAAATGAAGACTATGATGCACTAGAAAAAAAAGTATTGTCCTGTTTTCAAAAGAGCAAACTTAAGAAGATTAAAATTTTAAATCCACCAAGACAAGACTGGATCAATAAAAACCTTATCAAGGATATAAACAAAAAGAATATTCTATGGAAGCAACATAAATTAGACCCTACTAACAAAAAGATTGAGGAGAAATTTACTAAACAGAGAACTAAGGTTAATAATGATATTAAAAAAACAAAAGCTCAATATTATCATAAAATGTTTTACGATTGCAAAAATAAACCAAAAAAGATTTGGACCTTAATAAATAGCCTCTCAAATAATAAAACACAGGAAATTACAGTACCAAATAAAATCCAAACACCAACTAAAACCATTACAGATAAAACTGAAATTTGTGAACTATTCAATTCATTTTTTTCAACTATTGGTTCAGTTTTAGCAAACAATATCCCAGCCAAATACCATAACAATAAAATACATACCTCCGCAAACATTTCTCATTCTTCTGATTCTTCACTTTTTTCATTAAAGCCAACTACCACCAAGGAAGTTTTAAGGATAATTGATAATCTAGACAGTAATACTAGTTCAGGAATAGACGGATTAAACGTGAAAGCAATTAAATGTATAAAACCTTTGATCATAACAGGACTAACAAATTGTATAAACAAATGTCTAGAAATGGGCATATTTCCTGATAGCCTTAAAATAGCAAAAGTTATTCCCATTTACAAAAGTGGCAACAAGTCGGACCCAGGAAATTATCGTCCCATTTCGGTCTTACCAGTTTTTTCAAAAATCTTTGAAAGGGTCTTATATAACCGATTGGAGGAACATCTAGACTTTATAAACTTTCTATACAAACACCAATATGGCTTCAGACCTAAATCAAACACCTTAGCAGCATCGGTAGATCTCGTGACTAAACTGAAAAATAAAATAGACCAAAAACAAATTGCATTGGGAATCTTTATTGATCTAAAAAAAGCGTTTGATACCGTCAGCCATGAAATACTTTTAAACAAGCTCAATAACATCGGTATCATTGGCAACGCACTCAAAATTTTCAAATCATATCTCTCGAATCGACAACAAGTAGTTAAAATATCACATCACGAAAGTTCTCCTCTACCAATAACATGTGGAATCCCACAAGGATCAATATTAGGACCCTTGTTATTTCTCATTTATATTAACAATATAAAAGACATAAATCTTAAAGGCGATGTAGCTTTATATGCAGACGATACAAGTATTTTTTATTTTGGCACAAAAATTGATCAAATGATTCATGATGCGCAAGCGGACCTAAACACATTAAACAACTGGTTTCAGAGTAATCTTTTAACAATTAATGTCAATAAAACACACTTTGTAATATTCGCAGCTAAAAACAAAAAAATACCTAATTTCGTTCCCCTTTCTCTAAACAACCAACCAATAATTCAAACAAACAAAGAAAAATACTTAGGATTAATGCTGGATAGTCATCTTAACTGGTTACCTCAAATCGAAAAAATTAAGTCCAAAATAACAGCACTTTCCGGGGCTCTTCGAGGAATAGTTCATTGTCTCCCAATGAAGGTGAGATATAAGATATATAACTCAATGGTTAAACCTCACATAGAGTACTTAATTGAAATATGGGGTATGGCAGCCAAAACCAATATCAACCTTATTCAAACAGCTCAAAATAAATTAGTCAAACTTTTATTTAACTATGATTTCCTAACCCCAACAAAACTTCTGTATAAAGAAACCAAAATCTTGACAATAAATCAAACATTTATATACTTCACGTGTCTACTAATTAGAAAAATATTATTAAAAGATATACATACTAACCTCTCTTTTACAAAAAGATCACAAATTCACACACAAAGAGTCCTAAGAAACTCTAACAATTTAGTTCTTCGGACACCAAGAACAAATTATGGTAAAAACAACATTTCTTTTTTAAGCGCCCAAATATATAACAAACTTCCCAACAATATAAAAGACGCTAAAAGTACTCAAGTATTCAAAAAATACTTAAAATCCTACGTACTAAACCAAAATATATGAGGCCACATCTAGTTACGGTGTATCAGTGTAATTATCCCTGTTCTGTCATATTCATCGTTCGATTTTGTATTGTGATTATGCATGTACCCACATTTAAAACTATTATTTGTTAAATGTTACGTTCTTGTGTATTTTAGATTTAGTTTATAAGTTCTCATGTAAGTGAATTGATTTGTAATTCTTTTTGAGAATAAATGTCTTTAAACCTAACCTTACTTACTAAAGGTACAGATAAAATCACTCTATGACAAATATAGTATGATCTATACAAACATTTGTAAAGCAGTGGTAGCAACACGCCGAGGCAGCGACTCGCCCACTGCGCCACGGAGGGTGTCTATGATCAATATCTGTTTCACATCAGTAAATGGACAACTAGCGATAAGTATTTTATTGTTTTTTAGTTCAAGCGTATAGATAAATCATTTATTCACCAAGCTCAAACACAGTTTTTACACAATTATTACATTAAAAATAAGTTAGAAATAAACAAAAAAACAAGAAAAACAGTGAACATTATATTTACATTCACTCTTTGAGGAAATTACCAGTTAATTAAATATTTAGAAACAATAGATCATTCTGGAAAAAAATGTTACACATATAAAAAAAATAGAAGCTTGATGAAAGGGCACTGACTCAGCATGTATGTTGCGAACGTTGCAACGCTGGTCTTCCGTCAGCACCCGGGAGTACATCTACATGCAGCATCGTCCGGCATTATTTTACTGTTTAAAAATACTGTTACACTTAATATTAAATTAGACATTGTTAGAGATTCAAACTTCTTAGTGAAACCCTGAGTTGGAATGAACCACCTGGAATGAATTCACCTCACGAACATTCACAGTGAACATTGTGAGTGAACATCTATACATATAATAAAATGGTAGGAAAGTCAAAACTGTACATTGAATATTTTTTTAAAAGAATACTTGGGGTATGATCTACAATCGAAACAGAAACAAAAAATATAGTTTTTAGAATTTTTGTCTGTTTGTCTGTTTGTCTGTTTGTCTTTCCGGGATAAACTCAAAAAGTACTGCATGGATTTACTTCAAATTTGGCATGAAGATAGTTAAGAAGTCGGGTCAACATATAGGCTACATATTATCACGCTAGCAGTGTTATAATCGTAGGTGCGTTTGGTGCTGCATAGCGTTCACGCAGACGACGTCGCGGGCAGCAGCTAGTCAAAAATAAAGTAAACAAGATTCGATAAAAACTGGCTCTATAATATTTACTGTGCGATTATGTATATTAGGTAGCAGAGATAACTCAAATAAGTTCAAACTTAGGATAAGTTTGTGCTGATACCGTCTCAGCTAAGCTTTTTTAACCCACTCCGTTTCAGGAAGCGGTAAAATCTTTGTTTTCTTAGCCATATGCAAAGATTCCTGGCTTTTAATCCCAGTTGCAGCCGATATACAGATGTGCGGAGAAGATATTAGCAATTCATGGGTAATTGTATGTTTATTAAAGGTCATTCCTATCTAATATTTATATATTCTGTGGTATTTACGCATTCATAAACAGACTTTACCTAAATTAAGCAATATGGTGTAAATTACTTAATTTTTTATAAATGACAGAAACAAAAATAATGTATGATGTAACAGAGGATAAATCACAAGTTTTTTTACCAGTAAATCATTATTTTCTTTATGAAGTCATCAGATGGATGGTGACGGGCTTAGCGTAAAGATATATGACATTGACGTTTATTTAAGACAGGTTGGAATTAGAGCTAAGCACTTGTGATTGTCTTGCTGGTCACGTCAATCTAACAACTTACTTGCCTTGAAAGGATGAAACTAAATTAGTTCTCACGTGACTGTTTACAATAATTTGTCTGAAGTTGTAGTTATTATCTGACAAACGTTGGTAAATTTATCGTTTGTATTGTGTTGTTATTATAATATTATCCATTAGTATCGTATGCTTAATGGAGGCATTTATTGTATATCTCGATTTTTCACGGATATCTAATAGTGAAGAAGTGGCTCGTTTTATGTAAGTGGCTTGCGCTTGCGCTTACGTTCACTGTAAAACGTTTGTCAATAACGATATGTTATTATAAACGATATGTTGGTCTTTCTAAAGTCGGCTAAGAATGGAATTATGCCACCCTTAAGTTATTGTGTCGTGATAGATCCATATTTTTTTTGGTACCATTGTAAAAATATTCCGTAGATTTAAACTCTTAAGGCCTGGTTTTTCAAACGTCGGAAAAGTTGTCTGACGAATAAAATATTAAGCGGTGGACTAATGTTGTTTTACGATTTTTATGACAATGACATAGGATGACAGTAACCTTGAGATGAGCTTAAAGCAGTCGAATAATACTTTATTCAATATATAAAGTATATATAAATGTCTTCCTTCCTTCCATGCTGGACTGGGAGTGAAAGAAAAACTTAGAATGTGCCAGCTGCTTCTCTTCCCAGGCACACTGTAAAAGTCAGTTAAGGGACTGAGGTTTTATTGGAGGCTTTTTGTGGGCGATAGACCCCCTGTTACTGCAATAGTCTCTATCCATCATTTTAATACCTCAAAATTTGTCAAACGTGACATCAGATGGTTTTATAACCTCTGTTGTTCTGCCTACCCCATAAGGGATACAGGCGTGAAGTTATGTATGTATAAATGTAAATAGACGGCCACTTTGGCGATGGGGTAAATCTGTCTGTCTCAGACGCCAGTGGTTGCGGGTTCGATTCCGCACGGAACAAGAAAAAAAAATGTTCCGTGACTGGGTGTTTATCTATTTATGTATTTATATTCTATAGGTTCCCCCCTAGTTCGCTACATAGTATCCCATAACACAAGCTATGCTTACTTTGGGGCCATGTAGTTGGTGTGATTTGTCTGGGGATTTTATTTATTTATTTTATTTATTCAATAGATAACTTTTAACTGACCATTGAAAATTTAGGCCTAAATGCAAAAGCATTCCGAGAGATTAGTGCGTTTAAATACAATAGACAAACGACAATCTATTGCGTTTGTGTCAAGAGACCGAAATATCGAGTTAAAATTTTTAATTAAACTTTATTACTAATAGTCTCCCTCCATCTTTATAATACCTCCAAATTTGTCAAACGTGACATCAGATGGTGTTGTAACCTCTGGTGTTCTGCCTACCCCATAAGGGATACAGGCGTGACGTTATGTATGTATGTATGTATGTTAAACTTTATTAAAAATCCGGTTAAGAACTTATTTTATTTAATGCAGTTTCTAATCCCGCGGGAATATCGGGGTAAAAGTAGCCTATGTGCTATTCCAGGCTGTACACTGTTACTATGCCAAATTTCATCTAAATCCGTTGAGCCATTCTGCCGTGATTGAGGAACAATTAAGGCAAAAACTTGCGATAATACAATAATCTCCTCAGTGTCATATAACTACATACTTGGAACTTTGTAAACAACAATCCAGTAGTTGGAAAGGCTGTACGTGAGATATAAAGATCTAGATAAAAATGCCAACATTAAAAAAATAAAAAAATGCGATGGCCACCTGCTTCCTTTACTGTTTACTATAAATAAGTTCTTATAAAAGGGCATAATAAAATAATGATTTGTTTTTTACATACTAGTTTTATTTAAACATTGGAACATAACTAGTTACATTTGTAAAATGTATAGGTTTTTTTACATAAGAATCAAGGCTGTATATAGGTGGTCAAAGATGCTGGTAATTTAAGAACCTTTATAATTGTAAATCTGTGTCAGTTTTTATATATTATGCAGTAAAAAAATGGATTTTGTTCCAGTTAAAATGTATTTTCTTCTCTGATTGAAAGTTTGTCGTGATGGCGCGTAAGCTCGACATAGGGTTACTAAGTAGATCAAATGTTAAAACGAAAAAATCACAAATACAGAGATACCGACATATGTACTTATTATTACTGCACGTAATAACTAGTTTATACAATAATTAAAATACAAAACTTTACATAAATGTCAAATGTAAAATTAAATAAAACTTCATCTTTCTCAATGAACGAAGCAACAAAGATGTTGATAATCTATTTGATATAATAAAGTCTAGGAAGAATAAACGTTTATATTATTATAACAATAGATACATTAAAAAAGACACATCTTCCATACGACAATCAAAGTGAATATGACAATATAATTATAGGAATCGTGTGCCGTAAAAAGTATACATGTAAAATTTCATTGGGTCACTATTTACTTGTCACTGGGTCACTTCTTAAAATTCAGGGACTAAACCAAAAAAAGCAATATGAAAATTAAGTAACAAACAAAACACAAAATTTTTCAAAACGGTAAGACACCATTCAAATAAAGAACAGGTTCCAATTTTTAATAAAATAACGATAGTAAAGCACTGACACGTTTAAATAACGGTTGAAATGTGACAACGTAGTGCCTGCAGACCCGTCTAGACTGGGAGAGAGCCAGTTTCTCTGAGATGCAATTAGGGGGTCCCTTTCGCTCGTGTTGGACGGCAGTTTTCATTAGCTAACCAGATCTGTGAAAAATGTTGGATGCAGATTATAATTTAATTAGTGGAGCATTTTTCTTTTAATTGCTGATGCTTTTTTAGAGTTTATGATTGTTGATGGTCCAGATTTTTTGAATTGAAAGTGAGGACTATGTTTGTTTTTTTTTTGTGTTGAATTTCGCCATAATAAACATCATTTGTGCACTGTTTATCACTTATACGGATTAAGTTGGTAAGGATAGAATTTTATGTAATTTTATAGATGGCGATTCTCGGAAAGCCAGTGACATTAACGCCTCTTTCCTACTTTTATTTTCAGTAGGAAGGACTATAGTTGCTCTCTCAACTCGTAGAGAAACAAAGAATTAAAAAAATATCACACGCTATTTTTATCAAAAAATTGGTCTAGATCAAGAAGTTTGATGATCTAGAGTAGGAACCCAAGGCTGTTGCCATCACGTTTCGGAATGGAAAGGAATACGTCATTTTAGAAGGCTAACGTTAGATACAAACCATTTACAAGAAGTCTTTTTCAGGAGTCGATTCTTTAAACAAAAGATAAAGGTTTGGCTAAATAAATAAACTGCTTGCGTCTATTTTCCCTGACCAGTATAGTCCTGGTACATTACGCGTCGAGAGAATAGGTTTCTCGTCGATGGACGTGTCTTGTCTGCATGTTGTACAAATCCTTATTTATTAAAAAAAGAAGTAGATTATACTTTTCCTTTAAAATAACTTTAGAAACGGGATATTTACCATGTTTTTCATTTATTTTGAGTTCTCGATATTTCGGCACTGTTACAAGCGCCATGATCACGACGGTACTGAGTCTCACCGAGAACTCAAAATAAATGAAAAACATGGTAAATATCCCGTTTCTAAAGTTAATTTAAATGTTAATGACCATGCCAGTTTAAAAACTTATACTTTTCCTTCTGTGCAGCGATCACCAAGCACCACCCAACTATTTCAAAGAGGAGTTTGCCCAGCAGTGAACCTCATTTAGACAATAACTATCATAAGAGGTTACCTTTTGAAACATACAAGGTTGTATTTCTGCTAAATGTGAAATTCTATAATCTGTTACTAGCATTCAACATGTCGAGATTTCAATACAGTTATTTTTAAAACCTGTTCAAGACCGTTTATCTCATTTATTATACAATGATCTCATCTGGTGTCGTAAGGTTAGTGAAACTTGTTTGTCTCTTTCAACCGCAGTTAAAACAATTGTTTAGAGTGGAATATTGTACAAGAAAAGTACATTTAAGATTTACGTAGTTTATTAAACGAGTATGTCACATGATGCTAAGTAATCGTGGAAACCAGCAACGCCAGGGGAACTACTGGCAGGTTTGGTCCCAGGGGGAGGGTCACAGAACTTCCTAATAACAAATAGGTCCTTCAAAAAAGAGTACCTAAAAGAATTTCCTCAGGTTCCATAATCCTTCATCAATGTAAGACGTCTAATATCATTACAAAGAGTAAAATAAGTTCAAGAAAATATCGTCATCATTTGACTTACTTTTATGTACAATTTATTAAAACTAGGTATAAAATTCGAATAGGTCGAATATGTGCAAAAAATTGTCTAATTTACCCGATATTCATTGACCTCGACGAAAGTTTCGGTAATGACCCCCTTCAAGACTTCAGCCTGCGACCGCGCCTGTCTACCGGGCGTGGACTACCCTGTAGTGCTAGCATGCGACCATCGATAAAGACTCGAATCGACAAGATAAATGTTATTTTATCCTATCATGCTAGCCAGCGTGCGCACCATAATTATTGTTAGAATTACTCGACTCAATATCATGATTAAGCCCACCGAACCAAATATGCCATATTTTAAAAAATACATACACACATCAAAAAAAGTTTAATAATACGACCTCGTTTTTATTACGTTAGAATAACGGACTCTTTCTTTTTTTCTAATGAAATGAAATGAAAATGAATTTTTTGTATTCATCATAAGACCATCGAATGGCCGCGCAATGACGTCACAATTTTGTACTTTGGCTTTAACAAGGTGTTAATAATTATTGAATAGGATATTACAGCAGACCAAGAGACAAAAAAAGCCGACGGAAAAAAACTCTTGGCACTCTTTTTCAGTTAGGATAGGTACAAATTGAACATGACAGGAAAAAAAACTCAAACACAAGACAGCTAATTGCGAGAGCCAATGTCATGCTACAACCAAATTGCTTACATAATAGGTGCATTGATCTATGGATGCACAACACAAACATGACAAACTGGGACCAGAGTATTTAAACAAGAATGGAATAAAATAGTCATAGTATCATCAGCAAAAAGACCTGGCACCGCTAGCAGCATCCGTTCACGAGTATAACGCAAGCACCAGCCATCCCCCCCTCAACCGTATTTACGGGAAAAAGGTGACCCGATACCCGACGCTACCACTAGCCATGCCACCTGCGGGATCATGACGTTCTTGCAGTTGTCTTGACAAGAAAGTAAGTGAGTGGAACAGTCACCAGTATGCCATATATGTCATACTGCACAGCCAAGCCGTAAACAAAATTAATAAGTAATTAGAAACCTTTAGAAATACCCTGTTGTGCTTAATCCCATGCTTTGTTATCGTCTAAGTAGATTCGAGATAAAGTGTTTTTAATGATTGATTTAAATTTATTGAATGGCAGGGATTGAATTGACTTCGGAATTTTGTTATATATACGTATTGACATTCCAATAAATAATCTGCTACTTTTAGCCACCCTGAATTTGGGAAACGCTAACTTATGGTCGTTCTTAGTCTTTACAGAGTAATTTTTATCATGATTATATTTCATAGTTTCAAATTATTAATATTCTTATCAATAAACATAATGTTTTCATAAATATATTGTGATGCAAAGGTCAAGATACCAATCTCTTTAAACTTTTCTAACTAACTAAGTCTACTCGCTAGCTGTGAGATATGGGCGCCCCATTGCAATTTAGAATCTAAGGTAATTTCAAGAAAAACAGTGCTATCTACTAGATTCATTAAGACGCAGATCAGACTCAACTTGTTTTACATTTTGTGCAGAGAATTTCACATTTAGTTTTTTTATCATTGAAAGCTAGATTGTTTATATTGAACCACTGCACAATATTTGAGAGAGCATTGTTTTCATCGTCGTAGTTGATTTTCTGTCTAATTACTTGAAAAATTAATGATGTGTCACCAGCAGACAATATAATCTCGTGATTATTGCCTTCCATATAAAGTAGATCATTTATATACACTAGAAACAAAAATGGGCCCAGAATTGATCCTTTTGGCACTCCCATTCTCACAACCGACCCAGCCTAACCTAACCGGTTTATCTCAACCTTCTGAATTCTATCACTTAGATTTGAATTCAAAAGTTTGAGGTTTGATGCCGTAGAGGTGGAGTTTTCTGATGAGAATCCGTTTTTCAAGAATGGGACAGGTTACCGTAAGTAATGCTGGATAACTTAATTCTCAGCATGCCAAGAAGTATTGTCGCATGAGTTATGTGGTTATCTTGTACTAAATAAAAACAATTTCATATTAAATGTTGACCATATTTAGTTAAATCCTCTTTTTCTTTCAATTATTTACTATCCGAAAATGCATTAAGATTTTAAATTCAATTTTTGCTTGTAAAAAATAAAATAAAAATATTCCATCTTTTACTAGTGATCTCAAACTTTATTTGATGTGTACTCTAAGTGCCATATTCTAAGAAAATATTGATATAAAGGCTCGATTTATCGTTGTCGACAGTCGCATCTAGCCCCGCTGGGACATATTACACTGCCCTTCTATCCGGAACACAGCTCAATTTCAGGTGGTGTAATAAGAAGGACGGTGAAAAATACCCTATAACGTGTAATTATCTGTTGATGTTAACTTCCAAAGGTACCAAAACTGTTATTTGCAGTATGTTCTATTGGTAATAAAGGTCGTAATAAAGGTCGCCTGGAAGTTTGTGTTTTTGTATCTGTTTGATTCTTGCAATAAAGTGTATTTGTATTATATTGTAGATAAATTAATCTTTCCTTTTCAACTATTCTCCTCCATGCTGAACTGGGAGCGAAAGAAAAACATAGAATGTGCCAGCTGCTTCTCTTCCCGGGCATACTGTAAAACAGGGATTTTATTGGCGTATTTGTGGGCGATAGTCTCACCGCCTGTCACTGCCATAGTCTCTCTCCATCATTATAATACCTCCAAACGTGTCAAACGTGACATCAGATGGTTTTTACTTACCTCAAAAGCCTCTTGTGTTCTGCCTACCCCATACCTTAGGGATACAGGCGTGAAGTTATGTATGTATGTATGTTTTAACTATTTTGAAATAATTTGGCTATTATCGGGTCAGTAGTGGGGGTATAAATAAATAAACTATTGTATCTCGCCTCTATACTTCTCTATATACTCAAGTACTTAGTAAATAAGTTTTATATTTATTTTGTAAATGTAATATGTAACAAGACTAAGCTACCATAAATCAAAGGATAGCATGATATTTATCAATTGATATTTATTGCGTGAGCTAGGAAGCCAGAAGATAACATCCTTATACTCGTATAAAATAAGTGCACTTGAGTCTGAGACTAAATCCTTGCATTATCTGATTAAATAAATAGCTCTATCTTCTGTATACTTTCATTATGATTACGTTCTGTTACGATACATCATAGTTTTGTTATTTTCTTATTAAGTTGGCTAAGAATAACTTTAGTGATCTTGGATACGCGTGACATTAAAAGCGACAGTTTCTTGTGACCCTCGTTTGTCATAGAACCTTCTAGGCCTTCCTGGTCCGACTTACTAGCGATCACGCTTGATAATAATATAAAGTCTACTTCCATATATTGCTGTGCTTGGCAATAAATTGAATCATGACCCGTAAGCTCATTTTGGCAAACCGTGACCCATTTTGCTTGAAACTTTTGAAACTGTAAAACTTGTAATGTCTATCGCGTATAATGCACTTATGATATTTTAGATACTGTACAAATTTTGTACTCAGTAAATATCAGTGTCTAATCATCATCATCACAACTCCGTCTAATGAGCCCACTGCAGGGCCATGAGTCTCTCCTCTGGGTGACGAAGAGGTTTAGGCCGTAATCCACCAAGCTGGCCCAGTGCTGGTTGGTGGATGTCAGATATTTCAGGGTGCCGAAATGGCTTCTGACAAACCCTAACGTGCCCTCCGAAGCACGGAAGTCGTCGTGAGAAATGAATGGTCGGCGGTCACCCATCCTAATACCGGCCGCACCGAGCGCGCTTAACCTGCGATATCGTTAGATAAGCACAGTAACCACGGCGCCACGACGACTTAAATAATAATTATACTTATCAAAAAAGAAATGTAAAGTTATCATTTAGGTACATAAAAAGCATGTACCTACATGTGTAATTTAGGACACTCCTATACTTACAAACGCATAGAATTTTTCTTCTCTACATCCTATTAAAATTGGGGATCGTCTATCTGTCTCTTACTTAAGGAAAATCATTGAAACTAATAAAGGAATTTCGATAAAGTTTGCACCAATATCGTTTTTCATTCTAAAGTCCACGATTCCCTATGAGGAGTTAAAATCGCAAACTTGATATTTGAGTTTAACAGTTATTACACCTGAGTGTTGACGCAGCTAGTTTACAGCAAACTGCATCCAAGCCGATCCGGATACTACGAGTACCTTCAGGTTGTAAATAGTAAGCAATGTTTAAATAGGTAGGTATGTTAGATTTTTTGGCACATAAACGCAACTTGAATATTAAACAGCGTAGATGCTGTAGCTTTTTACACAAAATATGTGTTTTAAGTAAAGTTGTGTGTTAAATTTTGGTCGCTACTTAAATAAATAAAAGTAGTTTGCTGTTTTCAGACATAACGCTGAGCTTAAAGAATTCACGAACGAATGTAACAAACAACGCGATGATGCAATCAAAATAATGAGTGCAAATTGTAATTACTCAACAGTTAACTTTGCATCAAACTGTTGAAGCGGAAATCACACTCGTAGCGTGAACAATCGCCTCCGTATCTCAACATCTTATGATCGATTGATTTGCATGTAAAAACAAAAAGTAGCGAGATATCGTCATATCGCCGCGGAGAGAATCGACAACCACTTTCACCACCTTTCAGTTCCTCGTCGCCTTGCGTTCGCCAACTTAGTAATAACACATTTTTGCGCAGCTTGTGAATAATATACTAGAATTTAACTGCATAATGATATAACACCTAACAGTTTGATTGATCAGTTCTCCTTATTATATTTTTCTTGGTTTGAGTTATTTCCTTGAGTTTATAAATTATTTGCTTACGTGACTATGCGTGTCCATGATAAGTTTTGCCCTTCCTAAGTACATATTCTAAGCACAATGAAGCTAATCCAATAGTTGAGAGCTACGGATTCGTTTAATTCAATTAGCGTCTTGGAGCCGGCTTCCCGCTCGCAACTCGTCACTCGATTCTCGACATCGATCACGTCGAGTGCGACCGACTAGATTGTTGTTTTTCGAGTGTTGTGCGAATACCGAGCCGGTGACATAGAAATGTGAAACTTTCTTGTATGTGCAGCGGCACGGTGTCAAGTGCGATTATAGAGTGCGGTGGTGGCAGGGCGGGCGCGGTGAGAGCGCGGCCGCTTCGACCGGTCGCCGCCACAAGCCGCACCGCGCCGCCGACGTCGCACGCGAGCTGTCTGCGCCCGCGCACACCTAGCGCTTTTCGTTTTCCCTCGGAAACGTGAAAATGTTTTGATGGACATACAGTGATCGTGGTTCTGAATACGTGACGGGAATTTTTGGTTTTCCTTGATAAAAAAGGGTGAGTGAGGTTTCTTTATCTGGGTCGTGCGGGAGGCTGTGCGAGGTGAGGCGCGCGGAGGTCCCGCCGGGCAGTGGGCTAAGGCCGCTATGCGGGCCGGGCGAGGGCGCGCCGCTCCCGGCCAATCCCCGCGCCCCGCGATCCCCGCTGCGCTTTTCTTTGGCGCCATTTTTCTCCGCCCGCCCAACTCTGCGTATGATTGGTTACCGGGATCAAAAGGAGACGTTCCAGAAATAGTTTCCGAACCAACTTCTAAATTGCTAAATTTATTAATTTTAATTTTTAATTTTAATTTGTATTAATTTTAAGTTAAATATAATTAAAGGTTTAAAAGATTTTCAACAACGTAAAACGATAAAAAAAAATGTTTATAAAAGAAGCTTGTTTCGGTGTTTCCAAATTACACATCCCAGAAAAATAATAAAAGCTGTTAACAAGATATTTGCATTTTGTTGCAAATTATTTCGTGATATGAATAAATGAATTTTTAAAAGGGGCTTTGCATGTGACATTTCGCTTTTGAACTTCATCTAAATGTTAATTAGTATGATAGCAAGCAATATTAGGATTTATGAGTTTAGATTTTTAAAGCGTGGGTGTAGTTAGGTATGCATGAAAAACGCTATAAAGGGTGCAGCGTAATTAGCACTTGTGTTCTAGAGTGTTTATTTACGGGACGTGCGTTCATCTAATCAGCAGTATAATCTGAAGTGTCAATAAACCGGTGCGATATTATTTAAGGCATGATTACAAGCGTGCAGCCCGATTGCTGTACAATTACCGCGACAGGCTTTGTCACGAAATGCTAAATCGGTTGCATATTGTGCATCATGCAGGTACAGGGTGCTCTAATGCGCTCTGATGCAATTGTAAATTGCATTGCTAAAATCTACATTATTTACTCGACACATGTGCGACAAAGATGTCTCTGTTGTGGAAAATGAAAATACGTTTGAATTTTATTGGCGATAACTTGCTCGGATTAAAGATTTTTAGATGTTTAGATATCAGCGTGTGATTTTATAAGTTATTTCTTCCGTTTAAATTCGAAGTTTTAATTTGCATGTAAAATGTAGTCTTTTTATCGATTATTATGTGAAAAGCAGGCTTAAAAGAATGTTTTTAAATTTTATATTATAGTTTGAAATAAAGCCTTACACTTTGAAATTTTAACCCACTTATTACCTAAAAATAGCAGTTTCGTGCGGTTTATCTCTCGTAACTTTGTCTAAATTTTCCTTTTAAGAAGTTCTCTATCAAATTCAAAAGTTGCAGAAACAAACAACAAGCTTTATTGTATATATACATACATAACTTCACGCCTGTATCCTTTATGGGGCACGCAAAACATCAGAGGCTATAAAACCATCTTATGCCACGTTTGACAAAATTTGGAGGCATTATAATGATACTATTGCAGTGACATAGGGTTCAGTCTTTCGCCCACAAAAAACGTCAATAAAACCTTTTATTAGTTCAACTATTATCAAAGTGCACAAAGTTGTTAGCGCTGGCCCTATAAAGTTTTATATTTCTTTTGCTCCCGTAAAAAATGATAGAGAGCAAATGTTTTAAATAATATAATTTTAGCATTTGTTTATGAATAACAAGCATCCTGTTTTTAAATAATATCTTAGTATACAAGTGTTTGTTTTGTTCAATATCGACTTACAAAACACTCTGTATATAAGCGGAACGTTTTCCACATCTTGTATTGCATGCAGAGTGGATGAAATCATCAATTTGCGTATGTTTACAACCGTAGAGCACTGATCTGAGTCCATCTGTGTTATTAAGTTAATGTTTACTTTACCATTAGCCGCTGTCAATCAGTCTCTCATTCAGTCACTTTGGTCATTTATTAATCATCCAATATGTACGTTCAGAGTGTCACATTATTGGGAGGGTCCTAATTTGCTTAATGATGGGTTGATTGGAATTGCTTGTATTTTAAGGAGTGTCCTTATTAATTTATGGATCCAATGGGATCTTTTTTAGAGTATGTATGCGTTATGTTATGTTTATGTCCAATATTACGTAACGTTAGAAATAGTCAGGTGTGCCAGCATTAGCTATTTTATGTCCTGATGTTATTATTTTTTGTTGAGATATGCGTGTTTTAATGAAATAAATATTTCTTAATGTTTTGGTGCAAGGAAACTAATGTATGGCGTATTTTTGAGATGAGGTAATATAAATAAATTTGGAAGTATGAGATATAGAAAACAAAAAGTTTTTAAGGCGATATTGAACTCGATTAATAAGTGAAAAAAATGCATATTACGGTCATCTGAAGGCAGGTAAATGGTGATGATGTTAAAGATGGTGCAGACGGATTAAGTAAGGAACTAGCAATTTTGGTCCAGGAATTTAATGTTGTAATTCAACAAACATTGCTAAGTGATTTGTTCATTTTCTTATGAAACATTTTCATTTATTGATCTATATTAGAAATAAAGTTCAATCGTGTTACATACAAAGCAAATAATTGGCAATTGTTCTGTTCAAAATGAATTAAATATAAGTAATTACGGATATTTTTTATATCCGTAAATAATTACGGATATTATTTTTATATCCATAAATGGACCTAATAAACTTTTGGATGTGGACATCCAATTCCATCCCAACACAACCTCTGTATAGTATAGGTATTTTCACAGATGGTTCAGCTCATTTTTGCTCGTAGTTTGCGTGAAGTTTGTGCGTGTCTGTACTGTGTAGATAAATTGAACCGAAATATATCATGTTAAACTTAAAATAAACAGCGTGGGAATAGTTTAACGTTGTCTGAAAAATAATAAATAGCAATCATTTATTTCATTTGATTTGTAACGTATCCAGATCTAATGTTTATTCGAGGGTAAAAGTTTAATGGCGGGTAATTTCTTTCAACAAAAAAAATATACTTATGACTTTTCTTAAATTTCTCAAAAAAAAAAAAAACTTTACAATAATTTTTATCTTGTACTTTGTGAAAATAACGAATTAATAGGATTTGTTTGTTTATGCACACGCTTATTAATCGTAAACTTTTTTGTAATTAATTGATAATCAAAATTCATGTTTTTCAATGACTCAAAAAATAATTTAGATTTTGGTTTCGAGCTAAAATAATAATAACACAACCTTACAAAAAGGTAACACTAACTTTTAGAATTTTTTATCTAGTTGGCGTTTTTATACTAATCTTACAAAGTTTCAATTTTCCGAAAAAATAGTTTGTTTAGATTCTTAAAGAGTACACAAAGTATGTTTTTCAGTATAAAGTTACAATATGAAGTAGTTTATTTAAAACCCACTTTGTCTACAGATTAATTACAAAATTGAGTCATGTTTATAAATTCTGATTTCGATACAACCAATAATTTATAATTTTTTAAATGTCATTAAATCATTAATAAGTAAAGAATCATTTTTTGTGAAGTACAAGAACTTTTGATTCCTTGTACCTTACTTTAAATATGTTTAATTTAATAGTATTTATAGATATTTTATTGGTTTAAATAAATTTTGTTTCGCATAAAAACGAATTACGAAACCAGTTCAACTATAATATAAATAAAATAAAATCCCCAGACAATCACACCAACGACATGGCCTAAAAGTAAGCATAGCTTGTGATATGGGATGCTATACATATATTGAACTAGGGGGCTACCTAGAATATAAATACACATATAGCTAAATACCCAGACACGGAACATTTTTCTTTTGTTCTCGATTGGCGCAGTAACGTCTATCTAGCGTCTAGCACTGCACCAGGGAGACCATCCGGGCTAGTATGCAACCATCGATAAATACTCGAATCGACAAGATAAATATTACCCATTGATTTTATCCTATCATGTTAGCTAATATACATAGAATTACTTGATTCGATACAATGATTAAGCCCACAGAACCAAAGCTGTCATATTTATAAAAAACACATACTCTAATTGCTATATTCTAAGAAAATATCGATAAAAGGCCCGATTTATCGATATCGACGGTCGCATGCAAGCCCCGCAGGTCATATCTTTTATCTCAATTAAAATCAGATTTTCAATGCTGTTTATTACCTATGAAACAATTATATAAATGTTATAATTTTTTTGCAAAATGAATTCTGTAATGAACTTGGGTAAATAATTTATTGTAAAGCTAAAGTCAAGTTTTTCTAAAATTCGAGTTATTGAATATAAGAATATTATAAGAATCTTGTATTTATCTATTGCGTTATTTTTGAAACTTTGTTTAGTTACATGTTGGATTGGATATCATCATCATTTAAATATTCTCAAGAAGAATGTTTGCTGAATTTATTAAGAAACGGTAAACAAAAACAATAACGGTTATCAGGTCACTTACAAAACACAATTAAGACTGTTTCAGTTTATGTATATGCGTATATCTAAGAACAAGCCATGAAAGCGTGACAAACTCAAAAGTTAAAGTTTCGAATAGTTACCAAAATTAATATTCGTAGAAAATAACACTAATACGTAATAATAACTTTAAATTCTTGCAATTAATTTGTTAGATAAAAGATTTTCCATATTTTTGTACACTTTTCATTGTACATTCAAAGTAAACAGCCTGACGCTTAGAGCTAATAAAAACCCAAGAATAGAAGTTTTTGTGGGCGTCACATCGTCTTCAACATTGAACTAGACGTTTCGCAGCCAGCCCGTACTAAAAAGGTGAACATCCTACGTACGTGCCGAACCAATCACCTGAATGGCATCGAATCCGAGACAAATAACTGAGAAACCAGTTCCATTAACCCCACATTTTAATATCATCTGCAACGACCAACCCAGCCGGAATGAATGAACTCTCAAATTTGTAAAACCTGTTCGAAAGGCGTTAGAAAAATCGTGCGATAGTCTCACATTTGTTTTGCCTTCAGAATTATTATCATATTATGATTTATTTTAGAGAAATCAATTCGATAGCATATATCACGTAGGCTATTTGTTAGGTGTCACGTTTGCAATATACGAGTACGTGACTTTCTTGGAAGAAGTATGTTCATTTTTCTTAAAATAATTCTTGATATTTTGAGGATGTTGGGGGAATGTGATCTCTATCATGTGCCACTCATTTTGCAACAGATTCATACATCTATTTGTTTAGCGAGTAATTCTATTGAGAATGTTATTGCTAACGATATTGCTGTATAAGTAATAAGCTCATATTCTATAGGAGTTAATTTATATTTAAAAAATCAGGTAATGATACTTGGCATGAAAGTAATACGATTTCGAAATCCACATTTAATATTCAAAATTTTTGATAAGAAGACTGAGTTGTAATCTATCAAAAAGCTAATTTCACTGGAACAAAACTCAACGATGAAAAATTCTAAGAAAATTAAATTCACATTGTCTGACCATTTATCATGCCCAGCGTAACGTTTTCAAGAAATTTATGGATAATTTGATTTTTAAACTTTGAAACAAAATTTTGTATCTATTCCCTCTGTTGGTGCTGTCAAGATTGTCAAATTACTGAGAGTATCAAAACTTCTGGGATTATGAACTTTAAAACAGGCTCATACGGTTTGTTTCTATTATAAGGTAGTAAATAAAATTCAGAGTCAATGTAATTTATTAAGTGCAGAATGCAGCATTTAAATTGACAAGTTCAAATAACTTTGATTATACAGGGCGACTGCTGACAAATTTCAGATATTGAAGGAGAGCACTCTGTATTCGATTGTGATCATAATTATGCAATAAAAGTGGGTACTTAATTTTCAGCAGAATTTCCTATAAATAAATAAAGAGTTTGTTTAGGTCGGCGACCGTACGTGAAGCCTACCTATTCTGTGTTGATAGCGCCGTCTATACGTCCGTACTAGTGTAACCATGCGTTGCGTAATGAATTCTTTAACTGTTGGTTAAGTTTACTTATTAAATAATAAATATTAAATTTTTATATTATTTTTTCTCTTCATGTATGATCTCAAACTATCACATCCTCGAATTGCGAAAGTAACCCACCAGTCACCCTGTATAAGCTACCAGGCTCGCAAATAAAACTTCATTACCTTAACTTGCTCCTTGAAAATTTGCTACTATACTTTATAAAAACTACGTACATGATCCATTTATACGCTTAAAATTCTGTAAAATTTTGTAGAACATTAGTACCTGTCTTAATTATCTTGTTACTTTGTTCACGTGAATATGAAGTGGTGAATAAGAAGGTACTTTAGAAAGGAAACTTAAAGCCCCGTTATAAGCATTTTTTATGAAGAAACTTATTTGACGACTTAAATACAAGAATAAAAGCTTTTCATCATGTTAACTTAGATTTAAAATGTTTATTTATACATGGATTACGCTCAGGTGGATCCTTAATACTTTTACTATATATCTTATTAAAATCCCATTCCTTCTTTATTCTTAGTTATAAATATTAACATACAAATTTTTTTTACATAGCACAGTAAAAAAGTTGTATTATTATTCCTTTCTGAGGGACAGGTAAACAAAGACAAAACCGCCTTCACAAATTCCGAGCGCCTCTTTAAGACGTTCACAAACTATCTCCGATCATGGCTGGGACATCTCTTTGCTTCCCTGACTGCTGTTTTTGGAGACATCATCTTGATAGCGTCTCAGCCACTCATGTTTTGACACAGCACAGCGCCTTTGTCAAGATTATATCTCAGTTATTTCAATTTCGTGCAAGATTACAGGGAAAAAGAATTTTGAAGCTTATTGTGTGCTCGTTTCGGTGTTTAATTCTTTGAGTAAAGGTTTTGTCGAGACAAAACACCGCTATTCAAATGTCACGTGCCAATGGAGTCATAGATATACGAGAGGAGAGATTATATTGCGAAATTATTTTTAAAATGTATATTTTACATCATAATGGATTAGAAAGAGGTTCGTCTGGTTTTCTTAATGATTTTTGCATATTCTAATGTTGGCATTACGTTGTGTGACCCTGACTCCGTAATCTGGTGTTATGGGGAACCAACTGGTCTTCGATATCTATTATAGGCTATTAACATTATCTTCGAAAGTTAAGTGAGGCTGATTTGAATAACGCGAGTCGATGTCCCCTTGATTCTTGTTAGTTTATTTTAAATTGACACTTAAGTCCAATTAGTAGATGTGAAAATGATGTTTACTAATTAATGCGTAAAAGTAGAAATTTGTGCAAAATAAATGTTTGATTTGGAAATAACCATTTCTTTTATTTGATAATTTTGGAGTGTGAATTTTACTAATTTATTAATTGCAATCTCGTTTCGTTTCGTAATTGCAATTAGAGACTTCCCAGTGCAATAAGAAAGACGAAAAATCACTAATTTATGTCCTAATAAAGTCTGGCAATCACCATCGTTACGGAGCGCGAAGTAATGTCTTTCAGCAGGACTTGTACACTAACCTGTTTTGTTATCTTCTACCTCACTTACCATTAGGTGAGATTTAGGTAGAACGCAGGCTTTCTCAGATCGTTACTTACTAAAAGCTTAGTTTTAGATTGAATGCGAGTTTAAACATACAAACTCTTCAGCAACTAAATAAACAACTGTTTGCATTGACTCTACTCATTGGGGGCTTACTTCCGCAGCTATGAGTATAGAATTGACTCCGCAAACGATAGTCAGGCGATTCTTCCGAACTAAAATCAGCGGCACCTAACTTTCAAATGTAATGTTAATATCTCGAGATATCTAACACCTGTTGGTTCACCGAAACATCAGATCATGGAGTCAGGGTCATGCAACGTAATGCCTACATTAGTATATTATGCAAAAATCATTAAGAAAACCAGAATATCCTCTTTCTATATGAATATGATGTAAATTTCTAATGATGTACATAAGTTATATATTTACAAATAATTTCCCAACATAATCTTTCTCACCAATCAGAAGCGTGAGAATAGATGCGAGTAGGCTTTACCGACGTTGGACTCAGTACATACTCGCTGATTATCTGATAGATCTTAGTATCTCAGTTTGGAAAATTTTAAGGTTCAAACAGTACGAACTCAAGTCACAAAGCTTGTTTAGTAAAATACAAACAATACATATCAATCAACTTTATTGTTGAAAATTGAAATAATAATCAACTAATGTAGAGCATTAAAAACTGACTTCACTTACACTCCTTATTTCTTATCAAAATTTTTGGCTGCTGTGAAGTCATCTACATAATATACATAATTAGTTTTGATAGATTTTTATCGAAATAAAATAGAATCTTTATGTTTTTGAAGATTTTATTGAAATTTATATAACTTTAAATAAACTGCTGTTATAACCTCTAAAGAATCCTCAACCAAATCAAACTGAAGAATCAAAAAATCAATGCACAACTAACCAAATCATAATCGCGTAACAAAAATACGAAAAAAATATACACACGAATTTAGAACTTCCTCCTTTTGGAATTCGGTTCAAAATATTTAACATGCTACTGTTAGCTCTCGTTTTTAAACATAGTAAAAGAAGAAGTAACTAATACTCTCTCTTTCTAAGTCACGAACTGTAAAAGTAATAATATACATAGTGGCTCACTTGTACGATGGGTCAGCCGTCGCTTTAGATACTCTTAGAAAAATACTTTCCAACAACAATTTCCTTTAAATTCGTACTGTTTCAAAAAGGTCTCTTTCAAACTCATCTTTTTGTATTCGATATAGCTGCCGTTGGAGGTATAATAAGGTTTTGAGCAAATACTAACTTTGGAGAGTTCTAATTGAATAATAAAGTTTCTGGTTTTATGTTTCGGCTTTTTACCTACTACTTTATTTTACAATGTTTATACAGACACGGTTGACAATCAACATTA
This sequence comes from Stenoptilia bipunctidactyla, assembly GCA_944452665.1. NCBI lineage: Eukaryota > Metazoa > Arthropoda > Insecta > Lepidoptera > Pterophoridae > Stenoptilia > Stenoptilia bipunctidactyla. Next base: position 5,898,787 of record OX101726.1, on the reverse strand, counting down.
AATACTTACAGTGTTTGAAATTTATTGCAAAAGTACACTTATTTTATTTTGCAGACATATTTTCTCAGAAGACTTTTTAGAGTAGAAATGTCGGTGATATTTTAATACATTAAAAAAGCTCACCAACGAATGCCCAAATTTCCCAAATGATGGTAAGTATGAACCAAACCAATGGATGTCATTAATCTAATCTGATGATAATCTAATCTGAACATAATCTTTGTATCTCTTTGACTCGGGAGCTACCAAATCGACTCAGCGTGTAAGCACATATAAATGTTTTTTGCCGCTAAACAAATAGGTGACATCTTTTCTAAAAGTAAACATTATTTAAGTGAGTGACTCTTCAGCTTTAAGATACTATTATTGCTAATATTCATTTAGTGTTTTTTTAAATAATATGATCTCAGGGTAGTTGCGATATATTGTTTAAGGAAAGTAACCTTCAGCTATCGATAAGGTTCCGTGTGAGAATGCTCCAATGTTACGTGTGGCCTGTGATATTATACGGTACCGAAGTGTGTACCTGAAAGGAGAATACCCAGAACTTTTTGGCGGCTTTCGAGGTGGGATGCTAGCGTAGAATGCTACGTATAAGCTGGGTTCAGAGGGTTTAAAAATGCAAAAGTACTTCAGCGCGTTGACAAAAAACGAGAACTATTGCAGATCATCAAACAGAGAAAATTGGCATATTTGGGAAATGTCTTGCGACACGAGAAATATCATCTTCTCCAACTCATAATGATGGGTAAATTGAGGGCAAGCGACGCGCTGGAAGAAGGAAAAAGTCATGGTTAAGAACCATCAGGGAGTGGACAAATATAAAAAGCGTGGCAGAGCTATTTCGCTTAGCACAGGACATAAATAAGTTCGCTGAGCTGACGGCCAACCTCCAGTAGTGGAGAGGCACCTAAAGAAGAAGAAGGAAAAGTTAAATTGCAGGAATAAGAAAATACAGTTAATTTTGTTTTGATATTTATATTAATTTAAAGCTTACCTTTAAAACGATGTATTAATAAGTAAATTAAGTGCTTCAGTCGGGTAATAATAAAATTTTGTAGTAGCGTAAGTGTTGAGTCGATTTAGTTGCTCGCAAGTAAGTAAGTACGAGTAAGTTGCTAGTAGGATCAATGATGCGTTGCCGATCCAATGCTTAAGCTAGAAAAGCCTCTAATAACTTTAATTACTACCTGCGCCACTTAACAAAAAGAATAGCAGTGCAATGGCAGTGCGTGAGTATGGAGGGTATTTACTCTGATATTAAAATCTAGCAAATTTACGGTGAAGTATATGCAAAGATTTTTTATCGGGCTTAAAACCGAGTTTGACCTTTATTGAAGTGAAGACATAAGTTGTTAAAGTAAAGTATTAAAAATATTGAACAGCCCATAGCTTTATAATGTTAATAATAAACTGCGAAATCCACAATAAAATTGCAATGAATACTTGATATGGAATTCAGAAATTAATAAGGCAAAGTAATCAGTTGGCGTCCGTCTGTATACAGCTGTATACGGCTTCCATTCGCCCACGGTATTCTGTAATGATGCGCGTAAACTTTTATATTTCTTTTAATTTTCTACATAATTGGAGAATATTCGAGAACAGTTAGAGAGGAATAAAACTTGATAGGATTTACTTACGGTTTCATTTGTGGTTAACTGAGTTAATTATCGATTAAAGAGTCCAATATCCAGTCCAGTCCAACTGTCCAAACCGGACAGTTGTTGGTCAATATTTATCTAATGCAACATGTGAAAAGTAATCTCATATCAAATAATTACTTTATTATAAATAATTTGTATGAAAGTTGGTGGAAGTATCCTTTAAGGGTCCGCCTGGCTCCATCCTTCATATAAAACCTGTTTGCTGACATCTTGGACCTCATTTTAAGTAAAATTTAGGTAAAAAGCGGGTTTAGTCTCTGATAAAAAAAAACAATCAAAAATATACTTCCTCGAGACACCTTCGCTCTGATAGCAGAGAGCTTTCAGTAAGCATGATGTATTCAGAGATATTCAACAAATATCCTAATATATGTAAGTATTATTTCAGTCAATTTCCAAAAACATAATTAATCAATCAATATATATAAAACTGTTCCGTTACTGACTGAGTGACTGACAGACAACGTACAGCCGTAACTACTGGGCGTAGAGAGCTGAAATTTGGAACACACATTTTTTAGGGGATGTAGGGGTGCACTAAAGAAGGAATTCCCGAAAGTTCCCACGGGATCGGGAAATATATGATGTTTTAGTTTGAATAAAAAAATCCCATCCCTTGAGTGCACGGATGTGATACTTGATATAAAGGTTCCTCAATAAGTGTCTGTTTGTATTATGGAAGGAATTCCCGAAATTCCCACGGGAAGGGGTTGGACTTTTTAGTTTGTATGAAAAATCTTATTCCTTGAGTGTATGGATGTGATACTTGGCATGAAGGTTCTTCAAAGAGTTACTGGTTGTGCTACGAAAAATATTCCCAAAATTTCCACGGGCACGGGAAATATATGATATTTAGTTTGAATGAAAAAAACTTATTCCTTGAGTGTATGGGTGTGATACTTGGTATAAAGGTTCTTTCAGTGGGTGTCTGGTTGTATAGTTTCTGAAATTTTCACGAGAAGGGTAGTTAAGCGCATACGAAGTTGCGGGATAAAGCTAGTATTCCATAAAGCTTCTTCAGGAATCTCTGCTGCTATTGGTAGAAACTGTGTGTGATAGCGAGAGCGACAGCGGCGCGGGCAGCTATTTCCGCAACACGATAGAAAGTATTGAGTTTGTATGAAACTGCGACAAAATCGCTCAAGCGGCCGCTGGCGTCAAAAACGGCCCAGATTCATCGCGTCGCTGCCTGCGTCGCTGTCGCTCTCGCTGTCGCTGCCGTCCAGTTTGCAGCCTTAGTGATCGTCCATACTGCGAGCCTAGCGTGGTGGTGACGACGGAAGCGATATATCAAACATATGTAACCATACTGTATTGTCCACACTGCAGTAAGTAAGTGTGCGTTCATACTGCGAGCCTAAGGGGGTGGCGACGACGGACGCGAAATATTAAACATATGTAACTGTCCACACTAAAGCGCGACCAGACTGAGCGAGTCAACGTGCGTAAGTTTCAAACGTTCTTGTCCGCGCTTTCTGGCCACACTAAGAGCCTAAGCAACAAGCGACCCAATGCGTGGGTGGCGGGGGTAATAAACCAGTTTAGTAATACTAACATAAATATAAGTTTTATTTATTAACAAATTTTTACATAATATGTATGTATGACTGTGAGATATTTATTATATGGGCCTCTGTTTTCAATTATTAACATCTCGTTGTATATATTGCCTGAAATGAATGAATATTAAAAATAAACGCCTTTCAGCGGAAAAGACCCGAGACTCGGACAAAGAAAGAAAGAAAGAAACAAAGAAAAACATTTATTTAACATAGCAGCAAAGACACAAATAATAAAAATAAAAGGAAAATACAAAAAAATTAATAAAAAAAAAAAAGTTGGTACAAATATTTAAAATATTATAATTAATACAAATAACAAATTTTGTATTAATTATAATAAAAGTTTAGGATTTATAAGGTTGGTAGTGCTGCAGTGTCAAAAAGGCTCCAGCTCAGCTTAATGCTGCGTTTAGGCCACAAGTGCCCGAGCGCAGCGCTGGTTTTCAGCAAGTGCCTAGAGGTGGGTTGGGAATTTGGGAATTATATTACACATTTGGTACAATCATATAAATAAATAATTCAATAACACTATACAACAAGTACTATATAACAAGCCTGTCGGGTATATAATAACTGAAAAATGTGCTAAATAAAAATCAATTTTATAAGCTTATTAAAAATAAAAAAAGTTCATCGATGCATTAGCGACGAGTGACATAATTGTATTCACATAACACATAACGCTAATGACAGCGGCATGAGTAAGAACTGACTTTCGATGAACTGTTTGACATTTCATCGACGAGCAGTTACGCGGATAGCCCTGCTAGGCTTAAGTCGTAGCCGGGCCCGATTAGGAAACGAACTTTTCTACACAAGTTCCGCAGTGAAGACTGTATGTAGTCTTTATAACAGCTTATAAAGACTACATACAGTCTTCTATATAAAAGCTTACTTTGAAGGCACATGATTGCAGCATCAGTTAAAAAAAAGACGTGTGGCACTCGGAGACTGCCGCGGTAAAGCTATTGCATAGCAATGTTTATCAACTTATGCAATTATAATTTTTTCTTTATTTTATTAATGCAGTAATGTTTGATCTAATATGAAGTTCCACAAGTTCCTAGTAGATGGCGCTGATTGTTTATTAAAGCCCGCATGTAAAGTTATGAAATCAAAGTATCACCGTTGTGCCGGTCGGAGTGGGGGGTGTTAGGTTTTTTCGTTACGGAATTTCTGGATTCGGTCCCCACGCTCAAGGCCCGCGATAGAAGCTATGCAATAGCTTAAAAACAAAAAAACGAATTTTTAAATCTTGGATTGAAAATCTATGTTCAATCTATATTAGTTGATCCTTGTGCACAGAGTGTTAAAAGAACACTTTCGTTTGCTTTAGGGTACCTACCTATGATTATGCGAACTACGTAGCTTCATTACTGGAAAGTTTTCTAATTAAAGTTATACACGGAGAATTCTATTACTGCCGTATTTCTTGAATACATAATAAAAGGATAAGTTTACTACCCAGAAGCTGTGCAATAAATAAATGAATATATCACAGGTCCTTCAATTAACAAGTTGATAATATTTGTAAATAATTAATGGTTAATCTTATAGTAAATCGTGTAGCTATGCAATTTCTTGATTTTATGACGTAAGTACTAACAGTTAGGCCTTTCTAGTTGTAAAACTTTGTTTTCAAAGTGCTAATTAATTTTTTTTCTACTACAAATTATGCTTGATTAGAGTTTTAAAGCGAAGTTCATATTGAGTATTGGCATTGGTTTGTGTACGAACTTTTCTTGAGTAGCTTAAAACTGGGTTACCACTTTGTTCGCAGTATGTATTTGTATAGCACTAGCTTTTTTAGAAGTTCATTTTAGTTACATTACATACCTGTTATATATTTAAGGTTTACAATGAAAAGTATGCAAAACCTTTGACACTGCGGTTGTTAAAATATTAAAACAAGCTTGCATAATTTTCAATTTTAATTTATGAAATGAAGATGTTCTTTTTGTTATAAATAATTTTAATATTCTTTTAAAAACAAAAAGTATAAAAGTTCGTAAATGAGCTCTTTTTGAAATGTACAGCATATTTTATATAATTTCAAGAGAAATAAAACTCCCATATATATTTTTTTGGATTTACTTATTTATATGTCACTTGACGAGGTATTTTATATACCAACAAGCTAAAAAGGACTTTTAACCTGATTCAAGTTTGCCCGCCACTGTACGTACATAGTTGTAACTTACACAACATGGATCGAATAATTAGAAGTACTGCGCCGATTGCAACGCATTGCTTCGTTTACTTGTTTGTGAGCAGTTTTTTATTCGCCTGCAGTCATGCAAGAACTAGATATTGTGAAAAAAATGCTGTTTTGATTGTTATTACATGTATAAATAAACTGGTGTAAACCCATTTGTTATGTTGTAAAGTTGTTTAGAAGTCGGGATATTGTAGGTAACTATTGAATTAAATTTTATGTTCAAGTACTTAGTATGATGAAAACAATGTTGGCTATTATGCTTATTTAATGAAGCTTTAAAGCCCCAGCCAGAATGTTGAAAACACGTTGAAAACCAATGATTCCAACCAAGGTTAATGAAGGTTAAGTTGTTGACAACCAATTCCGAGTCATCCACACTGTTACAAACGGTGGTTGCAAACAAGGAGATAAACAAGAACACAAACCAAGGCCACGCTAAGTCACTTTGTCTACGTCAGTGCACTTTGATCTGTCGCGTTGGCAACATCTTCGCGATGGCAGTTTTGTATGCAATTGAGGATATAAAGAAGGAAAGGTTGAAACGCAGGCTAAAAAGCTACAAAACTCGAGTCTTTTATAGTTAATTTTACATATAGATATAGATAGATGGCGGTGTGTGCAAATTAGTAATTAAATACTATTTTATAAATAGTCGTCTTTTCTATTTACATGGGTTTTAATGAATGGGCTTTTGGCCAATCAAGAACATAAAAAACATTTCAAAAACTATTACAAAGTTCAATGCTTATGAAACGCAAAGTAAGAATCGTACGTATAACAGCTGTCGAAGGTATAACAGCTGTGTTAAGGTAGAGATATAAATAAAGGTACAGTATGATTTCATTTTGTAAGAAAACATGTAACAAATATAAACCACTAATAAATAACAAGTGCATAATAAGTCGCATTTATCTTTTAGTGAAGTGTGAATGTAATAAGTATTAATGTTAGTAATACAAAGCATGTTAATGGTTACATTAATATTAATTAACGTCTTACTCATTTTAAGTGTCCAAAGTAAATTGTTTGTAGGTACTTATTCTAATAATAGCAGTAAACTAACTAAATGTATTTTCAGGTTAATGAACTGCAGTTTAGATTGTCTAAAGTTTTCATCGTTTACATTTTAATATCTTTCATTTTGTTTTGATGTTTGGTCTTCACAGACCTCGTGCCTTTAAAGTTTGCTGTGTTTTATTTTATTGTTCTATATCAGGTAGACAAATTCTACATACATGCTTTTATCCATTGTCTACTACATCATAAGAGGACGAAGAAGAATTTAGTTACCAATACCTACCGTTTGGGATATTAGGAAAAACTCAAAGTTTCCTTAGCTTTTAAGGAAGTTTGATTATGTGACTAAGTCTTCGCTTTAAATCTATATTAAAGATAGCCATAAAGATAGGGCGTAAGCTAAAAAAATTGTTTGCTTAAACGCTTTTATCTATAAAAGTACCGGTTTCATTTGGAAAATATGTTTGCTGGACTCTACCGGAAGATTATAGGCTATATTTTATAAAAGGATGAAAAATAAGTATGTTTTCCATGCTGGACTGGGAGCGAAAGAAAAACGTAGAACGTGCCAGCTGCTTCTCTTCCCGGGCATACTGTAAAAGTCAGTTAAGGAACAGAGGTTTTAAAGGTGTTTTTGTGGGTGATAGGCTGACCCCCTGTCACTACAATAGTCTCTCTCCATCTTTATAATACCTACCTCCGAATTTGTCAAACGTGACATCAGATGGTCTTGTAACCTCTCGTGTTCTGCCTACCCCATAAGGGATACAGGCGTGACGTTATGTATGTATGTAAATAAGTATGAGTAGCATAAATCCAGTTAATAGTGAAAAATAATAAATACTCAGTATGTTTTCTCAAATACTGCAGTGTATTTATGTAAAGCAAAGATAGAATAGCGAAATAGTTGTACGAATTTAAACGCCGCACGGTGCAAATGTTAACTATAATGTGTATTATGTATTTATACCTTATATGGAGGGCGTTTTGGCCCATATTTCAAAACTATTGTCGAGTCGATCAATGATGAGTTTGTTTGGAAGTGTATTTTTTTCCAAACAAACTCAGTGGCCCAAATAGCTTCACTATTTTGGTATCCAATACCACAAAAGGATGATATAGTTATTTGTCGATGTCTGATACAATTATGATCATTGAGTATTCTGCCCAATTTTATTTTATACTTTCGGCGTAAATAAATCGTTTGAGTTTTGATATCGTAACAATATCAAAAGTCAATAAATATATTACTTATCAATAGAATTTGATCCTCAAGAGTCAGTATTTAAATCCAATTTTTATATCCTACCATCAGTTTAAAAGTAGAAAAATTTAATTTTAATAACTAATTGGTAGATTCCAAAATTAGCGTTCAATCAAACAAATATCATGTCAGTCAAGCGACAGAGTATTTATTGCCGTTTTTGTGGGCGATAGGTTGACCTCCTGTCACTGCAATAGTCTCTTATCATTATAAATACCTCCGAATATGTCAAACGTGACATCAGACGGTCTTATAACTTCTGGTATTCTGCCTACCCCATACATAAGGGATACAGGCGTGAAGTTATTTATTATGTCTATGCTGAAATGTCCTTTAAATGTCCGTACAGATGCTTATCTTTTTAAGCAATATCCTATACTCCTATTCGCAGTGATTAAATCTCCACCTACAAAGTAAATCGACATTCCATAATCTCGTAAATACAAATGCGATGTATCCGTATAAGTTTTTGCTATCAACTATTATTATCACTTTGCCAGGAAATTGCACGTAGAAAACTAGAATTATGACCAGGAAACAGCCAGATATCTAGGAATGGTAACGGTGGTTATATTCTGTTATTGAGAGATCTTTTTTATGCTGATGCCCTAAACGGGGTTATAGCTAACTGTTATACCATCGGATGCACTTCAATTTTAAATGTAATAAGTTATTTTTACGGTTATCGTTGTAGTTCGTGAAATAATTGAATTATAATAATAATAATAAATTTATATGGCGTAATTACCTTGCCGTGATAAATCTAGAATCATCTATCAAGGGTTATTTAGACCCACTACACCAACAATTTAATGAGAAATTTCCGCACATGGAGGCATCTAAGCAAAGGGTAGGCTGTCAACTAAGAGCTGCATCCATTATCTTTCATACAGCTGCAAAAAGCAGTAATAATGAACACTTGCCGACTTGTGCGAAAATTCCTCTCCATATAATTCAGTTATAAGCATCATGTCTTAGCCAAAAGCTCGCATAGATGTTCCATCTTCAACCCTTACTTAGTCTTTTTGAACTTAGTCTTTTTGACTAAGGTGAATATAAGGCTTAAACACATAATAATAATGGGATTTGTAAAGATAACGAAAGGTCGAGTTAAAAATGTAAAATATAAGTAAACGCGATGAATCTAGTTCCTAAGTGTACAGTCACAAGTAATACTATGTATACACTTAGCAACTTATTCGGTTGTAATAAGGTTCAAAGTCCAATGAAAATGTGTACATAGTATTAGACGTGACTGTACTGTCTATTAATTAATGTTCAAAACTTTTTTACATAATGACGTTTGTTTTCCATGAAACCTATAAAAATAATACAATTCTACAGGGTCCCGCAACCCCTATATAATACCTTCACGGGAGCATTCTAGTACCCATAAGGATTACAGAAAAAAATTTAAAAAAAATTAAAAAAAAAAACATTTTTTTTGTAAAATTTTTGTACCTATGAAAGCAATAAATTTCGACATTTTTTTTCATACAAAAATTAAAAAATAAATTTAGATTTTTTCTTTTTTTATATTTTTCCTGTAATCCTCATGGGTACTAGAATATATCCGTGAAGGTTGCGGGACACCCTGTATAAAGGCAAGGTACATAAGGCGTGCTGCCTTACAAATCTGCGTAACAAATCTGTCAAAAACTTTTACTTGAATCTGAACTCTATGCCCCGACATTGAGTTAAAATTGTTTGGAGAAATTCAACAGGTAATGTAACGCTTGATATGCTGCCTTCTGTACCTTTTCACTTGGCACTTTAAAGAGCCAGGACTATTATAGTCTGTGAAAACAGACGCGGCCACACAGTTCCTGTCACACTTTTGTGACGCATGCTAGTACTAAGCAATCAAAGTGTTTCGTTCGACTCTGTGTAATGTCTATGTCTATGGCACTAGAAGTATTCAAATTCATCGTTCTGACAGTTGATGGTTGCTCGACTTGACGAAAAATAACATAATTTGTTCCGTACTTTCTATAAAATTGCAACTCTACGTTGATATGCTCAAGACTGTAATTTATTATCATTTGAAATACAGATTGAATGATATTTTAATTACTTACCTTTAGGTAAAAGGTTTTGTAGCTGTTAGTTCAATTTATACAGTGTGTCCGGTCACGACCTAGCGATAATTTAAGGTTACAAAATATACCTAATTTCATCGACAAAAACACCCATATATGGGGGTCTACCTCCCCTCCTGTCGGAATGGCCGCCATTTAATTTTTTTTTCATTCTTGTAGATACCTCTGCTGAAAGATGCTGATTTCTCTGGACAGAAAGATCCTACAGATGTAAAAAAATGTTATTTTAAAGGTAGAAATAGCAACTATAAAATAAAAATAAACATTATGGAAAAATTTCCCTACAAAATATCTTAAAACCTTCACAATGCTAATTTAAGTGAAAAAAACTGACTGTTTTTTATATTTTTCTTAACATATTACAAAAACTAGCACATTGATACTAATTTTTTTACTACTGTCCTAATACTCAAGGATATTACTTACAAATTGACGTTAAAATTATTGTTTTTAATTGCATAACTCGAGAGTTAGGGCTGTTTGAATATGACCCTTTTGTGAGGTTCCCAAACCCATGTAGAGCTACCTGCTACATTGAATAGGGTTTATGTGACAGGGACGGAAAATTATTTGTATTATTTTAGAGCAGTGAATATAATATGACAAAAAATTATGTTAGATCAGCTCAGGTATCGAAGATAAATGTTTGTTAGATAAATTAATAGCGCACTACATTCATGATCCTCGCAAAAGGGTCATGTTCAAACAGCCCTAACTCTCGAGTTATGCAATTAAAAACAATAATTTTAACGTCAATTTGTAGGTAATATCCTTGAGTATTAGGACAGTAGTAAAAAAATTTGTATCAATGTGCTAGTTTTTGAAATATGTTAAGAAAAATATAAAAAACAGTCAATTTTTTTCACTTAAATTAGCATTATGAAGGTTTTAAGATATTTTTTAGGGAAAATTTTCCATAATGTTTATTTTTATTTGATAGTTGCTATTTCTACCTTTAAAATAACATTTTTTTTACATCTGCAGGATCTTTTTGTCCAGAGAAATCGGCACCTTTCAGCAGAGGTATCTACAAGAATGAAAAAAAAATTAAATGGCGGCCATTCCGACAGGAGGGGAGGTAGACCCCCATATATGGGTGTTTTTGTCGATGAAATTAAGTATATTTTGTAACCTTAAATTATCGCTAGGTCGTGACCGGACACACTGTATACTAAAAGAAACTTTATTTATGATGCATTATTGAAATTGAAACTAAGGAATCAATCCTAAAAATAATCTTTCTGTTGCAAAGGCATTTTAAAATATCGTAATATGAGGCATACATAGTTTCTGTAATATTGTAATATATATGTATACAGAAAGATCAGTCTAAACAAGTGATCCTACTTAAACGGTGAATTAAGTGTTTTCTCTTGAAGCAATTGAAAAACCAAAACGATGGCATCTCCAAGGTCGGCAACACGCCAGCGCTCATCTAGGCTACAAGAAACAGACCTGTCGAAATCACTAATCTCTTATAAAACGGTACAGGTGAAACTTGAAACAAATTCCGCGTTTTCAATGTTTAAATTCAAAAAGTTTTATTCATCTTAGGAATTTTACAAATCACTTGATGACGTCATCATATACTTCGGCTTTAAATAGTTGTTGAATAAGATAGAGACCAAGAGATAAAAAAAGCCTCTTGGCACTCTTTTTGAGTGAGAATCATCAAATTTATACAAATAGGTATCGTACAAACTGACTGTGACATGAAAAAAAAAAACAAACACAAGACAGCTAATTGTGAGAGCCAATGGCATGCCACAACCAAATTGCTTACATAGTAGGTGCAATGAGCTATGGATGCACAATACGAACATGACAAACTGGGACCAAAGTATTTAAACAAGAATGGAATAAAATAGTCATAGTATGTATTATTATGTATTATTATTATTATGTCATACCTGGCACCTTTATGTTCATTTTATTGGTCTATGTCATCTGATGGTCTGTCAAAATGAGATGGAAGATGACAGCACACGGGCTTAGGAAGGACCTGGCTTTGCATAAGGTCTGCGAAAGGGTCTTACCACCAAGCGCCAAAAATGCCACTTCTTACCTCCACTCTGATTAGTCAAAGAACAAAGGCGGATAGTTAGTTACGTGAAATAATGAGCCTTTAGAAATCTAATTTCGGAAATCGAACTAAATTTAAGTTCGATTCACGCACGGAATAAGAGTTAAAAAAATGTTACGGGGCGTTTATCTACATATGTATTTATATTTTATTCAATTCAATTCAAATCATTTATTTCAATCAATTAACAGATCATTGGTACATACAGGTTATTATCAGGATAGATAGACACAATAAAAAAAATAGTAATAATGAGAACATAAGAATTATCAATCAAATTACAAATTGAATGTTAGTATGAAAAATGTCAATATTAAATAATTAAGAATACAAAAAAAAATAAAAATAGAATCATAATATTTTAGAATGTCAAAGATGGGAAAAAGCATTAATACTGTATAAAAATTAAATTTACATCTTCAACGTCACAATAATGTTATTTAGGATTATTCTCAAATAGGATTTATAAAATTAAATAATTCAAGCAACAAATAATTTAATTTTTCTAGGTTTTCCTCTAGTCCGCTTCGTGGTATCCCATATCACAAAATCTGCTTAGTTTCGGGCCATGTGGTTGCAGTGATTGTCTGGGGATTTCATTTTAATTAAAAAAAATAACTTATTCTTCTACGAATTTTCAAAACATTGTTTTAAAGTTTGTAGCGTTTTTAAAATAAGTAAAATTCGTTCAAAAATTTAATTGTAGGTGCCAATGACATACAAAACATATAATATTCAAAATGCAATATTTTTTCGTGTAACGTTCTTCTACGAGTATTTTTCGCACTCAGGATTGAATTCTGAATACTCTAATATGTTTTTGTTTGTGAAACGCCACAATATAACATCAACTACAATCAGGTATGGCCCGCTGCTACTGTTTTTTTGCAAACACACTTATCACGGGGCGGAAAGGCTATTCTGAGCTGATCCCATGCGGGTTAAAACTCCACACATGTTTATTGGAATAGATGGGAATTTCAAACATGCACGGTGAGCATAGAAGTCATTAATCATACTTATTTATGTGATGGACACTGTTGCTAAATTCCTCATGCGATGTCTACCTACATGTTTTACTCAATGTGTGTGTGTGTATTGCAGTATACTTTGCTGACATTGCTATGTCATGCAGCCTAGCACCACTTAAGCACATTAAAACAGAAATCCATCCATCATATGCATCGCACGGTCGTACGTTAATCGACACAATTATAGGTTTAAATTAAAGTATTTTAATAAAAGCTCTCTTTATTGATGCTTCTCTAAGATACATAATTCTATTTTAAGTTTTGCTGGGTCTTAAACACCCGCTTTTGTATTAATAGCGTTTGACTAAAAGGAAAATGGTGGTTATTTTCGTGTGGTCCTGTTGCACCCAAGGTTTAAAGATCGACAGTTTGCTGAAACTAGATCTGGGTGTACACTTTATTATCTTACTTTGGGTCTACAGATAAGTTACTTAAAATATAGTCTTTTATCTTATTTAGCTTTCTCATTCTCTTAAAATAACTTAGGAAATAAAATGGTGGGCCAGGCCAAAAATAGAACACTTTGGAAACAGGTTGTAAACAAAGCATATCATCGAACTTCTAAATTAAGTCTGACAAATACTTCAAATACTTTGAAGTATTTGTCAGACTTAATTTAGAAGTTTGATAGACCTTAAATAATAATAATAAATTTTACAGATTTAGTTTCAGACCAAGTCCATAGGATATTATACCTAAGATTACCTAATTAATTAAATCATATGTCAGATATAAAATCAAAACATTGAAATTGAAATAAGATAAAATATCAAAATCAAATAAAAATAAATTAAATAAAAATAACCAAAAAAATGATATAAATTTAAAAACAAAATAAAATTTAGAAAATCATAAGTACGGTCAGTTAAATCAATAATTAAAAATTACCGAATAACTATGGCATTAGTTGTGACCCAGACCTGTGAATCCTCATCCACCTGTCAAGCATGGGGGAGTCCCAGCGAGCCGCCAATGTAGCCAGGATGCTGTTGGGGCTCGCCACTAGGCAGCTTAGCATGGACGCCTTGTTCTCATGATACTCTCAAACCCATCAACCTGGAAGTCTGCATACATGCCTGAGGCACTGCAGTATTTAGGCAGCCCCATCAACAACCACAACTTCAACATTACAACTTAGTCTGCTTCCACAAGACACTAAGCCGATCCAGCGCAGGTTTTTTTTTATAAAACTTCGGTATTTTATTTTTATGTACATTCCAGCCACAAAATAATAAATGGAACATTTAAATCAATCAAACCAGTCTTAAACACGAGTAAAATGTAGAACAACACACAACCAAAACAAAGAAGTTTCCTTTCACCCAATTGTGCACTAACTGTGTAATTACAGATGTTATAGTCGAGTCCATAAAACCATCAAAACAAACAAATTATACCACAAAATATTTACGAGTATCTCAAACACGCATAACCGGTTGTCATTAACTTCATTTTATAGAAAGATATTTCTCAGTCTTTTTAGGTACTTATCTCTTATGAGTTCGAGTAGGTGGAAAAACTGCTTAACTGAATAACTGCTATACATACTTTCACAGAGACGAAGGCAACCCAATAAACGTGACCTCTCATATTGTAGTAGGCCGCATCGCCGAGATTCAATTACTTGATATCATTGAACAATACATACCTGTACGATACGGCAAGACGCATCAATACACACACTTTGTTCAGTCGCAGAACAAACGACTAAAGAAAACCTCCACTCTAGAACGTTCTCATTTTGGAAGATTTATACACAAATGGAACTCTCAAAGAGTAACTTCCAAAAGTAGATAACAAGCATTTATCTATAACTTTTTCATACAAAAGAACGTAACATGTTCGTGAAAACTTATCGACAGTCACATTCATAACACTTTTTTAACTTACTAAGTGATTATTTTTTTGTATATTTGCACAGTGAAAAGGTTACAAGCTTTTGCTCGTTAAATTATTTTAAGTTTTTTGGCGCGTGAATGCTTTTATCCCATTTTAACGGGATTGTTATCGGGCTCGCTAGAGTTTATTTAAATGTAAGGTTTATGGGATTCCGATATATTAATTATGTGTTATGTAAATCTTAAAAGGTCGGTGTGTATGTGTAGAGTGTTATTGCTCTTTAGACTACATAAGTGTGATTTAGATGCAAATCGTCTGCTTTATTTAGAATTCAGGCCGCTTACCGGAACGGAGGTGTTTAAACGAAAATAAAATGAGATATTCGACATACTTCTAGCACTATCGAGTTCCGCAAAGTTAGTCGTGAAGCTGAGAGTCTGTGTTTATCGGGAAAATTGTTGAGAGCCGTGAGAATGAGCGGCCCTTCGAAACGGGACCCAACAGTAACGGGCCGCGGCTTCGGGCGATATGCTAATGTGTTGCGCGGGCGCCTGCGCGCGGTACCACTAACCTACATCTCTCCGATTTTGATAGTACCTCGCTTGTGGTCATCGCTTACTTTCTTTTGAGTAGATCGAAATAAACTTCCGATATGGGCATGCTGTTAAAGAGTTTTATAGCTCGAGCAACAGTAAATCGTACTGTGTTATTAATTTATTTCACTTGATGTGTTTCATTTCACTTTCCTTAATTCATTTAATCAAAGTTAATATACGGTTCTAATGAAACAATGAAAGAGAGAGGCCGTGCACAATTGCGTGCTGATGAATGCGCGCATCATTAATTATTGGATTCATTACGCAAGTTCATTTATACTCTTTGTTCACAGATTGACACAAAAAAACTGGTGTTCAAGCGACGCTGGCGCGCGTTCAACGCGGCATGGCGACAAAAACAGCCGGAGAGGACTTTGTGACCATAGTCCCGGTGGGAGAAAGTCAAGCGACGACTAAAGATCCCACTTTTGTGACAGTTCTAACAGTGGGAGCAGCTGAAGGTGCCGCTGAGGTATCTGTTCACAGACCTCGAGGAGCGCGTCTGGGTCTGGGTCTTAAATTTGAAGGTGGATCTGCGGCCGCCGAAAAGGTTCGAAGACTGCTGGTACAGTCATGTGCCGAAGATAGTCCTGCAGCTAATGCCGCTACACCATGGGGAAAACTCATTCCTGGAGACGAAATATTGGCCATAGATGGAGTTTCAGTATCAGAACTTACAAGGATTGATTGTGTCCGAAGACTCAAGGATTCCGATGAAACATTAAAGCTTCTCGTACGTCATTTTGAACAAGAGCAAAAGCTCGAAAATACAAGCCATAAAGTAGAATCAAAAGATTCAGTATCTCAAGTTCCACAAATGACAGAAATAGTAAGACCAACGACTTTACCACCGCCTGTTCCACCAAGAAAGCTAGGTAAAAAGAATTCATTTAAAGACAAACACGTACTTCAAACTGTCAGTGAACAAAATGGAGTTTTGAATATAGACAATCAAGATGTTACTAATGGAACCAGTTTAGTGAGGAAATCATCTTTTGACAGCCACATTTTAAGACAAAATAGAGAAAATATAGCATGCTTAAAGAAAGGCTCACCGGAAGAAGTAAGACGATTAGTGCGACGACTGTCTGACGGGAAAAATATGCCACCTGAGGCCGAAGTGTTCATTGATTTACTTTCTTCAGAATGGGAACGTTGTCTTATTCTTGGAGATGCAGAGTCTGATGATACTGGAAGCTCTATTTCTACGGTCGTAGATAAGTTGGGATCAATGACTAGTTCCGTAGAAAACAGTATACCGTCTACTCCTATAATGCAATCGAAAACAATTGACATACAGAAAGTATTAAACTGCATTGAGAACATTGATAGTAATCTTTTGAAAGACATAACTGAAAAACGATTTCAAGAAATCCAATTCAAATCTTCCGATGATTCGAAATTTTCAAATAATCAAACCAACACAACAAAAGGATCTTTTGTGACAGAAACAAAAAATCACACAACCATCGAAAAGAACATAGGATCCACTAAAAAGACTATTCAAAATGACAAAAATAATAATAACTATGTGCTGAATGATAAACTCAATAGTAATAGTGATCTGTTTTCGGAAAAACTTTTAAGTAAATCTTCAGTTACAGAAAAGCCAAAGCCTATGCCAAGAAGCACAAAAGTGGAACGGTCTAATAGCGAAAGGAAGAGCAAGCCAATCCCGATGATAGAGTCAGCTAATTCTGAAACACTATTGACGCCTTCAAAGAAGAACAACATAGAAACTTGGCTACAACGATCAGAAGCAGAAATGAATGGTAACAATGTGGAAAAATACGAAGAGAACCATGGACCAGAAGCCTTGCCACGTTTGATCGATTTTGTAACCAAGCCTCAATTTAAAGAGTCTGTGATTGAGCAGCCTTCACCTCCACCACAACCACCGACTCCCTTAATGAGACCCACGGCGCCACCACCACCTCCTCCGGTTGAGACCAGGGAAGATGGTTCTGGAGCTTCTCTAGACACTATTGGAGAGCTTGATGAATCTCTTGATGTCGTCGATGCTGGGTGAGTGTTTTTTATTGTCATTTTTATCACTATAGTCGGCGCGGCGAACCTTGATCCCTATGACACTGACAATAATTTCCACAACATAACCTTGTAGTGCCGTCACCGTTACATTAGAATCGTATTGGAGGCTTCTAAAAATGACATTTATTTATTTTATGTAGCTATATTCCAATAAAATGATATTCCGTTGAAATTATAACAATTCATAACATTTGCAAGCAATTATCTCAATCACACTTTACGTTTACGTTCTGCAAAAGTTACTTCGTAGGGTAAGATAAATAAATACTCCAATACGATTCTAATGTAACGGTGACGGCACTACAAGGTTATGTTGTGGAAATTACTGTCAGTGTCATAGGAATCATTTGAAAACAATTCAACCATAGTCTTAAAACAGATGCAGTTATAAACAATATTATACACTAAACTACTAAACTAGTAAGAATTTTAAATGTAAGAAGCGTTTCATCCCAAAATTACTCAATTTTCCTTTTCATAATTTAAAGTAAAGAATTAATGGATCGCAAGTAAAGCAGGGTACATATCAAATACATATATGGTTTTTTAAATTCTGAGTTCTTTAGGCATACTTTAATCTAACGCAGATGTGTTTTATTACACATTAGAAATTTAACTTGCTTTATGGATTTACGAGTTAATGGCTGTGAAAAATATGACTATCTTTTATACCCCTTTAGCTGTTTATAACTATCTATCTAAGACTGTAAAAAGCTAATGGCTACTGTTGAATCAGGACAATAAAACTCCTTGGTACGATAAATGATACGTCCAAACTTTTACTGCATTTAATATGACATCAAGTTTATTCTCCGGTTTAATAAATACCGTCCATTTTGACATAAAGCTGGCAATTTGTCCTTGCGAACGAGCGCTCTATCTCATGAAATAACCATCATGTTTGGTTTTGCGACCACTTGTGAAATTTGTCAAGTCTTTTTGTCCTCTGAGTCATTTGACAAAATGTCAACGTCTTTTGTTTATTTCTGAGAACGCAGCGTTTATTGTGGCGTGGAAGGAATGTGTCGAAGTTTTTCAAGATTAGTGTTAGCTTAAACAAGTGACTATTTCGTTTGTAATAAATGGCCTACAGCTGTCCCTATAAAAGTTATTTTTCTGTGTCAAGGATCTGTAAGCACCAAGTCGATTTTGTTAGATCCGAAATAAGTAACAAACTATTTTATGTAGTGGCTTCTATGCCAGAGGTCCAGGGTTCGAATCTCGGCGGCGGCGGATATTTGTGTGATTAACACAGATATTAGTCGTCGAGTCATGGATGTTTATATGTTTATTTAAGTTTATATTGTAATAAAAAATATGTATTCATTCTATATGTATGTCTGTATATTTCTTAAGTTTATCAGTTTTTTAGTATCCATAACACAAGTTCTTTAAGAAACTTAATTTGGGCTAGATAATGTTGTGTGAGTGTAAGAAATATTTATTTATTAATTTATTCCTCTAGAATCAAACGCAGGATATAATCAAACTTTCTTCACATTATCAGCAAGTTCACGCTGGTATAATCACTTCTCCGTCTATTTGTGGATAACGCCAACGCCTTTATAAGCTTAGTCTGCTTTGAATTTGGTGCCCGTGGTTGATTTTATATACTTAACTAAGTTTCGCGCCAATCGCAATAAATTTACTAACCGATTAAGTCGTAACTTCCACATTTGCTTCTTATACTAACATATCTTTGAATTTTCACTAATAAGGTGGAAGTCGTCGTGGCGCCATGTTTACTGTGTGTATCATACGATATCGCAGGTTAAGCAACGTTCGGCGCGGTCGGTACTTGGATGGGTGACCGCCGACCATTAATTTCTCACGGCGGCTTCCGTGCTTCGGAGGGCACGTTAAGTAGTCGGTCCCGGGTGCTGTATACGTTACTGCTGTTGTACAGGGTTTGTCAGAAGCCATTTCGACGCCCTAATATTCTGACATCCATCAACCAGCATTGGGCCAGCTTGGTAGATTTATGGCCTAAGCCTCCTTGTCACCAAGGGGAGAGACTCACAAGAGTACTAAGAGTTGTGATGATGATGATACAACGTGTTCTTTTTGAAATCCCATAACTTTAAGGTTTTGTTCCTTACAAAAAATTAAAACTTTTTGCCAAAGAATATATGGTTCAAAAGTCCATACTTTCCAAGATATCAGCAATCTTAATACATATAATGACTTTATAAATTATCACCCGTGTAAAATCACTTTAACATTCATTCAATAGTCGCGTGTCACTAAAGCCATACAATAAACAACAAAAAACGTTCCTTTACGTTTAAAATGTACAACGCAAAACGTTACGAACTGTACCTGTGCATATCGATAAAAAAAGCGATAGAAAATACCACGTTGTCATACTTCGCATAAAGGTGGTTTACATAAGATGTTTTGAATTAATTGAATTATTTTGAATGAAAAATAAAAACAAAAAAAAAATTGAAAAATTATTTACATGTTATTTGATTCTATTAGGTACATGGTCCCATTAATACCCTAGACTAGAGTTATGGGATATCAAAAAGAATAGCTTGTATATTGAACCAAGTTTTTGCGCCAATCGCAATACTAAGTCGTAACTTCCATATTTGCCTCTTGTATATCTTTTTATTCTCACTCACTACATATTTTATTAAGCTAAAATCAAGTCAAAAGGAACGTTTTCAACACATTTTAAACGAGTTAGACTTGAGTGTATATTTAAACATAACAAAAAGTCCTACATATGCTTGTTCAAAACAGTTCAACGTTTCAAACCATATATCTAGACAGTGTAAAATAAACCACATAAGTTGAACAGTAATGACGGAAAGTTAATTAATGAATGGCCAATCTCCCGCACCGCAAGTGAGTGCGTTTAGCCGCCGGCGTGTGGCTACCTATAAACTAATTCTTCACCATCGCTCCAGTCACTTTCCACTAATTATCTATAGTACTCTGAGCAAAGGGGTTTGCAGGTCACTGACTTGTTGACCCAATATTGATATTTGTTTAAACGCGAATTTAGGGGAGGTAATTAGTAAGCCATACGTATTAATCCGACGGAAAATATGAGCTCTTTTTTAGATATTTTTTATTGTGAATAAAGCATTATAACCAAAAGCATGAGAAAGTAAAGCAATCAGGCCTTATTCATACTAATAAAAATAGTATAGAAGATAGAACTTTTTTATGAGTTATTTTGAAAAGTTAATACTAATCAGTTATCAGTTACATAACAAAAATAACGTTATTGGACTGGGCGCATTACAATTAAATGTTTGGCAATTAAAAGTTTATAAAACTACTTTTACTTACTCAACGAGTGAGCTTATAAGTGAAATTTAAAAACGTTCGTCTTTCTCAAAGAAACTCGTAATTACAGAAAATCATTTGTAAATTTATTGAAGTGGAAAATACGAAACGGTCGCTCGATATAATTGCACGCTTTACAATGATATTGTTTGCCTGCCTGCGGGTTGTTTTTCTTGTAGTTTTTGTTATTCGTATTAAATTAAAATATTTTTTAAGATATGTGATATCTAAAAAAATATTACCATAAAAAATATTTGTGAAGGCGTTGAACTATTCGAAAACATGAAAGATTGAAAGATCCATAATTTAATTATAGCATTGTTGATAAAACTCAATTATTCGTTTAAAACGGTAGTATACGTTCGAACTTTAAATATAGACCTGTTGATTTTAATATTGCATTAAAACAGTGTTAAAACTTTTGATTATTGAGGTGAAATTTAGAAAAAAATATGGTTGTATTGTGAATCATTAGAATAGAGAGTGCCCTAACATAACTCCGTCTGTCCGCACTTTAAAAGTTTGGTAACTATAAGATGGCCGTATCTCTATAATAAGTACGTATAGAGTTTTACTATATGAGATGGTATGAATATACAAACTACTCTATAACCAACTCTACATTTCTGAACTACACTTTTTTAAATTCCATTTATTTTCACATTACGATACTTAATACTTATTTTGTTTACATGTTGTCATAAAATGCAGTGGTAAGGTGACGTTAAAACCTGTTGACTTTGTCTCAACACCTGTACCTAAATATCTTAGCAAATGACAATGAGTTTACTATCAAGTATAATATTATATCTTTAAGCAAAAGTAAACTAAATTGTATCTTTGCTTTAAGAAAATTCACTTTATTATATGAAATAAGGGAAAAAACAGCGTTATTCTATATTCATTGTGAATCCTATCGCAAACAAGACTATTTATTCCGTCTGCAAGAAAAGCTCAGTGTAATCAAAACGATCCTTACAAATTGGGTGCAATCCCATTGTTCTAGCAGCAAACAGTGAAAAGAAAACAATGTTATAAGAAAGAAAATAATATTTTATTCGAAACGGCGACACACATGGAAAGCTTTCTTTATTTTCATACAAACTAGCTGAAACAAAAGAAAGGAGGGTGAGCTGACTGCACTGCACCCTCTGAAAATGCAGGCTGTCGCTGTAGTGCCTGCTATTGTATGCTCTGTATGGCACAGACCTACTTCTAACCTATATTGCCATCTATAGAGAATATTTGCAATTTTTACGCGATGTTCATTGTTGTAATAAATGAATACAATACTGTGTTTTTGATTCCATTTCTATGGATGCTCGTGAGAATGGAGTGATCATTGTGGTTTTTTTAAAACATTTTTCTTTTTATTTAATGTTAAACTTGCGTTTAACCTAATAGCAACTGTTGGTATTAAAATGTAATGAACCTGGCACACAAACGCTGCCGAGTTCTTTAAAGTTGATATACCTAATAAAAGTGTGTTTTCATACAACTTTTGTAACCAAACAGAGCCTTTTCTTATTAGGATGTATTAAATGACTGTTTATACAAACAGTTTAAATAATTTTAATCAGTTAACTTTTAATCAGTGGAGACTTCATTGGATTAGGTGATATTACCCATGTTTTATGTATATTGTTTTTATTTGTTTGTTTCCCAAATAAAGATAAATAAAAAAAATAAATGAAGGACAAATAATTTGAAAATAAATTACAGATGTTGATAAATTTTACTTGGCAGATAATGTCCATCGGTTGTCACTTGTCCCTTATAATAACAGCTGATTTAATTAATTATACAGAACATACATTTCATTACTTTTTGACTTTTATAAAAAAGGAACTTTGTAAAGACAGGTCAAGGTCACAAAACTCTTATATCGTAAATTGACTACTTCGGAAAGTCAATCTGTTGAGTATATCTGACAAGCTATTCAATGTTATACGAATATTTTTGAAAATATTTGTTTAACTTATTGTAGATAGTGCAAATAAAATGAGTAGCTTTAATTATATCTGAAAGTATAAAAAAGTCCATAAAGAGTTTTTTAAGAGTATATTTTACTGACTTAATGTATTACAAACTTTGTCAAACTACCGCTTCATTGAATAGTCTATTTATTGACTCTTAGGTACTTTTATCTGCCAGTCATCATTAGTTTTTAGTGTATGACACTTAAATGTGCTAAAGCCGTAACATTTACAGTAATATGTAATGTTATTTCTCTTGACACTAAGTTAGCTAGGCAATATCAAGTTCAAACCACTAAGTATTATTTAACGGTATGTATTCTGAAAACGTACGTTTAAGAAGTATTTATCAAAAATACAATAGACATTTTTTAACCGGGTTTTATACAATGATGTCATTTGTGACCACTTGATTGCTCTTTTTAGAATTTTTTACACATTGAAACGTCGAGCCATGTATTCAAGTCTGACAAGAAGCTATTTATCTAATACCATATTTAGTTCATAATAATAAACATATTTTGTTTCAAGTCAACTTAAACAATATTGGACAACAAAACTTACAAACACATTCAAAAATTTGGAGCACCAGGCTGAATACTGAAAATTCTACAAATAATTCGGCTCCAAAATATTCGTTTCGACATGTTCTAAAATTGGTGGACAATCCGCATAAATCATGTAGAATCTCTAAATTTTAAACTACTCTATATTATTTGAATGTATTTATTATTTTGCTTTGATTTACTGTGCCAATAATATGTCAATATATTTATGTAGTTGATTTTGGTTTTACGATTTAGCGATTATTTACTCATGACTAAGCATTTAACAATAGTACCTATATTTTTATTTGATTAGTTAGTTGTATTTTATCTCCGTGAAAAAACAAATGTATGTTACTTTCCATTCATCATTTAGATACATAAACCGAAAAATTGCGCTTTCTCAAACTAGCAATGTATATTCGGCATAAAACCCATGATTTCTCTTCATTACCAATATATTTACACTTCTAAGGTTCTACATTTTCTTAATGAGCCCAACGGGTCTCTCTTATTAGTGATGGGATTCTGAAACATAATCTACCAAGCTAGTCCAGTGTAGGCTGGGGAATGGCAGAATTTCCAGATATAACTTTCTGGTAAACTCTAACGACTGCTGTACCTATACAATTTTCACAGTTCCCCACAGGAATGTCTCCACGCCAATTTTTAACGATTTGACTGAATGTCATTCATGTCAAATCGTTAAAAATACCAAATATTCGAAAATAATAATTTCGTATTTTAAACTCCTCATTAACTCACACACATCTACACCCTTCCACACACTCCTCCTCTCATTTTTACAAAAATAACTTTTAAATTTATGTTTGTAATTAGCTTTTAAAGTTAGGTCTATGACACATTTACACATAAATCTTACTAATTTGCTTCTCATAAGAAATCAGTGGCTCCGATAGCATACTTATAGTACTTTCGGAGTCAGGGGTATTCTCCCTTTAAGACCTAATATGTAACGTTTAGATTTAAGATTAACTTTTTTTTTGTATATTTTTGGTTACAAATATATAAATAATTATTATATTATACAGGGTTGATTTGTAGTCACCAGCCAAATTTAATTGTTAGTTTCTTTGATACAATATAAACGTATCTGCATATTTATTTTAGTATAGCTCAGTACAAAAAAATAAAGATATGGCACCACAAACTTTTATGCAAATAGTCGCTGTTGATGTACATGGCTACTACTACGCGGAATTTCTTTGATAATACTACAACGTAGTACTTCAAGATATTTTGTAGTAGCGCGTAGTTGTTTTCGTTTTAATAGTAGTTTAGAGTGACCATGGTATACTTAATATGATAGCGAATATATTTATTTCTTTGTAAAAAAAATACTTTTTTTTTACAAGAATCGTTCCTATAAATGATACTTATTGTGTAAAAAAAAATTGGCCGGTGACTACAAATCAACCCTGTATATGAATTAAGTTTGTACGATTCATGTTTGCTAAACAACGGATTTTATGCTATTTTAACTTTTGACCCGACATTTTCACGACTGCTTGTAAAAACACCAAAACTTAGGTCTTTTGTCAGTCTTCCGATATCCAGTATATTATAGTTCGATGCAAATCTAGGTATAGGTATGTTGTTTCGAAACTATTGTTTATTGTCACTGACCTTTCGTAGATATCGAACTCGGAACCTCCTATTTGTAATTGCCATCGTGTTACTCCCACGCGGAATAACTGTTCTAGACAAACATGGCTAAAAACCGATTCAAACTAACTTTGGATCAATTTATGTTGTAACACATACCTAAATTATTAAATTTCGTCTAGTTTATATTAATTGCTTATCTTGTATTGCTTCATGTATTGGTAAGTTGAAAATATTTCATATTCAACAATATTTCAACCACGTTTTAGGTTGTTGCAGCATTATCAATAATTTTACCTGAGTTCTTTGGCAAATAAATCAATAACCGGCTGATTCGATTATCATAATTTAAGGCTTGAATAACAAGTCGACTAATAATACGCACCAGCTTGCAAAAAAGTAAAGTTTCATTGTAAAAAAGGAAGATTTCTGTTTCTATCTCGATAATTATCGCAGACTGTCCGCATCATGGTGCTTGTAACAGCATCAAAATATCGGACGTGCGAAAATAAAATCAAAAATCTCGGTAAGAATCCCGTTAATTCATTAAATCATAGTGAAAATAACCACGATAGTTTAAAACAATTATTAGTTATAAAGTTTTCTCGATTTATGGTTCGGAATCATTTTTTTAACAGGCTTTTATCGGTATAGTAAACTCTAAAATATTGTAGAGCATGTAGAGAACCGTTCAATACCGCTTACCGCTGACATTTAAAGTCTTCATCACCATGTTCACGAGTGACTGCGTTAAAATGTAAAATATAAGTCAACACAATAAAACGCTTAAAAAAGGTAGTTCATTTATATAACTTGTTTATTTAATTAAGGAACAGAACAGAAACCCACTTCGAAATTTTATTACTTCTTATGTGCAAGTGTTTGCAACTAGCATTTACCGGAGAACGTGTTTGTTATCTCAACGCTTCATCAGTTCGCGGCCTGCTGCTTGTACACACATCACGCAAAGCCTAGACAAATTGGCACAAATTGCACAAATCCAAACGAACCAAACATCGTTCACTCCAGTCAATGAACACAAACTGTGTTAATAACCTATTCATTCGAAAACCTAAAACATATCACTTCCAAATCCACATCGACGTCAAAAGAAAGCGAAACATGCAAAAAAATAACGAAAATGGAGGTAGGTATGCGTAAAATGTTAACAGTTATTTGAAAGTACCGATTCGCGTTAAAATACGATACTTTTTGATTATTTTATAAAACGGTCTTTATACGGAATCGGTGAGTTTAATTACGATTCCCTGCAATGTCATGGGGACCTTTTTCGTCATTGATGTTATCGAAGATGTCTCCTAATTATTTGTTTATCGACATTGAATCGACTCCGGTTGTTCATTTCTCATCTTAAATACCTATCTCGGGTCGTTAATATAAAACTTGTAATGATCGCAAATGACCTACATAGTCTTAATTCAAAGAGAAAACATGATCAATAAAGAATGCGGCGCGTTATGATACATACTTGAACTTCTAAGTTGATCATCGGTTAATAAAATAGACTGTTGGTTAGTACACACTGTTGACTCGCCCTAGAATTTTTGTAGGCGCGGTTGTTGCATGTCCTCTATGAGATCGTGTTTTGTTTCAATAGTGCAGTATTTAGCAAGTCATTTCGTCGGCGCCAAAGTAGTACTCGAGGTCGCATTTTCACGTTCTAACGGTCATCTTGCTGTATTGAACTTACATAAATACATTCCGTCTACGTACGTTACTGTTGTTTTGAACTGTTTTGTAGCTAAAGGCGATTTCTGCATTTTGCAATCTCTAGATGAGACCGATAGCCTAAATCTAAGTAGGTTTTAATACTTATAAATAATAGATATAGTTAGAGGCGTGTAACTTAATGCGTAACAAATTAAAATGGATTCTAAGTAGTAGGCTCTATCCTACGGCTGAGCAACATTATAGAGGCACTTTACTTTTATGGGTTTAGTTAACGCGTATCGCTAGTATCCGCATAATGAGTAAATGTTTATAATTTTGCTTAATTGGCGGATTATAAGAATTATAATGCATTCGTGTAATATGAGAGGAAGGTAGGTCGCGGGCAGTGTAACGGGACTCTGGCCGGCCATCGATTGATAGAAGGTCTTTGCCTGAGAAGCTATAGCGGCGTGTAACCTAATCCATAATCTATAGACATAGCTATGCGAGCTATAAAACTGTAACATTCAATTAAGTGTCGTTATAAAGAGGACAGTCAGATGTAAATGGGATGTATGTTTAATGATGGCATAATAAAAGACGAAAAAGAAAAGTTTTTATAAGTTTTCACGTTTTTATTTTTTTCTTTAGACAATATTTCTATTCATTATTTAGCTGTTTTTTGGAAATTGGAAATTGTTTTATTTAATATGGAAAAGTAACTGCAAGGTTTACATTGCTGGTGTATAATAAACAGACTTCATTAACAATTGAATCAGTAAGAACCAAACTATGTTAATTGGTTACAAAAGGTACCTATTAAAATTTGATGAAATAAATACATATGAAATTCATCTTCAAAGTACGATCTGCCAAGCAAATCAGAATCATCAAAATCTAATCTATTTTATAATATAATTTTATTTAAAACTCTCGAATTGTGAACCTCCACCTTTTCAAAGTCGGTTGAACAACAATGTAACCGCATATTAACACCAATATCTTTAAGTGATCAACCGCATTTATGTAAGTTTCATCTTTTATTCCAAATGTCTGCATTTTGCAGAATTATTAAGCCGTTGTGAAATATGACACTGCGCATATTTCACAATGGCTGACCATCTTGCACATATAGAAAATTGCAAATACTTTTTGTCAACTTTATTAAAATTTGCATCTAAAAATATGTCGCGTGACGACAGGTTTGCAATATTTTTATCATGATATTTGTGCTGGAACATGGTGCGGTGGAAAGCTTCCGAAACGTATTGTTTCACTCCTGAAACTTTACAAAATATACTAAATTATGACTTAGTATTCCAGATGTAATAATAATATTAAATAATTAATAATTATTTATTTATTTACCCTTTATTGTACATATACCTACACAAAAGAGAAAAAAGAACAACGAAAAAGAAAAATAAACACAATGTACGAAAAAGCGGCCTTATCGCTAGAGAGCGATCTCTACCTGGCAAGAGCTTGGTAATTTGAATCAAATCTAACCTTACCAGAATGTTCTATAATGATTATAGTCTACAAATAAAATTTATGTTTCTGACAGATTTAGCGTCATTTAGGACACTGTCACCTGCTCCATGCTACAGCGCAAATCCTATATATATAGTTTTATTAAGGGTATCTTAATTTGTGTTTTACCCTAACTTCACCTGCGGGGCTAGCATGCTACAGTCGACAACGATAAATCGGGCCTTTTATCGATATTTTCTTAGAATATGGTATTTAGTGTAGGTATGTAATTTATTAAGATTATGGCATATTTGGTTCTGTGGTATAAATCATGGAATCAAATCGAGTAATTCTATCAATTATGGTGCGCATATTAGCTTACATAATAGGATAAAATAACAAAATAATATTCGACTATTTATCGATGGTTGCATGCTAGCCCTGCTGGTGGTAAGTAATATAGAGATCGATTCGCCAAATTTTGTGTTATAAAATTAATGTTTTGAATCCTAATTTTACTTTAATCATTACAAAGCTGAACCAATCAGGAACTCTAGATCTAATTACAAAACTATTTTGAGCACATTCTGTTACATTTATCGCGCTAAGTTATAGAGCAACGACGCAAAATACAGGGTCAAACAGGTAATAAACTACTTTAATAAAAATCTCATAAATAAGTTTTTATTAGGTATATAGACTTTCGAATATCAATAAAATAACGTCATTATATGATCCTATATACAACATTTATTCAATATCAAAAATGACAGGAAAATTTCAAAGGCAAATTTCATATTTATCATAATAAAAGCCCAGCCATTAAATAAAGCAATTGATGATTCTGTCACCACATTGAGACATCTATATTTTACACAACACCTGTGTTTTTGTGGTTATACACAGCAGGTAACCTATAAAACGCCACTTCAAAAGAGAAGAGGAGAAGAACACAGAAATTCAATTTAATTTAATTAATTATTATCGGCGTGCTCAAGTCCCTATTTGTGGAGAATGCGCTGCGAGACGCGGAAGCGGTGTAACCACCTTGATCTTGTATTTATATGCAATTACATATAGAAAACTGACGGAGCCGTGACAATGGCGCGTCTGTCTTTCTGTGTTCTGACCCTATTCGCACGCACGACTCTCCCTCCTTATCGACTTTTATTTCCAGTAATGCTTATTTAAACCGATCTAGTCTAGATAAAAAAGGCTGAATGCTCTGTTTTAATAATCTTTTTCAATAACTCCTGTTTTATCGGATGCAGCATTGAATTCAACTTTCTTAAAATGGCAAGTTTATTTACAAGTCGTACAAGACGTGGCCATGAATACATTTCTTTAGTACTTTTCTTTATGTGTTCGTGTGATGCCGAGAAGCCGGATCACCTTCATCCATTCACTTCTGGATGTTTGCAGCCTCAATGCATTTACTGACCTTGCTTCGCATTATGGTACAATTCATTCGTTTTTGAAATTCGAATCATTAGTTCTTTTAATAAACTTATAACAGAAAAAAGTTTGAGGTTGCAACTCCAATTTTCCCTTAATAGCCCTAACAGAAATTTATCGCTGAATTCGGTTTGATGTGTTTTGAAAAACATAAATTGTTGGAGCGGATCGTTTTTGCAATTTTTCACGAGACCCTTTGATGTAGCCGCGTTGAAGCGAGACGACAGCTTTAATGCTCGGTAAGTGACGTTGTTAGACGAAAATTGCGAAAATATAGGACGATATTTCGTTACAGCCGATTTAGGAAACTAGACAAAGCTTTACGTTCTATAAAATAGCAAATTTTATTCATAGTAATGTCACATTTATTATATATTTTATATACCAACATAGTATAATTTAAACTGATTCGAATAGCATATACAATACTTTATCATGATATTGATACCTTAGGAAAAGGTTAGTAGGTACTGTTAGAAGAAAAAAATGTATTTTAATTATGTTACTTTAACATTGATTTTTTTATAATTTAGATAATTTCTGTCATCTTATCAAAATTAATATTTTTAAATATATGAATAGCGAACGTATTTAAAAAAATAAGGTTTTCGTGATTTTCATTATTAAACACAAAATCAACACATATCTTTAAAATAAAAATCACCAGAAATAGTTTCGTTTCAAAAAAGAAGTACTTTCACGACCTCATTATTTCGCATAACCAATCTGCACAGCGCCCCGCATTCCCGCGGGTAGAGATTTAATATCTCCACGAATCAAGTTCAGAAGGCAGCACGTGGTTTACGTTGGGACAGGTTATTCACAATGAAGTGTTGCCAGTATTGGTCAGCAGATATTCCGCGAATTCTGCGCTTGCGCACGTACTAACGGTACCTTACATACCCCCTCCTAAACTCCGCTTCGATACTCACATTCTTTATTATCTTGTTATTTTTAACGATCCATACAACTCTTTAACACGGAACCTTATTTATGGAAGGCTCTTAATTTTAATTTGTTGAGGTACTTCCATGCGTTTATCGAAAGCGTTTTGAGGTCAAACTGCTTATCAGTTTTGCATATGAAGAGGTTTTTATGCATTCTAGTAATGTCGGTTGTGCTGATTATTAGGTTACGATGAGACTGTTTTGTGGTCAAAGTGGCTTTTCAAATAATTTAAAGGTTGAATAACTTTATAAGCAAATTAAAGTGTATCTATTTGGGAATCTTCAGTACGAAATACTGTATTGCTTTAGGTTTTTAGTGCTTGTGTAGGTTTGCAAACAACAAGACACACGCGAATAGTTGCAAATACTCTCAAAATATTTGATCTTACGTTTTTCAAAAACAAATACTGTCATGCCGGCTTCACCGCACTATGACGCATCTTATATATCTGTATGCTGATACTTCTATAACCGTAAGAATTTATAAACTTAGACTTTATCTAGAACATTAAGATCTCGATTTTTGCAACTAAATTACAATTTTCAGTATACCTATTTCTGTGTCAAAGTTCATGTAAATCCAATAACTTATAATTTAATGAAACTTTTTTAACTAGAACTATACATTTTGACCTTTTAAATAGAAACCTTTTAAACTTTTTCGTTTCAACGTTGCAACAAAAAATGCTATTAAAATTCTTAAATTAAATCGATGAAACAGCATTACATTCCAAATATAAAACTGTCCATTGAAACTTATTTAAATCACCAAAATGCGGTTAATTACTTAAAAGCCAACCTAATTCGCGACCTATTATTTAATTCAAACAGCACTTATGCTGAGCAATATTAGAATAAACTTTAAAAATATGGCGTTGTAATAACTAGAATAGAAATAGAACGAAGTTCTTATTTACACTGCGTGGTTTGTGGTACAAAGTGAATGAGAGGCACGAACGAACCGGGTTAATGGCGGAACTTTAATATCGAATGTTGCCAGTATTCGGTTGAGTGCATCTATTTTTACGAATACACTCTTAAGTGGGTATTTGAAACGTTTTTAGAGCCTTGTTTAGAAGATGATTGCGGTAGCTTGTGATGGACCAAGGCAATATTCCATTGTTTGCAATCACGTAGAGGCAGTAGCTGCTTCGATTTGTAATCAAGTTTTGCTTGATACATATTGAAGACGGTTGAAAATTTGGAACAGAAATGAATTGTGTACAATGCCACCGAAATATTATAAGGATCTGGTTTAAAACTAAATAAAATAAGTTGACAAATTTACAATATTGTAATAATAAATAGCATTATGAATGCTCGTTAACGAGAGCATCCATCTTATATTGCAAACGCACAAACGTAAAGGTTCAAATGTACTATACTATAGTTTTGTTTTTTCTAATCTTCTTAAAGACAAAGAGTGACATGAATTTTTTCTTGAATAAATTCGTCCTGGCCTAACCAGATTTTTTTTCTGCATAAGTGGTAGTCTGATTCCAGACATATAGTCTGTACTATATTTATATTCGAAATTTCTGTTCTGCCTTGATTGAGCAGCAAGCATCCATCCATTCATCCGTCCATCCAAAATTTATCATTCAAACTCATCATGACAGAAGTTAAAAAAGTCGAGTTAAATTGTATAATTATCTTTAAAGGGAATGCGAAGTTTATTTTATAATTACAATTCCATAAAAAGGTGTTATTTATTGGATATAACTTCTTCTAATTACCTTTAAACTTTTATAAAATCAAAAGTATTTTTTAACGAACCTTTTTATGGCTATTTTAAAAATCAATAAAAATGCGTAGCGTAGTTTGCGAGTCTTAAATTTGACGCTAAAAGCTCTTTAATGATACCCTTTAATGACTTAAATTTTGATAACATTAAAAATAAAGGTTTCTCAATTAAAACTTTAAAATAACATTCATAAATGTAGTAAAATATCAATATGTCTAAAATTATAATGGTTAGGACACTGTTATTTATGAAATAATCGTTAAATCGATTATGTTTGTTTCAACGAAGTCTCTGTTACCACCTTTTACATGTTTTCGATTTTTCGCATATATTCAGAGTTTCATCAAAAATAATTAAACGTTATTCAATCTGCAAAATCGACAGTCAGACGTCGCGTCGCCATGACACGTTAAAATGTGTTTAATTTCTTTTGACATAAAATACGAGTCTGTTCAGGTCATCAAATGTTATGGTAATATAACAATATATTATTATTTTTAGTTTAATTTTTATAATTCTTTCTAACATTCCGAATTCCGTCTACTTCAAAGCGATTAGTTTATGTTTCAAGCCTATCAAAGAACAGAGTATACCTACCTCGCAGGAATGCGGAAGAAAATATATTAGATACAGCAAATCTTGTGATTGTTGTAGTTACACATAATATTCGCTGAACGGATTTCTGTGGAATGTTAAAGACAGAATAGCAT
The DNA here is from genome assembly GCA_944452665.1 of Stenoptilia bipunctidactyla. Classification (NCBI taxonomy): domain Eukaryota; kingdom Metazoa; phylum Arthropoda; class Insecta; order Lepidoptera; family Pterophoridae; genus Stenoptilia; species Stenoptilia bipunctidactyla. The sequence goes on along the minus strand of OX101726.1, from coordinate 5,865,915 downwards.
CACTTTTTTACGGCGCGGACGTAGACCTTTTGTCTAGTAGGCAGTTTAGAACAGCCTTACCTACTAGACTATAAAATAGAACATCAATTTAAAATAAGAACATTTATTGAAGTCTGTGTCAAAAAAGGTTCGAGGTGTAAAAAGTATTTTATCTCACATATAAAATACTTTACGCAAAATTGCAGACCGAGTCAATACTAGGTTTACAAACACCGATACTTTTTGCATTTATAATACAGAAAGGATTCCTACAGCCTCACCTTGTAACACTCTAGGGTTACCACTCTGCGGTTTAAAATGTTCGTGTTTAAATTTGTAAAAATCCAGGAACATGTGTGGGTTGCGAACCCTGCGTTCCAGACATAACTCGGGTAACTGGGTCACTGGGTCACCGAGGGTCGTATTGCGTACCCCTTAAAATAACAAGCATGTTTGTATTTTTATTTAACTGCATATTTGCTTGCATTTATTTGCAAATGCATTTTTATTTTATTTAAAGCTTTTGCGAATATGCCTATTTATTTATCAATGATAAGTTTTAAGTGCTTAAACATTTTTAATTAATTATTGTACATTGGTTGAAATGATAAGACAACTTTAAAATTAATATTACTTGTAAAAAGATTTTATCATATCTTTTTAACTGGTCTTGATTGGGAATAAAGTATGATCGTTATCTATACATATAATAAAATGGTAGGAAAGTCAAAACTGTACATTGAATATTTTTTTAAAAGAATACTTGGGGTATGATCTACAATCGAAACAGAAACAAAAAATATAGTTTTTAGAATTTTTGTCTGTTTGTCTGTTTGTCTTTCCGGGATAAACTCAAAAAGTACTGCATGGATTTACTTCAAATTTGTGATGAAGATAGTTAAGAAGTCGGGTCAACATATAGGCTACATATTATCACGCTAGCAGTGTTATAATCGTAGGTGCGTTTGGTGCTGCATAGCGTTCACGCAGACGACGTCGCGGGCAGCAGCTAGTAATAATTATAAGTTGTTAAGATATCGGATAAAGGTCACTTCAATTTATATTTTGTAAATTACCTACTGTGAAATGTTTCTGATCAGATTTTACAATATTTAATTATATTTTACAGATCCGAGTGTACACCTAGGTCTGCAAAGATACCCAAAATTTTCAACCGTCTGTATATTTTTTTAAATGTTTATTACATCGTAACGTTTGACTGGGTGAACCGATTTTGAGGTTTTTTGGTGCATATGATATAAAATCTCTCCCATCTAGTCCCATATAAATTTTATTGAAATCGATTTAGTGCTTCATGATTTTTTTAAATATGTATGAATTCGGAGATCGTTTACCTTGACGACCTACTTCAGCCAAAGTTTTGACGTGAAGTTGGTTTTTTAATAATCTTCATTCGTTGATTATTATTATTAAACATTTTATTATTCCGCCACAAAATCAATCTAAACAAACAATCAAACTAAAAACATATCACATTCACTTGAGCAGGAAATTCCACAAATAATCTCTTGTTTCAAATACCTAAACCAAGATTAAAAAAACAAAAGTTATACCATAAATAAAGGTAACAATGCACTAGTCGTTCCTTTTTGGAAATGTCACGGTCTTCAGATGGCAGGTTTACCTGACTGCATGCGGAATGCTATAATATAGTGGATTATCCTGTATCTTGTTATGTCCTTGTTTGAACTAATTTGCTAGCAAAGCAATAAATCATTCACGATCAATCATCAATATATATAAAACTGTTCCGTTACTGACTGAGTGACTGAGGTAGGTACTGAGGTACTGAGTGACTGAGTGACTGAGTGACTGACAGACAACGTACAGCCGTAACTACTGGACGTAGAGAGCTGAAATTTGGAACATACATTCTTTAGGGGATGGAGGGGTGCACTAAGGAAGGAATTCCCGAAATTCCCACGGGAACGGGAAATATAGGACTTTTTAGTTTGTATGAAAAATCTTATTCCTTGAGTGCACCGATGTGAAACTTGGTGTAAAGGTTTTTCAATGTGTGTCTGGTTGTGTTATGAAAGGAATCCCCGAAATTCCCACGGGAAATATATGATGTTTTAGTTTGTATGAAAAAATCCCATTCCTTGAGTGCACGGATGTGATACTTGATATAAAGGTTCCTCAATAAGTGTCTGTTTGTATTATGGAAGGAATTCCCGAAATTCCCTCGGGAAGGGGTTGGACTTTTTAGTTTGTATTAAAAATCTTATTCCTTGAGTGTACGGATGTGATACTTGGCATGAAGGTTCTTCAAAGAGTGTCTGGTTGTGCTACGGAAAAAATTCCCAAAATTCCTACGGGCACGGAAAATATATGATTTTTAGTTTGTATGTAGAAAACTTATTCCTTGAGTGCATGGGTGTGATACTTGGTATAAAGGTTCTTTCAGTGGGTGTCTGGTTGTATAGTTTCTGAAATTTCCACGAGAAGGGTAGTTAAGCGCATACGAAGTTGCGGGATAAAGCTAGTACATTAAATAAAATATGTTTTTATCGTTTGTGGCCATTTTGTCTCTTTGAACAACGAAAGTTTGCGTTGGAATGTAAAATAAAGTTAATGTAATTTTGAGCACCAAGTCTTTTAAGATTTATTTATTTATTATTTTATTAATCCTTTGTACTCTTAGAAAATTGGGTATATTGATAAAATAAAAAAGAGCACAAATGGCTGCTCTTTCTCTGAAGTGGAATTTCTTTCAAGCAACCATTATAAAAAGATGATTATATTAGGATAATTATAAGGGTACAATATAAAGGTAAATGAGGTGCCAATTATAAAATATTCGAATATAAATACACAGATATAAATGAAACATTGGATTTAAATCGAGGACAAATTAAAGAACAACTTTTGCAACTCAGTGTTACTAGTTTTTTAAATTGTAAAAGGGTTAAAACCACAAAGCAGATATCCTCCGTGGTTAAAACTGATATAATCAACGAATGCAGAGCAAAACTTTAAACACGTCAAAACTTTGGCTGAGTTTTGTCATCCATCAAGTAATGTCATCCACGTAAACATTCTCCGAAATCATATATATTGTTTTAAAACTTTGAAATTTTCAATGAATTACTATGAAGTATTTTCTATCATATGAATCAAGAATGTTTAAAATCGATCCATAATTGTCTAAAATATTGTGTAACAAAGACACAAAAAAACATACAGACGAATTGACAACCTCCTTTTTTGGAAGTCGGTTGAAAATGCAGATAATTTGGCATTTAAAATGTTTGATTCGCACTAAATTGTATTACGGCATGTTTGCAAAGAAGCGAAATCGTTTAATTCAAAAATAAAAAATACACGAAATTATGTAGGTATCGGCGGCTATTCAATGAGTTATTTAAGAAAATGGCTCATCATGTTGAGAGCTTCTAAGGAATAAGATTTTTTCCAAATGGGTTAGTTTAATTTAAACGAATGCAAAAAGGTCCTCGCCTGCGATTAGAACATACACTTTGCATAGCAAAGGCATTCTGACTATAGTCACTCAGTAGTGCATTACTGTGTTGAATTTAAATTTTAAAGATTGTCTATGATCAATATGGTAATAGCGATATACCCTAGCTACATGACAAAGACGATGACAAGCAATTAGGTACTGGCAACGTGGTTTCACGTTAACGTAACTAATTACGAAATAATGTATTTTTAAACCTACAAAATTTCCTGAAATGCTTTCCAATGCAAAAGGTTTTGTTCATATCTTGACGATTGACGACCACTTTGGCGATGGGGTAAACCTATCTGCCTCAGACGCCAGTGGTTGCCGGTTCGATTCCCGCACAGAACAAGAAAAAAAAAGTTCCGCGTCTGGGTGTTTATCTATTTATGTATTTATATTCTAAGTACCCCTAGTTCGTTACATGGTATCCCATAACACAAGCTATGCTTATTTTGGGGCCATGTAGTTGGTGCGATCATCTGGGGATTTTTTTTATTTATATTTTATTATATCTGATTGGTAGTTTTAAAGATCATTCAAACAAAAATCAAATTCTTCAGTTTTATTATATTAGTACAGATTCCCCGACCGCAACCTGTCATCTTTCATCCCTTTTTTTGGGATCACAATCTCTCACATCCAAAAGTTCTAATAAATCATTAATTCATGCAGTGTCATAAAGTACGAGAAAATAAACAAATGAAAGAAATAATTCAATCTACATGTAATGTGGATACGACGTAATACAATATGCATATAATGTGGATACGTCGCACTCCTCTTGGAACCGCCGAGTAGCTACTAAATTGAATTCCATAAATATCGATCTAACTGCGGCACGCACTAGGGTTGCAATCTCGAGAGACTTGAGGAAGAACATAACAAAAATGACAAATATACTTGAAATACTGTAGTCCGTGCACGTACGTATGAAATGGAAATATTTTTTTCAACGTAGCCTTACTTTATTACATCTGCAAGAGAGATATCATGATCTCGAGTTTTGTGTTTGGATGAAAGATATGTCTTCTTCCTGTGGATTTTATCTACTTAGTGTTTCCATAAGTTTTCTCAATTATATTTTGTATTTAAGGTTGTTCAGCTGAATGTTGGAATAAAGATTATTTTAAATCTAGTTTTAAGTTTATACTGATTTGTTACTTTTTAAAGCAGCATTTCAAAATCGTCTAAAATGAAAAACAAAACTATAATATAAAGCGAAGTACGAATAATGTTAGATCAATGAACACAGTAATTTAATTTGTACTATATTGTTACTCCGCATTGTAAATGAGAAAGATTTTAATATTGAATGCAAAAATATTATTGTTTATACACATATTATTTATTTGACTGGTACGATTTGCGCAGACAAATAAACAAACAAACCATTCAGCTTTATAATAAAGATATTAAGAATATTTTAATCACATTGTCTGATCATTATTGTAAATTTTGTTTGTCATATATTCACACAGCGCCCCCTAACCCTAAAGTAAGCACATAGCTTGTGTTATAGGTACTATCGAAGACACTTCCGCCTGACTACCATTAAGTTCATTTTTGCTTGCACTCAGAAATAGAATAGATAGTAAAACAGTTCGGGCGCAGCAGCAATGGTTATGCGATATTTTTTTTAAGTGATCAGGCGGCAATAGCCGCGACTGTACTAGACAACGGATATTATTACACAGGGTTGTTTTTTGGTCACCAGCCAAATTCAAATGTTAGTTTCTTTGATACAATATAAACGTACCTGCATATTTATTTTAGCTTCGCTCAGTACAAAAATGTATAAATATAGAACCACAAACGTTTTTAAAAATAGTCGCTGTTGATGAACATAGTTCATCAACTACGACGCGGAATTTCATTGGCAATAATACGACGTAGTTCTACGAGATGTTTTGTAGTAGCGCGTAGTCGACTTTATTTTAATGGTAATTAAGAGTGACCATGCTTTGCTTAACTTGTTTATTAATTATTAATAAACATATATTAACTTCCTTGTTAAAAAAAAAAATACTTTTTTTTGCAAAAACCGTTTCCATAAATCATACTTATTGTGTTAAAAAAAAATTGGCCGATCACCACAAATCAACCCTGTATACTTGGGATAAAGAAACACAGACCATAAAGCATGTTGTGCACACGAATATTTGGATAGACTAAGTTCGCGTTTGACCTAAACCTCACCTGATGGTAAGTGCGGATGAGGTCGAAAATGAAAGCACACGGGCATAGGAAAGAACTGCCTCTTCAAAAATTATTGCCAGAGCACATAGTCACTGGAGTGAGAATATTTGGCGGTAGATTTTATGAGAAGGTCGGTCGCTAGCCAGTTGGGGATCACGGACGGGATCCTACCACCAAGCAGGGGCCACTCAGATTAGTCGCCTTTTACGTCACGCTTGTCTAGAGGCAGTAGGCCTATTGCAACTCGACCCTACACGCGTCAAATGTAGGCCTAAGGCAGACGTGTTACTCCATCGCTAAAGTGGCCGTCATTAGAATTTAACCTACGTCTTACTATGAATTACGAATTTTATTTCATGCATGTATAGCTGGTGGGTAGAGAGTGACGGAGACGATGACGACGAGATGTTTGTCCTCTTCTTCGAAGGCTGCGAAGGTAGTTCAGCTAGGTCACCACTTTGGGAACAAGGTGTTCGTTCCCAATCAAAAAAGGGATGGCAGGCCGCGGCCCACGGCCCGACGGTTGATGTCGGGATGTCGTATATATGTTAGCTGCTATATAAACTTTGATAGCGCGATGTAGGCAACTTCGTCGTGTCGTCGTAGTTCTATGGCGCGTCGCTAGATGTCGCTACACATGTAAAATATTACAAATAATAAAACTACTTTTTAACCGGAGTAGTCGTGTATAATTTATATTTTACATTTTAACCAGGGACCGGAACCGCTTACCCTTAAAGAGGTTTTTGATTGGGTTTTTCATAGACTTGTTTTAAAAAACCCTATCAATTTGGTAACCGTATCGAAGACTTACCCTAATTTAAGGCTTACCATATCAATAGAGTTAGCTTCATGTAAGCAGTAAGCCTATCGAAAACCCTATTGAAGGTTACCGATTCAATAGGGTTTTAAAACCTGCAGGCAAATTTAATCTCTAAGAATATCAAATTATCAAAAATATCACCATCAATTCAATCTCGCACTTCGAATTATACTTCCGAATTCAACAGCATGCGCGGAAAAGAGATAGAAATAGGCAACCCTATCACAGGGTAAGCGCATCCGAAAGTAGTTAACTTTATTCAAAGGGTTACCACGTCGATAGGCTTACCATATCAATAGGGTTACACTTCCATATGGTAAGATTTTGATAGGGTTACCCTATCAATAGGCTTAATCAAATAAAGGGGTTTTCCGGTCCCTGATTTTAACTCGATGTTTCGGTGTCTTTGCAGACCTCGTGGCCACGAGCAACTGAGGTGTCGGGCGTCAGATTGATAGTGTATAACTTTTTCCACTATCAATCTAACGCCTGACACCTCAGTCGCTCGTGATTAATCCAGTTAAAAAGTAGTTTTATTTCAATTATGTATCGTGAAAACTTAAGACAATAGTACAAATAAAGTAGGAGGTTCTGGGTGAGGGTGCTTAATTGTCTTACGCATTTAAGGTTATGTAAATGAGGTCAACTGATGTGAAGGTAAAGGAAAACTTTGTAAAAACCCACATCGCTATGTAAAGTGACCGCAAGGTTGGACTTCTTCGCGCAATGTATTGGTAACTAAGCCGGGTTTGACTTCAATCTCTCCTGATCTAATAAGATGATATGTAGCGACGATGATGACGAAGATGGTAATGTCAAAGTGGAAACTTTTGATTTTTTGACTGTTTGTAATGGATAAACTCAAAAACTACTTTACCGATAAAAAAATAATAGAAATAACTATATCTAGGAGTAACGTCGGATAAATCTTATTAAAGGATACGAATAAATAAACTTTAGAAATATATAAACGATGATAGGTATTAAAAAATAGGTCCAGTTTATCCGTAAAACCAAGACTGGAGAAAAAATTTCTATTTATCACACAAGTTTCATAAATCGAACCTATGACCTGGTGTGACTCTACACCAAGGAGACTGTAGATTATAATTTTGACGATTAAAAGTAGATTTTTCTGTATACTACAGAAAAAAGTTTGGGTGCGATATATTTTTGGATTCTGAAAAAAAAAATACACAGCTTTTATTTTAAAGGATCCGGACTATAAGACAACAACGCCTGCGTCTTAATCGCAATAACTCTGTGGTTCAGATAATACTAGCCACTAATTAACACTGCGCCTTGGGTTGCTTTCGGACATAGATTAAAGGGTGTTGTTCTGAGAGCGTGCTGGCAACCGACCGCCATTAATTATTGCTATTACAAGCAATTAACAAATTGATCACTTATATTAAATTGCGTAAATCACTACACTCACTAAGCGGCGACATCTTAATGAGAAGCTGCAACTTTAATTCATAATACGTACACTTTAGAGATAAGGTTTTAATGCCTCTTAAATTTCCTTTTGAGGGCTACCTAAATTTGACTTTTGCTTAAATAAAAGCTTATTTTTGTTATGAGCATTATTATTAACACTCTGTTGTTGCATTATTATAACCTTACGACATACAGTGTGTAAGTACTTCTTTTTAAAGCGATTCACTGGTAACGGTTATTTTATGTCTTAAAAAAGCTGTTTCCAGGAACTGGCCGGAAATATTTAGTGCATAAAGGCAAGCACTTGCACACAGCTGTTATTCCGGTGTTATAACCTTACGTCTCTTGTTTCAGAAAACCAAACGAACTCGAAAAAGACTCCGAAAAGAAAGCCTTCGAAAGAGGATACTGGGATGGTAAGTGCATTATGTTATGAAGTCATTTGAATGAATATACCTACAAGAGTATAGAAATTTCTAGTAAATCGATTTATAAGATGTATTTCTAGGCGGAGGCCGTGAAAGTGCACCTTGCGCGAGCACCTGCTCATTCCTAGCACATGGCGTAATGCAGATTCGGTGCCCGGCTTAAACCGCATTCCTCACGTGCCAGCAACGCTGAGCGAAACCTTATAACTTTGAAACAGCCCTAATAACATCAATCGGCTAACCGACTGCGCAACTCTTAAAATAAACATGAAACAGTAAACACACTTAACCAAACCATAACCAGGAAACAATTTATTTATATCAGTGTTCCATTTAAGGAACTTTCAATTTTTTCGAAACGGAAACAGCCGTTATGCAATTTACGTCATGTTTTACAATAGCTTTGATTGCCTTCGAGTGCAACTTGGTGTTCTGAGAACTGATATTAAAATTTGTGTTGGTACTTTCAAAGAAATTCCCCGCAAGGAAAGTAAGGCAAACTGGATTGTGGCCGACTGATCAATCATTAACCGACCACGACCTGCCCGTCAGCTTTCATTGTTTACTCTACATTTGCATAAACTTGTTGGTAGGTACTTCTTAAACTTGTGGCTGATTTAAAATACTTGTTTATTCATTAAAAGTTTTTCTCTTTCGCTTTAATTCGGTAAGAAATTACTAAAATTATATTGTAATTTAAGCTCAAAAAAACACTTAGAAAGGATTCAACTTATCCGGTTGCCATTTGCAATGGCACTTTTGGAATTTCCTTGCAGGATGCAACAAAAACTTTTATGTTTATTGGCAATAAGATTTTTAAGTGTATATAGAATAAGGTCGTTATTTAGCGGACAAGTTGCGAGAAGAAAGGATGTTGTAACGTTTGGTGAATTCCACGGCATGGCTGTCGAAGCTCTTGGCCGCTCATGCGCCGACATACAAACATTCTTGTTCGCCATTTCTGTGTAAAATTCAGTTATGGCTACAGTCGGGCTTTGGCCATTCACCGAGACTTGTGAACGTTCAATAAAAAGTATTTTATTTGCGGCTGTTTCTCGTCAAACTTGTTCTAAATTGTAGGTCTATATACAATACGTGGTCAGTAATGTTGCTATTTCGAATTGCGTTTTGTTTATGATTCTATCGAATGAGAATTCTTGCTGTGTCGGCTTTAAAAGGTTTCTTTTGAGCCGAAATTTCTAATTAATGATCTTTTGCATAATTCAATCTTTGTATTCGTATCGGACAAAGGAAGACATCGAGATATTAAATGGACTGACTCGGATTATTATGAAACCTTCGACCTTTGGGTAGATTCATTGCTGGGTATTAATGCCGCGTTATGACTATGGCCGTCTTGTTTTGTTGATATTATGCAAGACATGTCACGAGAGAAAGTTAATTTAGTTTTGAAAGTGAAATCGATTACACTTTCTTTCACTTATCCAAGTTTCACGTTGAGAATCCATAGATTACCTACCTATTAAGACACGTAATCAAGAGTGATAAAAGAATCAGGGTCCGTCCGCGTCGCAGGCGCAGCGACCGATGAGGTAATCCTTTTGCTCACACTAAATGTGTGTTTCTTTATGTAACTTATTGTTTTAATAATAAAAAACTAAATAAGATTATTTTTATTGTGTTCTATTAAAATTAGTCACACTTTGATTTTACGAACGAAACTACTATTATATAAGTATTTATGCTTAGTAAGAAATATCCAAGACACGATTTTTCAAAATGGTATTTAAAGTTCTTATGTAGCGTTAAAAAACATCCTGAAAGGAAACAGAAACCATGTTAACAGGGATTACGAAGTAGTCGTTAAGTTACTTCCACCTTCACGATTTATGTGTCTAGTTATTATTAGTAATTAAAGGATGAGAATGTAAAAAAATGTGCAAACAACTTTGCAAACACGTTGGAGCGGTTTAAAGGCCGCGTCCGGATTGTAGGCGGGAGGGGGGCACGAGCGCCGCGTGCATTCCTTGTACTGTCGTCTGTTTATCTAGCGACGATGCCTGCGCGGAGCAGCTATATATCTGCTACCTCCAAAAGAAAAATACTTCACGTACTCAATACCTGCCATCGCATTCAATATGATTTTAAGCTGAACATATTCATAAAGTGTTCTCGGAACAAAGGACACGGCCCGCCCATGTCGCGACCCCGACATCTGATCCTGTGCGGTGCGCGAGAGCCGTCTGCGGCGGCACACGGTCGCCGCCCTCCAACGCCTTTCAGCTAAAAATAGCGCAAGATTTATCGATCGATGCTTACCGAGAGCAAGTTGTTAGCGTGCCTGCGTAATAGCCGGTAACTAGTTGAGGTTAGTTTTCGGATTGACCACGCAGGGTTCTAGCGGCGCGTGGGTCGCGGGGTGGCGTCGCGTGCGCCGGCCGGGCGTCCCTGAGCCGGGGCAACGGCCGTGCCAAGGGCGGCGAGGAGCGGCGGCTGACGGCGACGACGGTGCAAATTTGTGCAAGTTCGCCGCGAGTCAGTGCATCGCTGTGTGCCGCGGTGGCTCCGCGCTCGCTCGACCGCGCTCGGACGGCGCTCGCGTCCGCCGCCGGCCAAACCTCTTCGCAAACCCGCACTCGCTAACATATGTCGCGTGTTATTGTTCCTATTTAAATATATCTTATTTTTTATTCCAATTAGTGTAAAAATACGAAATATAAAGAACTTGGAGTGCAGTCCTTAATAAGAAGTTTAGTTGAAAAATAGTTTTTGCAAAGAAACAATAGAAGTAAAAGTGAACTGGATTCGTGAATTTAAAGTGATCTGAAAATGATACGAGATAGCATTTAAACAAATGTTCACAATGTTGGAAATAAGGAAGTTGCCAAGACGTTCGGTGTCGCTTCACGGTTTGTAGATATTTTATTAGATCAGGTTTCTTTACCTGAGTATTTTATTTTTTTGTTTCGATCAAATAAGAGATCGAAATATTTACTTAATATTATTTGAAGTAAACATTTTCGACCTAGCTGATTTTTTGCAAATCTATATCGGACTCCTGTATGTGACCTTACGGTTTATCTTTCCGTTATATCAATTTTTTTTACTTATAAGGATTAGTTTTACAACCTAACATAATTACCTTCTTAAAATTAAATCAGTACTACAACTTTTGCAGTGTTACCATCTTCATTGAGCATCTTCCAAAACTCTTGCTGCTTCAGAAAGCTTTTCCAACCACAATATCAAATAGGTTGATACCTTGCCATGTTCCTCTACATATACCTATGTACCTATTTACAAGAGATACCTAGTATACAGGTAGACAGATCCTTAGCACACAATGGTGGTTGCGCTCGCGACTGCAGCCACATTCCGAGCGTGAGATAGCCGGCGCGGGCGCAGGGCTGCGAACTCTACTAGAATTCACTTCCTTACTAGCTGATCGAATCTAAGAGTTCCTTAGCCTTCAGGTTTTGCATTTATTTTGTTTAAAAGATCATCCGCTATAGGGATTTAAATAGTTTTAATATCGGGAGAAGTAAATAAGTGGATAATCACATCATGCCTATTTAATTGGAGAATTAAAGTTGGTATGAAGATGTGTCTTGTTTGTGATCCAATTTGGGAATAAAGTCAATTAAGGCACTAATTAAAGTTTGTTCGAAATGCAAAAAAGAGATGGCTAGAAGTTGTCTCTTTAAGCCAGCAAATACTTAGACGTATTTTATTTATTAAATTTTTAAATAATCTAAAACCAAAAACTTAATTGATCAATTGCATCGTTCATGAACGAATACATTTTCGTTGCATATATAGCTTCACGCCTGTATACCTTATATGGTAGGCAGAACACCATAGTCTGTAACCATTTGATATCACGTTTGACACATTTGGAGGTATTATAATGATCTAGGGAGACTATTGCAGTGATAGGGGTCAGCCTATCGCCTGCGAAAACGGCAATAAAACCTCTGTCCCTTAACTGACATTTACAGTATGCTCGGGAAGAGAAGCAGCTGGCATTCTTTGGTTTTCTTTTTTTTTAGTAACATCAATAATTAAAGTAAAAAGATAACGGGATGCCTACATGAAGTATGAACAATACATGACACATTTTTCACCCCTATCACATCAGATGGTACGTGATGATAAATAAATAAATAATAACAGCTACGTCCTAGCTAGGTCCTACATAGGTCATATACACAAGCGGTTTCCCTCGGATAACTCCACTTATTTCTATAGTTTATTTATTTTGGTAGAGTTTACGCGACGCTTTCAGCGCATTTTTATTTTCAAAAACCAAAATTCAAATTATCACCCTCAGTAGCGTGACGCCCACTGCTGAGAAAAGGTCCCAAGGTTCCCCTCTTCATGCGGTCCCGCGCCGCCCTCGTCCATCATTACCGATCCAGATCGTCAGTCCACCTTGAAAACTTAAAATCTATATGCAGATGTTTAGAATATTTTTGAGCTTTTTTTTTAATTTACGATGATGTGTGCGCGGGCGCCTCATCCAATAATATGCACCTGCGTATTTTTGGATCCCACGGGCCAAACATGCATGTTTATCGAACTTTATTGGCTACGTTAATACCCATAAGTTTATGTCTGGATGTATGATTGCTCCTCACATTCCACATTCTGCACCTGCTGGACATGTGCGGAATTTGTACATCAATTCACATTTTTTTACTCTTGAAATATATCTACAAATATATTTTATTTATTTAAACAGATCTTTGAAATTTCTTCGCAAAATATTCATTCCAGGATTTGCACTATATATTTATACTGGGCGGTCTCTATCTACCGATTGGGTGTCGCTCCGACGACGATCCTTGGCCACTAAATAGGCACGATCAACGAAGAGGTATATTTAGTGGGTATACTCAGGCTAGATGAGGAGTCTGATGGCTGTCATAAAACACAGTCTCCGCACTATCAGGGTACATGTCTATGGCGACTGATCTTCGGGCTAACAGACCTATATACCCTTTCGTACGTAAATGCTCCTAATAGAGCTTGCTCTATTGGGTGCCAGATCTTTCCCTGGCCTAAAAAAGGTATTTTTATTTGAAATATCACATAAAATGAGCTGAATAGTCTATGCACACGTGTGCTTTTTCAACTGGGCCAGTACATACATATACATATACTCAGATAAATTCAAAAGGTTTAGGAAAATGAGAAAAACCATCTTAAGAAGGTCATTTTATTTGAACCAATGTTGAAATTTATATATTTCGGTCAAGTGTGTTGTTCATTAAAAGTATTTTTTTTAATGCTCCTCGACCCAGTTTCCTGCATGACTTTATTGTACCGGAAGAATCGAAAGTTGGTCAAAACAAATATGGTTATTTGAACATACAGTGTATATTCAATTCAACGAGTATACAGCGAGTTAAATTATAATACTTTGCGAAGGCTCTATTCCAAGTTTAGTAGGGAAAACAAACATTCTGACTAATTTCGTAAATCAAATCGCAGAAGGAAATCGCAAGCACGTTAAATCCTATAAGTCGTTTCTCAACATCATCTATTTAAGATTACTCGACCTAAGTCGATTTCAGAACTTAAGCTTTTGGATTTGAGCTACGGACATATTATTTTTCATTATTATGCTGAAATATAGCCATATAGGTAGGTATGTAAAATTTGACACAAATAATTTGTACAAACTGTACTACTTTTTGCACATTTTTAATTTGCCCAGCGGATGTTGTGCAATATATTATTTCCGCTTTACTGCATATTTTCAATAATATTCCATACGAAATGTAAAAGTAAATATACGCATGCAAATGTTAATTAAGTATTTGTTTGGTTTTATATAAAACTATCTACGAAATAATAAAAAAAAAACTTTACGTGTACGGTTCTGCGCTTTTGTATTGAATGGTTTAATTAATAATTACTTACTTACGTTGATTATACCAGCGGGGCTAGCATGCTACCGTCGACAACGATAAATCGGGCCTTTTATCGATATTTTCTTAGAATATGGTATTTAGTGTATGTAATTTATTAAGATTTTGACATATTTGGTTCTGTGGTCTTAATCATGGTATCAAATCGAGTAATTCTATCTATTATGGTGCGCATATTAGCGTACATAATAGGATAATAATATTTATCTTGTCGATTCGCCTATTCATCGATGGTTGCATGCTAGCCCTGCTGGGTTGGTATCTTTTCTACTTAAAATTAGGTAGGTCCTTTTCAGCATAAAAAATACTTCATTAAAATTGCTGACGCAGAAATTGGAACAACAAAATCCAAACATCTCTTACGAATCCTTGAACGTAATACAACATTTGTTCAAATATGGCGTATGACGCGTGCCTTTATATAAAGCAAACGATATTTTGTTATGTGATACACAAAGTATTATATTTCGCGGAGAATGTGTGGTAGTAGATGACTGTGAATGTTGTGAAGTATGTGACGCGGATTTCGAGATGTACACAAAGAGAGTGATCATCACTGATATGAAGACGTATAGTGTTGTGAAAATAATACACTCACGATGTTTGCATGCGATCACAGAGGAAAAAGAAGGTTGTGTCTGTTTGTTTGTGATTTTTTAATATTAATTTTTGGGTAGGTAAACATATATATATAACTTCACGCCTGTACGAGTATACCTTATGGGGTAGGCAGAACACCAGTGGTTATAAAACCATCTCATGTCACGTCAGACAAATTTGGAGGCTTTGTAATGGTGGAGATTGACTACTTATTGGCGAGACAGCGGGTGAGCATATCGCCCGTAAAAAATACGTCCAATAAAACCTCTGCCCTTAACTGACTTTTACAGTTTGTCCGGGAAGAGAAGCAGCTGGCAATTTTTTTTATATGTTTTTCCTTTGCTCCCAGTCCAGCATGAAAGGCTGTTGGGTAGGAAAAAAAACAAAGGAATTTTAAAGAACAATTTTGTTACTTTAGTTCTAAATGCACCGTTCGCAATAAATGGAGATTGGAATTCGCGATATCGGTTTCTGATTACAGTTTTGTTAGTTACTCGTTTTTAGTTATGCTGATATTTTAATAGGAATGTATTGTTAGAAATAAAACTGACGATGCACATTGAAATATGTATATTTGTTAGATTTGTTTTCGTATGTGGGACATTGGTAACCACATTTCATCGTGCATGCTAAATTAATTAATTAAATCATACATTTGAATAAATAAATATATTGATATTCTTTTGATTGCGTATTCCGTTATTTGACGTTAGCAGTAGTTGGTTATTTAATTTCTAATAGTTTTAGATTATAGCTATATTTTATGTGCAAAATATTTACAGCATGCATACAGCGCGCATTTGGCCTCAATAAATTATGCTCGTAGTAAGTGAACCATATCAATAAAGATGAAGGGAGCAGATCAGGAAGATGCTTGCTATTATTATTCTATTAGATAAGATGTTTAGTGGCAGAGAGTTTTTAAGAAAGTGGACCATAGCGTGTCACTTTCATAATAAGACTTTAACAACACACTAAGTACAGTTGAGTTGAACTGTAAAGCTTAATGTTTTTTTGGTTCCACACCCCATAAAAAATGATTTGTTTGATTTTATTATTGAAATTTTAAGTCTCTTTTTATACATTGTTTACTAAATTTAAATTTGTTAAAGATAAAACACGTCGTTTATAAAAGATCATTTTCATCATATGAAAGGCTGTCAGGGTCGATTTGTATCAGTTGAATAATATCTCAACCGCAACACTGGACTTGTATGCCAATACAATGATTCACCGTGTTGCCAAGATGCTTGTTTTAACCGCAAACTTTTTATATGCTAAGACCCTAATAGCATCTCGACATAACAACTTTAGGTTGGCTGGTGACTAACTTATGGCACTATGAGGCTATGACGCATTGAAATCTGAGAGGTCCAAGAGAATAATTTATTTAAGGACAATATTCTTTCTAGTATTCTAGTATTTATTATTGTATCGCCATCATGATTATTGTAATGTATCTCATAAACATAAAACAACTCACAAGAAACTATCTTAGATAATTTAAACTTTTTAACACCTTTTTTAACATTTTTAAACAGTAGCTGATTCTTGTTTACGTTTGTGAACCTTTGTTAGTATACTCGCAGCGCTTTACTTGTAATAGCGGAGCTAGCAGACAGCATGCAGACAGATTGCGTGCGAGTAATAGCATGCTAAATGAGTATTTTACTCCCCCGAGCTGTTTTCAGTTTCTATAAAATTGTTTTAAATTATATTATTTTCTTTCCAGATCGTATTCACAACAAAAGTGACGCGGATGATAAAAGTCTGTCAAATGATGAAACTCCGTTGCCTACATGTCCCAGACAACCTCCTGATGGTGTAGAAACTCCATCTGACTCAATAGAGAAACCGCCAGATCTACCCACAAGACTGCCACCTCGACTGCCATCAACGTGGACTAGTCCTCGGCCACGTTACTCATACACATCAAGATCTCAAGATGCCAGAAGTGAAGCTAGTGTCAAAGATAAAATTGCTATGTTTTCAAATGATCATAATGCGTCAACAGAGCGAGTCGATAAGTGTGGAACCCTGCCTAATAGAAATGCTGTAACTCCTAGGAAAAGCTCAGTGACTTATCCTGAAATATCATCTTTAGATAGACGGTTAACGAAATCGCAAGATAACCTTGACGAGCTTCCTAGACCTTATAAAAACAACTTAGATAGACCTGTTGCTCTAGGAGCTGTAGAATCTTTGCCAGTGATAAATAATAAGACACAAGGAAGAGTATCTTATTCGATGGCTACTGTGGAGTCAAAACCATTATTTTATGGAAGCATATCCACTCTAGCATCAAATGCTGCACCCTACAAAAAATCGGTTTATCATTCAAGAAGCATAAGCGATGACAGTGGCAAAAAAGAAAAAGATCCTAAATCTCATTTAGAGTATTTAATAGAACAAAGAAAAAAATCGATGTCAAAATTACGAGATTTGTTCATCCCTGAAGTACAAACTCCAATCGTCGATTTACCCGAAATACTCGTTCAAGATAATCTACCAACACCGTTTGAATTCAAACCATTACATAACGAAAAAAATAAGAAAGAAAATACTTTGACCAATGGTAAAAAATCCACATTTAATGAGATTGAATGGAAAGCCAATCTATTAAGCAACAATATTCCCAAATATTCGCCCGCGTTTAAAAGAAAATCTTTACAAGTATATAGTCCCGTTTCACTTTCGAAAGAGCTATCTCCAGAGCGAAAGTTTAATGAGAAAAATGGCATCCTCAAAGATACTAATAATAAAGCGAAAAGAAATTCCATGGAACCGAAAAATATTTTTGATAGATCTGTAATGACGAACTATAAATGCGCTTTGTCTAATCCAACGCTGTTGTATAACAAAGACTTTAAACATATCTTAAACGAAATACGGGATTATAAAAAGCAAGATATCAAAGTTTGTACGGTAACTGACGTGATTGACAGTGATAATGATTCAGCGATGAGCTCAACACAATCCAGTTATAGATCATCAGCTTCGTCGCCAATGCATACTTTAGAACACATAGAGTCTGATAGTTCACGATTATCTCCAAGAGTACTTAATTATGCAACATACTCAACCATTAAATCGGAAATCTCTTCTCGACCAATCAGTAATGACGAATTTGTTAAGCGAAATGTTTGCCGCTCTGTTTCTTCTGACACTAATATTTCACTAAGTTCTTCATCAGGATCGGCAGCTACTTCTGGTTCTCAAGCGAGCTGCAGCTCTCTTGAAAGCTCTGTCGCTGACTCCGACAAGAGGAAAGTTTCTAAGTCATATAATGTTGACACAATAAATAGGCGGAATATTTTAGCATCAGCTAAATGCAGAAGTGGTAGAGATGCTAAATTGAAATCACCTGTGATAGAAACTAAATTCTCGCACGAGTCTTACGACAAGTCGCCAAGTCCCACCAGTAAAACGTCTGATCCCTTTTCCACACTCACGTCCTCAGTGAGTGCTATTTCGAATAAAGGTGAAAACAGACGACGCAGTAAAGTAATAGCTGAAACCGATTCTGATAGTGATAGTGAAACCAATATCAGAAAAAGAAAAAGTGAATATAAAAATATGAGGTTAAAACGAAACTCTAGTGCATCAAATAAAAATAAATCTAATGATAACTTGGAGTCAATAAAAACTGATTCTGTAAAAAGTTTGACAAATGGTGTAATCTTAAAACCACTGAAGAAAACAACATGTGAAAATGAGGTGACAAACAATGGTACTGATAAACTGGAAGCAACAGGGAAATTGAATGCTCAACCCGTTTTAACAGAATATGAATCTTCAAGTAACGTCAAACCTCAACCGGTGGTAACGAAACCTAAAGATGAAAAAATTGCTAATAATATCTGTAACTTAAAAGAAAAGACTGAATTCAAAGAAAACCCAACAGATTTTGTAGATAATATACTAAAAGAAGACCAACAGGTGTCTACACTTACGATAAGACTAAAACGAGGCTCTGGTTCGGGAGTTGGTTTAATTTTAGCCGGAGGAACTGACTGTGAAGCAAAGGACGTTACGGTAAGCTAATTTTGTTTAAATTTTATACAATTCAATTTCAATTCAAATTATTTCCATGTTTCATGTTTAAAGTTGATTTGAGTTGTAATCATCATTATAATGCGTATTTTGTCAATATAAATCTAAATGTCAGTCAAAAAATATACATATAATGTATCTAATAACCTAGATGGAAGGTGAGATCTTAAGGCATTTTTAAATATAGACTAAGCTTTTGTTTGACCTCAATCTCACCTAATTGTAAGTGAAGATGTGGTCGAAGACGAAAGCACGTGGGCTTAGGCTCGTCGTAAAATATTTACGTAACACATCATCGCCGGAGTGGTAATATTTGGCGGCAGACTTTATCTGAAGGATGATCGTTAGCCAGTAGGACCCGATAGGATCCTACCACACTCTCACACATCATCCTACGACACATTTATCCAGCGGTTGTAAGGCTACTCTAAGCCGACCTTACACGGACAATAATGCAATACAAATGTTAATGTAATAAATAAGTATAGTCGAATACTGCCCTCTACTGTCCTAATTTATTATTAAAGTGTTGGTCACGCAGTCTTTTGCCCACGTCCCATATGTTAAATATTTACAGATCCATCGCGTGCTTTCTGAAAGTGTGGCAGCCAAAGCCGGATTAAAACGAGGCGATAAAATACGAAGTATCAATGGATGTAGTATGTCGGGGTTAACACATGCACAGTCCGTCAGCGTTCTAAAGGTAATTGTTTTATTCAATGTATTCCTTATATTTATTAACAAAATATGTTTAATATAAGCAGTTCATAGGTAAAAAAAAGAATTGTTTTAACCTTTTTTTGAAATATTTGTGTCAAGTTTTACTATTTAAAAGAAACTGTGTCAAGTGATTTATGCATTTCACACTGAAATCATAAAACTCTCCGTTGAGTTTTTACGATCGAATATCTATTTATTTTATAAGGTGAAATTTACTCACAGCCTAATAAACTACAATGTTGTTTTCATATTCTAAGTTCAGTCTTCTTTGATATTTTTGTAACTTACCTTTAGGTTCTTAGCAAGACATTATCATGATATTAATTTACCTCTTCTATTTAAGGATCAACGATCAGAAGTTGAAATCGAAGTAGAAAAAGCAACACAAGACAAGACCAATGGCGTGGAATGCGGCTCTGAAAAAGGCAGGTTACCATAATTATCCTATTAACGATCTAGGATGCGACTACAATCAAGCGCATCTAAGAATAATGGCTTATCATAGTAAAAAAAACTAATTTACAACGCTGCACCGGCTGCAACTTTTATAAAGTTATCTAGATAATTATAAAGAAAGTAGTTTAAAAATGCAGCTTTCCTACTTTAACTGGTAATTGCAGAATTTCTTCGGCCATATCAATTAGGGGCGAGTGTTAATAGGACGAATGGAAAAAAATATCTACAGAACTAGAAAGACGTTATGTCTTAATTTCTGATTCTTGGATATGTTTCTTATGAATATGCAATATTGTTAATTGGATAGCATTCCTTTGACTTAAGGATCTTGCTGAAATTTCTAGTTGTTATTTTATACAGTATTGGTCTAACTAGTTATTTATTTGCATAGTAATGCATACAACTTTTACATTTTTTCAGCGGAGTCGAAGGTCAGCAGTGATTCGAGTAATACCAAGGGCAATGACAAGAAGACAAGCCGTCAAGAGGTTTCCGTGGTACTGGAGAAAGCAGGTGGAGGAGCTGGGCTGGGTTTCGGTCTCGATGGTGGCAAAGACTCACCCTGCGGCGACAGGCCGCTTACTATCAAAAAATTGTTTGCTGGTATGTTGCTTTGCAAATGAAAACTATGTATACTATAATAGACGACATAATTTAGCGTGTTATTCAGCGCAAAACAAAAAACCTTGAAACGTCCTCGTCCTACTTTGAATTAAAAAGAACAGGTGTCTTTTGTTCAATTAGATATCCTCAATTTATACAAAAGCAAATTTGTTAAAAGATGAATATTAACCAGCATTTATGTTAATTGTAGGTGGCGCAGCGGCTCAAAGTGGTCAGATTCTCGTTGGTGCAGAATTGATATCAGCTGGAGGTCAATCAATGGAAGGATTCACACGAACACAAGCCTGGGCGGCTCTCAAATCTCTCCCAGCTGGGCCAGTCACGTTAGTACTGCGGAACCCCTAAGATAATTTAATGAGGAAAAAAACATAATTTATGTGAGAAACTTTGTTCTCGTGTGTTAGCCTAAGGCTAAATTAGTTCGGTGAAGCGTGAATGCCACTTGGAATCCGGTTAGTACTTCGCCTAACAAGGGTCATTTATCTACGCTTGTGAATGAAGGACCGAATTGACCGGCAACTAACACCACTCAATTTAGAAACGTACGAGAAGGGAAAGTGGCCGAAGCTTTTTACGTTCTTACGTCCGTATTTACTTCTCTTTATCGCGTTAGAGTAAACTTCGACATTATAACTTTTGTGATAAGGTATTATTTAGGTTATTTTGACGTAGTACCTTAAGATCATATGGAACTGCGATGTCTACTTTAGTGTAATTGGGTTTGTTATTATTGTGGTACGACTGTCTATGACTTAAAATGTGCGTACAAGACTGTGCTTCGATTGTTGAAATTGTTAATTTATGTTATTATTATTTAATCAGTAAATTAAACTAGTCTGATATTGAAAAGTTGGTAATTGATATTACTGGGTTGTTGTACTTAAAGTATAACCGTACTGAAGTAGTTAAGTGCCATTAGAATGAAGATAGCATTATCAGGCGGATAACTGCGTAGAATATATAAAATTTGAGACACTGAAGCCTACCAGAGCATGTTCAAGCTTGAAGCTACCATGAATTTACATTGATGAGAAATTTATGCTTGAGCTGATAATCACGCTTTAATGAAGTTTTAAAATACGAATGTCTACGTGGACGTTCGTATTTTAAAATTAGGATATCCTAAGCTCCGTATTCTGGAAAAGTGCTCTAGTATAAATCTGCCCTCAAATATAAATTTTGTACTGGTTTGCTGTCAAAGGGACAAGTCAATGCTTGAGACGAATTTCAAACTTGAATATTGTTCCACATAAATAGGCTTCAGTAATTATTTCTTGCCTGATGTTAAATTATGTATTTGTTAAATTGAATATTTTTTATAATCTTGCCTTTTTGTACTTATTACATGCTATATTTTGATTATATGTACATTCAATAATTTTCTTCCTCTGATCTGTAAATGGCCTATCTTACCATTATTTTAAAAGGAATATTCGGTATACATAGCATTAAGTATCATTTGTAAATAATTGTTTAATTATTAATTAATATTTTTATTGACTAATTGACTAAATATCATTATTTCATAACGCATTCATATTTTGTACTCGTGTATTATTTTATTGCTGATCATGTGAGTTCAACGATGAGACAAATATTATACCTATCATACTGAATTAGAGTTTTATTTACCTTGTTTTTGTCTGGAGGAAAGAATGCTATCACATCCCCGACCGCTCAAGGGGGAACGGTGGGGTATGTGGGGATGATCCGGCAGAAGGCCGAACCGACCCATTAAAAACCTCCAGCTGTACCTTCCCCGCCATAATTGGAGACCACGGTATCGCCAGTGGCATTGCCCGCGAGCCCCGGCGGATTGCGCTCAGCATGAGCCGTGCGCCCCCCAGGTAGGAAATGGCCCAGTACACGTGGCCATTTCCCCACTAATAGCCTGTATAGCCGCAGTAGGTCCCCTCACCCGCCGCGGCTGGCTATCGGGAGGGAGAAGGCGTCTTATCTTTTAAGGGAAAGAGTTTTATTTACCTAATCATATTTAAGGTCATATCTATTTTTCTAGGCAACTGTTATTGTTTTGGTCATTGTCATGTTGTATTCAAGGCCTTCTGGTATAGCAGTGATAACTTTACATTCTATATCTAAAGGTCTGGATTCGAATCCTGGATGTCTGAATTAGTTGTCGAGCGTTGAATGTTTGTTTGTTTTTGTACATAAAGAAACTGAATTTTAAAAATATTTACTGTTTCTTTCATGATTTTTTTAACAACACATATTTGTTGTCATTTTTATTTAAGGCCTTTAATTATTTTTAAAAGTGAAATTTAATATAAAATTTATTCGTCGGTAAATAAGTAACATTTTCAAAAAAGTATTTATTTATTATTTATTGTACAAATAATTTTTACATAGTTAATTTACAACACTAAAATAGAGTACAATTGGCGGCTTTATCAAAAAATATGATTTTAAATTGATGACAATTTCCTTAGTAATAACAAGAAATTAAATTTAGAGCTACATATACAGGGTAATTTCTTTACCATTTTATTTTTGACGAGCTTTTTCCCGCAACTTCGTACGCGCATAAAAGTGTTAATAAAAGTGTTATTTTTCCCGACCTCGTGGGAATTTCGGGAATTCCTTTCATAATACAATCAGACACATATTGAAAAACCTTTACACCAAGTTTCACACCGGTGCACTCAAGGAATAAGATTTTTCATACAAATTAAAAAGTCCAATAATTCCCGTTCCCGTGAGAATTTCGGGAATTCCTTCCTTAGTGCACCCCTACATCCCCTAAAGAATGTATGTTCCAAATTTTAGCTCTCTACGCCCAGTAGTTACGGCTGTACGTTGTCTGTCAGTGACTCAGTAACTCAATCAGTAACGGAACAGTTTTATATATATTGATTTGTAACTTAATCATGAAGGGATGGGTCAGCTGCTTTACTACTGAAATACCAAGTGAAGAGATTGAGCAATGTGCTTTTACAGGTCCTTATATAGTCAATTTTTTAAACAGGCTGGAAATAGCACGCAGTGAGGCAGGTGAGTATGATCTACATAAAGTACA
The DNA here is from genome assembly GCA_944452665.1 of Stenoptilia bipunctidactyla. Taxonomy (NCBI): domain Eukaryota; kingdom Metazoa; phylum Arthropoda; class Insecta; order Lepidoptera; family Pterophoridae; genus Stenoptilia; species Stenoptilia bipunctidactyla. Next base: position 5,842,181 of record OX101726.1, on the reverse strand, counting down.
CAATTATTTACTTTTTACGCAATCCTTTCAAAAACTCTTGTTGGGGAAAAACATTCAAAGTTCAAAAAGATTTATTCATCTTAGGAATTTCACAAAACACTTCATGAAGTCAGTCATCACATACTTCGGCTTTAGCTAGTTGTTGATAGTTGTTGAATAAGATATTACAGTAGACCAAGAGACAAAAAAGCTGGCGAAAAAAGCTCTTGGCACTCTTTTTCAGTCAGAATTATACGAATTAATACAAACACAAGAAAGCTAATTGTGAGAGTCAATGTCATGCCACAGCCAAATTGCCTACATACTAGGTGCATTGAGCTATGTATGTACAACACGAACTCATGACAAACTGGGACCAGAGTGTTTAAACAAGAATGGAATAAAATAGTCATTGTATCATCAGCAAAACGACCTGGCACCGCTAACAGCATCGGTTCACGAGTATAACGCAAGCACCAGCCATCACCCTCCTCAACCATATTTTAGGGAAGGGAGTGACCCGACACCCGACGCTACCACTAGCCATGCCGCCTGAGGGAGCATGACGTTCTTGCTGTTGTCTTGACAAGAAAATAAGTGAGTGGAACAGTCACCAGTATGCCATATGTATACTGCACATTATCACGGACAGGACTATTCTAGCGAATAAACCTGATATCGTGCTAATGGACCGATCGTCGTCTAAGGTGTTTTTGGTGGACATAACTAATCCGCATGACGAGAACCTCGTGAAGGCCGAGACCTAAAAGCAACGCAAGTACTTGGACCTTGCACACGAGGTAACCGAAATGTGGGAAGTTATGTCCACTGAAATCATCCCGATTGTAATATCCGTAAAAGGTTTGACACATGCCACACTGGTAAGACACCTTAAAAGGCAGAGATTTGGCGGCGGTTCGCTTCCAGCACGTATGCAGAAAGCGGTATTGCTCGACACTGCCCGAATCGTTCGCCGGTTTCTTTCTCTCTTGCCCTGATACCCAACCGACTGGTCCGATTGTCGGGTCTTTTCCGCCGAAAGGCGTGAAGCTGTAATCCACAGACAATCACACCAACTACATGGCCCCAAGTAAGCATAGCTTTGTGTGTGAACCATGTAGCGAACTAGGGGGAACCTAGAATATAAATACAAAAATAGATAAACACCCAGACACGGAACATATTTTTTTTCTTGTTCCGTTTGGGAATCGAACCCGCTATCACTGGCGTCTGAGACAGACAGGTTTACCCTATCGCCAAAGAGTTCGTCAATCTATCATATGCAGCCAAAGAAGCTACCTTACGTTGAGGCTCATTATTTTGCATTTTTTAATTGTTTAATTGTAAGGGTTTTTTGGTCAACTGAGTCTAACGCTTCTAGTTGAAACTTGGCAGAACCACCCTAAACGTGACTGCTAGATTCCATACGAGATGGAACTTGGACTTGTATAAATGACCGAAGTACCGCCGGAGCTTCGAGTAGATTCTCGACTTTTTGGAAACCAATTGAGCCATAGACGTTTTTGTTGATAAACACTCAGATACAATCCGGTGTAGAACGTATTTCTTTGTTTGTATACGTATTAATATGAGATATCCAGCCACTAAGATCATCTGGTCTCGAATATTACGGGAAGTGCTGTGCGGTTTAAAGCCCATCTCTAAATTTCTTCAACGTTCCTCCTCAGATTGCAATTATAGTATATTTTTTAAGTAAAGTATAGTTGGAACGTATCCTTTCTCTCGTGATTTGTGGGAACACCGGGTAACATTAGGTGTTGATACCTATACAAATCTGGTAACTCACATGCTTATTTGCTCCTTATGATATAAATGAGCAATTTGTTTGAAACGGGTACAGAGCAGCGTCATGTAAGGTAGGCAATTCAGTTTTGACTTTCATCTAACAACTCTGGAAACTGTCGAACTTGGTATAAGCCTAACTTAGGTCATTGTACTGCCTTTTAAGACCATTAATTTTAATGGTTTTAGTCATATTGAATTTCAAAATGTAGAGCACAGAGTATTTTTGTTGGTAAATGAACCTCCATTTGACCTCATTCTTACTTGCAGTTTGATGAAAGTGAGTCTGAAGATAGAAGTAAGAATTACTTTTTCGTAAATCCCTCCCCTGAACACGTCATCGCCGGCCTGATGATACTAAGTGACTTATTACTCGTATTTATATGTGAGTGGTCGCTAGCATACCAGATTTTGATGTGATTTTAACATCAGTTACATCAACTCAACTCAAACTCAAAAATTCTTTATTTCGTAAGTATTTAAATACATTTGAAATAAGTCAAATAATTTACAAATTGAACTGAATCTACCACCACTTCGGAAAGTCGATCTGTTGAGAAGAAGTGGCAACAAACTCAACAGATTACATATGAGTGTATATCTCATGTGCCTTAATTTTTTTGAATGTATTTGGTGGATTTCATTAGGTTTGTAGTCTCGGCGTAGGTGCTTGATAACCACTAAGCTATATGTATAGGTATCTAGAGTTTTATTTCCCATATAACTGCACAATATAGTAAAGGAAAAAAATATAAAGAAGGGATAAAGGAAAGAACAGAAAACAAGTTTTGTCTATAATAAAATATATTAAATTTCACATAGTTGAACTATTTGCTACCTTTGAATGATATCACTTAACTCACTATTCTAGACATGCAAAAATATATCTCTAAAATATTTATGTATCAAAATATGATATATTTTTATATAATTATTTACAATTTTTTAATTTACACGTCTTATAAAAAGCTATTATATAATAATAATCTTTGCGTTTGGCCGAATGTTGACTATTTTGAGTGTTGGACAATTTTACAGCATTTTCACAGGTAACAAATAATAGCAGCAGCGTCCAATAGGCGTGCGGGTGATACTGATATATACCACGCACAAAGGCTTTATTTTTAAGTTTTGTAAGACAATAATTATGAATATTCTTTAAGTTAACAGGGTTGTATAACGATCTCAACCTTAATATGAGCCTACTGTAGGTGACGGGGATGTTTATAAAAAGTGAGATTTACTTAAACTTCTCAGTAGGTTTTGGATGAAAACTATATTTTAAATTCTAAACAGTTTCGATATTTGAATGGCCGTAGGCCATATTCTCTTTTCATAGGCCACATAGGCCGTATTCTCTTGTCGGTTAGTTATTTGTGATTTTATACAATAGACTTAAAAATATTAATAAAAATAAAAAAAACATAAAAAATATTAATAAGGAAAAAGAAATGTTTGCCCATGAATAATATTTACATTACGGAGCTAGTGGAATTATAACAAATAGTAAGTATATGGAATTTTAATATTTGACTTTTAAATGACTGTTTAATGACGGATGAAATTCGCATAAATATGAACTTGAAAAAGACGATGAAAAAATATTGTCATAGAAACGGCAAGAAACCCTACTATAAATACTTATAATATAAGAAACGGTACTGTGCGAATTAGGTGACGGCACGTAGAGTAGGTTAATTATATTTTTTGACAAAATATAAACTTTTTACATTAATGAAACACCCTGGTTGATATTAAGTATGTGCAAATCTTCAAAACGTTTATCATTAACCCTCTATGCCTTTATTCTGCAGTTTCAGGACTTGTGATTTCTCTTTATTCCTTTAATTAGAATTGTGAGGCAGCAAACAGTATATAACATAGTAATTTATAATATAAATATGCCAATAAAAATAAAATAAAATACATTTATTGGACTCCTCTTGTGTCTTTCATTCCTAAACTATTTTTCAACCCTGGCCGTACCGTCTAGTATTTTGAATCTTTGGCTTCATCATTTGCCAAGTCAAAAACATATGTCATGTTCTGCTTATAAATATGGTCATAAATAGTATAAAACTGTATATTTTTTCAAATCTCTACCTAGCAAATCTAATTTCTTATTTTTATAGGCCTTTCAATTTTTTTTAAATCTAAATATATGCCTTTTCTACAGTATGTTCCTGAACAATTCTAAATTCTCGTTTACAAATTACAATGCATAGGCCGATTAGTAAGTCTTAGCACATAATTATAAAGCTTACATATAAAGTCCTAATCACTGTTAACATTACAGCTGCTACTAGTGCAAACAATATTTTTACATAACATAATAAATAAAATCATTCGATGCATATAAGCGTTAATATTCATATTCTTCTTTACAGCCAAGTTATCGATATCAAAGAAATATCACTGAGTGTAAAATTAAGTTCGCAGGATTCATTATACAAGTTTTAAACCGATTTTATCACTTTTTTATTGTGCCACATTTCGATGAAGTTAAAAGGCACATTTAAAGGGGAACATATAGATGGGCCTTAATATTTATGGCATAATTAAACGCAATAAAATGATTTACAAACGTCCTTCAACTGAATATTACTTAATTTAGTAAATGTCAGTTCAGTTGATCGTTGCAAATTATTTACAGTATGACATTTCATTGATCAACCCAGTCACTCAAAAAGGTTATATTGCGATTTTACCCTTTGTTCACATTTAACTTGGCTGAAGGTGGATCAATCAAATAGAAAAGTTCGATTCGGCTTCCAGCATCCCAATTATCTGATCGATCAGTCAATCACGCCGAACGGTAAACGCCGCAGTCAAATTATTGCAGAGGATAAATTGACCAATTACCTACGTAGGCCTTATTTTATTAACAGATACATCAGTTTGGTTAAACGCACAATGCTGTGTCTAGCTATAGTAGGTTCCATACGTCAGGTGGACGTGAGAATATTGACATATAAAAGGAAATCGAGCTTTTTAGGTTATTAGTTACATTGTATTAAAATCCGGAAGTAAGAGATCCGGTGAGATATTTAAGAGACAGAGATACGTGTTGTTGGGTATAGAAAACACTATTTATAATTTTTATACAGTTCGTTCTTCAATTAACCGCCTCTACTAGAAACAATACAGCCAACCCTCGAAATATCGAATATCCAATATGACATAGCTGTACAAACATCAATATATAGTAAGATGAAATCGTATTAAAATCACGTGCCATTACTGATTGATGATTGATCAATCACAAGGTTGAGTAGAAGTCAGTGCGATTGAGCGCCTGATGCGGGTCGGCATCGCCGCAGCAGGCGCAGGGTAGTCAGCGCGCAGGCGCGCGGCGAGCACAGACTAATAAGGAGAACAAGTTCAGACGGACAACTCCCTTGTCATAGATGTCGGTCTATACGAGGCTCACATATTGATTTTGACAGCTTGTTTTTTTTTAAATGTTATTCTACACAATGAGGTGTAGCAGTTTTTTTTCTACGGACATGGCAAAGAACTTTCTTAGTATGTTATGCCTATAGGTAATTCCTTTGCCAAATAATAAAATTTACAAATAAATAAATATGGGTCTGGATGTTTTTCTATATAAAAAATATCTATGTGTTTATATATTTCTTAAGTTTATTTATCCGTTATCTAGTATCCATAGCACAAGTTCTTAATGAGACTTAATTTAGGCTAGACAATGTGGTGTGATTAAATAAATTTTTCTGACAATCCAATTACAAATCCAATATAGGTATATAATTTCAGTCCTCGCTGTCAGTATATTTCAGGTATTGTTGAGCTATAGTTAGGTACTTCGTTTGGTATATTTTCTTGGAAATTCACATAAGGGTAACACAATTTTCACAACTTATACAATATTTTTATAATTTATTTATAATTAAATTCATTTACACATCAATTCACAAAGATTGTTATTGTGTCAATCTCTACAAAGATTGTTCAATGGGGAGTTTTCTGACAGCTCATAAAAATTAGTTCAAAACACCTCTATAGATGGCACTTTTAAAAAGCCGAAGGCGTTAAGTCTGTAAACTATAATGTAGTTAAGTGGTATCTACCATCTATGGTTATTTATACGTTCAATTTCTGATACAGACATCAATTCATTTATTTTACTTTTAAAAACGCAGTGTGGAATAAATTCTTCGCCTTCGCCATTTGTAAAGCGCCATCTATCGAAACCTTTTGTACCAATTTTGTACAGTTTTGTTTTTTTAATGAGCTGTCAGAAAACTCCCCATTCGAATTGAAACTTTAAATTCAATCAAACTATTCAACCAATTCAAGCAGTCAAGTGTCAATATCATTATGTGAGCCCATGGACAATATCCATAGACTGACTGATGCTAATATACACTATGGAGATTACCAGCCGTGGCGGCGAGCCACTCGGATGAGGACGGGGCCGGCGCGTACGTCCTTGAACAGTCTGATGGCTTCTCCGTGCGTCAGTCCAGCGGTTACTCTCGAATTCACTGATACTATTTCGTCACCTGAAATTAAAGATTATTGGTTGAATTTTTTGGGAATTATAAAGCCTTTTCTGCCAAAAGCCATCATTACACCTTTTATTGAGCAAATACGAATATAGAGGTATGAATAAATAATACGTAAACGTAAAATTTAAATACAATAAATAAATTGTAGTTACTTAATTGAAATAAATTGGTGAAAATTGAATATACATAGTGCACAATGGCTTCCGCACTTCGAGTTAATTGACTGATAAGGCTTTTATATTATCGGGTTTATTGACTTATAAATTACCGAAATTAAGCTATTTGTAACTTAAATCGTTTTCGTGGGGAATATACCTACCTACCTACCTATAGCTACCTACCTTTTAAAAATTAAAATGATAGCGGCTAATATGTATAAAGACTTATGCTGTATCTGAAGCACGATCTATATGGCTTCTACAGAGTAAATGGAATAATTAATTTGAAGATAATTTATAAAAATACTTATTTGAAAATGATGTCATACGGAACAGTTTATCTTTCATACTCATCAACTACTAACCACTATTACTGCGTTTACAATTTGTAATGTTGCAATTTGAATAATATACTTATGTATATTCAATGTTATTTTAACAAATACATAATATGTGAAAGTACTAGTAGATATTAGCCAATAAATTGCATATTAATCTTTATTTACAAGAGCAATTACTAAACTTCTTCGTTTTTTCTGTAATAATATTTAAATAACCTACATAACATTAAAATTGCGGTCATAATATCATACAGGGTGTTTGTTATTTGCTTATTATAATAAAAACAATTGCTATGGAGACATAATTATAATTACCGAACCTATAATTTTATAATGTGTTTATTTATGGATAACAATTTTATTATTGTTCGTGCCTACTACATTTCTCGTATTTTGTCATGACTTAACAAAACACCCTGCACATCATTTAATTTTTAATCAACATAGCACATGATTACATACTAATGATGTTATAAAAACTATATGTTTACCGTTTATAGAAAACTGGCTATCAAATCCAAGAAACGCAACGGAACTCATTAAGGTTTTTACACGGTTTGACAGAACTGATTTACATTTTAACTAGTCATTAAGAAAAAATTACTAGAATCGAGGCATCATAGCTGTATATGTTAAAGTCAGGTGGGAAGTAATGATCAAAGTCAACTTCATTATATAGTCATAAAAAATAGCCAAAAGCGATCACAAATTGCTCTATAGCCTTTATTTGAACAAATATAGATAGAAATTTATAGACTTGTTGGTGGCAGTTTAATTACATACATGCATAACGTCACGCCTGTATCCCTTATGGGGTAGGCAGAACACGAGAGGTTACAAGACCATCTGATGTCACGTTTGACAAATTTGGAGGTATTATAAAGATGGAGAGAGACTATTTTAGTTACAGGGGATCAGCCTATCATCCACAAAAACGCCTTTAAAACCTCTGTCCTTAACTGACTTTTACAGTATGCCCGGGAAGAGAAGCAGCTGGCACATTCTATGTTTTTCTTTCGCTCCCAGTCCAACTTGGAAGAAAAATACTCTTTTAAAAGTTAAATAAAATTAATAATAAAAAAAACTGAAAACATGGGCTGTTCAAATCTTTGGTTGTTCTTTGCAAAGTCAACTTAGGAATTCCGTTTTATTATTTTTAATGTGACGGTTTTTATTAATAAGAGGACCAATAAACAAGCAGGTGTATTAACTTTCTACAACGTATTTATTGCAGCTGCCTGTACACGTTATTTAGTTCAATGTTTTATTGAACATGTAACAGCAAATTATACGTCTTAAATAATGAAGTTTTATCATCATTGTTGCGAAATTGCAACGAGTTATAGCACATATGATTGCCAGGTAATGCTCATAAGCTGGTCGTTTATTGCATTTTAATAACATATTTCTTAAAACTTAAACGAGCTTTAACTATTCGTCGTTGATTATTTTTTTAATAATTTCAAATCGTTAGGACTAGTATTTTAAGTCAAGTGCCGTAAATGAGGAACAAAACCCAAAAAATATAAGCATTGAATTGACTAGCACAAATTAGAGAGGTATAAATCATATCGAATGAGATTGTTAATTGAAATTGTGATCAAGTTTTGTTACAGTTAACTAAAAAAGATTGAAATAAAAGTCAGATGGTAATATTTCTAACAAGGGTTTTAGCTGGTCCACGCACACCACTAATGTTGAACAACAATTTATATTTGTTACATTGGTTGTAGTGATAATGAGGTAGTGAGAAGTTTACCTTCTCGCAGTAATCCGGACTCAGCAGCCTGTCCATTGTTGAAGATGGTCTTGACGAAGATGCCCATGTCGCCTCGCGGAGAGTCCTTCCCGCCCACGATGCTGAACCCGAGACCTTTACCGCCTGCTGACTTCGTGAATCGAACCTGGGAATATATTAATAAGAGTTTGTTAATTTTAATCATCATACATACATACATCACGCCTGTATCCCGTATGGGGTAGGCAGAACACCAGAGGTAATAAAACCATCTGATATCACGTTTGACAAATTTGGAGGCATTATAATAGTGGAGAGAGACTATTGCAGTGACAGATGTCAGCCTATCGCCCACAAAAAAGCCTCCCATAACACCTCGTTCCCTTAACTGACTTTTACAGTAGGCCCGGGAAGAGAAGCAGCTGAAACATTCTATGTTTTTCTTTCGCTCCCAGTCCAGCATAGAAGCATCATTGCCGAGTTATTCATTTATATCGAACTAGCTGTCTTGCAAGTATGTGAAAGACTCGATGACGATTAAATGTGAAGATAAAAAGTATGCAATTTTCTATCCTTTGATATGTCCTATCAATGTGAGAAATATCATATCAATCAGTCACTTTCCACATTTTTAATATTACTAGCTGTTTCTCGCGGTTTTAATCGCGCAATTACTAATCCTGCGGGAATACCGTGGTAAAAAGAAGCTTTTAAGCTATTCCAGGTTGTTGTACACAATCACTATGCTATTTTTTTCCAAATCTGTTGAGCCAACAAACATCCATACATCCAGCCAAATGTTTCACATTTATATAAAGTAACAATAAGACTATAAATGTTCTCGATCTTGAGGGATTTGACTGGAATTGGAAAAAGTATAAGATTAAAAATCTTATAACAAGGTTAACTTTTTTATTACTTGTATGAGCTTCGTGAAACGTGTTCAGAATATTATCGCTTTTTAAGATATTATTATCTCTATCCAGTATTATTGATATACACATTTGAAAACTTTAGGTGTCACGCTCTGAATTTAAAATGTCTGTCGTTGTTTTAAAAGATACGTGTATCTTTTCGACACTTCATTTTCAGCTGATATAAACCTAAACACTGTATCTAAGCAGTTGTGTTTGCATCTTTATGCGGTAACAAAATGGTGCCGCCTTTGGCATTACACTGCGAACAGGTAAGAGATAAAAACTTTGAAAACGAAACTATAAATACATGGTCATTTGATTGCTTAGGCAGTAGCCTTACCATCTACGTGCTATGTATAATTAATTGACCACTCACCTCAAAGGAATGCGATCGATCTTGTGGCTCGGGTGTGGGCGCGGGTGGGCGCTTTATTCTCTGTCCAGCAGGTGGCGCGGGCGGCGGCCGCGGCGATCGCGGCGTCGCACTCACGCGCAACTCCGACACTCCATTACGAAGCTGCTGCATTGTATCTGGCCGAGGCTGAACACGTGGCAACTTATAAGGCTCTTCCCATATCCTTTGCGTATCTCCATTTATTATCCTATCGTAACCATTCCTATACACAGGCTCAATCTCTACATTTTCACTGTATGGGCGACGATTTCGAGTTTCGAAACCGTTCTTTCTGCGCTCTGGTAAATACGTACAGTCCACGACGTCTCTGTTTTCATCGTCTTGCACAATTAGAGGTGCTCGGTCGCGAGCGGCTTGCGTGTTTTTATTTCGGTAAACATTTGGGGAACTACATCTTCTTCGAAGCGTTGACTGTCTCGGGGGAGAGGATGAAGGGGGGTGGTGCACTGCCGTTGGACTCGGGACGTAGAATGTGGCAGGTTGTTGCGGTGCAGGGGTCAGGACATCATGCGCTGAGAGGGCTCGTCTCCGCAAGCCTCCACCTAGTTTCCCTAAAGCTCGCAAAATATCAGGAGCACCACTAGTTACACGTAAAGAAGCAGTTGTATAGACTTTTCCGCGATGTCTAAAAGACAGTTTGGAAGGTGGTGCGGGTGAGCACTGCGTCGGCGGGCGAGGGGGTGAGGGCGAGCAGCGAACTGGACTCGGCTCACGATTCCCAGACCCTGGTCGGAGACGTGAACACCGTCGCCTTAGTTTACGCCAGCGTTGCGATAGATTAGCGTTCCAGCTTTCTTCTGAAATTCATAAACAAACAAATCTTACTATCGTGCTAATATGCTTTTTGAAAGTTATAATTAACTACGGAAGTTGAAGTAAAGTATGTAAACAGTAGGTGTTTACCTTTCTTGTTAGTGTCGGCATCGGAGGCGTAGTCGTGGGCGCGCGGGGGCTGCGCGGGCGGCGAGGCGGGTGCGGCGAAGCTGTGGCGGAGGGGCGTCATGCGCAGCAGCCGCGGCCGGTCGCCGCGAGAGCCCCACGCTGGCGCACCCATCGCTGTAACACAAAAGAACAGCGGCCATTTAATACACCATTTAGATAGCGTTTGAGAAATTATAAAGATTTTCGGCAATATTACCTACGTAGGTACTCTTCTCAAGCAAGTTTATAAAATTTGTATTAAATAAACTTAGAAATTATAGGCTGATTTTAAGATTTCTTTCAGCATTATAGACCAGAAATTTCAGGCTACATTATACCGCGCGAAATATCTAGTGACAAACACAAAGAAACCTAGCACTTGCGAGACTAGACTAGATAAACGGACGAGACAGAAAACTCTATTACAAATTACAAAGCAGACCACTTGAGCACGCGCTTTACAAAGCCTGCGCACGATTGAGATAAATGAATTACGAGTAGAGACAATTGGATAGTCTCTGTATGAGACATACATAATGAGTAGCAACCCGAGAAAGATCAAGACTGGTCCAATGAACTCTTACGCGACGGACTGTAACAATGTCAAAGAACTATTACAAGGGAATTAAAACTTCTAAGAAAACTGCGAAGATTAACACAACACATTGCAAAGGTAAGCAATGTCAAATTGCAGTTAAAATTAACACAGTATGAAGCGCTGGGAAGAAACGATTATAACATTGTTTGGATTGTTCTCATTCGCCTTATTAAAAACAGTGCTCTGCGTCATCTACCATTAAAAGGTCTGGGTTTGTTAACCCAAAATTATCACGCATCGCTAAATATAGACGATTATTAGAAGTTGAATGGTTAAGACCGATGGTTTACAACGGTTTAGTTGATAAGACAGACGTTGCTTTAATAGCGGTGCACTTTCATCTAGTAGCCAGAGGCAGTAAGGCCCTGTAATAACACTCCCTTTATAAACTAATGGGTACTTATGATTATTCCGTCCTAATATATAATGATGTATTTAACTCAAGAATCTTAAACGGTAGTTGTGGTTTGTGCAACAAATGTATACTTATACTAGAGCTTAGGTTAGATGCGTGGTGTAAATAATTTACATAAGTAATCTGTGATTAGCCGTAAAATCATGCATGACTGAAATTATAACTTCAGGTAGGTATTAATTTTATGACTTTTCTATTCGCCTTTAGAATTTGCAAGGGTATTGTCCGAAAGAGTTGAACGGTTCTAATTAAGGTTAAAGGAATAGATTAAAAAATATTTCATGTCACATATACATTTCCCACTGTTCTATTGTTCTCTAGTGCGACGTATATTGGTTAGAAAAAAATATTGACAAAATATTACTGCAAATAAGTGTTCCAAAAAATCCTGCGCATAGAATAATGATTCATTATCAGAGGTTCAGCAAGTCCTTCTTTCAGTGACACACATTAAACATTAATATTTATACCTATTAGAGCGCAACAAACTAATATCAGCGCTTTCTTCATATTTAAATATTCAAAAGAATGTCAAGAACAAAAACATAATACGTAAATTAGTCATATGTTACTCATAAGCGAATATTTATTCGAATTTTTAGTTATTTTACCATCCAAGTAGGTACGCGATTGGATTTAGATTGAAAAATACACAGGCATTTTGTTCTGTGTTGTGTATCTGGTTTTCCAATATAAAACCACATTTTTTCTACGATTTATACATGCATGCAATAAATTGAAAGAAAAAGATTAAAAAATAGTTAGGTAGGGTTATAAGGGTCAGGGTTGAGATTTCGTTTCTATTCCACTGTGTCGTTTCAGTTTTAAGGTTAGTTTTATGTAAGCTCTTTTGAGAGTTCTCTGGGACAGAAAATTTTCAGCAAATCTTTTTATGACTCGTAATTAACGTATAAGTATTAACGTATAAGTAATTAAGCATAAGCATTATCCACGTATATACATAGAAAGACAGCGCACGGAAACTTAAACAAATATTGAATTTCAAGACGCCAAACCCACACTTTACCAAATTTCGAACTATACTTTGTTTATTTAAATATTTAATCAAAGTTTTGGTTAGTTGCAGTATTTGAGTAGCAGTTAGCGTAAGTCCCTGAGCCCTCGCCCACTGCAGGCCCTGCGTGGGCGCTGGCTCGCAAACAACTACATCCGGCCAACACTCAGACCCTTCTGTTAGGTAGCACTAAGTGAGTTAACGTTAATAGGTACTGTAATTTAAGATTGTAGCCGTATCTTTGAATATGATGAGGCTAAGAAAATGTTACTACTTATAATAGTAAAGGGGAAAATAACTTTATGCGTCCTTTTAAGCATATTTGCTGGCTTGAGACGACTGGTATTCGGAATAGTTAAAGTTGATTTTATGTAAGCATATAAATAGGTTAACCAATGAAAATAGTATTAAATTGACTTCAATCACTGTCACTGGTAGATTTTTTTTTTTTTATAAGTGACTAAACCCGCGTTTGACCTCAATCTCACCTGATGGTAAGTGACGATGAGGTCGAAGATGAAAGCACACGGGTTTAGGAAGGAACTGGCTCTTTATACAATATTGCCGGAACACATTACCGCCGGAGCGGTAACATTTTGCGGCAGACTTTATATAAAGGGTGGTCGCTAGCCAGGCGGACCCAGAAGGAATCCTACCACCAAGCGAATAACTTTCTAATACCTTATTAATTCCCCAAACTGACATTGTCAACATTAACTTTTTTTGTTAGCTACTTACCTAAGTATTACTTAAAAAGTAACAAAACCCTCATTTTTATTTTGCTTGCATATTGACGTCGAAGATAGATTAAAAAATATGTTTAAAAAAATACGGTCTCAGTTGCCGTTTCATTCCTAGCTAGGTCAGTTTGATACACCTACAAACTTTTCGACAGTCGACAACGATAAATCGGGCCTTTTATCGATATTTTCTTAGAATTTGGCACTTATGGTATCAAATCGAGTAATTCTGTCTATTACGTTGCACATGTTAGCTAACATGATAGGATAAAATAATATTTATCTTGTCGATTCGAGTTTTTATCGATAGTCGCATGTTAGCCCTGCAGGCGGGGCATAAATAACCTATTTTATCCTGTCATGTTAGCTAACATGCGCACCATAATAGGTATATTAAAATAAAATTACTCGATTCGACACCATGATTAAACCCACAGAACCAAAGATGCCATGTTCTAAAAAAATACATAGTCCTACTTAGTGCCATATTAATATTAGGGTCCGATTTATCGTAGTCGTTGGTCGCATGCTAGCCCGCCCCGCCGTATTGACTAACTAAAGAAGGTGTATGATCGAAAGTTTCGCTGCGCGGTCTCCAAAACGCAATGAAATAAAGCCTTTGTTTGGCTTATTCATAAGTTATAATTAGATCCTGTGCTTGTGTAGTGAAATTTGTTTAAAGTTTGCTTGCGAAATAGTTTATCATCTGTCTGCGATAAGCAGATAAAGTCATTTCTATCAACTATAAGCATGGTAGAGATTACGCTCTATTTGGTAAAATACTAAGTTTGTTTTATCAACTAATATAACAAAATAGGAGAGTTTGTTTAACAATTTGTTAAGTTTATTACCTCTTGAGTATTGTTGTAGTTTATATTGTCAATATTATTGACATCAATATTATTTTACGGTTCCTATCGATAGTTACGTAGGTGAAACTTAGCGTTTATTGTTGTTGTATCTTTATTTTAAAGAAAATTGCTATTTATTCAGATTTTATTTTATATCTATATTAAAATGCAGAGAAAGATACTTTTACACAGAAATCATGAGTATAAGTTAGTAAAACATAATTAATGAAATTACTTTTTTTAAACGTAATTCTATTCATAACCATCAATACGGCTCGTCCGGCTAGTGACTAACATTTCTTAAACATGTAGCAATATAGCTCAAAGTCAAAGTCAAAAATATCTTTATTTCGTAGGATATCTTTATACACTCGAAATAGTCAAACTATTTAAAAATTGAACTGAATCTACCACCACTTCGGAAGGTCGATCTGTTGAGAAGAAGTGGCAAGAAACTCAACAGCAAGAAAATCTTTTAAAAATACACAATAACAATTTTCAGCTAGCGAATCTCATATTCTTGCATCCGGTTATCTTTATTATTACGAATATCGTCGCTCTAGAGATGTTTCGTGTTCCGTGTTTGCGTGTTCCGTAGTCCCCATAACACTTACCATCAGGTGAGATTTAGTATACCCATACGTATTTTTTTCTATCCGGGTGTTTATGCAAGTGCCCAATCACAAAAAGGTTCCTTATGTTCCCGGAAAAGATGGTGTTAGCGAGGGTTTTCTACTTAACGAACAAGTCATAAAGGTTTAGCTGTGTTGTGAGAGGTTTCGACTCTATGCTCGGTGGAGTAAGTTGAAAATTCCAAATAGCTAACCGCCGTTGGCCTTAAAACATCACCTGTAGTCTAAATAACAGTTTTATTGTGAGTATGTAATTTTTGCGCACATTTCAACTCCGTTTTAGGAAATAAGTTGTAGATGTTAATAAGGTCTTGTTATTTGTTGTGACAGATTATGTTATCCTCTGCGGATTTAGAGAATTCGTGCCGGTTTGGAAAAAATGTTGTTAGACGAAGATCGATTCCAAAAAACAAATTAGTAACGATAGAAAAGTACTAAAAGTGTTCTATTATTGTTTTTTTATAAGAAAGCAAATTTGAAATTCATTGGAAAATAAACTTTCCTATCATTGAAAATCAAGCTATTGGTTTAGTCTTGTAAATTGCAATAGAAAAATATAATTTGCTTAAGTAAGGTAGTTTCAGACAATCTATAAAAATATTTACAGCTATCAATAATGAAATAAAAAAAAAAAACAATAATAAATGTATAAATAATATTTGAAAAATAAGTTCCATTGAGTCTGCGACGCGACGATGATGATATCAACAACATGCCTCTTTAAGTAATTCCAGACGGGCAGGTCCGGGTGATGTAAATCAACCCGGCATTTATTACCAAGAACATTCATATGCAATAAGCACGTGCCCGTCTGCACTACACACAATTATCCTACCCAAAAATGATCCTTAATGTAATGTAATAAAGATGATAAAATACTGTAATAGTGCCGTTGCGTCCGCGCACGGATATCCGCTCAGTCGATCAACCGCAGGCGCAGGCCATTATAATCACAGCCTGAATTATAAGATGCGCAGTTATACCACACCTTTTTATTATGTTAAAGATACGGACCTTGTAAAATAACGATCTTTTAATTATTGTGTAGGCTGTGGCGTGCTAGTTCTAACGGTTATAAAATGAAGTTGCCAGTGTGAAATAATAGAGCGCTGGCAGCACGCGAGACCACAACGTTTTTGTTTTATGGAGTCATAAAAAAGTTCTGGTGAAGCAGCTCTTGCGTTCGGGTGTTATGGGATAAATGAGGCATATGGCACAACAACACGGGTTTCACTTTAGTTTTGAAATGTTGCGTGCTTGACCACGAGACTATCGACGTTACGTAGAAAGTTAATCATTTTTTCGACACATTGATTGGTACATGTAAGTGATCTACTCAAAAGCGTCTCGAAAATTTTAGAGGATTCTTAATTTTATTGAAAGAATGGCTTTAACTTGATTCTTAAATATAGGAAAAAATAATTTGAATACGATGTTTCGATGCCTTTTCAGCTTCAGTAAAAGCGTGGAACATACATCAAAGGCAAACAAATAGCCTAACAAAATTATTATAGTAATTCAAGATTCAAGGCGCCCGGGTTTTTAATTTAAAAAAGTAATAACCTGCTACAGAAAAACCATCACACTTTTTTGCAAATTTATTCCATAACAAAGTCTAGTTGCAATTTAAACCCTTTTTTTCAAGCAAATACAGTAAAAACTAGACGCAAAATCCATTTAAACTCTGCAGAACCTCATTAGACACAAAATTCCTTATTGTTCGCTTTGTTAAAAATAACGCTGAAAAATTCTTCACTTCACTGTTAAAGGTGGAATTTAAGTGTGAGAATAGCATGACTAATATGAGTAATACATTTCTATTGAACTTCAGGCACTGGCAAATGTTTTGGAATCTCCTTAAAGGGCAGACTGACATGTTTAAAATAAGTAATAAGTAAAGTGGCATTATGACAAAAACAAGCATGCGCATTCAAGCTATTGTTTCTAAAGCAAATAGATATACCAAATCAAAGCATGAACATACAACAATTATAACCACATTTGAATGTATGTCGCAAGCAAACAAAACGAGCTGTACACGTGCTAGTTTCAATGATTCATTGTAAACCACAAAATGCAATTTCAGCCGAAAACACAAACAGATACTTTGAATTCTATTGCATCATATCCCATACCAAAACTGGGCAAATATGCAAATCCTCTAATCCGAATAGGCAATCCGTCCAAGTCATACATTACCGCGTTATTAGCATTCTGGAACATTCGGGACGTGACAAACAAATGCATTGCAACCGGCAGCCAATCTGCCTTGTCGAATGGTCAATAGCTCTTGTAAATTGTGCTCGATCGTTTGTGCTCGTATATAACCGGGTTTACCGTGGTATTCGATCTTTATAACACCGAGCTTAACGTAACGAATAGAAGAGATATGTTACCAGAGTATTGGTAAATCTGAAAGTTTATAACTTGAGCAGAACTCATAAAATAGTAGTGCAACGTTTATTAAAACATTCGCACGAAAATTTTTAAGTATACGTGAAACCTTGGTAAAGAACATATTTTTGGTTATTAAATTATGGTACATAATAGAAGATAACGTATGTAAGCACACAGATAAGCCATTGTAGCCATGGACACAATAAAGCCTTTGGTGACAATGATTTAGTGAGCCTAACGTTACGCCCAGCTATATGAAACGATACACACAGGAGACGTGATTTTTAATTTTACTAAATTTGCTTAAAAGCTCCAGAAGGTATTTATGCTTCAACATTAACCTGCAGAAAGTTTTCACTAAGACTAATAACCTAACCACCATATGTTTACAAAACAAATTACAAAGGCTATCATCTCAAAATAAATACATTATTATGAAACAAAAGCTGTATGCTTAAAATATGACATCAAAGGTAGATTTTAGGTGTATTTCACCACAGGTAATTGAACTCAACCTCTGCAGTAAAGGCCATAAAGTAACAATTTCAGGTTTCACAAACGACTAGACTGGCGATATTAATTTCCCCAGTTGTTGACCGCAGGGCAGCCATTAATCTCCAGGGAGCCCGTGTGGACATTTCCCAGTAATTAAATTCCGGTAAATGGCATGGGGGAGATATTTGCCAGTATAAAAACAAAGGGGACCATATTGGATTTCGATATGAATCGCCCATTACGAGGTTATCGCTCAATTTGGTGAATGCTTGAAGAAATAACTAATTGGTATTTGGGTCAACTATGTACCTATTTCTGCTTGGATTTTGTTTATTGTAATAGTATTATTCACTAAAAATGTTTACTTGTGATAAAGCGAATTTCTATAAATACCTAAAAATATTTTATTTCAGGTTCAGGTATTCAAAGTTTGTGCGATAAATTAAATTGTTCTATTGTACTGTAACTATTTCAAAGTATTGATAAATTTTACACAGGTGCAAACAGCCATTCACAAATATCAACTTTGCTTCATTGTATGTTTAGTTATTGTTGAAAATATTGTACGGAATAAACTATACGTATCAAAAACTAACTCTATATAGTAAATAGCAGCTTTCGTCAACGTTAGTAAATCATAGAGGGGAAAATTACCCACGTCTAACGGTTACAGCGTTTTCCCTAATCGCATTTTTCACTGTCGGAAATGCTTCTACACCCACTTTGATGGCTATGACAAAAATGTTAGAAGCAATTATCGTTGCTTCCTATAAATATCGACACAATAAAGCGATTTTAAGAATATATTAAGTTGCAGCTAGCGATTGAAGCAAAAGATTTTGAAAATTGAAACCTAAAAGATTTAAAAAATACAGTTGTTTGCGCTGATGGCGCCGAATAGGGATCTCCTGCTGGCTGGGTACTCTTCAATGAAGACTTTTATGTTTCAAATGTAATTACAACGTTTATTTATTGGAATTATAATACAGTTTAAATTTTAAGGCGTAGGTACGTTGCGAGTTTGCGAATGGGTGTCCGCCGCCGTCGCGCCAATCCTTATATAGTGGCCGCTGCGCCCTCGGTGGTGATTCGCGGAACTTCTGCCGACGCCGTAGTTCCGCATGAGGTTGTAGATGGCGCTCACATACCGGCGGGCCTTGAGAGCTTGTGATCGCTCTCAATTAATGATTCATCTGGAGATGGCCACGACGTCATCGTCATGGCTTGTGACAGCTCCACCGTCCGTGTAATTGCTGTGGACAGGGAGAGGACAAATTTTTGCAAATGCCCTTTTTGTGACTCCGGTAGCTGTACGAATGCTAGCTACTCTGGAGACTCCGTCTCGACCTGGGAACAGAGATAAAATTCTTCCTAGTCGCCACTTCAAGGGCGGAAGATTGTCGTCTTTGATGACGACCAGCGTCCCCGGTTCGATGCTCGTCTGAACCGTTTGCCACTTGGTGCGCCTCTGCAGCTCCGTGATGTACTCGCTAGACCAGCGACGCCAGAACTGCTGCCTCAGGTACTCAACCCGCTTGTAATGTGAAAGCGTGTGTGGTGGGGCTGCGATGTCTTCCTCAGCAAGGGCAGTCAGAGGCCGACCAATCATGAAATGAGCTGGAGTGAGGGGGTGAAGGTCGTTGGGATCTGAAGACATAGGGTATAAAGGTCGGGAGTTGAGGACGGCTTCTATCTGTGCTAAGACCGTACTAAACTCCTCGAAAGTTAAATGAATATTACCTATAACGCGATTTATGTGATGTTTGCAAGTTTTTACCCCGGCTTCCCACAAACCCCCAAAATGTGGTGCATAGGGTGGAGAGAATTTAAATTCGATTTGTTGATCTGACGCATAATCAAGAATGGATTGACGATTGTTCACTAACATAGTATTGAGTTCTCTAGCCGCTCCAACAAAGTTCCTGCCCTGATCTGAAAATATTTGCAAAGGCTTTCCTCTGCGAGCTATAAATCTTTTTAATGCTAAAATATAACTTTCAGTTGACAAACTAGTAACCAATTCTAAGTGCAATGCGCGTGTTGTGAAGCAAACAAAAATACATAAGTAACATTTCTCAAGTTTAGCACCCCTGCCTTTCCGGTTTAAAACAAACAAAGGTCCCGCATAATCAACCCCGCATCTAATAAATGGAAACCCTGGATTTAGTCTAGCACTAGGTAAGTTACCCATTATTGGGTGAACCACCTTGCCTCTCATACGAGAGCACATAACGCATTGGTGTACTACCTTTCTAGCTAGATTTCTACCCCCTATTGGCCAATAGCTATCTCTAATATGTGATAATAACAAGAGAGGCCCTGCGTGTAATAACCTAATGTGCTCACATCTAAACAATAATAATGTAAAGTGATGCTGACTCGACAACAATATAGGATGCTTTTTATTGTATGCAAACTCCGAATTTTCTAATCTGCCACCCACTCTCATAATATTGTGATTATCTAGGAAAATATTTAAACTAGACAGATTAGACTTTAATTTAATTGGATTAGTATTAATGAGTGCATTGTATTCAATTGGAAATGATTGCATTTGTACGAGTCTAATTATATAAAACAAAGATTCATTTAATTCACTAACTAACAACGGGCCGGTTTGTCTACTGGGTTTTGATTTTAAGCGTATATTTTTTATAAACCGTAATACATAGGCACTGACGCGATGAAGTCGTTTAAAGTTAGAAAATCTATTAAAATCAAAAATACAATTATTTGAAACATTGCACGACAATATACTAGTAGCGATTTGAGACTTTAATTCAGGTAAAGTTGATTCTTCTTGACACTTAAAATGATCACTATCACTATCAAAACACTGTGACATGTCGTTATTTAAATACTGCGGTCCGTTCCACCATAAATTCGAGCTATGTAAATCTGATAAACTAACTCCGCGTGACACTAAATCTGCTGGATTATTTCGAGAAGTTACATGTTTCCAAATTGCATTGCAAGTTAAATCATTAATTTCAACCACTCTATTTTGAACAAAGGTTTTTAACTGATTTGGTGGCATTTTTAACCACCCTAAAACGATTGTGGAGTCCGTCCACATAACCACATTATCGAATGTTAAACGAAGTGACTTAATAATCTTATCTGCTAACTTTGCGCCTAACAATGCACCGCACAACTCGAGCCGCGGCACACTAACCGGTTTAATGGGAGCTACTCGGCTCTTAGAACATAATAATCTGCATGTGACGTCACCGTTATCACTGCCAGAGCGAACGTAAGCGCACGCGCCGTATGCTGCTTGGCTTGCATCTGAAAAAATGTGCAATTCTGATTTACTATAACTATTACTTAGAACATGTCTAGGTATCGCTATATTATGAAGATAAGTTAAATTGTTAATGAAGTTATTCCATTTTGATAAAATATTTTGAGGAATAATTTCATCCCAACCTACTTTGCAAAGCCATAAGTTTTGTAATAATATCTTGCCTAATATTATAAATGGACTAAGTAATCCTAATGGATCATAAATCTGTGATACAACTGAGAGAATTAAGCGTTTAGTTATTTGACCTTGAATGTTATTAATTTTAGTAGTAAAGTGTAACTGATCACTGTGATTATACCAACCTACTCCGAGCGTTTTACTTTTAATGTTTTCGTTCAAGGATAACTGTTTTGACGTTTCCTTATCCTCTAATACCTCCGGCACAATATCTGTTGCATTACTTAACCACTTCCGCAAAGAAAAACATCCTGAAAGACACGTGTCCCTAATCTTATGACAAGTATCAGATAATTGCACTTTACAGTCACTTCCTGTCAAAAGATCGTCAACAAAAAAATCTTGTAAAATTACTTGCGACACGCGCGCGTCATCGCATTGCAGACCTAACTGTCTCATACAACGTAAGCTAAGAAATGGCGCGGACGCCGTGCCGTAGGTAACAGTATTAAGCTGGTACACACTGAGCGGTTCGTATGAATTATTTCGCCACAAAATTAATTGTAAGTTTAGTTGATCTGTTTGGATTTTTATTTGCCGGAAAAATTGCTGAATGTCAGCGCAAACGACGTATTTGTATTGACGAAAACGAAGCAAAATAGAAAACAAGTCGCTTTGAAGTGCTTGGCCTACCATTTGAATATCATTAAATGATTTACCAGACGATGTTTTCTGACTAGCATTGAAAACTACACGCAATTTGGTCGTAGAACTATCCTCGCGGATTACTCCGTGATGAGGTAAGAAATAATGTGGTGTAGAATAATTTTCAATGCGCGACATGTGTCCCAAGTCTAAGTATTCGTTCATGAATTCGCTATAAATTTTTTTGTATTCCGGTGATCTATTCAATTTGCGTTCGAGAGCAAGGAACCGGGTTTTAGCTATTTCGTAACTATCGCCCAGACTATCGGCTGACTGTTTTAACGGAATTCGAACGGAAAATCGACCGTTTGGTAAGCGTTTATGCGTTTCGACAAACGTTTGTTCACAAACCTTTTCTTCGACCGATAAGCATGAATTTAAATTACTTGGAATTTCCTCAATTTCCCAAAATTTCCTAAGCTGATCGTTTAACTCGGTTTGGAGGAAATGGCATTGCGTTAAGTTATTAGGCGAATATTTATAATTATTTAATACTGGACCAGAAACTATCCAACCAAGTTTAGTATTCTGTAAATATGGCCCAGTGGGTAGACGAAATTTGCCTTTGAGTAGTAAACCCCAAAAGTAATCTGCACCGATTAATAAATCTACCTCCGATGAAGCGTAAAATGAAGGATCGGCTAGAGTTACATTAGGAACTTTTAAAGAGTCATAGTTTACACTAATTGTAGGCATGGTTGTAGTTATACTAGGTAAAACTAAACAGGTAAGGCGTGTACTATATTGTTTCGTTAATGACTTTAATGTGATTTCGCATGATTGAGTAGACTGCGTGACGGCATGTCCTACCCCCGTGATTTGATAAGAGGACTGTATCGGATTGACGTTTAATTTTTTTATGAATGATTCTGTTATTATGCAATGTTGACTTCCGCTGTCTAACAACGCGCGAGCCTTATGATACTGATTATCTTTACCGGCAACTTCGACTAATGCAGTTGACAGTAAGACGGTATTTAAAGCGTTTAAATTTATAAAACCAGCGTCTTGGTGATTATTGTGCATGGCTGAATTAGTAAAAGTATGTAAGACAGCTGAGTGGTTAGATTGAGACGGTGCCTGTGGCTCAGACTGTGACACCGATGTTAAAGAGTTCTCAATTCTAACAAAGTCATTGTGCAATAAAGTATTGTGCTTCTTATTACATTGTTTGCAGGGTCCAAAGTAACAATCGGATAACGAATGACCTACTCTTAAACAATTGATGCATACCTGTTTATTCTTTATAAAGCTTAATCTATCTTTGCCTGACGAATTTAAAAATTCATTGCAAGCGTAAAGCGAGTGATTTTTGTTACACTTCGGGCAAACGCGGGTAGCTTTATGAAGCTTACTGGTAGATGCTAAACTGTGAACTTTAACTAACTTTTTGGGATAGTCGTTTGTTAATTTCGGGTTATGAAGGGAATGATTTGCCTTTAGCATTTCTAATGTATCTGCTTTATTTCGAAGGAACGTTAATAAGTCACTTAAGGTTAAATTATAATTCACATTAGTCATGAGGGTACTTTTACATTGCTCCCATTCCTTCTCAATATTTAATTCTAATTTGGATACAATCATGTATATTATGAGAGTATCCCATGAATCAGTGGGTTCATCTAGAGTATTTAATGCACGTAAATTTTTAAGCACTGAATCTATTAATCGTCTAATTTGAAAGGGACATTCTTTGTTTACTGATTGCAAGGAAAATAACGCTTTAACGTGATTATGAATGAGTAATTTACTATTGTTATATCTTTCGCTTAACAAACTCCATGCGATTTTATAATTTTGAGAAGAGAATTCTAATGATTTTATTACTTGTAAAGCGTTACCTACAAGAGCTGCTCTAAGGTAATGGAATTTCTGTATTTCATCGAGCTGTTCAGAGTTATGTATCATAGAAAGGTAGGTGTCTCTAAACTCGAGCCAGTTGTCGTAGGAACCGTCAAATGTGGGTAGCGTTATAGTTGGCAACTTTACTAATTGATTACCGTTAGATTTGTTACTAGTTTGTTTACTCAAATTCTGTAATAATAGTTCAACATTAGACATGACACTATAATATGCGTTTTCGAAACTTTCTCGTATTTCTAACTGCTGAGTTAGTTCACTTTCTGAAATTATCTCTTCAATAGAATCTTGTACGGAATTAAATTCAGATAAAAGAGATTTAGCTGTGTCACGTCGCAGACCCAGTTCAGTACTTTGTTTGTCATCTAGAATTTCCGTTAAGTTTGACACGTATTTAATGAACAATGTCAATCTACCCCTAATTGTACCGCGTTTTTTGTTAAAATCCCGAATTTTATCACTATCTATTAATTGCACTCCCGGATTTGGAGATTTACTCCGCACTGGTAAATTATGCTGATCTATGCTCATTTTGGAAAGTGTGTGTGAAGGTAGGTACTTACAATTTTGATAGATACGTGGTGAATAATGCGCCCGCGTAGCGTTGTTGTACCCGAACTCGAGCTATAGAAAAAAAATAAGGTTTAGCACAGATAGAAAAGGATGGAATTAAAAGGAACGATTGGTCAAACCCATGCGGTGATCCTTGCTGATTCTTCGTGTTTCTGGAAGGTATCTTGATAATGCGGCTCTGAAGGTCCAATGTTTGCGCTGATGGCGCCGAATAGGGATCTCCTGCTGGCTGGGTACTCTTCAATGAAGACTTTTATTTTTCAAATGTAATTACAACGTTTATTTATTGGAATTATAATACAGTTTAAATTTTAAGGCGTAGGTACGTTGCGAGTTTGCGAATGGGTGTCCGCCGCCGTCGCGCCAATCCTTATATAGTGGCCGCTGCGCCCTCGGTGGTGATTCGCGGAACTTCTGCCGACGCCGTAGTTCCGCATGAGGTTGTAGATGGCGCTCACAACAGTATATTTCAAATAACAAAAAAATTAAACGTTGGATAAATTTAAAATAACTTGCTACTACTTTTTCATAGAAATTGTAAAATTTGCCTTCACAGCTAAAGAATATTGGTTACAAAATGCAAACCATGGTTTATCCATCCATACCTATAATGAGATGTTCCATATGCGAGCCCGCGGCAAGAAAACATGCGCTAGATTATAATCACAAATATTTATGCTACATGCATTAGTGTGTGCGCAAGGAACAGTCGGCATTGTCAATATAACACTCAGGAATATTAACGCTTACATCAACCTAGGCGCGTAGACATATTTGTAGCTTCAGATCACACAGGCGCGGTTGCAGAAATCTCAACTTTGTTTTGCATTCGAAATGTCAAAGTGACAGATGAAATGTCAAAATTATAACGAAAACGCTGCGAAAATAAAACAAACATAATAGCATGTTTGGGGTGACAGTGTCCAGAATGACGCTAAATCTGTGAGAACCACAGAAAATTCAGGTTGGGATCGATTTAATTTACCACAGTTATCAATGATTTAATATATTATGAATGCGGTACAGCGGAAATATGAAGCCATAATTTGTAAATCGTGGCAACGTTCAGGAGCCAGCGCAAATATTATAGCAGAAATCTCAACTGTTTTCTGAATTTGCAAGAGCTGTTATAACGACACTCGTTAAATGTCAAAGTGACATGTCAAATATCAAAATTATGAGCAAAACGCTGCGAAACTTATCCATAAGTATTTTTGTTGCAAGTAGTTCGGCAGTTAGCGAGGTCGGAAGCCAGCACTAATTCGGCAAGTCCCGTTGTGAACGGAACACTGGTCACTGCTCTTCCGGCCCCAACTGCGCAAACGCAGGCCAATTAATACCTTCTCAGTTTTAGAAAATTAATATGGTAATTGTACTGTACAGTAACAATGGCTTAATGTTTGTAATTAAAAAAATGCAGTACATCATGCCTTTATAGTAAGACACAAAAACTGCTATATGTTATTTATTTTTATTTAAGAGATGTAATTTCCTTTTTATCTAAACAATAGCAGCTCAATGAGGATCTACCCCCAAAAATTTCTGACCCTGTTGGAAAGATATGGTTAAATGTAGCCTATGTATAACCTACCTCAACAGTAACTGCATTAAATGGAGCTCAGATAAAAAGTTTCTGTAATCTTTCTGGTACTTTCAGAGGCTTAAGTGTTTAGAAAACAAACTCTTCAGGTTTATTTTATTACTATAAATCTCTTGTGAATGTGCGCAAGAGTCAGTGATCCTTATCTACGAGTATATCATGTAGTGGAATGTAACTAATTTCCATAAAAGGCAATAATTAGTTATCTAAGGCTATAACTCTGTGGTTGCTTTAACACGACAAAAGTTTGTAAGTAGATTAGGTCTTCGAGGTCCTTGAATTTTTTTGGATAATACTTGGACCAAATTAACAGAGTTAACAATTATCAAAGAACTGTACTTCCTACATATAGGTAATTCTTGACCATCACAAAAACGTCTGTATATCAACCACACTATATCACTTATCGCATATAAACGTGATATTACGTCTAATATGTGCATAAACTAACCATCAACTAAAAAAAACTAACTAAAACTGTTTTTCACAGCTAAAGTGCGTTAACAATAAATTTCCTGCTTAACTACATACTAAAACTGCATCCATTAACGGCACAAAAAATATGGTCGATTCTTTGTCAGTGCCGTCGTTGAGTGGTCCTCGGGTACACCACGCACGGAACGCATTAAGGGCGCACACGGCTAAGATACTATAATATTAAGATACTAAGATACTATAATATAATATTTTATCTTTGTATCTTGAGATAGCTTGTCATGCAATTCAATGGTCTAATACACGACGAACATAATTTAACTTTCGTATCTTAATATCGAATTGTATGGCGAGCGATATCGTATCTTAAGATAAAATATTATTGTATCTTAGCCGTGTGCAGCGCCCGTAAGTCGCCCCACACTTGCGGATGCTTCAAGTGCCTAAAGGAATGAGCAAGCAAAAACCAATGTATCCATTACTGGAAATTATGTCGTTCGCAAGAATATTTAGTCCCCGGCTTAGCAAAAACTTTACCGATATCATGTGCGTTATGTGACGGGAATGTATGACAATGGGTTACACCGTTACTTTGCTACAAGTTCGTAGAGGTATTTCTTGAAAGATAATCTTTTATAATTATTAGGTATTGTTGATTGGTGGTAACTACTAGTAGTTGTGTTCAATCTCTATCTTTACGGTAGTTTTCCTTGTTTACTTCGAATTGTTTATTAAGATATATTTCATCGATAACCTGTTTGCAGCCACTTACTTCAACATCAACTTGTTAATTAATTCTTTACCTATATGCTTTTTGACTGACGTTGTGATATCTTCTTCCATTGTGAACTACTCGATCTCAGGATTAACTTTGGTTATATTTGAGGTAACCTTAGTAAGTCCTTAATTAGTTACCCCCTAAATGTTAATGAATCCCACTGAAAACCAAACCCTAGTCCACAATGTTACAAGATTTAATTTGCAATCTAGGCAACTAATAGGTATGTCCTAAGTATAAGGAGTTCCTACGTAACTAATACTGTGTTTTGTTATAAAACTTGCTTGAGATAGGAAAGATGTAAATAAAAAAGTGCCTTGCAAGTGGCTAGCTCAAGCTTTCAACATAAAGTGTATCGTGCAGATAGTAATAATTTAGCAAAAACAAAATGGCTTTCAAAACCGTCTCTAGTGCGCACTTCAGTTTGCACCCCGCCACTAAGATCAGACTTTACGAGAGGCATAGTTTAGATAGAGCACGTTTATGCTAATTAGCCCGCAGGCTTACAAAAACTAAGTGCTCTCTGGCAATGATTTGAATGTAAACAATAAAGTTGTAGTTTACTCTGTTGTTATAGTCTCTGGAGCCGTGGTAATGTGTGCGTGTAACGGGTTCGAACTTCGAATGTCGCGCCCACGCTTATGAACCAAAACTAAACTAACCAAACTGAGATTTATGCATAGTTCGGCTGCGCCGGAGTAGCACAATGGCCCTCAGGAATGTGACCCAGGTCATATTTGTTTAACGATATCGTAACATTTTAAAGCTGTTTCAATAAGTAGGTAGACTTATCGTTTGTGCGGATTAGAATTGTTAGAGTTGAGATCGGTTGTACTTTAAGGTTATAAAACACATATCAACAAAAAATATACTTTGAACAGTTTGTTTGTGCAATAAAGAATATAGAAAAATAATCTCGTGTATTTTCAGATTGCTTCTAACTTTTTATCTTAACATTTACATATACATATATTCAGAAACGTCGATACTACCTATCTACTAATTGCTATAAAATACGATATTATTGTGTATAATTTTAATACCGGGTTTGAAGGCAAGTATCTATAAACAAGTATCATAAAACAGTTTCAAACACAACAACGAAAAACAACACAGGACGCATAGATTATGGCCGTGCTGATCAAGTTCTTATCCAATTTCTATTCAACGGTGCGCCTGAACAAAACAAAGCTCTTAATAGATATCTTCCCATTCGTATGTCTATTGAAGCTACTAACTGATTGCATTATATTATTATTATTAGCTATAATACCTATATTATTAGTAGAGATAATGTTTGCCTCGATATCATCTTATTAAAAGGGCGGGTTGTTTCGAACGGTTGTTTAACGTAACACAAGAACGTCAAATAATATCGACGTAATAATTTATGGCCCGTTAAAGTATTGTAATTCGATCATTTTATTTGGGTTTCCAGTTACTTGGTTCAGGGAATACGTGTGCAACCGAATATATTGGGTTCAATAGGTACTAGAATAGCCCCTTGGTCCACTATGTGGTAATTTTAAACTTAGTTTTTGGGCTACTAATCTTAGTTTTGGGTTAGTATTACTATGATTTTCACTCTTACTTTAAACACTATATAGGTAGTAGGTACGCGTAAAAATGCAAAAAGAATTAAAAAAAAACGACAAGTTACAAAAAATTTGCGCGTAGGTACTTACAATTATTTTAGTAAGGAAATACATTTTGACGCCCCATAATTCGATATAGGTACGATTTTACAATAAAAAAAAGGAAACAGCAA
Source organism: Stenoptilia bipunctidactyla (assembly GCA_944452665.1). NCBI lineage: Eukaryota > Metazoa > Arthropoda > Insecta > Lepidoptera > Pterophoridae > Stenoptilia > Stenoptilia bipunctidactyla. Next base: position 5,813,094 of record OX101726.1, on the reverse strand, counting down.
GAAAATTAGATAGAAAATTTACTGTCAATTCTCATGATTCAATAATGTCATAGTTAATATCACTAAGAAATAAGTCAATAAATTAAAAGCGAATTTAAAAAAGTAAACATAAGACGCTTAAAAAAGTTTACAACTTGTTTATCATTAAAGTCTTCATCACTTTCCAAAAGAAATAAAAAAAACAAGTTTCCATTTTTGAATAAAATTTACATTTGCCGCCAAAACAAGCGCTTCGCGGCAGAAAGCGCAATCAAATATGACGGATTGATAGCTGGCCGCCGCGCCGCCGCTTGAGTACGGTTTACACGATTATCGCAAACTTCAGCGGCAAGTAGGCCGTCTACGGTACTGCAGCTCTCAAGGCGGATCTCAACTTGTCACTTATCACAATACTATCATATAGAAACAATTCTGAGTGTTCTAGTTTTTCTGCTCATCGAACGAATCTGAGAAAATTACTTAGCGCTTTTACTATTATGCTGGCTTCTTTATACTTTACTTTTTTCTCGTGAGAATTAAGTTTGCTCTGGTTTCATTATGGCGGTAAATTATTTTAAGTGTCATCTTCTTGTTGTGAGTTATAGTACAATGTGTTATACACGGCCATTAAATTAGAATTTTAATTACATTTTCTAAATCTCATCAACGTTGTCATCTGCAATTAAAGCCAGAAATACCTTATCTTAAAATGTAAGTTAACTTATAGGTTAAGTAAAAACGAATAAGAAATAATGTCACTAAAGATTATGGTAATCGACCCAAAAGCATTCCTTGGATAACTTGGAGATAAACTTATGGAAACTTACAAAAACAAGTCACTATCAGTTTAAAGACAAGTCGATGTCGTTGTTATATCTCCAACTACGTCCTATTATTTCCAACAACAAATCTCCTTATGATCCCAGAAACAGATCCCTGATTATTCTACAGCATCTTCATAGCGGAAACTGGAAGCATCTATTTGCAAATTGCGCAACATATATGAGATCGCAATCGACCGCTCCTAGCTAACCGTATCGCGATCCTATTGTACAAAGAACTGATTGTGTTCGTAAGGTAGGCACTTGGCGATCTATTCAACAGTTGGTATATGAGTGGGTCCTCAATACAACGACACATAAAGACCCTATTGTCAACTGCGGCTTCATTATTCGTTGTGAGAGTCATCGAATATGTTATGGTTACTATGGTAACCAGGAAACATTTGATAAGATGTGCGTGTTTCTTTGATTTGAGAAAGCAAAAGTGTTTTGCTGAGATAGCTCCCGTTCTAAGTTTATAAAAATCTTACAATTAAACATATTGTGAATGAATAATCATAATAACTGTAATAAGTTATTAAGGTTGCTTCCGTGCTGGACTGGGAGGGAAAGAAAAACGTAGAATTTGCCAGCTGCTTCTCTTCCCGGGCATACTGTAAAAGTCAGTTAAGGCACAGAGGTTTTAAAGGCGTTTTTGTGGGCGATAGACTGACACTACAATATTCACTACAATCTCACTCTTTACGTCTTTTTAATACCTCCAAATTTGTCAAACGTGACATCAGATGGTCTTGTAACCTCTGGTGTTCTGCCTACCCCATAAGGGATACAGGCGTGACGTTATGTATGTATGTAGTTACTAAGGTTTACGCTGAATTATTTGTGATAATGTTGACGTTTCAATGCAACAAAAATGAGTAATTTACTTACAAAATCAAGCGTTAAACTCCACTTACTTTTTTACTTCTAGTCGTTCTTGCAGTAGTTTATATATATAATTATATGGTGAGACCGCAGTGTATAACTGTTGTTTATAAGGAAAATCATCAAAGGGCATCATTAGGCATTTATTCCCATAGGTTTTTATCGGAGGCTCGTTAATTGCGTAACTAACATTCAATGGTACGTTTTTATGTACATTTTAGGTGCTTTAGGCCAAGGGCTAATATAATGCTAATGAAGTGGTTAAATTGATATTTAATTAGGGCAAACACAGTGTTATTATGACTTTAAATGTAATTTAATATGGAATAAGTAACCTTTCTTTATATCGAGTTTAATAAAACTGCAAAGATACGTTTTTAAGCAGGTGTACACATGACAAAACCAATGTACTATAAAGATATTCAAACTGCATGCAATTTTAAGCTTTGATTAAAACATATAAGTACGATCATATGAATAACAACCGAATGGGCACTTGTCCATCTGATGGTAAGTAGCACTCATGCCTATAAGCTATGATCTAAGGCTGAAAATTAAATAGATTTTACTTACGTAAGAATTGCTCCTGTAGTTTTAGTCCCTATTCTTAGTTTTCTGCCTAACGAAGTTATAGAGGGTGTTAAATTAGATGAGCTTTATCAAATAAATAAACTGTCATAAAAAGATAAGCCGATCTTTTTATTATTTTACTTACCATATTTGTATACAGCTGTGGCTCTATTTTTCAACCGATTACAAAAAAGGAGGAGGTTCTCAATTCGTCTGTATGTTTTTTTTTGTGTCTTTGTGACATGATATTTCGGACAATTATGAATTGATTTTGAAAATTGTTGTTTCATATGATAGAGGATACTTCATAGTTGGTCCCATTTAAATTTCATCGAAATCGGTTGAGTACATTGAAAATTTCAAACTTTTGAAAAAAATGTGTGTGATATCGGAGAATGTTTACGTTGATGACATTCTCAACTCAGCCAAAGTTTTGACGTGAAGTCGGTTTTTTTAATGCTCTGCATTCGTTGATTATTATTATAGGTAAGTTTGCGCGTTTATTAGGCATGCTCTACATAACATAAACCTACGCTAACTTCTTTAACAACCCAAATTGTTGATCTAAATATTTCGTATTTTTCCTTTTTTTGACTTTTACAAATCTTAAAAACGTACATTAGTTTAGTCATAACTCAAACTAAACTTTAATTTACTGAGTTGATGGTATCCAGCTAATCAAAAATTCATATCACATTTCACTTTTACGCGAAAACAAAAGCCGACCGCCTATTTGTATCAATTTATCTATGGTTCAACAGCTAATCCTTCTCAATCTATTATAGCCAGAGCTGGCTAGTAATTCATTGTTATTACGATCAGAGGGTAACGTGTCTAATTTTGGCGCGAATTCGTGCGTCTGTCGAGTTTCGCGTGACTCGTTATCGTGAAAGGTGAACTTATGCCGTGGCTGACAGAGTGTTCTCGAGTAATTGTGTTAGGGTTGCTTGCAGTTTTTTTTACAAATGAATTTCTAAATTTGCAATAGATATAAGGGATGTAGGAAAAATCGAACAGCCCGTTCACACATGGTCCGTTTTACTGGATACGTTTTACCGGATACGTTTTTTTTTCATCGATGGCGCATGGAGTTGTATCAGCGACTTCACATACGGCACGGTATTCAGTATACAGTGGAATCCGTTTATAATGACACCGAAAGAAAATAAGAAACAAGTCATACTAAACGGACGTCATAAAAGCATAGGTACTGCGAGAATAAATAAACTGTTTAAATTAGTATGGGATTTATTTTAATAGAGAGGAACAAAATAGAGATAAATCAAATCGAATTTTAATAAGTAGACTCAATAAGTAAATCTACGCTCTGAGACTCAAATAAAAAAACTTTCACGCGCCGAAAGTCTTTGGGTATAACGTGTTACGTGACTCTCCCGAACACTGCCAAAGTTGTTAGAAATCATTCGGTCGGTCACTACGGGTGCGGCAATTGAACTATGGTTCGTCCGTCTCCTTGTAACTTTTGTAAAATTCGAACTATTGAATCGAACGCGGCAAAAATTTGAAAAAATAATCTGTGACACATTATCTTTTTTATTTCAAAACTATTCGGTCGTGAGAAAAAACGTTCTAATTTTAAAATAATGGATTTACAACGCAATTCAGTGATTGCTCTTTATTTGGAGGGAAAATCGAACATCGAAATTCGTCGAGCGCTACCAAATCTTCAATTGAACGAAAAATTTGTGTGTCGTACTATCCAAAGATTTAACGAGACTGGAAGTGTTAAGAAACGCTACGGGGGCGGTCGACGCTGTACTGCAACGGCGCCAGCTGTTGTCTAAAAGGTACGACATCGATTACGCAGAAATCCAGCACGTTCAGCAAATCAGCTAGCACAGGATCTTAAGGTGAGCGACAGCAGCGTCCGTCGTATATTGCAGAAAAAGCTTAAGGTTAAACCGTTAAAAAAAAAACTTTTCTCAAGAACTCACTGCTTTACAAAGGAGCAAACGACTGGCTCGATCAAAGGAGCTGATTCGCTTGCTCGATTCTGGCGAGCTTCCCAACTTGGTATTTTCAGATGAGAAAACTTTCTGTGTTGAGCAGTTTCTTAACAAACAAAATGACCGTGTGTGGTTAAAAGGACGTGTCAGCGATCATTCAGATGAACTGAGAGTCACTCGACGACAAGGGGCCGACCAAACCATGGTATTGACGGCGGTGTCCGAAAAAGGCCGTTCTCCGCTTGTTTTTCTTCCAATGGGTCGCAACCAAGCTAAAATAAATCAACAAATCTATCAAAATGAAGTCTTTAAAACAGCATTGATACCGTAAGCACGCAAGACATTTGGTTTGGAGCGTTGGACGTTCCAACAAGACTCGGCGCCATCGCACAGAGCATCTGGGACGCAAAATTGGTTGAAAGCGAACGTTCCTGTGCTGATCGACCGAGATATGTGGCCGTCGTCTTCGCCCGACTTAAACCCTCTAGATTTTTGTATTTGGGGTATTTTACAGGCGAAGGCCTGTGCTAAAAAACAAACATCAGTGGAGGCGCTTAAAACTACTCTTACACGAGAATGGAACATTTTAAGTGACGACGTTATTCGAGCAGCCTGTGCTTCATTCCGAAAGAGACTCAAGCTTGTTGTGAAGGCTAAAGGCGGTTGTATTCGATTAGAATAAATAAAAATATAACTTTGGGCCTTTTATTTTTATATGTAAAAAATATATTAATAAATATTCAAAATAAAAAAAAATAAAAAATTTTTTAATATGGACATTTCAATTGCCGCACCCGGTATAAGCGAACAAAATTTGATAAAAAAGGGTCACAATAAGCGCTATGTCGCTATAGGCGAAGTCATTATATCTTTGGAAGTTTGGTTTTCATAAAGTCATGCGAAATTATCATCATTGACATCAATAGGAAACACAAAGTGAATGTGTGCTACACTATGACAAAACTTAACTAAGTCTAAACTTAGTTGAATAGGTGCGATAAGTTATCGCTAACACGACCGTGGCTATTTTATCTTGCTTGTTTACTTGGATAAGTTAGTAAAAGGAATTTAAAATGAAAAATTGTTATTTTATGGATATTAACTTGTTATCGTAGAATTACACTCAAAGTCATTTCTTAGACAAATTATCAAATAACTTAATTTTCAAATATGATTATAATACAAGAGACAGAGATTACATATTTTACTAGTGTACATAGTATAAAACGTATTTTGATACGTGCGTTTATATTCTTTGAGCAATAAACTGCAAAGTGTTCATCGCGACGGGTGGTCAATTACAAAAAAGGGCCACACCAGACCGAACAATTGTTCTAATTTATCGTTGCTGGCCGAAAATAGACAGACATAAAAAAAAATACAAAAAAGGTTGAATAACAAAACAAAAACTGACAGCGTGCTTTTTCGGAGCTATAAATTCGACTGATCAAGGATACACCTACGCGGTTTCTAAATAGGGTGTTCTTGTACATACTGTAAAGGTATAATGGTGCTAGTTTCCGAGTTAGGACAGAACCGTGTTTGTCATTATGATAAAATAAGTTGCGTTAGACAACTGGTTCTGGAATTAGTTTAGAAGATAGGCATTTAATGGTTAATAAAAATCTATATTCTAACATAATAAAGGTGAAGAGTTTGTCTGTTTGAACGTCCTAATCTCCTAAATTGCCAGTTGTATCGGAAAAACTAATTTTGCGCGAAGCTAGTTGCATTATAAATGCGACAGGTTTTGCCAAAAAAAAAAGGAATTACGCCGAACATGGCATGTATTGGAAATCAGTTGAAAACATCAGGTAAATTACTAACGAATTAGATCTATTAAGAGATTTCAGAGTAAGTTTGCATCAAAATACGAATGCTAATATTTTATTTAAGGGATTTAAATAACTTCCTTTAAATGATATATTTTGTACTGAAGGGGTTAAGAGGTTGTTTTCAGGTGCAGATGTTCCCAAAGGGGCCGTTTGCCTCCCTTGATATCAACATGTGACGGCTTCGCAACGTAAGGGCAACGACTTTTTCCACGTCAGAGGACTTGGGTTCGAATCTCGGTTAGCGTATACTTGCTACTTTGTGAATGAGTTAAGAACATCAAGTCATTTAAATTGTTATTTTGATATTTATTCATTATGCATGTTAGTATATTTCTTAACTTTATATAAGTATAAAAACATAAGTTCTTAAAAAGTATCAAAATGTAGGCTAGATAATTTTGTGCGAAAATTTGGATTGTTTATTTATATTTTTATTATTGGCATGCAAAATTGTTGCACTCGTGCATGAAAGCGGGATAATAATGACGAGAAGGACTATTTGAAAGCAAATTCTGGAATATCATGGGGCAAAGTCTGGACTTGAGTGTTTTATATCCTGATATAGTGAAGCCAAGGGGAACGAGTCCTTTGCTATAATCACCAATATTTTCGTATAGTTTATGTTTAAAAAACTAAAAAGCTTATCAAACCTTTAGTGTGACAGGCGAGCACATTCAATGGTTATTTAAATATATAATTTACAAGTTAGGTGTCTCACAAAATCTGAAAATTCACCCTTGAACAACATGGAGAAAACTGTTTAGAAGAGACTTTTAAAAATAGTTGGACAGATAATTTTCATTTACTTCATTTGTTAAAAAGTATGTCCCAGTATATGCAGATCTCATAAACCTAATAAGTATCTATTTATATATTTGTCTAGTTATTTTAAAACAAATATTTTCTGGCAGGCAGGCAAAAAGATAAATATCAACCGAATAAGATAATTGTAAAACTCCAATACACATCGCACTGCAATCCCTAAAAATTTCAAACAATATTAAAGCATAACCATCCAAAATTTGCATAACAACATGCCATTCCAAGCCCTATTCAATTAAGCATTTAAAATTCAAACTCGCGATATCAATTTCTAACAATTGCAAGAGGTTTAATCCGGTTTAATCGTTATTTCCACAACAATAAAAAAATACTGGACAACAATACGCTTGTTAGTCATCTAATGGATCTTACACTACCACAACGCATATTATGCATTTAGTATAGAACATAGTACCTATAGGAAACGGAGGGTGTGCAACCAACGGGCATATCAACTCTACATAATTAAAGCCAAGCGAAAATCAACTTTAGTACATCGCAGAAGAGGTCATGAAGACTGCAAAGTTATATTTGTTTTATAGTCTGTGGAGTACGTTGCGAGGGTACAATAAAGGTGCAGGGGATTCCAGGCCCTCGTTATTGAAAAACTGCAAAACATTTTGTGAAAAAAAAACACAGATTTTTATAGTCTGTGCAGCTGTTTTCGATGTTTCTTCCCCTATGTAGTTTATCTACTTTTAACTTAATTTAATGATTTAGAATAATAATAGTTAAAACAGAAATTAAAAATGTAATGCTCTATCATTTAATTAAACTATGATAAAATTATAATTTATTTATTATTTATTTATTTAAAACTTTGTTGCACAAATAATTGGAGTACATTGGGCGGACTTAATGCCATTTGACATTCTCTACCAGTCAACCACCACAAAAGCAGAGAAGTTAAATAAGTGGTGCAGATTATATTAAAAACTATAATATATACATAATTAATTATACCTACACAACTACATAAATACATATACATATATAGGTACTCTATACTATAATATGTATGTATACTATAATATAACTATATTTTCAGAACTTTATTTTTGACCAAACAACTTAATGCCCTAAATCTTATTACAATATAGCTTAAAAAAGCATTCAAAACAATTATCTCACCTCAGATTACTGATATCAGTTTCATAAACACGATCAGACGACACTCGATTCAAAAAATAACGTCCTCTCACATACCTACTTCGAAGTTTCGAAATTCACTTCACAAAATTTACTTAGACACAAAATATCATGTTTATCACATCACGTTTTATCGATCTACGTAAAGACCGATCGAAATTCAAAATGTTGATATTTACGTTTACAAAATTCACTTTCAACGCATAGCAGTCGTCTATACCGAAAGGCAGCCGTTTTAATACTAACATAACCTCAAAATTACGCGCGCTACGCTCGAGACATTATTTATGCTGTCTGTACACTCATAAATGGGGTTCAGTTAAGAAAAGGAAAGAAATAGCTCATTTGAAGTGAGTGACAAAGATGGAGAGTCATAAACATTAAACTTCGGATCACCTCGTTTGTTGACAGTACTGTTTGCAAATAAAATATAAAGTCAATGGCATATAAGTACGACTATACTATGTCTATCAATTACGAATAAACCGTTAAAAATTTAATATATTTTTTTAAAACAGTTACTGTGTTCATGATTCGCGACATACTTTCAAAGTAGGTAAGTTAATGATAAAGAGTCGAAAATTTTCGTCAATATCACTATCGGTGTTATTTCCTAAAAGTAAACAAGATAATTTCAGTTTCAAGTTAAAACTGACGCTATCTCAAATATTTACAGACTATTAGACCAGACACTTGACTGTGAAGACAAGTTGACGACAAAAAAATATAGCTTTTATCGTCAAAAGAGTTTGTACCTGCGCGTCTCCCTGGGGTCCCGAGAAATAGAAACCATTCAACCGAAACAAATGAATGATTTTAAACAGCCCCTCAAAAAAAACCAGCTTTGAATTTTACGTGTCTACTAGTGGCTTTTAATTTATGTTGAAGTCTTTTCAATTGTCACTAACAATTGCTTTCATGGAACCTAAAAGGTGTTTATTTGAATTTGGAGTTATTTAGAGGTTGACTTTTAAGTAAGGGCGTGATCAAGGTCTTTAAAAAGACACGTAGGAGTCCTCCCACACCGTCTCGTCTTAAAAGAGGCTTAGTGCCACAAGGCCAACATTTCCTTTTACTAGACCGTTCAACAATCTTATCTTTTAATCTTCTCACGTAAGTATTAGATCTTGTAGATTTATAGCTAGAATATTAAATGATTAATGCTTTAAACGCTGCAATTACGTATTATAATGGTTCTATTCTAGATCTTTCCTTGACCCGTGTGTTTTGCTTTATAAGGAATTTGTCAAGTGGTTATTCAAATCGTAAGGGGCTGAGGTGCGTCGATTCGTGACGCGAGCTTCCTGCGCGCACGCACGTCTGAAAGGGGCACGCGCTCATAAATGTTGAGTTAGGTATGCGCGCACCTTCCATCTAAAGAGTGCTGCTTTTCAAACGGGGAATAAAATGGTAATCCTTGACATTTAGCGTCGTAGTTTTTATCGGTGCACGCGGGTCGACTTAAATAGCAAAGCAACGGGTGATGGTAGACTTTGATGGCTGTTGAACGTGTTATTTTTTTTCGTCTTAGCGTCTTATTTGGCTTAATACCACAGAATAAGTAATAGTACTGGTACAGAAGAATTACTCCGCAAGAAGATCTAAATAAATTAGAGTCTTGCTACGATGCGATACGGTGGAATTCAGATCGCACAGCATTACATACCTGCAAATTTATATACCTAGAAGTTTTGTCTCTTTCTATCGCATGCCTCTTATCTTATCCTTTCTTAAGCTGTTAGGGTTGCTGCCTAGTGAAGAATAATTAATCTCCTTATTTGTAATTAAGTATCTACCGATGTAGGTATTACTGTTATTCTACCTTTGTAAAAAATATTATTTCAACTTACCTAAAGTACAAAGTGAAAAAAAAGTTTCGACGCATAATTAGTAATACTACCTATATTTTGTTTACTAAATTTAACATAATCAAATCTAAACATAATCTAATTGAATTTGTTTCTTTTTATGTCCATTTTTAAATACTATTTGCGACCTCGATCATAGCATTACTAAGAGTGCTATTAGGTAGGTAGGTATCTACAACGTCCCGACGACGGGCGCGCGCGTGACACACGACCCATTCGAAATCCGCCGGCGGAGCGCTTCGCTGTAGGTAAATAACGAATGTACCGCGCGGAGTGAGCCAGGCCTGTTAATACACCGTTTTATCGGTTACTAGAAGTTAATTTAGTTTGTATATACTTTATTTTTTGCATGAAATTGATTCCTATTCTTAACTGCCCTACGCATACCATACCGCTGGATATTCGTGTAATTAAGATTGACTCGCGTTTTCACGTTGCCCTCTCTGACCGACAACCTTCACAAAAAGTCTGCCGTCAAAAATATTCATTTTATGATGATATAGTAATATTTATGAATAGCAAATTCCTTCCTAATTTAGGAGATTCAGGGCAAACCCGGCCTTAGTGACCAATATTTTTCTTTACACAGAATTATACTCAGCTGTATGATAATTATAACAATTTTTAATCTATTTTAGACTAGGTACTTTAATAATTGCCCGCATATCTAAGCCACAATTAAACTATGTGCTCATAGGTTGCCCGTCGTCGTCGTGTCGATGTTATCGCATCTCCCTGTATAATGTTGTGACTCCATACACGATTGCTAGGCGCGGAGTGCGGGCACTGTAAAACCATTTATTTTGTTTAAGACGACACATCGAAATGTTTTTTCTTGAAATCATAGCACCTTAACACGCCGACATAAGGTCGCGTATTGCATAGAAATCGCCACCATCGACACCGCTCATACACTGAAATAGTTTCAAAAATCGATAAAAAAATAACGGTAAATGCTATGTAAATTTTGAGCAACCAAAGTCCGAACAATAATGTGAAGATTGAATTTATGTAAATTCTAAGCATATGGATTGCATAACTACGTAGTAATTTTAACAAAAGTATGTTTTTAGACGTGTTTTCGAAAAATAAAACTATCGAGTCAAAATCATCAAATCATGTTTTTGAGCAGGCAAAGTATAGATAAAGATATGAATTTACACATATCAAAATTTCAGATCCGCTCGTCATGCCATATTCTCATAGTTTGCGATGAAAGTCAATGCATTTTTTCAATATGTCGCCTTAACCCTTTCCTAACGGCAGTGGGTTCAACCCGTACGTGATTCGAACGTCATCAAGGAATGTATTTGTTTTTAAAACACGACCATTCTGTTTTGAGGTAGAACTTGTTATGTTAGGCAATTGTTTTAACGTTGTTGTGGTAAAATAAGGAAGTTTAATTGTTATATAAGAAATTTCTTATCGCTTTGTATTTAATTCGTTTTTGTGCTTACTTAGTTTTGTAATTCCGTTCTATGAGCATTGTTTTCATTATTGAATTAACTTACATAATGTGTACTCAACCATATTTTTGTTTTGTGATGAAATTAACATTTTTCATCACATTCCATCCATCATTATCAAATTGTGTTTCTGTTAGTTCAATTTATTTTTGTAATTGAAAAACTTTAATTGGATACTAAGTACTTAAGTAGGTACTTAATTTTATTTGCGTTAAGCTTATTTTTACGACACCATTTCATTTACTGAAATCAAAATCAACTTAATTTAAAAAGCAAAAACATTTAATGACAGTTCATTCTAGTCTAGTGTTTACACCAGCAAAAACAAACTTTTGCTGCAACAATCCCCTAAAACAGGATACAAACTCGCCCCATACCGGAAACTTCATAATTAAACCCATGATAAGTATAACACATCAAAATAACATTGCAGGTAGTAATGAGCGGGCCACGAGCGCGCGATGCGTGCTACGGAAGCCGTTCCATCAAAACCACATCACGGGCTACCGGCGCGCGGCGAGCCGTGCTGTTCGAAATTCAAATTATGATTTGTTTACATAATTTAAACTTTGAAAGATATTATATGTAAGTTAACGGCACCCTTTGTATGAGTTTTTTGTCTAATGAATCAATCGAAAGATTCTGTGATTGGAAAACTCAACGGATTCGCAAAAGTGATCTAATAATGAATTATTTTTTTGAGAGTAGTAACTTTATAACTTTTTGACCTTTAAGTCTGTTTCAAATATTTTTCCGACGGTAAAGAAATTCTTCACCCCCAAGAACTGTTAGGAATAACACTAGATAAACATTGTGATTGGAAATTTTTCGAAAATTTGCTCGCTTCACCCGAACAGCGAACCGACTAAAATCTAAAAATTAAGATTTTATGGTAAGTATCTACTCTCTAAGTGTCTTAGAGGGATTTCATTCTTGTGATTGACCCTAACGATCGATGCAATAAAACAACAGGGTGTCATTTTTATAGGTTTTAGTTGGTTCGATTCCCGGGTGAAGCAAGCGAATTTTCGAAAATCAGTTGCATTTTTATTTATGATTTATATCAATGCAGTTTTATTTCTTTTTCAAAATAAAGGAATGTTTCTTTGGAGTAATATTTGCTGTCTGTATTATTTAGAGTACTTCCCCTTCATCTAAATTTTCCATCCTGTATATAATAAGTTGCCTTTAAATTATAAAAAGCTTAAATCTTAATGATAAAATACATATGACTTATTATTGCATAAATGCTACTACTCAATTGATGACCATTTTAAAGATACTGAATTATAATCAACGATTATTATATTCTCTACACCTATGGATACTAACCTAATCATCCAATCAAAATGTAAGATTATTAAGATTAAGATATTTTTTCAACGTTTAAATATTCATATTGTAATATATTTTTCAACACACTTGCTCGTAAAGTGAGCGTTATTCTATTGAATTTAGAACTATGAACTGGGCTATAAGTCACGCGTGCATAATATATTATACCCTAGTGCATAATATAATGTAACCGATTATCTCCTATTCCTATTCACACTGACAAAGCTGTACAACACAATGAAACTATTAAAAACATGAAAAAACAGAAAAATTCACCATTATCAGCTACTACGAGTTTGGTACCACCTGTTACTATAAGTTCGCCATTACTTATTACTACAAGTTCTCCATTACTCACTCCTGCGCACTCACCACAATCAGCTACTACAACAAGCCGACACGAAGAAGAAAGTGCACAAAACAATTCGCAGATAACACAAAAAAAGCCACCCAAATCCCCGATCACCGGAGAAGTCTTGGGAAAGGACGACAACTCCTCCAGCTCGAAAAACATTCCCAGGATACTAGTTATAGGCGATGAACAAGTAAAAGGTTTAACAGGCATACTCATTAAACAAAGGGAAAATAATAAGTGGAATAATAACTATAGTTCTACTGGATTTGTTTTATCAGAAGCCCCGGCTGTAGAAATAGTTAAATATCTAAAAACGATTAGCGAAAAATTAAGCCCAAATGACAAAATTGTTATAAGAATGGGATATAATGACAAAAATCCATATAATATATTAGCCAATCTTAGTATAGCTTTAGATTTATGCTCAAAATGTAAAACTTATGTCATACAAACAAATAATAAATATCTGAATAATAAAAAACTAAATGAAAAAATTCAGCTTATCTGTAGTACTTTCTCCAATGTAAAATTTATAGAAACTCAAAAAAAAGTGCATCATTCCCACCTTATAAACTTACACATGTACAGTAAACTAATTAACCTAGATATAGACTCCTGTGACTACGAAACTCAATTCCTAAACCTTAAAAATGTCAAAAAAACAACAAAAAATATAATACAATTAAAAATACAAAAAAAAATCACTCATTACTTTAGTACAGTAAACACGAATCTTTTAGCAAACCAAAATATAAATAATAAGCTTTTTCGTGCCTAATGCAAAACCGCCGCAAACTCCCACACAAACATCAAAAAAAAATTTTCTCTTACACCAAAATATTGCGGGTCTACTCAACAAACAGGACATAATTGAAATCACCTTACAACAACTCAAGAACAATAACAATGATGTCAATTTTTTATGCCTTTCTGAAACATTTGTTCCATCAGGTGAGGAAACAAATATTCATTTAAATAATTTTAAGGTAGGGTCATCTTATGGTAGAGAAATGCAACGTAGAGGGGGAGTCTGCATTCTGGTGAAAAAAAATATAGAGTACAGTGAATTAAAAATAACAAAAGAAATGGCTACTTCAAAGGTATTTGAATCTTGCGGGATAGTTATAAAATCAATTAATCTAATTATAATATGTTTGTATCGGACGCCTACCTCAAACGTGGATACATTTTTGACTAAATTGGACTCTCTATTATTTAATTTAACCAAAAAATCTAAAAATAAAATTATAATTACAGGTGACTTGAACATAGATCTCATGAAAAATAATAAATACTCGAATGCATTAAAAAGTTTATTAAAAAACTACAACTTGATTCCACATATTGTAGTACCAACTCGAAAAAATAGTTGTTTAGACTTGATTATTAGTAACATACCGGAATCAATAGGGAAAACTATAAATCTTGGCTTGTCTGACCATGAAACTGGGCAAATGCTAGAATTCTCGGCAAAACTGAAGTTCACTAAAAACCAATGGTTTGAAGAGAAAAGAGAATACAACCGCGAAAACATCAATAAATTCATAAACTGTATACAAGCCTTATCTTTTTCTGAGATATTAACTGAAAATGATCCAGATCAGGCATTTTCACTATTTCATGAGACGATTGTGTTATTTCATAATCTATGCTTTCCTAAAATAATCGCTAAAATTTCTGCTAGAGCTGGCAAAGCAAGATGGATCACACAAGGTATACGCAAAAGTTGCTCAAAAAAAAGGAGGCTCTACTTTCAATACATAAAGTCATCTAGGGATAAAATAACTTTAAAAGAAAACTATAAAAAATACTCAAAATTACTACGTAGATGCATGATAGATTTACAAAAAAATTGTAATAAAAAATATATACAGCGATCAACAAATACATGTAGAGCGGTTTGGAATTTAATAAAATCTTATAACTGTAATAATAGCATACATAAAAACATTGAAACTATCATTCATGACAAAAAACTACTGGAAAATCCTATTGACATTGCCAATGCATTTAATGAAAACTTTATAAATTCTGAAAATTTAGATTATAAAACCGACATTAAAAATGATATAAAAAATTTACCAAATACAATTTTCTTACATCCGACAACGCCATCTGAAATTGAAAAAATTATTAACTCCCTAAGCAATTCAAATGCGGTTGGTTATGACGAACTACCGACAAAATTATTAAAATTATGTGGTAGAACTCTTTCGAAACCTTTATCCCATATAATAAACTTAATATTTAGAGAAGGAGTTTTCCCACAAAGGTTGAAATACGTCACAGTAAAGCCTATATACAAAAAAGGGGACAAAACAAATATAAATAACTACAGGCCTATTAGTCTAGTTCCCATCTTATCAAAGGCTATTGAAAAGGCTCTGCTAGTGAGATTAGAAAGTTTTTCCCAGAAATATAAAATCATAGCGCAAGAACAAAATGGCTTCCAGAAAAATAAATCAACTAGCCTGGCGTGCTTTAATCTTATCCGATCCATAACATCATCTTTAGATAGTAAGACACCAATAGTTGCCCTTTTCTTTGACATGAGTAAAGCTTTCGATCTTGTACATCATGATGTTCTACTAAATAAACTAGACAAATATGGTTTCAGAGGAACCACGCATAAATTACTGCAGAGTTACCTCTCAAACAGGTTCCAAAGAACTGAAATAACAAAACTCGGTCCAAAACCTAATAAAAAAAACAAAGATGTATATTTTAAAACCTCGTACACATCAGACTACAAATTAAATAAATTTGGTGTTCCCCAGGGAGGAATTGCCGCGCCGTTTCTTTTCCTAATGTACATAAACGACCTGCCTAAGGTAACAACTGAAGACATAATATTATTTGCTGATGACACTACAATTTTAATTAAATCTGACGATATGGACAATTTTGAAAATAAAATAAATAAAATAGTAAATGACGTAATAAATTGGCTAAATAAAAACAAATTAAAGGTAAATGTTGAAAAAACAAGAATGATGCAATTTTACACAGACAAATCTAGGCCACTAAAACTACACATTAAACACGATAATAAAGTAATAAAAGAGGTTGACTCCTTTAAATTTCTTGGCATTACACTCGACTCAAATATCAAATGGAAACCCCATATACATACTATTTGCTCCAGAATAAATCGATTCGTATTTGCTCTACGACGTCTGCGAGAAGTAGCGTCTTTAGAAGTGGCAACAAAAGCGTACCATGGATATGTTGCCTCAGTATTACAATACGGACTAATATTGTGGGGCAACTCAGTTGATATAGACACGGTCTTTAAAGTTCAAAAACGTTGCATTAGAGCATTGTCCAATATACAGAGTACGGAGTCATGTAGGCCATTATTTAAAACCTTAAAAATATTGACTGTGACAGGACTATACATAAAACAAATATGTTTATTTGTCAAACAACATCCAGAACTATTTAAAACACATAAAGAAGTAAGAGAACGACTACTTAGGAGAAACATTGACGAAAAGCTAATTATGCCTAAATGTAACCTTACACTTACTATGAAAAACGTTTATGTCATGGCTATCAAAATTTATAACTTTTTACCAAATGATTTCAAAACTTTGCCATTGAATAATTTTAAACATACAATTCATGTGTGGTTAGTCGAAAAGTGTTTCTACACAATAAATGAATATTTCCAATACAAACATAATGAGAAGAATAATTTTGTAATGTAATGTTAAAAAATATATATAACTTAAAATACCTACTTAAAAGTTTTATGACTTAAATTATGACATAGTAAATCCATTGTTGTATTCAATTATCCTTAATAAAGGTATGTGTTAAGTGTTGCTATGTATTTTAAAATGTAATTTAATATTTAACATTTAATTAAAATAATTGCCCACAACTTTTAATGTTAGTAATACTTTAATCTATATTTGAACGCCGAAATGGCAGATTTTTCTTTGCACTTTTCCTGAACATTTTGTAAGACCCTATGTTATTACCGAAAAATCTCTCAAATAAAATATATTTCATTTCATTTCAATCCTAAAAAGTTGAATTGTACCTTTGTGCACATTACATGCGAGTAAACAGAGCATATTTTATTGGTCCGGGTTATACATTAAATATTTTCAGAAACAACAAAGAGATTTTATACCACTTCAAATCCATATACATTTTTAAATGTTTGCGCATTATATTAGTAAAACAAATTTGTATATTAAACAAATTATTTACAATTTACAATCATTTGTCATAAAATATTAAAATATTTGCATATTTGCCAAATTAAACATTTTCACTTAAAATAGGCTGTATATGCTATACAGACATTGACACATTTGGCGGAAAAAAAAAACCTACGCGCATGCGCGAGGTTCGGCGCCATTTTTCAATCACAATTCACAGCATGTAAGTAGTAAAAGCCCAATAATCATGTATTGTGATGAAATAGGTAAAAACATGGGCAGTAAATTGTTGAACAACCAAGAGGATGTACTAAATTATTGTATGCCTAGAGCTTCGCCAGAATGTATAATTGAAAAGGCTCTGAAGGGCAGGTACAGTCCTGATACAACTTTAATATTATTATTTGGGAGAAGGGGAAATGTGAGACAAAGTCAATTATTAATATATTTAGATAAGTTACAGGCCCTTATGGTAAAAAAAATTGTTTTGTTTACATTTCCTTACATAGGAGGAGCCGCCAGAGAGAATAGAATAAGATATAAATTGAATTTATTAATGCATGGCTACATGGGGTCTAATAACATATGTTTAAGTGAAACCTCAAGCATGTTGATTAATGTCATTGACATTAACTCAATTTGTAATTTTAAATTTAACTTGACAAAAGATATATATAATATATCTACTTATTTTTTAAAACAGATAGCACAAGTGCTATTAAACTTTTTATTTTTTAAACCAGCTAAGTATTTAGCTACTGATTCTGCTTTTATTGAGCAGTCTTGTATATTGACATGTCATAGTGAAACATGTTGTTCCACTACGCTGACAAGTTTGGGTTGTCCAAATTCTTTAAATTAGTAAATAAGACAACAGATGCTAAAGCATCTAGCAATATTTCAAGTGCTTTATATAATAAAAATTGTTTAAACCTGGTACATCAAAATATACAAGGCATCTCAGAGAAAGTCTTTGAAATTGAATTGTTTTTGAATGCCGAACATATAGACATTCTTTGTATAACTGAACATTTTTTGTTAGACCACCAGTTAATTGTAAATTTTTCTCAGCACCAAGTTGCTAGTTCGTTCAATAGACAGACAGCAATACATGGGGGCTCTTTAATAATATTAAATAAATCTTTAAAATTTAGAGAACGTACCGACATAGTGAGCCTATCTATTGAACAAACTATTGAAATATCCTGTGTAGAATTGACAAACTGCATAATTGTTTGTATATATAGACCCCCTAAATCACACTATGATAGTTTTGAACTTGTTTTAGAACAAGTATTGGATAAATTATGTAATAAAACTAAGAAAATATTTGTTTGCGGGGACTTTAATGTTAATTTATTAGAAAATTCATCATTGAGTAAAAAACTAATAAATTTGTTTAAATGTAATAATCTTAGTAACCTGTTCCTAGAACCAACTAGAATAACAAGGACCAGTGCAACTTGCCTAGATAATGTGTTTTCTAACGTTACTCCGGTAAGTTCATCAGTTATAAATAAACTAAGTTCTGATCACAGCGGTCAGTTAGTTACTTTTAAATATTCAAAGAAAATACAGGTTAATAAGAATATAATGGTTGTTCCGGTCAATAAAAAGCGTTTGGAGAGATTTAGATGTAGTATTATTAAAAATATGCCCCATATAGCCCACTCCAACAATGTAAATTTACAATACAGTAATTTAAGTAGTATAATAAATAAACAACATGAGAGTGTATTTATTCCGAAAAAAGTCTCTCCAAACAATTGTAAATCCTTCAGTGATTGGGCTACCACAGGTATACATATAAGTAGAAAGCACCTATATGATCTCTATCATGAGAAATCATATAACAAAAGTGAAAGTTTTTGCAACTACGTTAGAATTTACTCAAAATTATTTAAAAGAGTATGTGCCGCAGCCAAATCTATATATCTAAGTAATAAGATAAAAAATAGTTCTAATAAGACTAAAACAACATGGAACATAATAAATAAGGAAACTGGAAAAGTTAAGGATCGCAATACTGAGTTTAAACTTGTAATTGACAATAAAACCATTAATGTAGATGAAAATGTTGCGACAGCATTCGAAAATTGTTTTGCTGACATTCCAGTTTCAACTACTAAATTGTTAAATTGTTCACCTGTGGTGGCTGAATCATTGCTGAAAAATCATGTAAGTGAGTGCAAGGAGTCTTTCAAGTTCCAACCCATAGACACCGGGGACATTTTTAAAACATTTAAGACAATTGATGTTAAAAAGACAACTGATTTGTGGGGCATATCTGTTGAAATCTTAAGTTCTATCATAGATGTAATAGCTCCTTGCCTTGTTGAAATATTTAACAACTGTATTATAAGTGGGGAGTTTCCTGATTTAATGAAGCATAGTAAGGTTATTCCTTTATTTAAATCGGGTAGCTCTACGGACCCTACTAATTTTAGACCAATTTCGATTTTACCAACATGTAGCAAAATTTATGAAAAAATTATTCTCAACCAGCTATTAGCTCACTTCACAAAAAACAATTTACTTCATAACAAACAATTTGGATTCACAAGGGGTCGTTCGACAACTGATGCTGGTGTTGAACTGTTTGAAGTAATAGCTGGTGCCTGGGAGGGGTCACAGGATGCTCTAGGTGTATTTTGTGACCTATCCAAGGCATTTGACTGTGTTCAGCATGACACTCTCATCAGGAAACTCCACCACTACGGCATCAAAGGCACTGACCTCAAACTTTTGAATTCTTACCTGAGTGATAGAATCCAGAAGGTTGAGGTTAACCGGAAAAGGTCAGCTGGGTCGGTTGTGAGAATGGGAGTGCCTCAAGGTTCAATTCTGGGCCCATTTTTATTTTTAGTCTATATAAATGATCTACCCTATATGGTAGGCAATAATCACGATATTGTATTGTTTGCTGATGATACATCATTAATTTTTAAAATGATAAGGCAGAAAACCAACTACGACGATGTAAACAATGCTCTCTCTAATGTAGTACAGTGGTTTAATGTAAATAATCTAGCTTTCAATGATAAAAAAACTAAATGTATAAAATTCTCCGCACCAAATGTAAAACAAGTTGAGTCTGATCTGCGGCTTAATGGGAACAGGTTGAATCTAGTAGATAACACTGTTTTTCTTGGAATTACCTTAGATTCTAAATTGCAATGGGGCGCCCATATCTCACAGCTAGCGAGTAGACTTAGTTCTGCAGCGTTCGCGGTAAAGAAAATTCGCTCATTGACTGATGTTAATACGGCGAAGCTGGTTTATTTTAGTTATTTTCATAGTATAATGTCCTACGGCATCCTACTTTGGGGCAATGCCGCAGACATTGACACGATATTTACACTGCAGAAAAGGGCTATTCGTGGAATGTATAAACTTGGAAGTAGAGAATCTCTAAGAGAAAAGTTTAAAGAGATTGGTATCTTGACCTTTGCATCACAATATATATATGAAAACATTATGTATATTTATAAAAATAGTAGTAAATTTAAAACCATGAAAGAAAAGCATGATAAAAATTATTCTGTAATGACAAGGAACGACCATAAATTAGCGTTTCCCAAATTAAGGCTGGCTAAAAGCACCAAATCATTTATGGGAATGTCAATACGTATTTATAATAAAATACCACAGTCAATTCAATCTCTAACGTTTAATAAATTTAAAAGAACTATCAAAGAAACATTATGCAAAAAAGGCTACTATAAACTCCAAGATTATTTAGATGACAAAAGAGCGTGGGATTGATGTCTCCACAGGTTATTTCCAAATATTAAACATTAATCACTATGTAAGCAGCTTGGCTGCGACATGATATTGGCAAGCACGAATAGCTGTCTTCTGTTTGTTTGTTCATGTCATAGCAGAGCTGTATTTCTGCCAAATTGTACCTATAATAAGCACTTTTTACAAAAGAGTGCCGAGAGTTTTTTTTCCGCCGGCTTTTTTCCTCTCGGTCTACCTAGGGTTCTACTTTCATTTCGTTTTTCAAAGCCGAAGAAGAAGTAGTAGTAGACATCACAAAGACATTGGTGGAAAATGGGCAATCATTATCTTTATAAGCTGAGAGACGCACACTTCTCGACGGAGGCCTTCCCCTGGATTCTTCATGTCGTCCGGACCCGCGCCGCCCTCATCCAGCATTTGACGTTCGTAAAGTGTATAAAATTACCTACTACGAATAAAAGTTTTCATTTCATTTTCATTTCATTTCATTTCATTTCAGCTTTGTTATCAAATGTGTTTGTTATTTTATGACCACGTGTATGTCTGTCTTTTACTCACAAGTGTGTTGAAAAACGCCGTATGTAACTCGTGAGCGTTGCTAATTACAGTCTCTGCTCATTATTAAGCCCTCGCCTGCGGCTCAGGCTCAAATCACAGCCTCGACTGTAATTAGCAACTTAGCTCACTTGTTACATAATATACTAATATAGAAGTCGTCGTGGCGCCGTGGCTACTGTGTGTATCAAACGATATCACAGGTCAAGCAACATTCGGCGCGGCCGGTACTTGGATGGGTGACCGCCGAACATTCATTTCTCACGGCGACTTCCGTGCTTCGCAGGGCACGTTAAGCAATCGGTCCCGGGTGCTGTATACTTGTATACAGTAGTCGTTAGGGTTTGTCAGAAGCCATTTTCGACGCCCTGAAAATTCTGACATCTACCACCCAGCACTGGGCCAGTTTGGTGGATTATGGCCTACACCTCCTCGTCGCCCAGGGGAGAGACTCATGCCCTGCAGTGGGCTCTTTACAAGGAGTCGATATAATGATGATTTATATTCATACGAACAGATTTTTTCAGACAGTAAATTCTTGTAAACTAACTTCAAATAAATATTTGCATGTTGATTAACAGTAAATAATGTAGAACAATAAGCATTATTAAGAACTATTTGTACATACTGTTTCGCAAATAAATTTATTTGAATTTGAATTTACAAAAATGATATAAAATTATAGAAAGGGCTGTGCATCATTATGATAAGAACACTTCTGCTGATTTTTGTATGTTCGGGAATAAAACGCAAACACGCATAATAAAACTGGGCTTTTAGAAGGGTGGCCCTAAAATAATCGGGTTTGCTGTTTAGGAAATGGCTTGTTTTGAGCGCAACTGATGCATGGAAATTGTTGGAAACCTTGTTCGGAGTCCCCTATTAGGCCTGTTGATGAAGACTTATGACTTACATTGAAGATATCCAAATATAGGATATAAGTGAAAGGAATATTGGCACACCCGAGTTATTGTGCATTTCTTATAAATA
This sequence comes from Stenoptilia bipunctidactyla, assembly GCA_944452665.1. Lineage (NCBI taxonomy): Eukaryota > Metazoa > Arthropoda > Insecta > Lepidoptera > Pterophoridae > Stenoptilia > Stenoptilia bipunctidactyla. The sequence goes on along the minus strand of OX101726.1, from coordinate 5,790,581 downwards.
AATAATCATCACCATCATCATCATCACCAGAACTCTTTGTAACTCACCCAATGCAGGGTATGAGTCTCTCCCCGGGTGACGAAGAGGTATAGGCCATAATCCATCAAGCTGGCCCAGTGCTGGGTGGTGGATGTCAGAATTTTCAGGGCGCCGTAATGGCTTCTAACAAACCCTAACGACTATTGTATACAAGTATACAGCACCCGGGACCGACTGCTTACGTGCCCTCCGAAGCACGGAAGTCGCCGTGAGAAATAAAATATGGTCAGCGGTCACCCATCCAAGTTCCGGCCGCGCCAAACGTTGTTTTACCTGTGATATCGTATGATACACACAGTAACCGCGGCGCCACGGCGACTTCAAAATAGACATAAATAAATAATAGAAGAAATATTATATTATAATAATAATTGTTTAATTCAGACCAAAGATCGATATACTATTTTACTATATACCATATACTATTTTATTGATTTTACAAAGAAAAAACATATAGAAATCATAATAAAGCAATTACCACAGCGGCGATCACAATCTTTGTGTAACTTCCCGGTCGCTTCAGTCTTGTTGCCGTTGATTCATTTAAAAAAAGCCATATCATTGATTGACTTGTAATTATTATAATGAATAGATAATGAGTTGACAATTTTATTTGGTGTGAACTATAAATTATTCTTAATTTGGCGTTGGCGCTCGTTTTGACACTGTAGTAATTTTAATATATTTCAATATCGAATCCCATATTATGGTTTCAACTATACACATAAATAACCATTACCATATATAACCATATTAACCACAGTTTCTGAAAAACTTTTTCTAAAGATTGCCATAACAGTATAAACGAAGACCAAAATCTTCATTTACTGTATCGAAATCTTGATTTGACGATTAAGATCGAATAGAATTTATATTAGTCATAATCATTATTTATTTTTAAATCAGTTCTGTACTCATCGAAATAAATGTTATTCAAGTACCGAAAAATCTTAAAAGAATCTTAAGTAGCAGTCGGAGTAGGAACATTTGGACGCCTACAGTTCGTCAGTTCAAGCAAAGCTTAGTCAAACAAACATTATCTAAGTGGTTCGAAGAAACCGTTGGAAGCAACTTTTGATCTCACTGCTTTTGTAGAATAAGTACCGAGTGCTGATTTATTTGACATGCCATTGTGTATAATTACCGTTTGATTGCTTTTTTTTAATAATGACGTAACTATTTATTGTGTTGACGACGCATTTGAATGCAGCAGGTTTTGACAGAATACTATCCGGGTCACTTTAGAAAACGAGTTCATTTTTTGTATTTCTATTTTTCGTTTATTCGGATTCAAGACTTCAAGACTCAAACTTCTAGTAATGAATAAAGTTTGACAAATGAAGAGCGTTGATCTGATGTTAAGGATCATCCGATCACATATGGACAGATCACTCGAAGGCTATAGTATCAATAAATAAACTATTTTTAAGCTATTGCATAGCTTCTATCGCGGGCCTTGAGCGTGGGGACCGAATCCAGACCGGCGGCACAGCGGTGATACTTTGATTTCATAACTTTACATGCGGGCTTTAATAAACAATCAGCGCCATCTACTAGGAACTTGTGGAACTTCATATTAGATCAAACATTACTGCTTTAATAAAATAAATAAATAATTATAATTGCATAAGTTGATAAAAAATGCTATGCAATAGCTTTACCGCGGCAGTCTCCACACGTCTTTTTTTTATTAGGTACCTGTTTAAGACCTCTTTAAGGTCATTTTAGCAAGGCAGGCGTCAGTGTTTGCGGGTTCGATCCACGTATATAAATGTGCACATGAACAGGTCTAGGTATGTACAATCGGCTTCATTAGGACCGGTCCCCTTTCAATTTGTCAGAATATTTTTTTTTGGAAAAAACAAAAGGCTTGCAGAATAAACTCAAAATTATATTTGATACTAATTTCAAAACGATATAAGTACTATGAGCAAGAAGCGAGTGTGCTTATTGAAAAGACTAAATTCTCTAAATATGCGTGGGTCCGGTTTCTCTTCGGATCAGTCCAATCAGAAAATATGACGCCGTGTCACATCGTGCCCACGTACAAAGATAATCCGACGTCTGCGCATTGCGCAAAATTCTTCTTTCAAATTTTCAGATACACATTCCGAACTATTTGTCCAAAAGTTCTTTAACACCGATGAAATTAAAATTGCAATAAAATTTCTAATTTTAAAGTTGTTTAATAATGAATGTAGGAAGAGGAATCGAAAGAGGCTATCTGAATCGTAGCAATTGGCATTCCCTAGTTTCTGATTACTTCAAAGGGAGATAGGCGTGATGTTATATATGTATGTCAATTAGTACACTGAAAGATATATGTATAAACATTGTTTGATTAAAATTAGTCACGAATAATATAATACATAGATTGTTTACCATTAACTTTCGACTGAGTTGTTCAGGCCTATGCAACTCTAGTGTCAATGAAATTAAATTCTGCACCATCTAGGGTATGACGTACTACAACTTTTCGGTAAGTTATCTCTCCTGTTATTAACTAGGTAGCGCTGGGATAGCCGATTTATTAATATCTCGTCAGGAACCGGAAAAGATGTTGACTTTGACAGACTAGTCAACAGACTATTATAATAGTCTATGAATGATCGTGTGCGTGCGCGTCTGTTGCGTTTTGTGTTTTCTCCGCCATTTTATTTAAGACTTAGATTATTTTAACAAATTCGCTGTGAATTTGGCCGTGAAGTCAATTGTGTGACTTACTAACAACTTTAAAGGCTTCAGCAACAAAAGTTTATAAAGACTAAAGTGCGGGAAAGCGAAAACAGTGCAAAAATTGTGTAATATATTGTGTAAATATACAGTGATTGTGCATGTGATTTAAGTATGATTTGCTCATGAGGTTAATTTGGTCGATTTCATAAAAAATGTCTATAAAGATTTTCGTTTTATTTTTTATTTTTGACTACTTAGTTCCTATAAATACCTAATTCTGTATTTCTTTAAAGCAGTTATAACTATAAAATTCTATAAAATGTTAGATTAAATGTGATAAATAGGATACGATATTTTCACCTAAAAATTTTTTTTTTATAATCGACTCTTATCTACTAAGGCCGTCTAGCGGCCATTTTTGTAATTAAATTTAGTTACTAGCGCCATCTATGATTTGAGGTATTATTCTATTTTGCCAATAAAATCAAGTTGCCCATCTATCTCATATTAACTGTATCGTCTATGGAGTTGTTGTCATTTTTTATTTTATTTTGTTTAATTAAGAAAACCAACAGCGTGATATACAGTTTGACAAAGTGTAGTAATTTAAAGTAAAGCCAATAACAGGTTTCCCTACAAAACTACATAACAAAGTAAATTCCATCCTTCTTAGTTATTACAAATTAAAAATCAAGTGACTTAATACTTTGTGAAATTCTTTACAACTATACAAGAAAAAAAATACGATAACAATAAATAAAAGCATAAAAAGTCTAATAGGAACCAAAGGTCACAAGTATACAAGCTTAAGAAAAACACTTACTTGATCCATTTCGGGCAATAATCAATGAGGTTAATTAATTTTGAATCCAAATATACACATAAGAATCACCAAACACAAGTATTTCATAACTTTCAATTAAAAGGTAGGAATGCAAGTCATCCATAATCACAACGTAAACACTTCATAAAACTAATTTGTCTTAAAAAACTAATAATAATGTGAGGTTACTTTTTGCTTGATATCAAAACATTTGAATCACAAGACCAAACCAAATTTATCTGTTAGAAGCGAGTTCAAAAAAATTTAGTCATATCATATCATATTTAGAGGGTATGTCATAATCGTGACTACACGCTTAAAACGCCTTCCCTTTTTAATGAATAATTAATATTAAGTTACCTACTACGCAACTAGGTATATCTGAGCGAATCACTAACAGTTATCCATTCGACCTGATATCTGGTAATAAAAAAAAGCCTTTCTATTGTACCTAAACAACAAAGTATCAGGTTTCATACAATTTTACTTATCCATGCGATCAATGGCTGACCAACAAACAAACTTTCGTATTCATGGTATTAGTAGTAGGTATGCGAAAGTTACTTTATTTGTTCCGCTTTCACGATTGGACAAATGAAACGAAATACATTGTATACAAACAACAGGTAAGTCTGTATGGACAAATTCTTTGTTAAGGACTAATCTGGGACAGTAAGTAATGCTACTGTTACACATTGAGGACTTGCTTCAATTGAGCATGTGTGTTGGAATGTTGCTCAAAATAAACACGCTCATTTCGAGCATGCTCGTGAATCGAGAGGCTTGCGATTTTCGAGCATGCTGCCAGCGGCGCGGGTGGGAGAGGGTGTGCTTTTAGCGCATCTAAACAGTTTTGCTTATTGAGCATGCTAGTATCGATCAGTTGTTCATACTTAAATATATAAGCATACTTAAAACTAGCAAGCTTATTGCTAGCTAATGTAACTGTTCCTAAGCATGCTCATACTGAGCATACTAAATAGCAAGCTTTTAGGCATGCTTTTTTCGAGCATGTGTAACAGAAAAAAAAGTTTTACATGGAGTATATCACTACGGTGCTCTGAACGATAAAGAAATATTTCTTGCAGAGAACTTTTAAACGATGTTTTTGAAACATCAGTTGGGTAGTAAAACAGATGATAAAATTTAAAAAAAAATACATATTTTCATGTAAGTGCACGAAAATATGCACGATTGTTATTTTTTTTTCTCATACGATGAATAAAAATGTATCAAAAACCGTGACTCTAATAACAGCTTGTTCCGCACATTACCAAAACACATAAAATAGGCTTTTTAAATCTTTTAGCCCCTTATTTAATCTTTATCTTAATTAAAACCAAACAGTTATATCTGGTAACCTCGATTCTATTATCCCGTATATGTTACGTCTTTAAAAAATAGTAACTCATATAATTTACCATACAAACGGTATTAGAGCAATTAAAACGAATTATTTATACACCAGTGTTGCTAGAGTTATAATCTAAAGTAGGTGTTTTAATTACATCTCGTTCAATAAAAATGTATGGATAAGTAATAAAACCTATTTATTTATGACATTGGACTTAATTTGGTGTTATTGCTTATTTTTGATTAAGTTTGTTAATAATTGCTCATGTTCGAGATAAGTCGTTACATACGAGTATAATACTCTAGTTTGAAAATGTTTGGTGATTTTTGTTATTTAGTGTACATATTTATTTTTTGCACCTACGGTTTTTTTTAATAAAAGTGAAATGGAAAAAAAATTTAGGATCATTGTAATTACTGTAAAGAGGTCCGACCACTCCGAACTCCATACGTTACGCATGATGTGTAGGTTTAAGAAAAATATAATGGTGTTTTAAAGTTAGATTTTAAAATTAGAGAGAATCTAGATTGTTTTCTGCCAGGTACAAAAACTATTGGACACAAGAACATCGAGAGGAAAACAGCTAATATAAAAAAACTCGTTTCATTTTAGACATTTTAAACTTCATTTGATAAAAGTGCTCATTCAAATCAGCTGATTAGTTAATACTTGAAACAAACTAACACAGACAGTTTTTCATATGTGTGAATCACGCAGTATTAAATTTAGGAAACAATCTTTAAAGATATCATTCCCACGCTGTATTCGAATTATCATCAAAAATCATTGATTTTATATTAAGCATTTTTACTTAATGTTTCCTTAATAGTTTTTTTGAACTTATTGAAGGGAAGTAATTGAATAACCTTTGATATTTTAATATATTATTGAAATATTAACTACGTACGAGTAATAAGTATTGAAATTCCGATAAATGATTGTCCTCTTTTGGTCGCCTAAATTTTAATTCAATATTATATAAATTTATAATATAAATATTTTTGCAAGACTGTATTGGCTCCGATTGGTCTAAATTTTAATTTAGGTACTATTTTCACAATTTCACTTGTCATAAGGGACTCTGAAGTTTAGTGTATAAATAAAACAGATAGGTATACGACCACTTTGGCGAAGAGGAAAACCTGTCTGCCTCAGACGCCAGTGGTTGCGGGTTCGATTCCCGCAGGGATCAAGAAAAAAAAATGTTCCGTGTCTGGGTGTTTATCTATTTATGTATTTATATTCTAGGTTCCCCCCTAGTTCGCTACATGGTATACCACGACACAAGCTATGCTTACTTTAAGGCCATGTAGTTGGTGATATTGTCTGAGGATTTTATTATAATTGAATTATTATTAAATATACAACTTGAACTTTATAACTAGCGAAAGTGTATAAAAAAATACAAATTGTGACGATTTGGCCAGTACTATATTCGGGCATTCCATGATATGGCCAATTCGACGATCCAGGTGCGTTAATCACAGATTCGTAGATGATAGGATTAATGATGACGATGATGGGTTTCCCATGCTTTCACTATAGGCCTTTCTTTATTTGGAACACCAAACTAAGTATTTCACAGTTATCACAGCGATTATTACATGAAGGACGGTATAGAAGCCTGCCTTAATGCGTAAGAATTTATGTTTTTTATGTCTCTGCCTACCCCAAAGAGAGACAGACATGAGGTTGTATGTGAGAATTCAGCGTGGTCTATGGAAAATATTAAGATAGGGGCAGTTGGGTATACAACAAATACAATAACAATAAAATGACCGCTGTTTGTACATGTACCTACATAAATTCATCGCAACCCTTTTCATGAGCTCACTGCAGGGCTATAACTCTTTCCTCTGGGTGCCGAGGAGGTTTTAGGCCGTAATCCAACAAGGTAGCCCAGTGCTGGTTGGTGGATGAATGCATTCTTCCTACGTTTAGCCGATGGAGCACCGGGACGGGCACGAAATTTTAAGGTCCGCTAAATATAAATGTGCCTATTAAAATTTTATCAATAATCTATATCGCTGGTAGCTCTGTAAATTAAATTCAAATTTAAATTCAGGTCAGTTATAATGAGACATTATATCCATCAATATTGCGTGGACAGTTTCGGCATCTGTACTTTGGAGATAACCTTTGATAAGTTATTGCGCTGCTTAAAATTATATGTTTACGAAACAAGATTCATTTAAATGTTAAAATTTGTTTTTAAATGAAATTCTAAAGCCAAATATGGCTACAAAATTTCGGTTGGGTAAAATTATGCTTTCAAAAAACGTTAAGGTTTTGGGGCCTGTTTTGCGAATTGTGAAGGACATTTAATTTGCAATCTAATATTATCTTCGGTGTAGGCTATTTGACTATATTAGGAAATGGTAAATCAAACCGTACGTGAACTTAATTAGTACTTTTTTGACCTATTTATGTTATTGGACATATTATGACCTATTAGTAGGTTTTAGTTTCCGTGTAATATCTTACACGGTATCTATCGCTTCAGAAGGGAGATAACTAATTTGCTAAAACAAATCCAACGAGTTTTACAAACACGCGGTTAGGATCATAGATATTTTCTTTCCATTTAATATAGTATTAAAACCTAAATTAAATTTATTGTAGGTCCCTACAATTAGGACAATGAAACCAAAAGACTTGTTAAAATGGATTTTAAGAAGTCTTCTTATTCTTTCTAGTATCTTTAATTAAATCACGAGCTAACACAGCTTTTTTTAATAAATCGCATCAACAGGTCCATGTATGTTTACCATTACCTATTTAAGTTTGTCTTATCGACTGCGTTTGCGCAACACTCCTGCTAATCGGCGGACCGTGACTTGGTGTTGTCAAGTTTAAAAGTTTTCGCATGTTCCCAGTTAACAATAACCGTTTCCTATTACAAAGGAATGTAACACGGCTGTGTTAAGTGGTATCGTGTGAAAGAGGACAGAATACATAAATATATTGACAAGTGAGATCTGTCCAAGATCTCTTTGGAGAAAAGCCTGCCGATTAAAGCTTTGCATTGATTTTGAGCTGTTATTTTGAACGATTCCTGTTTGGTAATCTTGTTGTGGAAAACCTATTATAAAATTAGCTCAAATTGACTTTGCTTCTCACGTTTGAGCACAAAATCAATATTTCTTTCCTCAATTTAGGAACGGCAATACCGTCAGTATTTAACTCTGGATTTAAGATTCTCATGTGATATTAGTTCCACTTTACTGTGAAATTAACAAAACGCTCTAATTGACCACCTTCGGAGAAAGTTTCTCAAGTCATGGGAGATAGAGAAAACCGACACCAGTTCTGCATCTTCTCACCAATGTATGTATATTAGTTGTGTTGTTACAACTGTTTATCTTCTATCCACTTGATTCACAAACTAGCAATCGTATTATATCTACCTATCAATTTAATAAAAGGAGAGGATGATCAAATAAGAGAACTCCTTGAATGTTTCCTGGCAATTTGTAAGTTTGCTGGGGTTTTAAGTTTCAAGAAAAGGCTTCGGAAAGCCACAGTCACCTAAGTTGTCATTTTAATTGTTTTCCTAAACGTATGGATTTTTATTTTCTATTTCAAAATGAGTTTAATATTGCTGTTGTTTTTCACATTTTTGCATACATTTTTAAAACGGTGGAGGCAGCGTGCGTGAAAACAGTATTTTTAAATCGTTTAAAAAAAGAAACAGTGACTATTCAACTAGTATGTTCAATATCTTATTATGAACCCCAAGAATTTCCTTGACTGGTATTTTTTTCTTAGATTAAAATGGACATACACTTCTAGATATGTACTAGTATGCTTCAAACCACAGACATACCTACATCTTATGTCTGTGCTTTAAACATTTCTTAAGTCAACTTTTGACTATTTCGCACCTAGTTATGTAAAACCTATAACTGCAGCGACGCGGCGGCGTGAAAAATGAAAATATGTTTTTAAATTTATTATTCTCAAATCATACCAGCCGACTTTATCAAGTCGATAGTTTCATGCAAACATCTAGCTCATTGCATCTTTTGGCATCTGTTTATCCTTCTTAAGAGCGATTCTCAGATAAGTTAGTGAATAACGGCCCGTGAAGTCATAGCTCAAGTGGCGCGCGGCGTCATCAAGAGTATGATAAACTCCATGGGAACTGGCAAAAGTTCCACTTGGCCGCGCAGCCGACGCTCAAAACCCTGAAGGCTGAACTCAAGAAGCGTAGAATTATGGTATTTTTTTTATCGATTATTGTTATGAGAGATAATCAGTTCATACATAAGAATACTGGCTTAGTATGAGATTAAGTCAAGCAGTGAGGCTTGCGTTGGAACTTAAAATAGTAGGTTGATATTGATGTATTCGTCCGCGTAAGGAGCGTTTGTTTGGTCTAGTACTTGATTGCCTAATGTATGAATATAATAGTAGACTCCAGAAGATCACCAACTCGTTCATGGGTCAATGTGTACGCTTTTATAATAAAATACCAAAATATTTAATATTAATTAGATTTAAGGATAAGTATAAAGTTTTATTATAAGATATCCGGATGCAAGAAGATTGTTAATTGTTATTGTGTATTTTTAAAAGATGATTGCTGTTGAGTTTCTTGCCACTTCTTCTCAACAGATCGACTTTCCGAAGTGGTGGTAGATTCAGTTCAATTTGAAAATTGTGACTTATTTCAAATGTATTTAAATACTTACGAAATAAAGATTCTTTTGACTTTGACTTTGGGATTTTTGTTAGCTGGGGCAAGAAATACATTATTTTATTTTATATTTCGGATTGTTATCAAATTAAAATTCTGTTCTAGCAAATGATACCCTTGTCGATCTGGAAGGAATTTGAAGCTCCAAATAGAAGCCGAACCTACCTTCAAAGCTGGGTTATCTGCCTAATTCGACAGCAAAATTTATTATTTTTATTTATTTATTGTAGGAAGACCAACAGCAAATATTACAAGTATGGTTATGAAAATATACAATCGGAAGCCAATTAAAGGTCCTCACAGATAGAAACAGAATTAGTTGTATATAAGCGTAAGAGAAGTGTACAGATTATAACTAAGAATTCAAACATTATTAACAATTTGCACCAAAAAACATTTTACAAATTTTATGTTTAGCTGACGCACCACTAGTGCAAAATAGATCTAAACCTAAATTTGAGTCAGTTTTGTTAGTGTTACTCGCTCGCAAGATATACGTGTTCTGTCTATAATTGGTTGAGGCGAAAGGCACATAAATTGATGGGTTATTCCTAAGAGGTTTGGAGGGAGCGGATATTGAGATACGGGATAAAAGATCAGAGCAGTCTATTTCGTTGGAGGTAATTTTTAACAGTAAACTCAAGTCAGCTATGTCACGTCTTAGATCCAGTGGCAGCAGATGCTGCTTACGACAGTAGCTATGATATAAATCCCTGTTATAATTGTCCCCAGTTCTGTAACATATATGTTTAGTAAATTTCTTTTGTATTCGCTCAATTCGATCAATATATCTTGCGTATCTGGGATTCCATACCTGCTAAGTATATTAGTAAGCAGTATATTTACTTAATTATGTACACGGTAGGGCTATTCTTAGCCTCGTATTTATACCGCTCTTAGACAAGCGTGTCGTAAAATGCGACTAATCTGACTGACCCCTACTTGATGGTGGGGCCTTAAGGGTTCACCTGGCTAGTGGACATCCTTCACATAAAATCTGCCGCCAAATATGACCGCTCCGACGCGACGGTGACCTGTTCCGGCACTATTTAGTGAAAAGTCAGTTTATTCCTAAACTCATGTGCTCCTTCATGTACCCCCATCATCACTTAGGTACCGTCAGGTGAGATTCAGGTCAAGTGCCGGTGTGAGGACGAACAGCCTCTCACGCATTGGATGGAGGTTTTAGGTTAAATGTTGGGTTGCTCCATTCATTTACTTTTGCCAAATTATATCAATGCTCTGCCGGTAAGGTATGTGATCTGGCAATCATTTATGATTAAGTAGTTCCTTCCAGAAGTGCTTTTATTTCCGACCTCTTATCTACGTATCATAAGGTGAGATTAAGATCGAACGTGGATACGAGTTCTTGTAATATAAGAGTTGTATTAAAGCTGGTTTTGATTAACCTTAATTATCGTAAAAGCAGGCGTAAATTCATAAACAGCGCGAGACTAGAAAAACAATAGAATGAGTGCCTGAAAACCTTGTAGTGCGATAAGACAACAGATCATTGAACTGTAAACAGCGCGAATAAATTAAACAGTGTCAACGAACTCACTTGAAGCTTCTATTGATTTCAATCAAGTTGCATATTGCTTTTACTTAATGATATTCGATTGTGCTGATTGATTGAAAGTCGATATTCGTTTTGAAAATCAGAGAATGGAAAATTGAGTTACATTGAAACGTTTGAATTTTTCTTTATCAGTAAATAGGTCGACATAGATTGAATTTTATATTCACAGTATGATTATAAAGACCTAAATAATGATATTAATATGTAGTGTCAATAAGTTAGGTGATTTCCAAACTGTCGACGCACAAACGCACTAAAAACGCAGAGTCGATTACACTGAAAACGGATCCATGCGCATACATGCAAATGATGCACTTAAGTGCGGATACTCTCTGTTTACGTGAATTAACTTTGCTCATAACTTCTTTTTATCGCTGTAATCGACGAATGGTCAGGATCGATAGTAAAGAAAACCACGGATAGCACTTAATACGAATTTAATATTTGAGAATTAGCACGTTAACAAAGGAAATACAAAAAGGCGTGGAGGTTGGCTAGGTTGCCGGGCACCATCTACTCGACTACTTTGACAGTTAGTTTTCTCACATTTGTACATATATTTGAGGCAAAGAATTCTAATTACATTGTTCAATCATAATATAGATTAAAAACAATAAAATTTACAAAATAAGTGTTCCAAAATTATTAGTTATAGTGCAAAGAAATTAAAATATAAATTATAATAAATACAATTTATAATCTGAGCCGTGTCGCTCACAATCGCTTAAACTATTGTATTTTCCACTCGTTTAGTTCAGGACCTTGCAAAAAACAGGCTTATGTAGTAATATTTCAAAAAACTTGTCTTACCTCCTGTGCTTTTTATTTCATTTTCAAAATACGTATTTTCTGATAAAAAATTCCCGCATTGCAGTTGAAAGTTCTTTCCCGCAGAGAAATTTGGCTATAAGAAGATGCCAAATTTTTTTACAACCTATCTCGTATGAAAGTTAGTTACAACAACTTTTGTCACCTATAAATAAATAAATATGAAAATAATGTTTAGTCTCAAACTGTGTTTGTTCCTCAATCACGGTAGAACGGAACAACGGATTTGGATGAAATTTGTCATAGTAATAGTGTACAGTATGGAATAGCACATAAGCTACTTTTCATCCCGATATTCCCGTGGAATTCGGAATTGCTCGGGTAAAACCGTGGGAAACAGCAAGTACGTACATCATTTTTTATAAAACTTTATGACAATTGTCATAATATCAATAATTATTACCAACAGTATAAGAAAGAGATGCGGATTGAAAGAAGATGTAGTGACTAAGATTGAAAAGGGTATGCTACGGTGGTTTGGACATTTGGAAAGGATGAGTGAAAGAAGATTTATGAAAGAGGTGTACAGAGCAAGAATGGATGGTGCTGTCGGAAGGGGCCGCCCTAGGCGAACGTATGCCGATCAAATTGGCGACGTTCTTAAAAAGGGCCTAGTTAAAAGATTAATGAACGTGGAGGAAGCGAAAGAGGTATGTCTGGATCGAAGCAATTGGTGCTCCCTTGTCTCTGCCTACCCCAAAGGCAGACAGGCGTGAGGTTATGTATGTATGTATGTATTACCAACAGTTGATTTTTATTGCTCGATTAGATACTTACTTATCGTAATATATGAAATGAAATACATCCAAAGAAGGTAGGTACACAATAATTATGAAGCAATTCCCTAACAACATCTTCCGCTTCAGAAACTCCCAATTATTTTAATCACATTTCAGATGAAAATTTAGACTTAAAAAACTTATTATTAAAACTTAATTAAGTAATAGTATATTATGTAACAAGTGAGCGAAGTTGCTAATTACAGTCGAGACTGTGATTTGAGCCCGAGCCGCAGGCGAGGGCTTAATAATGAGCCGAGACTGTAATTAGCAACGCTCACGAGTTATATACGACGTTTTTCAACACACTTGTGAGTAAAAGACAGACATACGTGGTCATAAAATAACAAACACACTTGATAACAAAGCTGTGAATTGTGATTGAAAAATGGCGCCGAACTTCGCGCATGCGTGTAGGTTTTTTTTTCCGCCAAATGTGTCAATGGCTGTATAGCATATACAGCCTATTTTACATGAAAATATTTAATTTGGAGTGGTAAATCCAAATATTTTAATATTTTGTAACAAATTATTGTAAATTGTGAATAATTTGTTTGATATACAATTTTGTTTAACTAATATAAGGCGTAAACATTTAAAAATGTATATGGATTTGAATTGGTATAAAACCTCTTTGTTGTTTCTGAAAAAAATTAATGCATAACCCGGACCAATAAAATATGCTCTGTTTACTCGCATGTAATTTGCACAAAGGTACAATTCAACTTTGTAGGATTCATTATATTATGCACTAGGGTATAATATATTATGCACGCGTGACTTATAGCCCAGTTTATAGTTCTAAATTCAATAGAATAACGCTCACTTTACGAGCAAGTGTGTTGAAAAAACTATCACCACACGACACAGATAATATAAACAGTCTACAGGGTGACTGGTGTCAAATTTCCAATACTGAAGGAGATCACTCTGTACTCGATTCTGATCATAATTATGTAATAAAAGTAGATACTTAATTTTTCACCAGAAATCCCTTTGAATAAATAAAGAGTCCTTCCTACACTTTTCCCGACGCACTGCCTCATTCAACACGCACACCGCAGTGTTCCCGCCACACGCACTCCTCCACCCGCTCAGTATTTATTGTATTGCGCTAATGCGTTGCGTAACGAATTCTTTTTTTTTTTTTTTTTTTTTTATAAGTGACTAAACCCGCGTTTGACCTCAATCTCACCTGATGGTAAGTGACGATGAGGTCGAAGATGAAAGCACACGGGTTTAGGAAGGAACTGACTCTTTAACTTTCGGAGAAGTTTACTCTGTAAATAATTAATATTAATTACAGTTACTACTACTTAATTACTAATTACATTAATTAACTATCACGTCCTGGAATTTTGACAGTGACCCACTGTATAAATGACTACTTCACCTCCGTGACAATTTTTTTTCCTGCGTTCTCTGGTTAACGGTGAAGAATATTCTATGAGCAATGTGTGTATCAAACTATATCACAGATCAAGCAACGTTCGGCGCGGCCGGTACTTGGATGGTTGACCGCCGACCATTTATTTTTTCACACGGGGCTTCCGTGCTTCGGAGGGCACGTTAAGCAGTCCCGGTGCTGTATACTTGTATAGTAGTCGTCAGGGTTTGTCAGAAGCCATTTCGGCGCCCTGAAAATTCTGACATCCACCATCCAACATTGGGCCAGCTTGGTGGATTAAGGCCTATACCTCCTCGTTTCCCAGGGGAGAGACTCACAGCCCTGCAGTGGGCTCATTACAAAAATTCGTGATGATGATGAATGGTACATCTTTATCATCATCACTATCTAGAAGTATATTATATAATATTATGTTTTTATATTCTGGATCCCCTGGTTCGCTACATGGTATCCCATATCACAAGCTTTGCTTAGTAAGGGGCTTGTGGTTAACGTGATTGTCTGATGATTTTATTTATTTTTTTATCTCCTTATAACATTTATCAGTAATGTTTCATCCTGCCTCCTGATTTGCGATTTTGCGGAGTGATATATTTTTTTCATTTCAGAAAAATAATATACCTAATATCTACAACATTGGGCCAAAGGTATATATATATTTTTCTTGGGAATTAATAAATAAAATAAGATAGCTGCAAACATCTATCTATACATCCATTCAAACTTTTACAATTATAATATTAGTAAATGTAAGATAAATAAAGCAATGGAAACGTTATATATTTGTAGTGTAAATGTACAAATTAAAGTACGGTTTATCATACAATACAGATTATATTATAGTTTATGGGATATTGGGAAACATACATCCATACATAACTTCACGCCTGTATCTCTTATGGGGTTGGCATTACACCAAAGGCTGTAAAACCATCTGATGTCACGTTTACCAAAGGAGGTATTATAACAATGGAGAGAGCCTATTGCCGTGACAGGGGGCAACAGCCCGCAAAAACGCCAATAAAATCTCTGTCTCTTAAACTGACTTTTACAGTATGCCCGGGAAGAGAAGCAGCTGGCACATTCGTTTTTCTTTCGCTTTCATTCCAGAAAATTTGCTTAAAACATGTACTTGTACATTCCTTTCCTAATCCCAAATGCATATTTGCGTAATAGACTAAATAGTTCTACTTACAATTATGGAAAGTGAACGTATAACAATAGGAGCTGCGTAATGTCTTTTATGGTCCGGAGGGCCGTCCGGCCTAGTTGTGCACTAAATATCTTTTAAGTATGTCTTGTATTGTCTTCTTAAGTAAGTTTACAACTCTACTTAACACATAGGTTAGGCGACTGTTTAGTCGTTAAATGTGGAAAAACACGAGGTACTCAACAGTCTATGTACC
Source organism: Stenoptilia bipunctidactyla (assembly GCA_944452665.1). NCBI lineage: Eukaryota > Metazoa > Arthropoda > Insecta > Lepidoptera > Pterophoridae > Stenoptilia > Stenoptilia bipunctidactyla. Next base: position 5,774,990 of record OX101726.1, on the reverse strand, counting down.
GCTGGGCTTTTGAATAATGAACGATAGATACTAATTAACGATGGTGAAATGATTGATGAAAAGCTTATGGCAACCACACCACAGATTTTGGGTGACTCTTGTACAGGTTCATCCTGACACTGGTCGGCGATCGGATGGCGTCGTAATTGTTTGACTCCAAACAGTCAGGATCCTGAAAAACATTAAATCTAACATCCAGCAAGCTGCACGACCTGAAACTCAAGATACTGTCAGCTCGTTTTGTGTCAATCCAGAACGCTACGCTCGAAGACTGAGAAACAGATGGAGATGATGATGTATAACTTTTTCAATCTATCAATCCGACGCTCGACACCTCAGTCGCTCGTGACCACGGGGTCTGCAAAGACACCGAAACGTCGAGTCAAAATTTAAAATGTAAATATACGCGATAAATCCGGTTAAAAAGTGTTTTATTTAATAGTATGTATCGCGAAAACTTAAGACAATATTATTTAGTTGTTATTTAGTTATAATAAATAAATAAAATCCCCAGGCAATCGCACCAACTACATGGCCTTAAAGTAAGCAAAGATTGTATTATGAGATACCATGTTGCAAACTAGGGGGGAACCTAGAATATAAAATATATACCTATATAGATAAACACCCAGACCCGAAAATTTTTTTTTTGTTCCGTGCGGGCATCGTATCCGCAACCACTGGCGTCTGAGACAGATAGGTTTACCCCATCGCCAAAGTGGTCGTCATGATGGTGATGGTTAACTTTTAATATTAGACTCCGTAGAGCATTGGTACAGTGTTTGCTAGGCGTTAGTTTGACGTTCTGAGTGTATATTTTACGGCGGTGATGCCGCAGACTTTACTTAACTAACTAACACTCAGAATGAGCTCTACAAATAATCATTTTTGCATGCTTTATATAGTTTACTTTAGGTATGCTAAAAGTTGTTCGTCTCTGTCTTTACTCTATTGCAGATAGAATTCTGCCGTCAATAGCATAGTTGCAGTAAGTACGCTCTAGACACTTTTGAGAAAAACGCGGTTAAAGTTTTGGCTCGAAAATCTTCCATAAATCCTTTGTTTGTAATCAGATCATGATGGTTGATACCTCAAATGAAAGAGGAGCTCAGCCTCTATCTATTACTTATTTAGGCACAATTACTGAATTATTGAGAGACCAAATAAATTAATCATTGTTGTTATACTAAGTATTTCTTAGAGGCTCTCTAATAGCGAACACTTAGCATAAACACAGTAAGTGTATTATTTACTGTATTTATGCTAAGTAACCATACGAATTTATGCTTAAATATAATATGGTTCAAAAGTTTTATTATATCAGGCTGGTGATGGTAAAACAATTAGTTCTTGGTTTTAAAAATGTATTTTATAAAAATCAAATCTTGTTTCGTTAATTATGCTTTTATTATCATGCAAAGTGAAATAAGTAAGCTAAAGTAGCTTTACATTACAAATTAAATAAAAATCCTTTCGTCGGTATCAAATCAACACTTAATAATTATTATTTATTTAATACAATAAAATTGTTCAATTAATGATTAATTTAATTTAATTATTAATTGAACAATTGTATTGAAATGCCATTTAGTTTAAATCAACTTCTTTCTCAGTTAAGTAGCCCTTATGTTTATAATAAAATAACGAATAACAAAATTACGTTTCTTAATTTTACTTAATTCTACCAGTCTTTCCAGTTACAATAGTTTTTTTACATTAATCTCTCAACGCAAGTTAACTTAATATATTCAGTCTTATTTTAAACAACTTTTTTAGAATCACGTAATTATGTTTATATAAGGGAATAATTTCTTAAACTAATTTCTTCGGTATCAAATCAACATTTATAGGTTAATCGAACAACATCTTAGAATCTTAGATACTTAAGAATCTTATAGATACTTAAAAATCTTATAGAAACAAAAGTTATAACAATTTAGGAAAAACATAACCCTTTTTCTTTTGCAATGTAATAAAGTAAAATATTCAATGAATTAGAAATCGACTCCTACGAAAACAAGCAGGTGGGAACTAATCGTCAAATTCTTTGGAAAGATTCAAGGATTCATCATTAACTGGCAAGTCTAACCAGAATTGCCTTCGACTAGGTAGCATCAAGGGAACGAGATCTTTAACAATTTTTTCTTTGCGGGAAGAGGCGGCACCCCTAGGTGAACATCTTTGTTCAGCACAAGGAAATTGTTTGCTTTTTAAAATTTTGACTTGTAAAAAGTTTAGTGTCTTGAATTCCTCATCAGTGTGAGATTTTTTGTAAAACATATTATACTCTCCACGGACAACTTTCACGATAGTGAAATTTTTAATGTATTCCCGATCTTTCAATGCACGCATTTTCTGTTCAGAATGAAAGTCACAAAATTTGTAAAAATCGCGGACATCCATTATTTTTGGAATATTTAAGCCTGAGTTGGAGGTTCGAACGGCTTCTACATAATCATTAAAGTCGCAAACATTTTTCATTTTTTGAAGGGACTGCTCCACTTGGTGGTGGAAGCTGTCAGCTGAATTGAATGTATGTCCTGGCTCTAGATACTTTATAGTGATAGAGCGTGCTTCAATTAAATCACTGTTGATAACATCGACAAGAAACGAAAACAGTGTCCAGTTCTTATTTTGTGACGAACAATTATCTGCCCAAATCACCAAATGATTTTTGTTCCGATGGTGCATAAAAAAAGCTCTGAATGTTGAAACGATGTCATGAACATTTCGGCCTGAAATCGCTTCATGCCATAAGACAGCGTAAGGATTATTTCCTCTTGTAGATTTGCCTAAAGGAGCAAAAGTCTCATTAAATGCAATAATTCGAGGACAGAATATTGCTATTTTGTAACTATCCATACGAGGTAGCATTACCACCTTTTGAAGATCTACACATACGTAAACAGTGTCATCATTTTTTTGTTCTTCTACGTGTTTCTTGTCTAATTTGTACGCCTTCCTGCTGTCTGTATAGCGTTGACGGTGTTCATCATGATTCTTGCATGTAATACAGGTTGTATTAGGCCCTTTATTAAATTCACAAGTATGTTTGTCGTATACAGCACAAAGTTCACATTCTTCATTGCCAAGAGTGGTGAAGGAAATATTGTGGCTCTTTACAACTCTTCGGTAAACTTCGTAGGAGCATGCAGAGTCTGGGTACATTTTGTTGAAATCGCAATGCATCATAGTGACAGTGATATCGCTGGGTAAATACAGACGATGTGGGGCATGTTCACGGCGGTAATGCGATATTGCAGGATTATAAGTCATTATGTGTGAAGTTATCAAGGTTTTATCCTTGGACAGCGACGACCGGTCATAGTGTCCGCGTTTTTCTTTGAAATCATCGTCTTCATCCGAATGAAGAACTCGAAATATTTTTGTGTCATTCTTAGGATTGTAACCTAAAGTTGCTAAAAAAAATGTCTTGCAAACATGCACTGGATTTTCATGACCATGTACAGTAAAAAAGTAATTAAAGGTTAAGTTTCGTTTTGGCTCTTTATTTATATTTTTTCTAGATTGAACTTTCGCGACGCTCACACTGGTTTTGATGAACATACCTTTCGCTGCTGTATCTAGGGCCGAATATCTTGAATTAATCATCTGACGTTGTTCCATACTAATATTATTGGTACAGAGTTTTTTACATGTAGATTTACAGGTTTCTTTCAGGGAAAGTTTTTCTATCATATCTTTTTTTTTCTTTTCTTCTCGTTCTGCAGTCGATTCTTCTATTATTTTCCTTTTACGTATAGTACCTCTCTTTGTCAAAGTATTTTTCGTAACTATCATTCCTTTGAATTATTGATATAGCTTGTGTTTCTTCGTTGTTTGTCATTAAGTTGTCTGTTTCTTGAACGATATCCTTTTCAGTAATAGCTTGTACGAAACCACTTGTGATTGTCTCCGTTTCAACTCTATTTTCTTGGGTATTTGTTTCTTTATCTATTTCATCTTCAAAATCTTGAATATTGCCCTCAGCTTCAGCTTGTTTATCACGTTTTGTTTGGTTTTCTAACTTTAGTTTCCTTTTACGTTGTTTTAAAACACAGTTTTCTTCAATAGATGTATCTAAAGAAGTGTCTAGATCTTCAGTAACGCAATAATAGTCTTTGTCCTTTACACTGTCATCGGAATCAAAATCATTGAAAAAATCATCACCCTCATTGTCATAAAAATAATCAGTGGTATGTGAAGTTGAAGGTTCATTACATGACATTATCTGTGGAATACGCTTTTCAGTAGTCATAGCAGGCGTAATTCTTGTTGGTAATTCCATATCAGATAAAAATGATGAGCTAGCTATTTCAGTGTTAACAGAAGTTTCATGAAGGGGTTCGACTTCGCCAGTCTTTTTGGCGGCATATGGTGAGCTAGATCTTTCTACATTAAAGGTAGTTTCATGAGTGGGTTTAACTTCGACGATCTTTTTACGACACAGTTTTAAAAGACTATCATTCCTCAAATCATTTTCACTGAAATCTGAATCATCCACAAATGAGTAGCTAGAATTAGGTGATACGGGCATTACCTCAGTGCATAATAAATCAGGTACAGTTTCTGGAGTCTGAGAATCTTCTACATTTTGCCGCACTTTGGACGTTATTAGATCTATCCGAGAACTTATTATTCCGCTGAAACAAAATAAATAATGATTTTTACTTGGAGTTTTAGTCGATATGCCAGTGACTTACCATGTCTAGGCCGGCGAGGCTGGCATAATCGCATCGTGGTATCAAATCAAATCAATTTTATTACTGCCAAACATGAGTTGATACAAAGTTGTTAGTTTCTTCCATGTTTTACCAAACACTTGGTACATGCAAGTTACAGAAAGCTAAACATTAAATGAATTTTAAAATCAAATAGTATAGTTTCATATTATAGTCATTATCATCATCATCATCATCATTTCAACCTATCGACGTCCACTGCTGGACATAGGTCTCATTCAACTTTCGCCACGTTGAGCGGATTTGCGCCGCCTGCTTCCAACAAACCATCATTATAGTTAAAGTTAATTATTATTGTTATTAATTGCATTACAGAACCTCATTTTAACAACATTATCAATCAAAAATATTATAAGTACCTATATATTACAATTACCCAATACAATTATGAGTAATTAGTTACACAATAAATAAATCAAATAATATATATGGTACAATACTAATGGTAACCAGAATTTACATTAAATAAAACACTTTTTAACCGGATTTATCATCATCTCCATCATGCATAACTTTTTCAATCTATCAATCCGACGCTTAACACCTCAGTCGCTCGTGACCACGGGGTCTGCAAAGACACCGAAACGTCGAGTCAAAATTTAAAATGTAAATATACGCGATAAATCCAGTTAAAAAGTGTTTTATTTAATAGTATGAATCGCGAAAACTTAAGACAACAGAATTATTTCTATATTATTTTAAATTATCATTCAGAAATTCGTCTACATTTAGCAAGTAGCAGTTTTTTTAAAGTTGATTTATATTTTGGCAATGACATATCCTTTATAAAATTTGGTAAGCAATTGTAAGTATTTGGTAGACTAGAATTTATTTCTTTTTTTATAAAAGACAACTCCACTTCAAATCAAGTAAGCATGAACAAAAATATATAATTATCTTACTTACCTTATTTTCGCGCCAACGCAGTGACAACGGGCGTGCACTCCACACTAAAACTATGCAGCGACTGAATGCCCTTTGGCCTTTAGTGCCCCGCGCGTGTCGATACTGCGACGAGGATGGTGCGGGGTATGCCAACGCCCCCCGCACACTCCCGCGCACCCTCGCGCACCCGCAAATGGTCTTTATAGTAGTCGAAAATTTTACGTAGGTATTCAAGGAATACATAAATTATACTTGCAATTCGTTACTGCTTGTATTATAAGATAAATTGTGTGACGTTTACTTACAACTACGTATTATGTTCACAGTGAAGCAACTTTACTTGCACAGTATTTATGACGTGGCACTATATCGCAGCTACTTAAACATGCAGTAAAAACGACTTACAATTTCTATAATTAGTCGTAAGATCATTTATATGTATGTACTTCCTAAGCATGGATACAATATAGATACTTTACAGCTTCCATGATAAGTACCCCTGACTCTTACGCTGCAACTGCTGCCTAAACATAATTAAAGGATGTCTATATGCTCTGTGAATAATGAGTAACCTCATGTTAGATCTGATTACGTTACTTAGCATAAATTCAATATCGCATCGAACTGTCTTTGTAGTAAGTAATCTGAAACCTACGCTTAGGATCAATACTAAGCATACCTGCAGTATCGCGGCATATTGTTTTTAAGACTAGACCACTCATTTAGTAAATATTGGGAAACTGCTTGGGATCAAAACAGTATATCTTCTTAATGTTTATTTGCTAGGCTCATATTCAATTTTAATAAAGTGAAAGACTAAACATGTTTGTAGTATAGTAGTCATACTGTACTTATGCTGAGAGAGTCCGAACAAGATTTTTTACCATAAGTGTGCCCACTGTATTAATGCTGTGTGATGTAAATAAAATGCATAACTTACTGCAAATTTTAAATTGCTAATTTTGAATTAAAAAACGATAGAAATTAATGAGTAAGTGTATTAGGTAGATCTCGTTCTCGTGATCACGTCTGTATATCTAACTCAATTTTGACAAAAACCCGACTTACTGCAACTATGCTATTGACGGCAGAATTCCTGTCTTCACTCTGCCTGCATCTAGCTACTTCATATTATCATTAAAAAAATTCACCGGATTGTATCGAATTAAATTAATCAATATACAGGGTGGACCAAAAGTCCGTTTACATTTTAAACGATGATTTAAATGAAATTAGTTAAGTAAGTTAAAATCTATTTATTTGTTTCTAAAATACACAAATGGGGATTTTATTTTTTAAAAATCACATCGTCCATATGTGATCCTTCACTATTTTGACACTGCTGCAATCTGGAGCGAAAATTTTCAATGACGGCCACACAAGTGTTTCGTGGAATGTTTCTCATTTCCATTTGAATATTGAATTTAATTCCTTAAGTGACGCCGGGTTATTGTTGAAAACTTTACTTTTGAGGTATCCCCATAGAAAGAAATCCATTGGGGATAGGTCCGGGCTACGAGGTGGCCAGTTTATATCACCTCTTTTGGAGATCACTTTTTGACCAAAAATTTCACGTACAGCGCTCAGTGAGTCATTGGAAGTGTGGCATGTGGCGCCATCTTGCTGAAACCACGTCCGCTGATTAAAACCATCGAAATCCTGTAGTGCTGGTGTAAAAAAGTCCTGTAGCATGGCAATATACCGCTCTGTATTCGCTGTAACAGCATTTCCTCGGTGATCTTCAAAGAAGTATGGGCCAATAATGCCTCTTGCAGACAAAGCTGCCCATACCGTAACCTTGGGTGAGTGTAGAGGTTTTTGATGCTTCAATTTAGGATTAGTGTCACTCCAGTATCTGCAATTTTGTCTGTTTACATACCCATTTAAGTGGAAGTGTGCCTCGTCTGAGAAAAAAATGTTGGTAAAGCTGGTAAACCTCTCTAACATTTCGTTTGCAAATTGAAGCCAAGCTTTATCTTGGGGCTTCAATTCCTGTACCATTTGAATTTTGTACGGATGTAAATGTAAATCTTTGTGTAGAATACGAATTAAAGTTGTTCTGGACACACCTAGGGCGTTAGACCGCTTCCGAGTAGAGAGTCCGGGATTTTCACGAACAGACGCTCTTACACGCTCTACGTTTTCCGGGCCTCTTGATGTTCTAGGTCGGCCGGAACGTGGTTGATCTTTTGTTGAACCTGTCTCCTCGAACTTCTGTACCCATTTTCTAATCAATTGAACCGATGGAGCTTCATTTCTACGCCGTATGTTGTAATGAACGCAAAATTTCCGTTGCGCTAGCGTGAAGGAATCGTTGTTGCGGTAGTACTCACGTACACAGAACGCACGTTGTTTATCGCTGAACGACGCTATGGTACTGAATTCCTATTGGCCGCTCTAGCGCTTCGTACCCCTCCCGCCCCGCCCCGTTGCCGTTGCCCGCCGCAGCTACCGATTTAAATTTAAACGGACTTTTGGTCCACCCTGTATATAAAACTGTTCCGTTACTGACTGAGTGACTGATAGACAGCGTACAGCCGTAACTACTGGACGTAGAGAGCTGAAATTTGGAACATACATTTTTTAGGAGATGTAGGGGTGCACCAAGGAAGGAATTTCCGAAATTCCCACGGGAACGGGAATTATTGGACATTTTAGTTTGTATGAAAAATCTTATTTCTTGAGTGTACGGATACGATACTTGACATAAAAGTTCTTCAAAAAGTGACTGGTTGTTTTCTGAAAGGAATTCCCAAAATTCCCATGGGAACGGGAAATTTATGATGTTATAGTTTGTATGAAAAAGCCTTATTCCTTGAGTGCACGGATGTGATACTTGGTATAAAGGTTCCTTAATAAGTGTCTGTTTGTATTATGGAAGGAATTCCCGAAGTTCCCACGGGAACGGAAAAAGGACTTTTGAGTTTATGCGTGTACGAAGTCGCGGGCAAAAGCTCGTTTTATATATAAATTTCATGTACCTTTCCATTTATATTTGTCTCATTACTATCCCATTGTATGCTTTCTTAACTCAAACTCAAACTCAAATATTCTTTATTTCGTAAGTATTTAAATACATTTGAAATAAGTCAAACAATTTTAAGGATGACTTACTTAACCCGTTTTTAACAGTACCTGGGTCTTACCTGATCATCATTGATGATGCGGTCAAAAGTGAAAGCATGCGTGTTTTAATAAAAGGTAGTTAGCTAGGAAAACTTTATAGGAGAAGTCGTCGTGGCGCCATGGTTACTGTGTGTATCATACGATATCGCAGGTTAAGCAACGTTCGGCGCGGTCGGTACATGGATGGGTGACCGCCGACCATTCATTTCTCAAGACGACTTCCGTGCTTCGGAGGGCACGTTAAGCAGTCGGTCGGGTGCTGTATACTTGTATACAGTAGTCGTTAGGGTTTGTCAGAAGCCTGAAAATTCTGGCATCCACCACCCAGCACTGGGCCAGCTTGGTGGATGTTGGCCTATACTTCCTCTTCACCCAGGGAAGAGACTCATGTCCTGCAGTGGGCTCATTACAAAGAGTTGTGATGATGATGATGATGAGCTAGGCAAACCCTGAAAGGGTTCAAGATGAAGAGGTGTTTTTGTAACCAAGCCCGTGTTTGACCTTTATCTCACTTTATGGCATGTGAAGACGGATAAGTGAAGATTAGCACACATTTTTGGAAAAGAATTGGATCTTCATAAAATATTGCCGAAACACTGAATGGGATCTTACCACCCCCGAACCCCTTAAAAGAGAAGATGATACAAAAAGATACTTGTGATTAAAAATTTTGTTGCGACCCCCTCAAAACAGTCTGTGTCCGCGCCTGCACCACCTCGGCTCGTTCGAATTAGTCTCGTTTAAGGAGATGTTTATCTAGAGGCAGTAGGGCTGTTCTGCCTCCATAACACTAGCTTACTTAGGTGCTAAAGTGCGGCCGTTGCGGGAATGCGTTCCTAACAGCTCCTTATGTCCACTGAATAAAGTTTATTTCCGAATCGAAGAGGAAAAAAGGTATGGTTTTGACAGCTGTCAGGAACGCAAACTCCCACCGGTCGCACTATATCTGTCAAGTATCTCAGTTTGCGTTTACCAGAAATATTATTATCAAGGCAATAATGCCTACGTTGATGAGTCACAAAAGTTTTCGTTTCAGCTTCAATTTTGTCACGTTCGCCATATTTGCCTTAACACCTTCCATGCAGGCGAGGTGACTCACGACTCAACCAGGTAGCCATATCTGACGTTACCCCGCGAATACTAATTCGGTTGAATGACTCATACTTTCCTAATTATACGCCTTTTGGTATATTAGTAGAAATTTTGTATTAATAGACAATACAAAGAAAACATTTTCAAAAACCTGAACTTCAGTTGTACAGAAGGCAGCAGATCAAGCGTTGCATTCACCTATCTAAACAGAACTTCAAACAAAAAATCATTAAAACATTGTTACTAAATTGTACTTAAATATTAAATATTAGACATATTTGCAATTATGTATGCATATATATTTTTTTTATATGTACAAAAATAATGATTGAAATTTGAAAGAACTTATGTATTTTGTAATTAACCTTATATTTTACATAAGCCTCATAAGAAATAAGAAAATAAAAAACAAAATGTGCCTAAATAAAATAAATAAATAAAAAAAAATGTTTGAGTAAATGTTGTTTAACTATATTCTTTATTGTTCATGTGTTAACCACTTAAATTACTTGGAATAATAATGTGTATAAGGTATAGGTAAGCTTATCATGCTTGTTAATGGCTTAAGTTTTATGTTTTAAGATTAAATTTATTATTATGTATACTTTGTAAAAAAGCTGTTGAGTTTCCAATAAACGAATACATTACCTGTCAAATTTTCCCAAATATTTTTTACTTAATATGGAGGGAATAGAGTTCCGATTCTAGTAAAATATTTTGACAGATTTGTAACGCAGATTTGTAAGGCAGCAGGCCTTCTGTACCTATGTAAGGTGCTACCAAAAAGCACCAATTTTCCAAAATATTAGCAATAATGTTGGTTGAGATCCTGTATCTAGTTTGATGAGTGTTTTATACTTAATGTACAACATAGATTTAATTTTATTTGATACGTTTTGATGGACAAACCTTTGTATTAAAAAAATCGGTTCTCCAGTTTTGGGGCTCCTGTTAATGGGGCTTAATGACGATATGTTTCGGAAAAGGTAAGTTCTTTTATCCTACCTGATACTTACTTATTTCTTACTACTATAATAAAGATGTTTATTTTAATTTCAAACAGTTAATTTCAAGATCTCTATTTTATTAAGAAAATTGCACTTAACCAAAAGTTACGAGGTTAACCGCGCACTCCAAAGTGTTAATTAAATAATACTCATGTTTTTTTCCCTTATTTCTATTTATTTTTATTTTATTTATTTATTCATAAGTTTTTACAAAATTTATAGGAATGTCTTATTACTATCTTAAAATCTATCTTAATCTTTCTTTCTGTATACCACTGCTTGTGATAAATCATTCAGAACTTTTCAATTTCACCGTGCTTGTTGGTTTAACGTGAGGGTGCTAGTCAGAGCTAGAAGGGTACGACCCTCAGCTTTGTTGGGTGATTGGGAGATAATTAGGTTTCAAGTAACATAGTTTTGGAGAGCTTCCCTACTCAAGGAAGGTGGGCTGGAAACTCAGTCATCGGTTATCAACTAGATTGATGCCTACATAGTCTAACTAAACCAACAGATTTTATGTTGACTGGGTGATACAAGATTTGCGTTGTAGGTGTCTGTCGAGTTCATATTATCAAGGTTTGCTAAGGTGATGGAATACAAACAAATGTTTTAGAGATCTTTATGCTTGCTACGTTGGTATTACCTAACTGTCTTTGAAGTCGTCGTGTCGAAGTCGTCGTGGCGCCGTGGTTACTGTGTGTATCAAACGATAGCACAGGTCAAGCAACGTTCGGCGCGGCCGGTACTTGGATGGGTGACCGCCGAACATTCATTTCTTCGGAGGGCACGTTAAGCAGTCGGTCCCGGGTGGTGTATACTTGTATACAGTAGTCGTTGGGGTTTGTCAGAAGCCATTTCCGGCGCCCTGAAAATTTTGACATCCACCACTATACCTCCTCGTCACCCAGGGGAGAGACTCATAGCCCTGCAGTGGGCTCTTTGCAAAGAGTCGTGATGATGATGAACTGTTTTTAAGGCTGACTTAACAGGTTTGTCAGTTAGAATGGTCGTTGTTGAGGTAGCGCTTAGACGCCAAATTCATGTAGGCGATAAACGCCAAACATAAGGACGCGAGATCTAGATCTTTTAAATTACTAATAAGCGATTAAGTAAGATTAAGCTAACGGTGCGGCGTGGGCAAAACATATAAACTGGCATTATTGGACGGATGCCAGATTTGTAAAGTCAGCCTATTTCAAAGTGCCTTTGTTACCTAAAAAGGTAGTAGTAGTAACCTCATACATCTCATCGCAAATGCGATCACAAAATCACTCATTGCGAGTGACTTTTAGGTTATTCTATGATTTTTTACAAAGGTGTCGAGTACCAAACAGAAAGGATGCGATTTGATTGCATGCTGGGCTGGGCAACGGTGTAATGAGATGTTAGGAACATGAAAATTCACTGTTTTCGAAAAAGGGTTTAATACCGGAAAACGTGGTAAAAAATTTAAAAATTCACATTGGGGATTGGACATTGTGGGTCTTAGGTCATAGTTTCCTATGTACAAAACACTTTGAAATCGGAATATCTATTACTTACTGATTTTTTTTGCTTCCATGCTGGACTGGGAGCGAAAGAAAAACATAGAGCCAGCTGCTTCTCTTCCCGGGCATACTCTAAAAGACAGTTAAGGGACAGAGGTTTTATTGGCGTTTTTGCGGGCGATAGGGTGACCCCCTGTCACTGCAATGTAATGATGGAGAGAGACTCTCCATCATTACAATACCTCCAAATGTGTCAAACGTGACATCAGATGGTTTTATAGCGTCTGCCTACCCCATAAGGGATACAGGCGTGAAGTTATGTATGTATGTGTGTTTTTTTAAAGATGCCTGCCTCGATTTAAATTCAAAGTATAAGTGAATGCCATGAAATAAAATAATTAAAAGCCTTTATATACTACCTTGCTGGTGATTATTTTTGATTTGACGACTACGTATTGGATATTAATTTTAATATCACCGTTGAAATAAAGAAAAGTCAGGTAAAGTAAAACAGGTAAAAAGTAAGAAGGATCAATTAAGTACCTATATAATTTATCCCTATAGTTGATTATCAAATTCGTTAAAATTTAAAGTTATAACTTTAAAAAAAACTAAAGTTATGAGGTTCGTGTTGATCTTCATCACAGAGTCAGTAAGCTGTCCAACTCAAAACGTTAAGAAAATAAAATATATGCTTCCCACGCCATCTAGCTCAAAGGTATAGTTTCTCTAAGACCATCTCTCCTCCACAGACCGTACATTTTTTAATACAAAACAGTTGGAGTCTCATTTCAATTAGTTTAGGGTAAAAACTGTAGATGGAACTAAAATGTTTCGGTTCCATTTTATAGATGTCGCTGTTTCGAACTTTACTTGGAATTCGGTTCCGGAACGAGCTTTGCAAGCCTCCGTACGCTGAAGTTTTTATCAACCTTTACGATTCACGTCGTTTTGTCTACATTTCTACATTGCAGGCTTTATATAAGCTGTAGATTATCCTTTGGTTGTTGAGCGTGTAATGGAATGTGAATAGAAGTTGTGATTGTTTTGTGTTGTCAAGGTAGTGTGAAAGCCAAGCTAGTGGTTAGAGTAGCCGGGCCCGGCGCCACCCGCTGCCGCCGGCAGTTCAGATGTGCTCGTCGCGACGACAGGTGCCACGCAGCCCCAACGCAAGTTGGATAACTCGCGAACAACTTCACTTGTTTATAACACTTGTTGTGCCGCTAACGTGTTAAATATCTTAACTTTTATCAACTAAAAACTCACTTACCTGAACATGTGGACTCAGTTTACTAACTTTGTTGAAGTGTGGTGATGTGTTGGAAGAAAATACCGGCTCAGGTGACGTTCATGCTAAGTACGATTTAAGTGCAAAAAATGACCAGCAATGTTTTCTCCCGCATGGATTTTCGCGGTTTTGTAAACCGGACTTTTGACTTTATTTAATTGTAAGTACCTATAGACAATATCTTAAGAATTTTTTCGTCTGAAGCAGAGATTGCTATAATAACGGGTAATTTTCATGTGAAGCAGAGCGTAGAGTAGGGGAATAATCATTTAAGTATGGTGTTGTACAGAATAAACAGCCATATAATTTTGATCTCTCTCATCATCGGTAATTTATTTAAATATACGGGAAGAAATCTTAATACAAAAAGAAATCTTAAATTGGTAAATTCTAGTTTAAAATTTATTTCGAAATTTAAATCTCCTCTTGCTATTTTAAACAAAAGTTAACACAGTACGGCAACATAATAAAAATAATGACAAACTAAGTACGAGAATACGACTCTACATACCAAAAACAACACACAATAATTCGAATTTGTATTCATATCATACATATTTCTATGCTCAGGAATTTCATGTTATAAATATAGGCATATTATAAGTGAATATATGGATAAGTTACTTTTATTAACTCTATGAATGAATAAACCTTTATGATCCCTAGTTATGTTTCCTACATGCTTGTTAGCTTAAGCTTAGTTTACAGTTGAGAAGAAGTTATTAAAAATAATTCACGTCTTCAAAGAGACAGATGTAAATGCATCTATTAGACGAAAAGCATGGGCATATTGTGAAACATTTTAAGTTTTATAGCACATAGATAGGTGGTCTCGAGTCCGACGGAGTTGAGTGACCTCAGGCGCGCGGGCGCAGCCTGCAAGCGGCTCTCCAACTTGACAATAATCTAATTTGTTTGCGGAACTGCGTACGATTGTCCATCACGTAAACCTTTAAAAAACATTCGTCAGACTTTTTATTGGAATAATGAGCTCTTTGTTTTTTAAGTGGAAGATGTAGAGTCATTGTTCTTTTTGATAAATAACCAGTTTTGGTGGCTATTATAAGCTGTGGGTCTAATAGCAGATAATGTATAGGTAGAGCAGGTTTATAAAAAAGGTGTAATTCTTCATGATCTCATTCCTATAATGCTTTAACTCATTATAACCTGTATAATATTATGAAGTGCCTATTAGAATTTCTGGGTAAAGTTACATGGGCTTCCGGTAGCGATGAATACCGACATGGTGCTTAATATATTTCTTTTTTGGCTTCTTCGTTAATTTATTTTAGAAAACTTCACAGCACACGCCTCCCAGGGGACGCCACGTTTTCTTTACCAATCTCTCGCTGTCGCTGATAGAGTCAAAACCATTTTTCTTCATACGTTACATCAATTTCTTCGCATATCTTACATGTTTGCTATTAGCTTTGTGATATGTACAGTTAGCATAAAAGTCTTGATGTAAATTCAATGAAATTTTGATGAAGTGCCGCTGAGGTAAATGTAATGAAATGAGTATTTGAGAAATGAACCACTTTGAAAATAAAACGTTCTTTTTGTTTATATGCTGTTGAGACAATATGAATTTTGCTCATAGTTTTTTTTATGAAGCTTTTCATAATTAAATAAGTGAGACAGTTGACTAGAATAAGGAGGCATTTTGGAGAATTTTTAAGCATTACATACAGGGCAGAGCATTATTATAATTATATGATATTTATTTTCGCTTCATCCAATGCGAGAAAGTAAATAATTATGCTTACAGATAACATTTAGATTATGAGCATATTATTAGCATGTTATATTATGCTACGCTTTATATTTTAGCTGTATTATATTTTAAGCATAATATAATACAGCTACTTTATTCATTGTTAAGTCGAATTAAAATTATGAAAATAGTAAGAATTCTGTTCACACGGTAAACTATATAAAAATATGAAATTGTAAGCATTTATACTTAGGTACTTTAAAAATGGTAAAAAAAGAAAATTACTACAAAAAAGTATTAATCATGATAAATTTGGTGCAATATATAACTCATTCTTTTAGATCCATGAAGGTTTATAGATAAATGTCGCAAAGTTTTAAATCCAGCTGAGTATTTTTAAAATAAGTGAGTTTGTTACAGTTATTCTCTCACAATTCTCTTATATTTTTAACTAACAACTAAGTATCTTTTTGTAGCTGAGACATGAATTAAGATTTTTAATGTCGAATTTGCAGAGTACTTAAATTAATAAATTAAATAATTAATTGACTTATTTACTTACCATTCTCTAAAAATAAATAAGTAGTGATAACTAACTTTTAATGATGGTGTATTTCGACATGGTCCGCAATATAATAAAAGTCTTGATTTACGTTTGAGTAACTTTCTTAATTCCCACCTGAGTCCGTTTGGAACTAGAACTATATTCTCTACTGTCTCAATGCCGGCTGTAGGGGAGAACGGGTAAGGTTGGCTTACGGGTTGGTTGTCACAACTGTCATAAAACAAAGCGGAACGAATGAATCAGCACAATAACACGCGCCGAAAAAGCGCAATACAGCACCTCCCTCTCCGCTTCACCTCAAATACAGCGGTGAAGCGGAGAGGGAGGTGTTGCTCTTGCGCTTCTTCGGCGCTTGTTTTATGACACTTTTGACAATCAACCCGTGAGACAACAATACCCGTTCTCCCCTATATATACTCGAATGACCCTTAGCTCTACTGTCTGATCTCCATGTTACAAAGTTATTAAAGCTTACTTTGAAACATATAGTTGTGGGAATTGAGCTACAAATACAAGTTTATAGGTACTACCTGAATAGGTGATTTTATAAGAGAACTTCATATTTTAGGTATTTTATATTTTTATCGAGCCTGTAGTAGTCACTGGTGGTTCCAATAAAGCTTCTTATTATATCATAAACTTTATTTATGATATTAGAAATTAAAAAAACTTTATTAAAAAACCTGAATCTTATTAGAAGATGCTTGAAAAGATAAAATCATTTTTATTGTAGGATTCCATGAAATTGGTGCTCCTTAGGCGAAAAAATAAATTTATTGTGTTTTTTTATGCATAAATTAATTAATTGACAAACACCTCCGAATCCAATAAAAAATACAATTGCGAAAATAAAGCCTACTGTAACTGTTGCAGACAAACCCAAATTCTTCTTCATTTTTAATATTTTTTGTATGTAAACTCTACTATATCGACTTCTTTTGCTATCTGTACCTCAAAATTACAGTCTTTGAGGAATCGTGGAGGCTTCCATCCAACTGTTCGTAATGAATTTGCAGCATCATCAATCAACGCTCCGAGATTTCATCCCGATTTTTAATAACAAGTGGCGTCAGAATTCCATTTTCACTCCTAATTTGATTTGAGCACAATTCTGAGATTTTGATGCCCCAATAAATATTTAGATGTTTGCATTCTATGACTTAGTGGGACTCTTTGATTTGAGTAATTCGCGTAAGTTTCATACAATGAAGGTTGAAGTTTCATCAACGATGAAAACCTTAGACAGCTTTGATGCTTTTTGTGTTTGTATCAAATATGTTAGTGATCAGTCAATAATGGCTGTAAAATGGATACACGTATATACTTTCATATTTGTGGTTGCGAAAGGGTGAACTAAACCCTAAAAAAGGTTTCTTTCTTTGTGTTTGTTTTTTTTTCATGTCACGATCAATTTGTACTGTACCTATTTGTATTAATTTGATAATTCTGCCTGAAAAAGAGTGCCAAGAGTTTTTTGTCTCTTTGTCTACTGTAATATCTTATTTAACAACTATCAACAAATAGTTAAAGCCGATGTACAAAATTGTGACGTCATTGAGCGGCCATTCGATGGTCTTATGATGAATAAAAAAATTTCATTTCATTTCATTTTTATTTCATTTCATTTCAAATGCATCCTACGAATATACTTTCATATTTGTGGTTGCGAAAAGGTGAACTAAACCCTAATAAAGCTTTTTTTCTGAGCATGTCTTACAGGAGAATAGGGACGTAACTAGCTGCAGGTAGTAAATAAGGACTTTAACAAAAAAAAAATCATTTTTCCAAATATCTTACGTTACTACGTACTACCGAAACTAATTGATTTTTGAGTACTCATGAATAATAAATAAATAAGTAAGATTTGTTATGTAACCTTTAGAATAAAAAAAATAAAAAAATCGTGTTATAAGTACCTGTTATAGGTAGGTATACTGACCAAAATCTTACCTTCGTCTTAATTCTATACTTAGGACGAACCCTCGAATAGGGAAGTAGGGTTCGCGACCCTCAGCCGGGATTTGTGCTAACCACTCAAGCAGGGGACGAACCACGGATGAACCACTTGACGACCTTTGACTTTTACTTCTAGGTACGTGATCCGCTAAGACTTACTTTAATGTAAATATGATTGAATATTCATTTTCATTTTCACAGAGTAAATCAAATGATTTTGATTGAAGGAAAAATTGAATTGAATTTGAAATAAATAGTAATTTCGTATTGTAAGGCTGTTTTTTTCTTTTGTGTCCTGGTTCAACTTAAGTTTTGTTAAATATTTTGTTCGTTTTTGTCATATAAAGACAACAGTAAGAATTAGAAACATAGCCAATATTTTCATGTATTTTGTGCTGAGAAGGGGAGAATGGGTATGCTTGTGACAAAGGTCACAAAACAAACGCCGAAGAAATAAATATAAACAAATAAATATTTCTGACACTCATACAACATTATCTAGCCCAAATTAAGTTTCTTAAAGAACTTGTGTTATGGATATTAGTTAACTGATATACTTAAGAAATATATAAACATACATATTGAATAAATACATATTTTTTATTAGATAATAAACTTAAATAAACATATAAACGTCCATGACTTGACGACTAATATCTGTGTTCATCAAACAAATATCCGTCACCGCCGGGATTCGAACCCAAGACCTTTGGTCTAGAAGGCAATGTACGTTACCCCTACACCAGCCGGTCGTCAAGAGCGACACCTCCCTCTCCACTTCACTTTAGCATCTGAGGTGAAACGCTCTTGCGCTTCTTCGCGCTTGTTATTGAAATATTGTATTCATTCGTAAAGTTTTGTTTTATGACAGTTGTGACAACCATCTAGTGAGAAAACCATACCCGTTCTCCCCTATGCTTTTTTGGTTTATTAATAAGCATTCACACATCATTACACACTTTTACAAATATAAATAAATAAATCTGCGTTGGACATTAAGCCACACAGCATCATCTAGCATTAAAGTATGCAAAAACTTGTGATATATTTTCGTAAATACTTTATAAAACTTTCATAATACACCCAAATCACTACAAACAAACATGTTCGTGCACATAAGTATTTGCATTGCGCGGGGATCGAACTCTGGGGTCTTAAGCATTAGTACCCTATCGCCACACCGATCGATATAATTTTAATTGGATTCGCCAATATGTAGAAATTTTCACATTTTTACGGCGGAAGCCTACTAGTTTATGGCTTCGGCACGGTCTGCTGAACGTACAGGGTTCGCATCCCGTTATAACAGCTTTGTAAATTAAAAAAGCATAGACTTGGTATGTGAGATATCTCAGATTGTAACGTTTTTGATTGTATGTTCATTTAAAATAAAAAAAAATAAAATAAAATCCCCAGACAATCACACCAACTACATGGCCCCAAAGTAAGCATAGCTTGTGTTATGGGATACCATATAGCGAACTAGGGGGGAACCTAGAATATAAATACATAAATAGATAAACACCCAGACATGGAACATTTTTTTTTTCTGGTTCCGTGCGGGGATCGAACCCGCAACCACTGGCGTCTGAGGCAGATAGGTTTACCCCAACGCCAAAGTGGTCGTCAAATTTGTTTCCCACGACTCTTTTTAAATAGCTTCCTTCCTTTTGTTCGAGTTACAAGTTGCTCCAGAACAGATATAATGCCTAAGGTGATAATATCTTATCAAATAATGTGATATTAAATGATTTTTTTTAAGAATGTACGGATGTTGCTACTCAGTTTAACAAAAGCTCAACTCAAAGGATTTTAAAAAGACCCACCATTATTGTAAAAAACGAATGAATTTAAGAATAAGACGGATTTTCTTTAATATAGAACTTTGATGTTAAGAGAAATATAGAACTTTGAGGAGTAGTCAGCCCAGCTGAAATTATTTTATTTATTTACTATATGTATGTATAACTATATGTATGTATAGCTCAAACTTTTTTTTCATCATCATCATCATCACAACTCCGTGTAATGAGCCCACTGCAGGGCTATGAGTCTCTCTTCTGGGTGGCGAAGAGGTTTAGGCCATAATCCACCAAGCTGGCCCGGTGCTGGTTGGTGGATGTCAGATATTTCAGGGTGCCGAAATGGCTTCTGACAAACCCTAACGACTACTGTATACAAGTATACAGGACCCGGGACCGACCGCTTAACGTGCCCTCCGAAGCACGGAAGTCGCCGTGAGAAATGAATGGTCGGCGGTCACCCATCCTAATACCGGCCGCACCGAACGCGCTTAACTTGCGATATCGTTTGATATGCACAGTAACCACGGCGCCACGACGACTTCTTTTTTTTACATTTAGCTAATTTCATTATCGTTGTAGAGAGATCTTTTATTAAAGGGTAAATTAGTAGGGAAAGCATCATAAAATCTTGCCTTAACACATAATTGCCGGACATAATAACCTTTGGCAGATTTTAAATGATTTATTTTTAATAATATCAGACATAATAAAACACGTCTTAAAACTACTTTGATTTTCTGACAAGTATTTCTAAGAACCAATAGTGTTTGTAAGATCAATAAGAACAGCTCCGTCTGAGATACAGTTTTGCAAGCGGATCACGTCCTCAAATATTGTGGGTTTCTTTGAGACATTACACCGTGTGATTCTCTAGCTGTATAATTCGTCTGATTGTGCTGGATTCTGCTTTATCTCGTGCCCTGCTCGCACACAAGCAAAGGTGTTCAATATTGCAAACGTAATTGTAGCAATGAGTTTGTATTGTTTGCGTTTGGTACACATTTAATTGCAGTCGATTGTTTAGAGAAATATGGAAATAGAACAATCTCTTTATACTATAAAAGAGATCATCCGTCTATTTATATGTTCAGGGTGATGATCAGAGCTATTGAACAGATTCTCGGGACTCTCTTTAAATTATTAAACATAACGACACATAACTTACGAGCCGAGTTTCATATCACGGTTTTTGTCAGTGAAATTTTCGGAGAACTTTTTTGAGGAAATATTAGACAGCAAACTTTAAGCTTTAAGCAAAACTTTAGCTTTGGCCCTTAGTATGCGACTACTGATTAATATAAAAATCTATAGTGATATATTTTGCGCCGTTTTTGCCGTTAAAGCCTTTGAAGTGCTAGGTATGTGACTAAAATTATGAAAAACCTGGCAAATTTTGGTACTTAAATAAATGAAAAATGTGATAGGTAAATAAGAATTACCCGACCAGGACTCGAACTTCGAATTTTTATTTATCACATTTTTCATTTATTTAAGAAAAATGGAACATTTTAAATGCAAAAACTTAAAATTATTATTAAATTTTGGTACTATTTCGTGAGGTTGACAACAAAAAATCCCAATGAGACATGATATTTTTTACGTTTAATTTTTAACAAAATAAGTTGATTGTTATCATACATGACATTACACGGTGGATAATTAACGATCAATTTTATTCTAATGCACAAGCAAATGAAAATAATTACAAGAAAAACAAGTGATCCGTGTTTTATGCGAAGAGTTTTTGAACTAAGTATGTATGTAGTCAGAGACTTGGTACTAAAGTTAAAGCCTTCATAAACTCAAACGTATAAACTTTACTGCGAATGACGACGCTCTTTTATTAATTAATTAACTTTTTAATTTATTATTTTATGCCAAGTAACTTTATTAGTTTTGTGGGAGCTTTTTTTTTCGAGTTCTTCATTTTGAAAATATGTCATTGTTTAATCACTACGCTTGGATAGTTCCTTTTTGGTACGGATTGCCAAGGTGTGGAACAATCTGCCTGCGTCTGTTTTTCCTGACCACTACAGTCCTGGAACTTTTAAATGTCGAGTGAATAGGTTTCTCGTGGATGGACGTGTACCACCATAGTCTTCATGCGCACTTTCCATCAGGTGCCATGGAAGACAAACGTCCTATCCTTACAATATAAAAAAAAAACAGTGACAAATCTCGTCTTTGTCCTTTTCATTCGACGGTAAGATGAGGTCAAAGATGACACCATACGGGCTTGGAAAGGAATAGTCTCATCATAACATTTGGAGGTTAATACAGAATAGTTGCCATTTATCACATTTAGCTGAGCTATTCTAGGGTACACTGTAACAAAATATCTCAAATCCTTAAATAAAATCTGATGACTCCTTTGCAAATATAAGGAAGACTGATTTCAACACAACCTTTAGGTATTAAAATAAAAATCACATTGAAACTGAACTGTTAATCTTTACAGTTTGAACTTGTTTTTACTGTATAAACTCAACTTTAAACTTTTCAACATAATCTCAAATCACCACAATTAAATTAAAAACCTACTAAACGGGAATTAAATCCAAAATCAAACAGATCTGTTATCCCCGAATTCGGCGGTCTGTTTGTCGAACATAACTCAGTGTATGTAGGCAGTGTCCGCGTGTGCCACAGGCATGAATTTCGGATGCGGTACAGACAGCACAATAGGCCATTGTTGCACAATACCCATTTCCGATTACTAGATTGGAGCAGGTTCGCCAAGTTCGTCAAAGCGTGTCCAATAATCGTCCTCGTCGACTCTGCTGCCTGTCATTTTTGTACGAGCCTATTGTCGAGTTTTACACTGAATGAATAAAGAGGTTTGTGAACTATGTAAACTGTGTTTTAAATCGGTTTTCGTAGAGTTTAAAGTTCATTGTTTACGGCTTTTTTTGTTCAATGGGTGTTTATATTGCAGTATTTATGCAGTGGTAAGGTACAATAGTAGATAAGTTGTAAATGTTTTTGTTATGTTTGTATATGAGGTACCTTATCAATGATTAGATTCTACAAATTCAAATTCATTTATTCATAACCATAGGAATTGACGACCGGCTGGTGTAGCGGTAACATACATTGCCTTCTATGCCAGAGGGTTCGAATCCCGGCGGCGGCGGATATTTGTGTGATGAACACACAGATATTAGCCGTCAAGTCATGGATGTTTATATGTTTATTTAAGTTTATTCTAATAAAAAAATATGTATTTATTCAATATGTAGGTATGTTTATATATTTCTTAAATATATCAGTTATCTAGTATCCATAACACAAGTTCTTTAAGAAACTTAATTTGGGCTAGATAATGTTGTGTGAGTGTCAGAAATATTTAAAAAAAAAATTGTTGTAATACATAGATGGTCAAAGTTTATAAGTAGTACAGCTATGATTCGCCATATTGGCATATGAATTTATACAGCTTAAATTAAATTTAGTGCATGTACAGTCAGAGAATATAAAACAAAATAAAACAAAAAATAATATCTAATAATAAATTATAAATGTCATATCAATCTTTAATGACAGCAATTTCAATTTTGTTTAAATATAACATTACAATAATAAAATTAATTTATAGTTCATGTCAACATAAAAATTCTTTGATGTCAAAATATTCTTTTTCAGCAAGGAAGCCATTGAGCGTAGTTTTAAACCTATTGTTAGGTAATTCCCTAATCGAGCGCGGTATTTTTCAACTATGTTGAGGAGTTATCTTTTAATCCAAGTAACTGGCTTAGGATGAAACTGATCAATCTAGACTAAACACGACGATATTAAACGGTGGTATTAAATTTCTTGAAGTGATCCGAAAAGAGATTTTTTGAGATAGTCTTTATTTATAAGGTGGTCCCTAATTAAGTGAACTCTATAGTAAAAAGATACCCAACTGGATGTCTTTTATCCATAAATAAATACTAGCAAATGATATGCAATTGTCCACTTGTAAAGGTAACCAATAGTATTTTTTGCTTGAGAGAACAACGGCATCATTGATCCCTTATAACTTCATTTTATAATATGCCAAAATGAAGCCACCATGGAAAAATTCTATCATACATTAAGCATTTTTAAGCGTTGATAGTGACTCAAACATAGCTTCCCTGTCTATTCTCTACAGACAATTGTCATAGAATCTATACTTAAATAGAGTAGAAAATCTGTAACAGCTTCAGGTGATCACAGTGTTCGTTTATCGACCTTATACTGTCGCAGCTATACAAACCTTTTAGTCATAGATTAAAGAAACCAAAACCGAATATTGCTAACGTGCTTCAATCCAAAGTGAAGCTCCTTTTTAGTAATTCAGCTTCATGTTAACGTGATTTCGTAGGTCAGGCAGGATAAACTCGTAACTACACAAAAAGCTGAAATAAGTGAAAAATGTGATAAATAAAAATGGTCTTAGCTGCAAAGCTATACCATACGATGGAGCTACGTTAGCAATATAACGTAAAAACAAAAATGTGGTAAGTAATATCGAGGCCCCCGGTAGCTCAGTGGAAGAGCACTCGTCTGGCAAACGAGAGGTCCCAGGTTCGAATCCTGGTCGGTTAATTTTTATTTATCACATTTTTCATTTATTTAAGAATAATTGAGCATTTTAAATGCAAAAACTTAAAAACATTATTAATTCAGCTTCATGTTAACGTGAATTCGTAGGCCAGGCTGGAAAAACTCGTAACTACACCAAAAGCTTTTAGTCTTATACATACATTAGAGATCTAGACTATTCTTAACGCACTTTAATCCAAAGCGACAGTTAGAGTAACTCAGTTCCTTGTTTACGTAAATTCGTAGGCCAGATAGAGCTAATTGCAGTATAAATTTGTGGATTAACACTAATGTCTGCAGAAGACTGGAACTGTCCCCTGGGCACTATCGTGAACTTAAGGCCAGCAAAAGGTTAACGTGCGAGGTAATTTATGAACTAATCTAGGCACTAAATGCATTAGGGTTTTGGTAATTAACATGGTTACAACGGTGTTAAGTTCTGAGAGCTTTGCAGCTTTGAGTTGGTGTTAGTAAGTTTTTTATTTATTTTTGTTTAAAAATTTTCTGTTATTTCTATATAGTATTGAAGATTTAAAATGCAATCTATTGCTACTATTACACATGCTTAAAAGCTTGATATGTACCTAGTATGCTCAATAAGAGCATGCTTAGGAGCAGTTTACATTTGCTAGCAATAAGCATGCTAGTTTTAAGTTTGCTAATATATTTAAGTATGAATAACCGATCGATACCAGCATGCTCAATAAGCAAACCTGTTGAGCACACCCCCTTCCATCCACGGCGCTGGTAGCATGCTCGCAAGCCTGTCGAATCACGAGCGTGCTCGAAATGAGCATGCTTGTTTTGGGCAACATTGGGACACACATACTCAATTGAAGCAAGTGGTCAATTGAACCATGCTTTCGTGCTTGAATTTAGCATGTGTAACAGAAGCATGATGCCATCTTTCCATGGTTGCAGCTTTTTGTTGATTGGACTGACAAAGGGTACTTTAGTTACCTGTGGACATCTCTTTTCATTTAGCATTTTCATAAGATAACTAACACTAAAAATTTATACTTACCATGAAAATATTAAAACAAAGAGCTTATGTGCTTAAACTATTCCAAAAACGAAAGCGTTTTTTTAGTTTTGTAAAGAGAATACAATATTTCCTTCATTACAAGAGACGATTGTTATATTTTTAAACCATTTTTTAAATGCGTTTGTTTACACAATGACTTCTAACCATACTGATAAAGAACGACTAATAAAACATTCTCGATAACATCAAAGTTTGAGGTTGAACGAGTTCAATAAGTTTCAGGCAGAGTTGAACTAATATAGAAATCCGACCAATGAGTCGGCTGTTGATTCTCAAAGTTTGGTTGATATTTAATTTAATATCTTGTTACTCGGACGGATAGTTCGTTGCCTTATTCACCGAATATACCCGAACTTTGTAACAATGTACGTCAGAAGTTGAATTGACGTGTTTCTCGTCTTAAGCTGGAGTCGTGTAGTATGTAATTTGAAGTGGATATTCGTTTGAGCGATGTCAAATGAGGCGCCTACGATATTAACGAATTGCTCTTTATTTACTTCCATGCTGGACTGGGAGTGAAAGAAAAACATAGAATGTGCCAGCTGCTTCTTTTCCCGGGCATACTGTAAAAGTCGGTTAAGGGACAGAGGTTTTATTGGCATTTTTGTGGGCGATAGGCTGACCCCCTGTTACTGCAATAGCCTCTCGCAATCATTATAATACCTCATTAGTCAAACGTGACATCAGTTGGTCTTATAACCTCTGATGTTCTGCCTACCCCATAAGGGATACAGGCGTGAAGTTATGTATGTATGTATGTATGCTCTTTGTTTGAAATTTCCATGCTGGACTGGGAGCGAAAGAAAAACATAACATGTGCTAGCTGCTTCTATTCCCGGGCATACTGTAAAAGTCAGTTAAGGGACAAAGGTATTATTATCATTATTGTGGTCGATAGGCTGAATCCCTGTCACTGCAATAGTCTCTCTCCATAATTATAATACCTACCTCAAAATTTGTGATTGAATGGATTGAATGGAAATTATGTTTTGTATTGATTAGTGGTTCACAGCTTATTTTACACGTGGCTATATTAAGTTGTGATATTTATATTGAGTCCCTAAATGTATTTAGTTATTAACTACTGAAAACTCAAATATTTATGTATACGCAAAGTTTAGCAATAACCGAGTAGTCGAATAACAAACATTTCTCTACAACAAAATATTTATGGTAAACCTTCAATATGAAAAAAATATGGCATTATTTGGTAGTTTATTTACTGGCAGTGGATTTCATATATCGGAATTCCCAAAAAAACACTAGAAAGCGTTGCCATGATATAAAAATCCAGACATCATGTTTTTATGAAAAATCTAGGTATGAATGAAAATTGGGAATGAATATTAAAATTTTCTATTTGTCGACATGTTAGATAAGCTGAAATGATTTTGGCATCGAACTTTGTTTATAACTAAGTAATTATTAGATGTGTATTATGAATGCCATCTCTCACTTGAACTTTACTTAAGAAAAGTTTTCAACCGAAATCTTTTTCAAAAAAAGGAACAGATTCTCGATTCGTCTGTTTTTTTTTGTGTCTTTGTTACACGATATTTCGAACAATTATGAATCGATTTTGACAATTCTTATTTCATATGATAGAGGACAATTTATAGTTGGTCCTATATAAATTTCATCGAAATTGGTTGAGTACTTCATAGAAAATTTAAATTTAAAAAAAAATATGTTCGATTTCGGAGAGTTCTTAAGCTAATGACAGGCCAAAGTTTTGACGTGAGGTCGGTTTTTTAACGCTGTGCATTCGTTGATTATGTTTACTTACTTTAGAGAGAAATGCAGCCAAATCTGTGCTTGCACCATGGTCAAAGCATAACACAATTTTTATAATAGGGACGGTCTTAAGGTTTCTCGATTTGAATTCCTAAATAATCAACGAATGCATAGCATTAAAACAACCAACTTCACTAACATATTCAAATCCATGTCAAAACTGTGGCTGAAGTTTCATACATATTTATTTCAAAAATTACAAATTTTTCAAAAAGTACTCAATCAATTTCGTTTAAATTTATATGGGACCACCTCTAAAGTATATTCTATCATATAAAACAAGAATATTCAAAATCGATTTATAGCTGTCCGAAAAATCTTGTGGGAAATTTACAAAAAAAAACACAGGTACACAGGAATCGAGAATCTCCTCCTCTTTTAAGTTGGTAGTAACATCTCCTTGTAAGAAGGTTTCTCACACGAGCATCACGAATACATTCCAACGTTGTGTGGGCTTTAAATTCACAATTTACCGAAGTGTGAAGGTAAAACTTAGTTCTTCGTTGGCTCCCACGTACGATATGCGAATTTATGTTAAAACTGAAATTATGGAGTTGCTTTCAATTTGTGAATTCAAACGTAGTTTATACGTACTTTACCTCCTAAGGCTATTTTTGTACAATTAATTAAGTACATTGTTCTTCGTTTAGATGGAAAGCATATATCGTTTAATTTTTTCGTGTTTACTTACTTTACTTTTTGAGGGAAAACTTGGAAAAGCGTAGATCATACAGCCAGTTCGGAATAAAATAACACAAAAGTTGAATATAAACAAAAATAAATTGTTGATAGGATCAGGTTATTACATGTAAGTTTTCACTGAATACATTTCAAAAATGTTTTTTGATTGTCAATCATTCAAAGAGTCAATCATATTCTGTCAAAAGAAATAGCAGTTCAAATACAACGTGAAAACCGCAGTTTGCACCGCACTGGCTAGCCAGTGCAAACTTCAAGTCCTGTAGCCAGTAACCTCATTCGAGGCCAGGCTATTTGACTGATGCTAGCTCTCACTAAAAAATATAAAGACATAGAAAGCCAGATTTATTTAAGATCCCTTTTTGAGAGGTTATTTAATTTCATTGGATAAATAATTTAGTTACAGAATAATGAATCGATATATTTTGTTCAGTCCCTGTATATTATTAGAAATTAAGAGCGAATTCTATCCTAACCTTGTCTGAAAAATATCGAGAGATTAGGGTTTCTGATCCCTGCTAAAAAGTAAAATTAGGTACTCTTTAATATAAAACATAAAGCTATTAAATGTGTTTAAGAACGTGTGTCCGGACAAACGTGTTACTAAGATTTTAATAAGAATTCTAATGGCCCTAAACCCTTTTGAAAGCCCACCTTGACCGTTTTTTCTTTTTTCTAGTTTTCCTTCATATACACTTGGTCAGAGATTAACCACCCTTCACGTTAAAATATCGCTTAATAATCTGTTCCGGCATAAAATGTTTTAAAATTAGACTCTGTCCCGTGTTTTCTATATTTGATCTTATCCAGGTGAAACTCAGTATCAGATCATATGCAGGTTCAATAAACAAACAAAAATGTATCGCACTTATTTATTACTTAAAAAAATGAAGCTTTCTTCAATTGGTCAGATAACGTTCAAAAATCGCAAACGTCTTTGTGTGAATCTGGCCTTCTGGTCAATTCCACGCCCGCAGGCTCTATGGCTCGAGTCCACTCCACTGAAGAGCCATTGCAAACCCAGCTGTAGATTGAAACGCATTTGAAACTTCATTTGTTGAGTTAATCTTAAAATAAGCTGCTATGAAATGGATGCGCATTTCCTGTCTAAGTTGCTAGCAATTTTTCGTATTACTTGTTTTAATATCTTGAGTAATGGTTTGGGATTTAAAGGAAATATTGAGTACTAGCTGTTTCGCAAGGTTTCAACCGCGCAATTTTGAATCCCGCGAAAATATTTGATAAAAGAGTGCCGAGAGTTTATTTTCCGCCGGCTTTTTTCCTCTTGGTCTACCTAGGGTCCTGATTTCATTTCGTTTCTTAAAGCCGAAGAAGTAGATAGCTATATTGAAGGATAATGGAAAATCATAATCTTCGTGAGCCGACAGACGCACACTGCTAAACAGAGGCCTCCCCCAAGATTCTCCACGTCGCGCAGCCCACATCTACCATTTGACTTTCGTTAAACTTTTCTTTTGTAAACCTATAATGAATAAAAGTTTTTGATTTTGATTATCGGGATACAAAGCCTGTGTGCTATTCCAGACTGTGCAGTATCACTTTGCCAAATTTCAACTAAATCCGTCGAGCCGTTCCCCCGTGACTGAGGTACAAATACATAGTACCAAAATTTTGCTTGGTGGTAGGATCCCTTCTGGGTCCGCCTGGCTAGCGACCACCCTTTATATAAAGTCTGCCGCCAAATGTTACCGCTCCGGCGGTAACGTGTTCCGGCAATATTGTATAAAGAGCCAGTTCCTTCCTAAACCCGTGTGCTTTCATCTTCGACCTCATCGTCACTTACCATCAGGTGAGATTGAGGTCAAACGCGGGTTTAGTCACTTATAAAAAAAAAAAAACATACAAATACATGCAAATTTTGACATTTATAATATTAGTAAGATGGGGTTCGATGGCACGATGGCAGTCTAGCTTCCTTCAAATCGGAGAATGTGACATATTCCACCCTTTTTGACAGGGTTAGTAATAACTGTATCATGCCTTCTATGATAAAAAACGCTGTTGCCAATCGTCCAGTTTTAATACTCTTGCAGATTCTTATAACCCCCATGAGTAGAAATGTAGTAAAGAACACACCATTCTCTTAAGACTTTAAAAGTACGTTTCAGGAAGTAAAACATTACTACAATAAACGACAAACATATAAAAAATTACATCTCCCAGCAATACCAACAAGCTTTTTTCTTAAAATAAACCAAAAGGGTATCCGAAGTCTTACCAACACCACAAAAACAAACTTTTCCACTTCACATACTTAGGTAATTAGTGAACTTCCTGCAAAACCACAGCGAAAACCCTACGTTAACAAGTAACATTAATCAAAAAAAACCAGCGCCATTTTCTTAATTTCTTTTAAGAGGTCTTCTCCTGTAAAGTCATACTTAAAATTTGTGGTCTTTAACTTATTATTCACATGAAGCTATCGATATCTTAAAATCTATCAAGGCTAAATATGTAAAAGCGGACGCAATATTTGCTCCAAATTAAAATTAAAAAAAACTATAAAAAGGTTTTATCGTGTATAAAGATATAATTATTTTTGTAATTGAAAATATTTTTTGAGTTGTGTCACTACATTAGGTCTCGTGGTCACGATAGTAGCTTTGAGTTCAATGATAAATATTAATTCAAACATAATAAGGAACATCAAACCCAATAATAATGGCTTTAAAAAACTGATTTTGAAGTCAAAGTTTAACATTATAAAGACTTAAAATAGGCCTTTTTCGTTATTTTTTATTCTTCATTTCTATTATGGAGGTCACACAGACCTTCACTAATTGATTTTTAATCAACAATATTTTATTCGGGACTTCACTATAGTCCAATAAAGGACAGCAGCAGCCAGCTAAATTACAGGAATAATAAGCTTTTCTTTTATAACCCTTGGGTCGACATTGCATCATCTATAATAATGATATGTCCTTGGGCCCGGATGTCCATTACCATCAAGTGGATCCAGTGTGCGTACTTAAAATACTAAAAAAAGACCAAAAACATCTTATTTCGTATTAAAACAGTTTCTGTCTGATTCGTTTTTTTAAATATGTTTTTAGATAGCTCACGGTTGAACCTAGCACACACACATTGTGAAATGATTTGATACACTCACATCCTAATCTAACTCTTTCAAGTTTTATAAAGTCGCATTCCCTATTACTTTCAAGTTAAACAACAAGTAAGTTCAATGTGTACAAATATTCCAAAGAAGTCAATCAGCAATTCCATATAAAACATCTCTAAACTAGAACTTCCTTACAACCTTTTTTTTTCATAAAATAAGAATTTAATTACTTATAAGTACGACAGATCAATGGTTAGAAGTGTCGCATAATAAATCTCAAAATGACAAGTTCCATATTTAAATAAATTTATTATGAATACGAGTTGCGTAAACTGGTTGTTAATTCTTTATAAAAAAAAAGTTAATGAACTTGTTGAAGAAGGTTTCATGCGACTCAAGTGAGGCTTACTGCCCGAAGACTATTCACCATAAAATAATTACCTGGGAAAAAATATCTGTGCAACGGTCACAAGATTTATGCTCATGAAACCATTAACATGGGGTTGTGAGGATCAGCAATGTAAGGGATCTGAAAGTGTTCCAACTAATGGGGCAAAATGTAAGTTAATGATAGTTATAGTTTGGTTTAGTAACTTTTTGTCTGTTTGCGGATTAATTTGGTGGGTGTTTTGTTCATGAATGAAACTTACCAGTTTAGTCAACTAAAATATGGAAATTACTTGAATACTAATTTCTGAGTAGGTAGAAATTTCGACTTTTTACAGTGGATAACAATCCTTGAATTCTGGTCCATATACTACTACGGATGAGCTTTGCTACAACAACCAAATTTTTTATGTTTAATGTATTTGGTAGGAATAAATCTTGAAAATTTAGATGAAATATCGAAATCCCCTATAAGTCGGTTAGATAATGGTAATGATAGCCAAATTTATCTTCTATAATACGGTTAAGAAGCTCGGCAAACACAAAGGGAAATCATTAGCTAGGGGTTGTCTAAATCCTACTTAAATACGATTATGGTTTATTATATCTATGTAAACTAATAGAATAAAGAGTTTTTTGTTACCAGTCTAGTAACAGGTTTAGTACAAGTTTATTTCTATTTTTGAAACAAAAACATAAGGACGCAGTTTTTTATTTTCGATGGTTATATCGGCGTAACCTTTGAACCTGTGAAAGATTTTTAATAAATTAGCCCCTGAACTTCCCCAAGAGCTGAACTATCAGTTGCAAAATTAACAAATCAAATACGACTAGTAATTTCCTTGATCAGCACGTCAAACAAACAAACTCCTCAGCCTTATTATATTAATAAATATATATATATTTTACCAATGAAACAATATATCTGCATTTACGATTGGAATAAATGGAACACCTCTCGCAAAGACTATTAGTTTAAATTATAGAATGAGTTGCTAAGCCGTTTTGAGCAGGTACGGTTTTCTTGTTAAGCATAAGGATAAAACCATTACTAACCTATAATGAATTATTTAAAGTTATCCTATCAAACTGGCTAAGGACAAGATAATTACTGTGCTCTATAATAAACAACACAACGAACTAGTATTAATCCTCATATGATATGAAAAAATGTTAAGTTGTGGGCGTTTCTGACTGAGAGGGCATTCTATTCGAATCTCGGGGAGGTTACTACTCGTCGACGCCACGATCGCTCCGGGCTACCTGCTGTAATTTGTGGGTCGAGAAATTACTCTTAATAATAAATGTGAATACTAATTTCCGAAAAAAAAGAGAAACAAGTCTTGGGAAGTAATAACTTGGGAGTCTGACTCAGACTGAGTAAAATGGTAATGTTACTTGATTTAGTATGAATATATGTGTACGTTATGATTTTGGACAAAGTTCTTGTATTTTTGTGGCGATACTGTGATGTTTTCTGTAGTAAATTTAGGACGTTGTAAAAATAAAGGCCAGTTAAATATTTTGGTGGTTTTACCTTAGTAAAATTTTTAGAAGAGCCAACATGCAGTACTCTATATTAAAATAAAATTTAATAAAGTTGTAAATCTCCAACAAATTTTTCAAGCGTGTCCGTCGTTGCGGTAACATACCCACAACATTTTTCATAGTTACAGTTTAAGTCACATTTGTTCAGCATTTCTTTTTTTCAACTTTAGCAAGCCCAAATTAAGTTTCTTAAAGAACTTGTGTTATGGATACTAGATAACTGATATACTTAAGAAATATATAAACAAACATATTGCATAAATAAATACTTTTATCAGAAAATAAACTTAAATAAACAAATAAACATCCATGACTTGACGACTAATATCTGTGTTCATCACACAAATATCTGTAGCCGCCGGGATTCGAACCCAGGACCTCTGGCATAGAAGGCAATGCACGTTACCCCTACACCAGCCGGTCGTCGTATTATTTCTGTGATATTCAAATTTCAAACATACAAATGTTACTCTACGAGTGTTAGTAAGAAGCATGGAATTTAATGTTTCTGTAATTGATATTTTAATAGTATGCTGGTTTTAAGAGCGGTCTATAGGTTCCATTCCGAGCTAGGTCATAGGAAACAATCTTTTGTACACTGGCTCAGGCTGGGGTGTTTCCTTGGATACCCCCTAGGCTCATTGAAAGGTCTCTATATTATAAATACTTTACCTACGTGAACATACTGAGGAGTCACAAAGCTATAGATTTATTCTGGACTTTATTAGGAGTATTGGTCATAGTTCCGGGAGCATTTAATTTTTGTTAGAAATAAAAATATTTTATGAAATAAAAGACTTTTGTCCTGATTTTGTCCGTGAGTGACCACAAGTTCTGCACAGATATCGAAACGTCGTCTTCGAAATAATATGTAAAATAAATCGTAATTAAATACGGTTATTTTTTTTAATTAAGATTGTGAATAACTCGTGAAACCTTAAGAAAATTATATTCTAACTTCATCGTTTCTTCTAATAAAAAAAAAATCATCGTAGCAACTATATTAGGTGCTTATTTAATAAATCATATTTTCATTTCTAACATGATACAACCCCAATATTGCTTCTGTAAATATGAAAAATCATAAGACTAACCGAAAACGTCAGCACTCCTTAAATTGTCATCCTTATTCAAAAGTGCTTACGTATTGGCCGACGTCCAAGCAAGCACTCGGATACAATCCATTTATTAACTTTATTCCAAGGATGTAGGTAGCTTATATCAACATAATCCAACAAAATCAGCTTGTGGTGAAAACAAAATTGAAATCGATATAAAACAAAAAAGAAATGAGTTTTTGTAGTTTGTATTACAAATAATTTGAAATACGTTTAAAATAAGAACGAGATTGAACCGCAGGAAACAATTTCCGGTGCTTCTAGGTAGCTTGTGGTTCAGACGTCCTATACGTACCTTTTGAGACCGATCTTGTCGTGTCTGTTTAAATCTAGTGTAAAAGACTTTGGGTAACGAGGCGCGGCGGGAAAAGTGGTTAGGTCTGCGCTTTAAGATGTCCGCTTGTATCAAATAACTAAAATGAATAAATAACCTTATTAAAGCTGAAATATGTCTGAAAGTACCAGGTGGATATGTAAGATCTTTTTGCTTTTAATTGTCTGACATTGGGGAATATATAGGTTATATTTTAACTAGAATTTCGTATGGATTCAAATTTACGGAGGTAAAATGGCGCGTGGCTGTTAGTCTTACTACAATGATAAAGTTGAATGGTCTGTTTGTGTTAATGCTAAGCTCAGAAAGTACTAGTTGGATTTGACATATTTTTATGTATTTTATAGCTCTGCTCTTGAGCTCTAGGCTATATGTATTTAATTAAGACATTATTGTTCATGTCAAAATTGAAACGAAGGTGAAAAACCGCACGCGACTGTAAGTAACTAACTAAACAATTAATCCATTTACACGAATGGTTATGAAGTTAACTTAAAAACTTTGAGTTGTCGCGGCCGGTTTTAATTGAACTTTTTAGGTCATATCGTGACAAAATCTACTACGGTTTCAAGTCGTGGCCATTGATAACAGATAATTGGCTAGTAAATGTAATATGTATTCGAGGACATGTGCATAATATGCTTTCAACCGAGAAATTTTGTGCAATGAATAGATGTGATGTTAATTACCAATTATAATAAGTACCTAGATGGACATTTCTAGCAGGACATCATTATACGTTGGTAATATGAAACAAGTTTACAATTTTACTTTTTTTTATTATTTTCAATTACTGTTTTTAACTATCCAAATTATATTAATGTCAGACCTTTTTTAAATGTTGTAGCTAGCAGTCAGTGTTATATTCAATTATTTATTTTATTTTATTGTATTTTTAAATAATATTTTTATACGCGATATTTAGTTTTTACGTGTTAGTTTAGTTTCTTTGCCGCATACAGAAAAGGTGTAGAAAATACTACCGGACGATATTTGGGTTTTAGTGGGGCATAGCACAAAATTTTTTTGGGAACAGCAGAGCTGCTTCAAGTTTCTTCAACTTATGTATAAGCTCACTTTTTTATGAGCAAAAGTGGCTTTTAACGTTATAAAGACAAAAAAAGCACAAAGAAAAAGTAAACAATATTAAATAAAACACTTTTTAACCGGATTTATCGCATATATTTACATTTTTTTTAACTCAACGTTTCGGTGTCTTTGCAGACCCCGTGGTCACGAGCGACTAGGTGTCAAGCGCGGTTCATGATTCACTATTAAAAAGTATTTTATTTAATACTATGAATCGCGAAAACTTAAGGCAATATTAAGTAAACAATATGTTCACTGGCGAACCTTTCTTTAGGTAGGAACCTTATTTTTGACAAAAGTCTCCCTTCCATTTCACAAGCTATTTGTGAGCTATCCCATTTATTTTGGGTCGGAGACTATAGGAACCAACTTTGTCACGGAATAGTCGTTAAGGTCCGACCTTACTTTGTTATTCGAGTTTGAATTTGTTTTTGTTTTTTTAGGGTTAAGAATATATGTATGGCCTTTTGGATTTTTAAACTTCACCAGCTAGCTCGGGATAAGGGCATTAAGTTAGATCTAAGATTAAGGGTAAACTGAAAAGGCACTGTAAACGGGAACGAAGGACCATTGTTTTTTTAAATAGCATTGGTTTAAAAGTGCCATCACTGATAAGTAGTAACTCAGCAGGCATTTTTAATTTTTCAGTTTTGTTCATATTTTTGACTCATTCATCAGATGTATTGTATACCCTGGTAAATAATTCAATGCAGTAAAATGACAGTTCCAGTGTTTCCACTTTCGTGAAGAAAAGAAAATAGTGATATGGTTTAAGCGAATGAATATAATTATTTTTCTTTTTTTATGGTGATG
Source organism: Stenoptilia bipunctidactyla (assembly GCA_944452665.1). Taxonomy (NCBI): domain Eukaryota; kingdom Metazoa; phylum Arthropoda; class Insecta; order Lepidoptera; family Pterophoridae; genus Stenoptilia; species Stenoptilia bipunctidactyla. The sequence goes on along the minus strand of OX101726.1, from coordinate 5,738,842 downwards.
TTAGCAAAGGGCAACTATCCTTGAAATTTCATTTTTTACGACAAAGCGAGTTTAAAAATCAAAAAGTTATCAAGTCTATTTTACTTCTACTGTAAGAACGTGGATCCATATCTACGACGCCGTGCCGTTTCACGGAGTCGTGCACGGCGCACCGCTCAGGGCTTCATATTAGCTCTTAAAATTATCTCCATCATGGTTCATTATAGAAAAGCATTGATTTACACCGTACGGCACTGCGCCGCGCCGTCTTACGGCGGCGGCGTCGTAAATTTATACGGCATACTCTTGTATAATGAACCATGATGGAGATAATTTTAAGAGCTAATATGAAGCGATGCGCCGTAAACGGCGCGCCATGCCACGGCACGGTGTGCCCTATACCGTGCCGTTTCGCGGATACGGCGCCGTGGAACGGCACGGCATAAGGCGCCGTACCGTATAGTTGGATCCACGTTCTAACCGTTTTAAAGCACGAGGTATGTTTCGTTATTAATTATTTTCATTAAAGTTACTTTAAAGATATATTACACACCACAAATTCAATTATTTATACATTGCTTTAAAATTTTATACAAAACGAATGACAAATGCTCGTTCGTTTTCAATCATTCTCATTCAGTACTTACACTACAAAGTTTTTTACTGGTATCATTATTTTTCTATTTGAAATTTCGAACTGCATTGAATTTTTTGCCAGAGTATAGAGTTTGGCATTTTAGTAGCTCTGCCAGAGGCACAAGATGCTTTGCCGAGTGTAAGGTCGTTAGATATTAATTCTCGGTGCCAGAAAAAAACACTGCATATCCTACTATTCTAAGCTGTTTGACGGTGAAAATACCAGGACGTATAAGAGTGTTTCCACTCCAATCGATCGACCGTCGATCGAAGGACGAATGGAACAGTCGTCGATATCGATAGTTTTTAGTAGGCCAAAAATCCGATGAAAAAATGGTGTGGACCAATCAATGTCGGTCGACATCGATCGTTACCTCTAACGCCCTAAGAAATGGGGTATCATTTTTAAAGTGGAATAGTTTTGGTTGATATATTTTCAACGATCCATCAAATAACTTATCTTGCTTTTTAAAAGCCAAAAGTTTTCAATTGATTTACTACTGTAGGTATATGAATGTTTTTATACGTTCATAGTTATTGCAATAGTTCCTTAGTTAGGACTTATAATCAGAAATAATGCTATAAAATAGTAATGGCCTTAACGAACAATAATAATTGTAGGTACTAACTGAATGCTATCAGCAGTAAACGTCAGGGCTGTTAAATATTACAGTAGTTTACTTGCTGAAAATTTACTTACACACATTCTGTTAGCTATAGTTCACAACTGTTATTTTGTTCCCGATAAATATACCAAAAAACAACCACCCCATCGTAGACTGTAATAATTTATCAACAAACAACAGAGCCGCGAATACATCATATTTATTTATTACATGGAAACAAACACTATCGGATAAAAAGAGTAAGCTTTTGTTATTGCTTTGCGAATTGCATAAATAAGCGAAGAACAGTAAGAAGTATGATAAAATGTGGGATTGTGTAGCGATTGATGTTACCGTCCCGTTGTGAGAGAATATTAGTGTCATCTCTTGTTATATTGTTTGATGGGAGTTCGAAGTCTCTCGAATCTAATCAGTTCAGTTCCGTTATTCAATTGTTCTGAACATAAAGTGGATCTAAATAACTGCGTGTACGGTCAGCAATCATTGTGAGGCACAATTGACTTCGACGTTGGATATGTTACGACTTGTAATAATGGTTGTGAGTTATGTTTCTATTAAGCGGATTAAAGAGTTGAATTGGTGAAGAATTAACGTAGCACTGATAACACTCTATTAGTGTATAATAAAAAAATACTGTATTTATCAAAATGGAGCAATCTTAATATGAAAAAAGAAACTCAAAAAAAATCGAATAATCTTTGAAAAAGTCGAATTTTTACCTATTTTTTCCCTATTTTTACCCTATATTACCGATTTTTTCATAAAATACGTAACATATAAGAAAACAAAAACAATTACAATTAAAATGTCGTCTTTCATCGTAACAAATACTTTATCTCGAAGGTTCTAATACAGCTAAATTGTAACGTACGTGTTATTTACCGTACTCGTTGCTTCATTTACCGCAGCAAACTTTGCTCAGCAGAACAACAACTTAACTCTTTCTATCAAAGCCTGTAAGTATAAACAAACCTCTGTAACATGCAAACTAATAACAAGTGAAACTATTTCACTGTTTAACAAAGTTTTGAATAAAGGATAGTTGTCCGTGTCGCGAGCACTCGTCCGAGTCACAATAGACACAGACAATGTGCGGACATTCCGACTACCAAAACATGTGAAAATGAAAAGTCATCGGGTCCCAACCCCGAACACATTTGCCGAAATAGAATTGGAAGCAACATGGGAATTTATTCCATTTGAGAGGATCTCAAATACTTATTGGAAAAATAATACATAGCCCGATTTCCCAGTTATGGTAATTTAATTGAAAAGTTGACCAGTATAAGCTTGTGCGGTAAACGGGATTGGTTTTTGGGAAAATTTATTATTCCGTAGTGTTCCCGCCGCTTTATAACTGCACTGCATCTAAAACTCGTGAATTTTTTGAAATTCGAATTAAACGCACGGCACGTTAGACTTTTGTGAAAAAAAAAACAAAGTTTCCCCTCGCTGTGGATTGTATATGCCTGAATCGTTACTGTAAGCATAAAAGTTCCGGCAAATCAAATCCGCCTATTACGAGGGGGGGTCGGGGTGCTGCGCTACTAATTAAAACAAAATTGTTAAAACAGAGCTGGTGCGCGCTCTCTCTGGACCAACTTTTAACGAGGATATATTTGGTTTCGACCGACCCTTTGGTGATTTTACTATTGAGTCTGACTGCAAATAACTCTGTAATTGACTTCAAACAAGTTTTGGCTTTATGGCAGGTATTTCGAGGTTAGGATGGCTCATCATTGCGCGGCTCTAATTGTTGTGTTTCCTGAAACATGCCGTGAGATGACTCGCTCATGGAACTGTTTGCACTTCAGAGATTGGCTAACAAATGAGATGCTGAATTTGTTCGTTGTTTAAAGATACAATTTTATTTTCTTTATTTAGGTTTCTTTTTTTTATTTCTTTACGCTCTGTTAAACAAATTAGGAGCATTACTTACAAAGGTATTAAAATGGTAGGAGCATAGCCGCCTCTTATATTATTAGTCATGAAAAGGGTCTACTTAATTGCTATAATTTTTCAACTCCACCACGAACTAACCACAGAAGGTAAAATTTTTAAAGGTTGATAAAACGGTACGCTGCATTTTCCAAACATATATTTATAAAAAGATCTTAAAGATAACGTTTGATGATTAAAAACTTTCAGACTTAAACCAATGTAAGTAAATTCCAAAGTCGTAATTGCGTCGTAGTACCTATAAGAAAGCTACCGATTTTGAAATAGGTCACTAAAGAGATTGGTTACCTATGTATCTGCTTTGTGGTTAGCACCGACTTTTAATTTATGAAAACAACTGCATTACATTGAAGGAAATGTTTGTGTCGCTTCCTGATTCTACATACATGTGTACAGTAGTAGTTTGACCGTCTAAAAAGCAATTTTGGCATCATTAAAAATCGAACTGCTATCCTTCAAACTTGTGGATGTAGGTATAGCCATGGATAGTGAGGCTTAGTTCAAAAAATGATTTAAAATACTTGTTTAAGCATTAAAAATAAAGTACCGAAATGTATAGGTCAGCATATGTACCTACTCTTCATAGGCTTCAACTAAACTATCGAACATTCTACAGTTATTTAAAAATAAAATTTTAATATCAATATTAATATTAGTACCGGAAAATTTCAGTTAACTGAAAAAAAAATTAGTTATGCTACAATAATAAAAAAGGTACAAGAATTATTTCAGTATGAATTCCTGTACTGTTATTTTTAAATACACCTAATTTAACGATACAGAACAAAACTGTACAGAAATTCATACCAGTATACAGTCCTTGCCGTTAACACGAAGCGGGATTCGGATTCGGATATATCTTTTTTTACAAGATGTATACTTACAGAGTCACTGGTGGGTCACTTTTGAAATTCAAGGACGTGATAGTTTGAGGTCATACATAAAGAGAAAAAATATAATAAAAAAAAAAAATATTAATTACCTATTTACTGAGTAAACTGAACCGAAAGTTAAAGAATCGGTTACGCAACACATGGTTGAACTAGCGTTGGCAGCGATCCGCGTGCCAGGTCACGTGACGCGATTTACTCAGTTGTATGTAAAGTAAATAGTAATATAGTAGTATTTATGTAGGGGGAATTGTAGTGAAAAATTAAGCACCTACTTTTATTACATAATTATGATTAGAATCGAACACAGAGTGCTCTCCTTCATTATCTAAAATTTGTCACCGGTCACCCTGTATTATGTCTTTTCGGTACATTCTTTTAGCCAATACAAAGTTGCATGTCGAGTGCTTCGTTCACCATAGTTTCATATAAATAGTATTTTGAGTTTTACGATATCAATGGACGTTTTAATAGGATGTTGTCTCACATAATTTACATTTAAAGTCGACGTTTCGGCGCCTTTTCAGACTTTGTTGTCTCTGACTTTTATTTCGTATACGGTAATGTATAAATACATTGTCGCAGATTTAAGATAGTATCGAGAATTGGTAGAGTAGCGGATGCTAAACCGACTTTAACCAAATTGTGTGGCATTGAATTGTATCATACATTGTATTTGGTCGTAACGGAATCGCGTTAAGGCACCTTTAAAGACTTCGCGGTCGGGAGTTGACGAAATCTTTAGTTACATTAATACTTTACGAATTTGAAAAAAAATATGAATACACTAAGGTAGAACTTTTTTTTTGGCGCAATAATTTTTGATGAATCTATTGTTAAATAGTACGGCTCTAGAGAATATTTGGACAACAAACTCCTACGGTTTATAGGTTAGGCGGGTAATATCGCGCGAATAAATTATTTATCAAATGGACTAAATAAAATTATGGTTGATAGCTTTGCAGTGCAACCGATTGTCTATTCGTCAACGGCATAGGAAGGTTTGATAAACGAACATTTCTGAACTTATTCAATGTCTTGGACAACCCATGTTTAATTTGAAACAACCCATAAAAACTGAAGTCGTCGTGGCGCCGTGGTTACTGTGAATATTAAACGATATCGATATCGGTGCGGCCGGTATTAGGATCAGGGACCGGAACCGCTTACCCTTAAAGAGGTTTTTGATTGAGTTTTTCATAGACTTGTTTTAAAAAACCCTCAATCAATTTGGTAACCGTATCGAAGACTTACCCTAATTTAAGGCTTACCATATCAATAGAGTTAGCTTCATGTAAGCAGTAAGCCTATCGAAAACCCTATTGAAGGTTACCGATTCAATAGGGTTTTAAAACCTGCAGGCAAATTTAATCTCTAAGAATATCAAATTATCAAAAATATCACCATCTATTCAATCTCGCACTTCGAATTATACTTCCGAATTCAACAGCATGCGCGGAAAAGAGATATAAATAGGCAACCCTATCACAGGGTAAGCGCATCCGAAAGTAGTTAACTTTATTCAAAGTGTTACGACGTCGATAGGCTTACCATATCAATAGGGTTACACTTCCATATGGTAAGATTTTGATAGGGTTACCCTATCAATAGGCTTAATCAAATAAAGGGGTTTTCCGGTCCCTGATTAGGATGGGTGACCGCCGACCATTCATTTCTCACGACGAATTCCGTGCTTCGGAGGGCACGTTAAGCAGTCGGTCCCGGGTGCTGTATTCTTGTATACAGTAGTCGTTAGGGTTCGTCAGAAGCCATTTCGGCACCCTGAAAAATCTGACATCCACCAACCAGCTCTGGGCCAGGTTGGTGGATTACGGCCTAAACCTCCTCCTCACCCAGAGGAGAGACTCATAGCCCTGCAGTAGGCTCATTACACGGAGTTGTGATGATGATGATGAAGAAAGCTGAACCCACCTAAATAACTATTATAAAAATAGAGTTAGTTGATGACCCCGAGACTCCCTCAGCTTGTTGGTTGGACCCATTCATGGTTTATATAAAATCTGCAGACAAATAACGCCGCTCCGGCGGTGATGTGTTTCGGCAATGTTTCATTAAGGCACACTGTCCACGGAAGCGTAGCTTCCTTCATAGACAGTGACAGCTAAGCTTCCGTGGACAGTGAGCCTAACACCCATATTCTTAGTCGTTTCCTCCAAATCTCCTCACCTCGAGTCAACGTCTCGAGGGCATTTTCGTATTCTTAAACATAAAAAAAGTCCTCCACTTGAGAATTTACTCACTCGAGTCGAGTAAGAATGGAGTAGTAAACTGTCAAAGCTAAGGTACCTCGCGACCAACCTTATAGCTTCCTCAAGACGTGTTGAACGGTTGTTTTATTGAAAATATGAGTGACTTATTGTACTTCCAACAATTTATCAATAATATATTACGAACCATATTTATATGACGCATATCTAGCTCGAAGATATTCACGGGACTTTATTATGTTGTGAGACGTTTTCGATTCAGTAAAAACGCAGTTATTCACGTTATATTTACTTTATAAATAAATAAATAAATATTTCTGACACCCACACATCATTATCGAGCCCAAATTAAGTTTATTAAAGAACTTGTGTTATGGATACAAGATAACTGATATAATTAAGAATTATATAAACATACATATTGAATAAATACATAAGAGCCAGTTCCTTCGACCGCATCCTCTTATATGTGGCCTATAGACACCTATAAAAAAAAATTTGGAATACTCTCTTCTTACGATTATACAGAAATGGTATTGCTATTCTGAGTTAGTTCTATTCGGTCGACAAAGAAAGAAGCGTGATTTTGATAATTTCTAAAGTTAAATCATTTTCAATTGTTTCAGGTGAGCTGCAGAATGCTGGAGTGTCTGTGTCCGGCGCCCAGGACCCTGGCCTGCCGGGTCGTGCTGCTGGATGAAAGGGAACTCCTGCATGAGATACAGGTAGCTACTAATAGTATGGACACGAACAGCGGAAACATTATTGCCGCCGAATAAGCTTGCCAAAAAATTCTTGTGGTAAATTCAAACAACCCTCACTTGATGGAAAGCCCTTCAAGCTGGCTATATTAACACCACTCCTTATGTTAGTATGACAATTCGCGTAAAAATAAAACGAAATCGTCCGCATGTCCGATAGTAAATTTTCATTAGTGTGCAAGTACAAGTCGTGTCAATAGAATACTTAACCTCTTTTCTATTTGGCTAAACTTCGATTCAAATCGAAAAACGATGCTAGCCACTTTCCACGCGCACCTAGCGCGTTCTGTACGTCATTACCGTACGCGCGTAGCTCCGTGGCAGTTTTGTATGGAATTACAAATTCTTGCTAAAGCCGTCTGCTAGTAGACCTCGTTGTTACTAACCACTAGGTGAGACGAGGTCAATCCCGGTTTAGTACAGATTAAAAAACAAAGCCAAGATAAGTAATTAAAGTTCTAGTTATACTTACTTTGTGTGAACCCTCACACTAACGTAATTCTCTAGGGATGTATCGAGACGCCACGAACGTGGCTGTGGATTCTATTTCTGTAGTTTTGATGTTGAAAAAATTATAATGTTCTTTTTATTATACTGATTCATTTGACTGTGCTCTAATACAAGTAGTCTGTATATTATATGGGTTTGTAAAGGTTAAGACACAAAGTACTTATGTGATATTGTGTAAGGTTGACACAATATCACATAAGTACCTACTTTGTTTGCGTTCAGGATACTAATCAACAGATACTTATGTTATATTCATATTACACCTAAATTAATAAATTTTATATTTTGAGTCATAAGTACAAACAGTATAAATGCTATGGAAAATATATGTAAAAAGTTTACATCTCTTCGTTACTAATACTAAACACATATTCAAGTTAACAACAGAGCACAAATCCCTAAGGCTCTGAAAATCTTCCTACTCATTTTCATCAAAGCTACCACATAAATAAACGTAACATTTTTTCACATCAGCTTTGATCATCTCAAATATTAGTGACACTATCTAACACGTTGTATTCATATATCAGTATAAAAAGAGAATAGAAAAACAGTTCATATTTTGAAGCTGAGTAGGTACGTTTTAATGAAACTAATTATAAGGGCCAACGCTGCGTCAAATGTGTCTACGCGCGTACCGTACGTCCGTGTCGTACGCGCGTACGGAACACGTGACACGAATTCAAGTGTGCTTCTACAGTCGTGTCAATGGAGTACTAAAACCTCGTACTATTTGGCTAAACTTCGATTGAAATCGAAAAACGAAGTACGTCCGTATCGAAAGCGTTACGGTACACTGTTATTTTTTTTTTTTGTGAAAATTACATTAAAGCTTGGGCAACTCTCGTTGCCATTTATGTAATATTAAATGTTGATGTAGTTTTACATGAGAGATGTAATGTTACATTACATAATTGTGTATTTTTTCTATAATTTATGGAAATTCACGTATATTTCGGCAATTTTATACCTTTTTAAAGTATATTTACACATTTTTGATGTATTGCTTCTGTAATAATCCCAGCTCATGTGTAAAAATACAAATTGTTCTGTCATTATACACGTTAGGTATAATTACATAAAAAATCTGTAAAATTACCGAAAATTATTTTCTTTTCCACAATTTACTGAAATTTACAGCTGTTTTCGGTACATTCTAAAGGTTTATGTAGGTACTTTATTGCATGTAAAATCACATAATTTTTAACAGTGTAGGGACGTAGACACGCGTGACGCTCGTTGGCCCTAAGCAGGGTGTTTTGTTTTTTAAATCACATACTTTTATATTTTGCGTAAAATTGTGATTTTCTAAAACACGTAATTGCGTAATTTTCTGATAGTTTCTTATTATTGTCGCTGTAAAAATGAGCGATTTTATTACCAAGTGTGGCACAATATATAAAAAGAGGTTTTATGTACCAGTTTAGTTAGACTCACTTTAGTTAGATTGAGTAAGACATTGACTTTGTGTGAACTTTATTGACTGTCACAAACCTGTGCAATCTAAGACGGATACATGACAGGACAAGACAAGATTGAACAGTCTGTTGTGTGTGACTTTATACAGGGTGTGTAGATGGAATGTTTTGCAATGATCGTTGCTGTTATGAGGCTCATGTTTGAATAGTCTTTTGTATTTGAATGTTCTACTAAATATGTTCTAATTATCGGAATCGCAATAGTTGTACATAACTATTACGGTAAGAAAATTTCAGTGTAGCCCTATACAGAAAGAACTCTGCTAGAAAAGAAATCCTAGTACCTACTTACCTTTTGAAAATACAGACGTTCACAAATAAAAATATGTTGTAACTAGTGATGTGCCGGATCGCCAAAAATGTAAATTTGCGAATACAGATCCGAAAACGGATATTCGGGGTTAAGATCCGCAGTATCCGTACTGATCTTTATTTCCTTATGCAATTGGTATAGGTGCGAGTGACTTTGAAACGATAGTTGACACTTCGTTCGCTGCAACGACACGCAGGACATGTTTCAACTTGCGTCGTGCGGGTATTACTTTTGTTTTTTTTTTTGCCAAATATCTGATTAAGGAAAAAAAAATACTCTGAATGGATTTTAAGACTTTTTTAAATTCTAACTCATCTCCTACATACATCATTATCTTATAAATTGAATATTAGTAAACAAAAGATCCGTAAAAGATCCGCGTGTAAAGTAACGGATACGGATCTCCGGAACATCACTAGTTATAACTGGCGATTGATCCGACCCAGCTCCTGGGGAGCAGAGGTGGTATAGCTTCAGGTCAATACGTTTTTTTTTACATTTTCACCAATCGGATTCATATTTCAGTCAATTGAACCTTACTGGACTGGGAGCGAAAGAAAAACATAGAATGTGCCAGCTGCTTCTCTTCCCGGGCATACTGTAAAAGTCAGTTAAGGGACCGAGGTGTTATGGGAGGCTTTTTTGTGGGCGATAGGCTAACCCCCTGTCACTGCAATAGTCTCTCTTCAATATTATAATGCCTCCAAATTTGTCAATCGTGACATCAGATGGTTTTATTAGGTACTTCTGGTGTTCTGCCTACCCCATACGGGATACAGGCATGAAGTTATGCATGTATGTATGAACCTAAATGAAAAACTATTTATTTGTTTTTGAGTTCTTATGCAGACAGACAGAACGGCAAGGAGTCTTTGGTTTTTAATGTGAAGGGATAATAAACATGTAAATTTTGCGTTTTTAATAAACTTTCTAGTCAGGGGTCTGCTGGAAGTTTTTTTTTTTAGATATCTGTACAATGTGCTTACTTTGTTCAACATGTTTCTTTTAAATTGTATCCTAACTTTTTTGTACATAAATTATCAAATAAATAAATACAATATGTAATATAATTGTTATTTCAATTTACAAACAATAACAAAAAGTTAAAAACAAATCATACCGCATAACAAGTAACAACTGCCGCCGAATACTTCTGCGCAAAGTTTTTACGAAACTGAAAAGCTGAAAGTGTCTGCGCTCGCTGTCAAATTTGTCAAACTATGAGTGTCGTACATAAAGAACAATTGAAATAGGTACTTGTTACACCTACAGCCAAATAGAGTCCTTGTGCCTGAGAATATAAGGTTTATAATAGATTGTAGAGAAAGTTCTTAACAGCACATGCAACTTGAGAAAAGTGCTCGACTTCGTGTGAGAACCTAGGAAACGGTATTGTTTAAACATAGCTTTATAACTGCGCTAAAAGGTCACACAATAGGTTTGATTACCACGCTATGTATTATATTTTATTGTGTTGTAAAGTTTTGAGTTGGTTCTGGATTTGCGTAATTAAAGCATTTTGTTATTCTTTGAGAAGCTTATAGAGTTTGTTCGTTTGTTCCTTGTTCCGTGTCAACATAGCACGGCTTTCAACTTCCGTATTTTGGGACTCTAAAAAATGTTGGCTCGATATTTACAAAAGTTTAAATCATTTTACAGAAAATAACTACTTTTGTACTACCTACAACTACTTCATATTGAAGCTGAAACGTATGTTTGTTTGTTTTAACAAAGAATCTTCAAAATTGCCAATCTAAATTGAATTGAATTCTTAAGCTTAACTCTAATATCAATTTTTATCCAGTAATTCCTACGGTAGAAAGGTTCTGCGAGTGAAACAGTGCGAAACTAATATTTAAATATTAAAGTTAATGTATTTAACTAACTGGGATTAATTAATGAGCATTAATTTACTCATACTAAAACATAGCTATAAGCTAATACAATTTAAGACACCATTTACGCCTTTACGCCTTAAAAGTAGAATTTGTAGAATTTGCTATTGCTAAAGGACAAAACTAAAAAATACAGTAAATAAAGTTTAAAGGTATAATCTCTTTTTTTAAAGCAGCTCAAATCTATTTAGCTTTTCAAATTCCTTAACTTCATTTAGTATTACAATTATCACATGCATATTTATTATTTCACTGTTTCATAGTTCATTAAAATAATGGATGTCATGGGTACTTAGTTACTGGAATTCAACTCGATTTTGTTCGGTTATCATCCAATACAATATTATTCAAACTATACCTAAACCTTTTATAAAACTATGCATAACGCGGGCCGGCCTAAGACTGTCCCAACGGACACCCCGTCTCGTGATGGTATTTTTCAATTTCCCAGTATCAAACAACGCAGATTTTTTCTACGTTTCAGCCTTTTGAAGTGCAGCTATTCCGAGACGAATTATTTGAAGTACACCCAGGGGCTCAAGGTAGGTCTTTTATATGCGAGCCTCGAATTGAAGGTGCGGGCAATGAATTCACTGAATCGTACGTCGTTTCTATGAATATTAAATTGTATTTGACTGGCATTGTCGCAGGCACATTCCGTGCGAGAGTGACGACGCCCCGTTCTTTACCTTCTGTTATCTCTATTTGTATGAGGTTGTGATGTGTCACTTGAGATGCAGCTCAGACCCCTCACCCTAGACTCATATCACATGTTTGAACTTTTTAATTGCCCTTTGAATCGCAGACTAAGCGCAGTTAAAGTGTACCTAATTTTAGTTTAAAATATCTGATCTTTGAAGGGTTTTGGTTTAAAGCCACAAAACTTTTAAAATCTCCAGGCCTGCTCACTTAAATTAAACATAAAAAACACATTACCCCAGAGTAATAACCCAAAAAATAAAACTAGTTCAGAAATAAACGCGTCCCGAGTAATAAAGCACGGCGCGCCAGACGTCTCCAACCGTTGGAGTACTTCACACGCAATATCTATTAGACTACACGAATATTCTGCGAACATTTTAAATAGTGGCAACATCTTTTTTTAATTCTTTTACTTACTTGGAAGAGGAAGAGTAATTTTTAAATGAGTTTTTTAATAATAATAATAATAAATCTTTATTTCAGATCAGAGTCCATATTTTGTTAGTTATACACTTCTTATTCTAATATTAGTTTTATTCAAATTAGGGTAAATCACCTTCAATCAGATTAATCTAAATTAAAACAAATTAAATTATGTAAACCAAATCAAACTAAATTAAATCAAATTTAATTTAATTAAAGCAAATTAAATTAAATCTTAAGATTAAATAAATTTACAGAATGGACGCCTCTGCGCGTAAGTACCTACATCCGACCAATGCCTCATGAAGGGCCCATCAATTTTCTCCGCTAGGTTTTTAAGGACACTGCTGGAACTACCGCGGATGTATAGATATAGATATAGAAAAATATGTAAAATGATGTAAATACTTTTTAAGTTTCTAATATGAAGGTTAGGATTAAAAACCCGATTGAAACACCTTTTCTACAGTATACTAATGTTTTTACGTAATGAAAGGTGATCTTAATTGACATTCCGAAAACACGACAAAATAAAACATAATACCTAGTTTAATTCAAAGAAAATCTTCACTTAAATTCCAGTTAGGTACTTTACATGAGTTAGCAAGCGGCAAGTATCACAGATAAGCTTGTGTCATGTTTGCGAACAAAGTCGGAATTCGTTCTAGAAATGCCTTGTAAATGCCTGCGAGTTACCCTAACTCAAATAGAACGCAAAGATATATTTCCACTAGAATGGCCCAATTTCGACGAAAGTTCGACATTTCTTGTTAAATTGTATGGATATTTTGTATAAATCACCGTTTTCCACGCGTAGAAAGGGACATTTGTCTACTGGTCGGAGGCAACTTTCACGTTTGTGTTGTTGTGAGATGAAGATTTTGATTTAGGGGTAAAGTTGGGGACTTGAACGATTGTTAGAGGAGTTAAATACCTACAAAGATGGCATTGAGTCAACTTAAATTACTTTTACACCTTTTGAAAAGATTTAAAAAAAACTTTTTTTACGTTCTCTACAAGTGTCTTTGTACATACATTCATGTAATGTGTTGTTACTTAAGTTCTTGAAACAAAAAACCCAAATTGTTTTTTTTTTTTTTTTTTTTGTTTTTCCGCCACAGAAAATTTTGGGCACCCCCTAAAACAAGCTTTAACCAGTAAAGCAAGCTTTAGCGGGAGGAGGATGAATCCTATTACGGACGAATGGGCATTCTATAAGCTGTTAGCCCCAGTGGCTAACGGCAAATAGAATGCCCAGACAGTGTGGAGACTCACTCAGTGAAGCCGAGCATACCCACTAAACATCCCCCTTTACGACCTACCTTAATCCAGGTTCTTGATCATTTATCGGAGCGACAGCCAATTGGAGAGAGAGGCTGCGCAGTGAGCGGCATCCAGACGGCTGCCACCAAAAGGAACTGAAAGTGAGAAAAATAAAGCTAAGATTAGCAGAAATGACAAAGCTGAAACTAAGAGATTATCTAGAGTGATCAGACTCACTCTGAGATAGGAATGCTGGAAAGAAGGACTACGTTTAGAAACGTTGAGCTTGCTGGAGTTTCCTAATAAGGGGAGCGAACTTGGTTAGGACCGGAAGAGCACCGTTGAAACCCTCTGGGCTGGCGTCGAGAGCGGCGCCGAAAGCCAGGATCTCGTCGATGGGAGCGAGCTGGATCCAGAACGCCATGCGGTCTTGAGAACCGTTTGCGTTCTGGCACTGGGAAGCCGATTTGGCAGCCGGTTGCGATTGAGTCGCGACCCGGCTGCGCTGACCTGGAACGATAGAAATCGAGGCCTTGGGGGCCTTTGAACTGACTGGAGGGGCGTCCGAGCTAGGCTGCGGTCGCTCTCTCCAGTTCTCGATGGGCTTCACGGTAGCCCTGGCAGCACGCGGTGCCTTGGGGCAGCCGCGAAAGTTTGCTGTGTGGCCTGACTGGCCGCACAAGACGCAGGACGGAGCGGTGGGCGATTCGGGAGTGCGAGAGCACTCCTTAGTCCCATGCGGATCTAGGCACTTGACGCACCTAGGGGAAGCATGACAATTCGCCGCCGCATGACCATACAATTGGCAGCGGTGGCACTGACCTGGAAAACCACGCTTGTGTGGTACCTCGACGCGGATGTTGGAGAGACCGCACACGGTGAGCTTGCCTCTGAAAATGGACTGCCCTTGCGGGCTCTTCGCTAGGATTACTAGCGCAAGTGGGAACTGCTTGCCTCGGCGGCTGTGCATTTTGTGCACAGATTCGACGGGGAAGCCTTGAGAAGACAAGTCCTCTTGGATTTGCTCGTTCGAGAGCTCGAACGGCACGTTCCTGAGGACGGCACGAATCTTACGCTCCTCAGGGAGGGCGTAAGTGTGGTACTCGAGCTTGTGATCAGCAAGAAGTCGAGTAAGATTCCTGAAATCGGGAATGGAATTGACAACGACCTTAATAGAGTCACCCACGTTGGATGCCTTACTATACTGGATCTTGGGATTGTGTCTACCGCAGAGAGCTGAGACCTCGGTCCAGCGGCTCTTGTCCCGTAGACCCAAATTGTTGCTCTGTAAAGAGATTTATATTTCATGAAACATGACAAACCAGTTTACTTTACTTAATTACTTACAAATAGTTATTATTTACTAACCTGTAAAGAGAAACAACATTTAAAGCTATTGCTTCAGATATTTTCACAAAAATAATTAAAATAATTAATATTTCTTTATAAAGCCACGTTATCTTTTTTATCTTACAAAACCAGATTGACATTCCTAATCACAGACTAGTTAGAGATACCTCTAACCATAGAGCGCATCAATCTGGGCTTTTAATACAGATTAGTAATACATCTTAAGTTTAAAATAAATGAAGAGTGGAAGAGCTTCATTTACATACATATATAACTTCACGCCTGTATCCCGTATGGCGTAGGCAGAACACCAGAGGTAATAAAACCATCTGATGTCACGTTTGGCAAATTTGGAGGCATTATAATAGTGGAAAGAGACTATTGCAGTGACAAGGGGTCAGCCTATCGCCCACAAAAAAGCCTCCTAAAATACGTCGGTCCCTTAACTGACTTTTACAGTATGCCGGGAAGAGAAGCAGCTGGTTCTATGTTTTCTTTCGCTCCCAGTCCATTCAAACAACGCATTTTATTGCGTATAAGGCTATGATATATCTTAAACACTTTTTAGCCAAATGTAAGTAAGTATAGCATGTAATTACGCGTTGCTCGTGACCACAAGGTTTGTGAAGACACCGAAACATCGAGTTATATCGTAAAATCCTATCCTTGTTATAAAAATTGTATCCGCGATAAATGTCATAGCCACACATCAAAATTTAGAGCTATAGTTTAGTTTCTCTGTAAGGTATGGTCATGTAACATTCCTATGGACGCTTGTACCTTGAAACATCAATTACCTATACTTTGAAAAGTAGCTTCATTAAAATTGTGAAATTCTAGCAAATCTAAGGATAAAACGCCACATTTAAAACTAATCCACTAAAATAAAAGCATGGCTAAACAATAGACATAATAAAAAATCGGTAATAGTAGACGTTGACGGAGATGAGTATTGTTTGTGCGGCGCGACTCCACAAATAATGTTACACCTTCTCTCCTGCCCCAAGTGCCCGGAAACCTGCACTACCGAGGACCTCGCACAAGCCACCGATAATGCCATAAAAGTGGCAAGTTTCGGGGTGGGCAAAATCAATCAATATATATAAAACTGTTCCGTTACTGACTGAGTTACTGAGTGACTGACAGACAACGTACAGCCGTAACTACTGGGCTTAGAGACCTGAAATTTGGAACATACATTCTTTAGGGGATGTAGGGGTGCATTAAGGAAGGAATTCCCGAAATTCCCACGACAACGGGAATTATTGGACTTTTTAGTTTGTATGAAAAATCTTATTCCTTGAGTGCACGGATGTGATACTTGGTATAAAGGTTCCTCAATAAGTGTCTGTTTGTATAATGGAATGAATTCCCGGAATTCCCACGGGAACGGAAAATAGGACTTTCGAGTTTATGCGTGTACGAAGTCGCGGGCAAACGCTCGTATAATATATAATTTCATATTCATCGACACGCTGAGAAGAAGAAGAGTAGAAAATAAGATCTTTCTTATTTGCATACCGTGAATATACACAGAGATAGGTCTTGTCATAAATAAAATAAAATAAAAAATAAAATAAAATAAATATTAGAGTAAGCCAAAATGTCCATAGATACGTTACATGACCCTTCATGTTTAAAAATAAGATTATTCATCAGCAATTTACTTAAAATTCATAAATCGTAAGACTTACTCTTACGAGAAAAAAGGTTCTTTACTTTAAATGAGAAGAACTAATCTAAGTACGGCCGCATTTAAAATATTCCAGTTATTAAATAAAAATATCTAGTGTTTCCAGTTACATAACATATTATACCTTAGATGCTATTTGCTTATGACTAAGCACAGTACATAATATCAAGCCTTAACAAAGGCATACTGTGCTTACTCGCATGTGACAACGAATATTCATTACCTCGCGGTGTGATATCACTACTGATTAACTAAAGGAATATCTCATTTTAATAAAGATTACAAAAAGTATGACTAATGCAAAAATCTTTAAACGAAAGAATTATAAGAGAGTTAAGGAATTATAACCGATCTTTTTAAATAAAGAATGAGCTCGCGTAATTGCTTGATCCTGAGTTTTATAGCCTTTATTACACAAGATTATAGATGAGTGAATCCAATGATCGCGCCCCAGGCTCTATACCTTCATCGAATATCCAACGGTCTCCAACCTTTATGACGGTTTTTTATGCTGTATAAACTTTGAGGACCAGCGGAGCCTATTTGCACAAACATGTGCCTTTTTTATTGGATATGAAAAAGGTGACCTGAAAATTCGGGTTTGTTCTAAACTAGCTTTCGGAAAAAATCGAATAGGTTGTTCGATGTTTTCCTGTAGGAATTAACTTTCAAGATATAAATGTTGTTTCCTTGTTGCTATTTGGCTGTTAAACGAACTTTAAGGAAAATTCTAAAATGAGGCAGATAATTTTACTTTCGGCTTATGATATTTAATTTAATATTTTGTTACAAACTTGAAGTACTTATCAAAATTGGAAGTTTGTTAATGTTTAATCTAAAACAAATTTGCTTGTTTTGACCTAAAAAAAACTTTAAAAAAAAAAGGATTTAATGTTTATTTAATATTAGAGCGTCTCTCAGCTTCCTTGTTTATTCGTTATCCCTAAATTTGTGTATGTTGTAACGCTAATGTAATATTTTGCTTGGCTGAGTGAAACAAAGAATCTACCCGTTTAAACCTCAAATTTCAGAAATGGCCAAAACTGGGAAAACGCTAGCAGTTAATAGCACTGTCTATTTGATAGGGAAATGTTTTTATAATACCAACCAAATAATATTTTTATATAAAAGACAACACCTAATACATAAAATAATCCACTACATAAAAGGCGTAGATGGAACGTATTATCCAACAATTGTCCCTATATTTTGTGTTTCATTTTATTTGGCACAAAAGACGAGCTATGGGGGGAGATAAGGCAATGTGCAGCAATTTATGGAGTCTGGTGTAGGCAGGAGAGCGATTGTGCTACCCATTGTCGCGAGCTATCTGCAGCAGATCGAGGCGATAGAATTTCACGCGTCATTGCTCAGCGACTAAGGTGTCCTCGACGGTATTGCGTTAATGAGAAAACTGTGCAAAGGATGAAGTTTTTTTTTCTGATTTTAAAATTGGCTTGGCTTAAAGGAATTATATAGCTTGTGAATTGGGTCTTATTTTAAAAGAACATTTGACCTGTATTTTTTAATGATGGCAAGTGATGTTCAATTATTATGTTATGTACTTACACACATTATTAAGGGCTACTAAAATAAAGCTTATTTTGTAAATAAATATCTTGAAGCATAACTGTAACTGGAGATATGAAACAATAAAGCATGAATAGTTGCTACATATTTACAAAAAAAAAACAAATCATTTCACTCCGGTTCAGTTACCAAATATACTCTTATACTAAACTTATATAAAATATCGTTAAATATACCATCTTAAAATGTTGTATGGAGAAAATATTTAGCCTTACTTAAAATGTAAAGCGTTAAGGTTTATATTAGGTACCTACTGTTAACATACTTAATATCAAAGTTACTACGCAAAGAGCCATTGCTTGAACATTACGTTTGAACATAAGGTTTATAATATTAAGATCGGCTATAAATGTTTTTCTAATCTTGCGACTTCTACTCCATTAGGTTTCAGCTGTATCAATCGTCGAGGTTTAAGGAATCGGATTGCTAATGGTACTGTGACTATTTTATTCCATTCTTGTTCAAATACTCTGGTCCCAGTTTGTCATGTTCGTATTGTGCATCCATAGCTCATTGGACCTACTATGTAAGCAATTTGGTTGTGGCATGACATTGGCTCTCACAATTAGCAGTCTTGTGTTTGTTTTTTTTTTCATGTGACAGTCAATTCGTACTGTACCTATTTGTATTAATTTGATAATTCTGACTGAAAAAGAGTGCCAAGAGTTTTTTTCTGTGACTGATTCATCAAGTGTTTTGTGAAATTCCTAAGATGAATAAAACTTTTTGTTTTTTTTTTGGACGCATTAGATTTCCCATATATTTTACTAAATATAGTTAGAATTTTCGATATACAGGGCGTCCCAAGGCTATGGGACATCAAGAGAAAGTACTCTTCTAAGTAGAGTATTTTGCTGACTTTATATGATTTTTACATCATCATCATCCACAGCCTGTAGACGTCCACTGCTGGAGATAGGCGTCCCCCAAGGTCTTTTACGTCGCTCGGTCCCGCGCCGCCCCTAATTCAGCGTTTACCGGCGACTTTGACCAGTAAACGCTCGTCCGTCGTCCGGGGGGCCTGCCTACGCTGCGTCTCCCAGTACGCGGCCGCCACTCGAGAATATTTCTGCCCCAACGGCCATCTGTTCTGCGAGCTATGTGCCCTGCCCATTGCCACTTCAGCTCTGCAATCCGTCTGGCTATGTCGGTGACTTTGGTTCGCCTGCGAATCTCCTCATTCCTGATTCGATCCCGCAGGGAAACTCTGAGCATAGCCCTTTTCATTGCCCGTTGAGCGACTCTAAGCTTGTTTTTAAGGCCCATAGTTAGCGACCACGTCTCAGTGCCATATGTTATCACTGGCAACACACACTGCAACAGCGCTGATTTTATAAAATAAGTTACCATAGAAATGTGAAAAAAAAAACTAATTTTATGAATTTACTAGAACAAATAGACTAATTTATTATTTCTAGCCCCAAAAATTACATGAAAATGAAAAAATGAAAAATCTTATTTATTTCAGTTATTTTAAGTTACAATGATGACCCACTACTTCCCTCAGGACATGAAGGAAATAGGTGGGTACTACGACTAAGGAAACACTTTGAATACTTTGTACCTTGAGCAATAATTTTAAGATTTGAACAAATATTCTAAAAATTAAAATAATTGGTGTATTTGACAGAAAATAAGTAGCCAGTACAATAAATCACATTTCATACAAAATTATAGCGTTCATACAACTGTCTACTAATAGTCCATTGTCGTAAATATTACATTTTACAAACAAATATTGCAGCATGATTATAATGGTTTGATTTATGTTGTTTAAATGCTGAATATTTTAAAATATTGGTACTTGAAACAGGACAATTGGACTGATGAGCGTGTATTGCACCATGATAGCCCCGGGCAGATGGATTCTGTTATACAGCCACAGTTTATTGTTTCAAGCTTTTTATTGATTTGAACTTTATGCGCTTAAAAATAAGGCAAAAATACGTAATTTCAGAGAAGCGTTGACTGTACCTACTATACGTCTGTTAGTACTTTTTGGAATCGTCTGTTATTTTTCGTTTCCCGAACATACTCGCACGGTAGGGGCAAACAGGCTCTGTTATTAAATCATTTATTATTCAGCCCACCGAACTGTTTTACAATTTTCCCACAATCCACCGACCTCGGACAAGTCTATACTACTCTGTTCTCCGAAAAATACTGTCCAAAATAGATCTACTTCATAATATGGCTTTGTTATTAGCGATTTAATTAAATTCGAGGAATGCGAAATTATTTTAATTAACTCTCTTTGTAGCGTTTATATTGAATTTGGATACTGCGAGATACCAATTTCTTGCATAATTAACGTTGTTTTCTTTGCTTCCAATATTCGTAAACGCAACGAGGCGGAATTTTTATTTTTTTGAGAACAAGTCACGTTTGGAGAGTCAGTAGTCAAAAGTCGGTGGAATTGGTTAATTTGTTGGGGAATCACGCAGGTATGGGCACGCAAGCTTTCGCATAGGGTCGGCCGTGAGAAGTGCGGTACCCCGTGATTACGGAGTAGACGTGTGATGCGATGGTGCTGTCGGCTACTGGTCTTTGCGTGGCGATCACAGTAATTGTGGCGGCAGACGGAACTGAGATATGATAATTGCCGACTCGTATCGAGTGGATAACGTGGGAGTTTGGCACATCGCATTTCCAATAATATTTTATGTGATTTGAATTATGCTAATTTCAAAATACCTAGTTCAGGTTTTAGATTACTATGGACGAAAAAAAATGAAATTCAGTGTTCTTAAATATAAATTTAAGGAATATTATGACTAAAAATACTATGATGTGGTTATACTACGGTTTAAATGATGGGCGGGGCATATATTGGAGTGATCAAGAAGAAAATGATCTTATGTTTCATAAAATTGAATATGGATGTTAATATTTATTATGATATAACCCGTTATTTAATTTTCTTAATTAATCCCAGTTTAGGCTACATTATGTGTTGCGAATTCGATCTTAAGATTCCGAATATTTCTTATACAGCTATTCTCTCGATTTCAGCTCCGTAGATAGGTGTTTCCTTCTCCCGTGAGGATACCAGGATAACATATCGATCGCTTTATTCCAGAGTCTGCTAAATTTTAGCTACATCTGCCGATTCGTAGCAATAAAGGTTTTATATATATTTTTATGTAAAATTTTAATTAAGTACTACTTATTTTTATTAATTTATTTAGGACAAAATATAATCAATTTGTACTCGTGCTTTCACTCCAATAAATATGTATGAACATAATTAAAATGATTGTTTTTTTTTATGGTACACCTACGTATCTCAGTTAACTCGACGAATTAATAAAGTGAATCGGCAAAATTTATATTGAATAAGCTAGTAAATCTAGTACTTTAACATTATTTTTTTCCACCTCGTTGTCATTATTAACAAGCTTGTTAGTGTTATAATAAAACATTCCATCTAATGAGCACCCTTATTTATCTTGTAATGCTTTACAAATACGCTCGGGTATTTTCTATCATCTTGAAAAAAAAAAAAGAATTACGCTCCGTTCTCTGTAATAATTAGACAAGTAAAATGCTTCAATTCTTACATAATATAAAAGTAGGTGTGTAAAAAGGATTTGTAGAATAAATCTATCCATTTTGAAAAAAGCAGGTTTATCAATTTAAATTTAGAACATGTACATGTAAGTACTGTTTTGCAGATAACAATAATTCTTAAGGTTGTTACCACACCAATCCGTTTTATCTAATCGAATTTTATTGGATTTGTCTAGTAAAAACTATTGATTGACGTCGATAAGTCCATTCCACCATCGATCCATGCCGTCCATCGACAATCGAGCGATTATTGTGGTTGCACCCTTATAGATTGAATATGCTGTATGGCTTAGATCCATGCAATAAAAAAAGTAATGGAAAAAGCGGGAACAGCGGGAAAAGCAAAGAAATATGAAAATTTTCTTTGTGTGTAAAAAGGAATTAATTAAAAACCAGTTCGTTTATTGTTCTTGTATAAAATAAGTTTTATAAAAATGTTTAGATCAGATTTTATTGATCAATTTCTGTTTTCCGTCATAATTCGCAATTGAAGACCTTCAATTCCTAGAAGGAAGGTAGCTAAGAAAAAGGTACCCATTTACTCAGAAACCAGTTTACTTACAAAACCATACTTGTAAAATGAAATAATTTACCCGGTTAAATTAAAATACACATCATTTACTTTTTATAATAAACTTCTAGAGATCAATAATTGGTATGCGCTTAGTATAAAATTCAACATGAAATGCCGCAATACTAAAGAAATCCATGTTAATACTCTATTTACGCGACCAAGGCATAGTAAAAACTATCTTATTACACAAGAATCTATGGTTGATAATGGCTGCGATCGAGCTGAAATTAAAATATGCAAGCATTATTCCCGTCTGTCTTCCTTATTTTGCTTTAAGATCCACTATTGTCATTAGAAAACTATTGTGTAGTATCGTGCTGTAGTGTTTATTCAATTATTTTTATGTAATTGGATCTAATTATTTTTCAACCCTTGACGCAATCGAATAATTATACATGTAAGTATATTATTGTGTATTGAAGCACAATAGCTTGAAAAAACCGATTTGTGTATTTTTTTATGTCGATATAATATGTTTAATGTTAGTTGGTTGCAACTTAATTTTTTTCATATCAAATGCTGAATGTTATATAAGACTTTTGTTCTCCGTGGAAAGTGCCGATGAAGATTACACATCTACTTTTTACACGTCTACTTTGAAAGGACCAGAAAAAGTAGCAGATATCAGCACAAACAAACAGAAGTACTTATTGCTTTTTATAGTATTCCTAAAAGGCTGTTTATATAGTCTCATATCAAAGGAGATATTCCTTTGTGCAAGAGTTGCAGATTTAAAAAAAAATCCAAATCAGCCAGTGTTTTTTCTAAAACAAAAGACCATCTAAAAAGGGATTGTCTTCAATTTATAATTGTTATGGCAACATTTTGAACCTTTTTTTTTCTAGATATTTCCGTCGTTCTTTATTTAAATTTTGTTTCTTTTTTTCTTTACAGGACAACAACACTGGACAAGCTCTGCTGGATGTGGTGTTCAGGCATCTTGACCTGTTGGAGACAGCATACTTTGGTCTGCGATATGTGGACCCGGAAAATCAAACTGTATGTATTAATATTGATAATCAGATTTATAACTATACCTATTTACATTTGAATTTACTTTCGCTATGGTTTAACCCGTTATTTACTTTATATTATATTACTTTCTCGATATTTGGCACTGTTGTATGTGCCATGATCATGACAATATCCCATTACTAAAGTTCATTCATATGGTCATGATTTCATTGATTTTCAATCATATGATAGTTAGTTTAAAAAATCATGTGTCTAGATTCTTTCATAAAACTTACATCTATGATGTCGGGCTTATACCGATTTTTATATTTCTTATCAGACTAAGTATCCCACGTAAACTATGATATCGATTTAATTTATGTGGTCAAAAAATACTTATTTTAAAGTCGCAAAAAACAAAAAAAAATGATTTATGAATTGATTGATTCTCAAAGTCAAAGTGAGATAATTTCAAAGAGTTCTTTATTCCCAACAGCACTGGCTGGACGCTGGCAAAAGACTGCGCAGACAGCTGCGTGGAGCTGATCTCCACACCTTCTACTTCGGAGTCAAGTTCTACGCAGCCGACCCTTGCAAGCTTCTTGAAGAAATCACCAGGTTAACCAAACTAGATATTTCTTTATGATACATAACGAGAGAAGAAGTCGATGTATGAAGTGAAAGATGGGTGACCACTGATCATACATTTATCACAAAGAATTCCATAACACACGTATTAAATAGATAAATTTGAACAATCAACTTAAAAATCATTCTTTCTTCTAAACTTGAGTGAAAATGTAAGAATGTTTTACTTTCCATCAGGTGACGTGGAAGACAAACATCCTATCCTTATGTTTAAAAAAAAACTGTTCATTAGGTACATAAGTACTCGCTTTATACTGGATTCGAAGAGGTAATCTATGAAAGAATGCAACGTTACTTCCTCCACACGAAAGGGTCGTGAAAAACTTTAAATTAAATCTAGCTTCTTTAACGCCTTCCCCTTTACTGCTAATAAAACAGTTTTAACAATAGTTCCTAACCAAGTTCGGCAACATCGAATTACTGAACTAAATGACGAAGGAATTGAGCACGGGCAAGCAAGTCATAAAATTTTATTATACTCGATCCAACGCGATATCACAAAATTACATTTTACCCGTTAAACACTTATAGACATTTCTTTGGCACGGATTATCCTCGGATTCGATTAAAAAATGAATTTGAAACAAAACGGCCCAGAATTTCGCCGGCTATTAAACTGGTCATATTTGCTTATTTGTTAGTATAATGAGTTCAAGTGAAACTACTAACTGTATGTGAAAATGAAATTAATGCATGGACATTATGTTTTAATTTTGAAATTGTGCTGTATTCAGATTAAGCGGTTGTGTCAAAGGATTTTAAATCATAGTTTTAACTATATTTATATGGTTTTGAATGAGACTGCAATGTTATTCAATTTATTTAAGTAGGTTAATCGTGATTGTTTCTAATTTATAATTTTATTCAAATTGATTTTGTTTTGAATAAATCCTTAATTAAGAGCGGTCTTCAGACTAATAACAATCATTGATCTTATTAATTAAGATAAATCGACAAAACCAGGTCGTCGACAATATTGTGAAAGTTATTTAGCAAAGGCAATAGACGCAAAATTTAAAAGTTTTAGAAATATCATCATTTTGGTCAGAGAAAAGAAATGTTGTTTTTAGGTATCCTTTTTGATATAGGTAGGTGGCAATGTTTGTTCCATCTCTACGGTACGGCGGAAACGGCACGGCACGCCTTGAAACGGCACGGCTCCGCCGCCGTGGCACGGCGCCGCGCCGTGGAGATGGATCCAGGCCCTTAGTCGATACATATAAAACCGACGACCGGCTGGTGTAGCGGTAACATACATTGCCTTCTATGCCAGAGGTCCTGGGTTCGAATCCCGGCGGCGGCGGATATTTGTGTGATGAACACAGATATTAGTCGTCAAGTCATGGATGTATATGTTTATTTGAGTTTATTCTAATAAAAAATATGTATTTATTCAATATGTATGTTTATATATTTCTTAAGTATATCAGTCATCAAGTACCCATATCACAAGTTCTGTACGAAACTTAATTGGGGCTAGATAATATTGTGTGAGCGTTAGAAATATTTATTTATTATTTATTATGTTACGTTACTGATTGAGGTAGGTACTGGGTGACTGACAGACAACGTACAGCCATAACTACCTACTAGGCGTAGAAATCTGAATATGGAGCAAAACGGGAAATATAGGACTGTTTAATTTGTACGAAAAATCTTATTCCTTAAGTGATGTGAAACATCATAAAATTCCACTACAACTAGAACGGTACTAAGTCGCGGGAAAACGTTCGCTAATACTAAATTTAACGACTGCCTCTAAAGTGCAGTGTTTCGGCTGAAGCTTTGATCCCTGCTGTCTGATTATTTTCCATTACAACAAAAAAATATCTGTATTTTAAGTTAGGTATCTGGTACAAGCTTTGTTTACTCTGTTAATATTATTAATACATTTATACGACGTTATTATACTTACCCTAAATGCAGTAGAGCTTATGATATATCTTTTTAGCAATAGATATTTCTTTATAAAATCATTTTTTTTTTTAAAACAACCCTTAATCCATCAATCAATTTTAATGCTATCCGTGGATATTCAAAAACGAATTATAACTCTATAATGACACCAAATAATGCTCGTTATTTAAATCCGTAGCATAATATGCCTAGAAATAATGGCAATAAAGACCATCTGTGCCACGCATTATGTCAGCAGTCAGCACTTCACATTTCTGGCTAAACTCGCATTCTCCAAATTTTGCCAATATGTCGTAAAGTATCCCGCACGGAAATGAAAAACTTGCATTTTCAATAATAAGAAATAGAAAAGAGATTTCACGAAAAAACTTGAGCAAAGGAATTTTATTTATACTTCCTACCGCTGATTGTTATTAATAAAATATTGATTAATAAATGAAACCAGTTTAATGAATGCAAACTTTTACCTAAGCTTTTGCAATATTGTGAAGAACGGAATATGGTAATTATAATGAATTAAGTAGATTTTATGCAATTGGAAACTACTTTCACGGTGACTTGGATATTAAATTTAATTATAGAACTTGTTTACTAAGCGATGAGAAGACCATTTGATTATAGCTCTAAAAGTTTGACGCAGGATTTAACAGTAAACCGTGCAATATTTCATTAATTTCTAATTCATAATATATGCGAAATTTTTGATAAAGTAGATGCATAATCGTAGAAGATAATCTGCTATCAAAATGTTCTAACCTAGAATAATGGCAATAATCTAATATATAAAATTCTCGTGTCACAGTTTTCGTTGCCATACTCCTCCGAAACGGCTTGACCGATTTTGATGAATTTTTTTGTGCTTATCAGGTCTATGAGAATCGGCCAACATAAATTTTTTTTATATGGCAAAACAACGTTTGCCGGGTCAGCTAGTTAATTAATAAAATAATATTTCTCACGGGTACTATTAATGCAGTTTTGTATACGATACTTTTAACCTCATTTTAAACCATGTGGAAGCAATAATATGGATTGATTATTAGGTACGAATACGTTACAAAAATAAATATTCTTAATTAAATGAAAAAAAAAAACATTATTAAACAATAAATATATTTGTATTAATAGGCAGTGGGTTGCCGTGTCGTCGTATGATTTTAAGATTAGGGGAACGCAGGCGAAAGACGTTACAGTTTTTCCATGTGAAATGTATGTTATTTATTTTCTGTAATTTACTTCCATTAGGTATACAGCCGAAGGGTTTATTTTTTTGTGTGAACGTGTTTATCTCGGAAACTACCGGTTGCTTTTGAATAAGATAGTTTTGCTTTCGATAGTGTTTATTATATTTGTATTCACTGTATTTTGACACGAAATATCGTTTATAAGTTTTAGATTTGTCTAGAATACAATCGTCTAAATTGATCAATTGATCTGATCTAGCGTGCAATTTTTATGTTATCGGAAGAATGCACGCAAATATTTTGACTTCGCAAATACTTTCAAGTCCTTAGCAAAACTTCGGCTGGAGGAAATCATTAAACATAACGTCATTAATGTATTTTTTTGATTTAGTGTTTATTTTCGAGAATACGCATGTTTTTTTTTAAAACGTCTTTCAATTTTAATGAAATCTTTTAACCACTAAATAAATCTATTACTTAATCAAAACAAATGTCATCGAAATTGCTTTAAAATTGATAAAAGATTGAAGATCTTTACACAGGTTTTATAGTTAATTGTTTTCCTTTGTACTTTACAGACTAACCTGCTATAAGTGTCGTTTCGCCGACATATATTCCTAAACTTATCACTTTATTTATTGCTGTAACCATACGAGAACATTTTAGTGTTAATCGATTTAGAAATCGATAAATTTTAATGAAAAAGCTCCGTTAGGTACTTTATACCTTGATTCCCTTTACCTATCACGTAAACAGTAATTCAGCACGTCGCAACAATAAACATTAGGAAACCACTAATTAGTTTTGGATTCAAGGTTCCATAAATTGTCCAAAGTTATGGAACTAAAGACTTTATCTGCCAGATATAGTGAGCATTATTCGATAATAGTTTACTCTGGATGAATTATTTATTAGTTTGTTTTTTTTTTTCACTTTTGCAAAAATTTACGGTGTTCCTGATACTGTTAGTCACACTCTATAAATTTATTGTCCCGTACTTAAATTAGTTTAAAGGTTGCTTGCAAGAAATGGTTTTTAGAGATAAAAGTTTTAATTTATAATTGTTTTTTATGTAACACTCAAGATAAAAAATATAATTTATTATGATATGATATGACATTAGGTAGTGATTCCATGACATCGGGAATTACTATTCGGCCCAAAGTTAGTAATACAGCCGTACTTCCCGTAGTGTTGTAGGTGTCTTAAGGCGTTATTGATGACTAATTGTCAGGTAAACCATGTCGCTCGTTTGTGAATAAAATCGTATCGAATCTTCAAGTCTACAAATTCACATACGTCTAACAAAGAAATATAGTTAGTAGAGTTCTAGTCTGAGAAACTTTTCATAAAACGAATCTACGGGTATAATTCTGACTTATATGAATAACACTGACTTCACAGATATTTTGGAATTACACATTAAACAATTTTTGACCCCGTGTTCACATATAATATAAAGATACGCGATACCTTAATACAATTAAAAAGTGTTTTATATTAGATTATGAATCGTGAATATTTAAGACAGTATTATTTTAGAATTCTACCTACACATGGCGACTGCAAATTAACACTCTACATTCTCCTCCATTCGACACATCTTAATTTTATTACAAAACTCTTAAATTTGAAGCTCATAAACGTTGAGTAAGAACAAACGGCTTTACACATCTAGTCATAAAACCAAAGAGCTCGTAAACATTTCCCCGTCAAAATGCATGGGGTAAAGTTACCGTTTTTTTATATATGACCCAATTTTCCCCGGAAATAAAAAGAACAATTTAATCTCGTTTTATTTTCAGCACGTATTTAAAGGAGTTTTCCTAAAACGTTGCTAATTTAAAAGACGAAAGCAAATTTTTAACAATAGCTCGTAATCGAGTAAAAGTTTTCAAGATTTTTCTTTAAAAAGTTTATATTTTTAATTCTTTTTGGAATTGTGTTATTGTCAGTAGATTTTTCCCTTTGCACGTCAGCTTTCCTTTTAATACAAGCCATGTTTTAATTTTCGTAAAAATCTTAACAGCAAGGGTCTTTAATATTTAATGTATTTTTAAGGGCTGCTTGGCTTTTACTTAAGCTCACTTTGAAGACTTAGGAAAAATGTGTTCAAGTTTACGTGTTTTATTTTTAACTTTAATATATTTTAATATAGACGTTGATTTCCCAGAATAAGAAATTGAAATAAGTTAACTTTTCACTGTTTTCCTGCTTAGTAATTATTAAATTATTCGAAGTTTTATTAATATTTCCTTTAGATTGGTACTTGTAAATTTCAAAATGTTGAAGAAAAAACCGTTCATTGTTTTATTAATAACAAAACCCAAATCTCACTTAATATTCTCATGGAGACGACAAATGGAGGCATGGCAATCATATGCTTGAATTACCGACAGTCACTAGGTAGTTACCTAGCAGGCTTTTGGCAGTCATAAGGCAGTAAAAATAATAATATTATAAGATAATAAAAAACTGTAGTTTTAACATATCAAGGGTGGTCGTTACACGGGCAGGACCTTAAGGTATCCCATTACCGAGCGAGCCCCACAGATTGGTCACCTTTTAAGACTACCAAGTTCCCTTTACAAGGTCACTTTAGAGCTACTGTTAACCAGTACATAAAATTAAAAAATATGTCAATGACCCTATTTAACATAAAAATATTATTTCAGATACCAGCTGTTTCTTCAGTTAAAGCAAGATGTACTGCGTGGGCGACTGCCTGTCGGCTTCGATTTGGCAGCGGAACTCGCCGCTTACGTACTGCAATGTAAGCACTTACCATTCCACTTACTTTATTTATTATTTAGACCAACACGCGATACAATAAATACTACAAATATAAGGAGAATCTTTGTATTTATCTTAGTAAAAAGAACGTAGTAACGAGTTAGACTAAAAAAAGAGTCAGTTCGCAAATTAATAAAACCTGCTCTTACCACAACACAAGAGTCAATTTCACACTGGAAAAAATTGTAGAGATGGTTTCGTGTTGTGGTTGTCGGTCTTGAAGTCCAATTTTATTTGGATATAAAAGATATTTGAAGTTAACCTGGTTAACCTAAGAAAAAAAGAAGCGGTCTCAATTCACAGTTTTGTATTTGTTTTTGTGTGTACTTTACTCGATTTCTTTGCGAAATATCAACAGATGTTGATGTTTCCTTTTTAAAACAAAAGGCATTTTTCAAGGAAATGTTATTTCATGAATGAATATTAAGAAGGAAAAATAAGGATGAAATTTCATATATCTTCGGAAATCGGGATCCGATTTTAATGATGTTTTTTTACCAAACCTTCCTTCTATATCAACCGTGACTCAAGTAGAGAAATTTCAAAGAAGTTGACTTTGTATTATTTTACGATCGTTATTTATATTATCGTTGTATCTTCAAGTCCATATAGAGTTTATTTTCCAAAGCAAAAATGGCGTCATTTTGAAAGTATGACAAAAATATTTACTTTACTTTCTCAGACGCCATTAAGTACAAATTATTTGAAGTGCAAACGTAAAGTCTTTAGTTTATGGCGTGGTGCACTTTCCTAAGTACTATTTGTAGGGTAATTCGGACCAAGTGCATACTTGGCAGACAACAATTGGTTAAGTTAACGCCCTCTAGAGGATAATATCGAAGTTGGGGCGACATAATCTAGCTATTCACGGAGTTTCCAGTTTTATTTGAAACTTGTTATTTTCAACGAATTTTCTGTTATTTAGACGTTGTGAGATGGTAAAGAAGGGATTTTAATTTACATAATGCGGATGATTTTGTTTGGGATTTCGTGTTTTTTGTTTCAAACGGTTTCAAATGGTGTCAAGTTTATTACGATATAATACAATAAAGAGTGCTTTATTTTCGTATTGGCTTCAAGTTCTGACTCAATTGAAACACTCATAAACTTATATCATATCGTTTGATATAAGTTTGTAGTAAAAAAATATGTTTAGAACAAGATTAAATCAAAAAAACTCTGAGTCATGTTTTTTGTTACGGTCTAAGTAGTACCTAGAAAAAGGAATAAACACTAAAAGTATAATTAGTGTAATCAATTGATAGTTAAAATATTAGAGGTATTTACGTAGCCGTTGAGGGTCATTAATTGAGTTATAAACATAAATATTCACCTAATATTCAATTAATATAAATATTTTTCACATCGCAATAAAACACAGTACCAAGTAATCTTGATGTGATAAAATTTGTAAATTTTTAATAGTAATCATATCAATATTCAGATGCAGATAAAACAATTTTCTTGTTAGTACACTATATTTAGATAGTTTAATTGTTTACAATTACATAATTACTTACATACAATTACAGTCTCTTATAAAAGTAAGTTTTCAGATTCCATCGACAATTGTTTTTTTTTGTAGTTATTAATGATCTGTAATATCTATTACCCAGCGGTTTTACATCATAACCACATATCATCCACATAAGTATTTTAATAACTCTTTTGAATTCGCATTTCGCATAGTAATTATTTATTAAAATATCTACTCATTAGTTAAATAATTCTGACTTTAAACAAAGCCAAAGTGTAACTAATGTATGGAAGCTTTTTTCATTTCAGACCTTTTTTCTGTTCATAGTTAACTTTTCTCGTAGTTTTTACTAGCCTTATCTGCCGTCCTTTCTAATAGAGTTCAGGTAGTAAAACGAACACCTATTTTATTGACCTGATCGGCCAATAGCAGGAAAACTAATATAATACCTTTTTTACGACTAACCGGGCTATTGGATCGAACCACAGTGATTGATCACGCCCGGTGAAGCGATCTAAGAATACTAACCAGGATTACGACGATAAGCAGATAATGTGCTCATTTGAATTACTATACAATACTAGTTTATAATGTTATTAGGATACTACTAATATTTTAAACGTGATTTTTGATGATGGATAGATTTATAAATTTGTATTTGTAGCTTTTTTACGCTAAACGGATATAGGGGATAGACAAATAGAGCTTTACGCAGATGAGAGAGAGGAAAATTGCGTGAGTTAATCATCCGGTATAGAAAGTTTAGCAAAACGTTAAGCGCGATCGGTTCAAGAATGGGTGACCACTGATCTTTAATTTTATGAAGTCTTCCTTCGGAGGGCACATTAAGCAGTCGATCCTGGATGGCCTAAACGACCAGGAATGAGAATCACGGCAGTGAGTTCATTTAAAAGAGTTTTGATGAGGAAACATAGAATTAATAAATTACAGCTTCAAATACCGCTTTGGCCCTAAAAGTGTTTATTTTAGTCTATGAGGAAAACTTACTGCTATATTACAATTTTTAAATAGTAAGGTAGAATGACATTAGGCGTCTTACAAGTTTCCACGAATGATTACTGCATAAATAATAAAAGTGCGTTAGAAGACACGCGTAACATCAATTACATTGTAATAAAAAAATAAGAACAAAAAAGGTATGAAAAGTGAATACTGTCTTAGTGAACTGAGTTTAATAATTTAAGTAAAAATAAAATGAAAATTTAACCTAATATTATTTAAAACAGAGAATAAAACAAATAATCTAAACTTATTTAAGATGAAAAAAGATTGAGTGATTTTGCCCGAACGCTTGGTACACTGGTATGGAAAATATCTAGATCTAAGTGGCTAAGGTGGTTGAAGAGGTTGCTTGCACGCAATAGGAAGGAGTAACTGCTGTTAACAAGTTAAGAGTGTGGTAGTAGGCTAATCTAAGTGGACACGACTTGTAAATGGAAAATGTTAATTGCGTAGTTATTGCATGAATACAACTTTCATAGTATTAATCCCTGTAGTATAGGAAATGGCATTATATTTATAACGGATTATCATGAAATATAGGTAAACAATTTTTTGAACGTTTAAAAATATCTTACGCCCCGGGATAAGCTTGTCAAAAAACTCGACTTATCGGAGTGTCCTCATTAATATAGGACCTCTAAAATGTGCATCTTGTTAGCGACTACCCTTCATATAAATCTACTGCAAACCACCAACGGCAATGTTAAATCAACGCGTGCCTTCATCTCCGACAAAATATAACCGATAAAAAATACAAGAAACGGTTATTACAGTAAGTAATTTTAAGATTCTTAAATAAAAATAATAGCACACAAAAGAAATATCTCGACACGCACCCAAGACTGCAATTGGAACAATTTTGACCGTCTCTGTACCGGGCGTAACAATCTTACTAATAATTCTAAATTCCGTAACGAAGTTGTCTTGCACGCAACGTGGTAATTAAGGACCGAAATAGTCGCTTTAATCTGTTGCTTCGGGCGTGGAATAAAACTTCTTGACACAAATCACGAGGTGTCTTTCGAGTCATTTTAAAATAATACAGGTCCTACTTAGATTTATATGTTTACGCATTCGAGGTGTATAGTCAAAATTAATGTAATATTTCTACTTAGCAACAAAAGAAGAAAAGTACATACAATATAATGTATTTATATCACTTTATTGCCATTGCCAGACTTTAATTTATACTGACCTAGAAATGGAGATTTTCCTAATAACTATTTCAAACTTTTGTAAAGCGGTCCTTAAAAAAGCAAATTAATATCTTTATAAAGTAAACTTCGTTAATAATATTTTATATATTAATTATTTATCCAGTAAGTTTATAATCGCATCGAGTGGCTAGCACAAAGTTTAATTAGGTTCCATGTTAGATGATACTTTCATAACTTAGCCTAGAACTCATACAGCGGAAACCGAGTAACTTAGAAAAACATGCTGCTTGATAAATAGCTGTATTTAAAGTTAATTGACGTCAGTCAGACTGATTTTTTTATTTATTGAGATCGAAGTTAAACTCAAGTATTTACAAGAAATTGTATTAACGATGCTAAATATACTAAGTTCTCCATTAAGACTTTTTATTACGATATTAACGACATTAGTCTGAAATAGGTATCTGTTCATTACTGAGATTTCCGTCGATTGGGACCGCTTTGGTTAGTACCGCGGTCCTGATCGCCGGAATGATTGTAATATTTTTCTTCCGACGATTGGGACCACTCAAACAATAATAAAATGATCTATGGTTCAGTATTTTCAGATAAAGTCAAGCTTTTCAATAGTTTACAAATCTGGCTGCGTTAGACCATATAGTAAATAATAATAATAGTTGGAGTTTTTAAAATAAAAAGAAGTATTTTTTTGGTAGCCTTAAACCAATTTACGTAAAACACCGAGATAAACAAATTTTTACGCCGTGTTTTTTGTTATGCAGTCTGCATTTATTAATTACTGTAATTTCAAAATATTTGCACCTTAACTAACCTTAAATTAGTGCAAAATTCTGAAAACAATTAAATAAAGATTATGAGTTTACGTGTTAAGAAAAGCTGCATTCACTGATTGAAAAATAAAATAACGAACCACTCAAGGAATTGAACCTGGTTTTTACGTAAAAGAGATATTCGTTTTTATGACGGAAATGAATTATCCTGGTTATAAGCAATAAAAATTTTC
Source organism: Stenoptilia bipunctidactyla (assembly GCA_944452665.1). NCBI lineage: Eukaryota > Metazoa > Arthropoda > Insecta > Lepidoptera > Pterophoridae > Stenoptilia > Stenoptilia bipunctidactyla. Next base: position 5,704,225 of record OX101726.1, on the reverse strand, counting down.
GTACTGAATATTGGCACCCTGAGTCGTAAAGAGAAAAGTCTGTAAATATTTAAATTAAAATCCTTGAGAAATAAATTAAATAAATAAGATTGTTTACAACCGACTTCCAAAAAAGGAGGAGGTTCTCAATTCGTCTGTTTGTTTTTTTTTTGTGTCTTTATTACATGATATTTCGGACAATTATGAATTGATTTTGAAAATTGTTGTTTCATATGATAGAGGATACTTCATAGTTGGTCCCATTTAAATTTCATCGAAGTACTTAACATGCTACAGTACATGCTGGACTGGGAGCGAAAGAATAACGTAGAATGTGCCAGCTGCTTCTCTTCCCGGGCGTACTGTAAAAGTCAGTTAAGGGACATAGGTTTTAAAGGCGTTTTTGTGGGCGATAGGCTGACCCCCTGTCACTACAATAGTCTCTCTCCATCTTTATAATACCTCCAAATTTGTCAAACGTGACTTTAGATGGTCTTGTAACCTCTGGTGTTCTGCCTACCCCATAAGGGATACAGGCGTGACGTTATGTATGTATGTATATGTATGTTAAGTACTTCATTGAAAATTTCAAACTTTTGAAAAAATATGTATGATTTCGGAGAATGTTTACGTTGATGACATTCTCAACTCAGCCAAAGTTTTGACGGGTTTTTCAATGCTATGCATTCGTTGATTATTAAGTTAAAACGTCTTTATATTACTTTCTAGTTATTTGTTAAAGTCTGCTTTGTTCATGATTCGGTATAAAAACAATCATAAATTTCAGATGTTAGGTGTTTATTTTAAATGTTTATCATACATTAAACTTAATAATATGATATACTTAAACCTAAATGATTGTTAAGACCTTATAAATTTACATCAATTTCACAGAAAGCACTAAAATTCATTTCAAGTGGCAAAACCATCGCAACTCAAAACCGCCGCACCTAAAACAGGAACGAGTTTCATAATGAGTCGTTTATGTTTATTACGCGAATTTCATGAAAAAATTCATAGGCTAAGGGAAGGTTGAAGAGATGCGTTATTCAAGAAGCAAATGAGCCATCGCGGGCTCCGTCGTTTGCATCTAATCTCCCGCTCATAAGCGGCCCTTGTTGGTCCCGCGGGGGCCCGCCACACTCTACTATACACGGAAATTGTGTACTGTGAGGCACTGTGGGAATATTTTACGATTATTCTGATGTCTCAGGGTTTTATGATTTGTTTTTAGAGACTGATTAAATATGCTGAAAATAGGTGCCTTTAGATTAAAATATGGAAATAGCTTCAAATATAGAACGAAAGCTACTAATTTGCTATCAATAACTAGTGGACACCATATATTGCAAAGGAAAGTCAAGTAAACAAAATACTTAACTACTTCATATATGGATTTTTGGGTCAGAAAGCTTTCGGAAATTTGCAAAACAGCACTAAAATATAAATTTGCATTTTATATTTTGATAAAAATGGCGTTCTTTATTTGAGCGTATTTGATTATAATTCCTTTTATTCATATAAGTTCAGTTCCCCAGTAGGTTTTTGCTCCATATTTTTATAGGTTCACTAATTTACGAATTTAAAAGACTGTCCGTATAAAATTCACTAATTATTTCATTATTTTGTAGAGGTATATTCTCCAGTTTACTAACTACTCTATCTACTTAACTAAACATACCAAATATGTAGTTAAAATATAATCAATCAACGCCCGAACTTGCTTAAAACAAAAATGATTCATTAAATAATTCCTTGATTTCGAGAATTTTCTCACACATCCATTTTTTGCGTAACACAGCTGCACTGAAATAAAACCTCCGGTTGGAATAGCAAGAAAAATACAGTAAAACGAAAAACGGTGGAGTATCTAGCAAAAAATAAATATTTTGGAAAGCAAACGATGCGACAGCTTCAATTTATCACTGTTTCGTTGTAGTTCTAGTATTTATTTTTAGTTTTTTCTTTGTGGTGTATCTAATGGACGCTGTGATGCACATCTGTGACAAGTCGGAAAAGAAACCTTAATTGATCGATACTACTCTTAGCTCGACAGAACCCCTTATTAAAGTTCCATTCCGACTAAATTTTTAACTAAAAGCTTTGTGAAACTTTAAGAATGAACTCTTAGTTTATTGTTTTTGCAAGTAAACACCGAAAATACTTTTAATACCTATACAGAACAGATTTTCCTTAATACTGATTATTCAATTACTGTTTCAAAGATACGACTGAAAGTTAGCATAGGAATTATCAACGAATATGGAGTTGGAGTGGCTTAGCAAAAGCTTCTTGAATAACTTAGTTAAAATTTTATTTTTCTACCTTTTCATAATAAAGTTGCTATTTTTTGTAAATAGATTCAGATTACATGGCGTTCACATTCCATAATGCGAAACAGACTTCATCTCGTGACTAAGATGGATGGCTCTTTGATGGAAACCATCGAATTTTAGAAACCGCTTTGATCTGCACGCAGAAAGAAAATAAATGAATTTCACAGAGATTGCAATGTTTTGAAGTAAATTCCGATGAATATTAACATCGACAACTTACATACTTTGATGTCTTGTTTCAATTATTTTTTGATTTAATTTAGATATGATACTTCGAGTATCTACGTATATTAATAGAGTTTCTGTTCCAAATAACGCAATTAATTTTGCTCTCACAACGTCGCAGTTGATTTAACGTTCCAAAAACAAATTTACTATAAAACGTTAACAAAACAAAAGAAACTTCTAGATAGTTCAAAATAAATTCAAAACCAACAGAAATAAAAACAGAAGGCAACGCAAACTTTCAAAGGACACACCATTTAATTTATAGCATGTAGTTGGATCTTTTTAAGAAGTTTGACAGGCGAAAGGTTCGTAATAGATGAACTCTTACGAATTAAGAATGCTATGAATCAGCGCTTTCGCTTTTACTTTATTTAATGAAAAAAGAAAAGTTTCAGATATTCTGAAAAAAAAAAAACTTTTTACATTCCGTATAAAATAAATATATTGTTTATCCATGTGAGAGGACATAAAAAGTCGTTACAGTTAATATGATATATTGTCTAGTTCATAACGTTACTCGCTTTTTTTATCCCACGATCAAAATATAATTTAGGATGATGTGCGTTACACACTACTAGTATTTCTTAGTAAGCTGTTCCAGATGTTACGGTTTCCGAGCAAAAAAACAAATACTGGCTACAGAATATTACTGCCAGTGTCTCTGCCAACGCTTTGTTTTGTGAAAACCTTTCCTTTTGCAAGATGTTTTACTATCTTCCAACGCTTTTTGCGACTCCAAAATATCCTCTTTGGAAAATATACTCAAACAGAATTCTTAAACTACATTTTCTGGACAAGTTTCAAGTGGACGTTTATTTTTGGAACAAAATTAATCGTTGTATCGGGAAATAAACAATAAGTCAAAACTCTAGCCATTTGTCAAAAATAAGTTGCTTTCAGCTGACTGCCTGCATTTCTAAACAACGCATTAATTCCAAAAATGGTTCGACTCTGTAAATACACGTGGTTATTTCTATCATCCGTTTGAAGCGGCATCCCATCAGCTAAATGAGATTACATGACATGTAGCGCGTTATTTTTAATTTTATGGCTCTATGTTACTCTCATAATATTTGAGTTACACGCTTCATATATCAAGTTGTCAGTGATTTGGTTTTTAATGTTATTGATGATATGCAGCTGAGCTGGGAGACTACGACCCTCGGCGGCACGCCCCCGGATACGTCTCAGAGTTTCGTCTGCTGGCTCATCAGACGCCGGAACTAGAGACTCGAGCCGCTGAAATACATCGCACACTAACGTAAGTACCCAAAATATGCAACAAAGAATAAAATGAAACTTTTAAAGGTCTATTAAAGCACATTAAAGGAAAGCGTCTTTTCAAAAATTAAGATCTCTCCGGAAGCAAGTTTCACGCCGAAAGCGGCGCCGCCCCGTCCGGAAATTAAACTTCGCTGCCTCCCCCCACTAATTGAATGAATTTTTAAGTGTGCAAAGATGCAGTCAGTGCCGTCCGCATCACAAAGCCGCAATTACATGCAAATTATGTATACCTACCAAATAGGTAGAGCTTCCCGCGTCGCGGGCGGCGGCACGGCGGCGGCGCGGCGTAGCGGATCTATGCGATTAGTCATTGTTACTCGGCGCCTCCCGAATAAAGCCTACTTATGAACGAGAGAAACAATCAGACAAATTACCAACGTCTTTCAGCCTTCCTTGCCTTTTATTGTACTAATAAATAATCTCTTTCTTGCAGCGGCATTTCTCCGGCTCAAGCGGAATTGAGTTACCTGGACAAAGTGAAATGGCTGGATATGTATGGAGTAGATTTGCATCCTGTTTTGGTATGTTTGTAAAAAATTAAACCTCATGAATATATAATTGAAAATTTGTAATAAAATTTAATAAATTTCTTCAACAGGGGGAAGACAGTGTCGAATATTTCCTCGGTTTGGCGCCTAGCGGTCTTCTGCTCCTACGCGGCAAACACACAGTTGCGAACTACTACTGGCCGCGAGTTTCAAAACTTTACTACAAAGGGCGCTATTTTATGCTCCGCGTAGCGGATAAGAATGTGAGTTCGCCCTCATTCTTCGCGCAAACAAAAAGTTACATAAACTCACAAACTACAAGAAACAAATAAACATTGCGTCGGGACGCTTGACCCGGTTCTCGTTTCGGAGGCTCCATCAGATAGCGGGCTGAATAGTGATGTAAGATGGAGTCCACCTTGTGCCGTTTGCTTGAAAGACATTCGCAGGCAGGCAATTATAGATAAGTCGCGCACAGTCGCGCGGGTATTTACAGCGCTGCGAGCGACTGATAACGCGACAAGCGACCGACTAACTCGGCTCCGCCACCGGCTCGCTGGCTTTAACGTAATAAAACTATAGCGACTTTCAACTTTCTTGAAAACTAACATGAATTTAAATGGAGATAAAAGTTCGCTTCAGCGAGACCGCGCTACAAGCGCTCGGCGTTTACATTTTAAATGGAACGTTTTACCTGTTGATTTATTATCGAGTAATTAATAGACTTGGTAGGGTGCAGTTGTAAAGAGCAATTAATTAGTGAAACAAGTTCGAGTTGTTAAATTCCTATATAATATTGGATAATGTTGCAATTATATATTTGTATTTAGCTCTGAAATTGGAACGCTCTCGGCTCTTTGTTTGTGAAAATACTGATAATTACTACAATCTGAAAGCTGCCCGAAACATTTATTAATGCCTTTCATAGTTTGATATTTTGAATATTTATGATAAATAATAATTTATGCTTGGTAAAATTACGTAAGTACCTACTACTTGTTTATGGGTGAATAATTTTTGTGACCTCTGCCGTTCGATATGGTAATAAGTATCAGATAACAAAGCCTGACTTAATATTTTTGCTTAGAAGTAATATTAGCTCTCATGTTTACTTATTGACTTTAAATATTACAAAAGGGAATTCTTGTGAAGCTATGAATTGAACTGGTGGTTAGAACTCTTCAGGGTTCGCCTTGCTAGCGACCAGCTTTCATACAGTCTGCCGCTACATATCGCTGCTCTTTATGTAGGTATATCTGTCTTCTGAAAAACTTTTACGGAGAGCCAGTTCCTTCCAAGCCAATGAACACCTTCGTTCGACTACATCGTCACTTACCAGTAGGGGCGATTGAGGTCAAATACGGGTTCAATTGAGAATTTATTTAGTCATATTGTCTTAAGTTTTCACGACTTACAAAAAGAACCTTACAGCCTTTTCAAACTGGATTTATCCCGTATAATACTTTACAGTTCAACTCGTCGTTTTCGGGCCATTACAGACCCTGTAGTCAAGAGTGTCAGTTGCGATGAATCCGTTTAAAAAGCTTTATAATTAAGATTTTTGAATAAAAAATATAACAAAGACAAGCTAAGCCATTCTTCTACATTCTCCTTGAACGATATCTCTATATACGGGCTCGATTCCCTGATCTTCACAGCTTGTTGCCATGTGGCAATGCTGCTCTGATCACATAAATTATTACTATTGAAATCCACCCCTTGAATTGTCTTCCCATTAAAATTCAAAAAATTCAAAAAGTTTTATTCATCTTAGGAATTTCACAAAACACCTTGTTGAAGTCAGTCTTTATACTTCGGCTTTAACTAGTTGATAGTTGTTAAATAAGATATTACAGTAGACCAAAAGACAAAAAAAAAACCGGCGGAAAAAAAACTTTTCTGTCAGAATTATCAAATTAATACAAATAGGTACAGTACAAATTGACCATGACATGAAAAAAAAAAACACAAGACAGTTAATTGTGAGAGCCAATGTCATGCCACAACCAAATTGCTTACATAGTAGGTGCAATGAGCTATGGATGCACAATACGAACATGACAAACTGGGATTTGAATGAAATCGCATACAACTCGACTTTTTGGTACTTTTACAGACCCTGTAGTCACGAGTATCAATTGCTCTTAATTGCACTCTTAATATGCGTTGAATCTGATTTAGGCCTGATTTTTCAATCGTCGGACAAAAGTTATCTAAGGAATAATGTATTACTCAGAGGAATAACGTTGTTTTATGACTTGTTATAATTGTATGTCAATGATTTAGAACGTTAGTAAATTTAAAACGAGCTCGAAGTTGTCGAGTAATAATACTTTATTCAGTAGGTAACTTTATCTGATCATTTTAAAAATCACGCCTAAGAAAGCTTTTTATTTACGTTAATCTATAAAATATTTAAAAGAGACATCCTCAGCTAACGTTTCAAACTTATCTTGTAGAACGACAGCTCAACGTACGGGTTCGAATCCCCGACGCGCGCGGCGTGCCGGCACCTGTGGCGTTGCTGCTCGGAGCACCACGCGTTCTTCCGCCTGCAGCAGTCGCCGCCCGCGCCCGACATGTTCTCAATGGGCACTAGGCTGAGGAACAGGTAATGAATTTTCACTCAGCTCATCATACGAGTTTGGGACCCAAACTTTGGTGATGAGTATATCTACTACTAGATTTACGAAAGAGGTGTACAGAACAAGAATGGATGGTGCTGCCATTGGCATCAAATTGGCGACGTTCGTAAAAAGGGTCTAGTTAAAAGTACCCGTAACCGGCGATCATGTATGAAAAGATTAATGAACGTGGAGGAAGCGAAAGAGGCATGTCTGGATCGAAGCAATTGGTGTTCCCTTGTCTCTGCCTACCCCAAAGGGAGACAGGCGTGAGGTTATGTATGTATGTATGTGTATATCTACTAGTATAAAGCTGGCATGTGGAGGGCAGAATTTTCAGGACGCCGAATTATCTCCGAATCACCCCTAATGACAGCTGTATACACGTATGCAAGTCGCGACACGTAACTCTAGCGCTGAGGTAAAGTAGAGGGGATTGCTATGAAGTCAGAAATAGGTATCTCAATGGGACTACAGGGACGAAGGGCTAAAGATACCGATGCGCAGATATTCTCTCCAAGTTTCGCTAGTCGGCGATAGATTTATGTACACCCGGGACCAACTGCTAACATGCCCTTTAAAGCACAAAAGTCGCTATGAGAAATGAATGTTCGGTTGTCACGCCATGTCACCATACTTTACCAGCCCAGCCGAACCTTGAATACACACAAGCCACTGCGCCACAACTTTCCTATTATTTTTTTCATACAAAAAACAATTCAAGGTTTTCACGCAAAAATATATCTGAATTTTGGTTCTCGTGGCAAAGCTCATACATTTCAGTATTTTTAATCAAGGATTTTAGTTTGAGATTGAATATTGAGACCCAGTGTTAGAAGCTATCACTGTAGAATCTCAGAATATTGCATTGAAATAGTATGATATCCCAGTAAAATCTATGTGTTATTACATTTCTACAGGATAGACTTTTGAATCACTAAAATATATTTACTATTGTATTGTTAAAATTGTTGTAAGTTTTCACCATTCATTATTTTGAATCAAATATTTTTTTATTGATACTGACGGGCTTCCCACATCGTCCATTAAATATTTTCAGTCCAGTGAGTATTAATGAAGAATGCTCCTGTAATATTTTATGGAGAGTAAAATAAATTCTTAGTGAATTCATGATCCATGTTTAATGTGATCGTCACTTAATATAAATCACAAGTAAAAACATATCGTTAAATAAAATTGAAATATGCATATACTTAAAACTTCAGACTCAATAATCAAAAGTAAGGTACTAAGTTGGAAAAACTGTATTACATAATCAACGAATGCAGAGCATTAAAAAACCGACTTCACGTCAAAACTTTGGCTGAAGTATAAGGTCGTCAAGGTAAAGGATCTCCGAACTCATTACATATTTTAAAAAAAACATGAAGTACCTACTCAATCGATTTTGATGAACAGATCTATCATATGAAACAACAATCATTAAAATCACTCAGTCAAAAGTTATGAGGTAACAAACATAAAAGAAAACATGCAGACGAATTGAGAACCTCCTCCTTTTTTTTAAGTCTGTTGAAAATCAATCGAGATATACACCATCATTAAAATTAAACCTTCTTTAGTTATGTCGTCATTAGTAAAACACGACCGACCTATCGGAAAGAAAATGCTGCTCTGCGGAGAAGAAATGCAATTAAAAATGTCCTTGTAGAAACTAATAATTAGAGTAAACAGGCAACCAGCGTTTCTTAAGCGAACTAGACTAAGTCTTAACATCACTTGCCATCTAATGAGATAGTTAAAAAACTGGCCGAGGGCGATACTGAAACGTCAAGTTCAACTGTATGGTTTAATTAAAAGTAATAATTTCCAAGAAGTCGTTATAGCGTTGTGGTTCCTTTGAATCATCTGATATCGCTGGTTAAGCATCCTTTGGCGCGGTCGGTACAAGAATGGGTGAACGCCATCATTAGTTTCTCGCGACGACTTCCGTGTTTAAGAGAGAACGTTAAACGGTCGGTCCTGGGTGCTGTATATTGAAATTTTTTTTACTTAAACGCGACTAGCGTTGGCCTAGCTGATAGTTTTTGGCCTTTACCTCCTCGTCACCCAGGGGAGAGACTCATATACCTGTGGGCTCATGCCTCATTATAAAAAGTTATGATGAAAACTTTTCGTTTATTAATATAATGATCCGAGCAAAACTTATGACAGTGTAATCAAATTCTTGTATTTACTTTCTTTATCTAACATATTCGATAACAGTTCGGCGTCAATTTACTTTAATCAAAAAACTACATGTTTTGCAAAACTCCAACATGAAACAAAGCCGTTTGCAAATAAATACTCAGACGTGAACAAATGTATCCCATTCTGTGTTCTGAAAATATGCATTTTCACCATTAGTAAACTCACGATGAAATATTTGTGAGAACTTTATTTTCATAACATTTTCACTGAGATTTAGACATAACTTCACTTTTATAAATGATGGTGTTAGTTTTATAGTGAATATGTGACATGTTACGGTTAGTACAGCGAACAATAGCTGTCGACTAAATGACCTGATTGTCGCCATTGTTCAATAAGGCTGATACTGTTATTTCCATGCATGTCAAGTAGCAGCTCCTTACAATCAAGATCTTTTGTCGAGATAAAAAGCTGCACGCTTTAGTTTTTAATTAAAATTATTTTGTAGAGAAACTAGTTATTTCGACTGTTTTAAGGATACACAAATATTTTTTGTTCTTAAGTACGCTAAGGTGTTGGAATATGTCTATTGCTCTTTAATTTTATATTGGTTTGCAAAAACATATGAAAAATTTAATCAAACACGATTAAATCCAAATTAAAAACATCTTCTATATTTTTTTCCACACTAAAACCCGTGTACTTTGTATATTTCCTTCGACATAAAGGTTGCCTGTAAACTAAACAATTCTGCAGTGCGAGCACAGAACTTTATCGACTCGCATGTTTACGAATATTCGCATAGTATGGAGACGGTTTGTAAGCAATAGTTGAAATCTATCCATTGCTGCACGGCCAGCTTAAATTAATGTGGGCCTTGTTAATTTTGAATGTTTGTGAACATATTGTACTCTTAAATAACTGTAAAATAAATAAATTACAATGTTACTAAAAACTTGCAACCGAATCCATACTATACGGACATTCGTAAAGATACTAGTTGACAAAGTTATGTGCTCGCACTGCTACTAGGAAAAAGGCTACCTGTGCTTACTTTAATTGTACATTTTTCTACTTGTAAACTTTTGTTTGTGTGGACAATAAGGTAGTATTGTTATTAGGCATATCAAAAGCTAGATTCCTTTTTTTATTATGTACAAACTCCTTAAACTCCAAGCAATCACACTTGTTGTAACACAACGTAAAGTGCATGGTATTTGGCAGCGCTCGGGGCGGCAGACCGCGGCCGCCGCCATCGTTCACTCGCACGCCCTCTCGCCGCATCTCCAGAACACATGGCTCCGTGTCCCATATCCATGATGGTGAGTTATGTTTACTTACTTGATGACGACCTAAGTTATATTTACTGATAATTTGTGTAATGTATGTATTACGGTATTACTAAGATATGTAGGTACTACTTGATGACGACTTTCTGTAATCAAGAATTTGAAATTACTGTGAGTATTTTTACTGATTAGATAACTAAGCCTTTCTTACGCCTTACTTAATGAGGACGAATTGTAGTTGAAAGTAAATCCCAAATTGTGGCAGGAATCATGTGAAATATTAAGTTAATTTTTCAAAATTGTGTTTTCAAATTATAGCAGGTGTAAAGAGAGACACTATAATGGCAGTTTTAATTAATTTATGTATGAAAACTTTGTACAACTAATAAGGTTTAAAAAAAGAGGTTCTTTTCTTTTAAAGCACTATTCTTGTAAACTGCAATACAAGTTTGGAAAAACAACGTGTTCATATAACAAGAATATTTATAGGCGATATTTTAGCGTGAAATTCTTAAGATATAAGTAGTTACGAAGTAAAAACCCCAATAAACGGCCAGTTAATTGATCAAGTGGTTCGCATTTGGCTCTTAACTCAGATAATAACTTAATGACATAAGCTAGAAGCTGTAATCGTGTTGGTCTATATCCTCCGTGGGTTTGTCCTTATAGGGTGGACGAAAGATAATACAAGCCACCCCTGAAGAAGCATGTCGTAAATAGCGACAACTGTTTCTAGCTTTCTATATAAAACACATTCCCATCAAAAATTAACACAATTAAGTCCTACAGTTAATCCCACACTTGCGTTGCCACACTATACTTGAATGCATTACCAAAGCATGTTTGCTCTTTGAACGTCACGGTTTGTGGAATAAAACTGTACCAACTCTGTCTCAACCAGATAAAACGATTAAACCCGCGCTACGTGTAACTTGCGTTAAAGAATCACTTTGAAATCCGCATTCAATGGAAACTGTGTGTGAGCTTAATTACTGACATAAGCTCTGTGCAGCTTCCACCAAGCCTCATGTGAAGCTTTACAGATAAATCTGAACGTATCACGTGATTTACAATGCCAGCTTGTGCTATGTGATGTCATAGCGAAGCTCTTTGATTCGAAATTTATTGGTTAAGCCGTTTTAATGATGTAATGCGTTGAACGTTGAAGCTTCATTTGTCAGTCAGTTCATCTATTGATAGAATTTATATTTGTAGTGTTGCATTTCTAATATCTTCCATTTTGGCAATGCTAGAATTTTGAATTGATGAAATAAAAAATATATAAGTACCTATAACTGATATTGTTTTATATTGATATATGTATTATTGTTAGAGAGATTTTTCATTTATTTTACGGTGTAAATCTGTTTTTCTATAAACGTTTTATGTGTTTCTTCTTAAATCTCATTCAGGATTAACTAGATTAACTATAAACTAGTACATCAAGTGATCTATTTGAAAAGAGAATATAAAGAATGACTCATAAGCTTACAAGGCACGCTTACTAATAGACCAAGTACAGATAGCGTGGTCTCGTGACCGAAACATCGCGTTACAATGTACAATATAATCAAATGCAAATAAGAAACGTCTTTTTTACCGTTTAATTGAATAACGGCGCACAACCCCATAAGTTTACGTTCAAAATAAAACTAAACAAGCAAATATTATGAATGTAACAAAGCCAGATGCTTGTTAAATCCTTCAAAAAAAACAAGATTCTTGGAAATTCTAATCCGACTCGTCTCCGCGTCTGAGCATTCAGCGTAATCTTTCTAAATTTGTAGCATTTCCTTTTCATAACATTTCCCGACGCGCCTGAAGCAAAGCATCTCGAGTTTCATTTTAACATTAAATTTAATACGAGTGCATCAAAATAAAATGCGGGTCTAGCTTCGCCATTACGAGGAAGTAAAATCTGTTGCAATTTTACAGAAACATAATGTTTGTTAAGGGAAATATGTAATACTAGCTGTTTAGGCTATAATATTAATAATATTTCTAATATTCACTCCCCGTTAACTTTTATAAAGAACTTGTGCTATGATTCTAGACAACGAATAAATAGAATTAAGAACCACTCAGACATACATTTTAAAAAATAAACCCATGATTTGGTGGCTATCACACAAATATCTTCGCACTCAGGACCTTCTGGCATAAAAAGTAATGTCTATTCCCACTACACCAGCTCGTCGTCAAAGCTGAGATAAACAGTGTCACCTCGGTAGCTCTTAATCTCAGGGCAATTTTATTTTAAAATACGTAGTTTCTATGTAGCTTCCATGCTGGACTGGGAGCGAAGGAAAAACATAGAATGTGCCAGCTGCTTCTCTTCACCGGCATACTGTAAAAGTCAGTTAAGGGATAGAGGTTTTATTGGCATTTTTGCGGGCGATAGGCTTGGCCCCAGTCACTGCAATAGTCACCTTCCATCATTATAATACCTCTTAATTTGTCAAACGTGACATCAGATAGTTTTATAGCCTCTGGTTGTCTGCCTACCCCATAAGGGATACAGGTGTAAAGCTATGTATGTAATTTCTGTGTTACTCATGGATAACATGTTGTAGTAAATGTTGACGTAATCCTAAAAAAGCTTCAAAATTAACTTCATAAAAACATACAAATGTACAAAAAGATATTTTTTTCTCTTTGTAACATAACTTAACATTAATAAAGCTATGTTTTTCAGTTCCAAAGCTAGAAGACTTGAGAATCAAAGACTGCCCAGAAATGAAACAACCGACGTCGATACGGCCAAACTCGTAAGTAAACATTTGTTACACCGAACTTTACAACTAATGAAATAACTGAAAATAAACTAGTTTTGTTCTCAATTTAACTTCCCTTTAAGTTACAGTAAACGGTGACTGACCAGAAAAATTGACTTAGAGTTTTCAACACTTTTAACAAAAGGGAGAAAAATTTCAAACTTAAAGCTACTGTTACACATGCTCATTTCAAGCACGAAAGCATGCTAAAACTGAGCACTTTCTACGTAGTAGCATGTGTGTCGGAATGTTGCTCAAAATTAGCATGCTCATTTCGAGCACACTCGTGAATCGATAACTTTGCGATTTATGAGCATGCTTACAGTGGCGCGGGTGGAAGGAGGCGTGCTTTAAGCTAGTTTAAACAGGTTTGCTTTTTGAGCATGCTGGTATCGATCAGTCGTTCATACTTAAACATACAGGGTGACTGGTGATCAATTTTCAATACTGAAGGAGAGCACTCTGTACTCGATTCTGATCATAATCATGTAATGAAAGTAGGTACTTAATTTTTCACCAGAAATCCTTATGAATAAATAAAGAGACCTTACTATACTTTTCCCGACGCGCTGCCTCAGTCAACACGCACATAGCAGTGTTCCCGCCACACGCACACCACCACCCGCTAAGTATTTATTGTATTACGCTAATGTAACCATGCGTTGCGTAATGAATTCTTTAACTTTCGGAGAAGTTTACTCAGTAAATAATTAATATTTATTTTCACTCTTCATGTATGATCTTAAGCTATCACGTCCTGGAATTTTGAAAGTAACCCACCAGTCACATAAGCATACTTAAAACTAGCATGCCTAATTTTAGCCCGTATTGAGCATACTAAATAGCATGCTTTTTAGCATGTGTAACAGTAGCTTAACGTTGAAAATGACCGACCACGGTTCTATGACGTTAAATACACGGCAACCTCATTTTCAAGTTTATTTAAGAAGGTTGTTGAAGAGCACTTACTGTTTTCATTTATATTTTAAGTAGACTAAGCCGAGCTTTAGTGATTAAGCAGTTATTATGAGAGTAATAATGTTGCAGCTTCGTTCATGAACTTACTAAGATTTTCAACATTTCTATTCAAGTATACAACTTATCTGCTGCTTAGAGTTAAGTACTGTGCTTATTATGATTCGTTTTTGTATACGGTATTTTGTATTTTTTATTTTGTAAGAGATATAGAGGTTATAATTATATTTTTTCAGCTCTGTCAATTTTGATTGCGCTGACCGCTAGATTGATAAAAGCGCATTGACTCTTCGACTCTACTTTACCAAAAAAAAAACTTTCAATTAAAGCACACTTGTGAAAGCAAAAAGAGTGATCGTTCAGTATTAATTAAAGATAGTGATAGCATGGAAGCTGGACTGGGAGCGAAAGAAAAACATAGAATGTACCAGCTGCTTCTCTTCCCGGGCAAACTGTAAAAGTCAGTTAAGGGACAGAGGTTTTATTGGCATTTCTGTGGGCGATAGGCTGACCCCCTGTCACTGCAATAGCAATCTATCATTATAATACCTCTAAAGTCAAACGTGATATCAGATGGTCTTATAACCTCTAATGTTCTGCCTACCCCATAAGGGATACAGGCGTGAAGTTATGAATGTATGTAGAAACCATAAATAACAAACGCAATTTATTATCTTAATATAAATTACATGTCGCTTTGAAGAGAATACAGTATCAAATATCATATTTATTTTAAAATGATACGATTCAGCGTACAAATTGCAAAAATAAAAAGAAGAGGCATTGAAGAGATGCTAACAGTAATAAAAATATGCTTACTGTATTTTTCCTTATTCCAGGATCTTAATAAATTGTTTATTTTACACAATGGGACAAAGAAAATTCTTTGAAAAGATTAACTTTCCACTAGATTGTTTTCTCAATAAAAGTAACTATTTAAAACTGAGCTTTATTGAGTCATATAATTAACTTTTAGATAAACAACTTCATATACTTAATTTAATAACCGCTCCGGCGATAAGGCTGCCTTTTGTATAAATATATTTCATTGTCATCGTTACTACCTCAACCATGTAACCATGTTGGTGTACAATAAAGGTACACACTCACTATGCCGGTTCGCAATGCATCGCAAAAAACCTAGTACATATTATATGAATAGGGTAGGAATAGGATATTAAGCATTGGGAACTATAAGCTACATTATCTATTAACGTTGTAAACGATTTTTCTTAACCATTTTTTAACTATGTAAAATTTCTAAATCTACAAAATAAATGTCTTATTCTATACTTTATCTGTTAGTTTGACATGGTAATGAAAATATTTTTTAATAACGAATTACCTGATTTTACTGATAAGAGATCGTTAAATTATAATATGTACCTTGTTTTTAATAAAATATTACATTATAAACGAAAACTTGAAAAAAAGATCGATTTTTCGGAAATCGATCTTATAGACTTCGATTTTTTTGTGAATCGATTCATTACTATGCATAGTATGCGGCATCGCATACTATGCCGGGGCGGGGCGGACCGCATTTCATATAACATGTATGAGAATGACGCAGGCGGATTATTGCGCTGCGCCCGCGCATAGTGTGCGCGTACCTTAAAGAGTTTTATTATTATTATTATTATTCACAGTTTGTAACATATTCCACATTTGTCTAGAATGAGCGGTGACATGCTCGGTTGCGAGTCCTCAGCGGGTCCCGGCGGGTCCCCGCGCTCGACCCGGTCAGCGCCCACGCGGCGCGGCCTGTTCTCCGCCTCGCCGACTGCCACGCGGCCTCCGCCAGCACCCCGACATCGCTCAGCCTCAGTCGACTCCCAGAGCTCCAATGACTCGAGGTCTAATAGAAAGTAAGTTGACAGTATTGTATTTTCCTTCCATGCCTGGATTGGGAGCGATAGAAAAACATAGAAAGTACCAGCTGCTTCTATTCCCGGGCATACTGTAAAATTTACGGGACAGAGGTTTTATAGGCGTGTTTTGTGGGCGATAGGCGGACCCCTGTCACTACAGACCGTTCACTATAAGATGTCCCCTGCCTGCCTGTTGGCAGCATTGTGGCAGCAGTGTTACCAATAATATGTGTCCATTTTAACCCCGTAATCTAACTTTGTTTATACCTACCACGAATAAATAATATGTTTAATTTTCTAATTTGTAAATAATAAACAACTATAAGACTAGGAAGGTTTTGAATGACGACACAATTTATATTATACGAGGGCGAATCAAAAAATTCTTAGAATGAATACAAAAAAAAAATTAAACAAAAATATTTTATTTTTCTACCTAATTTCCTTCTAATCTTATACACTTAGAATACCGCATCTCCAAATTTCTTATTCCTTCCGAAAAAAAATAATTTTCTCGACTATTAAAAAACTCCTCTACGGCAGTCATAACCGCGTCATCATCGTCAAATTTAGTTCCACGAATATGCTCCTTTGATTTTGGAAATAAGTGAAAATCACTCTGGGCTAAGTCAGGAGAATATGGTGCGTGATCAAGGACTTCGAAGCCAGCACTGCGGATTGCGGTGAGCATAACTTCCGAACGATGAGGTGGAGCGTTATCCTGGAGAAAACAACACGCCCAATGACAATTTCCCACGACGATTTTCTTTAATCGCTTCACGTAATTTCGGGATTAAGTTTGCATAATAGGATCCAGTTATCGTTTGCCTTTTGGCAAAAATAAATAAAAAGGATTCCTTCACTATCCCAGAATACCGACAACAGCTTGACAAGCAATAGTGCCAACATAACGGCAGGGGACATCTTACGATGAACGGACAATACAAATAGTCTCTATCCATCATTATAATACCTCCAAAGTCAAACGTGACATCAGATGATCTTATAACCTCTGGTGTTCTGCTTAGCCAATAAGGGATACAGGCGTGAAGTTATGTATGTATGTAGGTATATATAGTATTGTATTGTGTAGTTCATAAAAGAAGTCGTCGTGGCACTCGTGGCGTCGTGGTTACTGTATATATCATACGATATCGCAGGTTAAGCGGTCTGTTCTGTTCTGTGCGGTCGGTAAAAGGATGGGTCGATGATCGCCGACCATTCATTTCTCACGATGACCTCCGTGCTTCGGAGGGCACGCAAAGCAGTTGGCCCGGGTTCTGTATATCGTTAGGGTTTGTCAGAAGCTATTTCTGCACCCTGAAAATTCTGACATCCACCAACTAGCACTTGGCCAGCTTGGTGGATTACAGCCTAAACCTCCTCGTCACGCAGAAGAGAGACTCATAATCCTGCAGTGGGCTCATTACACGGAGTTGTGATGATGATTATGGAACAGTGTCACCCTATCAGTATTACACTTTTACGGGAACTGTGTTTATGTATCGATGTTTTTTACTCTTTCATGCAAAAACGGTTATGGAAAAAATTTGGAACAGATATAGATTATTTATACTTTTTATCTCCATATTCCTGCAGGATTAGAAATGGTACAGGTAAAACAGGTGAAGCAGGTGAAACAGATAGTAATAAATACTTAGATATTCCCGGAACAGCACTAAGCATGTGCATACTTTGGGACTAGTTTTTAAGTACTGTTTGAATACAATATGTCTTGTTACTGTTGCTATCTTGTTTTAAGTTAAAGGGATGACAACAAAGCTGTCTTCATTTTGGTATTTTAATCACATTTCAAAATAAATCAGTGTCAAAATATTTTAAGCCACCTTTCATCGGAAATAACTATTTTTAAATCATTCTTCTAAAACAAATTCTTATCTACCATCTTAAAACAAAGCATGTTATTTTAATACACCACGAAATAGAACGATACTTATTCCGAACCAGTAGATAAATAAGGAAGTGCTTTCAGTGGTATCGCAGTGTATATCCAGACATGTTATATATTGTTTTATACGTTATAATGAGATACGTCTTACCCTACTCACAAGTCAAAGGTTTCAAAGTCAAGGGTTAACTCGTTTTGTGGCTCGGAATAAAACGCTGCGGAAATACATTCTTTTGAACACTATTTTTAGTCCTAACACATTCGTTGACAAAGTTTTACCCTTGTGTTTTTTTTAAGTTGTGTATGTTTACGGTTCACCGCTGTATTAATGTTTGAGAAGGTGTAAAAAAAGAAATTAAATATGTGGTAAAAATCCTATTTTAGGGTAAAAAAAACAAAAGAACTCATAGTCATGAATAATACATATTTTAGTCATGAATAATACCATAGAAATTATGATTTATGCCATAGAATTTATAGAAATATTCATAGAAATTATGATTGACAAGCATACTCTAAAGTAAGAAATCCCAAAATGATTATTCTATTTGAAAAGCTCCTCCTAAAGGAACGAATCGCTTCTAAGTTTCGTTTCGAAATTAACCAATTAAAAACGTAAGCTATAGAAATGCACTGACCAATGAAAACCGCACATATCGGCCAACGCGCGTCTCTTGGAATTAGATTTTTCTGCAAAATGGCGCAAATTAAATTGAATATAACGTTTCAATAGTTTCGCATTTAGCTTAAAGGATAAAAAAGTAAAGTACAGTCATGTAACGCGCTTTTATTTCTTAAATTGTTTCAGCAATCAAGTTAGTTATTTATAAAATGGTAAATTACGTTTAAAGTTGCATTTGGCCTAATAAATTTTTGCTTGGTGGTAGGATCCCTTCTGGGTCCGCCTGGCTAGCGACCACCCTTTATATAAAGTCTGCCGCCAAATATTACCGCTCCAACGGTAAAGTGTTCCGGCAATATTGTATAAAGAGCCAGTTCCTTCCTAAACCCGTGTGCTTTCATCTTCGACCTCATCGTCACTTACCATCAGGTTAGGTTGAGGTCTAACGCGAGTTTAGTCACTTATAAAAAAAAAAATCTCATAGGTAAAGGATAAAACTGACTTTTCATAAAATCAATCACTACAGTCATCACAATCATTACAACACAACGTCAGCAGAGTAACCAGTAAAACAGGTGTCACTCGTATTAGTCGCCACTTATGGTCGCCCTCATATATATAGCTTATCTACAAGCGGCAGGGCTTAGCCGACTCCAGATAACCCTTGACTCTACGGTAAATAATGACTTAAATAAATAAATATGCAAAATAATTACATTTATTTTGTATAGAGCTTCAATATAGCCTTATTTATAAAATTTACTAATTAGTGTCGCAAAAAAAAACAAAACTTTTAGTTGACTATAAACTCGTTTACCAAACAAAAATATGTAAAGTTTTATCTCTAGGTCAACTCTTTTGCTATCACCCATACAACACAGAATCGATATAATTTGCAGTCCTGTTGAAAACTCGGCACCGTAATGTAATTTGACTCAACTCTTTGACGCGTCAATTTCGATAGGCCGCATTGTTGGGGACATGTTGTAGTGCGTAAAAAGACACGTTTTTGTATTAAATTTTTCATGTATAAACACAAAGGATTTAGTTGGGTTGTTGACAGGATATTATTAGAATATATGTAGAATTTCTTACAGAGTATAATAGTTTATTCTATATTCATTGTAGGTACATATTTGTTTAGATATATGACAGATGAAAATAAATCTCCGCAGTTTGTAGGTACTAAGTATTTCAAAATTCTTACAATTTTGACATTAGTTCATAAAATGTTAGCAGATTTTTGGACAATTTACGAAATTGACACGAAATTGAGTGGTTTCGTTTTGGGCGTGGATATGAACACGCGAGCTCTTAATTTAACAAATTATCTTATTCATCCAAAATGTGAACTCTATTACCTGGAACTTAGAACTTGAAATAAATTTACTGAAAATATTACTTTTAAAATTTACGTTTACCAAGTGAGTTCTGCAATCAAGAAGTTTTTTATCGAATCTCGCTATATACGCTTCTATTGATACTTGAATGAAAACTAAGGTTAAGTCACTACCATTGCTTGCACACTCGCCCGTATTATGAAATCTCTCAAGCGTTGATTTTGATTGGAAACGTAGGTTCTCTACTACAGAGGTTCGTATTCTGAAACCTTACCTGATCTTCAAATATACTCAAATACCTATAGATTTTTTTAACTCATAATCAGTATTCTTTTTAATGAACAGTACCATGAGTCTCTCCCACGGGTGAAGGGTTAGGCCATAAACCACCTACTTAGCTCAGTGCTAGTTCGTGTATTTAGACAGCACTCGGACCGACTGCTTTACTTGCCTTCAAAAGCACGCATTGTGTTTAAATATCCTTAAAAAAACTTAAACAGGAATGAGAGAGCATGAGACACGTCCTCATGTTATCATCTCTTGTGTATCTTCACAATGTTTCATTGTTGGTCCGTTACTGACAAATAAAAGTCCAGCTCATAACTTATTAAATTTAAAGATTTCACACAATGTTGTTTTTTATCAACATAGGCATAAGCACCGATCAAGACGGCAGCAATCGGATGCGGAGAGCGAACTGTCCCGGGGGTCGGGGCGGTCCGGTCGGCGACACCGACGGCAAAGATCGAGACATAAACACGAGTCGGGATCGGAGCGGGACGATTCGCATCACGAACCTAAGTGAGTATACCTAAGGAACTGTTTACTTAGAAGGCTGAACCTTAATTTAAGAACAAAGTTTTTAGAAAGTTTTTAGGCTTATTTAGGCAATACGGCTAATAAGCCAAATTTTGACTTTGTCATGTACGTAAGGCAAAATAAGATTTTTTTTTTGAGTTAATGTTACTCTGAACTGGTTGTATAACAGTTATATGATAATGCTGATAAAAAATAGATAGAAAATCTAAGAACTCCTAATATTGCCTTTTATGTACCTAGTCTATGTAAAACATATGTTTTCTCTTGTAATTAAGTTGCTTCATTTGATGCCGTATTTCTAAGACATTCTCAACGACTTTAATCTAATTAACTATTTATGCGTAATGTTAAAAACGCCCAAACAACTCAGAAGTATTTTCTATCTAAAAGTCAAGTCCGTCAATAAAATGCTCAATAATATCAATATGATAATGAGAAGAGCAATATTTTAAATACCCTGAAAGATACGTACCTATAATGATATACATACTAGTTTAACAATGTTCACTTTTTGTTTTTGATGTTGTCTGAGATTTAAGCTATTCTGATTCATTAAAAAGGACACAAGTCGTTTGTTTTCAACGTCAACATTTTACAGAAACCACAATATAACTTAAAATGTCTCAGACGACGACTTGCAAAAGATGGATACCGTCTGTGTTTAAGTTCTAGTCCAAAGATCTTTTAGCTTCAGTTTGATTTATACTATGGTTTTGATAAATAGTTTTAGAGAAGCTGTATGCTTGTGTCACTTTTCTAAAGCTTTTACGGCGCTTTTTGTGAATTCAACAACTTTGCTAAGAGTATACGAGCATCTTCAGTTACTCTTAGAACTTTATTAGTAGGTAAGTACTCTAATTTTTACCAGACGAAAAGCAAAATTTAGGCTTATGATTGTGACCTGTATACTACTTCTTATTTAAAATAAGGCGTTCAAAGAAGATTTTTATCCTGCCTAATGGATGAAAGAAATAATTCATAACACAACATTATTTTCATAATTTTTCATATAAAGTTCATATTTTAACCCCTTAGCCAATACAAATAACGCCTTATTAATCATATAGTATGTGATATAAGTATGTTAATTTTTTGGCACGCTCCGTAGCCTAGTAGCCTAAATATAGTGAATCTTTTCTCTGAGAGTTCAAAAACTTAAACTGAAACTTATACATTCGCGGAACTTTTGCTTCTCTTGCATTTACAGCATCTAGTAAGACCAGATATTCATGTTCTTATTCTTATGGACAAATTTGTTTCTAAATCTACTAATTTATTTTAAATTTCCGTCATGCATGTTAGATTTATACATAACTTCAAATATAAAATTTCTCATCATAGAGCTTATTTAAAACGGCACACGAGGAAAGAAAATACGGCATTACCTAGACTGAAAACTATATTGGTTTGCACCAATACGGTAATACAAAACTCGAAAATATTAAATGTTTAAAAAAATACCTATATTCATTTACTTCAGTGCACAAAATATTTCGAACATTTTGTCCATGTTTATTAACACGTACCAGTTTATTGCAGCAAACCAATTTTAATAAAAGTCGTAGCGCATATTCCAAAAATGCCCAAATGGATTTCGTTAAAAAAAATCAAATGCTTGCATGCCAAATAGCCGAGTCCGCTTGAACAATAATCATATTTCTGTGTTTTGTGCTAGGATACGTGGCGCAGCCATTTGTATTATAATATACCCTACATAGTTGTCATATTTTGTGCTCGATTTTACGTGGGCTCACTATTGTTTCAGAGAATACGAGCTCGTTGAATCCGAGTCCCAGTGGAAGGAAGTGCTAAGACAGACTTCCGCCGGAAGTGGAGTACAAGTAAGAAACTTTTCCTTATATTCAGCTGTTCCTTTGAAGCTGTTGAGTTTTGATTTAATGTTACTTTACTAACAATTTATTGGTGTTAGGTGGCGAGCGTGCGTCGCTCTCAAATGGAACCCGACACTGGAACTCATAGGTCTTCCCATAGACATAGAAGACATAGGAAACATAGGTAACTTGTTTGAACGAAACATAACATTTTCAAGAAACTTTTTTTTTCGAGTAAAAAGAAACTGGACATATCCAATTTTTTATCTTTTTTTTAATTATTGACGAATAACGCAGTCTTTGTGGCAATGCCGAAATATCAATAGGGCAATTTAATTTTTCCCCGATACTACACTCAATTCGAACGTCAATAACTAAAGTTTAAAAATGGAGTGTCTACATGTTTCATTTATTTATTTTTCAAAAAATGTCTTTTAACAGATCGCGATCTGGATCTCCAAATGAAAAGAAATGGTTACCAAGCGAATTGAAACAGCACTTGGAATTTTCATTAGTTGACACTGCTGGAATGACTGAAGAACAGCTGAAAGAAATTCCCTATACAGTGGTTCAGACTAACCATGCACGTCAAACTAAACTTAGGACTTCTTCTAAGCATAGGCAGTGAGTATTTTATGTATTGACTTGCGTATTTTTCCGGCGTACACTCATATGTTAACACAGGAATAAATGTAATAAATGCAAATATTTACTAATTTCATTTATTTACCAATTGGACATGCAAATATCACATTTAATTTTACGGACATATCCATGTTAAATTAACAAAATATAGGTCAGATGCTAATTGGTAAATAAGTCACTACGAATGGAGGCACATCCTGTTCCTTTATACATTTTCACATTTTTTTTATACCAAAAATGAAAAATGTTGTCAGTAAAAATTAATAGCACATGTTTATTTGTTTTCATCTAGAACGGAACACGGCTCAATAACAAGACGTGATAAAAGCTCGTCGTCCCACTCTCATAACAAAAGCAGTCATGAAAGCCATCACAACCAAGGCTCTCTAAGATCTAGTTCAAGTACCCACAGTACTCACAAAATTGGCAATGAGAGGCACGGGAGGTAAGTTCCTAACGACGACAAAATGCTGATTACGCGGCGAGTTGCCAAATGTTATTAAATCCATTATTCTTTTCAGACGTGTGTACCCTAGTTACGATGAGGTCGGGAGAAATGGGGATGATTTCTTGACTAACATTGGATATAAGGGCAATGTTACACCTGTGATTAACAACAATAATCCTTACAGTCCAGTGACGAATAGCAACAGTAATAGCTCGAGTGGGGAGCTGATATCTGGCAGCGCGCGAGTGTCGCATGAACACACGGATTCGGGATTAGGCGCTGATCAGGATTATGCGTATTCTTCCGAGAGGTGGGTAATTGATTATGTTGCTTGCTCATTGAATACATTAATCGGTTTCCAGTACATTCGCTTACAATGAATTGGAATTCGAGGAATTTTAACTACACGTGCCTGTTCGTAATGGAACAATTTAAAATGTTCGTATATTGAAATGGCGCCCGACAAGGGACTCGAATTTTTGTTTATTGTTGCAATGTTTTTGTGTTTATTTAACTATTTTGGTAACTGTTTGGTAATTTTCGGAGCTATAGCTTTTAATGTCTCTTTAACTGTTTGTGAAATCGCGTGTGGTAAAATGAGCGTTTAAAGCAATATACAAATAGCTGTATGTATGTAAATACTTAACTTGCAGAGTTTGGATTGTATTACTTATCTCACAATGTGTCTTTAATGTTGTTTACATTGATCGTTATGAGAAAATTGTTGTTTAGAGAAGTACTTCAAAAAACTCATTGGTATGTAACACTTTAAATAAGAAGTAAAGTGTGCATATCGGATTGATCAACAGCTCTTAGCCCAATTAGTTTCTCTAAGAAAACAATGACGCAATAACTTACTAGCAATTAGTTTAAGTAAATCTTTGATAATTTGCAAAGTCATTAACGCGAGGGACATTGAATCTATATTGGAGATATGAGGAACGCGAAAGGAAGTTTTTATAACACAGACCTACTATGAACTGAAATAAAAGTTTCTGCAGTTGACAAAAAACTTAAAAATAAGTAACTACAAAGGTACAGTACAGCCCAATCTTACCTGATGATTAGTGATCTTGAGGTCAAAGATGACAGCACTCGGGCTTATGAAAGAATTGGCTCTTCATAAAATATAACCAAAACACGAAATACCACCGGAGTAGTATTTGGCGATAGATTCTCTCTATCGAACCCAGTCGAACCCTGACAGGATCCTACCACCAAGCGAGGGTGGGTCACTTGGATTAGTTGCTTTTGATGACACACTTAGGTATCCATGGACGGTAAGGCTATTCCAAGCCCATCCTGTATATCCTTATGAACTTCAAAGTTTCCAGACCTCCTTTCTCTTCCAGATCGAGCGACAGCGCGAAATGCGGCACCGCAGCAGGCACGCTCGTGAGTAGCGGCTGGCGGGCGGGGGGCGGGGGGCTCGCGGGGGGCGCGGGGGGAGGCGGGCTGGTGTCGCGACGGCCACCGGCCGTGCCCGGCCGAGCTCGGCCCTCGGGCGCGCTCGGGTCGCAACGCTCGCTGCTGTCAGTGGCCAGTGACAGCGCCGCCTCCCGCCGCCGCGACCCCCCGCGTGTCTACCAACATACAGACAATGCCTTTGCCTTATTCGTGAGTCGCTTTGCTTTCTAACATTCTTGAGCGTACTGGCGACCCTCGGTTAAGCAGTAGGCTAGGCGACTTCTGCTCTGATTTACCTTACGCCATGTCAACTCTAAGCCTAATCTTCGCTTTCCAAGAGCGATGGTAAAATGTAGAGATAAAAACAGAATTGCAAATTTCAGTAATCCGGTCAGTGAACTCACTGAAGCCTTAGGTACTGAAGCCTTGGCCTGGCGTGAGAATCTCCATGATTACAAATCTTAAAGATCTTTAATAAAAAGTTTACCTACTTTTTTTTTCATTTTATTCAGTGTCTTCAGACCATAGTGTCAGAAAAGGTGACGAAATATCAAGTTGAAAGGTGGTTTAATGAAATTAATCCTACAATTACCTATTGATTATTCTTGTCCACACTGTTAAAAAGTATAACTGATCCTAAAAGCTTAGATATGTAAATTTTCCAGTGATAATTTAACGAGATAAGACTGTATCCCTTGAAAAGACAGAAAAATATTTTTAGAATTAAATAAGCTTACGAGGGTCGTCGGGGTAATCCGCAGCGTCCCGGTTCCTGGCTATGGCGCTAACCGTGTACAGGCTGCTCAAAAACATCACAAATGTAAATTATTCATTATTCATAAATTGTATATTTTTCTGTACATTACTCTCTGAAGCGAATCTCCGATGCACAAACGACAATAAATCAAGTATTCCAAGTCTCCTCTAATAAGTTAAAAGCTATGACGGTATAAATACACGTAGTCAAATAAGTATCTAAATATTTGTGTACGGGGTAGTCTAATTCACTGACGAACTTTGAATTTCAAATTATGCCATTAAACTTTACTTCTACCTATGCTTTGAGGGGCTTAAATTTTCGGAATCGCAAAGTGCTGTGGTAATACTTAAAGGCATTGTTATCAAAGTATAAAAGCTTCCAGATGCCTGAGTTTTTTATGGTGGACTTTCCATTACATATGTATATTTATTAGGGATGGTCCGAATGGGGGAAAATATCCCTTGCGAGAGAGAATGAGCATCGATAGTAAATATGTTCAATTAAAATAATTTATTTAATTTTAGGTTTAGTCAGGTGAAATTTATTATGGAGTCACAAACTTTATTATTTCTTGAGTACTCAGAGTCAATGAAATTATATTATTGGAATGGAACTATATAAAGAGAATTATTTATTTTTAATCATAACATGTAATGAAATCAATCATTTGTACTGTTATTTTTATTTATTAACATAAGGAACACGAAAATTAATCGTAAGAGCGAGTAGGTATATCTATAGGTAGGTTAAATTGAAAACGTTGAAAAAGTAGTCTTATTAGTTTGTCTTCGGCCGAAGTTCGAATTCGGCGTTGGCATGTACCGAATGTTCGGCCGAAGTTCGAATTCGGTTCAATCCACATTCGGCCCATCACTAATATTTATATCTAAGTTTTGTTTTGTATGTGTAAAATAAATAAAGGTGTGCACTAGTAGTTGACTTGCGATTGTTGGGACAGAGACATGCTAGCAACAACAACATATTGGTTGGCGAGGCGGGCTCGCTGTATCGGCGGCGGCGCGACATGAACGCGAATGTGGCGCGCACACACTCGCGCCCGCGCGCGCACAGACAGGACAACACTCTCGACATTATCCTAAAACCCCTCATAGAAAGCACGCAGTAAGTAAGCACGAGACTTCGCGCGGAATGCTGCACGCAACTCTTTGGTTTGTCACCGTGATTGTTTGTGTTTTTTTTTTGCATGTGGTTTTTGGTTAGTTTGTAAGGCACCCTGTAGACTAACACTGTTGACTAACTTTTTAATTTTATTATGTTTTTTTTTGTTTTTGCACACTGTGTTTTTGTGACTTTAAAACTCCGTCTTAACTTATGTGTTTTTTTTAAATAAATACTCTGTCATATGTTCGTAGACAATTTTTTTTCTGTCTACGGACTTGACGATGCAGATAATTGGTCTGTCATGTTCACAATCTTATTTATTTTTGCTTGTTTCTTAAAAGCAACTGTTTTCTTATTAGGTTGCAGAGCAACTGAACGGTGAGTCGTCAGGGAAGACAGCTGGTACCACTAAGCCTCAGGGAACGACAGAAATGAGCACGGAATTATGAAAAACGAATCGCGATGTTTAGTATTTTTGTTTACAGACAACTGACAGGTAGGGGGACTACCTCTCCGTTATAATAAACACGTGAGAAGCCATTTTCCTGTTTGCAAGCTTGTTGGATGTAAATATTTATGTACATAAAGCATTTTTATGAGAATATTGTAAATGATAGTAAGTCTACGCGGTCGTTAAAAATACATTTTGTATTTTTATTATTTTCTAGGATTTATATTATTATGAGGGCTTTTAAAACATTTAAAAAATAAGTTATAAACAAATGTACATTTTGATAAATATAATTTTATGAACTAGTAATATCCCTAAGCGAAATAGTTAAGTACCTCTTTACTTAAGGTTTAAGTTAATATACTAGAGTCGAGTAAGTCTTCGTA
Organism: Stenoptilia bipunctidactyla; assembly: GCA_944452665.1. NCBI lineage: Eukaryota > Metazoa > Arthropoda > Insecta > Lepidoptera > Pterophoridae > Stenoptilia > Stenoptilia bipunctidactyla. The sequence continues at coordinate 5,676,485 of OX101726.1, read as the reverse complement.
ACATGCAAATTTTTATAAAGCTGAATAAATTATATTTTGTGCCAAAGAGGTAATTTACACTTGTAAAAGTAAATTTTTGGTAAAACAATGTATCTAATGAAAAATATAATTATGATAATTTTGAAGTCACTTCTTTTATTAATGAAAAGCCGACTCCTGAAACGTAGAGAACTTAATGTATTTAAATTATTTATTTAACAAGCGACGGGTATTACTTTAAAACACAACTTAATAAAGTTATACATAAAAACCTTAATTTATGAGTATGAAAGTAATATAGGACTTTTGACTGTCCAAAACTTGTTATGTAGATTAGGTTGTAATATCACGCAAACAAAGTAGAAAGTTCTGAGTTTGTAAGTCAGTTTTTCAGGAGCTTTTCCAAGACATTGGTGATGTAATAAATGTGCTAGCTTCAGAGTTGGGAGTAGTTTCCTACGAAGCTCGAGGACACAATTATCTTGACCCAAACTTAAAGATGAGTTCTTCGAAGTTAGAAGCTGTGTATTTACGAAAAACTTCGGCCTAACGTTGAACTAACTTTGGGACGAACAATATTTTTTCATTAGCCACCGACAATTAAATGCAAACTGTATACATTTTTTAACTTAGAATTAATATGAATTTTAAATGTGAATCAAGTCACGTAACTTACAAATAAAGTTTGTTGATCTGTATTTAAATATATTACTTAATTTATAATATCCAATCGGTGGTTGTGAAATTATGACGCAATGTTAACATTTTCATATTTCTCAATTTTGTACAATTTAATGAATCATATTTGTAATCCAATTGTAAAAAAGCATTTAGTCAATTTTTACTGGTGTAAGACTGAAAGTATTGTTTCAATTTACTAAAAAAAAGAAAAGTCATGGTGTCCACTAACAGTTTCGTGATGTATTTTTTCAAATTTTTCTCATTGTTCATATTAAACGATAATTCAGAACATTCTGTTTTATTTTCTAATCAGTTTTAAAGATTTCGTTTTTTTTTTGAAACCCTATCGATTTTATCGCTAAAAACGTATTTGGCGATAGAATAGATAGATAAAAAGGTGACTGCTATTAATCGCATTTGAATAACACGAACCTTCAAAATTTTGAAATATATCTTTTTATTTTTGATCCAGTAAGTTACAATCTCTACAAGATTTTCCCAATCGAAATCGTTTTTTTTTTCTAATATCTAATTAATTACAGCTTCATGTTCGCTACATTGTATTAGCTTTTATTATACAAATAAGTACTTAAGCTGTTTTTAGCTGAAATGAACTATGGGCTGTTAACTTTACTAAATATAATGAAAAACCATTAAGTTAAATGGCAACAATGAGTCGCCCATGCTGGACTAGGAGTCAAAGAAACACATAGAATGTGCCAGCTGCTTCTTTTCCCGGATATTGTGTAAAAGTCAGTTAAGGGACAGAGGTTTTAATTAGCGTTTTTGTGAGCGACAGGCTGACTGAAATAGTCTCCATCATTATAATAACTCAAAATGCTCGTTCTTAACCAATTAAAATAGGTTAATGTCTATAGGTTCCCGGCATAAAAAAACAGTAACAAATAGTTTGGTTTAAAAATAAAGAATCAGTCCCGGAACGTCTCTTCCCACTACGCCGCTTTCGTCTCCGACGTCTAATCTGCATTCCCACGACGCCGCTCCTCACCTTAGTGACAGTCTCACAACGTCGCGCCTACTTATGGTACAGTTTTGGTTTGTCACTTTCAATTTTTTTTTAAGATTAGTCATCAATCAATCTATATATATAAAACTGTTCCGTTACTGACTGAGTGACTGAGGTACTGAGTGACTGACAGACAACGTACAGCCGTAACTACTGGGCGTGGAGAGCTGAAATTTGGAACATACATTGTTTAGGGGATGTAGGGATGCACTAAGGAATTCCCGAAATTCTCACGGGAACGGGAAATATAGGACTTTTTAGTTTGTATGAAAAATCTTATTCCTTGAGTGCACCGATGTGAAACTTGGTGTAAAGATTTTTCAATGTGTGTCTGGTTGTGTTATGAAAGGAATTCCCGAAATTCCCACGGGAACAGGAAATATATGATGTTTTAGTTCGTATGAAAAAATCCCATCCCTTGAGTGCACATATGTGATACTTGATATAAAGGTTCCTCAAGAAGTGTCTGTTTGTATTATGGAAGGAATTCCCGAAATTCCCACGGGAAAGGGTTGGATTTTTTTAGTTTGTATGAAAAAAATAATTCCTTGAGTGTACGGATGTGATACTTGGCATGAAGGTTTTTCAAAGAGTGACTGGTTGTGCTACGAAAAAAAATCCCAAAATTCCCACGGGCACGGCAAATATATGATTTTTGATTTGTATGAAATAAACTTATACTTACCTTGAGTGCATGGGTGTGATACTTGGTATAAAGGTTCTCTCAGTGGGTGTCTGGTTGTATAGTTTCTGAAATTTCCACGAGAAGGGTAGTTAAGCGCATACGAAGTTGCGGGATAAAGCTAGTTTAATACAAAAAAGGAATAGGTATTTAATTTGTATTACTTTCGGATAAGGACCGACGATGATGTTTATTTTCCGTAATTTTATTTGAAAAGTACTAGGGTAGCTGAAGTATGTAAGAGATTCCTTATTTAAACAAAACTCATAACTTGCATAATACTGCTGACTTTTGTTATCTTGCTCGATGCACGATGTTCTAAGGTCTGCAATTTTAAAAATTAAAAGCTTTTATTCAACTCGCGATGTGTGTAAGAATGTTCGGGTAAAATTTGGCAACAGATATCTTCGATAAAAATTCAAAATTCAAAAAGTTTTATTCATCTTAGGAATTTCACAAAACACTTGATGAAGTCAGTCATCACATACTTCGGCTTTAACTAGTTGTTGATAGTTTTTAAATAAGATATTACAGTAGACCAAGAGACAAAAAAATCCGGCGGAAAAAAACTCTTGGCACTCTTTTTCAGTCAGAATTATCAAATTAATACAAATAGGTACAGTACAAATTGACCGTGACATGAAAAAAAAACAAACACAAGACAGCTAATTGTGAGAGCCAATGTCATGCCACAACCAAATTGCTTACATAGCAGATGCAATTAGCTATGGATGCACAATACGAACATGACAAACTGGGACCAGAGTATTTGAACAAGAATGGAATAAAATAGTCATAGTATCATTAGCAAAACGACCTGGCACAGCTAGCAGCACCCGTTCACGAGTTAACGCAAGCACCAGCCATCACCCTCCTCAACCATATTTTAGGGAAGAGGGTGACCCGATACCCGACGCTACCACTAGCCATGCCGCCTGAGGGAGCATGACGTTCTTGCTGATGTCTTGACAAGAAAATAAGTGAGTGGGACAGTCACCAGCATGTCATACATATACTGCACAGCCAAGCCGTTAACAAAATTATTAAGTAATTAGAAACTTTTAGAAATATCCTGTTGTGCTTAATCCCATAACTTTTTATCATCTAAGTAATCTTTAGTTTTATAATAAGCTTTTCGAGATAGAGTGTTTTTAATGATTGATTTAAATTTATTGAATGGCAGGGATTGAATTGATCGAAATTCGATATTGATCGAAAATCGATTAAGCTGTTTTTTTTTTGTATACAAGTTCAGTTTGGGAGACAATACATGGTTACGCGGCGTAGCAGGAAGCGACGTTCCGGGACTAATTCAAAATAAACAATCCTTGCTTCGTTCTAAAAAGTAAAAATTGCTCTCTTGAATAAGTTAGCAAAAGTGTTTGTTTCACAAATCTCGTAAAACTTGGATTGTACCAACCTACTTGATGGTAAGTGGCAAGTGTACCCATTCTGTACAATGAAAGATAAAATAATTAGGAATGCCTCATGGAGATTGAAGTACAAAAGGCTGTAGTATCACCCCGGCGAGCTCTTGACAAAAGAGGATCTAATTTTAAAGCGTTTTTCTCCCTTTATTGTATCAGGTACACATGTGACGACATCGCCCTTAACTCCCAAATAATTAAACTCAGAACTGACGTGTTTTGACTCAAAGGAATTTCAGTGAGTTTACAAAAGTATAATCGTAAGACGGAGTGATAAATGTTAAGGTTTTTGCTTGGTGGTAGGATCCCTTCTGGGTCCGCCTGGCTAGCGACCACCCTTTATATAAAGTCTGCCGCCAAATGTTACCGCTCCGGCGGTAATGTGTTCCGGCAATATTGTATAAAGAGCCAGTTCCTTCCTAAACCCGTGTGCTTTCATCTTCGACCTCATCGTCACTTACCATCAGGTGAGATTGAGGTCAAACGCGGGTTTAGTCACTTATAAAAAAAAAAAAAAAAAAAAAAAAAAAGGTTTTAATGTTATTTTTTATTCTTAAATAAGTATTATTTTATCAGTATTTAATCTTCATTATGAGAAAATCTTTTATATTTAATACTAATATTACAAATTTTTATCAAGCGAACACCAAAAAAAAAAGAAGAAAGAACAACAATAAAACTAATACAATGCTGGATCTTCAATTTTACTAGGTATGTTAGCTATTTCTCCTTATTGGCTTATGGTATCTGCTGTGAGAACTTCATATAGGTTACAAAAATTATTGAGCTGTAATATCGATTGTCCCGTATCCTCTCAGATCTCTATGTCTCAAAAACTACGACCTCTTTTAAATACCTACTTCAAAAACTTTTTTTATATAGTCGTAATTTTAAAGTTAGTCAAACTAGGTAAAGGAAAATAAATAATAAAGGAGAAACCCACGTTCCCATACAGGCCTGGGCCCAGGTCTTTTGTTGAGTTAACATTATGATATTTAAAGCTACAGACATAATATACTATCAACTACATAATAAAGAAAGTTTTAGATTCTTTTTCAATCTGAAAACAGTGTTATAAATTGAAATATGGTAAGAAATGAACAGAAAAGGTAGTAAGTACTAATGCTGTTGAGATTTTTTTGAGAATATTTACTAATGCAAACAGTTCACTAACACATCTTTCATCTGTTAGTTTAAAGAAGGAAAATAAATAATTGGTACACATCCTGTTAATTGATATTGCATAGTGAGATATTACTCCGACCAGTAGTCATAACACAGTTCACACAACGATCCATCGTTTTTATCGTTTTATGTCCGGTATAAGAGCAAAAGTATCAGATGAAACAGGTAATCGAAAGTCCGTATGTGAAAGCCAATTTTGTATAAAATCACAAGAAATGCAGAAAAACACGATGGGAGCATTCGTAACGCACTTAAAGATACAAAACGAAACAACAAAACGAATGACGGTTGGAGTTTTGTCAATTTTGACAATATTTATAATGTACAGCTGTGATGCCAAAATAAAAATGAAAAATCCAAAATATTTTTCAATTGTTTTTATTAATGTTCTTAAAAAAATGTTTAAAAATGTTTGAATATTCATGTGAAATAATCAAAAGTGTATTTCATTTTTATTTTTGAATGAATTCTTGATGTTTCCAAAACAATGATCGTAATAAAAGTAAAATTAAAAATTTTAAAAACCCCCCGACACATAAAAAGACCTTAAAAACTAACAAATAATATTTTAAACCTATTCTAATTATTATCGTCCCATATATAATTGACTGTAAGACTTGTACTTTAAAATATTTTTATTTTCCGAGCTTCGTCGCCGCGTCGGGGACCGCTCAAGTATATAAAGTGCCAACAACAGCTAATTTATTATTACATTTAGGTATGAGCGATCTTAAGTTTCATGCATAGTCTACGCTCTACGTAATGCCGCGCGCGGCGAGCTCGGTGTGCGGCTTGCGGCGCGGGGGTGGGCGTCACCAAGTGCGGCGACCCGAACGGGCAGACACGTGAGGGCAGACGACGTTGACGGTTGTGTCCATTTTACGAATTTTTCGGAGTGAATTCTTTTGATGCAATCTGCAACTGACAACTGTTTTTCTCACTTAGCGGTCCCCCGACGCGGCGACGACGCTCGGAAAATAAAAATATTTTAAAGTACAAGTCTTACAGTCAATTATATATGGGACGATAATAATTAGAATAGGTTTAAAATATTATTTGTTAGTTTTTAAGGTCTTTTTATGTGTCGGGGGGTTTTTAAAATTTTTAATTTTACTTTTATTTTGTACTTTTTAAAGTAGGTTTTAATATTAGGAAGATGGTAGTCAGATCCCCTCATCAACAATAAGAGAGCTGATGATCTTCAAACGGCTGATCAGGTCATTGTAACCTTACCATACACTTTCAATTTCATTGAAGTAATACGGTACCAAATTTCGAATCGATAGGATATATGGAAGGTAGTCAGATCCTCTCATCAACTATTAAAGAGCTGATGATCTTCAAACGGCTGATCAGGTCATGGTTCCCTTACCATATACTTTCAATCTAATTGTAGTAATACGGCACCAAATTACGAATCAATACGACATATGGAAGCTATTCAGATCCCCTCATCAACTATTAGAGAGCTGATGATCTTCAATTGGCTGATCAGGTCATGGTTACCTTACCATATACTTTTAATATCATTGTTGTAATACCGCACCAAATTTCGAATCGATACGACATATGGAAGTTAGTCAGATCCCCTCATCAACTATTAGAGAGCTGATGACCTTCAAACGGCTGATCAGGTCATGATTACCTTACCATATACTATCAATATCATTGTTGCAATACGGCACCAAATTTCGAATCGATACGACATATGGAATTTAATCAGATCCCCTCATCAACTGTTAGAGAGCTGATGACCTTCAAACGGCTGATCAGGTCATGGTTACCTTACCATATACTTTCAATATAATTGAAGCAATATGGTACCAAATTTCGCATCGAAAGGACATATGGAAGGTAGTCAGATCCCCTCATCAACTAGAAAAGAGCTGATGATCTTCAAACGGCTGAACAGATTTTCATGAAACATGGCTAAGAACACTCGGGATAAAATTATCTATAACACAAAAAAAACTGAACGAAAATCGGTTCATCCGTTTGGGCGCTACGATACCACAGACAGATACACAGATACACAGACACGTTAAACTTATAACACCCCTCTCGTTTTGCGTCGGGGGTTAAAAATGTGAAGTCGCCGTAATCATAGTTCAGTTTTTATCATTTATTTTGTTTCACAAGTCCTATACTTTTGTAGCTTTTTTTATGCAAATACAGAATAATTTTATGAATTTTTTAACATACATTTCGTTTTGTTAACCGAAAAGCCTACGACTGGGATCCTCCTTTCTTTATTGTGGCAACTTGGCCCACTGATAAGTTTAACAACTTAAAACTATATTAGTAGAACCAACACAAATTAATAAATTATAAATCACATTTAAACACATACACTACTAGGGTTTTTTTACCTATTTCAACAGATAAAATAAAATTTTGCCCCGTTTGTAATAAAGTAGTTACTAGGTATTAATTAAATCAAATGAAATAAATAATTGATGATCTATGAAGGATTATGAAATAAATTATACAAATCAATTACGAATCTCCTCGTTTGACCTCAGTCTCATCTGATGGTTAGTAGAGATTGGGTCGAAGGTGTCAGTACACGGGTTTAGAATAGGACTGGCTCTTCATAAAATATGGCCAGAATATCACCACTAGATCAGTAAGTTTTCCATATTTCTACACAATATTACTTACCTACGAATGTTTAAGTTTACTTTTCATTGTATTATTAGAGAACTTTACGCTAATGCAGAAGGAATAAGCGTAAATATATGCAGACTGATATTCAAGCAGCACCTACCTACGCAAGTAAAATCATTATCTATATAACAAATTGAACAAAACCCTAAACCTTAAAAAACTAACTACCAATTCATAAAACGTATTATACGTACTCGTACCTTACCTGACAGGATCAAATCTTACATAGCTTACTCTTTGTTATACAAACTTGATTCCGAATTGAGAATTTTCACAACATCAATCCAAATAAATTCTATCACAAGCTCGCATAATGGCATTAGGTAAATTCCTCTTAATCCTTCGTCAATTTTGTCAAAAACAGTCTGAAAATAGCTTTCTTATGACATAAAAACAAGAACAAATAAACGTTATTTGACACTGAAACCTTAATAAAGAGGATTCCTGGGTAAGTACATAAAAAAAAACACATCTTCGATACATACTTATAAAAAATTGTCACTTGCACATACGTAATTGAACGCACAATCGCACTTAAAACCTCATTAAATGATCTGATGATCTTCAACTTGCATGTATTATATTAGTAATCAGATTATTCCCGTTTAATTGTATCCCTAGGGAAAGACCGCCGTCTGACATACAGGCACTAGCTATTTCAGGAAGTGGAGAAAAATTGAACTAGTTAGTTTGAGCTGACAATTTTTATGTCCCTTGATATTTTTACTCGAAGTATAGGAATAATGCACAATTATTCTGTTAGTAAAAAAATAAACATTATACGTACCGTAAATTAGTTTTAAGACCGAAATCATCCCTTAATATAGTAGACGATGATCATTATAAGATAACCTATAATCTATTTCTCAGTCAAAGTTGGGCTTACGATAACTATACTTGAATGTGGATTTAAGCCCAAAATATTAAAGCACACCTATATTTAGGTATGTACGAAAATTTAAATTCCAAGCAAATAATTACCACCGAAATGTATATCCTTGCCAACCCTATTATTAGAAGAGGACAACGAAGTCAGTTAATACACAAAGAAGCAGGTAGTGCGCATTAATTAATGCGATGTATAGGTACAATACAACGTGTAACAAAATGGAGAGATATAATTTAAGGGTTAGCTTCTATGCCATACGTAGAATATACAGTAAAATATTTAGAATGATCAGTGCTGATATAGACTTTCATACAAATTTATTTAATTATTTTACAACAAAATATTTTGACAACCCTAGTCAACCCTATAAGCCAAAACGAGACTTGTGCCTCAATCAGTGACCTTATGACCTTTCCAGCACCGGTATCTGTCTTAGTTACCCATCACTTTATTTTTACGCACTCTGTTATCGAATAGATTTCATCAAAAGCTAATAGCCGTTTTTAGGGTTGAGACTTAGATATTTTGATCTAAACTTTGAACTTGTTTTTCGGTTGAACCGTAAGGATAACAAATTAATGTTATTGTTACTTATAAACTACATAACCAACCATAGAATCCCATAAGTATTATCTCTTCATTATGTTACACGTTGTAGAACATCATGCCTAATGAGGAGCCTTGTATGCGGCTAGCAGCACCGCTTTATTAACTTTTGTTGTCTATCCCCTAAATAAACAAGATACCTAAAATAGAACACATAAAATCAATAGATTAACAAACTCTGCCACCTGGAAACACTCACAAAGGAGCCTTATGCAGCCCTGCAACAGCAGGTAACATTCAAAATACCTGACCTAACATTCAATATTGCCAAACCATTCAAACTAAAAGCGGCAGGCACTAGCTTTTGAAACTGCACGGAACATACAAATTAGAATGCATTCATTCACCTATCATAAACACAGAATCGTGCCCGAAAAGGCCTGTCTGCCTCGCCCGTATAATTATTTAGGCAGACTAACTGAATAACCTGGACGTTGGTGCCCAATTTTCCGGGCTGAAATAAAAGAGAAACGCTGTCGACGCCTCTGTCAGCTCCGATGTCCACTAGCGAAGGGTGAAAACTCATTACAGTATTTAATGAAAGGGTTGGTAGGTCGTGTATGATTACCCGTTAATTGAAAGCCGGGAAATCAGGTGGAGACAAAGGCAAAACAAAATGTATAGCGAATTCTATACCTTTCAATCGGAAGGTGTTGTTTCGACATTTGCGAGAAGTTGTATTGAAGTTTTAATCTGAATGAGAAAATAATTGAAAACTAATTACTGAGTGAAATTTTAATTAGGAAATTTGGTTCCCTTTGGATCTGATGGGTAGTCGCATGATCTTATTTTGAGAAATAATTTAAAATTCGCTTGTATATTTTTTAATGAAGTTTATTTTTAATTTATTGTAAATATTACGTGGTATGTACATATGAACTTATCAAGAAAACACCAAAGAAAGATTTGATTTTTATTATTCGTTTTATTTTAGTACAGATTTAAATTGTAGTCAGAAAACACATAGGACACATATTTTTGTTGCAATCTTAATATATAAAACTCTTCCGTTACTGACTGAGTGACTGACAGACAACGCACAGCCATAAGTACTGGTCGTAGAGAGCTGAAATTTGGAACATACAATCCTTAGAGGTTGTGGGGGAGCACTAATGAAGGAATTCCCGAAATTTCCACGGGAACGGGAAATATATGACTGTTTAGTTTGTATGAAAAATTATTTTTCCTTCAGTGCACGGATGTGATACTTGGTATAAAGGTTCTTCAATAGGTGGCTGATAATATAATGAAAGGAATTCCAAAAATTTCCACGGGGTCGGGAAAAATAAGACTTTTATGTTTATGCGCGTACGAAGTTGCGGGAAAAAGCTCGTATTAAAATAAGTGTCAATTGATTTAATAATCGTTCGTTACTCATAAAAGACTTTAACTTATATTATCAAAAAAGATTGTTCTACATATCTGAAAATGATGAAATGAGCGTTTTGTTTAATATATTATGAACAGTTATTGACCAAAATAAACTTACAAAAAATACTATAATTTGTAAAATCTGAATGCAAATAATTGTCCTTATCGGCTACGGCACGCGCCCGACTGAGAACAAAAACAAACAGGACTTATTTTTTTGTTTTCTTTTTACCCTGAAACTATTGGAGTACACTGTAGAAACAATAAATAATAAATTATCATGGTTCTGAGTATGAGGTGCCGTGAAGTGGAGCATATGTACATAAACATACTATACAGGGTTAATTTTAATTTGCGCATCGCCTCTTGCAGGCAGCTTCTCCACATCAATCCCAACCACATTTGTTCTACAACTTGAACGTAGGTATGCCACACACCTTGCGTAGTGAAATATCGCTTCAAAATAATAATAATAGGTACTTCTTACAAAATGTAGAGTAAAGAGAAAACGTTTTTAAGCTATTGCATAGCGTCTATCGCGGGCCTTGAGCGTGGGGACCGAATCAAGAAATTCCGTAACGAAAAAAACCTAACACCCCCCACTCCGACTGGCACAACGGTGATACTTTGATTTCATAAGTTAACATGCGGGCTTTAATAAACAATCAGCGCCATCTACTAGGAACTTGTGGAACTTCATATTAGATCAAACATTACTGCATTATTAAAATAAATAAATAATTATAATTGCATAAGTTGATAAAAAAATGTCATGCAATAGCTTTACCGCGGCAGTCTCCTAGTGCCACACCTCTTTTTTATTATTTATTATTTTTTGTGTTATTTATCAAGATTTGTAAAAAGTCATAGAACAAATGTTGTTGAAATTGATGAGGAGAGGCTGCCTGCAAGAGGTGATGCACTAATTACAATTAACTCTGTAGAAATATTTCCAATTTTCACACTAAATTATTTAGCCCTTTAACTTAGAGTTTGATTTTTGAAAACAGATAATAAATTTTAAAAACATACAGACGGATATTCTTGTGTTTACCATATAAATATCTACCACTAGCGGGATTTGAACTATGGACTCGTGCAGTTTTTGTTTCTCAACTAAGGTGGCCGTCGAAATAAGTACGTATCATAAACAAAACATAAACGGCCTTAACATAAACAAAACAAAATTAGGAAAAAAAATAATCACGCAACATACACCCACTTTATACAGGGTGTCCCGCAACCCCTTTTTTCATACAAAAATTTAAAAATAAATTTCGATTTTTTCTTTTTTTATATTTTTTCTGTAATCCTTATGGGTACTAGAATGCACCCGTGAAGGTATTATATAGGGGTTGCGGGACACCCTGTATATAAACATAAAGATATAGAAGGTATTAAATATGATGCTAGTTTGAAATATTATCACAATAAATACCAACATGAAACTTCTTTTATTTTCTACATTTAAACCGAATGTCTATAATAGGAAATAGAGAAAAAAACTTCAACCTCTAATAGCATAGTATTAAGAACTACTCAGTCCACTCCCTAATGGAAGATATAAACCCGGTCCAAGCGGAACAAAATACCTCATTTGAAAATAAATAAAATGTGAACGTGATCCCACAAAGGGGGATTTTCTTTCAACAACTTTTCCAGTCACTGCTGATATCGAACTCCGGACTCAGTAAGTATTTCTCTTTATTCAGGCCCATAACAAGTACCTGCACTTGCTTTAGAACTGTCTGGCTCAAAGATGTTTCCAAGATTGACTGAAAAACTTTGGAACGGAATTGTGCTCTTTGATCGATGTATAGAATAGAATAGATCAATGGGATGGGATATTCTATATGTATAGAATAGATCAATGGGATAAATAACCTATACGACGAAATGGCGCTGAAGTTAAGTTTAAAAATAAATACGTTCAGTAAATACATTTTTTAAGTGTGATAAGAATTAGATAATCAAAAATTTTCATCAACATTGTATAGATATTATTTCATCGGCTTTTCATCGACTGAGAATAGCACTGAGCAATGCACATACGGGTCATAAGTACTAATTACTAACCCAATCCACATTTGGCTTTAGGTTTTGACGATCCACTGAAAATCAGGATGTTTTTCAAATTTTTGTAGAGCGAATTTTCACCTCAACTTTGAATCTTCCACACTTTTGATATCATAGCAATAACATTAGCAATAACATTTCATCAATAGATGTGATTAAAATCAATAGACAGCAATAAAATGAACGATTCTCAATAAACTAATTAAATAGACCGAGAATCAATAATAAGCTAAGCAATACCGCTGTGAGTACACAAGGAAACCAGACTAAATCCTAATAAATGTCCCCCGTACCCGCCTATAATCACGCTGAGTGCTTGTCATCATATATTAAGATTGTGGAACCTCGGAGAATCGCACGCTGAGATTAATTCACGTTTTGCAAACCTACATCTAAACGCTGAGTATGCAATTAGACTCCGATATCGATCGTCGCTGAATCATATTTGCTATTGCGTTTCCTATGTTAAAGGTAATTTAGTCAGCAAGCCAATATTGGAACGGAAATGGAGTTTACTTTGTGCAAATTTTCGATAAAGCCAGGCAATATGCAGCAAACGATTTAAGCGCCATTATGGGAAAGTTAATAAATATTGGTCGGTGAAATTTGGAATTATGTATTTATAGGATTTGAATGGTGTATACTCACGGTAGTATATGTTTGTCTGCCGTTTACTCGTCTATCAGATTGGACATATTTATTGAATTTATTTGTGTTGAAATTAGAATTTGGGTTAATTTATCTAAAGCAATGTCCACGATACACCTGCAGCTTGAATGAAGCTACCAGTGCTGATGTTTTTGCAGGTTTTTGCTTTTTTCTTGAAAAAGCTTCACGTAAGGCTTTTAGTGCTGAGCCGCCAATCATCTCAATGAAGGGATTAAAATTTTAAAATCTGTTACTACCCACATTCATAGAACAAGCACAGTTAGAACAACAACTTAGGTGCAGCGCAGACGGCACACTTTTTAGCACAGATTTTAGTTGTTAGTAAAATCGGTGGTTAACTATTTTTCTTTTTATTCTCAAATTTTGTAACTGGATGTCAATTTGCACCTGAAAGGAGCCGGATACTAGTGCTAATTATTTAGTTTGTAAAACTTTTATACAAACGTTTGTCAAATTATTGTGCGCCGGACTTTTTGCGCGTCGTGTGCGTTACTGCATATAATTGCATAGGTTCTATTTTCACAGACTAAAAAGTGCGTCACGGATAGTCTGTCGTCTGCGCTGCGCCTTATAGTTACTTAAAGCACTCAGAATACCGTAGTGACTGGACATCTCAGAGCATGCAAGGAAATAAGTTCCACGTAAGAACTGGGATCCTCCTGGGATAGTTTTCTCTTAAAAAGCATTCATAAATAAGACTTGGTATAGAAGCTCCACTTACCATACGATACACTTACCTAAGATACTTACCATTCCATAAAGTTACGTTGCCATTTAGAACTTTTATCATCATCATCAGCACCAACAGCCAGTAGACGTCCACGTTCCCTTTCTTAGAACGATATATTATCGAAGACTTTCTCTAAGTGTTTTTAATGTCTAATATTTGTTTTAACCGCCTTAAATATATGTGCCAAACCCATTAAACTGAACTTAAACATAAATACAAAGTATTAACTGTGGGAGGTGAACGAAAATTATTTATGAGTTAGATGTCATAAATGATTACCAAAGCCAGCTCAATATCATGACAAACACGACATTAGGAATATAAACATTTTTATGAAGGTACTTTCATATGGAGAAAGAATTTATCATATACAGGGTGACTGGTGGGTCAATTTTGATATTCGAGGACGCGATAGTTTGAGATCATACATGAAGAGAGAAAAATATAATAATAAATAAAAAAAATATAATAAGGGAGTAGTGAATGCAGTAAAGTCTTTCCTTTTTTTATTCATGTATACCTTTTACTTCAATGCTCTGTAATATTTTTACTGTTTCTGTTGTGTCACTTCTTACATAAATCTTACATAAATCATAAATAAAAAAATATTACAATTATTATTATTATATTAAATATGTATTATTTACTGAGCAAACTTAACCAAAAATTAAAGAATTGATTACGCAACGTATGGCTACACTAGCTTTGGCAGTTAACCGCGTTCCAGGTAACGTGTCGTGATTGACTCGGGCGTAAGTTAATAGTATATTATGTAACAAGTGAGCGAAGTTGCTAATTACAGTCGAGGCTGTGATTTGAGCCCGAGCCGCAGGCGAGGGCTTAATAATGAGCCGAGACTGTAATTAGCAACGCTCACGAGTTACATACGACGTTTTTCAACACACTTGTGAGTAAAAGACAGACATACGTGGTCATAAAATAACAAACACATTTGATAACAAAGCTGTGAATTGTGATTGAAAAATGGCGCCGAACCTCGCGTATGCGCGTAGGTTTTTTTTTCCGCCAAATGTGTCAATATCTGTATAGCATATACAGCCTATTTTAAGTGAAAATGTTTAATTTGGAGTGGTAAATGCAAATATTTTAATATTTTATAACAAATTATTGTAAATTGTGAATAATTTGTTTGATATACAAATTTGTTTTACTAATATAAGGCGCAAACATTTAAAAATGTATATGGATTTGAAGTGGTATAAAACCTCTTTGTTGTTTCTGAAAATATTTAATGTATAACCCGGACCTATAAAATATGCTCTGTTTACTCGCATGTAATTTGCACAAAGGTACAATTCAACTTTGTAGGATTCATTATATTATGCACTAGGGTATAATATATTATGCACGCGTGACTTATAGCCCAGTTTATAGTTCTAAATTCAATAGAATAACGCTCACTTTACGAGCAAGTGTGTTGAAAATAAATAGGAACTACACATTATTTATTTGTAGGAAATTCTAGTGAAAAATTAAGTACTTTACCTAATTTTATTACATAACCAGAATTATGACCAGAGTTATGACCAGAATCGAGTACAGAGTTCAGTATCTAAAATTTGTCACCAGTCACCCTGTATTACGGTAGTCTCCGTCACTAACGTAACTGAAATGTCTAGATTTTGATTTCGGTCTCTCTGTTGTACCGTATTAGTCGAAGTCAAAAATAGAGGCATAGTTTAAGCTAACATACATACATAACTTCACGCCTGTATCCCGTATATCCCGTATGGGTAGGCAGAACAGCAGAGGTAATAAAACCATCTGATGTCGCGTTTGATAAATTCGGAGGCATTATAATAGTGGAGAGAGACTATTGCAGTGACAGGGGGTGAGCCTATCGCCCACAAAAAAGCCTCCCATAGCACCTTAGTCCCTTAACTGACTTTTACAGTATGCCCGGGAAGAGAAGCAGCTGGCACATTCTTTGTTTTTCTTTCGCTCCCAGTCCAGCATAGAAGCAACTTCGAAACAAAATTCTTAGATAGAGAGGTTGCTGAAAAATAATGATTTGCTGATTTGAATTTTAAAAATTAGGTGTTCATCAGACATCTTAAATGGAAGTGTGTGTGCTTGAGTCAAATATGTAATCGTGCAGGAAAAAAATCGTCCAACTCGTACATAGTTCATGTGTACGCTTTATTTTATAATAAAATTCCAAACTATTTTTAATTAACCCTTCGACAGATTTAAGTGTTATGT
The DNA here is from genome assembly GCA_944452665.1 of Stenoptilia bipunctidactyla. Taxonomy (NCBI): domain Eukaryota; kingdom Metazoa; phylum Arthropoda; class Insecta; order Lepidoptera; family Pterophoridae; genus Stenoptilia; species Stenoptilia bipunctidactyla. The sequence goes on along the minus strand of OX101726.1, from coordinate 5,660,273 downwards.
GAAAAGGTTTACTATAAGATATCCTGTACAAGAAGATGGGATTCCCTGCCTGTAAATTGTTTAAATAAAACTACTTTTTAACCGGATTAATCGCGTATAATTTATATTTTACATTTTAACTCGACGTTTCGGTGTCTTTGCAGACCCCGTGGTCACGAGCGACGAGTCGCGTATAAAATATAAATTATACGCGATTAATCCGGTTAAAAAGTAGTTTTATTTAAATTATGAATCGTGAAAACTTAAGACAATACTCTGTAAATTGTTATTGTGTATTTTTTTTCTGTTTTTTAAAAGATGATTGCTGTTGAGTTTCTTGCCACTTCATCTCAACATATCGACTTTCCGAAGTGGTGGTAGATTCAGTTCAATTTGTAAATTGTTTGACTTATTTCAAATGTATTTAAACACTTACGAAATAAAGAATATTTGAGTTTGAGTTTGGAAATTATTACCCTTGTTGCAATGAGCCACTATGCTTCCACTTTTGAATTCGACCGTACATTTAAAAAGTGTACCTTTATTATTAAAGTACTGTGCTCTCTTTGACAGATCATTCGCCACAGCTTCATTAACATTGATTTCGGTTTAAAATATTGCCCATGTTTTATTCTGATTTAAAAGCTACAGCGATGGTATATTTGGAAAAATATGTAAAGTAGTTTATATGCGGCCACCATAAAATAATTTTACAAATAAACGTACGGATTTATATTTTAAAATATGTTTGCTGTGTTTATTTATTTTTTTGTCTGTACTTGGATGTTTTAACTTTATGCACTATTAGCATTTCAATATTCAATTGAATAAACGATTATTCAATTAAGCGCAATCAGCGCGTTTGAAGCATTTTAGTTCACTTTATAATTATTATTAATTAATTAAACGAAATCTTCAGCTAAAATAAGTTAGGTATTAAAACCATAAACCTACAATTTCCCACTGATTACACATTACAGTAAACAACAAAATTTAAATTCACGGTTATTCCTGAGAAATTATTGCTCTGTTTGAAATTACCAGAACTTCAGACTATATTACCTGAAATAGTATTAAATTCTGACAACTTTTGAACTGTGTAAAATTATAAATTTGCGGAATTTCTAAAAAAATAAACAAATAATATTTTTATAGAGAACTAATACATAAACTCTATGAAACTAATTATCAACAATAAGGCATACTTGAAAGCAAAAAGTAAAAGGTACAAGCCTCAAGTAAACTTCAACGTTTTAAAAATATTTTTATAAGGAGAATTCGCTCTCGAGCGAAAAGGCAAGGTCCCTTATAAAACACAGCGAATGATACTATGCAAAGTATTCCGAAGCAAAGGTAAAGCAAAAGAATTTTAAGTAATGTAAACACGAAAAGTTTGCTTTCGAGTTGAGCCAGCTCAAGCCGGAAGCATTCGGACTCAACTGGTTGGAAAAATTAATTCGACGCAGGGAACCACTCCCCTGCGTAGAAGTGCGTCTAACCTCTCCTTTTACCATCATTTTCGCTCTTCATAAACGAATAAAAGGAACGAAATTATTACTTACACAGGTATTCCTTTGTGTCGAGTAATTCTTACGTGATCCTGATGAAACCTCTGAATAATCAATGAACGCGTTATGGTTCAAATATGTAGTCTTGATACTCCTGCTGAATCACAATGCATATTTTATTTTGTATCGTCTATCTTTGTTTCACAGAGATAGCTAGCAAATAGTAAGCCTTTTTAACAGGGTGCTCCGTAAATACAAGTCAAATGAAAGCTTTAGATTGCACGATGTAAACAAACTTTGAAGATTTTGAAGGTTCCGTAATTAGTTTTATTACCCAATATTGTCTTAAGTTTTCACGATTCATAATTTAAATAAAACTGACTGCAATAAACTGACGAGTGACTGACCTCGTAACCACGGGGTCTGCAAAGACACTGAAACGTCGAGTTAAAATGTAAAATATAAATTATACGCGATTAATCCGGTTAAAAAGTTAAAAAATAAAATAATAAAATAATCCGGATTGCCAAGGTGTGGAACAATCTGCCTGCGTCTGTTTTTCCTGACCACTACAGTCCTGGAACTTTTAAGTGTCGAGTGAATAGGTTTCTCGTGGATGGACGTGTAACACCATAGTCTTCATGCGCACTTTCCATCAGGTGGCATGAAAGACAAACGTCCTATCCTTACAATATAAAAAAAAGTAGTTTTATTTTATTACCCAGTTTAGCGTAACATTGTTTGTTACATTTTACTTATGAATTTACATTTTCTGGTTATTGTTTCTGCTAAAGCTGGAACATATAGTTTTCAAGTGTTTATAGAGACATTTCAAATAATGTTTCTTTTCTTGACAGTAACACCCTTTACATTAGAAATAAGTTTTCTTACGTTCGAGTGTGTCTTCACGCGATCAATGTAAACATGTTTCAGCTTATTATCAAAATAAGACACATTCCAAATTCCTTATGAAACAAATGGAAGTCAAATTCGTATGATTGTAGTATGTATGCTAATATAATAAAGGAAAAAAAATATTAGTTTTGCTATGAAATTGAAAAATATTTCTGCATATTATATTACTACAATTATTGGGAAAGCTTAATAAACTTTATCAAGAAATTCTTATGGGATATAAAGAAACGCGGGAAAATCCACGCGCGATTGTCAGTAATAAAAAAAATCTAACATTCTACAGCTGTATACCTATTAATATAAGTATAATGAAATGTACTTTTTGGTGATCTTATCTTTGGATGGATTACCAAATCTATAAACTATAATCAACTATAAATAAAGCAAACTATATCTGTTTTGGAACTTAAGGAAAATCTTTATAATATTTTGAATAGTTTTATCGATAGTGTTTCTCAATATTTATCTCTTATTTCCTTCGCATTGGTAAACACTACATTGGCATAGTCTAATAACTAGAAACTGACAGTTATTTTAATTTAACTTCTCGAAGTTTGATTTTCTCGAACTGGTCTTTTAATATCAGAACCTATTTTCTTTGTTCATTGAAACAGCTATACAGGGCGTACCAAGGCAATGGCTCATCAAGGGAAAGTGCCTTAAATATTGCAGATAGATTATTTTGCTGAAAGAAAAAAAAAAAAAAATACTTTCTTCGGCCGGTAATCGAACTGACTTAACTATGATAAAAGACCAACCCACATTTTTATGATGCCAATCGAAAAAATTGCCAAAAATTTATAATTCATCCTAATTTACTTAGTATTAAAAAAGAAAGGAACATCCTGAACATAAAACTTTAACCAAATTAAAAACACACATGAAACTGCAGAAGTTAATAAAGTGCAAATGGATGTAAAATCTTTATATACAGATTTACTAATATTTAAAAGTCATATAGTCTTCTATCAGAAAAATATCCTATCTACAATTTTTAAGATACTTTCCCTTGATGTCCCACAGCTTCGGGACGCCCTGTATAGTTACTCTGTCATTAGCGACGTTATGGCCAGCTAATTTCATTATTTAATCTCAATTTTCAATCTTACATTTTAAGCACTACAATTGATTAGCGTTGCCATGACAACCAGAATTCATATTTCTATTGCAAAACTGAATCTCGGATTGAAAATTTAATATCTAAGAAGTTATCTTTAATTTACTCATTGCATAAATGGACTTTCAAGTAAAACAGTTCATGGTGATTAATAGAAAATCAAGGTGAATCCAACTTATAAAACTAAATTTATAATATTATAACTTTAAACCAAAAGAGATAAACACAACATAGATATCATTAAAAATGACACTGATATATCAGCTGTTTCTCCGAAAGCTTTTTCGCGTTGCATTTCGGCAGCGCAGCGCATAAGTGTGTCGGCTCTCGTCGGCAATTAGCGCTCTGACAATGACATTCAAAACGTGTGCAAATATGTGGCGCGCACGGGACGGCCACGGGACGCGCTCATTATAATAACTGAGTTTCACAGTTTACGAACAACGCGAAAATAATAGAAAATGCTTGATGAAGGAGTGAAAAGGTATTCTCGGAATGGTAACTTATGGCTTTCGCGCAATGCTTTGTTTGAAATTATATTATTTTTGTCTGTGTCTGTTTTAGAGCGTAGTCATTTCGATATTTTATGTGAAATTTATGTTTATCTACAATTCTTGTTTAACGCAATTTCTACATACTACATACATACATAACTTCACGCCTGTCTCCCTTTGGGGTAGGCAGAAATGAAATGTCTTTATTTGCAAGGAAGTCGGTACATTTTAGGTCTTAAAAATAGAAGTGAGGTCAACAACATCCTACCGACAGGTGTCAGTGTGCAAAAATTGTAATCTATACTTATAATAAATCTGTAGAGAGGTCAATTCTGTACATGAAATATTTTTTCAAAATAACTATCAGGGGGTGATTAGTGATCAATACTGATGCCAAAAATGCAATCAGTAAAATTTTTGTCTGTCTGTCTGTCTGTATGTTCCTTATAGAAACAAAAACTACTCGACGGATTTTAACGAAACTTGGTAAAATTATTCTTCATACTCCTGGGCAGGTTATAGTATACTTATTATCACGCTACAATTAATAAGAGCAGAGCAGTGAAGGGAAATGTTGGAAAAACGGGAGAAGTTACTTCATTTTTTAAGCTTCCGTCGCGTGTGCAGCATTAATGGTTAAATCTACATATAAAACATGTATGACAGAAATATTCTTCATAAAATTATATAAAAAATATCCCACAACAGTATATGTCTATATTTTATGGTTGACTCACAATAACACGTGTAAATCCCGATAGCTCAGCAGTTCGGAGCTTTCTGATTATATTTGTTTACTCTTACGTTTATAATACTCTCACTCATCCCTAATTAAAAAAAAATAACATTATTACCTATTCAATAAAAAAAGAATTGTAGAAATCGGTATAGAAACACCAAACTTATACATGAAATACGCTAATAACCCATCGCGCGTGGATACTGAATGATATTGGGATTATTTTTGCGTAACGGTTGCCGCGCTCGACGCGGCTCGCGGCGGTAGGTATAAAAAGGCGGGAGGCGAGCGCAAGCTTTTGCGCGATTTAATATAGGTAGGTACAGAAGGAACAAGCGTTACATTACCTGTCAAATTTCCCCAACCAATTTTAACTTATTATCGAGGGCATAGAGTTCAAATTCAAGTAAAAAATTTTGACAGATTTGTAACGCTTGATGTACTTACTGCCTTCTGTACATGCAGAGATAAAATGGAAATCAAGGTTTTGTTTATTTCATGATCGTTTCTGCCTCTTGGAAGTCAGAAACCGTAGATTTCTTCGGAATAAAAAGTGGGTAACGTATGTGTTAACTACTATACCAAATTACATTAATATTGGCTTAGCCGTTTGGGAGTGAAAAGCAGCCATACATAACTATAGGTAGTATTGTATGTACACTGATAATGGCTGGATGGATGGATTTTTGCTATTCTTTCACGCAAAAACTACTTAGCTTTACCTAGAATAACAATAAGCTAAGTATAATTAATGAAGATATTGCATGAATTAAGTAAAATTTAAGGCATTATATAAAACACTTTTTAACCGGATTAATGGCGTATAATTTATATTTTACATTTTAACTCGACGTTTCGGTGTCTTTGCATACCCCGTGGTCACGAGCGACTGTTAAAATTTAAAATGTGTACCTATATACGCGATAAATCCGGTTAAAAAGTGTTTTATTTAATAGTCATACATAAAAGTCATCGCGAAAACTTAAGACAATATTAAAATTTAAGGCACTTTGGCACCCGATTTGTTTATAACGCTATGTGCCTTTGTAATGTACCTAATAGATAGCCTACCTACCTATGTTTGTGGTTAGTAGTTATACATATTATATGGGCGAAGATTCTTCATTTTTATTTTTGTTATTAAAGATAGTTAGGACCTTGGAGAAGAAAATAACCTACTCGAAATACTAATTCAATACAGACGAATATACCTACCTACCTATACTTTTTCACAAAACCTAGGTGAAACCAGGCCTGGCTCACTCCGCGCGGTACATCCGTTATTTACCTACAGCGAAGCGCTCCGCCGGCGGATTTCGAATGGGTCGTGTGTCACGCGCGCGCCCGTCGGGACGTTGTAGATACCTACCTACCTAATAGCACTCACAGTAATTCTATGATCGAGGTCGCAAATAGTATTTAAAAATGGACATAAAAAGAAACAAATATTCAATTAGATTATGTTTAGATTTGATTATGTTCAATTTAGCAAACAAAACATAGGTAGTATTACTAATTATTCGTCGTAACTTTTTTTTCATTTTGTACTTGAAACAATATTTTTTACAAAGATAGAATAACAGTAATACCTACATCGGTAGATGCTTAATTGCAAATAAGGAGATTAATTATTCTTCACTAGGCAGCAACCCTAACAGCGTAAGAAAAGATTAGAGGCATGCGATAGAAAGAGACAAAACTTCTAGGTATATAAATTTGCAGGAACGTAATGCTGTGCGAGCTGAATTCCACCGTATCGCGTCGTAGCAAGACTCGAATTTATTTAGAGCTTCTTGCGGAGTAATTCTTCTGTACCAACTATTACTTATTCTGTGGTGAAACTGCGGATCACTGCTTTGTTGTAACAGTTTTTGAAGTAATTCTGTCTGTTTATCTATCAGTAACGCTTTCACAGCTCAACTACTGAGTCAATTTTGACGAAATTTAGAATAAGGTAAGTTTTAACTTCAAGGGGGATATAATAATAGTATTTATCCAACTCTAATAAACGGTATCCACGCGGACGAAGTCGCGGGTCACAGCTAGTATAATAATAAGATTTAAATAATTAGCTTTAGATTATACAATTACAGAATGTCATATTTTATTAATTTGGATATTGCCATGAAAAAAAGAAACATATGGTCAGATAAAATTACTTATTAAACAAAATAGAATAAATTAATGAAATAAAATAAATTGAAAAAATTAAATTCGATGTCATGAGAGATTTGTCATTTAGAAAGTCACTTGTGTTATAATACAGTTTGCTTAATAGTAGGTTAGATAGTCTTTTCTTATATTAGGATAACGGCAAGTTTTTTATGTCAAAAGGAAGTTATAAATTTTAACAGCCATGCATACAATGTTTTTTTGGAAAATGCAAATTCTTTGAGCAGGTGTGTACAGCTTCAATGGAACACCATTTGCATACTACATACTGTAAAACAAAATAATACCGACAAGTATATTATTAAAACCATTCACACAAAAACTAGGTGCTATAAAAATTTGGTTCTGGTTTTGTATAATTTGGGGAAATTAAAACGATGATTAAGTAATTACCCTAACTGATACACCAAATATGTGGCCCCAAAATTGATATTTAAGTTATGCTTGTCTTAGAAAGACCAAATAGCTTCCTTTTAGGGAGCTTCTAGTGTGTAAGGGCATCTGGACGGCCACTTTAGCAGAACACTCGTCGACCGATCCATCACAAAGGTCACCAAATACTGTTGCTGAAAATATACAAATTATGATATCCTGGTAAAACGGTTAGTTTTTTTTTTACAGAAATTATCTTTTTGTTATAACCAACTGGCGTAGGTACATATTATTGTATCATTTAACTACAACTATTGTCGGACGGTACCTAATAATTACTTTAATATTGGTCTCTACGTACTACTTGCTACCGGTAAATTGCCCCTGATAGACCGTTTAAACAGTTAGGCTTATTGTTCAAATAATAGTTAATTGTAAATCAAACTTTATTGTATTTGTTAAATAATTGACGGTGAATGTTTAATTTTCAGTCCATCGAGTGTAGTGCACAGCCTTGATTGGGTTGATATTACATATATAACTATCGTTTTCATATAAAGTTTTCATCATCATCATCCATCATCCACAGCCTGTAGACGTCCACTGCTGGACATAGGCCTCCCCCAAGGTCTTCCACGTCGCTCGGTCCCGCGCCGCCCTCATCCGGCGTTTACCGGCGACTTTGACCATGTCGTCGGTCCATCGTGCGGGGGGCCTACCTACGCTGCGTCTCCCAGTACGTGGCCGCCACTCGAGAACTTTTCTGCCCAACTGGCCATCTGTTCTGCGAGCTATGTGCCCTGCCCATTGCCACTTCAGCTCTGCAATCCTTCTGGCTATGTCGGTGACATTGGTTCGCCTGCGAATCTCCTCATTCCTGATTCGATCCCGCAGGGAAACTCCAAGCATGGCCCTTTCCATTGCCCGCTGAGCGACTCTAAGCTAATTTATAAGGCCCATAGTTAGCGACCACGTCTCAGTGCCGTATGTCATCACTGGCAACACACACTGGTCAAAAACCTTTGTCTTCAGACACTGCGGTATTTGCGACGAGAAGATTTTACGGAGCTTCCCGAACGCTGCCCAGCCGAGTTGGATCCGACGATTGACCTCTTTCATACATCACCCATACAATTTATAGTGTTACGCGGAATTTTCACTATAAAGTACGTTGTTTGGTTGGTTTATCCGCGCAACTATCGACCCTGAAAGAATTCTGTTAAAATAGACAAACGTAGCCTATAGCCTTCCCAGTGACTAGCCTATGAAATGAGAAATAGCTGTTTCAAATCTGCTCTTTCAATCAAACAAACAAACCGTTCAGCTACCACTTTGGCGATGCGATGGGATAAACCTGTCTGCCTCAGACGCCACTGGGTGTGGGTTCGATTCCCGTACAGAACAAGAAAAAAAAAATGATCCGTGTCTGGGTGTTTATCTATTTATGTTTTTATATTCTAGGTCCCCCCCTAGTATCCCATAACACAAGCTATGCTTACTTTGGGGCCATGTAGTTGGTGTAACTGTCTGGGGATTCTAATTATTTATTTTTATTTTATTAAATTAGCATAGCCAGTTTTATTATCCAAAGGCAATTCTGATACAACTCCGATATCAGCTGATAAACTCTATCGAAAGGCAATAAGAAACTTAAAGAAAGTCAAGAAAATCTGCGAGCAACCACTAATTGAGTCGATACAGATACTTATCATAAAAACGTTCCGAAGATTTTCAACATGCTTACAATTTGTACTGTAAATACAGTCACGTGCTGTAACATGTATACACTTCGCAACTTATTCGTTTGTGATAAGGTTCAAATTACAATGAAAATGTATGCTTATTATTAGACTTGACTATTATTGAGTAAACCTATCCAATTACTAAAGTTGACAATCACCATTGTGATTGTTCGCTGGATCGTGAGCGCATACGACTGGAGAATATAAATCGTAGGTATTTGAGTTTTACCTGCTTTCCCTAGAGCATATTTTTTATTTATTAATGTATAATTGGAAAAATTCCATTTTTACTTACGGGAATATAAATTGAATTATTGTATTAATCTCAAATTTTGAGAACTGTATTTTACTTCCTTCTTTATCAGATTGATCGTGTATATTTTTTTTTAGTTTCGTCTTCTTAACTGACTCCGCAGTCTCTAATTTTGTTATAATAATATATGTGATAAACCCCGTTAAAAAGTTTTTTGTTGGATCGTGAAAACTTATGACAATATTACTATGTTTTTTTTTTATATTTAATCCATAATCTCATAGAGATGTTATAAAGAAAATGTAAGGATATAAAATTCTGGTGATGAGTACTTACGAAAATCCTATCTTGCCAAACATGCAAAGATTGAAAGACAAAAAATGAGAGATTTGCTGAGTTTTTAGTAACCGAGTTTAAATAAATGAGGAGAATCTCTATTCTACTATACTTTTTGTTTGCTTGATTTTTCGGGTTGATGTTTTTTTTTTATATTAGAAATCTGCTGCATGTCTACTTTAATTTTGAGCTAGATCTCATGAGTAGTTTTTGATTACTGTACGTTTATGGTGTTTTCCTTTTTTTTATCGATCGGTTGTGTTGGCGATAACGATAAGTTTCCGATATTAAGATGTTTGTATGACTTCATGGTAGCGGAAGTATGTTGGTAGTACTGTTAAAGAGGGCGCTAAATGCAATGAATGACTGACATTCGATTGCAGCGCCATAGGTTATATCTTGAAGTAGGGTGATGGCAAGTGAGAGATAGACGGTTAGGAAGGCTAGGCATGAGGACGTGTCTCAAACTGACGGTTGATATTAGCTCGGTATTAATTGGTTTTAGCGTTGTAATGGTAAAGTAATAACGGAACGTAACAGCGAATAAAGATTGTATTGTGAATAAGTCGGTATTATGACCAAGCCGACATTCTCAGGACTGAGTAACTGCCTTTATTTCTATCGTGTTTAATAAGCTTCATCGCTCATAGTTGGAAAATAGTCAATTGTAAAAGAAGTCGGTACAGCTATTCATCCATTGATTATTTATCTATACGTTCAATCACTTTCCTAAGGGAAGTCTTAAAAAATATTTATTTTAAAAACGTTTTTCTATTTATTGTGTGTTAATCTTTTGTTTTTTCTTATTCTTATCAACTCGAAGTCTGTTAGTATATTGGTATTAATGAGTAACTTAATAGTTATTAAATATCACCAAAACTTTTGAAGCAAGGACTTTGAAACAAACTGAACGAGAAGTGATTCAGGATTTAAATATGGGCTATATTCCAAAACATAAGTAATAGAAAGAACATTTTTACCAATTATTTGAGGGAGATATTCTGACTGAAACATTGCGAAAAAATTAATGTGGGTAAAAAGATACTTTACAAAATGATCACACCATAGCTAAATTTAAAAAAAGTATGTCGCTTGTATCGACATTGATCAAATCTCATTATTTTACATTTTAACTCGACGTTTTCAGATACCTTCGTCAAGAATAACTGAGGGGATAGCTGTCGAATTGACAGCAATCACCTCAGCTACTAACAAAAATACAACAAAAAATAAAAACTATAAAACAGCAATTAATATTATCCATCTCTTTCTTAATCTATAAATACTAGAACCAAAATTAGGTTCTAGTATTCGTGAATACAAAGCATATTACAATAGAAACAGCCACTTATGGTTTTATTGTGATAACTTTAATTCCGAAATAATTTCTTGATAATTATTTTAGCCTTACCTTACTCAAAGCTGCAAAATTGCAACTTTGACTGGAAGTTTCCTTGATAAGTGCATTTAATCAAACCTTTCAATATCAATATATTAAAATTAATCATAAAAATATACATATTTCTTGATACATAACTTTAGACAAAATTACATTGACTTGTAACCGAAAAGCTTCAATCAATAATAGCTATAACCCCATTAAGCGCTGAAATTTTAATTCAATTAAGTCGTAAATCTGCTGCCTTTCTAAATTATTTTGTGAGAAATTTAATTTGGTAAAATCAAAATAGAAATCGGTTGCCAAGGGCTTACCCTGAAACAAATTCTTAATCGCGGTAAGGGTAAAATTTTGGTACACAGGGTTATTAACAATTCATTTCACAATTGAGGAAGTACGAGTAACTACAGTGGACTAGCGCGGGCCGAGATGATGATGATGATGATGAGTAACTGCAATTTTTTTAGTCTTTAATATTTTAAGAAACACTGTAAATCATTGTTACTGGGTGAACAAATGAAGGCTTACTTACAGTACGTATTTAGCTTCTAACTTAGTTTTTATTTAAACTGTTGTAATAATAAATTATCTTCTTCCTGTTAATCTGTGTTCACTCTTATATCATACTCTGTAATACAGATACTAGAATCTCTCTACTCTGTGGTCATTACTAGCGTCAGACACATTGTAATTTCTATTAAATTATAGCTCTAATTTAACCGTAAGAATCCGTGTATTTCATTTTATATTATCAAACGAAAATATTCTGAAAAATCCCTTTCCTTTATAATTTTACTCATCATTAGAAATAGAAATAGAAATAAAGTTTATTATCTCAAAATACAAAAGTTTACAAACACAGAAAAATAATTAAACACAAGTTGAGACAATAGGCCATGCCTCAGCATAATGCTACTGGAAACAATTATTTCCAGACGCGCTGGTTTTCAGGCACAACCGTGGTACACTACATCAATATCGTTAACGTATTTTCATTAAGTCCATTCGAAGACATCGATTATTTAAATCTGTATTGTTTAAATGTACAATAAATAAAAAATAAAAAAAATACAATATTAACAAAATCTACAGAATTTACAAAACGAAATGTACAAAATCTACAAAAATACAATATCTACAGTTACATTGATATGCCCACTCCAAACTACATAATTTTGTTGACAATTGTGTAGGCAAGAACAAACTTGTTCAAGCATAAGACCTCTTTATAATTCAATTAAACATGTTGAAAATAAATATTATAAAAGTAATAACCCAAATACATATTAATATATTCCTTCTATAAAAATAAAAATAAATATAAATAGTAGGTACTAAATATTATAAATAACTATATTATGCTCCTTTTGTTCCCTTAAGAGTAAAGCTCGATATTTTATTTTGAAGGTGTGACAATTGTCTATATTTCGTAAGGGGGGTGGCAAGTCGTTCCAAATCTTTGCAGCTGCATACTTGGAGCTTAACCCTTAAATCATTAAGTTGAAGGCATATGAACATTTATATTTAATATGTTTTATATAATATTTCATAAGTTTGATTCTACCGTGACACAAATAATTAAAAGCAGCCATCAGTTAGACAGGATAATGAGTAAGTAATATTCAGGTAATGAGACTTCACTCTACCTGCACTGTGTGACCGTCACAACGTTTGCAATATTCAAACTTAGCATCAAAAATGCCGTCAGTTCTTATTCGTATACGCTGTCGGCAGCTGCACGAATGTACGAATTTTCGTCAGTTAAAGGCGTACACTTTTCGATATTTTCAAAGTTTTCAGAAACGAATTTTCGGGTCATTCAACATAACTATAAAATGACACCCGTTCGAATTAACAAATGCAAGGCATCAGGAAACCGATGATATAAAACATTAGGTGTGATATAAAACATTAAAAAGCAGATTTAATTGAATCTCTCTTTATAACCCTGTACAGGGTGACTGATGGATCACTTGCAAAATTCCAGGACGTGATAGTTTAAGATCATACAAGAAGTGAAAAAATTAATAAAAAAATAAATATTAATTATTTACCGAGTAAACTTCTCCGAAAGTTAAAGAATTTATTACGCAACGCATGGTTACATTAGCGTAATACAATAAATACTTAGCGGGTGGTGGTGTGCATGTGGCGGGAACACTGCTTTGTGCGTGTTGACTGAGGCAGCGCGTCGGAAAAAGTGTAGTATGGTCTCTATACCTATTTATTCATAGGGATATCTGGTGAGAAATGAAGTACCTAATTTTATTACACAATTATGATCAGAATCGAGTACAGAGTGCTCTCCTTCAGTATTGCAAATTTGCCACCAGTCACCCTGTATAATGAACGCTCCACCCCCTGATTCATATAAAGTTTACCCCTTTTCTACGTTAGGCGAATGATTCCAGTTTCTAAATCAGGGTGCTTTCGTCTTACTACTTATTTGATCGTCTCTTACCATCAGTTCAAGACAGCGGCCAAAGCGGGTTTTATAACCGACAAAATTGTCAAAAATTAAAAAAGGAATCTAAATATTCAAAGGTATGCGTTTAAAGTTAAAGAGTAATGTTCACGGTCAAAACAGTCTCTGACCTCTCAAACTACTTTTTTTAGGTATGTGAACGTATAAAGATGATATTGTCATTGAAATGCTGCCTGTTTATATCTAAACTATTTGTGAAAACTTGATTTAATTTCATAGAAGCGATACCGGGATTTTAATTTCAAGTGGATGAGACGTGTAGTCTATTGAGTAACTTGAGAGGGTAAAATATTAAAATCCTTGCTGCGGTTTCTAATATAAGTAAATGATTTGGAATTAACCGAAAATGAGCTAATTATTTGCCCTTGTTTTAATAAGTTTCATGAGTTGTAAAAAATCTGACAGGTCAGCTATTAACATTACTGAACATTACTTGTAAAGTAAGTTCAGCATATTTGACATTGGTTTTCTAAAAACTTTAAACCATCAATTTAGCTTAAACTAACAGGTACAAAGTCATTGAACTCACTAAAGTATCATCTTGTCCTTATATAGGTGGCTCAGGTTTCATTAAAGGCATAGTATCGATAGTTATGCCTTAAGCCAAAGTGCTTTGTGGCACAAAGCTAAATCAAATGTCATTTACACGATAGCTCTTAACACCGAATACCCTTTGACAAACCGAGATCGAGCTGGCTACTCTGGGTTTGTTTGGTGATTCAGCAATGCTAATCGAATAATTATTTCAGTGCTCGGTTGCGACAAGCTAAATTCATAAGCATGGTTTGTGGATGTTTGATTAGGTTAAAATTAAAAGTTTAATTCAATACTTTTTAGTAAATTTTAGGAAAAAGATTTATTATTGCATTTATACATTGTGGCGAAGTGATTTCTGTATATATCGATAGATATATCAGTTCAAATAATATTTAGGTGAATCGCTACAAGAATTTAGCCTAAATTCCCAAAAATTCAGACACCCAGCAACTAGCACTTTTCCGGCTTGGTTTAAGGCCTTCCTTCTCATCTCCCTTCTCATCCATTAGAAGGTAAGATTTTGAGGTTGTAAGTTAGGTGATGATGATAGCATTAAGTGTTTCATTAAAATAATTTATGATTAATTAGTAAAAAAGGCTCGTTGTCAATTTTCTAAATAGATTATTTCTGCGATTGAATTAAGCAGATCCCGACGACGATGGCGATGGCAAGGGAGTCATGGAGAGACCTTTGCCTAGCCGTGGGACAGAAGTTGCTTGTCTAGCCATTTTTATCCCACCAACAGTGATTCAATTTCCGATCTCATATCTTAATCCACTTTTTTTACATAACAACAAGCAGTCTGAATTTCGGTTATCATGGCGACGCTTCTAGATTTTACTTATTTTAATTTAAGATTTAGAAATGAGGTTTAATACTGAAATCCACTGTAGTTGAAAAGAGTCACATAGGGTAACCTATCCTAAGGGTTGTAGGTCCCGCAGATCGCAAGGGACAGATGGGACTGATCGGTGTTCTGAATCTTGGGGGATTCCTTTCTCCAGCTGTGGGCGTCTCCTGGCTAAAAATGATGACGATAATGAAAAGTCCTCATTCCGGTAAGAGGAAATGTTTTGGAATGTTGGTTCGCGTGAAAAAGTTAATTAACCGTCGCTGGGTGCTGCATCACTTTAATAGACTTACGTTGAAATGGGGGTGAAATATGGATTTTGCAAGAATCGTAATTTCAAAATGTGTTCTTTCATCGTCACGCTGACTACAAGCATAAATATTTAATTGGTTATTTATCTACCTTTTATTTAACACAATGATAGCAACAAAAGAATAACAATACAACATGATATCATACTTATTTTTATGGTAAAGCCTTCGAAGTTTGTATGCAAACATTTACGGAATGGCATCATTACATAGACGCACTTATAATTATATTTTTCAGTAATTTTTTACCGCTTAAGTATTGATTTTAGGTAAACTATGCATTAATGTCAGAGTGATGATATTACTTCTGATAAATCCTGACTACATGTATGCATGCTGTCACACTCTGTGATTTTCTTCATGCTTAGTGAATAATAATAATAATAATAAAAAAATAAAAAAATATTCTTAATAGATATAGCAGTTCCCAATACAAATAACATACAAAAAACAATCAACGAAAAATTTAATAAATACTTGGATTTAGCAATAGAATTACGACGACAATGGAGAGCAGAGACTGTACAAATAGTACCACTAGTGGCTTCATCAACAGGCATCATACCAAAACATTTTAGAACCAGTTTAGACACTTTAAATATACTACACCACCTTACTTATACCATTCAAAAATCTATTATAGCCCAAATTAAGTTTCTTAAAGAACTTGTGTTATGGATACTAGATAACTGATATACTTAAGATATATATAAACATACATATTGAATAAATACATTTTTTTATTAGAATGAACTTAAATAAACATATAAATATCCATGACTTGACGACTAATATCTGTGTTCATCACACAAAAATCCGCCGCCGCCGGGATTCGAACCCAGGACCTCTGGCATAGAAGGTAATGTATGTTACCGCTACACCAGCCGGTTGTCTAAAGGTAATTTAATTTAGGTAATTTTCATAAGATAATATGCGTCGTTTTAAGAGGGACGGTAGAGATTTTTAGACTACCGGTTTTTTTTTAATTTTACTTGTTTTCAAGCGCGCATTAATAAATTCATTTCGAAATACAATTCAAAATAATAACTTTGTGGTTAAATATAACAATAGGCAAAACTAAAATAGAACAAAAAAAAATTGTAAACATAATAAAAATATTTATTTCAATCATTAGTGAGCTAACTAAAAGGCAAACCTAATAACAAAAAAATAGTTTAAGCTAATCCAGAGTACCCACCTCGCGAGCTGTCTGGGCCCAGTAAAAAATCATCAAAAAATATGTTTTGGGTTGAACCTTATGAAGAAACGAAATGTTGTAAACAAGTCTATAATAGTCAATTTTCGTCTAAGTATCAATTCAGAATCATTCCAACTTCAAAATTTCAAATTTCCACAAACAATTCCGCCAACAACACAAATTATATTTCGCCGCTTCATTCTTCAGATATTCTTACCAGGTAGTCCCCCTAACCTACAAGGCAGCGTTCGCAAATATTTAGAGGAAGTAAAACAATAAAAAGTACTATAATTGATAAATTAAGAGTAGTTTTTTGACTTAAATCGACCACGCGGCACACTAGCGCCGTGCCGCCGTGACCACGTGGCACACTGGCGCCAACGTTACCTGGATCCGCCACTTCATCGTAAGCCTCATTCCTTTTTCTTGCGAGGCAGCGTTTAGTCGAGTAGTTTATATTTATTTAATTTCTTAGGTCGAGTAACGTTGGATTAGGAACAAAAGAATCGAACAATGCCGAAAAGAACAAATGAAGAAAAGATCAAAAGATATAAAAAGAAGCTTAGAAAACTAGAAGGCAAGAATACAACTAGAAGAATTATCCTCTCGGACTCGGAAACTTCGGATGAACCACAAGGTAAGCATTTAAAACACACTTGTACCTACTTTCCGCTTGGGAGTTGGCGAAGTCCAACACGATAGCACATGAATTTCGTACGAGGCCCGGGGGTTGGCATTGTCCAACACGACGGCAAAGATAATTTTATAAGCTTGGGGGTTGGCTCCGTCCAACACGATAGCTAATGGCCTTACCCACTCCGAAGCCTGGGGGTTGGCATTGTCCAACACGATGGCAAAGATAATTTTATAAGCTTGGGGGTTGGCTCCGTCCAACACGATAGCTAATGGCCTTACCCACTCCGAAGCCTGGGGGTTGGCATTGTCCAACACGATGGCAAAGATAATTTTATAAGCTTGGGGGTTGGCACCGTCCAACACGATAGCTAATGGCCTCACTTACCCCAAAAGCCTGGGGGTTGGCATTGTCCAACATGAGTACAAAGATTAATTTCTACGAGCTTGAAGGTTAACGAAACCTAACACAATAGCTAAACATTGGAGAACTGGCAGTTAATAGTATTCATTCTAACAAACCTATCTGTTTAATGCGTTTAGAATATTTAAACACCAAAAAGTATTAGAAATAATCTGTAATTTATATTTTCATAATATCTGAAACATTTTATTATATTGTCACCAGATTTGGAAACTACAGAAGCCCCGTTGGAGGTCCCGCAAGAGGAAACCTTTTTAGATGAATTTTCTGAAAATGAGGCGTCAAACGAACAGGTAGACTTACCCATAGAATTTTCCGACATAGATCCATCTATCTTAGAAGCGCTGGGCGACGACAATGTCGAAGACCCTGAATTCGGAGAAAAAATTCATGAAGACCTGTTAAAGCGCTGGCTACCCCTTGTTAAAAAAGGTCTCCCAAAAGAAACAAAAGAAAAACTTTTAAAGGAGTACTTGGTACCGGAAAATTTTAAGTTATTGCAAGCTCCGTCCCTCAATCCGGAACTGGCTACAGCCTTAGCCGAACATGTCAAATCAAGAGACAAAAAACTACGTAAAAACCAACAACAACTAAGCTCGGGAATAAGTGCTGCAAATCGAGCATTACAAATACTTTTACAAGATGGAGACAAAATAGAAGCTGTAAAACATTTGAGTAATTGCTGCAGAGTCTTACTAGACTTACACGCACTAGAAACAAAATGGCGTCGCATAATAGTCACAACATCTTTAGATAAGTCATTCTATCAAATCGTACAAGACTCCGAGCGGGATGACACATTATTTGGTGCAGATCTATTTGAGAAAATAAAAATGTCAAAGAACTCAGAAAAGTTAGGATTTCAGTTCAAAAAGCTCCCTGCCAAAAAATCCAATTGCCAACCTGCAACGAAAAACCAGGGAAACGGTTACAGACCTCGTCTTTCAAGCAACAGGGGGGGGCGAGGAGGATACAAGAGAACCCCTGCACCTCCACCGAGGCGGTACCCGCCAGCCAGCTCGAGAGCGTGGCCACCGCCGCCGCCTCCGCCGCCGGCATAACCGAGCACGAGCCGGAGCCGTGCCCCCACGCATCAATAGAACAGGTACATGCAGGCCGCATTCAGTATTTTTATTCTTGTTGGTGCAAAATTACTAAAAACCCCTTTAGTTCTCAAGTGGATTAAAGAAGGATATTCTATTCCTTTTATAACAACTGTGACACAGTCCTTTGTTTCTCAAAATAATTTCTCATCTTTAAAAGAAAAACATTTAATGCAAAAAGAAATACAAAAATTATTACAGCTTGGTGCTATTTCTCAATGCAAACCGACAAAAGATCAATTTATCTCAAAAATCTTTCTAGCAAATAAACCGAATGGAGATAAGAGATTCATTTTAAATTTAAAATCTCTAAATAAATTTATCGAAAAACGTCATTTTAAAATGGAAGACCACAGGACTGCATCACGGTTGATAAATAAAAACAGTTATCTAGCCACTGTCGATCTCAAAGAAGCTTATCTTTTACTTCCGGTTCATACAAACTCACGAAAATACCTTCGCTTTCAATTTATAAACGAAAACGATCAGCTTACCACATATGAATTTAATGCAGTACCCTACGGCTTATGCACGGCTCCGCGAGTGTTCACGAAAGTCATGAAAGAAGCTATAACGTATCTCAGATCGCGTGGACATAGGTCAGTAATATATTTGGACGACTACTTATGTATCGGAGACGATTACAATGAATGTCATTACAATGTCAATGAAACTATCAAGTTACTAACTTGTCTAGGATTTATAATTAACTATTGTAAAAGTTCAATTGTACCAAAGCAACAGTGTAAATTTTTAGGTTTTATTTATAATTCTATAGATATGTCTTTGTCACTTCCGCCTGAGAAACGCAAAAATATTTATCACTTAGTTAAAACTTATTGTAATTTACCTTTCTGTTCCATACGTGACTTTGCAAAACTAATAGGAGTATTGGTTTCGGCGTGCCCCGCCGCTAAATATGGGGGGGCACATACTAAAGTATTAGAAAGACAAAAATATGTTTTACTTCAATAATACAACAATTATGAAACCAAAATAAAATTACCCGAATCTATTTTAGAAGATTTAAAGTGGTGGTTACATAACGTGCATACAATGTATAATGATAATTTAGGTTCAAATACGTTTGAAATGGAAATATTCACAGATGCATCGCGGACGGGTTGGGGTGCATTTTATAATAATACCCGCGTAAACGGCGGCTGGAAAAAAGATGAACAATTACACCATATTAATTATCTAGAATTGTTAGCCGTATTCCTAGCTCTTAAATGGTTTGCAAAGTCGCGTCGTGATTGTTCTATTTTACTTAGAATTGATAACACTACGGCTATAAGTTACATAAACCGTATGGGTAGCATTCAGTACCCTCACCTAAATAAATTAGCGCGAAACATCTGGCAGTGGTGCGAGACGCGTAATTTATGGCTTTATGCTTCATATATTAATACTTGTGACAATGTTGAAGCGGACCAAGAGTCCAGGAGGGTAAATCCCGATATAGAATGGAATTTATCGGACAACGCTTTTTTATCTATAGTTTGTAAACTTGGTCAACCAAATATCGACTTATTCGCATCTCGCACCAATGCGAAGTGTAAAAATTACGTTTCGTGGAAGCCTGACCCAGACGCCATAGCCGTAGATGCATTTACTATCGATTGGAGTGATAAATATTTTTACGCGTTTCCTCCGTTCTCGTTAATAACTAAGTGCTTACAAAAAATAATACAAGAACAAGCTTGTGGCATATTTGTATTTCCTTACTGGCCTTCACAGCCATGGTTTCCGCTATTAAAACGTATTTTAGCGTCTGAAGTTATATTGTTCAAGCCTGATAATAGAATATTAGTTTCTTGTTATAGAGAACACCACCCGCTGCACCACCACCTTACCCTGGGAGCTGCGAAGCTCTCCGGGTAGCCTTCGCCAGAAAAAACATTCCTCCCGAGTCATGGGACCTCATGCTGGCTTCTCTCACAGAAAATACACGGAAACAGTATAATGTATGTTACAAACTTTGGTGGTAATTCTGTTACAATAACGAGTTGTGTCCTTATGAAGCGCCTGTGCAGTCTGTAATAAAATTTTTAACAGTTGAATTCAATAGAGGTATTGGTTTCAGCTCATTAAATAGTCATCGCTCAGCTCTCTCTTTGTTGTTGGGTAATAAATTAGGATATGACGAATACATTAAACGGTTGTTAAAAGGTGTGTATAAGAAAAAACCTTGTATGCCTAAATATAATCATACTTGGAACCCTCAGTTGGTTCTTAATCATTTATCTAAAGCATTTCCTAACTTGAATCAACCTTTGCCGTTATTGACCAAAAAACTAGTAACCTTATTAGCAATCTGTACAGCGCAAAGAGTTCAAACTCTTTCCCTCATTAAACTTTCTGACATTCATTACAGCTCAGAAGGAATTAAAATTCTTATATCAAATAACATAAAAACTTCAGGCCCGGGCAAAGAACAGCCTATCTTGTGGCTACCTTATTTCAAAGACAACCCATCTATATGCCCAGCAACCACTATATTAGACTACATTAAAATGACATCCAGTTTTAGAACCGCAGAACTTAATTTCCTAATTTTAACTTTCAAAAAACCATTTAAGGTTGCGTCATCACAGACAATAAGTCGGTGGATTAAAAATATATTGGCGGAAAGTGGCATAGACGTAACTATATTTAGTGCTCACAGCACTCGGCACGCATCTACATCAGCGGCTAGCGCTGCAGGTGTAGGGATAGATGTAATAAGAAAAGCCGCAGGGTGGACCCAAAACTCTGAGACATTTGCAAAATTTTATCAAAGACCAATTATAAGCCCTAATAATTTTGCAGAATCTGTTTGTTTAGCAAAATGACTAAAATTGAGTAAGCAAAGATAATAATTATTACTATGGTCATATCATTATAAGTTTTGTTTTGTTGTATGATTTAATTCTGATAGTATGACACTGTCTATTATTCGTGGTGCGAGATAATTGTTGAAATATGTTTAAGTTGATTATGTTTAAGTCAATTATGTTTAAGTTGATCTACTGAAATAAATAAATATTGATTAAACCTGAATTTAATTTCAAAACATTTCTCTCTCTGAACAACTACCTGGTAAGAATATCTGAAGAATGAAGCGGCGAAATATAATCAATAATCAAACGAACTTACCTTAAGTGAAGTTCGATTATGATTATATGAGCCGCTTCATTCGAAGATATTAACTTCCCGCCCACCCACTTACCTTAATATCTTCTGAAAATGTTTTGAAACATATCTAAGGTACCTATCTCTAAAAGAATGAGGCTTACGATGAAGTGGCGGATCCAGGTAACGTTGGCGCCAGTGTGCCACGTGGTCACGGCGGCACGGCGCTAGTGTGCCGCGTGGTCGATTTAAGTCAAA
Organism: Stenoptilia bipunctidactyla; assembly: GCA_944452665.1. Classification (NCBI taxonomy): domain Eukaryota; kingdom Metazoa; phylum Arthropoda; class Insecta; order Lepidoptera; family Pterophoridae; genus Stenoptilia; species Stenoptilia bipunctidactyla. Next base: position 5,638,334 of record OX101726.1, on the reverse strand, counting down.
AAACTACTCTTAATTTATCAATTATAGTACTTTTTATTGTTTTACTTCCTCTAAATATTTGCGAACGCTGCCTTGTAGGTTAGGGGGACTACCTGGTAAGAATATCTTCGAATGAAGCGGCTCATATAATCATAATCGAACTTCACTTAAGGTAAGTTCGTTTGATTATTGATTATTACCATATCCGGCGATGACAAACAAATTACGTAGATACTGTTATCAAGATCTTATTTCATTTCCATGCCGTTGTGCCTTATTACGGGAACGCGTATTCCGTAACGCGATTAAGAGGTGAGTTTCCGCGTGGGGTCGTCGTGGAGGCGGCCTACCCCACGTCCTTACGTTATGTGATTTCTCTATTAATGTCTTCATACGGTCCAATAATTACCGGAGCTCGCCTGTTTCAATAAGCTCAACAGTCTTTACTGTTTGTTATCACGCAAACCTTGTATGCGATTCATATTAGACCCATAAATAATGGCAAACAAGGATATTTATCGTGATTGGAGGGTAAAGTCGGTGGATTCGTTTTGTTTATAGACTCGATATCAAAGACAGTTTGACTGCTTTTGATGCGCGGCTTACATATCGCTTATTTAAATTGGAAAACATGTATTTAGATCAGATTTAGAACGCATTTAGGTGTACTATATTACTTTTTATGAATAATAATTTAACACGTAATCAAACCTTATTAATGGAAGAAATTAATGGAAGATATTAATGGAATAAAATATTCCCAAGCTTTCTTTAAGATTTGCTTAGTAGATTTAAGTATTTCTTTGAAACGGCACCAACGTAGTAAGTAGGTACGGGAATAAAAAAATAATTATAATACCAAACAATTTATTATTATTATTTCGTACATTAAATCCTCCTCAAAGTCGTAATATTTTGTAGTTAGTAGTTATACGTACGTAAAGAAAAATTATTAAGATATTGAAATGAATCTACCATCTTTTTAGAGTGTTGAGCTTCCGAGGAAAAGCAGCAAAAAACTTATTTATCTTTTAATCTTTTTTTAAAGTTTATACCCAGGGTTTTTCATCGTCCTTGTATTTTGGCATCCAGGTCACCCAAACAACACAACATCTCGAATAGTATATTATGTAACAAGTGAGCGAAGTTGCTAATTACAGTCGAGGCTGTGATTTGAGCCCGAGCCGCAGGCGAGGGCTTAATAATGAGCCGAGACTTATTGTAAATTGTGAATAATTTGTTTGATATACAATTTTGTTTAACTAATATAAGGCGTAAACATTTAAAAATGTATATGGATTTGAAGTGGTATAAAACCTCTTTGTTGTTTCTGAAAAAATTTAATGTATAACCCGGATCAATAAAATATGCTCTGTTTACTCGCATTTAATTTGCACAAATGTACAATTCAACTTTGTAGGATTCATTATATTATGCACTAGGGTATAATATATTATGCACGCGTGACTTATAGCCCAGTTTATAGTTCTAAATTCAATAGAATTAGGCTCATTTTACGAGCAAGTGTGTTGAAAATTTATTTATCATTGCAAATATGAATTTTTTTTTCAGTTTCAAACTAATTGTTGAACTTTTTAACAGCGGCGCACTCGTAAAGCGGTTGCTTTTTCGGTTGTTCAGCGTTCCAAGTATTTTAATTTCAGAATCAACGTACAAGAACCTCTATTCTGGGCTTTTAGAAAATATACCTATGTATAAAATCATGATAGACATTTTTATTGACTTGTCAATAAAAATCCGCCTAGGAAATAATCATGATAAGTGCACAGGCGTGCGGGATATAAATAACGTAAACTCGTCGATATATTAAGTAATCGGTCACTAACGAGTATTTTACTATAAATAAATAAGTAAATATTTCTGACACTCACACAACATTATCGAGCCTAAATTAAGTTTCTTAAAGAACTTGTGTTATGGATACTAGATAACTGATATATTTAAGAAATATATAAACATACATATTGAATAAATACATATTTTTTATTAGAATAAACTTAAATAAACATATAAACATCCATGACTTGACGGCTAATATCTGTGTGTTCATCACACAAATATCCGCCGCCGCCGGGATTCGAACCCAGGACCTCTGGCATAGAAGGCAATGTATGTTACCGCTACACCAGCCGGTCGTCAAAAACTATGGCAACACTATTCAAAAGTTTTTATTACGTATATAAGACCGATAAACAACTACCGGTTCCATCTGATGGTAAGTGCCATCCGGACCCAAGCACAGCATAAACCGGAGATGCTAGTTATGATTTATGAGTTATCAACCCTAGGCTGGTCCTAGTTTATGGGTCAAAAGGTTTATGGCGTGAGGTTATGTATGTATGTATGATAGGGCACGCAAATATTCAAGATTTAACTGAATATTAATAAAATAGAAGAATCAATAGATGCTACGAAACAAAAGCTGTTTTAAGAGCGTTATTATGAATTCGTTTTTACTAATTTATCGTAATAGACCTATAATCCGAAGTACGTATAAATACTATAGTTAATAATCAACAAATGCAGAGCATTAAAAAAACCGACTTCACGTCAAAACTATGGCCGACTAATAATGTCATCCACGTAAACATTCTCCGAAATCATACATATTGTCTCAAAAATTTTTAATTTTCAATGAAGTACTCAACCGATTTCGATGAAATTTATATGGGACCATATATGAAGTATCCTCTATCATATGAATTGAGAATAAATAATTTTTAAAATCGATTCATAATTATCCGAGATATCGTGTACCTAACAAATAAAACATACAGACGAATTGAGAACCTCCTCCTTTTTTGGAAGTCGGTTGACTGCACACTATCACTATGCCAAATTTCATCGAAATTTCATGAGAACCTTGATTGAAGAACAAACATCCATACTTCTATCCATCTATCCAAACTTTCATAGTTATAATATAAGGAACGTAATGGTGCGTACAGATTGCTAGTAATGCAACTAGTAATGTAACATTCCGCGCAAGTTGCGTATTTGGACGTGTGGTGCGTAGAATGTAATAAAACTTGTAATAAAACTTGTAATTACATTACAAGTTCCATTACAGCAATCTGTACGCACCATAAGATAGTATGATTTTACCTTTCAAACCTATTAGATTTATTTAAAACATTTGTAGGTAATTGAACTGACTGTTTCATTCCCATGAATGAAACACTAGAATGTAGCTTTTATAGTTGCTAAAATAGAAAAGACTACAACTGTCCAGCCAGACGAGATCCTAAAATGTTTATTAGATATTTATCTAATGATCATTTTTATCGACGTGTCAAGAGAAATAGTAATAAAAGTAAGCTACAACAGATCAGCGAGATCGTAGCGTTATAATGTCATTGACCTTATAACGTTATTATCATAACATCAGTACAAGCAAAGCAGTATGTCTTTCAGTACTTTACAGAAAACATTACCCGGAGTGCACGACTGTTCTCCATGAATTAATCCTTCACGGTTATACCATATTTCCGGGCGTAAGCAGGGTAGTCCATTAGGCTGTGTAAGGTATGTTAAAAAGGCATACCAAACATTTTGACGGCTCGTTTTGGATACCAATTGCATTGGGGAACAAACTAGTATGCCACCTTTGTTTCTACGTCTATCTCTACTTCTATCTATATCTAATATTCTTTGCCTAATGTATTAATTAGCTAATCGGCTATAATAGTAGACTTCGCAAAGTCACTAACTCGTTCATGGAACAATGTTCAACACGCTTATACATATAATAAAGTTCCTTAAAATATTGTAGATTAACCCTTCGATAGATTAAAGTGGCGACCTCTTACCTCTAGGCTTACCTCCTGGCACTACAACAGTCTCTCTCCGCCATTTTAATGCCTCCAAAGGTAATGTTTCCAAATTGGAATAGACCCCAACGTAGCTAATATTATGCTGGTATCGATAAAAATATCGAAAAATTACAAAATTAAATTACAATGCTTAATTAATGGCGCACAAAAATGTTAGTTTTATGTAAATGGCAACCGCCATGCTAGGTCTTCTTTACATTTCACCATTTTTAATATTTTTTTACTGTCAGAAATTTCATTGTCATTCAATTCCTCCTTACTTTAATATATCCTTGCTCTCACATTCTAGCCCCAGATACAAAGAAACGGAAACATATCGTTTGTCAAACGTGACATCAGATGGTTTTATAACCTCTGGTGTTCTGCCTACCCCATTAGGGATACAGGTGTGAAGTAATGAGATTAAAGTAAATAAATAAAATTCCTGGCTGTAAACTGTTATTGTATATTATTAAAGGATGATTGCTGTTAACTTTGCCACTTCTTCTCAACGGATCGACTTTCCGAAGTAATGGTAGATTCAGTTCAATTTGTAAATAATTTGACCTGTTTCAATTGTATTTACGGACCTACGAAATAAAGTTTTTGAACTATTGACTTCAATAACCATTTACTTTCAAACTCATGGTAGGTATGGTGTAAAACAAGTTCTGGTAGAAAAGTTGTACAGCCAACACGTGGTGAATCAACATTTAAAATTATAATTTTGATTAAAAAGCAATGAATCCAGGCTTTTTTTAAACTAAATCAAAATTCTATTCATATAAGGAGGGCGATTTAAGCCTGGATTTTAACCTTCTTTAAAAATTCAAGGTCAAATATATTACAGAATTGGCTCTTTACTTTCTACGAATCAATCAAAGTTTTTACAGATTTATATCATGGGTGATGAGAACAATGAGGTTGAGGAATGAGGTTGAGGTGTCAAAATATTCAAGGAAGTAAAAAGGAAATTGGTTTGCTACTGCAAAGGATGTTGCATGAGCACAAATAACTTTAAAACTTCACTGGAATTAATGCCAAGTAAAAACTATGATTTCCCGTTAAAAAGTTTTACTGTATTTATTATTTGTTTCCACAAAACCCGGGTGATACAACGGTGCACTGCTATGTTATTATAGGTTTTGTAAGTATTTATTTAATTGCTTACCCTTCAATGTACATATTCACAAAAAAGAAAAAATAAGAAAAACAAAACAATGCGAGAATAGGCAATCTATACCAGACAACCTGTCTGTTTATCTGTAACGCTTTCACAGTTAAACTACTGAATAGATTTTGAAGAAATTTTGTATGTCATGTCATGATAAAATTATTTTGAGTTCATGACCGATTCTTTAAAGGAAAAAATATATTAAATATTTATATTATTACATTACTGAACTGAATCCGTTTTCAGTTAAAGCCTTTCAAAATAGGTTATTAAATCCTGGTCAGCACAAGGATTCAGGGTATAACTGTTAAGACATTTTTAGAACGTTTCATAGGTACTAAGGTTATGTTTCCTACCAAAATAATTTATTATATGAAGGGTCTTCTCAAAGATATGGTATTTTTTGTTAGTAAAATTAGTTTGGTTTACATCTCACCAGATTAAAGTCACACATTTTACGTTTAAAGACTTTCTTGATATAAGAGAGCGTCAATAGCTTATCCAACCTCCCCTAAAAGATGGGTTATCAGAATCCATTATTCATTGTTTATTATGCGATTTTTACTCACAATTATTGTCGGAGGTGTCCGACTAGTTTCGAACTCTTATGGAGTTCTTCATTGGGCGTGAGTGCAGGTTGCGGCTGCGCCTTGCCTCGCACTGCCTCGTCCGCCTAAGCTAGTCAGATACCTCTGACAACAATTGTTAGAAATAAAACTGCGTAATACACAATAATTTATATGACTCACACACAAAACAATTTTAAAGTTAAGACTCCATTATTTTTCCAATGCTACTGGTACTTTTTGACATTTACGTATTCATACAACAAAACAAACAAAACAATTCCTTTGCCTTTATTAGTACCTACCTCTAGACTACATAGGTCAAAAATCTTAAGCTCCAATAAAGACGTTCTATCATTCCCCACCTTTCTATTAAGTTCTTGTTTGCCAAGTCCTCGGTAATGGACAGTCTGGTCAGATTTCCCAGGGTGACCGAAAGAAAATCGATCAAGTCCACCCAGCAATAGGTAACTATTTACTTTGTGTAATTGAAATCAAACTGCATTGCACTAATTAATTGAATACTCTATTTTACCCTGGCTAAATTTAGTTATTTATTAGTTAAACAATGAACATAGTAGTTTCGATGTTATCACAATTTGTTGGTAATACTTAAATCTCGAAATAAAATCAACTATCACAAACAGGAATCAATTTTACAGGTTATATTATCATAAAATACAAAGTTTAATAATTCAACATTTTAAGTATAGTTTATATTTATGATAAGTATTTTTAGTATAATAGTTTGCTTACATCATTTTTTATCAAATTCGACAATTTCGTGTATCTAAGCATTTTGTGTTTTTGCATATAAAATTTTAAAATCTCATGGCATAGTTATGACGATTATGTCATAAAATCAAAAAATCTGGTAAAAAGATTTTGTTTGATATATCCACCTACTGTATCGTAAGAAGTAATACAATATTAAATCTTCAGCATCACTTCCTAAAAGGAGAAATGGAGAGCAAACGTCGTGTTTAATTTTTACACAAAGACACGCAATCAATTTAATTTCCGTTATTTAGTTATCACATGAAAATGTCCAGAATTAATTATTGTTGTTTAATGAGACCTATTTTTTCAGATTCGTAATTACCAATTTAATATGTATCCGCCATTCCCTCTTACAAATATCCCAGACATAAATAATTACAGAACGATAACCTCATTATATTTATTAGAGACGAGCTTTTTCCCGCAACTTCGTACGCGCAAAAACATAAAAGTCTTATTTTTCCCGACCCCGTGGAAACTTCGGGAATTTCTTCCATAATAAAACCAGACATACATTGAAGAACCTTTATACCTATTATCACATCCGTGCACTCCAGGAATAAGATTTTTACATACAAACTAAAACATCATATATTTTCCGTTTCCGTGGGAATTTTGGGAATTTCTTTCATAACACAACCAGCCACTCATTGAAGAACCTTTGTGCCAAATATAATATTCGTGCACTCAAGGAATAAGATTTTTCATACAAACTAAAAAGTCCAATAATTCCCGTTCCCGTGGGAATTTCGGGAATTCCTTCCTTAGTGCACCCCTACATCCCCTAAAGAATGTATATTCCAAATTTCAGGCCTCTACGCCCAGTAGTTACGGCTGTACGTTGTCTGTCAGTCACTCAGTCAGTAACGGAACAGTTTTATATTGATTGATTAACCATCACAGTTATTATCGAAATAAGAGGTACTTAGTCCCTTATCAGAATCATTCGTAGCATTAGATTTAGTTTTATCTGTGTTCGAAAGTGAAAATCACTTTGTTTGTCGTAAGTAATGATCCTTAAATGCCTCATTAGTGTTTTTTATTGGATGGTTGCGTGTGTAATATCCTTTGATCGTGTAGATAATGTCAGAAAGTTATTTTACGGTCGGGAAATGTTTGCTCCCTAAAGTTGAAGTTACAAAGTGCTTGGAGGGTTGGCTTAGTGATCCCGGTTACTGTATACTTGCGAACAGTGGTCATTAATATTAAATAATTTCTTCATAGAGATAATAGCTGTTCAAAGGAATAAATATTTGTATATGAAACTTAGTCGTTGTGGCGCCGTGTTTACTGTGCATATCAAACGATATCGCAGGTTAAGCGCGCAAGGCGCGGCCGGTATTAGGATGGGTGACCGTCGATTATTTATTTCTCACGACGATTTCCGTGCTTCGGAAGTTTAAGGTTTGTCAGAAGCCATTTCGGCACCCTGAAAATTCTGACATCCACCAACCAGCACTCGGCTATATATACCTGTATTATAAACGTGAATGTTCGTGTGGAAAGATCATTCGATGTTTGTAAAGGTAAGGTTTAATATCAAATCTGGTACCTATATAAAATGCTACTTCGATTCCTACTCAAACGGGGTCTCATCATCATCATCACAACTTTTTTTAATGAGCCCACTGCAGGGCATGAGTCTTTCGCCTGGGTGACGAGGAGGTATAGGTCATTATCCACCAAGCTGGCCCAGTGCGGGGTGGTGGATGTCAGAACTTTCAGGGCGCCGAAAGTAGCTTCTGGCAAACCATTAGTATACAGCACCCGTGACCAACTGCTTAACGTGCCTCCGAAACATGGAATTCATCGTGAGAAATGACGTTCCTTAACCTGTGATATATGAAATACACATACACAGTAACCACGGCGCCACGACTACTTCAAAGCTTAGTAAATATAAAATTTCCTGATTTTGTTCACGTCTTTTCCCTAAAAAGTTACTATTTTACATGGTCCAATTTAAATCGAAAATCCGACCCACGGTTGTCAAGGTGATGAAAGGTAACAAAGCAGTCACCGCTAACGAGAGACCGGCGCGGCGCGGGCGGCGGGTCGTGGCGCGGCGTGGTGTCGGTTCGAACTCCGAACACCAGCGGTCAGTCGTGCGGTTTGACCTACGCGAATTTTCCCGTATTTATTCACAGGGTTGTCACTTCAGTATTTCACTATGTTTTTTTAGATACTTGATTATCTTGACTAAGATAATTCTAATAAGTATAAGTATAAGTAATAAGTTAATTCAAGAAAAATATCCCAAGGTCAAGTAGTACTTATAAAAATGTAGTAAAAAAGATAATATTTTTAAAATTTTGCATTTGCGTTGATTTTATCGGCGGCATCGGTGTCTTTGAATCAGTTTGTATTTTCAACCGACTTCCAAAAAAGGAGGAGGTTCTCAATTCGTCAGTTTGTTTTTGTGTCTTTGTTGCACGATATTTCGAACAATTATGAATTGATTTTGAAAATTCTTGTTTCATATAATAGAGTCATAGTTGGTCCCATATAAATTTCATCGAAATCGGTGGAGTACTTCACTGAAAATTTCAAAAAAAAATTTTTTTACGTGGATGACATTATAACTCAGCCAAAGTTTTAACGTGAAAGCGGTTTTTTTAATACTCTGCATTCGTTGATTATATATCACAAATATCAGCGGTGACGTCACACTTCACAGTACGTGTTAAAAAGTCGGCACGCTTAGATTCAATACGAATCATGGCAGTTGCGTCATCTATGTAGATATATGTCTGTGACTAAGCCCGCGTTTGTCCTCAATCTCACCAGATGGCTAGTAAAGATTAGGGTCTAAGATAGAAGGACATGGGCTTAGAAAATAAGCCAGCTCTTAATAAATTATTGCCGGAACACATCTCCGCCTGAGCGATAATATTTGGCGGCAGAATTTATATGAACTGTGGTCGCTAGCCAGGTGGTACATGATGGGATCCTACCACCAAGCGGGGGTAACTCGGATTAGTCGCTTTTTACAACACGCTTCTCCAGAGTCGTTTCAGAGTCGATTCTAATGGTGCGTACACATTGCTAGTAATGAAACTTGTAATGTAACATTCTGCGCACGTTGCGTATTTGGACGTGTAGTAGTGCGCAGAATGTTACATTACAAGTTCCATAACAGCAATCTGTATGCACCATTAGCCCACCCTACGCGGACAAATCTTGGCGGAGATTAAAGAGTGTTTTAAATTATTCTAACCAAGATCAAGAAGTATTTTTACTAGGCGAATCGAAATTCATTTAAAAGTAGAGAGAGGTAATTCGTAATTGTACTGTTTGTTATCCAGCATTTTTATTTGTATTTCGTAGGAAAATGTAGGAACGTTATTTCGGTATTTGTCATGCTCTTCATTTGTTTCGTTTGCGAAGAACATGTGTGAAGACTAAAAAAATATACAATTCACGCATACTTACTGTTTTATTTTTGTGAGGAACTTAAAAATATGATAACTTTAATAGAACATGACGTGCTAAAACAAACAAGTTTAACTTATGAAAATCTCTAAATTAACTTATAAAAATGATAGAACTAGATTTCAAAATCGAAGGTATGGTGAAAGCAAGATGCTAAACTAAGATTCTTTAGTATAACTATAAAAGCTTATACAGGGTGACTGGTGGGTCACTTTCAAAATTCCAGAACGTAATTGTTTTGATTATACATGAAAAGAAAAAATAAATTTTAATTATTTACTAAGTAAACTTCTCCGAAAGTACAAGAATTTATTACGCAACGCATGGTCACATTAGCGTAATACAATAAATACTTAGCGGGTGGTGGTGTGCGTGTTGACTGAGGCAGCACATCAGGAAAAGTGTAGTAAGGTCTCTTTCTTTATTCATAGGGATTTTTGGTGAAAAATTAAGTAGGTACCTAATCTTTATATAATTATGATCAGAATCGAGTATAGAGTGCTCTCTTTCAGTATTGCAAATTTGTCACCAGTCACCCTGTATTATACATAAATACTATTGAATGAAACTAAGGAATATCAGCCAGACTCAGAACACAAAGTAAGCTCCGCGCAGCCCGTCATAATATACCAAACTGGTCAAAAGTAACTTATATGCAGCCCTTGTTGACAACCCTGATTAGCGAGTCAGTCAGTCAGTGAGGCAGCAACTAGAAGTAAGTATGAAAAGCCATGTAACCATAGCACGGGGCTAAGCTAGGGCTGGCAGCGGCCGGTGTTTGCCACAATTTGCAATTAATTACTGCACGCCCCGCTAAATGCGGTAAGCCCACGCGTTTGTCCGAGCGTCAAATATTAATATGAAATGTTAGTTAAATTTTATTTCGTTGGAATCGGCCTTTGATGAAAATTGATGGATAATATTTTAATGGAATATGTAATCATTGTATTTTTTTATTATTGTTGTCTAAGCTCAATCTCACCTGGTAAGTGAGGATGAAGTTAAAGATGAAAGCATGCGAACTTAGGAAAGATCTAATATTGTCTTAAGTTTTCGCGATTCATACTATTAAATAAAACACTTTTTAACCGGATTTATCCGGTCACGAGCGACTGACCACAGGGTCTGCAAAGACACCGAAACGTCGAGTCAAAATTTAAAATGTAAATATACGCGATAAATCCGGTTAAAAAGTGTTTTATTTATTAGGAAAGATCTGGATATAAAATGTTGCCGAAACTCATATCGATCGGGGTGGCGATATTAGCGGCAGATATGCTTCAATTTTACGTTTCTTTTTTGAAATAATACTTTGTTGAGTAAATCTCAAGGTATACACACCGTGATCTAGTGGTTCTTTTGATGGTTTTCCTATGTTACGGGATAATCGTTTATAATATTTTTTTTTCAATACATTTGCCGTTAATATTATGAGCTAAAAAAATGAGTATCATGCTTTCGGCACCATCAAACCTAGAGCTGTTCAGCCAATCTATCAGTTTTAAAAATAATTTCTTTAACATGCGCAACGGCTTTTGGTATTCGTTCGTAGAATTTTGTTGCAAAGACAAGAAGCTACTCAAACGTCTGTGTTGAAGAAAAATCATTTGTTTCTTTCAATTTGTTTTAAATTTTAATTGGTTCATCTAAAATTAAAACAGTTTTCATACACGTTTAAAGCTAAAAAGCACATTTTAAATTCCACAACGAAAACATTCTTGATTGTAAAACCTATTTTTATCATTAACTAAGGGTAAGTTTGTTCAGCAAGCGAACCGTTCTACTTTATTATTTCAGTAAAGATCTCATCCCTGTAAAAGCAACCCCCATCTGTATCAACCACAACTGCAAGTGAGCAACTAGTTTTCAAGTTATCGGTTAGAATTGGTCGCCAGGGGCGGCTATTTGATACATACAAGACAACTGAGAATGCAGTCCCCTGAATTGCCAGGGGACTGCATTCGACAGTCACCACCGTCGTCGGCACCAACAGGCACTCATTAGCATTGCAAATAAACCGCAAGTTGATTCGTAGGCCGAAACCTCTTTCACATGAACGCGTTTGTAAATTATTTATTACCCACAATTTTGTCCTGTTCGAGAGAACGCTTAATTTTCAGAAAAACATTGCCTTAGTAATGTAGGCTTTCATTTATTACCTTTGTTTTGCATAAAATATTCGTATTGCTCGAGTTATGGCTGTGTTAATACTGAGGATTTTTAACGTCGTATAATAAAATATGTTTTAAAATGTGTTCATTGGATAAAAGCGTATCACCATATCACACGAGATTTAAATGTGCTGAAAGGTTCTGTTCTGCCATAAAAGTTACATTAAATAATAATGAAAATATGGTAAGTTTTGTATTTGTTCATCGTCTAGTACATCAACATAGTGCCGATGAAGTTCAAAATGAAAGCACCTAACTATACCCAGGTTTTCTGAGGTATAGTTACGAGTATTAGTGGTTTATTTTTATAAGTAATCGGCCTCAAAAGTTGCAAATATAAACCGCTATGTAAATCATTTCCGATAATAAACCTCTTATGTTTGTCTCATTTCGCGATCATAAGATTTTTTATATCTATTATGTAGTGGGTTTCTACAGTGATGTGATGAGTGAGAGATGAGGGATGGTAAGAAACAAACCCAAAGATAGTCGATCTAACACTGAACTTTATTCATTATTTAATCTTAAAGGTAAACTATAAATATAAGCATAAATTTGTAAGTTATTAGTTAGCGTTATAATAACCTACATTAAAAGTCGATTACTCGACATTTCAAGTGGCATCATAACCTAGTAACATAGAGACCTATTGTACAGCTGCTTCCCTGTACATTCTGCCCACTCAAAAGAAATGGATATAAGACAAGGTTAAATTATCACAACATAAAATTTTACAAGAAATCAACATACTTAAACAAACTTAATTGAAATTGAAAACTTATATATTTTACACGACATATTATTCTAAAATCTTAAATATTTCATTATCTCTATTCTAAGTTTAAACTATATTCGTAGCCGGGATATCCAATCGTACGGCTCGCGGACGGGGTACTGCATAAGTGGCCGTCGCCTGTCCGTCGCTGGTCGCGATCACCGCCATCTGGATCGGAGGTTCAGTAGAGCTCGGCGTTCTCATTTCCAGGGCTCTCTTGCTTTTGCGCCGTCGCATGACTAAGCAAACGGCTCCAGTGACTATTATCAGTCCCAATATGCTATAGAGAACTGAATATTGATGAACATCGTGTACGCTGAGGGTGACACCTTCTTGCTCTTTGATGTAGTTTATCTGGTTTTGCATACGGCGCCATGTTTCCTGGTGATCTTCTGGATTAGGTTGTTGAAAGATTGGAGTATAAAGTGAGGAGTTCAATATTGAGTTTAATATCGATATCTCTGGCAATATAGGAATCTCACCTTGAACCTGGGCGCGGCTCAAATAGTTATTGTGACCTGTAATAGAGAACGTGTCACTCTTTATAATACAGCCTGGTCCAATGTCTAGAAGGCCGTTTCCAGTCAATGACTTTATAACCATTCCAACGTCAGGGCAAAATATGCGCACTACGCATTTCCCACAGCAAGTGAATAACCACCTGTTATCGCGGTGTAACTTGATCCATCGCTCGTGGCACGGCGTCGTCTTTGTGCTACACATTGTTTTGTTATGAATGCTCACGTTACAAATTGAATGAGTCAATTGTAATTCATAAATAGGTTTATTTATAGAGCATAATATTGTGTTTGTTTGTATGTGTACACAGCTCTGAACATCTGTTTCTGTTAGAGTAAGCAGCAAGTCCTTTTGTAGGTTGTATGCAATGTACGGGAAACTAAATTCTACCGTAAACGAATTTTGAGGTAGGCTGATAACCTTGTCCAACTCGAAAGCCTCCTTGTTAACAAGTGGGATCTTGACTTCGATAATCAAGTAGGATACGCCAATGGCAGCGGAAATCTTAATTAATTTATACAGCTCTATATAATCTTGTGCGTCGGCAGGCAAAGTCAGGTCCTCGGGTATGTGGCGGTATATAATATTAAGCTGTTCATCCAGTTGCTCTGGCGGTAATAAATGTGTGTTTATGTGACCTTGAGTGATGTCAGTCAAAGTTCTAATTATATATTCTTGCATTTTTCGTATGTTGCTAATAACGATCATCGCTGAGAGGGATGCTGATAATATGGTTAACTCGTTGCTCGTTTCTGCCCTTAAACGATTTGTAACAAGTGTAATATTCTGGAGATATTTTTGAACCATTCCGAACTGTTTGTTCATGATGGCTTCGTTTCTTTGCAGAATATTTGACTGAGCTTCGATAATACTTGTTTGATTCTTTAAGAGGGATTGTAGGTGGTTTTCATTGAGAGAGATTTTTTCTATGTCCTTCTCGTATTTCTTTGCAAAACGCTGATCAAGGACTCCAAATAGCTCTCGCGCTACATAACCCACGCCATCGATGAGACCTCTTTTCTGTCTTTTATTAGGTCGACTATTGAGTATACGGTTATAATGTTCGATTTCCGATAACTCGTGTCCTAATTGATAAACGATGCTTTTATATTGTATCGGTAGTGGGTCCGAGCGTATGGCCTGCTCTAAATGAGTAACGTAACTCTCTACGTGACGTAAGGCCGACCAATATGTCGTCATATTATAATATACGATTAACTTCCATTCGTCCCGTATGAGTTTCATGTCGTACATCTTATCAAAAAAGGTGTTTTGGTCCCCATTAAGTGTAGATATGTTGTACGAACACTGCCCCGGTGTGATAATAAACATTAAAATCACTATTAAAGCGTACATAAATGACCCTAAGGGGCTTCGCGTCTTGCTCCTTGGTTTGTGTTCGTTATCGTGACGTCGTCGTCGGGCAGTGATGACGTTAACAGTAGTCGATGAGTTCGCGTCACGTAAAGGTGGTTGAGGGTATTCATCTTTTACGGGTAGCATTGATAGCTTCGTAATAGGCCTCATTAAGATCCCATTTTTCGTTTTTATGGATACAACTCGAACGTATCCATCCTTATTAGGGTGTACATCCACTACTCTGCCCATCGACCATTTACCTGGGGGCAGGTTTTCCTCCTTTATCAAAACGATGTCATCGATTTCGATGTTTTTTGTGGGTGTCCTCCACTTAGTTCGAACTTGCAATTGTTGTAAATAATCAATAGACCATTTCTTCCAAAATTGTTTGTTTATATCTTGCATCATCTGCCATCTGGTGGTCAAGCTCATGTGACCGGGGTCCGTCTGTGGTCTGGATACTAGTGGGCCACCAATAATGAAGTGTCCTGGAGATAGATATTCATCATCTGGGCTTTCACTCAAAACAATTAGAGGCCGAGAGTTAAGGCAGGCTTCAATTTGATGAAGTATCGTAATAAACTCTTCATACGTGAGTTTCTGCTCGCCGATTACTCTCTTAAGGTGGTATTTGAAGCTTTTAACTGCCGCTTCCCATAATCCTCCTGCAGATGGGTTAGCTGGGGCGTTAAAATGCCACCGAATATCGTAGTCTCCGATACTGTTAAGAGCGTGAACATCGAGAGTTTGAATTATCTCAGCGTACTCTTTCTTCAATAGTTTGCTAGCTCCGATGAAATTTCGTCCCTGATCGCTATACATATGTTTTGGAGCTCCTCTTCTAGCACAAAAACGTCTGAATGCGGCTAGGAATCCCGGCGTAGAGAGATCAGAAACCAACTCTAAGTGAACTGCCTTTGTTGATAGGCATACGAACACTGCAACATAACCCTTATGGGTTCGCACGCCGCGGCCTTTGTTGGCTCTGATGTCAAAATGTCCGGTGAAATCAACCCCGGTATGAGTGAACGGGCGTGAAGGAGTGACACGGGGCTCTGGTAGATCGGCCATAATTTGTGTTCTTTTCTCTTCTCTGTAGCGCCGACAAGTCACGCACTTCCGGAGTTCCCTTTTTACAGAACGAAGACCGCTGATTATCCAGTATTTCTCTCGAATATACGATAACGTTAAGCTCGGTCCACCGTGTAGCGTGACAGAGTGAGCTTGATTTATTACGAGTTCGGTGAGCTTGCTGTTACTAGGTAAAATAATAGGGTGCTTAGCAGATTGACTGAGCATGGAGTTATTCAATCGCCCTCCGACTTTCAGCAGATCATCCCTGGGGTCTATGTATGCACATAGACTCGCTAATTTACTTTCCCTTTTTAATTTTCCGTGTGCCTTCAAATAAAATAAATCGTCTTCAAACTCGATAGATTGCGTAGCCTTGATAATCAAATTAAGCGAAGTTTGCATTTCAGAGGCTGTTAAATGGTTAAGTTGTGTAGTCTTTTTATTATGCAACCACTGCACAAAACGTGATAGCCAGCATATTGTTGTTGTTATACGTCGAATTGAACTACATTCATTTAGTAGTTTTATAAATAGCTGATTTTTATAACATACTACTGCATTCACGTGGATTTTCTTTGTTTCTATTAGTGGTACTTCATATTTATTTTTAATGATCCTGTTTGGATCTAATGTCGGTAGCCATGACGGTCCACGCCACCATAAGGAATGCTGAGCCAGTTGTGACGAAGTGAGACCCCTGGTAGCGCAGTCTGCAGCGTTTTCTTCAGATCGGACGTGGTGCCAAGACGATGATGGGATGATGCTAAGTATTGTACGAACTCTGTTGGCCACAAACTGTTTCCATCTATTGACATCTCCATGAAGCCAATATGAGGCGTGATAGTAAAAGCGCTCCACAAAGCTCTAGTTTTGGAAGAGTCAATTTATTTTTAAAAGGTGCTAGCTTTGTTTTTGCGATCACTAGTGTTGATGTGGATTCGCCGTAAGGATTTTTTGTGACTACGTAAATTACACAACTGTATCCTTTCTCAGATGCATCAGAAAAGCCATGAATAATATAGTCTTTACCACCCAAGTAGCGTGGGATTTTGAATGTATTTATCTTTTGCATGTCATTTCTTAGTCGAATCCACTCTTTGTTAATATTTTCAGTAAGTGGTTTATCCCAATCAGCTGTTTCTTCTGTCCACGTACGTTGAAATAATAACTTAGCCCTTATCGTGATCGGAGAAAGCCAACCCAAGGGATCAAATATCTTCGATATTTTTGATAATAGTTGACGTTTAGTAATAATAGCGTCCCCTGTGTCATCTTCGAATTTATTTTGAAAAGAGAAAGAGTCGGATGAGGGGTTCCACTGTAGCCCCAATGTCTTCCGATCTTCAGAACACTTAAAGTGGAGGGGCATGTCACGCTGGTCAGCCGATAGATCCTTTGTGAGTTCATCGGAGTTACTAGACCATTTGCGTATGTTCATTCCAGCTCCTGCTAGTATCTCTATAATTTCTTGTTGTAGTCTTTTGGCTTCGGAGATTTTATCACAACCTGCCAACAGATCATCCATATAAAACGACGTCATCAAGGTCACAGCAGCTAAGGGAAACTTGTGTGCGTCGTCCATAGCCAACTGCCTCAGAGTACGCATAGCAAGATAAGGTGCTGCCTTTGTCCCGAAACTGATTGTTCGGAGTTGGTATTCTGTCAAAGGTACTTCCTGCGAGTTTCTCCATACGATTTTTTGAAGCTTTTGATCGGACTCTCTCAAAAAAATTCTGCAAAACATGCGTTCAATATCTGCTGTTATGACGTACTTGTGCTGCCGCCATACTAAGATGAGATGCTGGAGATCCTTTTGAAGGTTAGGACCCCGTTTCATCAAATCATTAAGACTATAGCCACTGGAAGTTTTTGACGATGCATTAAAAACTGTTCTCAGTTTTGTTGTCGTGGACTCATGTTTCAACACGCCGTGATGAGGGAGATAGCACGATGGTTCACCCTTTTGTTTTGCTGGAACCATGTAACCCTGTTGTTCATAGCTTTGCATAAAATCTTTATACGCTGTGGCATATTCTTCATTTTTATGCAGCTTTTTCTCCAAGTTATAGAACTGTGCGACGGCCTTAGCTCGCGATGTACCGAGTTTCTTTTCGAATCCAGGATTCATCGGGAGCGCAACCTCGTACCTTCCGGTTTCTAAGCGCTTCGTTGTAGACTTATACAGCTGTTCACAGTATAGCTCATCTTGCGTTAACTCGGAGTTCGATTCGCTTATCTCTTCTAGCTCCCAATATTGAGATATGGCTGATAAGTCATTAATAACAACGTGACACTTAAATGTTTTCACATTGCCTGATAAGATCCAACCCAGCCTCGTCTGTTGGGCGATGGGTGCCATGCTAGGACCCTTTATGAGACCGCTCATGATTATATCGGAGTATATACTGGCATCTAGTAGCAGGTCTATGGGTCGGGAGACGTTATATTCAGGATCTGCCAGTTGTATGTGCTGCAAATGCGTCCAGGACTGTTTACTGAAAGTCATATTAGGTAAAAAGTTGTTTATGACGTTATTTATGACTAATGCTTGTGTTGTAAAGTCGTAGTCTTCATAAACCGACTGACATTCCAGGACAACAACTCCTTTCCCTTGCTTATTTCCATTCCCGATTCCGGATACGGATGCGTGATACCGCTGCCGAGGCAACCCTAATATCTGGGCGGCATTTTCAGATATAAGGGATATCTGTGAGCCCTGATCTAAGAGCGCCCTCATGGTAACATGGGTTCCATCGGCTGCCTTGACCTTGATTGACAAGGTCGTTAACAAGATCTCTTCGTTATCCGCAGCGACATGGTTAACGCAAAGGTCTCGGTTGTTATCTTGTCGTGACGTTATTTGAGGTTTCTGTGTTATTGGGGCGGTTGGAGAAACTGATGAATGTGCAGTCTCATTCGGTTGCTTTACATTGTTTAAATTCGCATACGCTTCATGTAACATTGTGTTATGGCCTTTTTCACAAACTCTGCATTTTTTCGTCGATGTACATATATTATCGTTGTGTGAGTATAAACAATTGTTGCATACACTCAATTTTATGACGGTCATCAGTCTGTCGTCTGAACTCAATTTATAGAATTTGCTGCATTTGTACAATAGATGACCTTTGTTACAAAGTGGGCACCTTGTAGTACAAGTGGCGGCAGCTTGATATTCTCGATTTTGAGGTTTTCCAAAACGATGACCCCCAAGTCGTGGTTGAAGATGTTTAAACGGCTTGCTATTAACGGTTTTATGTAGATCAGACTTGTAAAAAGGTGCCATAATCTCTTTATCTTTCTTGCTTATGGGCTCCAAAGCATTGAATTTGTCTTCGAGAAAATTCATAAGTTCAGATAGCGACGGTAAATCCCGTGGAGACTTTCGCGCTTCCTTGTAGTTGCTGTACGTCTCACTATCTAATTTTTTGGCAATGAGATGTACTAATAACGGGTCCCAGGTACTTGTATCTATACCTAGATTCTGTATCGCAAAGATGCACTCTCTAGTCGTGTCATAGAGTCGTCTTATCTCATGTGCCGATTGCTTATGCGCGACAGGTTGATTTATAAATATTTCAATCTGCTTAGTAAACAACAGTTGAGGGTTATTATATCTGTGAGTTATAATCTCCCATGCTGTTTCATAGTTTTCGGTTGAAATGTGTAAGTGCTGAATTAGTCGCTCAGCATCTCCTCTCAGCCGTCCTTTCAAATGTTGCATTTTTTGTGCGTTGGTCAGGCTGTTGTTATTATGTATGGTCTCTACAAAGAGGTCATAGAATGTAGGCCACTGAGTGTATTTCCCCGTGAATATTGGGATGTCGACGTGTGGGGTTGCTTGTTGAAGATGCGCCGTAGAGGCCAGCTGGAGGTTAAGGGCTCTTTTCACCTCCTTGAATGATTTTTCGTACTTGAGGAACTCTTCATCATAATTGTAATCGGAGCCTTGTAAAATATTGTCAATCTTGAGGTGCAGAGCGTCGATTGCATTCCACCGTGTTTGGATGCTGCGTAGCTCATCTTCGAGTTCCCATTTGTCACGCATCTCATCAACTTTTAAGCTGTTTACTTGCCGTAGATACGCTCTAAAGTTGGTTCGTTGTAGGGATAGCAGCTCAGCTACCGGCCCTTGGAGTGTTGTTATTGGCGTCGGGGGTATAGGTCGCCCTCTCGACGTAGAAGCCTCTCTCTGATCGGAATCTGACTGAATCCTAGACTTCTCTTCTCGTCTGGTTGGAGTTAGTTGAAAGGTCTCGATTATTGGAGCAAATGACGCGATTTTGTTACGCACTGCATCAAAGTATACTCTTGCTTGTTGAAACTGGTTTTCAATGAAATAAGGTTCTTTGTCATTCTCAAAGTCGGATAATTTATGGTTGTTGACTTGGAACTCTCCCCATAGTCTGTCAATTGAGTCGAGTCTTTCATCCAAGTATGAACGAGTCTTCCGGCTTTGAGAATCTTTACTGAAGTTTCTTTCTACCTTCTTGATAGCTTCAATGATTTCTTGTTGTCGCTGAAGAAGGCTCTCCATTTTGTTCACGTGTGTAGCGTTAAACCTCTTAGGAAGCAGAGAGTTTATGTAGGTACGCTGGACGTCGCTTGAGCTTTATGTAACTGATATGTCACTCAATAAATACTGATCTTTTTCTCAGTATATGTGGATACGCAGTGGTCAATTTTACTCTATGTCTTCGTGAACCCAGCACGACTTTTCGCACCTTCTCAATTTTAACTGGGGGATCTCGCTTGTGAGAAGCCAGAAAAACCGATTCGCATTCGTACGGATCCACTAGGAACACAAAGTAGTGTAAGCGTTAATCCACTGTGTCTTGCTGTACATACCCCAAATGTTCGATGGAGTTTCACAGGTTCGACGTAGTTCACGGTAGTCTTCGATTGTGGCTTTAAGTCGCGGCTTCGTTGAGAGACAGGGGCAGGTTCTGGTCTTCGTTAACTTGTCTTGTCCGTTCACTCGACGAATAGTCTATAGTACGACTGTATTTCTTGCAGCTGATGGCAAGTAGTTGACTGGATATCTCGCCGTCGAATGTTTTCCAGGTGAATATCCTTCCTTGCGGTCCCGGAGTTCCAGGTAATCACTCTCTCTAAATTGTTGTTATGCGCCTTCTCAATTTTAACTGGGGGATCTCGCTGGTGAGAAGCCAGTAAAACCGAATCGCCAACAATGTTCGAAAGAAATAATTACCAGAAACTTAGTCAAGTGGGACTGCTGGTACTGTTCGCTCGAAGGACCAATTACTGTATTCTTCGATTATGACGATCATTTACTTCGATGCTCGAAGGGCCAATTACTGTAGTCTTCATATAATCGGCTCGAAGGACCATTTACTGTAGTGGGTTTCTACAGTGATGTGATGAGTGAGAGATGAGGGATGGTAAGAAACAAACCCAAAGATAGTCGATCTAACACTGAACTTTATTCATTATTTAATCTTAAAGGTAAACTATAAATATAAGCATAAATTTGTAAGTTATTAGTTAGCGTTATAATAACCTACATTAAAAGTCGATTACTCGACATTTCAAGTGGCATCATAACCTAGTAACATAGAGACCTATTGTACAGCTGCTTCCCTGTACATATTACTTATATAAATAATGGTCTATCGGTAAATGGGTTGCATTCTTTGTATAGTGATACAGTTCGATGTTTGCGAGTCTTTGCAGGACCTCCCCACACAGTACCACAGTTATAAATCAAGATGGATTCCACAAGATTGAATAATAGGTCCTGAATCCGCAAAATAATAAATGAAGTAAAATAATATAAGTGGGGATTTTTTTCGTAGATAAGCTGGATTTATTGAAGTCGGAAATTGCTAAATAAAGTATTTTATATATATTTAGCAGAAAATTAAATTTTGACAGTATGTGGGATTTGAACAAAATTATAGACCGCAATGTTAGGACAAACTCCAACGTAGGTACTTAAAGGCATCATTATAAGGAACTAGATATATTTTACTGTATTTTGTAAATGACGTCAGTCTCTCGTCACAAGAGTGTCAGAAAAGATATTCTATTAATTTAAGACATCAAGCTTTAAACGAAACAAAATCCAATCAATAAAAATATTTCGACTTTCAACAACCACAAAAAGCGGTTCTAAATTCAAAATCACAAATTAAATTCCAAAACACTATAAGCTTGTGCAGAGAATTGTGAAAGGGAGTAATATACTCTATAGCGGGCATTAGTTGAAGAGGTTGGTGCAGTCACGTCAGAGCTACGCGAGAAGGAGCGGGAAGAATTTCAATCTGAGCGCCCGAAGCCATGCTGAGACAAATGTGAGACGACTTGGTTACATACACAAACGACGGGCGCATTTGTACACATCGCCCGAGAGTTATAGATTGAGGATATGAAAAAATGCTGAACCTTGTACTTTCTTGATGTCTTTTCAAATGGGAGATTTTTGGATTGGGTATAGAGGAAGTTGGATGCGAACTAAATTAGTATTATAAAAAATTGGTAAATACGATAAAACATACACCTTTTGTATAGGTAAGTATAGGTTTTTTTTTCTTTTACAGTTTTACCTATTAATTTATATCAAAAACTAACTGAAGTTGTTGCATGTCAACTTAAGAAAAACTTTTGCCACCAATAAAATGAACATCTTTTTGAGATATTTACACTTGGTAATAGTTTGTATTTCATACTGTGGAAATTTCAAATAAACAACTTATTTCTCAATCAAAATTTTAAATAAATGAAAAAATGTGTTAAATAAAAATCACCCGACCAAGACTCGAACCTCGGACATCTCGTATGCCGGACGAGTGCTCTCCCACTGAGCTACCGGGGCCCGGCGGTACGCCTCGAAATTACTTAACACATTTTCCAATAGTGTAGCTTTTCATTTATTTAAGAGTAATTGAGCATTTTAAATGCAAAAACATTAAAATATTATTAATCACAATTTTACTTAAATAAATTAATGAAAATAAAGGGATAAATATTTTTACAACCTTCTTGTTTTTTTTTGTAAATCCATATTTATGGAAATTTATGGCGATTAATGATCAAATCAATACATTTTAAGCCAACTTTGAATCTTATTATTTATTCGTACTTTGTACCAAAATAGTGCAATAACAAAGTATATCAGAATATTATAATCAAGACTTAATTCCAAAATAAAAATAACTCATTATACTACAATATCGACAATTCAGCCTATTTAAATCAACTTAAAATGATTTCAAGGAAACAAAAAATCTCTATTTAATAGGTTTCATTAAAGTCCTACATTGGCATATTATGTAGCAGATAATGTAAATATAAAACAATATACCTAATAAAAAGTGCCATCATATCTTTGTGGTAAAACATCCTACTATACTATTTCAAATATTATAAATGTAATTTTTTGTAAATGTAATTTGCTTCCATGCTGGACTGGGAGCGAAAGAAAAACATAGAATGTGCCAGCTGCTTCTCTTCCTGGGCATACTGTAAAAGTCAGTTAAGGGACAGAGGTTTTAAAGGCGTTTTTGTGTGCGATAGGCTGACCCCCTATCTCTACAATAATCTCTCTCCATCTTTATCATACCTCCAAATTTGTCAAACGTGACATCAGATGGTCTTGTAACCTCTGGTGTTCTGTCTACCCCATAAGGGATACAGGCGTGACGTTATGTATGTATGTATGAATATAAATGTAATTATTTCTAAGGATGAACAGAATTGCATGAATTTTAAACAAATTTTGTATTATAAGTGTACTTTATGTATTATTTATTACTGTAGGACGGTTTAGAAAAGCTTTTGTGAGGTATTGCTACTATAACAACTGTTACTTTGTTTGTCTAGTTCTCACGCGAAAACAGTACATTTCGTGCTGAAGAAGGTGAGATTGAAGTCAAACGATAAAAACAACTGATAAAAAAGAACGCTGATGTGATATTTGTCATGGAGATATTTGATAAATGTAACATACATAAATTACTTCACGCCTGTATCCCTATGCGGTAGGCAGAACACCAGAGGTTGGACCATCTGATGTCACGTTCGACTTTGGACGTATTGTAACGATGGATAGAGACTATTGCAGTGACAGGGTGTTAGTTTATTGCCCACAAAAACGTAATAAGGCTACCCCTTCTGTTAAAAGTAAATATTTGTAACATTACTATGATCTCTATTTATTTATAATTTTTTATAGATGGTGTACAAAGACCTGGCCTGAACTGAAACATCTCTTTTCTTCACAATTTAACATATAGTTATACCATTTCTAACTAGTTTTACGTAACTACTTATACGTTCAACGTATGGCGATGTAATAAAAAAGATGCGTAGGTTATCCTATATTAAATGCAGCCTGGTATTTTTTAGTACATAATATAATTAATGTAAAACCTAATTAAAGTAATATTGTCTCAAGTTTTCGCGATTCATACTATTAAATAAAACACTTTTTAACCGGATTTATCGCGTATATTTACATTTAAAATTTTAACTCGACGTTTCGGTGTCCTTGCAGACCCCGTGGTCTGCGATAAATCCGGTTAAAAAGTGTTTTATCTAATTAAAGTAAACTGGCGGACGGCGCGATGGGACGGATTAAATCTTGCTTATTATATAAATCTTTATTATTTGAAGTTTTACCCTATAAATACATGAAGCTTATAGTATTTTAGACACCATTATTAAAATATGAAGTGTAGTTTTCAAATCTTATTACTATAGATTGTGAAAATGGCTACTGTGCTGTGACAATCAATACTAATATATAAAGCTGAAGAGTTTATTTGTTTGAACGCGCTAATCTCAGAAACTACAAGTGGGATTAAAAAAAATCTTTTTGCATTTGATGGCCCAACTCTTGAGGAAGGTTAGGCTATATTTTATCCCGAAATTCAAAAAATTCAAAAAAGTTTTATTCATCTTAGGAATTTCACAAAACACTTGATGAAGTCAGTCATCACATACTTCGGCTTTAACTAGTTGTTGATAGTTGTTAAATAAGATATTACAGTAGACCAAGAGACAAAAAAAGCCGGCGGAAAAAAACTCTTGGCACTCTTTTTCAGTCAGAATTATCAAATTAATACAAATAGGTACAGTACAAATTGACCGTGACATGAAAAAAAAAACAAACACAAGACAGCTGATTGTGAGAGCCAATGTCATGCCACAACCAAATTGCTTACATAGCAGATGCAATGAGCTATGGATGCACAATACGAACATGACAAACTGGGACCAGAGTATTTGAACAAAAATGGAATAAAATAGTCATAGTATCATTAGCAAAACGACCTGGCACCGCTAGTAGCACTCGTTCACGAGTTAACGCAAGCACCAGCCATCACCCTCCTCAACCATATTTTAGGGAAGAGGGTGACCCGATACCCGACGCTACCACTAGCCATGCCGCCTGAGGGAGCATGACGTTCTTGCTGTTGTCTCGACAAGAAAATAAGTGAGTGGGACAGTCACCAGTATGTCATATATATACTGCACAGCCAAGCCGTAAACAAAATTATTAGGTAATTAGAAACTTTTAGAAATATCCTGTTGTGCTTAATCCCATGCCCTTTTATCATCTAAGTAATCTTTAGTTTTATAATAAGCTTTTCGAGATAGAGTGTTTTTAACGATTGATTTAAATTTATTGAATGGCAGGGATTGAATTGACTTCGGAATTTTGTTATATATACGTATTGACATTCCAATAAATGATTTGCTGCTTTTAGCCAGCCTTAATTTAGGAAACGCTAACTTATGGTCGTTCCTAGTCCTTACAGAGTAATTTGTATCATGATTATCTTTCCTAGTTTTAAATTTATTACTATTCTTATAAATATACATAATGTTTTCATAAATATATTGTGATGCAAGGGTCAAGATACCAATCTCTTTAAACTTTTCTCGAAGAGATTCTCTGTTTCCAAGTTTATACATTCCACGAATAGCCCTTTTCTGCAGTGTAAATATCGTGTCAATATCTGCGGCATTGCCCCAAAGTAGGATGCCATAGGACATTATACTATGAAAATAACTAAAATATACCAACTTCGCTGTTTTAACATCAGTCAATGAGCGAATTTTCTTTACCGCGAACGCTGCAGAACTAAGTCTACTCGCTAGTTGTGAGATATGGGCGCCCCATTGCAATTTAGAATCTAAGGTAATTCCAAGAAAAACAGAGTTATCTACTAGATTCAATCTGTTCCCATCAAGCCGCAGATCAGACTCAACTTGTTTTACATTTGGTGCATAGAATTTTATACATTTAGTTTTTTTATCATTGAACGCTAGATTATTTATATTGAACCACTGAACAACATTTGCGAGAGCATTGTTTACATCATCGTAGTTTATTTTCTGTCTTATCATTTTAAAAATTAATGATGTGTCGTCAGCAAACAATACAATCTCATGATTATTGCCTACCATATAGGGTAGATCATTTATATAGACTAGAAACAAAAATGGGCCCAGAATTGATCCTTGAGGCACTCCCATTCTCACAACCGACCCAGCCGACCTTTTCCGGTTAACCTCAACCTTCTGAATTCTATCACTTAGATATGAATTCAAAAGTTTGAGGTCAGTGCCTTTGATGCCGTAGTGGTGGAGTTTCCTGATGAGAGTGTCATGCTGAACACAGTCAAATGCCTTAGATAGGTCACAAAATACACCTAGGGCATCCTCCGACCTCTCCCAGGCACCAGTGATTATTTCAAATAGTTCAACACCAGCATCAGTTGTTGAACGGCCCTTTTTAAATCCAAATTGTTTATTATGAAGTAAATTGTTATAGGTGAAATGAGCCAAGAGTTGATTAAGAATATTTTTTTCAAAAATTTTACTACAAGTAGGTAGAATTGAAATTGGTCTAAAATTAGTAGGGTCTGTAGTGCTACCCGACTTAAATAAAGGTATAACCTTACTATGCTTCATTAAATCAGGAAACTCCCCACTAATAATACAGTTGTTAAATATTTCAACAAGGCAAGGAGCTATTACATCTATAATAGAATTTAATATTTCAACAGATATGCCCCAGAGATCAGTTGTCTTTTTAATATCAATTGTCTTAAATGTTTTAATAATATCCCCGGTGTCTATGGGTTGGAACTTGAAAGACACCTTGCACTCACTTACATGATTTTTGAGCAATGATTCAGCCGCCACAGGTGATGAGTTTAAAATTAAATTCCCACGGGATCAAAAGTTACGCCGGTAAAACCGATAAAAATAAAATTACTGATAAAAATAAAATTACTGATCCTGTCACAAATTCATGATCAATAAACGCTTTTAGTGCAACTAAAATTTTGCTTACTTAGCAACGTAAAGTATATTTTCAATTCAATATTTAGAGAGACGCATTGAGATCGGTCTTGAAATAAACAGATCTCAACACAGAACATACTAATAACTTCAACAACAGAGTTAAAAAATACGCATTATTTCTGGGTATCGAATAACCTTAAAAAGGCATTTAAAATTTAAAAAAACCTGTCGTATCTACTCTAGACATTTCAAAACGTTAGAAAATAAAACATAATTTTACCTAAAGCTCTTGCAGTATCTTATTTAAAAAAAAAAACAAAAGATCTTTATGCTTACGGACTTTAACTCTCTGCAAATCCAAAGTATTATTCACGTGCAAATGTGTTCCTTTAATATCTAAATTATGAACTAATGTGTGTTAATGTCCCTGTGATGTATATTACTTAAAAATACAATGAACACTATATTCACCTTGTGTGGCCCTAATATGTTTCTAATTTATTGTGCATAGTGCACAAGTAGGTATTCGATATAGACAAGCAGGGAACCTTATTTTTTGGGAACTATAAAATTATCAAAAATCTTGTTTAAACAAAATATTCATTATGCTTTTAGTTCACCTGAATAATTAATTAAGCAATAATTCTTTCAATCTCTGCATGGCTCGGTATGCCTATCCATTTTACTATAAACATGTATTTTTAAATGTAAAAGGGCAAAATACCCTAGTAAAAACTAAATGCCAAAACCTCCTCGTCACCCAGAGAAGAGACTCATAGCCCTGCAGTGGGCTCATAACAAAGGTTTTCGATGGAGTAAAGTGTTATTCTAAAACTTCATAGACAGTTAAATGATTTCTTCTATACTCTGTTCAGGTGAGTCAGTGTATCTTCTTGAGGTTTATGCATTAGCTTTTGCAGCTGCTGGTCGAATTTCACGGCGTCTTGGTGGTCTGTAGCTAACTGCAGCAACAATCTCAATACTTTTTCTTCCGAAATGAGTGCCGCTCGCCCATTGACCTGCATTGAGATCACCAGACTCTAGAATCTTCTTAACATCGAGGTATCGTTTGACCAGTGTCATCTGCTCTTGAAGAGCCATGTTTTGAGCGCCTATATCACCTTCAGCAGATTTAGCTATGCATCGAGCAGCTTCTTTGGTTTCAAGTGGCTTTTCGAAATTATTTAACTCATCAATAAATTGAATATTTTTGTTTTGTTCACTAAAGTTATTTTTCTTTCTTATGGATTTTTGTCACTTTGCATTTATTTCTTAAGTTCCAAGTCACCGTTATCACCTAAAAATGAATGGCACTTATGGCGGGTTTCAGTATTATGAAAACTGTTCGTTTTGCCTACGAACAATAGAAATCACTACCAAAATGCCTTTCTATATTCAAAATCTTGACATCTAAACCACTGCTTACGAACTGTTTGACTGTAATGGGTTGCTAGGTTACATTTGACCATTTACAAAATAAGTCATTATATCTAGCCAACGACGACGTAACAAGTTATTAATTTAAACCAATGAGGTAAAGGTAGCATGGCAGTCTGCTGCGGCCAATAAGAGTTAAGTTTTCATTACGTATGACCAATTAAAGAATATGTCATTTTATCTAGCCAACGACGTAAAAATTTATTCATTTAACGAAATATCCTATCAAATATCTGTCAACATATCAATAATCCAGTTTTCTCTTTCTAACTTATCTATAACTTATTTTGAAAAAAAAGGACGAATATTATTGAATGACATAATTTTTCTTTTAAATATTTACTTTGACGTCATAAAAATGTGATTCAACCAATGGCAAAATTAGTCGAAGGATTGGCGTTTCGTTTTACGTAAGCAGTTAAACGCAATTATTAATAAAAAGCTCTAAAAACATTCTATAATATATTTATGAATACTAAAACTAATAGCAAACATAAATTGAATAAGTTTATATATTTCTTTAGTTCAAATATC
Source organism: Stenoptilia bipunctidactyla (assembly GCA_944452665.1). Lineage (NCBI taxonomy): Eukaryota > Metazoa > Arthropoda > Insecta > Lepidoptera > Pterophoridae > Stenoptilia > Stenoptilia bipunctidactyla. Next base: position 5,609,424 of record OX101726.1, on the reverse strand, counting down.
ATACAAATAATTTGCTAATGCGTGATATTCTATAAATCACATATCACCATTTTCTTGGAAGAACGTCACGCAAGGAGGGCCCATGCCAAATTTGAGAACTTACAACCCGTAGCTAGTAGATATTGTGAAACGCTACTTTTTTCCTACCAGTTTTGTACCAGTACCGGTTACGCATAGCAGTCAGTTGAATATTGAAACCCGCCATTAGTACGTATTTAGTCATATCCGGTTCTGTTATACAATTTTATTTTATACATTAAATTACAAAAAAAAATGATAAAACACACATTTGTAGCCTAAACCACTTTATTTAATGAATCTACCAAAGCTTACAATAACTTGTTACTAAATCGAAGTATGAGGATAGCAATTCATGTAAGATTGCTTATTGCTTCGGGCAAAATGGCGGGATTGTTCTATTTGTATAATGTGTTATGGTTTGGTTTTATTCTGTAATATACCTTTCAAAAACATGTCAGTTGGAGAAGACATTTTCATTACAATCCTGTTTCGGTTATAATTGTACAGGTAACTACTGTGAGGATAACAATAATGTTCATTTATAATAATACAATAAAGCTGAAGCTTTTATACTGATCTGGAAGAAAAGAAATAATAAATTAATGCAGAGCATTAAAAAAACCGACTTCACGTCAAAACTTTTTCTGAGTTGAGAATGTCATCAACGTAAACATTCTCCGAAATTATACATATTTTTTCAAAAACTTGAAATTTTCAATGAAGGACTCAACCGATTTCGATTTAGAGAATTTTCAAAAAACGATTCATAGTTGTCCGAAATATCGTGTAACAAAGACAAAAAAAACATACAGACTAATTGAGAACCTCCTCCTTTTTTGGAAGTCGGTTGAAAAAATAGAATGTGCCAACTGCTTCTCTTACCGGGCGTATTGTAAAAGTCAGTTAACGGACAGAGGGACTTCTTCAGAAAAATCTCCTGATAGAAAACTTTAAAATAAAATACTAATTAATCATTTTCTGTGTTCTCGAGATTACTTCTACACGTATACCAAAAATCTTAAAGATTGGTTCAGCGGTTTAAGTGTGAAAACGCACGAGATAAGTTTTTGGATTTATACTTATGTATATTAATATGGATCTAACACAAACTCGACGTTTTTAGGTTCCACAGATCCCATTCCCGTAGCGGGCCGATCGTGAAATAAATATTTTATTAAATAAATTGATGTTTTTAGCCATGTTTTGTTCTAAATAAACAGGAAGATTGTAACCTCAATATGGTTATAATGGAATTCGAATGTACGATCCCTATGTATCGTGGCGATGCATTTAGCACAGAAATAATACGCTATTAACACAGCTTGCAATATCACACTATCCAAATAGGTCCGCAGTTTATCCCAGTAAACCTGTATTATAAAACTCATTTCGCAGTTCATGTAAAAAAGGTTAACTTGAAAACCAGAGCAATTTTGGGGAAATTTGTGTGTATAATTATTTTACTAATTGGAAACGCAAAACCGTTATAACATAATCTCTTTCGTCGAAAAATGCTTTCAGAGAAACAGTTTATGTAACAAAGATTTTAATAATGTTGACTAGACTCACTTGTAAATAAAATTTATTGGAATTGACGATGGCCCAGGCATTCTAAACCAAGGTCTGTATACCGGTATGAATTTCTGTACAATTTTTTTCTGTATGACGTCATACCGTTAAATTAGGTGTATTTAAAAATAACAGTACAGGAATTCATACTGAAATAATTCTTGTACCTTTTTTATTATTGTAGCATAACTGATTTTTTTTTCAGTTAACTGAAATATTCCGGTATTAATATTAAAATTAAAATTTTTTTTTTAAATAACTGTAGAATGTTCGATAGTTTAGTTGAAGCCTATGAAGCGTAGGTACATATGCTGACCTATACATTTCGGTACAGAAATTAAATCAGTTAAAATATTTCTGTACTGAAAACATCAACAGAAATGAATCCGGTATACATTATTTGGGTACTGATATAATTAAGTATGATTTTAACAACTTGTACAGATATTGTGTTTGATGAAGCAGTACACTAATAAGGGTACTGAAATTTTACTAGTACTATTTAAAAAAATTATACCGATATGCAGTCCCTGTTCTAAACTGTGTGTTAGCTGCTTCGCGCGGTTTAACCCGGGCAATTTTCTCATCGAGAATATCGGGATAAAAGTAGCCAATGCACTATTCTAGACGTAGTAGCCAATGTACCCTATCACTATGCCAAACATCCAAATCCGTTGAGCTATTCTGCCGCTATTAAGAAACAGACATCCATCCATCCAAAACTTCACATTTATAATATTAGTAAGCTAAGAAGTCAATTAAGGGACAGAGGTTTTATTGACAGTTTTGCGGACATTAGGCTGACCCCCTGGCACTGCAATAGTTCTCTCCATCATTATAATACCTCTAAATTTGTCAAACGAGACCTCAGATGATTTCATAGCCTGTGGTGTTCTGCCTACCGTGTAAGGGATACAGGCGTGAAGTTATGTAGGTAAGAAGTAATATAACAAAATATATTAACAAAGGCGATGTAAGGCGACTAAGGATAAGTGCGGTTTTGCCTGCACAACTCCGATCTCGAAAAATTTAAATAAAAACGTATGTCGGTAAAGACTCGAAAACGTCGAGTCAAAATGTATAATAAATCGCGATAAAATACAGTACACAATTCTTTTATTCATTATAAAGTGACAAATTGTTAATCCAAATTGTGAAATTTAAGAAAAAATCTTGTAAGAAGTTCTTGATAAAGTAGTTTCCATTAGGTAAGGCTAAGATAGTCACATCCAGTATTTTTTGTGCGTCTTCAAAGAAATTAATTCTATGTGTCAATTTATCAAAAGACTAGCTGTGACCCGCGACTTCGTCCGCGTGGATACCGGTTATTGGAGTTGGATAAATACTATTATTATATCCTCCTTGAAGTTTAAACTTACCTTATTCAAAATTTCGTCAAAATCGATTCAGTAGTTAAGCTGTGAAAGCGTTACTGATAGATAAACAGACAGAGTTACTTCAAAAACTGTTACAACAAAGCTGTGATCCGCAGTTTCACCTAGGTGTTTTATGAAAAAGTATAGGTAGGTAGGTATATTACATAGATGATGCCTGTGACTTCGTCTGTATTGAATTCGTATTTCGAGTAGGTTATTTTCTTCTTCAAGGTCCTAAGTACTATCTTTAATAACAAAAAAAAAAGAGAAAAATCTTCGCCCATATAATATGTATAACTCCTAACCACAAACATAGGTAACCATATTAGGCACATTGCGTTATAAACAAATCGGGTGCCAAAGTGTCTTAAATTTTACATAATTCATGCAATACCTATCTTCATTAATTATAGCTTATTGTTATTCTAAGTAAAGCTATATTACTGTAAAGTTTCAGAAGAATACATTCGGCAGTTTTTGCGTGAAAGAGTAGCAAAGATCCGTCTATCCAGCCATTATCAGTGTATAATGTGTATCTATGTATAGTTATGATTGGCTACTTTTCACGGTAAAATGGCTGAGCCAATTTAATGTAATTTCTTTTGGTAGTTAACACATCTACGTTACTTTTTATTCTACTTCTAAATCTACGGTTTCTAACTTCCAAGAGCTAGAAATGATCACGAAATAAATAAAACCTTGAGTCCCATTATTTTAAGTTTAACTTTCTTACAATATATCGCTGTAGGTACAGAAGGCAGCACATCAAGCGTTACAAATCGGTAAAAATTTTTTTACTTGAATCTGAAATCTATGCCCTCGACATTACCTAAGTTAAAATTGTTTGGGGAAATTTGACAGGTAATGTAACGCTTGACCTGCTGCCTTCTGTACCTACCTGTATTAAATCGCGCAAGAAGCTTTATTAATGATTTAGCCTTATCAACATAGCAAAATTTTCTACTGCATACCAACTATTTTTCAGATTTATCATTCTTAAGCCCTTAGTACTTTTACCAGGAGAAATTCCTTAGAATTCTTATTCCCATGTTTATTTTTAGCGTAGTTCAGTTTTTTTTCTTCTGGCTATCCGAACGCTTTAACATCTATCTAATCTACTAATGCCACGTTACAATATCAAAAACACTGTTCGTTCGTTGCTTCCATGCTGGACTTGGAGCAACAGAAAATCACAGAATGTACCAGTTGCTTCTCTTCCCGGGCATACCTTAAAAGTCATTTTAGGGATAGAGGTTTTATAACGGATAAAGGCGTGAAGTTATATGTAAGTATGTATGTTCGTTTATTCTACGTATAAAGCGTTTCAATATTCAACGTCTTGTCAAATTACTACTTAGGTACTATTCTTATAACTACCTGCCATTCGTTTTTAGTAGCTTTTACTCATGTAAAATATTGAAACCCAGCATTCATTGATTTTGACGACAATTTAGTTATAATTTACCCCTAAAATAACCCTACCGCCTCTGAATAATTGACTAATCTGGGTGAGCCCCGTTTGGTGGTAAACTGACTGACTCGGCTTACAGAAATTTGCCGTCAAATATCACTACTGCCAGCGGTGACGCGTCCCGAAAACATTTTATAAAGAGCCAGTTCTAGAGCCGCAAACGGGTTTATGATAGAACTGGATTGGCTTCGGTATTCAACCTCATTTATACTTACCATCAGGTGAGAATGAGGTCAAATTCGGGCTTATTCACCGATTTGAAAAAAAACTTAGTATTTTTAATATTTTGGAATAGAAAGTTATGAAATTAAATTCGTGGGTAGTCTGACGCCCAACCGTTACAAAAATTTGGTGGTTCATTCAGAGAAATCTTATTTCCAAGTGAAATAATAAAAGTTGGGTGAATATGGTCATAGGCACCCAGAGTTTGGTAAGTATCTCGAACAATTAACAGCGTGAGTGGCCGGCCATGCCAGAGAATCACTCGCTCGCCCGCCCGCGTCTTATCGAACATACCTACCTATTTTATTACGGAGTTATTTTTGAAATTATAACGATATCTCTTTGGATCTTGATTGAAATCAAGTGGGGTCAAAGACAATTTTGTTCACAATTAAATATTTTTTGTAAACAAAATAAAAAAAAAATACGTGAGCAGGATCGAACCCACGACCTTAGACTCATGGTCGGTCTACGCGCAACTGAGCTATGAGTACTTCTGATCTGTATGCAGAACATCTCCACCATATTCTAGTAAGTTTTAGGCATAACTTTTAAAAATCTATTACAATTTTTTTAGACCCTAGATTTTTTTTTTATGTCTGCAGAATCTGCTCATCATCCTGAACAACTTTTGTAAAGGCATCATATCTATATTTCTTACGGTTTTGATGATCCCTTAAGGGTTCTGCATCAGGTGTTCCAGTAACCGAAATAAAATATACCCTATATGTTGCCCCGGCTTCACAGCTATACATCAAAAAAAGTTTCATTCAAATCCGTCCAGCGGTTCCAGAGATTAGCGTGTGCAAACAGACAAACTTACAAACAAACAAACAGACAAATTTTTTTTTTCAGATTCTTCCTCTTTTTTCATTTCTTTATAACACTAGATAATTTTTTTTGTAAAAATATTAAATGTACAGACACGTTTTTTTTACTGTTTTATTATATGTATTGATATTATAGGTATTATGCAATGTCAAGATTGATATTACTTGCAAATATGGTCATGTAATGACCTCTTCCTCTACTGGTGCTATGAACCACTTTTAAGTTGTTTCTTGTAACAACGTACGCCATTTTTTTAAAGTAATTTTTGAGATAAGATGTTTTACCTTTAAGTTGAAACTTGTAACTTTGCGCAGAGGCAATATCGTAGCCAATGAGGTTTATCCGAGGTGCGATTATTGCTAGTTGAAAGCTTTACCGTTGAAACTTGTTTTTTCCACCGACTTCCAAAAAAGGAGGAGGTTTTCAATTCGTCTGTATGGTTTTTTTTGTGTCTTTGTTACACGATATCTTGGACAATTATGAATTGATTTTGAAAATTATTATTTCATATGATAGATACTTCATAGTTGGTCCCATATAAATTTCATCGAAATCGGTTGTGTACTTCATTGAAAATTTCCAACTTTTGAAAAATATGTGTGATTTTGGAGAATGTTTACGTTGATGACATTCTCAACTCAGCCAAAGTTTTAACGTGAAGTCGGTTGTAGTCGTCTCTTATTGATTGCATTCGTTGATTATTTGCAAATCAGTTGATTTAATTAATTAATTTTAGGCTGTTTAATATTTTCATTTTGTGGTATTGCTTTAATTATCGCAATAATTGTGATTTCAGTATTATAATTATTTATTGGATCACAGGTCAGTTCCGAAGCGCTTAAGGCTTCGTTTAATTAAATACTTAAAATTCAAAAGTAAACATTATTCAAAAAAAATATTCAATCGAATGATGACATATTAAATAATTAACCTTTTGATTCAAAATAAGCTTTACTTTTAAATTATTTGTAGATCTCGATAAAAGAACTTTGATTTAATTGTGTGAATGATTCCGATATTGATATGAATTCCTTATTTAGAAATTTATGTAAAACTATTTAATCAATAATTAACAAATTTATGTTGTTCAATAAAAACTTATTTATTTATTTACACTTTATTGTATGCCTTACAAAAAATACAAAAAATTGAAACACATAAAAAAAAGATATACAATTGGCGGCCTTATCGCTGTAAAGCGATCTCTACCAGACAACCATAACTTAATTATTTAATCTTTACGATGGGAGCGTAATCCACAAATACGAATCAAAATACTACCTACGATTTTTTTTATTTATGAGCGGTACTCATTTACAATTTTCTTAGAAGGTTCTTGTTTTTGCTTTGCAAATCTCAATTTTTTATGTCTTTTATGTTGGCAGTAAATATGATAAGATCAAAATGAAATTCAGATAGCTTCATACAGTTATAATTTCATATTTATTTACTATGTAAGAAATTATTAGATTCAAAAACAAATGTGTATGTATTGGTATGTATATTAATTCATACATATATACATAACTTCACGCCTGTATCCCTTATGGGGTAAGCAGAACACGAGAGGTCATCAAACCATCTGACGTCACGTTTGACACATTTCGAGGTATTATAATGATGGAGAGAGACTATGCTTCCATGCTGGACTGGGGGCGAAAGAAAAACATAGAATGTGCCAGCTGCTTCTCTTCCCGGGCATACTGTAAAAGTCAGTTAAGGGACAGAGGTTTTATTGGCGTTTTTTGCGGGCGATAGGCTGACTCCCTGTCACTGCAATAGTCTCTCTCCATCATTATATTAATTCATATGTATGTTTATTTAGTACACACTATTATTGCTTTTCAAATCAAACTCTCCAGTCATGGGTCTGCTGTAAGAAATTTCGTAAGAGAAAAGCTGTACCTTTGTACTTATTTTAATTCATTGTCTTTTAATTGTATCTCAACTGTGTGTACATAAATTGTTAAATAAATAAACAGAATAAGAGACAAATAGTAGGCACCTATTAAAAAATTTAACATTATCATAATTGTGAATTTGTAGATATAGTGACCTTTGAGTGCAATTTTTACTGATAAAGATAGGTCAGACTCGTGAAACTGACACTTTACCCCATTCAATTAAAGATTAACAATAAATGATTTTGAATTTATAATTTTGACTCTACCCGAACTCTACCTCGTCTGTTTTATTTAAGATTAAATTTAAAGTCGAGGCACGGGCTTACTGAAGTGCTCATTAATAAAATACGCAAAGAACTTAAAAAAAAAAAATCTGTTCTTGCATTAAATTTAACCAATTTTGTGACATTAACACCATCTAACAACCCGTTCACACACGATCCGTTTTACTGGATATCTTTTTTGTATCGTAAATACGTATACTGAATACTATGCCATAATGTGAAGTCATTCATACAACTCCACGCGCCATCGATGAAATAAAACGTATCCCGTAAAACGTATCCAGTAAAACGGGCAATGTGTGAACGGGCTGTAACACGAGAATTTCTAGCAGACGTGCACAGTTTATTTTGGAACTCATATCGTGTCAGAATACCGTATTAAAAACTGCATCTAAGTAGCTCAACTTGGAACTTGGATACCTAGAGTGTTCTCCAGACTAGTTAGTACTTAGTGACCTAGATTGTTTAATACTAACTTGACTATCTATTTGTATTTACTTAATTACTATACTTAACTGTTTACCTGATGGTAGCTGACAATGAAGCCGACGGTAGCACATAGTTTGAGAAGGAAAGACTTTATATGAATTGCGTTAAATATCCAAGTTGGTTAGCACTAGAAAACTTATACAGGGTGACTGGTGACAAAATTTAGATACTGAAGGAGAGCACTCTATACTCGATTCTATACTCGGGTCATAATTATGTAATAATAGTAGGGACTTAATTTTTCAATAGAATTCCCTATAAATAAATAAACTTTAGTTTCTAGACAATCGCGTCAAGTGATGCTAGTGTAACCATGCGTTGCGCAATCAATTCTTTAACTTTCGGTTAAGTTTACTCAGTAAATAATTAATATATATTTTTTGTTCATGTATGATCTCAAATTATCACGTCCTCGAATTCTAAAAGTGACTCATTAGTCACCCTGTATAAAGTATGAAGCTCGATTTAAAAAAAACGACTAGTTTATCCGAGAATTTAAATGGATCAAGAAATAAGTAATTATGAGAAAAAAAATACTTACTTAAACTTAAATTCATAACAATGTCTAACAGTAGTATAACTTCTTCCTGTCATAGCTTTACCAACTTTAAACTATACATGCACTTAACAACCCAGAACAAAACATAAAAAGTATAAACGAAACTCAAAACACCCTTTCCAGACTTTAACTAAAAACGATCTCTCAGGTAATAACAGTAGTTAGCAGAGCATGAAAACAGCTGCTATGTTTTAGCAGAAGCGGCAAACGTCAGCTCCTCCCTGAAACTTATTGCAACTTGTTTACTCTCCTTCGAGCCCTTTGTTCTGAAACTTCGCAGACGCCTCAGGACAAGCCAGTTACCTACTCCATCTAAATGTAATTTACATTCATTACTTAACGAACAAAATAATCTTTGCAGTCGGGCAACCGTAAATAAGCGACGGGGAAATTTTTAAGTCCGAGTTTTGAGGTTAAAAGTGTTGCGTGTTTTGTTTCGGTAAATGAAGGGTGATCGAGTTTAAAAGTTAAAGCTTAAATTGGACTCGGTTAAAAGCGAATGCTGTTTAAATGTACCCTTCATATATTTTGATTTTTGTTTTTTTTTTTAATAATGTTTAACTGCTTTTTTACTATATGATTTAAACACATATTAATCAAGAAAGTCGAGACTTATTCTTTTGTTTAACGTAGGCACATACCTAAATACGAGTAATACATTATTTATAAAAACACACACAAGCGTGTAGTGAAAAAGTAAAATAGTTTCAATAATAACTATACAGGATATTAAGTAGTCAAATTCTGTCTTAGCACCAGACCTGATAGATCAAAATGACTTTATTATTAATTTATTTACTCTTTATTGTACAATAACATAAATAGGAAACAAACAACGTGGAACAAAAGGCATTCTTATCGTTCTAGACTTTCGTGATTCGAATGGCACGTTAAGCAGTCGGTCCCGGGTGCTGTATACTTGTATACAGTAGTCGTTAGGGTTTATCAGAAGTCAAAATTCTGACATCCTCCACCTGGCACTGGGCCAGCTTGGTGGATTATAGCCTAAACCTCCTCGTCACCCAGAGGAGAGACTCATGCCCTGCAGTGGGCGCATTACACGGAGTTGTGATGATGATGATCATTCTAGAGCGATCTCTACTAAACAACCTTACTTACATTACTTTAAACAGTGACCGCGATCGTTGCAACTCAGTAGAAACTTCGAAGTAAATAAATAAGTCCCCACTTATACTAATACTTCACATATCAATAATACTTCACAATTGTTTTAAATAAAGCGGTATTTTCCTTGAATAATTTCTCATAAGATAGATATCTTTTTCGTCCTTATTAAAATAGGTAAAAAATGCTGAGCTTTCGTACAATTTGAGTTTTGTCGCTAGATATATGTTCAGTATTTAATTTATGCATTATCTGATTGAATTTATAAGTGCCTGCTTTAGTCTGTGTCTATTTTGTAGCTTAAACTGCCAATATCTGTAATCTATGACGACAAATAAATACATAAGATAAAGGACGAAAGAGATTTAATATGGTTAAAGGAATCACTTAAACCATATTAAATCTCTTTCAAATTCATTCGATTTCCTTAACAAATAAATTGAAGAATTTAAATAACGCTACAGCAACTTTGTAGCTAGTCATAAATGTCAATGGGCACATCTGGCCCCAGGTCACGATGTCATTAAAGTCACTTAACGTTACAAAAATCCAGCGACAGTAAGTTATGTCATTACCCTCTCGGCTAAGGGACTTTTATTAGTTCGTACTAAGTCCTAACAATGTTTCGTAAGTATTAGCATTCTCACTGTTCGAGTACAACGTATAGTTTGGGAGCTAAATAATTTAAGCAACTGTGTAGTAAGAGTAACGTCTACAAAACTTCAAGTCATGGAAGCTTGACTATGTCTATTGCCATGTGACAATATTCTTTTTCTTTAAGTTGTTTTTTTTTTTTATATTGTAAGGATAGGTCGTTTGTCTTCCATGCCACCTCATGGAAAGCGCGCATGAATACTATGGTGGTACACGTCCATCCACGAGAAACCTATTCACTCGACACTTATAAGTTCCAGGACTGTAGTGGTCAGGAAAAACAGACGCAGGCAGATTGTTCCACACCTTGGCAATCCGTACCAAAAAGTAACTATCGAAGCGTTTTGTTCGCCTTCTTAGTAAATCCACTATATAGGGATGGAAGTTCTGTCTGCGTCTGGTAGAGTGGTGGTAAAAAGGATTGGGTTCAATTTGGTCAAAAAGAGCACTAGCATACTCACCAAAATGTAGACGATAAAATGTTGTCAAATAAGCAACCTTACGACGATGCTCCAGCGTCTGCAATTTTTTATTTGTAAGGTTGTTGTCTATACTAATATTCTAAAGAGGAAACCTTTGTATTTTTGTATTGAATAGGCTCAAAAACTACTGGACCGATATAAATTTTTTTTTTACCATTACTTAGAGGGATTCTTCCAAATCCGTATAGGCTACTTTTTATCCCGAAAATCCCGCGGGAATCGAAATTGCGCGGGTAAAACCGCGCTCAACAGCTAGTTATTTATAAGTTTACGGACTCTTTGGTCAACAGAGTCTAGCGCTTCGAGCTGGTATTTGTCAGAACCATCCCAAAGGTGACTACAGTGTTTCTGGCATCCATTGAGAATGGTTTGTTTTGTTTAAAAGAAAGTAAGTGAACGTTTTGGTTTTCGAACAACTTTTATCAAATGTAAAGCTTAATCATAAATGACAATGAGATCGCTGATGAAGGCATAGGAAACGGTTTTGATACGGTGATGATTGGAGACTTTACAATGTGAGGGTTAGTCGCTGGCCAGCCAAAGTCACTACTTGGTTAGAGCTATTCTTAGCCGACCTAGGCTTAATTTTTCAGTAGTATAGCTTGTTGTTATGGATTTTTTATGGCAGGATGGTCAATACTCGGATGCGTAACATTTTGTTCAGTTCAGTTTAGAGTGACCAGCATAAAAGTTGCTGACTTCAAAAGTATTTGCAAGTTTAATTCAGATCGCGCTTCTGTCGCTGTGGAGCTACTCAAACTTACACTTGAAACGGTGATTTAAAAGATAAATATTGTACCGATTAATTATACAAACCATGGTTTGTTTTAACCGATCATCAATTATTTATAACAGACATGGTACCGAAACAGAACATCGCACTTAACTCCGGCACTGGACATGCAAACAAAAGATGTCAAGAAATTGCACACTTTTAGTGGACAGGACTTGCATTCACTACAAGATATTTTGCTTAATGAAAAAGAATACATTTGTCTTTTAAGCTCAGGAAACTGTACAAAAGCTATTTAAACACCTTCTTTAGAAGTTGTAGTTAGAGGAATTAAGATGTTATGAACTTGTTCAATTACAAATAGAGACAGGTGTTTTGTGTATTGGATGAAAAATAAATATAAGATATTTTTTTTCTTGTTACGGGATTTCTAAACCAGAGATTAGCGTATATTATTAAATTAAACTGTCATTACCTACTCTTTTTATATTATTATTTTATAGATTTTTGAGGACTATAAATGTTTTATAAAAGTAAAATAAAACAAACTTAGGCATTATCTTAGTTTCAACTTCATTTGAAGGAATCGCTATTAATGAATATCATCTGTACATTTTTTTAAGATATTGACCGGAAACTCTTAAATTTCAAGCTATTTAGCACAAAATATTTATATAACGTTAAATTCAATAATAAGCTTTGAAAAATAAATCAAAGCGCACCAACCAACGGTCCGGAGCTGGCAATCCAGGGGTAAATTTATTGCTGGCAATAAAGCTAAATCAATCGCTTTGAGTGAGAGGGATCTGCCCTGTTATCGGTCAGATCTTTGCTTGAGTCATACCTACAGGAAGATACTGATTCGTTACAATTAAAAACTAGATCTTGCTACTAATTATATTAGTGATTAGTAAGCTAATATAGTTGATATTGCTTTAAGTTTTCTCGATTTTTATTATGAAGTAAAATATTTTTATTAGATGTTACGGCGTCTTTACGGACCTCGACGGGGACCTTATTATTTATTATTATTTAAGTTGGTGCTAAGTTTTTATAATAAACTGAAACTTTGTACTTATTTCTTAATCCATGTGTCTTTAAATTAATTTTTAACTCGTGTGAACATAAACAATTTCTTAAATGAATAAAATAACTCATTTTCTCTTTTTTTATTGTTTTGTTATTTTTATTATTTCTTTTTATAAGACTACGCCTGGTGTAGTGTTAGCATATAATGCCTTCTATGCCAGAGGTCCTGGATTCGAATCCCGGCAGCGGCGGATATCGGTGTGATGAACACAGATATTAGTCGTCAAGTCATGGATGTTTATATGTTTATTTAAGTTTATTCTAATAAAAAATATGTATTTATCCAATATTTGTATGTTTATATATTCCTTAAGTATATCAGTTATCTAGTATCCATAACACAACATCTTTAAGAAACTTAATTTGGGATAGATAATGTTGTGTGAGTGTCAGAAATATTTAAATTTATATTAAAATTATTAATATTTAATTTAAATAACAACAACATGTTTGTTGTTAGTTACCCAATCGCGTTTTCAAAGTAAGTTGGTATTGGTTGAAATCTCTTTTGCAATCCTTTTATTATTATATTTTATTTTTCATTTTAACGCGAGTTGATTTTGTTCTGTTCTTTTTTCTTTGGGTATACTAATGCTTAAATTTCAGCCAAAGATGTTAAAACGCATACTGCTTTTTACAGTTTACTGTTTGATAAAATAAAGCAATAAAATCCTGGCTTTAGTAGCAAACTCTCTCTTGAGTGAGTGTCAAGAAAATAGGTACCAATTCCTGTACAACTGCTCCATAAAAAATTTAGGTTACTTTTTTGCAATGTTTGTAAGCTTTGCAATTCAAGTTATTCCTTTACTTCGTACCTCATAAATACATCAAATGCTATGAATAAATTTGAAAAAGATTTTCATAACCCAAAAAATATAATGATCAAACAAAAAACGACCTTCAATTCATAAAAAATATTAAACATTGAGTCAACTGAGACGCTTTCAATATTAAAATACTCCACCACAATTCTATTGAGTCTTGAATAAATTAATTAGTAAAGTACAAAGACATTATGGTTTTTCAGATATATAAGCTAAAGACGTAACTCTACTTTTCCAGATACTTCCCAATTACGCAAACTTATTTACTTAACACGGAACAAAGGCTGAGAGAGTTTTGGAACGCATTTCATGGATGAGTGTACACTGTTATTGGACTAATGAAGACGCTTCGATTGCGCCGCGTTAGCCAATTTAGTGAATCGTAGGAAAAACTGGGTTGCTTTGGTTCAAGTGTTGTGATGCGGTAAAAATCCACTTCCAATAGTAAAGCAAAACGGTATGTTGTTTTTCATTTGATCCGTAATGATTTCTAAACAACTTATCCTTCAAAGATGCTTTATTATGCGTTATTTTGCTGATAGCTTACATAATTGTTGATCATCTCTATTTTTCATAGAAAACTGATAAAAAATCTATATTCTATAGTAAAGTTCAAGGATGACTAAGTTTATTTTTATTATTTAAAACCAGCCTGCATTTGTCGAAGCACCTAGGAAAGAACTAGAAAGTTTTCAGAATATGAGCCACGAAATATGTGACGTCACTTTCAATTGAAAAGGCCGGACAAAAAGATGAAAGTGAGTAAACCTATTTTATCATAAGCGTATAATAAGCACACTACCAAAATATATTTGTATATCATAGATGTATATACAAAGTTATTGAACTAATATTCCGCTTTGATCCTGCAGCATCAGCCAATTTAGTGAAATCGTTGTTGGAAATAACTGGGATTACACTTGTATGTGTTTTGATTTGGTGAAACAACTGATTTTATTTGTAGTAGTGGCCAAACGATTTAACCTCAATCGCAAAAATAGAGCCTGCGGGTAAAAGTAAGTGTTCTCTATAAAGACTCACGAAAAAGTTTTTCTTTATGCGAAAATGCGGATACACGCAGAAACGATATTATTCAGTACCTACCAAACTTTACACAATACAATTCGCTTTATTACCAGAATAAAAACAAACGCATGGATTTATGACTTATAAGCTCGTCAAATTCAAAAAAATATATCTTATAAGGCCAAATCTTCATTGGGCGGGTGCGATGCGCGGTTAGATACAGACTTTATTATAAAAGTCTCCAAATAAATCACATTATTTTCACATTGAAATGATTTTTTCCGCCTCGTAAGTTAATCTGTAGATCAGAAATAGCCCGAACCAATAAAATCTTTTCAAAATACATTACAATCAAGTTCTTTTATTAAACATGTATTTTTGGGAACCCTGTAAGAAAATCGAAATCATTGAACCGTATATCTATTAATGAGGTAGTAACCTTTCGTGGCTGGCTAGTTTTAACGTAACTATTTCTTGTATAAATTTGAAAAAGATCACATTTTCTTTGTATTTTGACGGAAAAATAAATACTCATTTTCTTCTGTAAGCAAATGAAGTAAGGTGCTTTCAGCGCTGGACCAATGGGGAGTTTTCTGACAGCTCATAAAAATTAGTTCAAAAAACCTCTATAGATGTCACTTTTAAAAAGCCGAAGGCGTTAAGTCTGTAGGTATACTATAATGAAGGTAAGTGGTATGGTATTTACCATCTATTAGCACCGCTCCACGCGCAGCCTGCACCACCAATTTACCATCTATGGTTATTTTTAAGTTCAATTTCTGATACAGACGTCAAATAGTTTATTTTACTTTAAAAACGAGTTATTCTGATCTAATCCCACCAACAAATCCCACATCGAATTTAATTTCTTAACGGATCCCCTATGCGTTTTGTTATTCCTAACCGATCCCCGTTTACCTACAACGTTAGATTGACGGTACAGTCAGGTAAAAAAGGAGCAAGTTTGTAATAAATTATTTTAGGTAGAATTCATGCAATGCAATGGAATTAAAAACTTATAAGTGAAAAGGGGCATTGATAAATTAAGTGATTGTAAGTAGGTATAGCGCAATAGGTTAGGGAAATTAAATATTATACACTTTTTAGTAAAAATCAGTCTTTAATTATTATTTTTTAATATTACATAAATTTTTATTTTGTTAAATTAACGACTTAAGAGGAAAAAATTATCACAGAATCAACAAATAAAATGGTCAGACTTAGTGCTTACTAAATGTCTAACTTATACTTAATTATCCACCAAACTATCAAATAAATCAACAACGTTAAACAAAAACCTTTGATTGGGGGTGCTTTTAACTAATTTAACTGATGTATATAAAATTATTATAAAATCAACAAATGAAAAAACCCTTTTATTGGGTGCTTATAAAATCAACAAATGAATAAACCCTTTGATTGGGTGCATATTTATGTCAAAATTTAGCTATTTTACAAAATTTGTCTTCAAACTTTTATTAACTGTCAAAGTTTTAACTTTTCTAAACAGTGGCCTACAGTAATTTCGCCATTCAGAAGTTGGTTAGTGACATAATTGATCCATTGATCTCTGTTCGTTTCGTCCGTTGTTCTACGTTTCAAAGGTGGCGCTTTGATTTTCTGATGCTCAATTATTGTTTTTTGGTAATTGGAGTCGTCTTTCAAAGTTCTTAACAGCTTATATAAGTTGTTCTTTTTGGAAGTGCTTCGATTCAGTTTTGCGAGTAGGCAGGTAACAAATTCTTAGAATATTGTTCAAGCTTAGCAGATTTGCTAAGTCCTTACGATTACTACCATCGGCTAACTATTATGCTTCTTAGGTTAGAGAGAAAATTAAAACATAAAATGATAATTCTTGAAGAATTATTAACATTTTGAGACTGTCTGTACCAAATTACTACCTAAAATTCACCTGGGATCGGTTAGGAACAATAAATTTATTAAAAATGTCAATTCCCATCTGATCTCACATTCCTGGGATCAGTTAGGAATAAAAAATAAATTAAAACTGATCCCCGGTGGGATTTCTTTTTGGAATCAGTTCGGAACAATTCTTTAAAAACGCAGTGTGGGATAAATTGCTATATGACAGACAAGACTTCGCCTTTTGTAAAGAGCCATCTATCGAAGCCTTTTGTACCATTTTTGTACCGTTTTGTTTTTTTAATGAGCTGTCAGAAAACCTCTCATTGACCTTTGGTATTAAGGATTTTTTCAATCTTCTCTCGAAATACTATTTACCCATATATATCTATCTATTTAAATAATTTAAGTTTAAAATGAAGTATCGCTTTGCTAATCTACCTGCTTGATTAGTTTAAAATATAGTATAATGTTAAAACATCTGTAACAAAGTCAACGAAACCTTAACACACCAGACAAATATTAGAGATTTAAGGTGTGTTTTCATGTTTTATAAATTACATACTACTTAAATAAATAAAAAAATATTCATGTGTGCTATCTAGATTTGACGATTAATGTTATTTTCAACACACTTGCTCGTAAAGTGAGCGTTATTCTATTGAATTTAGAACTATAAACTGGGCTATAAGTCACGCGTGCATAATATATTATACCCTAGTGCATAATATAATTAATCCTAGAAAGTTGAATTGTACCTTTGTGCAAATAACATGCGAGAAAACAGAGCATATTTTATTGGTCCGAGTTATACACTAAATATTTTCAGAAACAACAAAGAGGTTTTATACCACTTCAAATCCATATACATTTTTAAATGTTTGCGTCTTATATTAGTAAAATAAATTTGTATATTAAACAAATTATTCACAATTTACAATCATTTGTTATAAAATATTAAAATATTTGCATTTACCACTCCAATTTAACCTTTTTTACTTAAAATAGGCTGTATATGCTATACAAACATTGACACATTTGACGGGAAAAAAAACCTACGCGCATGCGCGAGGTTCGGCGCCATTTTTCAATCACAATTCACAGCTTTGTTATCAAGTGTGTTTGTTATTTTATGGCCACGTATGTCTGTCTTTTACTTACAAGTGTGTTGAAAAACGTCGTATGTAACTCGTGAGCGTTGCTAATTACAGTCTCGGCTCATTATTAAGCCCTGCGGCTCGGGCTCAAATCACGGCCTCGACTGTAATTAGCAACTTAGCTCACTTGTTACATAATATACTATTGTTAGATTATGAAGATGCCAAAAAGTGATAATATTGCGGTTTATTAATATTTCGTATACTGCAAGAAAATATGTTTATTTTTGTTACAATGTTCAAACCTTTATAAGTAGGCAGCTGGTAATATACAAAATATCTACACAATTTTACATATTATAATTATACATCTAAATTTTGTCTTTGCGAACTCCAGCTCTTCGTGAACTTTAACTATACCAATTCTTACACAACCTTAACCCACTTTTGGTGGAATTTCCTTAATAAATTATTTCAATGTGTTTTTTTTAATTCTTTTATTCCGTTTTTGTTATCTATACTCGCGTAGTTAAAAATTAAGACAACCTTTTAAAATTCTAGCACGCATTTTTTGAAACAGCAAAATTTACATAAACCCGTTATAAGGTTTCAAATCGTTTATACAAAATCGTTGGGATACCGATATTGCCCAACTCCCGATAAGAGTATTTTTTGTAGTAATATTAAAAAGTATTAGTGATGTTCATTTAAGTTCATTAAGATTGAAACAGGAAGACCACGTTCATATCACACGCGCTCGCCCAGTGCCCGCCCAGCGCACGCCCTGCGCAGCCAGGCGTGTCTAATCACTCGTTTTGCAATTTGTTGTACATAATTTGAGTCATAATTTACACACCAATACATCTCAAATTGCAATTATTCGACGACCACTTTGGCGATGGGGTAAACCTATCTGCCTCCTACGCCAGTGGTTGCGAGTTCGATTCACGCACGGAACAAGAAAAAAAAATATTCCGGGTCTGGGTATCCATAAATACATTTTCTATTCTAGGTTCCCCCCTAGTTCGCTACATGCTATGTCATAATACAGGCTTTGCTTACTTTTAGGCCATGTAGTTGGTGTGATTGTCTGGGCATTTGATATATTATTATTTATTTATTATCAAAGTCCACCAAACGCCCGGCCTACACCCTCCCTATCCCCGCCCTGGGTCCGCTCTTCGCCCGCTCTGCGTGCGCCCTGCGTCTACTGCGCGCGTACAGGGGCCCCCGACACTCATCCTCCCGGCACATGTGATTTGAGATCTATTGATGTGCAATATAAGACTCAAATTGTTCAATTACATACTCAACAAATTGCAACACGTGTTAGACGCGTGTGAGGCACATGCGCTGGTGAGGACTACCGGGAATATCAAACGATTTAAATTTATAGGTTGTCGGGAAGAAATCGTTCGTCAGCGATAAGACCATCATCGTATACAATGTATTTTAAATCAATAAATTAGATAAGAACACGTGGTTTTTATTAAAATAGAAGCTTTTAGGTAGACGCCGAAAACTTTTCTAGTAAATAACAAGAGATTAAAATTTTACATTAAATATTTTAATTTTCCCCAAAAAGCCAGTCTTGAAAGGTCTACTCAGCCGACGACTAGCGTGGGCCGCCTTCCCACTCTTGTTATTTACTAATAAATTAAGTTTTAGAAGACTAGCTTAGCTTTAGTAATTTAATTGAAAAAGCTCTTAAAATCACTTGATGAATATTAGGTAAAGCCTTTTGTGAATCTTTTTTTTTTAATGAGGTTTGTTTAAGTTTGGCCTTATCAACGTCCTCATAGGAATCTCGCAAACAAATAACAAAATTACATTAAACATTGCCTAAGTATTTTCTTATTATTTCACGATTCATTGGCTATTCTATATCTATTATGCAATCAAGTAAAATGTGTTTATTTAACACGATAATATCTAAAACTTTTAAAAAGGAAATAATATTTTGCAATTTCTAACCAACTCTTTAGGAAAATTATATTTTATAGTGAGATTCCTAATGGATCTAACATTTACGGCGCCAATCATTTGTTTTATTAAAGTCCACGTTTGAACTCAATCTCTCCTTATAGTAAGGGCAGATGAGGTCGAAGATGAAAGCAAACGTGTTGCTAGGAAAGATCTGGCTCTTAATAAAATATTGCCGGAACACATCACCGCCGGAGCAGAAATACTTGGCGGCAGATTTTATATGAAAGGTGGTCGCTAGCCAGTCAGACCGTGACGGGATCTTACCACCTCGGACCACTCGGATTAGTCGCCTTTGCGACATGCTTATTCCGGCGCGATAGGGCTATTCTAAGCCGGCCCTGTATGGATTAAAAATATATAATCAATCTGTCTTGTTAAAAAAAGTATACCTACATATTTTATCAATCAAGTGATTACAGTGTTAGAAGACACGCCAAAACATCGCGCCGAGTATCATAAAATTTACAAGATAAAATCCTGCTTAAGACATCTTTATATTTTAATTAACCTCAGGCTAATTAACTAGGTAGCTAGCGTTTCCGAGTATTCCAAAGAGGGGCAATAAGATAGGACAGCGTCGGATGGCTGACTGATGGCTCGATTTGGTCTATCACAGAGAGAGTTAATCACGTAGCGCAGACGGAATACTCCATTGAACTTAACATATTGCTTCCATCCGACTGTTTGACCGACTTGCTTAGCTTCGGCAATCACTTTGATTGATAGTTAAGTAAAAGTTTCTTTTACGAAAATATTAAGGTTTTGGGTTATTTTTGTGCTGTGGTTTTGACGGATTGGTTATATAATTTGTAATATGATCAGTCGATTTAGAATATTATAAAGAATATTGCACCTACGTTTAGTGACAGTCCCATCACAAATTAGATTTTTTAATTAAAGCTTACACTTAAAAAATGCCTTAACAGACACACAAAGTACATCACTGGTAAACAGTGACATAAAATACTTACATAACTTCACGCCTGTATCCCTTTCTGGTAGGCAGAACACCAGAGGTTATAAGACCATCTGACGTCACGTTTGACAAATGAGGTATTATAATTGTATATTTATTTTATATCTGCTTATATGTTTAATATTAATATGTAGATATTATTTTTATAGGTACCTACCTACCTATGTATATTACTATTTTTCTGCCGTGCCACATACTTTTTGTATTAAAGTATAAAAGATTTACTTGCCTTAGGTTCGATCCCTGTGTACCCATAGCGAAAAATAGACATACCTACTTATTCTTTATTTCAACGGCTTCCATAACGCAATAGAAAAGTTTGAGACTGACAGGAGATCGCTGCTGCGTACAAGTGTATGGTATGAAAATCAAAGTATTTTTTCAAATCTTTTATTTAAATCCTGATCAGTTTGTAGCTAATTTTCGCTTTGTGACACAATGTCCCGTATTATTTACTTCTTATCTTTATGCCGGTACCTAGTGAACTCGTTCACCTTAACCAACGGTTGTCTGTTACAACAAAGGAATAACAGAACAGGCCTTTGATAATTTCCTCTTAAATAACTAGATTTACGGAAAGATGCCTTTCATTTTCATATTTACCTACTTAATTATTCAGGCCTTTATTTGAAACAGAAAGCATCTGAAATTTTGAATAGGGATGTTTAGTGGAAAATGTTTAATGGATATCGGATAGTCGAGATCGAAAAAAAATTATGAATAACCATCCAGTAACTACATAAGATCACTGAATTACTATACGCATTCTAATAATAACTATCGTTCGAACGTCGTCGCCTTATTATTGGCTGAGAGCTTTTCGCTTGTCGTGAGACCCTTAATTATTTGCTGACTGATATGGAAAATGCTACATACTTATGTAAGTGACATGTGGAAGTGAAAAAGAACCTGTTCGGGAATCCTGGTCGGGTAATTTATAAATGTGGATCTCTACATATACGGAACATATAAAAAGTTACCATTGACAATAAAAATAAAATGTGAATTTTGAACTTAGAGTTTAAAATACTCGTAACTATGGAATTTATGAAATCTGTTTACACGTTAAAAAGTCTTAATACGTTTATGCCTACATCAACAAAAAAACTACTAAAATAAAAACAGTCCGTAGCATCTCGGTTTCACCATAATATGATTAGTTTAGGAGAAGTATTTGTAAAGCCTTCTTACAATTTGTTATATTAAGGGATAAATATAGACAAAGGCTCTGGGAATTTTGAAAACCGTGTTGTCAAGGTATATTTTACCTGCTTTGTGCATACAATATCCTATATTATAAGCTTTTATATCATAATTTCTGATTCACAAATCTCTGTACAAAACAACGTTGTTTGCGTCTGTTCCGCGTTGGAACATGAGAGTATATTCATTAGCAGATGTCCATTAGTGTCCCTTCATTATTTATGTATATCAACCTCGGAACACCGTTCGCGGGCAAGTGAGAGTAACATACATGCAATTAGGGTAAATGTGGGTCCTTGTCTGAATACATATAGTGAGCTACGTAGCTTTATTTTTAGTTGGTGGCACTTACGGCTATACTCACGTATAGTGCGGCCGTTGCGGGAATGCGTTCCTGACAGCTCCTTATGTCCACTGCATAATGTTTATTTCCGATTCGAAAGTTAAAAAAGCTATGATTTTGACAGCAGTCAGGAACGCAACTGCCACCGGTCGCAACATAGTTAAAAAGGCCCCCTGTTGTGGTGGTAAAAACTTAGCCTAGGTACTATGTCAGTTTATTTTAAGATCCATACCTTTATTTTTGAAGGTTGCTTGGAAGAAAATGCTCTGCAGCGACAAGGCCGCTTTTGTTCAAATATATATTAACGTTATATTTTTATTATATTTGAATTATTTTCAAATGATTTTCGCGACAGTGAGAACTCTATTTTGCGCAAACTTTTTGTAATAAAAAATAAATAAAGTGAAGGGTTAAAAATTAAAAAGTATTTAAATAAAATTGTAAAGATAAATAGTATAAACTATTTATCTCATGTTATTATTATTATTAACTCTTAATACAATAAGAAAATGTAATAAAAATAAATAAATTTTTAAACTGTCAGATGCAAGGGACCGGAGCGTCGGTCAATAGGGATTAACGCTATTGAATCGACACCAAATCGATCTTGTAATCGATTCGTGAATACAAAAAATTGGAAAAAGTAGTTAAAAAACGCAGCGAACCGTACTTAAATGAAGACTAGAATACATATATCCAGAGTTCACAATCAAATATTAATTATTTCACTCGGAGATGATACTGATACCGAAACAAGGACAAACAGTGAATTAAATCAATGATTTGAAACCAATGGTCTTTCTTCTATAATTTATTACAATTTTAGGTACCCGTTTTATATGAAGAAAGCTGAATTCTATAATCTTTTATCCCATTTCTTTTACCAACTTAATCGGTATTTTGAAACAATCGATTCTAAAATCGAACAAATTCATTAGGGCAACTTCACTATGATTGACGATTTTGACCTGTCACGAAAATCATTTGAAAAGAATTCAACTATAATATACTGTAACTTACCACCGACCTGGAAGTCTTCATGGCGCAGTTGTCCAGTCCTGTGTGTATCAATCGATGTTGCAGGTTAAGCAACGCCCAGCTTGGTCAGTACAAGTATGGGTGTCCGCCAACAATTCATTTCTCACGGTGACTTCCGTGCTTCGTTCCCGGGTGCTGTATACTTGTATACAGTAGAGTGCGGCCGTTGTGGGAATACGTTCCTGACAGCTCCTTATGTCCACTGAATAAAGTTTATTTCCGTTTCGAAAGTTAAAAAAGCTATGATTTTGACAGCTGTCAGGAACGCAAACTCCCACCGGTCGCACACAGTCGTTAGTAGAGTGTGTCAGAAGCCGTTTCGGTGCCCTGAAAATCTTACATCCAGCATCCAGCACTGGGCCAGCTTTGTGGTTGTTTACGGTCTAACCTCCTCGTCATCACCCAGAGGAGAGACACACAGCCCTGCAGTGCGCTTTCAAAAAAATGTGATGATGATGATGAACTTACAATGTTGGTGGACAATAAAGAGTTCTGAAATAAACTTAATTTGGGCCTAATAAAATGTTTATTTATGGTTTAAAATAAATGACTTTTAACTGTATTTGTTCGCGTACAATACATATTCTTTTCAACTTTTTGATCGATGTTTACTTGTCTTTGGGTGCCCCGTAGCCAATTGTAACAAGGTTATTTAATATGATAATATCGTATTATGATTATTAATAATATATTCATGGAAACTGAATACAATATTATTTATTAATCATGCCTCATCCAGGAACAACTCTATTTCTGAAATTCCAGGTAACCCCGTCGAGCCCATTTAGCAAGAAACATCAGTGATCATTTGGGCTTCCACAGTTCCAGGTATCCCGAATTTTGCTAATTTTTATGAGAGATGAATGAATACTATCAACACGTTTGTTTAAAAGCGACTTTGACGGGAAATCCTTCGCTGCAATGCAGCATGTATTACTCTGGAAATACCCAAACAGACTATGTGGCCACAAAGCAAGCCTTGATATAGGTTGACTGGTGTCATTTTTTTGATATTGAAGGAGAGCACTCTACACTTGATTCTTATCATAATCACGTAATAAAATTAGGTACTTAATTTTTCGCCAGAATTACCTATAAATAAATAACGAGACTTCAGTCAACACGCACACAGCAGTGTTCCCGCCACACGCACACCACCACCCGCTATGTATATATTGTATTACGCTTATGTAACCATGCGTTGCGGAATGAATTCTTTGACTTTCGGATAAGTTTACTCAGTGAATAGTTAATATTTATTTTTATTTTATTTTTTCCCTTCATGTATGATCTCAAACTATCACGTCGTAGAATTTCAAAAGTGACCCACCAGTCACCCTGTTTATTTTGTGCTTATAAAGACAGAGAAACTGTTAAGAATCATAGTATAAACCCAGATTCGAGCTGGTTTATAAAAGTTTCTATCCTAAACTGGCCTAGCTGGGACTCAAACCAAGGACCTCTCAGGCTAAAGCCATTCACTCCACTGCGCCCTGCGCCACGGAGGCCGTCGCGTCGAAGGGATTACCACTGGAAATTAAGTCTGCTTAAACAATAGTTGCAATATTAGAGCTGATATTAATAGTTAATTAACCGCGACTTAATTTCTTCTAGTGATCACGAATATTGCGCCTTGATCAAAACGGTAAATCAATAAACTTCTGTTTAACTTTAAGTTGTTATCTGTGCAGTGAAAGTCTTCTCAGATCGATACTAATTATTTATATTTTATTTATTCCAAATTAAATCTTAATCGCTGCTGTGATCAAATATACAGGGTCTTTTTTATGAAGATCAAAATATTTTAGGAGAAGTTTAATAATGATGTGTGGATTCAATATATTACAATTTTTTTTTGTCATATATTTTTTACATTTAATTGAAATTTTACTATTCTTTTAAGTCACCAAATTTTTGTGACTATTGAAAAATCGGGGCTTAACGTATTTCTTAATAGAAATACTTGAAAAAACGCTTTTATTTCTTGCTATTTAGTCGTAAATAACAGATTTAACCAATATGTTGTTAACTTATGAGAATTATAAAATATCAATTTTCCTAACAAAAAAGATTTTTTTTCATAAATTGAATCCACACATCATTTTTAACCTTCTCCTAAAATATTTTGATCTTCATATAAAAGACCCTATATATAAAACTGTTCCGTTACTGACTGAGTTACTGAGTGACTGAGTGACTGACAGACAACGTACAGCCGTAACTACTGGGCGTAGAGAGCTGAAATTTGGAACATACATTCTTTAGAAGATGTAAGGGTGCACTAAGGAAGGAATTCCCAATATTCCCACGGAAACGGGAAATATAGGACTTTTTAGTTTGTTTGAAAAATTTTATTCCTTGAGTGCACGGATGTGATACTTGGTATAAAGGTTCCTTAATAAGTGTCTGTATTATGAAAGGAATTCCCAAAATTCCCACGGGAACGGAAAATATAGGACTTTTGAGTTCATTCGTGTACGAAGTCGCGGGCAAACGCTCGTAAAGCTATAAAGGCATATCAGACACACAGACTTTTAGATTTGTTATATTTATATGCTTATGACCTACTTAAGTTAATGTAATTTTAAGTATCCTTTTATACCGAAATCCAATTTGTCACATCTGAAAAACGTCGTTAAATAAAAAAATACCTTTTTCATAATAAAAACAAGATAAAAAATTCGTACGATGCAAAAACCACGCCAATCATTTTTATAAAAGCAAGTGAACTCTAGTTTGCAACTAACAAGCTCTCCACTGATTATTATATTTTCAGCACTGGCAACCTTTTCAGTTCACCTTTTAACTATTAATTCGCATTAATTAAATCGAAGTGGAGACAGCTTTTTGCACGCTTCAATAACGCTCATGTAAACATCAAAGAAATAAAATTACCGTTGAAAATAAACATAATGAAAAAGGAAAATGTTTTCCGGGGGAACAGGAGTGAGGATAACGTATGAGTATTAATTCTGAGGACCTTTGATCTCAGGCACTACTCCTCTGAATGTGAGCAGGTAGCCATTGTGGCCTCTTCATTATATTCACTCAGGTGGAGGGGTAGAAAAGAGAGATAAATAAATGCACAAAACGCTGTTACGAAGCATGTTGTTGTTTTACCTCGATTAAATTATGAGGATTTTACGTTTTAAGGAAATAAATATTCTTACGTGTGAGGCAAACAATATATCTTTGAAAATCTTATGTTTGTAAAAAAGAACTTAAACATGTTCCGTAGAAAATGTGACTTACATAATGTTAAAACTAGAAATAAGTATAAGCTAGCCGGCTATGATAGTAGACTTCATAAAGTCACGAACTCATTTATGGGTCAATGCATACGTTTTTATAATAAGGTTCCCACAAATATTCAAGACTTACCGCTTGATAAATTTAAAGAAACTATTAAACAAAAATTGTGTAATAAAGGCTTTTATACAATATCTGAATATATGGACGATAAAAGTCCTTGGTTGTAAATTGTTTTTCTAAAGTGCTCAATCTCCAAATCCATCTCCTACTCCTTCTCCTTCTTATCCAACACCATCTCCATCTCCTTCTTATCCATACAACAGCAAGAACGTCATGCTCCCTCAGGCAGCAAGGCTAGCGGTAGCGTCGGGTGTCGGGTCACCCTCTTCCCTAAAATACGGTTGAGGAGGGTGATGGCTGGTGCTTGCGTTATACTCGTGAACGGGTGCTGCTAGCGGTGCCAGGTCGTTTTGCTGAGGACTTTATGACTTTTTTTCAACTTGACTCTGACTTCCCCATTTCCATGTCCACGTCCACGTCCTGTCTTTGTCCACGACTATCCTCATCTCCATCCACATTATCTGTATTCTCTCTCACCTCTATCGCTACGTCTATCTCTGCTTCTATCTTTACCTCTATATCTATGTCTATGTTTCTGTCTAGTACTTGATTGCCTATTGTATAAATATAATAGTAGACTCCAGAAGATCAACTCGTTCATGGGTCAATGTGTACGCTTCATTTTATAATAAAATCCTAAAATATTTAAGATTAACCCTTCGATAGATTTAAGGATAAATGTTATGTGAAAAGTTTTACTTTAAGATGTCCGGATGCAAGAAGTTGGTATTCCCTGGCTGTAAATTGTTGTTATAAATCTTTTTCTCTTATTTTTAAAAGATGATTGTTGTTGAGTTTCTTGCCACTTCTTCTCAACAGATCGATTTTCCGAAGTGGTGGTAGATTCAGTTCAATTTGTAAATTGTTTGACTTATTTCAAATGTATTTAAATACTTATGAAATAAATAATTTTTGAGTTTGAGTTTGAGTTTTACGTGACTGTTCCTTAAGAATGGATCTTTTTTGCAAAAAAATAATTATATGTATAGCTGTCTTTCTTTATTTTTTTTTCAATCATTGGAATCTGCGCAGGATCAGCTTAAAATAGACATATGGTCATTGAGTAAGCGTAACGGCAACTAATCCGAGTGGTGCCCGCTTGACGGTAGGACTATTAGAATTAGGATGTTACCACACAAATCAATCGACGTCGATCAATGGCCGATCGTCGGTCGACAGACGTCAATCTGATTTTTTGGCATAGTAAAAATGCTTCCATGCTGGACTGGGAGCGAAAGAAATACATAGAATGTGCCAGCTGCTTCTCTTCCCGGGCATACAGTTAAGGGACAAAGGTATTATTGGCGTTTTTGCGAGCGATAGGCTGACTCCCTGTCACTGCAATAGTCTCTCTCCATCATTATAATACCTCGAAATTTGTCAAACGTGATATCAGATGGTTTGATGACCTCTGGTGTTCTGCCTACCCCATAAGGGATACAGGCGTGAAGTTCTGTATGTATGTAAAAACTATAGATGAACGTCGACTGTTACATTCGTCCGTCGATCGAAGGTCAATCGATAAGCGTGATGTAATAGCACTTATCTGAGTGACCCCGGTTTGATCGTAAGACCTCTGCATATTTCGCCTAGCTAGTAACCACCATTCGATATAATTAATTCTAAGGACCTTCGATCTCAGGCACTAATTATCTGAATGGGAGCAGGTAGCTTAGCCATTTTGACCTCTTCATTATATTGTCCCAGATGGAGGGGAAGCGGGAACACACATAAACTAATGCAAAACCCTGTAAAGAAGCATGTTATTTCTTAAGTTTGTTATCTGGAGAGAGACGTTTTTTTTGCCAATAACTAATCACACGGTAGTCTTTCATTTAATTTGAAAGAATATAAAGATATGACTATTGATAGCCGCATAGGGCCAGCTTAGGTTAGCTGCCCTGGGGTAAGCGTTTAGTGTGCCCCCCGCTTGTTGGTTGGACATCTTGTTCCTAATGCATGGCATTGGCTCTCACAATTAGCTGGCTTGTGTTTGCTTTTTTTCATGTCACGGTCAATTTATACTGTACCTATTTGTATTAATTTGATAATTCTGACTGAAAAAGAGTGCCAAGAGTTTTTTTTCGCCGGCTTTTTTTGTCTCCTGGTCTACTGTAATATCTTATTTAACAACTATCAACAACTAGTTAAAGCCGAAGTATGTGATGACTGACTTTATCAAGTGTTTTGTGAAATTCCTAAGATGAATAAAACTTTTTGAATTTTGAAATTTTTTTTAAATTTTTTAACACTATTCGTGTAAAATCTGCCGCCAAATATCCATAATCTGTTCCAATTTATGAAGAGAAAGCTATTTCTAAATCCCGTGTGTTTTGTAAGACCTCATCTCCAGCTTACCTTCGGGGACGATAAAAAAAAAAAAAAGGGTTTTAATTCATACCTATAATTATAAATTAAAACTGAAGAATTTTGTCAAAAGTGTCAAAATTTATGCAAGTTAAACCGAACAAACGCTGTTTATTAATGCAGTGTGACAAAAATAAGTTACATTATCAAAATACGGTATCGTAATGCGGTCGTACAAACAAATAAGGATAAAAAAGTGGGGCAAAATACCAATTGAGGGGTCTACCCCTGACTGAGGGGTGAAACGACCGGGTTTGGGGGCTATCTGCGCGAAAAAACTTTATGATTATAGCCTTTATCGTGGGGACTTGAAATTGAAATAAAACACTTTAAAAAAATACTTTAAATAATATATTTGGTTTACACGTGAAATGGTTAACCGACAATGGTTTTATGGCTTGGAAAATCATTGTTTCAGAAGCAGGGCGACTTTCGACAAATGCGACTAAAATACTACTATTAAAGAAGGTAATATTTCCATAAATAATTCCAACAAAACCTTCCAACAAAGCAGTCGCGTTGCAGTAACGCACCTAATTTGAAAGCGCTCTTAAATTTGGTGTCTTGTCGTCTAAAAGTGCTGAATTTGATGTTCATAACGTGAAACCTTAAGACAATAATTATCATAGCTGTTTCAATTAACCAACGGATATACCTATCAACTTTTTAAACCTAGGTGCTCTTATGCAGCAGGTGAACACCAGACCAATGCAATAAGCGTTCAAGAGGTTGGACTTTTAATTTTCAGATTTACGAGTAGTTATTTATCTTTTTATACATACAAAAATAAATTCAAATAGAAGTAAGAAAAAACATATTATGTACACATAGTAACGTATATACACATAGCATGGTACTTTTAGACTTTGACTTTTATCCCTATTTAGTAATCTCAATACGAAAAGGAAACCTAAGTAACTGTAAAATGAGAAAGCAGTTCTACATTAAGTTTTTCTTTTTAGTGCAAATACCGGATTTGCCACAAACGAGGTTTAGCTTCATTTATTTTCCATAACTTCCAAGTAAAAAGGCAAACATCGGCTTTTTCATTCCCAACAAGATTAGAACTGACTTTTGTTTTCAACTAAGGCGTTGTCCTATTTGAGCGACTGGACGTGACGTGACGCGACGCGATACTACAAAAAGCGATGTAGAGCGATCCATGCCTCAGGTTGACAGTTGACTTGCGTCAACGCTGTAATGGAACTTGTAATGTAACATTCTGCGCACGTTGCGTATTTGGACTTGTAGTGCGCAGAATGTTACATTATAAGTTAGTCGAAGTCATAGTCAAAATATTCTTTATTTTGTAAGTTTTTAAATACATTTGAAATGGTTCCATTACAGCAATCTGTACGCACCATAAGACACCTGTTATATGAACGAAAAATTTCATATTTTCATTTTTTGTTCAGCTTGGGTAACGGCTTATCCCGTACTTCCTAATTTCACCTGAAAGTAAGTGACGATAATATCGAAGACTTTTATTTTATGTTCATGTTTTATGAATAGTCAGTTCCTGTCCAAGTCAGTGTGCATTATCTTACTGAAAACCAAATCAGAAAAATCTTAATTTCGTAAGTACCATCGAACCAACTGGATCATATCATTTTGGCAAATCGTCCAAATGCTAGTAGGTCGAAATTTGCTTGAAGATAGGTTTCCTTGGTGAGGAATTTGTTATCATTACATTCGACACTGACATTTAATGAGTACAGAATTCGTACAGTATCTAAAAGGTCATAAGTGCATTATACGCGATGGACCTTACAAGTTTGACAGTTTCAGACGAATTTTCAGCAAAATGGGTCATGATTCAGTTGGTTTGATACTACATACGAAGAATATTACATTGAAATAAGTCAAAGTGCTAACAAATAAACTACCACCACAT
This sequence comes from Stenoptilia bipunctidactyla, assembly GCA_944452665.1. Classification (NCBI taxonomy): domain Eukaryota; kingdom Metazoa; phylum Arthropoda; class Insecta; order Lepidoptera; family Pterophoridae; genus Stenoptilia; species Stenoptilia bipunctidactyla. Next base: position 5,578,626 of record OX101726.1, on the reverse strand, counting down.
CAGAAAACCGACCTTTTAAAATTAAAATTAAGTGTGATTGATATTAAACCCGAGTTTAGTCACTGATTGAAAAAGAAAATACGGACGCCAATATTCTTTATTCAACTTGCTTTCTGTACGTAATTTAAACATTCTTCTTGTCTAATGATCATAATGCGGCTTTTACGTCGGAAGTGTATTTACCCTGATGAAGGACTCCATAAGAGTTCGAAACTAGTCGGACACCTCCGACAATAAGTGTGAGTTTAATATGACTCACAGTACATACATACATGAATTCACGCCTGTATCCCTTATGGGGCAGGCAGAACACCAGAGGTTATAAGACCATCTGATGTCACGTTTGACAAATGAGATATTATAATGATTGAGAGAAGCTATTGCAGTGACAGCCTATTGCCCACAAAAATGCCAATAAACCCTCCGTCCCTTAACTGACTTTTACAGTACGCCCGGGTAGAGAAGCAGCTGGTACATTCTATGTTTTTCTTTCGCTCGCAGTCCAGCATGGAAGCCAGATGCCTCACAAATCATTTTTAAATTCAATTCTTCTTGTCTTTCAGTCACCAGCCTAATTTCAATGTTATTTTCTTTGATACGATATAAACGTACCTTTAGTATCGCTCAGTGCAAAATTATATAAAAATATGGCACCACAAACTTTTTTACAAATAGTCGCTGTTGATGAACGTACTCGAAGCTACTACGACGTGGCATTTCATTTATATTAGTACAAAACTTCTTTTTTTTTTTTTATAAATTATGGATGGGACGTTTGTCTTCCATGCCGCCTGATGTTAAGTGAACATGAAGACTAAGGTGTTACACGTCCATCCACGAGAAACCTATTCACTCGACGCTTAAAAGTACTAGGACTATACTGGTCAGGGAAAATAGACGCAGGCAGTTCATTCCAAACCTTGGCGACCCGTATCAAAAAGGAACTGTCAAAGCGCTTAGTTCGACTTTTCGGAATATCTACCACATACGGATGGAAGTTCTGTCTGCGTCTAGTAGTCCGATGGTAAAAGGGTGAGGGTTCAATTTGTTCAAACAGAGCACTGGCGCACTCACCAAAATGTATCCTGTAATACACGGTTAAACACGCAACCTTACGACGATGCTCTAAGGTCTGCAGTTTTTTGGTTGTGAGGTCGACGTCGTTAATTAATTTACGGGCTCTTCGGTCAACGGAGTCCAGCGCTTCTAGTTGATATTTGGCAGAACCATCCCAAAGATGGCTGCAGTAGGTACTCCATGCATGATCGCACTTGAGCTGTGTATAAGTTAAGAAGCTGTGCAGGGCCGAAGTACCGCCGTACCTTCGAGATGATTCCCAACTTTTTCGAAGCTACTTGAGCCATGGACACAATTTGTTGACCGAAGTTTAAACTGGATGTTACAGTTACGCCTAAAAGCCCTAGATGGTCAGTGATGGGGACAGATACATTTTGGAAAGTGGGCGAAAATGTGAAGGTGCTCTTTTTTGCGGAGAATAGACACGCCTGAGTTTTGGACGCGTTGAATTTGACCAAATTCGACTCACCCCAATCGGATACTTTCCGTAAGGTCAAATCAACGCGCTCAATCATTGACTTTCTTAAACTCTGGATTTCATGGGGGCTCGCTCGCGCATTGGATACGTATCTCTCTACAACAGTGCTGTCATCAGCATAACCAATAATGCCCGGTGTTAAAAGGTCATTAATGTGCAGCAAGAATAATGTTGCAGAGAGAACAGATCCCTGAGGTACCCCGGCATTCATTGCCATTTGGTCGGAGGAGTAGCCATCTAAGACTACTCGAATTGACCGTTCCCTCAGAAAATCAGATATCCAGTCGCAGAGCCCAATCGGTACGCCATAAGCTGGAAGCTTACTTAAGCCAGACCTGCCAGACCCTGTCAAAGGCCTTGGAAATGTCTAAGGATACAGCTATTGCTTCACCATGACCCTCCAAGGCCTCGCTCCATAAGTGAGTGGCATACACGAGAAGATCGCCGGTCGAGCGTCCGTTGCGGAAACCATATTGGCTATCGCTAAGGAGCTCGTTGGTCTCGAGGTATGCCAGGAGTCGATTATTCAATACACGTTCCATGACTTTGCAAAGTATGGAGGTGATTGAAATTGGTCGATAGTTGACAGGATCGGCACGGCTTCCCTTCTTCGGTACTGGCTGTACGTTAGCAAGCTTCCAGGACTTGGGGACCTTACCCGATTCCAATGAAAGTCGATAGAGGCGCGTCAAAACGGGAGACAACTCAGCTGCACAGCGTTTTAGGACCACTGCAGGAATACCGTCTGGTCCACTAGCTTTGTTCTCGTCTAGGTGCAGCAAGCATTTATGAACCTCCTTTTGGCGAATGTGAACGGTACCCATTGTAGGTCCGAACTGAGGTAATTGAGGTGGGATTTTTCCTTGGCAATCTAGACGAGAATTTTCCGCGAAGATACTAGCAAATAAATCTGCTTTCTCTTTAGCAGTGTGGGCCAGAGAACCATCGGGTTTCCTCAGTGGTGGCAGCGACGGGCGACAAAAGTTTGTTTCGACCGACTTGGCAAGGGACCAGAAAGCTTTACTTCCCCGAGGGTATGCTGCGATTCTGTCTCCGATACGGCCTATGTGGGCAAAACGAGCTCTTTTGATCACCTTTTTGCAGGACTTGGCGGCAGCATTGTATCTTTTCTTAAGTTCATGCGAATCCAGGGCTTTGCTTCTGCGAGCATTTGCCCAGGCTTTGTATGCTTCCCGCTTTCGCTTTTCAGCGGCAAGGCAAGCACTATTAAACCATGGGCAAGCTTTGGTTTCAAGAGATAGGTCAGCGTGGGGAATGTAGTACTCCATTGCTAGAACTATCACACTTGAGACAGCATCAGCGCAGCACGATGGATCGGTTGATGTAAAACAAGTTTGCCGCCATGGATAAGATGCGAAGAAATGTCGCATTTCATCCCAATCTGCTGACTTGTAGCGCCATACTCGCCTGGAGCCTTTTGGGCGGGTGTCAGGTGGCGAGTACAGCGATACAGATTTCACTATACAGTGATCGGATGTCCCTAAAGGTGCAGTGACGGACACCGAGTATCTGTCAGGATCGGTTGTCAGCAGAAGGTCCAAGCAATACGCAGTGTGGCCAGCAACGTCGGGGATGCGCGTAGGTTCGTTAACAAGCTGTGAGAGACCATAACTCAGCGAAAACTTAAAGGCCTCTCTGCCAGCATGGTCAGTGTCCTGATACGGGTATAACCACTGCCCGTGGTGAGCATTAAAATCCCCCAGAAACACCAACTGCGCCGTGGGAAAACGTTGCTGAATCTTATCTGCTGTATTGCCAAGGTATTCCATAAGCCTTGTTGTCTCCCGATCTCCGCTATGTGAACGATAGATACAGGCGTAGACCACTTGGTCTAGGCCAGTATCTATGTGAACCCACATGACTGAAAGGTCCGGCACTTCCAAGTAACGGAGACGCTGATAACAGATCGCGTCACTGGCATACATGCACACCCCGGCGTGCGGGCGGAAAAAAGACTCCAGGATATAGCCTGGGTAACCAAGGTATGCCGAGTCTGACGGATCGCAGATCTGCGTCTCCGTTAGAAAGAGTAGGTGTGGTCTCTCCGTCTCAAGATGGTGATGGACATCATTCAGATTGGAGTGCACTCCTCGGATGTTACAGAAGTGCACTTTGAGGGAGAGGAAGTGCAACCGCTGTTGAACCGTACTCTTTTTAGGACCTTTCATTGTGAATTGGTAGTGGAGTGAATAGGGAGGAGAATAGAAGTTGAGTGAAGCGCTGCAAATGGAACCAAGCAACTCGTAGGGAACAACGCACCATTGGGGAACTCGCCTGGAGACTGCGGGGACGCCCGAACCCCCCCGAGGTCGCCATCGGGTCCTCTCCAACCGGTCGCCAACCGGCACGATGGAGCCTCCCGGGATTTTTCGCGAGGTGGCGGGGCAGCCTTTCGCATGTGGCTGGCATGCTACTTGGGCCCCCTACTACCTGCGGTCGGCCAGCGGTGCACCGTGCTTCGGATCCCGCTACCCTCCAAAACGAGTTACCCAGTGAGTCACTATCCTACGAGTTGAAAACAGTTCTCCAATGCAGCACGATTACTCAGACCTACCCTCCTAAATGGCTACACTAAACATCATGCCGGAACGCGACTAAGTCACTTGGCGGCATGGTTTTGTTTAGTGGGTAGTGACAAGCCGCGGCCGAAGCCTACCACCAGATAATACCGCTCGTTTAGCGCCACCCAGGGACCACGTACAAGGCATCGAGGGCTAAACCTTGCGGACGCGAGCAGTTTTCAGTTTTCAGTTTTCAGTTACGGTAACAAGACGTCCATCTTAACGTGTCGCGGTGACAACTGATGCTTGATTCTTGTAGTACTTGTAAAATTTGGCGAGTGACTAAAAAGCAAGCCTGTGTAAAGGTTCATACCGACATTGGGCGTGGATCCATCTCTACGGTACGGCACTGTACGTCGTGAAACAGCACATGGAACCACGTCCTTTGTCCTGACAAAGAATTTGATGTGTATTATTCATTTTACTAAATTATTTTAGAAGTTCTTATATTCTAAAAATAGCTTTAAAGGGGTAAAAACGTTGTGTTTTCGTAATTTCAAAAGATGTTAGCACACCGTCACTTAATAATGAAAGAGGAAATAATATGTAAATAAGTAATTAAATAGACGTTAGAAAACATAAGTTAAACATAAAAAAATCTAGCTCAGTTTTTATTAACTGCAGACACTGTAGGACACATACTTCTTAATGAACCTCAGAATATTCTTATATTTGTTTTTATTGTAAATATTGTAATATGGTGAGTCAAATAATAATATAATTTTCAATGCAATGCGTTTCGCCAAGTACAATAATATTTTCGTCATGGCAAAAAACATTGATATCTATTTATGTCAGATCGAGGGTTGAGTGAGACTGAATATAGAAACGTACCGTAAGAGATTAAGGTCCCTGGTTCCACGACGCGGAATCTTCGCAGTGAGGGTTACTCGGATTATTTTCCGCTATTGACATACTTAGGAACTTTAGGTACGAAATGGTGACGATTATTCAAGACTGTATGAGGAATCTTTTTCTAATCATAGGACATCAGCCCGGCCAGTCGTATTGCTATACGATATGAGCATACCAACATTGATGCCTTACCCATCCCTTAGCTTATTATATAATAATTTAAAAAAAATCTAGTTATAATATATGTGTAGCAGAAATAAATTTTATATTTGTAATTTCACTAACATTAAACTATAAGTAAATAATAAAATTAATTCCAATTCCAGTGCCTAAGATTATTTAGATTCTATTTTGTACGTATTCAATTTATATAATGATTGTAATAAAGTTTTTTTATCGAGTCATATTAAATAAGAAAAATGTATAATTTAAAATAATTATAAAAATTTACGAACATTTATTTCTTTAAAAATAAATCTAAAGAAATAAATGTTGTGTGTTTTTAGTTATTTAAGCCTACCTATGCTAAATTGTTATTTTAGTTTTACTTTATGAATTAATATACCTGCTTGTAATTGGTAACATATAACGTAATTACGTCACTCCTAATACAGATCTGCGTACCTAAAAGGAGTGTCCTTCAACATATTTTGTAAATGAAATTTGCAAATAAAGAAATTTTGAATTGAATTAGCAAATCACGACAATACGGACTAGACGGAAAAAGCAAACCGACCCTATATTATGTCCCAGACAGCGCCTCACTTAACCCAACGTGTTGGTTACGGTAACAAGACGTCCATCTTAATGGTGCGTACAGATTGCTTGTAATCGAACCTGTAATGTAATATCCAGCGCTCGATGCTGCGCTCGGTGTATTTGTACGTGTATTTCGCACGAACTGAACATACACTGCGAGCATCCTGAGACAAAATGTTTCCGTATTTCGTCGCGAGCACGGTCCGTCGACACGCGTTTTTTTCTGTCCGCCAGACTTCAGAAAATTAATAGATCACACGAGACATGGATTGCGAAGACCAGTTAGTAGGTAGAGATCGCGCCAAACATTGCCCTCTGAAGTTGTTGCGGGGATTTTCGCGCGGGTGTTTTACTTACAAAAAACCTTTTATAAGTTGTAGTAAGTACCTAGTCCAAATATACGCAAATTTCTAAAAAACAAACACAAAGAACATAAACTTCTAAATACTTAATAAGGTCAATGGGGGCATTTCCGACTAAGGGGTAATTCCAACCAAACTCAATAACTTTTATTCTATAACAGTTGATCAAAAGCCCCATCTATGTCCATGTAGGAGAAAACCCAAGTTTTACGAAATTGCATAAATGGCGCAGCTAAATCGTCATGCTGCTTTCCCACCATGCTTTTATATACAGACGCCATTTTAACCAGTGTTTGTCGGAAAGAGCTGTTACAGATTTTAATTTGTTTTAAATTAATTGTGGCTTATTTTCGTCTAATTTCACGGTGAGTGTTGACCTTGTTTGCCATAAATTGTTTTTTTCTTATTGGTTTTTGCTTACGATACGTTTTAAGAGGAATATTTACACAGTTTTAAATGCCCCACAAAAATGTGACACGAGGTAATTACGACTAAAATTGGTAGTCGGAATTGTCACAGACAATTAATATGAAAATGCAAAAAACTAGAGATGTCAACGTATCGACACTTCCCATGTAGGTAATTTAAATTATTGCTTAAACTACGTACACTATGAGATACCAAAAATTATAAGAGTTACTTATATCATAGAAGATTACTTTGTTGATTATTTAACACAAGTTGATTTGTGAACCTAAGTACATTTTTTAGTTTTTTTATCCTTTCATTCATCGACTACTTTAATCGAATTTTGAGTCCCATCACTATTGTCTATAGAGAACAGTCGAAATTGCCCCTTCATAATGTTTATGATAGTGTTTTGGTAAATTGAACCGTTGTGCATTGAATTTAAAGTATTAATTTGCTTTTACAAAGCATTGACTTGGTTTTTCTCTCACTTTTGTGTTCGTTGCTCTTATCTAAACCCTAATATATTCAATAGTCGGAATTGCCTCACAGAGGGGTAAAACCAACTATTTCTGACTTTTTTGCTAAATTAATCTTTTTTGTACCTATATAATAAGTATTTTAACTGAAGAATACATCAAGATCAATCTCAGTCAATGGTTTTATAAAATGAATTATTCAGATGTGTAGTAATTTAGTAACATATGAATGTACAAATAGTTAAACTTTATGTTTGCATTTTTTTAGTCGGAAATGCCCCTATTGACCTTACCTACCTAAAGTTTGCGCTAATAGATGAATTTCTATTACTTAATAACAAACATATTCGAAATACAGATTTATAACAAATCATAATTCTTGTCAAATGAAACAATTCAATCGATTTAAATCCAAACGTAAAACAAGATACCTACTTATTCATTTTCTCTCAATAGGTAGGTATAAAGGTTAACTCTCACATTTATTTAGAGATACACTATTGGAATATTATAAATATGAAATAATCACAATACCTTTCTATCGTAATAACCTGCATAACAACTCGACACGATAAAACAATATCAAGTAGGTACCTACATACCTTCAATCAAAATAAGACATATTATAACCATCTATCTACATCGGTAATTGTTCCAAGAACAACGTAGGTAATAAGATTTTACCGCGTCGGCCATAAGATTTAACAAGAATATTCTAGATATATCAAACAATATTAAAAAGAACTCAGTTTACAGCTTTACAGCTACCACATTATAACTAAAAATATAGGTTCATACAACATTGGCTTCTCGAAATTTCTACTAGGTATCTCAAATTTCCGAAACAATTATTCATTGAGCTTTACATTAATATGCGGATTTTTTATACTTTAAAATGTAACAATACATCTTTTCGTGCGTCTCAGTCGAGGCGCAAGTATTTTTCGGTCGCTAATTTATAAGACCAATTTGTTATTCAAACGTAAACATGATTTTTTGACACAAAACGTATTTTTGTTGAACACTTCCTATTCAATTTACAAAGTTTTTTATTTGTTTATATAAAAAAAGTATATTTGCAGTCATAAAATTAAATGGAAGTAAACACAAAGTAGGCAAATGTAATTTAAACGCTGAAGGCGGGCAGCCCTATCACATGTGAACTTACCGCGGCGCTGTAGGCATTTATTTCAATGATGTGGCCGAGTTGAATTACTGTGGATATCTGTACTGTGGTGTAAGTATGATATTGAACTATCACGTCCTCGCATTTGGAAAGTGATCTACCAGTTACCCTACATTACTACATATATAATTAATAATTATATAATATAATTATATATAATTATATAATTCGCTTCATATCGGTGAGGACCTATAATTGGCCCACTATTACTATTGTATCTTTATTATTGTTATAATGGCTGTTGGTCTTCCTAAAATAAATAAATAAATAAATATGAAGTTTCACCACAGCTAAAGTTTACACGAGGATTTAAAAATGTTATTGAAGTCGGTTTTTTAAATACATCAATATATAATGATAAATCATCAATTCATGAAAAAAGTGCTGAAGATCTAGACGTTGGTTGCGGCGCACCACATTTTATAAAAGGAGAAAAGGCAGAGAATTGCTTACAGTTGATAAAACAAAAACTTTACAAGTTCTGGTTTGTTTACATCTTTACCATAAAAATTAATTCTAATTTATCTCCTAAACGATTAAACTGATTAACATCATTCAAATGGATAAATTGGTTTTATGCCTAGAGCTTTCATTTGACATCATAATCATTAAGATAACTTAACAAACAAAATATCACACTTTGAAGTTGCTCTCGTAATTATCCAATATTTATGAAATGCAAAACAATAAAAAATAATTCAATATGAATTGCAATCCGCGTCCCTTTGATGTTGTCCAAAAAACCGACAATTCACGGATAGCGTAGAGCGCGCTTCGAGCGTCACTACACAGGAGCAAGTCTCACGCACACAGGCGCAATTCCTGTTCGCGACCGGTACTCGCGCAATGTGAACGGGCGCGCGAACGCCCGTCCACATTGAGCATCGAGCATTTTTTGATGTTATTCAAAAAACAGAAAATGTACGGATAGCTTAGAGCAGGCCACGAGCGCGCTCTACTGCGGCTCAGTTCGCGCTCGAGAGGCGTACAAATCATGGGAACTTTTTTTGCAGATTACATTACAGGTTCCATTACAAGCAATGTGTACGCTCCATAACGTGTCGCGGTGACAACCGATGCCTGTTGAGATTCATGTTAACCCTATTGAGACGCGGCGCTTTTCGAATCAAATGGTTGGGATCCCAACTATTACCCCAATTATTACCCTGTTGGACACCCTTATTAGCCTTAGTACGTACAAATAATCTTAGTTCTGACTTAGCGCGCTCGCGTGAAATTTAAAAGGGCTGGGAAGTCAGATATTTGTCCAGCTGGTGTGTAAAATTGAAAGAATAGAAAGAAAGAAAGAAAAAAGTTTTATTATCACAAAAAAAAATAATAGTTAATACAGTTACATAAGAAAAAAATCATATATTTACATTTAAAAATAAAAGTTACAAAATTATTAAAAATATTAAATAAAAAAAAAGCATTTTGTGATAATGGGGCAGACCTCAGCAATAGCTGCCAGAAATGTATAAAATTTATGGCAGCGCTGATTTTCAGGCCTGACCTTATCCAGCATTATTACAATAATATAAATTTTTTGATAGGGTCATAGTCATATTAACATTAAAAATAAGTATACAAAAAAAAATTAAAAAACACTTCATCATCCCATCTTTGTATTGTGTACGTTTTCAATTTAGATTTAACTACCAGTACCTATGTATAAATATAAATATGTAAGTATGTTTATATACATTCAAATACATAATATAAATAAATGTGGATAAAAATAATATGTATCAACTGAATGAGTATAGAATAATTAAAATAAATAATAAATATAGGATATATATATATAACTACTACATAATTACTTTTTCATTAAATAAACTAATAAAGTTATATTATACGAAATTATTTGTATTGCAGGTTTGATATTTCTTTATAACGTTCTAAAACTAATATACGATATTTAAATTTAAAATAATGTATCCCATTGATTTTTCTAAAAGGGGGTGGCAAATCATTCCAAATTTTCGAAGCTGAAAATTTGAAACTTCCTCTAAAACCTGAAGTACGATGTTTCGGAACAATAAGTTTATTTTGCGATTTAGATCTAGTGCATTTGGTGTGTGCGTTCTTCTGGCAATGTAATGTATAAATTGCCTGTTTGACTGAACAATAGTTTACCTATCCTAAAGTAACTGATGGCTAAGAATGCTTTGTTTGGATAAGCAGACAGTACCTATAATGTTTTTTTTTAAATGGTTTCATCACTACTAACTATCAGGCTAGATTGGGGTCGAAAAACTACTAATATAGTGCCTGCTGTATCTATAGGTAACTATTTTTTTCGCAAGTGTTGTTTTATTTTGAGGTAAAACGTGGGTAAAACAGCTCACATTTTTTACAGATTAACCGTTATCTTTTGATAACGTAAAATATGTATTCTGTCGAATCACCGCTGCAATCGGATATCAACTCAGTCATTCGTTGCATTTAGCACTTTCTACAATATCATTACTTCCATCACTTCCTGTACCATGAAATCATACGAACTTTATAATATCGCTACTTTATCGTTAGCTCAATGTATATCAAAATTAAAAAAATGTCGAAAACTTTAAGAAAAGTCACTGAACTAAAAAACGGGGACTTAAAACGTAACATACCCCGGAAAGTCACGTACAACGTTTATGAGGAAATTTTGCAAGTCAAAAAAGTTAACCCAGAAAAGTTTTCTTAAGCAACTTTTAATTAGAATTTATTACGAGCAGCATAATATTCTATAACAAAATAAATTTTCTTTTCCTTCCCGGCAAAATAACTAGGTGAGTCATAAATATGTATTAAGGTCGGTTGTTGAGATATTGTGCTATTATTTTACCACTCAGATATTGCTTTAGGTTATAGTGCTATAGGTTTTTAGATAACCTAATGGAATGTGATTTTAAAATTAAAGAAAATCAAATATCATCTATACTAATATATAAAGCTGAAGAGTTTGTTTTTTGTTTGTTTGTTTGAACGCGCTAATCTCAGAAACTACAAGTGGGATTTGAAAAATTATTTTTGCATTTGTTAGCCCAACTCTTGAGGAAGGTTATAGAAGTTCCCACGGGATCAAAAGTTACGCGGGTAAAACCGCGCGCGGTGGCTAGTAACTAATACATCGTTTGATTTCAAACCAATTTTCTTAAAACACCATCAGAACACTTGCACAAAGATAGTGAAATTCATAGAGCGCAATAAATAAAATAAAATCTGTTTCATCATATCTGTGTCAAGTTTAAAAATCATGACAACTTTTATTGTTCAAGAAAAACACAATGAGTTCCAGCAAGCTAGTTTTTTCCTAAACCCGTACACTATGCAAAAAATGCCCATAATTTGCATAACAAAAATCAGGAGCGCGATCGTTTTCATATAATGTGTTTTACCTAACATTGCAATCGCTGCAAGTGTCATGTTAGTTCGTCGATATCACCGAGAGTGCATGCAGCGTTTTCTAAAATAAGCTCCCGCCCCGCCAGTTTAAAACAGCCATCCTGTAAATTGGAATATACCTATTGATTATTAGGAATTTATGTCGATTTCAGTAACGCGATATTTTTTATCATTTTGGTGAACTATTTTTATAATAAGTTTTTCTTTGTAATTTATACTTTAAATTACTTAATAAGTATTAATTAACTGAAAATAAAATTTTATCCAGCACTAATGAAATAAACTTCTTTATTTTTTCAACTTCACGCCTGTTTCCCTAAAGGGGTAGGCAGAACACCAGAGGCTATAAAACCATCCGATTTCACGTTTGACTTTGGATGTATTATTATGATGGAAAGAGACTATTGCAGTGACAGTGGGTCAGCCTATCGCCCGCAAAAACGCCTATAAAACCTCCGTCCCTTAACTGACTTTTACAGTTTGCCCGGGAGGAGAAGCAGCTGGCACATGCTACGTTTTTCTTTAGCTCCCAGTCCAGAAAAAAAAAATTTAGTTTCCACATACAAAAAATATTTATAGCCTCTGTTTAGAGGCGTAACTCTATTTAATTTCACCTTGCGCAGTAAAATATCGCTTCAAAATAATAATAGGTACTTCTTACAAAATGTAGACTAAGGAGCAAACTTTTATTGTTTTTATTTTTTGTGTTATTTATAAAGATTTGTAAAAAGTCGTAGAACAAATGTTGTTGGGATTGATGTTAAGAGGCTGCCCGCAAGAGGTGATGCGTTAATTAAAATTAACCCGGTATATATATATTTTTTGCGGGAACACAGAGCAAGGGGTTGCGCTTTTTTTCATTTAAATAAGAACTAGTCTGCGCAAAATTATTCGCACCTAAATATAATCCACCATGATGACAAATTTTCGCGGGACAGTTTTGTTTCAACTCGTCGAAAACTTCACAGCCCCTTTAAATATATGAAAACGCTTTTACCAATAGTAGGTACAACTAATGCTTTGCAAATATAATGATTCGGTTATCATCCTACACTTAGTTTTTCAGATACTAGATAGAATGACTACGAAACTGGTCGTGATTAATTTTATGTAATGAAACAAGCTAGAAATCAGAAATGATTTTTTTCCTTAGGTCCGCAATTGTTAACTCTAATTTAAAAAAAAAAACAATTTAAATTGAACCCTCTCTACCTACATTTTCTTCACGGACACTTTTTTATGTGCTTGGGAAAATCACCCAATTGCTAAAAATCTATAAGAAATTACTAAAGTATGGTTTAATTCAATTTCAGTAACGATAAGTAATGTGGGATTAAAGTAGAATAAATTTTGGCAGCTATGCATTAATAGCCTTATCCCTACCACCATAAATATAAGCATGTCATAAAGGGCGTCGTTGTAAAACCTGTCGTTGGAACCCTTTCAAGGTTTAATATTGTCTTAAGTTTTCGCGATTCATACTATTAAATAAAACACTTTTTAACCGGATTTATCGCGTATATTTACGCGGGTCTGCAAAGACACCGAAACGTCGACTTAAAATTTAAAATGTAAATCATCATCAAATTTTTTCATCAAATCCGTCCAACAACACCGGTATGATACGTTTCTTTCAAGGTTTGCCTGGCTAGCGAGCTCCTTTCTTATAAAGTCTGCCTTCAATCACCAGCACTTTGGCGCGGCGGTGATAGGTTCCGGATATGTTTAATAAAGAGCCAGGTCCTTATATGTCCTGGTGCTATCGTCGTGCTGTAACATTCAACCTCATTACCTCAATTACCATCAGGTGAGATTGAAGTCAAACGCGGGCTTAGTTAGCGGTTTAAAAGCATTACTTTTATTTTTTAAATTTAACTGAAATAAAGAACAAACTCCAAACTAATTAAAACAAAGAGCATGAATTTTCAAGTTAAACTCGATGTTTGTATATCTTTCCAAGCGCCTCGCGGTCACGGAGTCTGATTTCAAAACAACAACAACCACTGGCGACCTTCCCAATGATAATACAATGGGCAAGGGGACAGAAGTTTCCAGAATTTTTATCCTTTAAAAATATGTTACTTCAGAGCATTGTCAAGATGTTTTTGAAGTCGCATGCTGAACTACAATGAAGATCTGTAATGTTAAGGTTTATTTTCAAATAATGTTATCGTACTACCTTATTTTATGTTTTCTACATCCAGGCCTGTGTGCTGTCATCTTCGACCTCATCTTCACTGACCATCACGGGAGATTGAGGTAAACAGCGACCTTAATTTTCCAAGCCAAGCCGATCCAGTTTAAGAAATATAAGAATGGAAGGGGCAGGCCTAGGCGAAAGTATGCCGATCAAATTGGCGACAAAAAGGGACTAGTCAAAAGTACCCGTAACCGGCGATCATGTATGAAAAGATTGATGAACGTGGAAGAAGCGAAAGAGGTATGTCTGGATCGCAGCAATTGATGTTCCCTTGTCTCTGCCTACCCCAAAGGTAGACAGGCGTGAGGTTATGTATGTATGTAAACTTTTCAAAACTGGTTCTGGTCTGGGTATATAACTTTGTGGTCTACATAACACAGGCTTACAATGGGGTTATGTCAGTTTTTTTTTAAAAAAACATTAATATTTCTTGGCAAGTATTCAACCATTGATACCGAAATCGTACCCATCGCTCGCAAGATTAACAATGTCTTTTCAACCAAGGCATAGATATACAAATGCCTTCTGACCTGTAAGACCCTTGCAATAGAAGCACCTTCTGAACTTTAAGAGTAATTGAAAATACAATGTCTTAAGTCCTGGCTCGTACCCTCTTGAAAACCCTCCGGCTCTGTATGTAGGAAATAATTAGTTCCGGTTTGGCGTCCTTAGCGAGCTCCACCAAGCCAGTGAAACATAAAAGAATAGGTCGACATTCGTAAACATTCGATTTAATCGAAAGGAATTACCTCCTAAAATTACCTCTCTCAAACTTAAGACGTCTATTATTATAGTGAATCTATTATTTCTTCATTCTTTAATTGATAATATAAAATGATTGGTTTCTTCACATATGTTACATATGTATTCGAATGTTTTATTCTAAATGTAGTTAATAATGAGGTTTAATAAAGCATTTAATTCAATTAAATGTTATTTATTAAACCTGAATTCAGATGCATTTTTGCCTTTTTTACAACTATTTTCTATTACAAATTTACTGTAATAAGTTTTTAATTATATATAACCTAAAGAAATTACAAAAATCATGTAATTAATTTCTAAAGGTTTCCCACGGACAAAACGTACACATAGAAAACTGTATCCCCTCATATAATAGCTGAAAAATCTCATCAGGAATATATCACATAACGTGTATAAAGCCTTTTGTCGTATCTTGTTTAGCCTGATAACACAATTATTATCAGGTTGAACTCAATTTCGTTGTTATTATAACGTGGAGCGAGCCCTCGGGGGTCCCTTTTGTCCCGTATACGAGATACTTGGTGCCCATACTTCTACTGAAAGATTAAGATATACGATCATTTGAAGCGGGGAGATTTTAATTTGCTGCCCATATTAGATTTCTTTTCCTTTTTGAGAGTATTATGTTGATAGCGATTGTTTTAATTTATTATAATTGTTTAGAGAAAGCTTGGGAATTTAACAATTGAGATGTCTTCTGTTTAGCTCTTTGTGTTAATTAATTAGTGGCTTTTTGATAATTAATTAACCAAACATTTGTGAAGATATAATTACACGACGCCAACATTAAGTCCATCTGTAAATAACCTTTTTTAAGAAAGTGTGGAGGCTTTGATTGAATGTATCAATCTTTAATTAATATCAAATACTCAAGTTAGAAATCCTTTAAAGCAGAACAAAGATTATACACCTCAACGTAGTCATAAGATAAAATACATGTTATGCAGCATTTATTTTTGCAAGGAAAGCAAACGTCTCAAAACAAATTTAATGGTCTCCTTTAGTGTAGTTCCTCATATCGACGTCTTTTCATAGTAACATTTTGTCAGGCGGCTTTCTATTTTAGGTTTACCCCTAGATAAAACCTTTGCCTTCTATGCCAGCCATCCAGGCTTCAAATGTCAGATGGAGTGGATATTTTAATGAAGAACACAGATGTTAGCCGTCTAGGCATGGATGATTATGCAGGTTATTTTCTAAGCACTTTGGCGATGGGGTAAACCTGTCTGACTCAGACGCCAGTGGTTGCGGGTTCGATTCCCGCACGGAACAAGAAAAAAAAAATCCGTGTCTGGGTGTTTATCTATTTATGTATTTTTTTTTATATTGTAAGGACAGGACGTTTGTCTTCCATGCCACCTGATGGAAAGTGCGCATGAAGACTATGGTGTTACACGTCCATCCACGAGAAACCTATTCACTCGACACTTAAAAGTTCCAGGACTGTAGTGGTCAGGAAAAACAGACGCAGGCAGATTGTTCCACACCTTGGCAATCCGTACCAAAAAGGAACTATCGAAGCGTTTTGTTCGACTTCTTGGTAATCCACTATATAGGGATGGAAGTTCTGTCTGCGTCTGGTAGTCCGGTGGTAAAAAGGGGTGGGTTCAATTTAGTCAAAAAGAGCACTCGCACACTCACCAAAATGTAGCCGATAAAATACTGTCAAACAAGCAACCTTACGACGATGCTCCAGCGAAAATTTTTTTTAGGTTCCCCTTTAGTTCGCTACATAGTATCCCATAACACAAACTATGCTTACTTAGGGGCCATGTAGTTGGTGTGATTGTCTGGGTTTTTTTTATGTGCTTAGTAAATAAACTTATTTTATAATTTGAGCTAGAAATAGTGGTATGATAGATGCTAAAGCTCGCCACAACCACTACGCTAATCCTTAAATGTTAGTACACCAGCTGTTAAGTAATTGCAGTGATGATAATAACTGCAATTACTTAACAGCTGTTATCAAGCACATAAATGTATATTATCATCTTTCACGTGTCATGAGCTCAGATATTCATATTTAGGAAACTAAATATTTGCGTTGGTATTTGGTTGCCTACCGAAATATTTGTTATGAAATAGGTCCCTTAGTTTATAGGCCTGTTTACGTAGCAAATCCCTCAGTTTCCCTGACAAAGTACAATAGCACAAATTGAATTAGCTCCGTTTTCATTGATATAAGTAAGATAAGGGTTTTCGATCTCAGTTTCGTATATTCCTTAGGTTTTGTTGAGAGTAAGTTGGGATTTAGCTATTTGTGTTTCAGTCTGGGTAGGTAGACTTATTAAGCGCTTTCGTTTTTTTTTTGCAGTGTGAGTCGGAGAATATTAGGATTGAGATTTGTTTGACTTATACGTTTGTAACCACCACCCAGCACTGGGCCAGTTATCCACCACCCAGCACTGGGCCAGCTTGGTGGATTATGGCCTATACCTCCTCGTCGCCCAGGGGAGAGACTCATGCCCTGCAGTGGGCTCATTACAAAGAGTTGTGATGATGAAGTTTGTAACTTCTAAATAAAATGAATTATATTATACATGAATTATAAAATGAAGTATTATTTTTTAATTAGTAGGTGTCTCTTTTTGTGTTTTTGTAAGTTTTAATAGTTAGAGCCTCTCCTTATACATTATAAGTATTCAACAAAGGATTAAAAGGAAAATCTTTAGGTAAAAATATTTCAAGGTAATAAAATAAATAGAGATACAATAAAGTGGCTTACAATAATCTAATAGTCGTTTCAGATTTTCCAAAATTATTATCTCTGGAGATAGTTCTTCAATTGTTATATTCACCAAACTCAATTCAAATATTTAAAGCATCAGCTTTATAAGAAGAATAAGAATAAGGATTTATTTATTTGCCAGAATTTGGAACAAGTTCTTACATACAGTATTATAATACAGTCTTATTCTAAAGTACGCACATTCACTCCGTCTGAGCATGCAAACATATTTTATTACAAAATTTGATCATTATTATTATAGCAGTGTTCAAAATTTATAATTTATAAATTGGTCATATTAAGTTAATTTATTAAGTTACAATTACAACAAAGTTCAAATGTCATAAGTAATCAAAAATATCATCACACAATAAATAAAAAATAAAAATGTCAAGTACAAATAAAAAAAAATAAAAAAAAATCAAATTTCAATATATTTTTTCATTTCGTGCAATGAAAATGTCAACTAAAAGATAATATATTCCTGAACACTATAAAAACAATTTTGTGCCAACCATAACTAAGTTCTTATCGTGATAAAAACCTCTGAATTGATAACCCTAAAACAAATTTTATCAATAATCGTTTAATCATTGATGAAAACTGTTTTACATTTCAAAGTAAAGCATACCTACATAAGTTGTTCTCATATAGAGAGATGGAAACAATACATAAAATTTTAAATCCAACAAGTCCTTACATTTTGTTAATATTTTACTTCCTATAAAACAAAAAAAAAATAAACAAAAACATTTCTAAAGGGTCACTAAAACGGGGCTTGATCTACTTTTAAATATTTCCGAACAGTATACTGTAAATAATGAAATAAATCCACAGTCCACTGGATATCAGGCTGTTCGTCATGCGTTTTATCTGATTCCTTTGACGCGTAGTCACCATGCCACAATGGCTATACCGCAGACTACTCAAATTTTATCTTAATTAAAACGCTCTATGGTGAAAAAAATATTGAATTCATTTATTTGAATCACCCTGTGTTTTATTTTTATGCTGTACAACATTGAGCAGCAATTGGAAATAGTAAAGGCTCTATCATAAAACAAATATTCATTACAAATCTACCTATATTATTTTTTGTATATATTTTTCTATTTCCCCAACCAGCATTAATTTTTATTAATACTGCCATTATTTAGTAGCAATCTGAAATTCTAAAAACATTCATAGTTATTTTAACTCTGATGTATAAAAAGGTTTTCAACACACTTGCTCGTAAAGTGAGCGTTATTCTATTGAATTTAGAACTATAAACTGGGCTATGTCACGCGTGCATAATATATTATACCCTAGTGCATAATATAATGAATCCTACAAAGTTGAATTGTACCTTTGTGCAAATAACATGCGAGAAAACATAGCATATTTTATTGGTCCGGGTTATACACTAAATATTTTCAGAAACAACAAAGAGGTTTTATACCACTTCAAATCCATATACATTTTTAAATGTTTGCGCCTTATATTAGTAAAATAAATTTGTATATTAAACAAATTATTCACAATTTACAATCATTTGTCATAAAATATTAAAATATTTGCATTTACCACTCCAAATTAAACATTTTCACTTAAAATAGGCTGTATATGCTATACAGACATTGACACATTTGACGGAAAAAAAAACCTACGCGCATGCGCGAGGTTCGGCGCCATTTTTCAATCACAATTCACAGCTTTGTTATCAAGTGTGTTTGTTATTTTATGATCACGTATGTCTGTCTTTTACTCACAAGTGTGTTGAAAAACGTCGTATGTAACTAGTGAGCGTTGCTAATTACAGTCTCGGCTCATTATTAAGCCCTCGCCTGCGGCTCGGGCTAAAATAACAGCCTCGACTGTAATTAGCAACTTCGCTCACTTGTTACATAATATACTATTATTGTATATTACAAATTAGAATAGATTTATTGTTATGCAGTGATTTATTTATAACAAGTGATTAAAAATAGACAATTGCAATATTCGGCATGCAAATAATATTTAACTTTATTGGAATAATACAACAATATTTTTTTAAATGTTATTTAGAAGATAAGAAAGATATATTGTTTATGTAATAGAACGTAAAGTCTACAAGTAAGATGATTAAAATATCAATTATATTATATCAAATTAATGATGTTATTAACTCATTTGATTTCTAACTTATAAACAAATGAACAGTTTTAGTCGTTACTGCTCTCCGACCAGATACCGCCGATGGAAACACTTGTTAAATGCGGAAAAAGTAGGCCGAAATCTTACCCGAGTCGTCTCCCAGCAACCACTGTCTTATACTTATGCGCTCTTAGTATACAAAGGCATTTATTTATATGGCTGTTTTTAAGGATAGGTCAAACTCAAAACTCTCACTCATAAAATTATTTATTTCGTAGGTACTTAAATACGCTTAAAGTAGGTCAAATTATTTACAAATTGAACTGAATCTAACACCACTTCGGTAAGTCGATCTGTTGAGAAGAAGTGACAAAAATCTCAACAGCAATCAGATAGGGCGGTCCATTCAAGTTGCCACCAAGTTCTTAAATCACAGGTCACAAAATTACGAAATCCTCAGCTGCCACGCTAGATAGACAGTCGCAGATTCTGAAACACAATAATATTTTGTCATAACATTGGGAAACTAAAAATTTAAAATTAAAAACATATAGTTCTTTTGAAAATGAGAAAACTCATATCAGCGTTCTGTCTAGCTCAGCAGCGTAATGAGGGTGATCAGAACGCTAGTTAATTTCCTTTATTTCTCGTCGTCGTTGTACAATGACCGATTTAGATTACGAATCCATACAGAGATAATACTAGTCGTTATGGGATATGGTGCTTCGTTTTCTAGACATTCTCATTCGATATTGTCAGTTCTTTGTTTTGCAGATGGTACAATATTCAATAAAACTGGAATTTAAAGCTTGAACGCTCTCATTCTATTATCTTCATTTGTAGAAAAAGATTGAGCAGTTTTCGTATGTTACTAAATTTCTTATTGTTAAGATTGGTTTTAACTATTTAAGGCGAGGATTTTCGACCGCAGTAGGCATTAACGCTATATGGGACTGCGTGGCGGGCAGTCGCGTAAATGAACACGTCAGCGCACAGAAATGTCACAGTATAATTAATAGCAGTAATATAGTAGCCTATACCTATGGTGTGCCTTGTTATACGAAATTCGTTTCTACGATGACTAAAACTTATGTCAAGGATGATATAATAGAATCTATATTTTTTATTTATCTGGAGTTAGTAAGTTCTTTCAAGATGTTACTAAGTTGATGTATAAAGGTCCAAAACACTAAATTTTTAAAAAACATAGATATGAAAGTTTAACCACAAAATACATAAAAGGTGACCAATTTAAACTAACTTTTAACACTGTGAAATTATAACTATCTGGAATCATAATTTCAACACACAGGAAAATTGGAGGTAGATGCCATCTACATTCCCTTTCAAGAACGAAGTAAGTACTTTTTATATATTAATAACTAGGTACATCAAAAGAATTGTAGGTGGCAGCATTACTCAAAAACATATTTGTTGAAATTATAAAGATACCAAACTAATTTGATATCTGGAACTTTTGAAATAGAGTCTATTTTACTCGTGACGAAAATAAATACAAGAAGGTATTTTAACGGACAGACATTTTCAATCCATTATTTTATTTGACGTTTAAGTACAGGCAAAGCAATATTATTTGAACGTAACCCATTCAAACAAATTAACTAACAAATTAACTGATATTCTTTTCGATATTAATAACTAATACCCATCTCAATCTCACCATCAGTGCTAATGTCTTATCAGCACTCATCAGTACCTATAAATTACCATTAGTACCTATCAGTAGTTACCCATCTGCACCGATAAACACCTATGAGAAGCCATCAGCACCTATCAGTACCCATCGGAACCCAATAGCATCTCTCAGCATCCTTCATTACCCATCAGCACCTATCAGCACATCTGAGCACCCAACCTATCAGTACTCAACAGCATCTATCAGCAACCATCATTACCCATCAGCACCTGTCAGCATCCATCAGTTACAATCGTCACCTATCAGTAACTATCAGCACCCATCAGCATCTATCAGCACACATCAAAAAGAACACCTCTATAATATACAACTTTGCATAGGTGTTCTTTAATACTTATTATTCTTAATACTTATTATTTCTTTAATACATATTATATATCCCATAACTTTGAGGTTTTGTTCCTTACTTAAAAAATAATACTTTTTGCCAAAGAATATGTGGTTCAAAAGTGCATACTTTCCAAGATATCTTCGGTCTTAATATAATGAGTTCTAAAATATCACCCGTGTAAGATCTCATTCACTCAATAGACGCGTGTCACTGAAGTCATACAATAAACAACAAAAACATTTTAAACGTTGAGGAAAGTTGCATACAATGTACACCGCAAAACGTCGCAAACTGTACCTACCTGTGCATAGCGATAAAAAAGCATAAAGTTATTTTTGACTTAATTGAATTATTTTGCATGAAAAATAAAAACCAAAAGAAAATTGAAAAATTATTCCATGGCCCCATCAAGACCCTAGAGTTATGGGAAATCAAGCAGAACATATTGTACATAATATACATGGCAATTTTTTTTAATGTCATTTGGGGGTAAAGTTTTCTTAATAATAGAGATAGCAAATTCTACTCCATAAAACATTCCTTTATTTTAGGAAAAATTAAAACTGTATTCAAAGAGTTTTCAAATACTTCTTTCGCTTCTTCACCCAGGAATCGAACCGACTTAAATCTAAAAATGAAGATTTCATGGTTTTCCTTTCAATGAATTAACCTAGTATGTGAGAGAGATTTTATTCTTGTGATTGGCTCTAACGAACCACACAATAAAATTACAGGGTGTCATTTTTACAGATTTTAGTCGGTTGCAATCCCAGGTGAAACGAGTGAATTCTTAAAAATCTTTGAATGCGGTTTTATTTCTGTTCAATAATAAAGGACAGTTTCTTTGGAGTAAATTTTGCTATCTCTTCTTTAGAGTACTTTCCCTCCAGATGGCATTAAAAATTACACCCTGTATATTTTTCGATTTGCACCTATCAGTATCTACGTTGGAATTGATGTGGAGGGGCAACCCACAAGAGGTGATGCGTTAATATTAACCCTGCATACGTACGTATAGAATAATAATCCTCCTTTTGTTTTCGTCGGGTGATTACGTAAGAAAAGATTTATCGCAAAAAAAATTATATGCTTTTTTGCACTTGTTGTCTAATAAACTTAAAAAAATATATCAGAAACAAGTTTTTAGCTCTATATTCAGAAGTAATAATTGTTTATAATACTCCTTTAATTTATCAATCAAAATATAAAATGTGACTTAACAAAAATTAAATGATTAAATTGTCGTACTGTTATGTGTACGCTATGGTCAAAAAGACGATCAATTACGCGGGAAAATCGGGAGCAAAAGCGACACAGGTCCTACCTCCATGACGCCTCGCGTGGTACTGAATTGTATCGCACCGTCGTCTTTATTATATTATATTATATTAGAAAAAATAGAACGGTTTAAGAAATAAATTATCCAAATAAATTAATTTTATGCTACATTACCAATATTATGACAAGTTTTTGTAAGTATAAGTTTGATATTCTCTTAGAATATCGGAAAATCACTTAAAATTTTCATCTTTTTCGTAATTTTTTATGATCGAGTAAAGTTTTCAGTATCGTGTTTTGATCCACAGATTTATAAAATATATTAAACAAACTTCAACATATATTTTTATCCGATCCAGACAAACAATATTGGCCGGTTGTAATGAGTTTGAAAACGCATAGATTTCGCGAATGGGGCCCTTAAATTTGGTTTTGAACTTGGATTTCTGTTTTTTACCTTACTTCAGTTTGAGTTTGAAGTAATAGGGAAACCTTATAGATTGAACTGTTTAAACGAGTTTATAAAATAATAATAATAATAATAATAAAAACTTTATTGCCAGTAAATTAAATACAAATTAAAACAATAAAACAAGTAGGTATTACAGTGTAACTTAAAACTAAAGAATACAAAAATCTCTGCAAAATATGTAAAAATACAATTATCTCCGAAACTACGCATTGGATTCGTCCAGAGCAATTCAATCAAATTTGATACATTTTACGATATCCACCATAGAAGAAATAAAAACAATGGGGCAGTAAAAAGTTTAATGTTAGGTACAAAAGGCAGTCTTATCACTAAGGGGATCTCTAACGGACAACTTTATACAAAGCTAAAAGAACTACTTAGGTGCTAGGGTAAAATTGTGCAAAAGGTGCTGTTGTTGGGTGAATAATAATCTAATTCTTATACATAGTTATAGTAAGTTTTTAGTAAGTTTAACACATAAAACTCCTGGGCTCCAAATCTCAATATCTATGTTTTTGTAAATATTTTACTAAACCAGCAATAGTCGTCGGAGCCTAGGGCCGTCTGTCGGTAATGTGGTTGTATAAAGCAGATTAAGTTAAGACTCCACACGGTAGAGTAGATGATCGACCGATATATATTTCTATGCTTCGGTGGGCCGGTGACGGCACGGCGCGGCGTTCCCATACGTTGTATGTTTGGGTAAAGTGGGACGATTTTCAAAAAAGTCATATTTTGTATTTTAGATAAATTCGTCAGTAAACCAGCTTATGGCCAAAAATCTTTTTGACATTCAGGAGACAACCCATAGCTCAAAATAGCAGGTCCATTAAAAGGTCTCCGATGATGACTATTGCTATGTTTAGTTATAAGTAGGTAAACTTTCCACTTATTTTCGTCGTGTTGATTTCAAATTTTGTATCTTTTATGAAACTTAACACAATATTTCTTATCTTACACTATAGTTTTATTAGCTTAATTTGAAACCGACTTGAGAAATTCTATGTAAAATGTCTAGAAAATAATTTCGTTTATTGGTGGAATCTAGTTCCATAAAAAACAATCAGTGCTAATTAATATCTTTAATGTTGATGGAAGTCAACAAAGCATAAAAATATTACTTTTCAAATTGCTTAATTTTATAAATTGAAACTGAAAAGATAAACTTGAGATAAAACTAAAGAGCAAGAAATCTTGCGTCTAACTTTGTCCAAATATTTTGTCAGAGTTTCATTTTGCCAGACCAACGTCTGATCAATATTTGGCGGCAAAACTTAAGCTCAGCGCTTATTTAAGAGAACATTTTAGTTATAATCTGGGATTGTAAGATTATTGTTTAAAACTCTGTCCGTAGTAATCAATCAAAATAGAAGATTGAAAGTCTTCAATGCGGTTTTTAATGTTTGTGTTATGTTGTCACATGTCCCTACGATGAGGAACAGACTTACTAAAGGGAGGTGACCTAAGGTGGGTCAAAACTATTTTTAAGTAGCTATCTCTTAAATCTGTACGTGCTGTTCTTAAAACAAATTTAATCAAAGTAAACATTGTGTACTTAGCATCTCATGTCACTATTTAATTTAAGTTCCATAAATTCATAAAGATACTTTTTGAGAGTCAGTCGTTCGAGATGTTCTTGAAAGACAGGAATATTGACCGATAAAGGCAGACATCAAGCATATCTCAAGACGAATGCTAGACAACCAATAGACAATGTACCTAAAGGCAACTTCGCATGTAAATGAGGATAGGTATTTCCAATTGAGATTTCCAATTCTTGGAAATACTACGAAATCGTGGAAGATGTCAATTATTCTCGTTTAATATACATTTTCTTACTCGAACATGATAGTGTGTCTAGTGATATTATGTCGTTTCATTAAACTGAATTGAAGGAAATAAAGAATGAGTTTAAAATAATTATAGCTTCACTGCTAGGAAAAGTTTGCAACTAAATTATTACATACGTACGAGAATGAAAAAACAATAATTGAAATAGAAAGACTAAGTATTTATTTCAAAGTACAAGGAAATATAGTAGAGATATTTAATATAAAGTTACGTTACAACTTGGTTACTGTCGCAATATGTGTCAGATTGTTGTGACTCTGAATCGCTCCATTCACATTTTTGCAGGTCCTTAACAAAAGAGAAATCTGTATACATTAAATAAAACACTTTTTAACCGGATTGATCGCGTATATTTACATTTTTAATTTTAACTCGACGTTTCGGTGTCTGCAGACCACGTGGTCACTCGTGTTTTATTTAATAGTATGAATTGCGAAAACTTAAGACAATATTATGATCTGTATACAGTTGATATTTGCACAAGGATAGTGTAAGTGTAAGGGTCTTTAAATATTCTATAGCCAAAAGTTCAAGGTCATGAAGAGTGTGCTTTAAAACTTACAATGTCACAGATAAGATTCACCGAGTACCAACTATGCGGCATCCTCACCCGGTTCCGACACGCTGGCAAGCATCTCAAGACGCAAGACAGTTGACGGACCATATCGACCTCCGGTCTCGGAGGGAGTGATGTAGCGACATCTAGCGACGCGCCATAGAACGACGACACGACGAAATTTCTACATCGCGCTATGAAAATTTTTTATAATGACTAAGCATATATACAACATCCCAACATCTACCGTCGGGCCGTGGGTCGCGGCCATTCAGCCTCTTCTGCGGATTGGTAGCTAACACCTTGTTCCCAAATACTTAGCAAAGTCACATATTTCGCAAAGTCACGCTAATTTATAAGTAAAAAATCTGTCTCATAAGTTTTAAATAAAAAAAAACAATAAAAAACTTCATCATCATCATCATCACAACTCTTTGTAATGAGCCCACTGCAAGGCATGAGTCTCTCCCCTGGGGAGGTATAGGCCATAATCCACCAAGCTGGCCCAGTGCTGGGTGGTGGATGCCAGAATTTTCAGGGTGCCAAAATGGCTTCTGACAAACCCTAACGACTACTGTATACAAGTAAGCACCCGGGACCGACTGCTTAACGTGCCCTCCGAAGCACGGAGAGTAGTGTAAGTGTAAGTAAAACTTAAGTATAAGAAAATCCCTATACCTTACAATAATAACAAACCTACTCATTTACATGACAATCACAATCAAAACACAGGATGTCTGCCACAACACAGACAACAACTATTATACGTACAAACACTTATTGAAACTCGAGTCAAAGTTGCACCTGCAAACCCTTCTAAATTGAAAAGGGAACTCGCGCCCTCACCTGTCAATGTAGAAACTTTCCACGTACAATCTTCATTAAGTTCGTTTCCTTTGAACTGTGCAGAAGCCTGTTTGTCGGGATTCATTTTGATTTTCTAAGGATTTTGTAAGGATATTATACTGCTGTAGTGATTTAAAAGTTAGTAATGAGGAGTTTCACGGTCATGTTTTTGATATCGATAACAGATTTTTTTAGTCGCTTCTCTGTTAGAACGCGTCCTAAGAAAAGAGGATCATCATTTTAATTGTAATAAAAGTTGAGTCTTTCAAGAAACTTATTTGCAAACAACACAATGTATTTGGCTCTTTTGATTCATATTTCTTCTTTTGAAGTAATGCGTAAGGCCTATACAGTTTATTTAAGCGCCGCTTTTATCACAGACCTACAAAACTTCTACGTATTATTTGGGAAAGTTTTTCATAAGTATTGAAGTCGTCGTGACGCCGTGGTTACTGTGCATATCAAACGATATTGTAGATCCCAGGTAGCATACTTACGTCTGTGACGTAAATAACACGTGCCATTTTGGTCGATTTAGGGTTGGTCCATTATTCGTCCTAAAAGCACGTCTAATTTACGTAATATTAAGGTCAATTTGGTGACGTCTCTTCACGGTGGTTAAAGTAACGTACTAATCACGTTAATTAATCAACGTCCTACTTCCGTTAGCACATTACGTCCTGGTTACGTTTTTTAAGATCTTTCTTTTTACCTTATTCAGTAAATGAAGCATATCATTACACGTTAAAATCTGTCGTAATGAATAACTCTAGGGTTGCTAATTTCTTACTTTTAATTAGTTATTTTAAGAAATAAGTAATGTTTTAGAAAATGTTAAGAGATAAAAAATAAAATGATAAGACATGCGTTATCATAATAAATTTTATTCAAAAGCTTTCAGCATCAATTATAAAAAAAATCATCAAAATAAAAATAAAATAATGGGAAGATAGTTTTTCAAACCGGTTCAGTATAAGGCGAAATATTTTGAAGAGTTGGTAACACTGTTTAGATGTCAAATTTAATAGCAAGCAAGCATGCCATAGCACTAAATAAATAAACCGTTTTCCTTTCCCGCCGTTTACTTTCAAGCAAGACGCTTCTCTCTGTCTTAAGGTTTTTTACCGGTCTTATTTTTTGTGAAATGTTTGCCGTAATACAATTTTGCCCTGACGATGGTGGATCCGTCTCGGTAATAAATAAAAAGTGGCTGACGCCCAGGCGTTGTGAAGTGTACTGGCCTCCAATAAAAGGAACTAAGGCCTTTGACAAATTTTTACATGACGGGAGCCTGACACCTGATGACAAATGGAAATTATACGGCGTGCAACGCGTGTTCTATGAAACAGGTAAGTTTGTACAAATTTTTTATCATGTCCCTGTGTGGTTTTATATCTGATTGCTTGTGTGCAGCATGCTCTATATTAACGCTGTATTAACAAAATTCTTGGTTGGTGTTGGTGGATCGAATAAGAAACTGGTTCACGTTCATTAAATAAAATAATTTTATCCCGATGCACAATCATGTTAAGATTTTTAAAGTAAACAAAATATATTTAAACAATACTGGAGTTCTAGATCCCCTCTTGCATTCTAATAACAGAAATGTTATGTGATAACTGCAGTGTTGCAGTTTTGAATTTTGTGTGTATATATGTGTGGTGTGATGAGGTGTAGAGTGTTTGATAGAAGAATGTATGAGAAACCACCTGTTTCTCATGTGTGGAATGATGAGAATGTCAATAGGCTCATTTAAAGTATAGAAGCAGGTTTTCAGTTTTATTCATTGGACTTTACCACTGATTTAACTACAACTGACTTACATTTATATCTTATAATACATGTTTTGGTACCATAAAACAGTGTAACCGCTGAGGTAGTAAATTTCTGAATAGTTGTATTGGCACACAGCAATGAATTAATGCATGTTACCTATAATAAGTATCATAAAAATTAAACCTAAGACTCCAAGTCCCCAGTTATAGCCAGTGGGTTGTTTCCAGTTTCAGTCCTCTCAAAACACTGCAATAAAACTTATGAAATAATAATTCTAATTTATTGCATCCTTTTTTATTAAGCCTGTTGGTTTTTGGGTATTGCATGATTTTCTTGTTTTATGCTTAGATGATATAGAAAAAGCCAAGAAAAAATTAAAGTTGGCTGAGGAAACGTCTGACATACAGACACAGTCAGAAGCAGAACCTGAAATACCTGTCAAAAGAAAACAGATACGCAATAAGCGGTATATTTCTTCTGACGAAGAAGAAAATGAAAGATTTGAAAGTCCACCGCCATTAAAAAAAAAGTTTGCTCAATGTAAGTCTCTAGTTTTAACACAGAATCCATGATGTTAAAAAAATTTAAACTCATTATTTTGTAGTATGATATGATATAATATATTTTATTAATGCTTTCATTAATAAAATATATTATATCATATATTATATCATCTTGCGTTGGGAGAGGCCTACGTCCAGCAGTGGACTAGCGCGGGCTGAGATGATGATGATGATGATGATGAATGCTTTCATACACTAATATATTTTAAATTTGAATTTAATTACTACAACTAAAATGTGCTTTATTTATTAACTGGTCTGTGAGGTATTAAGAAGGACACATAATCATTAATTATTCAGATACCAGACATGTGAGATACTTTTATACTTATATTTTTTTTTTAAAAGGTGTTGAATTTCTGCAATAGCCTTTCAATTACATAATTTTCTGGTGTGCTAGCCAGGTATGGTGGTAAACTAGAATTCATATTTATAAAAACTATACCTAAAATTTGTATAAATCACATATATTTTTAAATTGCAGATATCTCCAAAAAATCTGTCGATTCTTCATCAAAACTAGAAAGTAAAGTATAATCCTATTCATAGATACCTATGTACCTATTTTACTTTCTTAAAAATCTGAGATACATTTTTTATTTAACAGATATTCCCAGTGGGTCTGAAAATATTTTGCAGCCAGATGATTCTTTATTACACCTGAACCTATCCGTACCAAGTAGTTTGGTGAAAGGTATGGTGTTATTTTATTTTTACTCTTTAACTATGCTTTATTTAAGAATATTTATTTTTACTTAGAAGTTATTGGTTCATGTTTATTCAATTTCTTTTTAACCTGAATTCAAAAAATGAGGGTTATGAATTCAACCCTTATGTAGGTAACATTGATAGAATTTGGCATACATATTCTTTAAAGACTTCTAAACAAACGTGCAAAGTTTTATGAGTATATGTATGAATGTATGTATCTATGTTTGTGCTCACATTTCTCAAAAACTATGTATAAGTCAGAACATTACAAATTCAGATTGACTATTGAGTATTGTTCAACTTAGGGTACAGTGCAAGATTTATCAAAATAGGTTCACTAGTTTTTTAGTGTAGAATTTTACACATATTTGTACAATGTTTTGTCCATACAATCATTTTTTTTTTAGAAATAGAGCAGGAAGCTTTTGTATCCACTCCTACTCAATTAGCTGAGGACGTATGCCCTGCTCCAACATCTTCCTTGGGTTCACAAAGCTGCCAAGGTATTTATATATATTTATAAGTATTTATATAATACCCTGGACACCCTGTATATAGGTTGCATAGGGGTGGAAACACATTTTGGTCAGAATGATGATGGACTCCGATCATCATTCTGACCAAAAATCACTAAGAAATTCTTTGCAGAAATGAAAAAATATTGGGCTTCCCATAACATTTTGTATGGGAAGCTCATTGTACCATACAAAATGTGAAGCTCAATCAGCTACCAGATTCTGACAACAATTTATTCGTGATTATTGTTCAGAATGATGGTCTAAGTCCAAGTTTAGAGTTTCGGGTATATGATCCCGGACACCTTGAATCTATACTTATAATAGAAATGGGAAAGTATGTGAGTCTGTTTGTTTGTTTTTCCGTCCGTCTTTCTCGCCAAAACTACTGAACCTACCTTGATGAAATTTGGGTTGGATCTAGGTCTTTAAAACCCAAAAAAGGACATAGGATACTTTTTATCCCGATAATTTGACATGTTCCTTAGGGAGCGCGATATAACCAAATTTCACGCGAGCGAAGCCGCGGGCGGAGAGCTAGTATTATTATATAGATTACTTATACTCATATAGCTAGGATTCTGAATGGTAATTTATTGTTGATTTCAGATTTCACATCTAAATTTACTAATTATGAATATAACACTATAAGCACAAGCAGAGATGGCTCCGCTCCAGTATCTACTGGAACAATAGGTACTCCTTCATCTTTATATCTATACCAAAAAAAATTATATAGAGTTTAAGATTTAAAGATTTACTTTTTTCATTTACTTTTTTTAATAATTATTTTCAGGCTTCCAGGATAAAATAATATCTCTACTGTCTTATATAAAAGTTCAAAATGAGCAAATAATATCACTTTTGAAGGAAAAAAAGACCGGACATTCAATACCAGAACTTAAATTCCCCTTGAAATGTAAAGAGGAGCTGGAAACTACAGAATTGTTACTAAAAAATTCAAAACATTATGAAGATCTGCTATGTCTGGTCTTTTTTACATGCGAAAACATTTAAATGGTGTGTAGTGATTGTTCTTGTTATTTGTATGTTATTGTATCACTGTTTGTTTTCCAAATAAAATAAAATAAAATAAATATGTAGCAACTGTCGCATCATATTTTTAATTTTAATTAATTTTAACTAATTTTAAAAACCTTTAACAATTTGTTACTGATGGAGCACAGGCCTCCCTACCACAATTTTTTTTAATGAAAAGATCGCTGTCTACCTAGTTCTTTCCATAGTAGCCTGACCTTTACAATTCTGAGTAATTATTTAAATTTTACAGGTTTCCTACTTAAAATCTCTAGGTGGAACAGGTACCTCAAACCATGTATCAAGGATCATGAAATTTATTATGACTGACAGTTTCGCAAAACAGTACAATTTTTATGGCAAACGATCGGACAAACACCCATTTTCGGAACTTCGTCTGCGCGATGCTGTTGTTGGTTAGTTGTTTTTACTGTAATTATAAATAGTATAACATAATGTAACATTACAAACAATAATAAAGAAACCACAGAATTGCTGTCGCTGGAAGGCTGCTCTAATGCCCAACAATCTATTGAACTTGCCAATACTCACTTTTCTGCCATGGGCCAAAATCTTGCGGATCGTATTTTGTCTGGTATCGGGAAGTCGGAAAACGATTTGGCCAGGTCTATACACATCAGTGATTCACCATCACACTCTTTTTTTCTGTCTCCAACTGATGAATTAGAAGTTGAATCTCTTATTTTAAGTCTTCAAAATGAAAAGGCTCCAGGTATTGATGGCTTTAATAATTCTTTCATAAAATGTATCCGTAACGAAATTTTAACCCCTATCACATATATTTACAACTTAAGTCTATCTAATGGCATTTTCCCACACGACTGGAGAGTAGCTGTTGTATGTCCAATTTTTAAAGCTGGTTCGAAATTTTTGGTGGATAACTATAGACCTATCTCTCTTTTGGGAGTTTTTTCTAAATTACTTGAAAAAATTGTTAATAAACGACTTGTAAAATATCTAGAAACACACAAACTAATATCTCCCAGGCAGTTTGGTTTCCGCTGTGGTTTGAGTACGGAAGATGCAGTGTCTCTTTTAACAGCTACAGTATCATCTCATTTAGACAAGAAACAGTCTTGCATCGGAGTCTTTCTAGATTTAGCTAAGGCCTTCGATACTGTCTCCGTTCCAATACTGTTAAGGAAACTTGAAGGTATAGGTATTCGTGGTATTGCCTTAGAGTGGTTCAAAACTTACTTAACGGACCGGAGGCAGTGTGTGAAGGTTAGTGGGCTTACTAGCTGTTATAAAAACATAAATTTCGGTGTCCCCCAGGGAAGTATTTTGGGCCCAACGTTATTTATACTATATATTAATGACATCCATAAACTTCACATAATAAACTCAAAAATTGTATGTTACGCGGATGATACAGCAGTTATTTTCCATGGTCGTAGTTGGGAAGAGGTGATTTCTATAACTGAGCAGGGTATGGCCGTCATTTGTGAGTGGTTGCAAAGTAACCTACTAACTCTCAACACTACAAAAACGATGTATGTCTGTTTCCACAAAACCGCGGCATCCAAACCCAAATTCATTACATCCATTAGGATCCACTCGTGTAAGCAAAATACTCATAATATCTGTGCATGCGATTATTTGACAAGGACACCTGTCATTAAATATCTAGGGTTACACATAGACGAAAAATTAAATTTCAAATCACATATTCACATGTTAGCAGGTAGGGTTAGAAAAATTATAAAAATAATGCGAAATCTTCGCGACGCGGCTAGCAAAGATACCTTAATCAATGTGTACTATGCACTCTGTCAATCCCTGATAGTATACTGTATCACATGTTGGGGCAGTGCAGCCAAATCTCACATGGTCCAAGCAGAAAGAGCTCAGAGGGCAGTGCTAAAAGTAATGCTCAAGAAATGTTTCAAATACCCAACTGAAAGCCTGTACAAGGAAGCTGGAGTATTAACCGTACGGCACTTGTTTATCCTTAGGACTGCTCTTAAGACTCACAGGTTATTGCTATCTTCACTTGACTATCAACACATTGCTAGCCGCCGGACCTATAGGATCAATCAGCCAGCAGTGAATACCAGTTTTGCACAACGGTTTGGTGATTTTATTAATGCATATATTTACAGTAAAGTAATCCAAAATTGTGACTTAAGGAACAAGAAAATATTAGAAGCTAAATTCATTATGAAAACATGGCTGCATACGTTATCCTATGATGCAACGGAAGACCTTTTAAAAATCTTTAAATAAAGTATCAAATGGATATTCTTTATTAAATGTAAATAACCCTAAACATAGACTTTAAAATAAATATTATGTTTCCTAATATATACAAAAGAGCACCTTGTGATCAAAATACCGCAAATGGTTGCTTCGATACAGGCTATGGCCTAGTGAAGCAACCACTAGATATTAAGTACTTCTTGTAAATTGTGTTCCTGGTTAATAAATATTTTTTTAATTTTTTTCATTTTTTCATTTTTCAGTATCTAGCAACTGGCTAGAGGTAATAATCTCGTAAATAAGACTTATCCCACTTATTTGGAACTAGTACAACTATTATGGGACTGCTTACTATGGTACTTCCCACTTACCCTATAGTTCGCGTCATTAAAAAAGTTCGCTAAAAGAAAGTCCGTTTTTGTGCAAACATCTACTTTCTTCTAGCGTTCTTTTTACATGACGCAACTAATACCTATGACATTTTTTTTATCATGCAAAAAACTACTGAATCGATTTTGATGAAAATTGGCACCATAGTTGTTTAATTGCTGTTGTTAATCATGTAACTTGTGTGAATGTATGTTACTGAGGCACAAAGACAGTTTGCCAATCAGTCAAAAATTTACAAAAAACATTGGCCGACGAAGCTAGTGTAAAAAAAATACTTTCTGTGCAGATGCTGTGAAGACAGCTACTGGTTCCACGAGTAGACAAATAGAAGATATTATTAAAAACTGGCTTAAACACGCGCCACAGCGGGAAAAGAAGCAGTTGAAAAAGAATTAGATTATGTCTGCAATTGAAAAAACAGGTGTTCAGCGAAAAGCTGTAGTTGGGCAACGACAATTACTCAGACGTGTTAAAGAAGAATGGTCAAAAGTATTGTCAGAAATCCAAACAAGCAACTCACATGTAGATTGCAATTATGAAATTGTTAATTCAGAGCCTTCATGTAGTCAGTTATCAACTGTATCCACATCAAATGTTTATAATGATAATAGTATTGATAGTGATTGTGAACCTTCTGTATGTACAGAAGTTTCACAGATAGATAATGTGGATTGTGAACCATCTGTAAATACAGAAGTTTCACAGCCCACATTATCTATGAATGAATATGTGTCTCAAGAAACTGAGAACAGTGAAGTTGATTCAATATTCACTGTAACCTAAAATGCAACTGATTTAGCTAACTGTTGTTCTCAATTTAACTGTGTACCTATAGTTTTCTAAATATGTATAATTTAATAAAATCCATTGTAAACTAGACCTAACTATGCTCCATCTAGACAAACCCTCGAGGTTTTTAGATGGCAAGCACTTCAGATATGTAATTTTTTTTCTATCCAAATAATAAATTTAAAAAAATTTAAAAAAAAATTTAAAATCTCAGTTGAGATACTGGGCCACAGTTCAGTATAAAATCCCCCATAATGCTATAGATAGTCTTTTAAAGATTCTTTCTCCCATATGCCCTGAACTGCCAAAAGATAGCAGAACGTTATTGCAGACACCAAAGCATGTAGAAACATTATCTTTAGAATCTGGCGAATTGGTATACATTGGACTCCTTACTCAATTAAAAAGTCAATTAAAATTACTTGGTGACACTAAGATTGACAAAAGAGAGATATTAATTTCTTTTAATGTAGACGGTCTTCCGTTATTCAAAAGTAGCAATGTACAACTTTGGCCTATATTAGGATTGATAAAAAACTATACCAATGCAAAACCTTTTGCTATCGCTATTTTTTGTGGATGTTCAAAACCATTTCCATTAAACCTTTTTTTAAAAGATTTCATAAAAGAATTAACAGAATTACTTGAGATTGGTTTTGATTTCGAGAGTGTCCACTACAGTGTTAAAGTGCACAGTTTCGTGTGCGACGCCCCAGCTAGAGCTTTTCTGAAATGTACAAAATCACACGGGGGATACTCATCCTGTGACAAATGTGTAGAGCCTGGCGAATACGTCCAAGGAAGAGTTATTTATAAAAATGTCTGTGCTGGCAAAAGAACTAACTTACAGTTTCGATTAAGATCAGATGAAGACCATCATTTAGGTGAGTCTCCACTTTTAGATCTTCCCATTGACTTAATCACTGCATTCCCTGTAGATTATATGCACGCCGTATTATTGGGAGTGATGAGGAAACTCCTAAATATTTGGATTGGTGGGAAATTAGCAGTTCGCTTATGTAGCCGTTCAGTTTTGCAGATATCTGAAAAATTACTTTCTTGTGAAAAATCTATACCCATTGAATTTAACAGGCGACCTCGTAGTTTAAACGAATTAGCTCGCTGGAAGGCCACCGAATTCAGGTTATTTCTTCTATATCTTGGTCCGTTTGTTTTAAAAGAGATACTACCAACTGCTCTCTATAAAATTTTTATATTACTTCACTGTGCAATTACTATTTTTTGCTCTCAAAAGCACATCAATTCAATTGGTATAGATTTTGCACACGAACTATTGTTAATGTTTATAAAACATTCACAAAATGTATACGGAATATCTTTCCTAATTTATAATGTTCACATGATGTGCCATGTATCTGACGATGTCCGAATTTATGGGGTCTTGGACAATTATTCTGCCTTTCCTTTTGAAAACTATTTAGGTGGTTTGAAAAAGCTTGTCAGGTCTCCTAAATACCCACTACAACAAATAGTTAAACGTCTGAGAGAGACTGAATTTTCATCATATCACAAATGCAATGTTAAAGAAAAATTTTCTTTACCTTATGACAATTATTTGGGGCCAAACCTCAATGGGAACAATGTATACGAATTCTATAAAAAAGGCGTATGCAAAGATTTTCTCATTTATGTGTACGAATATCGTAAAAGTGATTGTTATTGTTTGACTAATAAAAATAAAATAATTGAGATTCATAGTATTATGAGACATATTATTAATAAAACAGTCTTTGTATATAGCAAAGAATTCATAGAGTATAATTGTTTATATAACTATTTTTGATTCTGCTGGTCTTGACATCTTTATTTTATCTAATTTGACAGACTTAAAAATTTTACCAATGGATGACATAGTTTGTAAGTGTGTTGTGTTGCCTAATAGCACTGACGACAATTTTATATGTTTTCCGATGATCCATTGTATTTTATGAATAGTAGATTATACTGTTAATTTTAGAAAATAAAGTATAGTTTTACGATTGTTCTTAAAGAAAGTGCCTGTTTACCTCTGAATCCAAGACCAATCCATGAACCTTTGTGAAATGTTTTGTAATTTGTTTTTAACAATAAGTAAGTAAGTAAAATAAATGATTTATATATTCAGGGTGTCCCTGAAATGGTAAATCAAACGGCACACCGAGATAGAGTCCTAACGCTTCCTAACGCTAACATTAGTTCAGCGAAAATGTAACTTACATTAGTAGTGGGCGTTTTAAAATAAATTAGGATACTTTGAAAACCCCAACGAACATAGAAAATAAAAGTACATTTTCGCTGAATTAATGTTAGCGTTTTTTAATAGAGCTTGATCAACTCTACCTCGGTGTGACGTTTGATTCACCATTTCAGGAACACCCTGTCATATTTATAGAACTAGACTATAGTTCGGTATAGAGCTTTCTAGGGAACATGACAAAATTTCGGGATAAATCGTGCTTTAGGTATACTTTAAGCGAAGTTATGTATGCCAAATTTCAAATTATTTATCATCATAATTATGTATTAATGTATCTTTTAGTATGTATAAATATATTTATTAATACCTGGAATAAAATATAGAGAACTATTTATCCCGAAAGGATCCCTAGTGGCGTTATTCCGAATCATAGAATCCAGTTAATACTTTTAAAAAATTAAGAGCTCTAAAATTTAACTTTTTTGTACTCAAAGTTAAAAAGATTGTGGATTGACCCTGGATTCCATGGTAAAAATAAAATCGAGATTTTTTTAAGGAAGGCCCAAAAGTTCTTTTATTTTTGAAAAATAAAATTATAATTAAAATTATTAATTGTATGTTTCTCAGAAATATATTCCTTATCACTTCTTAAGAGGATTGTCTGTTTCTTAATAAATTAAATATTTTTTTCTTAATAAAATGTAATTGTATATAAACTATACGGAGTTTTTTTTCTTTATCAGCTCGGCTAAATGCTAATTTTGGACGAACCCTAAGGAGTGCCTTGTTCGTTTCTATTTAACGTCAGAAAGACGACATCTAGATGACATCGTAGTTACGCTAATAGAAGAACGTGCTAGGCACGTTTGATAGTTACGACGTGTTTTTTCTCACGTTAAAATTAAGACGTCGTGGGCCTGCGACTTTCACACGTCATTTTCTGGACATCCAGACGTCATCAGATGACGTCTCTCAGGTCTAAATTGACGAAAAGTTCACGTCTTTATGACGTATAAATGCTACCTGGGATTAAGCGCGCTCGGCGCGGCCGGTAATAGGATGTGTCACCGCCGACCATTTATTTCTCACGACGACTTCCGTGCTTCGAAGGGCACGTTAAACAGTCGGTCCATGGTGCTGTATACTTGTATACAGTGGTCGTTAGGGTTTGTCAGAAGCCATTTTCGGCACCCTGGAAATTCTGATAACCAACTAGCCAGCACTGGGCCAACTGGGTGGATTATGGATTACGTCACCCAGAGGGCTCCTGCAGTGGGCTCATTACACGAAGTTGTGATGATGATGATTGGAAAAAATATATTTATACCGATATAACATTATATTTTAGCAAATATGTTAAGACACATTCTTCGTACGCCCTCTAAATAAGTACTATTTAAATCTGTCTTCACTGTGATCTTAAGTCTACCTTACATTCAACCATACTTTGGCATCTGATACTTCATCCATTCTTCAGTCTTTTCACCCCTTCCTTACTTACCTTTTCATGCTTTCTATATAGTCTTCTTATTTTATTTAAAACTGCACTGGCAACATACAAGACGTTAAATATAAAACCATAGACAACTTATATTTAAATAGATATAACAAGGTTCGTTCAGAAAAGAGGTTTTATATATTCTTATTTTAAAAAGGATCCAGAAACCATCTTGCGATAGAAACCGTCATAATCCTTAGGGTATCGATGGCGGAATGTAAGCGCTTACGTAAAGTCCGCTAAAAGCTGCAAAAATATTCAGTTATTGGAAAATCTCGGTTGAATTCTAAAATACATGGAATCCGCTGGCTGAGAAGCTGTAGCGAATACTGTTGAAATAATTGATCCATTTTGTCTCACTGGAAATAGGGAATACCTGTTCCAGTAGATTCTTTGTATACGTTACTGCAACAATGAACTAAAAATAAAAATACAGTTAACTGTTTCAATTAAAATTATTTTATTAAATAAAAGATATTGTTATCGAGTAAAAACGTCTATTATTTGATGTAATGTAGGTACGTAAAAACATAGAACCCAATCATACCAAAAGTATTAAATCAACCCACCAAACAGTATTTCTAAGGATTTTTCTGAACTTTTAAAGATTTGACGAAAAATTGGAATATTCAATGTTGATATATCAAGATTATTCACTTTATTTGGTGGAAAACGAAGCGGTCACTTCCCAGATATTCAACTTCAATTAGGAGGAACTAGTAATGATATTGGCATTTCAAAGCTAAGAATTCAATTATTTGATGTTTGTTTATTTTCGGTAATATCTTCTATACCGCAAAATAAGTAGGTAATGGCTTTTTTTCATTTTAAATATTAAGTTGCTTATAAATAATTGCAATCTTTGTAGGTATAGTGGTCACTGTCAAACATGAAAATTAATTGGCTTATTAACTTAAACCTTCCAACTCATGTCCTGCATGAGTGCCTATTTATTCATGTTTAAATGTACCACCTAGCAGTAAGTTGTCCTAAGATTCTAAAAATAAAAAATAAATAAATAAAATAAAATCACTTTGGCTCTCAAAAAATCGCTCATAAGCATCCGACAATGGAGGAGCACGTTACAAGGATAAAAACGGTACTTTTATGTGTTAATCCCATACAACTAAAACGTCTCTTTCTCCTGACACGGATCGTGGCAAGAAGAAAACTGTCATTGTGTTAACTTTTCCGAGCAATGGAAACGGTAAGTAACTCACACAGATGTCAATATTCGCCCTATCTCTATTCGAATGTATCACATCACAGACTCCGAAAAATGCAGTATTTCTGACCATAACAATCAAAGTATAAAAAACTAGTGCATATCTTTATTGTTACAGAAAAAAAATTGGGATAGAAGCATATCGGCAGGCAGGCACAACCAAAGAGTTTTGTGTATGTTTACTTTGATACAGAACACAATTTTTTAAAGTTTTAATGTATTGGTTACTATGGTATGGCCCACAAGAGAAAAAATAAAACGGCATTGACTCGACTTCTACCAAGTTTTACACAAACTCATACGATACTTGTACGGTTTTATGCAAACCGCACAAATTGCCACTGCCCGCGGGTCAGCACTTTTACCTTATTGTTAAGAATTATATTGAATTAACTAACTCAGTACACTCAACTCTATCGTAGCGTCAACATTGTATAAGCTAATTTTAACTACAACCTGTGTGTGCTCAAATAAACCAAACTTGACCTGAACTGCATTTTGAATAATCTTCTCATCAAACAACTTTGAAACTCTTCAAACTTACGAAACTTTTAAGATAGTGAGGCCTAGACCTCACATCAATTTGGTCCTTCGAACCTATTACGTGGAATATCACGCATTTCCGGTGTGACGAAACAGCAAGCATACTGTGTCTACGTGATAACTTCTGCAAGAACTGCTGGCAACCTACGGATAATTCAAACAAACTGAATCTTAGCGAGTGTGATTTGTATTTTTTTTGCGGTAGCAAATCGGTTTGACTGGCTTCCCACCAGCGGGATCCCCCAGTTAGATTGAGAAGGTGCATATACCGTAGGGAGAGTATAGATCGCACGGACTAAGTACTTATTACTCCACATCATGAGTAATATCGAAGACCTTTTAGCAACACAAAACCAACTGAAAGAAGGTATAGAACAACTGATTCGAAACTTTAAAAAGGATGGACCGTCGCGCAGGACCCCGTCTTATATCAAAAAACGACTGGAAACTCTGGAATCCTACTGGACAGAATTTCAAGCAAACCACGCGGCTTTATATCAATTTGAAAACCAAAACTATGATTACTTTTATGACAACCACTTCCAACAAACTCGAACTTTCTACAACGAAGCCCGCGTGGTCATCGAACAATGCGAAGTGTATGGTGAAACTCCACAAAAAAGAGAAAAATCTCCTCTCCTTCGTGTAACAGAAACCCAACCTTCAAGATCTCGTGAACCATCGGCTTCAAAAGAACAAAACAGTGTACCAAATATCGAGAAATCAACTTTCGTAAAAACTATTTCACAAGGTACTCCAAGCAAATCCGAAGAAATGCTTCGTAAACAAAAAGTAACTTTAAGGCTTTTTCACGTACTGTTACTTCTATTAACATTGAACAAATTAACGAGAAATGGGAGTTCGAAGATACTTTAAAGAACCTCGAAACGCGATGGAAAGCTATTGACACCTTACATTGGGAGATTGATAGTGAAATAACAGGCGAAGAAACAGAGTACGAACAAATATTTGAAATCCATGAACGACAATACAACGAGATGAAAAAGTTAATCAACACAAAACTGTGGTCTGTCTCTCATAAGGACAAATCCACCCCGCGAATGGAACTACCTATCTTTACTGGATCTTACTACCACTGGACCTCATTTAAAGACCTGTTCACTGAAACAGTTCACACTAATCCATCTCTATCCAGGGCACAAAAAATGCAGTTTTTAAAATCAAAACTAAAAGGAGAAGCCGAGAAACTAATTCAGCACCTATCAATTAGCTCGGAAAACTATGAAGCTTGTTGGGACATCCTTAACAATCGATACAACAACAAGAAAATGATCTTCACTTCTTACCTAAACTGTTTATTAAACTTACCAACAATACAACAGCAAACATCAGCAAATATCAAGAGAGTACATGATACTACAAACGAATGCCTAAATGCAATAAAAAATCTGGGTGTCGATATCTCAACTTGGGACCCCATCTTAGTCCATCTCCTCTCACAAAAATTGGATACCGACACATACAATGACTACATAGAATCTTTGAGAGATCCAAGAGAACTACCTACTATGACAGATTTTTCACATTATGTAGAAACAAAATTTACATCCTTGGAATCTGCACGCCGAAAACAAGAGCGACCAACGAGTCACCAAGATCATCAGCAACAACGTGGCTCATCAACTTCAAGATTTCAACCAACTTATAAAGCATTTACGGCTAACAAATATAATAATAGTAACTTTAAACAAAAAACATTTAAAAACTCAAGCAATTATATGATACCAATTAACAAAACGAATAACATTCCAAGCTATGTAAAGTGCCCGCTTTGCAAAAATGAACATGGATTATTTCACTGCAACGAGTTCATCAAATTACATTTACATGAACGACGGAAGTTAATTGCGAAACACAATTTATGTCAAAATTGTTTATTCGACCACCAAAGCATACCGTGCAAATCAGAAAAAAGATGTCGACATTGCAACGCACACCATCACTCTTTGCTACATGACACTTCCGTTAACTCGGTACCTACTTACCAAAATGATGTAATTAGCAATCAAAATGCTTCGACTTCAAGCAGCCACGTGTCAATGGAAGATTTATCAGAAACACTTTTAGCCACGGCCCTTGTCAAGGTCAAAACAAACGAAGGAAATGAAATCATACTGCGAGCTCTCATCGACCAGGGGTCACAAATATCACTTTTAACTGAACGCGCTGCTCAAGCACTCAGCTTACCTCGGCTAAAGGGCAAGGGTGTCATTTTCGGCGTTGGGGCTCGTGAAAATAAATGCAAAGGCGCAATGTCTTTAACCTGCATTGCCTTAAACAATGAATACACATTCAACACGCACGTGTATGTCATGCAGCACCTTATTAATAACTTACCAAACAGAACTTTTCAAACTCCGTCGAATTGGAAACATCTACAAGGCATCCAATTAGCAGATCCAGACTTCAATATAAGCCGACCTATCGACGTACTTTTCGGCGCCGATGTCTACTCGAGTATAGTACTAGGTGGCATCATCAAAGGCAATGAAACTCAACCAATAGCACAACAAACTTTACTTGGTTGGATTTTGTGCGGCAACATGAAATCATACCAATGCAATGTCGTCCTTAATTTCAATGACATCAGCAGATTTTGGCACATAGAGGATATCGCGGAGTCTCCACAACTGACATCGGAAGACCTTCACTGTTTTCAATTATATAAAAAAGAAACAAAACGTCAATTAGATGGCCGCTATGTCGTACGGCTACCCCTACATGAGAATATTAACGAAAAGCTCGGGCAATCCAGATCAAAAGCTCTGGCACAATTTCTACAACTAGAGAAAAAATTTAAAAAATGCGAGAACCTTGCCAAAAGTTATAAACAATTTATATCAGAATATATTGAAATGAACCATATGACTTTATGCGAGAGTAATATGAAACCAGCTTATTATTTACCTCATCACTGTGTGCTGCGAGTCGATTCTACTACAACTCCGCTACGTGTTATTTTTAATGCGTCTTCTAAAACTACAACTGGCCTAAGCCTAAACGATCTGATGTACAGTGGGCCGAATTTACAAGCAGATTTATTTTCAATTATTCTGAAGTGGAGAAAGTACAAAATAGCTTTCACCGGAGACATCGAAAAAATGTTTCGTTGCATTTTTTGCAACAAAGAAGATCGAAAATATCAAACGATCTTATGGAGAGAAACAACAGATGAACCCATCCGCGAGTACGTTTTGAATACTGTGACTTATGGTACTAAAGCGGCTCCATTTTTGGCTATGATGACTTTAAAGCAACTAGCCACCGATGAGAGACAAAACTACCCTGAAGCTGCTTCCCTACTTGAATCTTCTTTTTACATGGATGACTATATCCACAGCATCGATGACCTTGAAACAGCAATACGCTTAAAAACTGACCTTACAAACCTACTTAAATCTGGCGGCTTTAACTTGAGAAAGTGGTCATCAAACTGTCTTGAATTCC
Source organism: Stenoptilia bipunctidactyla (assembly GCA_944452665.1). Taxonomy (NCBI): domain Eukaryota; kingdom Metazoa; phylum Arthropoda; class Insecta; order Lepidoptera; family Pterophoridae; genus Stenoptilia; species Stenoptilia bipunctidactyla. The sequence goes on along the minus strand of OX101726.1, from coordinate 5,535,249 downwards.
TAGAAACAAACAATCAAACAAATAATGAACAAGAAACATATGAATTTCGACACCAAGAGTCAAAGAAGACTTTGGGGTTACGATGGAACCCAAGTGAAGATAACTTTTCTTTTCAAATAACTATCGACACCCACTCAACGAAACCAGTCACCAAACGTCGACTTTTGTCAGACATATCTAAGGTGTTCGACCCCTTGGGATGGCTAAGTCCGGTGACAACAAAACTAAAATTAATTTTCCAAATGGTTTGGAAACAAGAACTACGATGGGATGATGAAGTACCCGATTCATTGAAAACTGAATGGGAAAAAGTTAAATCTCAATTAACTGAAATTAACAAACTAAATATACCAAGATGGTTATCAATAAAACAAGGTGACCATTTAGAATTACACGGATTTTGCGACTCATCAGAAACTGCCTACGCTTGCGTTATATACATCAAAACCATTGACTCTATTGTTATGGTGGCGGCAAAATCGAGGCTAGTACCTGCCAAGAAAATAACTACTTTGCCGAGACTCGAACTATGTGCTGCGCTTTTACTATCCACGCTCATGAAAAAGGTTCATGAATGCTTTTCAAACCATAAAACTGTCATACATGGATGGTCAGACTCCACTGCCGTGCTGGGATGGCTCCACGGTGATCATAATCGATGGAAACCATTTGTGACAAACAGAGTCAAGAAAATAACAAACACAATACCAGCTGACTGTTGGCGTTATGTAAAATCATTGGAAAATCCAGCTGATTGCGCAAGTCGGGGCATACTACCTACTCAGCTAAAATCGCACCATTTATGGTGGCACGGGCCAGCCTGGCTACCATCTTACCAACCTACAAAGAGTAAAATAGTTTTTGAAACAAAGGAAGAAGTCAAAACACTACAAACAAACGTTACTACTCGACGTCACAATTATGACGTCGTCGAAAACATACTTACTCGGAACAGCTGTCTTACTCGTGTAATTCGAGTCATTGCATGGGTGCTACGCTTGGCGGCACGAAACATGAATAAAACTAACTACTTAACTATCAATGAAATCACAAAAGCAAGAAATATAATTATTAAATATGTACAGTTTACAACGTTCGAAGAAGAAATTTTAAGTCTGCAACAAAATAAAATCTTAAGTAAAAAGAGTAAACTTCTACCTTTAAACCCGTTTCTCGATCAACATGGACTTTTAAGAGTCGGCGGAAGGATAAACAATGCCTGCATCAGCGCTGAACAGAAAAATCCAATTATTATTCCACACAATAGTCATTTCACCGATTTATTGATTGATCATTCACATAAGATGGTTTTTCATGGCGGAGCAAGAATGACGTCAGCAAGAATAAGAACACAGTATTGGATTATTGGTGGCCACAGAGCTGTCAAAAAACATATTTATAGATGTGTGAAGTGTAGAAAACATAACCCTATTCAACAAAAACAACTCATGGGAGACTTACCGGCGCCGCGATGTAACCCGACACGTCCATTCTATCACACTGGCGTTGATTATACAGGATACGTCGACGTGAAAACAAATAAAGGCAGAGGCGTAAAAACTACTAAGGGCTATATCGCAGTCTTTGTATGTATGGTGACAAAGGCAGCTCACCTAGAACTGGTCTCTGACCTCAGCTCCTCAGCCTTCTTAGCAGCCCTGCGCAGGCTAGCTGCTCGCCGAGGCACTCCACGTCACATGTATAGTGACAATGGAACCAATTTCCAAGGAGCTAACAACATACTGAAAAAAGAATATTTTAATCTAAACAAAACCCTCGACCCTGACTTCTTCTCAACCATAACAGATATGAATATAGAATGGCACTTTAACGCTCCATCCTGGCCTAGCGCCGGAGGACTGTGGGAGAGTTGCGTGAAAAGCTTAAAATACCATTTAAAAAGAGTACTCGGTGAACAAAAACTGACTTATGAGGAACTGTCAACACTCTTGGCTCAACTGGAAGCCTGCTTAAACTCCAGACCTCTTCAAGGTCTAACTGAAGACCCTGAAGATATAGATTTCATAACTCCTTCACATTTTCTTGCAAGTGGCCCAGTTCTAACAATTATTGAAACTGAAAACGATGAACGAACACGATTAAATCTTGTACAAAAAATTTATAAAGATATTTGGAAGAGATGGCAGGCTGAATACTTAACACAACTTTCATCACGAAGCAAGTGGCGCTTAGCTCAGGAAAACATGAAAATCAATGACATCGTAATGATTCATGACTCTAACTTGCCTGCTGGGAGGTGGGCTCTTGGCAGAGTCATTGAACTACATGCTGGAAAGGACGGCTACGTAAGGGTAGTGACGATCCGGACCAAAAATGGAACAATTATGAAGCGGCCTATTTCCAAATTATCAAAATTATTTCAATCAAAAAATATAGAAAACCAAACAGAAAATAAAGAACTTGATGAAATTAAGCAAAACGAACAAACGCCAAAGAAAGGCCCATGTACCAAGAGATCATTTTGTAACCTAATCTGGACTATAATTACAATTTTATTATACTTGTCACCCGCTCGCTGTGCTTACAATTTAAAAAACATAAACAATAATCAAAGTATATTCTTCGACAAGGTCACTAACATGCGTTTGATTCGCGACGAGTGGAAGCTTATCGTATATTACGATATGGATCCTTACTGGAAAGGAATGAGTATGTTTAATAATTACGTAACTACAATAGAAAAAACATGCTTCAAATTAGAACCTCGCAACTTATGTGACGTAGCCGCGCTACAATTACGTCATGGATACAATGAGTTATTGCACTACAATAAAATATTACTTGAAGACAAATTCACTCAAAAAAGACAACGCAGGGGTCTCATCAATGGAGTTGGATACTTGGCTAATAGCTTATTTGGCGTATTAGACCAACATTTCGCTGAAAATTACGAAAGAGATATCGGTATGATAAAAGAAAACGAAAATCATCTTGCTATATTATGGAAAAATCAAACTTCGATAATTGAAGCAGATAATAACTTAATGAAGAGGATTGAAACCAGCATAGAAAAACAACATAAATTGTATAATCAACATATGATCTACCTCGATAAGGCTGCGAACACACTTGCAACGGAAATTAAAGATGTAAAGGTTTTAACCGAATTTACCTTAATGTCTGTTATTGCCAACAATATTCTGTCAAATTTGAAAGAGATGCAGGAAACTTTATTGGAAATCATTACCGAGGTTCATTATGGTAAACTAAACATCCATTTGTTAAACCCTCTACAACTTACTGAAGAACTTAATTTAATATCTGGACAACTTTCTAAAGATTTGACGCTGCCAATAGAGAACATTCACTTAGATCTGAGCAAATTATTTAATCTATTAAAAGTAAAGGCAAGAATGTCAATGCAATATTTTATCTTCGAAATTAAGTTCCCATTGGTTACTCGGGACTCTTACGAGATATACAAACTTATTTCTGTACCTCTACAAGTTGGAAAACACATGATTACCATATCTCCGATAGCCGAACTTATGGCAGTTAATCTCCAGAAGGATTTATACATTCCTGTATCAGAAAACGATCTACACTATATGTGCATACCCTATGACTCAAAAACTCATATCTGCGCTTTGAAACAGCCTATTTTCCACTTAAATTCTTATAACGGTTTTTGTATGAAAAATAAAACCACTAATATCTGTGAAACAAAGGAAACTAAATGCAAAAACATGTGGACAGAGCTTAACAATTTAAACTCTTATTTATATTTCTGTTGTGAGCAGAGTACAATCAGAATTATATGCCAGGATCAGATTACCGCCGAACGCCTTGATAAGGCCGGTGTTATTACTATCGGAGACAGCTGTGTTTTAAAAGGCGATTCATTCACTATTTATTCGCATAAACAACAAACGAACTCTATAAACTTGCAACCTGATATTCTAAAGGTAGACGTTCCGTCAATTAATTACGTATTTAATATAACTATACCTATAACTAACTTTACGATAACCGAGGATGGAGAACTTAAACAAAACAGAAAACAGCTGACTGATATTGACAACCAGCTACAACAACTTAAGCGAGAAGGCGAGGCTGGTATTTTTGTGAACCATATGACTACCCATGATGTTCACCAGTATGTGCTGCTGTACGTTTTAACTGGCGCTGCCTTCCTCGCCGCCGGTGCCTTCCTGTGGCGCCGCACGCGGGCACGCTGCTCCGCGAACTTGCCTGCCTCAACCTGCGGCGACCGTGGAATACAACTTATACAACTGCCACCTGCACCTATCACGGAGAGGCTCGACTCTGATTCCAGCATGACTAATACGCGCGACCGCGTAGACAAGGCGACGTCACCTGTTATCAGAAGACTATTCAGTGCAAGTGATTGTGTTGTGTGAAATTTATAAGTTAGCTTTTAAGTTTTATATTTTGTTTAATTGATTATTAGTTTATCTTATCTTTTCTCGCCCTCGGGAGCATGTACGGTTTTATGCAAACCGCACAAATTGCCACTGCCCGCGGGTCAGCACTTTTACCTTATTGTTAAGAATTATATTGAATTAACTAACTCAGTACACTCAACTCTATCGTAGCGTCAACATTGTATAAGCTAATTTTAACTACAACCTGTGTGTGCTCAAATAAACCAAACTTGACCTGAACTGCATTTTGAATAATCTTCTCATCAAACAACTTTGAAACTCTTCAAACTTACGAAACTTTTAAGATAGTGAGGCCTAGACCTCACAATACTCATACTTCTACGAAACTCATATTTTACTTTACGACATATTTGCGATAATTTCCATACACTTGTTTTGTGTCGTTTTTACAAAAAGGGTACATTGGTAGAGAGACGTCAATGCCCTTTTATTTTTTCTCTCGTGGGCCATACTTTAACAAGGAACATGAATGAAGTTGTATATAAAAGTTCATAAGACAAGCGTTTAGACGACCTCCAAAAACACTTCCATTCACGTATCAATACACCCACAATATACAAGAAACAATTGCAACCGATCCACCAGCCCTTTCTTACATAGTTTCCAGGCTTGGGGCACAGAGTAAATAAAATAAAACAGAATAACAAATTCAATCTGAGCTTGATTAGAGCAGCGGCACATGGGGGCGCGAGGCGGTATTGTCTGCTCATATTGTGTTCACACTGTGACGCTGCTGTCACGCAAATTGTGTTGCGTCTCTCTCGGCACTAAACTTGGGGCTAGTTCACTGTTGTGTTACTATGGTGCGTGTTGATATTAAAATAAAAATAAAACCTTAGTTTTTTGGATACATAGTTACAGAAAATATGTTTTAAATGGATGGTGACTTTTTCCGATTCAATGTTTCTGGGTATTTAGAGATCCCTTGGTTACGAATAAGTCGCTGAGTATGTGGTTCACTGCTTACATATAGTTGTATATAGCCTGTAGGTATAGTTATTTCCTAGCCTTAGGATAGTGACTATAAAATTATTTTCGAAACGACAGATCTTGGTACTACCAAGTTTTAAAGACTACACAGTTAGTAAATATTATATTTATTAATAGTAGGTATTCTAACTCCGATTCGGAAGTTCGTCTTAAAAGGCAAGATATTGAAGGTACTTATTTTCAAAAAAGCTTTTATCTAGAGGCTTACTATATTAACATTTCTATATTTCAAAAATGTAATTAAAAAAATGTATTTACCGTGTTGTATGTTCAATCTGAGCCTGATTAGAGCAGCGGCACATGGAGGCGCAAGGCAGCATTGTCTGCTCGTGTTGTGTTCACACTGTGACGCTGTCACGCAAATTGTGTTGCGTCTCTCTCGGCACTAAACTTAGGGCTAGTTCATCATTATGTTACTATGGTGCGTGTTGGTATTAAAAAGAGGAAAACTAACTAAACCCGAGTTTATTCTATTAAATAAAAATGTTTTAAACCGATTTTTATTATTATACATTTACGAGTCCTTTACAAGTTTCTGAACATTGTGTAGAGTTTTACATGTTAAGTATTGCTTTCATTTCGGAACAGATTATTGACTATTAATTATTGTTTTATATCGAAAATAGCTTTAAAGCGATATAACAAAATACATTGCTGCAGCAAAAATCAATTCAGATCTACTCAAACGTCCTGGTGATCTAAAAGACGGAGAATCGTAGTCAGCTTCATTCTTAAACAGTACTATTCATTCGTTTTGTATAATGTAAAATCAACACCGTAGACAAGCCTTTATCTCGACTGTAGCACCACAATTTACTAAACTACTATTTCAACTTACTTCTGTCTAGATTTCTATATATTTTTTTATTTAATAAATTAATTAAATATGAGAAATAATAAGTCCAGCAACACAATATATTTTTTGGCCACGTGATCAAGCTTCTATTTTCATAAATTACCCACGATACAATAACTTCTACGAAAACTGTGTCTTGAAGCAATTTATACTAGAATTATACCACAATAATTTATACTAAGTGATATATTCATTAACATTGCGATGACGCAGTCGGTACGGTTAGGTGCGACGACAGGCGCAGCGAGGAGGAGCAGTTAGGTGGCATATAGTTATACAGGTGCGCGAACCGAGCGAGCGAAGCGAGCGGAGCCGCGGTAGTGGCCGGCCATAATTCCTAGAACTTTTTTAAATAACCCCGACGTAGTTTGTGGCACGATTGTGGTTAACATAGTAACTTACAAGGCAACTTAAATTTTAAGAGGGGAATAATGCTATTTTAAACAAATCTGTTTTATTAGCACCCATTAAATATTTACAGTGTGTAAATAGGTCACGGACTTTCTACATTAATATTAAGATTTACCACCAGAGGGCTCAGCTTGGCGAAGAGATCACATTTATATAACGTCATAAATGGCTTTCACATTTTTATGACAACTTTTTTCTATACAGGGTGTTTGGTAACAGGATGCAAAGCTGAAAGGAGGTGGTAGTCTAGACCATTTAGAACATTTTGAGCCATACATATCTTAGACGAAGTGTGATAGTTTTTTTTTAATAAAAGATTTAAGGTTTTTCCAAGAAAACTCCGAAATTTGACAATAAATCTCTAACAGTACTCCTGTAACTGTAGGGAGATTTTTTTAATTTTCTATTGTCTAATGTCTATTGTATACAATCACTGTAATTTGAAACATCGGCGTGAGTGGGCGCGGGAGGTGCGCTTGGGTGCGCGGGTAGGGTGCAGATCGGGGGCAAGGGCGGGACAGGCCGGATAGTTGCAATTTGAGATTATTGGTGTGTAAAATAATAATCAAATTATAAAGAACAATTGCAAAACAAGAGAGCGGTGGCGCTGGGCGCTGCGCGAGCGCATGTGGTCTAAACGTAGCCTTAAAGTAGCGAAGTAACTTTAACCCGTTTACTAAAAGATCAGACCTCGCTGAAATGTAACGGTCTCTATATCGCTGAGTTCGTTTCCATTATTCAAATTATTAAAAATAACACAACAGACCTTGAGTATTTCAAAAACTTTTAAATTTCATAAATGTTTCTAATCATGTTTTCTTTTGCACAACTTAGGTTGCAAGGAAGCAAGGTACAGGCCTACCTGTTGAAAAAAGATATATACCTACTATGATATCTTCCTTCTTAATTCTTAAAAAAGTAAAAAGTATTGAGTAAGTGCTTACTCGTATTTTAATTGTTTTCAAACATCCACATCTATTATCGATCGTTTGACTTTAATGACATGATCATGATTCAATCAAAAAATCAACTAATATCTATAAAAACATCGGCCAAGCTTGCACAAATATGATAATTTAGTGAAACCTTTCCTAATTGTTTTATGTAATGAGCATATTTTTTTTTTATTAGTGACCAAACCCGCGTTTGACCTCAATCTCACCTGATGGTAAGTGATGATGAGGTCGAAGATGAAAGCACACGGGTTTAGGAAGAAACTGGCTCTTTATACAATATTGCCGGAACACATTACCGCCGGAGCGGTAACATTTGGCGGCAGACTTTATATAAAGGGTGGTCGCTAGCCAGGCGGACCTAGAAGGGATCCTACCACCAAGCAATTATTGGTGTTGTAAGATGTTATGCATGTTTTGCTGCTACTGAAACCGATTCTGAAATTATGAGTGATTTGTTGCAAGGGGAAAAATCCATATCACATAGAGGGTTTCAGGATTCCATACTGCAATTGGAAAGATTAGGCTTTATAGTTCGTAAGCCTCACTATCACTGGTCTAGTCATACTTTTTTTTAGTCATAACAGCAGAAAAGTGACTTCATGCACATAGTAGAAGAAATGAATGGGCGTTTTAAAGAGGTGTTAAACAAGAATTTAAAATATTTCGCCAACAATTTTTTAATTGAAGCCTAACCGAATTTAATCGAAAACTTTACAGCAGCTGCTGCTTTTCAACCGACTTCCAAAAGGAGGTTCTCAATAGGTCCGTGTGCTTTTTTGTGTCTTTGTTACACGATATTTCGGACAATTATATATCGATTTTGAAAATTCTTGTTTCATATTATAGAAGATACTTTATGGTCCCATATTATTGCTCCCATATAAATTTCATCAAAATCGATTGAGTACTTCATGGAAAATTACAAATTTTTGGAAAAATATGTATGAATTCGGAGAATGTTTACCTTGACGACATTATAATTCAGCTAAGTCATGAAGTCAGTTTTTAATGCTCTGCATTCGTTGATTATATCAATTTTCAACACACTTGCTCGTAAAGTGAGCCTTATTTTATGAATTTAGAACTATAAACTGGGCTATAAGTCACGCGTGCATAATATATTATACCCTAGTGCATAATATAATGAATCCTACAAAGTTAAATTGTACCTTTGTGCAAATTACATGCGAGTAAACAGAGCATATTTTATTGATCCGGGTTATACATTAATTTTTTTCAGAAACAACAAAGAGGTTTTATACCACTTCAAATCCATATACATTTTTAAATGTTTGCGCCTTATATTAGTAAAACAAATATGTATATCAAACAAATTGTTCACAATTTACAATAATTTGTTATATAATATTAAAATATTTGCATTTACCACTCCAAATTAAACATTTTCACGTAAAATAGGCTGTATATGCTATACAGACATTGACACATTTGGCAAAAAGAAAACCCACGCGCATGCGCGAGGTTCGGCGCCATTTTTCAATCACAATTCACAGCTTCGACTGTAATTAGCAACTTCGCTCACTTGTTACATAATATACTAAAGTATCGCACTTCTTAAGTAGATGCACCAAACATCTTAGTGCCACCATTGATGGAGTGGCTAGGTGCACCGAGCAACCTAATCATGCAGAAACCTTTATCCGTATAAATCAACTAAGATCAAATTTTGTAAGAGTGGATGGAAACCTACCCCGAAATAATTAATTTCCCATTGATTATATCAGATTATTTTTCATTTTTACCCTGTCAAGTCAAGAAAGATCGATCCTAGATGGATGGAATATTAGGGCATTCGTTTTTTGGTATACTCGAAGTATTATTTATTATATTAGCATACGGTTTGTAGTTAGGGTTTGTAAGAAATTTTTCGGCGCCCTAAAAATACCTACACCAGCTTGGTGGATTATGGCCTATACCTCTTCGTCACCCAGGGGAGAAACTCACAGGCCTGCAGTGGACTCATTACAAAGAGTTGTGATGATGATGATACCTAATCGAAATATGTATGCCCTGACTTTGAAATTTTAATTAATTCAGTGGGATGAAGACCTCAACGTTTACGTCACCAGCTTAATTTTAGATATTATTTTAATAATATTTAATTAATAAATTCCTTAAAATCTCTTCTTGTTTTTTCCATAAATTTTTGTATCGTTCTTCTACTCCTTGGATCCTCTTTTCTTTTGGATCTATGGGAAAATGTTATGTAACACTGCACCGTGGCTACACAAAACGATGATGTCCTAGTCTGGTTTGTATTTACGCATTTGGAACAATAAACATCTTAAGAATATAGAGATGCCGCACATTTAGTATTCCCATAGCGGCATAAATAGTACATACATACATACATAACGTCACGCCTGTATCTCTTATGGGGTAGGCAGAACACCAGAGGTTACAAGACCATCTGATGTCACGTTTGACAAATTGGAGGTATTATAAAGATGGAAAGAGACTATTGTAGTGACAGGGGATCAGCCTATCGCCCACAAAAACGCCTTTAAAACCTCTGTCCCTTAACTGACTTTTACAGTATGCCCGTGAAGAGAAGCAGCTGGCACATTCTACGTTTTTCTTTCGCTCCCAGTCCCAGTCCAGCATGGCTTATCAAACATTACTTTTAAGACCCCGCATTGGGCTCTCACAAGTCCTAAAATGGTAGTGTTTCTGAATCCTCCCAGATAGTGATACAATAACTGAGAAGACATTCCTCAAGGCTTACATATGTATACCAAACGGAAAATATCGCTGTCAGCGCAGTGTCTGACAGTTTTCATAACGTCAGCTTTCTTATGCGAGAGGAAGTACCATGCCCAGATATTTTGCACTTGCTACTCTATTTATAATTATGCAAGAGTTATGGCTAAATTCACATCCAGAATGCAATCTTAAGTTTTTGGAAAATGTGGGGGCTGAAGGTTTAGTCTTATGAAAGCATAGTTTCGGACGCTTTCAGCATTAATAGATTACTGTGGAGCCAACCTTTCAGAACAGTCAATCCAGTTTCAGCTTTAAGGAAGGCTCCTCCAAAAGTAAAAACAGTATATTACCTAAAACACTACCTTGGGGGATGCCGTTCATTTCTTCTTTTCATTTTTTTATCAATAAAAACAGTTATTAACTTTTTCTTTTATATATGCAGTTACATTGCAAAGCAGTTGAACATTATTTTCTGCTAGTCGCCATTATTATACATTGCCAGGGCAGTCGTCCATTCTCAATTTAGCCATACTATTTTAAATACTGAAGGAGAGCACTCTCTATAAAAGTAGGTACTTAACTTTCGCTAGAATTCCCTATAAATAAATACTAATATATTAATATTTACTTTACGTTCAACTGAGACAATGGCGGCACGTGACCTAGCACGCGGATCACTGCCAACGCTAGTGTAACCATGCGTTCCTTATTCTTTATCTTTCGGTTCAGTTTACTCAGTAAAATATTAATATTTATTTTTTAATATATTTTTTCTCTTAATGTATGATCTCAAAATATCACGTCTTCGAATTTCAAAAGTGACCCACCAGTCACCCTGTATGTTTAATGTAAATATATAAAAAATTTAAATAGTTTAAGCAATTAAAAAGTGTCATAGATTTAGCTTTCAACGAAAAAAATCCTATTTTCTTGTTTCGCCAACATCGATCAAGATTAGGTAAATTTAAGAATGAGGGTTTAAGGAGCTGCTTAAAACAATCCATCCACTAAATACATTATGTAATAGTTGTTTGGCGCGGTTGTACCCGCGCAATTTCTGATGTCGCGGGAATATTGGGATGACAAGAAGCCTATAGGTATAAGGGCTATTCGTGGAGTGCATATACTTGGAAATAGAGAATCTCTAAGAGAACAGTTTAAAGAGATTGGTATCTTGACCCTTGCATTTTTTTTTTTTTTTTCCGCCACAGAAAGCTTTACTACCGACTTGACGCCCCTAGGGGAGCCACAGAAGGAGAGGAGGTGAATGCTTGATGCACGAAGAGGGGACCTTTGGGGGACTACCCCATCAGCCAATCCCTAACAGTGCGGGACTCACCGAACCCAGCGATACCCGCTAAACACCCCCTTTGCTGAGATATCCCGAGTTGGGCGTGTCTCCTCATCTGAACGACAGCCAATTGGAGTCAGAGGCTGCGTACCGGGCGTCCCAAGAGACAACCCGTCACGAAAGCTTATCGCAGGACCGAATCTGTAACAACAAAAAATTGAAAACGACGTCGTAAGAGTTATAAACACATGTTGTGTGAATTAATTGTTAAGGACAACCTAGAACCGGTTGGCTTGTTGAAGCTTCCTCACGAGGGAGGCGTGCTTGGATAGGATGGGGAGAGCATCGGCGAGAGAGTCCTGGCCGGCGTTGAGTGCAGCGCCGAGCTCAAGAATCTCGTCGATAGGAGCGACGGTGACCCAGAACGCCAAGCGATCAAAACTGACCTTCGCGTTCTGTACCGCGTGTACAGAACGCGTGTACCAGCCCAAGCGGTAGGAGTGACGTTCGAAACGGGTTTCGATGCGCATTCCACGGCCTGAGGGGCCTTAGCTTGAGGGGAGCCCTTAGGGGGCTGGGGGCGGTGTCTCCAATTAAGGGGATCGGCCGCCGCTTTGGAACGGACCGAGCGCGGCGCCTTAGGGCACCCGCGATAGTTCGCCGTGTGGCCGGACTGGCCGCAGAGGACGCAAGACGGATCTGTCGGGGACTCAAGGGTGCGGGAGCACTCCTTGGTAGCATGATCCTCTAGGCACTTAACGCACCTAGGTTTGGCAAAGCAATTGTGTGCCGCATGGCCATAGAGTTGGCAGCGGTGACATTGGCCGGGGTGACCTCTGTTGTGAGGTTTTTCTACACGAATTTGCGAGAGGCCGCACACAGTGCGGACCCCATTGCGAAGTAGGGAGTTCCCAGCTATGTTATTCGTAAGAATAACAAGCGCAAGGGGAAACTGTTTGCCCCGTTTGCTATGCATCTTGTACACAGACTCAACGGGGAAACCTTGGGATTTAAGATCCGCGGCGATTTGCTCGTTCGATAGCTCGAACGGCACGCCCCTAAGGATAACGCGGGCTTTACGCTCTTCCGGGAGAGCGTAAGTATGATAGGCGAATTGCCTTTGAGTTAGTAGGGAAGTCAGATTCCTGAAGTCGATCAGAGTACATGGCTCGATCTTAATGAAGGCACCGGTGTTGGTTGCCTTCTTGTAATTGATCTTGGGGGCAGTCAGACCCCCCGAACAGAGGGTCGACACCTGTCCCCAAAGATGTTTATCCCGAAGGAAGACAGGGGGAGGGGGCTTAGAGCTCGGGGGAGGACCCTCGGGCTTGGAACGCGGGGCAACCTTGGGGCGCATTGCCGCCTTAGGGGCTTCTGCCGTCTTAGGGGCTACTGCCGCCTTAGGGGCTTCAGCCGCCTTAGGGGCCGCTACCGCCTCGGGAGCCGCCGCTGGAGAGGGCGTGGGAGGAGCGGAAGAAGCGGTATTCTTCTTTTTCCTATTAGAGGACTTTTTACCTCGGACTGGGGTGAATTGAGTATCATCCGTAACAGTGTCATCCGAGTGGGACGCACTGACGGGCGAAGCCTTGCGTTTAGACGCAGCGGATTGGGCGGAGGACTCGGCAGACTCGGAAACGGAAGATTCCGATTCGGAGATGCCGTCCATGTACTCAGAGGGGCCAGGAGACACCGTAGAGCGTTGGGACTGGGCATCGAAACCCGGGGGGACCTGAGGGGTCTGAGCGGCTTGAGCCTGATGAGCGGCATAAAACTGAGCGACTTGGGCCTGGGCGGCGTTCAGTTCCGATTGAAGCTGCGACATTGCATTACGGAGTTGTGCCTCATGCACGTGAAATGTGGCGAGGAGTCTGGCCTCAGAGGCCTGAATAGTTTCGGCCACGCGGGCCTCCACTGCTGCATCGAACCTAGCTTGTTGAGAGGGGTCCATGATGGAGTACCCTCCGAGAAGATTGAACGTGCCGATGAACGGCGAACGAACTTAACCTAACGAAAAACCGATGCCGATGAACGGCGGCGGAAAAGCTGAAAAGAGGGGGTGCGTGCTCTTAATTCGAGCAGGCACCTAACCGTCCCCCTGGGAAAGGCCCAGTGCAATGGGTTCGCGTCTGCCGGATTTGTTAGCCCTGGAGAGCTAATAGCGTTCCGGGGCCACGCTAACGAGCTTCGTTGTCACCGTAAGGTATCAACTCGTTCAAACGCGGAACTTGGAAGTTTGTTTAAAGTTCGTCCTTTTCAGCACGAAAATCACTCAAACTTCCAAGTAGTAGGATAGCGAAGTTCGCGAATGCGTCGTTAGCACGCAAGTGGCGCCACTGTCGCAAAACGGCACTAATACGCGGCAATACCGACCGGAGAGCCTCGGAGTCGATAAGCGGTAAAACGGAACGATAACGATAAGGGTCCTGCCGAGTCGACAAGTCCCTTATCGAACGAAACGGAGAGCACCGAGAGCACGATAAACACGACCACTGCGCGCGAACGATGAAACGGAACTGGACCCTTGCATCACAATATATGTAATATATACATAGCACAAGGAACGACCATAAGTTTGCGTTTCCCAAATTAAGGCTGGCTAAAAGCACCAAATCATTCATGGGAATGTCAATACGTATTTATAATAAAATGCCAAAGTCAATTCAATCCCTAACATTTAATAAATTTAAAAGAACTATCAAAGAAACATGATGCAAAAAAGACTACTACAGACTCAAAGATTATTTAGATGATAAAAGAGCGTGGGATTGATGTCTCCACAGGTTATTTCCAAGTATAAAACATTAATCACTATGTAAGCAGCTTGGCTGTGACATGATATTGGCAAGCACGAAAAGCTGTCTTCTGTTTGTTTGTTCATGTCATAGCAGAGCTGTATTTCTGCCAAATTGTACCTATAATAAGATTTTTTTACAGAAGAGTGCCGAGAGTTTTTTCCGCCGGCTTTTTTCCTCTCGGTCTACCTAGGGTTCTACGTTCATTTAATAGTAGACAACACATTGGTGGATAATGGGCGATCATTATCTTCATGAGCCGAGAGTCACACACTTCTGGACGGAGGCCTCCCCCAGGATTCGTCATGTCGTCCAGACCCGCGCCGCGCCGCCCTCTTCCAGCGTTTGACGTTCGTGTAAGTGTATAAGAATACCTACTGCGAATAAAGAAGTTTTCATTTCATTTTTCATTTTATGTGTTATTCCAGTTATTATGTGTACACTGTCACTATGCCACCCAAATCCGTTAAGCCATTCTGCCGTGATTCAGGAACAAACATCCAAACATTCACATTGATAATATTAGTATCTATTCTATAAAATAGACGGTCACAGATAATTCCTTACGGGCTTCGCGTTTACCGTCTGCGAACGTTTGAATAAGTGTTTTAAAAAATAGTTCCATGTCTGGGTATTTATCTATGTATAAGTATTTATAAGTACCCCTCTAGTTTGCTACATTGTATCCCATATCACAAGCTATGCTTACTTTGGGGCCATGTAGTTGGTGTGGTTGTCTGGGGATTTTATTTTATTTGAAATAAAGTAGATCTTTTTGTCTTTGATTTTGAAATAAACTTTGTTTTCTTTTAGAATGTTCGGTGGTTACTAGCTGTTTGTGGTTTTATTCGTGCAATTTCAAATATCGGGATAAAAAGTATCCTATGAATCATTCCCGAGATTACAGACTAAGTTTTAACCAAATTTATCCACAACCGTCAACCCGTTTTTACTGGTGATATGAATATCCATATAGTATACATACTTTTGTGTCATAATATTATAAGAATTAATACGACTCCAAATTATAAACAAACTTTTCTATAACTCTCTTAAGTCTCATATTTTGTTGGTTCAAAATAAATATTGGTTTACGAAAAGCACGAAATCTGGTAATGGTAAATAAAATTTTAGTACCGTAGCGTATGTGAAATGCTTTTACAACATTGTTTCGTACGAAGACCATCTACATAGTAGCTTGATGCTTGTATTATGTTAACGATGTCGTTTGGAGACACAGATAAATAAAACCTATATAAAAAGTAAAGGGAAAGCTGCAAAATTTTATCACCAAGGCTTTAATAAGCATGTATGAAAATGGTTCGTGAAAGGTTCCTATTTTATTAACTAAAACTCAGAATGAAACAAAACTTTTCGTTGTTGATTAAACAAGTCCGCTTCACTTGTAGTGCATCAAAATTACTGAAATACGCAGAAAGATAGTTCCACACCTTGGCAATCCGTACCAAAAAGGAACTATCGAAGCGTTTTGTTCGACTTCTTGGCAAATCCACTATATAGGTATACAGATGGAAGTTCTGTCTACGTCTGATAGACCGATTTGAATTAACATTGAGTGTGAATTTTGTACATTCTTCTTTAGGCATTTTTTTTGTAATTTAGTACTACTATTTTTTAACATGCACGATGCAGAATTTTGGTAACCCCCTCCAATAGCCATGTAAGATACGCCGTTGGATAGGTCTTAGTAACCTGAATCAAAGTTACTATAAAGCCAAGTTCCGGTCTTTAGTCCGTTCTGAGCTATGAGGTCCTAAATGTCAGACTATCTATAATTTTGGTAACCACTTCCACTAGCCATGTAAGATACGCCGTTGGATAGGTCTTAGTAACTTTGAATCAAAGTTACTATAGCGCCAAATTCCGATCGTTAGTCCGTTCAGAGCTATAAGTTCCTAGATATTAAACTATTTTTGGTAAACACCTCCAATAGCCATGTCAGATACGCCGTTGGTTAGGTCTTAGTAACTTGAATTAAAGTTACCATAGCGCCAAGTTCCGATCTTTAGTCCTTTCAGCGGGGCTAGCATGCTACCGTCGACAACGATAAATCGGGCCTTTTATCGATATTTTCTTAGAATATGGTATTTAGTGTATGTAATTTATTAAGATTATGACATATTTGGTTCTGAGGTCTTAATCATGGTATCAAATCGAGTAATTCTATCTATTATGGGTCGCATATTAGCTTACATAATAGGATAAAATAACAAAATAATATTTATCTTGTCGATTCGACTATTTATCGATGATTGCATGCTAGCCCTGCTGACCCAAAATAGCAGACGGGTCACCTATAGCATAAATAGTAAGCGACACCGCCGCCCTAAATAAAGGTTTTTTTTTTTTATTTTGCCTTAGGAGATTTTATTTAATAATATTAGGTTGGTTATCAGCTTGGACTTAGAATCGGGAAAGGCGCCAATTCTTACTCTAGAAGATGAACTCTTTTCAACGATATATCACACATGTCTAGTGAAGCGGGTACCAGCTCTCATACAAAGTTATGCATCGTTCTTACGACTCTTAACTTCTTATTGGCAGCGCATATCTAACATTATATATTTTTTGTTTACTGTACATAAGAAGTGACTATTTTAAAAGCTTGCTTCTTTATTTTGCTTATTTGCACTGCTAACTGTTTTTAGGTATTCCTGGTAGAAAAGCAAGCAAGGCAGTGAAATAATTAACCCCGGTAATTCAAATCTAGTGGCTTAGGGTTTGCTATTATTACAGTTCAGATAAAAGTGAACACGGATGCAACATAACATGCAATGTAACATGCAATGCAAGTAATTCTCATGATTAGCAAAGATTTAATCTTTGGTGATTTGGACGTCTCGCGCTTACGAACTGCGCCTGAGCTCTATTGTTATTTGTTGCATGTTGTTATATTACACCAATCACAACTGAGAAAAAGAATCGTAAAAATATCTGAATACTATGCGAATTTGGTTTAAGAAAATTGTCCATACATAAACTATTAAAATTAAAATCCCTCGAAGCCTACGCCTAATCGATACGCAAGCGTAAGCAGGAAGCAATACTTTATATTAAACTATAGTTCTCTAAAACTGTATAAATAGCAACAATTATATTTTACACCTAATTGGTTATACAGACACGTGTTACTTAAATAGAGGGTGAACCATCACCAGGACGAACACATCACAGAGTTGCATAGTGTGAATAGTAACAAAAAAAAATAAGGTGTTCGTTAATAGGCAGTTCAGATTATTACGGAGCGGATAAGCGTTGAAACCCCTTACTTTTTCACTACTGTTCCGAGTAGTTAATTCCCACTTATAAATACTACTAAAATATAATAAATGTGAAGTTATGATGGATGGATAAGGATTGATGGATGGATGAATGTATGTTTATTCCTCAACCACGGCAGAACCGCTGCAGAACTTGTCTGGATAAAACTTCCATGGAATGCAGCAGTGTAACGTATAGGTAGTCTGGAATAGCACAAAATCACTTTCCAAATTTTGTTAACATGGGCGAAAGTTTGGTGCTGACTTCAATAATACAGCCCTGACAATAATACAGGGCTGACATTTCATACACAGGTAGGGTATAAACCTAATACAATACAAATATTATTTTTCATCCTTAATTGCCGACAATATCGAAAATACACGCACGTTAAGCCAGAAGAACCTCCAGTAACTTACAACTTACATACATAAATACATAACGTCACGCCTGTATCCCTTATGGGGTAGGCAGAACACCAGAGGTTACAAGACCATCTGATGTCACGTTTGACAAATTTGGAGGTATTATAAAGATGGAAAGAGACTATTATAGTGACAGGGGGTCAGCCTATCGCCCACAAAAACGCCTTTAAAACCTCTGTCCCTTAACTGACTTTTACAGTATGCCCGGGAAGAGAAGCAGCTGGCACATTCTACGTTTTTCTTTCGCTCCCAGTCCAGCATGGAAGCTCCAGTAACTTATAACCTTATTATTTAAAAGTTATCCGCCCCGCCAACATTGGCAGTATCCTTAATCCTGGCTTACTCGCAGTATCGCAGTAACCCGGCTAGCCATTTCGCGCTAGCAATTAGTGGCCACGGACCAACTAGCCGCGGATCTAGCCTTTGTTAGTTGGGGGATATATTCTCGTGAGGGGCTTATGATGGGTGTAGAATAGGTGCTTGTTTTGTTCTATTTGATAAATAGTTTATCGGTTTTTATTAAGTTTAATTACTTTATCACGTATATGTTTATCATACGTTATTACATCTGAACTAAGTGTTCACGGTGTTAAAAAGGCACTGAAACATTAAGTAGGTACCTACTTATTACATTTAAAGTTATAAAATGAGATTTATAAATAAGAAATTAAAATAATTCATGGAACTGTTAAGTAAAATAACAATTCGTAAAGCAAACAATTTGAAATATTGTATTTATTTTTGTTTAGAAAGCTTTTTGTTGGATACAATTGTATTATTTTATTCAAAGCGTAGAGAACAATATTATTTTTGCGTATTAATTTCGTGCCTACATTTTCAATAGTTTATTATATTCTACAAAATTAACAAGTTGAAATTGAGTAAATAATAATAATTGAATTCGGGTTTTCTTTAAACAACTACCCAAAATTTACATATTAAAACGCGAATAAAACTCAATATTACAATTTTGTTTGACTCATGTCAAACATATAGCCTCAAGGCTACCGTTCAAATATAAAATAGATTGCTACGTGAATTACAAATTAGCTGGAAACTTAACCTTATAGACACGCGCTTTTCTCTCTGAAACAAACACCATGTTTCCATAACCTCCAAATCAGCATAACCAACGAACAACGCTGTCAGCATTTCAGAGAACCTATTAAACAACTAACATTTAACATCAAACCTTTAAAATAGAATGGGACACGGTGATACAAACGAAAGAGACAGGCTTACAATCTTCTCCGTCTGTTTCTATAAGTTTATCCTGCTCTGACATCAGAATAGACTTTTGAGTGTTTTTAGAGTTAATGCCTTGTTGATTTTCCCGCCGAAAGCTGAAACACTTGCATGCCTTACGTCTGTATATTTCACGGTGAATAATTTGTGTACTATTGAAGGACGGAATATGAAACGTGGATATCAATTACGGAAAATTTTGGTTATTTCGTGGTTTTCAAAATATTTTAACACCTTGTTAAAGCCGAAGTACAAAATTGTGACGTCATTAAGCGGCCATTCGATGGCCTTCTGATAAATAAGACTTTTTGAATTTCGAATTTTTTAAGATGGTCATTTAGACAAGAATACATATTAACGGCCTTGTTTACACATCTTGACCGATTTGTGGATCTGTTTTGTAGGTGGCTTATTAGGTATGTTGGCGACTTTGGTTCAACTGCAATCACCTTCTATTTCTATCCAGCTGTAAGGCTGAATGACTTTCTCCATTGTTCTTTGAGTAACAGTGACCTTAAGTAGCCCACCGCTAGAGATAGCACCTTAGTACTTAGAGAAACAAGTTATGTGCACTCATATTAAATCGTAGAAGACAACTGACCCTACTGCACATACTAATAGTGAGGAGCAGATACCGATAAAAGTCATATGTTCTTATCCTTTAAAACCACCGGCTCGACCGCCTTAAAAACTTTAAGCAGGACGAATGATTAAAATAACTTTTTTGACTCTGAAACCCTGTTAATTAAACCATAGCATAAGATTAAATTTCAGTTTAATCATTTTCACTAATTGGTTTCTGCATGAATATATTTTTGACAGAGGTTGACACAGAGACAAAAAGAGTTGCTCTAAAATATCTATACTAATATATAAAGCTGAAGAGTTTGCTTTTTGTTTGTTTGTTTGTTTGAACGCGCTAATCTCAGAAACTACAAAGGGGATTTGAAAAATTCTTTTTGCATTTGATAGCCCAACTCTTGAGGAAGGTTAAAGGCTATATTTTATCCCGAAATTCCCACGGGATCAAAAGTTACGCGGGTAAAACCGCGCGCGGTGGCTAGTAAAGGTCTTCGACTCGAGGACGCGCTTTAAACAAAATCCCTTTATCTCGGATTTAACCTTCTAACTAAAATACAAGTCAATCCCTTTAACCTGCATGGATCATACTAATCTTATTTCCAGAAATCCAATTTCGCACGAATACAATTTTAGCCATGTTGCCCAAGTATTTACCGAGTAAGACATTGTTAAGTTGCTACAATACACTTTGATCGTTTCCAGCCAGTTGCCAGCTGCCAAGCAATTTTCCGCAGTCGCCAACTCCGGTAGCAATCCCGAGTAGTTCCAATCGACCGTGCAGGAAATTAAAGTTTTGAATTATTGATTTCTATTACTCTGTTTTGTTCAAAATTGAGTATTTGTTCGTTTATTTCTTCGTTCCGGTTTTAAACTCTGAGGCTGACTGACGTATGCATACATTTTCATATTCATACACGTTAGAACAAACGGACAATCTCAAAAGTAAAGCAGAGTCTTAGGATATACATACATACATACATAACTTCACGCCTGTATCCCGTATGGGGTAGGCAGAACACCAGAGGTAATAAAACCATCTGATGTCACGTTTGACAAATTTGGAGGCATTATAATAGTGAAGAGAGACTATTGCAGTGACTTGTTGTTTAGGATGTGTGTTGTTTGTTGTCTTAGGATATGTTGTAATAAAACGACAAGTAGGACAGTGTATTTAAGAACTGCTTATCATATTTTTACTACCTTCTGAAATTCGGTGAAGAGCCAGTTTCTTGCCGTTAAGTGTAACTTAATTCAAATATAGGTACTTGAACAAGCATCAACATAAAAAGCTAATACTACTTACAACTTGATTTTTTTCAATTTGATAACGGGGAATTATTCCATTCAAAAATGCTATTCTTCAATTCATACCACTACTGGTATGAACCTCCTGGTATCAACAAATTCCCCTTGATAACCGACCACTTTACCCATATTTACACGGCTATTTACCGCTATACACTTTGACCATTATGTTTCTTCTAATAACTATTTTTTAAAGAAGATTAAACCCAAATCAGACTCACCTAGTGGTGAATGAAGATGCGGTCCAAAAAGAAAAATCACGTGGGTTTCCTAAAGAACTGGCTTTTGATGATACATTAGAGGAACACATCAGCTCCAAAGCAGTGATATTTGGCTGTAGAGTTAACATAAATCGTAGTCGCTTGCCAGGTGGACCCTGAAGTGGCCTACGGTTACGTTTGCCAACTTTTTTTCTAGAAGTAAAGTATATTTGAGTCTGAAAAGAATACCAAATAGTATTTTGGAAAAATAAACAGTATTCAATTTATTTAATTTTTTAAACATATATTTTTAGAGCTTCATGCACAAATTATTAAATAAAGTCTAGCATATAAAGTGTTTAGCTTTTTATGCTGAAAACAGTATTTTGTATACTTTATTTTTGTTTAACAGTAAACAGTATAATGTAGTGAAAAACAGTATAATACTGTTAAAAACAGTATGGTTACCAACCCTACCTACGGTACAATCACTACTAGGACTCACTGGGATTTTATGTTATGTTCTTTATAATGGTAATGAATTGTTTTGTGTTGGTGATTTTGTTTTGTATAGTTTCTGTATTAAATCTCATCTTTGTTAAATCACAGTTATAACAATAAAGTCGTATGGCATTAACAATAAAATCGTATGTTCAAAATGTAGTACAATTTTAACTAGATGCTCACATTTATTTTATTGTACTATAAATTTTGCAATTGATCTATAAGGCTTTTGCATACTATTTTCTCTAAGACTTAGGAAATAATAGCATTATCGCAAAATAATTCGTAGCTCACACCAAGCTAAAAGAAAATGTACTCTCAAGATATGGCAAGATATGGCAAATACATAAAGATGCTGCTATCGCAAATTCACCCGCTTACTTAAGGCCCATTTTGTTACAATATCTGGATAAAAGAATCCAGTGTCTTTTCGATGTCTATATGGGAAATTTTAGCTCTATCGGCAAAACTAAACCATCGATTCAACCATCCCCTCTCACTGTCACGTTAATTATATAAGTAGCATTATTATTGTAAGCTGAATTTCAATAGTTTACTACTATATAAGTCTATATAAGTTTAGTATGAATGAACAATTTTTGCGAAGCATTCCAGATCCTTCTTACACATATACAAGTAGAAAGAAATTATTACAAACATTTAAAATTAAGTTTTGGTAAATTCAAATCTAAAAAAAATTATGTAATTCACTACTCAAAGTCAATACAAGCTTTTAAACTGACATGGTCATTAACATTTAAGTTAACTTTAGAAACGGAATATTTGCCATGTTTTTCATTTATTTTGAGTTCTTTTAAATTATATTTAACAAAAATATTCGAAGTCAAAAAACTAAAACCCGACTACTCAAACACGCTCTAAAAATTAGGACACAAGTAATAGTCTCCGCTGAAATATTTATGTATCTTTGTCTGTCATACTGATAGAGATATATTTACAGGATAACCGTGGCCGTATGCCACCTATAGCAAAATTTCAGCGGAGAGTAGTCGGGTTTTAGTTTTTAAACTTTAGTTTTTATAATTCTCATAACTTTTGTTTTGCAATGTCAACAAAGTTTAAGTAAGTAAGTTTCAATAGACATTTATGAAGAACCAATTAAAATTCCGACGTAAAATCAAAAACCCAGCAACCTTTTAACAAAAGACCCAAAACCCGTGTCACTTTTTAAAATATCGGCCACATTTCTCTATAAAACGGCCGAAACCCAACAAATTTATTTACGGTGGCAGCCTTGACTAACAATTGAGACAATTTATCAAGTAAACTACTACAGAAGTTCAGTATTAAGAGTCCTACTGCCCTCACTTGTCTGTGAGATTGATTACGGTGCCCTCACGTCATTCCCTGTTTCGAGCTGAACTTTCTAGAACATCTTAAGTAGTTGGTAATTTTTTTCATGAATAGGGAAATTACAGACGCAATTTTCTGCTTCAATTATATATAAAGTTCACAAGGCAATTTAACTAAGGAATTTCTAAAGTGAACACTTCAACCTGTGTCAGAATGAGTAATTTGTCAAAATGGGAACTAATCCTGAGCCTCCTTACTTTCAGGTTCACCTTGCCATTGCGGCTTAAATGTCGAAATTATATAATTATTTTCCTGCATAACACTGTACCAGCTGTATCGCTGGCATTTTAGAAATCAAGCCTACAATTTCACAATAATAAAAAGAACATAAATGTTTCAAAAAGATATCCTGCCGAAATAGACAAGACTAGATTTATTTGAAAATTATTCGAAATATTAACCAATTTAGTTAGAACTTTCACAAGAGCAAAGTTTTAATGTTTAGAGATTACGATTAAGCATTATAAAATAAAGCTTTTAAAATATTTATTTCGTTTGTTCAGTTTGCTAGAACAATTTGTTAACACGGCACTAATAAATATTTATTTGTAGCTTTAACCGATTTTTCTTTTATTTTCTCATACTAAATCAAAAACTTTTTCTGGTTTATAAAATATTTATTTCAGAAAGGCCTGAAAACTGACTCTTACCTTTCTCATACGCTACAAAGCAACTCGCTTCAAAATAAAAGACGTCAACTTTCAAACCGTTAGAATGATGAAATTGCATTTTATAGACAGCCAGCAAGGTTCACTAGCTCTTTATTTTCTACCATTTTCTATCATTTTCACCTACAATATACCTCGTCGTAGATATTTACTGCAACATGAATAATTCACGAGTGTGGAGTGAAAGAGCACTAAGAAAGCGGGAATTTACCAAAGTTTAAAATTGGGGGGGAATTATGCTCGTTTGTATTATATCTTCGGTTGGCTTCTAGTTAACGCCTTTGATGAAATGTATGTATGTTTTATAGATGATGCTGAATATTTATCAGACAGTATATTGTTAAAGATATGTATTTTCATCGAGTTATTTTTCTTTTAAATCAAAAACAAACTTGTACGAATAGTGCTCGTAGCGACCTTGATATTTTATATCATCAGTCGTGCTTATTTGGTTTCATAGTATTTTATGGAGAGCCAAGTCCTTTCTTTAGAAAGTGATGGTTGCGGAGGTCCAACAAATTTTTAAGTAACCGATTGAAGAAATACCCCTGACGCAAAGATGAGGTTGAGCATGGATTTTGGGACTAATTCTTATCAATTATTGGAATATACAGGTACAGAGTGACTGGTGGGTCACTTTAGAAATTCGAGGACGTGATAGTTTGAGATTATACACGAAAAGAAAAAACATAGTTTAAAAAAAATATGAATTAGGTATTTCCTGAGTAAACTTAACCGAAAGTTAAAGAATTGATTACGCAACGCATGGTTACACTAGCGTTGGCAGCGATCTGCGTGTTAGGTAACTTGGCGCGATTGACTCAGGCGCAAGAAAAGTAAATAGTATCAAAACTTTATTTATTTATAGGAAGTTCTGGTGAAAAATTAAGTACCTACTTTTATTACATAATTATGATCAAAATCGAGTACAGAGAGCTCTCCTTCAGTATCTAAAATTTGTCACCAGTCACCCTGTATAGGTTGATGTAAGACGTCGCGGCGCTGCCTTGGTTACTGTGTACATCATATGATATCGCAGGTTAAGCATCGTTTTGCGTGGTCGGTACTTGGATGGGTGACCGCTGACAATTTTTCTGTGCTTCGGAAGGCATGTTAAGCAGTCGGGCCCGGGTGCTGTATACTTTTATACAGTAGTCGTTAGGTTTTGGGCGAAGCCATTTTGGCAATCTGAAAATTCCGACATCCACCAACCAGCACTGGCCCAACTTGGTGGATGACGGCCTAAGAACCTGCTCATCACCAAGGGTACAGACTCATAGCCCTGCCCTGTAGTGGGCTCATTACACGGAGTTGTGATGATGATGATGATGGATATTCGTTCGTTTGTATGTAGGTACATTAAAGCTACTTCGGTTTAGTTTACAAGTAGAAATTACATTTTTAAAGTTACACATGTTGCATTACTTTTTATGTAATTATTAGTTTACGTTTAGGAACATTTACTAGCAGGACAACTATGTATCTTTTAAATACAAAGAGTAGATGTATAAGTATCTGCTTCACACTCACTAATAAACCCGTTAAAGCTTGAGAAAATATAAAATGAAACCTGAACGCTTTGTAACTTCCAAAAAAAATTACATCTTCCGTAATATTACATACTTTAATGAAACCGATCTCTTCTAGGCAACTATATAAAATTCAAACTGATGTTTAAATTCATCCTACTTCAAATCAATATGCTCTATTATAATATGAATTTTCCTACCGGTTATTTATAGAGGATAACATCTAATACCCATACGACAGATAATTGGCTCGTTTCGCGTAGGTGAAATCATTTTACACTGTGGGTGGATAATCCTATAGAAAGGCATTATAAATGTAGAATACTTATTATAAGATGTCTATAGGATATCTCTATATGTTGAAATGCGTGGGAACATTGACGACACTCTTATTCAAAGATGGTGGAAATTGCTATTTTTAACTCACCCTCATCAAGTAAAGGAAAATTTAACAATAATGTCTGAGTGGACAGAGATTTGAATATTTGCGCCGATTGGGATATATCTCGAAGGCTATAAGGAGGATATAAGTCAAACCGCTACAAGAGCTCGCGCGTCACTGTGGCCACCGCGCGCCGAAGGCCGCCGCGCCCGCGTAAGGCGGCAAACTGGACGACAGTAACAGCAAGAGCGACAGCGGCGCGGGCAGTGATTTCCACGACACGATAGAAAGTATTGAGTTTGTATAAGAGCGCGACAAATCGCTTGAGCGCCCGCTGGCGTCGAGAACGGCCCAGATTCACCGCGTTGCTGCCCGCTCCAGTCCCGCACATTCAGTGTGGCCGCTCACTGGATATGATTTCTTCATCTTTATCTTGATCTGCTTGTTCCATTATTGGTGTCAGGAGTTAAAACGTCAAACTTTATGTACAGTCACGTCTTATAATATGAATATGTAAACATTTTCATTTTACGTTTAACTTTATTACAACCGAGTACGTTGCGAATTGTATATACCTATAAGGTTATTCTACGTGACTGTACAATCGCTAAAACTCAAAAGGTATATCATTACATTTTTATGTACAGATTATTTCTAAAATAAAACAAGAGCTATATCTTTATCAACCTACTGACTTGATCGCAGCTTTCAAAAAACAAATTGCCTTCATCACTACACGTCACGAAGCCTCATCGAACGAATATAAATCATGAATTACAAATTCCCGTCGTTAAAAACTTGATCTAAACTTGAAAAACTCAACTTTATTATCACCATTTTCGAGATGAAATTCCTTTTCAGCATTCCTTTTACAATAAATATTTCAATGAATACTCAGTTACTTTTAAATAAGTAGCTAGAGGCTTTTTTGGGATGAAGTGGGATTCTGTACACGTTTCTCTCATTTAAATCAATATAGGTACTTACTGAGTTTCGGAAGCTACAGGAATACATTAGCGCATTCGCTAGTGTTGTCAAGATACGGCGAATTTATTTAAATTGTCGAAGCTGATTTTCAGGAAATGTCGAATAAATTGTAGGGTGAAGATATTGTACAAGTTATCGGTAAGCATATGTTACCTGCTTCCATACTGGACGAAAGAAAAACATAGAATGTACCAGCTGCTTCTCTTCCTGGGCATACTGTAAAAGTCAGTTAAGGGACAGAGGTTTTATTGGCATTTTTGTGGACGATAGGCTGACCCGCTGTCACTGCAATAGCTTCTCTCCATCATTATAATACCTCATTTGTCAAACGTGAAAACAGATGGTCTTATAACCTCTAGTGTTCTGCCTACCCCATAAGGGATACAGGCGTGAAGTTATTTATGTGTATATATGTAGGTATGTTACTACGGTGTACTACCGTCCTATAATAATTACTCTTTTCGTTTCTTTGCGATCAGTTGGAAGAAAGGTTTTCGTATGAGATAAACTGTCTATATTTAAATTATAACTTGATGAAATCAGACAAAATCAATAATAGTAGCAAATAATTTAACAAACGTCCTATCCTTACAATATAAAAAAAATCGGCTTTGCTAGACAATGACTAAATCGTTCGCTGGTTTCTGTCTCCACTGCCTGACCCACTAGTCAAATTGTCGGGACCTATCCACCAAAAAAGGCGTGAAGCTTTTAAAATGCCAAATATTAATAATTTGATAATTGTACATTTATACGGTTAAATACTTAATCCCGTATTTCGAAAGTTTACTCAAGATTTGACATTAACTTAGTATAGATTTTTTACAGTTCTACATACTAGGTAGAACATTAATGGCGAATCCATGTTTGAATCATGATCAACACTGAAATCAGTAATCGGTGTTTTCTTATTAATAAAATTATCAATTGCAAAGTAAACATCATTTTAACACATACAATTGAGAACAAAGGATCATAAAAACAACAAAGAATGATTGTCCGTATGTGTTTGTTTAACGAAAATAAAACTCTTAAGCAGAGAGTTTTTAGATTTTTTTTTATTTCTTTATTTCAAACATTAATTAATTTCTAACGGCTGCTTGGGCTTGAATTGGAGGATAATTACTTTTTGTCTTTGTTTTTCTTTTGGAAATAATATAAAATTCCAATTTTAAAATTCTGTACGATAAAACGTATTTACACTACACGTTTTACACTCTATAACCCTGACAAGTTTTATAATAATCTTTAGACACGATCTGAGGAGAGCGTGATGCTGCATCGATTTCCCCACGGTGTGATAAACAAAACTATTTCCTGAAGGCAGACTAAAAAAAGTTAACAATTTATTGATAATAGAACCAACTGAACAAACACGAAAACACGTAGAATATCTTTCTAAATTCAAATTTTAAACCTGGAAAAGAATTTAATATTTTTTAAATTTCAACGCCGAGATTCTTTGCTCCATAATTTTGAGCTCGGTATTGGTAGGTGTAATTTTTGTGAAGGTGCAATTTTTAAAATATTTTCTTATAAAAAAATAGGTTTTTGGAAAAAGGATTTAACAACGGATTTTTGTTGATACTTAAAAAAGTCAGTTTCAACGACATATAAGGGGTCAATATACCAAAAAAAAAAAAACATGAAAATAATTAAATAAAACACTTTTAACCGGATTTGCCCCGAGGTCTGCAAAGACACTTTCGGCGTCGAGTTAAAATTTAAAATGTACGCGATAAATCCGGTTAAAAAGTGTTTTATTTAATAGTATGAATCGCGAAAACTTAAGACAATATTATGAAAATAATTGAAAACATTCCTAACCGACCTTTTTCCATAAAAAATAAAAGTTTGTTCTTTAGCTGGTTTCATATTAAGTCGAACAAAACCAGTAAACTAAAACAACGTAGACGTTTAATCTATTTAATTGTCTTAATGGTTTACATTAATTTGTATACAACATGTTAAATAATTTAATTATAGCATAGCTGAAAATTCCGGGAACCACATTAATAATATTAATATTGCTCTGCGCCTACAGTGAGTGAACTGACGGCGCAGTTAAATTTTACAGCTAAATATTAACTTACGGCTAGGGATTAGTAGAATAACAGTTTTAATTTGTTCCGTGAGAATTTTACATATTTCTTCATGACAGCTTAATGAGTATTAATTTGTGTAAGTGAAAACAGTTTTGTTATCACTTTACTGCTCACCAGCGTACATTTTTAATGTAAAACAAAGGTGAAAGGGGAATGACATGTGTTTTTTGAGTAATTACTGTAATAAGGGTTGACGACTATCACAGTTAATTTTGGGCTGGGGTTAAAGGGGTGATTCTCAAATAACATGGTAACATAATAACATGCGAGTACGTAACGGTGGCGACACTTTTTTCTTTGATTCGAGTGTTATAGTTATAATTGTTTTAAACTATCGCGGTTATTTTCAATATGATTTAATGTATTTACGGGATTCTTACCACGATTTTTGGTTCAGTCCGCGATCATGGTGCTTGTAACAGCATCGAAATATCGGACGTGCGAAAATAAAATCAAAAATCGTGGTAAGAATCCTATAAATACATTAAATCATAGTGTTATAGTAATATTTGCATATTTTTCACTTCTTATAATGTAAGCAAAGTATAAACTTTAGCGCTTCTGACACTAAAACTGACACTTGTTTTTGACACGTATATACAAATTATTTTATTTCTTGCAGGTTTGGGATTAAACAACCTGCTTTTAAAATAATGGAAAAAGGGGGGGTCTTTTAACTACCTATATATCTTTATGCTGACACGAAATTTGATATGAAAAAAATTAGCGCTGTATTCATTGTAAAAAACGGTTTATGGTATTATATAACCTTGCCAACGCTAATATTATTCTTCTGATTGTGAAGTATGAACAAGCATTTACCCGCTGGAATAATATTTCGCCTTCCTCACTTATCAATCAATATATATAAAACTGTTCCGTTACTGACTGAGGTACTGAGTGACTGAGTGACTGACAGACAACGTACAGCCGTAACTACTGGGCGTAGAGAGCTAAATTTGGAAAATACATTATTTAGGGGATGTAGGGGTGGAAGGAAGGAATTCCCGAAAATCCCACGGGAACGGGAAATATAGGACTTTTTAGTTTGTATGAAAAATCTTATTCCTTGAGTGTGCCGATGTGAAACTTAGTGTAAAGGTTTTTCAATATGTGTCTGGTTGTGTTATGAAAGGAATTCCCAAAATTCACACGGAAACGGGAAATATATGATGTTTTAGTTTGTATGAAAAAATCCCATCCCTTGAGTACATGGATGTGATATTTGATATAAAGGTTCCTCAATAAGTGTCTGTTTGTATTATGGAAGGAATTCCCGAAGTTCCCACGGGAAGAGTTTGGAATTTTTAGTGTGTATGAAAAATCTTATTCCTAGAGTGTACGGATGTGATACTTGGCATGAAGGTTCTTCAAAGAGTGACTGGTTGTGCTACGAAAAAAATTCCCAAAATTCCCACGGGCACAGGAAATATATGATTTTTAGTTTGTATGAAAAAAACTTATTCCTTGAGTGCATGGGTGTGATACTTGGTATAAAGGTTATTTCAGTGGGTGTCTGGTTGTATAGTTTCTGAAATTTCCACGAGAAGGGTAGTTAAGCGCATACGAGGTTGAGGGATAAAGCTAGTATTCATATAAGATTAACTTCAAAATCTAATGTGTTATTCTCTCCAAAGACCACATTATAAACATTTACAACTATCTAAGTTTTTGTGGCATATTTCCGCAATGATAAACAAAAAAATGCTTGATAAAAAAAGAATTAACAGCTTTTCAAAGCATTTTATTTAGTCCATGTGATCCATTACGTCTTACAAAAGTCTTACTCAATGTAAGACTCGATATGTGCTCAATTTTATTTTCCAAATTGTTTGTAAGGCACAAAATGAACAAAATTTCACCTGATATTAAGCTAAGATGAGGTTAAGGATGACGTACAAAGTGTGCGCACACAGGTTTTTGACATTGCTTTGTAATGAGGAGTTTTCTGACAGCTCATTAAAAAAACAAAACTGTACAAAATTGGTACAAAAGGCTTCGATAGATGGCGCTTTACAAAAGGCGAAGAATTTATTCCACACAGCGTTTTTAAAAGTAAAATAAATTAATTGACGTCTGTATTAGAAATTGAACGTATAAATAACCATAGATGGTACATACCACTTACCTACATTATAGTTTACAGACTTAAACTTCGGCTTTTTAAAAGTGCCATCTATAGAGGTTTTTTGAACTAATTTTTATGAGCTGTCAGAAAACTCCCCATTGTAAAGGTAATAATAATATTATTCATATGATCTCAAAAGTTTTCCTAAAACATACCAAAACAAAAACTACTACACCTTTCTTATAACTAATACTATAATCTTCACCGTAACCCGTATAAATCCGATCATAAAATCAGCTTCGACTGCTGCAAGCAAATATAATCTAATCCGGCAATAACGAATTGACTTCCATTACCCAAATATTGTGTACAAAAGTTGCAAATGTGTTATTGCGCCGTCTTATAATCCTAAAATGCAAATTGAATCCGTATATGTGTGGGAATGTTTGCGAGAGGGTAGACGGGAATAAGCTGAGAATAGTCAAAGAATAGTGAAACCGTAGCCACCGATATAGTTCAACCTGTACGAACTACTTTCAAGCAGAGTTCTGATATACTCGTAGATACGACAAAATAGAATGATAAAAACGAAATTCTTATCATATACAAGGTGTTCCTGTTAATTTCCCATAACTCTAGGGTATCAATGGGACCATGTAATAGAATCAAAATAACATGTGAATAATGTTTCTTTTTTTTTTGTTTTTATTTTTCATAAAAAATAATTCTATTATGTCAAAACATCTTATGTAAAAAACCTTTAATGCGAAATATGACAACGTGGTATTTTCTATCCCTTTTTTACAGGTACAGTTTGCAACGCTTTGCGTTGTACATTGTATAAAACGTTCCTCAACGTTTAAAGTAGTTTTGTCGTTTAATGTATGGCTTCAGTGACACGAGTTTATTGAATTAATGTTAAAGAGGTTTTACAGGGGTGATAATTTATGTACTCATTATCTTGGAAATTATGCACTTTTGAACCACATATTCTTTGGCAAAAAGTATCGTTTTTTAGTAAGGAACAAAATCTTAAAGTTATGGGAAATCAACAGGAACACCTTGTATAAATGAATGTAAGTATGTACTTAAAACAATAAATTTGAAACCGATATTCCATATTCGATATTAAAATCTCTAATATCAAGATAAGAAGCTTCAAAATGAGTTTTTTTGAAGTTGTTAACTTTTGAATTCGAAGTCTCCTAACTTCCAATTTGCGAATCTAATGTCGAGTCGAGCCCATTATGAAACCAAACTTCACTCTTAAAAGATTTGTTTTAGGTTTGACCCAGGACTTCGTAAACGCCCACGTGGGGGCGCTCGGCTTAGACTGAGTGCAATCCACCGGGGCTCGCGAGCAATACCAACGGCGGTACCAAGAGCTCCACCTATGGCGGATGAGTGAGGTACACCCGGAGCTCCTTAGTGGGTCGGACTGGCCTTCTGCCAGATCATCAAGATATACGTTTTCCTCCAGTCAAAATAACGGACCTCTTAAACTGATAAAATTTAAATATATTGAATTGATAAAGCTCAATAATTTGAAAACACCGTATGAAAAGTTCCTTTTGCATTCTATAGTTCAGCTCGACCCCTGAGGAAGGTTATGTTTCAAGTTTTTTCGGTACATTTATAAAAAATTTAAACTGAATTTTCACAACTCAGTCGTCCATATGGGTCCTATAAAGACACTGATGTTTTGAGTTGAAAGTTAAAATAAAACAAATCTATACTAATATATAAAGCCGAAGAGTTAGTTTTTTTATTTGTTTGAACGCGCTAATCTCAGAAACTACGAGTGGGATTTGAAAAATTCTTTTTGCATTTGATAGCCCAACTCTTGAGGAAGGTTATAGGCTATATTTTATCCCGAAATTCCCACGGGACCAAAGTTACGCGGGTAAAACCGCGCGCGGTGGCTAGTAAAACATAAAAAAATTAAGGCAAAAATACGCTTATAAACATAATATTGTCTTAAGTTTTCGCGATTCATACTATTAAATAAAACACTTTTTAACCGGATTTATCGCGTATATTCACGAGCGACCACGGGGTTTGCAAAGACACCGAAACGTCGAGTCAAAATTTAAAATGCAAATATACGCGATAAATCCGGTTAAAAAAGTGTTTTATTTAACGTTTATAAACATTTAGGTAGTTGCCCTTCAAACAAGACTGAGGCAAACATTTTAACTATTTTATGCGTTTAAGTAGGCATACGTTTATGCCTAAGGTGTAAGATGCTCTAAGACTCCTAGGGTGTTTTCAACTGGTGAGGATATCTGGATGTTATTTAATGTAGTGTGCCCGGAGCTCGGCTGCCTGTCGAGTGGAAAATATTTATTACCTTCAGTTTACTTCTGGTAACGTTTTCATTTGAAGCTAAACACGGGAACACGTCTGATTAGTTCGTGTGAGGAACCTGTACAGTAAGCAACGGTTATTCCTGTATAGGAAATTCTAGAAGGAAGAAAAAGCTGGTTTTTGAGCAAAACTTACAATAAAAATAAATTGCTACGTTTTTGCCGTAGTAAATTACTACGTCAGCTACGCTTTTAAGAAATAAATGTACCTTAATTTATTTTTATTTTAGGAGCGATTAAGCCCGGGGTTATTACCAATCTCTCCAGATGGTAATTATAAGAGGATATTAAGATGATGATGATGATGAAGCACCAGGGTTTTCAAAGAAAAAAGTCAGTCAAACTGTCAAACTTCAGTGAATTAACGTTATTATTTCATTTAAAGCAATTAAGGCGCCATTCATTATGAAACCACCTCGAAGTATTAATAAAAATAATAAATAATAAAAACTCTTTATTGCACATTTATAAATATACAATGTATTTAGAGAAACAAATCTTTAAGTACAAATCGGTGGCCTTATTTTCTAAGTATTTTTCATTTCTTGTGGATTAATGCTGAAGTTTCATACTAAGATCGAAAAATAAGTAGATATAACGGTAAATATCCAGATTAAGGTAAATAAAAGGCAGGAAATTTCATGTATTTAATGCCTTTTTTCCATATTATCAGTTCCTTTAGTAAGATGGTATAAGCCGATGTCGTTGGTAGAGATTGTTCTTGAATCTAAAATATTATTTGCACCTTTTGTCTTTAATTGTTTGTTTGTATTTTTGTTATGTACAATTAAAAGTGAAGTCATCGTGGCGCCGTATTTACTGTGTGTATCATACGATATCGCAGGTTAAGCAACGTTCGGTGCGGTCGGTACTTGGATGGGTGACCGCCGACCATTCATTTCTCACGGCGACTTCAGTGCTTCGGAGAGCACGTTAAGCAGTCGGTCCCGGGTGCTGTATACTTGTATACAGTAGTCGTTAGGGTTTGTCAGAAGCCATTTTGGCGCCCTGAAAATTCTGACATCCATCAACCAGCATTAGGCCAGCTTGTTGAATTTTGGCCTAAAGCTTCTCGTCACCCAGGGGAGAGACTCATTCCCTGCAGTGGGCTCATTACAAAGAGTTGTGATGATGATGATTAAAAGTAAATAAATAAATAATATCAATTTTTGATATTCCTTCTCATAAGTTAAATCTTTCCCGTTTCAATTGCATTTTTGATAGATTTGCTTTTATAACGTTATTAAAGTTTTTATTTTAGGTATGTGCAAGTCTTTATATAATAATACATCTTAGTTTCTAACGTAATACCTAAATGGAAATGACATGCGGATTGAATTTGTAGTTGAAATTAACAAAGCTGAAATATGTGGAACAGAAGACATATTTTTAAACTAGAAACAGGAGTTTTTAGCGGAAAAAACGTGACAAAAAAGACATATGAAGTAAAAAAAAATCATTTCATAGTAAAACTCGCTTCATAGTATAAAAAAGTCGCTTTTTCTGTCCCTATGTTCGCTTAACTCTTTAAAACTACGCAACGGATTTTGATGCGATTTTTATTAATAGATAGAGTGATTAAAGAGGAAAGTTTATCATTAAATAGTGGAGAAATACTGTTATTTTTGATGTTTCTAATTCGATGTCGTAAATAATTACATATTTTCCGTTTACAGTGCAAACGCAAGCTGAAACCTACAAGATTTAGCAAAATAATGTACTAAGTATTGTACACATTGAAAAGGTCTACAGAAAACTCCGCGATGGTCTATCTCTTATGGATATGCAACAATAACATTTTTTTGTCATTACATACATAAGACACATGATGGCTAATTTTCGAAGCGATTTTAACCAATACAGCATTAATCCTTATCCAATTTAATACCTTCAATACATTTTTGATTTTATAAAGATCTATAGTGCCCTTTACAGCATTTAAATGAATATTTGCGAAGATATTACAGATTTAAAAATTGCGGGACGTAGTGTTTGCTGTGGTACCAGCCGGCCGGGGCCGCCTGAGCGTGCCTATATGTTATACTTGTTAGATAGCTGACAAAACGTAGATGTTTTTAAGCTCACCTGCCGAACGATTGCCATAATAACTTTTTGAGATATTCTTAAAAGAAAAGTAAACTTTAAAAAAACTACAGATTTTTAGAAATTTCAATCGCTCAGAACTATATATTTAGTAATCTTACGTAGGATGGTTACTCAGATCATAGAACATCTTAATCTGCATATAAAAAGGAAATAATAATAATAGAAATGCTCACCAATTTCAAAATATGATATTTAATGGCAAAAAATTGCCAATTTTTATTTTAAAATTTAAACGTCGATTATCTCGAAAATGGTTAGGTTTGGGGTAGGGTTTTTCATGTTGAAATAAGTTAGAAAAGACAGATGCTACACGCCTCTAATGGATCTAGATCGGATGAACCAGTAACTAGTTTTTCTGTAGTGTATTTACTATCAGCATTGGAACCGTGCGAAGCCGGGGCGGGTCGCTAGTGTTTTTATAATCAAGAATTATTTACAATAAGAGCAGAAATATACGACGAGTTGATAAGTAATTTACTTTGTCTAGAATTTGTTATTTTTGTTTAAGTTGTTGCCAATAGTATGACGATTATAATTTAAACACGTTTGTAATGCAACCAATGTAAGAAAAAGTCTTACATTGGTTGCATTACGGTATTAGTCATGGAAAGTCATCTCAGAATTTCCATGACTAATACCTATACATTATAGTACGGACCAGTAGTGATTGTATGCTTTTTGGTACGGACCGCCAATATAGGGCCCACACGTCTTGAAAAGAAAATATTGATTTAAGAACTCTTTGGTATTTTTTTGACGTTGACACAAAATAATAAAACTGTTTAAAACAGAATATAATAAGAACAAAAGCAAGGCACATTTTCAGCAGCGAGCAAGAATTCAAATTAAGGAATATTTAAGCGCTCATTTAAGAATATAACAAAGTATAAGGGAATGAAATAATTAAGTCAAAAGTGTCTGGCGAGGATGGATCAAAAGTAAATGCCGAAAAGTTTATTTGTTTATAATGGAGACAGCGAGGGAATTTGCATGAAAGAGAAAGAAAGGAGTAATATCTTTCTTATTGGAAAACTTGGGGAAATATTTGAGCTCCATATAACTCATAACCTCTGCCGAGGTTCACGTGTTTGTTTATATTTTGCTTACCACGATTAGGGTTGCTACACTGTTTTTTTAGAAAAAAAATACATAGTTTTTTTTAATTCTTTTGCTTTTGAATGATCTATCTGTCGAGGATGGTAAAATGTGTTTTAATCACCA
Organism: Stenoptilia bipunctidactyla; assembly: GCA_944452665.1. Lineage (NCBI taxonomy): Eukaryota > Metazoa > Arthropoda > Insecta > Lepidoptera > Pterophoridae > Stenoptilia > Stenoptilia bipunctidactyla. The sequence continues at coordinate 5,498,453 of OX101726.1, read as the reverse complement.
AATTCCGAAGGAATCAACAGATTCACTAGTAAATGTGTTGTAGCTGTTTGTTTTTTTTAAATAGATGATAAAGAATACCAGAACATGCAGTCTTATGCACTAAATTATATTGATTATATTTTAACCTGAACTGTACGCATCAATAGGAGGTATCCTCGGAAACACCTAGATCCGAGCAACTTTATTAAAAGGAAGTGATTAATAAAGTAAGAAAAAAAGTTAACAATGAAATTATTACCTTTTATTTTTCTATTTTACTTTTTGATCTTTCCAGCCACGACTTTCCTGGAAAAGCGCTAATTTAATAAAAATAACTTCAATCTTATAATAGAACGCATGTGTAGCTTATTAATAAATGGCCGTCGATTTTCTCCTTGTATTCAAATTTCTATACATTTTGGGTTCTTGCATATTTTAATTAATCAAACTGCTTAATTACATATTTATAATATATTAAACTATACAATTATAAACATTTCACAACACCCACTAAGTATGTTACAGAACTAGCTTAAAATCGCTTGTTTGACGTTTGCAACATCAATCAGAAGATAGATTAGGAAGATAGGAGATAAAATTAGTTATACATACATACATAACGTCACGCCTGTATCCCTTATGGGGTAGGCAGAACACCAGAGGTTATAAGACCATCTGTTGTCGCGTTGGACAAATTTGGAGGTATTATAAAGATAGAGAGAGGCTATTGTAGTGACAGGGTGTCAACCTATCGCCCACAAAAACGACGAGTAAACCTCTGTCCCTTAACTGACTTTTACAGTATGCTCGGGAAGAGAAGCAGCTGGCACATTCTAAGTTTTTCTTTCGCTCACAGTCCAGCATGGAAGCAAAAAAAAAATTAGTTATATTGGATTTCTATATTGAATCAAAATATTCAATCCAAGATTCTTTCATACGAAATAGAAATTTAAATTGTGGTTTTCACGGCAGACGACGTACATACGTACATTGTTCAAGATAGAGAATTGAGATTTTAAATTAAAATCCATTTTAAATCGGCTAATCAAAATATAAATACGTGTATGAAACGGTCTCCGTGGTACAGTGTCTAGAAGCTACTACGCCTACTACGCCTATCGTAAAGTCGTGGTTTCAATTCCCGCACGGAACAAGAAAAAAAAGGTTTCGGATCTATGCGTTTATTTATTTAATAGGTATTATAGCGTGTGGCAACATTGCTCAGGTTCGATATTTAAATACATAAGAGCGTCTGTTGTTCGCTGTATGTCATGTTTGACATGTTTGTGCTGTTTTAGTATTTAGATTCTGTTATTGTGATTTTTAATGTAAATTTGTGTTTTTACAGCAAGAATAAACTGGGTTTGAATGTTTTCACTACAGTACCCAAACCCACACACTATACTGGCGCCCAACGTGGGGCCCACACATTATAGTATTTATTTTTATTCTTGGTTCCCTAGTTCGCAACATGGCATCTCATAACTCAGCTTTGCTTACTTTGAGCTGGTGTAATCGTCTGCGGATTTTATTTAAAAAAATACATGTATTTATTTTAAAATAGCGCCAACCCTATTTAAGTATTCATCGAAGAAGGCAATCGACTGTTGGAATAAGCAAAACTAGCGGTAACAAAATATTGCTCCTAAGTTCCGTGTTTGTATTTAAATTCCGACTCGGGTGGAATGAAGCGGTCCAATAAAAAGTTCAGAAAGTAAACAAAATTTATCGGTAACTAAATCCACATTTAGTTCCAGTAATAATAATAAAAAAATCTTTATTGTACACAAACAGCATAAAAAGAAAGTAAAAACATTATAATTTAGTATTTGCACAAAGGCTTATGATATTTTCTGATTCAATTTTAATAAGTAACTGACCTAATACTAAGTGGTGATGGTTTTGAAGATGTGAGGGGATTAAGAAGTGATACACTGGTATACTGCTTAATAAACTTCTTAATGAAGTTAACTTTAGATCCTTTTCCAGTAAAAAAATAATCACTTCGTTCCTGCTTTGGTACATTCGAATCACAGGGCTCTATTGGAACAAGAACAACCCTGAAACTAAAACTATCTGAGAGCAGTGATTCCTATACTTATCAATTTGTTACTCAACTCAAATAATTCAGATGTAGTCTTCGCTCAATTTTAGAATAAAGCGCCCAAATACTGCAAAAAACTTTGTCCCTTCGGCAATTAGATAAAACAGTTATTCAAAAAACTTTATTAATGACGTCACAATTTTGTACTTTGGCTTCAACAAGGTATTGATAGTTATTGAATAAGATATTACAGTAGACCAAGAATAAAAACAAGCCGGCGGAAAACAACTTTTTGCACTCTTTTTCAGTCAGGATTATACGAATTAATACAATAAGCAGTACATATTGATCATGACATGAAAAAAAAACATACACAAGACAGCTTATTGTTAGAGCCAATGTCATGCCACAACCAAAATACTCACATAGTAGGTGCATTGAGCTATGGATGCACAACACGAACATGACAAACTGGGACCAGAGTATTTAAACAAGAATGGAATAAAATAGTCATAGTATCATCAGCAATTTGATCAGCAAGACTGGTAGGGTTTTGGAATTGACCACTCATATAGGGTTTGTCTGTCGAGTCTATAGATATTGTTCCTATATATCCATTATTTCTTCTCGCCGACACTAATCTATACCATTTTTGGCAAAATTCGTCTTCATTTTGGCGTTGCGCTATATTCATTACATCTAAGGAAAAAACCTGAAGACCGTCGTCTACTCCTTCCTTTGAATTCACTTCTTCTTCGCTCAAAGGATTCCTACTTAGGAAATCCGCTATTACATTCTGCCTTCCTGAGCAATGTACGATTTCGAAGTCATGCGCTTGGATCGCTAAGGCCCATCTTGCTAATCTGCCAGACATGTCTTTTCTTGTCTTTAACCAACATAGCGCTTTATGGTCAGTGACTATCTGAAATTTTAGTCCCCACAAATAATGCTTGAAATAGTTCAGTGCCCACACTAAACTCAAACATTCCTTCTCCGTAATTGAATACTTCTTTTCTGCGTTGGTTAACTTCCGTGATGCAAAACATATAGGTAACATTTCTTCTCGCTGCCCTTGCATTAGGCATGCTCCAGCTGCCAAATCACTTGCGTCCACGTACAATCTTGTACATGTTTCCTTATCGTTATTAAAATGCCGTAATAACGGTGGGTTAATCCTTAAGGAAATTATTTCCTCGAATGATTTCTGTTGGGTTTCACCCCATATAAATCTCGTATTCTTTTTTAACAAATTTGTTAGCGGAAGGGTCAATGAAGAGAAATCTTTTATAAACTTTCTGTAATAAGAAAATAATCCAAGAATCGATTTTAACTCTTTTACGTTCTTTGGTATTTTAACCTTCTTTACTTTTTCGATATTTTTGGGGTCAGGCAGTATACCTTTTCCAGAGATGGTATGTCCCAAAACGGTAATTTCTTTGTAACCAAAACTACATTTAGAAGGTTTAAGCGTAAGGTTCGCCGCAATTAAACGTTGAAAAACTCTTTCGAGAGCATCTAAAAAATCATTAAACGTCTTTCCGTAGACAATAATGTTGTCTATAAAAACGATGACGTTATTATATTTAAGGCCAGCTAACACTTCGTCCATGGTTCTTTGGAAAAATGCTCCGCTAGTTTTCAATCCAAAAGGTAAGACATTAAATTCGTATAAACCTGACGGGGTAACGAATGCCGTCTTATGTTTATCCTTTTCCAAAATTTCCAATTGCCAATAAGCTGAATTTAAATCTAAATCGGCATAATAATTAGCGCCGTTCAATTGTGAAATCACATCTTCAATTATGGGTAGTGGATATGAGTCACTAACCACTTTCTTATTTAATTTCCTATAATCTACGCAAAATCTCCAACTATTATCTGGTTTTTTTACTAAAACCACAGGTGACGCATATGGACTTCGTGACTTACGGATAACATTACATTCGAGCATCTCCGCAACTTGATTTCGAATAATATTATGTTGCTCGTTTGATATTCGATAAGGCGCTCTGTGTACCGGAACTTCATCAACTGTATCAATCGTCACTTTAGTCAGATTGCATTTACCTAGGCTTTTTTTATCTAACGCGAAGGCTTTCTGATATTTATTTATCATCTCTAATAAGTCATTATGTTCCGATTCTAATAAAGTTGGGGACAAATTAAAGTCATTTTTATTGTTATTGGCTACCACCATGTTCCATAACCTATCCTCATTCGAATCTACTAAATTCGAAAAATATAAATATTCCTCTTTACCTAGTCGTTGGGTAACCTGTATAATATCTAAAGTATTTTGAAAATTATTAATAACATTACACTCGTTAGAAACAGAGATAAAATTACATACAACTTTACTTAAATGGACACAGTTGTTTTGAAAGTCTATTATAGCACCAAACTTTTGAAGAAAGTCTTGCCCGAGGACTAAGTCTCTTTCTATATTGGGGACCACGAAACAATCTTGCATAAATATCATCTGTTCGATAAGTAGACAAGTTGTGACTTTCCCAGAGGCGTTCATTCTATTTCTAATCCCATCAGCGTTATGTGTTGTTAAATTGAGTTTTACACATAGTTGCTCAGAGATCACGGAAATTGATGCACCTGTGTCAATTAAAGCACAAATTTCTAAATTAGCTAATTTTAATTTAATTAATGGGCTAACCTTGTATGGAGTTCTTTTATTTTCGTCTGGCATCAGTGAAGACTCCATATTATTTACTGACGCCTGTTGGCGTTTGGGTGAGGTGCATCACCCGTATCATGTCGTCTGTTTCTGAAAGAATAAGGTTCGCGTTTATAAATGTTCGGGTTAACTCATCCCCATGCGTTCCCATTATTTCCTCCCATCGGTGTATAAAAACGGTCCCTTTTTTCCGCTGTCGATGCCGTTTGCATATTTTGCATTGGGGTACGTGGCGTAGGCTGGTCCACTGATGTCGAACCTGAATTAACGTGGATCGGTAGGTTGAGTTCCATCTCTGCTCCTCCCCCGAAGAGCTCCTGCATTTGCACTATTGTGTCTTTCAAATCTTTTTTATTTTCGTAGACTCTGGTGGCGAGTCTACATTTATTCGTATAGGATACGTTTTTCAGGTAGTGTTTTACGAAAATACCGTCCGTGATGATCGGACCAGCTTTGACTGCGCAGGCATCTAGGGCATAATAAAAGGTGACGAGGTCTTCCCCTGCTTGCTGTTTCCTCAAATAAAATTCTGCCACGTAGTCAACGTCTTTAGAAAATTCTGCAATAAATTTTTCTTTCAATTCGTCGAAGCTCTGGCACGAATCGATGACGGACCTGTAGAAATGTAGGGCCGGGCCCTCTAAATACGTTTGCATGACGATCTTCTTCGCTGCATCATCATATCGGTTCACGACGGCGATGAGATTATATTGATTAAAAAACTCAGAAACGCATACAAATTACAACCTTATGACCGCAAAATTTCTCCATGTTCAGTGTTTTCCTTTTCGGTCTCTTTTACCAATTATTGGGCGTTACTGCTTGGCTGCGAGAGGTGTACGTTTCTTTATTCTTCTTGTTGCCCTTCCTTGGGCGAACTCTTCCTTCAACAAAAATAATATCAGTAAGCCCTACCTAAAACCACACGCGCGGCTCCACCATACAATGAGGGATCGTGAGAAGTTAAAGATTTAATTATCAGTAAATTATGTTTATTAATCGAAATAGCACTTTTTTACACAGAAACAATATAAAGGTTAACACTTGGAACACTTTTATTTAAATATGGTGGAGCGGTACGATTCGCGGATTATAGAATTCAGAGATTTTCTCCGAAATAAACATTGATCAGCCCTTTCTGAAGGTTGGGGCGAGAAACTATTAACAAAACTAAAGCGTTTTTCGTCAGAACGAAAATATTTAAAAATAAACCAAAAAAACATGACATACTGTCAGTTCGCGCCATAGCCTTCTTTATTTCTCAATATAAGGCGCGCTCAAGCAGTATGTTACGGTACCTACTTAATTTTTCCCCAGAATTCCCTTTAAATAAATAAAGAGTTCACGTCTGCTTTATAGCTTGACGACCGTTCGTGTAGTCTTCTATACTCTACCTACCTACTCTGTGTTGATAGCGTCGTGCGTACGTCCGTGGTAACATAGTTACCAGTGTAACCATGCGTTGCGTAATAAATTCTTTAACTTTCATTTACGTTTACTCAGTAAAAAATTAATATTTAATTTTTAATAAATTTTTTCTCGTCGTGATCTCAAACTATCACGTCCTCGAATTCAAAAGTGACCGACCAGTCACCTTGTATTATTTTCTTGAAAAAAAAAAAAACAAACAGTTTCTTGCGAAAATCGTTTCTATAAATGATACTCATTGCGTAAATAAATTTGGCCGGTGTCTAAAAAAACAACCCTATATATTACTTGTTAGTTATTCGTTGAATGGACATTAAATATTTTTAGTATCTCCTTTTATAATCTTGATGTGACATAAAATAATCAAATATTTTTTTATTCATGAACCCATGTTTTACTAAACTAATGAAAATGACACTTGGTCTCTATCATGGAACACGCCAGCTAATGGAGGAAGGTTGGTTATTCGTTCTTACAATATTGCTGGAAACACTACCAAAAACACTATGATATTTGACTGCGAGACTTTCTTTGGGATTTAGTGCAAACAGTTATAACCACTTATGTCCGATCCGATTAAACTTATCCATATAATACTAGAGGAACAAGCATCTCTTTGATATGAAGATAGCTCAGTCAAAGCTTAAGTCATATTTTTTGACGACAAAAAAGGGACTATCGGGGTATGTGCCCACACCCTTCACCCCTTTTTTTCTACCTCCAAGAAAAATAATATCTTACAATTATAATACAGTCTTATTATACACGATAAATGTTAAGATTAGATACCTACACCGGATGTATAAGATAAAGTATTTATGTTAAAAAAAAGCACATCTTGTAGATAAACAATATGCTGGTATATGTAACATGACTATTTGCTATCTGAGTACATAATTTAAAAAAAAAGATACATCTTTCTTTTATGTAACACTAGCTTTTGCCCGCAACTTCGTACGCGCATTAATATTGTTTATATTTAACACAACCAGTCATTAAAGAACCTTTATATCAAGTATTACATCCATGCACTGAAGAAATAATTGTTCATACAAACTAAAAAGTCCAATATTTCGTGTTCCTGTGGGAATGGCGGGAACTTCTTTCACAACACTAACAGTTACTCACTGGGGAACCTTTATACTAAGTATCACAACTGTGCACTCATGGAATTTATTTTTTCATACAAACTATAAATCGTATATTTCCCGTTCCCGTGGGAATTTCGGGAATTCCGTTCATAGCACAACCAGTCACTCTTTGAAGAACCTTCATGCCAAGTATCACAACCATGCACTCAAGGAATAAGATTTTTCATACAAACTAAAAAGTCCAATCCCTTCCCGTGGGAATTTCGGGAATTCCTTACATAATACAAACAGACAATTATTGAGGAACCTTTATACCAAGTATCACATCCGCGCACTCAAGGAATAAGATTTTTTCATACAAACTAAAACATCGTATATTTCCCGTTCCCGTGGGAATTTCGGGAATTGCTTTTATAACACAACCATCATTTTTTGGAGCACCTTTATGCCAAGTATCATATCCGTGCACTCAAGGAATAAGATTTTTCATACAAACTAAAAAGTCCAACCCCTTCCCGTGGGAATTTCGGGAATTCCTTCCATAATACAAATACACACTTGTTGAGGAACCTTTATATCAAGTATCACATCCGTGCACTCAAGGGATGGGATTTTTTCATACAAACTAAAACATAATATATTTCCCGTTCTCGTGGGACTTTCGGGAATTCCTTTTATAAAACAACCAGACACACATTGTAAAACCTTTACACCAAGTTTCACATCAGTGCACTCAAGGAATAAGATTTTTCATACAAACTAAAAAGTCCTATATTTCCCGTTCCCGTGGGAATTTCGGGAATTCCTTCCTTAGTGCACCCCTACATCCCCTAAAGAATTTATGTTCCAAATTTCAGCTCTCTACGCCCAGTAGTTACGGCTGTACGTTGTCTGTCAGTCACTCAGTCACTCAGTCACTCAGTACCTCAGTCACTCAGTACCTCAGTCACTCAGTCAGTAACGGAACAGTTTTATATATATTGATAATTTCAAATTGAAAAAGCATTTACATTAATTCAATTAATGAACATGCTGGAAGCATCACCCAAATAACATATAATTATGTTATTTGAGCGCACAAATTACCCTTGTTCATGTTAAGTTTATGTATGTTGCCTAGAAGAGATCGTTGTTAGATGATAAGGCCGCCTATTTTGCTCTGTACCTATAATATTGTTAATAACATTATTTGTAACTCACTGTGTACTATGAAGAACAAATAAATATTATTTTTTGTTCTTTTGAGTTAATTGTTAATATTTTCTAAAAACACAAAAAAAACACTTTTCCTTTTCAACCGACTTCCAAAAAAGGAGGAGGTTCTCAATTCGTCTGTATGTTTTTTTTATGCCTTTGTTACTCGATATTTCGGACACTTATGAATCGATTTAAAAAAAAAACTTGTTTCATATGATAGAGGATACTTAAGGTGCAGTTTCCAATATTGTACCGGTTAGCGAATAATCCAAATTTCCCTCGACTTTAGAGGAGTTGGAAAGAAATAAATGAAAAAAATATAAAGTCCATCTATTAAATGACATAGTTTTTTTATTTCAAATGTAATTAAGCCTTTATATAATCTAAAAATTACAGTTTTTTTTAAAGTCCAACGGTCCATTTAAAGTAACCAGTCTCTTTAATTGTACCAAGGGGTTTCCTTTATTGTACTTAACAAAAATAAAAATCTTAACATGATGGATTTTTATTTTAAACAATCTTAAGCCCTCTCTAAGTTTTCTTTTGACCATTTATAATATTTTTTCTCCTTACCAGACATGGTAAGTATTAAATATATGTATATAAGGATACTTTAAGTGGTACATTTTAGGCAACACACTTACATACATTTAAAAATTCCGTTAGAAAAATAACCTCAAACATTATGAATAACAATGTTTACTAAATAAACTATAAAGTACAGTTACACAAGAATATAAATCATGAAACAGTATTGTACTTACCATTAAAACAAAAAATCTTATCAAATATGACAAAAAAATAACAATAAAACGTAGTTTTGTTTTGTTTTCGCTTCTCAAATCTTTCTTTTGCAAACACGGCGAATCAAATGGCAGCTTCTTTATTATGTTGGCAATATGATTAAATAGTGTTGCACGCTTAAAAAATATATTTATGGTTTGGTAGATTTTAAGGTGGTACAATTTAGGAGCCAGTCCATTTAACCCTAATAGTTGGTCCCACATAAATTTCATCGAAATCGGTTGAGTACTTCTTCAAGAATTTCAAATTACTGAAACAATATGTATCATTTCAGATAATGTTTACGTGGATGACATTATTAGTCGGCCAAAGTTTTGACTTGAAGTCGGTTTTTTAATGCCCTGCATTCGTTGATTATGATATTATACCTCATAAAAAGTAAAAATTGTTTGTTACAAGTGAAATGCTCTAAAAATGCTGGTGATATGTTTTCTTTTCATGTGTATGCAGTTTTTATGAATTATTTGTGACCCGTGCGCTTTACAAACGGCAACTAAAAAGATACAGAAACGCGATTAAATACGGTTAAATAAGCCTTCTCTTCAATGTAACGTGACAATTTAAGACAATAACTAATTACGACGACCACTTTGGCGAAGGGGTAAACCTGTCTGCCTCAGACGCCAGTGGATGCGGGTTCGATTCCCGCACGGAACAAGAAAAAAAAAAAAGTTCCGTATCTGGGTGTTTATCTATTTATGTATTTATATTCTAGGTTCCCCCCTAGTTCGCTACATGGTATCCCATAACACAAGCTATGCTTTCTTTGGGGCCATGTAGTTGGTGTGATGGTCTGGGGATTTATTATTTATTTATTTAATTAACTCCTTATCACGCAAAACTAATCGAATACCCCACGTACTTAATCTGAAAATCCGACTTGAGCGTGGTGACATCGAACCCTCAAGGTATCCACAACAGGATTATTACATTGTACGGCACGGTGGATTCTCTACCTCTATCTCGCCTATATCTTCTTCCGTATCTCATAAAAGGATACACTAAAAACACAGTCGACACATATCAACATTTGTTTACTATCCCCAGCAGAAACTACTTGATAGAAACGTCAAGAGATTTAGTAATTTCCCGAACCTTTGTTCTTCTAAACTGTTGCATAATTAATTCTGCCTCATACAAATGAGCTTTTACTATTCCTATGAATAACATTTCGCTGGGGCGCAGTTTGAATTAATTTTATTTAATTGCGTAAGATGCGAATGTGTTATAGCAATTTTATACAGGGGTTGCTATGTTGTAACTTATTTACGATTCAATCTTTCACTCTATTAACTTTTTGGTAACACCTCTTTCATTTCAATGTCACCTTCTTATTTTAACCGAGACAATAACCTTATGTTAATATTGTCTTAAGTTTTCGCGATTCATACTATTAAATAAAACACTTTTTAACCGGATTTATCGCGTATATTTACATTTTAAATTTTAACTCGGCGTTTCGGTGTCTTTGCAGACCCCGTGGTCACGAGCGACTGTCAGTTTTAAAATGTAAATATACGCGATAAATCCGGTTAAAAAGTGTTTTATTTAACCTTGTGTTACTATAATTATACTGGGTTAAGAGAAATCAACTGTAAAATTAATGAAATAATATAATTTTATAGCTTTATTCCTACCATGTATGTTATGTGTTATTGTACTCAAAGGAGTTAATAACTGCGTAATAACTTTATCCACATAAACACATAAACTAGCCTATTGATGTCGTAATTTTGTAGAAATTATCCAAATTTGACAGTGATGCATTGAAGTAAGCGTGTTTATTTTCGGCGACTAAACGCATCTAGTAGCAATTGATGCTGAGGTCTATTGATAGACAGGTGGACTTAGAAGAGGACCTATTACTGTAGCTAAGTGGGGGTCATTCAAATTAGTCACGTTTTACGACACATGCATCTGAAATAAAATAGTGGTAATGAGAGGCAGTAAACCAAAGCTATTTATAAATCCCCAGATAATAAATAAATCCCCAGACAGTCATAGTCACTTGTGTTATGAGATACCATGTAATGAACTATGTAATTGACGAGCGGCTGGTGTAGGGGTAACGTACATTGCCTTCTATGCCAGAGGTCCTGGGTTCGAATCCCGGCGGCGACGGATATTTTTGTGATGAACACAAATTAGTCGTCACGTCATGGATGTTTATACGTTTATTTAAGTTTATTTTCTAATAAAAAATGTGTATTTATTCAATATTTATGTTTATATATTTTTTCAAACTCAAACTCAAACTCAAACTCAAATATTCTTTATTTCGTAAGTATTTAAATACATTTGAAATAAGTCAAACAATTTACAAATTGAACTGAATCTACCACCACTTCGGAAAGTCGATCTGTTGAGAAGAAGTGGCAAGAAACTCAACAGCAATCATCTTTTAAAAATAAGAGAAAAAATACATAGTAACAATTTACAGCCAGGGAATCCCAACTTCTTGCATCCGGATATCTTAAAGTAAAACTTTTCATATAACACTTAACCTTAAATCTATCGAAGGGTTAATAGGTTATTCTTAAATATTTTAGGATTTTATTATAAAATGAAGCGTACACATTGACCCATGATCGAGTTGATCTTCTGGAGTCTACTACTTATTATATTTATACAATAGGCAATCAAGTACTAGAGAGAAACGTAGACATAGATATAGAGGCAAAGATAGAAGCAGAGATAGACGTAGCGATAGAGGTGAGAGAGAAAACAGATAATGTGGATGGAGATGAGGATAGTCGTGGACATAGACAGGACGTGGACACGGAAATGGGGAAGTCAGAGTCAAGTTCAAAAAAAGTCATAAAGTCATCAGCAAAACGACCTGGCACCGCTAGCAGCACCCGTTCACGAGTATAACGCAAGCACCAGCCATCACCCTCCTCATCCATATTTTAGGGAACAGGGTGACCCGACACCCGACGCTACCGCTAGCCATGCCGCCTGAGGGAGCATGACGTTCTTGCTGTTGTATGGACAAGAAGGAGATGTAGATGGCGTTGGATGAGAAGGAGATGGAGTTGGAGATGGAGATGGAGTTGGAGATGGAGTTGGAGATGGAGATGGAGTTGAAGGTGGAGTTGGAGATTGAGCACTTTAGAAAAACAATTACAACCAAGGACTTTTATCGTCCATATATTCAGATATTGTATAAAAGCCTTTATTACACAATTTTTGTTTAATAGTTACTTTAAATTTATCAAGTGGTAAGTCTTGAATATTTGTGGGAACCTTATTATAAAAACGTATGCATTGACCCATAAATGATTTAGTGACTTTATGAAGTCTACTATCATAGCCGGCTAGCTTATACTTATTTCTAGTATTAACTTTATGTAAGTCACATTTTCTACGGAACATGTTTAAGTTCTTTTTTACAAACATCAGATTTTCAAAGATATATTGTGACGCAAACGTAAGAATATTTATTTCCTTAAACTTATTTCTAAGCGTCGCTCTGGAATTAAGTTTGTAGATTGCGCGAATAGCCCGTTTCTGCAGCACAAAGATAGTTTTAATATCGGCGGCATTTCCCCACAGGAGAATGCCGTATGTCATTAAGCTATGAAAATAACCAAAATAAACCAATCGCGCAGTAGCTTCATTAGAAATATTTCGCATCTTTTTGACGGCATATGCTGCAGAACTAAGTCTCTTCGCCAACCTTTCTATGTGTGGTCCCCACTGTAGTTGAGCGTCTAGGGTTATGCCAAGGAACATTGCTGAATTTACAGGGCTCAATTCTTGTCCTTTTACAATTAAATTAGTATTTACATGCCGGACATTAGGCAATGAGAATTTTAAAAATTTAGTTTTATTTTCATTGAGGAGCAGGTTATTGGCTGAAAACCAATTCTCCACGATTTCAATACAATTGTTTACATCAAAGCAATGCTTCAATTGCCTACTCACTTTAAAAAGAAAAGAGGTATCATCAGCAAACAATATGACCTCACACTTGTCTTTTACCACAAACGGCAAATCATTTATATAAACTAAGAATAAGAAAGGCCCAAGAATCGATCCCTGGGGCACTCCCATATGTACTGCTGATCCCGATGATCTCTTTCCATTAATATCAACTCTTTGCATTCTATTGCATAGATAGGATTTCATAAAATCAAGTGCCCTATCATTGATTCCATAGTGGTAAAGCTTCATGAGGAGTGTATCGTAGTGAACACAGTCAAAAGCTTTGGACAGATCACAGAAGACACCAAAGGCATCATGTGACTCCTCCCAGGCATCAAATATAATATGTTTGATAAGCTCAACACCGGCATCAGTTGTTGAGCGACCCCGTGTGAAACCAAATTGATTCGGATTCATAATATTATTGCTATTGAAATGTACCACTAGTTGGTTCAAAATAAGTTTTTCAAAAATTTTACTGAGTGTTGGTAATATAGAGATCGGTCTAAAGTTACTGGGGTCAGTCGTGCTTCCTGCTTTAAATACGGGAATAATTTTACTAAGTTTCATTAAGTCCGGAAACACACCATTATCAAAACAATTGTTAAATATACTGGCTAAATAAGGTGCAATACCGTCAATGATAGATTGGATGATTTTAACAGAAATACCATCCAGATCAGCAGTGTTCTTAATTGTTATACTTTTAAAAGCTTTCAATACCTCACTTTCAGTAACATGCCTGAAAGTAAAGTTAGTTTTACACTTATTTACATTATTTTCAAGAAAAGACTGTGCAGCTTTGACTGATGAATTTAATGTCTTCGTAGTCGAAACTGGAATGTCTGCAAAGAATTTTTCAAAAGCTTCAGCAACTTCTGTATCTGATGTCAACAGTCGATCACCAATTTTCAGTTTATATTCCGCGTTTCTTATGTTTGACTTTCCAGTTTCGCTGTTAATAATTTGCCAAGTAGTTTTAGGAATATTAACACTATTTTGAATTTTATTATTAATAAAATTTGATTTTGCAATTCTACATACACTTTTGAACATTTTGGAGTATTTCTTTACATACTCCTTAAAATTTTCACTATGATTGTATGTTTTTTCATCATATAACTCATATAATCTGTCTCTGCTTTTAAATATTCCTACTGTTGCCCAGTCACTAAACTTAAATGAGTTATCATCTGTTTTAATTGTTTTTGATGTAAATACTGTATTATACTCACATTTAATTAAATTAAAAATACAATTATATTCCATAGCGGGGTCATCATAACATTTAAGTTCCCACAACTTATCCAAGACATTACTTCTGAATCTCTCCAGCCGACCGTCGTTCATGGGTACAAACTTAAACTCTCTTCTTATTGCCTTATTTGTGCCAATAATGTTAAAAGATGCTAGTTGCCCGCTGTGATCCGACTTTAACTTATTAATTATGTATTGGGTGTTGGGGGATGCATCTGTGAAAATGTTATCGATACATGTTGCTGAAGTGGATGTTACTCGTGTAGGCTCTAAAAAGAGATTTTTAAGTCCATAACAAAGAAACAAATTTGTTAGCCTTTGGCTAAGGGATGATTGGATTAGTAAATCAATATTAAAATCATCACAGACAATGATATTTTTTTTAGTATTACTAAGTTTAAGTAAAGCTTCCTCCATGATTTTTTCAAACAAATCATAGGATAAAGCTGGCCTCCTGTATACGCTTATTATAATAACTTTCCCTAGCTCAATACATGCCATTTCAATGGTTTGCTCAACAGAAAGACTAACAATATCTGTTCGTTCTTTAAATTTCATTCCTTTGTGTGTAATAATCAAGGAGCCGCCACAATTGGCCTGGATTCTACTGTATGAACTAGCTATTTGATGATTATTGAACGATAATATCATTTGATGGTCTTTTAGCCAGTGCTCCGTTACACACAAAATATCTACTTTTTCCTGATTCATGAAAAGTTCAATTTGTAAATCCTTACCCAGCATGCCCTCAATATTTTGATGAGCTACATTTATAAAATTTTTACTACATTTTAATTTTGCAGCTGGGATACAAGTGCTAATTACATTTTGAGTATAGCTAGAAGTCTTATTATCTATTGTCATTGCCTCTAGTTTAAATTAACTAGACTAGTCCTAATACTATTACTTGGAATGTTATATTCCAGGGGTTTTATAAATAAAAGTGGCTGCTCAATAGAAGCAGAGGTTCCAGTCAAAATGACTGGTAAATCATTACTAATAATATATGATAGCGATATTGCTATTTGTCGTATATAATAATTGTACAAATTGTACTTATCATTCTTAAAATAAAAAGGTTTACTAACTATAATGTTAGTATCTATCATATGAAATTTATCACTATGTCTACATGTCAAAGTGTGTAATATTGTATTGAGGTGGTGCCTTATATTGTTTTCTTGCTCTGAAAAAGAGGGGCTGAAGGGTAATGCAAACAAAATTATCCTACATATATTCTTCTTTTCATACAATTTAGAGAAATTGTGAATCATATCCTTTTTATTTGCATTATCCCGTCTGCCAACTAAAATTATTAAAACTGTGTTGACTTTAAAGTCAGTCACAAAAATTTTATTTAGTATATTACAATATGAGGCACCAGGGAAGCAATTATTGATTATTGGCTGACTCACATGTTTACTTAGTTGCAAACCCATTTGTTTCCCAAGTTCATCGCTGTACATGATAACTTGTGGTTGACTTAACTTATTTTTACATATATAAGATGGGTTTGGTTGTATAGGTATTACATTATTTTCTATGACACAAGGCATCTGAGACTGGGACTGGCATGGCTCAGGCTGAGGAGAACTTAAGTAATAGGTATTAAGTATAGGTATCAGTTTACTAGTATCCATAACACAAGTTCGTTAAGAAACTTAATTTGGGCTAGATAATGTTGTGTGAGTGTCAGAAATATTTATTTACTAGCTTTATCCCGCAACTTTGTATGCGCTTAACTACCCTTCTCGTGGAAATTTCAGAAACTGTACAACCAGACACCCACTGAAGAACCTTTATACCAAGTATCACACCCATGCACTCAAGAAATAAGTTTTTTTCATACAAACTAAAAATCATATATTTCCCGTGCCCGTGGGAATTTTGGGAATTTTTTTCGTAGCACAACCAGTCACTCTTTGAAGAACCTTCATGCCAAGTATCACATCCGTACCTCAAGGAATAAGATTTTTCATACAAACTAAAAAGTCCAACCCCCTCCCGTGGGAATTTCGGGAATTCCTTCCATAATACAAACACACACTTGTAATACAAACAAAACAATAAATGTCACTTTTGCTCAACAGTTCCTGAAAAAATATATTATGTAAAGTAGTTGATACAAAATTAATATTATTTTATCCGCTATATAAGATGATATATCTACTGTTTAAATTGAATCATAAATACAAAAAATCGTAGATTTTTCAAATTAGGTGCGTTCTACGCAATTAGAGTCTTGTCATTTCAGAGAGAAAATGTCAAAACGAAAGTGATTGAGAGACTGACATGAGATAGAATGATTTTTTTCATTCCGTTTCCTCCCGTGACTCGTGAATGTGCTCTGGATTGTGTTTTATACATTTTCTACAACTTTGGCAAGCTCTCGGACTCTGAATTCTTCGCATAACACGTTGGAATTACGCACGTTACAAGGACACCGAAAAAGAAAGCCTAATAAATCACGCAACTGCTAAATTGTTTTTTATTTACTTCAATACATAGACTTTGATTGAACTGCTGGATTCATCATACCCAAACCTGATTAACCCGTAATTTTATGAATCTAGCTATTCCAACGTCTAAGTTATTGTTTAAAATTACTCTTCTTGAGAATACAAGCTAGAGCGGCGCAGCTGGGTTTTGGTTGTCGAGGTACGGTAGTTTTCCGTTAGATCGCGCTAGTACCGAATTTGTTGGTGACGACTCTATACCAGTATATAAGTTACTCTATGATAAAAATTCTATCCTTATTTATTAGTTTATTAAAAAAAACCTGACACTCAATCTTTGCTTGAAAGTTACCGTCAAAGTAGTAGCACAGAATAAGTAATAGTACCGGTACAGAAGAATTACTCCGCAAGAAGATCTAAATAAATTCGAGTCTTACTACGTCGCGATACGGTGGAATTCAGCTCGCACATCATTACATACCTGCAAATTTATATACCTAGAAGTTTTGTCTCTTTCTATCGCATGCCTCTTATCTTTTCTTACGCTGTTAGGGTTGCTGCCTAGTGAAGAATAATTAATCTCCTTATTTGTAATTAAGTATCTACCGATGAAGGTATTACTGTTACCTATTCTACCTTTGTAAAAAATATTATTTCAACTTACCTAAAGTACAAAATGAAAAAAAAGTTACGACGAATAATTAGTAATACTACCTATGTTTTGTTTACTAAATTTAACATAATCAAATCTAAACATAATCTAATTGAATTTGTTTCTTTTTATGTCCATTTTTAAATACTATTTGCGACCTCGATCATAGAATTACTGTGAGTGCTATTAGGTAGGTAGGTATCTACAACGTCCCGACGACGGGCGCGCGTGTGACACACGACCCATTCGAATTACGCCGGCGCCGCGGCGGAGGGCTTCGCTGTAGGTAAATAACGAATGTACCGCGCGGAGTGAGCCAGGCCTGGTAGTAGCTAGCCAAACAAGTATTTGTGTAGCTAGCCAAATATAGTTATATTTTGCAGCTTAATTCTTAGCGATTTTGTTTACATGTTGTAGTGGCGCCTCCGAGCGTCACCCTTGCACGGATTCGTTTAGAATATTTTTAATTTTTAGTTTGGTAATACTATAGCAACACTAAAAATTTAAAAGAAACGGTCCTTTGTTCGGTTCTCTGGGCTCTCTCGGTTTTCGTATGGTTTTCGTGCCGAACCCTTCGCACGTCATTATCGGTCACCTCTAAAATTCTATTAGTTGTAAGTAACAAGAATGTAAGTTTTGTCTACACTGACCTATTTGATTTTACCTACCTACTAAATTAAGGTATGAATCAAAGTAAATGCGCCATTGCCCTTATCAAGGCATAAGTATATTTTAAATAAGTAACACTAATAGTTACATTAATTAAAGTGAATATGTAGTTCAAATGATCAACTAATGTTGGAACTACCTTCTTCACGCTTAAAGTAAATGCGCATTTATACATTCATGCAAGTGAAGAGAATAATCGCCTTAAGAGGGCCGCCAGACTGTTGAAAACACGTTGAAAAATAATGCTTCCAACCAAGGTTAAGGAAGGTTAACTTGTTGACAACCGATTCCGAGTCATCCACACTGTTACAAACGGTGGTTTCCAACAAGGAGACAAACAAGAACACAAGCCAAGGTCACGCCAGGCCACGCCCCTTAATCGTCAGTGTGCTCTGATCTCTCGCGTTGACAACATCTTCGCGATGGCAGTTTTGTATGCAATTGAGGATACAAAGAAGGAAAGGTTAAAACGCAGGATAAAAAACTGCAAAACTCGAGTCATTTATAGTTATAGTTACATAGTAAAATATACAATAACAAGCGTACACAGTCCTAAACACAGACATACATCTACATAGATAACGCAAATGCATGTCCTTTGCGAGTCCGAACCCCAACCAAATGTCAAGGTTGGTCGCCTCTAGATTTAATATGTATTGTAATATGCGTGTATGTATGTCTGTTAGTAAATCGAGTCAAGAATATCAATATCGGTCTTAATAATCGATTTCATCGGCGGTATCGGTGTCTCTGAATCTTTTTGTATTTTCCAGTAATAAATATCAGCTGTGACGTCACAATAGGTCTTAAAAAGTCGGCACGCTTGGTTCAAATACAAATCGTGGCACTTGCGTTGTCTATGTAGATGTATGTCTGTGATTCTATACACCGCCGTTTCCAACCCGCCAAGGTCATGTAATTTGGTTGTCAACAGCCATCTTCACTGTTGGAAACACGTTGTAAACTAGCAAGGTCACCTTGGTTTGATGTTTTGTTTCCAACAGTCTATTTGGGCCTTAAGGCGTAAATAAATACCTACCCACTTTGTGGGATAATTTATAATTCTTAATTGTGTAATGCAAGTTTTGGGTTCTTGTAATTTTAAAATAATAAGTAACACTAATAGTTACAATAAAAATCCATTATTATATAGAAAAACATTACTCAACAGGTCCACAAGACCCGCCCTGGTATGAGGAAGTTTCAAAAACACCCTCCGATTGTGAAGTTTTGCCGCCGTTCGAGGTAGCCGCGCTCGCTGAATCAACATCGCCGCAACCCGAGCAAGGGCCATCAAACGATTGCATGCCAGAGCCGGGCTTGGAGCCGGCAACTGATGAACCGAAATCAACTTCCGAGGACGTCCAGCTAGACGACGAGACACTACTCCTTCTTGGTGAAGCACCAGAAGCCGAAACCACCTTCGGTAAACAGGTTCACAAAGACTTAGCTGCAAGATGGCTTGAAATACTTAAAAAGGGGCTGAATAAGGACACAAAAGAAAAGTTGTTCAAAGAGTACCTCATACCTTCGAATTGCCAACTACTAGTACCACCTGTACTAAACTCCGAAGTCAAGGTAGCTTTAATAGATAACGCTTCAAAGCTCAGTTTCCTTCCCTAGAGGGCGGGGAAATTACCGAAACCTGCATCACAGGAGGCCGGATGCAGCGAGGACCCAAATGCCCTTCCGCCAGCAGACGGGGTACACACGCGGGCGCGCATCCCCGCCGGGCTCTCATGTACCCCGGCCGCCGCCGCCACCGCCGCCGCATCAACCGCCGCACCGGATGACTCGCCGCTAAACGAGGTAAAGCTCGCAGGACGATTACGTAATTTTTATAGTCAATGGACAAATATTACTTGTGACGTAACCATACTAAGTTGGATCGAAGGTTATAAAATACCTTTAAAATGTAAGCCCTCACAAGACAACTCTTTTGCTAACACAGTTAATAATTTAAATAATTACGAAGACTTAGATCCTTTGACTCTAAAATTGTTAAAAACCGGAGCTATTCGTGAATGCACTTTCGATACCAATCAATTTTTATCGCCGATTTTTTCCGTCCCAAAGTCCAATGGTGATAAAAGATTAATACCAACGTTTTACCTAAAATTAAAACGTAAATTAAATCACTTACCTTAATTTGAAGCCTAATAATACTTGAGAGAGATACCATCGTTCTGTCCTTTTTTCGCACGTTCTTTCCTTCATATACCTACTCTATTGCCTTCTCTTTCTTTACCCCACCACCACACAGGTAGCAAGCTCTATGGATTTGGATCTATGGAATGCGTTGGATTTTGACTCATTGAAGTCGTTGTGTAACCAGGCAGAATTAAAAAATATTAGGCTTCAAATTAAGGTAAGTGATTTAATTTACGTTTTAATTTTAGGTAAAACGTTGGTATTAAATAACTTGACCGTTAATTTGAAGCCTAATAATACTTGAGAGACGTGTTTGATATCGCCTGGTGTGGTGGTGACGTCAATGTGAATACGAATAAAAGTTAATAAGCCTAAAATAAATTGACTTGTGGTATTGTTTTACAATGCCAGGGAGATGTACATAAAAATAACCTATTATAGCATTTTCAGTAACGTAATATCAATTACCTTTCAAAAAAAATACACAGGAATAAGCAACAGTTGCTAACAAAAACTACAATTAAGTAGTTTAAATTAAATAGAAATATAAAATATATTTCATCCACTGCATTACATTGACTTGTAACTGAATTTTGATTTTTTGACATTCTTACTTATTTACAATAAAATCGTTCAAATGTATTTTCAGAACGCCAGTTATCTCTAGTCAGGATTTCATCCAACGGACCATTTTCCACCCAACTTTTTGACGCTACAGCGGAACGGAAGCTGTCAGCTGAGGCATTGATACCCGTGTGGCGTCCTCACGACATGACCCACACCAGCAACATTTTTTTTTTTTTCTTTCTTTTATATCATATATACTAATATAACCCGACTAGGTTGCGAGAGGCTAGTATAGGTTTCCCACGTATAGTTTATAAATACATTATCACACTTACTTTTGATTATTATGTCTTTTCCAATTAAAATGAACTTATTTACCCAATAGACTGGGTCCAAGCATCTATTTTTTTATATTTCAAAAGGATTTTCTGTATTAGGATTTTAGCAGGACAAAAAATAAAAATATAACATTATCAATATTCCAGATCGATGATTTGGTGCATTTTTGTCGCGACCAGTGCAATAGATTATAGGATTCGCTTGACAAGAGAATGTCCTCTCAGCCGTTCAGTTCGTTCCGGGCTACAAAGCGTGGAGACGACGACGGCTTTATTATTAAGAGAGTTTTTATATTATGTTGCAGGTCTGCCAGAAATTGAGCTTAATCTGAGCCAGTTGGTTCGTTTACAGACACTTGCTGGACCACGGACCACGGACCACACTTGACCACGCTGGTTTATAATTATTTATTGTAGAAGCTCACCAACTCTTCATGAGCAACCATTTTTGTTATTCTGACCAGTTTGTCGGTTTTTTTTTTTTCTTTTTTTTTTTTTAAGCTATTGCATCGCTTCTATCGCGGGCCTGCTGCAGGCCGGCCACCCGGTCAGTACGTCCTAGCTCTGTATGACGTGTCGCAGCCGGTGCTGGTGTCAGTGGACGCCAGCAGCGTGGCTCAGGGCGCGGTGCTGCTGCAGGCCGGCCGACCGTTCAGTACGTCCTAGATCTGTATGACGTGTCGTAGCCGGTGCTGGTGTCGGTGGAGCCAGCAGCGTGGCTCAGGGCGCGGTGCTGCTGCAGGCCGGCCGCCCAGTCAGTACGTCCTAGCTTTGTATGACGTGTCGCAGCCGGTGCTGGTGTCAGTGTACGCCAGCAGCGTGGCTCAGGGCGCGGTGCTGCTGCAAGCCGGCCGCCCGATCAGTACGTCCTAGCTCTGTATGACGTGTCGTAGCCGGTGCTGGTGTTGGTGGAGCCAGCAGCGTGGCTCAGGGCGCGGTGCTGCTGCAGGCCGGCCGCCCAGTCAGTACGTCCTTGCTCTGTATGACGTGTCGCAGCCGGAGCTGGTGTCAGTGTACGCCAGCAGCGTGGCTCAGGGCGCGGTGCTGCTGCAGGCCGGCCGCCCGATCAGTACGTCCTAGCTCTGTATGACGTGTCGTAGCCGGTGCTGGTGTCGGTGGACGCCAGCAGCGTGGCTCAGGGCGCGGTGCTGCTGCAGGCCGGCCGCCCGGTCAGTACGTCTTAGCTCTGTATGACGTGTCGCAGCAGAACACCTTATTTTGTTGCAATAGCTTTACCGCGGCAGTCTCCAAGTGTCACACGTCTTTTTTTTTTTTTATATGTAAGCCACCCTGGTATTAGAAGTTCACGCCTTATAGTTAAGTCACGGTATTTTTGGCCACACATGAATATCGACTTTGGTACTAGGTCGAAAACCTGGATACCTTGTCAACGTGTAAAGATACAACGGCATACAAAGAGTGAGCCAGCACTATTTACACAACATTCAGTGGAAAGATTCGCACATGTACACATCGATATAATCGGCCCATTGTTGCCTACATTGAGTGATGGCTACAAATACTGTGTTACAATAATAGACTGCTGTACACGATGGCCGGAAGCAACATCTGTGCAAGACATTCGGGTCTATACGACTATCAGGCTAACTGTCGAAAAAAATAAATAATGAAAATACGCTACGAGTAACGGAATACGATTAGATTAACCAGCTACGCGCCATGAAAGAACTGAAACCAACATTAGCTCCGCACGCAACCAAGCGCAGTATTTTTGGACACTCGGACTTGTCATCGTGCGATCACGTTTTCATAAGATGCGACGCAGTGAAGACACCACTCGCACCGGCACATGAAGGCCCGTTTCCTATACAGAAATGAAACAGAAAAGTTCTCCCGATAAAGTTACCGACTCGAGAAACTACTATAGCTATCGATCGATAGACTGAAACCAGCGTATATCATCGCCTCACCACTGCCGCATGACGACGTCCTAGCCCCGACCGCAATACCTCGCAGCATACGACACTACAAACTATTCGAAGTGACGAGGCGTCAAACCACCAATAGGCTTCACTTGAGGGGAAGCACTGTAGCTACCCTAGCAACTAGCTGCTGCTAATTAATTAGCTGTATCAATTTAATAAATAATTCTCTTTCTAATCTCCAGCCCTGATAGTTTAATTTCAATATCAATTGAGAAGCAGCTAAATACACCATAGCGCGTATTCCGTGCTCTCGAAATTTCTGGGCAACCCAATTGCATACAAGCAAAGTCCCCTAGTGCAAAGCTGAGCCCGAAGGGCAGCCAACTCCTCTGTCCACGGTATCGTATAGTAAACATCATGTTATTAAACTTTCCACAAAACAATTAGAAAACAGTTCAAAACCGACCTGAAAATTTTAAAACTTGTTGAGTAAATAAAGGGAATCACATCCACTACATCATACACTGCAGCGAATTACATCACAAATCTGTGGCAGCGGATATCATTTGGAAGCAAGAGGAACGTTGATTATCAATTTCACTTAATATCTTTAAATTCTCATAAGCCAATAATAATTTGAAATGTATTACTTCGTCATAACCTGGATAGAACAACTACTTTAGTACTTATATTAATCTATGAGAACAACCAATCACGGATTGATAATTGATCAACTTAACCACAGACTAAGAAGATTATGTTCATAAATTGCCAGCATTCAAAATAACATCAATCACAAATCATACATTGCAGCCACTGGAGCTGTCAATTATTTTCGTTCATAAATTAATATATATGTAATCTCGGCTCGATTTATTGTCTACTCTGCTGTTGGTTGCAAGAAATTACCCCTTTCTTTCCACCGGTTGTGAAAGTTTTTCATGGAAAATACTCGAAGAGTCAGTATCGTTTGGATTTTTCTCTCCTATCTAGGTGGAATGAGGGAGAGCCTTAACGTCCTTGTGAAGATGCGTTAGATTTACGACCATGTGGTCAGTATCGCCTGGATTTACATCTCCTATCCTGGTGGGATGAGGGAGAACCTTTATGTAGTTGTGCAGATTCGTTACATTTACGACCGTGTGGTCAGTATCGTCTGGATTTACCTCATCTATCCTGGTGGGATGAGGGAGAACCTTTACGTACTTGTGCAGATGCGTTAGATTTACGACCGTTTGGTCAGTATAGTCTGGATTTACCTCTCCTATCCCGGTGGGATGAGGAAGAACCTTTACGTAGTTGTGCAAATTCGTTAGATTTTCGACCGTGCGGTCAGTATCGTCTGGATTTTCCTGTCCTATCCCAGTGGGATGAGGGAGAGCCTTTAAGTCCTTGTGAAGATTCGTTAAATTTACGACCGTGTGCCTGCTTACTTCCACGACCTCGAAAGGGCTTTTTAACATTATGATAAGTGATGGCATGAGGGAGGAGTTTTACTTAACATGACCTTATTTAAAGGAGCCTTGACAGAAGCTAAAATAACCTAATATTTGTCCAATCAGGATTGTCAAAGCTTTGTATAACTTTAAGAATTTCAGAATAATTATGAGGTGTTTTTGAAACTACAGATGTGGCTGTAGGTTTTGTGAATCCCAGATCGTTCAGATTATGTTCGTCGATTATAGGATCATCATTATAAGATGTCTAACCGAACAAGTTTAAGATAAGATTCTTTAAAAATGCTACATCTTAGATTAACTGTCCTATTATGCCGTAATTATGATTCCGCTTTCGATTCTGACGGTAACGGTGCGAACGCTTTTGACTAAAAGAATTACTCGAGCTTCTGATCCAGAACTACTAGACGAAGCACTACTCAAATTCGTCGTCCTTGAGATAGTTTGTACATATGAAGTACTAGTACTACATTGTTTTGATCACTTATTTTTAAACCACGATGCAAATAATAAATTTCGCTTACCAAAGGAAACTAAAAGGTAGATAAAAAACAATTTTAAAACGAACGTTAACAACGTTAAACTTATTTTGGAGCAAGTATAACATTTTATAAAAATTGAATTATAAATTATAACACGTTGCATTATAAATAACAATAGCCGTGCAAAATTTATCAAAGAAAACACATAGGCAAGTAAAATAATTAAGATAAAATGAACTCACCAATGTCAGCTTTAATCCGAAACAAGTTTTAGAAAGATAAATATGTACCTTCAGTAAACACTGTGTCTTCTCTGATATAGACAAGTTGTCAGGACAAGAACAACGACGTCAATGAGTCAAAATCCAACGCATTCCATAGATCCAAATCCATAGAGCTTGCTACCTGTGTGGTGGTGGGGTAAAGAAAGAGAAGGCAATAGAGTAGGTATATGAAGGAAAGAACGTGCGAAAAAAGGACAGAACGATGGTATCTCTCTCAAGTATTATTAGGCTTCAAATTAACGGTCAAGTTATTTAATCTTAAATTTAAAAAAGTTTAATGAGTTTGTAGATGTTAAGCATTTTAAGATGGAGGACCATAGAACGGCATCAAATTTAATTTCAAAAAACTGTTTTATGGCTGCAGTCGATTTGAAAGACGCCTATTTTTTTGTTAATATTTATGAACCACATCGTAAGTACCTACGTTTCAAATATCGCAATTGCATTTACGAGTTTACATGTTTACCCTTCGGGCTTTGTACGGCTCCGTATGTCTTTACCAAGTTATTGAAACCAGTTATGGAATACCTAAGAAATCAGGGTATATTATCTGTTATATTTTTAGACGATTATCTCTGTTTTTGTGAAACTTATAACGAATGTCTGTATAATGTGCAGATAACAATAAAATTGTTTCAATCTTTAGGTTTTATAATTAACGAACAAAAAAGTAGCCTTATACCAAGTCAGAGATGCCAGTATTTAGGTTTTATTTTTAACTCAACAAGTATGAATTTAGAACTACCTCCAAATAAGATAGATAAGATTAAACATTTTTTACAGACTTTTATCTCTAAAAATAGATGTAGTTTACATGATTTCACAAGACTAGTTGGCCTTTTGATATCAGCCTGTCCCGCAGTAGAGTACTCATGGTTATACACTTAAAAGTTCGAATCGCTTAAATTCAAATATTTACTAACCAACCCTAGTTATAATCAAAATATCATTTTGACACAAGATATTAAGACTGATTTAAATTGGTGGATGAACAATATTGATAATAGTTATAGTACATTTAAACAAAACATTTTCAAAATTGAGATATTTTCTGACGCCTCTCTTTCTGGTTGGGGTGCGTGTTGTAATGGAAACAAGGTTTATGGTTTTTGGAACGAATCTGAATCAAATCTGCACATTAACGAGCTGGAACTAGAACCGCTTTTTTTGGTTTGAAAAGTTTTACAAAAGAGTTGTTAAATTGTGAGATTTTACTTCGTATAGATAATACTACCGCTATATCGTGTATTAATAGGATAGGCAGTGTACAGTTCCCCCATTTAAATAGAATAACTAGATTAATTTTGCAATGGTGTAAAGGCAAAAGATTACATATTTTCGCGTCGTATATAAATACAAAAGATAATTACGAAGCGGACGCTTTATCTCGTGTTAAGTTTTCAGACACAGAGTGGGAGCTTGGAGATTATGCATTTAAACAAATACAAACTTATTTTGGTAATTTCGAAATTGATCTTTTTGCGAGCAGAATAAATACTAAATGTTTGAAGTATGTAACCTGGCATAGCGATCCTAATGCGTACGCGGTTGACGCATTCACTATTTCGTGGAAAAATATGTTCTTTTATGCCTTCCCACCGTTCTCAATGATTTTAAAAACCATTAGAAAAATTATTCACGACCAAGCTGAAGGAGTCCTGGTTGTACCATACTAGACATCGCAGCCGTGGTTTCCTTTATTTAAGAAAATAACATGTTCCACATTTTTAATTTATGAACCAAAAATTGAGTTATTAAAATCTCCTTCCAGATTATCACACCATCTGCACCAGACGCTTCGCCTGGTTGCCGCGAAATTGTCAGCCAAGCCTACTTGAAGGCGGGCTTCCCAAGAACATCTGTGGATATCATGGTAAACGCCCTCTCCGACAATACGTACAAACAATACGACAGCGGAATAAAGAGCTGGCTGACATTTTGCAGAAACCACGGCTACGATCATTCAGTTGGTTCTGTACCTGTTGTAGTTGATTTTTTAACCAAAATGTTTCACAAAGGTGCTAAATACGGAACTTTAAATTCATTTAAATCAGCACTTACTTTGTTATTTGATAATTTGATTAATGATATTAACATAAAGAAATTTATGAAAGGAGTTTTCAGATTGAGGCCTTCAAAACCTAGGTATGATGTTTGTTGGGATCCTAACTTAGTGTTATCGCATTTATCAGGCCAATGGCCCAATGAAAACCTCAATCTGGAAACACTAACTAAAAAGACTGCTACGTTATTGCCTCTCGTCACTGCTCACCGCGTGCAAACTTTATGTTTAATAAAATTAGATAACATTAATTTCCAAAACTTAAATGAAATTCTAATTTATATACCCGACCATATCAAAACATCTAAGCCGAGTGCTTTACAGCCGGTAGGTACTTAAACTTCCATTGTATAAAGAAAATCTGAGTATTTGTCCAGCTTCTTGTTTAGTTTCATATATAAATAAAACAAAATCACTACGTACTTCTGAACAACAACTATTTATTAGTTTCAAGAAACCTTTTTGTAAAGTAACATCACAAACTTTGAGTCGTTGGATTAAGGATACATTACCTATATAAGAGTGGTGTAAATACATCATTGTTTAGTGCGCACAGCACTCGCCACGCAGCTACGTCGAAAGCCTAGGAGTTAATATTGACGTTATAAGAAAAACTGCAGGATGGAGTAACTCATCCGCAACATTTGCTAAATATTACAATAAAGAAATTGTTGATTCAAATTTTGCTATATCTTTGTTGAACAATTACTCTGATTGAAAAATAATTGAAATTGATTTAAACCTAAGAACATTCAAACAAATTGTATACATAGATTAAGATTATATAATGAGTATTGTTGATTATTCATAATAAGTTATTTTGAATAATTAACAATACTCATACAATATAACAATACTCGTACAACTGGTGCACAATTACATACTTATATTTTGGTCTTACGAGTTAATAAATTATTAAATTGTAAACAATGTAAACATGTAAGCAAAATCGCTAAGAATTAAGCTGCGAAATATAATTGAAAATGAAACGAACTTAGTGAAGTTCGAAAACAATTATATGAGCAGTTTCATTCGACGCGATTTATCTAGTCCCACCCCGATCATTTGGTTTAATTTCTTATGGTAGTTATCATCCCATCCCAAAGTACAAATATAAAATGCACGTTTTCAACCCCAAAGCATAAGTGGGCTTGTGAGGTAGGTACCTACGCTCAGACTATAATCATCTGAAGGTAGGCTACCTACCTATCCTAGTACCTACTCTAAACTAATGACACGAAAACCGAGAGAGCCCAGAGAACCGAACAAAGGACCGTTTCTTTTAAATTTTTAGTGTTGCTATAGTATTACCAAACTAAAAATTAAAAATATTCTAAACGAATCCGTGCAAGGGTGACGCTCGGAGGCGCCAATACAACATGTAAACAAAATCGCGTCGAATGAAGCTGCTCATATAATTGTTATCGAACTTCACTAAGTTCGTTTGATTTTCAATTATTATGGAAAGCAATAAATAAATAAACAAGTTTTTTATGATAGGAAAATTTCAAAGTAGCTCTTTGTTGATGCGATATTACGATCGATTATCAGAAGGAAAATTAATTATAGCTGTTTATTATTTCAACTTAATAGAATTTAAATTAAATTGTTTGTATTAAATCATGTTGCCTTTATCGCAGCCTCAAGCTGAGCTTATTGTAATTTGCGAGGAAAAGTAAAAAGACGCTTCGTAAATGTCGTACAGAGCTCTGCGTATTATCGAGGAACTTCATTTTAACGAGATTTTTTTATAATTATCGCAAAAAGGTCATATTGATTAATGTTATACATTGATTTTCAACTGACTTCTAAAAGAAAAAGGCTCTGAATTGGTCTGTACTTTTTTTGTGATTATTTCTTCAATTATATAATAAGTTATGATCGTTCTTGTTTTATTTGGTTATCATTATTACAGGAATGATCCCATATATGTAGATTTAATTAAGATCGACAAATAACTTTCGAAAAAATTACAAAAATGTATGAAAATAGAAAATATACATACGAGTAAGTAGATGACGTTTTACTTCAGCCTTTTGGTGATGAATTGAAAATGAAGGTAAGTTCGTTATTTAATGTTCTGCATTCATTGATTATTTTCTATTTTAAATAATTCATTTAATTATATAACATTATGTCCACGTAATAAACTGAGAAGGTTGATGGAATTTCACCGAAAAGCTCAGAAACTTTACTTACAAAACTTCAAAAAAATTCGAAAAAATTCAAAAAGTTTTATTCATCTTAGGAATTTCACAAAACACTTGATGAAGTCAGTCATCACATACTTCGGCTTTAACTAGTTGTTGATAGTTGTTAAATAAGATATTACAGTAGACCAAGAGACAAAAAAAGCCGGCGGAAAAAAACTCTTGGCACTCTTTTTCAGTCAGAATTATCAAATTAATACAAATAGGTACAGTACAAATTGACCGTGACATGAAAAAAAAACAAACACAAGACAGCTAATTGTGAGAGCCAATGTCATGCCACAACCAAATTGCTTACATAGCAGATGCAATTAGCTATGGATGCACAATACGAACATGACAAACTGGGACCAGAGTATTTGAACAAGAATGGAATAAAATAGTCATAGTATCATCAGCAAAACGACCTGGCACCGCTAGCAGCACCCGTTCACGAGTTAACGCAAGCACCAGCCATCACCCTCCTCAACCATATTTTAGGGAAGAGGGTGACCCGATACCCGACGCTACCACTAGCCATGCCGCCTGAGGGAGCATGACGTTCTTGCTGATGTCTTGACAAGAAAATAAGTGAGTGGGACAGTCACCAGCATGTCATACATATACTGCACAGCCAAAATTATTAAGTAATTAGAAACTTTTAGAAATATCCTGTTGTGCTTAATCCCATGCCTTTTTATCATCTATGTAATCTTTAGTATTATAATAAGCTTTTCGAGATAGAGTGTTTTTAATGATTGATTTAAATTTATTGAATGGCAGGGATTGAATTGACTTCGGAATTTTGTTATATATACGTATTGACATTCCAATAAATGATTTGCTGCTTTTAGCCTGCCTTAATTTAGGAAACGCTATCTTATGGTCGTTCCTAGTCCTTACAGAGTAATTTGTATCATGATTATCTTTCCTAGTTTTAAATTTATTACTATTCTTATAAATATACTTAATGTTTTCATAAATATATTGTGATGCAAGGGTCAAGATACCAATCTCTTTAAACTTTTCTCGAAGAGATTCTCTGTTTCCAAGTTTATACATTCCATATAGTAGTAGTAGGTATAATTTGTAAAAAAAACCAAGACATTGACATGATCACATTTCGTAAATGGGCGGCGATTTATTATTAGATTATTATTGACGTTATTTATTGAATAAAGTATTACCCGATAGCTTAAAACTCGTCTCAAAGAATGATGACGCCCTGTCAACATTTTAAAAAGTTTCGTTCCAAATAAAGCTCAAACTTAATAGCATTTTTAATTTGCATGCAATAGAATTAAGGATTTTTAAAATCCAAAGTTTTGTTAAACTATCGATGTAGGTATAAGAAAATATCAAATATTTTTCATAAAATTATTTTTATTCAAAATTATTGTTTTATTGATAATTATTTCATTCAGTTTATTATCAATTCATTTCAAAAGAAACTTATCGCAACTGTCATATTTACATTGTAAAAAAAAACTCGTTTTCATTAATAAATAAAAAAAATTATAATTAAAAAGAAAGTCAAAGATCATTACTATTCATTACTGTAATCTATGTTACCAACTTTACTGTCCGAATGATATTAGGATATTATATGATAATGTATGTATGTATAATATATATATATATATATATTATGTATGTATAAATTATATATAATATTATGTGTATGTATTGGTATGTATTCATATGTATGTATATTTAGTACACACTATTATTGCAGTTAATTCAAACTCTCCAGTCATGGGTCTGCTGTAAGAAATTTCGATAGAGATAAGCTGTACCTTTGTACTTATTTTGTTCTATGTATCCTTATATTGTATCTTAACTTATGTGTACATAAATTGTTAAATAAATAAATAAATAAATAAATAAATTGACGAAGAGCCATTGTGAAGTGGGTGATATGCTGCAGTTTCCTTGAAATGTAGGATGGCTAAGAGTTGGGTGTTGTGCTTATTTATTTCCACTTCAGTTTACGGAGTGATACCTGATTACGAAAAGTGCAACCCCGAATTTCACGTCCCCGCAAGATTACAAATACGAATCACATAAAAACGAATGCACGCCAAGAGACAGTAATTAAAAAAAAGAAAAATTACACTGGTGTGGATTCTGAGATGTGCCAGCCAGCCTAACATTATTGCTCCAGCAGCCTTTTTAGATGATGTTGAACAGATCAATAAATAATAAAAAAGAATTCTGATATTTTATTTTCCTCTTCAATTTGAGCAATTGACTAACTGCATATTTACAAACAAATATTACAATTTTGTAATCTAACCAATTCTTTAGCACGTCCCCAGACATAAAAATTGAGTAGTTTTATGTCAGGGGCAAATTCACCCAACTGTAGAAGTAAACAGCAGAACTGCAAGTGTTCCCGAGCACGCTCACTTAGTTTGTCGGACTCTCTACAATACACCCTGTATAAGTTTATTTATCCGTTATGAAGTAACCAAACCAAACTTAATTAGGACCGTATAATGTTGTGTAAATATAAGAAAATATTTACGAATAACAAGCAGTGACCTAAAATTCGACTACGAAGCTACAACAACTACGTCGTAGCAGTTTTTTCCCACGACCTGCCATCTGTTTGAAATTATATTTGAATCTACATCTCAGAAATTACCCTGCATGAGTTATGGCTCCAAGTTATTAACATTCGAGATATTGCAGAATGTCACGGTACGTGATGAGACCGCGAGTATTATGTGACATTTTTCATTGGGACGCATTAGTCTTGCTTTTCTCCTTAAAGTTATTACTTAGGAATTGTCTAAGTTTTTGATTTTTTTATTTATAATTTTACTTAGAAAATAAAGTGTAACAGTAGTGCAATATTGGGGATTCTGCATCACTTGCCCTCGCTGCGCTTGAGCTGCATGATGCAGAATCCCCAATACTGCCAGCTCAAAAACCAGATTTATCCTCTGCTTCAGTTACGTTATCGTAAAAAAAGGAAAAAGTAGCAAAACCCTCGTCACCGTGGTGTGCTTTATAGTTCGAGATATTGTAAAAACACACCACGGCAACCACCGAGTATGTTTTTATAATTGTTGTTTAATTGTTATAGAGACTTCTTCTGTGCTATATGTCATTGAAGGTTTTCAGATTGCCCAAATTCTAAATTGCCAAAAAATTGACTACATCAGACATGATCAACTCCATAGGATTTGGGCGAATCCGTATAGTGAATCTCATATCCAACTGCCACTTGACAAGCAATGTTATTTTTCTTATATACTAATAATCAATAAAAACAGTGATAGCGCGATTTAGGAATTTTGCGAATATCTCATTAAACGTAATAAATTGAATCATTTTTTTTTTTATTATAAATGCATCGCTTCAATATATTTCTATTGTTGAATAAATAAACTGCATAATATTTAAATAAGACGGGTTAATCATTAATAATTGAAATGTTTTCGTCAAATATCATTTAACGCCACCTAATGTATGCACTTAGTTCTAAGAATCATCATATTGCATGAAACATAGTAAGTATGTGAGAAAAATATGTAGATGGCACCACAAAATGTATCTATGCTTTCTAAAAAATTCTGATTTTAATTATTAAAATAAGCAATTATTTAAGATTTGACTAAATAAAGTAAGATCTCATTCAGCTTAAAAAAAAAATAAACCTACATTTAAAAAAAAATACACCGGTGCGCATGATAGTTGCAAGTATCGAATCCAAAACCTAGCGATCGGGAATTATCAAGTAGGCAACTACTACCTCTATACTGCAACTCACATACTGTTTGTAATAGACTTTTTTTATTTAACTTTCTGACTATGTATAATGCATAGACATATTTTTTAAGATAATATGAATGTCTGACGTTTTCTGCTTTTTTTTTTTTTACAATAAAAGTGTAAACTTTTAAAGATAATTATTATATCAAGTCCAAACATCTGTTACATTATTTTATTATCAGGCAGGGTCAGGATTCGAACCTGGACTGCCATGGTGCTAGCGCAAACAGAATCCGTAATTTCGCAGTATAAGATAGTTTGTTGGGCTGGCATAATTATCGGCGAGCGCAACAAAGTGCATTATTGCAATATTATGACGTTCTGTAAGCGCATGTACCAATATTGAATAAAAAAGATTTTTATTTTAGTTTTATTTAGCGTTCCTGCCCGCTAAGAATGAAAGAAAATGCATTTATTTCACACTACAAATTATGAAATAGAATAAAAGTGACAAACTTAAAACCAGATCGAAAGAGATCCTAGGTTCGACTCCTGCAACGAACAGTAATTCTACGCGGTTTCTTCGCTTTTATTTTATTAAGTTTGTATAGATGCAATCTGTTACCTATTATATTACATCAAAAATAGTTTTTCATTTGTAAGTATGTAATTTAGTATGTTCGTCTTGTATGAATTCCTGAACTGAGCATTTGATTGAGCTGAAACTTGATACGGGTTGTTATGAAAGTGTACGAGCAGGTTGGAAGGAAATATTAAGTAGTATTAAATACATTAACTTTATTACTTCACGTTTATACGATCCGAAAATACACATTGTAGGCCCATTAGCTCGCTGCACTAGGATCATTGGTATTCACCAGGCATCAAAACCAAGACCTTAAATCAAAGCGGTTTATTTAAACCAATGTGCTGCTGGCGATTCTTCTTAAAAGTCAGTACCTACACGCCACTTCCTTTTTAGATTTTCGTATCGAATTGGAGCCGTCGAGCAAATTCAGCGTAAACACTAGGTAAACATCGACCAAAATCGGCTCCTAAACAAGTGATCGCACTAAAGCTTATATTGTAAAATTACAGTACACGAAACTGAGCCATATGTATTTGTATGATATGGACTAGAATGGTAAGTAAGTTATAATATTGCTTTTGTAATTATTGCTAATAAATTTTATCAAAAGAAGTGTGAATGCTGCCCTATGATATCGATCTTTACAAATTATTTTCTTCATGATCATTGCTTTTTTTCTGTTCCTAGTAGATGCCTGTGTCGACTGTCTATTAAAATTTTAAAAAAATTAGTGACTTAAAGTATGTATGTATCATAAGTGTTTGGTTTTAGCTATTTGAAATGCCTCATTAGTGTGTAAACGCAATAACTATATTTTGTTCAATAATTTTCAGGTCTTCCAATCCTTTTGTATCGGACTGTGAGGAGTTAGAGCAGCCACCGGTTGCTCCAAAGAAAAAGGCTGCCATTACCACGAAAAAAGCCACAAAAGCAAAGGCGAAGAAAATCGTTCCTTCTACGAGCAGCGCCCCAGTGCTCGAGAGCCCACTGCTGGATGCTGCTGATTCCGAGTCGGACGAAGAGCTGTCCTGTGCGCAGGCCAACAAGAAAAGAAGGAAAATTTCACAATTCCCTGATTCTGAGGTCAGTTTATTCGGTGTTCTTTATTGATTAGATTATCTAGTTTCAATAACAAAAATTCTAAATGAAATCTAATTTAGGCTTCATAAGTTGTGATTGTTAGAAATAATTATTTTATTTTTTTGTACTAGCCTTTTATGATAGTCTTTAAATATGTGTATGGTTTTAAAGCTTGGTAATATTCATCGATTAAAAATTAGCAAATACCTGTCATAATATGGTTAAAACTAGTAATGTATATTTATACTTTTAAGGAAATATAGGCAAACAGATATTAAAGAAGTCGCAAAGAAAGATCGTAAACTATCTGTTGTTTATTATTATTAAGGTAAAATGTACTTACTGATAATTTCATGAATTGCCTGCAAATATCATACTTAGGCTGATTTACCTACTTTTAATTGAGTTTCTATAAAATTTCAACTTTTTTATATTAAATGAATGAATTATTAAAATTCGTATTTCATGAATTTAAGAGCTCTTTATGTGATTTGTTTTACTTAAACATCGAGTCCCGATAGTCGAGACTTGGCACTATTAAATTTTATTTGAGGTAAGTAAAGAAGACTTTTTTATATTTTTTTAATGTTAGTATTTTATATTTACAGGATGAACAGGAGCCAGTGAGGGTTTCGGCTTTAAAAAACTTTTTTATAAGACGTACTGGTAGCGGCAACTCGTATCAGACGGACCCTGCTCCTAAACCCGTGTGCTTTCATCTTCGACCTCATCGTCACTTACCATCAGGTGAGATTGAGGTCAAACGCGGGTTTAGTCACTTATAAAAAAAAAAAAAAAAAAAACGTACTGGTAGCGGCAACTCGTATCAGACGGACCCTGCTCGCCGGGGCGATTTTTACATAGAATGCAGAGTGTTCAATACCAAGGACATTGAGCATCGGCACATGAACGAGTTTGAGAAGAGCAAGCATGCCCTGGTGCAGTTTAAAACGGCGGTAAATTTGGACAGCCCCGTATGGCGATCGGTAGCTAAATTAGTAACCGATACTAAGGCTACGTTTAAAGGCATTCGTCCAGTAGTATACCCATCTAACATTTGCTAATTTGTTTTTTATTTTTTCAATGGGTATGTTTCATGAGTTGGTATATTATTGGAAATGTCTTCAAACTGTTAATACTTTATTTTCTTTCAAGTTTTTTAATTTTTTATATGGTAGTAGGTTAGGTAGTAGTATATAGTTAGGTAATAGGTAGTAATATTATTGAACTTATATTTCATATATTTTATCATAATTCACTAATTTGCCTAATTATTGTGACTTGATCATTTTTTTATTACCTAAATACTTCGTATATGGTTTTATGATTAAAATACGCGCTATTTTTAACATTTTTCACTTGGAATTATAACTTTTTGTAGTTGAAAAAGTCAAAATGGATTTTTGTAATAACTGTCAGGTCAAAGTCTATCGATTATCTTCTCATAGGAAAAGTAGCGCGCATAAACTAAACTGCTTAGTACAAACTGAATTTAGCAAAGTTCAAATAATAGCTTCTGCTTTTAAAAATCGAATAATTAGTTACAGAATCAATCCTACTACGAACTATATTTTTCCTGAACAATTTTTATCAGAAGCTTCTCCAATAGTATGTGATATTATTCAAAAGTTGATAAAGAAACATAAGTCAGTAAAAGTGAATTTAGAACTTTTTATTAGATTCAAACTTCCAAAAAATGATGCTTTATCTTTGAAATCTTTTAACACAAAATATTCTATGGTATTCCAAAACACAGATCTATCAAAGTTGTATTATAAACATTCAAATGTTCTTTCATGTAAATGTTCAGAATTCGAACAGTCGGAATCTGGGCAGACTATTGAGTCTATAAGTCACTTAGAGATAAATATTGCTAAATTCAATCCGCTAAAAGCAGGTTCGTATCTTCCTCTCCCAAAAAAAATTCAAAATACCAAATCTTGTCTTAATATTTATAATACTGATGAGTTTTGTTTTCTTTGGTGTATTGTTGCGCATATGTTTCCTGCCAAACAAAATCCAAATAGAGTTTCATCGTATCCTCATTATTCAGAAATATTAAATATTTCAAACATATCATTTCCCCCCAACTTTAATAATATTAAATGTTTTGAAAAAAAAAATGACAACATAAGTGTTAATGTATATGGTTTGGATGAAAAAAATAATGTTACAGGTCCCTTATACAAAACACTCAAACGGAAACAAGAGCACGTTAATTTGTTATTTTTGAGTAGAAATGGTCACAATCACTTTTGTTTGATCAAAAACATTGAAAAACTTTTGAGAAATCAGCTAACTAGACATAAATCTAAAATCCATTTATGTGATGAGTGTTTTATGTATTTCAGTTCAGAACAAAAATTATCGAACCATAGTTGTGCTAGGATCCAAACAGTTCTTCCCGAGGAAGGATGTAAACTCTCTCTTTCTCACTACGAAAGAACTCAGCGTATACCAATAGTAATCTATGGTGACTTTGAAAGTCTACTGCGGGAGTACTCTGATAAGAACAAGTCAACGCATGTAGAAAATGTGCAAATTCATGAAGCTACTTGTTTTGGTTATTACGTCTGTTGTAAATCTAACCCTGAGTTAAATGAATATGTAGCTTATCGCGGTCCAAACTGTTCTCAAAAATTTGTTGAATCGATATCCAAAGACATTCAAAGGTTGTATGAAATATTGTCTATATATAGAGATATGTTGCCATTAACAGACGAAGAACAATTAGTTGTTAACAATGCAACCTGTTGTCATATTTGCAAGAAATCTTTCGCTCTTAACGATCAGGTTGTTTTAGATCATGATCATTTTACCGGAAAATTCAAAGGACCTGCACATAAAAGTTGTAATTTGAATTGCAAAGCAGCCAACTTTATTCCCATAATATTTCATAATCTTTCTGGATATGATTCTCATTTGTTTATAAACGAACTTTCAAAGATTTGCGGGCGAATAAATCTGTTGGCAAAAAATAAGGAAAAATATATATCCTTCACTAAATTTATTCCAATTGATACGCAAAAAATAGCTCAGTTAAAATTTATCGACTCTTTCAATTTTTTAAGTTCTAGTTTGGAAAACTTAGTACGAACGCTCGATTCTAATGACTTTGAAAATCTAAGATACTTTTATGCTGATCAAAAATCATTTGATTTGGCTCGAAGAAAAGGCACATATTTTTATGATTATGTGAACACTTGGGAAAGATATGAAGAAACTCAATTACCAGATATAAAGTGTTTTTTCAATAAACTATCTGGCGAGTCAATTTCTAATGATGATTATACTCATGCCGTAAATGTATGGGAGACATTTAGGTTTAAAAACTTAGGCGAGTATACTGATTTCTACTTGAAATGCGATGTTTTATTGCTTGCTGATGTGTTTTTGCTGAATTTAGGTGCATGAGTTTAAACTTTTACAGTTTAGACCCCTGTTTTTTTGTGTCATCAGCATCTTTAAGCTGGGATGCAATGTTATTGTATACAGGCGTAGAAATGGACTTAATTTCAAATGTGGAAGTTTACCAAATGCTAGAGCAAGGCATACGCGGAGGGCTTGCTCAGTGTTCTTTGCGGCATGCCAAAGCAAATAACAAATATCTGCCAGATTATGATCCTACATCTCCCTCAACATTTTTAGCATATTTAGATTGTGTGAATTTATATGGCTACGCTATGATGTCAAAATTACCTATTGGAAATTTCAATTTTTTAGATGATCATGAAACACATAATTTCAATGTTCAGTCTGTTCCGTCTGATGGTGAAAAAAGCTATATTCTTGAAGTTGATTTATATTATCCACCAGAAATTCATGATAATCATTCTGATTTGCCTTTTGCCGCGGAAAAGTTAAAAGTGCCAATACCATCAGGTACAAATAAAAAATTAGTAGCAAATTTGTATGACAAACATAAATATATTATACATCTTGTTCATTTACAAGAATGTTTAAGAAATGGTTTAGAGCTGCTTAAAATTTATAAAGTTCTTTGTTTTGACCAGACAGCCTTTTTAGCGCCATATATTAATTTGAATACTACTCTAAGACAGCAAGCCAAATCTGTATTTGAAAAAGATTTTTTCAAAAAACAAATTAACTCTATTTTTGGAAAAACTATAGAAAACCGAAGAAATCAAGTTGATGTGAAACTTGCTAATATTTGGACTGATCGTTTTAACAAAACAAATAAATTTTGCGGCGCTGAAAAGTACATTAGTGCACCTAATTTCAAAAATCTGTCAATTATTTCTGAAAGTTTGGTAGCAGTGCAACTAGATCCTACAAAAATTGTTCTGGATAGACCTATTTATATACGAATAGGTCTTTAATAAAAAAAGCTAAAGGTGTAAAAAAAAGTATTGTTAATAGACTGGATATCAAAAAATTTAAGAATGCTCTTTTGTTCAATGAAAGTTTTAGAGATTCAATGTACATAATAAGATCTAAAAATCATAATTTATATACGCAAAAAGTTGATAAACTTGTTTTAAATGCAAAAGATGATAAAAGACAAATAGTGCCAGATAGCTTTTCTACATTACCTTGGGGTCATTACTCCACAATATTCTAATAATTCGCTAAGAAACATTCTGAGACTTTTTTATTTTTATTTTGTTGTTGTATACTGTTAATAACAATTATAATTTGCATATTTAAAAAATTTAGAGATAATGTTACTAATCAACTTATGTTTATCTAAGTACTAGGCTGTATTTTGATTGATGTGATTAAAAATAAATATTTTTATTTTACTATTTTTGTAAAATGATACTTTTAAGGTTTTTATTTGAAATAAATTGAATGACCCTAAATAGAAACAGAGTATTATTTTTATTTTATACATAAGTTATCTACACTCTTTTAAATAGTAGACAGTTAAATAAATATGTTACTTTTAAAACAAGTAAATTTTTACACATTTGATGAGTGATTTGAATTTAACTTAAATGCTTTATAATTATTAAATTATATCAATGTATAGAACATTGATATCATTCAAGTATTATATAGCACAGCGGCTATTGAAGTTCCAATTGGACTAACTACCTATCATAACTAATTTAAAAGAAAAAAAAATGCTCCTCATGTTCATTTGTAATATTTATTTACATATAATTAAATAACAATATAACACACTGTAAACTAAAACAAACAAAAAACACTATAACTAACACTGATTGCCAGAAATCTTTTTAGATATTTTTCTAACTAATGCCTCAGTCTCGTCTAACACTTCATCATATAAATCCGTCACCAAATATTGTGCATGCACCGACCGATCACCTTCATTTTTGTCCATAGGAACAATGTTAATTTTTATAAGATATCTTCCTTTACTTTTATTCTCATCCTTCTTAATAAAAGAAGATGTATATTTTTTCTTTTTGCTAGCCAAAAGTATAATTTTCTCCTTTTTGGTGGCGAGCCATTCCATACGTCTTTTCTCTACTTTATCCAGCCATCTATCGACATCTTGAGCATAACCACCAGCATTAAATTCGTTGATTTCAGGATAGTCCTGGCTTACGCTGTATGGATCAAATTCTTTCTGCGACATTTTCTGTAAAAACGAAAAATTAAGTAGCATGAGTATACAATAAATATTAAACTTATTACATAAGTACTAGTACGAATAAATTTATAAATAAATATTACACTCACCAATAATACTTTAAATAGTTTTTTTTTTTAATACAATCAAAAGCAATAACTGTCTTATTCGAAGTCAATCGTTGAAATGAATGGAAACGCTTTATTTCTTTCGCCAATAATACAAATTAATGATGACATAAAGAAAAATAAATGTTGTTAGGTATAAACTTACACACACTCCAAAAATATTAGGCACAAACATATACATTTTTAAATATGATACATAGCTCATATTTAAGAACGCATGATATATTATATCTTGTAAGATGAGACTACAAGCGTTCTTGTAGTGACAAGTCTAAAGTTAATCCAAAATAAAGTATATATGTCTATGTTAGGTAATAATTGAATTAATTGATAAGATGAAGCTGATCAAACAACCCCTATCACTAAACGTTAAAAATATAAATCTTGGCGAGACTCCTAAAAAAATTAGACATAGCGCTTTGTTGCCAAATACGATTCGTTGTATAATTTGCGGACCCTCAAATTGCGGTAAAACAAACGTTGTGATTAGTTTGTTATTACATGAAAATGGACTGAAATTTCAAAACCTGTACCTTTACTCAAAGACTAATTTTCAGCCAAAATATTGTTTTTTGCGAGAAGTATTAAGAAGAGTGCCTCAGATAAAATTCAATGAGTTCAATGACGATAAAGATGTCATATCTCCGAGTGAAGCTTTACCAAATTCTGTGTTTATATTTGATGACGTCGTATGTGAAAATCAAAAAAACATTCGTAATTATTTCTGTATGGGTAGACATAAACAAATTGATTGCTTTTACTTATCGCAAACCTACTCAAAAATCCCTAAACAGTTGTTACGTGATAATGCTAACTTTATTATAATATTTAAACAAGATGATGTGAACTTAAAGCATATCTATGAAGAACATATAAACTCTGATCTAACGTGGAATCAGTTCAAATATATTTGTAAAACTGTTTGGAGTAACCCTTATAACTTTCTTCTTATTAACAAAGAGTCATCATTAAATAATGGAAGGTACAGACAGAATTTTGATATATTTTTTAAATTTGAATGAAAATGCACTTACTTATAAATGAATTTTATACTTACAAAAATTATTAGTGTTATTCCTCTCCCAGTTGAACACAGTTGTGTTTGCATAAGATGGAGAAAAACGTTAAAATGGAATTGATTAAGTCTGTTGAATCCATTAAAAATAAAATAAAACAAATGAAAACTCAGGAACATACGATAAACTTGTCCCTTAATAAAATGCTAAAACCGGTGACTGATCCTCTTAAAACTCTAGTTGATTCAAATAGTTTTATAGAAAAAATAAAAAATAATGAAAATACAACTCTGACTACTTCTGAAGAAGTAGAATCGGATGAAAATAATGTTAGATCATCTACGAAGTTTGGTGATAATTACGAATCAAAATTTAACTCTGCTCAATCGTCGGAACAAAATTATAAAAGAGAGTTAACAGATAATGTGGAAATTTCATTAGAAGGTGATGACATGTATGGTATATATGATGGTGTTAATATTCCGTTCGGAATAAGAAGTGAACACAAAAAAATATTTATGGGTAATTCAATTGTATCATTTTCTACTATTGATGGTGTAAATAATGATGATATAATTTTGATAAAAATTGGTGATAAAGCTTATAATTTGACCCCTGGTCTGAAAGAGCTTCTACTACGAAAAAAACCTGATTTAAAGCTAATATCAAATAAAGATAAAATTGTCTATAAGGATATGTTATATTACACAAATGCGCATAAAAGAGATTTTAACCCTAAAGGTCAAATAAGAGGCGATAAAGGGATAAAATATCGTGAGATAATCAAGCCATTATTTTGTGAAACATTAAATGATAAAAGTGAGATTAAAATTGGAGGTAACTTGCCAAAACTAAAAAAATATAAAAAAAATGCTGATTTAGTATATTGGGACGATCCCAATGAATTGGTCGAGAGATTGAAGTTACTAGTAGCTTCAAGAGATGCTGGCAATACAAATCATGATAATGAAATTTTATCTATAATTGAGGAATTAAAAGAAGCTGATATAATTAAATAATAAATAGCGATATTGATAAGATTTTGATTTAGTATTACAGACTTATTCGTCAGGAGCATTGGCAAAGCCCGTTAGTGAATCAGCTTAAATAACATAATATTTACATTTTATGTAACACATGCAAGTCGAAGAGATTGTAAAATAATAAGAGT
This sequence comes from Stenoptilia bipunctidactyla, assembly GCA_944452665.1. Classification (NCBI taxonomy): domain Eukaryota; kingdom Metazoa; phylum Arthropoda; class Insecta; order Lepidoptera; family Pterophoridae; genus Stenoptilia; species Stenoptilia bipunctidactyla. The sequence goes on along the minus strand of OX101726.1, from coordinate 5,455,577 downwards.
TGCAAAATATCATCATGAGCAAAGCAGATGTGGTAAATGAAATTCATAAAAACGCAAGAGTGAACTTTCCTCGAAGACGTGTTATGATGAGAGACATAGATGATCTATGGCAAGCAGATTTAATTGATATGCAATCTGTTGCCACCCAAAATAAGAATTTTAGGTTTATTCTTGTCATTATCGATACATTTTCAAAATATGGCTGGGCCTTTCCTCTTAAAACCAAATCCATGGATAGTGTATGTGACACTTTTAAGATGTTGCTGGATAAAGGTCGAGTGCCTAAGAATCTACAAACTGATAATGGAACAGAATTTTATAATAATAAATTTAATAAACTCATGAAATGCTTGCACATTAACCATTATTCAACCTTTCAACAAAAAAAGCATCAATCGTTGAACGATTCATCAGAACATTGAAGTCTAAGTTGTACAAAGAGTTTAGTTTAAAAGGTAACTACAATTGGATAAATGAAACTCTTAATAACGTTATTTATAAATATAATCATACTCATCATCGAACAATTGATGAAATTCCAGCAAATGTGAATAATATTAATAAAAAACGAATATTAGAAAAATATGTAAAGTTAGAAAAAAAAGTTGTTTTAAAAAGTAAGTTTAAGGTGGGCGATTATGTGCGTATCAGTAAATACAAAGGAGCGTTTGAAAAGGGGTATACTCCCAACTGGTCGACAGAAATATTTAAAATTCGTAAAATACAGAATACAAGTCCTATAACCTATTTAATCGAAGACGCTATCAGAAGTCGGCCTATTTTAGGAGCATTTTATGTACAAGAGCTTCAAAAGACAAAATATCCTGATGTATATCTAGTTGAAAAAGTTCTTAGTCGGAGAGGAAATAAGGTTTTAGTAAAATGGTTAGGATTACCTTCTGCTGAAAATAGCTGGATTAATAAGTCTAATATATTATAACAATGAAAAACATTTTTACACTTTAAAACCATTGATGTATGTAGTTCGTTATATTTTATTAAGTGTTTAATCTATGATTGATCAGTCTTACGATGTGTATTGAAGAGAGCAGTCTTCTCAATTGGCTTATAAATCATTTACCATTTGAATTACATTTACCTGGATATAATTATTGTGGTCCCGGTACAAATCTGTTTAAAAGACTTAGACGCGGAGATAAAGGTGTGAATAAATTAGACGAATATTGTAAAGAACACGATATTGCCTATCATAAGTCAAAAAACTTGAGGGACCGGCATAAGGCGGATCTAGTTTTATTAAAAATGGCTAAAGAGCGGACCGTTGCCTCTGACGCAAGTGTAGGGGAAAAATTCGCAGCACATCTAGTAAACAAAGCTATGTTGACTAAAGTTAAAACTGGATCGGGCTTACAAAATCATAGCAGTGATAAAAAACGTTCAAAAAAAATAACGTCTGGCAATGGATTAAAAAATAAATTAAAAAATGTTATTACTAAAACAAAAAGACACATACGGAAATTGAAACCAAAAGGCAAGAAAATGGCAATTGAATTAGCTATGGCTGCTGCAAGAGAATTAGTTAATGATTCATCCATAGAACTCCCGCGAGTTATTCCTATACCAAAAACTGGCGGATTCCTACCATTGATCCCAATTTTTGCGGGACTATCGGCAGCAGGAGCTTTAGCAGGAGGTGCTGCTGGAATAGCTAAAACGATAAACGAATTTAAAATGGCAAAAAAGAATTTTGATGAATTGAAGCGACATAATGAAAAGATGGAGGCTATTCGCATCGGAAGGGGATTACATCTTAAACCTCATAAAAATGGGCTTGGAATTTTTGTATCGAAAGAAAAAAACTAAAATACCGGCTACCCAAGAGAGCCTTAACAAACATTGACATTCTGAAGTATGGTAATAATATTCCATATTTTCGAGGTGTCTTTATGAGAGATGAGCTCCCCAAAAAACCTTTCAAAATAGAGTGTGGAGTAATCAATTTAGATAATTCTGAAAATCCTGGTTCTCATTGGGTAGCCTATGTAAAATACAATGATTATGTAGAATACTTTGACAGTTACGGAAATCTTAAACCCCCTAAAGAATTTATAAAATACGTAGGTAATGAAGTTCGCTATAATTATGATAATGTACAACGCGATCACCCTTTCAATTGTGGGCATCTTTCTTTAAAGTTTTTAAATAATTTTTGGTGTGGTCAAGAAATAAAATAAACAGTATCGTTCAGAAGTGCTCAGTATGCGAGCATGTCTTTAACGGTTACCATCTCTGGAAATAAATCAGAACTGGAATCATACTTTCAACCACCTCTAAGTTTATCTGGTCATTACGAGTGCGGATTGCTATATTTTTCAGTATTAAATTCAACACCGGAAGGATATATTACGAACAATATTTTGCCTGTGATTAGAATTGAATGTGATCTAGTTCATGGTTCATACTCAAACGGATTACCAACCCATATAATACATGAATTCATATCTAATACTAAAGCAGCTCATCAGTACATAGAAATACCGAAAAACGTTATTTACTTTCCAGTAAACAAAAATATAATATCCTCTATATCTATTAAGATTGTTGATCAATTTGGTTATTGCATTAACTTCAAAGAGGCACATATTCAACTACAACTTCATTTAAAAAAACGATATGATATTATATTATAAAAACCCTGCAGTTAATATTAAGCACTCTATTTCTTCTACAGCCACTAAAGTGCAAAGACGTAAGAAAAAAGTTAAGAAATTGACTAGAACAAATAAAGATTTCCTTAAAGCCTTAGGTTTTAAAGTATGAATATGCTGCAGATTACTGAATCACCACAGTTCGATACTTCTATTGAAAGTTATGAAGTCCATTCTTACAATCCCTACAACAACAGCTTCAGAGAAAATGATGAAATCAGAATTCCAATACACCAGCAAGACATATACGTGCTACCATCGGCCAGTTCAATTTACATCGAAGGTCAAGCAAAAGTCTTTGGTAAAGATGGGAATCCGTTAAAAAAATCTATAACGTTTAGTAATAACCCTATTATGTTCTTGTTTCAAGATATCAGATACGAAATAAACGGTATTGAAATAGATCGTATTAAAAATTCTGGAATAACATCAACAATAAAGTCATACGTATCAATGAATGAAGGAGAAAATAAAGTTGCTGCGTTATGGGGCTGGAATATGGACGGATTTCAAAGTGATGGTCGTTTTAGTGCTATCATACCTCTTAATAAGATTTTAGGGTTTGCAGAGGATTACAATAAAATTGTGATAAATTGTAAACATGAGCTTATACTAAACAGAAGTAACTCTAACTTAAACAGCATCATATTGACTGATGATGTTGCTCATTTTCAAATAGATGTGCAAAGAATACAATGGCGTGTACCACACATAAAAGTGTCTGACCGTGAACGACTGACACTTCTAAAACATTTAGAAAGAGATAAACCTATTCAGATTGCGTTTAGAAATTGGGATTTATACGAGTATCCATTACTTCCTAAAACTACTAAGCATTCTTGGTCAGTTAAGACTGCATCTCAGTTAGAAAAACCACGATATGTCATTTTTTGCTTACAAACTAATAGAAAAAATAATAAAACGAAAGATAGTTCGTTGTTTGATCATTGCGGAGTAACAAATATAACGCTATTTTTAAATTCACAGTATTATCCGTACGAGCCTCTAGGCTTAAAATTTACTGAGAGCAAATATAATTTAATATACGAGATGTATGTAAAATTTCGTCAGACGTACTACAACTGTCCTGCGGACCCGTTGCTTGATATAATCAATTTTAAGGAAAAGGCTCCTCTTTTTATCATAGACTGTTCAAGACAAAACGATAGTTTAAAAACTGGTCCCGTAGATGTACGGCTGGAAATTGAATGCTCTTCGCCGATACCAGATAATACAACTGGATATTGTTTAATAATTAACGATCGGCTTGTGGAATATAAACCTTTGAGTAACATAGTGCGAAAATTGTCATGACTGCTATCGTAGATGTTCAAGGTTTTAAAACAGAAGCAAATGAATTCATAGTAAAAGAAATTGCAATATTGTGTGATGATAAAATACAGGTGTTTTTGATTAAACCGCCTTTTCCATATCATAAATTAACAAAACAAGAACGGAGGCAAGTAAATTGGATTCAACGTAATAGAAAGATATATTGGAGTGAAGGACTTGTATTCTATTCAGATTATCGGAAATTAATCAAAGATATTGTAAAAGATAAATATATCTACGTCAAAGGTTTAGAAAAAGTGTCTTGGTTAAAATGTATTTTAGAAAATAATAATATATATAATTTAGAAGACGAAGGCTGTCCTAGTTTGTTAAGTCTTTATGATCAATATTTACATTCTCAAGCTGTATATAGTTGTATTTATCATGAAAAAATATGTGCTTTAAGAAATGTCCTATGTTTAAAAAAGTGGTGTTTAGAAAATAAATGTTTAAAATAAAAAATATATACGTTTTATTCCTGAACATACCTGTCATAATAGTTCACCTCCCCCCTAAACGTCCTAGAACGTCAGCTATTACATTTCTATATAAATTGTTGACAATGAAATGCGACTTCATTATATTTTCATTAATATTGGTTTGAAGTATTGCATGGTGAAAATGTTAAAAGAAAACTACATTCCTCGATATGATATGTACAATACACATGAAATGCGCAAACATTCATTTAAATATTATTGGGCAAGTGACACTCAGAAAAGGCTGGTGATGGAAATGGTTGATGCTGGATTATTTTATGGCGGTAATGGAATTAATGATAAAACTGTATGTTTCTCATGTGGAGGCGTTATTGAAGGATGGGAGATGTACGACGATCCTTGGAGGCAACATGCTATAAACTTTCCTGATTGTTTGTATTTGAACGCTGTGAAAGGAAGATATTATATCGATAAGTGTCTGAACCAATAGTATCAATAATGTGTCTGTCTCATATTAGTAGTGTTATTGGGGCACTCTCCATTTGTGAACCGAGGTCCTACAACTATTTAAATAAGGCAACTGAAGTTGACAGTGTAGGATACATCTGGTTTTGAGCGGGCAGTATTGGGGATTCTGCATCATGCAGCTCGAGCGCAGCGAGGGCAAGTGATGCAGAATCCCCAATATTGCACTACTTGTAACAGATTTGAAAATTTCAAGTAAATTCATAATTAAATTCATTCAATTAGTTAAATATTCTGGTATTTTCATAATAAGTTTATTTTCTTTGAATTTCCAGAATTGCGTTTAATTTTCTATAAGGTTCATGAGGGCAATATCAATTAAGTACAATTAATTAAAATTTATATTTACTCCAAATCAAATTTGATAAATGTAAAATAACTATATTTAAAAATGTTCCTTCGTATTTGCTATATTAAAATGAGTTTGGCTGTATTAAAGATTTACCATAAATATAACTGTATCCTCTCAAATATTTTTAACAACACAAATTAATCAGCGCTCCTCCTTTGTATTATTATAAAATGTTTTTTTATTATTATTATTATTCATAATGATATCAATAATATCAACAAAAAGGTGAGTCTTAAAAGGGGTATAATGTTTTGCCCGAAGCCTAAAGCCGAAGCTTAAAACCGAAGCCTATCTAAATAAACACAACACCTTCCGCTCCTTACAAACAAGAAGACCATTAACGAACCAAATTATAGTAAAAGAAGGAAAGTAAATATTTTTAATGATTGTTTATAATTTGACCCGCAAGCTGACTGGGGCGGATCATTATAACAAACTCGGTCCGACCGCAACTTTTAATGGCGGTCCAGTTTTCAAATACTCCGTCAAATCTTTACTAAGTTGACTTATGGATAATTATATACTAGGGTGAATCAAAAAGTTCTTAGAAACTTATATGTATTTAACCTTTTTGGAGGCAGTTCGTTTTTTTTTTTTAAATTTGACAATTTATATTACATATTATTTATCCACACTTTCAATTGTTTTCGACAGATCGTTTGCAAAATATTAATTTTATTGTTGAGTGTTCTGATAAAAAACGAAACTATGGAGAAAAACGAGTTACGCGCGGTAATAAAGTATCTGTTCCTGAAAAAAATGTCAACAAAAGAGATTTTTTCGGACATTCAAGAGACATTAGGGAATGATGCTTTACCCTATTCCACTGTGGCTTATTGGGTTGCTGAGTTTAACAGAGGTAGATCGAGCTGTAAAGATGACCCGCGTTCTGGACGACCTTCAACCTCCATCACCGAAGAAAATGCCAAAATAGTGGAAAAATTGGTTTTAGACGACAGAAGAATTACAATAAAATATTTAGCTAAGATCCTTACGATATCGTTTGGTAGCATTCAGTCGACGTTCGACGTTTGGAAATTTCTAAGCGTAATCTCGAAATGTTCCAACGTGATTCAGATCAATTTTGCCATCGTGTTGTAACCATGGATGAAACATGGGTCCACCATTTCGACCCGGAAACGAAAAGACAAAGCATGTCTTGGAAACGACCATCCTCACCACCCGTGAAGAAATTTCGAGTTTCTCCTTCCGCTGGCAAAGTTATGGCCTCGCTATTCTGGGATAGTGAAGGAATCCTTTTTATTGATTACTTGCCAAAAGGACAAACGATAACTGGATCCTATTATGCAAACTTAATCTCGAAATTACGTGAAGCGATTAAAGAAAAACGTCGTGGGAAACTGTCATTGGGCGTGTTGTTTCTCCAGGATAACGCTCCACCTCATCGTTCGGAATTTGCGTTCACCGCAATCCGCAGTGCTGGCTTCGAAGTCCTTGATCACCCACCATATTCTCCTGACTTAGCCCCGAGTGATTTTCACTTATTTCCAAATTTAAAGGAGCATATTCGAGTAAATTTGACGATGATGACGCGGTTATGACTGCTGTAGAGGAGTTTTTTAATAGTCAAGAAAATGATTTTTTTACGGAAGGAATAAGAAAGTTGGAGATGTGGTATTCTAAGTGTATTAGATTAGAAGGAGATTACGTAGAGAAATAAAATATTTTTGTTTAAATTTTTTTTTGCTTCCATGCTGGACTGGGAGCGAAAGAAAAACGTAGAATGTGCCAGCTGCTTCTCTTCCCGGGCATACTGTAAAAGTCAGTTAAGGGACAGAGGTTTTAAAGGCGTTTTTGTGGGCGATAGACTGACCCCCTGTCACTACAATAGTCTCTTTCCATCTTTATAATACCTCCAAATTTGTCAAGCGTGACATCAGATGGTCTTGTAACCTCTGGTGTTCTGCCTACCCCATAAGAGATACAGGCGTGACGTTATGTATGTATGTATGTATGTAATTTTTTTTTTTGTATTTATTCTAAGAACTTTTTGATTCGCCCTCGTATATTTATTTTGCCGGCTGGTGTAGCAGTTAAAATATTGCCTTGTATGCCAGAGGACCTAGGTTCTAATAACGGTTGTGGTTTTTTTTTTGTCATTTGTGTGATGAACGTGTATTAAACCGTCACGTCACGGATGTTTGTTTTTTTACATAGGCTTTATTACATTCCACATTTGTGGGACAAGGTGATTAAAGTTACATGTGGTTTTTCAGAAATATCTGACTTAATGAATTTAAATTAACGAACATAGATATTAAACAAAAGTATAATTAGGGAAATGAACCTAGAAATAACCATGAACTGTTAGCTTATAGCTATGTTTTTATTTATTTATTTGTTCACCAATATCCAAGTCGAGCATGTTACGGACCCTAAAGGCCCTTCAGCTTGTCAACCTCAGTGACTTCGGTATTTCAGTTCCCGTGAGAATATTAATTAGTGATTCACCGATTGATTTGCTGACTTTACTTTTTCATTGGAAGTGTCGCAACCCTATGTAACCGCGAGTGAATTATAATTTGTGATTTTAAATCATTAATTAATAAGACAGCTCTGCGTGAGGTCAATCGTGGACCCAGAGCTTTAGGTTTAATTAGGCTAAGTTTTATTTTGTAGAATCAGAAATATACCTAGTAATAACTTAACTTACTTTCTTGTCTTTTTTAAAACTCTCTACACCGGCTGACACACATAACTAGCACGATTTAAACCATAAAACAATTCTATTCAAAATTTTAAACAAATCAATTTAACCAAATAACATTGGTTTTTATGAAAGCTGAAATTTTTCGTCAGTTTTATTTCGTGTTATCAAATAAAGTATTCCCTTCCAATGTCCAGGCGTTCACATTTATTACTGTTACCGTCACAGGACCTTTCTGCATCGGTCAAACTAAAAGAAATGTGTCGACCTGCGTCAAAGAATATATTGCTGACATTAAAAATCGACGAACCGCTAAATTTGCATTTACAAAGCCCAACTTCTATTCGTTATTTGAGTCCATGGTTCCTCAAAAGGAGAAATATTTTATTTTCAGGCTTATCAAAGGAGCGTCTCAAATAAAATAATGGAGATTTTCTTTAATAGGTAAGTTATGGTAAAAAACTTACAACCATTTGATTTGACACCATTTTACACAAAATGGTGGATTACAAGTCCAAAATAATAATTCACTGGGATTTTTAATACAGGACAAAGAGTTTTTTTGTTCGTATTCAGGTACAATGATATTTTTTATCTTTGGATAAATCCACGTTTGGCCTCAAACGGATCTGTTGCTAAGTGACGATGATGTCGTATATGATAAAAAACTTCATGAAAAGTTTTTGCGCCGAATTACGGCGGTTGCTACATGACGTCAGACTTTACACAAAGGGGTAGACAGGGTGTACCCTAAATAGGTCCTACCAATAACGACCACTTTGGCGATGGGGTAAACCTGTCTGCCCCAGACACCAGAGGTTGCGGGTTCGATTCCCGCACGGAACAGGAAAAAATGTTGTGTTTCTGGGTGTTAATCTAATTATGTATTTATATTCTAGTTCGCTACATGGTATCCCATAACACCAAATATGCGATTTATTTGAAATACTTCTATACTTATATTCAAAATGCAAATACTAAATGCAAAATACCTCTTTTAGTAAAAAGCATTTTGTATTTTATTTGAAATACCTTTCGAGATGTATTTGGTATTTTTAATAGTCATTTCAAAATTCAAAATACTTTGTGATTACGCTTAGCAAACATTGCCAGTCAAACAAAATGAAATGAGCTCTGATGCTTGTTTTACCGAATTTGACTGATAGAGGCGCCCCAGACGGATTTTCTTGCTCTTCTTATAAAGTCCATAGGGAGTTGAATACCTATGTTATTGCAACATCTACATCTTCGAGAACCGAATAGGTAAGCGTAGGGAAGTGCTATGAAAACGAATAGTATGTTGTTCATAATATGACCGACTCTGTGTGAGATCAAGTGAACTTTTAAAAAAGCTTTTCACGTTAATTATCTCTCGTCACATAAATCATTTCAGTCGGGGGATTTTAAATTATTTTATTCTTTTCAATTACTTTTTAACCGTCGCGTCGTGGGTTTTTCAAAATTTTTATTTTGTTTTTTTTTAAAGTAATTTTACTAGATCGAAAAGCTGATTTTAAGGTGCAAAAAATAAATACAACTAGAGAATGTGAGAGATATACAAAAAGCTGTGAAAAAATCGATACAATTTATTTAATATTTCCGAAGCACTCTGCCTATCTGTAAAAGTTTCGTGTGTCTAAACCAATTTTCGAAACACTTTTTTAAGTCCCACTCAACAGCCTACTCGAACGCTGATAGCGCATCTTCCAGATATGAAAAGTATGCGTCTTTGAGTTCATTTTAGTGACTACACAGAGTTTTTTATATTGATGGTGAAAAATAGTCTCTCTCCATCATTATAAAAACATGTCCGTAAGGATTGAGGAGCCACATCAGGTTTTTACCTCCCAATTTAGTCAAACATGAAATCAGATGGTTTTATACAGACCTATTTCATAACCCTAAAAGCGCTTTCAAAAGGAAAGTAAGTGAAGCCTTAAGCAACTAATCTCTTTCCACAATACACACTCACACTCACTTCACACCATACACTCAACACTTAGTTTTTTACATTGCTGTGAATTTGAATTTGAATTAATTGCTTGATTTTTTCTTTTTAATTTTGATAAATATCTGTTTTTTGTAAGTTTTGACATTTAAGGTTTTTTGTATACTGAAATTCTTTTTATATTAATAATGACTACCTCTTTTAAAATTTCATTTTTCTTTTTATACAAGGTGTTCCTGTTGATTTCCCATAACTCTAGGGTATTAATGGGACCATTTAACAGGATCAAATAACATGTGAATAATTTTTCTATTTTTTTTTTGTTTTTATTTTTCGAATGTTTTGAGTTAATTGAATTATTTTACAAATTCAATTAACTCAAAACATCTTATGTAAAACACCATTAATACGAAGTATGACAACGTGGCATTTTCTATCCCTTTTTTAAAGGTACAGTTCGCAACGGTTTGCTTTGTACATTGTATGCAACGTTCCTCAACGTTTAAAATGTTTTTGTTGTTTATTGTATGCCTTCAGTAACACGCGTCTATTGAATTAATGCTAAAGAGATTTTACAAGGGTGATAATTTATGAACTCATTATATTAAGATTGATGATATGTTCGAAATTATGCACTTTTGAACCACATATTCTTTGGCAGAAAGTATTGTTTTTTAGTAAGGAACAAAACCTTAAAGTTATGGGAAATCAACAGGAACACCTTGTATACCAGGATAACCTTTGCTCAAACAACTGCTGATTCACGTCACATATAAATTTTATATTCAATCACTTTATTTTTAAACTGCTTTAATAGTTTCTGCACCAACAGCCATCAAATCATTTCTTTCTTCAAAGTTTATCGACCCCGCTTTAATTTCTTTAAGCAACGATATGCCTACAGAATAAACCCTTTTATCTAAAAATGTTATCAAAGTAAAACGTAGAGATTCGTTTTGTATTAAGCGAAATCCGAAATCGTACAAAATTTTCACTCGAAAATCTATGATAAAATAAGCAGCAATATAAGTATTAACAGGTATTAATTAAAGTTTAAAATGCCAAATTCGGAACGTTAAGTTGGAGTTCTTAAAATGAGCGCGCTTTCGAAGGAAATAATTGGCCATTGTCTTACACAGGAAACTTTTCTTGGTAAACTTTTTGCTTGTCCTGTTACCTCTGCTCCATGAACCATGTCTATAAATCCATACTCTGTACTTCACTAGTATTGAAAGTATTCAATACATAAAACCATACAAACTCAAAAATGAGACAGTGCCTTTATATTTTTGAAATATCTGAATATGGCGATCTTTAAACAAGCGATTCCATGGCACATAGAGTCTTTGGCATTTCTTCTATTATAGAAGAAGCTTTTCCGTTAAGTTACTTACAAATAAACTCTATGGTCCTAAAATTTTATTGTTATGTTATGGGGAACACAAAGTTTGCTAGTTTAACAAAAATCTTGCAGGCTCGGCTGGATATAAAACCTCTTACTTGAGTCAATAACTAAATAAGTTATGGTGTGAGTTAGATATACAGATGGCGATAAGTGTTTTTGTATAAATAAGTAACCATACTCTATTTTCTCAATTAAAGTTAAGCAGTTTCTATGGGAATGGACAGGAAGCGAGTCCTGCCGAACTGTTTCGCCTCAGCATAGACAGAAATACCTTTTCCAAATTGACAACCAACGTAGCTAGTTAGAGAGGCACTATAAGAGGAAGAAGTTTCTATCAGGCTGACGAACGCCTGTTTTCTGAAAAATACTAAAACGTTGACCTGAACTCAAGCTTAGACCAGTTTTTCCGGACCAGTATAGTCCTGGTACTCTTACATCGAGTGTATAGAATTCTTTTGGATGGACGCTTACCACCATAGTCTTCATGTTCACTTTCCAGGTGTCATGTCATAACTAAAACACTGTCAAGTCTTCACAAAAAAACTGTCAAAAATCGATACTTAAGTGGGTTTCATGTCTGAGTTGGCTTTCAGAATACGCGCCTCAAATAATATCACAAATAAGTAGTTGAAATTGATTTTCTGTCAAATTATTTTAAAAGTTTATGATGAAATTGTATGATGATTATTGACTACTTCATAGGGTAGATCATTTATATAGACTAAAAACAAGAATGGGCCCAGAATTGAACCTTGAGGCACTCCCATTCTCACGACCGACCCAGCCGACCTTCTGCGGTTAACCTCAACCTTCTGAATTCTATCACTTAGATGTGAATTCAAAAGTTTGATGTCGTAGTGATGGAGTTTCCTGATGAGAATGTCATGCTGAACCAGTTCTTTCTAATTCGTGTTCCGGCAATATTTTATGAAGAGTCAGTTCTTTCCTAGGTCCGTTTACTTTCATATCACACCTCAACTTACCATTAGATGGGATTGAGTTCAAACGCGGGCTAAGTCTTTAATAAAAAATTAAAAATGCGTCAAATCGATGTCAAATCTCCAAAGATAACTGTCAAAAATCTATATTTAAACAGGTTTCAAATCTAAGTTAGCTTTCACAATCCAAGCGTCAAAGTTTCAATGACCAACTATGCTCAGTGATTAGAAAGCTGGCTTCATTACCATGAAATACAGATTTAGAATCCCGATCAGCGGTTTACAGCTCTGATGAGTTTCCAACTTATTTACATTCTAACTGCCTGCCACGACGCCAAAGGAAGCATACACTAACAAATAAGTAGTTGAAAAGTAATTTCTTTTCGAAACTTCACGTGGAATGGCTTTGAATGTTAACAGTTTAATAACAGGATTAAAAAATGAGGTTTCGAATTCATCATGTATGCTTGCGAATTTATTAAAAACTACTGAACACATCTTTATGCGATTTAATATACTTATTGAGGCAAAATTTTGGCACATATATCGTTTTCCGAAAACAGGGTTTCAAAGGTTATATACAGATTTGTAACAAACACTAAGAACAATAAACAATAATTGAAGTCGATTTTAAATACTATTCAAAGAGACCAAGATTTGATCTACTTTTCACCTTTGGCGATGGGGTAAACCTGTCTGCCTCAGACGCCAGTTGTTGCGGGTTCGATTCCCGCACGGAACAAGAAAAAAAAATGTTCCGTGTCTGGGTGTTTATCTATTTATGTATTTATATTCTAGGTTCCCCCTAGTTCGCTACATGGTATCCCATAACACAAGCGATGCTTACTTTGGGGCCATGTAGTTGGTGTGATTGTCTGGGGATTTTATTTATTTAATTAGAACTAGAGATACTTTAAAGGTTGTTTACTTTGTTTGTTTACTTTATAGCGAAATAGCTTTTAAACGCAGTAACTACGTATTACTGTATTACATTACTTAAAGAATTATAGCCCTAAGGCTTGAGTCAAAGGTCTTTTTTATGTGCTTTCTTCAAGCCCTTTAAATTATGAAAGAAAAAAACACGCTGTTGGGTAATCAACTCCGCCCAAGCTACCTGTAAGTCTAAGAACCAGCATCAGTAGAAATTGCAAGGCATCTTAAAATATATTTTTGATTTCTCCCCCCCCCCCCTCTTTTTTAACTTACTGACGTAACTTAAAGTTTTACCCCCAGAAGCAGTGCTACCCATTTGTTTTCCTATCCATTCCATTCCACAGACGAATACAATAGCGAAATGCACTCCCAAAGCTATGAAAAAGTTTGAACAGCTAATACAAAAGATCACAAATTAATTACCTTTCTATATTAATGAAACTTTTAACAAATTAATCAACGACTTAGCAAATATACTGAGAAAAGCTCTTTATTCTTTACGGCGACATGAAAACTACACTTGTACGAACTCGATTATTTCAAAAAGACCCGTCGGATATAAAGTTTTTTTTTCGGGATTCGACAGCCTAAATCTTAAGTAACAACATCTTAATAACCTACTACTGCTAGTTGACTGACTAAATAGAAGAAGAAGAGTAAGCCCGAAATATTGATATTACGTCTGGACTTATCGCGTAAGTTAACATTTTTACATCCACGTTTCAATCAAGTTGAAATAGTCGTAGTCACGGGAAGATTATATTTAACGTGTTTGAAAAGAAATCACAAAATATATCAGGCATAACGAGCACAGGATTTAAACAATAAACAATCAACTAAAATGTCCACAGAAAAAGCAAAAATAAAACATTTTATGTAAAAAAAACAGAGTTCCCAAATAACATTTCCGACAACAACCCGAATGATAGTACCAGGCTCTCATATTTTAGTAACAGTAAATTCACGGATGAATAAACGCGGGATATATTCAGTACGTTAGATGTAAAGTATGTTGTTTTTAAACTCTACCTACACACAGATGTTGAGAGGAACATGAGGGTATTGTAGGCAGATTAAAGCGTACTACATTGTTCTGTTCGTTTTTGCGTGAATGCTTTTGATTTGAATCTTAAATTGTCCGTTTATTTCATTTATTACTTGGAAATAAATAATTTTATTGAAATTACTTTTTTTGGAAAATGGTTTAGATACCTTTTTCAAAGATTATTGTATTTTATATTAATAAATGAGAGATTTTTTTCAAAATAAACCAACAAGTAAATCAATATATATAAAACTGTTCCGTTACTGACTGAGTGACTGAGTGACTGAGTGACTGAGGTACTGAGGTACTGAGTGACTGACAGACAACGTACAGCCGTAACTACTGGGCGTAGAAGGCTAAAATTTGGAACATACATTCTTTAGGAGATGTAGGGGTGCACTAAGGAAGGAATTCCCGAAATTCCGACGGGAACGGGAATTATAGGACTTTTTAGTTTGTATGAAAAATCTTATTCCTTGAGTGTACCGATGTGAAACTTGGTGTAAAGGTTTTTCAATATGTGTCTGGTTGTGTTATGGAAGGAATTCCCGAAATTTCCACGGGAACGGAAAATATATGATGTTTTAGTTTGTATGAAATAATCCCATCCCTTGAGTGCACGGATGGTATACTTGATATAAAGGTTCCTCAATAAGTGTCTGTTTGTATTATGGAAGGAATTCCCGAAATTCCCAAGGGAAGGGTTTGGACTTTTTAGTTTGTATGAAAAATCTTATTCCTTGAGTGTACGGATGTGATACTTGGTGTGATAAAGATTCTTTCAGTGGGTGTCTGGTTGTATAGTTTCTGAAATTTCCACAAGAAGGGTAGTTAAGCGCATACGAAGTTGTGGGATAAAGCTAGTTGGCTATAAATCCAAATCGAAAATACAAAAATAAATAATCGGCACTAGCAAACAAAGTGAATAATATAGATAACGTTCATATTTTCAAGGGTAACATAATAAATCGAATTACCGTGTCCTATAAGGAATTATGATGTCCTTTAACCCGTATACATATCTTAAGGTCTGAAAATCAAATATCCTAAGAATCCTATGCTCTTGAAATAAAATAAAATTTATTAAATTTATGTTGGTTGGCACTAACTAAGCATGCTGCCTTATCAGTTTCTCATTTACAAAGTTATCTACGCGGGAAATGCCCCAACATGCATTCATTATTTTTAGCACTGAACTAGCTCAGAAAAGTTTTTAAACTTCGCTGCCATGCAAGCCAGTCACATGCAAACTGACATCAGCTCTGATTGGATACTTCTACAGGGTGACTGGTGGGTCACTTTCAAAATTCGAGGACGTGATTGTTTGAGATCATATATGAAGAGAAAACTAAAAATAAAAATTAATATTAAGTAATTACTTACTGAGTAAACTTAACCGAAAGTTAAAGAATTCATTACGCAACGCATGGTTACACTGGTACGGACGTACACACGGCGCTATCAACACAGAATAGGTAGGTAGGTAGGTAAAGAAGACCTAGTAAAACTATATTTTGTTATTAGGGGCTTATTAGGCTTGTTATTAAGGGCTAATTTTGCTGAAAAATTAAGTGCCTACTTTTATTACATAATTATGATCAGAATCGAGTACAGAGTGCTCTCCTTCATATCTAGAATTTGTCACTCTGTTTAACTCCCTTAAAATAAAATTTTAACAAATGTCGTACAGTCAGCGAAACTACTCCGGACCCACCAGTGCAGTGATGTAAGCTTGAAGTTTGCTTATCTACCATATTCATTTTAGGTATTTGCGATCCGTTTAAATTCTTAATTAAGTCGAAGGTCACAGCACGCGGGTTCAAAGAAACTGGTTATTGATTAAAACATTACTGAAACACATCAACGTTTATAGGTGTCTATATTCGTTAGCAGACTTATTCTGACGGGTACAACCCTAAAGGGGTTGTAGCAGCAAACGAAGGGTGTCTTTAACATCATGCTTATCCAGTAGGGTTATGCCAAGTTGGACCTACGCGACTTTTTTTCGATTTAGTCTTTATAATCTTACATCGATCCACCAACCAGCACTGGGCCAACTTGGTGGTTTAAAATTCAAAAAGTCTTATTCATCTTAGGTATTTCACAAAACACTTGATGAAGTCAGTAATCACATACTTCGGCTTTACCTAGTTGTTGATAGTTGTTGAATAAGATATTACAGTAGACCAAGAGACAAAAGAAGCCGGCGGAAAAGAAATGTTGGCACTCTTTTTCAGAAAGAATTATCAAATTAATACAAATAGGTACAGTACAAAGTGACCATGACATGAAAAAATAACAAACACAAGACAGCTAATTGTGAGAGCCAATGAATATTTGAACAAGAATGGAAATAAATAGTATCATTAGCAAAACGACCTGGCACCGCTAGTAGTACCCGTTCACGAGTATAACGCAAGTACCAGCCATCACCCTCCTCAACCATATTTTAGGGAGGAGGGTGACCCGATACCCGACGCTACCACTAGCCATGCCGCCTGAGGGAACATGATTTTCTTGCTGTTTATGGCCTATAACTCCTCGTTACCCAGGGGAGAAACTCATAGCCCTGCCGCGGGCATATTACAAAGAGTTTACTGTACGCGTACTGTACTACATTGGTCAAACTAAAAGAAGTGTATCAACCCGCGTTAAAGAACACATAGCTGACATTAAAAACCGAAGAGTAACCAAGTCTGCAGTTTGTGAGCATTCCATAGACAAGCCCAACCACTACTTAAGGTTTGACTCTGTGAAAGTTCTATCTAGGGAGACACATTATATACCTAGAATGATCAGAGAAGCCATTGAAATTAAAAAGCACCCTAATTTCAACAGAGAAGATGGTTGGAAACTATCACCAGCATGGGACCCTATTCTCAAAGATATTAAGTCAAACATCCAGCAAGCAGCACGACCTGAAACTCGAGACACTGTCAGCTCATTTTGTGTTAACCCTGAACGCTACGCTCGAAGACTGAGAAATAGATGGAGATGATGTATAACTTTTTCCACTATCAATCTGACGCCTGACACCTCAGTCGCTCGTGACCACGGGGTCTGCAAAGACACCGAAACGTCGAGTTAAAATGTAAAATATAAATTATACGCGATTAATCCGGTTAAAAAGTAGTTTTATTTAAATTGAACAAGTCAGCGAGCACACATACCTAGGATTAGTGATCGATAACAGGCTATGCTGGGCAAAACATATTGATAAAACCTGCTCCAGGTTGCGTGCTATCATGACCAAATTCTACAGTATTAAAAACCGAATTTCATTTGACGTCCTGATAACAATGTATAAGGCTCTGGTGGAAAGTATAATCTCATACGGCTTAAGTAGTTATGGACGAACTTTCAAAACGTATCTTAATGAAATTTATAGTTTGCAACATAGGTTCTTAAAATTAATTGTACCTCAAAAAATAAATACAGAGAAAATAAATACAGAGACGATCCAGTAGAACTCTGCAAGTTCTGTGGCATAGTACCCGTACACAAAAAAGTAGAATACACCTTGCTACTCGAACAATATCATAGAGATGAGATATTAATTCCAAATAACCACTACATAATAACTAGAAATGTTGCAAATAAAATCTTATCGGTACCTAAATTTAAAAACTTCGACGGACAAAGAACATCTCACTATATGATACCGAAACTTATAAACAAACTGCCCAGCGAAATTAAAAATACTATAACTGTAAAAAATATCAAATTCATTTTAAAAAAATATTTCCTGAACATGTCAAATTGAAGCACCTTGTACCGTCGGCGCTCGCGCTTTTCGTTGGCATTCGGTGCTGTGCGGAGTCGCTCGGAGAGTGAGAGGCCATGATTAATCGGCCTCCCTTCATCGATTGTATTCAATTAACGCGTTAGCCGTATGTAGGTAAAAAAGGGCGATCACTTTTTATGTTTTGTTATAATACCGTGTTATAAATATACTTTGACTAGCTTTATCCCACAACTTCGTATGCGCTTAACTACCCTTCTTGTGGAAATTTCAGAAACTATACAACCAGACACCCACTGAAAGAACCTTTATCACACCAAGTATCACATCCGTACACTCAAGGAATAAGATTTTTCATACAAACTAAAAAGTCCAAACCCTTCCCTTGGGAATTTCGGGAATTCCTTCCATAATACAAACAGACACTTATTGAGGAACCTTTATATCAAGTATACCATCCGTGCACTCAAGGGATGGGATTATTTCATACAAACTAAAACATCATATATTTTCCGTTCCCGTGGAAATTTCGGGAATTCCTTCCATAACACAACCAGACACATATTGAAAAACCTTTACACCAAGTTTCACATCGGTACACTCAAGGAATAAGATTTTTCATACAAACTAAAAAGTCCTATAATTCCCGTTCCCGTGGGAATTTCGGGAATTCCTTCCTTAGTGCACCCCTACATCTCCTAAAGAATGTATGTTCCAAATTTTAGCCTTCTACGCCCAGTAGTTACGGCTGTACGTTGTCTGTCAGTCACTCAGTACCTCAGTACCTCAGTCACTCAGTCACTCAGTCAGTAACGGAACAGTTTTATATATATTGATTGATGATGATGATTGATTATTTAAAAAATGTTATAAAGCTAATATTAAGTTAATTTTATACTAGTAGGCTTCTTTATCTAACCAAGTTATAAGTAATAAATAATATGTTTGCTGTTTGTTAGTATTGTATATTTTTACCGAGATAATACTGTCTAGACAAATCTAAGATAGATTTTAAGATAGTAATAAGACATTCCTATAAATTTTGTAAAAACTTACGAATAAATAAATAAATAAAAAAAAAATTATTTATTTACAGTTTATTGTACAATAACAAAAAATACAAAAAACATGGGACAAAAGGTACTAAAGGCAGTATTATCGCTCTAAGGCGATCTCATTCACGATCATATTAATGCATAGCTGTATTGGATCAAGTTTCCTTTCATATAATATATGTTTAAAGTTGTTTATTTATTTTGATTCTGGTAATAAAATGTATTATATTGTACCAACCTATCTTACCATCTTAATCGGATCTCATTCAATTGTCTTCCATTAGTCGCCCACTCGTATGGCGATCTCACGGCGGTCTCATTCCTGTAAACTTAATTACACTATTAATAGATTCCTGGTTTTAGCATGTAACGTCCACAGCAAACTTTATTGTGTAACATTGATAGGTCAAGAGAATCAAAACAGGTACAACTTGTTGGTAAAAAAATTCAGTGATTAAATTTTTTTAGCTTTATTTACGTAGAAAATTTTCTTTGTATTTCTCTTTGAAATGTATAAAATTTGTTTTTATTGCTTAACAATTAACGTATCTTCACTTTGATTTAATGTTAAGATATATGATATATTATATATATATATATATTTATTTTATGTCTCCATTTAAAATGATTTGTAATATTTCTATAACATTTTTAATAGGTAGTTAATAAATTATAAACAAAATTGGAAAAAAAATCTCAGAAACTATGAATTTATAATAAGTATTGTTTTGAGTTAATATTTTATGCTTACGGTGTCTGAAATATTCCCAATAACATTAAGAATCAAAACAGCTATAAAACCTCTTTCAAATTTCCTTTTATGTACCTTTTTATACATACCTACTTAAAATAAAAAACAAAAATCCACAAGCAAATCCTATTAAACCTTTTTTTTCCAAAACAAAAAAAAAACAAAGAAGAAAAGCGTTCGAAATCTAAAATCAACTCGAACCCTAGCTTTTGTTCAGAGCTGTGGCCCCGGCATTGTGTCGAGTAATTAACGACAACTCCAACACCCGGGTTCAAGTAAACAAATGGGGGTTTAAAATTGTCAACAATTACTGTTTATAGCTATGTATAATAATCCTCTTTATTATATCATTTGAGTAAACAATTCTATTAGGCTTAGTAATTTTAGCGGTGATTGTGTATCTGTTATGATAGATGAATTAGGCATATTAAACTAAACTTCGAATATTAGGTAATGCTGTTTTTCGATTATCTTGTCTAGTTATAATATTCCTTGATTTAAGATTTTTAAATGATAATAAATGAAAAAAAAAAACAAATTTATATTCAACACAGCATAACACACAAATAAAATATTAAATATAAATGAATTATATAGGTATCTACCTATTAATTTAAAATATGCATCCCAGTGACGTATCCAAACCACATTAATTCCACTCAAATAAACTCAGAAAGTTTATATAATTAATAATGTATATAAACGAAAATCAAATTAATATTTCTGACACTCACACAACATTATCTAGCCCAAATTAAGTTTCTTAAAGAACTTGTGTTATGGATACTAGATAACTGATATACTTAATAAGAAATATATAAACATACATATTGAATAGATACATATTTTTTATTAGAAAATAAACTTAAATGAACATATAAACTTCCATGACTTGACGACTAATATCTGTGTTCATCACACACATATCGGCCGCCGCCGGAATTCGAACCCAGGACCTCTGGCATAGAAGGCAATGTATGTTACCGCTACACCAGATCATCAACCAAAAAATGACGATTTAGGAAATATTTAAACTATATTGGTATTCAAACTTTCTCTGTAGGAACTTACCACTAAGCAAGAACTAAGCTACACCTAGTTACAGACCGTCTAAGGTCACCCAAGGGAGGTCCCTAACTGTAACTTTGTAGTATTACAACATTATTGGTTTGATAAGTGCCTGTAGGTACTCAACGTGGGTTTCAGTATTCAAATGCAATGCAATTGCATTTACACACTTACTAGCAATTTCATTTAAAAGCTTGGTTTATTTAATATTATAAATCATAGTTACGACAATACTATAACCGTATTCAGAGATTCCGTGATGTAAGTTCTTTTATCGGTAACTTACACCGCTCTTGACCGCAAACTCCCCTGATGGTTCACTGCTAAGTAAAGATGAGATCAAAGATGACAGCACACGGCTTTATTTTATTTATTTACTTACACTTTATACCACAAAATAAAAAAGGAGAAATAAAATAAAAAAAACCCAAAAGGTAAGGAGTTTTCGTAACATGCTAGACGGTCCCTGCAGTTCCACCTGCATTACTTGCATTCCCGTGGAAACTCTGGGATAAACATAATAGCCTTCTTCAATAAATGGAAGTCAAATATTTAACGCAAAAATAATTTTTCAAATCGGACCAATAGTTCCTTGAAAAAACAAACTCCTGAGCTTTATACAGGGTGACTGGTGACATATTTTAGATACTGAAGGAAATCACTCTGTACTCGATTCTGATCATAATTATGTATAAGTAGGTTGGTACTTAATTTTTCACTAGATTTCCCTATAAATAAACAAAGAGTTCACGAATTCTTCACGGCTCGACTGCCGTTCGTGAACTCGTCTATACCTACTTACCTATTTTGTATTAATAGCGCCGTGCGTACGTCCGTGGTAGGTAGTTACCAGTGTAAACATGCGTTGCGTAATGAATTTTTTAATACAGTTGCTCAAAAAGTGGCGTATTGCAGGGACGTTTAGCGTTCGGGATGTGGGCTATTACACACTTGTGCTTTTTCTTTACCTTTTCCGCACTCGTGCGTTCTCTTTCCCAAATGTCAAAATAATGTCCATTAAAAAGAAAAAATCAACCACGAAGTTTTTACTAAAAAAAAATTCATAGAAGTTTTTACGATTCATGAAAATATTTCTAAAAAGAAGCTACTAATTTGTTTCAATATCAGGTAAAATGATTTGATGCAATGAGTTTGGTTAGGTTTCATTTAATTTTATCTCATTAAATTCATTTTCATTTCATGTCAATGCAAGAAATTTAGTAAAGACTTGGCTGTATGGGCATAGTTCCCTTTGCCTACCCAGAATGGGTAAACAAAACAAAAAAATCTCTGTTTATAATCTTTCACGGCTGGCGCCATTTTGTATATTATATAAAATTGCTTAATTTTTTGCAACTGTATTAAAAATAGTCGTTCAGTACACGTGCGGAACCATCATTGCAACTCTTCGTCTCCGTCATTGACAGGCTTTCCGCACTCGTAATGAAATATACTATTTTTAACTTTCGGTTAAATAGTGGAGTCCATCCCAGGCTACTTTTAGTTTCAGCCCTATAGGAAAAAAATAACTATACGCTAATTCATATATCAGTCTATAGCGATTATTTAAAACGAAGTCGGAACCACCAAATGTACCAAATAATATAAAAGACACTAAATCAAAGCATGAAATCTCTTTCCGCATGCATCTTTACCGACACGGAGAAGGTTCTCGAACAAGGGGTTATTAATATACAAAATAAAATAAGTAATCACTTGTTCATTTTGTTAATTTATAACAGATATCCTTGTTAAATAATTAATATTAGTTGATAGTATCAGACTAAGGGATCAGTAGTGCTAAAAAGCATAGTTATATAAAGATACAAACTCTTAAGTTGCACTACTGCGGGCTAATTCAACTTAATTTTTTTTTAAATAACTAATAAGTTTTTGGTTCATTTGATAATAAAATGTAGTATTTCGCTTACTCCTTATTCTAATAATAATAATTGTTACTCTTTATTTTACTGAAACATCTGTAGCCGATCGTTCAAACCCTTTGGACTCAGCCCTTTACTCAGTAAATAATTAATATTTATTTATTATTATATTTTTTTCTCTTCATGTATGATGTCAAACTATCATGTCTTCGAATTTCAAAAGTGACTAGTCATCCTGTATATTAGTTTTTTTTTATATAGATTTGTTAAAATAGTTTTCCACGGCTCTTCATAAATATTTTTTAATATACTCGTTCTTGACACATCTATAAAAAACTTATCCTTATGAATCAAGGCGTCCTGGTTTCACTAAAGCTTACTGTAACCGCTTAAAGCTTACCGTACTGTAAGGCAATTTAGTCAACATAACTTTTATTTTCACTCTTATTTGGCAAGCAGTTATTATATCTACGCAGATATACGCTCTAATTCAGCCTAGTGTATTACATTAATTTATAAAAGCTTTACCGAATATGATGAAATTGTATGTTTAAAATAAATTAATTTTCGTACAAATATTTACCTTCCTTATTTTCTTAGGTATACTTTTATTCCTTGCAATTATTATTGTTAGATCAGTAAAAGATCAAAGTCAAAGATGAAATTCGCGATTCCTTTATTAAATATTCTTCGCCCTAAGGATTTTGTGTCCACCATTGGAGGAAAACTCTTCAATTTTAATTATTTTCTAAAGAACAAAGAAAATTTAATGGCTTTTTGGAATATCAGGATAAAAAAAAACCTTGCATTTTTCCCGCTTATTTCGTAAATACGCTTGAAATTTCAGCTCAATTCGTTCTACAGAACATCTTAAAAACTTACGAGTATATCTATGACTTAAGGATTCATGATTCACACAGTAAAATAAAGGTACATTGGGCGGCCTTATCGCTGCTAAGCGATCTCTTTCAGACAACCCCCTTTTTTTACTTGCGGAAAACGTGCTATCACGTCCCCGACCGCCCAAGGGGAAGCGACGTGGTATGTGGGGATGATCCGGCAGAAGGCCAGACCTACCCACTAAAAACCTCAAGGTGTACCTCATCCGCCATAGATGGAGCTCACGGCACCGCCATTGGCATTACCCGCGAGCCCCGACAGATTGCGCTCAGATTTAGCCAAGCGCCCCCCACGTAGTAAATGGTCTAGAACACGAGATCATTTCCTTACACATAGCCCTAATAGCTTTCAGACAACCCTAGTCTTCAATTATTAATGGTATTCTTTAATTATTAACACTTTATGTATAAGGATGTTTGTTACTAGACCAATCGTTCAACGTCGATCGGTTTTTTTCTGATCGAATCTGATCGGATTAGTGTAATAAAAACTATTGTTCGATGTCGACTAATCCATCCTACCATTTATAGACGATGTCTATCGATTAATGTGATAAAACCCTAATACAGACAACTTAGAATTGTCAAATCTTTTTATAGGGTCATGAACTCTACATAAACACAAAATCACATTTTAATCATATTTCGACAGAGACTTGTTCGTTTAGTTAACTTAACTCACCTTAGATAATATATGAAAATTTAATTACCCCTCGAAACGTGGCGTAAGTTTACGCAAGTGGAATTCTAAATAAGGTTCGACGACTCTATAATTCAAGTTTTACCTATTGGGTAAGCCTCTTTAGCGAGGAGCTTGTAGAATTCCGAGTAAATTCCTTCAAGTTAAGGAGCTTCTCCACTGACCACAAAGATCCTTTACAAAACGTCGATAGTTACAAACGAAAAGGTACGAAGTTCGGACACTAATCGTCTTAAAGGGGGAAGTCTAGTCTAGGTTCAGTTCCCGTGAAGTAGATTATAGATAGATTCGGCGCACGTTCCGTTGAGACCAGGAACCCCGGCGCGGCGTCTCTTGGAAGTAAGTAGCGTTTGGGTCCTTTGTGAAACTGTTCCCAACTCCTCTCCACTGGGACATACAAGTGAGTCGTTTGAGCACACGTTACAGTTAGCACGTCCTTGTACTGTTAACTTTATTAGGTTTGTACGTAGAGGGGATTGATGTCGGCGCGCTTTGCATGACAATCTGTTTGTGTGTGTAGCTTATTGTTACTTAGTCGTGTGCTGCGTAAAAGGGATTGTCTCTATTATTGGAAATATAATATGGTTAAGGGTCTTTAATATAATAAGAGGCTTAGTTGTAATAATATTCATGTTTCTAAAGTGTTAAGTATATGACACTGGAAACTTT
This sequence comes from Stenoptilia bipunctidactyla, assembly GCA_944452665.1. Taxonomy (NCBI): domain Eukaryota; kingdom Metazoa; phylum Arthropoda; class Insecta; order Lepidoptera; family Pterophoridae; genus Stenoptilia; species Stenoptilia bipunctidactyla. The sequence goes on along the minus strand of OX101726.1, from coordinate 5,430,555 downwards.
TAAAAATCGTTAATTTAAAATACATTTTGGGAGATTGTAGTCTAAGTGTTAGTTAAAATATTAAAAATCACTGAAATTTAATTATTAATCAACAGGTTTGGCTATTTCCCATTTACGCATAGGTATTTGCATTCGAACCTATTGAAACCTACCCAAGCATGTTATTATGACCAAATTTTTTACTTTGTACTTCGGACATAAAAAAGTTTGAATGTTTATAATAATTAAAGTAACAAGGACAAAGCTTTACCTATCCGATCCTTGGGCCAACAATGCCTCATAAGCCTTGCCATTTATAAATTAATGATGCCCATGAAAAAGATTTAAGTTCATCATTCGATCAGGTGGATCTAAAACTCCTTTGCGGCTAAATAAATGAAAAATGTGATAAATAAAAGTTACCCGACCAGGATTCGAGCCTGGGATCTCAGTGGAAGAGCACTCGTTCGCCGGACGAGTGCTCTTCCACTGAGCTACCGGGGCCTGGCGGTACGCCTCGAAATTACTTACCACATTTTTGTTTTTACGTTATATTGCTAACGTAGCTTCATCTTATGGTATAGCTTTGCAGTTAAGACCACCCGAGACCAATTTCTTTATATAAATTGTGAATCCCAGTCAAAGTGAAGCATTGCAATGTTTTAATAATGTTTTTAAGTTTTTGCATTTAAAATGCTCAATTATTCTTAAATAAATGAAAAATGTGATAAATGCGACTTTGCCTTTGCGACTTTCATCACATTTATAGAATAGCCTTAGCGACCCTGTATATGCCTAAACGGTGAGTTATCCAAGCGCTAGCTTCGTTGCTAGCTATGAGAACCTTTCATATTAATCATCGCCAAATACCACCGATTTATTCCGGAAATATTTGACGAAGATCCTAAACTAAGAGTCCCGAACCAGTGTGCTGTCATCTTCAAGCTCATCTTCATTTAACATGAGGTGAAATGGAGATCAAACGCGGTTAAACTTTTAGTCGAAGGTAAAATTAAGGTTTACTTATACCAGATATATTTTTTAAAAAAAGTTCCCTTTTCGAGAAGTCGCCAAGGTGTCGAACGAGCTGCTTTTTCTGACCTATATCGACTAGGTATATTGCTTGGATCTCTTTCAGGTCAGGTTTTGTGTGTATAAATTACCTATAAATTATGTCGTCAAGTAGTAATTAATAGCAAAATAAATAAAGCACGTAAAAAACGTCGTTCATAGATTGTAATGAATTGTAAAACTTGCACGAAAGGTACCTTAACTTTTTTTTTATATTGTAAGGCGTTTTATATGACGTTTGTCTTCCATGCCACCTGATGGAAAGTGCGCATGAAGACTATGGTGTTACACGTCTATCCACGAGAAACCTATTCACTCGACACTTAAAAGTTCCAGGACTGTAGTGGTCAGGAAAAACAGACGCAGGCAGATTGTTCCACACCTTGGCAATCCGTACCAAAAAGGAACTATCGAAGCGTTTTGTTCGACTTCTTGGTAAATCCACTATATAGGGATGGAAGTTCTGTCTGCGTCTGGTAGTACGGTGGAAAAAAGGGGTGGGTTCAATTTGGTCAAAAAGAGCACTCGCACACTCACCAAAATGTAGCCGATAAAATACTGTCAAACATGCAACCTTACGACGATGCTCCAGCGTCTGCAATTTTTTATTTGTAAGATTGTTGTTATTTATGAGTTTACGGGCTCTTCGGTCAATAGAGTCTAGCGCTTCGAGCTGGTTTTTGGCAGAACCATCCCAAAGGTGACTACAGTACTCCATGCACGACCTCACTTGGGCTGTGTATAAGTTGAGCAGCCGTTCAGGGCTGAAGTACCGCCGGACCTTCGAGATGATACCCAATTTTTTGGAAGCCGTTTTTGCCATAGACTCAATTTGTTGACCGAAGTTTAATTTGGACGTTAAGGTGACGCCCAAAAGCCCTAGTTGGTCGGTGATGGGAACAGATACATTCTGGAAAGTGGGCGTAAAAGTAAAGGTGCTCTTTTTTGCGGAGAATAGACACGCTTGTGTTTTGGAGGCGTTGAATTTGACCAGGTTAGATTCGCCCCAATCGGACACATTCCGCAAGGTCGAATCAACGCGCTCAATCATAGACTCTCTCAAAACCTGGATTTCATGGGCGCTCGTTCGCGCATTGGTTATATAACTTGTGGTTAGATTCGAATAAAATATAATATTTCAGTTACAAAATGTATTTTCTTTCCTTCTCTAGTTACAATCTAACTTCCAAATCTTACTTGTTTAGTTACAATTTAAATTGCTATAGAAAATAATTAACTTTAGTCCTCGTTCCTCATTAATAAAAAAAATTTTTTAACAGGGTAGGTACCTATTGAGTGAAAGGGATTGGAGCGCATAAAGTTGTCTCTCATGATTTCTGAATTAGAATAAAAAATGATCTCCGTCATAGCTCAGAAGCGCAAAATTAAACATTACCCGAAAGTAATATAACCCACTGCAATAAAATCCTGCAAAAACCTCCAATCGAAATACCTTTAATCCCAAAAATTTTACGGCTAATCTCGCCAAATAAACCCTCGAAATACACATAAAATAAAAGTAACAGAAGCTCACTAATTACCTTGATACTAGTACGTAAGCGTATTTTCGCGTCGAATGTACAGGAAACACTTTTAGACCCTTACATGTGAGTATTTACTCCCAAGTTCGCCCTCATGAGATAGGGGTCCCTACAATGCCCTTTGCCGCCGTACGGCTTAACTTTTCACTTTATTTACGTGGGAACGTGTATTGTAGTTGGTAATAAAAACAGCCCTCGATCCTCGTCTAAGCGTTATCGCTGTTTTGGTAGCTTCGAGTAATGGTTGCGTGTGATACGGCAAATAATGGAAGTTTTTGTGTTACTTGACCTGTATTGTGCCTTTTTTAGGGTAGGTATGTATTTTTAAGTAGACTCATTACAAATAGTACATTGATGAAATGAATAGTATGATGATGTTGTTTGTTTTTATGCTGAAATGAGAATACAAAGTAATTTTAAAATAAATCACTTTTTTTTGTAAATAAAAACCAAAAAAAAATAACTTTCTTAAATGGTTGCTTAAACAGTTGCAAAAGTAACTTGAAAAATAAATAAAAAAGATTTTTTTTTAATTTTATCTCAGAATTTGGTCAGAATGCACAGTTTTATTTATAAGAACGTTGATCCTTAAAAATACAGCATTCATACACAAAATCGTTCTTTATTGCGCAGAATTCAATAACTACCGGATCCATTCGAAAACTGAAATATGTACACATTCATCGGGGAAGGAATGGAGGATACTTTATTCAGAAATTCCGACATGATGAAAAGCTACGCGGTTGAATCCACATAAAGATAATAATTCTCACTAGTTCTGGCCTTTACTTCCTATCTATCAATAGTTTACATGAGATATATAACACAGTATCATCATTTCTTCAATCGGCGATCCTTTCCCATATAGATAGATTGCCAGCCATTCAGCCTCCGCACAGCAAGCTATTGATATGCAATAAATTGTCCCTTTTCCGCACTTTTTACAAATAGCCGCTATTTGTGGCTATTTTTCACTTTACGGGACACTTGACTTTAGGGCAAGGACTTCTGGACAATACGGTGAAGAAGAGCAGTGTTTTCTATGGACGCCACCCAAAGCTGTATTTTTATTAACCATTGATATTAACATACGTACCTACTAGTGTATAATGTTCATTGGTATTACTAAAACAAATATAGAGATTCCTATTTCTATTCCTATTGAATTAAAACTTAAGATTCAATAAATAAATCTACTATTAATGAATCACTTAAGTTCTATTATTCGGAACACAGCCTGCACTTTGTTTAATAAACAGGTAAAAAATGTGTAGCACTTGCATAATGCTTTTTTTTAAACGTCACACCCAAGCATTTGTCCTCTAAATATAATAATTTATGAATACTTTACAAACATAGTTTTTATTTACCTGACTACCATTCAAATTATGTTGCTTTTTTCTTTCTTTAAAAACAAATCTCTAATCTGTTTTTATCCTGATTTCAAAGAAACAAAAGACAATCTGGTTGGTGGCGGAAAATAAATAAACTAGAAGGCTTGATACAAATAATAAAATAATTTGTTAACTCGACACACGTGTATTGCGTATGTATACATACATTTCAATATATTTCTTATATTGGTTGTAAAAATAGATGACACACATTTGTGAAGCGCCATCTTGTTTTGGACTATTTGAATATACATGTTTCTACGTTGAATCTTTAGCTCGTGAAAGAACTTTTCCGCAATCAGGTTATTGTTACTGATATTAGAAAAGATTTTCGATTTAAACTTTGAACATTTTCTTCGCAATACAGGTAAACAAACGATTGTAAATGATAATAATTTGTAAGTACTTTACAAACATAATTTTTATTTACCTGACTACCACTTAAATTATGTTGCTTTTTTCTTTCTTTAAAAACAAATCTCTAATCTGTTTTTATCCTGATTTCAAAGAAACAAAAGACAATCTGGTTGGTGGCGCAAAACAAATAAACTAGAAGAAGACTTGATACAAATAATAAAATAAGTTGTTAACTCGACACATGATTTCTTATATTGATTGTAAAAATAGGTGACATACATTTGTAAAGCGCCATCTTGTTTTGGACTATTTGAATATACATATTTCTACGTAGAATCTTTAGCTCGAGAAAGAACTTTCTGCAATCAGGTTATTGTTACTGATATTAGAAAAGATTTTCGATTTAAACATTTTCTTCGCAATACAGGTAAACAAACGATTGTAAATGAAAAACGTTGTATAAGATTATGAGAACTTTACAATAGCTATGTATTTGCGTCTCTGACAAATACCTATTAAAATCAAGTTAACGATCAAGGCACAAATACCTATATCGTGTCACATTGAGTTTCATTTATTTAGGGGTAGCTTAGAATAACTACTGGTAGATAAGCTGCCATAAAGGGTTACTGATCCAATTGATCTCCGCCTGGTCTACCACTAATCTCTTCAGGACTCATGAGAGCTCGTTCTATCTTAAGCTTAACTCGTCTTTCCTTAGCATCAGGTGAAATTGATGTCAAAAGCTTATTAGTCAAAACAAAAAACTTGTCGTTCCTTGTATTTCTTCTTCCTTCTCCATTGGTTTTAGCATACTATACTGCCTTAAATGCCATACAATATACTATAATACTGTAAAGGGGGGTTTTAATAGAGGGTTTTTAGTGGGCGATAGGCTGACCCCCTGTTACTGCAATAATCTCTCTCCACCAAATTAATGCCTCTAAATTTGTCAAACGCGACCTCAGATGGTTTTATAACCTCTAGTGTTGTGCCTACCCCATAAGGGATACAGGCGTGAAGTAATGTATGTATGTACTGCCTTAAAAAACCTACAAATAAAGATAATCATACAAAGTAATTCAAATATTCTAATGCGATCATTACCTATATAAAGCTTATAGAACTTTCTCATCATATAAGATATTTGAACCGTTTTCTAAAGAAAAGTTTAATCAAAGCCGACTTTCTGTATTTATCCATTTTGTGTTGCTTACACAAAAGAAAGCTTTAAAATATTTCGCAGTAAATAAAATAATCCATGATAGGTATATATGTATACCCATTGAGAATCTCCACAGTAAAATTCAGGCGAATGACAAAGAAAATGCTTTCCTAGTAGGCATCTTGAGTTCTTTAAATATCTTTGTTATTGTAAGTACCTAAACGAATACAATAGTTGAATAGGTCCTCATTACTGTGTCGTGGATCGTAATCGAATGATTGGACATCGATGGCGTTTGTTGTGTTTCTTAGGAAGAACTTTCGATACAGATTTATAAAGGAAATGTTTATTTTTTGGTATATGGCTAGACTGTGAGCATGGTATAACAATGAAGAGAATTTACAACGTCATCATCATATGTCTTAGCATCGTATTAAAAATCATAAGATTTATTTAAATAGTTTCACCGTACATAGCAGTTTCATTCCCTCAAATGACAGAGTTAAACCACGGGTTAAACCAAATGAAGAGAGAAATGAAATGACAATAATGGCGAAATTTAAAGACGATTTAGTTTGCCGGCGGCAATTTAATAAAATTAAACATTTTGGGCGCCATCAATTAAGCGTAATCGTAATTTTAATTCCTCGACAGTGTAATTTTAGGTACATATTGGTCAGTGTTTAGCTATTTTTCGCAGTTTTTCCCGCGCAATTTTGAATCCCGAGGGAACATCGGGATAAAAAGTCTATGTGCTATTCCAGCGGGGCTAGCATGCTGCCGTCGACAACGATAAATCGGGCCTTTTATCGATATTTTCTTAGAATATGGTATTTAGTGTACGTACTTTATTAAGATTATGACATATTTAAACAAATAAATAATTATGGTGCGCATATTAGCTTACATAATAGGATAAAATAATATTTATCTTGTCGATTCGACTATTTATCGATGGTTGCATGCTAGCACTGCTATGCCAAAATTCATCCAAATCCGTTGAACCGTTCTGCCGTGGTTGAGGAACAAACATCCACACATCCAAAGACCCACCCGTCCAAACTTTCACATTTATAATTTTGAATTTCCAAATATTAGTAAGATTCCAATTTGGAAATATCGCCTTTGTGGCCTAACATGGTCTTGATTTTCGACATGTCATTTTTTTCATGGCCATTACGTTTTGTTGGAAGATGCATGGCTGTTCATTTTGTCACCAAACTCAAGCGCAGTTGCAGTGTGCATATTGCCAATCACTTAGATTGCGATGTCTACATAATTATAATATAATTCCGAATGTATAATTCGACAACTTTTACCGTATCGATCGACTAATATAACGATGGCCGCTTACTGCATGCGCTTTGGAAACTGGAGAAGATATCGGAGTACAAACATGTACTAACCGATTTAATTTAATAATGGCATAATTATATGTATATAGGTAGTTTCATTTAAAATAACGATGCAGGTTTCACATAGATTACATGGGTAGCTAATTATTCTCGCTGAAAGGAGAAGGTTATTATTTCTTTTATTTTGAAGTTAAGAAATAATAGGGTTGCCTACTTTTTTTTCTAGAAATAAAGTATATTTGGGTCTGAAAATAATATCAAACAGTATTTTGGAAAAATAGATAGTATTTCATTTATTTAATGTTTCGATCACATAGTTTTAGAGCTTCTCGAAAAACTTATTAATTTAAGTCTAACACATACAAAGTGTTTAGCATTTTATACTGAAAACAGTATTTTGTATACTTTATTTTTGTTGAACAGTAAAAAGTATAATGAAGTGAAAAACAGTATAATACTGTTTTTAACAGTATGTTTGACAACCCTAACAGCCGGTTGTTCCAAGTTTATACTTTTACGAATTCGTAAAAAAAAATGTAAAACGTAAAAGTATCCCGTAAAAAGTGTTGCACCACATTTTTTTTATACTTTTTACAGTTACTTTTTACGTATACTTTATACGGAGCTCAGACCCACCTCATAACGTAAAAGTATATTTTTTTGATTGGAAAATGGAAAATAACCTACAGTAGGTGTGCTAAATTTGGTTTAATTATTAAAAAAAATACTTTTTTGCACTCTGTTAATAATAGGCCTTTGTGTCGTATTTAAACCTTATATTTTTCGATATTACAAGTATAAATGATTTTATTTATAGAAATTGATTTAGTGCGTATGCGTGTGCGTAAAGCTTGAAAGTTCGTTGCGTATAAAAGTTCCTCCTCTCCGCAGGATTCTTTCACAGGCTTCTTTCATCTGTTACGTTGCGTTAAAACATAGTATTTCTTTAACCGTAGGGATGCGTTCTTAACATGCCCCCGGCCTTGGAAGTACCGACTTCCAATAGAGAAACACCTTATTTAATTTGTATAATTGCATTCTATAGGTAGTGGACAAATTTTAGAAAATGATCTACGTATAGTGCTGCCTGTAGCCATTCGTATAGAAGCTACTCTCGACACTCCGTCTTTCCCTGGGTAGATCGCGATGATTCGTCCCATGCACCACTTGAGGGGGGGCGAGTTGGGATCGGTTTTGAATTACACATCTGGAATTTAGGTTTAGGGTGGAGGGGGGGAGGGGGGGCAAAGGGGGGTCTCCCCACCACGATGCGGAGTTGCGGAGATGACTAGTTTTTTTTTTATGAATTTTGAAGTTTGTTATTTATAACCTCAAAAATAGGGTAATCAATCACTGATTAGGAGTGATTTTGGTAAAACTACAGTATATGGACCGTCGAATTTAGGGGGGGGGAGGTGGTTGGTGACCTCCCCCTCTGAGGGGGAGCTGCGGATCCTTGTAGTAAGTGCTCCGCTTTGCTTCGCTCCTTGCATTAACCTCCTAACCTAACCGGTCCATGTCGGTCTGTGACACAAATTGTAAAAGTTACAATTATTAAGTTAATACTGGACTCTTATCTTTTATAAGGGCGAACAACATACGTTTTGTTTTGTACGTTAATAATTGAACATTTCACTAGTACGCATATTAATAAAACAACAATTTTTTTTTTATTATTTATTATATTTTATAAACTTGTTTTATTACATTTAACAATTCCATAAATTGGTCTTTTATATACATATTTTAGCAAGTAACGCCTCCACTTGTATTCAACTATAATGTCAGCAAAATTTTCTGGGTGGTTATAATTATCTCTATAGAAAAACCTTTTAACCACCCGCCACTGAGACTCAATCCTTTGGGTATGCATTCCATCTTCTGCCACAAATGGATTTTCAGGATATACGTTTCGTTTTACCAAGCAATCATATAAATTGAATTTTTGTATGTAAAATATCGTTTCAGTATAGGAAATTTCAAACACGTATAATTAAAAAACTATGCATCTCTGCAAAACAAGAGGGGTATTAATCGAAAGGGGAAACCCATCCCTACATAAATAAACCCATTTCAATCCAATTTTCCAGATGTGTAATTCAAAACCCCACCCGCGAGTTGTCCTCCTTGACAAGAACAAGCGTATTTTCTTTCAAGGTGTCTCAAAAGTTATTCCACTTCACCCGGATTTGTAGTTCCGACACATATTCCTTTGACCACCGAGTCCAAAAGTGCTGCCTGGCCTGCTCTATTCGCTGGTAGCGCGACAGTCGGTGTGGCAAAGCTTCATATAATCCCATTTATTTTTTAATTGGTGCGATTTTCTGGCAAAGGAGCATGCGGGATCGCTATTAAATTCATTGGTAATGGCGCGCCAGGCATCTTCCCTCTGCTTAGGTGTAACTTTACCTGAAAAAATGTACATGATTTAACACTTATATGAGTTACATTTTTTTAAAACAAAAGGTATCATGCCTGTTTGTTTATTTAATAAAATATGTTATTTTTTATCAGTTTATTGAGTAAATTCAACTCATCTTCATTGAATTTAGCACTTCGTTGTTTGAAACAAACAAACACAATAAGCTCGGTATATTTTCTATGAAAACGTGAGAAATTAAATAGGTACATAGGTGCTGAAGATGTTGTACTTACTTTTCCAGCGCAACATTATCTTCAGATATTATTCCACTATACTATTTTAATGCAAAAAAAACAAACAACTTTAGAAATTATAAACAATTTATTTAGTTTGTTTTTGACAATCATATCACAATATTGAATGCATTGTCTGTCATACAGTCAGCCAATCACGATAGTTTATTTTGAAAGGTATGACAGGTCTTGCCACGTAAAAAAATGGTAATAAAAAGCTGCAAAGCTGAAATGGAAGAATAAACGTCTTTGACGCCTGGCTACTTTCTATACTGTTACTTTTACAGGAATTTTGTTGGAGCAACAGAAATTTACGAATTTGTAATAGCAAAAGTAATAGCATACGTAAAATGTAAAACGGAATTTGTAAAAAAGCAGATGATTTGGAACAACCGGCCATAAATGTAACATAAAATTATTCAATTTGAAAACTATGAGATACTTTCGAGGATGTTCACATATAAACATAAAGGAAGTATTCCACACATTGAGAATAAATAAACTGTCGATAATGGAGAGTGGAAAAATAATGGGGGACGTCGATTGTGAAGTCTGCATTGTGTTTATTAACTATTAAAATTTACTTCTGTACCTTCATTATAACTAACGAATGTACAGAAGGCAGCAGATCAAGCGTTACAAATCTGTCAAAAATTTGTAATTGAATCTGAACTCTATACCTTCGAAATTAAGTTAAAAATTGATTGGGGAAAGACAGATTTGTAACGCTTGATGTGCTACCTTCTGTACAATCATTACACCATTTGCATACAGACTGTAAAGACACAAAGTCAATTATTTCTCACCGAGAAATTCTTCAGAAATATATGCAAGCCTCAAACCACTTATTTAAGACGAAGCAGCAAAATTTAAATTAAATAACCTCCAACAATACATTTTCTATCACTGAATATTTAAAAGGGTATTGGCAAAACCTCCGCTAACAGCGGGGTGTTAGTAAAGGAGTATTGTTCTCCACTCCAGATGTCCCGCCGAAGCTTTCCGCCATTTTTCTGATCTTATAACGAACGGTATGACTTATTCATGGTCTGGATCGGTAGACGATAAGTTCGCTACCTTCGACATCTCCCTGTATAATAAAGGAGGCGATAACGAATCTACAGCCTCTTTCCTGTACGTACTCTATAAATATGAGGCCGATTTTACATACTGATGAATAAAAAATTACATATTGTAATTTTTGTGTAGTTTTTCACTAAGGTAAAGTCGAGCCTTACCTACTAAACGTAGGAGTATTCGGTTAGTAAAAAGTTATTCTGGAATGTTAAAGCTAAGTGACGAGGGCGTAAACAGTGCTAAAATATTGAAGTTAATTTTATGGTTTCATAGGTTGTAGGAGTATGTAGTGGATTCGTATAGTTTCATTCATAACAAAACCCTTAAAATAATACAGTAATTATTTTAGCTTTACCGTGTGATATTTTATGCAAAAAAAGGCTCTATATCTCATGTAGATAAATACTTTTTTGATTATTTACATTAGGGGGTGCAGATATTACAAAATGGAAAAGCCATTGCGCCCTTCTTAAGCACACTCTACGTTACGTTTGAAAGATAATGAGATTTGGCACAATTAATGCGTTCCAAATATATTTCATCAAACAAGATGAATTACAATCAACTTTTTGACCACTGAACTACCACTAGCTTACGATTTAAAAACGTTATAATATTTCAGATAATAAAGTACTCTATAGCTTCATCAATCTGAAAGTTACATTTTTCCTCATTTATTAAAATGAAACAATTGTCTTCCTACACAGCAGCCTCGAACAAACGGACAATTAATGATCTAAATTGCAGTTGGCTCCTGCGGGAGTTACACTGCAAATAGAGACTGTGAAACACCATGTTTACCTCAAACACGATTGAGATTATAACAAGATTAAGCTTCAGATACTTAGTACTTAATTGAGTACTTTTTTATCGCTTTTTCTTTTTCAAACTAGCGAACCGCCTCGATTATCGACAATTATTTACAAATTTTCAAGTAATAGATCGAATAACATATAACTCACTTATGAATTTATGTTTACTCCAATGAATACCTTATTATCGAGTATCGAAATCCATTTAGTTTTTGAGCTAATCGCAGCGAAATAACTATTACTTTCATGGTCATTAAAGTTATATTTAATGACCATGAAAGTAATATTTTTAAATCAGCTTTAAAATGGAGATATTTACAAGGGTTTAATTTTTTATTTGAGCGCTCGATATTTCAGCACTTTTGCAAGCGCCATGATTACGACGGCCCTATAAAAAGAATACAAACACACAACATTATTTCTAATTACATGCCATATTGAACTTTCTATTTATATACTTGGTTGCGTAATTAAATTGAATTTTGCATATGCGGAGTTTCCTCCACAGGCACAGACACAATTACTCGTAATATTATTAGATTGAATCCGTCTGTGATATTTAGCTGAGCCTTTTCGTTTGTGACATAATACCTTTACACTCATACGTACACCACTACTTAGAGCTACCCAGGAGACAGGTTATCTTAGCGTGGGTTCAATTAATATTATGCATTTTGTAATACATTAAGTTAATTACTGTACATATTTATAGTAAGTATAAAATGTAACTTGAATGTAAAAATGTATGTTTTGAATGTTGTATAACTTAGTTTTTTCAGGTGTTTCGTCTTTTTTTTGTTTCTTTAATCCCGCGTTTGACCTGAATCTCACCTGATGGCAAATTAAAATGAGGTCGAAATGAAGGCCCACGGGCCGAGGAAAGAACTGGTTCTTCATATAATATTACTGGAATACATCACTGCAAAAGCGGAAACATTTGGCGGCAGATTGTATATGAAGTCGTCGTGGCGCCTAGGTTACTGTGTGTATCATACGATATCACAGGTTAAGCAACGTTCGACGCGGTCAGTACTTGGATGGGTGACCGCCGACCATTCATTTCTCACGGCGACTTCCGTGCTTCGGAGGGCACGTTAAGCAGTCGGTCCCGGGTGCTGTATACTTGTACACAGTAGTCGTTAGGGTTTGTCAGAGGCCGTATCGGCACCCTGAAAATTCTGACATCCACCACCCAGCACTGGGCCAGCTTGATGGATTATGGCCTATACCTCCTCGTCACCCAGGGGAGAGACTCATAGCCCTGCAGTGGGCTCTTTACAAAGAGTCGTGATGATGACGATGATGATGATGTATATGAAAGTTAGTCGCTAGGAAATCTGAAACTGCCAACCCTACCACTAAGCGGGTACCACTAAGTCGCCTTTTGGGACACGCTTATCTAAGGACGGTACAGTTATCCTAAGCCGGTCCTATACGGTCATCTGAGGGCAACTCAATCAATCAATATAATAATCAATAACTCAATCTATAAGAATTCTAACTATTATTCAAAATGATTCCACGTTGTTCAAAATAAACTTTTCTATCTCTTTTGATCGTAGACGGTTCTCAGTAAACATTTGGATGAGATGGATGCTCTGCCAAATGTCGGCTATACCTATTCGAAAAACTGGCATAGGTAAATACATTTTTCTTTTCCAATAATTTAGCTTCTAAGAATGAGCATCAAAGGAGCCTTATAAAAAATCAAATAAAAGATATTGAAATACAAAAACAGAAAAAGAAATCTAACATCGCTATATTTTATCTTTTCTTCATAATATACTTGAACCGGGCCGGAACTTTTTGTTTATTGAGAACCAAATGTTGCAACACCAATCAACTTGTAATTGGCGTATATATTTGCCAAATATTATGCGAAAGTTCTCTTCCGTAGATATCTAAGCATGTCTGCATCTGTGTCCCGCAAACCTGAAAAAACGCCATTTACATTAAATTTTAAGATTTATGAGCGCCATTAATGAAGCTTATTGTAATTTTTGATATTTTTATTGATACCAGCATAATTTTAGCTACTTTGTGGTTTAGTGTTTATTAAATATTCCAATTTGGAAACATTGAATTTTTCTAACACATTTATAGAAATGATTTTAGCATAAAAGGTATGTATTTTTTACAAGGACATTAATATATTCGCTAACATATTAAGCAAAGCATGGTCACTCTAAATTATGAATGAATACCATTATGACTACAAACGACTACGGGCTACTACATAACATCTTGTATTGCTACGTCGCCGTAGTATTATTAAACGTAATCAATGAAATGCCGCGTCGTAGTAGCTGTTTACATCAAAAGCGACTATTTGTAAAAAAGTTTGCTATCTTTATTTTTTTCTACTGGAAATAAAAATGCAGGTACATTTATATTGTATCAAATATCATAAGGGACAGATGTTTTATTGACGTTTTTGTGGGCGATAGGCTGACCCCCTGTCACTGCAATAGTCTCTATCCATCATTATAATACCTCCAAATTTTGTCAAACGTGACATCAGATGGTTTTATAGTCTGCCTACCCCATAAGGGATACAGGCGTGAAGTTATGAAATTGTATAACGTAATATAATTTGGCCAGTGACTAAAACATAGCCCTATAACTTTTTTGACATCATTAAATTAGTGGAATTGCCAAACTTGTAATGTATCCGATTCCTGCGACTTTAACCGCGTAATTCGTTGTCAAAAAGCCTTTTGTGTTTTTTGACGTTGAATAAACCCGCTTTTGGCCTCAATCTCATCAGCTGATGTTTAATGAACGTGAGATCGAACATAAAAGTATAGAAGGCAGCAGATAAAAGGTCAAAAAATTGTAAAAACGTGTCAAAAAATTGTATTTGAATCTGAACTCTATGCCCACGACATTAAGTTAAAAATAGGTTGGGGAAATTTGACAGGTTTGTAACGCTAGGTCTGCTGTCTTCTATACAACGTGTAACAAAATGGAGAGATAAAACTTAAGGGTTAGCTTCTATACCATACGTAGAATATAAAGTAAAAGAATGAGCATGATCAGTGCTGGCTGGTATAGACTTTCATACAAATTTATTTAATTATTTTACAACAAAATATTTTGACAACCCTAGTCAACCTAATAAGGTAAAAGAAGACTTGTGACCTTATGACCTTTCCCGCACCGGCTGAACTTTGTAGTATCTGTCTTACTTTATTTGTACGCCATTTGTTACCCAATAGATTTCATCAAAAGCTAAAAGCTGTTTTTAGGGTTGACACTTACATAATTTGATCAAAATTTTGAACTTATTTTATGGTCGAACCGTAAAGATAACAAATTTACTGTTACTTATAAACTACATCACCAAACATACAATCCCCTAAAGTATTATCTCTTCATTATGTTACACGATGTATAAGGAAGGAACTGGATCTCCATTACCTAAACATTGCCGGAACAGATCACTACTGGAGCGGATATTTGGCGTAAGACTTTACAGTGTTGTCGCCACGCATTTTTCGGATAAGGTGCCTGTAACGATAAGCTTATCTAGGGGCCTATTTTATTTTGTAGGCCTATTTTAAACTGACCCTACGTCATGGACTTTGCTACTACTATTGGTATTACAGCTCAATTTGCAAAGCCGTTTCAGGGTACTAAAACCGAATTTTAGGGAGTAAATTCCACACTTACGAACTAAGAAGACAAACGTCCCTTCCTTACTATACAAGGTATTCCTTTTGATTTCCCATAACTCATGCAATAGACTCAAATAACATGTGAATATTTTTTTCAATAAAATTTTATTTTTGTCATACAAAATAACTCAATTACTTAAATCAAAACGTCTTATGTTAAAACCTTAAGCGAAACTTATGCTTCAGTGACACGCGTCTATTGAATGAATTTTAAAGAGATTTCACAAGGGTGATAATTTATGAACTCATTATATTAGGATTGATGATATCTTGGAAAGTATGCACTTTTGAACCACATATTCTGTAGCAAAAAGTATTATTTTTTAGTAAGGAACAAAACCTCAAAGTTATGGGATATCAAAAAGAACACCTTATATAAAAAAAAGTTAAAAGTTGTCTCAGAGTCAAGAGTGTATTTTATTAGTGTTTTATTAACAGCCTTAAGAGTACAGAATAGTTGCTTACTTGTCCCCAAAATCCCATCATCCAGCATTTGGTGTTGACGCCCATATTAACGTTAGTGGCGCAGTGGTTCACGACTATATCCTCGTTCGTCTGCGTTAAAGAGCTTCATTAGATTCCAGTATTCGACCGAAAGCGAACTATACAATTCCGCTACGGTCTAATTTATTCAATTTGCGCCGCCATTTGCATTTCATTCCACAGGTTTTGTTTCTATTTAGTTTTTGTTACCGCGCCGCAGGCGCTTTTCATGATATGACGTTGAAAATGTTAATTTGCTTTATATTTTGGTTGAGAATAATTAGCTTAACTTTTCAATAGAATCACAAATGTTTATATTTATTTTAATAAAATTAAAGGTGTTACATACATACATAACCTCACGCCTGTCTCCCTTTGGGGTAGGCAGAGACAAGGGAACACCAATTGCTTCGAGGGTGTTATTTATTTATTTTCACTTCATTGTATGCCATTAATAAGTACAAAAAAAAGGAAATACATAATAACAATTTTGAAATACAATTGGCGGTCTTATCGCTGGAAAGCAATTAATATTAATAAGTATGTTCTGATTATTTTTCAGATTAAAATTAGTGGCAGTTTAACGCGACTTATCACTTAATGAAAGTTATTTTGAAAATAGCAATGCGTAATAGAAAAACATTCAATATCAAACGCTCTCTGAGATCTTTACCGAAAATAAATATGTATTTAAGGGATGTCATGGCAACGCTCAAAACAGGTATTTTATAAAACACACTGTAAGTCATTTAATCAGTAGTAAATTTAACTATTTTTGGCCTAAACTCCATTCAGCAGTGCAATCACAGAACTTTATCGAATCGTATATTAACGAATGTTTACGAATGCTCGTATAGTAAGGAGTCGGTTGCAAGTTTTGAGTAACATTGTAATTTTTTATTTTACAGATATTTATGAGTGCAATATGTTTACAAACATTCAAAATTAACAAGGCACACATTTATTTAAGCTGGCCGTGCGGCAATGGATAGATTTCAATTTTTTCTTAAAAACCGTCTCCATACTATACGAACATTCGTTAACAAACGATTCGATAAAGTTCTGTGATCGCACTGCAGTTTTGGTATCAAAATCTTAATTTAAATCCTTGAATTTTTCATAGAAAAACAAATCTGGATTTTGGTTTTCACGGGAACGCTGATACATTTAGGTAAGTGCTTATAACCAAGGATTTTGGATTGGGATTTAATATAGACCTACATTTTTTATAATTCTATTATTTATTTACTACAGAACAGTATTAAGATACTAACCGGTACGCCCAGTCCCTCCTGTTCAAACCTAGTGATGTTCGGCTTCTGTACCGGCAGGATTCGCCACCGGGTGTTGGATACAGGGTGCTCACTCAGGTACAACGGGAATACGCCGATCAAACCAGGAATGGCGTTTGGATCGTAGCGTACGTAGAGAGGCTGGACGGATGTTTAGAAACTTGTTAGGAAAAATAATAAAAATTAAGTATGCAATATCTTCTGTTGCCAAATGAAAACACAATTTCTTTCGTAAAAATAACAGGAGATACTCAGGAAATTACAATTAAGCGATTTTATCACTTTCATAGAAAAACTATTTTTCCAACTAACTTGATAAGTAAAAAAATTATCAAATCTGAGCAAGTATTTTGGAGGGAAAACGTGAAAAATCTAATTCTCAGATATGAAAGTACAGGCGGCTTTCGTGAAGCTTGGTCGAAGAGATAACTAAGATCATACGCCAGAGGTAACGGATTTGATTCCCAATACATTTTTTTAACCATCTCCTGACATTTCTTGCGGGTTTAGGTGTTTCCTATTTATTACACTAATGTCCAGTATACATTAAATGACACCAGATCCGCCTGAATTCATCAAATTTTTAAATATTAGTCATACTGCATTTAAAGATTTCACGCGCATTTCCACTTTTTTGAATTCAACAATTTTCTGTGTGTTTTTAATTTGGTTAAAATTATTAATTTCACGTTGTTTCTTTCTTTTAAAATACTAGGTAGCTTAAGAAGAATTATGATTTTTTGTCATTTCTTTCGATTGGCATCATAAAAATGGGGCGTGGTTTTTTTTTGATACTTAATTCGGTTCGATTCCCAAAAGAAGCAAGTAATCCTTACGAAATGTTTAAATGCATGTTTAAATCCTTACGAAATGTTTAAATCATGTCACGGTCAATTTGTTTTGGCGGCCATTTTGTCACATATATTTAAAAATCATATAAAGTCTTCTTTGAGCAAGATACCCAACTTGCGATATTTAAGGTAGTTTCTCTTTATGTCCCATAGCCTTGGGACGCCCTGTATAGAGGATAATCATTAAAAAAAACTATAGTGAAAATAAGAAACAAGCTTTCTACGTATCATTATTTTCTACGAACAAAGTTTATCTACATAAAGTATAAAATTATCTTTCTAAAAAAAATATCCCTTTTAATTCAAAGTTTTGGCGGCCATTTTGTCTTAAAACCACATGCTTCATCTCAGTCTCATAACAAAAGCTATAAAGAGCTCTGCATAGAGAAGGTTCTACGAAGACCAATATAATTGATAGTAAAACTTGCGACTTAAAGCTATAATTCAGAATACCTTCGCTATAGTCCATTAAAACAGAATAACTTCAAGGGTTCTCAAATAACTCACTATAAACTACTTTCAAAATTCTCGAAAGCTTTTACATATCAAATAAATTACCTTCTTATTTAACGAGGAGGTTAATGCAAGGAGGAACTCTTGGTTATACTTCAGTGTTTCGTTTTTCCGATCACAGTAGTCAGCACTGGTGATGGTGAAGGAGGATCTTTCGTAGACGTTTAAGTCTGGCACGGCGACTAATTTAGATCCATCTACTAGTTCCTGTGTGTACTCGATTTCAGTGGCTGATATACGTCCGGCGAGCAGCAAGCCCTTCTTGCCTTGGTCTTGTTCAGTTCCTGCAACTAAAGTATACTAATAGATTAAAATCTAAAGGGTTTATATGATTGTTTGAATGCACTTTACTCGGAAAGGAAAATTGGATGATACTTTAAATTGCTGATGATACTATGACTATTTTATTCCATTCTTGTTTATATACTTTTGTCCCAGTTTATCATGTTCGTATTTTGCATCCATAGCTCATTGCACCAACATGCTATATGACATGAGATTTTTTGAGATTAGCTGTCTTGTGTTTGTTTTTTTCATGTCACGGTCAATTTGCACTGTATCTATTTGTATTAATTTGATCATTCTGACTGAAAAAGAGTGCGAAGAGTTTTTTTCCGCCGACTTTTTTTGTCTCTTGGTCTACTGTAATATCTTATTCAACAACTATCAACAACTAGTTAAAGCCGAAGTACCTATCTGATGACTTCATTCAGTGTTTTGTGAAATTCCTAAGATGAATAAAACTCTAAGATGAATAAACTTTACATTAGATTTTTGGATTCAGATATAAAATATTATTTTTGTATTAGATAGCCCAACTCTTGGAAGGCTTAGCATAATTATATCAATAATATCCTTTGGGCTCAGAAGAATTATAAGAAAATAATCGACTCTCAACCCGCATCTTAACCACTAAAAAAATAAAAGCAGGCTGCCTATTAATTCTTCTTTCCTTATCTTAACAATTTTTTTAATAAAAAAATGACTTTTGTGAATTATAAATAGATACGAATCGTAAAAGTCGTCGTGCCACTCTAATTCGTGCTTATCGTTGACATCAGGAAAAATTTAGGTCAAACGCGGAATTAATCACCGATAAAAAGCGTAACCAACGACATTTTATGTAACTTTTAAAGATTTAATAGGTACCTTGGAAGAATTAAGATTTTCGGCAAAGAGATGTAACTCCCATACTACTATCAGAACCCAACGAACCTTGTAGATCTATAATGAATTTGTTCACTATGGAAAAGTCCACTATGGCTATAAAAAAATTTCTTCATCAAGACATTAGCTTCATATTTAAACAACATCATGACAAAATCTAGTGGCGATCATAGGACTCAATATTAAAAGCTTTCCTTATTCAAACATCTACTATGCCTACAGGGTGATAGGTGACAAATTTTGGATATTGAAGAAGATCACTCTGTACTCGATTGTGATCAGAATTATGTTATAAAATTAGGTACTTAAGTTTTCACCTATAACTAAATAAATAGTTCACGAATGCTTCAAGTCGTCTATACCTACCTACCTATACTGTGTTGATAGCGCCGTGCGTAGGTCCGTGGTAAGTACTTAATACTGTAAGAGCTCTTGCACATTATAAGACACGGACACAAGACAAGAAAAATATCTTGTCTGGTGTATCGTACACATTCATGCAATTCGTCTTATCCTCAGTCTGTAGCCACAATTTTTATTTTAATAAAAGCGTGGGCACTACACGTCTTTTCGCTAACGCAGCCGCGCCGAATGTGCACGCGCAAACTTGTTTACATAGCTGAGTAGATGTCGTGTCTAAGCAGTACGTCTTGTGTAGGCACGACATCGCACATGCAGCCGACAAAATGACTAGTATACGCGTGTCTTATCCGACATAAGAAAAAATATCTTTTAATATGAATGGTCTGATATAACAATCATTGCAACTGAATTTCTTATAAGACACAAGAAAGTTTCCTATATTGTGCAAAAGTCGTAACCATGCCTTGCGTAATGAATTCTTTAACTTTCGGTTAAGTTTGCTCGGTAAATAATGAACATTTATATTTTCTCTTCGTGTATATCTCAAACTATCATGTCTACGAATTTCAAAAGTGACCTACCAGTCATCCTGTATATCCCCAAAGTAAGCTTACATAAAGCTTGTGTTATAATGACCATACAGTAGAACTAAGGGTTTCCTAGTATACACCCCGACCCGCGGCAGTTTAGAAAAGTTCACAAACACTCGATAAACTCACCACAGCGCCTTCATTTGCAAGATCGATCGTACAAATCATTCGCAAGGCCAAGAATGTGTCACTGTGGACTCCATTAATTGTGGCTTTTACTAACGACCGCTTGTATTAGCGTTTAGTGATGCTTGCCTATCAGCCTAGGTACCACAGTCCTGCTTAATTCTGCCACCAAGCAGCTTGGCAGTATTCCAGAAGAGACTTATCATCTTATACCTTAAGGTCCACAATCGGTAGATATCCATTGGCTGTAGTGATTACTTGGAATTAGTTAACTCAAATGCTTGTTTGCTCTGCATTTAGGTATAGCATGGTAAATACTGTGATACGAGGCATGATGATTGTCCAAGCACTGCGTTGTGTTATCATCAATGTCCTTTAGGTTTCCCAAACGATATAAATGGTTTAGTAACCGGAATACTTTACCTCAGTTATCAGAAGATTGTTTTTCAAATTCATTGAAGTGCTGACTGCCTTATCAGATTTATTTCTATTACAAAGCGAAAAGGTAGTTTTTGTATTCATATTAAAATTTAAAAAAAACTACAGGACTGCCTCCTCTACCTCCTCGTCACCCAGGGGAGAGACTCATAGCCCTGCAGTGGGCTCATTACAAAGAGTTGTGATGATGATGATGATGACAGAACTGATTTCAGAAATTCTTTCTCCATAACAAGCGGCATTATCCAGGAGTAACGCTGGCTATTCTTTCTGATAACTCTAACTCTCAAGGAATCTAGAGCAACGCGGATGTAACCACGCAAGATTGATTAATGACTACGCCGATTGTGATTCTATAACTATGATTATATAATAAGGTTAACTCGCTAAATTTGTGACTCCGAAGATGCTTCTGGTTTTAGGGAAACACGTGTCGGTGGTAGCTTGTGGAGCGGTTTGTAGTGTTCCGCAGTAGCGCAAGTCTTTTTAGGCTGCGTTTCCTGACGCGGAGCTGAGCGGAAACGAGCTTAGCGGTGCCTGAATAAACCAATCACTATGCTAGTTCTGTTTCTATTGAAGCGGAGCGGAGATTTCGAGCACAGTGATTGGTCTATTCATGCGCCGGTAAGCTCCGCTCCGCCCAACTCCGCGTCAATGGAAACAAAGCCTTAGGGAGAAGTCGTGCAAATCCCGCATGAAAACATCATTTGTTCTTTGATGTCGCAGGGAGTTAGCAAGTTTTTTTAGTTTGATTTAATTGTTTAATTTAATTTAATATCATTGCTTAACTTTAAATTAATCTACCAAATAGTTTCATATAATTCATTTTTATTCAATCTAATTTTAATTTTTAATCTAATTTACTTTCATGTGTAAAAATTGTGGAAGAGCGAGAGAGTTTTAGGACCCCAAACACAAGCATTGTATGTCTAGCTGAATTAGACAGAATAAGGAAATAAATAAATAATTATTATTATTAAGGCAGAATCTGACCAACGAAAGGTGTCCAAGAAAAAAAGCGGGAATTCTAAAAATTCAATATCCGGCAACCCTGGTTTTACGCTGTGTAAACGATGTTGAAACTATTAATCCACACATCGAACAAATAAAGTCCTCTTTTTAACTGACTTTAAAAAAAGAAGGAGGAACTCAATTTGTCTGTATGTTTTTTTTATGTTTGTTACCTCATAACTTTTGACTGGGTGAATCGATTTTGATGATTCTTGTTTCATATGATTGAGGATTTGATAGAGGCCATGCCATTTGGTCCCATATAAATTTTATCGTAATCAATTAAGTACTTAAATTGACGACCTTCTACTTCAGCTAAAGATCTGACGTGAAGTCGTTTTTTGAATGCTCTGCATTCGTTGATTATTTGAAGTCGATAAGTAAGTGTTTCAGCTTTGTTTAAGTAGCGTAAAGGCAGGTTTGCTTGATCTTGAATATTTAGTATTTCCACTCTTTTTCTTGGACTGCTTTTGTAGATCAGGCTCTAACATAGTCTTAGTAATTGTGATGACTTGGACGTATTACCTGTAATTTGAGAAGCCAGCAAGCCTATACGGGCTCCGAAGCTGATGGTACCAGCCGACTGCGTCATCGTCGTTGGTTTCAGCAAGTTCGCCTGCATGATACGAAACTTTGCCAGCATCAAATCTCCCCCCTTCATTTGTTGAAGGAATTTGTTTAACTTGTACTGGAATTTAATAATATGTGATATTAGTGTTATTCATTAAAAATACAAATACTCGGTTATGGCAAACAAAATTATACCGAATAAGGCTCGACTGTCCATACTTGAAGGAGTTTTGGCGCCAACACTTATTTACGGTAGTGAATCTTGAGTGTGGCAGGAGAGACATGAAAGCAGGATTAATGCTATGGAGATGAGAGAGTTGAGAAGCATGTATGGAGTGAAATTGAGTGATAGGGCACGCAAAAGTGAAATACGAGTAAGAAAGACATGCGGATTGAAAGAGGATGTAGTGACTAAGATTGAAAAGGGTATGCTACGGTGGTTTGGGCATTTGGAAAGGATGAGTGAAAGCAGATGGATGGTGTTGTCGGAATGGAATTGGACGACATTTTGAAAAAGGGCCTAGTCAAAAGTACCCGTTTTGCTGCTTTTAGGTACTCATAAGTTATTATCCGAAGTGTCCGAATAGCATGGCTAAGAGCTACTACGACTGCACTCACCCCTGAAAAAGGACTCCATAAAAGAACCAAACTAGTTATACAAGGTGACTGGTGGGTCACTTTTGAAATTCAAGGACGTGATAGTTTGAGATCATACATGAAGAGAAAAAATATAATGAAAAATAAATATTAATTATTTAAAGAGTAAACTTAACCGAAAGTTAAAGAATTGATTACGCAACGCATGGGTACGCTAGCATTAGCAAAGATCCGCGTGCCAGGTCACGTGCCGCGATCGATAGTATTTATTAATAGGGAATTCTAGTGCAAAATTAAGTACCTACTTTTATTACATAATTATGATCAGAATCGAGTACAGAGTGCTCTCCTTCAGTATCTTTTGTGACCAGTCACCCTGTATACCTCCGACAATAAAGGGTGGGTAAAAGCGGCATTATAAACAATGTCCAATTCAATAAATATTCCTTTATCACAAAATTTACCTCTTCCAGCTGCGTAGCTTCATACCAGTTGCCCAGGCGTACACGATTACTATAAAAAATACCTTTGTCCTCCGCGTGTCCTGCGTTCTTCGAAATATTCATGATAAAGTCTATAAATAAAAATCACCAGTTTAATATTATAGAAAATGTTTGTTTATTTGTCAAACGTCAAATTACATGAGAGTTGCTGAATGTTTTTTTTTTTTGTAACAACTAAAGTCATTTCATTTCGATATGCCTTTATTATACACGGACAAAATCACCAGCTATAAGCATTGGGTTAATGAGGTTATTTGGTTTTACCGTTTTGCAATAAATTATTGTGAACAGCAAATTTTCGACCACGATCGGGATTCGAACTATGATTACCCCGCTTGCCGGATGGCTGTTATAACCAACGTAGCTTAGTTGATGCCATTGAAATGCTGACGTAGCTCCATCTTGTGTTAATACTTTGCAGCTTTCATCCGAAATCAAAGGGTTGAACCCAAACTGCTCGAGCCATCGACATAGATGATGAAACAAGCCTCTTTTGGCCCTTGGAATAAGGGTTTCCGTTTAGTAAAATTTCCCTATTCTCAGGGCAAAATATTAAGTTTAAATATTTACGTTTAATTTCATTCATGTTTGAAAACAAATGGATTTATTGGGTCGTCACATTGTTTTTCTGTCAAGACAACTTTACGAATAAACTTTACTTAAACCTTAAGCACTAATATATGTGAGCAAACATTTTGTAAATTTTGGTGTGTTTGTATTTTTTTATTTTTAAAAGTACGACAACAACAAATATGATCTGCAAACGTCATGAAGTAACATTTCGCAAAATGGGTGGATAGCTCCAGATTTTGCAACGCGCCAAAAGATCCTTGTCGGATCATAATTATTACAATGTCACGATTGGTTTTTTTAAGATCAACATATATTTATTTATTTATTTTATTTATTTATTCTTTATTGTACAAATTATGTTTACATAGTTTACAAAAATATAATTAGAGTACAATTGGCGGCCTTATCAATAAAATATGATCTCTTCCAGGCAACCTTTTCGACAAGATAAGGACAATTTTCTTAGTGATAACAAGAAAGTAAATTTAAAGCTACACATATATAACTACTTATATACTTATACATATATCTACATAATATACTATTTAAATACATACATACATAAATGTCATATAATACATACATAAGGTAAAAATATACTAAATAAGAACATATTACTTATAAGATAGATTTTGCATGGAAATGTAATTTGACTAGTTTTTTGAATTGCTGAACTGTTTGAGCTTTTTTAATTTCTAGAGGCAGTTCGTTCCACAGGGACACAGCTGAAACCGTAAAAGATTTATTATAAAATTCGGTTTTATGTACAGGTGTGGAAAGCATAAGCATAAGCATAGTAGTATGTTTTATACTTACTATGTTTAATAGTAAGTATAAAACATACAGGGTTTTAGGTCATTAAACCGGAATCTTTTAAGGCAACTTAGCCTTAGGGGGCGGTCATTGGTTATCATTTTAGCCCAAATTGTGTAATCCGAAAGTGCCCTTTTTTAAATATTTAGGTAAGTAGGTATTTCCTTTTTTTAGAAAATTCAGACAAATTATAACATTACCTTTTTTGAATTAGACCATAGATACATTCGATTGAATCATCTGACTGGCACACAAAGTAACCTTTAATTTAAGCTTTTCTTTATACTTACTATTCGAAACACAAACTGTACAATACACAAAATCATTGTATAATGCCAATGAAGCGACTTAATCTGCGTTTACTGAAATAAATTGTTTGGTTTAACTGCCACAATTGTCTTACTTTTAAGTTTAAAGTTTTAAAAGCTGAAATTAATGTTTTTCGATAGAACAGGCAACGCCATCTGTGAAATTAATCCAGATACAAATAGGTACCTTAATTCCTGAAACTCACTCGAAGGAAAGAGGAACAACTTCAATGATTTAGTATTCGTCTTACTCCAAAGATGGCATTGTATTCAATCTTAAGCGAATGAACACGCCAAAAAGTAGCATTTGGAATTCGACAATAAAGTTCTAACATTTGTTTTAAAAAAAAGCATATTGTTTTTGAAACGTTCGTTCAGTAGTTAAGAGCTATCTGTTCTGTGAACTTTAAAGTTAATCCTATGGCTACTGTGGGAAGCGTATTGGGATCTGCTAGATAAAAGACTTTTAACATCTCAATGTAATTTTTTATTGTTAGTTTACGTATAATATGGTCTAACATCATTCTGTTTATAGACCGAGGATTCCACGTCAATTCTTTATTTGAATATCTGATTTAAAAATGGAAATCATTGTATATTTTTTAAATGATTGTAAGGTGGTCGTTTATAGACTACACCTATAAAACTTTATCAGAAGCAATTAATGAGTGTTTGGAGTTAAAGGAAATCTACTTAATAATAAAAGTAGGCATAATCAGTTTTAATAAATTTATTATTCAATATTGAAAAAAATATCTATAAAAATGTAAAGGGAACATCCTATTTTTTCTTTTAATAACACCTATCTGTATTCCATCCTACTATTTTCTTGTCGTTGTGTCGACATCACTCTTCAAGATAAACACATTTTCTGCGGTGATTCTTTTGTGCACATCGATTAAGTTACGACATGTTACTCCGCATTCCTGAAAACAATGAAAATATTAATAAAAAAAATAAAAACCTAATGAAAAGGTCAATTTACGCAAACTGATGCGTGTAGCATAAACATGGCATGTAGCCGCCTCTTTCATACCTATGTAAGTAGGTACTCCATATACTAAGACACCGTAATGACTACGGATCGCTTCATACCTAGGTATATTTTTAATAGAGGAACAGAATACGTTAGGTACACCTATAGTTGTAAAAAACCGGTAAGCTACCGCTAATTAACCGAATTTATGGTTAGCTACCGATACAATGCAGTTATTAACGGTTAAATATCTGACAGCGACAACGAAAAAGGATAAAGCTTTTCTCTCTTTCCCTGTTAACCGACTTCAAAAAAGGAGGTTATCAATTTCACCCGTATGTATGTTATATTTCCAGAATTGACAAGTTTTCGTATATCTTAGTCTAATCAACGTCTGAACAAATGTGAAAATTTCAATAGTGTATGTAATTTTTTATATTTGTATTCGCATTTCTCCGGAACTACAAGTCAGACTTAAGTAATTCTTTTTTTAATTGTTTTAAACTATCGCGGTTATTTTCACTATGATTTAATGTATTTACGGGATTCTTACCACGATTTTCGATTTTATTTTCGCACGTCTGATATTTCGATGCTGTTACAAGCACCATGATCGCGGACTGGGTGCTTGTAACAGCATCGAAATATCGGACGTGCGAAAATAAAATCGAAAATCGTGGTAAGAATCCCGTAAATACATTAAATCATAATTCTTTTTTTGTTGTACTAGGTATTGTTCAACTCAGCGTATACTGTATAAGTTTCATCAAAATCAGTTTAGTAGTTTTTGAGATAGGGAATTTCAACCGATTTTTTTTTATCAGTCGAAACTGGCATCATCGCTCAACTTGCGATACAAATATCTATCCCTTAGCGACATCTCGCGGTGGTTTTTAACCGTAACAAGCATATAATGCGGTTAATTATCCGTTACTAACGAAAAATGTATATTTAACCGGGTGGTTAAATCGTTAACCTACTTCCCATCTATAGGTACATCTAACTAGCAGGATTATATTTTAATGTATCAAGTATATAGACTACACCTCTCTACAACAACCATACATTATTCGATGTCGTTAAGATCGATATAATCGAGTGAATTATCAACTACACCCTCAACTATATTCGTTTTTCCTTAGAAGGAGCCTTTCAATCAGGTAACTCGCGGGATGCTCTTAATTTAATTCTGTTTTAACTATTTTAAGTTTTGTTAAAGTGACTGGTGTAAATTTACTCAAAATTAACTCAACTTTAATGATTTTTGTATGTATGTTGTGGCTACCTTAAACAGCAGTTACATTTTGCATGCGGTTTGTAAATGAGTGTTAAATATAAGAGGAAATGTAATCTTCTACTGGTAGTCCTTAAAATAAATAAATAAATGTGACAAAGTATTCAAATCTTACGTCCTAGGGTACACTAATGGCGGGTTTCAATATTATGAAAACTGTTCGTTTTGCCTACGAACAATAGAAATCACTACCAAAATGCCTTTCTATATTCAAAATCTTGACATCTAAACCACTGCTTACGAACTGTTTGACTGTAATGGGTTGCTAGGTTACATTTGACCATTTACAAAATAAGTCATTATATCTAGCCAACGACGACGTAACAAGTTATTAATTTAAACCAATGAGGTAAAGGTAGCATGTCAGTCTGCTGCGGCCAATAAGAGTTATGTTTGCATTACGTATGACCAATTAAAGAATATGTCATATTATCTAGCCAACTACGTAAAAATTTATTCATTTAACGAAATATCCTATCAAATATCTGTCAACATATGAATAATCCAGTTTTCTCTTTCTAACCTATCTGAAACTGTTTTTGAAAAAAAGGACGAATATTATTGAATGACATAATTTTTCTTTTTAATATTTACTTTGACGTCATAAAAATGTGATTCAACCAATGGCAAAATTAGTCGAAGGATTGGCGTTTCGTTTTACGTAAGCAATTAAACGCAATTATTAATAAAAAGCTCAAAAAACATACTATAATATATTTATCGAATACTAAAACATAGCAAACATAAATTGAATAAGTTTATTTATTTCTTTAGTTCAAATATCATACACATAATTTGCGAATGCGTGATATTCTATAAATCGTATATCACTTATTTTCTTGGAAGAACGTCACGCAAGGAGGGCCCATGCCAAATTTGAGAACTTACAGCCCGTAGCTAATAGATATTGTGAAACGCTACTTTTTTCCTACCAGTTTTGTACCTGTACCGGTTACGCATAGCAGTCAGTTGAATATTGAAACCCGCCATAAGTCACTAAACATTGTGCCACCTAAAAAGGGTTGGATCTATGACTGTAAATTAATTGAAAAAAGTGCAGTTTACCGGACCAAAGAATGTTAGCATCCAATTTTGGTTCATCACACACAAATTCTGATCCGCCACGCAGTTTATTATTGCTAACTTGGCGCCAGTCTGAAAATACAAAAAACAGAAACTTTCAAATGGTTTTAAACTTTATAACACCATAAATAATGACACTCTATGTAGAAAGTTAATCTCTTTAAAACCTAACTTCTTCACTTGTAAAAAACAAGTAGATAGGTAGGTACAGTACCTACTACAGTAGTTTCAAGATCTATTGATCTCATTGGATTGGTGACTTCAATCTTAATCTTGAGAAAAAGTTTCAAATGTTGTTAAAGTTCATAACACCGTACATAATGACACTCGAAAACTCTATGTAGAAAGTAATACATATATACATAACTTCACGCCTATATTCCTAATGGGGTATGCAGAACACCAGAGGCTATAAAACCATCTGATGTCACTTTTCACAAATTTGTAGGTATTATTATGATGGAGTGAGACTATTGCAGTGACAGCCTATCGCCCGCAAAAACGCCAAAAAAACCTCTGTCCCTTATCTGACTTTTACAGTATGCCCGGGAAGAGAAGCAGCTGGCACATTCTATGTTTTTCTTTCGCTCCCAGTAAAGCATGGGAGTAGTAGAAAGTAAATCTCTTTTAAACCTAACTTCTTCACTTGATGAAAACTAGTAAATACAGTAGTTTCAAGATGTATTATTCTTATTGATGACGATAGAAATCTCTCATGTGGCCCGGTGCCGGGCCAAGCCACCGGGCCAGATGGGATGCACCCAAAAGTAATCTGTATTAACATTCATAACAGTTTCTTCATGACAGTGACTGTTAAAAGAATAGCCGAATTGGTGGACCAGTGTTAAAAGAATAGCCAAATTGGTAAAAGTTACGCTTTTGTGTGAATGTTCGTAATATTGATTCGACGACCACTATGGCGTTGGGGTAAACCTATCTGCCTCAGACGCCAGTGGTTGCGGGTTCGATCCCCGCACGGAACCAGAAAAAAAAAATGTTCCGTGTCTGGGTGTTTATCTATTTATGTATTTATATTCTAGGTTCCCCCCTAGTTCGCTATATGGTATCCCATAACACAAGCTATGCTTACTTTGGGGCCATGTAGTTGGTGTGATTGTCTGGGGATTTTATTTTTATTTTTTTATTTTTATTTATTATTGATGTAGTTAATAATATTCCCGATATGACGGCCTTCGATGTGCTTTGATCGAGTATTCGGCTGCGGCGTGAACGGTTTTGAGTCCCAGCTCTCAGGGGCCGTTCTAGGAAACGAACTTTTCTACAACTGGCTCAGGTCTGGGTGTGTACATTCTTCCGCTGTGTGGTCTCAGTAACACAAACTTATAATACAAAAACTTACTTTCTGGACAAATAGTTGATATTTGCCCAGAAAGTTGGGATTTTATGATTTATTTAATTTATGGATGTACAATGCTGGACTGCAAAGGACAAACATAGAATGTGCCAGCTGCTTTTCTTCCTGGACATACTTTATGAGTCATTTAAGGGGCAGAGGTTTTGTTTGAGGTTTTTTTTTGGCGATAGGCTGAGCCCCTGTCACTGCTATAGTCTCTCTCTATCATTATAATGATTAATAATCGAAATTTATCAAACGTGACATCAGATGGTTTTATAACTTCTGGTGTTCTGCCTACCCCACAGGTAAGGAATGTAGGCGTGAAGTTATGTATGTATGTTTTATTGATTATACCTTTATCGGACTGCCACGACCCTCGAGTCTGTCACCCGGCAACAGTGGCATCGTGGTCCAGCGACAATTGGAGTCTTTGCGGTTGCTCAGCTGTATGGGCATGCGATCCGCGGGCCCCGGGGCGCCCAGTGGCGCGTAGCGGACGAACAGTGGCGGCTCCTGTTTTATTATGGCGAAATCAAAATCAAAAGTTTGGAAGGTTTTACACTTAATGAAAGTCAAGGGCGGCGTGGACCAGTTTCAGCAGTGGGCGACCCGATGATGATGATGTTGTCAAAATGGCGATTGTGCCATTAGCTAGAGAGTGAGTTTCAGCTGTGTGGGCATGATGTCACCGGGCCCCGGCATTCCCAATGGCACGTAGCAGACGAACAGTTGCTGTTCCTGTTGGAAGCAAATTCATTACGGTGTTTGCGACATTAAATGATGACTAGATTGCTCAGCTGTGAGACATTGATTTTCTGCTCCCAATTTACTACCTACATCTACTTAATACTAGTTATTATTGTATGCTCATAAATTCTTGAATACACATACAGAACACTTACATCTGGCTCGCCATAGTTCTCAGCTTTCAGGAAAAACTCGTCCCCGTACTTCAATTGACTTCCGTACACAGCTTCGTCGCTTCTGCCGTCGGCACTAGAATTTCATACACTTTAGCTCAAGTCAAAATAAAAATATTCTTAATATCGAAGAGAAAAGCCTCTTGAATATCGACAGTTTATTTCAAAATTAAATGAATTATACAACATGTGAAAGGTGAAAAGAAAATTTTATTTATTTATTTATCTTTAGAAATTACTCGTTTAATTTTATATTGCCATATTCTCGTGTCAACTCTATTATTTATACATAAATCCTGCAAAACCTTTGAGTAATCCAACACATTTAAAAGACTTGTTATCTCGATCCGTACAGACGATAACACTTCCTACCCTAAAATGCCCACGAGACCAAGGTTAACAAGGCTAGACGTCCGCTTTTGTAAGTATATAAAAAGTATTTCACGGAAAGGTTCCTTCTCTTACGTCATGACAACGAAAGTATTCCTGCAGCAGGGCGTTGTTATTGGAGACAGGGTCATCATGCAGCCATCTTTGATGTTCTGCATGTAGTCCACTTGTCTTTCCGACACCAAACTCGACAGCGCCAAGCCGTATCGCGGCTTGTCTCCAACTGACTTTACTGAAGTGGAAGAGCAAACGAATCGTATTACTCATAAAAAAAGTTATTTTCAAAAACTTAAACTAAGAAGTTAAACTCATCAATAAAAAATTGAAGAATTTTAAATCAAATCTTCCGTTAAATGTTTAGCATTGTTTTATGGAAAAACTTAGTATAAGTGCAAACATAAAACAGTTTCTGTAGGCGAATGGGAAAGACTTTTAGGGATATTTTTCTCTAAAGGAGTTATTGAACACCCTGTATATATATTTATGTAGTACCTACATATAGGGTTGCCAACTTTTTTTTCTAGAAATACAGTATATTTGAGTCTGAAAACAATAGCAAACAGTATTTTGGAAAAATAAACAGTATTAATTATATTTTTAGAACTTCTTTATTCAATTATTTTATTATTCAAATTATTAATTAAAGTCTAGCATATAAATTGTTTAGCTTTTTATGCTGAAAACAGTATTTTGTATTCTTTATTTTTGTTCAACAGTAAACAGTGTAATGTAGGAAAAAAACAGTATAATACTGTTAAAAACAGTATGGTTGACAACCATAAGTACATAGTCAACCTACAAAGTGTAACCTTATTCTACTCCTTACCAGGCATATCAGAAGCAATGACTTGCACGTGGTATCCATATTGGACGTAGATACCGCTTATGGCAAGAGGTTTCTGGAAATGACTTTTACAGTTTTAAAAAAATTAATGAAAGTTTAGAATAGCGTTACTGATTAAGTCGACCTCGATCCGTTAAGGGCGTGTAGTAACTGTCTATTCTTACTTATTTTACTAGGAAACATTCTTCCCCAAACCTTACCGTTTCGAGATAATTGACTTTTAATTTTTAATAGATTAGGCTCAATAAGTGTAGTTGGTAATGATGTGATTTAACAAGTAATTATAACGAATTGAAAAAAGAGCAATTTAAACGATGTTAAGATACATATTTATACTAAACGTACATCTACAGAATCTAATGCAGTTCTGAACTTATCAATAACCGTCTTTGATTGTAATGAGAATTTGTCAAGTGCACTAACCTCTTTAAGCAGATTGCTAAAAAGTGTCCGAGACTTCTGTAGCAGCAATTCTCGTCTATCTCTCTTTCTTAGGAACAATTTTTGTTCATACTGAAAAATAATGTTGTTTTCTAGATTAGACACACTACATATATAGTTTGTCTGTTTACAGTGTGATAGCCCACAGGTACCGCACCACTAAAGTCGTATTTTATAGAACTAAATTATGTTTGCAAAATATACGGCCGGCCCCAATTAGTTCAGTACGTACGTAATGGCGGTAAAGACAGTATGGATATGATTGGCCAATAAAGAAACAACTAAGTACGACCACGACGAATACAAGACAAAAAACATCGCACAGGCAGCTTATATGAAGTTTCAAGTTGCCCTTTGTTACATTAAAAAGAATACTGGTGTCTAAAAGTGGCTATAGGCAAGCTCGAATAAAAAATTTCCGTTCTTGTTTAGCAACCACGTAATCATCAGAAGATTAGGCGTGAGTAAGCTTGTCATAATGAGCTTACAATCTGGTCCAAGTCGTCGCTCAGTGAATAGAGAACCAAAATGGTACGGGGTTCCTAATGGGTGCCTTTACAAGTGTTTGGGCTCTGATGATTAGCGTTCAATCATTAATTTTATTTTTCATTCTTCACAACTCTTTGTAATGAGCCCCAGCAACTCATCAGAATGCCAACTATTCTGCCTATGCTATTACTCGACGGATGCAACTCTATGGCCACAGTATTTATAGACCAGTTTGCAATTTAGTCGAGACGTTCCCCTGAATGAAACTTCATGAATCAACTATGTAGGTACCCACTTACTTCAATTTTAAGCCTTTCTTCGCTCCAGTTCCCTATGAGTACAGCATTGTTGTACATCATTATAAAGCATCCACGAATGTGGATATGAAATATGAAGAGTAGGAATTCGTAAATATTATGTTTTAAATTCAATAGTAACCACAGAAAGTAATTTAACCAGAACAAAAAGAGGAAAAAACGGGGTTCTTATTTATTTAGGTAAAGTTGCTCAGAATTGATTGTCTTTGTCAAAGTCAAAATATGAAAACTGGCTTTGTAGATTAAAAAAATACTTATAAATAACTTTATCCATGGATTTTTCGTGATATGGAGTGTCGCCTTTATTTTAAATTATTTTTATAAGTATACAGGTTTAATTAGCGCATAACCTGTTGCACCTGTAATGCTTCTGTTTCAAAGGTTTTTAAATTTTGTGCATTATTTTATGAACTACGTCTAACGCAGGTGAACGAAATGTAGGTAAATGGCAACTGGATTACTTAATATACGTTTCACTTAATTTAAAAAGAAATGCTTAAAGTATTTTATATAAATCGTAATCTAAGTACAAAACGGATTACGCAACAGCGTCCCAATTTCATGTGGGGAAGCATACATACATACATAACTTCACGCCTGTATCCCTCGTGGGCACGATTCGTTCCAATACAAATCGTAGCACTTGCGTTGTCTATCTAGATGTATGTCTGTGTTTCTAAATACCGCTTTTTACAAACCGCCAAGGTCATGCGTACTTTGGTTGTCAACAGCCGTCCTAACTACCAAGGTCACCTTGGTTTGATGTTTTGTTTCCAACAGTCTAGCTGGGGCTTTACTAAAATATACTTGCATATACCTATATCATACATCATAGAAATCTATACATATAATAAAATGGTAGGAAAGTCAAAACTGTACATTGAATATTTTTTTAAAAGAATACTTGGGGTATGATCTACAATCGAAACAGAAACAAAAAATATAGTTTTTAGAATTTTTGTCTGTTTGTCTTTCCGGGATAAACTCAAAAAGTACTGCATGGATTTACTTCAAATTTGGCATGAAGATAGTTAAGAAGTCGGGTCAACATATTATAGGCTACATATTATCACGCTAGCAGTATTATAATCGTAGGTGCGTTTGGTGCTGCATAGCGTTCACGCAGACGACGTCGCGGGCAGCAGCTAGTACATTATAAAAACACAATATCTACAGGGCGACTGGTGACAAATTTTAGATAGGTATTGAAGGAGAGCACTCTCTACTCGATTCTGGATTATGACGTTTGATGTATTTAGGAGGTTGGACATTTTTTATAATCAGGCTTTTTACGTAGGTCTTATTCCCTGGCAGGCTCGCATGGGTTTTGATCCAGCACAAAAACACAGCTTTGTTCTGTTTCAAAGTCTGACGCAGATTTCCACGAATTTTGACTGCCAGGGGATGTGTCGAATTCGGGCTAGTGCTTGTTTCAAGTGCTACCCTTGAATCACTGTATATACCGAAGCCCGGCCTTGGGGATTTCAAGACCTCGCACGTTGCACTATATACTGCAACGAGTTCCGCTTGTTAGACAGTGCAGTAATCCGCAATATTTCAAAGTGATAGCGCAGCTCCGACCTTCCCATCGATTCTACTGCTGTCTGTAAAAATTCACACACTCTGCACGTTTTGTAGACCAAAGTCTCGTTGATCATTCAAGCACTTGAAGTCGATCTCAGTATCCATGGCTGGATGTGCGAGGTCCTGGAATCGCGTGGCTCGCTTAATGTCTTAATGCTTAATGTCTCTGCTAGCAAAAACTGGAATGACCCTCTCCTCGCTTTTTACATTGCAGCTGCTTCCTGTATGCGGAGCTCTAGAGGCAGTATCCCAGTCAGCGTCAGCGCAGCGTGAAGTGGGACCATTTTATACGATTTGACAGTTTTCTGAGCAAAACCTCTCTACACAGTGTCCAAAAATTCCGTGGCTGGTGCCCACACTCCCGCAGCATATGTAATTATCAGCTCGATGGTGGTAGTATATATGATTTGAATAGCCTCTGGGTGGATGCCCTAGGTGGTCTTTGCGGCCCTAGACAACATTTTGTACACGATGAGTGTTTTTCGCACTGCGTTACTAACGTGAACGTGAAAGGTCAGTTTATTGCCCAGAGTGAGTCCGAGTATTTTCTTTTTTTTTGGACATTCCAATATCAACTCCTCCCATACTCAGAAGTATTCTAGCGAACTTAAGCTTTTTGGTTATCACCATTGCACAGGTTTTATGTAGTGCAAACCTCAGCTTATTTTCGAACCCCACTTCGGAACACGGGCAAGAGCCTCTTTGGCTTGTCTCTGAACCTCCATACCAGTTAGTTTGGAAGTTATGAGGGAACAGATTAACATCCATACCCTAAAACATACATACCTACAGGTGAAAATCATGACCCTCCTTTTTGCTTCGCTGTAGTCGGGTTATAAAACACTTGTAACGACAACAAGCGACGCTTCATAGAACGATGACGACACGACGTAATTCCTACATCGCGCTATCAAGGTTTCTATAGCGATCGGTACATATACAACTTCCCGACAACAACCGTCGGGCCGTGGGTCCCTCCTACCTTCCCTTTTCTGGTGATTGGGAACGAACACATTGTTCCCAAACACTCCTAAACTGGACATTATCGAAAGTTTTTTTTAAGAAATTGAAAACTCATCTTACGATGAACGGACAATACTTTCTGTTTGACAGCTATCTTTACAAGACTACCCAGTAATTTGAGGAAAAAATGAAAAAATTTAATTTCGTGTGCTTATTAAGCATTATTTTTTGCGAAAAAAAACCATTACCGAGACCAAAGCTAAGCTTGATAAATACTATGGGGACTTTGCACCATCGATTTCAATGGTAATAAAGTGGTTTACTAAAATTTCGATGTGGCCGTACCAGCACTGAAGATGCCGAACGTCCTGGACGCCCAGTTGAGGTCTCTACACCCGAAACAATCGAAAAATTTCACGATATGGTGCTGGCCGACCGAAGATTGAAAGTGCAAGAGATTGTGGAAGTCGTTGGGATCTCGCATGGCTCAGTGGTTTCAATTTTTAAGGATCACTTCGGCATGAGAAAGCTTTCCGCAAGATGGGTACCGCGTTTGCTCATAGTCAACCACAAACGCAATCGTGTAACAACTTCACAGGAAGGTTTGGCGTTGTTTAATCGCAATATGGAGAGACCAAACAACAGTCAAACGTGGGTTTCTAAGGGTGAATCGGCGCCAAAGAAGGCCAAGGTGGGTTTGTCAGCCAATAAAGTTATGGCGACTTCAAAAGGGAAGAACAATCAATGGGGAATATTATGCCAACTTATTGGACCGATTCAATGACAATTTGAGAAAAAAGTTCTTTTCCACCAAGACAATGCAAGGGTGCACACATGTGCAGTTGCCATGTCAAAAATCTATGAATTGTGGCTCCGAGTGACTACTTCATGTTCCCAAACTTGATGAAATGGCTTGGTGGAAATAGATTTGACTCCAATGATGATGTCATCTTGCAAAGGTCTATTTTGAGGAATTCGACAAATCATAGTTTTTAGAAGGGATAAAAAAATTGGATACCTACGATTTTTTCCCTCACCCACTCATAGCACATAATATTGTTCACCAAGTTTATAATCCAATTTACTTGTCGGCGCGTTCATAGAGAAAGCCATAGATTTGTCCAGTCGCTCCGGCGGAACGTCGTGTCTATGGGAGCGGGGAGCCACCTGGTTGTTGTGGACGAGAGTGACCAGCGCACCGTAGTTTTCGACAGATCGCTTAAATCAGAAATAATCTTAGTTGTTTCATTATGTTTCTGCTTAAATTGATATTGTGAGAAGATCTAGGCCGTCCTGGCGTTACATCAGAAGCGGGATTACCTGGAGCACAAAACGAGAACCAAACCATAGAAACAGACGCCCAAAAATTATTCAGCAATATGGAGAAGCTATTGTCTCGAATCCTTGCCGCTTAGCCCACACCGACCGGGAGTATTAGTCATACTACGCAATCGCTACCGTTTGATCCTGAAGATCCAGACGCTGATATAGAGGGTTGGTGCAAAATAACCGAAGCTTTCGTAGAGAAGAAATATTTGGATGGAATAGACCTACTCATGGCTCTTACCAGTACTTTAAAAGGTTGAGCTGCTGCGTGTATCACTAAATTAAACTTAAATGAATTGGAGCGTTGTTAAGCAAGCACTTCTAGCAAAGTTTTCGAAACCAAAATTATTCCAAGATTATTTTGATGAAATTTTACGATTTCAACTTGGCAAAGAATCTGCATCGGAAGCTGCCCTTAGATTATGGAATTTAATCGAAAAAGTACCTGAAGATTTTATGCCCGAGGAAGCACTGACCGGATTTGTTATTTCAGTCCTATCTCCGAATGATGGATTGATTCGTCGCGAACTCAATGCTCATAACATCACGACTCGTATCCAATTATTTCAAATACTGGGACGTGTTTCTCTAAAGCGCCGGTCAGACAGTGCTGAGAGCAATAAACCTGAATCCAAGCGATTCCGGAATGATGAAAGATTTGGTGGCAGAAGTAACTTCTATGGTATCACGGGACGTCGTTTCGCCGAATGCCGGAAGCGTCGAGACGAATCGGGATTTAAAATGCAAGACACTTGGCCGAGTTCATCACGTGCGACGGAGAGTGGATCGTCTGTATCCTGTTGTTCGTGCGGATAAAGGGGGCATGTTGCAACTAGCTGCCCACAGAGAGGGAATGCAGTAGACGGGGCTGCGGTCAGGGAGGTTCATCATTGAGAGCACCGCCCTTCCAGGGGTGCTATGGAAACGTCTTCCGGTGAGTCTGTTCCATTTTGTTTGATAGCGGATCGTCTTGCTCGTTGATAAAAGAGAGCTTTTCTAGTAAGTTCCCAGGTACTGTGCACAATGATCTTGTGTATCTTACGGGCATTGGCGGTGATGAAATAAAATCTACGTCACAGATTTCGAGTGAGGTTAATCTTGGAAATTTTATAAAACTCTTGACATTTCATGTAGTACCAGGCTCTTGCCTTGCGGACCCTGTTATTATAGGTAGGTGTTATCTGTAAGCATTGTTTGCATGAAGTCTATTTAACTATGTTGGCACATTGAGTGAGAAG
The DNA here is from genome assembly GCA_944452665.1 of Stenoptilia bipunctidactyla. Classification (NCBI taxonomy): domain Eukaryota; kingdom Metazoa; phylum Arthropoda; class Insecta; order Lepidoptera; family Pterophoridae; genus Stenoptilia; species Stenoptilia bipunctidactyla. The sequence continues at coordinate 5,392,052 of OX101726.1, read as the reverse complement.
AGTCATCGAGTAATGTCGTGTGTGGAAGGTGTTCGAAAGGATAATGTCGTCCGGGCCATGCAGCTGATAGCGGCTGGTTGAAGGGACACATTCATCCGGTCCATGCCTGGTCGAAAGGACTCACCCGTCCGGTCCAAATTGATGCTGTGTGATCCTAAAGATAGGACATGCCGATAAAGACTGCATTGTTTGTTAAGTGATTAAAAAAGGTGTCGTCCGGTCCATGAGTGGTCGAAAGGACACACGCTTTTTGATTCTGAGACAGTTATAGTTGTACGACAGTAACATTACGTTTACTAGTCATAGCTTGTCAATGATGGTAAGACGAATGATGTCGTCCGAGTCAGAGTCCTTTAAGTTGACTGACTTGTTCTGGATGTTTTGCAGATGATGATGAGATGAATGACGTCGTCCGAGTCAGAGTCCTGTAAGTTGACTGACTTGTTCTGGATGTTTTGCAGATGATGATGAGATGAATGACGTCGTCCGAGTCAGAGTCCAGTAAGTTGACTTACTTGTTCTGGATGTTTTGCAGATGATGATGAGATGAATGACGTCGTCCGAGTCAGAGTCCTGTAAGTTGACTGACTTGTTCTGGATGTTTTGCAGATGATGATGAGATGAATGACGTCGTCCGAGTCAGAGTCCAGTAAGTTGACTGACTTGTTCTGGATGTTTTGCAGATGATGATGAGATGAATGACGTCGTCCGAGTCAGAGTCCAGTAAGTTGACTGACTTGTTCTGGATGTTTTGCAGATGATGATGAGATGAATGACGTCGTCCGAGTCAGAGTCCAGTAAGTTGACTGACTTATTCTGGATGTTTTGCAGATGATGATGAGATGAATGACGTCGTCCGAGTCAGAGTCCAGTAAGTTGACTGACTTGTTCTGAATGTTTTGCAGATGATGGTAAGACGAATTTTGTCGTCCGAGTCGAACTGAGTTGGCTTGTCAATGTGGTATAGACGTAAGTTGTCGTCCGAGTTAGACCCTTCCATAGGGCTTGCTTGTCTATGAGACATCAGACGTAATGTCGTCCAAGTCAAGGAGTGGCTTGTCTTTGATGTCGATGTCGGTAAGACGAAAATGCGTCGTCCGGGTCACATCCTACTGAGGATTGGCTTGTCTAATAGTCACGTCCCCCAAAGCATCTAAATCCAGAAAAGACCTTAGCCTTCGTGTGCATAGGTGGTGGGAACTACCCTGAACGGGTTGGTAGACTTCAAGGTACGTTAACGCTTAATGTTACTTTTCAATTGTGTTTGATATAGCAAGTTTATCCTAGTGGAGGAGATGACATCCATAGTGTCGGATTCATCAGGCCTCACTAGATGGTTTTATGTGGTTTATCCTAGTGGAGGAAATGACATCCATACGTGCGGCTTCATCAGGCCTCACTAGATGGTTTTATGTGGTTTATCCTAGTGGAGGGTGGTTTATCCTAGTGGAACTAGATGGTTTCAGAAGTCGATCCTAGTTCAGAATGTGACATCCATCTGGTTTGGTTTCACAAGTTCTGACTAGATGGTACCTATTGATATGCCAGGATAAACGAGCGTATAGATTCTGAACTGTTTGTTGCAGATTACCAACTTTTAGCGCCCGAGGACGGTCGCATGTCAGTCTGGCCGTGTCGGCGCGTTCATAGAGAAAGCCATAGATTTGTTCAGTCGCTCTGGCGGAACGTCGTGTCTATGGGAGCGGGGAGCCACCTGGTTGTTGTTGACGAGAGTGACCAGCGCACCGTAGTTTTCGACGGATCGCTTAAATCAGAAATAATCTTAGTTGTTTCATTATGTTTCTGCTTAAATTGATATTGTGAGAAGATCTAGGCCCTCCTGGCGTTACATACTATTTACAGCACTTTATTTATCGCAGAAAGCAAAACAAGTCAATACGAAAACAAAGAAAACGCCATATTGTTTTTGTGGTGCCATACAGATAGATACTACCATTCATGTCTCGGCTTAGTTTTTCAACTGTAGCATTATTCATCTTGCGTCTCATTTTTTACTGATGTATCAGCTTAGATTTAGATAAATACTACCATTTTACCAAGTGTGGCCTAACGTAAAAGTAATAAAACTCTCCTATAATATTGAATATATACGTCGTGATTTAAAAAAAGAATTATCTAAACCTACAAAATGTTGCATTTTTGATTAGTATACTTACAAACTTAGTTTTTTTTTGTCTGCGAAAGAACTTTCCTTGAATTTACTACCATTATATCAATAATATTTTACATGGCAATTGTGCGAAAGAGACACACCAAGAAAAAGTATGTCTCACATGAGCTCATATTGTAGATATTGGTTATTTGAAAGTACCTTATTTATATCACTTTATGGTTCATTTTGATATGTTGACAGTTTGCAAGTAAGCTTCCAGTTGTACGTAGTACCTATTAATTCCATGCTCTCATTTGATTGAATGAAACGCATTATACCTACCTAGCGCACTATACGTTAATTTAAACAAAAAGCTTTTGTTAGTTGTACTCTGTGTGGGTTGTATGTACAAACAGAAGACAAAAAATCATAATTGAATCTGAACTCTATGCCGTGGACATGAAGTTATAAATTGGTTGTGGAAATTTGACCGGTTTGAAAGTTATAAACGCTTGAGCCGCTGCCTTCTGTACATGTTATTTATTTTTAGTTTACAGCACAGTCACTCATAGATAGTTAATACAGTTGAAAAGATTACGATACAGTAGTAGTAGAGTGTGTGACCATTATTAAATATGACGTGACCCCAATTAATTAATGATAACGAACGAGACAACCGAACGTGTAACAAGTGGAGATAACCATTTTATTTGACAAAGATTGAATTCATCATGAAACAAATACTAGTTCTTACGAAATGTGTGCTTATTATTTCAGTTTTCATGCATGCGCAAAGTCTAAAACTATCATCTCTCGATTTGTGCTACAAAAAAGGACTTGAAGCATACTCTGGTGAAAGATGGTCTGAGTGTATTTCACAGTTTGAAGAAGCTGTACATCTGTACAAGCTTTATAAATCGGTCAATATAAATTGCAGACTTAAATGTAATTCTGATCAACCCAACTCAATTGTACAATATGAAATTGAAGATTTGAAATATTATGAAAGATTATTTGTCAAGCGAAATTGTTTTTCCAAGTGCCAAGGAGAAGAATTTGCAGATATGAAGATAGAAAGTGACATTCAAGAAGGAGTTCTCACAAATATGCAAATGAAAAAACCATATGAATATCTTCATCTTTGCTATTTTCAAATGTATTTTTTGCCAAAAGCTGCTTCTGCTGCTTACACATACCTTGCTGCAAACCCAAATGATGAAACAATGAAAAATAATTTAGAATATTATGCACAACAGTCAGAAGTTGATGTAAATGAAATAGTGGATCTTGAAAGTGAGAACTTTTCAGTACTGTTCAGTATTGCTTTAAAAGCATATAAACAGAATAACTGGTTTGACACCATTAGCAATATGGAGGAAGTCATAAGAGATTATCTTTCATGGGAAGATAGATGTCGTGTTGAATGTGAACAGCAACCACAACAAGATGGTAGTTCTGAATTTGTTATGACGCTGTCAAATAATGTGGCATCACTGCTTCATTGCAAACAACAGTGTCAAACAATAGTAAAACCCCTTGGTTCTACATCTGGTGTAGAATTTTTAGCAGATATCCTAGATTATCTCCAGATATCATACTACCATTTAAAAAAATATAATGCCGCCGCTGAAGCAGTTTCCTCCTATTTACTGTTGTATCCCAATGATGAACATATGATAGAAAATGAGAATATTTACAGATCTCTGACTGAAAAGGAAGCATTTAAAGAAAGATCTGACATTACTTATTATTTAAAACGAGATACTTATGAAAAGAAATTATTATCTTTATATTTTGATGAAAGTGATATATACAATAATGTAATCTGAATTTTAACCCTAAATGCATATATCTTTTAAATAGTACAATATCTGTAGCCATTAAGCATTTAACATTCTGTGATAAGAGGTGCCATATATAATAATAAGCTTAAAATATTAACTATTTTATGTTCATTGTGCTTAAAATTTGACCATTTTAGAGCTTTTTTTATGGATTTACTACTTATACAAATGAATAAATTTTATTATGCATTATTTTATAAGAAATATATTATCCTAAAATACAAGATGCTTTTCTAATTTATATTGTTTGCGCTATAGCATGGTGTGGGTGACAGTTACCTGAATGACATTAAATCCGTCAGTACCACTTAGATTTTATATTCAATAACATTTTACTTGTAGACAAGAACATCCTGTTTGGGTACAATTTAATTAAAATTGCGACAACTCACCCACACCATGTTACAGCACAAATATAATTATTATTATTTATAAATCCCCACATGCTAATGGACAAAGTTGTCTATGGTGAAGCATGCAAATTAAAGTAAGAATTGAATAACCCAATTCTGCTAGACAGGCAAACACAGGAACTTCCCAACCTCCAAGTAACAGTCTATCTATATCAACAGTATATAAAAAAAGTTGACAACATGAATCTGTTCCAGTTATTATGGTACAAGGCGGAAATTAAACCTTTACATACATATATTATGGTGCCATCGTGCACTAACACCAAGTTTTCTCGGATACACCACAAGATCTATCAAAGGGTGGAGTCTATTGGTGTAAGTGACGACCTATTATTATTAGGAACTAGACCCATAACATGCCAAGAGTGTGACAGGAATTAATATTCTGCTTAACATTATCAATAAAAAAGTTGTCGTTTTAATAGTGTTGTTTAAAGTGTAACTGTAACTAAAAAAAACATGTAACTTAAAATATCAATTCCCTGCTTTTAAAACGCCAAGAATTAGTAGGTGCCTATGTAACATACGTATAATACCTACCATATTTTTACATACCTAGTCTACATAATTATGATTTAAGATGCCTATACTTGTCGTAAAATACCATAGACTGTAGAGTAACTTTGCATGATACCACTTCCCTACCCTTGTGGCCAAGAAAACAACGCTTGTGATTCCATTGGTGATTCCTGAAAGGAAGAAGTTGCCAGTTGATAAAAGCTGATGAGTAATCACAAATCTCTATATAGGAAATCTTAAGTGTACGTAACAAAATTTCTGAACTTTAAATATCTCGGGTTGCCTGGAAGAAATCGCTTAAAGCGATAAGGCTACCCAAATTTTAATTTATTTTTAATATCTTGTACATCATTATTTTAAAGGTTAATGGCAATGAAGAGTATTTATTATGATATCTATGCGATTTATTACAGATTTCTATAATCAATATTTTTTTATATGGAATAGAAAATAATTTATTTGCAGAATATGATATACTTATCTTAAATATACCTACACTTTATTGCTACAGCTGTAAACCTAACCCAGAAATAAAAAATATGCACCTAAGGAAATACTTTATCATCCGTTTCTTTGAATTCGAACCTATATTTTTTACAGTCATCCTCTCAGTTATTTTTTTAAGCAGTTCTAGTTTTGCATGGTAACACTTGAGGTATAATTTCCAGCACTCCCATTGGCCTGTAAGTTCTTCAATGAAATTGATGTCACAGTCTGTCAGTTCATGTCACGACAACCATTTTAGTTACAGTCAGTCAGAGATCGAGCTGTGTGTGTTATTTTTCTTCTTTTGCAAACTTGGGGGAAATATAGTTAAGGTAAGTTATGTCTTTTACTGAAAACTTTCAAATAAGATTGTAATATAGTTTGTTTTAACTGATCGCAAGTAGTTGGATCTTAGACTTAGAACATTGTAGTTAAAGGGTTGCCATTTTTAAAAAACAAAAAGTAATAAGTTTGAACCTAGTTTAAGAAATGTGCAGAATAAGTGTGTTTTAAAGAAAGTACCTTTTCTGAAAATCATGAAACATAATTTCCTGTTCTGAATAGTTAAATTAAATCGATATTTTATATTTGCTAATAGTATGTCTTAAGTATAAACCTTTCTTTATAAATTGCCATACTATAATATTATTATATGACTTATTTATTAAAATATTTCTTCCACACATAGGTGCATAATACTATTATTTTTGATATATGAGGTTTATTAATACTTACTAATTTAAATGCATATTATGTCAAACAAAATCTACGAATAAATAAGAAACTTATGAAGAAGTTATTAATTTTTTAAATTATTAAAATAGAAAATATTGTATAAGGAAGTACATTGTGCATTGATACAATCAAGGTTTAATTTCTACAACTAGTTATTGATTAGCATTATTGACTTTGATAAATTATTGTTATGCATAGTTCGTTCTTTCAGTAAAAAGCTTCTCCGGATAAAAATAAGTACTCGTCAGTAATTTTTGTCAGAGTTCCAGTACTATTATTCTCATACAAGATAAGTATTTGTAATTTCCTTCTCATTGTGCAGGTCACTGTCGCTGGATTTAGTAGACAGTCTAAAACCTAAATTTAATTGACCCTCATAACTGTCCGCTATGCTTTAAAAAGAACTTACTTTTTCATTTTTTTTTTAATTAAAGAATACTCTATAAAAGGTATTCTAATTTCCTTCCTATGCAAACAAATAGAATAAATACTCTTGTTCCTATATAGTAAGATTAGTTACTGTATAGTAGAACTTTGTCTTTGTAATTTAGAGGCAAAATTTAAAACTCTCAGAGCATGTCAGAGTTGATTATGATGCAATTTGACTTGAAAAATTCTGAAAATACTTGAGTATATGCTAATAGCTTTATAAAAAAATAATTTTGCTTCTATTATTATGATTAGGCTAGTAGGTATAGCAGAGTAACAACTATTATGCTGATCATATTTTTTTATTTAAGTAGGTAATAGTTATTAATATGAAAAACAGAGTAAAAATCGTTAAAAAATCTTAGATACTAATGATGAGGCCACTTCTCAATTTCAAAGAAGTGGTTCCATAAAATTGATCAGTTTCTAGTAAAAAAAAAATGTGTCATTGTAACCTTACTTTAATTGGTAAAAATAAAGTTTAAGTAGTTTTGACCCATACCAAACAAATTCTTTAGATAAGTCAATGTCTAAAAAAATATTTGATAAACAGCTTTTTTATCAATAAATACTTATATAAAGGGTCCATTTCAACAAGGATATAAGTATTTTATGCCCTCATTTAAGTCCTTTACAGTCATAATTCAAAATCTGTAGTTAAAAGCTATTTTGAAGCCCAAAACTTATTCAACATGATATTATAAATTAGAGAATATAGTATGGCATATTTAAATGATATCCTGTAGGTACTTATAATATATTAAACTAAATAACTTTAACATACGGGCGTACTGTAAAAGTTAGTTAAGGGACAGAGGTTTTATTGGTTGGCGTCTTTGCGGGCGATAGGCTGACCCCCTGCCACTGCAGTAGTTTCTCTCTATCATTAAAATACCTCCAAATTTGTGGACCTGACATAATATGGTTTTACAGCCATTGGTGTTCTGCCTACCCCATAATGGATACAGATATGAAGTTATGTATGTAAATTTAACATTTAAAACAAGAATTACTTATGTTCTTAGTTTTGTACTGTTAGGTGCTATTGCTATCTCTTTGATAAAGTCTGGCAAAAGTCTTGCTGTTTAATAGTCATATTATTTGGATATACCTACTACTTTTAACTATATAACCTAAGTTCCTACTTAGAAAGTAGATAAGTACATAATCTTATTAATATTATAAATGTGAAAGTTTGGATGGAAGCACTTAAACATAGATGTTTGTTCTTCAATCACGGCAGAAAGGCTCAATGGATTTGGCTGAAAATTGGCATAGTGATAGTGCACAGTCTGGAATAGCACATAGGCTACTTTCTATCCTGATATTACCGCGGGATTTGGAATTACGCGGGTAAAACCGCGTGCAACAGCTAGTTGTACATATAAAACCTTTAAAAAATAGCGATAAATAAATACCCAGACACTCACACCAACTACATGGCCTCAAAGTAAGCGACGCTTGTTTTATGAGATACCATGTAGCGAACTAGGGGGGAACCTAGAATAGAAAATACATATAGGTACACACCCATATAAACACCCAGACCCGGAACATTATTTTTTTCTTGTTCCGGGCGGGAATCCAGCCTCCAACCACTGGCGTCTGAGGCAGAAAGGTATCCCCCATCGCCAAAGTGGTCGTAAATTGTCGTCAAATTATCATTTGAAATTTTACTTTAACACACTATCTTTTCTAATTTCAGTTATAGCTGAATGGAAAAGCTTAACCAACATGGATCCTCAAGCTGAAAAATTCAGCATAAAGAACATGCTATTTTCAAAAATAATACCAAACTATGTAATACCCTTACCAACAAACGGATATAAGGTGTATGGTTGCACAGATTGTGGAGACAAGTAAGTAGTACCTACCTATATATTTTTTCTTTTTAATATTATACTTAAATGAGAAAGTATGGACGTTTGTTTCTGAATCTCATGGCAGAACGGCTCAAAGGAATACTGATAGTGTATAGTCTGGAAGCCTTTTTATCCTGATATTCCCGCAAAATGCGTGAGTTAAACGCGATAGACACAGTTGGTTTATTTAAGGTATAGGTATATATGCTTTATGGTAAGACCCCTTCTGCGTTCACCTGTCTATCGACCGCCCTTCTTATAGGTACCTACTTCTAAATATCGGTGATATTTTCCGACGATGTTTTATGAAGAGATACTTACTTTCTTTACAAGCTTGTTTGTTTTCATCTTAGACCTCGTCTTCACTTAGGTGCCTAGAATGCTGAGAATGAGGTCGAACGTAGTTTAGTCAACCTACCAAAATAAAACTAATGTTTATCTTTACACAAGTTAGACTGAGATCGAAATCCATCCAGTCTCTCTTAAATTTTAAGCTTAAGCTTGTATTTGTTGTGAATACTTACTCCAATTTTTCTTTGCCTTAGGTATAATAGTCATAGTTTTAAGATAGTTTTTAGTTCTTAAATAGTAGTAGATAAGTAACGAACTCGGAGGAGTGGCCTGTTGGTGTAGGCCAGTCCTATAACACTTTGACATGAATCATTGTTCTTGTTGCGATTGTTGAATCGTGTTCTAAGTAAGTTTATTAGATTTTCATATTGTTGGAAAATAATAAGAGCACGATGGTTCTCTTCAAAATTTTGGAGGTGAGCTCTTGGAGTTAATTCCGTATAGACTTCTTTGGATATACCTACTACCTAGTTAACTACCTACTTCGGAGTTTGGAAAAGTAAGACACATATGTATGCTATCCAGTCTCCACCAATCATATTCATTTTCCTACCAGAGAAGAAAACTGTAGGCCGATTTTTAATCTGTTTATCTTAGTTTTGCACACGTTTCAATGCACAGGAAGGCTTAGTACCTACCCGCCACCACATGTTATTCTACATACATACATACATAACTTCACGCCTGTATCCCGTATCGGGTAGGCAGAACACCAGAGGTAATGAAACCATCTGATGTCACGTTTGACAAATTTGGAGGCATTAGGTATAATAGTGGAGAGAGACTATTGTAGTGACAGGGGGTCAGCCTATCGCCCACAAAAAAGGCTCCCATAACACCTCGGTCCCTTAACTGACTTTTACAGTATGCCCGGGAAGAGAAGCAGCTGAGCATTCTAAGTGAAACTAATGATGGACTATCTGATTCTCTTCTGAAATGTTTTTTGTCACCGCGTTAGGTCGGCTTAGGATAACTTTACTGCCCCTGGATCGATGGACTCCTGCCTCCCTTCCTCCGTGGACCATGAGAGTTGGCCCACGGCCTCGGTTCGAGTCCTTACTGGGTCTGGTTGTATACTAGGAGTCCCCAGGCGGCCACAGCGGACTATGGTTCCTCTGTGTGGTCTCCAGAACACAAGCTTGTGTAAAAGCTTAACTACTTTAAAAAAAACTCTCTTATTAATTGGTTTTATTTATTTATAAGTGTTCCGTAAAAAGCAACTGATACGAGCGACGTTCGCGTGTTGGCCTCCCTAGCTAGCGATATATATAAGTCTACTGTATATCATCACCCTTTAGTCTAAAACCGTGTGCCGTCCTTAACCTCATCTTATCTATCCACCATTAGCTAAGATCTAGTCACCTTTAAATAACCTTTAAATAGACTCTTGCTGGTGTGCATTTTTTAATAAGGGTATTATAGGTTTGCTACCCTTTGAATGAAATTATCAAATGACATAGGTACCACAGAAGGTGGTACTGCTTAAACTTAGGAATTATCATTCGGCCACAGAAGTCGCAATAAAAAGCGTGCATCACAGAATCTAGACACCTTCAGGTTATTTATAAAACCGAAAAAAAATCAAGACCCTTATAAGAAATACCCATAAGTTACCGACATAAATTTGATGTCACTGAAAATCTTCCTTAAGGAAAGTGACGGATATCTACTGTACAGTGAAATCCGACTTCTATCTTCCATCTACCTATCGTAGGTACCTACTTTTCGTGTTTTATTAGGTTTTTACCTACTTTCGAATTAAGTTAGTCACCTAATAAGTTTGTGTAATGTCTGTTTCAGGTTTTTGCTTAAATCCAGTTATGAACATCATGTTAATCGGAAATCACTTCAAATAACATTCACATGTAGAATTTGCAACACCAGGAACATATTTTTCAATCGCTGCACATTACTGTCGCACATAAGAGGCCACGCCTTCAAAACTGCTACAATTAATATAAATGATATCATCATTGAACCTCTTCCACTAAGTCATTTCAAAATTGACAAAAGCAGACTTGATGTCCCGGCTACTCCCGTTACCAAAGCTGTCCCAATACCTAACTGCAACGAGTGCAAAGCTCCATTGAATGGCCCTCTAGTCGACCATCTTATGAATTATCAGGCACAGCAAAGTTTCATGTGCCCATTGTGTCCTTTTATTATACCAACCTTATGTGGACTTAAGTGTCATATTCGCTTGCACATGGGAAAACCTCCATTTATTTGTCCGGAATGTGGCTGGGTCGTACGGTCTAGAATGGCTTTGAAACACAATAACCACCAATGTCTGGGCTTTAAGATTCTTAAAGGTAACGCTCGTTTACGATGTGAAGCTCCAGGTTGTAATTTACTCTATCACCCTGATCATCACAGCACACATTTGACCAAACATCACGTTAAGAAAGTTTACAAATGTCCATTATGTGTTGTCGCTTGTTTTGCTGGTCTAATAATGGAAAATCATATAAAATCTCACCACCCAGATAATCCAGAAACTACTGCAATTATATTTTATCAGTGTGACCTGTGTCCAGAAAGATTAGTATTGGAAAACCAGCTTGATAACCACTTGAATGGTCATGAAGGAAAACACGTATACCCCTGCCGCACATGCGGAGCGATATTTCATGAGTTGCTGACTCTGATCAAACACTACATAGATAACCATGGACAACATCATCGTGAAGTTAGTAAAGTACTAGACACAATTTGGTCCAGCTCGAAAGACACCTACAGTGTTGTGAAAAAATGCGAAAAATGCCAAAGATATTTTAAATATAATTGTAGGTATAGCGATATTGATAATTTGCCGACAGACTGCCCTTACAAATGCTACAAGGACGCAAGGATTGAAATTCAGAATGTAGACGACGAAATCGAAAATAACAGTAGTTCAAGCGACACCATTAAATGCTACATATGCAACTTATCCATTCCACAAAATTGGACGTATATAAAAAAACACTTCTTTTTCAATCACAGAAGTGTGAAGTGTGTTGATGTGAAGGTAAATTTAAGCAGAATCGATTGTAAAAGCAAAAAAAACAGCAAGATTGAAAAAACAGCACAAATTCAGAAGAATAAACGTAAACGAAACACCAAAGGCATAAATAATGTAGTTAATGCTACTGTAGATGCTTTTAAAGAATTACAAACGGATAAAAACTCTGCTCTAGGTGATAATATTTGCAAGAAATGTGAAAAATCTTTTGAAACTACGGAATTGTTATCCAAACACATAATAACACACAGAGATCCTTATATGGCATACCAGTGTATGGAGTGTGGAGATAGCTTTGCAGTCAAGCCGTCGTTTTCTACCCATTTACTAATAGAGCATAATATATCTAATACTAATGAATACATTACAATGAAGCAGTGCTTCAACGAAGACGCACTCATAAAAAATGACCTTAATTCTGACACTATCATTCCAGAGCAATTGAAAGAAAATCAGTGCAATATCTGTAGGGAACAATTCGAAAATTCAGAAGATCTTGAAAAACATTACCGAGTGCACGGAATGGCTTTTTTGAAAAAGAATACTTCGAAGTCTAATAGCAATAGCCCATAATCTTAGGTCCAGGTAAACTGCTAGTTCTTTTGTAATATGTAGGTACAATTACTGAGTTACAATTTATACAACATCAATAAAAATAGGTACAGTACAGTACATTTTGGCAAAGATGCAGGTTTTCACATTGTTATCATTAACTTGCTATGGTTCGCTCATAAGTAGAGTGTAGTAGTCACAGGGAGAAATTTAAGTTTCAAGTAGAAACAATATGTTTTTCTTATTTACTGATTAACTTTAATAACTGAAAAAATGTGCTACATAAAAATCACCCGATCTCAGCCTAGTACTTCTCGTTTGCCGGACGAGTGCTCTTCCACTGAGCTTGCGGGGCCTGGCGGTACGCCTCGAAATTACTTAGCACATTTTTGTTTTTATTTGCACAGCTTCAACTGGTCTCGGGTGGTCTAAGCTACGTATCTATACCATTAGATGGAGCTACGTTAGCAATATAACGTAAAAACAAAAATGTGGTAAGTAATTTCGAGGCGTACCGTACCGCCAGGCTCCGGTAGCTCAGTGGAAAAGCACTCGTCTGGCAAACGAGAGGTCCCAGGTTCGAGTCTTGGTCGGGTGATTTTTATTTAGCACATTTTTTCAGTTGTTTAAGAATAATTGAGCATTTTCAATGCAGAAACTTAAAAAAAATATTGATTAACTTTATTTTAAACTTGTGGAGAACAGGCATAAATGTTCAAACGATGTTTGATAATTGTTTTTTTTTTCTTTAGTTCACTTTACCTCATGTACACCCTAGGTAATGGGTATTTTTAACTGTACCCATAGCAGTTGTACTTAGATTAAATATTCAAACTTGGTTACTCATAACACAGTGCAGATATCTACAGTAATTCAATTTCATACAAACGGACGAAACGCGAGCTATACCTACGCTGCTCGATCTCGGCATGCGGCCTGCCTCGCGAGTGTCTGCTTGCCGAAACAATTGTTGATTGAGCTTTACGTACATTAATATACGGATTGTTTATACTTCAAAATTTAATAATAGGTACGTCGTTTCGTGCGTCTAAGTCGAGGTGCGAGTATTTTTCGATCGCTAATTTAAAAGACGGATTTGTTATTCAAACGTAAACATGATTTTTTGACACAAAACGTATTTTTGTTGAACACTTCGTATTCAATTTACAAAGTTTTTTCAAAGATGCGTCCGAGTTGAATTACTGTAGATATCTGCACTGTGCCCATAAGGTAGATATGATTGCTATTATAAATTATTATTAATCAAGTTTAATTGTTTGCTTCTAGGTTAAAAGTAATAAACTTGCCTTAAAATACTGCTAAAGAAACAAAATTTTGTTTACGATATGTTTAAGGCTGCGTTTCCACTGACGCTGAGCTGAGTGGAGCTTAGCGACGCGTGATTAGACCAATCACTTTGCTCGAAATCACTGCTACGCTTCAAAAGATACAGATCGAGAATAGTGATTGGTCTATTCGGGCGCCGCTAAGCTCCGCTCCGCTCATCTCCGCATCAATGGAAACGCAGCCTTACCGACCATTTAAATATTTTTGTATTCTTATAGAAATACTGGGTTGTTTTGTAGTCACCAGCCAAATTTAAATGTTTCTTTCTTTGATATGATATAAACGTACCTGAATATTTATTTTAGTAACGCTAAGAAGAAAAAAATAAAGATATGGCACAACAAACTGTTTTACAAATAATCGCTGTTGATGAACACAGCTACTACGACGCGGCATTTCATTGATAACATTGACGTAGTACTACAAGATGTTTTGTAGTAGCGCGTAGTCGTCTTTTTTAATTGTATTCGCTCGGTATTTGCTCGGACATGTTACAAAATCCAAGCATGAATAGCACCAAATTTTCGGCGAAATAGAAGAGTGCAAAAAATAATTGTCGAAGCAAAAATAGTAACGTTATCTCGATAACTACTATACCTAGAGTCTTTTGTGTTAAAGGAAGAGTGAATTAGTCGAGAATTGTCGAAAAAACAACACTTCAAAAATTATCATTATTTTAGGAAATTTCATACTTAAGCCGCGCCATTCTCCATTTCCGGTTTATTAATATGATTAATTTAGAGTGACCATGCTTTGCTTAATATGTTTGCGAATATATTAATTTGATTGTAGAAAAATATATCATCATCATTTATGATACTTATTATGTAAAAAAATTTAAGTATAGGTAACATTGATTTCATCTTGCAGTATCAAACAGTCAAGAATGACAGCTATCTTTAATAATTCAATTATAATTGTTTAGATCGTGCTCAAAATCTAGTCTCCTCTGAAGTGGTTTCGTTCCGAGACTCTTCGCGCAGGCGCAGGTTTTTAAGCTTGTGCATCGCTTCTATCGCGGGCCTTGAGCGTGGGGACCGAATCCAGAAATTCCGTAACGAAAAGAACCTAACACCCCCCACTCCGACCGGCACAGGGGTGACACTTTGATTTCATAACTTTACATGCGGGCTTTAATAAACAACCAGCGCCATCTACTAGGAACTTGTGAAACTTCATATTAGATCAAACATTACTGCATTAATAAAATAAATAAATAATTATAATTGCATAAGTTGATAAAAAATGCTATGCCGCTTTACCGCGGCAGTCTCCGAGTGCCACACGTCTTTTTTGTAAGTAAAACACCTGCGCGAAACGCCTTGCCACAACTTCAAAGGGGACCACAGTGGAATCCGTTTATACTGACATCGAAGGGAAATAAGAAACAAGTCATTCTAAACGGACGTCATACAAAGCATAGGTACTTTCTGCAAGAATAAATAAACTGTTTAAGTTAGTATGTGATTTATTTTAATAGAGACGAATAAAATATAGATAAATCAAACTAGATATTAATAAGTACTTAGACTCAATAAGTAAATCTTCGCTCTGAGACTCAAATCAAAAAAGCCTTTCACGCGCCGAAAGTCTTTGGATATAACGTGACTCTCCCGAACACTGCCAAAGGTGTTAGAAATCATACGGTCGGTCACTATAAGCGGACAAAATTTGATAAAAAATGGTCACAGTAAGCGATATGTCACTAAAGGCGAAGTCATTATATCCGACTTAGTTATATAATTTATATGAAAACCAAACTGTGTAAACAGGTCATAATGAGCGGTTGGTCAATATAAGCGGAGTCATAATAAACCAATTCTACTGTAACTGGTTTGGCGCGATCTCCATCTATGCTTGAGCCAAGTAACGCTGGACAAAAGTTCATTTGCGACACTCTACTAATGTTCCTATCGTTATAATTTTTTGAATTATATGATAACAAAACCGTACCCAAGTGATTGAGGAAAAGTCGTGTCGACGAACCTCTATACCGCGTTACAGCCCGTTTACGCATGGTCCATTTTACTGGATACGTTTTACAGGATACGTTTTTTTTCATCGATGGCGCATGGAGTTGTATGAGCGACTTCACATATGGCACAGTATTCAGTATACCTACGTATTTACGATACAAAAAAGGTATCCAGAAAAGGTAACCAGTATCATGTGTGAACGGGTTGTAACTTAGCTTAGACCATAGTTCATTTAAGATCCATTATTTACAATACACTTTAGTCTGTTTTTTGTGTTTTAGTACCTAGAGGTAGGCACTTCCCTCCATTATTGTTAATTTTTATAATGGTTTCGTTTTTAATATAGCGACAGTATGGATTGTTTTAAATTTTCAACCAACTCCAAAAAAGGAGGAGGTCTCAATTTGTCTGTATGTTTTTTTTTATGTCTTTGTTACACGATATTTCGGACAATTGTGAATTGATTCTGAAAATTGTTGTTACTTGTGGATACTTTATAGTTGGTCCCATTTAAATATGATTGGAATTGGAAAAATATGTATGATTTCGGAGAATGTTTACGTTGATGACATTCTTAACTCAGCCAAAGTTTTGACGTGAAGTCGGTATTTTTAATTCTCTGCATTCGTTGATTATGTGTTGATTATCATGGCAATTTATATGAGTGTTTTTAATTTCCATATTATTGAATTCCACTGTTATAACACTTATTTAGTTGAAAGATTACATGTAAGTACCTACGTTGTTTGAGCATAAATATCATCATTCATTGTATAGGTAAATATTTTACTTCACCCGACTCCACTTTATAGCAAAACAAAAGTAGTTATTAAGTGTACTGTAGTAAGGTCCGTTACTGCGTGCTTCCACAAATTAATGTTAGAAACCAGCTTATTAGGAACAATTCGGATAAAGTAGGTACCTATTGCAATAGTTGTCTTTATTTTCTGTTTCAATAATCCTAAGTACACAAAGCAGCTAGGTAGTTTATTTTTATTTTATATACTAAATAGGTACCTACTGAGTATTTAGCTATGCTCTGATACACATATTTGCAGTGCCTTAAACATTAACATATATTTTAAGCTGTAAAAACGATTCTATTTAAGTTTAAACGTGCGTACGGTTGTTTAAGATATTACAGTTGATGAAAATAAATGATTTAAAATTATGTTTATTAGCATTTTTAATTTTCAACTACAAACTGTACTTATTTAGATAGAAACATACATAACAACACTCGGCCTGTGCAGTGGGCTGCAATGTATTGGCATTCCAGCCTGCAATGCAGCCTAATGCACTGGGGGGCATCTCCCATGCAACCGAGCGGGTGGACAGGTTGTGGATAGCCCACCCCCCCGGGTGCGTGCGAGCGCTTCGGGTGCTTCTGCTTGAACGCTTTCGTGCACGCGGGGGGGAACGCTGCCTTAGGCAGCCCCGAACAGGGGAGTTGTCACCACTGCAGTCAAACAGTGGTGGTGCAACCCTTTCCCCCCTTCCTGTGTTCCTCTTCTCCCTTATCTATTCTTATAAAGTATATATTATATAATCCTATCCGTACCCCCTAGACTCCCCCCCGACCTCTCCTGCCCAATCCCCAAAACCTACTCCCAGCACTTTTCGGTCCACAGCTTCGCTGCTTTTCTTTTAGTATAACACTTAGTTTAAGTATATAGGTTTGGATATGTATTATAATGGAACTATGTATAGTAAGTATTTTAGCATTTATATGTTAATAAGGTATATATTATATTTGAAATATATATAGAACCCCGAAACCCAAGGTGTGATGTGAACCGTGCCGAGGGGTTGCATGGCCAACGGGGTAATGTTGGTCTCTGGCGGTACCTCCACGATACCAGGCAAACTCGTGGTGTATTTTTGCCTTACCTTTCGCAAGCGGGGCTCTGCGGGGGTGGACCTTTATTTCCCTAGCTACTCGTGGGAACAGTATGGAGAGCTTATATAATAAAAATAACGAGGAGGAGGAGTTGTCGGATCTGGTGCAATTTGCGCAGTTGGATCTGACAAAAGAGGAGGAGGCTAACCTCCTGCAGTCAGAGGCGGACACGTCCATGGACGCGGATCTGCCTGTAGACTCAAGGGCGCACATTATTGCGTCCCTTCTCATACCGGCCGATGAGTTTTCGTCTGTGGAAACCACCTTTGCCTTATTAAAGGCCCAAAATTGTGGACTGGACACAGGAGTTTGGAAGCCTCTGCACTCCAAGGCGATTGAGCGAGGTCAACTGCTGACCTTCTCCATCGAAGATGAAGGGCTGGAGGCTCTCAAACGAGTGGACTTCAGGCCAGAGTGTGGGTTTGGTAAGGTGAGGGTTTGGCTGAAGTCAGCTCCCGGCAAGGTCTCAGGGGCCAAGCCGGTAACAGCTAGGGCCGAGCAGGTCATGCCTCAGCCCGGTCCGGTGACTGCCAACTGTCCGCCTACGCCTAAGGCACAGGAGGGCAAAAGGCATGAACCGGCCGGGACGGTTGCAGGGCCAGTTCCACTGCCTGAACCTGTTGCTGGACCGTCGGGAGTGGCTGAAGGCTTATGCCCCAAGCCCAGACAAGCCATGAGCTTTGGTCCGCGGCAGGCCAGCGGGGTGGGGGGTAGCAAAGGCTCTAAGCCGGCGGTACCTTCTTCGCCGGGGGCAAGCTGTGGACCGAGGACGACGCAAGCCGCCAAGCTACCGACTGCGGAACGGGTGTCCATTCCCATACCCGCTGCTCTCCAGCCTCCACGTGGGGGGCCTACAACTCCCGATGTGAAGGTAGGAGGGATGTGGAGGGGTCTGATACCTGGAACGCCGTCCGGAGGCGGAGGAAGCCTTCCGACGACACCGAGGATGCCGCCCAGACCCCGACGAGGTAGACCACCGGGTAGACCTGGTAGGGGGAAGGGGGGTAGGTCCTACGGGACCGGAAGAAGGCCATAATCCTAATGGCGTACTCACGGAGTGGAGTGAAGGTCGTGCAAGCCAATCTCCAGCATGCCACGGCTGCCACGGCAGTGATGGAGAAGATTTTTACATCCGATGGCTTAGACCTTGCGCTCATCCAGGAACCGTGGGTAAACGGCAGCAAAATCCTGGGCCTTAATACTACAGGTAATCTTTTATATAATACCAACGGCGTTAGGCCCAGAGCCTGCATCTTATTTAGGAAAGGCTTTAATTTTCTGCCAGTTACAGAGCTCTGCAATGACGACATAGCAGTGGCAGTTCTAAACACAGGGGGACAAAGGACTATAGTGTGCTCAGCGTACCTCCCAGGTGACAGAACTAATCCCACAGAAGATTTGGAGCGAGTGGTGGAATACGCCAAGAAGACACGCGCCGAACTAATCGTGAGATGTGACGCAAACGCTCACCACACGTGTTGGGGGAGCACGGACACCAACAAAAGAGGTGAGTTACTGTTTGACTTTCTTATTTCTAATTGTTTATTTATTTCTAACACAGGTCACAAGCCCACCTTCGTAACCAGAAGCAGGAAGGAAGTACTAGACATCACCTTTGCGACGGAAGGCCTCAACAGGAAAATACAAGCCTGGAGGGTCTGCGACACAATATCGATGTCTGATCACAAACACATCCAATTTACCATTGGGAGAAGCTCGCAGGTATCCACAACAACCTACAGGAATCCAAGACGTACGAATTGGAATGCCTACAGGTCCTCACTTGGAGAGAAGCTGAAGAGTTTTCCAAAGGCAATAAAAACTGCGGAAACGTTGAACATGGCGGCGGAAATGTTGGAAGGCATTACCATGGAAGCTTACCTGGAAAACTGCCCCCAAAAAACTCAAGCGAACAGCAGTAATGTTCCATGGTGGAATAAAGAGCTTACGGCGATGAGACAGAAATCACGTAAACTCTTCAACAAGGCCAAGAACTCCCAGACCGGGCACAGCTGGGACCTATACCGAAAAGCACTAACAGAATACAACGCCGAGCTCAGAAAGGCCAAAAGGCAGTCGTGGCAGAAATTCTGTGGGGAGCTAGAATCAGCGCCCCAAGTAGCTAAAGTCCAGAGAATACTGGCAAAGGATCCCCCAAAGCAACTTGGCTTACTCAAAGACCAGAATGGTATATTTACAACCACTGAAGAGGAAACTCTAAAACTGCTGGCTCAAACTCACTTCCCCGGGTCCGTGCTAGTTAAAACGCATGCCAGTGGGTCTCAGACAGATGGTAGGAGACACCGACCACGGATAAAAGATTGGCGACAGGCTGCCATTTTGTTCACCGGTGGAAAGGTGAGATGGGCCATTAACAGCTTTGAACCATACAAGAGTGGAGGGGTTGACGGAATATTCCCAGCTCTACTGCAACAGGGACTACCAATTCTCCTTCCTCACTTGATAAAACTGTACAGGGCAAGCTACGCACTGGGCAGTATACCAGAATCATGGAAAGTGGTAAAGGTCATTTTCATCCCCAAACAGGGTAAGAAAGACCAAGCACTACCAAAATCCTTTAGACCGATCAGTCTGTCGTCATTTTTGCTGAAGGCCATGGAAAAGGTTGTGGACATGTGGATCAGGGAAGAGATCCTAAGCTCGTTTTCTGGCAGAAAAGGGGGTGGACCAGACCACGAACAGATGGATAGAGGCAATGCTCAGAACCAGAAAGGCAAAACTAGAACTCAATGGTTGTAATCATGAGATTCAAACCACACGTGGATGTCCACAAGGCGGTGTGTTATCACCACTGCTTTGGACTCTCACGGTAGACCCCCTCCTTAACAGGTTAAGCCAGAAAGGCTATGAGGTCATAGGATACGCAGACGACATCACTATCATAGTTAGAGGTCCATGTCAAGAAGTCCTATCTTACCTCATTCAAGGTGCCATTAACATAACCTTAAAATGGTGTAAAGACAATGAACTGTCAATCAACGCCAACAAAACAATAATAGTAACATTCTGTAACAAAAGGAAACTGGATAAACTTAGACCGCCTTCAGTCAACGGATTGCTACTTAACTTTTCCAAGGAGGTGAAGTACCTGGGCATCACCTTTGACCAAAAACTCACTTTCAACAAACACATTGAGAATGTGATTCATAAATCCAAAACCTCATTATACTTATGCAGTCGTATGGTGAGATCAAGATGGGGTCTTAAACCCAAGATGATCATGTGGCTTTATACTGCTATCGTAAGACCAATCATCACCTATGGGTGTGTGGTATGGCAGAAAAAGACCTACCAAAAGACGGTGATTATGGAGCTTAACAAACTTCAAAGATCGGTTAACATCATGACCACTGGAGCTATGTCTACCACGCCAGGACAGGCATTGGATGCACTGTTAGATCTCCCGCCCTTACACCTGACAATTCGCAAGGAGGCGGCTGTGGGAATGCTGAGGGTGACGACGCAGCTCAAAAAGACATGGCTGTCTGCAAATCTAACCCAACTCAGGGACAGGGTTTACAGAAATCCAATACTAAGCATGCCTTCGGACAGCACAATGCCGGAGATGCTATTCACCAAATTCTACCAAGTGGAATTCCCAAGCAGAGAAGATTGGAGCAAGAGCCGGGTAGTCTGCGAGGACTACAGCCACATATGGTACACGGATGGCTCAAAGATGGACACCAAGGTTGGCTATGGAATTCACGGGGTGAGACCCAAGTATGGAGCTAGCTGCAACATGGGTCATTACCCCTCGATTTTCCAGGCTGAAATCACCGCCATTCTATCATGTGCGGAAATCAGCCTAAACAGAGGCTACAAAGGGCAAACCATATACATCTTCTCTGACAGCAAAGCTGCACTAATGGCACTTGACTCTTCAAGGGTTGACTCCAAACTGGTGAAGCAATGCCATGAAACGCTAAACAGGCTGGCAAGCCATAATAGAGTTTTTATTAAATGGGTTCCGGGCCATTCCGGTATAGACGGCAATGAAGCCGCTGATGAACTCGCGAGGGCAGGAGCAATGGGTAGCCGATACGGTCCAGAACCATTCTGCGGCATCCCGAAGAGCCTGACGCGTCTAATACTCACCACCCAGTGCCTCTCAGAAAGCAAAAGCCTCTGGGAACTTTCACTAGGCATGAGACACTCAAGGGAACTGATAGAGGGATACTCCAAGTCATACACAGAATCGGTAGTATCTCTTAACAAACCCCAACTACGCGCAGTGGCAAGATCACTAACGGGACACTGCAAACTAAACAAGCATATGTCCAACCTGGGTCTCACTGAAACGGCGCTCTGCAGATACTGCGAAAGCGCAGAGGAAACCCCTCTACACCTACTGTGCCACTGCCCCGCAGTTATGCACAAGCGCTCCGCTCACCTGGATAAGCACGAGCTGGATCCAAAAGAGATTAGGAGCATCGCCGTAAGGAAAATCCTAAATTTCCTGGACTCCATTGGAGTGTGCGGCGAGTTATAAATTGGGACTCACACAATAGATCTTTTAGGTCGCAGTGTGACGAGCGGACAAGACTGCTCATATAGTCCCAAAACCCCTAATAATAATACATAACAACACGTTAATTTCCATTAGGGGTAGATTAAGGAACTCCAACTGCAAGATCCAGACATACCTCTTTCGTTTCCTTACTTATTTGGATTCACTACATATACTTACAAGCGCTTTTAAAGAAATGGTATTATTGCTGATAAACCACCCGTCTTTAGTTATACCTATGAAGCGGCATGGTGGAAGCTGGTAGATTCAACGCCTTATACTTACATATAAGCAGTTTTCTTTACCATGCCACAGGGGTAGATATTGATCAGAATGGAAACTCCTTGGGTCATTTTATTAAAAAAAGGTGTTCATGATAACCAATGAATTGATCTGCCCAGACCACTTCATGATGTGGGCGGATCTTATCTAAACACAGCTTATTTGGCTATGACAAATACACAAATTAAAACTTCACATGCGTCATAAACTTTTAACAATGGACAAGTAAAAATTTGTATTTTCCTAAGTAAATTTAGTACTTCATAGGTATGAAATTGGAGATTTTGTAACCAGCATTACTAGATTTAATTATCTGAATTGGGAGGCAATTCGAAATTCAAATGATTTTTATTCAAAATCCGTGATATTCTAATTTCAAATCCAGTCTTTTAGTCAGGTTAGGTACCTAGGTATGTATGTATGTGGGTATGGATATTCATCTGTTCCCTCATAGCTTCTAAACTAGTTATCATAATTAGACAAATGAGGTGTCTTCAGAAACCTCTTGATAGTCCGCTGGCTCTAGGGTACCTACATACATGACGTCACATTTAATTGACTTCAGAGCCCTTTATTTAAAGAAAAGAAATCAAGAAAAAAAAAATCTTGACGATTTCGTTTGGGGTATTAAATTAAAGAGCTTTGTTACCACAGCTCAAATTAAAAACTATTACTCTAAAATAAGTTAAATAAAAATGATGTTTAAAAACTGAACCCCGACTACTTACTAAACAAGCTCTAAAAAGCAAGATACAAGAAAATATTCCTATTGTAGCAAAATGGTTCTTTTATAATATCTAATAACATAAAATCAAAGTGGTAAACAATAGTTAGGTAGTGTACCTACTTTTTATTAGAGCTTGTTTTTAGTAGCCGGGTTTTAGTTTTTAAACTTTATTTTTATCAATCATAGTATTAATACATCTTCTTTCAATCCGCATCTCTTACTTACATAAGTACATATAGGTCAAAATTATAATCCTCCTTTTTGTTTTGTCGTAGTCGGGTAAAATAATACGATGTTAACAATACAACGAATTGAATGAGATAGTGGACGCACTCAATCTAAGTGTGCGTCCATACTGCGAGCCTAAGGCGGTGGCGACGGCGGGCGCGAAATATCAAACATATGAAACCATACTGTAGTGTCCACACTGCAGTGACTAAGGCGGAAGCCCAGCGCGACCGGACTGAGCGTGTAAGCGTGCGTAAGTTTCAAACGTTCGTATCCGCGCTTTCAGACCACACTACGGGCCCAAGCAACAAGCGACCCAGTACCTACGCGCTTGGCGGGGATAACAAACGTTCGGTAATAACTGAAAAAAGTGCTAAATAAAAATATATAAAAAGTTATTACAAAACTAAGAAATCCGACTGCTGAATACAGGAAGTTTAAACTAAAAAGTACAAAAAAGCAACATTACTATCAGAGCTTTTAAATAATATTCGTAAAAAAACTTGTAGCGGCAGGCGGGGGCAAGCCTCAAGTACAAATATGAAATTGTTATAAACTCAGGCGTGTTTAATTAGCAAAGAATTATAAAATATACAGTTCAATACTTTCTGTGTTAGCTTGTCCCCACCTCCCGCTACAAGTTTTTTTACAAATATTATTTAAAACTTAAAAGATCTTATAGTAATATTGCTTGTTTTGTACTTCTTGATGAAACTTACTGTATTCAGCAGTAGGGTTGGTTTTTGTTATTAGATACTTATTTTTTATTTCCCGCTTTTTAGTTCGGTAGGTAGGTACTACTATTTGTGTGCGTGCGTCCGGCTGTCTGGACATTTTCTCGCAGAGCGTTGCTGCTTATCTAGGTGCCTAAGTCATCGTTTGTGACAACGATCTGTAAAGGTTTCATCGTTTGTGACGCTATTGTTTCCTCAAAAAATCGAAAAAACTTTGGCCAGCCAGCCAGAATTTCGCATTTTCCAGCATTCCAGATCTCAGCCCCCAGAGGGTTTTGATGATCCAGCTGGTATATAAAGGTATGTGACGCGATATGTGACAGCAACTAAAGTGGCTTTATCAAGTAAAACGCCATAATTTTCGAGTTAACACGAAAAACAAGTGGCCAGCCAGCCGGACGTTTCTGGCTGAGCCACTTTGTTTTTTCCTTATATCTCAGTAATTAAAGCAATTAGTACTGAGTTTTAAGTTGAAAAGGAATGTGACGCGATATGTGACAGACCTCATATAGTTTAAAACATACCTGACGCATGTGTTTAAGAGTTATTTCGATAAAGATTTTGATGACAGATGACAAATGTCCGGCTGGCTGAGCCACCCATTCCAGCGCTTGCAGACGGTCTAGAAAGCTAGATTCTTATCAAAAGGAATGTGACGGCGACGAAGACAACAAATCGTCGTATGTGACAGCTCTAAATACTGCCAAACAAAAAATATAAGTGATTGTTTATTCTTCCATACAAAGTCGATTAGGGTGACCATATTTAACCCCTGTACATTGTCATCCTTATAAAATACTTCCGCCAAATTTGTCAAACATGACAAACAACTTGATCCTTACGTTGCGCTAATTAAGTGGGTAAATAAAAATATTATTTCATAATGCATCATGAATTTATTTTTTATTAATTTACTTTTTGTTTGTGTTTTTGTGGCATTTTTTGTTATGATTACTTTTCTCTTCTTTGTACTCCTTAAAAGTTTGAGTTTCTGTAGCTCAAAAATCAAAACTGGAACTGTTTGTTACTGGAATTAAATAAAAAATATATTAAAACAACTACGTTTGTTTTTGAATAAGTAAGTATGTACCTACAAGTTTATTGTTTATGTTGTTGTTTTTTTAAGTTGTTTATTGTTAAAATTCACTCAAGTAAAAAAGTACATGAAATTTGTTTACTAAACCAGTCTGTATTTTTATAATACTTGATATTCTTTTTATTAATTGACTTTGTGGTTATATTATGTAATTTAAATTATGATAGCTTTGTTAATAAAGTGAGTATCAAAAGGAATTAATGAACCGTGATTATAATACTTAGGTACATTACGCAAAAGGCACAATTTGTTAAGGCTTGCCAAAAATTTTCATTCAGAAACAAATACTTACTTAAGAAAAATAATATAAGTAATGCTTACCAAGTTTTAAGTTTTAAAATATCCTCCGAATGATGACACATACTAATCGGTCCATCGTGCGGGGGGCCTGCCTACGCTGCGTCTCCCAGTACGTGGCCGCCACTCGAGAACTTTTCTGCCCCACCGGCCATCTGTTCTGCGAGTTATGTGCCCTGCCCATTGCCACTTCAGCTCTGCAATTCTTCTGGCTATGTCCGTGACATTGGTTCGCCTGCGAATCTCCTCATTCCTGATTCGATCCCGCAGGGAAACTCCGAGCATGGCCCTTTCCATTGCCCGCTGAGCGACTCCAAGCTTATTTATAAGGCCCATAGTTAGCGACCTCGTCTCAGTCAGGGCATTTCTTAAATCATAACTTACGAAGTGACTTTTGCAGAACGTAAACGTAAAGTGTGATTGAGATAATTTCTTACAAATGTTATGAATTGTTATAATTCCAACGGAATATCATTTTATTGGAATATAGCTACGTAAAATAAATAAATGCCATCTTTAGAAGCCTCCAATACGATTCTTATGTAACGGTGACGGCACTACAAGGTTAAGTTGTGGAAATTACTGTCAGTGTCATAGGAATCATTTGAAAACAATTCAACTATAGTTAAACAACTTTATTGGAATGATGGTGCTAAAATAGCAATATTAAGTTTTAGTTGAAGAGTTTGTATACGAGAAGGGTATACTTTTTCAACATGTTACATTAATCCCAGACTGATTTTATTAATTGGTAAACACAAACAAAAAGTAAATTAATAAAAAATAAATACATGATGCATTATGAAATAATATTTTTATTTACCCACTTAATTAGAGCAACGTAATGATTAAGTTATTTGTCATGTTTGACAAATTTTTTGGAAGTATTTTATAAGGATGACAATGTACAGGAGTAAAATATGGTCACCCTAATTGACTTTGTATGAAAGAATCAACATTCGCTTATATTTTTTGTTTGGCAGTATTTAGAGCTGTCACATACGACGATTTGTTGTCTTAGTCGCCGTCACATTCCTTTTGATCAGAATCTAGCTTTCTAGACCGTCTGCAAGCGCTGGAATGGGTGGCTCAGCCAGCCGGACATTTGTCATCTGTCATCAAAATCTTTATCGAAATAACTCTTAAACACATGCGTCAGGTATGTTTTAAACTATATGAGGTCTGTCACATATCGCGTCACATTCCTTTTAGACTTAAAACTCAGTTCCAATTGCTTTAATTACTGAGATATAAGGAAAAAACAAAGTGGCTCAGCCAGAAACGTCCGGCTGGCTGGCCACTTGTTTTTCGTGTTAACTCGAAAGTTATGGCGTTTTGCTTGATAAAACCACTTTAGTTGCTGTCACATATCGCGTCACATACCTTTATATACCAGCTGGATCCTCAAAACCCTCTGGGGGCTGAGATCTGGAATGCTGGAAAATGCGAAATTCTGGCTGGCTGGCCAAAGTTTTTTCGATTTTTTGAGGAAACTATAGCGTCACAAACGATGAAACCTTTACAGATCATCGTCACAAACGATGACTTAGCCACCTAGATAAGCAGCAACGCTCTACGAGAAAATGTCCAGACAGCCGGACGCACGCATTTGTGTGACCAGAAACTTTAAAAACCATAAAAATGGTGATACATACCCAATTTGATTATAAGTGTATGTACGACGATAAAGCCTCAGACATGGTATAGTTTCATTCAAGTAAACTAGTCAAATATTGCTTCCTCATGCAAACTTTTTGGATAATCCTTATTCAAGATTAAGAAAATTAAATTAGATTAGAAGTACCTACTATAAAATTTTATCAGGATTTTGTTAAATAAGCTATACTTAACGGATATTAAAAAAAATGCAGTTGCCGTTTACCTACATTGTATTTATTTACGTTATACCCAGAAATTATACGTTTGTCAGAAGCCTTTTCGGCACCCTGAAATATCTGACATCCACCAACCAGCACTGGGCCAGCTTGGTGGATTACGGTCTAAACCTCCTCGTCACCCAGAGGAGAGATTCATAGCCCTGCAGTGGGCTCATTACACGGAGTTGTGATGATGATACCCAGAAATATAGTGCACAAAATGTAAAAACCTATGAAACAGGAGCCCAGCGAATTAAAATAATATCATTCATAATAAATGCATTCACAATAATAATTATGAATGCCTTCAGGCTGATGAATAGTTAAATTAACAGGCGTATAGTACTTACCTAAAACTTTCATCAGTGTTCAATTATTTTTTTTGTTTTTTTAGTGAAAATGTTATATTTCAAGAATACATACCTATGTATATATATTTAGAACAAACTGATTATAATCTTTCATTTGATACCTCATTTGTTCAAATACATCCGTTTAGTAGAAATCAGGGAACAAGGAACAGACATACATACATACGCGTTGAAAACATAATCCTCCTTTCGGTAAAAAAGTACTTTTGCAAAAGTTTCTAAGTACCAATATTATGAGTTTAGCAGATATTTTACCTGCAATGTAGTCAAATGTTGACACAGATATTCGAGTGATTTAAAAAAAAATTGGGTTGCCTCTCAATTCTTCATACCAATTATAAAATTCTTTACATTTTTTTGTTCAATCCGATAAAAGAAATACCAAAACGTCGTCCATTGCTTTCAAGACCCTGATATAAGTCAAACCGCTACAGGAGCTCGCGCGTCACTGTGGCGTTAGGCCCTAGTCACCGCGCATCCAGTGTGGCTGCACACTAAGGTTAAGAGTTAGTGCCAAAACAATATTTAAGCTCTTGCGTTAAATCGGAAAGACAAAAAAGATAGATAGTGGGTGCCTAATGAACTTAGCGGCCAATGTCGAAGACTGTATAGCTCTAGGTAATGAATCGGCATGGAAACAAGAACATCTAAATCGAATTTTAACCCGAGATGAAAAGTGGATCATATAATCTTTGCTTTTTTCTTAATGTTGTTTAGGTAGAAATTTAAAAGTTTACTCTAAAGTTATTTTTTTTAGTTATTAAAGTAATTTAGTGCACAAACTGTTTACAATTACGACTACTACTACTGCACCAATCGTGAGGTTGAGGGTTTGATTATCACCCAGAATAAGAAAAAAAATGCAACGCGTCTGGGTGTTTATCATTTATATTCTTGTTTGCTACATGGTATCTAACAACATAAGCTTAGCTCACTGTGAGGCCATGTAGATGGTGTGATTTTTTTATACTACAAAAAAAAACCAGAAAATCACTCCATCCAAATAAAAAGAAAATAGGACCCTATTTATTATTTATTTATTTTCAGTAATGGTAACATTTATAAGTGTTTCCAGCAGAACAATAACTATCAACACCTTGTTAAAGCCGAAGTACAAAATTGTGACGTCATCAAGCGGCCATTCAATGGTCTTATGATGAATAAAAATTTTCATTTCATTTTCATTTCATTTCATTTTGAACCTCTATGCTAAAAATTTGTTATTTCTTAAATTTATTATTAATTAACAGTCAAAAATTTATATTAATATATTCTGGAAACTCTACATAACAGCAGAAACAAACATGATTTTGCTACTATGTAAGGTTACCAGAATAAGTCACTCTGTATATGAAAATATAATTAAATAAATAAAACTTTTGTCAATTTGCTTTCCTGTTGGACATACCTTACATAGAAAACCCAAAGATATATAATGTACTAATTTACATGAACAGTATGTACAGATTCCAATGTGTATGTATTACATCAATGCCTTTGTTTAATTTAAAAGAAAAACAAGACAAAAACAATACTTTCAATAACTAGTGTTAAAATTTAACCTGTAAATCATAGTGGAAACACAGGTTAAAATATCTTTTAAAAATATATCACAGAAACTATAAATACATCAGTCTTGTTTTTTAAATCTAATATTAAGTACTAGAATCCACTAAGATATAATGGATGATAGGCTGAGGATCCCTTTAGTGTGGTACGACATGTTGGGCATTTCTTATTAATCTTCAAACAGTTTTTTAAACACTTCATACAAAACACATGGCCGCACATTGTAGAAACAATAGGACTTTTTCCTAGTACTTCCCAGCATATGGGACAAAGCAGACTGTTATGAGATTTGTTTTCTTTGGGTTGAGGAATTTGCTCAGCTTGAGGAATTTTCTTTTTCTCCAAGCTCTGTAAAAAGAAAGTCTTAAGTTATCTTAAGTTTTAACAGTGCATTAAATTAAATAAAAGACTTTAACCTGATATGTATTATTTGGTGTATTCATTATATTATACATTTGAACCACTGTATTGATGTCTTTACAGACCCCATAGTCATGAGTGTCTGACGGACTGTAAAAAGGTGTAGAGTAGGTACATTGCTTCTGTTTGAAGTAAGATAATGTTTTTACTGTTAGCAGGATTCCTTAGAGCTGTGCTGGTTTTGGAAACTCATATCTGAAGTTTAGGGTGAGCATATTATTACCTTAGTGAATATTTTTGTTTTAACTGTGTAGTCCCAAAAACTAGGTAATTTAGATGCCAAATAGGTGGTTGAGAGTTCAATACTGGGTACATAATTTATATTAATTTGTTTACATCTGTAATATGTTTCGAATGTAGCTTATGATAAATACCTGCCTTAAGCTGGGTGGCTTGATTTAATAGTAAAGAGACAACCAAGATCCAAAGTCGACAATGTCTGAACGGGGTTGCAAGAACAATTGGATGGAAAGACTTACTTGCTTATTCGGAAGGCTGACTTTCGGTTTAAAGTGTTTTTTCTTCGCTGCGACCGGTGACATCGCGAAAGATTCATCAGAATCTAATAGTTCTATCACAGTGTTAGATAAAATACGATGATTCGCAAGAGTAAAAGAATCGGTTAAATCTATAACTTCGGCTTGGCAATTTGTTTCAGACATCTTGCTAAATGTTTTATTTTTATTGATTTCTGTTCTTCTAATTTAAATATTGCGCTCAGTGTTATTTAATCTCAAACTACCATAATCCAGTAATCCACTAATCATAAGTACACTTTAAATATTTTCAAATATGAAAGTCAACGGTAGTCCTTCATACCAATGTTATATACCCATTTAATTTAAATATAAAATTTATCGTAAATATTTATTAACTTTAGAAGGATTTACTATTACTCTTTGTTTGAGTAGGGATCTGAAATGGATCTGAGCGATACAACCACCACAGGATACTTTAACAACGCGTTGAAAACAATGAATATGAATTTTGACTATGCCAAATAATAGTGAAGGAATAGTCGTACATAGTGATGCACATGCATGTAAACAATAGTCGTATTATAGTTTCAGCGTTATATAAGTTCCGAAAAATGTGCGTGAAATAGTCGCAATGGCATGCCGCATGCCTAATATCGGTAATTAGTCGGTGAGCGGGTTGAACATGTGTAAACTTCGAATTTCTTCGGAACGCCTTCGATTTTCAAATGCAAAAATAGTGATGAAATAGTCGTGTAAAACTACAACAATTTTCAAATTTGTTATTACCTACCTAATTGTAATTGTCAAAGTGGCAAATGTAGGTATAATAGTAGGCAGACTTTTTATCATATTTCATTTATTTCCAAAGTAAATAAATAAAACAATTTATTTTTATATGTATTCAGTTCATAAAGGCTCTTATTAAAACGTAGGTTATGTTAGGAGGTTAAGAAGACGTTTTCTGACTGAAAATATTCGGTGAAATATTCACAAATTGTATTTCCCGAATCTGCAGTGCTAGCACGGATCTTTTGTCGATCGTAAGTTTACGAATGCTCGTATAGTATGGAGTCGGTTGCAAGTTTTTAGTAACAATGTAATTTTTTATTTTACAGTTATTTTAAGAGTAGAACCTGTTAACAAACATTCAAAATTAACCAGGAACACATTTATTTAAGCTGACCGTGCGGCAATGGATAGATTTCAATTATTGCTTGCAAAACCGTCTCCATACTATACGAGCATTCGTAAACTTACGATCGACAAAAGATCCGTGCTAGCACTGCTGCACCGCGTGATTCATAAATAAAAGAGTAGGGGGCGGGGGGGCACATTGATACACAAAAATTCAATCTTTTTTCTGAGGACCATAAAGCATTATATTTAAATATTTGTTTTGATGTGTGCATTGGCTGATATGTCAGCTTATACTTTGGCTACGCAAAAACCGCAAAAACTGGCGACGTATAGAGATAAACTGATTTTAAGAAAAAATCATTTTTGTATCATTCTGCCCCACCAGTGGGGCACTTTGATACATGGGGTGGGGCAGTTTGATACGTATTTTAGATCCGTATGAAATGCAAATTTAAACTGACTAAACACCCAATATAAACTGTATTATTACTTAAAATTCAGAAATAAAACAATTTTATTGATTGAGATCGCAAAATACTTTTTATTAAGAGTGCACATTAGCCATAATCAGTTTCTTAAGTTACTTTAGAAATATAATCACAAAAAAAAACAATATTGACATCATAGAACAAGACTAATTCTCTGTTATTTTCTTAATTATATAATCAGTTACATACTTACTAAGTAATCAGACTTTAACATTGAATATTGCTAATGAAAATATAATATTAGAACCTATTAAAATGAACAATGTTTTTCTTAAAAAATCAATGTAAGGCCGTAGAGCATTTTACTGCAATTCAATAAATATTGTGTCAATGCCTTTTCTTGTTCGGTTGAAAAAACTTGTGCAGCGGTATACTTAAAACCATAGATGTTTGATGAAGTAGCTGTAGCAGTATGTGATGATAATGCTGCAGTAGTAGTATGTGCTCAAGATGAATCTATTTATGCCATCTCCATAGATGGTGCTATTTGTGGTGAAGATGGACCTGCTTGTGATAAAGAAGAATCAGTTTTGGGGTTGTGCGTGCGCACCATTTTCTGAAAAAATGGAAAAAAAAACAATAAAATAAACTATTATTTTTGACGGGGCACTTTAATGCATTAGAGGGGCAGAGTGATACGTATCATTGTACCCCACACATTACCGTATCAAAGTGCCCCAAAGGACTTTTTCCACAAACAATTAATTTTATCAAATATATAATAATCTTGCAATCAAAAACATTTTAAAATACAATTATAACTATATTTACTTACCTTTAGTAACAAATAATAACAAAAAA
Organism: Stenoptilia bipunctidactyla; assembly: GCA_944452665.1. Taxonomy (NCBI): domain Eukaryota; kingdom Metazoa; phylum Arthropoda; class Insecta; order Lepidoptera; family Pterophoridae; genus Stenoptilia; species Stenoptilia bipunctidactyla. The sequence continues at coordinate 5,359,487 of OX101726.1, read as the reverse complement.
AACTAAGAGTATCCTCCTGAGACACAATTACATTTCACGTATTTTTTTTGTAGGCAGCGGCGCACGCCTCTTCCAGCACGTTAGTGGCCGTTGTGGCCCAACGGTAAACTTGCGGCGAGCGGTGTCACAACTGTCATTCTTGTGAATGTCCTTGAGCATTCTAGTGATGTGCCGGACTGTGTAGCGTTTATCGGTTTTGAGATATATTTACTGTACCAATGTGCCCCGTGAATCAATGTGCCCCCCCTCCCCCTACAGCAATGAAATTAGAACTACACTTATTTGAATCCGTCGTCTTGATCTCTATCGTTTTAATATACTCTTTATATAAGGTGTCCTTCATGGCCTTTGCTCTTTTACGAAATATAGCGAATGTTTCATGGTCACTGGAATTATTATGGTAGGTACTTAAACATTATAATGTTGATTTTGGATAGTTAATCTTCTGTACCTTTTATGTTTTTGTCATATCAGTAAGATTAAACGTAAGATAAACTTTTGAGCAGCTCATGTTATGTTACAGTAACAATGAGTATTTTCTTGAGTCAAACCCTAAAAACTTACTTTACTGTCATATACCATAGTAAAAGTAAATTTTGTAGTGATTTTTATAAAAAAATTTTGAACACTGAATTCTCGATTGTTCCTCGATAGAAACTTGTTCATTTGACAATTTGTTATGGGTGAAGCGTATGAAGCGACATCTATTTAATTAAGAGCTTTTCGTTTTCGTCTTCTTTATTATCCTATGTTTTTATATAATAGTTTTTTTCTGGGGAATTTTATTTTGATGTTGCCTTTCGGACACTGACTGATATTCAGTGACTGATACATGAAATCAATCAAAGTCAAACTCTGATGTTTACTTTTAGATGTATTATTGTTTTACTCCTAGAATAGAGAAAAAGTTCTCTGGTTTTACAAAATAATTAATAAGAGGTGAGCCACTAATCACAGAAAAATATAAATTAGTTTCATGAAGATAATTGGTATGAATAATTTATTATCAAAGACCGTTCCTACTACTCACAGACCCACCCAGTTTGTTTTTATTTACTTACGATTCCCTATATTAAGTGTTGTTTACAGAATGCGCCTAAGCATGAATATTTCCAACGCATTACAACAACTGGAAAGTGTCAAAGCTGCTGTAGACCAAAGTGACGACCCTAAGTTAAAGGTAACAGTATCCCCATATTTGTTCGATTCCATGTTTTTTTTTCCATTCCAATTCATCGTCTCTAAATTTCTTGGTAATTCTTTTACAGTTGTATCATAAATACTTATTTCCAGAAAGTAAATATACCTACTTTAGTTTAGTTCCATGGGAAAAGTAAAATTAAAGTATTATATAAAACACTGAAAGCCAGCAGGTTGTATAGAAAATGTCTGCCTATTAATAAATGTCAACCTTAATAATTTCAGGCTGGAATTTATGATGACTTAAACATGCTGATAAGTTTGCTGGATAGTCCCATATTGCGAAGTATTGCTACTTTGCATGAGTCAGTTGGCATGCTTGCTACTCAGGTGGCTCATCATCCTTCAATCATACCTGGGGATTTTGACATAACTCCAGCAGGTAAATATAATATAATTTTTTTATAATTTTATTTTTATGTAACAAATTTAAATAATACTTTGGAATACAGAGAACAAGCCAGGTAAGCAAAAGTATTAAGTAGTATATATATACTACGAGCCAGTTCCTTCCTAAACCCGTGTGCTTTCATCTTCGACCTCATCGTCACTTACCATCAGCTGAGATTGAGGTTAAACGCGGGTTTAGTCACTTATAAAAAAAAAAAAATATATATATATATATATATATGTGATGTATAAAAAAAGCTGCTATAATTATAAAATCTAATATTAGTAACTTAATAAGGGAAGCATTTAGGCTATGAGATGAAAACTCATATCCTGCTTTATAATGTGTACTGATAAATATCAATAAAATATTTTATAGTATCAACAATCTATTGTTATTAAAGCTTTGAATGCTTCTGTCATTTGTTGAAAATAAATATACATACTATGTACATGCAACATTGAAACAAAATATTATGAATAATAAAATGCAACACTTACTGCACAAAAATATATGTGGCGAATTGTATTCCTAACTATTCTTATAAGCGTTACTGCCAAACAGAAGTACCAGTTGGAAACAATTCTTTAAAAACTGGGTTTCTCTAACCTTTGCTTTGCACACTACAGCTGTATGCACTTTTGTTTTGTAATCTTGTTAAATAATTGAAAAGTTAGTTTTGGGACCTCAAAAAGAAATCTATTTTTTAGGCCTTTGTACTAACATTATCTTCATTGTCTTTATCAATTGTATAGTAATGAATGTAAATAAAGTGTTGATTAAATAAATATGTTTAGATTAACTTTGTATTTCCTTACTAGGTGACCTTGCTTTACAAGCAAGAAACCTATATGGAGCTCATGAAGGTGAAGAGGAGCAAAGAGTGCCTCAAGTGTCTCCACCACATAGTCTTGAGTTTGGATCAGGCTCGGACAATGAACGTATATTAGGACTTGATAGTGGGTCCATTGATTCTAATATGTCACCTAAACCGGTAAGCAAAAGTATATATATTTTTTTTTACGACTTTGTACAAATGTATTCAGAAATTATTATTACGCATAGTTACAACTTATTATTATAATTATTTTATTTACATAAAAACTCTTATTTCAATTTCTGAGTTACAAGCTTCATATCCTAGCATGGTATGTTTCATAGCCAGAAATCTTCAGGGTCCCCCTGCTGCCACATATCACAGCCCCATGTTCCAGCAATTTTTTATGAATAGCCACTAGCAACTCTTAAACCTTACTGTTACCTACCACAAGGTAAGATTAAGGTAAAAGATATGAGCTGGCTATGTATTTTTATTTATTTCTTACACTTTACTGTATGCCATATAAACTAGTACAAAAAAAAATTAAGTACAATTTGGCTGTTAGTTGCAGATTTGATCCCCATGCAATGGAATTATTTGAGAAATGAAACATGTGTCAAACCAGATTAGTTGTACTTTCTAATGTTTATACAAACACCATGGTTGTGAAATAAAATGAAATACTAAAAAATCTGCTTGATTTCATACTTAATAATAAATTAATAGTGATAACTTGAAGCAAATTAATGTTTGCATCACTCTACTAAACATATCACCTATTACATCAATGTATTTATGTGAAACAAAAAAGTGCATGCATGAAATGGAAAATAAATAAAATGAGTAGCAGTTGTCGATAGTGCTCTATTTTTCTAATTCATAATTTACAAGATGTGTGACATAAGAAGATAATAACAAATCCGACTGCCGTGTACGTAATATTGATTAGTGGCCAGTGCACAGGCATATAGCACCTCCAATAGCATGCAGTTCCATTGCTTTTAAGCTGTATAAATTATAGTTTATAGAAATCAGCCTTATTGCATACTTTAGGCTTAGATAAAGCCATCTATCAATTTATTTAAAAATGTTTCAGTGCCGAGGATTACTGGATTTGTCTAGAACAGATGACTCTGTCTCATCCATTCCGAACAACATTGTCGGTAGTGATTGGGCTCAAGTGGAGATAATTAACTTAGTCAATGATGGCACTGGCCTTGGGTTTGGTAAGTAATGGACCTTATTTCTTTAATCTTAATGAAAATGGCATTGGATCTTAATATAGGTAGTTGAATTAAGTGATAGTCAACAATAAAGCACAGACTTGGAAAATTGGTTTTTCGTTTACTTTTTTGTTTTGTTTTAATATTGGATAAATTCAAGATCTTTTAAGAAACGCTATTATAATTACTCAAAGTACGACAAAAGATTGTCTATATTTAAAGAAAACACTTTTTATTGAGATCACAAGAGTGTAAAATGTAATATGATAAATCCGGTTAAAGTGTTTTATTTAAGTTTACAAATCGAGAAAACTTAAGACAATATTAGAGTTTCAATTCATTTGGAAATATTTATATTTTTCAGGAATAATTGGAGCACGTACGAGTGGCGTTATTGTGAAAACTATTTTGGCGGGTGGAGTGGCAGATCGGGATGGACGGCTGAAGTCCGGTGATCATATCCTGCAGATTGGTGATGTAAGTGAGAATGTAGTTGGTATTATAACCAATTTGCTTAGTTACAATTCGAGTCAAAAATACTGTGTTTTCTTCATAAAATATATAAGGCAACCATATTTTTTTTTACAAAAAGATTCTTTGTTAAAATGTGCAGAAATTAAAAAAAAATCTATGTATATATTTTTGGATAATAAGGATGGGATGTTTTCTAGTACAGAGATTATTGTGTTATTGAGAAAAGGGGCTCAACTAAACATCTTAGATACTCAACTGGCAAGCTCAATATTCGGTCATCTTAAAGCTTATATAATTCCATGTTTTTTGCCTTCACTGCTTTCCACAGATAATAGGGTGTTTCTTAAAATAGAGACTCTTATGTCTTGACAATAAGGTGCTATATTCCAGGTGAGCCTAGTAGAAATGGGGTCTGAGCAAGTAGCAGGCGTACTGCGGGCGTCTGGCTGTCGAGTGCGGCTGGTGGTGGCTCGAGCCGTGGATGTGGCGTCTGCAGCGCCCGCCGCCGCGCCTACCGTGCCCGCCAGGTAAGCAATAAAGTCTCCATACAATCACACCACATACAAGGTTGCGTGTTTAACTACAGGATACATTTTGGTGAGAGCGCCAGTGCTCTGTTTGAACAAATTGAACCCTCACCCTTTTACCATCGGACTACTAGACGCAGACAGAACTTCCATCCGTATGTGGTAGATATTCCAAAAATTCGAACTAAGCGCTTTGACAGTTCCTTTTTGATACGGGTCGCCAAGGTTTGGAATGAACTGCCTGCGTCTATTTTCCCTGACCAGTATAGTCCTAGTACTTTTAAGCGTCGAGTGAATAGGTTTCTCGTGGATGGACGTGTAACACCTTAGTCTTCATGTTCACTTAACATCAGGTGTCATGGAAGACAAACGTCCCATCCATAATTCATAAAAAAAAGGCCCCAATCCTCAGACGATTACACCAACTGCATGGACCCAATTCCCAGATAGTCACACCAATTATATGACCCCAGTCTTCAGATGATCACACCCAACTACATGGGTCCCATCTTCAGACAATCACACTCACTACATGGCCCCTATCCTCAGACAATCACACCAAGTACATGGCCCTAATCCTCAACAATAACATAGACTAGATTGCCCCAGTCTTCAGACAAAACCATCGACTACATGGGCCCAAACCTCAGACAATCACACCAAAGACATGGCCCCAATTTCCAGATAGTCACACCAATTCCAATTCTCAGACAATCACACCGACTACAGGGTCAGAAGTAAATATTTTTTTAATACCATTTATATAAAGAGCATTTTTACCACCCAGGCTTCTCTCGGACGCGGAGGCATTGGACCGTTACCTGCTCGAGGCGGGATTCGAACAGGTGTTCCACACGCAGCCCGCGCCGCAACCCGCCAACTCCAGATTTGTGTTCGATCGCTCCATTACACCCCCGGAAGAGACAGGTTGGTTTTCTCTGGATCTACTAAAAGTCCCGGTATTACAGTTGTAAATTTTAATTCCATAGGAATTTCACTGTACAGTATAAAACCAAATGCAAAAATATTATTTCAATATATCTATATTATCTGTAACTTACTGCACAATTTTTTTCGTTTAATCCTAATAATACTGTAAAATTGAATATTTCGAAAGATGAAAGGGAGGTATCTTTCTCTAGCTTTTTCGCGTTGCAACGGAATTGAGCTGGATGTGGATTGGATATATGTTATAACTATAGGGTCTACAATTAACATGTATTATTATTTGTAAAACAATGACTTTATTTGAATATACTATCCATAAGTACTTTTTTTTAACCACGGTTGGTTTTAAACCTACATATTAAACCTAAATCATTATCAAAATGGTATTTAGTTCTAAATAGTTTCTGATCACTGTAATACACCTTTTCAGATCCGGAATCACCAGAAGTGGATAGATTTACCGTTCAACTGAAGAAGGATGAGAATGGTCTTGGGATTACAATTGCTGGTAAGATATAAAAATAAAGGCGTGCGGTCAGATTAAAATATCCGTTCCGCCCTTGAATAAAAGTGAATCCGAGCGACTCGACGCTTGGAGGTAGGAATTCTAGGAACGCCTGGCTAGCAACAAGCTGCCACTGCCAAGTGTATTTTTTCAAGGTTTAATGAAGATAAACCCGCTGCCTTATCACGTAACTGCAAAGCGATGGCATAAATTGCGCAAGATTTGCTAAAAACAAAGTCATAACAAACCGACGACTGTGCTGCCTCTATCGTACAATCGATGTACTAAAAGTGCATATAATCCCTTTGACTTTCATACTTTTCGTATCACGTAAGGTTTTTGACAACGATTGAAGAGTGATCAGCGAGCCATCTTAGCTGTCGGCATAGAGTAACTTATATACGTACTGGATAGGTACCACTTGAGGGATAAAACTTACAAGAAGTTCGCTTTATGTTTTAATCTTAAAGTTTCTATACTTTTCTGCGAAATTTTAAAAGCAAACATCTGTTTCACATTTTATTAGTTTCTTTTTTACCTACCAAATTGTTTTTGGCGCTAGTGTCGTAGCAATAAATGCATTCTGCGATCGACGAACGATTGAACAGCTATCGCTTACATAATACGACGTAAAGCAATGGATCGCGCGTCTGTAGCGTGATGACTGCGCCATTATAGCTGATCGCTAATATTTACGTGATAAGGCAGCCGGGTGGTCTCTTAACCTGTGTGCTATCACCCTCGACCTCATCTTCATTTTCCATCAGGTGAGATTGGGTCGAAAACGGGTCTAGTCAACATCTAAAAACCCACTACAATCTAGCTTCAAACTGAGCAATGCAACTACTGGTTGGGTGCTCGGATAGATACAGAATTCATCTTTTATTACCACAGGCACTTTCTTGCAAAAAAAGGAATACAACTTTACAGGGTTAATTTTAACTAATGCATCACCTCTTGCGGGTAGCCTCTCCACATCAATCCCAACAACATTTGTTCTACGACTTTTTACAAATCTTGGTAAATAACACAAAAACTAAAAACAAAAAATGTTTGCTCTTTACTCTACATTTTGTAAGAAGTACCTATAAATAAATAAATATTTCTGACACAACATTATCTAGCCCAAATTAAGTTTCTTAAATAACTTGTGTTATGGATACTAGATAACTGATATACTAACGAAATATATAAACATACATGTTGAATAAATACATATTTTTTATTAGAATAAACTTAAATAAACATATAAACATACATGACTTGACGGCTAATAACTGTGTTCATCACACCGATATCCGCCGCCGCCTGGATTCAAACCCAGGATCTCTGGCATAGAAGGCAATGTATGTGACCACTACACCAGCCGGTCGTCATACCTATATATCTATTATTATGAAGCGATATTTTACTGCGCAAGGTGCGTGGCATATCTACGCTCAGAGTTAATGGAGTTACGCTTCTAAACAGAGGCTATAATAGTAGTTTATGCAGCTGTCATTAATAGAGGGTATTAAAACATGAGTGTAGTTTAGATTACACGAGTGTTTTAATACCTAATTATATGCAGTTGCATACACTACTTTATTTACTCTCATGGAATGGTTATTTAGTATCATCGGTATTGCTAGACATTTTTGCTACTAAAGTTTTATTCAACAAAATATTACTCAAATTCGTATGTACGAAATAGCGTCAAAATGGAAAACGCCTGTTATTGGTTTATGGCTCGGATCCAGCTCGCATGCACGTTGCGCGCGCAGCGCGCTCTCCACAGATAATGTGTACTTAAATTGAATTGAAACCTCCTTGGTCGGGACACATTGTACTTTAATAAATAAAAAATTGTTTTAAAGCATTGTTTTGTTAAGAGAATAATGCTTTAATTTACTTTTTTAATTTTCTTATAGCAGTATGTAAATAAAATATGCCAATAAAAGTCTGTATTTCATTTCATAAAAGACTCCAGAAGATCACCAACTCGTTCATGGGTCAATATGTGTACTCTTTTATAATATAATTCCAAAATATTTAAGATTAACCCTTCGATAGATTTAAGGATAAGTGTTACATAAAGTTTTACTATAAGTTATCCGGATGCAAGAAGATTGTAAATTGTTATTGTTATTGTGTATATTTAAAAGATGATTGCTGTTGAGTTTCTTGCCACTTCTTCTCAACAGATCGACTTTCCGAAGTGGCGGTAGATTCAGTTCAATTTGTAAATTTTGTGACTTATTTCAAATGTATTCAAATACTTACGAAATGAAGATTCTTTTGACTTTGACTTTAATTAGAACAATACCGAATGAGATTATATAAAATATGTTTTGTATGGGAAAACTAAAATTTTAAAACTATTAATTTTAAAAAGTCGTAGAACAAATGTTGTTGGGATTGATGTGGAGAGGCTGCCTGCAAGAGGTGATGCGCTAATTAAAGTTAACTCTGTATTTAGTACTAATGCGTGTTGTAGCAGAGCTAAGAGCCGTAGCTACAACACGATTTGGCTCGTTCCGTAACCCGTGAGCTCTATATGACATTTTTTTAAAGTTTCTTTCATCACAACTCTTTGTATTGAGCCCACTGCAGGGCTATGAGTCTCTCCTGTGAGTGACGACGATGCTATAGAACGCAAAGCTGGCCAAGTGCTGGTTGTTTCTGTTAAGCTATTGCATAGCTTCTATCGCGGGCCTTGAGCGTGGGGACCGAATCCAGAAATTCCGTAACGAAAAAAACCTAACACCCCCCACTCCGACCGGCACAGCGGTGATACTTTGATTTCATAACTTTACATGCGGGCTTTAATAAAAAATCAGCGCCATCTACTAGGAACTTGTGGAACTTCATATTAGATCAAACATTATGCTTTAATAAAATAAATAAATCATTATAATTGCATAAGTTGATAAAAAATGCTATGCAATAGCTTTACCGCGGCAGTCTCCGAGTGCCACACGTCTTTTTTATCAATCTATAATTCAGGTAAGTGTATATAATTATTTGCTCAGTAAGAAATTAACGTATTAAACCCCAATTTCTTTTTTTTTTCAGGCTACGTCTGCGAAAAGGAAGAACTATCAGGCATCTTCGTGAAGTCAGTAACAGCAGGCAGTGCCGCCGCCCTAAGCGGTAAAGTTCGTGTGAACGACCGAATAGTCGCCGTCGACGGAGTTTCTTTAGCGGGCAAGTCGAACCAACGCGCGGTCGACGCTTTGAAGCAGAGCGGGAATCCAGTTACATTGCAGCTTGAAAGGTAACATAAAACATAAAAAATTCTAAAACTCTCACCACATTAAGTCTTTGCAAGAACTTGTGCTATGGATACTAGATAATGGATAAAAAAACTTAAACATAGAAACATATCAATGAATGGACGGCTGTTCCTTGTGTTAATAATTCAAATATTCATGCTTACAAGGATTTGAACCGAGCATCTTCTGGCATATTGTGTGTTACTATTACACCATACTGCCGACAAAGTTTATGTAGTGGCCGTCGACGATGTTTCATTGTCGGGCAGGTCGACTCAAAGGGCGGTCGACATTTGGAAGCAGAGCGGAAATCCAGTGGCTGCTTGAGAGGAGAGTGTAGTGATCTCCGAATATGTAGAATATTGTGAAAGGGAATGCCTAGCTAGCGACTATCTAGATATAAACCCGCCGCCGAATATCACCGCTCCAGCAGCCAGGCGCGGGCGCAGCCTGACATTTTTGGGGGGGGGGCTTCACTAAAACAAAAATATGTCGAGTGAATTGGACACAGTATACAAATTTATAGCATAATCTTATACCACAGACATACATCTACATTGACAACGCAAGTATCACTATTTGTATTGAAACCAAGCGTGCCGAATTTTTAACACCTTTTGTGACGTCACAGCTGATATTAATTGCTGGGAAATACAAACCGATTCTACATTAACAAAGTTACCTTGCTAATTCCGCGACTTGTACTTGCACTAGTGATGCAAGAATTCCTTGCGTTGGTTCACCGCCCTCCCTCCCTCAAACAAAAGGCAAGAAAAGCAACGAACACGCACTTGGAATACTGTAACCCACGCCACTAGCTATCACCGACACGTGTTTCGATTCAACCAGAAGCATCTTCAGGGTACAACGACCACCAACGATCAAAACCTTTGTTTGATGGAGGGAGGGCGGTGAACCAACGCAAGGAATTCCTGCATCACTAGTGCAAGTACAAGTCGCGGAATTAGCAAGGTAACTTTGTTAAAGTAGTTGTCATGGATTTCCGCAAAGTAACGCCTGATTCAATCAATTATACAAACCGATTCAAATATACCGATGCCGCCGATAAAATCGATTATTATGAACGATATCAGTATTGTGAAATCGATTTTCTAACAGACATACAAACGCGGGGACTGAACCTAGCAGCGATCAACCTTGACGCTTGGTCGGGGTTCGAACACGCGATGTACATGCATTTGCGTTGTCCGAGTGAGCCCCGCTTGGTGGTAGCCTGACTGTCTTGCCTGACTGAATTTGCCGCCAAATATCACCACTGCAGCGGTGATGCGTCCCAAAAACATTTTATGAAGAGCCAGTTCTATCATAAACCCGTTTGCTATCATCTTCGACCTCATTTACACTTACCATCAGGTGAGATTGAGGTCAAACTCGGTTTTAGTCACTGATTTGAAAAAAACTAGTAGGTACTTAGTAGCTATTTTTGTGTGGATAGAAGCACTGTTTAACGAAATGCTGGACCGGTCAAAACCATTGTTATATAAAAATCAAGTTTCAAAAATCAGCGCAGACGACAGACTATCCGTGACGCACTTTTTAGTCTGTGAAAATAGAACCTACGCAATTATATATGCAGTAACGCACACGACGCGTAAAAAGTCCGGTGCACAATAATTTGACAAACGTTTGTATAAAAGTTTTACAAACTAAATAATTAGCACTAGTATCCGGCTCTTTTCGGGTGCAAATTGACATCAAGTTAATTTGAGAATAAAAAGAAAAATAGTTAACCACCGATTTTTACTAATAACTAAAATCTTTTTGTGCGATCTAGTCTCCGGTCCGACGCCGCAGACTCGATCGCACAAAAAGTGTGCCGTCTGCGCTGCACCTTATTGCGCAGAAATTAAACTTGTAGGTAGTCTGAATCCGAATCTGATACACTTTGGTGGTTCAAATAAATCTTATTTCCAAGTGAAATAATAAATGTTGAGGCCATAGGCACCCAGAGTTCGGGAGGTGTCTCGGAGAATTAACAGCGCGAGTGGCCGGCCAGCGAACTACTCGCTCGCCCGCCCGCGTCTTCCCGAACATTTCTACTTATTTTACTGCGGAGTTATTTTTAAATTACGATTTCTCCTAAGATTTTGATTGAAATCAAGTGATGTATGTAAAGACAATTTTATTCAAAATTAAATACTTATGATAAATAACGCATTGAATTGGATAAGGATTAATAATTAACTCCACCGCAAATTAATACATTAATTTTGAACGCGATTCCACCATTAACCATAAAAATGGTTATTCTTAGTCTATCTTAAAATATAGGTATATGCTGGCCCAAACTTTTTTTTAGAACTCTTAAAGAAAAACGATTCCGTCATACATTATTTTTGCGTAACTCTAACCGTTTACGCAGCGCACGCAATGGAAGCTCTCAAAATTAAATAAATTTTTAATAAATTTCCCCGTTTACGCAACATATTAGTCATAGCGTTATGTTATATAGCCTGCCTATAGCCTTCCTCGATAAATGGACTACCGAACACAAAAATAATTTTTAAATTCAAACCAGTAGTTCCTGAGATTAGCGCGTTCAACCAAACAAACAAACTCTTCAGCTTTATAATATTAGAATAGATATGACACCTTTACGAGGTTTATAGCAAACAGTGCAATGCTCTCGATCTATTTAATAACCTTTACACATTTAAAAAGCTCTTGCGCGATCTCTCCATGGCCAACTGTCATGTCAAATAATTTTGTTTAAATCTATATCTAATCTACTTTTTTTTTTCTAAATGATATGTATCGTTTGATCTATTCTAATTATTTTCACTTATACTTACTCTTTTATTATATGTAATCTCATTAAACACTATTTATAAGCTGTACATACCTACTACCCACTAACATCATTGTTCCTTAACTGCTTGTGTTGCCGTGTAAGCACGTCTAGGGTTGCAATCTTGTGCAAAACTATTAATTATGTTCTATCTAAATTTATCTGATTGTAACTTGTGTGTTTGCATGGTAAAATAAATTTAAAAAAATCTTTTAACATTTCAGATACCTCCGAGGCCCCAAATTCGAGCAGCTGCAACAAGCGATCGCAGCGGGCGAGGCGTCGTCGTCGGTGGCGACCCCTCACAACCCCTTCCTGCACATGCACAAACCGGAGCCGAACTCCGCTAATGATATACAGATGTCTAGCTTGTCTACGTGAGTATTTTTATTTAAGAAAACGTATATTTCTCTTCCATGCTGGACTGGGAGTGAAAGAAAAACGTAGAATGTGCCAGCTGCTTCTCTTCCCGGGCATACTGTAAGTCAGTTAAGGGACAGAGGTTTTAAAGGCTTTTTGTAGGCGATAGGCTGACCCCCTGTCACTACAATAGTCTCTCTCCATCTTTATAATAACTCCAAATTTGTCAAACGTGACATCAGATGGTCTTGTAACCTCTGGTGTTCTGCCTACCCCATAAGGGATACAGACGTGACGTTATGTATGTATGTATATTTCTGTCTTAGCATGATTGGCTTTGAGTTTTTATAGACAACTTTATTTAAATTGATTCGGTTAAAGGGTAGAAGTGGCCAGTACAATTGCAGGAAATATCTTAACTCTGGATCAAAAAGGGATGCTTAATCTATGACTAGTGATGCCTGAATGCCACTAACCGAATGGATCTAGTGCTCATTTCTTGTTATTCATAACTAAAAAGAAACGCAGGTTTTGTTTGACTATAGTGAATCGTAATATTGTCTTAAGTTTTCGTGATTCATACTATTAAATAAAACACTTTTTTAGCTGGATTTATGTAAGCGACTGATTTTTTAGTGACTGTCCCTCGTGACCACTGCAAAGATACCGAAACGTCGAGTTAAAATTAAAATGTTAAATGTTACGCGATAAATCTGGTTAAAAAAGTGTTTTATTTAAATTGAATCGATTATTTTGTGAGGAGGTTGTCTGTTTGCTGTTGTTGTATGTTTGCTATGTAATTTTTTCTTGAGTTTTTAATCGATTTTGATGATTCTTGTTTTGTTTTGTTTTGTTGATCATACTTCAGAGGTAATCCCGTATTGTAGGCCGTGTAGGGTCGGCTTAGAACAACCATACCGCCCTGGATATTCGTGTCTAGGTGACTTATCCGAGTGCCCCCGCTCAGTGCTAGGGCCCCTTCAGGGTTTGGCTGGCTAGTGAACGACCATCCTTCATAGGTATACATTTTGCGGCCAAATATCACCGCTTTCAATAATATTATTTCCAAGTCCCTTTTGCTTTCCAAGTCCCATGTTTTTAGGTAAGATTGAGGTCAACAGGGGCCTTAGTCTTTAAAAATAAAAAAAAACGATTTGAAACTTAAAAAAAAGACGTGTGGCACTCGGAGACTGCCGCGGTAAAGCTATTGCATAGCATTTTTTATCAACTTATGCAATTATAATTATTTATTTATTTTATTAATGCAGTAATGTTTGATGTAATATGAAGTTCCACAAGTTCCTAGTAGATGGCGCTGATTGTTTATTAAAGCCCGCATGTAAAGTTATGAAATCAAAGTATCACCCCTGTGCCGGTCGGAGTGGTCGGAGTGTTGAGGATTGGCCGCGACTGCTTGTACGTCCGAAGAGTACCTGCACGGACCTCTCTCTCTAGTGGCATCTCTGCGCGACTTCACCGTGAAGTCTGCGCACCCGTTCGTAAACGGAGTGACTGCTAACCGCCGCTAGTCGTCCTGGTTGGGGGGCCCGTCCGTCCCTCGGTACCTGCCCGGTCTGCCACCAGCGGCAAGCCCCGGGTAAGGGCCCTGGAAAGACGGCGCAACCCGACTAAGGGTCGCAGGGCAGCAGTCGCTCCCCGCGAGTTTCCTGCGCTCGGCATACCGGTATGCCGAGCCACCCACCGCCGCGGAAGACCACCGCTCCTGCGCCGCTTCCTACCGTGCGCCGCCAATCGGCGGTTGCGCGGGAGGGCAGGCCGCAGTCGAGCAGAAGACCCGCCGCCGAGCCCACCGCTTCAAGCAAGCCCGCTCCGCCACCGGCCGTCAAGCCGGCTCGCAAGCTCGGAGAAACCGTCGCCGCCCGTGCCGGAGGTTACGCCGGCTGCTGCAAACGTCGCTGGTGATACCGGGGAAGCATCGCCGTTTCGCGCGCCGACCCTGCCACCGACAAGGACGCCGGCAGTTTCCCCGCATCGGACCGACTCACCGGCCGCTGGCGAGAGCGAGATAGTCGCTCACCGCAGTCCCCCCTCACCCGAGCGGGGGATCCTAATGCAACAACTAGAGCAGCTGACCCCGGAGGAAGCGCAGCAGATAATGGCCGAGGTGTACACGTACCACGGCCTATCTGCTCCACCTCCGGTCTACCGATTCCTGGCCGCGCACACGGAAGCGTGTTTGTCGCCCTCCACACCAGGAGCCGGCGACGAATTCTTCCCTGCGCCGCCGCCGACACCAGCTACCCTGCCGAAGCCTCCCAGAGCGCGCCCGCAACCCGCGGGCACCCCGCCGGGCCAGGTTTTGACGGGTACGCCGGACCAGCCTCCCCGCCTAGACAGGCGCCCCCGCGAGCCGCGACGGCGAAAGGTGCCCCCCGAGGCAACCCCCGCCGCGCCCCGCGCCTCCGCAGCCGCGCTCCCGACCACGGGGCGCCCCACACCGATAGAGAAAAAGCCGCCGTCGAGCATGCCGGCCTTGTTCACCTCACCGGGCAAGGACGGCGCTCCGGCGCCCACCGGACGAGACTTTGCTGCGGTTGCGGCCTCACCGTCGCCGCCCGCAAAGCGGCCCGCGACCGCGCAGCCACAGAGTGCGACGCCGATGATGCGGCCTGCTGCCCGAGCGCCGGCTACCAAGCCGGCCGCCCGCGCCGCCGCCGCCGCACCGGCGCCGCCCACGCAGCCGAAACTGCGGTACCCGCCGCTCATCGTCGAGCACCTCCCCAACTGGCAGGTCCATTTCCGACGGTTGATGGACGAGCTCGGCAGACCGGCGAGCGCGAGACCGCACGGAAGGGGCCTGCAATTCGTGCCGACTGACGACGTGGAATATCAAGTCGTCCAGAGATATCTCGCTTGGCTGGAGAAGGAGGAGGGAATCTCCTGGTTCTCCTATTCTCTTCCGGCCGAGCGGCATATCAAGGTCGCGATACGCGGCCTCCCCGTCGACACCCCACCGGATGAAATCCTCGAAGACCTGAAGAGCCGCGGTTTTGAGGCTGAGTACGTGCGGCCCATACGCGCCCGTCATGGGCGCCCGGGCTGCATTTACTATGCCCAAATCGCCCGGACCACAGATTTCCCGAAGATCTACGGCGTGTCGGAGCTCCTCTGCATGCCGGGCATCAAAATTGAGGCCTGGCGGGGCAGGAGGGGCCCGGCGCAATGCCACCGCTGCCTGTTCCGGCATTCCTCCCACCACTGCCACAGGCCTTTGGCTTGTGTGCGGTGTGGGGAGGGACACCACGCCGGAGTCTGCCCGAGACCCCATGAAGAACCCGCCACGTGCGCTAAGTGCGGGGAGTCACACCCCGCATGTAGCGCAGCCTGCCGGGTCTTCCAGCGCGAGATGCGCAATCGGAAGGCCGGCACAGTTGCCCAGACCCGACATGTCCCCGCCGCCCTGGGGCAGGCTAGCCTCATGGCTCCCGCCAACCCAGGGGCGGCGGCCCCACAGAAGAAGACCAGGAGAAAACGGCGCCGCAAACCAAACTCCGCCCCGTGCGTCGAGACGGTTGCGGCCCCCACCGGAAAAGACAGCCCAGCCGGCGCCGCCATCAAGGCGGCACTGGCTATACTCAAGACGGCCCTCAACGCGCTGAGCGTGTCCAAGGACCCGGCGCCCGCCCTAGCTCTGGGCATTTCCCAGCTGGAGGCAGTAGCTGGCCAGCTGATCCCCTAGCTCCCTACGCTGATCGCCCGACGGCCGTCTGTCTTGCGATAGACCGCTGACGGGCTTGATTGCGAGGGGAGCTAGGCCACCATCGATGCCGCGCCTATGGCACCCCAAAGACCGGCCCAACTCTTTGGGCTGCGCTGCTGCCTCCCGAAAGGGGCCAATGCCCCGAGCGGATTTCCCCGTTCCCCCGGGGGGGGCGAGCGAAGACAGACGACGGTCGGAGTGTTAGTTAGTGTTAGGTTTTTTTGTTACGGAATTTCTGGATTCGGTCCCCACGCTCAAGGCACGCGATAGAAGCTATGCAATAGCTTAAAAAATTATACGTTATCATCATACTTTCTTTTACTAACTCTATTGTCATTAAATCAATCATATCTAAACTCATTTGTTACAACACCAGTGTGGAGTCCCCCGTGGAAGAGAGCCGTAGCTGGGTGGCCACCCCTGCGGCGCCCCCTGCACCCGCCCCGCCCGCCGCCCGCCCGCAGCCCGCCTTCGAAATGCCAAGATCGCAGGAACAAATTGACGCTATTAAAGCTAAATGGCAGAGCTTGTTGGGTAAGTTTTATTGTAATCATTCTCATCATAATACTTTTATACCATACCTACGCTAAAAAGCTTATTTTATTCACGCAAAACAGTGAATAAAAAGGCCTTTTATTCACTGTTTTGGTGTTTGATAATGATAATTATAAGAAAATGAAGTGTCATTGCTCTAATTTTAATGTCCATTTCAATAAGTGTAACATTTCTTATTTCGTGATTAAATTTCTATTTTCGCTTAAATTATGTTTTTTTCTCGTAGTCATGGTATAAAGTATAGTATGCAACTCCTGAATAAAATACGAATTTATATCGAGGGCCATGAATCACTCGCCTCGCTCAGGATTCTAACAGTTCGCTACGCTCGTGATTAAATCGTTAGAATCCTTCACTTGCTCGTGACTCATCTACGGCCCTCGCTTTAAATCCGTTCTTTATTCACTAGTTGCATAATATACTATTTTATGCCGGGTTTCAATATTTAACAGACTGTTATGAGTAAAAGTTATGAAGCGAATGGTAGGTAATATAGCGTTTCACAAATACCAGTTACGAACATTCGTACACTGATAGTATGTTTACTGACGGATATTGAAATGAAGGTATAAATGGCTCTTGGGATTTTATTTTATTTTATTATTTAGTAACTGCTACTTGTTAGCAGTCGTTTAAATGGCAAGACGTTGAATCCTGAAACGCGTTTAAGCTACGCCTTGTAGGTTATTCTACTGTTCGTAGGCAGAACGTGTTTTTTTGTTTTTTTTTGATAGTGGAATGCGGCATTAATGAACTTTTTGGGCATGAGTCTTTTCCCTGGATGACGAAGAGGTTTCTTAAGAGGAAGAAGAAGTCTTAAACCACCAGGCTGGCCTAGTGCTAAGTGCTGGATGATAGATGCTAGTTGATGAAATACACCTCAGTTAATTTTATTTTAGTTAGATGTAGTGACAGAAACAAAAATCTTGCTAAAATATTATATTGATTACAATAATTCTTATTTTAACTTACATTGCATGCTTAATAGGTTTCTTATCATTTTATATAATTAAGTATATCTATATTAAAAGATTTTTAACGATCCAAAGCGCTTAGTTAGTCAATAGCAAACCCAGAAACATTTTATAAAGTTGAGAGTTAAGCTATCAAATGCAAAATGTTTGTGTTAGAATTCAAATAGTAGTATCTGAGGTTAGCCTGCTGAAAACAACTCTTCAGCTTTATAATATGAGCCAAGGCAGATATGAACCATGCAAACTTATGAAATTACGTTTATTAACTTTATAACTAACTAGCTGAGCTCGTGACTTCGTTCGCGTTTAAACTTTCCTTAGGGTGTTGTACCTCACTCGCTGTAGAACAATTGCGTAAAAAAGGTTGCTGAGCGGTTACTTTCAGTGCCATCTAGTGTCGGAGTGGGCAATTAAATGCTTGAAACAAATCCATCCCGTAAGAACCAGATTCCAAGATTAATTCCAGAATATAACGCTTTTTCTGTTAAAAATTTCATCAAGATCCGTTCAGTCATTTTGCCTTGATTGTGGAACAAATATCCTCACTTCCTACTATCCTAAATTTTCACATTTTTGATATTAGTAAGAAATGTATATGTTGAAAGCTTAACTTTGCATTTTATAATGTTTAAATGTATTTTTGTCTATATTTATAAACCTCACCCAAATTTCTACACAAAGCCCTAGCAAAAATCGTTCTGCAGCGATAAAGCCCTCTCTGTACAAATATTAACTATCAGTAATATACTTTAGTGATGAGATTTAAAACAATAATTATCCCAATTTTCAGGTGACGACGTAGAAATAGTAGTAGGAGTCGTAATCCGCGGCGGGGGCGGACTCGGGATATCGCTGGAGGGCACCGTGGACGTGGAGGGAGGGAGGGAGGTGCGCCCCCACCACTACATCCGCTCCGTGCTGCGGGAGGGGCCGGTCGGGAGGGCGGACGTGCACCGCCCGGGGGATGAGCTGCTTGGTGAGTGGGGAACAACCATAATTAATACATACAATTCATACGTATATTTGACCAATTTGCTATACAGAACACAGGCTATGCTGTTTTAAAAAAATGTTTGAAATAGGGTATCTTTTGACCAATTTGCTATACAGAATATAGGCTATTCAAATTCAAATTCAAACATATTTATTTCAGATGTTACATCCATAGGTTTTAGTAATGACAAATTTTAACCTTAATGACTAGTGTTAGTTATCTAGTTATTTATTAAATTTATGAATTATAATTTTGATCAGTGGGTATAATACAAATTAAATTGAAATTAAATTAAATTAAAAATAAATTAAGTCAAATTAAAATTAAATTAAATTAAAAACAAATTAAATCAAATTAAAGTAAAATTAAAAATAAATTAAATTAAATTGAAATTAAATCAAATTTTGCAATGAGATAAATTATGAAATAATTAAGGCATGCTCCCGGCTGATACCCAGTTGCATGTAAATTAACCCAGCGTTTTAATAATGGTGGTGTTCGAGGTCGCGCGCACCTGACTAAGCAGCGAGGCGCTGCGCTTACGAATGATGGGCTGTGCCTTTGCAAAAATTGTTTGAAATAGGGTAACCTTCTTAATAGGTTTGAAATAGGGCCTGAAAGTTTGTGTAACAAATTTAATTTGTATGACCGATTTTTATAAATTTCGTCGTAAATACGGTTGATAACTCAAAGGGTATTTGTTTGAAATAACAGCCCCTGAGGGACTCAAATATAAGATGAAGGTTTGTATGAAAAAAAAAACGTAATGAGATGCGATGGGAGGGGGGGAGCTGCCTCATCATTACATACGTTCCTTATTGCGGCAGGGCCCCATCGAGAGGGTAGACGTGCGTCGACCCGGGGATGAGCTGCTTGGTAAGTAGAGGTGAAAGCTGCGTAAAAGGATTGAATATCGGCGAAAGATCGGATTTGTAAACAGCGGCGTAGCTATGGAGAGCAGGCGATGAGGCGTGCACTCTAGTGTCACCTCACTACCCACCTAATTCTAGGCAGAGGCATTAGAGCGCTTTCAATGTATGGGTTCCTTGACGGCCTACTGCGGTGCCGAAGCGGTGCGTTAGTCGTACCTACAGCGCACGGACGATCCTTCACTGTCTCGACAACAGGACGACAGCGTCGCAAGCATCACGTGTTTACTCCTACTTTGGGGCAATGCCGCAGATATTGACACGATATTTACACTGCAGAAAAGGGCTATTCGTGGAATGTATAAACTTGGAAACAGAGAATCTCTTCGAGAAAAGTTTAAAGAGATTGGTATCTTGACCCTTGCATCACAATATATTTATGAAAACATTATGTATATTTATAAGAATAGTAATAAATTTAAAACTAGGAAAGATAATCATGATACAAATTACTCTGTAAAGACTAGGAACGACCATAAGTTAGCGTTTCCTAAATTAAGGCTGGCTAAAAGCAGCAAATCATTTATTGGAATGTCAATACGTATATATAACAGAATTCCGAAGTCAATTCAATCCCTGCCATTCAATAAATTTAAATCAATCATTAAAAACACTCTATCTCGAAAAGCTTATAATAAAACTAAAGATTACTTAGATGATAAAAAGGCATGGGATTAAGCACAACAGGATATTTCTAAAAGTTTCTAATTACTTAATAATCTTGTTTACGGCTTGGCTGTGCAGTATATATATGACATACTGGTGATGTCCCACTCACTTATTTTCTTGTCAAGACAACAGCAAGAACGTCATGCTCCCTCAGGCGGCATGGCTAGTGGCAGCGTCGGGTATCGGGTCACCCTCTTCCCTAAAATATGGTTGAGGAGGGTGATGGCTGGTGCTTGCGTTAACTCGTGAACGGGTGCTGCTAGCGGTGCCAGGTCGTTTTGCTAATGATACTATGACTATTTTATTCCATTCTTGTTCAAATACTCTGGTCCCAGTTTGTCATGTTCGTATTGTGCATCCATAGCTCATTGGACCTGCTATGTAAGCAATTTGGTTGTGGCATGACATTGGCTCTCACAATCAGCTGTCTTGTGTTTGTTTTTTTTTCATGTCACGGACAATTTGTACTGTACCTATTTGTATTAATTTGATAATTCTGACTGAAAAAGAGTGCCAAGAGTTTTTTTCCGCCGGCTTTTTTTGTCTCTTGGGCTACTGTAATATCTTATTTAACAACTATCAAAAACTAGTTAAAGCCGAAGTATGTGATGACTGACTTCATCAAGTGTTTGAAATTCCTAAGATGAATAAAACTTTTTGAATTTAGAATTTTTGAATTTCGGTGTTCAACAAAAGCACTAACAGTAACATTTCTATAATGCTTTTAAGTTTTTGCATTTAAAATGCTTTATTATTCTTAAACAAACAAAAATGTGGTAAGTAATTTCGAGGCGTACCGCCAGGCCCCGGTATCTCAGTGGAAGAGCACTCGTCCGGCAAACGAGAGGTCCCGGGTTCGAATCCTGGTCGGTTATATTTATCACATATTTCATTTGTTTAGTAACATTTCTAGTTCAGAGTCAATAGTTTGACTGATTTACATCACTGGGATAAAAGCGCACGGCAGTAAAATACGCTTTGAATTTTGGCGTTCGGTGCCGGACGGCATCGAAGAGTGATATGACCTGCGGCATGGCAAGCGAGCGGCAGCGGTCCGACACGAAACGGATAAATTGGAAGCGCCCTTATGGTAGTAGGATCCCAGAGTTCATCAGGGTTCGCGTGGCTAGCGACACAAAATGGATAGGGATAGAAGACATTCTCCATAGAAAGAGCGCTCGAGCAACGCACACTGGCACACATAGACATCGTTCAACAAAACGAAAAACTACCGATAAGACTACAACTTATGACTAGAAAAATAAGAAAATATAATTTTCCAGGGGAAACGAAATATAATAAGTTATAATTATAATAATAATATATAGATATATAGTTATAATTATACAGATTCTATGCTGGACTGGGAGCGAAAGAAAAACATAGAATGTGCCAGCTGCTTCTCTTCCCGGGCTTCCTTTAAAAGTCAGCTAAGGACCGAGGTATTATGGGAGGCTTTTTTGTGGGCGATAGGTTGACCCCCTATCACTGCAATAGTCTCTCTCCACTATTATAATGCCTCCAAATTTGTCAAACGTGACATCAAATGGTTTTATTACCTCTGGTGTTCTGCCTACCCCATACGGGATACAGGTGTGAAGTTATGTATGTATGTACGAGTATGTATAATTATACCTGTGGTCATTGTATTTCCGGATTTTCTTTTTCAATATATGTACCTCAATATCTTTATTAATTTATAAAAAAAAGGATCATCAAGCCTATCCAACACTCAAATCCTACAATCCCTAATTACAGAAGTAAACGGGCACCGCCTGCTCGGTATGAACCACCTGGAGGTGGTCTCCATCCTCAAGGAGCTGTCGAGTGAAGTGTGCATGGTGTGTGCGCGGCCGCGACTTGCGCCGCAAATAGAGCTGCACCCGCCTACTACCACGCTGGTTAAGGTTCGTTCGCCATTCCTGGTTTGTTTACCAGTGCCTATCTTTTGAATAAATAAAAAATTTTATTAATCACTCCACTAGATAACTGATATTAAACTTATGAGAAGTATGAAATTGCACATTGAATATATGAATATAAGATATAAATTAAATAAACATATGATAGGCTTTTCATCACACAAATAGAAGTATTAACTGGGATTCGCACTTTCTGGCATTGATGACAATTTATTTTAGCACTGACCTGGCCGGAAATGCGCCAAGGTTTCGCCTCTCTTCTACTTATCTTATCTTTGACTTAAAGCTGAAAAGGAGAGCTTTTTTGATACTCATTTCTGTTCTTTTTGTATTGTTTTTTTTTTTATGTTAAATAAACCCTTAATTTCAAATCAATACTTACATTAATATTATAATCTTGATGTAGCTCTAATCGTTAAGTAAATAACTAAATAACACCTTTCATTTTAGTATGGACGTCTGGCCAGCACCTGTGCCAAATAAAATAGTTGTGGAATACCATTTTGAAAACACTTAAAATAATTGTTAGTTACTTTTTAATACAGTTGCTCAAAAAGTGGCGTATTGCAGGGACGTTTAGCGTTCGGGATGTGGGCTATTACACACTCGTGCTTTTTCTTTACCTTTTCCGCACTCGTACGTTCTCTTTCCCAAATGTCAAAATAATGTCTATTAAAAAGAAAAAATCAACCACGAAGTTTTTAATAAAAAAAACATCATAGAAGTTTTTACGATTCATGCAAATATTTCTGAAAAGAAGCTACTAATTTGTTTCAATATCAGATATAATGATTTGAAGCAATGAGTTAGGTTAGGTTTCATTTAATTTTATCTCATTAAATTCATTTTCATTTCATGTCAATACAAAAATCTACTAAAGACTTGGCTGTATGGGCATAGTTCCCTTTGCCTACCCAGAATGGGTAAACAAAACAAAAAAAAATCTCTGTTTATAATCTTTCACGGCTGGCGCCATTTTGTATATTTTATAAAATTGCTTAATTTTTTCGCAACTGTTTTAAAAATAGTCGTTCAGTACACGTGCGGAACCGTCATTGCAACTCGTTCCGACTGTCAACCCTCGCCTTCGGCTGCGCCTCGGCTCGGCTAGACATTTGTCGGAACTCTTTGCAATGACAGGCTTTCCGCACTCGTAATGAAATATACTATTTCGTGTACATTAAGAAAAACTACTTGAATCGAGAATGACCACAAGTGACTGAGGACGTCATATTGAAGTCATATTTTTAGTTTTTACTGACATTCCTATATTTTTGATTTCTGCCTAGACATAAAATATGATTGGAATAAAAAAAAAAATTGAATAAATAAAATATTGTGTATTTTTGCTAGATATTAATAGTGGTGAAATGTCACTTCCGTACATTATATGTTGACCTTTCAAGATCATCTCTCATTAACCGTTTCCTAACTTTTTGTTTTAAAACTCGTATGCTTCGAAGTAATAATATATTTTTTAAGTTTTTGTTATTTTTTTATACATTTTAAGAACAAAAGACAAATCTCTATAAGTTTGCAACACATTTTATTGATAGATTGTGTACGTACATACAGTAAGTACTTCCGGCCATTTTGGATAACTGTGGAGATTTATGGCAATACCGTCGTTTTACTTTTTCGTTTGTACACCTAAATTACTGATTCTACTTCAAATGTTGTATTTTTGTTTGATTTGTGAATAATTTCCACGATCCTAAAATTTGGCACAGGTTGCGGCCAGGAATGCAACGGAACATTTAAAAATGTTTTTTGAGTCATGAGTGGAATTGAAAGCCGCTTAATAAACAACAACTAAATGATTGTTTCCAGGCGAAATCGGACGGAAGCTTAGCGGGCGCAGGTGCTGAAGAGGGCGGGTCTTTGAACGTGGGCGGCAAGGTGCGCTCGCGCAGTCTGGAACCTCTCACCGGGCTAGCTATGTGGTCGTCCGAACCACAGATTATTGGTAAGAGTCTATACTACACACATCAAAAAAGTTTGAGATCATTTTGATAATACGACCTCGTTTTTATTACGTTAGATTAAAGAGTTTTTTCTTTTTTTTTCTAAGATTCTTCATTAAAAAATGAAATCTTGTACTAAGAAAATAATTTGTTCAATCAATGGTTTTTCTGTGTAAAAAGAGATTAAATCATTGTGAAAACTTATTCAGAAATCTGATCAACTTGATTCGAGCGCATTTTTTCGATATATTGTAAATCAAATACTTACTAAGCTTTTCCTTGCTCAACTGAAATCTCAACATCTACTTTTAAAAATAAAAATATCGCTTGGAGCGATATAAGCCTGCTCAAAATGTCAATATTTGTTTTTTTTTTTTATATATTGTAAGGATAGGACGTTTGTCTTCCATGCCACCTGATGGAAAGTGCGCATGAAGACTATGGTGTTACACGTCCATCCACGAGAAACCTATTCACTCGACACTTAAAAGTTCCAGGACTGTAGTGGTCAGGAAAAGGTGTTTCGTATAATTGACCTGTATCGGGATAGGTATTTAGCAAATAAACGACAAGTGTTTCACACGGAAGCTATTTTATTACTGACATATAGACAGCGCGGCTCCAGGCGATATTTTACACATCATAATAATGTTTGATAATACAACATAATAATAATAATATTCATTTATTTGTACTTAAAGAAACACACACATTACAAAAAATAAATTAATAAAAAGTAGAAAGAAAAAAAAGCAATATTAAAAAACAATTGGTAAAAAGTACACTAGTTCTTTTTCTTTTATACATTACTGAGGCATATAATAATATGATAATAAATAATAATATATATAATAATAAAAAGGGTGAGAAACTGATGTAATAAATTATATTTCCTTATCGTGTCAGTAGGTAAATCAGTGGTTTTAACGATTCACTTTGGGTTGACAATTATAACAAATGTTAATTTTTTTCCTTTATTTATCCGTAATTTGTATAAA
Organism: Stenoptilia bipunctidactyla; assembly: GCA_944452665.1. Lineage (NCBI taxonomy): Eukaryota > Metazoa > Arthropoda > Insecta > Lepidoptera > Pterophoridae > Stenoptilia > Stenoptilia bipunctidactyla. The sequence goes on along the minus strand of OX101726.1, from coordinate 5,334,250 downwards.
ATATCTGTAATTTCCTATTTTTGTTTTCTTTCGTTTTGTCATATTGTGTGTCAGATGCAAATAAATGTTTCATCTTTCTATCTACCAATTGCAGAGTTAGTAAAAGGTGAGAGAGGTCTCGGGTTCTCGATCCTGGACTACCAAGACCCGCTGCGACCGTCGCACACGCTCATCGTGATCCGCTCGTTAGTACCCGGCGGCGTGGCGCAACAGGACGGCCGTTTGATTCCCGGGGACAGACTGCTGTTTGTTAATGATCAGGTTAGTGCACTCTCATTGTCTAAACTTTTATTGAAACACTAGCCACCGCGCGCGGTTTTACCCGCGTAACTTTTGATCCCGTGGGAATTTCGGGATAAACGGTAGCCTATAACCTTCCTCAAGAGTTGCGCTATCAAATGCAAAAAGAATTTTTCAAATCCCACTTGTAGTTTCTGAGATTAGCGCGTTCAAACAAACAAAAAAACAAACTCTTCAGCTTTATATATTAGTATATATTGATTAAACCCACGTTTGCCATCTATGTCGCCTGATGGCAAGTGAAGATATGGTGTAAGATGACACAGATAATAGCACATAGTATTGTTAGATTATTGACCAATTTTATATCAAGAGTTAAGGCTGGAAACTACTTGGGCTAGCTAGTCCTAGCTCTGGTGTCCTTATGTATTATCAAACCAATTGAATCTATAATTTTGCTGATAATTCGTTTGAAACTGTAAAACTTGTAAGGTCTATCGCGTATAACGCACTTAGGACATTTTAGATACTGTACTCAGTAAATGTCAGTGTTGAATGAAATGATAACAAGTTCGTCACCAAGGAAACCTACCTTCAAGCGAATTTCGACCTACAAGCATTTAGACAGTTTGCTAAAATGAGCTTGTGGTCATGATTCAATTGTTTCGATAGTACACATTGGAACAGGAATGCATGCCATTTCACACAACTAACATTCGACATAATAAGTTCATGTTTGGTTTCACGGTTATCCATTTACGACCTCGTTTTATCTCTTGCCTCTATTCCACGACGAATACACTGAAAGTTTGAGCAGTATTTATATTTCATTTACTGTCGGCTTACAAAACTCAATATGGTTGTACTCAAATTGTTCCGGGTTGTCTGTAAGAAATCGCTTGCACGCGATAAGACCGCCAATTATTATACAATAATATACATATAATTCTTCATATTGTCTTAAGTTTTCGCGATTCATACTATTAAATAAAACACTTTTTAACCGGATTTATCGCGTATATTTACATTTTAAATTTTGACTCTACGTTTCGGTGTCTTTGCAGACCGCGTAGTCACGAGCGACTGAGGTGTCAAGCGTCGGATTGATAGATTGAAAAAGTTATACATCATCATCTCCATCTGTTTCTCAGTCTTCGAGATCGTTCTCAGTCTTCGAATCCAGAACGCTACGCTCGAAGACTGAGAAACAGATGGAGATGATGATGTATAACTTTTTCAATCTATTTTGTAATTGTATGCAGTAAAGAGTAAATAAATAAATAAATATTTTTTATTTAAATATTAAGTTCAGATCATAAAACACTGAACCAAAATATTATTTTACAGAACCTAGAAAACGCAAGCCTCGAGCAAGCAGTGGGTGCTCTAAAGGGCGCCCCGCGCGGGGTTGTCAAAATCGGCGTCGCAAAACCTTTGCCCCTAGCCGACGCCCCGCCCTTACCATCAAGCCCCTTACCCGCTCCGCAAACGAACTAAAATCTTGGTATTATATTCATTCCTTATTATTATACAACGTGTAACAAAATGGAGAGATAAAACTTAAGGGTTAGCTTCTATACCATACGTAGAATATACAGTAAAAGAATTAGGATGATCAGTGCTGGTATAGACTTTCATACAAATTTATTTTATTATTTTACAACAAAATATTTTGACAACCCTAGTCTACGTAATAAGCTCATACAAGACTTGTGCCGCACCGGCTGAACTTTGTAGTATCTGTCTTAGTTACCCATCACTGTATTTCTACGCCATCTGTTATCGAATATATTGCATCAAAAGCTAACAGCTGTTCTTAGGGTTGACACTTAGATATTTTGATCTAAACTTTGAACTTGTTTTTCGGCCGAACCTTAAGGATAACAATTTTATGTTACTGTTACTTATAAACTACATCACCATACATACAATCCCCTTGAGTATTATTTCTTCATTATGTTACACGTTGTATATAGACTTATATTTTCTGTCGTGCTAAGCGCAAAATCCGCTCCGTGGCAGCTGGACAGTTTCGCAGCTGAACAGAATCTCAACTGGCCAGTTTCGCAGCACTGGGCAGAGTACAGTCGTAAAAAAATAAGTTTATAAACTTATTATAGGGATTAAATTTCAAGTGTTCATTCAGGGAAAATCTTTAACAATATAACACAAAGTCACGACTATATAATAAGACATATAATAATAAGGTAGGAAATATTAAACCAAATCTTCACTTTGTAGGTTCAGATAAGCTTAGTGCTACATTGTGATAATTTCAACGACCGTAATCGTTCTAAGCACGTTATGCTCATGACTGTATTTTTTTTGTTTCTGCAGTCCGATAATATATATATTTTGTATCTGCTTATCAATCAAAATTAGTTTTGGCCGACGTTTTGGTTCCTCACAGTGATAGTAACTTCTATTTATTTTGTTATCACTGATTCTCAATTCAATTCAGTTCAATTCAAATACTTTATTTCCATTTGCATAGAATGGATAAATATTAACAAACAATAATATACAAAATAACATTAAATGTGCAATTTGGGCGGCCTTATCACTTCTAAGCGATCTCTACCAGGCAACCCCAATTTGATTCAATTGATTCTGGATTCCTTTTTTAATAACTGTAGAAGCAAAATAAGGTATCTTGGCATTAATCTGCCGGTGCCAACCTTCTATAGCGATAGAAGTCCTAAATTTTTCTCCGTAACGAGATAGTTGTTCCTTTGTAATTTTCGTCATCCAATAATTCGTGAAATAATTGGAAAATGATTTTACTTCTTCATCGTCATTTCATTTTAATTCTTTAGATTTTTTCCACACCACAATAAAAAATAACTTCAATTATGTCATGGACTGTACACGTTCTGTCCAGTTCCTGCTCTGTCCAGCTGCGGAACTGCCTAGTTGAGAATCTGTCCAGCGGCGAAACTGTCCAGCTGATAATCTGTCCAGTTGCGAATCTATCCAATTGCGACGAAGGCACATAATCAGTATCTCAAAAATAATCAAAAAGTTAATTTATATGTCATCGGACATTAAAGAAATACGCATTCTATAAACTAAGCCAAAAACCTCATTTAAAAAAGTTTTCGCTATCTCTCAGATTTACAAGATAACAAAGCACTTTTGGTGAGCCCACTACAGGGCTGCAATTGTGTTCCAGTTTGTCCACCGTAAACGACAGAGCTGAGGTTTCTCTTAAAATCTTACAATGAGATAATACTTTTGCGCTTCGCACGGTAGTTTGTTATAACCAAAATGTGCCCTGAGAAATATGTATAGCTATTAAAGAATTCCCGAGCGGCTTCACATACGTATAATTTTATCTTGTTATATAATATCTGTGTAAAAATCGTATCTTTTAAGAAAATACTAGTTTTATTTGTGAAAAAATCCAAAATTGTTGACGAATTTCATTTGAACCCACTGCTCATATTCTCGTAAACTTTCTCGTCCATAATATTAATATGAAGTAGGATTTTCAGTAGATTAAATTCTTCTCTTTTTAAACTTATAACGATTTCAGGACTACCAACCTTGCAAATGTTGACGATTTTAACTCTTGTGCTAAGGAAATGCCAACTGCAAAGTGGCATATAAAAGAGCTTATATCAGTTAGTAAAATATTTTTTTATGAAACAAAATTGAAAATTAAATAAATGTAAATATGTATTAGCAAAGATGATTAAAGGTGTTACCATACCAATCGATCGATTGCGTCGATCAATGGTAGAATGGGTTTTTAATGATGTTTTTAATTAATGAAATATTTTATCAAATACTTAAACACTTTGTGCTTTTTTTTGATGGTTCCCATGGTCGCCTTTGACTCCATCTCAGTTGTCGATAAGTGTCCGCAAACTGGAAATCGCGTAACAAAAACATTCCGATAAACCGGTTTTATGGATGTTGTACAAAGAAAATATCAGCAATTTAAGATTACTGTGGAACAACCGCGCATCAAAGAAAAAATTGTAAAAAAATTGAGAAACTTAGTTTAAGTACTTGTTAAAGTAAAAAATATGATTCGTTTATCAGTCAAGGAGTTAATAATCTAATTTGCATTTTAATCGTATGAAATAGTAGAACAAAGCCTAGTTTATAGTTATTTCACTATGCAACATTCCTTTTGTATAACATCATTCCTTATTTAGACGCGTGTAGTTAGACTTAAGTAATATCGTTCTGCGTTAAGAAATAAAGTTCTTATATGACAATTATTCGATGTAATGTCTTCCCACTTTTTAAATAATTGGTATGATAATGAAATTGACGTAGTGGCACTTTTTTTAAACTGTATTATCATTTGATAAATGTGTGTTTTTTTGTGTATGTTGTGGCCAGATTTTAACAATGTGTATAACGTAGGAATATGATTATTACTAAAACGATTCTGGATTTATTGATTCTTTAGTGTTCATGCTTAATTTTTTGAAATCTACAATCAAGGTAATTTAAGGATATGGAGATCACTATGACCAGGCACTTTACGTTTGGCTACGGCATATACATATGAAATGGCATGTACTCTTTATTATTTTATTTGTTATGATCTATCTAAAAGCCTTTCCAATGTGTGATATCAATATTATAACACCTTCACTCTACATAAATTCTATTATATTTTCTCTGTTTTTAAAAGTATTATTATAGTTTTAGTAAAAACGCATTTTATTGTGATTGTGATTAATTATGTACTTAAAATAAGGTTCAAATTTCAAAGTATATTTTATAATCTATGAATTATGATTATTGGGTATTATTAATGATTTTATTATTTTGTTAAGTATGACCATAATGAAAAAATAAATAAACTGCAAACCACAAAAGAGCTTTATTATTTAAAGATATTTACATCTTTACACCTAGATAACAATAAAAATATAATATCGTTATTGCACTAAACCATATTTGAGCAATTTTTAGGTTTGGTAACCCAGTTTCAACAAAGTAAATTAGTTAAGACTAAGTAAGCTAAGTCCCTGTCAATTTTCTATCACATCCTTATACATAACGCAACATTATCCTGATTCTATATTCCGTAAATTGATCATAAGACTCACAAATGTTCATATTACTCAGTAATTCACCAACTTTTATAACTTAATAAAAATACATAAATCTATTCCTTGTAAAAACCTTCGATAATGTCTTTGTATTTTTCGTATACCACGTTTCTTTTGACTTTGAGCGTTGGGCCTGGAAAAGAAAAACCTCAATGAATAAATCACTCAATAGATAAATATTCAGAAGGCCGCAGATCAACCTTTCCAAATCTGGCAGAAAATTGTTATTGAATCTGAACTCTATGCCCTCGACATTAAGTTAAAAATTGGTCGACAATTTGATAGGTTTGCAAATCTTATACCATTTGTGACTTGGCTTAGTTACTGTTACGACCGCGCGGCCATATGCAATATAAAAAAATATATGTCATGAAAGGTCAAAACTGGGATTTTGTCGAAGCATAAATAAAGAAGTTAAAACTTTATTTTTCCGAAACATTTCGACAAAAATAACCAAGCCATGACCAAGAAACCAGGTTTGTCCCAGTTTTGAGCTTCGATAGGTTTCATCTAAAAAATATTTTAGTGCAAACGAAAAATAACCTGACTTATTTGTTAAAAAAATGGAATTCACAGAATAAATAAAAATACTGACCTAATTCTCCGCCGTGTAGCGATAAGTCTGTAGGAAGGAAGGCAAACTTCTGTACTTTCTGTGCGTTTGATATGGCTTGCTTATTCGCCCGCGTTAAGCCCTCTTCTATTGCTTTGTAGACCTGGAAAGAAGATGATTGAATACAACGTAAAAATTGGATATAGAACTAACTGCAGCAAAATCTGATTACTGAGTTTCAAAATCCTATAATTTTCACACATGTATTGCAGACAAATAATAAAATAGACTTCAGTACTTTGGTGGTTGGCCGTAGGTTCCGCCTACCGTATTGATGTGCTCAGTGTAATACCACCAACTTCTTCTTATGGTGCGTACAGATTGCCAGTAATGTAACTTGCAATGTAACATTCAGCCCACGTTCCGTATTTGGACGTGTAGTGCGCAGAATGTTATGACAAGACAAGACAGAATGACAAGTTCCATTACAGCAATCTGTATGCACCATTATGTGATTCTTCTTGGTAGTTCACGGCTTAAATCCATTCTTATAATTTAGGTAAGAGACCTAAGATCCTGCTCATTAAAAAAGCTTGATTGCTTTAAAAGCTTTTTTAATGCAATACAATGAAAGTGGTTAAATATTATCAAAATAGATAAGTATGGCTTGCGCATAGGGCAGCGCAACGTATACGTGTTTGGGACAAGCGGTATGCACATTTCGCAGAAGCAGTAGAATGAAAAATACGCTGATAATTTTAAAGTGATGATAATACAGGGTTGATTTGTGGTCACCGGCCAAATTTTTTTTACACAATAAGTATCATTTATACAAACGATTTTTGCAAAAAAGTAGTTTTTTATTTTTTTTTACAAGGAAATTTATATATTCGCAAATTATATAAACGTTTGTGGTTCCATATTTCTACTTTTTTGTACCGATCGATGCTAAAATAAATATGCAGGTACGTTTATGTTGTATCAAAGAAACTAACGTTTAAATTTGGCTGGTGACCAAAAAGCAACCCTATATAAATAATACTTACGACTGGATCTTTAGAGTTGGCCACTTCGCTCAGCGTAGTAGCTTTGCTTCCCAAACTCGACAGCCATTTTTGCACGCTGGTTTCTAATTCGTCCAGTGGCGCTCCGGTTTCTTGGTTTACTTTACACTGGAAAAATAATATTCAAAAGGTGTTATGGTTTTCTAAAGTTTGATTCAATTCAGCATTGTATACAAAAAAGATAATATAATTAAGAACTAAGTTGCCATGTGTTAAATGTCTTAAATGTGACCGCTGTTGTGACGGTATATCAGTGCTCGACTCAGACGCCTAGTTAAGGGTTTAATTTAATCACAAACATTACTGTATATAACTACATTGATATGATTGTTTGGTTAGATCTTCGTATGATATTTTAGAAGTTTTTTTTTTAAATAGTAAATATATCTTTTATCTATTTTCAAAGCTTTATATATGCAAGATATGAAAAAATATGTATCCAATATTAGTTTAATTATTTGTATTTCTCTTCAATTATTCTTGGCTTTATATGTAATGTAATTTTACGAGGTAGTTCCCACATTTGGCATAAGAATTGAAATTATAATTGAATGAAACTAAAAAATAGATAGCATACCTTCAACGTGAGCAGTATCGAAAGGAATTTCTTCCTGTCCCCTACCAAGACCGCATAACCGATTTGTGGGAGTTCCGCTTGGACTATTTGTTCGATCAACACTGGCGCTATGTTTTCTCCTCCTGCTGTGATGAGCAGTTCCTGAAAGGAGAGATAGAAAGCATTACAATAATATATTTAAGTTTTCGCGATTATTATCTATCTATCTATACTTATAATAAATCTGTAGAGAGGTCAATTCTGTACATGAAATATATTTTCAAAATAACTATCAGGGGGTGATAAGTGATCGATACTGATGCCAAAAATGCAATCAGTAAAATTTTTGTCTGTCTGTCTGTATGTTCCTTATAGAAACAAAAACTACTCGACGGATTTTAACGAAACTTGGTAAAATTATTCTTCATACTCCTGGGCAGGTTATTGTATACTTATTATCACGCTAAAATCAATAGGAGCAGAGCAGTGAAGGGAAGTGTTGGGAAATCGGGAGAAATTACTTAATTTTTTAAGCTTCCGTCGCGTGTGCAGCCTTAATGGTTAAAGCTACATAGAAATCATGTATGACAGGAATATTCTTCATAAAATTATATAAAAAATATCCCACAACAGTATATGTCTATATTTTATGGTTGATTCACAATAACACGTGTAAATCCCGATAGCTTAGCAGTTCTGAGCTTTCTGATTATATTTGTTTACTCTTACGTTTATAATACTCTCACTCATCCCTAATTAAAAAAAAATAACATTATTACCTATTCAATAAAAAAAGAATCATAGAAATCGGTATAGAAACACCAAACTTATACATGAAATACGCTAATAAATAACCCATCGCGCGTGAATACTGAATGATATAAGGATTATTTTTGCGTAACGGTGCCGCGCTCGACGCGGCTCGCGGCGGTAGGGTATAAAAAGGCGGGAGGCGAGCGCAAGCTTTATAATTCATTCAATATTTGGCTGTTGATGCGTTCAGATCGTTCGATTTTATTGACAGACAATAATTGATATTATAAACCGTGCTTATCAGCGCGACTTTTAGTCTTTAAATAGTTTATTTGAATTCATTTCGTTTTTATTTTATAAAATAGGTATTAGTTGTTTTGGTATATACATACATAACTTCACGCCTATATCCCTTATGGGGTAGGCAGAACACCAGTGGTTATACGACCATCTGATGTCACGTTTGACAAATAAGGTATAATAATGATGGAGAGAGGCTATTGCAGTGACGGGGGTCGGCCTATCGCCCACAAAAATGCTAATAAAACCTCTGTACCTTAACTGAGTTTTACAGTACTTTACCTTGACGCTTGGTCGGGGTTGCGTTATCCATGTAGATGTATGTCTGTGTTTAGGACAGTGTGTACGCTTGTTATTGTATATTTTTCTATGTTTTTTTGTAGCTTTTTAGCCTGCGTTTCAACCTTTTCTTCTTTATATCCTCAATTGCATACAAAACTGCCATCGCGAAGATGTTGCCATAGCGAGAGATCAAACCGCACTGAAGATTTGGGGCTTGGCTTAGCGTGACCTTGGTTTGCGTTCTTGTTTGTCTCTTTGTTTGCAACCACCGTTTGTAACAGTGTGGATGACTCGGAATTGGTTGTCAACAACTTAACCTTCCTTAACCTTGGTTGAAAGTATTGGTTTTCAACAGTCTGGCTGGAGCTTTACTTAAATATTCTTTAAGTACCTAAGCATAAAAATTTAATTAGGTCCAATTAAAAATGGCTTCGTGTAATGATCCAAAATCTCACCTTTATTCTGCCAGTAATGTATAGAAGGTTATGGCTGTCAACTCTTCCAATATCTCCCGACAGCAACCACCCATCTGAGTTAACAGTAGCCTTCGTTTTCTCCTCATCGTTGAGGTAGCCCATGAACACGTGTCGGCCTCGTAGCTGGATCTCACCCGGTCCGTTTGGACTCTCGGAACCTCCGAAGTTTGTTTCTGTGCCGTCCAGGAGTTCACCGGAACAGTCTACTTTGAATCTGTGAAAATAATTAAGGGAGAACGTTCAATGTTTGTGTTGGCTGCGTAGAATCGGCTTAAAAACAAGCTTATCTTAAGCTGGATATGCTTGTCGTAAAAGGAGACTAATTCAAGCGGCCCATATCTGTTGGAAGGATACCATAAGGCTTCGCCTCGCTAGCGACCACCTGTCAAATAACGTCTGCCGCCAAAAGTAACCAAATACGTTAGGCCTTGATCAGGATTCATCTTGACGTTCCAACAGAGTTATAACGTTCATTCCGATCAGAAAACTGTATGTGTGCTTTCAATCGCTTAAGTTTAAAAACAGTTAGGACAGTTTTCATTACGACTATTTAGAAAGATACTTACTTAGGATATATACTAAGTGTGTGTGCGCCAGAGGCTTCACTCATTCCAAATGCATCCATGATAGGTATGTCCAGCGATAGGAAGAACTTTTTAATGTCCGCCGCAAGGGGCGCAGCCGCCGTCACGAAAGTCTTGCACTGGTCCAGACCTAGTGTTTCGTGCACCTTGCTGAATATCATAGACTTGGCCATCTTGTATCCACAACTAGCGCCTTCCCTCCTGCAAGTTACATTTTTTATTTAAAAATTGTTTATTACTTTCTGTAAGAAATAACTTCAAGAGCGCCAAAAGAGTGCTAAGTTGTCATGCTAACAGGCCATTGCTACGAACAATGCTAGAATTATTACAATATTAAACTATGATCGAAGGCCGCAAAAGTAACATTCATGACTCTCCATGCAAGATTCTGCCAAAATGCATTATGAACGACAAGATATTTAGTATCTATATTTTGGCTATACATACGTACATAAGTACTACACAGAATATTTTCTGCAAATAATTTAATTTCTTCTACAACTCTACCAACTACCTATATTACACAGTTTTACTATGTGTTCAAAATAAAGTAACATGAAATATATTTTATATCACAAAGGCAAGTACTTTATCAAACTATTTTTATGCATTAGGAAATACTACAGATTTACCATAATATGAGCACTAAACTAGAACTCAACCATACTATAAATTGTATCGTGTTATTTTTTATTTAGGGTTTTATAAATCTCAAATGTAGTTTTGTTATAAATATTTAAGCAGTAATTCTGCAAGTCTACTGTTTTAATGTTTGCGAGCATGCTTTGATAATTACGTAAATTAATCATGTGCTATAAGTAGTCTACAATATATAAAAATAAAGAACACAAATGATTTAAAGCTTGCCTTCGTGAAAATAAATGTATGCAACATACAATCATGCTCTAGGGATTTAGGGGCCACTCTTCATTTACCAATATTGTATCATCTCTAGTGCTGTGAAGTCTAAGGGAAGTCCCCGCATTCCTTCCGACAAAGAACTGGTACAAAAGAATTTAAATAAATAATACATACGTTCTTTCAAAACAAAGAGAAAATTCGGCATATTTTACTTATTAAAGTACCTATCCAAATGATTATCTACGGTTTTCATTAAATCCATTTTTAGGTGGAAAATTCCTAGAACTCACTCTTGATATTAACAATTTACCGCCAAATACCATAGCTCTGGAAAGAATGTGTTCTGGTCGTGATGTATTTTATGATCCGGGTTTCTCTTGAATCCATGTAAACTTTTTCATTACTTATCATTAAGTGAAAATATGAGCAACCAGGGTTCAATACAAAAATAGAAAACAAACAGTGTTTAGGTATGTACCATCGAAGATACCTCCGCCTGACAACCGCCACTACTAAGTTCATTTTTGCTTGCACTCAAAAAATAGAATAGATAGTAAAATAGTTCGGCGGCCGCAACAATGTTTATGCGACATTTTTTTAAAGTGTTCTGGCGGCAGTAGCCGTGATGGTATGTATCTACAACTGTGGATATTAGATTTTATGATAAAAGTTTAAGGAGTGTTCTACTAAAACACATAATCAAGTCGACTTATCCGCAGGTATTCTCGTAAGTAACGACTAATCATCATCATTTCTCATAACTCGTATCTTTCCTAATTTATTTTTATCTTTGCAGATTATTGGAAATGTTATGACAGTATAATAGTTAGAACTTTTATCTTACGTATTTGAGTCGATACCTAATCCTTAGATTTGTATATTTTATTAAAATGATTTGTTATTAATGAGTACGGTATTTATTCATCGAAGCACTGATTTTCCAGAAGTGATTACCTATTGAATTTCTTACGAAAATAGATTAAAAGAAAAGGTGTTTTATTAAATTTCTGATAATAAACTGATAACAATAAGGATATTTGTTTATTGAAAAACTATCCGCAGCCGTGAAAAATAATTTGTAATGACATAATTTTAGACAAGCATTTTTTTACTCGTGATCTTACAGACCGTTTAGTTTATTTCCATCAGTCTTAAGACGACAGGCTGACAAATAATAGTTCGGCAAAACCCAAAAGAGCCAGTTTCTTCCTAACCCCGTGTGCTCTCATTCTCAACCTCAGCTTCACTGATAATCAGGTGAGATTAACGTCAAATGCGGGTTCTGTAACTGTAACAACTCATCAAGCCGTTGGCCTTGGAACCTCAAATTTTCAAATAAATGTAAACATAAGATATTTCAAAAATAAAAGTTTAAATAAAATAAAAAATCGCCTTATACTCGGTTATGGCAAGCGAAATTATACCGAACAAGGCTCGTCTGGCCATACTTATGTATGGTAGTGAATCTTGGGTGTGGCAGAAGAGATATGAAAGCAGGATTAATGCTGTGGAGATGAGAGCGTTGTGGAGTGAAATTGAGTGATAGGGTGCGGAACAGTGAAATAAGAAAGAAATGCGGATTGAAAGAGGATGTAGTGACTAAGATTGAAAAGGATATGCTACGGTGGTTTGGGCATTTGGAAGGTATGAGTGAAAGTAGATTTACGAAAGAGGTTTACAGAACAAGAATGGATGGTGTTGTTGAAAGGGGCCGGCCTAGGTGAACGTATGCCGATCAAATTGGCGACATTTTGAAAAAGGGTCTGGTTAAAAGTACCCATAACCGGCGATTATGTATGAAAAGATTGATGAACGTGGAAGAAGCGAAAGAGGTATGTCTGGATCGCAGCAATTGGTGTTCCCTTGTCTCTGCCTACCCCAAGGGGAGACAGGCGTGAGGTTATGTATGTATGTATGTAAGTGTCTCAAGAACATCTTGACATAAAGACGTCTTAAAGGTTACATTACAGGTAATGATAATGGAAAATCTGACAAAGGAGCTGAACTAACTTCCAAACTGCAAAGTTTAAGATCTTTGAAAGTATTTTTTTTTGAATTTTTGAATTTATTTGCCCTCATTTCTTACCATTTCATTAACCTCACCTATCTTGAGTGTATTATAACTAGCTATATAGGCATTGTTTTTTTAGAAGCAGGAGGGAGCTGTACAACCTCCGAGTTTGTTTTAGAATTGTCTTCATAGTGATTACAGTTGTAGCAGAGTGTGAATTGGTGTGTTCTCTCTTGGCAACAGAATCTTCGATCCAGGTCATTAATTAGACCAATATTACACAATACTTATTACAAGGGAGAAAGTTAAACGTAGGTACTGCTTATCACCGCAAAAACCGGCGTCTCCTAAAGTTACCTTTGAATTAACTTAAGAAAAAATATATTTTATTTATTTTGCATTCTCTATATTTCGGCATAACAGTACCAAACTCGGTATTATATTGCCGTAAACAATACAATTATCGTGATCAAAAGCTTAAATTGTTAATTACTTTCAAATATATTTGATAAAAGCCCCTTTACCCAGTTTTACGCGCCCAACTTTTAATTAGTTATATAGGAATGGTGTTTTCCAAGGTGGTGAGTGTTGTTTATTACGTTCCGTCCGACATACATAATCTTAAACCTTATCGAATAATTAGAGATTATACAATCAGATGGTATGAATATCCTTACCCATTTATTCTTGCAACGTGGTGGTTGTATCCCTGGTTCCTGGCCCAAGCGGCGAGGCTTCGTTTAACTGAGCCATTCGCTGCACCTACGGACACAATTTTCTCGTGCATTTTCTCCCAGACTCGAGGAACGGCTAAGAATCTAGAAGAATTATTACATTGGTTGATCAATCAATGACTAAACAAGGAATGTTATTTGGCGTCTAAACTTTATTGGGAAACATACAGCATGTAAAATACTTAAAACTAAAAGAAAACATTAATAGTACATAGACCAGCAAAGTACTGGGGGTTTTAACCACTCTGTCATGAACTGTTGTAATGCCATAGACATTATAAGTTTTTACATTTATTAGGTATAATAAAGGGAACCGGAGCACGATGGTTACCGAATGTTCTTCGTGTACTACATAAATAATTAAACAACATAATATTTGGAAAAAACCTTGTCTATGGTGTTTAAAGAACCTACAAACAATTCAAACCATGACTTACTATTGCATCTATACTATTTAAACTATACTATACTAGTTAAAAACGATCGATGGGCTCAACATACGGTTAATTAATAAAATGCAATAAAACAGATATTATGAAAGAATAACACAAGTTCCGGTGCCCATTTGTTAGCTTTAAAAACGTATTAAAATAACATAAAGCTGATTGGCGCACGGTAACAACAAGATGCACTTTTATCTTTTACCACTACAATAATTTAAGTAGGTAAGATTACCTAAGATTAAAGTTATCACTGTAGGGATTTGCGTGTGGTCAGTGGAAAGTTATATTTATCTGTGTAAAGTAGGACAGGTTATTTATCACTGGTTTAATGTCAAAGATAAATAGAAGATTAAAAATTGGATTCTTATTTATGTATCCTTGTTACGAGTTTTTTTAAATACACCTACGTGTTATTAATTAATTAAAAATATGTTATTTTGTATTAGTGAAAAAAAAATTGATTTGATTGATAATTGACGATTGGTATGGCACTAGCTATGGTATTCAGTGGCTAGTTAACCAAACTATTGCCTATTTAGTCTAGACTATAAGCTAAGTCACTTTAATGATACTTGTTATTTCTAATATATAAAAATCTCGTGTCCCAGTTTTCGTTGCCATACTCCTCCGAAACGGCTTGACCGATTTTGATGAAATTTTTTGTGCTTATCCATCAGCTTTTTTTTTTATTTATATGACAAAACAACGTTTGCCGGGTCAGCTAGTAATATATATATAAAGTCTCTTACCTGGTAGGACGAATTTCTCTAAGGGTTTCAACTAGACTTCCTTTCAAGGCATCTGGCCTCGCGAAATATACGGGAATAGCGTTAGATAACGTCGCGTATATGTCCACAACCTGAAATGTATCATCATCATCAATCGTCCCAAAAATCATCTAAAATGTAGACTTACCTAGCCAGTGCGCCAAAATGGCTCGTGACTAACCCTTGTAATAGATAGACAAAGAAATTATTCGTATTTTTATAAACTTGATAAACAAAACAGTTTTAGTTCTAAGGTAAAATTAACATCATTCGAAATTATTTTTACGTGAAAGTACATTATATTTAATTTGTAACTTATATGTATATACCTAAAGAAAAATTGATCTCAGACTGATTTTTTGTAATTTTACGTTGTTTATGTGATCTCGAATTATAAAGTAAGTATTTTGTTAACTAAAATCTATATTCTAAGTACGACGAAGGCTATATATGGCTTAGACTTAGGAGAATAGGGGCCTTAATCTTACCGATAGCATACTTTTTTAAAACATTCAAATTTCTATTTTTATAAAAGATTTTCGAGTTCCTTTGATTCTTTATGAAAAGGCAACTAAATAAAGATTCGGTATACGCAGAAAAATTTGTTTCATTTCTATTGCACTAAATATAACAGTATTATTTCCTTAGGGGGAACGACTTAACAAAAACCTTACCCTATATCGATAGCTTTTAGATTTTAGGGATATAATGGTAGCATTAATTTGTATTTTCAACACAATTGCGTATTACTAATTCACCAGATTAATTCTACAACGTTGAAAAATGGTGGCAAACTGTAATTGGACCACAAACACTATAATAATTGTGATATTGGTCTTCCTATTATAATAAAATAAATAAAACATTCGTATTAGTAATAGATAAACGCTTACCTGTGCGGCTACATGGCTCAGTGGCAAGAAGGAAACGAGTCGTTCCCGCGTAGGCTGCAGGTCTTTCACTCGTTCTGACAGCGCGAAGGCATCCCAGGTGAGGTTGTCATGGGACAGCATCACAGCTTTCGGGGCTCCTACTGTGCCGGACTGAAAAGAAATAAAAAGTTTAATAAAATACTTTATTTACCGAAACTGCAATTGGAATTTACACAGTCGGCAAGCCTTATTTGTAGAGATTTAATGATGGCTTCATTTGCGTATATCCAATTTGTGAATATCAGGGTAAGAAGTACCCTACATGTATTAATTTCACAGAATCGGTCTTTAGGCCGCCACTTTTTCATTTGTATGTAACTAAATGAGTGTTGAAAATGAGATTGAAGATGTAGAGTTCCTACGGGTAAAAGAAATAACTGTCTCTTCATGAATTATTGCCGTTTCCCATTGACAACTTAGTTTTGATACCTAAAAAGAATTTATGACTAAAAATTACTATTATTACTCGGAGGATTCAATTGATGAAATTACTGTCGACAATAATAGGGAAATATTATTGATTTCCTTGACGTGTTCGTAAAAGCAATAATTGTTTTTGTTTTTTTTTTGCATTTCTACTCTACGCCATTAAATCGTCATCAATGACTTTGAACTTTGATTGTTAACCCTCACTTATTTAACAGACGTAAACAGCGTTACTTAATAAGTAAATATACATATAATTTAAAATTATGTATATAAATTGGTGTGGAGGTCCTCTCCAGACAAACTCCCTGGGCTAGCATGCTACCGGCGACAACGATAAATCGGGCCTTTATCGATATTTTCTTAGAATATGGTATTTAGTGTATGTAATTTATTAAGATTATGACATATTTGGTTCTGTGGTCTTAATTATGGTATCAAATCGAGTAATTCTATCTATTATGGTGCGAATATTGCTTACATAATAGGATAAAATAACAAAATAATATTTATCTTGTCGATTCGACTATTTATCGATGGTTGCATGCTAGCCCTGCAGGATTCGAACCTGGGACATCTCGTTTGCCGGACGAGTGCACGTCCACTGAGCTACCGGGGCCTGACGGTACGCCGCGAAATTACTTAGCACATTTTTTGTTTTTACGTTATATTGCTAACGTAGCTCCATCTACGTATTCATTTATTTAAGAATAATTGAGCATTTTAAATGCAAAAACTTAAAAACATTATTAGATACTTACAGTGTAAACCAATGTACAACACTCATTGACTGATATTGTTTTGAGGACATTATCTAAGGCTGTATCAGGTTCCTTGGCTCCTAACTCCAATATTTGCTGCCACTGAAAATAAAAAGAAACATTAACTTCCGGTTATAACTTAGCATCACACTTTCTGAGATACATTCTGACTGATAAAATGATATATTAAAAAAATGACGAAGTTAAACTACTGTACGAACATTGAGTATCATACATTAAATTTCTTCTCAAGGCATTAAAGAAACCTTTTGGTCTAATTTTCCTACCTACTAATTACAACACCTTATAATTAGTTAGATGACTTCCTGCGTAACTTGTTATTAAATAAACACAATATTTGATCCATAAACTTGTGTTTTTTTTTTACTAATCGAGTCGCATTTGTCGTTCATCGCGATCTTATCTCGCTTAACTGTTTTTTTTTACAGTGACATTTGATTAAGCTTAGGTTATCTAAATACAACTACAATCACTAATACAGTTACTTTAATAAAATATTATATACCTATTCTTCCATGCTGGACTGGGAGCGAAAGAAAAACATAGAATGTGCCATCTGATTCTCTTCCCGGGCAAACTGTAAAAGTTAGTTAAGGGACGGAGGTTTTATTGGAGTTTTGCGGGCGATAGGCCGACCCCCTGTCACTGCATTAGTCTCTCTCCATCATAATAATACCTCCAAATTTGTCAAACGTGACATCAGATGGTTTTATAGCCTCTGGTGTTCTGCCTAACCCATTAGGGATACAGGCGTGCAGTTATGTGGGTTATGCATATAGTTTTCGTTTTGATAAATTATGGAATTCAGTGTCTATATTTTGGCAAATATGACTAAACATTTACCCAACAGTTAGAAAGTAAGTTCACTCAACTTACATAAGTGACCCAAGATTTTTACTCGATAAACGAAAATTTTTGATAACAGGTATTTAGGATAAGTTCTGAAATGGCGTTTTAATCATTTCGGCTTAATTGTGGGTAGAGATGGAAGATGGCTTATCTTTTCATGATTAGCTGAGTCTCGCGTATCGAAATGTGCTTATCGGTAACAGGGTTTTTTTTCTTGTAATCTTAACTGCAATTAATCCTTTTGAATTACGACGTAATATATTAAGTAACAATACTTAACGCATCAATTCGGCAATAGCACATAACATACAGGTATATTCGAAAGGTAAGTATTGCAAGTTTATGCAGACTATAAAAACAGACAATAAAAACACGCTAATATATGATCTGATGAATCATGTAAAACACTTTTTTAACAGACATGGAAACTCAAGCGGTTCAAATAAAAAATATAACTTAACATGAGAAAATCCGATACATACGTAACTTCACGCCTATATCCCTTATGGGGAAGGCAGACAGAACACCAGAGGCTATAAAACCATCTGTTGTCACGTTTGAATTGGAGGTATTAAATTAATAGAGAAAAACTATTGCAACGACAGGGGGTCAACCTGTCGCCCACAAAAACGCCAGTAAAACCTCATCCCTTAACTGACTTTTACAGTATACCCGGGAAGAGAAGCATTTTATGTTTTTCTTTCGCTCCCAGTCCAGCATGAAAGAAGTTAACATGTTTTATTTCATTTAATTATTCGTTAACTATAGACAATATCAATACTATAATATCATTGGTGCTTTTTGTAATTTATGTTGTATAATTTTTGTTGTAATCAAAATATACGCAGCATACTGTACAATAATATCTCGAAAAAAGGCTAGCCCAAATCAAATATAACAAGATCAATACTTATTCTCGCACTTCTCTTTCGTACACTAAGTAGCATAATATACTTACACTGTAAACTCCAGGTACAGAAGTATCCACGGTGCCCTCCCATTGGATGATAGCTTTGAGCCCGGGCAGTCGACTGCGCACTGACAGGATTTTGTCCAACTGTTTCTTGTCCTGGACTGCGCAGATGTTGGCTCGGGAAGACAGGAGGCAGTGGTAACATGCTTCAGCTGAGTTTGTTGTGTAAATGCCGGTGGCGAACCCCCTGTGATTGATGGTTTTAATTAGCTCTGAGAAAAAGTGCTAGCTCTAAAATAGATATTCGATAGTGGTTCGGTGTACTCAAATATAATATCTGAATGAAGATTTATCAATGAACTTTGTATACTATATACAATAAATAAATATATACTACTCAAAACAAAATATTTCACAAAAAACGATTGTATGACACTTTAAACTTAATTTTATGCTAATCTAAGTGTCTTTGTATAAAATTGATATGTTTATGTATTCTTAACATTAATCTGAACAAAGTTTTTTAATCTTTACCCTAAAGTGGAAAAATATAAACAAATCAAGTTGACATTAACTTATTAACTTGTGTCTAGACTATCGTTACGAACGTTTCTCGATTTGCTTCACTACTTTTTTGAGTTTTATTGAAGTATGTAAACTTTCACGTTATATAATGGCATATTATTTATGAATAAAGTCAGTATTTATCCAGCATTCATCGGTTTCATTTCGCTCCCAATATGATAATTCATTACAATGCCACGTCATTGGCACCATATGAGCATAGAAACAGCTTGTAGAGCACTAGTATTGCTGCAAGAGGGAGAATCTCAACGACCAGTAGCTCTACGCCTAGGTGTGTCACGGTGAGCTATCCGAAATTTTTGGGCTCGCTACCAGGAGACTGGTAGTTTTGTTAGAAAACGCGGATCAGGAAGAAATCGGGCCACAACCACTAAAGACGACCAATACGTTCGTTTAACTGCCCGTCGAGAGCATATAATAACATATAATGAAATAAAATCCCAGACAATCATACCAACGACATGGCCACAAAGTAAGCGAAGCTTGTTTTTTGAGATACCATCTAGAGGACTAGGGGGAACCTAGAATATAAATACATTTATAGATAAATATTTCGTTCCGTGCGGGCATCGCACCCGCGACCTCCCGATTCATTATCATCACGATTAATAATATTCATTTTTTTTTCTCCTTACTTACCCTCCATGTATAGCAGCTAGATCTGCAACGAACCATTCTTCAGAATTGAATCCCAAAATGCAAACAGAATGATGCCTTTCAAGACCTAACTTCAGGAAGGCCTTCGCGACTGTGCGCACGCGGTCATGGTACTGTCTGAAACAAAAGTATTTATATTATACCTAAACATTATTTTGGCCTTTGCTTATCAACGCCTATATTTATTCCTTAGTTAAATACGCTTACACATACGAGTTTATACAATTTCCACACCTACTATAAATTAATTTTCAACACACTTGCTCGTAAAGTGAGCGTTATTCTATTGAATTTAGAACTATAAACTGGGCTATAAGTCACGCGTGCATAATATATTATACCCTAGTGTATAATATAATGAATCCTACAAAGTTGAATTGTACCTTTGTGCAAATTACATGCGAGTAAACAGAGCATATTTTAGACTGCTTCAGTGATTGGGCCCACTAGATTAATGTCCCATAAGGACCAAACAGTGAATTCAAAACAAATATTATTTTTTGTTCTGTGATACGTCCCATTGACTTTATTGTAGGAAATAATGAGATCAAGTACGGTCAGCAAGGAAACTAATATCAATAAACGACAAAATATTGATTCGTAATAAACATTATTATTAAAAATAATCAACAATAAAAATTAAAAACATGTTACATTTAAAACACTATAAAACTATGATGTAATAAAATAAAGTATGTAGGTATTGACAATTTTAATGTATGAGGTTATTTGTCTTACAATAAAAAATTGACTTCCTAAAATTAAAAAAATCACAGAATCAAATATTATCAATGTTTTAAAACAGTCATCATTGTCTATTGATTCGTAATAAACATTTATATTAAAAATAATCAACAATAAAAATTAAAAACATGTTACATTTAAAACACTTTAAAAATAAAGTATGTAGGTATTGACAATTTTAATGTATGAGGTTATTTGTACAATTTGGTTATATGATGTAGATGGTTGTGGTTGTGACATCTTGTTCCCTACGAATTAAAAATCGAGTTAATTATAAAAATAACACCAAAAAGAAAAAATCCAATAGGATTTTGAAAACTAAATGGCTGCTGACACTTCCTAGGTATTTTGGCTCAAACAACGGCTTTTCCTAAATATCAGTTTTATTATTGCTATTTATTTCAAACCTTAGTAAAACTTGATGCCTTTGATATTAATATGTAGGTATTTTTACGTTTTGATCCTTCTTTTAAATAAATTAGTTATAATTCGCAAAAATTAAATCATACTATAAAATAATTTGTTGATATAGTTAAATACAATATTATATTTGTACTCTTAAGATGATGATGAATATATTAGAAAGTATTAAATGAAGCAAAAAACGTTTCATTTTACAGTATTTATTTTAAACAATGGTGTAAAATAAATAAATAAAATTCGTTTACAGTTAACTTACCTTTGGAAAAGAAACTGTAAGTTAACTGTAAGCGTAGGTAATAATTATATAAACGACTTATCACAGAACTAAATTTTCCATTAAATTTAATTCTTTGTAATATTACTATTATTTGCAATAAACAAAAATTAAACGCGCGTGCACATATTTCCACAATAAAGTTTAAACTGAATGGACTGTGAATGGAAATAAAGATATTTTTATTGCTTTCTTTGTCGCACTTGCAAATATCGTTTCACAGTAACAAAGCTCGCGCTCGCTCACTCGAGATAGCCTGATGCAGTTGAACTTAAGTGCAAGTGAGACAGCGAATCGCAAAGTTTCGCAACGTTGCAGTCATTCTTATTCTTTTATAGCAACGCGCCGTCGATACTAAGTGACGTGCATGCAGTCATGTTATTTTTTTTTATTCTTTAAAGCTAAATAAATTGTGTGTTTATTTTATTTTAAGATGATTAATTTGTAAGATCTTTTATTAATTTTTCTTACTAGTTTGCTTGCTGACCGTACTTGATCTCATTATTTCTACAATAAAGTCAATGGGACGTATCACAGAACAAAAAATAATATTTTTTTTGAATTCACTGTTTGGTCCTTATGGGACATCAATCTAGTGGGCCCAATCACTGAAGTAGTCATATTTTATTGATCCGGGTTATACATTAAATATTTTCAGAAACAACAAAGAGATTTTATAACACTTCAAATCCATATACATTTTTAAATGTTTGCACCTTATATTAGTAAAACAAATTTATATATTAAACAAATTATTCACAATTTACAATAATTTGTTATAAAATATTAAAATATTTGCATTTACCACTCCAAATTAAACATTTTCACTTAAAATAGGCTGTATATGCTATACAGACATTGACACATTTGGCGGAAAAAAAAACCTACGCGCATGCGCGAGGTTCGGCGCCATTTTTCAATCACGATTCACAGCTCTGTTATCAAGTGTGTTTGTTATTTTATGACCACGTATGTCTGTCTTTTACTCACAAGTGTGTTGAAAAACGTCGTATGTAACTCGTGAGCGTTGCTAATTACAGTCGAGGCTGTGATTTGAGCCCGAGCCGCAGGCGAGGGCTTAATAATGAGCCGAGACTTGTTACATAATATACTACTCGAGAGTCACGAAGAAGTCCGAATTAGTGACAGGCTAACACCGCAGATACAACCTTTACTTCTGGCGTGATAAAGGATCTGAGTGGGTTTTTTAAAGGGTATGTTGGGATGTTTATGATGAAGATGGGTGCATAACTGAATTAAATATCGGCTTGACCATTTCACCTGAATTTTCAGACATAACGGGCTAAGCCCTTTTCCACGGGGTTAGGATGTGGAAATAGAAAAGTTTAAGATGAAGGTAGTATTTATAATATAGTACTTAACTAGTAGTAGTAAAGTTTCACAGTGCACTCAAACTTACTTGTAAGTAATTTTGTGCCATTTTCCGTCTTCCTTCTTAGTCGCCAAAGCTATGCCATCAGGATATCTAGCTGTAGTTCGTTTTAGGAGGCAAGGCACTGAGATCGGGGGTTCTGCGGAGGGTCCACGGGTCCCTAAATGCAGCTTCACGTGGCCATCTGGTAACCACGTCACGAACTCAGTTGCTGGTACCATCTGACCGGGGCCTGTACAAAATAAATTACAGGTTAGACAAAATCAAGACTGAACAGGAAAATAATAAGTAAGTAAGACGTAAGTTGTTTCTTTTGTGTTTACCATTTATTATTCTTTTTTAAAATGTGTATTTAAGTACGCCATAACTTTGTCACATGATGCATTACAAAGCACTTACAGCACGTCAGTAGCAAAGTTCAACAATGTTTATTTGAACTCAGACGTTATTATGTTTTTTGTATACTAAACTATGTTTATTTATTTAAAATAACTTAGATATTTTCCAAACTTGGTCAGGGGATATTAAAAACTCAACAGGTTGAAAATATTATATGAAAAAAGTCTTAATTTTTAACCGGGTACTATCGCATATAATTGTACTAGCTGTTTCGCGACTTTTTACCCGCGCAATTTCTAATCCCGTGGGAATAGCGGGATAAAAGCAGCCTATGTGCTATTCCAGACTGTACACTATGAATATGCCAAAATTTATTCAAATCCGTTGAGCCATTCTGCCGTGATTGAGAAACAAACATCCAGACATCCATTAATCTATACAAACTTTCACATGTTAGTAAGATTTCTACAGGACTGCGTCCAGTTACTCAGATAAAATGCAGTTAAAAAAAGTCCTTCACTTAATACAAAAAATGTGAAAACTTAAGACAGTATCGATAGCAGGTATATGATTGGTGTGTGGTATCACAGTGTTGCTATAAGCAGCATCACCATTTCGTACCAAGGGTGTTGTGAAAGTCAACTAAAATATTCTCGACGGGGACAACATTATTCTGCGTTGAAGACTTCCATATTGCAATCAATTAGATTATATTTAAAAACCTTAATTACGTTTTATTTATTTTTATTTATTCTTTACTAGCGACCCGCCCGGTTTTGCACGGGTGCAATGCTGATACACGCTCTTGCCGCACCGGACGGCCGGCCGGTACCGCCGCAAACGCTACGTCCTGCAATTTTTAAATCTGTAATATCTTCGTAAATATTCACTTAAGACATACGGTGTTAAGGGCCATATAGATCTATATTAAATGAACAATGTATTCAAGGTATTTAATTGGTTAAGGATTAATGCTGTATTGGTTAAAATCGCTTCGAAAATTAGCCATTATTTGTCGTAAAAAGTAAATGACAAAAAAAAGTTATTGTGGGTTACCATAAGAGATAGACATATAACATCACGGACTTTTCTGTAGACCTTTTCAATGTGTACAATACTTAGTACATTATTTTGATAAAACTCGTAGGGTTCAGCCTGCGTTTGCAATGTAAGCGGAAAAAATTAATTATTTACGACATCACATTAGAAACCTCAAAAATAACAGTACTTCTCCACTATTTAATGGATGTTATTATACATATAAACCTTCCTCTTGAATCACTCTATCTATTAAAAAAACCGCATCAAAATCCGTTGCGTAGTTTCAAAGATTTAAGCATACAAAGGGACATAGGGACAGAGAAAGCGACTTTGATTTATACTATGTAGTGATTGTCGTACAATATTTACAGAATCAGTTTGTAGCAATACAACACACTACAATTGGCGTCCTTATCATCAAAAGATGATCTCTTACAGGCAACCTTTTTATTTTATTTTATTTCTTTATTTTATGGCCCCATGGGTGCCACCCAGCCGCAAGTGTGAGTAGTACCTAGTAGGTATTCTGAAAGGTTCACTCAAGCGTTGATCACGACTCAATAATGGTTTACTATGGTTGTCTAGAAGAAATAGCTCTTCAGCGACAAGACCGTCTAGTAGTACTTACTCAACACACTGTTTTTTTTTTCATTTACTGTGTGTACTGTAAACTGAGGTGTAAATAAATAAATACTATTAATTCTTTATAGATAACTGTCAAAATTTAATACGTGAGAAAAGTTTAAATCTTGGTTAACTTTCATAATACAAAATTTTTTGACATGGAAAACATTTTGTATTATGGAAGTTCACCAAGATTTGAACAGATATAAATTTAAAACAGATACGGTTTGGGGGTTTTGCCTTAGTGGCACAGTGAACAAAAGGCCTGAAAATACGAACACCTATAAAGTTAATTCAAGGAAAAAAGAGGAATATTCATTCATAACATGTTAAATAGTCCACATGGAAACTAGGACGGATAAAAATCTTTAGAACTTATAAACACATATACAAATATACCTAGTTTAATAACCTTCCCCAAGATCGTCAAGGTAAACGAACTCCGAATTCATATTAACTGTGAAGTATCCTCTATCATAAGAAATAAGAATCATCAAAATCGGTTTACCCAGTCAAAAGTTATGAGGTAGCGAACATAAAAAAAACATAGGTACAGACATATTGAGAACCTCCTCCTTTATTTTGAAGGCGATTGAAAATAATCTAGGGTTAGTTCGCGTTCGAACAATGAAAGAAAAAATGCCTTGAGCATATATTAGTAGGATAGATCAGAAATCATACGCATGACATAGGTCGCCAGTCATGTTTTTATCTCTATCTGAGCACCCCTATCAATTAAGCATTTTAAATGCAAAAACTTTAAAATATTATTAAACATTGCAATACTTCACTTTAACTGAGATTCACAATTTCTGTAAAGAAATTGGTCTCGGGTGGTCTTAGCTGCAAAGCTATACCATTAGATTGAGCTACGTTAGTGAAATAACGTAAAAACAAAAGTGTGTTAAGTAATTTCGAGAGATACCGCCAGGCCCCGGTAGCTCAGTGGAAGAGCACTCGTCCGGCAAACGAGAGGTCCCAGGTTCGAGTCCTGGTCGGGTGCTTTTTATTTAACACATTTTTCAGTTATTTAAATCGGTACTTGTTATTAATATCGTAAGTACGTAACAAGTTACCTATACATATTTTGTGATAGGTAATTATTTCAATGTTGATAATTATGTTGAATTCGTCGAAGCGTAGTATAAAGTGTGACTGGTGGGTCACTTTAGAATTTCAAGGACGGATGTTTGATATCATAGATATTGAGAAAATATATTTTTAAAATAAATATTAAAATTCTTAACCGAAAGTTAAAGAATTGATTACTCAACGCATGGTTACGCTAGCGTTGGCACTTGGCAGCGTGAATGAAATGATAACAAGTTCGTCACCAAGAAAACCTATCTTCACGACCATTTTCGACTATTTTGACTTACTAGTATTTAGATGATTTGCCAAAATGAGCTTGTTGTGGGTCATGATTCAGTTGTTCGATGGTACCTATACCTAAATTTATATTTTATTAAATAAGCAGCTAAGTGCAGTTTTATCTAATGTCAATATTGAACTCGTTAGAATATATAAGTGCCAAAAAGTGAAGTGATACTGTGTATAAAGTGCAAAAACTATACTTCAAAAACGCCTTTGTATAGCGTTAAACCAGTGATAGTTTAGTCAGAGCGCGCGCTGCGTCGCTGACTCATAAAAACATAACGGTGGTTTACCGGCTGAACATTGACTTGCAACCAAAAGCGATCTACTATTTCGTCCTTTCACACATAGTTCACTCTGGACTATCGGTAGTAGGTGGTTTCGCCTACGAATTGAGATATCCCGGGTTCGAGACCTGCCAAGTGCACTTTTTTTTTTCTTTTTTTTTTTTTTCTCTTTTTTGATTCATTGACATTGTTTTTTTTTTTTTTTTTTTAACGTAACCACTTATCATGCCTAACACTGGAAATTGCTATGGGTGCCAACAAGCGATCAAAGATAGGTGTTACCTGAATTGTAGTGTTTGTAGACAAGTCTATGATCTGCAATGTGCAAACGTGTCAGAAAAACGATTTTACAACACTCTTACTAATGAACATAAGTTAAAGTGGAAGTGTACCTTATGTGTAGGTCGGAAACCTAACTCAGACGATACTCCAGTACGGGCAGCCTCAGACGGAGTTACAATGCGTCGCGCTCGCGAGTACTTAGCAGTTAGCCCGTCCGATCAAATGGAGGTTTCTATATTGGATACGACTGTAAATAACACCGTCCACGAAACCACTTCTGAAGGTATGAGTGCCATGTTAACGGAGATGCGCTTATTTAGGGAGGAGTTAGCAACCATACGACTTTTGCTAACAGCCCTCAATGATAACGTTCATAAGCTTACACTGAGGATCGATGACTGTGAAACTCGTGTGAGCTATATGGATGAGCGGGTAACGGCCTTGGAACAACGCAGTATTGGCAAATCCGCAGAAACTGACGTCTTGCACCTTACCACGACTGTAGAAAACCTTAAGGCTGAACTAAATGATAGAGATCAAGAATTGCTACAAAACGACATAGAAATATCCTGCGTTAATGAGCAAAGAGGAGAAAGCTTGCCGCATGTCATAATGACTCTATCAAACAAACTTGGCGTTACTCTCAGTGACAGTGACATTGTCAGTGCCATGCGAGTGGGTCGCCCTCCGGAGGAGACCGCGCCAACGGCGTCGCCTGCGCGGCCGCGCCTTATAGTGGTGCGGCTCGCGCGGCGCGCGCTGCGCGACCAGCTGCTGCAGGCGGCCCGCGTGCGCCGCGCCGCCACCACGGAGGGCGCGGGCGTGCCGGGCGCGCCTCGCCGGTTTTACATAAACGAGCGCATGACCCGCACCAACCGGGCGGTGTTTCGGAAAGCTCGCGAGGCGGCGCGGCGGCTCAACTGGCGCTACGTGTGGTCGCGCGACGGTCGCACCTACGCGCGCCAGCACCAGGGGCCTGACGCGCCGCGCCATCGCCTGCGCACTGAAGCCGATGTGAGTCGTGTTTTTGGGCCTGGGCCAGTTTGTGCAAATAAATAGATTGTTAAAGCGACTCTTAAAATCAGTTTTACTTTTAAAATTGCATTCCTTAGTTTATTTCAATAATTATTTCGTATCAATTTTCACCTTTTCATTGTATTATATTTTTAATTATATGATTGAGGTTTATCAGTGCTACTTGAATAGAATATTGATTTTTAATGTACTCTCACTATATAATATCTTATACACATATTTTTTTAATAATGTAGACATGTATGATCCCAAACTCAACTATACTCATATGTGCATTGTACAACATTACATTCTACGAGTAAATAATTTATTTAATTGTTTTTATTTTACTTTTAATCATATTATAATTTTTATTTACTTTTTATTTATTTTTTTAATGATCTTAATGTCATTTTACGTTAAGTATATGAACCGACTTTCTCGAAATAATCAACTCTTTTACTATTTGATTAAATGTTGTAAAATATATCACATTAATCTGGGTGCTTTTCTTTACATTTTTCCAAATTTTTTCCTATATCGTACATTTTCAACCACGAACGCTAATTATAGTATATTTAAAAATATATTGTTAGAACTGCTTTATTTAAATTATACTAATGTCTGCTGCTTTTCAATCAACTTATCCTTTACTATTCTTTATTGCTTTTTACTTAATTCACTGTCTTGTACTATTATGATTTTTATATGTAATGAAATATGGTCCTGTCTTATTGATGCTTTTATACTAAACTCTTATT
This sequence comes from Stenoptilia bipunctidactyla, assembly GCA_944452665.1. Taxonomy (NCBI): domain Eukaryota; kingdom Metazoa; phylum Arthropoda; class Insecta; order Lepidoptera; family Pterophoridae; genus Stenoptilia; species Stenoptilia bipunctidactyla. Next base: position 5,305,851 of record OX101726.1, on the reverse strand, counting down.
TTGATAAATTATGTAAATTATTTACTTTGGTGTGTTATAGCGGTGCAAAAGGTATAGTTTTTGAACAAAATGAAGTTTCCAAGCTTTTCTATCTGTATTTTACCCACCTTTGTTTCTTTTGCATTTATATTAATAAATTTTGCTATAATTCTAATTATTTTTATACATTATATTTAAACAAACACTCGAATTTATTAATATTATTTGATTATTTATCATCAAAGAACCTGCACGTTTATAATCTATTATTTTCAGATGTTATATTTTATTTATTATATTATACCTTTACTTACAATAACATGATCAATGGCTCCTACTACTAAATTCATTAAATTAGGATTATACAATGCAGGTTCCTTAAATACAGGACATGATGATTTTCTTGTGGCGGTGGATAGCTGTAACGCCGACATAATCGCCATTAACGAGACATGGCTGGGTGCGGGGCAGGAGGCGTGCGCGCCCGCGCCGCCGGGCTACAGCCTGCGCTGCATGCCTCGTCCACGGCACATGTGCCGCGGTCGCGGCGGCGGCGTGGGGTTTTATGTAAAGAATGATCTTAAGGTCCGCTTTCTCAAGAATAATGTTGCTTCCATAGAACAAATGTGGCTAACCACTAAAATAAACGGCTACAAATTGGTGATTGGTACAGCATACAGGCCACAATGGATGAATACAGACCAATTCATAGATGCACTGACTGACTCAGTATCTGGATTTTCCAACTATGACTACACTGTGCTTATGGGAGACTTTAATATTAATATGCTTGACATTAACAACAGCCAAACTGTCAAACTTGCGCAGTTCTTGAACTGCGTTGATTTGCGACAAGTAGTAACCGAACCTACGCACGCCACTGCTGACTCTGAGACACTAATAGACGTTATTTGTACGAACTGTCCAGTCCGTGAAGTTATTGTCAGCAACATTTCCGGTACATATGGACATTCAATGGTTAATGTTTTGCTGACCTTAAAAAAAACTAAAAATCCCGCTAAAACTATAACCTTTAGAGCGCTCAGAGATTTAAATATGAACCATTTCAGTAGTGATTTGAACTCTTTTGACTGGGAATGTGTGTTAAGAGAACCATCTGTGGATGCCATGGTCTCCAAATTTACTGGAATGATCATGGATCTATATGAAAGACATGCTCCTCTTAAAACAGTGCGGATGAAAGGCCACAAATCACTACCATGGATTACTGACACAATCAAACTAATGATAAAGTTACGTAATGACGCTCACAATAAGAAAAAAAAAATAAAGTCAGATTCATGTCAGCAATATTACAAAGATTTGAAAAATCTTGTAGACAAAAGTATTCATTCTGAGAAACGTGCATACTTTAATCATTATATTAACTCTAACGTTAAAAATAGTGTAACGTTTTGGAAAAATTTGAAAGACAAAATCCTGACTGACCCCAGTAAACAGAAGTACTTGCCTGGACACTTTGACGATCCTAATAAAATTAACGACCATTTTTTACAACTTCCTGACTTTGACATCATGACAACAACCTTAGAAAGGTCTAAATATGCAACGTCTACGTTTGGAGCACCTTCTTTTTCACTGCGTCCAGTTACTGAGACAGAAGTTTCTAAATATATTATGTCTGTGAAGTCGAATGCAATCGGATGTGACAACGTCAGCAAGGACATGATATTGTTAACACTGCCTAGAACATTGCCAATCATAACCGCTATTGTGAATGAGTCGATTCGAGCTGGAGTTGTTCCTAGCCAATGGAAAGAGGCCTTGGTAACTCCTTTACCCAAAGTGGATAACCCAACCGAGTTAGTAGATCTAAGGCCAATTAGTATATTGACTTTTTTATCTAAAGTACTGGAGAAAGCAGTGTACGAGCAACTTATAAGTCATGTTGAGAAAAATAATATATTGCCATATTTTCAATCTGGTTTCCGAAAAGGACGCGGTACGGTCACTGCCCTCCTTGACGTGGTTGACCAAATATTGACAGAACAAGATGTAGGCCATGGAACAATCCTCACACTATTGGACTTTTCCCGCGCTTTTGACAGTATTGACGCGCCTCTACTTGTGGCTAAATTATCTTATTACGGAATTGACCCACAAAGTATAATGTGGTTTAAAAGCTATCTTAATAATCGTCACCAATCTGTCAAACTTAAAAAAGTAGATGGTAATACCCTGACTTCTGATCCTAAATTAGTACATCGAGGCATTCCACAGGGTTCCATACTTGGTCCCCTGTTATTTAATATTTACTGCGCTGACTTAGTTAATGAAATCAGGCATTGCAAGTATCACGTGTACGCCGATGACGTCCAACTATACATTTCTAATACGCCTGGTCTTATACTAGACTCAGTTGAAATGCTTAATGAAGACCTTAATAGAATAGCTGATTGGTCGAAAAGGAATGCGTTGGTCCTTAATCCTAAAAAGTCCCAATTTATTGTGATGGGTTCAAAAACTCACATCAGTAGAATAAAAAACAGTAATCCTATAGTCAAAATTTCTGGACAAAGTATAAGCCAAGTAAACGAAGCTAGAAATCTAGGAGTTTTCATGGATAATCAGTTGCGATTCGAGTCCCACGTAGAAAAACTTGTTAAAAACTGCTTTTACAGGTTAAAGGTACTGTACAAAATCCGTCATTTACTTTCGGAAAAGGCCAGGATAACTGTCTGTGAATCGTTAGTTTTGTCTCGACTCAATTACGCAGATATTTTGTATGGTCCTCGATTATTGTACAGGACAAGTCGACTGATACAAAGAGTGCAGAATGCTTGTTGTAGGTTTATATTCAATGTTCCTCCCAGAAATCATATCACACCCTTTCTTAACAAAGCATCAATGCTAAATATGGAATCACGCCGACGGCTGCATCTAGCTTCGTTGATGTTTGACATTATTCATTTAAAAAATCCCGAGTATTTACTTGACAAACTTAAATTTCCCAATCTTAATTCACAGCGTGACTTTAGACCTAGATCTTTACGAGCCCCCTTAAGTATGCAACACCACCGAACCGTAGCGTTTACTGGCAGCTTTCGATACTGCGCAGCAAAGTGTTGGAACAACATTCCACCACCCATTAGAATGTTCCAAAGTAAGTACAGTTTTAAGACTAAATTAAAGTCTCTCCTTATGGATATACAAAAACTGAAAGTTCCAAACCACTTTGCAAGTAGCTAATATTCAATTCTATATTATATAATTTTAAAACATCATACTTATTGGACTTCATTATATTCATTATTTTTATTCTTACTTATTGGATTTAATTTATTGCTGACCAAATATATTCTGACATGTTTTCATAATTATTTATTATTTATTATGTACTTTCAATTCATATACCTACTATAATTTCTAGCATGACATTTTACTAATAAATACTGTGACTTTATGCATATTCTATTACTAACATGTACTAATTCAATTTCATATATATTTAGTATTAACTTCAAATCGGACATATTCTTATTATAATCATTGCACAATTGTACCCAAATAATGCTTTATTTAAAGTTATAACTTAACCTCCTTAAGCTGTAGCAGAATATCAGCGTATTGCTTTTAAGCAAATATGGACGCTGAGCTATGGCTTTTTGCGCTGCTATAACACACACTGATTTAGATTAAGTATTTTTAAGAATTGTTATAATATTAAGTTTATAAATGTGTGATTTTAGTAACAATAAACGTTTATCTATCTATCTATCTATACAGGGTTGTTTTGTAGGCACCTACCAAATTTAATTATTACGTACTTTGATATAATACGAATAATCTGCATTTTTACTTTAGTATCGCTCAGTAGAAAAAAGTAAAACTATGGCACCTCAATTTGTTTCACGAATAGTCGTCGTTGATGAAGGCACTATGATTACGTTTAATAATATTGCGAGGACGTAGTACAGTAGAATCTTGATAACTCGAATGTCAAGGGAAACCAAAAAAAAATCGAGATAGCAAGTTTTCGACTTAACAAGAATTTCGACATAAAAAGGCACAATTTCATAGAACATTTATTACGACAAATTACATTAGGTAACATAAAATGAGAGAGAGAAACATAACATCAGCTGTGTTTCTTAGAAATTCGAAAGTTTATTGAATGTATTCATTCCTTGCACGTGTGCAAAACAAAAACAATAGATAAGAGGCCCCGAGCCCCGATCCTTTTTGATTTTATTGCCACGAGTTTTGAGCTCCGGGAATCCCGAGTAAGAAATCATCATATTTTATGAACTTCGACTTACTGAGGTAGGTATTATTATTATTTATTGTACTACAAGACGTTTTGTCGCGCGACAAAACATGTTAACGATATTAGATTGCAAGGTCACACTTTGAGTTCAGTAGTTATGCATACCTACAGGCAATAAAAAAAGTTACCTACATAAGTTACGTACAATCTTTTCCTTCATACTTTTACGGGCTTAGGACCGGCAAATTGCAAAAGGTTTTAGCGATTTAATGAGAAAAATTTAACATAATACTTTTAAGTGAATGCAAAAAAGATACAAAGAACAAGCATTTTGCAATTTGGCGTATTTAAAAAGATTGAATCAACTTATGTACATTAATTAAAGCTCTAATCAACATTATTTACAGAATTATTACGATTGAGTTTCAAATTCAATACTTAAGTAAGTGTTCAAAATGATTACCATGTTTCTCCAGGCAGAGTCTAGCACGTTTTAATACAGTTTCTTTAATTTTGTTAAGCACTGCAGTGTCACTTTTCACTTTTTCAAATGCACTCACTATTTGGGTTTTTAACTCAGAGAGGCTTTGAGCTTCGTTCTGATAAACAAGTCAAGGGTTTTGCGGGCTCTCGCGATACGCAGACTGCGCGTGCACTTCCGTCGAGGATGCGCGAGCGACTGAAGGTCTTGGCAACAGACAAGTGTTTCCGGATTTGCGACGGCGCCGCCGGCCGGTTTCGTTCACGTCCGGTCATGTCGGTACCATACCTACTCGATGTAATGGCACTTATTTTCAAGAAGATACGATTGTTTTTTGAGAATTTGGACGTCTGTGATGTAATTCATTCGGCCAAACACGTTGCACCTCTGCGCGTAGTCTTTATAGTTCATAGTATTGATTCATAAAATAGTATGACCACGTTGTGCTTAACATTATAGTGAATAATATGAATTTCGGTGAAAAAAAATTACTACTTATTTTTGGCAGAAATGGTTTCTATTAATGATACTTATTACGTAAAAAAAATTTGGTAGATGTTGTCAAATGAACCCTGTATAACTAACAAATATTATTTCTCACACACTTTTGAAAATACTCAAATTCTTTAAATATTTGCTACTTGTCTTTAAAAATAAACAAGTGTGTGTAGACACCTACTACAAAATATTATAGATACTTACAGATTGGGCCTGACATGTATCCGTAAGAAAAGTCACAACAAAACTGAATAAATACAAAAAACTACATGCATGGAAGGATTACTAACAGTGTTGTTCTAATAGTATCTCAGGTCAAGAGGTTAAAATAAAGATAAAACTCATACATTATTTCTCGATTAAATAACAGCATCTTTATTGTCTATGAAAATGCCTTTTAACAAAGTAACAAACTTATTAAGGTATCAAGGTATCGATCATGATTCAATCATACGTTCGCTGTTAATTTTAAACAGAGAACTGTCAAATAAAATTCGCTTGAGAAGAGTTCATCACTAAGTATTAACATTTTATAATACGTTTTAGCTATACTAGACTTTTAGCAATTAGGTATAGCAAAGACGAAAACCTGATAAATCAATTTTATCAGCCGCGTATGATTCAACTGTCGCTTAGTATCTGGGTCGGATCCATAAGACATCAAGGATTGTAGAGTCTCGAGCATCGACGTAGGTTTGCCTGTTTGGCAGCAATTCTCCTTTTCACAAATCGAACCCCCTTTTAACACCGGACTACCTACTACACGTAGAAAGAACTTCTATAGTTACTTATACAAAGTAACTGGTGGGTTACTTTTGAAAATTCAAGGACGTTATAGTTTGAGAACATTAAGAGAAAAAATATGATAAAGAATAAATATGAATTATTTACTGAGTAAACTTAACCGAAAGTCAAAGAATTGCTTACGCAACGCAAGGTTACACTAGCGTTGGCAGCGATCCGTGTGCCATGTCACTTGTTGCAATTGACTCAGTTTTATGTAAAGTAAATAGTAACATAGTAGTATTTATTTATAGGGCATTCTAGTGAAAAATTAAGTACCTACTTTTATTACATAATTATGATCAGAATCGAGTATAGAGTGCTCTCCTTCACTATCTAAAATTTGTCACCTGTCACTCTGTACAATGTGTGTATACTTCCATACTTCTTATATTAAAAAGTCGAGCGAAGCGCTTCGATTGTTCCTCCTTGACACGGGATGCCATGGAGTAAAACAAACTGACCGTGTCTGTTTTTCCCTTTCTGATTTTTCCTAATCACTGATTCGCCAGGAAACATGGAAGGCAAAAGACTTGCCTTTTGGACACTTCCAATAGAATGGTAGCTTTTTATTGGGCTGGCAACTCAATTCTTTTTGTCTAATAGGTATATCCAATTTATCGTTTCCTCAAACATAAAACATACGTTTAGCTTGGAATCAGCACAAGACTCCATGCTGTGAGTGAACTAAATATGGCACACTAATTAAATGAACATTTACACGATATAAACTGCAAACTGCGCCATCTAGTTACTGTAGTAGGAAACTTCAAATAATACATGTCTATCGGAGCTCCCCTAAACATCTGGTGAGGTCCCAGAGGACATGACACCCCCAAAACCATACATCTCTAATTGAAAAATCAAAAAACACTTAAAATGTAAGAAGTTAGAAAAAAATCCCCGGTTTCCATAATCCTTCAATGGTTATAAGACATCAAATACCATCACAAAGAGAAGAACAAAGTGGGTATAAGTATTAAGGATCGTTGAAAACCTAATATTATGTCAATATATAATATTTAGCAATAAAGTCCAAATTACTCGACATATTTTTCTTTCAGTGACATTCCCCTTCTAAAATTCAGTTCTGCGACCGCGCCCGATAAATAGGTAACAGAAATCCCACATTATCATCGAAAATTGTAACTGTCTATCGCAGTTCATGAGATATAGTCTGGTGACAGACGGACAGCCAAGTAATAGGGTCCCGTTTTACCCTGTGGATACGGAACCCTAAAAACTCATAATAGGGCTGTTGGCTTTCTGTCTTAATATAAAAAAAATAAATAAAATCCTCAGACAATCACACGAACTACATGGCGCCAAAGTAAGCATAGCTTGTGTTAGCGAACTAGGGGGAACCTAGAATATAAAAACATAAATAGATAAACACCTAGACACGGAACATTTTTTTTTCTTGTTCCGTGCGGGAATCGAACCCGCAACCACTGGCGTCTGAGGCAGACATGTTTACCTCATCACCAAAGTGGTCGATATAATATAAGAGATACTTAATACCTTAATTTTTGACACAAAACAATTGTTATTTCTTTAAGTTCTTCATTATTCTCTTTTCGACCACAAAAAAACGTTTTGTTAACGATTATTTAATTTACAAAGCACATTTAATACAAGTTTAATAAAAACTAATAAAAAATATTATATTCATGAAACGTCTTTGATTTCAAAACATTAACCTTCATTTTTGAACTTTGAGCGCTATACGTCTTGTTTGCTTTAACATAAATGAGATAGTTATCATCTCTTTTATGACTGCCTGAAGTATTAAAATTAATAACATAATGTCATATACCTAAGTATACAATCATTTAGAAATTGCCATAATTTGTCCACATACAAAATATCTCATAGAATAATAAATACATTTTTCACGCAACATTGCCATATTTTTTTATAAATCAAAATAACAGCTGTATTCCATAAGAAAGTAGCCTATAACTTATTTAATATCCGCCAAAAGGAATATCGTGGAACGCTAAGAAACACCATTAAAAGTTATATGGTTTATTAATGTTGGTATGTTTATCTTATGATACTCGTTTATTGATCTAGTTCTGTATTTTTGTGCAAAATAAAAAAAAACAATCTTTTAGTAAGTTGTAACGTTGTAGCTAACAAAAAATAAAAAAAAAACTATTTCATTCAATCTTTTGTTTTTGACAAGTATTTTGTATAAAAACACCGCTGTTACGAGTACCTACGTTGTCATAAATATTATATTGTTTTACAACAATAATAATGGTATTAAAGCTTAAGATAATTCGCTGCATAACGATTAAAATATTATCAGTGTTTATAAAAGTTTTAACCTCAGTTTAGCTAGTCTCTATAATCTATTCCCTCATGAAGGTCATGTCTTATATTTTCATGGTTAAAGTCATGACAGGAGCGCTTGAAAACGCACCAAAATGAATACTTACAATTTAAATAATGAGCACGACATATTTTTTTCTCCATTTCTTGCGTTTTGGCAGAAGTTGGGTTACATTTTGGTAGTGGTTGCCGTATTTTGGCTCGAAATGCACACAGCTCATATTTTATCATGCAAGGACTGCTGCAACTATTGGCTGCTACTATCTTTAGGACGCCTCCGTAAAATTCTATTTCGAAGCATTTGGACTGATTTGATCTAAAAACGCGTAAACTATTAAATAACAATGTCTTTACGAATACTTGGCGGCTACATCTTGTGCAAGATAGATACATACCTACTTTCAAACCATAGACATCGCGTTCGTTGAAAACTATTTTTAAAAACGAACTAGACAATGAAGATAAGGTTTTACTGGTCCACAGTGAATTACACAATTGATAATTAATTTTAAATACGAGTTACCAAATTAGGCACGGAAGGAGTTGCCAGAACAATATATGTAATGCCAATGCGCTCAAGCGGTACCGCATGATTATTCCGAACATCTTCGTACTAATCTTCAATATTACCAGTAACGCTTGAAACGACAAACTTTTTATCATAGCAAGATGGCAAGAAAAATCCTAAAATATCTCTTACTTACTACCTTGTAATGGGTGATTCATTTGGATTTATAGGTATTTGACAAGAAACGATTATTATGAACACCGATAGCTGCTGTTCTATCTCGTGTTTGAAAAATCTGTAAATCTGTCTAAAGTTGTGTCTTTTTTGTTATTTAATTTACTAATTAAGTGATACTGATGTTTGGAATGATACCATGGAAGTATTAGTGATACTAATACTTCCATGCTGGACTGGGAGTGAAAGAAAAACATAGAATGTGCCAGCTGCTTCTCTTCCCGGGCGCGTATTTACAGTCTATACCATTAGAGTGAAAGTGCGAACTGAACTGGATTAGCTTTTGTATGACCAAAAACTTGCCGAAACCCTAATCTATTCTAGTACAGAAATTGACCGAAGTCGTATAGACTTTGTGAGATTACTTCAATGTAACATTGCAGCAACAAATGCGTATAGCTATATACTATTTGATACCGATATTTACCGATCGTTAACTTCAATTTGATACTTAAATGGCAATTATTCTGATTTTCAAAGATAGGAATAAAATGTGCATGCATTATGACCATCGTTATTTTGATGACTTAATGTTTGACTTTTGATCATGTCGGGATTGTCCAAGGTTGACTATAATAGCTGACCAGGTTTATGGCGCTTCGCCGGCCGCTGCCGCGGCACCGCTCGCTTCGCTCGCTCGGCTTGCGCACGTGTGTAACTATATGCAACCTAACATGCTCCTCCTCGCTGCGCTCGTCGTCGCACCTAACCGTACTGACTCCGCCTTCCGGTGCGGGAGCCCTTCTCGTAGCTTATCTCTTTCATCGCAATGTATATCAAACAACGATATACCTACTTTTCTTCTTGACAAAAGCTTATCTATTTGAGTGAATATGTATATAGATACATATATGAGTGTATATTATACAGTACTAGGTTTTGTCTTTATATTTCTTTGAAAATTACAAGAGCAAAAGCTAATCCATTTCAGTAAATTTTTTTACTGAGTTCGATTAGGTATTGTCGAGTAATATGCATAAACAAAAGCTCCTCTATTAGAGTCTGACTCGTGACTCAAATAGTATAGCCATTGTATATTCGCTTCCCGGGCATACTGTAAAAGTCGGTTAAGGGACAGAGGTTTTATTGGCATTTTTGTGGGCGATAGGCTGATCCCCTGTCACTGCAATAGCCTCTTGCAATCATTATAACACCTCATTAGTCAAACGTGACATCAGTTGGTCTTATAACCTCTTATGTTCTGCCTACCCCATAAGGGATACAGGCGTGAATTTATGTATGTATGTATGTACTAATGTTTGAATAAACAGCTCTACGTACAATAATGTATTGAGTTGCAAAACTAAATATGTTTTGATCGATGAACGGAAGCCAAGTCAATGGGTATTTGGATAACCCGTGTTATATGGAAACATTGTTTAATTTGAAGTTTAGTGGTAAAGGAAAATCCTACTGTGTTGTGTGAAAATAGAGTGAGGGATTATTTGTTTATAATCCTAAGAATACGGCTCAGTGGAGTCGGTTTCTTCATACAAAACAAAACCTGTTTTAACTCGAAGATAATTAAGTTTCAACATATTTTAACTGTCGAAATAACGCAACTACTTAGTACTAAATAAAGAACAAAATCTCCTTCCTTTAATCCTCCTAAATCTCCTCCTTTCTTTAATATTTTAATAAGTATTTAACACTTAACTTTATTGTCATTAAATTTTTATTATTATTCCCTATTAAATATTTACTATTATTTAAGGGGAAATATTTATTTGCTTACTTAATTTAACAAAGTATGTCTATTTAAAATCTTAGATATTAATCTTTACGGCTTTAGATTAACCTGTGTTCAGCAAAGCTGATTATTAAAATTATAATACCTACTTACCTATTTACCAGAAGATTAATTAACTTTTCTCTTTAAGAAATCATGCATTGTAACATTAAAAAAATAATCTTAGTTTTAATTAATGTAAGTACTTAAATTAACTTTAATGATAATATTCGGCTTTCTAGAAAGAGAATCGTAATATCTGTATGTAAAAAAATCCCCACGTATTCATCACCACAACTCTTTGTAATGAGCCCACTGCAGGGCTATGAGTCTCCCCTGGGTGACTCCCCTGGGTGACGAGGAGGTATAGGCCATAATCCACCAAGCTGGCCCAGTGCTGGGTGGTGGATGTCAGAATTTTCAGGGCGCCGTAATGGCTTCTAACAAACCCTAACGACTACTGTATACAAGTATACAGCACCCGGGACCGACAGCTCAACGTGCCCTCCGAAGCACGGAAGTCGCCGTGAGAAATGAACGGTCGGCGGTCACCCATCCAAGTACCGACCCCGCCGAACGTTGCTTTACCTGTGATATCGTTTGATACACACAGTAACCACGACGCCACGACGACTTCCCCCACGTATTGTTTGGATCAAATATGGATCTAATGCCATATAATACAACTATAAAAATAGTGGCAGTAAACTAGTACCTATTTTTATATCGACATCATAAATTTGCTAATTCATTTTTTGCAATATTGAAACGATACGAAAACCAAATGAAAAACAAGCAGCAGTTCAGTGAATGAATCCTAGACAACCAGTATACGTCTCAATAATTTTGTAGGGCTGGCACTCCTGCTAATAATATTCATAAATCAATAGATAAATTTAACACAGCATCCAGGTGTAGAGGTAAAAACTTTCATCGAAATCACAACTTTGAGAATACCAAGTTCTAAATCTCAGTGAATATTAGCGAAGTCCCATGTAACACTATTATTCACTGGGGGTAAATAGTTGATTGAACACGGGCCAATCAAGTCATGGATGTTTGTATTAAATTTTAATTCGATTCTAATTTATTTATATTTAGTTTGAATTATCATATTCTTAAGTTTAATTATGCATTATCTAATATTCATAACAGAAGTTCTTAAATAAACTAAATATGAAAATGATAATGTGTTGTGATTGAAAAATTTTACCCACATTTTTAAAATTTTAAGGTTTTACCCGCGTAACTTTTGATCCCGTGGTAATTTTGGGATAAAATATAACCTTTAACCTTCCTCAAGAGTTGGGCTATCAAATGCAAAAAGAATTTTTCAAAGCACACTTGTAGTTTATGAGATTAGCGCGTTCAAACAAACAAACAAAAAAACAAACTCTTCAGCTTTATGACGATGATGTAATGAAACCACTACAGGGCTGTGAGTCTCTCCTCTGGGTGACGAGGAGGTTTAGGCCGTAATCCACCAAGCCGGTCCAGGGCTGATTGGTGAATGTCAGAATATTCAGGGGGCCGTAATGTCTTCTGACAAACCCTAACGACTACTATTTACGAGTATATAGCACCCGGAACCAACTGCTTTACGTGCCCTCCGAAGCACGGAAGTCGTCGAGAGAAATAAATGATCAGCGCTCACCCACCCTTTTACCGACCGCGGCGTACGTCGCTTAACCTGCGTTATCGTAACTGATATACACAGTTACCACGGCGCCACAACGACTTCATTTCATTCTATTATATTATTTATAAATATTAACTTACCATTTAAATATTTCTGCTGCACACCGTTTGGCATTTTGTCTCCAACATCGTGTCCGTTTTCCATGCTGGAGGCCCTGTGATAAAACAATTACAATGTTAAGTCATAAATAATTCAAGATAAACATTATTGTTGTTGATAATTTTTATATGATCGATTTTTGCAGTATCATTTTAGAAATATGTTGGTCATTTTAAGGGTTCCGTACGCAAAGTGTAAAAGATAAGGCTCCGCTGTCGTCTGTCTCTATGAACCGTGTATCCCATGAACCATAATAGTTTGACAGGTGAAATTTACAGAAATGTTTAAAAAAAAGGGGCTTCCTCGTATACGACCACTTTGGCGATGGGGTAAACCTATCTGCCTCAGACGCCAGTGGTTGCGGGTTCGATTCCCGCACGGAACAAAAAAAAAAAATGTTCCGTGTCTGGGTGTTTATCTATTTATGTATTTATATTCTAGGTTCCCCCCTAGTTCGCTATATGGTATCCCATAACACAAGCTATGCTTACTTTGGGGCCATGTAGTTGGTGTGATTGTCTGGGGATTTTATTATTTATTTATTATTATTATTTATACACCCAGACCAGTTTAGAAAAGTTCGTCTCCTAAACCGGCCCAGCTGGGAGTCGAACTCCGGACCACTCACGCCATAGCCAAACAGTCGACCGATGCGCCATGGAGGCCGTAAGTTTCGGAAGGATAAGCTAACATACTATTTTATATTGATTCATGCTACAAAAGTAATACGAGTATAAAATGTTAATATAGCGAGTTGATATTTTGCGTGACAATAGTATAAGGCGGATGCATGAAAATAAATTACTCTTCCGAAGCCTTTGCATATGTTCTAGAAGCTAAAAAGATGTATTTATTGTAAGGGGTACAACATTATGGTGCGTACAGATTGCTTGTAATGCAACTAGTAATGTAACATTATGCGCACGTTGCGTATTTGGACGTGTAGTGCGCAGAATGTTACATTACAAGTTCGATTACAGCAATCTGTACGCACCATTAACCTATAAACTATGCAACTTTTCTTAACCCCCGAATTTGTTCATACATGGAATTTTAATAGATATTTTAAAGAAGATGATAAAGGATCCTCGTATAAGTGGTCAATTTGAGGTACCGAGGTACACTCATCGATTTATAATACCTTGATTCCACTAAATAAAACTATAGCTTAGGTCTTGGCTGAACTTTAAACTGAAATTAAAAAATCTTACTCGTGGCTTCGCACACAAGCCATATTGCTGTACTATGCAGTAAAAAGATTGCTATCCATGCAAGAAAACGCATCCTATAAAAAAACACTATAACTGTCAAACTGACAGTTTGTCATTATGTTTTATTTATGTAAAGGAATAACGACCTTATTTGAATGACTAAGGGTGTTTTGCCACTGTCATTATGGAAATTTGCTGATATATGTCAGAAAATAATGATCTTATGTTCCGAAACAGCTATTTTTTACAGCTTTAAATAATTTATTTTACAGCATTTAATCATAAATTGGTAAATATATCCTCTATTTTACCATTCCTCGGTTTATGCCCTACAATTTGGTGACAAAAGTTACAATCTGTTAAAAAAACGTTACTTATAGGATAGTGGCATACAATACCAGAACTTTTCTTAATATTTAAAGAAATGTTAATTTACTTTCTCTTATACTTACCTACTTTATTAGAAAAAAAAAACGGTATTTAATTTTTAAATACTTATCTTCTTTTAGTAATATTTTTTCTTAGAAGTTTAAAAAAAAAAAATTAGGTATTTTATTATTACGCTTAACACTTTTATGTGTCACAGCATACTCGTAGGTACTCTAATAAACTACCCAATACCAAGTGTCTATACCAAAAACGACTTGGACATTGAACCCTTTTACAACAAGGCATACATAGAATCTAAAGTCCAATTCTAACATAATTAGAATTGGACTTTAAGCTTTCTTTGAACTGATTAGAACATGTAAGTTGTAATAATAAATGTAATTGTGTTAATTTACAAGTTTTGATTTTTTGATATCTACGTAATTATTTCATATTAAATAATTTTGTGTTTACAAATTTTAACGTTAATTTCATAATAATTAAAAAATGACAAACAATGGTTTATTATTTAGAATACGAATTCTTCCGCCTTTTTTTGGCACTTAGAGCCTTTTTTATTCCTTGTAGGTATTCAGTTATTGTCATTACATAAGCCGCGAAGAAAATATAAGTCGTCATACCAGAGTGTGATAAATAAAAAAATAATTTATGGTTTATTCATTAATCGCAATCGTTTGCAGCAGGGTTATCTGTATCATAAAGAAAACGATATTATTTTAAAATACGTCTACTAAGATAACTACGACTTACTTTATTACCTAATAAATGCGAAAGCAATTGTTTAAAATACAATCTAAGTTATATGAGTAAGGATTGTATTTTTTTTGAAAACTTTTCTAAATTTAAAAATGTTATGGAAATTAAGAAATTGGGACTCAGTACTCCATGGTACTTAATATAACAGAATTTATTTTATACACTAACTAATACTTTATAAAAAGGAAAATTAGATTGTTTGTTTTATGGTATAGAATACTTTAAAACCCACTACACCTATTGGAGAAAAAACACAGTAAAAGAAAATTATACTATCGGGGAGAAATGTAGGTAGCAGTCGGATTTGTGCAAACTGATTTTATCAATCTCGAGTGCAAGACACCGAAACGTTGGTAATTAAAATGTATGATTAAACGAGATACGTACATACTAAACAGCTGTACGGCTGTTTCCCTTATAGGTTAGGTAGAACACCTGGGGCTATAAAACTATCTGATGTCACATTTGACAGATTTGGAGGTATTATAATGATGGAGAATAGTCCCTTATTGCAGTAACAGGGGGTCAGCCTATCGCCCGCAAAAACTCCAATAAAGCCTCTGTCCTTTAACTGACTTTTACAGTACCTATGCCCGGGAAGAGAATCAACTGGAACATTGTAAACTAGATAATCTGTCGGACTACGTTACTTAGGATATTGACGTGTTAGTTTTGTTTCTTTTTTTATATCTTTATTACGCGATAATTTGATCAGTAATGAATTGATTTTGATGATTAATGGTTCATATGATGCAGATGACTTACAAATTTATACCCAAGCCCCTATCAGCGAAATCAACGTAGCCATTAACACCACCAATAACGACCTTAAACACATCTCAGAATGGAGCAAACGCTTTGGACTAAAAGTTAGTGCCTCCAAAACTCAGCTGATTTTAATCGGTAGTTCTAAAATGCTAGCAAGAGTTGACATCGATGAACTTCCACCTGTCACGTTTGAGGGTGAAATTATAAATTACCGTTATTATAAGTTTGTGATATTCTTCCTTTGCCCCGGGTTGCCTGGTAGAAATCGCTTTAAGCGATAAGGCCCACATTGTCATTGATAATATTGTTATTTTTTTATTTTTTAAGTTCTGTAGCAATAAAGAATATTTATTATTATTATGATAGAGGATAGTTTCGAGGTGATCCCTCGAAATCAGCGAGATCGATTGAGTACTTTGAAGTCGTTTTTTTTACATCATTCGTTGATTATCTACATTCTGGTGCCAATATAAAGGGTGCTCTTCTTTTGGTTTTAACATCTGTTTTGGGATTTATTTTAACACCCACCTTGATTTTTAATTGACCTAAGGCACCTTTTGTAAAAAAAAATAAAGTAAGAAACAGTAGAAACAAAATCTGAATCGCACTTAGCCAGTTATAATTACAGTCCTGGCAAGTCTATTGTTAACTCAGATGTCCGTGATCACGGCCATTATTCAAATAGTAGCTACTGGTGGCGTGACGGCGGTTGTGAAACTGTATCATTAAAGAACGCAAATCTGTTAGTAGCAAGTTAAAGCTGCAATTTGTGATAGAAAATGCTAACCGATATTATCCTTTATTGTATCGGGATCAAAAACTATCCTATTCATTAAATCTTTGTACCGTCTTGTAGATACTTTGTATTCTGTCATACACACCCTCATAAAATTTTGTAAGAAGAGTTGAGCAATTAATTTTCTTTCCTCTCTCTTTTAGCTAAAATTAGCATTGAGGACTTAGCACTTCTTATAAAGCAACCGTTAGGTATAAGATTAGATACTGAAAAATAATTTCCTTACCAAGTTAACAACTCATGGTCACCATACTACACTTTTACTACGCTTCTTTGCTCCGCACGCATAACAAACTTTTAAAAAAATATGCATGATTTCGGAGAATGTTTACGTTGATGACATTCTCAACTCAGCCAAAGCTTTGACGTGAAGTCGGTTTTTTTAATGCTCTGCATTCGTTGATTATGTTTATGTAGCGACTTTATGGATTTAGTATTGTAACTAACTCGCTTCTTACGCGTGTAAACTGTAAGAACAATCGTACCAACGTCATTCTGTTATTAAACCTTCATTCTGTTATATATAGGTGAAGACCGGTTTTTGTTTTCATCCTACAACATTTAGGTACCTACAGATATTGCTGGTTTTATGTTTATTAATTTTAGAATCTGCGATTGGCCCCATTACCTTCTGATGGTTAGTGACGATGATATTGAAGATCAAAGCACTTGGATTTACAAATTAACTGGCTTTTCATTAAACATTGTCTGAGCAATTACGTGATATTTGTCGGCAGTTTGGCACCTATACAAAGTTTGGTCGCAGTCCGTCTCGGATCATGGACAGATCCTACTATCGCGCGGGGCTCACTCAGAGAATTCCCCTTAAATTAACTGTTAAGTTTTGAATATGGTTTCACTAAAAAGACCTAGCTGTTACTTCTTAGAAAGCCATCGCCGTGGAGTCTCAAAGACTATGACTTCCGAAACCCTGGAGATATAACGAAGATACCTACTACCAGTAATACAAAACTTATTTGGATTAGTTTTGCGCATTAAATAAATGTAATAAGCGTAATAAATGAAATATGTTCCTGTAACAAAGTAAAAAAACATGTAACCGTACAGATATAAAAGACCAGGATACGTTCAGTTGTGTAAAATGTAGAGAACACCATATTTTTAGCTTTAATGCTTTCTATGTTATAACTGTCACTGAATAGCCAAAATTATTCGGTTACAACTTTCATTAGATCTGTATCATTTGAGGTTAAATACTTATTTGCATAAGTGTGTTAAACTGGCCCATTAAGTTAAACTAATCAATATATATATATAAAACTGTTCCGTTACTGACTGAGTGACTGACAGACAACGTACAGCCGTAACTACTGGGCGTAGAGAGCTGAAATTTGGAACATACACTTTTTAGGGGATGTAGGGGTGCACTGAGGAAGGAATTCCCGAAATTCCCACGGGAACGGGAAATATAGGACTCTTTAGTTTGTATGAAAAATCTTATTTCTTGAGTGCACCGATGTGAAACTTGGTGTAAAGGTTTTTCAATGTGTTTCTGGTTGTGTTATAAAAGGAATTCCCGAAATTCCCACGTGAACGGGAAATATATGATTTTTTAGTTTGTATGAAATAATCCTATCCCTTGAGCGCACGTGATACTTGATATAAAGCTTCCTCAATAAGTGTCTGTTTGTATTATGGAAGGAATTCCCGAAATTCCCACGGGAAGGGGTTGGACTTTTTAGTTTGTATGAAAAATCTTATTCCTTGAGTGTACGGATGTGATACTTGGCATGAAGGTTCTTAAAAGAGTGACTGGTTATGCTACGAAAAAAATTCCCACAATTCCAACGGGCACGGGAAATATATGATTTTTAGTTTGTATGAAAAAAACTTATTCCTTGAGTGCATGGGTGTGATACTTGGTATAAAGGTTCTTTCAGTGGGTGTCTGGTTGTATAGTTTCTGAAATTTCCACGAGAAGGGTAGTTCAGCGCATAAGAAGTTGCGGGATAAAGCTAGTTGTTTATAAAGTTGCTTCTCACTCGTTGCAACCGCTTACTTATTAATTTTAATAAGGCACTGTTTACATAATTCTATTATTATAAACTAGCCTTGAAAGATAACTAGGTGTTGAGACGTTTAATCATATCTAAATAAGTAGGAAGCGTTTGTAAATCACTGTTTAAAGTTCAACAATAGATCCACAGTGCAATATTGTGTCACTAGTATTACGCGATACATTTGCTTAAATAACGCTTATAGTCAGTTGTTACAAAAAAAAATATAGGAAAGTGCAAACATCAATAAGGGCTGTCTGTCTATGCTTCGAAATTTGAAAATTTATGCTTTTTTTTAAACATGATTTAAAGCATGAATCAGACAAATTGAATAAATTAAGCTCACTACGATTACATCTACGATATTGTTTACTCCGTACGTATTTAATATTGTTTACGAAAAATACGAGCCACGTAACCTTTTTTTTTTCTTGTGCTAAGACCAGAACTAAATAGCCTAGCGGAGAAACCACGGAGTGTTTTATACTTTCTCTTTCGCGTAAGCAAGCAAATAATTTGAACAGTTAAATCCGTTATATTCGTAAAGACAGAGATGGTATAGTGCTGTCCTTTTTCATTTATGAATAAATCCAGGTCAGCTGTTCGTTACTTGTATTTTGAATCCTGAGATTTTCTAAATTCAAATATAAACATAACTGAAATATGAAAATATAACAATTCGTCCTTGTTCTTCAAGAAACTGTATGATATCCCCAAAGATATCGATGGTATGGCTGTCTTTAATTTATTTATTTTAAAAAATCACAGAATGACTAGTTTATTGTCAGTTGTTCCTATGAATATTTTTCAATGCTTCTATAAAATTATAAGAACTGTACATTTAGAAATTATTTCTATTAGGTTTATCGAAATGTTACATTATTAACTTAAAAAAGAGTACAAATCCAATTTCGATACTGTATTCTGTTAACACTGTGTACAAGGTCGGTGTTGACCTATCAAACAATAGACAATTATAACCAGTAATATCAATTCTCAAATATCTTGTCTCCAATATATGATTATCAAGTAATAGTCTATCAATAGATAAAGCCTTTTTCAGACTTAAGGGCAATTTAAAGAGCCAGTTGTTAATCGTAACACAAACACAGTGAGTCCCATCTTTTGCTTTTAAATCAGTAGTTTCTAAGAAAGAAAGTAAGAATCGGGATGGCATTGCCATGTTATAATTCCACACACCGCACATTATCGAATTATAAAACGATGCTCATATTTTTTTATGATATGAGCAAACGGTTTCTGAACTAACTGAACTAACTGAAATTTTTCAAACGTTTCTTTTAAATTAGGAGCAGTAAGTAATTAATTAAAGCACCACCGGAATTAAAATTTGGCAAGTTACTTCGGAGCTAGTAGTTATAAAATCTGTTTCAATTTGTTCAAATCTGTGCATTATAAAAATTCAATCCATACACCCAAAGTACCAAAACTTTTTATGGGTGGACATGAGCAGGACGGTAGTATCTACGCAGACGAAACAGCTCTACATAGAGCCTACCTCCAGTTCAAACATTTTGGGAGCACTATTAAAAGTGTGGTAATTACGCATAATAAAAAAAAATGGCGATAACTTAGTTATGGGAATAATATTATACTTGTTTATGGGAAGTTCATAACTCCAGATCAGAACCCCACCGATGCTTGAAAGATATTTGCACACATTACATGTTAGTGCAGGCATCTCGTATGCAGCAGGGATAGGAACATCGACAAGGAAGTCATGCATGACCGAGTCCTACTTTTGTTTTGACTGACTATGCGCCCGCGCAATCGTGCATTTACTTCCGAACTCCGAGGAATGCGCGCGATGCGATGTTGTTTTTCACGTGAAGAATATAAACAACCAGTTATATTAAATGCCTAAGTTGGTTTGGAGTTACGTCGGTAAACAGTGGTGGTAGAGAATTGAAAGTGTTTGTTTTGGGCTTGACTGCAAAACTTATTTTTTATTGATGCATACTTGCTTGATGGTAAAGTGATGATGAGGTAGAATGTACCTCACATGTAACACGGTTTAGAAATAAGTGCGAATTTATTTCGTTTTAAAACGGAAAATAACCGTAAAAATTAGCAAAATCATTTTTTAATAGTGAGTTCACAGTTGTCAACTTTTTGTAATCTGAATTTAATCTGATAAACGAATAATACTTAAATATTTTCGTGCATTTTATCATATTTTTAAGATAAAAACGCATTCCAGGCTCCACTCGACCAATAATTGAGGTAGGTACCGGGTTCTCGCCGTTTCAATCGAATTTCTTTTAGTATATTGGATGTTTCTGTTCTGTACCATAGTGAAGCTGCAAAGCATCACCATAGCAAATCTTTGCTCGGAGTCATTAACAAAGCTAAGGTAATTTTTCAAAATACAATCACGATATATAGTCATATTATAAACACACACAAACAGAAATTGGCAAACTTTCGAAGTTACTATTTTGGCCTAGTGTTACGGAGACTTGACAGCGGAAATAAAACCGTTTTGTCAAAACTGGTTTGGCTTCCAGTCAAACACAGAACTACTGGTGCATAAGATACATACGCAAGGTCGAATGTGGGGTACACGGGTTCAAAACTGGGAAAGAATTTTAAAGTCGCCATAAAAAACTGAATATAACAGTAAACAATAAAAAAAAAACGTGTCGTGTTTAACATGGCGTGGCTTCTTAAAGACTGTCATTTTAGTTAGCTAAACATTAAAAAGCTGAAGTTTTAAAGCAGTGAGATATAATTGAAATAATGTAATATTACTTTTATAATAAAATAACAAGCATGAGCGGTTGTAGCCTTAACATTCCGAATGAATTTCTTGATGTAGAGTTAGTCTATCAATTGTTCAAATATGACGGATGGTAGTTACAGAGATTAAATACAAACAAACATACATAAAAATAAACCATTCAGCTTTTTATTGTTAGTTCAAAAAATCTGTAACGTAGTTTTTAGCTTATAAAACTTTTATTAAAATTGCATAAAAGTCATTCTACCATGCTTGACTGGGAGCAAAGCAAAAACATGCTGTAAAACTATGAATGTATGTTTTATTTGAGTTTTTTTTGTCGTTTTTGTGGGCAATAGGATGACTCTCCACCATTATGTTGTCAAACGTGACACATAAGATGGTTTTATAACCACACATTATAGATACAGACAATCGAATATTATGAAACTCATTGTATGGCTCAACAAGAAAAATGAACTAATATGGGAAGACACCGGTCTCCACATCACAGGGAATCCTAGGGTGGGGTCCAGAGTTACTGCTAAATAACTTGCATTGTATAGCATCATATAATTAAGTATAAGATAAGTGTGAAAAAATAGTGTTTGTACTGAAATAAATATTTCATTTCATTTCATTATAACATCTGGTGTTCTGCCTACCCCATACAGGCGTGAATTTATGTATGTAGGCATAAAAATTCCATCCACTTTTAGGAATATGCATTCTATGTAGGCCGCCGCTATAAATCATTGCTGGTGTAGTCAAAACACTAGATTTGTTTGGTATAAATATTTTGACATAGGTTAAGTATAAACAAAAAAAAATTGTAATTTTACTTTAAATAAACAAATAAAAATAGTTCCTAAAGTGATAACCGTTATATTTTTCTTTAATAAGGAAAATAAAAAACACTGTTAGTAATCATTGATGCGTCATTGTTATGTAATTGCATTGGATGTTCCTTTTCTTTAAACGCAACACAACTACACTAATACGTAAATATTACAGCTACTAAAATAGGTAGGCATATTCAGATGAGAACATAACGATAAAACTCTAATATGAAGCAAAGGAACTCTAATAAATATAGATTAACATTAAAACTGATCTTTTTTTTATAGCGGCTTAGACTAACCCTACAATCTCTGGATAAACGTATCGTAAATGGTGAGTCGGGTTGCCAACTTTTTCTAGAAATAAAGTAAGTATATTTGAGTCTGAAAAGTATATCATTACTATTTAATATTCATATTTATTTAATTTTTTGAACACATATTTTTAGAGTTTCGCACACAAATTATTAATTTAAGTCTAGCACATAAAGTGTATAGCATTTTTTGCTGAAAACAGTATTTTGTATAGTTTTTTTTGTTCAATAGTAAAAAGTATAATGTAGCGAAAAACAGTATCGTTGGCAACCCTAATGGTGAGTTATCCGAGTGACCACAGCTTGGTGGTAGGACCCCTGCAGTGTTCGCCTGGCTAGCGACCACCCTTCAGTAACGGTGGGTTTCAATATCGATCCACATCTGAAATCCATTTTTTTTTCATACATAAACATATCTGGATTTTGTTTGTCATGGCAACGCCCATACTTTTAAGTGTTTAGAAAGAAGGGTTTTGATAAAGATACAATATTGAAACCCACCAATAGGGCTGCCAAATATCCCCGGTCTGGCGGTGAAGTATTTCGGTAATATTTTTCGAGGAACCAGTTCCTTCCTTAACCCATGTGCTGTCATCTTCGACCTCATGAACATCATCAACATGAGGTGAGAATGTTGTAAAAGGCGGTTTAAGTCACAATTAAAGTTGTTTTTTTTAATTACAGGTTAAGTTCGCGTTTGAGTGTTAGGACAACAATCGATTTTTTTTTTTGTTTTTCCGCCACAGAAGACAACCCCTCAGAACACCCGCAGGCCTATTGACCGTACGAGTGCTCACTGAGAGGAGGAGCAGAATACGTCAGAAGTACGAAAGGGCACTTGCCAGGGGGTTAAGTCCCCGGCCAGATGACACCCAACAGTGTGAGACTTCTACTCACTAAACTCCCCCTATATGGTCTTTTGTCTTTCTACAGACAATCGACCGAAGAAATGAGCGACAGAAAGTTGGTGGTGCAGGCTGCGCGTAGGAGTTGACGTTGATCGAGTAACCCCGACTATATTCCATCAGCTTGATCGACGTGGACCAATCCATTCTACCATCGATCGGCGCTCTCGATCTATTGGTCTGGTAGAAATTATCGACAGACTTCGACTAATCTATTTGTGTACCTTTTGACCTCAATCTCACCTGATGGGAAGTGAACATGAGTTATAAGATGAAAGCATTCGGCTGCCTTATCACGTAAATATTTGCGATCAGCTATAATGGCGCAGTCATCACGCCATGGACGCGCGATCCATTGCTTTACATCGTATTATGTAAGCTGTTCAATCGTTCGTTGATCGCAGAATGCATTTATTGCTACGATACTAGCGCTAAAAACAATTTGGTAGTAAAAAAGAAACTAATAAAATGTTAAACAGATGTTTGCTTTTAAATTTCGCAGAAAAGTACACACGAAAAGTATGAAAGTCAAAGGGATTAACTTTTAGTACATCGATTGTACGATAGAGGCAGCACAGTCCTCGGATTGTTATGGCTTTGTTTTTGCTGTAACGTAATACGAATTAGTTATTTTTTAGCAAATCTTGCGCAATTTATGCCATCGCTTTGCTCTTGCAAGTTACGTGATAAGGCAACGGGTCTAGGAAAGAATTGGCCCTTCAAAACATTACCGGAACTCAAAACGTCAACCTACAAGTTAAAACGTGTGAATTTTGCACCATGGTGTTTATTCTAAATTACAAGTCGGATACTTAAAAACTTGAAGTCGCGAAGGTCGGTAGGTTACACGACGCTAATACCGAACTTTAGACCCTTGCTTTAGAGCAGGAAATAAGTACTCAACATGGAATGTGGTGTCAAAGTCCATGTCTGGCGGAATTTTAGTAACATTTCAAGTTTTTCGAAAAACTAATACGAACTTTTCGAGATGTAAATGCTTTTCTCAGAAAAAATCTATTGGGAAGTATAATAACATATTTTTGAATTTGTTAGCTAAGCTCTATAAAAGTAAGCTACATGGATAGGTCGGTTGTCCTTCATTTCACCTGATGTAATATGATAATGACTGCTAAGTTGTTAAAAATCTATTCACAAATCACCTATTTTATTATCAAACATCAGCAATATTACAACAGCTCTACATCAAAAACACTATTTACGCTTCATTCGCTATAGTAGGTACTAATTTCTATGCTAAAATTGTCATTTTACTTATTTGGTAAAGACTTTGCGTTTTAAAAATCGAATTTTCAAACTATTTTGGTTCGCGTCTATGGCACTAATACTTCAAAACGACGGAGGCCCAACATTTGTCTATGATAAAAAGGCCATTTTTCAACTGCTTTTTGCCTTCTCTAAAATACTAACTGCAAATTTGCAAGTTTTAGAGGTTTGAACCTCTGTTTTTAAAATAGATCCGAACATAATTAATCATAGTTCACTATTGCTTCACGCAGCTCTAAACTGATTGGCGGAAGATATGCAAACTATGTAGATAACGGAAAAACTTATTTACTTAAATACCTTTTTGCAAATATGTACATCCTTATGTATTCTAATATAATACCTATTATGATGAGTAAAGTTTTGGTTTATCGTTTGTTATGAATAAACTGCAACAAAGGATAAGTATAAAGGACGACGTCGTGGCGTTGTTGTAGAAACATGTCATTGCAAATTAAACAACGGTCGGTACGAGGATGAGTGACCACCGACCACTCAACAACCAGCATTGGGCCAGTTTGGTTGTTTACAGCTAGGGTTGTCAACCACACTGTTTTTAAAAGTACTATACTGTTTTTCACTTCATTATACTGTTTACACTTGAACAAAAATAAGGTATAAAAAAGACTGTTTTCAGCATAAAAAGCTAAATACTTTACATGCTAGACTTTAATTAATAATTTTGCAATAAGCTCAAAAAAGATGTGTTTAAAACATTAAATAAATTGAATACTGTAGTTCAAAATACTGTTTAATATTCTTATATCTCTTTATTTTATTTACAGAAAAAAAAGTCGGCAACCCTATTAACAGCCCTAACTCATTAGTGATCTTCGCAAGAGACTCATGTTTTCGCAGTTTTCATGTTGATGTTTATGAAATTATTAGGACCCACTTATATTTATATTATTGACAAAGCTTTGTTTGTATTTTGGCTTGAACGCACTTACCTCATTACGTACCAAAAATCAGTTTTACGAAAATATTTTTGCATTTCTTAGGTCATTTATTAAGATTATATGGTTATATTAAATCAATAAATTCCTACCCGATTAGGGTGTAAGCACACCAATCGATCGACGCCGACATCGATAGACGTTGATCGAACACCCTATGTTGTTGAACACCCTATCCAGGCGCGTTGAACTTGGCGTTTAAATCATTTAGCTACTATTTTTGTATTTTGCTTATCAACTTCTAAGCACTCGTACTAATAGTACATACACATTCATGCAAATCTGATAAGCAACGTCAGCATTTAAACATGCAGTAAGCAAACACACGTTTTGCGTCTCACATAAAATTAGGAATCGCTATTAATCCTGACTTAAAAGTAATGGCGTCTGGCCAATAATTTGAAGTCAGTAGTGCGTACAATCAATTTGAAATGCGGTTGGAGAAATCATTCAACTGCAATAATGTGTATGCGAAAACTAGTAAGTGAATGCTTAGGTAACTTCTTCCTGTTTTGAACACAATGGATATTTTAACGCTATCGATACAAACGATGGTCAAAACCATTAAAAATAAACAATGTTTACAGTATTTATATTACACAAACTGAAATCATTAAGAGATGTATCTAGATCATTTTAAAATGCTTCTTTGTTTACCAATAAAAAATTGTCAGTGCCTAGGTATATAACTGACTATTTAGCGTGTATCTAAAGACCTTGATACTTACCTAAATATATACTGAGGTAAGCTGAAAACGAAATCAGTTTCGAAATTCTTGCTTATTACATATTATTAAATATTTCTACCTCCATAGCAGACAGTTGTCACCGTATAGCCATATATTTTCAGTTTCATACAGGTTAATTTATAAAATAAAAAATATTTTGGTCATCGCACACACAGTCACAGTCACCATACGGTGAATGGTTTACACTTGCGCGTATAAATGTATACTAAGGTGCCCATCTGAATATCAACATTGGCATAATTCTGCTTTGATAATAAGTACACCGTAGCCTTTATGAAATATGCGTAAGTACCTGCTTATTTTGAAATATAAATAGTCAACATTTCTAATATTATCATAACATTATTGCGTTTTAAGGCAAGGTAGTACGCTTTTCTTTCGCATTTTCTTTGTCTCTTAATGGACTCTACATATTACAACCTAAATATTTTTAAAACAAGGACCACTATGTAAAATATAACGACTTGGAAAAGTTTGTTATCGCTAGCATTATTCTTTCACGTCAAAACAAGACTGGTATGTACCCACATTATTTAGTGTATAGAGCTATTGGTAGAGAGGTAAACAATTGAGCGTAACATAACGAGCCAAACTCTACAGTGTTTCATCTAATTTCTGGTCTAAGTGCTTGAAGACTTCTAACCTAATAAACACTAACAAATTACAAATTAAGTTTGATAGATACAGAATAACTGAATCCATTGTAGAATCGCACGGTCCGATTGCAGGCCTACGATTACAGATTACACTTTGATTGACTTACAGTTTATTGAGTTGCGTTAAATAAACAAAGAGATAAATGTTTAATTTGATCGTTCTTTTGTAGGTTATATTGCAATTTTATCAGTTCTTACTTAAGTTATACAATAAAAGATCATTTTCCTCACTTGTTATTGTAATTGACATATTGCTTTTAAATGTATGGAATAACGGAACAGTGTCCAGTTTATTTTATAGACAATATCTGAAACCCAATAGGTATGAGCTGATGGTAAATGACGCTATTGTTGATGATGGAGCAAGGTTAGGACCTACGATTGAGAGTATGCGCTACATCACACATGTTGAGCATACGAACATTTGCCAAAAAAAAACATTGTATTTTTTATTGTTGCAGAACGTGTGCTGAAATTCAACAGATATAAATATGAAATATAATACCTAGTGCAAATTGGATTTTTGTTATTCTATGGTTTTTTGTACATTTCTTGTTTATTTGATTTAGATTATTACATTATTGCTGAGGCGATGATAGGTATTTTATATTTAATAACATGTCGCCTTAGAAACTAACAGAAAACGTCTATAATCTAAATTACCTACTTATCTTATAAAACTGATAATTACTCACCTTTCTCAGTTCAAACTTTAAAGTTTAATAACGTAAGTAACCTAACTAAAACATAAATCAACAATCTATATTTATGATCAACACTTTGAATGTCACTTTATCCATTCACATATTATGCACACACAACACGGGTTTCTAACGGGAAGATAAGAAAATTCAACAAAATATGTCGCGATGACCCTAAGTAGGTCAACGAGAAACTCAAAATACAGCAACCGTCGCGTTGCGCGTGCGCCAGCCAACTGGCGCGGTGCCCTGAGTCGAACATTCACGGACTTAATGCGCGTGCACATGGGTAAAGTTCATTTCATTTTCACTACACGTTGCCATTTTTACTTTTTTTTTGTTTATTTTTGACTGGAACTTTGTGACCGGCCAGTAACTTTCAACTGTAGATATATGAAGAAGGTTTTATTTAATTTAATTCAAATCGGTGAACATCATGTATTGCGTGAATTTGTGTAGAGTGCATTTTGTTACTTCCGAGAGATAAGCTAGACCACTTTGGCGATGGGGTAAACCTGTTTGCCTCAGACGCCAGTGGTTGCGGGTTCGATTCCCGCACGCCGCACGGAACAAGAAAAAAAAATCTGTGTCTGGGTGTTTATCTATTTATGTATTTATATTCTAGGTTCCCCCGTAGTTCGCTACATGGTATCCCATACATAACACAAGCTATGCTTACTTTGGGACCATATAGGTGTGATTGTCTGGGGATTTTATTATTTATTTATTATTATAAGCTCAGTAGTAACTCTACAAACTGCTTGATATTATTTTATCAGTTGCTTTTAAGCGAAAAATTATATATACTGTTATAAAATTTAAAAAATAAACGTTGTCCGTTGAACTGTACAATAGTCGCATAAACGGCGACTACCACTACAGAAACACATAAGTACACACATCTGCTTATCTTAATTTAACTACTTCATCATCATCATCACAACTCCGTGTAATGAGCCCACTGCAGGGCTATGAGTCTCTTCTCTGGGTGACGAGGAGGTTTAGGCCGTAATCTACCAAGCTGGCCCGGTGCTGGTTGATGGATTTTAGATATTTCAGGGTGCCGAAATGGCTTCTGACAAACCCTAACGACTACTGTATACAAGTATACAGCACCCGGGACCGACTGCTTAACATGCCCTCCGAAGCACGGAAGATATCGTGAGAAATGAATGGTCGGCGGTCACCCATCCTAATACCGGCCGCACCGAACGCGCTTTACCTGCGATATCGTTTGATGTGCACAATAACCACGGAGCGCCACGACGACTTATCATAAATTAAATAGTATTCGTTTTTTTTTATGAAGTTTCTATTTGGTTTTCTTAGTTCATTCATTCCATATTCTTTTTTATTACGCTACCTAAGTAAGGTCAATACAATTTGGGCCTATATACTCGTAGTAGGTTGCCAGTTTGAGCAGTTGGAGTAATTTATTTTTATTAAAAAAATTTTTTTTATATTTATTCTGTTTTTTTTTTTTTTGATTTATGTTGTTTGTTGATTATTAAAGTAGACCTAATTAGTTATGTTGAAATGAGAATAAATATCAAAACGGTACATACAAAAAATAAAATTACTCATTTTGTTAACAAAAGCAGGAGTAAGTAGGTATGCGTCAAAAACAATTTTTTTATCTTATCAAACATTGAAAGCATGAAAGTCATTCCATTAACCTATCTCTGCGCGAGTTCAGACGATTAGAACGCAACAAAAAATTAATTTATATCTCTTCATGGAAACTCACTGTAGTGACTCTATGACATACCTACAAAATGAACGTCAAAATGCCTCAGTTTCAAAAAACGAACTTAAAGTAGAATCTAAATCGAGAAGAAATTAAAATGTTGGGATCATACGTAGCGTAGGTGACATACTTAGCTATCAGCACAGTTTAGAACAAACCAATAAAAGAAAAAGTAAAACTGGATAGCCATTTTACATACATACATACATAACGTCACGCCTGTATCCCTTATGGGGTAGGCAGAACACCAGGGGTAACAAGACCATCTGATGTCACGTTTGACAAATTTGGAGATATTATAAAGATGGAGAGAGACTATTGTAGTGACAGGGGGTCAGCCTATCGCCCACAAAAACGCCTTTAAAACCTCTGTCCCTTAACTGACTATTACATTGGAAGCATGGAAGCGATAGCCATTTTATGAGTGAAGAATTGCTGTTGTAGGTAAATCTAACATAAAAAAATCATTTTTTGAAACGGACATAAGAAAACAGGAAATAAGCATTTTAACAAATTTATCTCTCTTCCCGGGCATACTGCTTCTATGCTTGACTGGGAGCGAAAGAAAAACATAGAATGTGCCAGCTGTTTCTCTTCCCGGGCATACTGTAAAAGTCAGTTAAGGGACCGAGGTGTTATGGGAGGCTTTTTTAGTGGGCGATAGGCTGACCCCCTGTAACTGCAATAGTCTCTCTCCACTATTATAATGTCAAAACCTAAATTTGTCAAACGTGACATCAGATGGTTTTATTACCTCTGGTGTTCTGCCTACCCCATACGGGATACAGGCGTGAAGTTATGTATGTATGTAACTAATTTATATGTTGTAAGTTTTCAATAAAACAAATAAAAGACGTTTTATTTATTTTAACGCCGGTATACCTACCTACCTACCTATAAGGGCGTGGAACCATCGCTACGGCGGCGCGCCGCGCCTTGCCACGGCAACGGCGGCGCCGCCGTGCCGTAGCGATTGATCCACGCCCTTACACATTACTTTTTGATTCGACGTAAAGGTGTCTTCTCGTCTACTTAAATATCATATGATTAAGAGGCTTAAAACAACATCCCAATCGTTTGTGGAAACTTAAATATTGAATAAATTCAAAAACTACTCAACCGATTCTGAGAAAAATTCCGCTTTTAGATACTACACTATCAAGAGTAACGTCTCTACATTAATTTATAAATGGGAAACGTCTGTCTGTCTGAACTTTCGAATAAAGTCCGGAAATAATGAACATGTTTTGATCTAACTTGTATTTGATCTGAATTTTTTATATAAAGTATGGATAGGACGTTTGTCTCCCATGACACCTGTTAAGTGAACATGAAGACTAAGGTGGTACACGTCCATAGATGAGAAACCTGTTCACTCGACGCTTAAAAGTACTTGGACTATACTAATCGGGGAAAATAGACGCAAGCAGTTCATTCCAAACCTTGGCGACCCGATAAAAAAAAAACTGTCAAAGCGCTTAGTTTTACTTTTCGGAATATCTACCACATACGGGTGAAAGTTCTGCTGCGTCTAGTGAGTTGTTCTAGGGTCTCACTAAGTATAGACAATATCTCGATACCTCGAGCAATCACTATTTGTGTGAACAAAGTCGGTGAAAATAGCGATTTCAATGACTTCTCCTGCAAACTGCAAAGACATCAACAACGAAGCCGGATAGTAAACCACAGCACATAGCTTATATTTTATGTAGAAACTGCACTAAACTGCTGGTTGATAATATATCGATCTAGTTTGGAATAACGTCTAATACAGGGTGACTGGTGACAAATTTTAAAGACTGAAGGAGAGCACTCTGTACTCAATTCTGATCATAATTTATTTACCCTTTATTATCCACAATAAAAAAAATACAGAACAAAGAACAAATAAAAAGAAAACAATGTATAAAGGGCGGCCTAATCGCCAGGAAGCGATTTCTACCAGGCAACCCCAGTACAAGAAAATATTATTTGTAGATGGAGCTTTAACAAAGGTAAGTTCTTAGAAAAACAAAACTACTTATGAATAACAAAATTTACAAACATAATTTACAACATAAATAGCAATGAACATACATCTAAATATAATTTACATCATAATAGCAATAAACATACATTACATACAAATACAAAATATACATACTTACACAAACTACACATTGACTTCTTCAGTTAAGGATAAGTAATAAGATTTCAAAAGTTTTTTGAAAGTATTGATGGTTTTAGCTGACTTAAGGATGCGTTTCCGAAAAGGCTAGGTATCGAATTCTACTACTACATGTATAAGATTCACGCACACAAGCGTGCCGTGAAAAAGACGAAAGGTTTTAAACAGTTTTGATACTTTAGTTTTAAATATTTGCAAATTCTTTTATTAAAACGATTAAATTGGGTAAGATTAATTACAGTGCTCGGAAAGTTTGAGCTCGTTTTATTCGTAACGATAAAACCTCACCATCGAACCTGATGAGCTGGTGGTACACTCGAGGGCTTCTACTGGAATTCCTATTCCTAGGCATGTCAAGTTCGAGTTCATAAGACGAGACATTACCATCAGTCCTGGTAGTGGGAGCTGAAGGTATGCCTTGAGGTACTACTGGAACTCCTAGACGAGTAGAGCTAGGCATGTCGAGTTTGGGTTCATTTTGATTCTTAGGACGAGACCTTACCACCCGTTCTGGTAGTGGAAGCTGAAGGTATACCTCGAGGTGCTACTGGTACATACACCTAGACGGATAGAGCTAGGCATGTCGAGTTTGGGTTCATTTTGATTCTTAGGACGAGACCTTACCACCAGTTCTGATAGTGGGAGCTGAAGGTATACCTTGAGGTGCTACTGGTACTCCTAGACGGGTAAAGCTAGGTATATCGAGTTTGGGTTCATTTTGATTCGTAGGACGAGACCTTACCACCAGTTCTGGTAGTGGGAGCTGAAGGTATACCTCGAGGTGCCACTGGTACTCCTAGACGGGTAAAGCTAGGTATATCGAGTTTGGGTTTATTTTGATGCGTAGGACGAGATTTTACTACCAGTTCTGGTAGTGGGAGCTGAAGGTACCATATTTTAAAAGAACTGAACAGGACACAAGGAACTGAAATCTATAGGCGGTCAGATTTGGTAGAATCGGGTTTTCATATTTTAAAAGAAATAATAAAATTTATGGACAAAGGATAATGCAAGTGATTGGGCTCCAAAAAAAAAGTCATTGTGCAGGGATGAGATGAAAGTCAGATTATAGATTAGACACATGTCATTCATATTTGTTAGGACGCTTAAAAAAATTAGCCCTGGGAAAAAAAAGATATGACCAAAAATACATTTTGCGTTTAATAGAATAAAAATCGTTTTCTTTTATGATACAGAAACTGAACGCCCGTAGATTTCTACAAGTGTATTCGTATAACCTTTACAGCCTTTACATTGACTACGAAACTAGTGAATATTGTAAATAAATACGATTATTGGTAAAAAAAAATGCTTGTGTGATCCTTATAAGTACCTAATGGGTTGGCTACACAGTTGTAAACCGCGATTAGTTCGTCTCTTTTCTTAGTATAGTGACTTCCCTTCTTATTATCGTCGACACACAAAAGAGATGTTATTATTAATCTGTCTCTTTTCTTACTATAGCGAACTTTTTGCGGCACTGGTTCGGCGACATTGGAAGCACGGTTTACAACTGTGTAGCCACCCCTTTTGATTTGATTTGTCTTTTTTCTTACTTTAGCGATGTCTCTTATACGGCACTGGTTCGGCGACATTGGAAAAGCAGTTTACAAATGTGTAACCACCCCTTATGAAATAATGGTATGTATGGTTCATCTAATACTGCCGTTTAGAATAAGCTAGTAGTACCTATTAAACGCAAAATGTATTTTTGGTCATATCTTTTTTTTCCCAGGGCTAATTTTTTTGGCGTCCTAACAAATATGAATGACATGTGTCTAATCTATAATCTGACTCTCATCTCATCTCTGCACAATGACTTTTTTTTTGGAGCCCAATCACTTGCATTATCCTTTGTCCATAAATTTTATTATTTCTTTTAAAATATGAAAACCCGATTCCACCAAATCTGACCGCCTATAGATTTCAGTTCCTTGTGTCCTGTTCAGTTCTTTTAAAATATGGTACCTTCAGCTCCCACTACCAGAACTGGTGGTAAGGTCTCGTCCTACGCATCAAAATGAACCCAAACTCGATATAACTAGCTTTACCCGTCTAGGAGTACCAATGGCACCTCGAGGTATACCTTCAGCTCCCACTACCAGAACTGGTGGTAAGGTCTCGTCCTACGCATCAAAATGAACCCAAACTCGATATAACTAGCTTTACCCGTCTAGGAGTACCAATGGCACCTCGAGGTATACCTTCAGCTCCCACTACCAGAACTGGTGGTAAGGTCTCGTCCTACGCATCAAAATGAACCCAAACTCGATATAACTAGCTTTACCCGTCTAGGAGTACCAATGGCACCTCGAGGTATACCTTCAGCTCCCACTACCAGAACTGGTGGTAAGGTCTCGTCCTACGAATCAAAATGAACCCAAACTCGATATATCTAGCTTTACCCGTCTAGGAGTACCAGTAGCACCTCGAGGTATACCTTCAGCTCCCACTACCAGAACTGGTGGTAAGGTCTCGTCCTGCGAATCAAAATGAACCCAAACTTGACATGCCTAGCTCTATCGGTCTACGAGTACCAGTAGCACCTTGAGGTATACCTTCAGCTCCTACTACCAAAACTGGTGGTAAGGTCTCTTCCTTCGAATCAAAATGAGCCCAAACTCGATTTACCTAGCTTTACCCGTCTAGGAGTAACAGTAGCACCTCGAGGTATACCTTCAGACCCCACTACCAGAACTGGAGATAAGGTTTAGTCCTAACAAACATAATGATTCCAAGTTTCCAAATTCAATCCTAATCACAAAAGGTTTTGTAATTTTTTTTTTTCAATAAAATTATATTATTACCTTTTCAACTCAGTTCAGAGAGCGTCAAGTATCGAGACTTGTTTGATGTAATAAATTGTGTATGTACAGCGATGTTTCTTACCACGAAAAATAACTCAAAAGCGATACAGGTCCACTCTCGACAGCGGCTGAGCGCAGACTGAAGATATCTAGTTTTTGTTTGTAATGATATTGACATTATTTGCTAAAGTATAATAACCCTTACCACAGTGTGTTAAGATTTACGCATTTATACAAACATGAAGAAAATTACGTGTTTGGTTTTTTTTTTTTTTAAAGGGTTTTTAGTAGTAATTTCAAAGAAAAAAATGCGTATTATCAAAAATGAACATGTCAACCATCGAACAGTATTTTTTTTATTCATAAATACTTGTGTTTTCATACCAAAGGTGGTACCGTAAATTGGCTTAAAATCGTCATTTTCGTGCGACGAGGCATCGCAAAATTAGTTTTTAAGCCACAAGAACAAATTTATTTATATTATTTTTATATAATAAATGGAGATGAAAGTCTTATCTATCTATTAGTACTTGTAATTATACTAAACTTTGCGCCATTTTATCACAATATGTACCAGAAAATACCCTATTTTGAAGATTTGCGGAAACGCGTCCTTAATACTAAGAGGCAACTCATTTCATAAGGAAACCGCGCGGATTTTAAAAGCTTCACCAAAAAGATCGGTAGAATGTGGTGGTGTGCTTAGCATTAAATTTTCAGATGATCGTAAATGACGAGTATGTTGATCATGACGATATCTAAAGTAGTTTTGAAAATAGTTAGGTACTATGGGATTGAACAGAATTCGGTACAGTAGACATAGAACGTGAATATTCCGGCGAAAGCGAATAGGTAGCCACTTGAGCTTAGTGCGAAATTCGGAGACATGGTCATATTTCCGCAATCCAAATATGAATCGTATGCAGAGATTTTGAATGCGCTCAAGTTTATTAAGTTGTTCTATTGTGATATCCAGATAGCAGGCATCCGCATAATCAAGTAGTGGGAGAAAAAGAGATTGGGCAATGGAAATTTTGGTAGGCACAGGCAAAAGACTGCGCAAACGTTTTAAGGAGTTAGTTGCGACAAACATCTTCCTGCTCACTTCGTCAATTTGGGGCTTCCAGCTTAGAGTGCGATCGAAAATAATACCAAGAAGGTTTTTAACTGACTCCTTGATTTGTATATTGGCACCGTCAAAAATTATATTAGGAATAGTAGACCAGTTAATTCTGTTTATCATATTTGGGCTACCAATAACAATAGCTTGTGTTTTAGCTGGGTTAACAACTAGGCCGTGACTTTTGCTCCAGTCAAGTATATGGGCCAAATCACTGTTAACTACATTAATCATCATCCATCATCCACAGCCTGTATACGTCCACTGCTGGACATAGGCCTCCCCCAAGGTCTTCCACGTCGCTCGGTCCTGCGCCGCCCTCATCCAGCGTTTACCGGCGACTTTGACCAGGTCGTTGGTCCATCGTGCGGGGGGCCTGCCTACGCTGCGTCTCCCAGTACGTGGCCGCCACTCGAGAACTTTTCTGCCCCACCGGCCATCTGTTCAGCGAGCTATGTGCCCTGCCCATTGCCACTTCAGCTCTGCAATCCTTCTGGCTATGTCGGTGACATTGGTTCGCCTGCGAATCTCCTCATTCCTGATTTGATCCCGCAGGGAAACTCCGAGCATGGCCCTTTCCATTGCCCGCTGAGCGACTCTAAGCTTATTTATAAGGCCCATAGTTAGCGACCACGTCTCAGTGCCGTATGTCATCACTGGCAACACACACTGGTCAAAAACCTTTGTCTTCAGACACTGCGGTATTTGCGACGAGAAGATTTTACGGAGCTTCCCGAACGCTGCCCAGCCGAGTTGGATCCGACGATTGACCTCTTTCTCAAAGTTGGACCTACCTAACTGGATTTTATAAGGTATAGATAATCGTCAACAACTTCGAGCGTGGTGCCTCCAACTACCACAGGAGCAGGTGCAACATGGACGTTCGACATGATCTTCGTCTTATCCATGTTCATTTTAAAGCCCACTCGCTGCGAGGCTCCACTGAGGTCATCGAGCATTTTACTCAGGTCCTGCAGGGTCTCAGCCATGACTACGATGTCATCCGCGAATCGAAGGTGAGTGATGTACTCGCCGTTGATGTTGATGCCGAGCCCATCCCAGTCCAGAAGCTTGAAGACATCTTCCAACGCTGCGGTGAACAGCTTAGGCGATATAACGTCGCCTTGCCTGACGCCCCGCTGCAGTTGGATAGGCTTCGAATTCTGATCCTGAAGACGGACTGACATGGTGGCGATTTTGTACAAAAACTTTAACGCTTCGATGTATCGATCGATAGTCAATTTGGCACCGCTGCAAAGACTGCAGTACAGCCCAGGTCTCGATCGAATCGAAGGCTTTCTCATAGTCCACGAACGCCAAGCAAAGTGGCTGGTTATACTCCTCCGTCTTTTCTATAACCTGCCGCAGCGTATGGATGTGGTCTATGGTGCTAAAGCCTTTTCGGAAACCGGCTTGTTCGGGAGGCTGGAAGTCGTCAAACCTGCGTACGAGACGGTTTGTAATGACTCTTGAAAACAGCTTGTATACATGGCTCAACAAAGTAATGGGTCTGAAGTTCTTCAAAAGGGTTTTATCCCCTTTTTTGTAGAACAAGACCACTATGCCTTGGAGCCACGCTTTGGGCGTTTGCCCTCGAGGATGATGGAATTGAAGAGCTTCTGAAGGGTCTTAAGCACAGGTTTGCCACCAGCTTTCAGAAGCTCGGCTGTAATTCCATCATCACCCGGCGCCTTGTTGTTTTTAAGCTGTTTAAGGGCCATACTAATCTCGTACAGGCTGACGTCTGGGATATCTTCGGTATAGTGTCGGGTTAATTTGGCTCGTGGGTCTTTTGCCATGTCTTGAACAGGTGCCCGTGTTGTCGTGTATAACTGCCCGTAGAACTTCTCAACTTCCCTCAAAAGTTCGGGTTTAGACGAAACAACCCTGCCGTCGTCCGTTTTCAACTTCGTCAGTTGGTTCTGGCCTATAGACAAATCTCTCGCGAAGACCTTTGAGCCCTTCTTTTGCTCGATAGCCGTTTCAATACGGTCTGTATTGAACCGGCGTAGGTCGCGTTTTAGGGACTTGGAGATTTGTCTATTAAGCCGCCGATACTGAGAAGCATCTTCCGGGGACTGCAGGATCATTGTGCGTCTTTCTTCCATGAGTTTAAGGGTAGAGTCTGAGATTTTTCCGGTTCCTTTTGCACGGCGGGTTTTAAAGAACTTAGACCCAGCCGTGGAGACAGTTTCCACAAACCTGTTATTAAAGTCGTCCATATCGACGCAGTCGCCGAGGCATTCAAAGTGGTTCTGCAATTCGAGCTGAAAGCTTTCGGGGTTTTGGATCTGGATGGGTGCAGGACGAAGTACAGACTTTATCAGTCGAGATCGCTCCAGTTTTGGATTCAGACTCAATGTGCCTCTTACTATGCGGTGATCGCTACCGATTTTCACGGCATTGATCACAGAGACATCATTGAAAATCTGTTTTCTCGTTGACATGATAAAGTCTATCTCGTTTTTGGTGTGACCATCGGGGCTTATCCAAGTCCATTTGCGATGTTCCGGTTTCTTGAAGAATGAGTTCATCATAAAGAGGCCCTCCTTCTCCAAGAATCTTTTCGTCTGTCCGCAGTGTCCTAACATTGTATGTCGCCAGGGCCAAGGGTCGTCGTTGGTAGCCTGGTCGAAACCGGGGATTCTTAGCACCCCCTGCCCTGCCGTTTCCTCGATCGCTACCTTGATCGAGACTAGCGGGACCGCCGGGGACTAGGGGCCGGGGCCTTTGTTTGCGATTCATTATTTGGGGGGGAAATGCCGTAATCGCCACGCTTGGCAGGCGGGTTGGCGATCGCAGTGTGATGTTAATATACACAAAAGGACGCTGCTGCCCGTCCTCTGGTTTGTCCCTTAGTCGACTCTTACGACACCCACGGGAAGAGATTGGGTAGCGCTATTCTTAAGGTGACGCCACACGCCAACTACATTAATAGTCTGTGCTAAGTCTTCCAGTCTAGATTGAGAGTATATTTGCAAGTCGTCTGCATACATATGGTAAGAAGTTAAATTACGAGATATAGTATTGATAAAAATCGAAAACAAGAGAGGTGACAAAGCGCCACCTTGGCAATTACCAAGGTAATTACCTACTTTTATTACTGTGAAAAATTAATAAGTAATAATTAATTTTTCACCAGGAAACCCTATTAATAAATAAAGAGACCTTACTACATTTTTCCCGACGCGCTGCCTCAGTCAACACGCACACAGCAGGGTTCCCGTCACACGCGTACCTCCACCCGCTAGGTATTTATTGTATTACGCTAATATAACCATGCGTTGCGCAATGAATTCTTTAACTCTCGGAGAAGTTTACTCAGTAAATAATTAATATTTATTTTTTAATTTATTTTTTCTCTTCATGTATGTATATAAACTATCACCTCCTGGAATTTTGAAAGAGACCCACCCGTCACCCTGTACTGTATACCGACGTATATAGATTGCGTAAAAATTGAGCATTACGTAATTTATACAAAGTGTTCATTGATAATATTTAATAGGTTGCATTCATGTAAAACAAATACCTACGAGCGGTGTATGATATGCGTATTATTATTATATTTTTAATTGATAAAGTTAAGTAAAAAAGTATACACTTATGTAGGTAATGTAACTACTATGTAACTACTACTACTATTGGTTCCTTAATTTTACTTTTTCCATATTCAGGCGAGCTGAAAAATATTTTTGAAATTTGTTTTCTGTTCTGAATTCTTTTGTGAATTCTGTTAAAAAAATCTATTTAAAATTACATTTTATTGCAACAATGACATTTACTTTCCTCTATACATCATAAACGTAAGTTAATACATATATTTACCGAATTATCTTTAAAGAATACGTTTCCAAAAAGTCTCAGTTCAAAATAACTCATTAATGTGTGAATTTTGAATTGCAAATAAAATATAACTAAGTACATACCGTTAAAAACTTCTTGAAGCAGACAAGTCCAAAATACTTCCAAACTGTTATTTCCAAAGCAAACTCAGATAAGGCGGTGCAGGCGCACGATGTTAGCACAACCCGAATTGATACTAATGGGCACTCACCTCTGCTAATCAGTTTTAAATTATCCTGCTATAAACTTAAGATCCATAAATAAAATAACAATACTTATCTACATATCGATAAATACTTCAGTTTTTATCAGACAACGAAACCGAAACTTTATTTTTAGTTAAGAAATTCATTATAGTGTAAGTAAGTCATATAGTTAATCACCTGAATAATATACATGGTCATAAACAGAATTGTTTGTTTCTATTAAAGAGGCAAAAAATTATAAAAAACATACACATGAATTGAGAAACTCCTCCTTTTTGAAGTTGGTTGAAAAATCAAACGTGGTTAATTTATAATTTTAAATAGCAAAAGCATCCTTATGCTCACCCTAAGGTTGAATGGTTGATCTAAGTACTAGTAGATTCCGACAAGGCGCGTGAAAAAAATTGGAACTAACCACCGTCTTGGGAAATGTCACTTCATGCCTTTTACCGATTTGTTAATGTATTTTTAAATTAAATATTAAGATATGAAATACACCAACATTTACAAAATGTGGGCTTACTTATTGTAGTTATAAAATTGAAGAAGTTGTTTTCAGAAAGAAAAACAATTTAACGTCTCAATAAATCCCTTTTTAAGAGTAAAGAAGCAAGTTGCCTCTGCAATGTAAATGTATACTTTGAAAAATACACTTTTGAACACAATTTAGGTATTTCATTTTTTAAATCTTAATAAAAATTACGATTTCAGGAGAAATGTCTCTTTAGAAAGAATGTATGAAAAGTGAAGCAGATTTTTTACAAACCTTTCAAAATACGCATTTCTAAATACGAGTAGGTACTTAATAAAGAAAGTAGGTAGTGGTGACGAGGATGACAAGGAAAAAAATTTATCATAAAAACATGATATTATTTTCATGTTACTCTATTTTAATACTTACCTATATTTTCTTGCTTAATCTTCTATTTATATCTTTAACCCTGTGTTTTTGTACCACTAACATGAAATCATTTCTGTTTTTTTTTAACATAAAAAATCACAAGTTTATTCTATTCATTCATATTTAAGATAGGTAATCTCTTCGTATCTATACGATTTACTTAATTTAACATAGGTCGTTGTTCGTCTGTTGTCGGGGAGACCTCTTGCTTCCCAGCCAGTAAAGGCCATGTTGGGAAGTCGGACTACCATGACGTTCTTCTGCGAGGACGTTATGTCCCAAAAGGAGGAGGTTGAGCGATGCCGAGAGGATGAGACCTGAGAGATGAGGGACGGAGAAGGAGATACGTTAACCTTATCCCTCCCGAAAGTAACCGTAAAGTAAAGAAACCTACTGCGGCTACAAGGTCTATAAGAGGGCAAATGGTCGCGTGTACTGCACCATTCTCCACAAGAAAGGCGCTCGGTTCAGGATGAGCGCAACCCGCCGGAGCTCGTGGGTAAATGGCCAATGGCGATACTGACTCCACTTATAGCGGATGAGGTACACCTGGACGTTTTTAGTGTGTCGGTCCCGCCTTCCGCCGGATCAGCCATTTTGTACGTTTTTCTCAAGAAAAAAAATATTTTGTCCATAAAGGCGGCAATTTCCCAAGAATATATTATTTTTACGAATTAGAGCGAGTTTAATTTCATTGAAGCCGTACATTATTCAGCTTATTAAGCATGTTGCGTTTGGCTATGTAATTATTATAGATAGCAGCAAATGAGACGACACTTTCTAAAAGTAATTTTCCTATGAGTAGGTAATGCATGCATATATGTATACACATTATGAGTTTTATAAATTCTTGTTCATAGCATTGTTTTAAATTTCATGTTTCATTATTATCATTTGGCATATTAAAAACTACACGCCTTCTAAGGCGCTAGGACCCGACATTTTGGCCAGGCGGCAGATTAAGAAAAATATTTTTTTATTGGATTCCATAGCGTTCAATTATAATAATTTTCAACACACTTGCTCGTAAAGTGAGCGTTATTCTATTGAGTTTAGAACTATAAACTGGGCTATAAGTCACGCGTGCATTTATATATTATACCCTAGTGCATAATATAATGACTCCTACAAAGTTGAATTGTACCTTTGTGCAAATAACATGCGAGAAAACAGAGCATATTTTATTGGTCCGGGTTATACACTAAATATTTTCAGAAACAACAAAGAGGTTTTGTACCACTTCAAATCCATATACATTTTTAAATGTTTGCGCCTTATATTAGTAAAATAAATTTGTATATTAAACAAATTATTCACAATTTACAATCATTTGTCATAAAATATTAAAATATTTGCATTTACCACTCCAAATTAAACATTTTCACTTAAAATAGGCTGTATATGCTATACAGACATTGACACATTTGACGGAAAAAAAAACCTACGCGCATGCGCGAGGTTCGGCGCCATTTTTCAATCACAATTCACAGCTTTGTTATCAAGTGTGTTTGTTATTTTATGATCACGTATGTCTGTCTTTTACTCACAAGTGTGTTGAAAAACGTCGTATGTAACTCGTGAGCGTTGCTAATTACAGTCTCGGCTCATTATTAAGCCCTCGCCTGCGGCTCGGGCTCAAATCACAGCCTCGACTATAATTAGCAACTTCGCTCACTTGTTACATAATATACTATTAATCTATACTAACACAGGGTTAATTTTAGTTAACGCATCACCTTTTGCGGACGGCCTCTCCACATCAATCCCATTAACAGAGTCTTCGGTCGATAATCCTAATACCAAGGGAACTATTAAATCACACAAAAACTCTTTGTGTAATAATTACTAATAACATACTTGTGTTTTGGTAAGTGGCACAAACAAAAGCTGCGGAGCACCATGCTCCGAAGTTTTTAAGGAAATATGAACGGAATGAGCAATACTAGTAAAGTAAATGCATGTTCTATAAAGAAAACTCAAACTAAATGGACAATAAATACGTAACTTACAGTCGAGTAAAAATTTAAAAATATTAAGTTTGTACCCATCGATACAAAAATACATATGCAGATACGTTTATATTGTATCAAAGAACATAAAATTTAAATTTGGCCGGTGACTAAAAAACAACCCTGTATATTCTATATAAATTTTCTATTGCCAGAACAACTAAGTTTGATATGTTTATGCGCCTAAATATGCATAAAATTAAACCTTAATTCGTAATTACTAAACGTAAATAATAAATTCACAAATGACAACTGCTAAATAAAATTGACAAATGGCTAGTCCGTGGTTGAGCATTTCATGATATGGCTAAATATACGAACCGCACGACACATACACCACACATTATAAAATATGTTCTTAGTTTCTATCTAGTTTTCATATAGGTACTTATGTATAGCA
Source organism: Stenoptilia bipunctidactyla (assembly GCA_944452665.1). NCBI lineage: Eukaryota > Metazoa > Arthropoda > Insecta > Lepidoptera > Pterophoridae > Stenoptilia > Stenoptilia bipunctidactyla. The sequence continues at coordinate 5,262,990 of OX101726.1, read as the reverse complement.
CTTACAGTGTATTGCCCATGTTTCAGCCGGCTCATGGAGTTAGGAATGCCAATTCGGATAAACTTTTCTTTGTCTTCAAAGATTGTGCCGAAGTACTGCGGGCAAGTTGCCACTCGTATGATCTGTCTATTTGTAACCGATTATAACCATCACGGTCAAGAACGACTGCTAGTTATAACTATTGTACTTAGTTCTATTTCATCCGTGTATGGATGTTATTTGGCACGTAGATTTCGATAGCAACGTCGTCGTAGATTCGAGAACGCACTCAAAGTTTTGCGGACCATGCACTGGTATTCATGGTAAGGGGTATTTTAAAAAAATATAAACAGCCCGTGGCCTATACATTTTGCAATGGTACAACTAACTCCTTTAGTTTAAAAAATCAATTAAAAGTTGTAATTGAAAAACTCATGGATATTGGTCTAAAAGTAATTGCAACGACTTGTGATCAAGGTTCTACGAATATGGCAGCAATAAACCTTTTAATAAAAGAAACGAAAGAAAAATATGCAAGGGAGGGTAAAGAATTTAAAGGTGGATTTTTTGAAATCCAAAACGAGAGTATTCACCCTATCTATGACCCTCCCCATCTCATGAAGGGTATTAGAAATAATCTTATTAATAAAGACCTGGAATTTATAATGGACGGGAAAAAACATGTTGCAAAATGGAGTCATGTAGAAGCTCTTTATAAAAAAGGCCCAGGATTTAAGGGATTGAGGCTAGTGCCAAAATTGACGGCACGTCATGTGATGCCTAACCTCATACCAAAAATGAAAGTTAAGTATTGTACGCAAGTTTTTAGCCAAACCGTTAGTGTTGCAATGGGATTTACAGCAGGTAAAGTATTGACATAATTATAAACATACATATATAATAATAATTGTAAAAGATGTATAATTTTCTTATTGTATGACCTTGTACCCCACATGTTTGTAACATTTTACTGATATGCACTATAGCTCTGAATAAGTTACGCAAGAGGTGCGGGTTCGATCCCCGCTCCATGAAAAATATTTATATGTTCTGTAGATATTTGGCATGGGTCTGGAGGTTTCTCGATATATAATAATAAATATTTAAACTCGTTTATATATTTCTTTTTTTTATAAGTATGTGACTAAACCCGCGTTTGTCCTCAATCTCACCTGATGGTAAGTGACGATGAGGTCGAAGATGAAAGCACACGGGTTTAGGAAGGAACTGGGTCTTTATAAAATATTGCCGGAACACATTACCGCCGGAGCGGTAACATTTGGCGGCAGACCTTATATGAAGGGTGGTCGCTAGCCAGGCGGACCCAGAAGGGATCCTACCAATACGAATATGAATAGTCGCCTTTTACGACACGCTTATCCAGGGTCGGTAGGGCTATTTTAAGCCGACCCTACACGGAGAACTATTTATCCGTTATCTGGTATCCATAGCACAAGTTCTTAATGATACTTAATTTGAGCTAAGTAATGTGGTGTGATTGTAAGAAATATTTATTTATTATTACATATTATACCTTCTACTAGAACCTAAATTTGAAATGGATGAACTAATTTATGTATATGAATGTTTTAGAAGTTTTATTAATTATTGAAAGAAACTCGTTGATGAAATAAATATACATTTCCTTAAAAATATATTTTACACAAGTTTAAAGAAACATGCAAGCATTTTAGTTTAAAGAAACATGTAAATTAGGGTTGCGTAGGACATACTATGAAAAACATGACCCCCCTTCTTATGCAGTCTGGTGAAAATAGTATTTAAGTATTCTATCTGCTTTCCTTACGCACTGAGAAAATAGTTTCCAGCATAGTTTATATTTTTTTTATTTTTCTTTTTCAGAGACTGGTAGAATCCCAGAAGAAAGCAAGGAAACAGCGGAGCTTCTATTATTTTTTGATAAAATCTTTGACTCTGTGAATAGTAATTGCAATAAAATTATCAGAGGAAAAGTTTATAGGTCAGCCGTCTCGCCAAAATCGCCACACCACAAATTATGGCACAAAAGTTTACCAGTGTTAAAATCCATGAAATATATCAGTGTACGAGGTGGGTTGGTACCATCTATTTCTAGTTGGATTAAAACAATTGAAGCATTTCAGCAAATTACAAAAAAACTTCACAATTTAGGTTTGCGATCACTGCTGCTGCGCAATTTCAACCAAGATCCTTTAGAAAATTTTTTTGGTGCCATAAGAGCTCACGGGCATCAGAATATTATGCCTTCATCGGTAGCATTTGAGGCCTCGTATAAGGCTCTACTAATTAATAATATGGTTTCGCCGAAATCGGTGGGGGCTAACTGTGAAAATAAGGACAGCATATGCTTGCAAAGCTTAAAATATTTTCTAAATCAAGACATAACATTGTCCCTGCCTAAATATGTTGAAATTAATATGGAACATTTTAATTTAGAATTAATAAATATAGACATTTTATTAGCAAGTAAAAATCCAAGGGATGTGGAGAAATGTGCAGCAGCAGCCTATTGTAGTGGATGGATTATAAATATTGTGTACAAATTGTTTACCAAAAATTGTGAAGAATGCAAAAAAGATTTAGAAGGAGAAGGTGAAGAAACATTTTCCAAATTTATAACTTTAAAAAAATATACAAATAAATGTATTCTTCACTATCCAAGTAAATGTTTGCTGGAATGTTTGTTAAACATAGAAAACATAACAATAAATATTTTAAAAACGAATTGTGAATATAGTCCAATAGTTCAATATATAGAGTTAGTGGTCACCTCACTTGTATCACTTAATTTTATAGCATGCTCAATGCATCAGGAAAAAGTTAAAAAATATATCATAAAAAAAGGAATTTTATTGATTTTAAATGACTGGTGTAAAGAGGTCAATAATTTGTTGTGTGGCAAGAGCGTAGAGTTAGATGAAGATGACCCGATTAAATCGAGTGCTAAACTATACTATGTAAGACATAAACATAAAAATAAAAAATGAATGTTTAAAAGAGTTTCATTTTCTCATGATTCCCATAGAGTTATGTTTTGAGTTATTTCATGCGTTACCCCTAACCAAACATAAATAAATAGAACATAAATTTCAGAAAATTCAAATGAGCCCGCGCTGCACCCAGCGGCTGCTTTGGTTAAATAGTTCCATATTTAGACGCCGCGTGGTGCTAAAGTGCAAAAGTTGAGAGACGGTCATCTATACTTTAGTACATATACTTATCTATGGATTCGACTTGAATCGAGAGGGAAAAGTTATCCCGTTCGGTAAATTTTGCACTACACCTTGACTTTATATCTATTGTGCAGCAGTTGAACAATACCATTTTACATTTCGCAAAGTTGCAAAATGTTTGTAATAAAGATTTATTTGGTTTTGAATTTGACGAAAGAAAGGATGTTTTAAAAAATATAAAGATTTTGTTTTATTTAATTACTATTATTCTGTTCTTCTTCTTATCGTGTATATGAATAATAATAATAAGAAATCATTTTATTTCAGACTTTTTAAATGTCCATATAATATTTTTAGTATCACTCCTTAAAGCTATGTTAGTAAATTGACGAGCAAACTAACAAACAAACTTTTATTGCCTTATGTGCGGCTAGTGCGAGGTCCTCGGTAGTGCAGGTTTCCAGGCTTATAGGACAGGATAGAGGGTGTAACATAATTTGTGGAGTCAAGCTCAAAGCAATGCTCATCTCCCTCAGCGCTGAACCCTCATTTGACTAAGTTTTCTTTACTTCGGGCTTACTAGGGTCTGGAGAATGTTTTAAGACTCAAAAATTGTCCTCGGCAAGGCTTTTCCAGGCGGGACGTGTTAAGACAGGGTTAATAATTATAATTAGTCCTTTAAGTGCCTCCTCGTTAATTACAGGCTATTTTCATCGACAAGAGCTACTCCTGTTCTTTGGCCGGCTTAAAAAATATAATTTTCAACGCACTTGCTCGTAAAGTGAGCCTTATTCTATTGAATTTAGACCTATAAACTGGGCTATAAGTCACGCGTGCATAATATATTATACCCTAGTGCATAATATAATGAATCCTAAAAAGTTGAATTGTACCTTTGTGCAAATTACATGCGAGTAAACAGAGCATATTTTATTGATCCGGGTTATACATTAAATATTTTCAGAAACAACAAAGAGGTTTTATACCACTTCAAATCCATATACATTTTTAAATGTTTGCGCCTTATATTAGTAAAACAAATATGTATATCAAACAAATTGTTCACAATTTAGAATAATTTGTTATAAAACATTAAAATATTTGCATTTACCACTCCAAATTAAACATTTTCACGTAAAATAGGCTGTATATGCTATACAGACATTGACACATTTGGCAGAAAAAAAACCTTCGCGCATGCGAATGATTTGAGCTCGGGCTCAAATCACAGCCTCGACTGTAATTAGCAACTTCGCTCACTTGTTACATAATATACTATTAGAGCAGTGCAGTGAACATATTTTTTATTGATACTATTACTGAACTTTGTGAAATGTAGAAATCTTCAAAACTGTAGCCCTGTAGACTGCAGGATACGGGCTTATTCTACATCCGGACACAACATAAGTTTGTGGGCAATCGCCACGCTAACTTTGGCGCTGCATCGTCAGTGTTTCAGTTAAGGTATTTTGTTAAGTATGACTTAAAAAAAGTATTTAAAATTTCACACGTGCTTTAGTGTAAAGAACCGCTTTGCTTCTCGAACAATCTGTATTTACTTAAAGTTTTTCAAGAAGATTCCAAGAGACCCATCTTTAACTTAAAAAATCCATTGGTAGTAGTTACTCGATTGTATATTTCGCATTTTTATTTAGTTTTCTGCGTTAATCGCTATAGAATGATAGAATACAATAAAAATACTATTTTAGTGCTTTTTGAGGTTGGCCAATACCTTTTTAATTAATGTTGATTAACCTACCTTTATTTGTTTTACCTACAATTCCAGCTGCCTGGTCCGCCGTCTGCCCTAACTGTGAACTTTCTTTACTTTCAAATTAACTTTACCGACAATCCAGTCTTCAAGGAATATACAAAAAAAAATAGATTATTTAACATTATTTTTTACACACATTTAACATGTGTTTTTTATTACATCCTAGAGTTCTTTACATTAAGAAAGTTATTTATTGTTAAAACACAATAAATAACAAATACCGAACGGAACGGAATTTTCGTGTTTGATCAAAGTGTCTGCTCATCTCTTCAATAACAAATAAGTAATAAATATTCAGAATAAATACCTATTTCTATTAGCTTCCAAATGTACGAAGCACTCCAAGTCACAATTGCTATTAAATATAACTAGGAGTACCTACCTGCCTACTTATACTTTGTGTTCATAATTTCAGTTAAATAAAATATTAAACTATAAAAATATGATGGAACTAATATGCTGGCCCCACATGATCTTAATACTCTCCTTTCTCAAAAACTCGTAGAAGATACTTCAGAAATGGTTCCATATAAATGTCATTAAAATCGATAAAACGCATCGACAATTATACACGAAAATTACACTATTTCAAAAATACTATGAAAACAGAAAATACAGTGAATCTTGGTTAAATCTGGATAACTTGAAACAGTGAAACTCATGCTGAGGAATTGAGATTATTCCAAATAAAAAATGTGTTGCAAAGTCGACGTGATTTTTATGACAAGCGCCCGTCACAAACGAATTTAAACAAGTAGGTAAGCAGGACCGTTCCCTTAAAAAGCAGATATCCAATCGCAGGGCCCTGCGAGCTATGTCATAAGCTAGAAGCTTATACAAGTGAGTATTACGGAAGACTCGGACAAAGGTCTTGGAAATTTAATGTCTAAGGATACTGCTACGTGGTTTCCATGCTCTATAAGCTAGGCTTACACAATAATATCTACAATGCTTATAGTAATTGATGTTGTAAGCATTACATTTTACCAGCGATTGACAGTGCATCTATTGCCCGCTATCCCTCTGTCTTTACTTCGCTACGCCCATTAATATCCGGAACATATGTAAAGTCACGGTAGCGATGATATTTAGAAGGGGATTTTATATGTAGAGTTGCAGTCCATTGACTCTGACTTCCCCATCTCCATGTCCACGTCCACGTCCTATCTTTGTCCGCGACTATCCTCATCTCCATCCACATTATCTGTATTCTCTCTCAGCTCTATCGCTACGTCTATCTCTGCTTCTATCTTTACCTCTATATCTATGTCTACGTTTCTGTCTAGTACTTGATTGCCTAATGTATAAATATAATACTAGACTCCAGAAGATCATCAACTCGTTCATGATTCAATGTGTACGCTTTATTTTATAATAAAATTCCAAAATATTTAAGACTAGCTGCTGCCCGCGACGTCGTCTGCGTGAACGCTATGCAGCACCAAACGCACCTACGATTGTAACACTGCTGGCGTGATAATATGTAGCCTATATGTTGACCCGACTTCTTAACTATCTTCATGCCAAATTTGAAGTAAATCCATGCAGTACTTTTTGAGTTTATCCCGGAAAGACAAACAGACAAACAGACAAAAATTCTAAAAACTATATTTTTTTTTTCTGTTTCGATTGTAGATCATACCCCAAGTATTCTTTTAAAAAAATATTCAATGTTCAGTTTTGACTTTCCTACCATTTTATTATATGTATAGATTAACCCTTCGAAAGATTTAAGGATAAGTGTTATGTGAAAAGGTTTACTATAAAATATCCGGAAGTCAAAAAGATGGGATTCCCTAGCTGTAAATTGTTATTGTGTATTTTTTTTCTTATTTTTAAAAGATGATTGCTGTTGGGTTTCTTGCCACTTCTTCTCAACAGATCGACTTTCCGAAGTGGTGGTAGATTCAGTTCAATTTGTAAATTGTTTGACTTATTTCAAATGTATTTAAATACTTACGAAATAAAGAATATTTGAGTTTGAGTTTGCAGCTAGCCAGATCTATGGTCGAACCACTTTACTCCAATTACGCACCTTTTAAAAGAAATGCATTTTTTGCTATGGGAGAATTCCGCTGGTGTTTTCTTGCGTTCTTAGAGCGGTAACGCACTTCATCCGATCCGAATCCGATAGAATAAGAATATAGAAATCCTGTATGAAATGACGGATGCAGGATGTAGAGCTTAAGTTACCATATAAATAGTTCTATGGCTAAGCCGGATCGTCGGTTCTCGGATTCAGATCCTATAAGAACCAGATGAAGTGCCTAATCACGATTAGAGACTAAAAATTACACATTGTACTCATCCGCCATAAGTGGAGCCCTCGCTATTGCCAATAACCGCAAGCTCCGGCGCGCCTCAGTCTGACGCAAGAGCCCTTCTACTGAGGAAATACTACACATGTAAAATATTATAAGTTTAATAAAAAATGACCTTAGTAGGTGATAAGAAGTAGCCACAGATAATAGTGAATTAATAATAATAGTGAAATAGTGTTTCTAGGGGTGGCACATATATGTATATTCTTTAACTACGCGGACATCTTCTCTAAAATTTGCCACCCTAGGTGGGTTTCATCATCACTGGGTTTTAACGATGAAACTTACCTCAACCTTAACCTAAGCCTTACTTTAACATCTACCGAAATGACGAAACCAGTGCACCCTGACGTCAATCAGAACTCAGAACTAAAACCTACAGAAAGGAATGACTAACTAAAAATAATTAACTAGATCAACACTAATTATTTAACTTGTTTAAAATTTACACAGTTGTCTTATCGTGACGTTATCTAAACGTTTTACATTTACGTTAATGTGATTGTTTATAGGTAATTACTAATTGGACAAAAATGTTCGTGTTCGTAAAAATACGATAGGTAACTTATGAAACAAGGTAGTTAGGTATTAAAATATATTGAGAGTTATTGGTAATCGCGGAATCTTTAAGGCAACGCGACGCGTGGAATACTTTTTTTATTAGTCATTTGTTTAATGGTTAGCTTTCTGTTTATATGGAATTTTTAAATTTTTCGTCATCATGGATATGTTAAAAACTCGAATGATGAGAAAAGCGGCAAGCAGAAGCGGCACGCAACGTCAACAACGTTTACGGGGCAAACACTACTAACGATCGAACTACTCGTTTTTGGTTTGCGCGCTTTCGTTTCGGAAATTTTGACCTAAGAAATGAACCAGTCGGTCAGCCGAAAATTATGGTTGACAATGACGAATTAAAGGCGGTGGTGGAGGCCGATGTTTGTCAAACTATAGATGAATTAGCAGCAGATTACGAAGTTACCAATACCTAAAACAATAAGTATTACACAACAATATTACAATATTATTCGACAAAATATGAGTGCCTCACGAACTGTTACTTGCATTGTCACTTGTGACGAAAAATGGATTCCATTCGACAATTGCAAGCGCTTAGCTAGTTGGTTAGATCCTGGTTCAGTACCTACCTAAACAATGCCCTAAACGAAAAATGACCCCTAAGAAAGTGACCGTATCTGTTTGGTGGTCTAGCGCCAGAAAAATTCATCACAGCATTTGGATCGAGAATTTAGATAACTTTCTAGGGAACAAAACAATAGGTACCCGGGAGGGTACCGCCTTTGAAGAGTTTGTTGCCTCCCGTCCAGCAGAGTTTTTTTAAGAAAGGCATGTATTGATTCCAAGGGTCACTTTGAAGAATAAAAATACATAAGTAATATTTAGAAAAAAAGCGTTAAGTAACTTATTTTAAGTAATTACTAGCGTTAAGTAACAGACGACGAATTTGGCGATAGGGTAACAGTGTCTGCCTCAGACGCCAATGGTCGCGGGGTAGTTTGGAGAGTCAGGCTGCAAACTGGACGCTGGCTGCGGCGCGGGCAGCGACGACGCGGGGACTCTGGGTCGTTCTCGACGCCAGCGGGCGCTCGAGCGATTTGTCGTGGTTTCATATAAACTCAATACTTTCTATTGTGTCGCGGAAATCTCTGCTCGCGCCGCTGTTGCTCGTCTAACAGTTGCTGCCATTGTTGTCGCCACCGTTCCTGTTATTACAAAATCAGATAGACTAGGCTTGGCTGGATGAGGGTGGCGGCACGGTGCAGGTACGCTTGACGTGGAGAACCTTTGGAGAGGCCAAAGAGTAAGGGAATATTTTTTGGAAGAGGTCTTTGTCTAGAAGTGTGCATCTCTCAACTGACGTGCTTTTTTTCATATGTTTGTTATAGCTTTTTTTACAACACATAAGTGATTAATGGCCGGTTTCAATATCATAAAAACTGTTCGTTTTACCTACGAACAATAGAATTCACTACCAAAATTCCTTTCTATATTAAAAATCTTGATATCTCAACCACTGCTTACGAACTGTTTGACTGTAATGGGTTGCTAAGTTACATTTGACCATTTACAAAATAAGTCATTTTATCTAGCCAACGACGACGTAACAAGTTACTAATTTAAACCAATGAGGTGAAGGTGGCATGGCGGTCTGCTGCGGCCAATAGCGAGTTATGCTTTCATTATATGTGACCAATTACAGGAAAAGTAATTGTATCTAGCAGACGACGTAACAATTTTTTATTTTCCCCTTATATCCTATCAAATATCTGTCAAGATATCAATAATCCAGTTTTCTCTTTCTAATTATCTATAACAGTTTTTGAAAAAAGGACAAGTATTATTGAATGACATAATTTATCTTTTAAATATTTACTTTGACGTCATAAACATGTGATTTAACCAATGGCAACATAATAATAAAATAATAATAATAATAGCGAAAGCTGTGAAAAAGACCTTGTCGAAATAATAATAATAATCAGTCTCCAAGGCAGGCGAATGACGGATGCGGAAGACCGAATCCAGATTAGTAGGGGAATATTCCAGGGTGATTGTCTGAGCCCACTTTGGTTTTGCCTGGCTCTGAATCCTCTTAGCACATTGCTGGAGGGATCAGAGACGGGCTTTCAGTTTCGTAGAGGGGGCTGCAGTTATCCCATCTTTTCTACATGCATGACCTCAAGCTGTTAGCTCCAACGGCTCCACAATTGGGGGAACTGCTAAAAATCGTGACAGATTTTAGCAGCTCCATCAAAATGGAGTTTGGAATGGACAAGTGTGCGGTTGTTCATGTGGACAGGGGAAGGATTACTCGTTCTCAGAGGGTTGACCTAGGTCCCGTTAACCTGAGAGCTCTCTCCGAAAATGAAACATATCTGGGTATGTCACAGAACATCGGTGTCGAAGAAGCGAGCGTAAAACAGTCTGTACGCGAAGTCTTTTTTGAGCGCCTGACAAAGGTACTAACTAGTTCTCTGTCGGGTCTCAACAAAGTCCGAGCGTTTAACGGATGGGTTATGCCCGTTCTTTCGTACACCTTTGGCGTACTCAGATGGACTCAGACCGAATTAGAAGCCCTGGATCGGAAGGTCCGCACTACTATGACCCTCCATAGAATGCATCATCCTCGGTCGTCAGTAATGAGGCTGTATATCTCCCGGAAGTGTGGAGGAAGAGGCCTACTTAGCGCCAAAACCTTGCACAATCGGGAGATATATAGCCTCCGAGCCTATTTTATGGGGAAGGCGGACGTGGGTAGGCATAGAGAGGTTGTAGCGTGTGACAAAAGACTCACCCCTCTCAATCTGGGCCTCGAGACATGGCAGACACCGGCGGTACTAAGCATTTCTGATCGTGAGACCGTATGGAAAGAGAAAGAGCTGTACGGAAGGTTTTACAAGGCTCTACACGAGCCACACGTGGACCGTAAAGCCTCCGTGCATTGGCTGCGCTTCGGGGACCTCTTTGGGGAAACCGAAAGGTTTGTCTTTGCGATACAGGATCAGGTTATCAAGACGAACAACTACCGGAAGTACATTATGAGGGACGGCACAGTGGACGTATGTCGGGCGTGCCGCCAACCTGGCGAGTCCCTCAGACATGTGGTTTCGGGTTGTTCGGTTCTTGCTAACACTGAGTATCTGCATAGACACAACCAAGCAGCCAAGATTCTCCACCAAGAGCTCGCTCTGAAATACGGTCTCATCAATCAGAAACTGCCTTATTACCAGTACACGCTGGAGCCAGTTCTCGAAAACGGCAGCGCCAAGCTCTACTGGGATCGGCCCATTATCACGGACAGGACTATTCTAGCGAATAAACCTGATATCGTGTTAATGGACCGATCGTCGTCTAAGGTGTTTTTGGTGGACATAACTATACCACATGACGAGAACCTCGTGAAGGCCGAGACCGAAAAGCAACGCAAGTACTTGGACCTTGCACACGAGGTGACCGAAATGTAGGAAGTTATGTCCACCGAAATCATTCCGGTTGTATTATCCGCAAACGGTTTGACCCCAGCCACTTTGGTCAGAAACCTTGAAGGGCTGGGATTCGGCGGCGGTTCGCTTTCAATATGCATGCAAAAAGCGGTTTTGCTCGAGACTGCCCGAATCGTTCGCCGGTTTCTGTCTCTCTTGCCCTGATCCCCGACCGACTGGTCCGATTGTCGGGTCTTTCCCGCCGGAAGGCGTGCAGCTGTAAGCATACATAATAATAATAATAAAATCCCCAGACAATCACACCAACTACATGGCCCCAAAGTAAGCATAGCTTGTGTTATGGGATACCATATAGCGAACTAGGGGGGAACCTAGAATATAAATACATAAATAGATAAACACCCTGACACGGAACTTTTTTTTTCTGGTTCCGTGCGGGGATCGATCCCGTTACCACTGGCGTCTGAGGCAGATAGGTTTACCCCAACGCCATAGTGGTCGTCAATAGATATGGAACAGAACATAAGTCAAAGGATTGGCGTTTCATTTTATTTATTTACACTTCAGTTTATAAAGGTACAGTAAAAGAAAAAAGAACACTTACATTAAACTCTTCGTCTTCGTCTTATCGCTGAGTAGTGATTTCTACCAGACAACCATGTTTTACGTAAGGAATTAAACGCAATTATTAACAAAGTCTCTAAAAATATACTATAATGTATTTATCGAATACCAAAACTATAATACCAAACTATATTAAGAATAAATTGAATTAGTTTATACTTTTATTTAGTTCAATGAAAATGCGCGTTATTCTAAAAATCACGTATCGCCTAGTTTCTTGGAAGAGCGTCATGTGCAGACGGTCCGTGCCAAATTTGAGAACTTACAGCTCGTAGTTAATAGATACTGTGAAACGCTATTTTTTTTCTGCCGGTTTTGTACCTAAATCGGTTACTCATACCAGTCAGTTGAATATTGAAACCCGCCATAAATTGGTGTCGGTAGGTATAGGTATTATTATAAAGACGTATTGACATTCCGTGCGGTGATTTGTTGCTTTTATTTAGCCTGCTTTGTTTGGGGATTAAGTAGTCTTTTAAATGACAATACGTTGAATATTGAAACGCATTTTGCTTCGCCTTGTAGCTAATTTTATTGGTCACTAGCAAAACGAAATTATTTATAAACATTTGAATCCTAAAAAGATTTACAACAAAACATAGATATAGTAGTATACCATCATCAATAATATCCGAATGTCAAAAGTTTGACGTTTTAGTAATTTTAGGATAGCAACACCAATGGCGGCCATATTATCTTTCACAACAACACGTCGCGCATGAAACGTCAATCAATCAAGCAAACTTCGTTTACTCAGTTGCGATTTCTTTTACTGTATTGTTTTCTAACTTTCATGTTTAGATAATCCCATTTCGTGGCAATTAAATGTTAAAATGAACCGAACTGAAGGACTAGTACAACGAAGAAATGTAGTGAGAGACAGCAGTTCCGACGGAAATACAAAAGAAAACCATGATGTTGATGATAAGAAAAATGATAAAAATTATGACGACGGGGACTCTAAAGAGACAAGATTAACTTTAATGGAAGAAGTTTTACTATTAGGATTAAAAGATAAAGAGGTGCGTTTTTGTTGTCGAGGTGTAGCAGAAAATATACTCTTTGAAAACATTGTCGTGACTGAATATTATGTTTCAGGGTTACACATCATTTTGGAATGATTGCATTTCGAGTGGTCTAAGAGGATGTATTCTTATAGAGCTAGGCTTACGAGGAAGAATTGAACTAGAGAAGGCTGGTATGCGAAGGAAAGGTCTACTGTCAAGAAAAGTTATTGTTAAATCAGGTAAATATTTATTAAATGCAAACTCTTGAAACAACAACTTCCTACAAAGTTAAGTATAACAAAACTATATACCAGCTGATTTGAGAACAGAGGGGCCAGGAGTTAATAGATTGAATTTCTAAAACGCTTGGTGAAAGTAAATTAATAGAAAAATATAGAAATAGACATAATTTATTTCTCATTGAAATAATCATACTCATTTTTAGATGTAAATGTTATCTTTTGGTTGTAATGAGTTGCATTTGCCATAAAAACATTAATTGCTCATAAATACCTACTGCATATTGCATGGTTTTATACAAAGTTTTTGGTATTAATGATTATACTTCTGATATTCTCTAAACAAAACTAAGATGATATTTAGTGTTTGCAATTATAATAATATAACTTGATATACCATTACATCATTTGAAATTGCTTTGTCAAATGTAAACCATTAAATAAATGTGTTATCTTAACAAATAGTAATAATCTATCTATACTAATATATAAAGCTGAAGAGTTTGTTTTTTTTGTTTGTTTATTTGTTTGTTTGAACGAGCTAATCTCAGAAACTACAAGTGGGATTTGAAAAATTCTTTTTGCATTTGATAGCCCAACTCTTGAGGAAGGTTATAGGCTCTATTTTATCCCAATATTCCCACGGGATCAAAAGTTACGCGGGTAAAACCGCGCGCGGTGGTTAGTATTTAATAATAGCTAATATTAACATTTGTCCATATATTTATTTTTCAGACACACCTACAGGAGATGTACTTCTTGATGAAGCTTTAAAACATATGAAGGATACAGATCCTCCTGAATCTGTACAAAGCTGGATAGAATACCTTAGTGGTGAGATTTATGTGTCATACTTAAATAACAAGTAATGCTTGAACCATACATGAAAATGAATAACTTAAACACTAAAATAAATTTGCTTCAATAAAACTTAAGGCCAAAAACTTAAAAGTGAGGTCAAAATAGGTTGTTTTGTAAATTCACTAGCACATTTCACATAGAGATGACACAATCATCACCTTTTATTGACCCCCAAATAGACACCACTTATGTATTTCATAACTGATTGCCTAAAGTTAATTGCAAAACTTTATCAAGAGATGCTGAATAATTGTAATAATGACAAAGTTCAATATAATTATTTACTTACCCAACTGTTTGATTGGAAACGATAGAAAAACAAACAAACCGGAACGATAGGAGCATACCTTTGTATAAAACATAAAGTAATCATGCGATCAACCTTAACCTATTTTAGCAAGCTCTATTTTTGAACAATAGCCATAAAATCAAGCTATAAGAAATAAACCTATTGTTTTGTTGATATTCCAAGATAATGCTTCAGTAGTAGAATTCTGATAGTAAATACAATCAAGCCCATTTTGTTATTACTTGTAGTTGTGCCAAACAAAGACATAACTGTTAGAGCATAACTGGTAAATACTAATCTAAACTACTATAATTCGAAGCCATTCAAACTCTCATTCATGGTGTATAAGTAGCATGTTTGCATACTTTTGGTGTGTGTAGTCTTTAAAAATAATAAGAAAATAAAGCTTAGTAATTGAAAACTTAGACCAATATTAATTTGAAAGCAATTATTCTTCTTCTTGCGAGTCGATACAAATTCAAATTTTATTCCTCCAAAATTTCGCCACCTCTACAGCACCATCGCTAGCCTCCATCAATTCCTGGAGTGTGCAGCTATGTGGACATGCTGGGCAGGTGAGTAGGTGCGTCATTGTTTGCGGGGAATGGCTCTGGAAGCAGCTAGGTCCGGTAACGCAGGGCCTAGGCTGACTAATCCTCTCACCACGATGGCAAATTCAAAGCAATTATTAAACCACACTTTTATTCCTAGGTGAGACTTGGAATCCAATGAAACTGAAATATCAATTAAAGAATGTCCGTGAACGACTTGCCAAGAACTTAGTGGAAAAGGGAGTGCTCACTACAGAAAAGCAGAACTTTTTACTGTTTGATATGACTACACATCCTCTCACAGACAATGTTGTAAAGTGCCGCCTCATCAAGAAGGTATGTTAATAGCAATTATAGCTCTTTTCATTTTTCTATTGCCTGTCTTGATTTTGTTGAAATCAATAAATAAAGAAATATTATTTTGTATACTAAAAATTAATTAATAAAACTAAAAGCAAAAGTATTTAACTGAATTAGTAACAAATTGACTTTTACATCCTTTTAACCCATCAGGCCCCAATCAGTATCTGGTTACCACTCTCCTGCATTTGATTAGTTTACAGAATTAATACAGAACTATTCTGAAAGGTGCGGCAACGGGCTACCGCTTGCTAGGGCTTGAAAGGTTAAACTAGTGAAACACAAGTGCAAGAGTTTATTAGTATGCATTAAAATAGGTGTTTGTCTGCTTGCTCTTAAGCTTATCAATGCATATTCAAAATGTCATATGAAACATACCTGTGAAAAACAATATTATTGTTATTACAGCCTAAACAAAGAGCCTCAAATGTCTTGTATTGAATATGTATCGACAAGATAGCTGTAAAGCTACAATGCAATATTATCAATTAAATTAGGTACTAGAGAAATTGGTTAGTGTGTAATTTGGTACTTGAATCATTTTTATGCTATTTGAATAGCAACACAGACAAATTAATATTATTCGAGCTGCACTTACAATATGCTAAAAATGTGTTTCAAATTTGGCTTCAAAGTAAAACTGTAAGTTGTGTCTTGGATTAATTGATTTGATTTTAGTTGCGGTAAATATTTTTCATATTTTCGAGAGGTTGAAAAGAGCTATTGAAAAAAAAATTAAGTAACCTGCTTTGATGCTGGACTGGGAACGAAAGAAAAACAAAGAATGTGCCAGCTGCTTCTCTTCCCGGGCATACTGTAAAAGTCAGTTAAGGGACAGAGGTTTTATTATATTTATTTTTGTGGGCGATAGGCTGATCCCCTGTCAATGCAATAGTCTCTCTCCATCATTATAATACTTCGAAATTTTGTCAAACGTGACATCAGTTGGTTTTATAGCCTCTGGTGTTCTGCCTTCCCCATAAGGGACACAGGCGTGAAGTTACTCGTATGTATGTATGTATCTACTTCTATTTGAATTCTAAAATTCTAAAGTTTTACGGTTTACATATTTAAAGAGATTGCTTTGCTTTTGTTATTTTTTTTAATATTGATCTGCCTGAATACCAATTTTCCTTTTCAAGAAGCCTTTTGCCAAATACTATCGCTTCGACTTATAATTGAACAAATCAATACAGTATCAATACATATTATTGATACTACAGTACCTCTGTGGCGTTTGTATTAAATAAATTTTATTATTTACCTATTTTTTATATACTTACCTGTAAAAAGTTTATAAGTGTATTTATTGTATCATAAGTCGAAATACCTACTTTTTAATACCTATACCTAAGTATTTACTTAACTAATCCTAAACAATATCTATCACAAATATCTTCATATTTATTAATTTATTTTATTCATTTATACCGTTCATAATATTATATTTAATTAATGTGTCCTTACCCTAATATCTATGCAAATATAAAAACCTTTCTATTTAATCATATTATTTAATCTCGTGTAATTTTATTGTGTTTCTGCTAACGGTTACCTACTCTGCCTATTCGTGTGACGTCATGAACGAGCATCAACGCGAGGCTTGCGCATGCGCGGATGCGCCGGCGCAACGCGAGATCACCCGAACATAGTCGAGCTTGTCAGAGCTCTTACCGCGCCTCGCTCACTAAGCAGATACGTACTTGCGCTCGTAACCTTTGTATTGAAAACTAAAGTTTAACGGTGTTTATTGTGTTGTTGTGTACTTGTAAACTACTTGTTTAAGTGTTGTGAATCTATTTGTGACTGTCTGCTGTTTCCCCCTTCTGTCAATAAACGATATTGTGTATGTGAAGTGGTGTGTTTGATTTGCCGGATCTCTGTGCCCAGGTAATTGACTTTACTACAAACAATAACAACATATACACACACCTCACTTCGCTAAACTGGTGACCTCTAAGACTTGAACATCATGAGTAACAGCAGCGATTCTGCAAAAAGTGCAAGATCACAAGATGGTGGAATCACAACTCGCCAGAAACGGTCAGCAAAAATGACGCGAATTTCATCTGAACGAAATTCTGAAAAATTTAGTTTGAGGGTTCCGACATTTTCACCAGATGAACCAGAACTATGGTTTGCGCTTTTGGAAAACCAATTCGAGAATTTTGGAATATATGATGATTCTACAAGATTTACCAGCGTTTTATCGAATATAGACACCGTATACGCAAAAACTGTGAAAGACATCGTATTAAACCCTCCAGCGCGTAACAAGTACGAAAAGATAAAGAGCGAGTTAATACGTAGACTATCAGCCTCGCAAGAGAAGAAGGTCAAGCAACTTTTGACGCATGAGGAACTCGGGGATAGGAAGCCATCCCAGTTCCTACGCCACCTTCAAGACCTGGCAGGACCTAGCGTGCCGGAAGATTTTTTGAAGAGCATCTGGAGCAACAGGCTACCAAATAACATCCAGACGGTAATTGCCTCGCAGCCAAACCTCTCATTGCAGCAGCTGGCAGATCTGGCGGACCGGATTCAAGAGATTTCCTCACCCTCGACGGTAGCAGCAGCCTCGGCCCCTTGCAGCAGTAGCGACACCCGAAGTGAGATCGCCGAATTAAGGAAAATGGTAGAGCGCCTCGCCATGAAACTTGACGAACAGACATACCAGCCACGGCAGCCACGCCACCAAAACCGCTCCAGACCTCAACACCGAAGCCAACGTCCTTCGTCGCGAAGCAGGTCACGTTCGGAATCGAACTACAGGCGTTTTCCTCTTTGTTGGTACCATTACAAGTTTGGTACCAAGGCACACATGTGCCAAAAGCCGTGCGATTTCAAGGCGGGAAACGCTCCAGGCAGTCGGTAATGACGACCGACGACTGCCCAACCGCTCCAGGTCGTCTCTTTGTCACGGACCGCATCACGAGAACGCAGTTCTTGGTCGACACAGGTAGCGACCTCTGTGTTTTCCCTCGGTCGTACCTCAAAGAGCGTCGTGCAGCCACGGAATATAGACTCGCAGCAGCCAATGGATCAGCGATCAACACGTATGGTTACACTCACCTGAACCTGGATCTGGGACTTCGCCGTAATTATCCTTGGCAATTTATTGTGGCTGATGTAACGAAGCCGATTATAGGGGTAGATTTTTTGTGCCATTATGCTCTTATAGTAGATTGTAAGAATAAAAAAATTATAGATAACCTAACTTCCCTTGCAGCTCCAGCTTCTCTGGCTTTAAAAACAAATAGCATTTTATCGGTAAAAGTTCTGACAGGCGATTCTAAATATCATGTCTTGCTTTCTCGCGAATTTCCAGAGATCACGCGACCAGCCGGTACACAGCGTACCGTGCCGCACTCCACAGAGCACCACATTCAAACCACTCCAGGGCCTCCAGTATCCTGCACACCTAGGCGATTGGCACCGGATAAATTGAAAATTGCAAAGGCAGAGTTCGATGCTATGCTTGCTATCGGCACAGCGAGACCCTCTAACAGCCCTTGTTCGTCACCGTTACACTTAGCTCCAAAAAAGGACAACGGTTGGAGACCATGCGGCGACTACAGGCAACTCAACGCACGCACAATTCCAGACAGGTACCCAATTCGCCATATTCACGACTTTGCCCATAACATATCAGGGTGCAGGGTCTTCAGCACCATCGATTTAGAGAAGGCATATAATCAGGTACCGATTTTTCCAGCGGACATTCCGAAGACGGCGATCACCACACCGTTCGGAATGTTCGAATTTCCTTATATGACGTTTGGTCTGCGAAATGCAGGCCAAACATTTCAACGATTTGTTGATGAAATCATGCGTGGGCTCGACTTCGTCTACTGTTTCATCGATGACTTTTTGGTATTCAGCAGGAGCGAGGCCGAGCACCAGCAGCATCTGCGTCAAGTTTTCAGCAGACTACGAGACTATGGCATGGTTGTTAACGCGTCCAAATGTGTGTTTGGAGCTCCCGAAGTAACATTTCTCGGTTACTCTATCTCGGAGAGCGGAACCAAACCACTGGATGAGAAGGTGCAGGCCATTCGTGACTTTCCTCCCCCAAAGGACGTTAGGTCGCTCAGACGCTTTTTGGGCATGGTCAATTTTTACAGGCGATTCCTGCCACAAGCCGCCCAAACACAAGCACCGCTTAACGCCCTCTTGATGGGATCGGTAAAAGGCTCTGCACCTATAAGTCTGAATGATGACGCTCTGAAGGCTTTCTCAGACATCAAGGAAAGCCTTTCTAATGCAGCTCTTTTGGCACACCCAGATTGTGGTGCAAAACTAGCATTAGTTACAGATGCGTCCGATACAGCACTTGGCGCAGTACTGCAACAGCTTAATAACGACGTTTGGCAACCACTTGCATTCTTTTCCCGGAAGCTAAGCCCGTCGCAAATTAAATATTCACCATACGATCGCGAGCTTCTAGCGATCTATGAAGCAATTAAATATTTTAGACACATGGTCGAAGCGAGACATTTTACGGTTTACACCGATCATAAACCTATATGTTTCGCCTTTCATGACCGGAAACGCAATTGTTCCCCGAGACAGTTTCGGCATTTAGACTACATTGCCCAGTTCACCACCGACATAAGGCATATCTCCGGCAAAAACAACGTCGTGGCCGACACCTTATCAAGGATCGAAGAACTGGGCACTCCAATATGCTTTGCCGATCTTGCTAAATCACAAGAGACTGATGCGGAACTACTCCAATACCTCACGGAAGAGTCATCTCTTCACATAGAAAGGCTCGACTATCCTGGAAGTAGCACAAAGTTGTTCTGTGACACTAGTACGAGAACTCCCAGGCCTTTTGTTACAAAGCCATTTCGGATGCAGGTTTTTGATAGTCTCCATTCCTTGAGCCATCCTGGAGCCTCAGCAACTGCACAATTAGTTGCCGAAAGATTTGT
The DNA here is from genome assembly GCA_944452665.1 of Stenoptilia bipunctidactyla. Classification (NCBI taxonomy): domain Eukaryota; kingdom Metazoa; phylum Arthropoda; class Insecta; order Lepidoptera; family Pterophoridae; genus Stenoptilia; species Stenoptilia bipunctidactyla. The sequence goes on along the minus strand of OX101726.1, from coordinate 5,242,910 downwards.
TTGGCCAGGAGTAAGAAAGGATTGTCGAGACTGGGCCCGCAAATGTACAGCATGCCAATGTGCAAAAGTAAGCCGACACGTGTCTGCACCTTTAGGCAGTTTCGACTTACCACGAGCACGCTTAAGAGTAGTCCACATAGATCTCGTTGGCCCACTTCCCGTTTCACAGGGGTTTAGGTATTGCCTCACAGCCATAGACCGGTTTACGCGGTGGCCAGAGGTAATGCCAATAGCCGACATCACGGCGGAAACAGTAGCAAAAGCTCTCATCAATGGCTGGATATCCAGATTTGGGTGCCCGACAGATATTGTGACTGACCGTGGCCGTCAGTTTGAGTCCACGTTGTTCCAATATCTGTCAAAAACCATCGGATTCCAGCATAAACGGACCACCGCCTACCATCCTGCGTGTAACGGACTTGTGGAACGTTTTCACAGACAGCTAAAAGCGTCCATTACCTGTCATGCGAGTGAAAGTTGGACTGAAGTGCTACCATTTGTGTTGTTAGGAATTCGCAGCGCCTTTAAGGAAGATCTCAAAGCTTCATCAGCTGAACTGCTGTATGGCGAACCCTTGAGACTTCCTGGCGAATTTTTTGACCCTAGCACACCATGCACTACCGATATAACTGACTTCACAGCGCGCCTGCATACTTTTGCAGAGAAACTTAAGCCTGTGCCAGCTTCTCGGCACTGCAAAAATAAAATATTTATATTTAAAGACCTGGAGACCGCGGAATTTGTCTTCCTTCGTGAAGATGCTACGCGACCTCCCTTTAAACCCGCCTACACAGGACCACATAAAGTCTTGCAAAGAAACAGCAAAGTCTTTAAACTCCTTGTCAAAGGAAAGACTATATCTGTCACGATCGACCGCCTAAAGCCCGCTTACCTATTGGCAGATAGCAGGAACTCAGTAGCCTGTCCCACTGAACCGCCAATTACGCAAGGTGTACCGGACACTCCACCTTCTAGAAATACAGTACCTAAAACTACACGTTCCGGTCGGGTAGTCCGATTTCCTGATGTTTATCGCCCTTAGCCAGGTCTCTGGGGGGGAGTGATGTGGCGTTTGTATTAAATAAATTTTATTATTTACCTATTTTTTATATACTTACCTGTAAAAAGTTTATAAGTGTATTTATTGTATCCTAAGTCGAAATACCTACTTTTTAATACCTATACCTAAGTATTTACTTAACTAATCCTAAACAATATCTATCACAAATATCTTCATATTTATTAATTTATTTTATTCATTTATACCGTTCATAATATTATATTTAATTAATGTGTCCTTACCCTAATATCTATGCAAATATAAAAACCTTTCTATTTAATCATATTATTTAATCTCGTGTAATTTTATTGTGTTTCTGCTAACGGTTACCTACTCTGCCTATTCGTGTGACGTCATGAACGAGCATCAACGCGAGGCTTGCGCATGCGCGGATGCGCCGGCGCAACGCGAGATCACCCGAACATAGTCGAGCTTGTCAGAGCTCTTACCGCGCCTCGCTCACTAAGCAGATACGTACTTGCGCTCGTAACCTTTGTATTGAAAACTAAAGTTTAACGGTGTTTATTGTGTTGTTGTGTACTTGTAAACTACTTGTTTAAGTGTTGTGAATCTATTTGTGACTGTCTGCTGTTTCCCCCTTCTGTCAATAAACGATATTGTGTATGTGAAGTGGTGTGTTTGATTTGCCGGATCTCTGTGCCCAGGTAATTGACTTTACTACAAACAATAACAACATATACACACACCTCACTTCGCTAAACAGCTGCTTCTCTTCCCGGGCATACTGTAAAAGTCAGTTAAGGGACAGAGGTTTTATTATATTTATTTTTGTGGGCGATAGGCTGATCCCCTGTCAATGCAATAGTCTCTCTCCATCATTATAATACTTCGAAATTTTGTCAAACGTGACATCAGTTGGTTTTATAGCCTCTGGTGTTCTGCCTTCCCCATAAGGGACACAGGCGTGAAGTTACTCGTATGTATGTATGTATCTACTTCTATTTGAATTCTAAAATTCTAAAGTTTTACGGTTTACATATTTAAAGAGATTGCTTTGCTTTTGTTATTTTTTTTAATATTGATCTGCCTGAATACCAATTTTCCTTTTCAAGAAGCCTTTTGCCAAATACTATCGCTTCGACTTATAATTGAACAAATCAATACAGTATCAATACATATTATTGATACTACAGTACCTCCATAGTCTTTATGGTCACTTTCCACCATGTGATGGCATGGAAGACTAATGTCCATCCTATGAAAAGAAAACCACATAGGCCGCCGTCTGTCTGTCTGTTAAATTGCGATAAACTAAAAGTAACTTAAGGCTGGTAGCAGAATGTGTTCTTGACACATCTTCATGTCCACTATACATATAGAGTTCATTTTCGATTAGAAGAATAAGAATAGCTATGTCTTTGGTGTCAGGAACGCATACTCTCATCGACCGCGCTATAACAGGTTTTCATTCGTTTTCGTTACTGGGCGGAGTGGTTCATAAGGAAGGCAAAGTTGCACATCTGTTTTCAAGTATTTGCTTAAACTGGCTAGAATGAGCTTTATTTGACATTATACCATCTACTTTATATCATCAAAATTTTCTGAAGTCGGGAGACTGGACTACCAGCTTTAATCGATCGACGGATATCGTTCGAATCACCAGTCCATCGTCGGTCGGTCGACGTTGGTTGAGTGACCTATACCCGGCGCGGCGAACCTTGATCCCTACGACACTGACAGTAAATTCCACAACACAACCTTGTAGTGCCGTCACCGTTACATTAGAATCGTATTCGGCTTCTAAAAATGGCATTTATTTATTTTACGTAGCTATATTCCAATAAAATGATATTCCGTTGGAATTATAATAATTCATTACATTTACAAGAAATTATCTCAATCACACTTTACGTTTACGTTCCGCAAAAGTTACTTCGTAAGGTATGATTTAAAAATACCCTACGAAGTAACTTTTGCAGAACGTAAACGTAAAGTGTGATTGAGATAATAAGGAATCAAGGTTCGCCGCGCCGGGTATAGACTATATTCCATCAGCGCGATCGACATCGCCTAATCCATTCTAACATCGATCGACGCTTTCGATCGATTGGTCTGGTAGAAATTATCGATCGACGTCAACTAATCCTTTCTACCATCGATCGACGCTTTCGATCGATTGGTCTGGTAGAAATTATCGATCGACGTCAACTAATCCATTCTACCATTGATCGACGCTTTCGATCGATTGGTCTGGTAGAAATTATCGATCGACGTCAACTAATCCATTCTAACATCGATCGACGCTTTCGATCGATTGGTCTGGTAGAAATTATCGATCGATGTCAACTAATCCATTCTACCATCGATCGACGCTTTCGATCGATTGGTCTGGTAGAAATTATCGATCGACGTCAACTAATCCATTCTAACATCGATCGACGCTTTCGATCGATTGGTCTGGTAGAAATTATCGATCGAAGTCAACTAATCCATTCTACCATCGATCGACGCTTTCGATCGATTGGTCTGGTAGAAATTATCGATCGACGTCAACTAATCTATTCTACCATCGATCGATGCCATCGACAAACGATCGATTGATTGGTGTAGTAACACCCTAATTCAGCCCAGCGCTATGTTATAATTATTGAGAATTTCGGAAAATACCTGCTGATTGGGAACTTTACTTTGGCAACCCTTCGAAATCTGTCCGAAACTGAGGCGATTCGCCAGTACATTCGTGTTTACAGACGACGACGTGCTTGAGTATAAATCTTCCAAGTTGAATCATAATATTTTGCACCACCCATTGTGCTACGATTTTCATCTTACATACTTTAATTTTATTATAATAGTTTGTTCACAACATTCAGATTTGAATTGATGATTTATTATATTAATTATGATACACTAGCTATTTCGCGCGTTTTTACCCGCGCAATTTCGAATCCCGTGGGAATATCGGGATAAAAAGTACCCTATGTGCTATTCCAGACTGTACACCATCACTATGCCGAATTTCATCCAAATCCGTTCAGCCGTTCTCCCGTGATTGAGAAACAAACATCCATACAGCCATTCATTCAAACTTTCACATTTATAATATTAGTAAGAATTATAACCTATCTTGTCATCCGGCTTCATAGTCACTTGCTATCACTTATCATGTCAGGAGAGAGTTCTAACGCGGGCTTACTTACATTAAAAAATGAATTACTTTCAGTACTAACAATATATAATATGTTTAATAATTATTTTCCCTGCCCTTAGGAGGCGCATAAATAAACAAAATGTTACTAACTCTTACTAACCAGCAGTGCTAGCACGGATCTTTTGTCGATCGTAAGTTTACGAATGCTCGTATAGTATGGAGTCGGTTGCAAGTTTTTAGTAACAATGTAATTTTTTATTTTATAGTTATTTAAGAGTAGAACCTGTTAACAAACATTCAAAATTAACAAGGAACACATTTATTTAAGCTGACCGTGCGGCAATGGATAGATTTCAATGATTGCTTGCAAAACCGTCTCCATACTATACGAGCATTCGTAAACTTACGATCGACAAAAGATCCGTGCTAGCACTGCAGGTATCGTAAATTTTTATATACATAGACGGAATCAAATGAGGCGTTCTAAAAAACTGGAGAGCGATAATTGTCTAATTCGCTTAATTTTGATCCTAAACAAAGCTAGGCGGGACATGTAAGAAATCAATTGAGTCCAGTTGCAATTAACATAAAGGTGATCATCGTTTTTCTAATTAATGAGTTTCGACAGTTGTTTATGAGAAAAGTTCTCGCAAAATTCGACTTTACTGACACAAAAGAACATTGTTTATCATTCTTCTAATATTATGAGAAATAAAGATCAAGGTTGTTGCAGGTAATCAAGGCAACTGGATTATTATCGTTAAAACAACAAGTTTAGTGCATACTTTTGTTATGACAAATGAAAAAACTTCAAATTTGGTTTGTTTATAGAGTTCAATATTATTGTTACAGGTTCAAGAGGCGGCACTCCGTCGATCGATAACTGACGTCGCTCACGCTGATAAACGATCTCTAGCCTTCCTAATGTTGGCGCATTCAGCTGATGTTCTTGAAAATGCTTTCGCTCCATTATCTGATGAGGACTACGAACTGGCCACTCGAAGAGTTCGATCGCTTCTAGACCTGGACTTCGAGGCAGAGGCTATGCGACCCGACGCTTGTGAAATCATGTGGGCAGTCTTCGCTGCTTTCACTAAATAACGGTTACACATACCATAACATTACAGTTTCGAGGAAAAATCCGCATTACCCTGACTTATTCGTTCTCCATGCTGATATCATAGACTGCCTATTGGGTTCCAGGGATATAAATTATATGTAAATTGAGAGTCAAATTTAATATTTTCGATTGTAATTTAGCCAGTATTAGAGGAGTTATTATAATAATGTGGTATGTTTATTATGTTTTACAAAAAAGTTTATATAATTATTTTAATGGTTATGTATCTTACTTTCGATATTTTCTAATGAATACGAATTTTATTTATAATTAGCAATACTAGATATTTAATTTTACGTTCTAACGACTTCTTCTTCTTCTAAGACATTTTACTTTTTACATATACATCTTTAATATTAAATAATAATACCTACGTACCTAGGTTTGCCTTAATCGTGTGCCCGTTAATTAGCTTGTATTATAAAGATGACAGAATGTCAACAAATGGATTGGAAAAAAGTTTACAAGAGACATTTAGTAGCAAATATTCGGTTAAAGAAATGGGGTATAGCGTCCTACAATTTTTTTGTTAACGGTTACCTTACTCGCATTGACTTCAATCTCAGTTGATGGTAAATGAGGATTAGGTCCTATATGACAGCACAGGAGCTAGGAAAGTGGTTCTTCATAAAACAACATTACACGTTGAAGTGTTAATGTTTAATGAAGTCATGCTGTGAGATTTGACATCAGATTTTATATGTACGTTGGTTGCTAGCCAGGTCCTGAAGGGGTACTACCCTGAAGGGGTCGCACGGATTTACAACTCGCTTATCCAGATTAGGACTATTCAAAGCCCGGCTAAATTACATTACATTGAGGAGAAGATGCACTTGTATCGGTATTACTTAAAAATACGTTTATAATGGAAATGTCAAACAATAGCAAAACGATAAAATATATAAATAGAGAGAGAAAATTTCGATATTCCTGTTAACCGTACAATTAGTATTATATTACTCGAAAGGTGGCCGTTTTGTGAAGTTTGATTGAATGTTTGGTAATCTCTCTGACAGTAACTACTCAACGGTTTTTGACATTTCCTATGTTGTCCTAGATTTTTATCAGGATGATAATATATTTAGGGAATTCGAGAGAACGAAGCCACGTGTGGCAGTTAGTATTATATGTTTGTGATAGATTCATCAAAACTTTAATATTTGGAATAGATAGATTCGCAAATTACTTATCAGAAATTTCGAAAGTATGATATTTAACCATTCTTTTTTATATTGCTGTGTCACTTGTTTTCCTAAATGAATTAGGGCACATATTTAGATACACGATTAGGTATGAGATTTATTAAATCATGTGAAAGTAATTCCTCATATTTAGACATGTGCTCTAATTAACTATTTGAGTTTTTTTAATGTGATAAAGTACGTATTGAAAATTAAAAGGTAACGTATGTTTTAATTATTGTTAACCTACAACAATGAAAACTAAATTGATAAATTGTTATTAAGTGGCACTGGTTAGCTTATCATTTTGTTATCAATAGTTTCGTGTCTGTAATAGAAGTAATTACAAATTAATTTTATAATATCTATCTAGGTAAGGTTTGTATAGCATTTAATTTCCTTACGATGCAGTGTCACAAGCTTTCGGCATGATTGTTAGGGAAAGTTGTGTGGTCCTGGATGAAATAGATCTTTTTGCAACCAGAATTTAAAAAAGGTGCAGATTTAACAAAACTACTTGTATTGTTGCTAATTACATTGTTACATTGATAATATGAAGTTCTTATTAAAACGTTTAAGGCCAACGCTGACGTGGCACGCGTGACGCAATTTCGCTAGGATAATTTAGTGGTGTTCTGGAGATCCGTATCTGCGTATATCCGTCTGGAAAAAAACCGTATTTGTATCCGTATCCGTTACTTATCACGCGGATCTTTTCTTTACTTGTTTACAATGAGATGGAATTAAAAAAAAACTTAAAATCTATTCAGAGTATTTTTTCTTTCTTAAATCAAATATTTGGCAAACAAAACAAAAGTAATATCCACGCAACGCCAGTCCAAACATGTTCTGCGTGTCGTTGCAGCGAACGAAGTGTCAACTATCGTTTCAAGGTCTCTCGCACTTATAACGATGGCATAAGAAAATAAAGATCCGTATTCGCGGATCTTTATTAGATAGACACCGAATATCCGTTTTCGGATCCGTATCTGTGGATCTACATTTTTAGTGATCCGGCACATCACTAGTAAAATTTCATTAGGGTGTTTGTACAGTTGTGTCTATGGAATACTTAATCTCTTATTATTTGGTTAAACTGTACGTGCGGGAGCTAGCAACGTCCCACGCGCGCGTATGCCTTACGTCCGCGTGCGTATGGTACGGACCTTGCAGTTTTGTATGAACAAGCGCGGGGCACGCGTGACCCAGCGTTGGGGCCTTAATTAATTGCTGCATCTTAATTTTTCCAATGCGGCAAATGGCGCGCCAAGATATCATGATAGTGCAATTGTATATACAGGGTGGAACTAAACTCGTAAACAGAAATATGTGGTTCTTCCTGATTAACTTTAGTTTAAACACGTGGACGTGACAACAGGCAAATATAATGCAAATGTTGTTAAATTTAATTTTTAATACTGGGTTAATTTTAATTAGCGCATCACCTCTTGCAGGCGGCCTCTCCACATCAATCCCAACAACATTTGTTCTATAACATTTTAAAATGAATAGTTTTTAAAATTTTTGTTTTCCCATACAAAAATTATTTATAGCCTCTGTTTAGAGCCGTAACTCTATTTACTCTGAGTGTAGGTATACCACGCACCTTGCGTAGTAAAATATCGCTTCATAATAATAATAGGTACTTCTTACAAAATGTATAGTAAAGAGCAAATATTTTTTGTAAAAAGTCGTAAAACAAATGTTATTGGGATTGATGTGGCTGCCCGCAAAAGGTGATGCGTTAATTAAAATTAACCCTGTATATTATTTTTTTCTTTTAATTTAATTTTAATAGATTTCATTATTAACTACAATATTTTAAATTTACTTACCCTCATGGTAACATTAAACTGTCAAATACCAATAGCATTTGTACTTAAGTTGATCATTCGACTATAGGGCCAAAATTTTGGAGTTTCTACTATTTTAAATTATGATCAATAAAGTTTCATTGATTGATTTTAGAGATAACTCTAGAATCGAACAATGAATTTGCCAATTTATGTTTATAAATTTATGTTTCCTAAAAATGTTTCACCCTGTAGTTTTCGGTTTGATATAGGTAAGTAACTATTATTCATGTCCGAAAAATATGACATCCGCTTTATTCCGATTAGATAATTTATTTGGTCATGTAAAAAATTAACAGTGATTATGTTAAATAGGTTATTCTACAATTCCTATTTTGAATATAAAGTAATTAATAAATTACTAAACTATCAAGCACTTGTATAGAATAGATTTTAATTATAATTACATTTTAGTTATTTTTTTCTTTTATTTTTTAATTTCATTGTATATAAAAGAGTTAAAATCTTAAAGTGAAGAGGTGTATGAGAAAAGCCTGTACTCTAGAAACATCAAGCATAAATTTTTACTCAAACATAGGTTTAATGACACTTTTGTATGAAAAATTGACAGCGGCTCACTGTTTGAGTCCTGATTTAAACTTGAGAGTTCTTTTTTATGGGCCGAGATATGATTTATGTATTATACACTTAGTGAGTATTGGAAATTACTGAAATAAACATTATAAAATTTACTTTTGTTTTCTTATTAAATCACCCGCTATGAATGCGTTGGCTTACAAGTACTTAGACTTAATTCGAGTAATTTTAGCTCTGGCTAGGCCGCTGAATTGCTGAAAGTTCTATAAGAAATTAAAAAAAGAGCCTGATGTCTGATTGGTCCGTCAAAATGTGCTAAACTTGAAAACTGCTGATGGAATTTCGTGCAGTTTCACCAATGTTTACCTGAATAAGGTTCCATGTGACTTGACAGAAATACGACGAAGGGTTGTTAAAGATGGAGAAAATAGCGTCTTGTCGACACGTCGTCGGTCGCGTCGACTAGAACCATTATCATATGACGAATAATACTGCGAAGCCAAGGCGATCACAGATCTTTATCGATGCGAATGTTTACGAATCTTCGCCTACTGTTATTCGGTTGCAAGTTGTAAACAACACTCATCACAACTCCGTGTAATGAGCCCACTGCAGGGCTTCTAACAAACCCAACGACTACTGTATACAAGTATACAGGACCCGGGACCGACTGCTTAACGTGCCCTCCGAAGCACGGAAGTCGTTGTGAGAAATAAATGATCAGCGGTCACCCATAGGAAATCGAAGTATTGATAGGTATAGGTACCAAATGATAAGACTTTTCAACCGACTTCACAAAAAAGGAGGAGGTTCTCAATTCGTCTGTATATTTTTTTGTGTCTTTGTTACACAGTATTTCGGACAATTATGAATCGATTTTGAAAATTCTTGTTTCGTATGATAGAGGATACTTCATAGTTGTTCCCATATCAATCTTATCGAAATCGGTTGAGTACTTCATTGAAAATTTCAAATGTCTCAGCCAAAGTTTTCACGTAAGTCGGTTTTTTTAATGCTCTGCATTCGTTGATTATTAGTCTAAAAAAGTGTAGATAGCAGACGAATGCATCTTTGTACAATGCACTTATTTTGATTCTGTTACAGTAAGTAGCAAGAAAAATATTATCATTTTAAAAAGTGGAGCATCTACCTCAGATTTACCTACCCTGGCTTTAGTTGTTGCTCGTCATCATCACAACTCCGTGTAATGAGCCCACTGCAGGGCTATGAGTAATCCACCAAGCTGGCCCGGTGCTGGTTGGTGGATGTCAGATATTTCAGGGTGCCGAAATGGCTTCTGACAAACCCTAACGTATACAAGTATACAGCACCCGGGACCGACTGCTTAACATGCCCTCCGAAGCACGGAAGTCGTCGTGAGAAATTAGTGGTCGGCGGAAACCCATCCTAATACCCGCCGCACCGAGCGCGCTTAAACTGCGATATAGTTTGATATGCACAGTAACCACGGCGCCGCCACGACGACTTCGACACGACGAAATAAATATTTAAATTATGCTGTTCAATTCGGCTTTCGGTGATTTAGCGTCCATACGCACTATAATATCTATGCTGAACCTATCAGCTACCAAACTATAGTTAATAATGTTAGGAACAAACAAACCTGTATCACGTCGAGATTTTGTCATGAAAATGGAAGAACAACTCATGAAGCCCTAGCTACAACAAAGATTACAAACAGTGACATTGAGACGAAATAAAAACTATCATCCAGGATATTTTAGGTGAATCATCAAATGACGAATTACCCGTTCCGAATATACGCAAAATACCTATGCTATTTATGTCCATCAAAAGCTCGCCGAGTGACTAAATACTCTTGTGTCAAGTGTAAAAAAAGCAATTTGTGGCCCTCATAATGTACAGACCGTTCACTATAAGATGTCCCCTGCCTGCTGATGTTGGCAGCATTGTGGCAGCAGTGTTACCAATAATATGTGTCCATTTTAACCCCGTAATCTAACTTTGTTTATACCTACCATGAATAAATATATGTTTAAATTTCTGATTTGTAAATAATAAACAACTATAAGACTAGGAAGGTTTTGAATGCCGACACAATTTATATTATACGAGGGCGAATCAAAAAATTCTTAGAATGAATACAAAAAAAAAATTAACAAGAATATTTTATTTTTCTACGTAATCTCCTTCTTTAAAGTAAGATAATACCGCATCTCCAACTTTCTTATTCCTTCCGCAAAAAAATCATTTTCTCGAATATTAAAAAACTTCTCTGCGGCAGTCATAACCGCGTCATCATCGTCAAATTTAGTTCTACGAATATGCTCCTTTAATTTTGGAAATAAGTGAAAATCACTCGGGGCTAAGTCAGGAGAATATGGTGCGTGATCAAGGACTTCGAAGCCAGCACTGCGGATTGCGGTGAGCGCAACTTCCGAACGATGAGGTGGAGCGTTATCCTGGAGAAACATCACGCCCAATGACAATTTCCCACGACGTTTTTCTTTAATCGCTTCACGTTATTTCGGGATTAAGTTTGCATAATAGGATCCAGTTATCGTTTGCCCTTTTGGCAAGTTATCAATAAAAAGGATTAATTCACTATCCCAGATAACGAAAACAGCTTGACAAGCAATAGTGCCAACATAACGGCAGGGGACATCTTACGATGAACGGACATTAGACATGTGTACCAACTGTCTTTATTAATATTTTAATTATATTTTTTTCTTAATTCGTTCCTTTGATCAAGTCTTTTAATGCGTAGTCCGCTCGACGAATGATTAGTTTTCTAGAATTATCATGTTTCTGCAAAATAGTTTAGTTATCTAGAGTTAAACAATGTGGCCAGGGCTCTAATCAGGCGAGCACGACAAAACAGGTGTGCGTTCAAAATTATGAGCATAAATAAAATACAATTCCGTTCATAAACTATATTTAAAAAAAAAACACGTTTTCCAATTTTTATCTTTGAAGTCTTTCCCTCTTCCTGCCACAGTATCAGTACAATAATAATAGTTCAGTTCACATAATACGAAATTACAATAGTGGTAGAACTAAGGCCCATTGCAATTAGTGCCAGAATTTGATACTTTGGGGTCTATAGTAACTAATCTCCTACTGATTGTACAACTTGCATACAAGCCGAGAAACTGTTATAGGATGCTCACGAAAAAGGCTCCCCTTACTGACTAGTTAATTTTGAAATAAACATTAAATAGAGAAGGTCATAGTCTACATCAGTACAGAATTCAAAACTGATGAAACTGAAATCAGTAGAAGACTTAAAGCGCATGCGACAATTTAATCACATACGAGCAATTCGAAAATAGAATTTCAGATAAGTATGTAGGTACTGTTTTATCATTAACGTGATGTTAACGGGCAACCTTTTTCATAAGCACCCTAATCTTGCACATTAACAACAAATTACTAATTTGCTTACTCATAAAACGAACAAATCTTGTCTTTTAACTTTAACTATAAAATTACTTAGGTATAGATAGGTATATAATTAATTTAAAACTGTAACTATCTTAAATTAATAAAATAAATAATTCAGTCAAATATTAAAACGTTACTTAAATTGTGCTTTTGAAACAACGATTATAAACTATGATTATAATATAATTTTATCAATTAAAGTTTAAATCCCGAGCAGTAAATAAAAACTCAAATTTAATGATATGCTATCGAAACTGCGGTGTACTTACTTAAAGTTAGACATCTATTTAAAAATGGATTCAAATGACCACCAGTAAATGTACCTACTTAGTTAGTTATCCAATTATATTGTACTTACCTCAGAAAGTTACGTTAGGTATGTGCCGACACAATAGTAGTTATTTGTGAAATATTAATAAAATATAAAGGTTTCATTTATCTGATCGAGATTTAAAGAGAAAAGAGATGTAAACTTTGGAGCGTTCATTCCATAAAGTAATATAGTTCAATCCTGCTTGCTTCCCATTCATTCACACGTCAGTACGTATCTCACAGCCCATTACTTACATACTTAATAGTACGATAGCTTAATTTAATTAACAATACTAACAGATAGAAGCGTAGTTTAAATTTATTCGGATTAAATCATTAAATAGACCTACCTATCTACCTCACATAACTAGTAAACACAAATTATACTTACATAAACAATCAGGGCAGGGAAAATGGCAACAACGATACATGATTAACTTTACATTAGATATTAATAAACACTCTTAAACTATGTTTTTAAAATTGTTATAAACAATATGGAATATACACCCACCCGCTTACAATTAACATCAAAGGGAAGTTGTACATAATAATAGTGAATAATCCAACCGAAGATAATAATACATTTTAATTCGGTTTTCTCTAGGAAAGGCATGATGTTATCATTCAAAAACTTATACAGAATGACTAAGTATTCTGTAGTAAAACAAGCGTAATACATGCTTTGCTAGAAATATCAACTTTTATGGACATTGTAATATTAGATCGTTTTTTCCAGCGCCATGCCGTAAAATGAAAAACATACCGATATTATACTTAAATCCTAAAGATGATATAATCACATTTCAAACATATTTAAGTATAATAAGGGAAATATCATATTTTATCTGCCTTTTAGCCTAACAGCAGATGAGTAAGTAAGTACCTATTTATTATTATATCGACCCCATCCCATAGACGATTGTTTCTCATCTAAGACTCCATATTTATGAAAGTTGCAATAATATTACTAAATATTTTATAATACATCAATAGTAAGATGAAGATAGGACTAATAAATATTTTAAAGCTATATAATAATATGTTGTATTTATCATAATTAATGGTTTAAATCAAACAGTAAACTTCGTATTCATTACACTGGCTGAGTAGTTTATCTTATACCCTGGCAAATAATTCAATGCAGTAAAGTGACAGTTCGAAATGTGAAATAGAAAAATAATGATACCAGTTAAAGACTTCGTAGTGAGAAAGATTGAAAATTAACGAGTCTTCGTTATTTGTTTTACGTAATTTAAAGCACTGTATAAATCATTGAATTTTAAAACGTTTACAGTAGGAGTAAAATCAACTTGATAACTTCTTTATTTTTAAACTCCTTTAGTCGTCACAATTTAAATTTCAAATTTGATAACAGAATCATAAAAAATGTTTTGTAATCCAACTTTTGTTTCATACATTACCTATAAAAAACCTATAAAAAAAATTACGTTCATTCACTTAAAACACATCACTATTTTTTCTTCTTTGACTTGGGCACAATGGAACTGTCACTGCATTTAATTATTTGTCAGGGTATAGTACTGAATATCATAGAGTAAATGGAGTACGTATAATAATAATGTGTTCTTCGTAAATGCTAGATCTCCTTATAGTTTGTTAACTGTAGTTTGACCAGCGATAGAATAGTGTTTTTATCGATTATTAATCGATTATGAGAAATTAATTATGAAAATGTAAAAATTCTAAATCGGATTTTAATTGGCTTATTAGATACTAGTTGATTCGAAATTTTATTAGTAAACTTCAATCATCTCTCAGATAAAATTTACATTTATATTGAAGTTTCACGAACTTATTACTTAATCTATTAAAATAAGAATATATTTATTTTAAATCTAAACAACATCATTAACTTAACAATTACTTTTCATGAAGGTATCTAATATATTCAGACAGTGAAAAATAACAAATAGTCTAGATAGCAATTGAGCATTTAAGTCGATGGGGACCACTGAGAACCATGAGCAATTTTGAATAAATTATGGAGTGGTTTTTGTTTCCCTCAAATAAACGATCCGTACCACAAGGGTCGAAAACGCACCACTTTTACGTGACTTGATAAATACTAATTGACTAATAAATTCTTCTGTTTCTTTCCACAGTAATGTATAAAAGATACAGAACGTGTAACTGAAAAAGTCACAATTTAGATCGTAAAACGGTAATCGTTTTTTACACTTATCGAATCGATTAAAATTTATTTCTAAAACTTTTCCAACCCTTGAAATGTCACCCTGACAGCTGTCCCACGTGTCAAGCTATAATTAACGAACTTGAAAACATATAAATCATTTGATTAGGTACCTAACAGTGAGAATACTTCCTAATGAAGTTTATTTCCTTCACTGTAGTTTATATTCGCCAAGCAAACTTGTATCGAAATAATAAATGACTTCTTTTATTTCATTGAATTATCGGACAAATAAATTAAACTGATATTACATAACCACACAGTTATTTATGATTTCATCAAGAAATTAGAAAAGATTTTGCGAGAGATATTCTTAAATATTTCATTTTCTGAAAGTACAGCGTCGGCCAACGATGAACGAAAACCATAATAGATCTGATACAATATAATCTAAAAGTTACATCTTAACAGTAGTTCTAGCAAAGTGAAGTCGCTTCATCATTCTTTACATGAAAAAGCGACATAGTCTCTCTCTTTCTCACAGGTCCGTACGTCTTTCTGTAGGATCGAGCCTAAGTGAAGATGTCTTTGAGAAAGCTGAAGCACTTGCTCTTGGAGTAGGATCGCCTCCGCGAGGGCTGCGGTCACCAGGCCTCGGTGTAGCGCACGTCGTACTCCTGCAGTTGAGGCAGCTTTTGACGGAGATTCGCGAAAGCTTCGGCGGAGAGTTTGGTGCTGTTCAGGTTGAGACGGCGGAGGCTGGGTAGACCTGGAAGAGAGAAGATTGTTGTGTTAAATCAGTTACTTGTCAAACATTGATACTAAACACAACGGAATCCCGTTGGAAACGCCTTTTAATTTAATGTTGATAGCATCATTAATGGTGATAATTGAAGACAAGTATACAACGTTAATTTTTGTTTTTGCGAAACGTCATAATAGTTTATGCAAAATAAATTAACAAGTATTTTCGTTAAAAAAATCGTCATACAAAAAAATATAATATTATCTTAAAAACTCAGCAAGTTTCAAGGCCTCTTGGGGTGTCTTGCTTTTGTCGCTCGAGTGAGGACACTCAGCATTCAGCGGTAGCTCGCTGAATGCTGAGTGTCCTCACTCGAGCGATGGTTTTAGTGGAGGTTATCAAGTTAAAATATAACATGGTAGGTATAAAAACGACAGCAATTGATTATGTTATAAATTCTGAATAAACTGTTTTCAGGTTTTGTATAAACAAAAAACAACATTATGTGTATTTGCATAGGATACGTATTTGCATGTACCTGCGAGCGCCTCGATGCCGCGGTCGGACACGCGCGTCTCGCACAGGTTGAGCACCTGCAGGCGCGGCAGGTGCTCCGCCAGCAGCAGCAGCCCGCGGTCGCCGAACTGCGTCGCCCACAGGTTCAGGTAGCGCAGCGAGGGCAGCTGGGGACGCAGAGGTAGGGGTTAACAGCTGCTCATTTACTTTCATAAAGGATCAGGCCTCGTGTTTGTACAGGGAATGCGTGGTGTCAGGGCACCATACGCTTTCGCAAGACCGCTGGCTTTACTTTGACCTAGCGTATGGTTTCATTGTAATGCTAGTGATCTACCACTTCTAAGTAGAATTAACGAAGGCAAGTAATCTGAACGAATTCCACGTCACGAGAGGACTCCTTCATAATTTGCCTGGCTGGCGACTACCATTCATGCAAACCTTGCCGCAAAGAATCACCGCTCGGGCTGTGATTTGTTCTGAAATTGTTTTATGAGCCAGTTTGAGAGGCACTCGAGGTTGTGACGCTCCCTGCTCACCTGTATGAGGCTGTGTGCGCAGGCGCAGGTGACGCTGGTGAAGGCGAGCGACAGGCACTCGAGGTTGCCGAGCGCGCCGCAGCGCAGCAGCGCGGCCACGTCCGCGTCCGTCGCGCGCACCGGCAGCGCCAGCCGCCGCGGCCCGCCTTCTGATTGCTGAGGGAAAAAAGCGGTTGAATTTCGGAAGCCAATTTGACGCTATGAATTTACAGCTTAAACCTTCCTCGATGACCAGGAGAGGGATTCATAACCCTGCAGTGGGTTCCTAACAAAGAGTTATGATCCCATCATAGAGTGGTATATCTAACGCATATCTGTACCAGAGTGGTACAGACATGCGTTAGATATTGCCGTAATCAGGTAAATGAGGCCAAAAACTACAAATTATAAAAAAAAATACTTTGAGTAGCGTATTTAGACAAGTAATTATTAAACTACTAACTATATTGCCCGCGATTTCGCTCGAAGTTATGTTCCAATATTGCTTGGAACCTCATTCTTCAACTGTCCTATTAAAAGTACGCCATCTAGTGTCAAAGTGTGAAATCAAATTTTTACTTGAAACAAATCTCTCCCAGAAAACATCAATTTTTTGCTGGCCTATGTTACCATTTATATTACAGAAATATGTACATAATACTCGAAATCATCAGATCCAACTTACCAGTTTCAGCAAGTTTTGCTGCCTCGTGCACAAGTCCTGGTAGCACTGGTACCCCAGGCAGGTTCCCTTGAGGGCGGCGATGATTTCTAACTGCGTCTGCTCGCCGCTACCCACCTCCCACTCCAGCATCAGGCATAATGCTTCTATAGCGGAGCTCTGGAATTCATTAACACTCAGTCAGTTAATATTAATTTAGTCTTTATCATTTATTAACCCGTCAGTCAGTCAATGGGTAGGGTCGGCTTGGAATAGCCCTACCGCTCCTCGGAGGGAGGGACGGAGAAGGAGATACGCTCACCTTCTCCCTCCCGATAGCCAGCCGTAGCGGGTGAGGTGACCTGCTGCAGCTACTAGGGCTATGTGTGGGGAAATGGTATCGTGTGCTTGACCATTTCCCACGTGGGGGGCACTCGGCTAAGGCTGAGCGCAATCTGCCGGGGCTCGCGGGTAATGCCAATGGCGGTACCGTGGGCTCCATCTATGGCAGATGAGGTACACCTTGAGGTTTTTAGTGGGTAGGTCTGGCCTTCTGCCTGATCATCCCCACATACCCCATCGCTCCCCCTTGGGCGGTCGGGGACGTGACAACACGTTTTCCTCAAGTAAAAAAAAAAACCCTATCGCCCCTGGAATAGCTTGTCGAAAAGGAGACTAATCCGAGTGCCTTCGGCTGGTGATATGATTCCCTCAGGAACCGTCTTTCTAGCCCTTCAGAGAACCCTTTATCTGCCGTCAAATATCACCGCTGCTGTTTTCTGACAATATTTTGTAAAGAGTCATTTCCGTCCTAAACCTTATGCTGCACCCATACCATTGCAAGCAAACATGTTTTAGACAAATAAGTATATACAATCTGTGTTAATATAATTCAATAAAATTTTTGACCTTAGGAGTTTTTGATTATAAGCTTATATTTTTTTGTGCCATAATAATTTAATATGTAATCCTAACATTCATTGTAATTTTTTTGACATATTTACACACCATTGTTATGGTAGATTGTGAATGATCTGTATTATATTTTAACACCCTTATGTAACCACAAATCTGGTAAATAAATGATTTGATTTGATTTGATTTGTGAGGATCAAACCTGCGCCCAGTGGCGTCTGAGTCCGATAGTGATACACCATCGCCACAGTAGTGTTACATCTATTTTCAACCTCTATTTTCAACCTTATCATCAGGTATGATAATTGAAGATGACGTCCATCGATTAGTGTGGTAACACCCTAACGCGGGTTTAGTCACTAATAAGAGAAAAGAAAAATAAGCATACTGCGATCGCTAGGCGTAGTAATTTGGAATAAGTATTTTGAAATGTTTTTAATGTTAATTTGAAATAATGGTATGGCCAATTATTTATGTGACGAATAATATTAGCTCTCAAGGCGTACATACTTACAATGTATTTTTTTTTATAAATTATATTTATTTCTTCTGTAGATTTATTATTTAAGTATATTCATATTATTCTTAAGTTTATTTATTTGTTATCTAGTTTTCATAATACAAATTCTTGATGACACTTAAATTGGTAAGATAATTAGCTAGATAAGTGTGACTTTTAGGAATATTTATTTGTTATTTACTTACAAGCATGTTTTCTTTTATCAAAGGTTTACGTCTGTTTTATTTGTTTGACTGTTACAATATCATGATGATAACAACACAGCATCCGGAATTATGTGTGTAAATACATGATTTCATAACCATAAAAAATATTGAAGCTCTACAAATAAATAGCTTGTTGAATTTAATTAGCGAATCTTATCTGTGAACATGTCATTCGCAAAAATTTCAAAGTCGCTTGGTTGTAATTAAAGTGTAATATGTAATTAAATGCCATAAAAGAAAACGTAGTCTAATGTAGGTACCTATATATGAAATAGAAGAAGTAATCATGAAAACTATATTTTTATTTAATATTTACAGTAAAAAATAAACAAAAGCACAAATAGCGGCCTTCCTTAGGTGTCGCTAAAAAGTGACCTAATCAAATAAATGTTATAGTTCTACCGTTTCTACAAGCGAAACCCGCTTAGTGGTAAGATGAGTTCTAAACAGATTTAATTATTTATTTAAAACATCATTCCATTAGTTATATTTTTCACCTCTTTCTTAAAATTATTCATTCACAAATGTGATATTAATTGAACTCGTCATCAAACTACAAAAATAAAACTAAATAGGTACTGATAATAACAATAGTATCTAATGACACCCTTAATCTAGTAATTTCAAATTTTCATATTTGAATAAAAAAGATGGCTAGATCTGAAAATATTATTTACCAAAAAGGAGTAATGTAAGAAAAATCACAGAATCCTACATGTACAATATTATAATCGTTGGCGACAAATGTCACAGGTGACATTGCTAAAAAAACTTACATGTTCCGTGAGAGCGACCAACAAGAAGTCCGGAAGCTGCTTACTCATGCTTTGCAGGAAACTCTTTCTTTTGCAGCAGCAGTCGAGTAGACTTCCCAGCTGGAATATAAAGGTTTACATTAAGTTAATAGAAACGACAAACGGCAATATTTAGGTGAATATTAAGAAGATTGAAATAGTGAGTGGCCCGATGTAGCGGTTAGGTAGATTTGAATTATAAACCTAGTTATTAGCAGGAAACTAACTTAAAAAGTTAAGTGAATATTAAGAACATTGGAATAGTTTTAGCTTGTTTGTGGCAAGATGTTTGGAATTATAAAAGTAGTCCATATTGCAGCAGAGCACGCATTTCTGAAAAATATCAAATATGGCTATAGAATAAAATAAAGGCTTTGTCTTAATAAATTTGCAAAACAATGTCGAAAGTGGTTTTCAAGTACCTATGCATATAAATAGAAAAGTACTCTCGCTCTAGACAATGGATTAATTAGGTGCTATCTAGGGGAGCCATATAAGTGCAGAAATATCTCTTATTTTAAAATAGGCTCAACTGACGAAACGCGTAATGAAGCATGTTTAATAATATGTATGTATATATATATGTAAAAAAAGAAAGAAATCCAAAGCTTTTACAAAGATGAAAAAACATAAAAATAACATTTAAAATGTATAATTCGCAACAAAAACCAATCAGGAAATCACTGTAACTGCGTAATTTTCTGTTAATAAACATATAAACGAGCCATCGCGACTCTTGCGACTACGATAATCTTTGTTTTGTTTAGTTTACGATCTATTGTTACAATAAAGAGACAAAGCGACTGCGCGCGCGCCTCTAGCGCATACGTCATTGACTTCGATGAATGAAAATAAACGTGAAATGCCAAATACGGACCAAATCAGGAAGCAAAAGTTGTTATGACGTCGACTGAATGGAATTTATTTTAATTCAAGTTTTTGTGTACTTAGTGCTTTTATTGTACAGTGTGTCTGGTCACCGGTGTCGGAGCCATCAAGGCGAAGTAATGTTATAAATTTTATCGACAAAACCACAGTAAAAAGGCGTTTTGCCCCTTCTGTGTAGAAACGGCGGCCATTTTAATTTTTTCTTTTCTGAGTTCGGATGAGTTTATTTATTTAGCAATATTTACCGATGTAAACGTCCAACAGACATAAAAGTAATTTCGTTCCGCAGCTTAAAAAGTTGGCAATAAGACAAAAAAATATATAACATATTATGTACTTAATTTTTTTTAATTCTGTTTAGTGGTGTAGCTATCCAAATTAGTAGTCAAAATAACAGTTATTTTCCTTAGATTATTCAGGTTCTTTATAATAAAGAACCTGACAAATTAAAGGTCATATTCAAATAGTCACAACTCCTAAACTGTTTGATTTGAAAAATAGGTCTTGACATTAGTTTTTAGGTAATATCTTAGAGCTTCAAAAAAAAGGTGTGTTAATGGTCTAATTTTTTTCAACAACAATAAAAAAAACAATTAAATTTATTTAAATTTTTTACGTCTCAAGTATTTTTTAAAGGTTTGATATTTTTTTAGTGTTATTGCCAACTTTTTGAGCTGTCAAACAAAATTACTGTTATGTCTGTAGGACCTTTTCATCGTTAATATTGCTAAATAAAAAATCTCATGCAAACTCAGTAAAGAAAAATTAAAATGGCCGCCGTTTCTACACAGTTAAAAAACAAAATGCCTTTTTAGTGTGGTTTTGTCGATAAAATTTATCACATTACTTCGCCTTAACGGGTCCGCCACCGGTGACAAGACTCGCTGTATGCAGGCTTTTATTATTCTTATTATCTACATACCCAACCCAGATACAGGCAGGTAGATTAATAAATTAATGAATCAATTACATAATTCTTCTGCAAAACTGAACAAAACAAAAGATAAAAATTATTGCCTTAACAAATTATGTCATCGAGTCATAAAATAAGCATTTAATGTAATAATATGTAGAGTAAAATATAAGGCTGAATAATTGTAAAGGTTCTCTATATTAGTAAGAACAACATTTGAATTGCTATTGGACGATTTTTTTTCATTTACCGAACTTCGCAATTACTTTTTCCCATTAAAGGAATATATCGCTAAACCAATTGGCTAAAGGGTAAACCATGCTAAATGTCAAATCGACCGATCTTCCGGTGCCTGAAATGCGACACTTACGAGATGCAGTGCATAAATGAAATGAAAGCTATGAGAGCTTTCTTAAAACTTGATCATCACTTAAATATAGATTCGCTGCCTTTTCTCCATTCATAGATAAAAAAAACTTTAGTTAAGTAGAGTTCAAGCAGGGCTTTCATAATTCAAGAATCACTCAGACAGAGCGGCACCGAAAAGGCTTATTTGTCATTTACGGAACTCTAAATTTCGTGTTTGCCTTCCTGTTCGATTAACAATATACATATTCATATGAACCCGGAAAGGTTTAAATCTTCACCGGACTTATCAGAGCCTTGTACCTGCGCCTGAGTGTGTGGAGAACGGATGAAGCAATGTCAATACAATCTCAATAAACAGAATAATAATACAATTAATCTCGGCTTCGTACTTTATTTGAGCGATTATGTTTTAAAAAGGTAAGTAATGATATTTTTTTTTTGTTTTTTTTTTCTTAGTCTACCTCTGGAACGTTGTTCGGTCTGTCCGTGTGTTCGGAAGTAATAAACTTATATTGATCTGTATTGCACCAATAATAGAGTAGTTCTCTTCTCGGGGCTCCCTATAATCTATTATTACACATTATCTACGCGCGGAGTTATTAAAAGTTGGTGAAACTATCGATTTGAAAAGACTTCAAGAGCAGATAGCACCAAATTAACTGCGCAGCTAAATTGAGCGTTCTTAAAGTTCTCACAGGCAAGTCCGTATTTTGTATGAATATTTTTTTTACTCTGTCCAAATCAAATTTCTAAGTAGATCATAGATTTTTTACTCATGTTATAATGTCTTCAAAGTAGATGCTTTGTATTTCGCAATTGAAGTTAACATTTGCTAGCTTCTGAGGTCTTCACTGACGCATGCAAGTCTATTTATGTGTGGCAAAAAGGTGTTTTTCTATTTGCGACAATAATTTGACAGCACTCGCTAATCTCAAAAAAATATAGTATAAGCATTATCTACTGATTGAGCTCAAACATCATATCAAGAGGTAAACAATGAGTGTAAATATTATTGTCCTTATTATGACCAAGGATTTTGCAAGACGCGGAATTGGTGGTTAAAATTTAAACGATCATTTAGGTAATTTGACTATGAGTTCTCTTTAGATCAAACGGAGTATTCAATTAAACTTTAAATTTTGGGTGATTAGGGTCAATGAATAGCCGTATCAGAACAAAGACCTCATTGCTAATATTACTTCCTCCTTACTAGTGACATTGAGGTTAATCGTGAGGCTAGTTAAAAAAAAATATTGATATTATCATAGCCGAAATCTTTCAATTCAAATCAGTCTCAGTCAGGCGATTCTGGAAAACCACTCTTGTACTAAAGACTGCCTTCTAGATCAGTGCTTCACTTAAATACTAACAGACATAGATTTAGTGACAGTTGAGAGTGAATTTATTTTTGAGTCATGTTTGAAACCTGAAACTCTACAAATATCTTTATGCAGCAATGAAACAGCTAGTCAGGACGGCGGCACCGCCTGTGAGACGATAAAACACAAACTAAAGCATTTCACCATATCAGTTCAAAGTCTACAAACATGGCATGTTCTTATTTATACTGTAAACAGATAGTTTTATCCGATGCGACGGCGCGTCATGTAGGTATGACGAAAAACGCTTGCAAATAAATAGACCAAAACTACGCATGAAACAAGAATGCTACAAGAACAGCGATGAGTGCGAAGGACGACGCATGCAGCATGACAAAGGCTAGGTCGGAAAACACGGCATTTAATACATGTCATAAAGATACTGTAAGTTGACATAGTTCATTAAACGATAGCCCGATCCTTTAAGAAAAAGACAACTAAAAAATAAATTACATAATCAACTTACCATATTCCCCCAAAGCCGACAAAGTTCTTTATGCGGCATCGCGATCGCCGGGTCACTGGGCGCCGCAGCCTTCAACCACGAGGGCGGACTGGGGCGCAGCGCGTGCGCCGGCGCGAGGCCCCCGTGAGCCGCGCAGCGCCGGTCGCGCATCATGGCGGACAGCACCTGCGCGAGGCGGGTGGCCACGCGCGGGCACGCCATGGCGCCGGGGCACAGGGGGACCGGTTGGAGGACCCCGCTTACTGTGATCAGCCAGTCTTCGTATTCGCACCTGATAGGTTAAGAGAGTTTTTGAGAAGGTGTTTATACTAGCATTTGACCTATGATGGTGAGTGAAGATGAGCTCATATATACAGGCTTTTGGCTCTTTAAATATTGTTAAATATTGCCGGACCACATCTGGGTCCACATAAAACATTGCCAAAACACATCACCACCTGAGCAGTGATATTTGGTGGTATACTTTATATAAAGGGTGCCAAACGCCATTGCTCATTAGACCAACCGATCAAAGAAAAAGAAGCCTTTGTGCTCATCAAGAACAAGGCCTCACGGCATCGACCGGGTCGCCAACGTCGGCACTCGCGCGGAGGTCGTCAGATGAGCCTTCACTAACATCAGCCCCCTGCCATCAATAGCTAATTGCCGACCACTGCTCTTCAACTGGGGGAGCATGGAGAAACCACCGCCGCCGCGTATTGTTACACAGTGAGAGGAGAGGAGGGGTCCCGGCGCCAGCATCCGCTTCGCCCCTCCCCGAACAGTCCATACAAGATATTCGACGCAACGATCGCGCCCCGCAGCTCTTTAATATTTAGCTGTACCTAAACGGCAGTAGTCGTCGATGCCATCGCGGCCAAGTGGCAACGGGACCCTGAAGGTGTCTTACCATCAAGTCAGATTAGACTCTTTTGATGTCCATACGCGGCTAATATCTAATGAAAACGTCTTAGCGCGTTTGCTCAGATAAGTCACTTTCTACGACACGCCCATCCCAGAGTAACCAAATATCAAAGAGCAGCACTATATATTTTGTCAGTCTTCGTCTTCCAAACTTTGAATTTTCAGAAGTAAGGTGACTTACATATGCTCCAAAATATCCGCAAAGCACAGGACTTCGTCTTCATCATCCTTACACTGATGCGGGAGCGGTGTAAAGCGGTAGTAATCATCGATGGCTGCCAACGCCACCGCGGCAAGGTTCGGCGCAGCGCGCGGGTGTGGGCACGTTGCGCGGCTGCCGTGCGTCACCTCCACGAAACGACGGACGAGCGAGGAGCCAGAGTTGTGAGCACTTAGAGCACTGGGGACAAAAAACCCAAACTGACGTATCAACATTCTGTTTTCAAAGTAAGCTTGTAACTAGGATCTGAAAAAAGGATTGCCTACTTATCTGGGTACTCTACCAACTGAGCTACTGGGCCCTGGCTGATGCCATCGAAATTAATGTATTAAATTAAATTTATACGGCATATTTAAATTTATTTATTCCAAGATCTGAGTACTTTTATTTATATTATTTAATATGCTATGTTTCCTACATTATATCAGTAACTAAACGACGATTGCGGAGAGAACTCATTTGAAAATGTTTAAGTCTTTGTTTGAAAGGATGTCTATAAGATATTCCTGCTGAAAAATAGCATAAATGTTTTGTAAATGCTCGTTGAATACTTTCAAGTCTCTGAGAGCCTGCACAATACACTGGATTCCACACTACGCTTGCGTATTCCAAATGACTGCGAACAAAGCTGTTAAAGAGGATTATTTTTGTCGGAAAACGCTTAATTTCTTTTGAGTTGCGTTTAATGAAACCGAACATTTGTGTTGCTTTTTTCTTTACTCTATTAATGTGGTTTTTGAAATTAAATGCACTGCTCAAGGATACTCCAGGATCTACAGCTTCTTTTACTCGCTTGAGAATCATGTTATTAATTATATAAGTTACGTTGAGAGCATTCTTGCGTTTGTTAGCAAAATTAAGTATGGGATGACCATTATTTGAGCACCATTTTATAATGTTATTCAAGTCATTTTGAAGTAGTTCTGTATCAGCAACATTAACTACGGTTCGATACAGCTTTAATGTCATCAGCAAACAATGAAAAATTGCTATATTTCACTACGGATGTCATTGATAAATATAAGGAACAATAACGTTCCGAGATTCAATCCTTGTGGAACACCAAAATTGGCATAAAATATGTTAGATTCAGAACTGTTTACTGAAACAAACTGAGGTTTTTTTGCTAGATATGACTGAAAACAAGTAAGAATTCATTATAGCAATTAAACTCAAATGATTGGCCTTGTCAAAGGCACTGGAAAAGTCAGTGTAAACTGCATCCACTTGTAAACCTTATCTATTTCGCGCGACAGGTATGAGACAAAGGAGACTAAATTACTTTCTACCGAGCGACCAGATCTAAACCCATGTTGGAAATCAAAAATAGATATTGGTCGATAGTTTTTTACATCAGAAGGATCATTTTTCTTGTGTACAGGGACAATTCTAACTTTTTTCCATTTATCAGGAAATATTCCTACTTTTAGTGACTCATTAAAAATCAACTTTAAAGGTAACGACAAAGATGAACCACATCGTTTGATGATGAGTGGTTGGATATTATCAGGACCTGCTCCTTTATGTATATTTAGTTGTTTTATTTTTTTAGAATATGGTGTTCAGTAAATTGTAAATTGTGTACCATTAGATACATCATTTGCCATTTTATATTCATTGCTTCTATGCTGGACTGGGAGCGAAAGAAAAACAGAATGTGCCAGCTGCTTCTCTTCCCGGGCCTACTGTAAAAGTCAGTTAAGGGACCGAGGTGTTATGGGAGGCTTTTTTGTGGGCGACAGGCCGACCCCCTGTCACTGCAATAGTCTCTCTCCACTAATATAATGCCTCCAAATTTGTCAAACGTGACATCAGATGGTTTTCTTACCTCTGGTGTTCTGCCTACCCCATACGGGATACAGGCGTGAAGTTATGTATGTATGTATGTATTTGTAGATACATCAGTTAAATTTATGTGTCACTTGAGTAGTTGCTAGGAGAGCATGAAACAGTGATAAGACCGCCTTAAAGCACCCCTTATTTGGAATATCACGTGCAAATATAAATAAACGATGTTTATAGATATAAGACAACTAATGTTTGAAAAACATATAAGATGTTTGTAACTCATATTTTCTTTGTTTTTTACCCTTTCCAAAGCTATACATATAATCCAATCCTAATCCAAATTTCATTATAAAGAAGCCGATTTAACATGTAGGTACTGTAACCGTTTTAAAGCTAGGTAGGTACCATGTTTTGTAATTCATTAGTTTTGTTAAAGTTACTTTGAAAATAAAGTACACATCTCAAATTCAACTAATTATCATACATGGCTTAAAAAAATTATGCAAAAGGAATAACAAATACTCGTTCATATTCGATCATTCTCATTCAATACCAACACTACTTACGAATTTTTTACCTGGTATCTTTATTTTTATATTTGATATTTCATTTCGCTGATTTCGCAGTTTACTGCATTGAATTATTTGCCATTGTACAGTTAGATGAAGTTTGCCAAGACATATACGTAAAGTATACTATAAATCAAATCTGATTTGATCTCACCGTGATTCTCCCTTTTAATAATGATTATAAAGACGTACAAAACTGGAGAATTACTTCCTTCGAAAAATCCCCTTTGTAATGGGTGCAAAAACCTTGATTTGGAAGGTATTAATTACTGTTTGATTAATAAAATCTACACAATTTTGATTCCTTCCTAAAAATAAGAAAACGGTCGAATTTCCTTAAAGTTGCGGACCGCGTTAATTATAATAATGCCCGTACTTTTTACTTTGTTCTGTCTTCATTCAAATACTTTCTAGGTTGATACTTTATATTACAAATAACTCACTCATCAAGTAAGTTGTACTTCGTGCTATTTCGTATTGTTAATTTATTTAACTTTAAGCCAAACTGCATCCGAGTAGTTTACATATAAATAATAGGTATGAAGCTTACATTCGCGTAGAAATCCAAAGAATTTTAGTTCTATGGAAACTACAGAACCTTAGCGGCATCCAACTCACACTTTACACAACAATATTTTTCAATTCCATGTAACAAAATTAGTTAAAGAAAGGAAAATTCCTTGACGTCATACAACGGTGGTTTATTAATAGACGTTTATAGACATCGCCGTGACGTTTTATTTCGAGGTGTTTTAATGACCGAGTATTTTACAATTACACAAAAGAAGCAATTAGTATTCGGCTCGGGTACCCCACGTGTTTGCGATTAATTAAACGCTTATAATCCTAATATGTATTTGTGATGATGGAATTTGAATTAACGTAGGCTTTTTGAAGTGGATTGATAGAGTATAAATTGTCTTATGTCTACTTTATGCTAATACTTACAATATAATAAAGGTGGAGGGTTGGTTTGGTTAAATGCACTAATTCCGAGAGCTAAAAGTCAGTTTTGTTTTTGTATTTTGATAGCTCACGTAGGTTATGGCACAATGTTAGGTATTTCAAAAAACTAATCAAATCAGTTGTTGGAAATCAAGCGAGCATTTACGTCTGTTCCATTGGTTACGGGTCATTCTTACAGAATCATAAGTTACCTACGCAGATAAAATCGCCCGCGACAACTATAAGTAGTTCAATTATAAGAAGGAATGCGATAAACTTGGGATAATAAACATGGGAAAATTATCTGAAAATGGAGTTTAAAGTTCAATGGTGGATTACAAGATAATAAATAAAATCTTTTAAACATTTCACCTACGAAAACAGTTGGGAATTCAGCGGGTGCACTGTTTGAAGACGTCATTAAACCATAAATCGAATTGTAAAAAAAATTCGGAGACTTTATTCATACTTAGTTTAAGAACTCATCATCACAACTCCGTGTAATGAGCCCACTGCAGGGCTATGAGTCTCTTATCCTCTGGGTGACGAGGAGGTTTAGGCCGCAATCCACCAAGCTGGCCCAGTGCTGGTTGGTTGATGTCAGAATTTTGAGAATCGAAATGGCCTCTGACAAACCCTAACGACTACAGTATACAAGTACCTATACAGCACCCGGGACCGACTTCTTAACGTGCTCTCCGAAGCAGGGAAGTCGAGAAATGAATGGTCAGCTTGACCTGTGATATCGTATGATACACATCGTAACCATGCACAGAGCCACGACGACGACGAACTGTAATTGCTTGCATGGAATTCCAAAATTTTCCATATTTCTCTTTGTCTTTTCAATAGAATACTCAAATGAAATAGTACGAAATAAAAGTGCAATATTATCAATAACTTACCTGATATAATCCTTAACCAACTGCCTCGCATTAGGAGCTCTAGCAAAGTCAACATTTCGAGTTAAAACGCGTCGCACGGGCGGGGCGAGCGCGGGCAGCGGGGCGGAGCGCGGGCGTTGCTTGCACAGGCGAGCTAGCAGCGCGCACAGCTCGCCGCTCGCGCAACGCTCGGCCAGGAGCGGGGCGGCGGCGCTGGTGGCGGTTTCTGCCCATTCTTCCCAGTCGGGGGCGTCCTTTTCCTGACGAATTTGAGAATTTGTATACGGGTCTGTTTTTTAGTCACCGGCCAAATTTGTTTTACACAATAAGTAGTTATTATTTATAGAAACGATTTTTGCGAAAAAAAGGTACTTATGCATTTTTTACACGGCAATTAATATATTTGCTAACATATTAAGCATTGCATGGTCACTTTAAATTACGAATGAATAACATTAAAATAAAGAAGACTACGTACTTCTACAAAACATCTTGTAGTACTACGTCGTAGTATTATCGTAGTTGCTGTGTTCATCACCACCGACTATTTGTAAAAATGTTTGTGGTGCCATTTATTTATTTTTTTTCTACTGTGCGATACTAAAATAAATATGTAGGAACGTTTATATCATAGCATAGAAATTTAAATTTAAATTTGGCCAGTGACAAAGAAACTACAGGGTAGTAGTCAAAAAAAAAGGAATTGTAGTCAGGAACATTACATTAGGAATTGGATCAGGAATTGTAGTCAGGAACATTACGCGTGATGAAGCTAAAATACTAAATCCTTAACACTTTTAATTTACACCGTCCTCCTGAGATAGAGAAAACGAACCCTACAGCATTTTTATAGTAGCAGCATCTACCCAAAAGTACTTAATTGGATTATTTAACATGTTACGTTTTTGTGATTAAAAAAATATTTCGTTCTTTCATACAGACACATATTGCTACGAAATAAACAAAGCTCACGTGCTCTGAGCGACCTTTAATGACGAGTATGGCTTGGAAACATAACATCTGTGAAGCAATTATATTAGGTTAACCAATCATATTCAATTACTCCAGAAGATCACCAACTCGTTCATGGGTCAATGGGTACGCTTTTATAATAAAATTCCAAAATATTTAAGATTAACCCTTCGATAGATTTAAGGATAAGTGTTATATAAAGTTTTACTATAAGATATCTGGATGCAAGAAGATGGGAAGGGGTTGTAAATTGTTATTGTGTATTTTTAAAAGATGATTGCTGTTGAGTTTCTTGCCACTTCTTCTCAACAGATCGACTTTCCGAAGTGGTGGTAGATTCAGTTCAATTTGTAAATTGTGTGACTTATTTCAAATGTATTTAAATACTTACGAAATAAAGATTCTTTTGACTTTAACTTTGACTTTGACAGTACCTATTCTATTCTCTGCTTTTTGTTATACTGACTATGTAAATAAAATATATTTAACATACTTTTCGGAGAAATCTAAGTATTTGAAATAAGTTTTTGAATAAGTTACTTAGTAAAATAATCTATATTTTAAAATATCAATAGGTTGTACAATACTTAACGTTTTAAATCTCTAAAATAACATGACATAAAGTCCGGTTACACTGTATTTTGTTTAATTAACTATTTAGTTTCGTGTTTCCGAACATTTCGATACTATAATCTCATCATTTATCACAAGCCTATAGTTACTCCTACTTTTAGAATCACATACAATTTTAGATACGCATAAATAAAAACAGATCTATAAACCTCAAAATAGAAACAAATGCCAACGTAGATCCACGTGCAAACAAAAATCTCTTTAAAATACTCTTCCGTGGTACAATAAAATGATAAAATTGAATTGATACCTGCACTATTTTGTCCACGTGGCGAATAAATTTAGGGTTCTGTGAAGCATGAGAAAGATCTGAATGTCTATGAGAATGTATGTTTTTTAACATACGAATATGATTAGGTTACATAGAGGCTGCATCGCCACTGGATAAGCGGATTTTTCTTTAGAGACACCGAGTGCAAGGATGCCATCTTTATATGAGATTTATTCCAAATTGCTGCAACAGATGCTGCTTAGTTAACAATATAAGTACCTATTACGAAGAAAAATTGTGAGAAAGTAAAATAAAATTTGGGGCAAAAATATTACAATTATTTATTCATAAACGAACGTTAAGCATTTTTCTGTTAAATTAATGCCTAATATTTAACAAAATATAAGCCTCTTATCTCACATATTTATTATAAATATTTACCGCGATAAATATTTACCGCGAACGGATCTCTTTGAAGCCGACAACCTCCAGTTTGTAGTCCCTTAACTCGGAGCCATATTAATTATCGAGATACCTGTACGTATATTGGAAGCTTATGAATTATGGTATTAAATAGAATTACAATTACAAAACCTAACCTAAAATATTCATTGGCTTGATTGAAGAAAAGTAAATAAATAAAAACCTCATTCACTAATGTTTGGAATTCGTGAATTGTGGGCTTAAAAACTTAAAGCTTAGTCCCCATCTGTCTAAATCAGCCATCTATTGGACTATCAGCCTAAATAATGCCTGGTTTTAATATTCAACGGGCTCTCATACGATCAACGAATAGTAGGTACCTAGTTAAAAATAAGAGTTTCATAATGCTTTAAATTCCTTCGCCAACTAGGAACAATGGCGAGAGACAATTGAGACCAAGCCTCTGACTTATATCGTCATTGGCCAAATCGAATTACATATTCCGCCATTGGCTAGATTTTCTTTTCTTTTCGTGACATTGATACTAAATGCATCCACAGTCAAACTCACCTCAGCAAGGAGATCGGTAAGAAGTTTCATCGGCGCACGCGTCACTATTTCGTCCTGCAGCGGTGTTGTCATCACGAAGTCGACCATATTCTGAAAGTAACAAGGCTTTATTTTGTCTGTTGGAATACCAAATTAAACTAAGTGTAAATAGTTGATGCCAAATGAAACAACATAAATAAGATAACCTAAAAAAAGTTAGGTCAAAAACGAAACAACTGGCTGTTAATAAATTTATGGTTTTGTCACATTAAGTTACATCTCATCGTTCTCATCAAAAAATGAAAGTGTGCACTTAAAACACGGATACATGAATTTCATTTAAAGCTCCAACCTTGTACTGACCAGAATATACTATAATTTCGTTGTTAATTGCAGAGACCGCAAGGTTCAAAAATAAACTAGCAATTTATAGAATAACATTACTTATTAATTAATGGCAAAAGGGTTGCATAAGAGTTCAGGGGGAAATTCAGATTCTGTTTTGCAATTAAAATTTGCGGTCCATAGTTCTTCTAGGCCACTAGTGGTTCGCGGACCTCAAGTTGGGAACCGCTGGTTTTAAGTCAACATAACCTGATGTTATCTTACATTCGCTCAAACTTCAGGCAGCACAACATTTCCGTTTTATCAATAATTTTAACAAACAAAAGTTCTGACTTCTGTCATATCCGAAACCATTACGAGTCAAATCAAGTAAATTACAATGGTGCGTGGTATTGGTTTCTATATCCACTGTGTTTTCGTACTTGATATCTATAAGTTAACAATGTGGATATTATGATCATTAGTAGTCGGGAGCTCTCTGCCAATTAACCTTATATTGGACAACAACAGGAAACATATTAATTTAAAGCTGAATAGAACAAATAACAATCCTTATTAGTGTATTTTGAGAACGTCGCTGGACCATAAATTGTATTTTATTTTGCTTCAATGAACATCCTTCCTTTGTGTATTGAACAGACGGAAACACCCACTGTTATTTGTTTCTAAATATAGTCGACTCCTTGAGAAGAAAGTTATTAACGAGAAACATAAGGAAAATATATTTATTTCTATATACCATGTATATTGTAATATTGAAATGTAAATTCTCTATATATTGTAATTGTAAAAGGACAAGAATTGAGCACTGTAAATTCAACAGTATTCCTTGGCATAATCCTAGACGCACAACTGCAATGGGTTACGCACATAGAAATGTTGGCGAAGAGACTTAGTTCTGAAGCATATGCCGTCAAAAAGATGCGTAATATCTCTAATGAAGCTACTGCGCGATTGGTTTATTTTGGTTCTTTTCAAAGCTTAATGATTAACGAAATAATTATTTTACTTGTAAGACCTATTCATGCCATTTTGTTTTGATTATGACTAAAGCGTCTTCGAATATTGGCACAAATCTGAGAAGTCCAATTTTCAGCAGACAAGACAATTCTTCAAATGGCAGATTCATTTTAATATTTTTTTAGCTTAAATTGAACGATATGGTGTGGATGACATGTGTTTCCAGCAATACGGCACAAAACAATGGACATTTTTCATGAACGATTTGAAGGTATTAGTTATTTAGTTACCAAGGTGAGGCGATTTGATTCTGCTGAACAAAATGGCATGAATAGTTTCATTAATATCTCGCACACAACCTGTTTCATTCCATTTTCAAGATCGACCCGTCCTTATTGAAAGACTTTATATAAAGATAAAACTACTTGCACACGGCTGAATAATCCGATACTGCTGTATTCGAACATCGACCAGGATTTCCGTCTCACTCAATTAGTGGAATCCAACAGCCTCCTCGTCTTTATGGAAAATAAAAGACAAGAAGGAAAATGTTATATTAACAATTTCATGTTAAGTTTTGGTTTACTGAGCGGTAGAAAAGTAAAGCTCAGCAAATCCTTAAGCTAAGATATTGGCTGAATAAGGCCGTAAGAGCTTAGTTTGTCGATCAATTGAATCAATAATTGCTGTCGGTGTTCATTGAAAGGAAAGAGACAGAAAAACAAATCGAAATAAACTTTGTACAGTGCGAACAAAGTTCAACTACAAGATCAATTAAAGATCATATCTATTATGAAACAACTTAGTAGTACAAGTAGGTACTTGCAGTTTATTGGACTTTTAATTTTAAGTAATTATTTTGTTTTAAACATCAGTTACCGGTTATTTTTATTTTTGGTATTTTTGTCTGTAAGGAGTTAACTCACAAGCTATTAAACCAATTAAAAAATCGATAAAATTTTCAGCTGTATTCTCTTAAAGTGTCTTTAGCTTCATTAATAAATTTTGTCCAAAATATCTATGTAAGTATATTATAATACCTAAACTATCAAATGTCTTGATAGGGTACAGAAGGCAGGATTTAGATCAAACGTTAAATCCTGTCAAATTTCCCCAACCAATTTTTAACTGAATGTCGAGGGCATAGAGTTGAGATTCAATTACAATTTTTTGAAAGATTGGGAAAGCCTGACCTTCTACTTTCTAAACAAACAAAAACAAACAGCTCTAGGCTGCTAGACATTACCTTCAACTCCTTTATTGCGACTTCCTTCCGAATGGATTTAGTTAAGAAATTTTTATACCGGATCATGTTCCTCTGCAACAAAGATAATAATATTATTACCTAATATGTTATATATTTATAGGCATTAAAATTTATCATAAGCCGTCGTGGCCAGATTGCGAATTTGGCCTCATAATAAAGTATCAAAATAATAAAGAAAATATTAACTGTCATGAGATTACAGCCCGGTTATGTACGGACAGACCGTCAGGTGAAGTCTAAATCTAAAGTCCCGTTTTACCCTTTGGTTACGGAAAAAACCCGTTGAAAACAATTGAAGTTTTCAACAAAAGACTATTCTGAGTAGGTACATATAGTTCACACTTCAGAAACGCGTCAATATTTAATTAAACGTAGTTGAGATGAAAACAATGTAAAACAAAATGGCGTATCCGAGACTGGCTTGCATGTTTTCGGTAGGTGTGAAATAATTAACTCCGCCCCTTGTGTTGCTGTGTGGGTAGATGTATTGAAAATATTTCAAAGGAATGCTTTTACAGTTCGCCTTCTGAAGACAAAAATACCTTCATTATGAGTCTGTCGATCGATTAGTAATGGCATTTCTGCCCCTGCGTAGCCGTATTGTACTACCTATAGGACTTATCCGTGTACCTTTAAGTAGCAGGAATTTCCTTCAGGATCCACTAGATTCATACTCGTAAATGGGGTAAACCTATTTACCTCAGACGTCAGTGGTTGCGGGTCCGATTCCCGCCCGGAACAAAAAAAAAACGTTCCGGGTCTGGGTGTTTATCTTGTATATGTTATTTCTAGGTTCTCCCCTAGTTCGTTACATGGTATCTCATAACACAGGCTTCGCTTACTTTGATTTATTAATAAGATATCATATTTAATATGGATTAAGGTACAATATGAAATAGACTTTTTGATTGGATACTTCAAGTTTCTATTAGCACTAAGTTAAGATTTCCACTTCTTCATAGGTTAAACGATAAGTCTGTACCATCTGTACATCCTGGTTTTCACTCTGCAAGAAATTATTTCTGGACTTGTAGGGATTAATTGTACTCAATCCCAGAAAAACGTTGAAAAGACACGGCCCACGGCCCTTGTCGGGAAGTTAACTTCCTTTAATTATTGCCGATATAAATGTTGATAGCGGGATATTAAAAATTGTACGGTAAATTTAATTATATTTATTATATAAAAATATACTTACTCGCCAAATGATGGAATGATACCATTGATCCCTCGTATACGCGTCATTAGCCTGCAAATCAAGAGTAACCATTAGTAAAGGACATCATTCAGGTTCCATGTAGTCTCAGGCCGTCATATAGACAAAATTCTTATATATCGTATATCTTTATGTGCTGTTGATTTTATTGTAGTTTAACATGTTCTTATTAAGTTTTGACCATTGTGATGGTCAAATGGCTCATATTTTACGTGTGAAGAAATATTGAACATTCGGAAAGCTGCCATGCCCAGATATATCATGAACGTTTCTATAATCTGTCAGTCAGGCACAAAACAGGATGCACGAAGCAGGATGGTGCTTCTTATAAAAAAGATAGAATCTATATTTTAAATCGATTCGAACCGCAAACTAATAAATCGATTCACAAAAAAGCAAACAAATGTTTTTATTTGTTGCTTAGCTCTCGTTCATTTCCGAACCCCTCTACTCTAAGTAAAATCTTTTTTGAGTTTATTCAAGCAAAACCTTTTTTTATCGGAACCGAAAAAAATTAAGGTTGATCTTACACTGTAAAATATCGATTAATTGAATCGATTCAGTTCTTCAATTTGATAAAAAAAGATCGATTTAGAAAAAAAAATAGTTTAGCTAAAAAAATGTAATAGGATGTCAATTTTTGGAATAATTTTAATGAATCAAATAGTAATTAAATACCTATTTGCTTTCTAAGGCTCTAGTACATTCGTTACCTGTGATAAAATAACAAGCGTGTTCCAAGCTGAATAGGTAAATAATTATATGAGTTTATTTTACAAAAGTAAGCATAAAACATGTATTCATCCCCAGTGTTTGTGTTTACATGTATCTATGCAGCATCCAAAAGCATAATTACACTGTAACATAATTCAATTCAATTAAATATAAACAACGGAAAAACATTTTTCTCTTCACAACTGACAATCAGCTGTTTTGTCTAGCTGTCAAGTTACTTCTATCAATCAAAGTCGCCATTTTTTATATGAGCAGCAGAGCTTTAAAAATGCTATTATGAATTTCGTGTATAACTCAGGTTCACATGAAAATAAAATGATATATTAATTACAGTTTGCCTCAGAAAAACTTTGGCTACATTACGAACATTTTTTAATATGAGACGCGACAATTGCCAGTAAATTGTCTCACTATTGGCCTGAAGTGAATGGTGTCATTTATATTAATGACTAGTAAGTAAAATATTCAATTAAAACTAAGCCTTGTACAACCATATACAATTAGACATACTCGTAACACGGCGCTATCAGACTGCGAGGATGAAGTTAAGATATAAAGAAACGATTCGTTTGAATGAATTAAAATGACGTAAAAGACGTCTAAAAAGATTTATACACGTCGCAACTTATTCAGTTGTGTTAGGGCTTAAACTCCAATGAACATGTATACATCTTATTAGAGATAACTGTTCGTACATAGATTTATAGTAATTATCTTATATTCATCACAGTGAAAAGGGTATGCTAAGGTAGTTTGGACATTTAGAAAGGATGAGTGAAAGTAGATTTACGAAAGAGGTGTACAGAGCACGA
Source organism: Stenoptilia bipunctidactyla (assembly GCA_944452665.1). Taxonomy (NCBI): domain Eukaryota; kingdom Metazoa; phylum Arthropoda; class Insecta; order Lepidoptera; family Pterophoridae; genus Stenoptilia; species Stenoptilia bipunctidactyla. The sequence continues at coordinate 5,205,832 of OX101726.1, read as the reverse complement.
TTGGATGAATGGATGGATGTCGGAAGGAGCTGCCTTGGGCGAGCGTATGTCGACCAAATTGGCGACATACTTAAAAAGGGCCTAGCTAAAAGTACCCGTAACCAAAATCACTTCCCGTTTGCGTTCGCTCCCGAACGGTCGTGTCTGCGGCCGCTCCCGAGTGTTCGTATTGCGCTGCCCTTGTTCCCTCCCCCGCACTCGTGCGGGTCAGGTGCCAAGTTAAGCTCTTTCGGAAAGTTTTCTCTTGTGGAGGCTGTGTGGTGTCGGGGCTAATTCATCTGCCCTTTTCAGGGTGGACCCGACTGCTGCCGGCCGAAGCATCGCTGGTCAGGTGGATACGTAACCGTGACAACTAAGCCTGATCGTCCGCCGTTCATCGGTAATAGGTCCGTGTTAGGTTGATCTTTCTTTCAGCGCAGTTTGTGCAGCCAATTCGCTGTTCACCGGCAAGTAGGTTCCTTGTTAGGAATAGGCTTCCTTTCAGAACAGTTCAGGTTCCCAGGATTCGATGGAGGCCCCCATCGAATCCGGGGCTAGGCCCGGAGAAGTGCAAGAACTCCGGGATCTGATTAATCAGACTCAATTCCAACTCCTTCAATTTCAAACCGAAATGAAGAATACTCAGCAACAGATGTTTTCGTTAATAAGTCAGCAAATCGCATCAGTCGCTCAGGCACAAATTGCGACCCTCCCGGCCACTCCGCCTTTTCTCAGTTTTCCAACAGATTCTCCGGCGTCCCCAGATGTCGAGTGTGTTGATACTACGTCAGACTTCATGTCGGTTGACTCTTCCGCGTGCATACGGAAAACTACCCCGCCGGGTAGCGATTCCGACTCCGCTCTTTTAGTTCCAGAATCTCCTGCTCCGTTCACCGAGGTTCGCAAAAAATCAAAATCAAAGAAGAAGAAGAAGCAAGATGCTTCTTCGACTTTATCTCCATCCGTTTCAGCTGCTCCAGCCGCTGTTCCTGCTCCGCAAAATGTCGCACCGGCGTATGCTCCTGCGCCTTTTGTTTCAGCGATCCCGGCGTCACAGCCTGCGTCGCAATCAGATTCGGCTCCGCCGAAAGTCAAGTCTCCGCCCCCCGTCTTCCTACGGGACAAGAGCCGCTGGACCGAGGTCTCAGCTCTCTGCGGAACGCACTCCCCGAAGATCCAGTATAGTAAGGCATCCAATGTGGGTGACTCTATTAAGGTCGTTGTCTGCTCAATTTCTGATTTCAGGAATTTCACTCGGCTTCTTGCTGACAAGAAGCTCGAGTACCACACTTACGCCCTCCCTGAGGAGCGTAAGATTCGTGCCGTCCGCAGGAACGTGCCGTTCGAGCTCTCGAACGAGCAAATCCAAGAGGACTTGTCTTCTCAAGGCTTCCCCGTCGAATCTGTGCACAAAATGCACAGCCGCCGAGGCAAGCAGTTCCCACTTGCGCTAGAATCCTAGCGAAGAGCCCGCAAGGGCAGTCCATTTTCAGAGGCAAGCTCACCGTGTGCGGTCTCTCCAACATCCGAGTCGAAGCTCCACACAAACGTGGTTTCCCAGGTCAGTGCCACCGCTGCCAATTGTATGGTCATGCGGCGGCAAACTGTTTTGCTTCCCCTAGGTGCGTCAAGTGCCTAGAACCGCATGGGACTAAGGAGTGCTCTCGCACTGCGTCTTGTGCGGCCAGTCAGGCCACACAACAAACTTTCGCGGCTGCCCCAAGGCACCGCGTGCTGCCAGGGCTACCGTGAAGCCCATCGAGAACTGGAGAGAGCGACCGCAGCCTAGCTCGGACGCTCCTCCAGTCAGTTCAAAGGCCCCCAAGGCTTTTACCTCTTTCGTTTCAGGTCAGCGCAGCCGGGATGCGACTCAATCGCAACCGGCCGCCAAATCGGCTTCCCAGTGCCAGAACGCAAAAGGTTCTCAAGACCGCATGGCGTTCTGGATCCAGCTCGCTCCCATCGACGAGATCCTGGCTTTCGGCGCCGCTCTCGAAGCCAGCCCAGAGGGTTTCAACGGTGCTCTTCCGGTCCTAACCAAGTTCGCTCCCCTTATCAGGAAACTCCAGCAAGCTCAACGTTTCTAAACGTAGTCCTTCTTTCCAGCATTCCTATCTCAGAGTGTGTCTGATCGCTCTAGATAATCTCTTAGTTTCAGCTTAGTCATTTCTGATAGTCTTAGCTTTGTTTTTCTCGCTTTCAGTTCCTTTTGGTGGCAGCCGTCTGGATGCCGCTCACTACGCAGCCTCTCGCTCCAATTGGCTGTCGTTCCGACGATGACTAAGGACCTTAATCAAGGTGAGTCAAAAGGGGGATGTTTAGTGGGTATGCTCAGCCTATCTGAGAGAGTCTCCACACTGTCTGGGCATTCTATTTGCCATTAGCCACTTGGACTAACAGCTTATAGAATGCCCATTCGTCCGTAATAGGATTCATCCTCCTCCCGCTAAAGCTAGCTTTACTGGTTTAAAGCTGGTTTTAGTGGGTGCCAAACGACTTTCCTTGGCGGAAAAACAAAAAAAAAAAAAAAAAGTACCCGTAACCGGCGATCATGTATGAAACGATTAATGAACGTGGAGGAGCGGAAGAGGTATGTCTGGCTGGATCATAGCAGTTGGCGTTCCTTAGTCTCTGTCTAACCCAAAGGGAGACAGGCGTGATGTTATGTATGTATTAATCACAGTATTTATAAGCTACACGTTTAGAGAGCTAAGTTTATGGGTTATTATCTGAAGCATCATAGTTCAAATTCCTTGTAAATTTTATTATACAGAGTGTTGAAAAATTACTTTGGGAAAACCACAGGGTTAGTCTTCTCACTTCGACTACAAAAACAGTTTTTTATTTGGAACAATCGCGCGACCTTTTAACAGAATCGACTTGTAACATCGAATTATCAGAAGCGCGAAATAAAAGCCTAAAAAAATCCCCGAAATTCATTAAATTATATGACAATGATTGTGGGAAATGGAGTTCATTGAGGGGAATCGCGCACCAAATTAGATAGAATTATTCGATTTAATACCATGTAGGGCTTACCACAGAATTAAGCGCGCGCGCTTTTCTTTAAACGTTAATATTTTTTTTTGTGAAAATTCTACAAGTCTAATGGGGAGGACTAACTCTACTGAGGGTAATTTTTCTCGAAAGTACTGTTTTGAACACCCTGAACATGTGGCAAGATAGTCAAATTAGCCACACGTCAATTAATTTTAGCGCTGGATAAATTTTTTTGTTTTTGTGAAATTGTCATAGTGTTTGGCTCCATCGATAATTTGATTCTCTCGCATAATTTATTGTTTATTCTTCGATTTTTGTGGCTATAATTTAGGCTGTTTTATTTTAAGCTATTGCATAGCTTCTATCGCGGGCCTTGAGCGTGGGGACCGAATCCAGAAATTCCGTAACGTAAAAAACCTAACACCCCCCACTCCAACCGGCACAGCAGCGGTGATACTTTGACTTCATAACTTTACATGCGGGCTTTAATAAACAATCAGCGCCATCTACTAGGAACTTGTTTAGAATAATTATAATTGCATAAGTTGATAAAAAATGCTATGCAATAGCCTTACCGCGGCAGTCTCCGAGTGCCACACGTCTTTTTTTTTATTTATTTACTGTTCTATTTATCGGTGGTTTTTCTTACAATTTTGGATATGGATTCTTATGTGGGAATACCGCAGCGCAATAACAAGAAACTTTAACGACGTGTACGTGCAAAACACTGCTTGCATAAACAACGTTCATTATTGGTTCAATCGTTTTAAATCATGTCAATCGTTTTAAATCGGAGGCATAGTTTACGCTAAGTTCTAAAAAAGGTCGCTAAATAGCAATGATTTACCGATTTGAATTTTAAAAGCTTGTGATTAGGTACTCATTTGACTGATAAACATCTTAATGAAAGTGTGTGTAAGCCATCCAATAGTCGCGCAGGAAATTATAATCCTTGTTGCAATGTAAGTACTTCTATGATTCTTAATGTTTTTTAAAATGATTGCGCCGCCTAATGTAATTTCATTTGTTTATTTTTATTTGTTTACTTAATTTACAGCTCCTTATGTCCACTGAATAAAGTTTATTTCCGATTCGAAGGGGTAAAAAGCTATAATTTTGACAGCTGTCAGGAACGCAAACTCCCACCGGCCGCACTATAACTAGGCCAATAAAGGATGGCTGTAAAATAATACTTAATTGCAGGAATAGACGTCCGTGTGACATGGTTTAAATAAGAGGATGTTCACATTCTCATGTTCACATCCTCATGTTCACATCAAACCATGTCCATTAACGAAAACAATAGTTGGCACATTAAACCATTATGATCTGTAAATAACTTGTCGTTTCGTGATCTTATTGTTCACACTGTCGTCATAACTTTGGCGCCGTCTTACAAAGTGCGCTAAGTAGAAACTTAAACACGATAATTAAAGATTGAAAAAACTGTTATTTTATACTTAGTTGCAGTACGAAAGAGAGAAGTTATCTTTACTTTCATACTTGTTACAAAAGAAATATCCTTCGTATATCTGTCGGATGAAATCTATCTATTAGAACGGGAGTCACGAGTCAGGTAAGAAAAGGTCATGAGTCCTACTTGATACACAAAATTTTGAATACAGGGTGACTGGTGGGTCACTTTTGAAATTTAATTACAAAAGTGACGTGATAGTATGACATCAAATATAAAGAGAAAAAATAAATATAGTAAAAAATAAATATTTATTATTTACTGAGAAAACTTAACCGACAGTTAAAAAATTGATTACGCAACACATGGTTACACTAGCATTGGCAGCGATCCGTGTGCCAGGTCACGTGCCGCGATTGACTCAGGCGTAAGTAAAGTAAATAGTAACAAAGCTTTATTTATTTATAGGCAATTCTAGTGAAAAATTAAGTACCTACTTTTATTTCATAACTATGACCAGAATCGAGTACTGTGTGCTGTCTTTCAGTATCTAAAAGAGAATCGTCACTCCCCATACTTAAAATACTAAAATTTGTATAGTGTTTCTTTTTAGTTTATTAGATACATATAATTATAGGTAATCACAGAAAAATCATACATTATTATATTTCCTGTTTTATATTAAGTTATTTCACAGTGAAATTATTAAAATATGGTATCACCAACAACTTCAACAAAGAAGATTGAACTTGTTTAAAAAGTACACTTGACAGGTGACTGACAGATAGATGGTCGCCATGTTGTTAATATATGATATTATCATTCGCGTTTCCTCTGTGTTCGTGATTGCGCTCTTTTCGGTTTTCATAATACTCTTTGCAGTCTTATGCAATTTAGGGGTAGCTCAGTGACAATATCAGCTTTCCGATACAATCAGTATTCTATTTGCCCAAAAGAATATAGGTAATTAAGTTTTTCATACTTTTCACAAAACAAACAGAATCAATCAACATCGATGTCAAAGACAGACAGACAGGTGTTTTTTTTAATGACAGTGACGGACGGACGGCTGCCATATTGCTTTATTACCAAATTCACGTATATTTTTAGCAAAATTACATAAAAATAAAAAAAAATATAAGCGACGCTAAAAAATATATAATACCAGAAATAGATATGCATCGTTCCATAGTTGATTTTAAAAATAGTTTCATGTTTATACATTCAATAGTATGAAATGACGATTCTTCTTTGTCACCAGTCACCCTGTATAAGAACGGAATTCATGAAGAAGGTTTACAATAAGAAAATTCCTACTTGATACCCAAAATTTTGTTTATTTTGATATCCTACCTCTTCAGAAAAGTAGTAGCCCATATTTGATCAAGAAATGAAACGGAACAAAAGAAACGCAGGTAAAACTACGCTTGTTTGCCCAGGAGCTGGAAATTTTTGAACGTGGTCTAAACTACACAGCCTTAATTGCTGTAAATAACTTTTTTTGTATCTCGCTAAAAGTAACGTATTAAATAACCAGTCACCTCAAATATGTGTATCTGTGATTTAAATATAGAACACAATATTACCGTTATTCAAGCTTAGAAATTACCACATCGCATCGGTTTTGTGTTGCAAAAAATATAGTGTTGTTATATGTTACCGACAATGAACTCTACTTCACGAAATAATCGGACTATCTTATCATATCTCAGATAGGTGCCTAGGTACTGATATCAAATCTAGATAGGCTTCAATGCAGTTAAATGGCTTTCACGCATTCGATTAGAATATTTCAGTTAATATGCACAAATTTTAGGTATAACAGTGTATGAAAAACATTTAAAAATAGACTACATCGCAATGGAAAATTTCAGAAGCATTCACTAATTGTCTACAAATAAGAAACGGAATATTTAATAACATTCAATGTTTACGTACTTATATATGCGAAATATCTCGGGTAGGATCAAAAAGGCTCACTTAATAATAGACAATAATTTTGCAATAATATTTTAAAGAAATTTTTGCATTTTTCTTCCACACTGGACTGGGAAAGAAAGAAAATATAGAATATGCCAGCTGCTTGTCTTCCCGGGAATACTGTAAAAGTCAGATAAGGGACAGAAGTTTTATTGGCGTTTTTGCGGGAGAAAGTCTGACCACCTGTCACTGCAATAGTCTCTCTTCTTCTTCTTCTTTAAGTTTAATGATAACCAGCCGTCGATACTAGGCGACGTGCTATTACTGCCAGTATCACGTGATGAGATAGACACGGTATTAGAGATGATGTTTAAATCAATTTGACATGACAGGTTGGGCGCGACGTAATAGTCTCTCTCGCTCGATCATTATAATACCTCCGAATTTGTCAAATGTGATTGGAACGGATGATTTTATTTAAAGCCTCTGGTGTTCTGCCTACCCCATACATTCATGAAGCTATGTATGTATGTTTTGCATATTTTTGATTCTCTTTCTTTTTTAATTTAGCAACTCGTTTTTCAAAGAGCGAAACTTAGTATAGAATTTTTTAAGGAATATACTTTTTAAACGGATTTTAAGCATTAACAGAAAACGAGTTGAGTTTTAGAACTTGAATAATTGTTGGGTTTTTCCCCATTTTGTCGATAGTTTAAAAAGGTGTTATCTAAATATAATGAATGTGAAAGCTTAAGATATAATTTTACCTGCAACAGCAGAGATCCAGTCGGCATGACTATTCGGAGACAGTACTTCCTGGCGAGATCCCAACGGGAGATGCAGTACACCTCTTGCATCAGACTGTACGACAAGGACTTCTCTAATAGTCCCGAAGGCTGTGGACAAACATATCATTTAGTTAGGATTTAGCATTTTGTACCTTAATAGCACATAGCTCAGTCGATAAATTGATTGATATTGGTATTTCAAAAAACAAAGTCCCAAGTTTGTTTGGCTCTATATTTCTATTTCCCGAATATTTGTTTTGAGCCTGTTTTTTACCCAAGTTTGGTAAGTTTTTAAAGTATCTTTTTAAGTAAGTAATAAATAAGATACCTAGTACGAGTGTTTAAACGTGTTGATGATAAAGAAGAGATTAAGAAAAATATGAACAGAATAATACACCAACATCATCTCCTAGAATTATGTAACAACAAAATTATGCAATAATTAACCATTTAAGTTATTTGCAAATAAACCCATGTCAATTTCATCTCCAGTACATTGTTTTTCCTTTAATTTCAACATATCAAACAAGCACGTCAATCCAAAAATAACTTTATAACTGTCTCTACTTTCAGAGCATAAGGCTTGAAAATACAGCCGCCGGATTTAGCTGCATAATGCAGAGCTGACTAAAGACCCTCGTTAAATATTTACGAAGTAAACATAGGCCGCCGCCGTGCCAATTTTGAATGCAAAAAAGTGGCGAAGGTGGCAGACACACCCGTGGAAGGAGGCAAACTGTGACGTGCGAGAACGCCCGCCGTGACGTAACGGAACGGGCCCCCGGGAGCAAAAGGGGGCGTCTCGTGACGTCAGAGCCCCCCTCTTATGTCAAGTATTGAATAATATTATCGCTAACACCGTACACCCAGTATCGACCGGGGGATCCATACTTGTCTGCGTGTCTATTACCTATACTTTTTGCCTCATAATTATTTCAGGGCTGTTCAAGCGAGATTAGATTAGCGTTTATTAGTTTTTGATCTATAACGCAATGCGCTTACTGCACTTCAAGTAGGTGGAATAAGTTATAATCTCTTTAATCAACTGAGCGCATAATGTAGGTCGCCATACAAAAATAATGAATATTAAAAAACAAGAACTTCATTTGTTTGAAATAAAACCACTTTTTAACCGGATTAATCGCGTATAATTTATATTTTACATTTTAACTCGACGTTTCGGTGTCATTGCAGACCCCGTGGCCACGAGCGACTGAGGTGTCAGGCGTCAGATTGATAGTGGAAAAAGTAATACATCGTTTTTCATTTGTTTTGATCTAAATAATTATTTACAAGTCAAAAGTTCCTTTATGTAAATATCCGTTCTGTAAAAGTGTATTTGTGTGCGATTTAAGGCTCGTGAAATTCCAACCATTTCATTGGAGTTAAGCCTCGGGATTACAGGAAGGGTTATCGAGTTTTAGTCCTTTTTGACACTTCACTATTGAGTCTACGAACTTTCTGATTTTCAATAAATAAAAAACACGGACCTTATAAAACTTTGTGTTTAATAATATTTTGAAGTTTTTGCATTTAAATTTTTTTAATTGTAAAGAAATATAGAAAAGAAATTGTCTCGGGTGGTCTTAGCTGCAAAGCTATACCATTAGATGGAGCTACGTTAGCAATATAACGTAAAATCAAAAATGTGTTAAGTAATTTGTAAGAGGCGTATCGCCAGGCCCCGGTAGCTCAATGGGAGAGCACTCGTCCGGCAAACGAGAGGTCCCAGGTTCGAGTCCTGGTAGGGTGATTTTTATTTAACACATTTTTTAATTTATTTAAAACTTTGTGTTTCTTAGTAGCTTCCATGACTTTTATAAGCTTACATTGGAGCGAAATGGTTAGCGAGTCTCTTGGAATATTTTTTGAAATATGTGAAGTTTTGCCGCGCGAAAGATAAATAAATAATAAATAAATATTTCTGACACACAACATTATCTAGCCCAAATTAATTTTCTTAAAGAACTTGTGTTATGGATACTAGATAACTGATATACTTACTTAAGAAATATATAAACATACATATTGAATAAATACATATTTTTTATAAGAATAAACTTAAATAAACATATAAACATCCATGACTTGACGGCTAATATCTGTGTTCATCACACAAATATCCACCGCCGCCGGGATTCGAACCCAGGACCTCTGGCATAGAAGGCAATGTATGCTACCACTACACCAGCCGGTCGTCACAAGATCACATAATCCTTTCTGCAGCAGCGCAACTTGACGCTTGCAAATGTTTGTGTAATAAACAACCAATAAGGATCCAATAATTACCTGAATGAGACAAATTTATCACCAAATCATTATTTACTAAAAAAGCAAGCAACCAAATTTTTAGATAATTCTCTAATTCTATAGAAGCAGTGTGATTAAAAATCTCTATGCTTTGATAAAATTATGAAAATCTAAATTTGGAATCTAAGTGTTTCTCGCTATAAAGATATTCTGCATCTCAGTCGTTTATAACTGCAATCAATTCGCTGCTGCATCAAAATGAGATATTACGTATGCAGCTATTTAAGTTTAACACTTCCTGAATGTCTCTATAAGATTCTGATGTAGCTTTTTAAGATCTAATCATATTATCTCTGGATTTCGCGAAAACAGTAGCTCTGAAATACTTGTCGCGACATCTACCCACGCTCCATTCATCTTCAAAGGAGTTCCTTTGTTTGATATTGAACACAGAGCGCATTAGAGATTGTCTTTGATATACCATCTACTATTCTAAGCTATTAGGTAATTACAATTGCCGATGATACTATGACTATTTTATTCTATTCTTGTTTAAATATTCTGGTCCCAGTTTGTCATGTTCGTGTTGTGCATCCATAGCTCAATGCACCTACTATTAAGTAATTTAGTTGTGGCATGACAGTGGCTCTCACAATAAGCTGTCTTGTGTTTGTTTTTTTTTCATGACGTGATCAATATGTACTGTACCTATTTGTATTAATTCGTGTAATCCTGACTGGAAAAAAGTGCCAAGAGCTTTTTTTGTCTCTTGGGTCTCTTGCTCTACTGTAATATCTTATTCAATAACTATCAACACCTTGTTAAAGCCGAAGTACAAAATTGTGAAGTCATTTAGCGGCAATTCGATGGTCTTATGGTGGATAAAGAAAATTCATTTCATTTCATTTCACAAAGTATGCTTTACAATACGCCACTTACAGCTTGAACAAAAGCTTCACGTCATCCGAATTTTTATTATTACCTAACATGCCATTACGCATCCCACCTATACTTTGTTTTATAATGACTTGGACTAATGTAAAAATTATATTGATTTGTTAGATGTTTAGATAATAAGCTTGTTATTGTTACCAAGTGAAACTTCAGACACAGACTTAAACTTATACTTGTCGAAATGGATATTAAGAAGAATGTTCTAGTTTACAAATATGATTAATTATTCGGTGATAAAAATCAGATAAGGTATTATGTCTGTAATTCTTTGTTAATAATAAAAAAATGCCTTGAAGAAATCGCTGTTGGCGATAAAGATCATTGTCAATGTATAATTGTTTGCTTTCTGTATGTTTTATATTTTTAGTACCTATGGAAATAATACAATAATAGAGTGTAATTTTAATGTATTGATTTGTAAATGATATGCATTTAGCGACTGACATAGTTTGGATCATGTATCACTCCACAACATTGGGATCGCTTTTTTTGCCTCATTCGAATGTGTTGAGAGCTGATACCGTTTTTAGCGTCTGCATAGATATCTACGAGTCTTGTTTTTGTTTGTATGAAATTTTGTTGGCGTATGTGGTTGGTGATAGAACTTTAGATGGACACTGATGCTTAGCCATTTATTTATTTTATCGGTAGTCCAAAATCATGTCATAAATCCCATCATGACTTTAAACGTAACATATATCAAGATAGCTATGCGTTAAATGCTCTGATGAATAATACGTATGAATAATAATCTTGTCATTGTAATAAAATTTACTAGGATTTTTATGCGGGTTCACTTGCGTTGTCTCTGATTCCGTAGGAATTTATTGAATAAAATATGTTGAAAAATGTATGAATGAAAAATTTAGTTTTCCAACTGAAATAGTAACTAGACTCTTATATTTTTTATACTTATAAGTAGGTATATTGTTTATTTTCTATGATGGGTAAACACTTGAATAATACTACATTGGTTGAAAAGTTCGCGGCTTGGCCATTAAAAAAAAACCTTTGTTATTTTTTCTGCCGTCATTTTGAACTGTCATTATTCAATTGTCAGCCCGCGAATTTTCAATTTGATATATTGTTTAAATAAAATTTTACGAACAATATAAATACGTGTGTAGAACAAATTTTCACTAATGGAGAAATTTGAACAACGTGCTGTGATTAAATATTTGTTTAAAAAAAGATTAACACCAAAGGAGATCCATGATGACATGCAAACAACATTAGGGGAATCTGCCCCGTCTTATACCACTGTGAAAAAATGGGTTGCAGAATTTAAACGTGGACGAGAGAACATCGAAGATGACCCTTGCTCCGGCAGGCCTATGACGTCTACGACCGAAGAAAACATCAATAAAGTGTGTGATCTCATATTGAAAGACCGTAGATTGACTATCAGAGAAATTGCAGATACTATAGGCATCTCATATGAACGAACGCAAAACATCATTGTCCATGAACTCGGCTTTTCTAAGGTTTCGGCTAGGTGGGTCCCCAGATTGCTTTCAGTAGAGCAAAAGCGAATTCGACTCACGATTTCTCGCGACTGTTTGGAGATGTTCGAGGCTGATCCACAAGGTTTTCTTGACAAATTTGTGACAATGAATGAAACCTGGGTTCACCACTATACCCCAGAATCAACACAACAATCCAAACAATGGAAAAAATCAGGTGAACCAACTCCGAAAAAAGCAAAGGCAATTCTGTCGGCTGGCAAGGTGATGGCATCGGTTTTTTGGGATGCTAAGGGTGTCATTATGGTGGACTACCTTCCAAAAGGCGAAACAATAAACTCTGCGTACTATAGGACCCTTCTGCGCCGTTTACGTGAAGAAATTAAACAGAAACGCCCAGGATTACTGAGAAAGAAAGTGTTGTTTCACCAGGACAACGCCCGAGTCCACACGTCTGTCGAGTCTATGGCTCAAATTCGTGATTGTGGTTTCGAATTGTTGCCACATCCAGCTTATTCTCCTGATTTGGCACCTTGGGACTTTCATCTGTTTCCAAACCTGAAAAAACACCTCGGTGGGAGAAATTTTTAACGAATGAAGAGGTCGATGCCGCTGTTAACCTGTATTTTGAAGACCTTGAGGAATCTTTTTTTCAAACAGATATGGAAGCTCTGGAAAGCAGATGGAAGAAGTGCATAGAGCTAAATGGAGATTACGTCGAAAAATAAAAATATTTTTGTATGTAAGTACTTTATTCTGTTTTCTTGACTAGGCCGCGAACGTTTCAATCCACCCTCGTATGATTTTTGTTGTTTGCAATACTATTCTCTGGACCGATTTTTCAATGGTCAGATAAAAGTCATCTTAAGAATAAAGTTTTACTCGACAGCTTCAATTTCGTCTCAAGTTTATTGTCATTGTCATACAATTATAAAAAAAGGGAAAACAACATTATCACCTTATTCGTGCGATATATTTTATCCGACGACTGAAAATTCAAGACTAAATCAAATAGCATTCTTAATATCATTTGCCGACATGAAGATATGACGAAAAATTAAAAAAAAACCTCAAATATTGCAGTATCCATTTCAGAAATCCAAAAATACACATCCTTGGAAATAATAGTAATAAATAAATCGAGATGAATTTTGTTCGCTATTGCGGCTCGATCAAAGGAAGCAATTTCAGTAACTACCCCCGCCCCCGGCTTCGCTCCACAAATGCTATTAAAAACTTTTGATCTTTCACGTAAAGTATGAATTTATTTAATCTATGAGTGATACATATATTTATATGCGTATATCTGTGATATATCGATGTTGTATTGATTAAAAATAACGATTTGTTACTATGGTTTTAAGTTCTTCTCTGTTTTTCCGAAAAATTTCCGCCATAATTGTTTATATTCCTGTCATATAGCTATGCATGAAATAATGGTTATTAAAATATGTTTGATTCTGTGTGTATTTAATTATAGATCCTTACCGAATCCATGGCATTTCCAGATAATAAAGTAAATCCGTATGTGTTATTCTTGATTATATCTGTATCCTACAAATGTTCAGGTTATTTGCGAAATTTCAGATCAATCAATTAATCCACTTCAGTTTACAAACAATAAGACCACGTTCCGACCACACGCGTCTAATACACAGCTACCACACTTTGTGATTTGTTTTGTATAATTTGAGTCATATTTAAAAATCTATAAATATCAAAACGCGTGTGCCGGGTAGAGCGTAGAGGGCGCGAGGCGGGCGCTGGGCGGGCTCAGGGAGGGCGTGGGTGGACTTCGATAGTTGCAATTTGAAATGTACTGGTATACAAAATAATAATTCATTGACACACAAACACACAAGACACACAAACAAACAAAAACTCTCTCACACACAAGTAACATCGTAAAAAGTAAATAGTTATAAATCCTATTCCAAATATTGTACTCTATTATGTGATTGTAAGCTAAAATGAAAAAAAAACGATATTATAACGATTATATCACTATACTACAATTAGGTACATTATAATAATAATAATAAATATTCTTTATTGCCAATGAACTTAAATAATAAACATTTTTACAAAATTAGCGACGACAATGTGGGCGGCCTTATCGCTTAAAGCGATTTCTACCAGGCAACCCGGGGCAAAGGAAAAATATCACAAACTTCTAATAATAATAAGAGGGCAGAGCATTTGAATTGATAGATAGACTTTCATAGACAATAATAAACTATGAATATAAAGGATTGTTACAAATATTAATAATTTAATTAATGATTTAAATAATGGAATAAAAGTATACATATATAAAATAAGTAAAAATATATATAAGAAGCAAAAAGAATAATTATATATAAAAAAGATTATTTTTGTGTAAAAGATACAACAAGGTCTAATATAAATTATAGTGATAAATAAAAAGCCTTTAGTTGTTTTTTAAAAGAAGCGATGGACTTTGCACTGTGAATGTAAGATGGTAAATTATTCCATAGGATTACTGCATTTACTGTGTACGATTTGTGGAAGAAATCAGAGGAATGCAGAGGAGTCGCTAAGAGCATATTATTCGTAGAACGTAGATTTCTCTCATGACCTTCATGACGAAAATTAAAACGGTTTTTTAAATACAGCGGTGTGTAAGGATTGAACAGTATCCCGTAAAGCAGAGAAAGAACGTGTGTATTCCTGCGAAGGCGAATTGGGAGCCACTTAAGCTTATTGCGGAAGTCTGATACGTGGTCATACTTACGTAAAGAAAATATAAACCTTATACATATATTTTGGAGGCGCTCAAGTTTATCTAATTGCTCCTCGGTCAAATCGAGATATGTTACATCTGCGTAATCCAGTATGGGTAATAAAAGGGACTGTGCGAGCGCAACTTTTGTCGGTATTGGCAAGAAGTTTCGTAGGCGTCTCAGAGACCTGACTGCAGCAAACATCTTCTTACTAACGGAGTCAATCTGATGTCTCCAGGATAGATTGCTGTCCATGAGCACTCCGAGGTTTTTAACATGTGAACGGTAATTTATTATTTCACCCTCAAACGTGACAGGTGGAAGTTCATCGATGTCAACTCTTGCTAGCATTTTAGAACTACCGATTAAAATTAGCTGAGTTTTGGAGGCATTAACTTTTAGTCCAAAGCGTTTGCTCCATTCCGAGATGTGTTTAAGGTCGTTATTGGTGGTGTTAATGGCTACGTTGATTTCGCTGAGAGGGGCTTGGGTATAAATTTGTAAGTCATCTGCATACAGGTGGTAGGAAGAAGATAAGGAAAGAGTTATAGAATTAACAAAAATTGAAAACAAAAGAGGAGATAGCACGCCACCTTGAGGGACGCCAGCAGATGTGTTGCACCAGTCTGAAAAAGTGTTCTCCACAGAAATACGCTGCTGACGGCCATGTAGATAACTACGAAACCAGTCAATCACCGTTGGAGATATGTTAAGTGTGCTTAGGACACCAAGAAGTATATCGAAATCCACTGTGTTGAATGCATTACTGAAATCGAGTAAGCTCAAAAGTGTGAGTTGTTTGTTATCCATATTTCGACGTATGTCGTCAGTAATGTTGACGAGTGCCGTAACCGTACTATGGCCATGACGAAAACCAGATTGGAAAGGATTCATTAGGTTATTTTTGTTAAGAAACATTAGGATCTGATGATGGACAAGGCGTTCAAATACTTTAGAAAGAAAGGGAAGGATTGAAATTGGACGGTAATCGGAGTAGGAGGTAGGGTTCAATTTTTTAGGCAAAGGAATTATATTAGCTGATTTCCAGGCTTCTGGAAAAGTATTTGTGGATATGGATTTATTAAAGATTTTGGTGATGATAGGAGTAAGGATATCTAGTAAGGGTATGACCATATTACGGCTAATGCAATCACATCCTACAGCGTTAGAGGAAATTGATAAAATATTCTTCTTTACATCACAATCGGTAAATTGACGAAAATTAAAAACAGGTATGTCTGGGTACGGCAAAGATGAAAGATATTTTAGGGTTTGGTCTCTTGAAGAACCATTCATAGAAGTAGTATAGGAAAAGTGCTTATTTAAAAGATTTAAATCAACTGATGAGGAGTTATTGTCATACTTTGTTTTGCCAATACCCAATGTTTTGAGAAATTTCCAAACTTTACCTGGATTTTCATTTTCCACAGACTTGTGAAAGTGGCGGCGTTGTGCATCCCTACACATCCTGTTGCAATGATTTCTCAACGCTTTGTAACGTTCCAAATTTCGATCTGTAGGTTTTTTCTTATATTTGCAGCGTGCAGAGTTCTTTTTTGCTAGGAGCAGTTTGATTTCCGGTGTTAGCCAAGGAGCAGGGAGTTGTTTTATTTTTACTGGCCGGATCGGAGCATGGCAATCGTACAAATCAGTTAAAAAGGTATTAAATATGTTAATTTGATCGTCTACATTCGTAATTTGATCTATTACAGACCAATCAATTTTTGCTGCATCTATGCGAAGTTGTTCTTGATTCATACCGGCAAAATTGCGCTGCATCAGAATTTTTGGCTTTACTTTAGGGAAACGAATCTTATAAGATAAAAACAATAGATCATGATGGGAAAAAGCATCAGCACTGCATTGACCATGTTTGGCAATGCTGTTTTCTGATGAGACTATTATCAAGTCTAGAAGGGAGGGATCACAATTTGGGCAGAAATGTGTAGCATTAAGTTTAGCTAGATGTAAATTACTGGACTTAACAGCTGACAGCAGTTTGGCTGATCTGTGGTCATTTTTCAGCAGGCAGGTGTTAAAGTCGCCCATAATCACGGTGTGTTGATATGCCGGCGCCAAGTCTTCTAGGAGTTGTTCGAATTCAGCAAAGTAATTTATTTGGAGTGATGGACTATAAATTACTCCTAAAAGAACTTTAGCATGCGACAACAGGACTTCAATAAATAAGTACTCCAACGCTGTACCGGATAATTCAGTTGATTTCCTCACGATACTATATGGGACACCAGTCCTGAGGTAAATCGCCACACCACCGCCAGTTCTAGCACATCTGTCGTTGCGTATCAACTGATACCCAGGTAAAGAATACGAGGTGGTGGGCAAACATGGTTTGAGCCATGTCTCAGACACAAGTATAGCATGAAGGTCTTTGCTGTCAAAACTGTTAAGCATATCTACGTGATGTGCAGGAATACTTTGGGCATTAATATGAACAATGTTGAAATTACGGGAAAAGTCAGAGAACTGAGAATGCAAAAATTCGTTAAGGGGAGGAGAGGTGCTTTGAAAACTGAGATCACTGTTCGAATCGCTTGGTGAGCAAGATGCATAGTGCAGAGAATCATCGCTGTTATAATCTGACATCTTAAATACACACTAATAGATATATAAAAATTACTCGGTGAAATAAATAAATACGTAAAATATCAAAAATATAAAAATGTTGATTAAATAATATACTTAAACTTTTCCCTATAACCTAGTCAAGTCAAATACCCGCCTGCTTTAAAGTACATATCAAAATGTATTGAAATATATTTAAATTACAATGTTACATAAATTACACAATAAATAAGTTAAACCAAATAGAACGGCTGTATACAGAAAATTCTGCTTAAGGCTGCATAACTATCATTCTTTGCCAGCTAGCACGATTGAAAGTAAAGCAATAATGAATGAATGACAGAGTGACTGACTGATTAAGACTTAAATAAAAGTCTATTCTATTTATAGCTGAGTTTGTTTATGCGGGTGTTCTTTATCGGATTTTGATAAAGATTAATATAATTGTTGCTTAACAAAATAAAATAAAAACGAAAAACAACTACGAGCATAACAACAACGGAATGAAATCTTAATTACAATCAAACGAAACTGAAAGTTATTACGGTCCTAAGCCAAACTAACGCAATTGGCGAAACAAAGAGAGTGCCTATTTAATGAAAAATTACAAGATGGTTTACTTCTTGGACAAAACACGCCGAGTTTTAGTGGCAGCACCAACCTTAGTTTGCTTTACTTCAACGGCTGCTGATGATGAAGCTGGATCTGGTATATTTTTGAGATCTGTGAGCGTCACTACCCGATGACGCAATCCATCCTCTCCAGCTACCAAGATGTCTCCATCCCTAGTCCAACACTTTTTGACTCCAAAGCGTTGTCTTGCGGCCATGAAGGTTACGTGTCTAAGCTTCGTCAAGAACTCGGATAGGGTTATGCCAGTGCCCTTTAAGGCTGTCTTGGACATCCAAACTTTGTTACGGAGAGAAGCGTCGCAAAACTTGATAACAATAGGTCTTATTTTACCATCCCTTTGCATCCCAAGACGATGGCAGAAACGTATGTCAGCTTTCGAAAGTTCAGTCATTTTAAGGTGATGGCTAACTATCTTCAACACGGCAGCAGTAACATCCTCATCCTTCTCTTCAGCCACTCCATGAAGAAGCAGAATTTTGCGGCGACGGCTCATCTCAAGTCTGTCAGTCTCACATAATAAATAATTTAACTGCTGCTGAAGGCTGGCCATTGCTGTATGTATAAAAGTTTTAAAGTCGAGGAAGTCCGAAGCCAAAGATGCAGTTGTGTGTGTGGAAGTGCTTGCTTTTTCTAGGCTCTGCTGAAATTGGTCCATCCTGTCATTAAACATCTCCATCATTTTTTGCATGCTATCCTGGACTGTGTTCATTGTGGTTGTTGTGGATTTTCTTTGTTCTCACAGAGTGTAATTTAAATATTCAAATTGGAGAGAATTTTATAAAGCTGGCAGGTATCTGATATTACTCACTATTATTGTACATCAATTTTATTCCAAATATACACATAAATATATTTAATTCAATTAAAAAGTGCAGAGCAATAAAAACAGCTGTTTCTTTTTCTTGACTACCCCCGAAAATTATCTGTACGTCATAGAGTAACTTATATACTGGTATAGAGTCGTCACTAACAAATTCGGTACTAGCGCCATCTAACGGAAAACAACCGTACCTCGACAACCAAAACCCAGCTACTCCGTTCTAGCTTGTATTCTCAAGAAGGGTAATTTTAAACAATAACTTAGACTTTGGAATAGCTAGATTCATAAAATTACGGGTTAATCAGGTTTGGGTATGATGAATCCAGCAGTTCAATCAAAGTCTATGTATTGAAATAAATAAAAAACAATTTAGCAGTTGCGTGATTTATTAGGTTTTCTTTTTCGGTGTCCTCGTAAGGTGCGTAAGTCCAACGTGTTATGCGAAGAATTCAGAGTCCGGGAGCTTGCCAAAGTTGTAGAAAATTTATAAAACACAATCCAGAGCACATTCACGAGTCACGGGAGGAAACGGAATGACAAAATTAATTCTTCACTCATGTCAGTCTCTCAATCACTTTCGTTTTGACATTTTGTGCATCAACATAGTAGAGCTGTCAATGTTTTGACAACGAGTATTATATAGTAGTATTACTAAAAACTTCAAGATTTTCCTAACTTTAAATCATTGCATAAAATCTATTTCATGTCACTATCCATTGTGGATTAAATAATGTATTGGGTAGGTATTTTTTGCAGTCATAAAAAGAAATTTTCATATGCTTGGAACGCACTCAATTAGTTACTCTAACTGCGTAGAACGCACCCAATTAGAAAAATCTACGATTTTTTGTATTTATGATTCAATTTAAATAGTAAATATATCATCTTATATAGTGGATAAAATAATATTAATTTTGTATCAACTACTTAAAGCACAATATATTTTTTCAGGAACCGTTGAGCAAAAGTGACATCTATTGGTTTAAAATGGAACATAATCTTTACCGTGTTGAGAATAATGCCATCTATCGGAAAGCATCAATACTTTTACCACAATAGCGAATTCTAAGGAAAGGGAAATAATACTAAGTGAAAAAACACTGCTGTACGTTTTTTATTGTAATATCTGTAATCTCACCGATATCCTCTTAGGGATTAGCGATAAATTCCCCCTACGAGGGTCAATCGACTACTCACTGATCAGTCTCTGTAATGAATTATAATCAATGCCTTCTTTTTAATTCAATTACCTACAACAACAGTTTGCGCAGGGCGGGCGCTTAGCAAACGTTGGGCGGACGCTGGGCGAACGCTTTTTTTTATCACAAATGTGGACTAATAACAGACTTGCATACATTAATTCACATAGACTGCTACATTTTTTAAGTAAAAAAAAAGTTAATCTATTTTAATTAAACGAGTTTGTTGAAAAGAAAACCAAAAGTGGCTACAATCCTTGTTTACAAACGGAAGCTAAGTATAGAAAGTCGCTTCATTTTATATCGTCTAGACTTATAACTCAAAACGCTGAAGTATGATTATTGTCTTTATAGATATTACTAAACGTACGAATATGAGGACCATTGGAAACTTATGGTGCCAGTCAGTGCCCAATTTTGTGAGAAGCAAGATAATCTAATAAAACTCAATGTCAAGTCTGGGATGGCGCACAAAAAATCTTAAAGGATTTATTTCTTTTATTCAATTTAAATATCATTATATGACTATTTTAAAATAGTTAAAAATAGTTGTTCCTTATGTATCGTTCCATTTGAAGAAGACGGAGTAGATGTTTTCTCTTTGCTAGTTTCGCACGCAAAGTATTGTCGTGTTTGTTTAGTACAGGATTAAATGTCATAGAAGAATATGTATCATTGTATTCACACTTCACAAATTTTTGGTTGAGATGGTTTGTATTATAGACATTCATTTGCTTTACTTGCTATTCATAAGCTCGCCGCACTGGCAACACCGCCAGACTGTTAATATCATAATAGCATTATTTATTTGGGTATCATTATTGTACATTGACACTACTTATATCCTTTACAAGAATAACGTTAATTAATAGGGTTAGTTTTGTTACCAAGCCTTGTTATCAATTCTTTTACCTACTACGGGAATTTAGTCGAGGCATTTCTTATGTGAAGCTGTTTTAGTTCTGGTTTGGTCTACGTGTCGTCGCGCTATGTGACTACACCGAATAAAATTTCGTCGTTAGACGAAGGAGGCTTGTCGTAAGAGAGGCTGACCAGTGGTATTTTGTGGTAAATATAGAATTGTTTTTATATGTTTTATGTTTTTGAAGTTTCCGTTTTTTTTATTTATGACATTGTGTGTCGAGACAGAACAAAGAAAAATTGTATCTTGCTGTTTTCAATATATTTGTGAAAAGCATACAGTCCATTATTATTTAAGGTGAACCAGCAGTAGAAGCAGTAGAGGCTGCAAGTAGGCAGCTACGACAGTTTGGTCATACAGTATCGAAAAAAAAAAACAAAATCAAGAGGGCAATCAAATGCAAATTAGTAGATCCTTCATATAAAATATGCCGCCAAATATGACCGCTCCGGCGGTGATATGTTGCGGAGCTGTTTTATGAAGAGCCAAGTCTTTCCTAAGCCTGTGTCCTTCCATCTTCGACCTCATCTTCACTTACAATCAGGCGAGGTTGAGGTCAAGCAGTGGCTTGGTCAATAAAAATAAAAAAAGATGCAGATGTAGTTTCAGTGATCAGCAAACTTAATCAAACATAAAAAAATCATCAGCTTCATAACATTTTGAAAAGTGTAAAATAGTCAAAAATAGTTGAAAATTAAAATTATTTAAAACCTCACCATAGTTTGTACACATACATAGAAGAACCAACATGAAACCTGCAACTATTCGCGTGTTATTAATTGAACTACCCGTTGTGAATTATTAAATATTCTAAAACCGTTTGTTATTCCACTGTATTGATCGAATACAAACTGCTTGATAATGTGAATTAATTTACTTTTATTTTATCCTCAATTAGCCGTATGACGTGTTTATTTAAATTTGTTATTTAATTTCACATGACATAAACATAATTTTAAATAAAATATTTTCTTCATCAGATAGGTTTAATAATATTTTCGGTGCGATTACTTTTCATGAGTTACGACTAACTGGGATTACGGTATTTCTGTAGATTCCTAATCTGAGCGTTAAATTAATGTTATTAATAATCCGCGATGAAATCGAATTCGAGCTAATAATAATCTGTTCCTTATTAAATATGATGAATTTGAGTTTCAGTACAACACAAGTTCGCGAGTTCTTAACTTTCCATACAGGGTTTTTCTTAGTCCCCAGCCAAATTTAAATGTTATTTGTAATTGAATCTGAACTCTATGCCCTTGACGTTAAGTTAAAAATTGGTTGGGGAAATTTTGCCTTCTGTACATAAAACGGCTTATTCTCCTGACACCCAAAATAGTATTCCACTCACACCCAAAATATTTTTAACACGTTTTTATTTAAATATTAACCTATTCCACTTTAACCCAAAAAACATAATAAAACGTACAGTGCAAAACGACTGGCTGTACTTTAGAGTTAGAATAAAGTTTTATTTATTAATCGCGATTTTTAAAGTTATATTTAAAAGTTGAAATGTCTTATGAGGCACCCAAGGCAAATTCGATAATTTTATTGATATTTACCTCGCACCCTGGAAAGTTGATATTTACATATGTTAAAGTTTATATCTTTATCATAAAGAAGTTTTAATTTGATAATAACTGACTTAGAGCTTAAGTTGTTGAGTGCACCAACTGTTTCCGTCTTTCTCCATCTTGTGCCAAAGCTTTATCTCTATCCCAAGGACATAATAGACTATGGTGCACTCATAGGATTGTTGATTTTAATGTCAACTAGTTTTTGAAAACAAAAGAAAGGTGCTATCTATAACTTTGGAATGTTCCGACAGGTCACGTCACGGGACGTGTATCTTCATTAATTTTTTGTTCATTTCGTAAATTACAGAGTCGGGCAGGATAGTTGCAAAATCACAGTGCGAATAAATATTGTTGTTTAGTATCTAAGTGTTTTTAAAAATCGTTAGGTATAAAAATTAAAAATGTCGTCGCTGGTTCGAGCTCAACAACGGATTTTACTTTAATTCAAGGCGCAATTATGTTTTACATTAACACTATTAGAACTTTTATGTTAAAATATCTTGATACTGGAATTTTTCATGTGAAGTTAGAAACGAACTAACGATTGGATGGAATTTAACTTATTATCCTAAAACCTAGAAACCTAGTAATAGAATTTAATTTCTTATGTAGGTTAAAGGCCCGTTTCACCCCTCCATATCAAATAACTATAATAATTTTCAAAATATATAATTTTTTATGCCAGAGTTTATGTAAATTTGTTTAATAATGTTATTGTTACCTGTGATTTTTAACCTTATTTTAATTTATATTTAATTCTTTTTTACTTATAGAGATCAGAACGTCTTTAACATTTATTTTGTTTTATATTGTAAGTACTCAATTTTGACAAAAAAAAATCTTTAAAATTGTGCATGAGTTTATTTATGATTGTTTAATTTTCGAATAACCTGTGATTTTTACCTTATTTTAAGTTAGATAAAAATTTCTTTAATTTTAATTTCCTTAATTGTATTTAAATTTGACAAAAAAAATGATTTAAAATTGTACAATAGTTTATTTATAATTGTTGGGGATTTTTTATTATATTGAATAAGTACCCATTTCACATTTTAATTCATACAATAAAAATCATTCAGACGTAATTTTTACTTTGTGTAAATTAATTTTTAAGGCTGAGTATAGAAATAAAATTAGTCACCAAGAAATATGAAGAAGCTGTGATTTTTTACTTGATTTTATCATCATATTATATATTTAATAAAGATTATAATATACACATGTTGGTGATTTTCAATTTGAATCTTTTATTTATACATTTCCTCTCAAAACTTAAAGTGTACTGTGTACACCGTATAAAACATGGTTTGGGTTTAAGTGGAATCGATATATGGAACATTTTTAAAGGAATATTTTTATTAAAAAACTGGTTTTGGGTGTGAGTGGAACTAATGTATGAACAATTTAGTTTTCGAGAACAATGGATTTGGGTGTGAGGAGAATAAGCCCATAAAACCGTATGGTAAAGCAAAGGTATGGATACTGAATGTATTGTGAAAACTTCGGAAGGTATAAATTTACAGTTACAATACGGTTTGTATAATTTCTATTCATTACAAGAATTTTGCGGTTTCAACGGGAAAATCATAATAACAACATTCTTTGTTTTTAGGAAATTTGTGGGTTTTTACTTTCATTGTCACCTATTTGTTTCTATTAGTAAGTTTTGCGTATTGTTTTTAAAAGTGGTATGTTTTTTTTGTGTTTCCGTGAATGTTTCTAAACAATTGCCACAGGCGGGGTTAGTATCAACGTTTTTATAGGTACATCTTGCTTTTGGAAGTCCAAAAATGGACTGCGCTACAAGGTTGGTCCATCCGCCCCAAATAACACATTCTTCCTAGACAACTAGATGTTCGGTCGTAGGACTGAACTTAAAAAAGCAGATAAATACTTCTTTAATTTTTAGTAATAAAATAATAATCGGTTATGATCGTGATCCTTACTTGCAAACACGTAAAAATTGCCAGTATTATTCTTCAGGCGTCAACTAAAAAAATAATAACTTAACTATTTATTTTAACTCCCAACACAAAAAGAGGGATTTTATAAGTTTGAAGTGTCTGTGTGTGTGTTACTCTGTCTGTGGCATCATAGCTCCCAAACGGGTGAACCGATTTGGATAATTATTTTTTTGTTAGAAAGGTGACTTAATGGGGAGTGTTCTTAGCTATGCTTTATGTAAATCTATGCAGCCACTTGTAAGTCATCGGCTCTTTTTCGATGTAGAGGTAACCATTCATTTAATGAACTCTTAGTTATAAATCGAAATATCATTGATTTCCGTCATTTGGCGTCATGGCCTCTCCGATTAGTTGACTTTTATATCACGCTTATCCAGAGGCGGGAGGGCTATTCTAAACCGCCCCAAGGCGGGCAAAAACTGGTTTTGTACCGAGTGCCTTGTTCATGTTTACAGTCAACCATAGAAAATCAGAAATAAAAATAAAAAGTTTTATTCACCTTAGGAATTTCACAAAACACTTGATGAAGTCAGTCATCACATACTTCGGCTTTAACTAGTTGTTGAATAAGATATTACAGTAGACCAAGAGACAAAAAAAGCCGGCGGAAAAAAACTCTTGGTACTCTTTTTCAGTCAGAATTATCAAATAGGTAAAGTAAAAATTTATCGTGACATGAAAAAACAACAAACACAAGACAGCTAATTGTGAGAGCCAATTTCATGCCACAACCAAATTGCTTACATAGTAAGTGCAATGAGCTATGGATGCACAATACGAACATGACAAACTGGGACCAGAGTATTTGAACAAGAATGGAATAAAATAGTCATCAAAATGACCTGGCACCGCTAGTTCACGTTCACGAGTATAACGCAAGCACCAGCCATCACCCTCCTCAACCATATTTTAGGGAAGAGGGTGACCCGATACCCGACGCTGCCACTAGCCATGCCTCCAGAGGGAGCATGACGTTCTTGCTGTTGTCTTGACAAGAAAGTAAGTAAGTGGAACAGTCACCAGTATGCCATATGTATACTGCACAGCCAAGCCGTAAACAAAATTATTAAGTAATTGGAAACTTTTAGAAATATCCTGTTCTGCTTAATCCCATGCCTTTTTATCATCTAAGTAATCTTTAGTTTTATAATAAGCTTATCGAGATATAGATTTAAATTTTTTGAATGGCAGGGTTTAAATTGACTTCGGAATTTTGTTTGACATTAGAAGTTTTGACTACCGCAATAATATGAATTATGATTATTATTTGAAGTGCATCCAAACGCTAAGAACGAAACCTAATGTTGTTGATGTGGATAATGCAGTTTTTTTTTTAATTTATTTATTCAAAACAAAAAAGAATTTACAATTTACTTAGGCTATGTAGCTGTAACTTAAGTTAGACCACTTATGTGTTACAGCGGGTCGCACTTATCACTTTTATTAGCTTATAATTTATATACTTCCAACGTTATGGTGTTTAGATTTAATTGATTACAGGTATATAATGCTAAAAATGTTATTTATAGCAAGTTTTATTTTATTTTAATTTTGAAGTATCAAACAAAAACTAACCCCCTGTTGTCAACTTAAGTAACTTGATTATGAACACAAAATGAAAAACCAGCAATACCTAGTATATTTGCATTTACTATTAGAAATTTAATTGGTTTGTGTATTTTATTTAAATTGAAACTATTTTTTTATTTTTTTTTATTATATTTTTGTGCAGTATATGTATCTTAGATAGGCATGATAAGGGAACATAGGAGTGTTATGTATATCTCTGTGTGGATGATAATTCTATTTATTTTTATCTAAAAAACATTATGAAAATAAATAACCTTGTAAAAAGATACAAATAATAATATTATTTTGTTTCATAGAAGTATTCTTTAATTTCCTTGGAGACTTTTTTACTATTTATGTAATGTTCTACTACGGTACTTGGCAACTGATTTAAAATATATGGCAAGAAGCATTTTAGTATTCTGTTTCCATATGCATTATTGGATTTAGGTACTAAAAACTTACTTGTATTTGATAATTTTCTCAATTTTTCCATTCTAATCTTGGAATTTAAGTTTTTTATATTATCTATGTTTTCTTTGAGGATGTTAAACTTTACTTTATTATATACATTGATAACTTTGCCATATGTGAAGAGTGTTTTATATTCGTTACATTTATGTTGACTTTTAATTTTGTTCGGTACTATTATTTTTAACAGTTTTACTTGAAGTTTGTATATATTTTCAAAATAAGTTTTGTATGTCAGACCATAGCTGCTAATCCCATAATTTATTATTGAATCAGCGAGTGCAGTATATAAGGTACGCCTTATAGAGAATGGTAGCTTATATTTAAGAATAGACATTTTACAAATGATTGCTCTCAACTTGTCACATACATGCATTATGTGGTCTTTCCAGTTGAGTCTGTTGTCGATTATTAATCCAAGATAGGTGTGTGTTTTTACTACGTCTAGGTACTTGCATGTACAGTTTACATATTGACTGTGTTGACAAGAGTGTTCATGTGCTATAATTTTTGGTTCAATTGTTGTGATGTTATGTGCTGAGTGGATGTGCATCATTTTTGTTTTTTGATAATTTATAACTAAGCCGAGGTCGTGAGCCCACTCACACAGACTATTGAAACATGGCTGCATTTTTGTCTGGGCTATAGATGCGTTTTTATGCGCTGTGATAATACAAGTGTCGTCTGCGAATTGGTACACTTGCCCGTTTTGGATGATATTTGGCATGTCGTTGCAGTAGAGTAGGTATTCTGTCGGAGCTAGAATTGATCCTTGTGCGGTGCCTCTATCACTTGGTACTAAGTTGCTGTACTGGTTATCAATTTTCACTGTGCAAAATCTATTTCTGTGATAATCTCTAAACCACTCTAATAGAGGTCCCTGTATACCGTTCTCATATAATTTCGAAATTAGAGTTTCATAATCCAGAGTTTCAAAAGCTTTACTAAAATCTATAAATGCTGCTACTATATGTTTTTTTTCATTCAGGAGATTATTAATGTCATTTGTAAATGACATTAATAATGCGTATTGTCTGAAAAAAGTTCGAATCCTAGTTCTAAAAAAAACAGCAAATAATTGAATGGCAGACGTTTAGAAATATCGAACATGCTTAAACCTCAGTTCTACAAAATAAGGCAAGATTTGTAGAGTCTTGGATACACGAAATATTATTATTATTATTTGGTTTATAACTACTCGCTTTTGGTACTTTTGTCCCTCGACCTCACTCACCACGCACCGGTTCATTCCAGCCTTTCAAGGTGTTTTACCAATGTGACTGGGGTCAAACCATTTGCGGATATTACAACTGAGAAAATTTTAGTGCACACAACTTCCCATATTACAATCCCGGCCTTCACGAGGTTCTCGTCATGTGGGATAGTTATGTCCGCTAAAAACACCTAAGAGGACGATCGGTCCATTAACACGATATTAGATTTATTCCCTAGAGTAGTCTTGTCGCTGACTCCTGGTAATGAGCCGATACCAGTAGGGCTTGGCGCTGTAGTTTTCGAGAACGGGCTCTAGCGTGTTTCTGATAGATGACACGATTTTTCAGAGCGAGCTATTGATGGAGGGTCTTGACTGCTTGGTTGTGTCTGTGCAAGAACGGAACAACCCGAAAATACTCAGACATGTATTTGTAGACATGGACTCTACAGATTGGCGGTACGCTCAACATACGTCAACAGTACCGTCCCTCATAATGTACTTCCTGTGACTTTATGCTCGTCGTTCTTTTTAAAATCCTAATTTAAATTTCAACCATACAACGAATATTTGTTATCGATAAATTACTTCAAACAAGAAAAATAATTATACTTATTAAAATTAATATGTATAAAATTAAAAAAAATTAAATACAATTACTTAAAATAAAAAAAATAATATTTTTTAAAAAATTTACCAAATGTCCAGGACCTCTTTCAAGATACTAAACGAATAAAACTTGTTCCGCCAAGAAAATGTTTCAAGTAAAAAAACATTGTTTTTATTTTAATGTTCAAATATCAAATAGGTTATTAATTATTTTCTATATTTATTATATCGATCCTTTATAACAGAAACCTTACTGCTAGTGTGGTTCATGAAATAAAGATAACCACCACGTTTTTCGTATTTTTTTCACCTGGTAGCACCTTTGTTTACGAAAAAAACTCTTTAATCGTGAAACAGATTATAACTTTCTTCGTCTCTATAAATAACTTTACCAACTCAGCATTTTATGGGTTTTTATACGATTCTTTAGAATTTTCAGTTAATTAGCACTGCGTTGTGAAACAGATTGGACCAGAGCAACGGTGTTCAACGAAATTTAAAACCATAAAAACAACAGCGATTTATACTTGAAATGCTACTTTATTTACTTTATGTATTATTTACTATATATTTTATTTATGTATTATACTTTGAGTACCTACAGATAAAAAGTTACTTACGTAAGATTTTGTAAAGATATGGTACACAGTACCTAAATGTTAACAGCATTTTCTTGTCTGCGTATTTCAACTAATTTATTTTTTAAATAAGAAGTTATGAGCTAAGACCTCATTTATGCATTGTTAATAACTCTTTAAACATATTTATTTACGTAAATGTACTAATGTATAATAATAGTAGATACTAAAAATCACTAACGAGATACGGAGAGAAATGGTTTCGCTAAAGTATGGAGGTACCAAAGTTTTATAATAATTACAATTATCGAACAGAATAAGTTACTGCCGTTACTGCGTTATAAAAAACTGCATTTTATTTAAAATAATTACTCTCATTATTGTATAAATATTAAATTATTAAAAATTTAATTTAAAATTAAACGAACTTTTCATTCAGTCCAAAAGCTCACTTTACGCAGTAGCACACGAAGGTCGTTAAAATGTACATGAATATTAAAGTATTTAAAAATATTTAGTAACTATTAAAAATATGCGTCATTAATTTAATAATCCAAATTGATATTTTTTCTACGGAAGCCTCGAGGCGCTACATAAAATCGCTAAACAATTTAAATAAAACGCAATAAATTGTTATCAGAATTACAAACGGGCAACTTTAAAAACTGAATTACAAAATGTAAACTTCCATTTGATGCTGACGTAACCGAATTCCGGTTTGATAATATTTAAATATTCGATTTATGAAATAAGAGACTTCATAGGTTGTTATCGCAGAGACTGCGAGGTCACTCGCTGATAAAGACCGCCTGCGTCATTGCTGGTGCAGCAAGCATGTGGTCTGCTCACGATGATAATATCTATAACTGAATTCTACTTTAATAAGTAGGTACGGGTAACTTCAGTCACTGAAGTTCAGTGAAGCCTGAAATCGTGAGGTTTTTTTTGGAAATTGCCAACTTTGAAGCTTGAAATTTTCTAAATAGCAGAATAATTATACCTATACTGTGTTTGATATAAATTTAAAAAAATATACCTATTAACAAAACTTACTGAAAAATCTTCATTATTACATCACGTATGGGTCTGATTTCTGTGAAGCTGACTGTATTTAACTCCATTTTTTTGGTCAAGAGTATACAATATTACTACACAAGAGATTTAGACGAGCATGGTATATTTTGAAGTCTTTCTGACGGAGCCACTTTTGCCTATACCTATCGTTCGATGTAGCTCCGGAGAAGTCCGGTAAAGTCGCTACAAGAAAGGATGACCGGTGTTTAATAAAATTCGCAGAAAACGTCAAATTGTCTATACATATGGCTGTTTGTGGGTTTGCAATAGTCGTTAACGTTAAACAGACGTCAAATAGAATTAGGTCAGCAGGATTAATGCTCGTATTACAGAACGAGACTTAATACTCGTTTCACGTAAGCGTTGTTCACCAGCTGATTCTTGACTTGAGCTTTAGTCTTATTACAAAACAATTATCAAAACCAGATTACCTGAAACTAGTTTCAAATATCTGACTCAGTTGATACTGGGTTTTCTTTGAAAAAAATTTGTTTCCCATTACATTTAATAACAAAAACTAATGGTCTGTTACGTTATACGCAACGTTTAGATTATAATGTCTTATAAATTGTGTTAAATTCTATATGATATATGACAAAATTTCCAATGTTTTGAATTATTTATCTGTTTTTCGATAGAAGCAGTAAGGTTTAATTAAAACTGTCGCCTCTTTGAAAATATATTTATATTTATCACTCAAAAATAATACGAAACGTAAAAGCTAAATGAAATGTCGCCAACTACTAAGTAAAGTCATTTAAAATTATAAATTCCAATATAGTTTTTATTTACGAAAAGCAAGTCCAAACTTGTTTTAAAAAGTTCAAAGTTGTTATAAAAATATTATCGTAATGGTAAATATCACTGAAAGGATCTATTGTAGTTAATACAGATC
Source organism: Stenoptilia bipunctidactyla (assembly GCA_944452665.1). NCBI lineage: Eukaryota > Metazoa > Arthropoda > Insecta > Lepidoptera > Pterophoridae > Stenoptilia > Stenoptilia bipunctidactyla. Next base: position 5,175,207 of record OX101726.1, on the reverse strand, counting down.
ACTATTAAAGAAGGCACGAATCGCGTACCTATCTAGTTTTTCTCTAAACCACAGTTTACAACATCAAAAACTTATTTTGAAGTACGCTCAAGTATGGTAGACAGCACACTCAAGTGAATACAGTTGTGAAACTAGTTTCAATCATTGGCATATGCATAAGTTAAGTTCTATAATAAGCGTGAACACAGTTCAAATCATTTAGTACTCAAGTGATACCTGGTCATTGAATCTAGTATTAGGCAACGTTTTGTAATAAAGAAAGTCGTTGATACTAGTTTCAAAACTAGTATCAATACATGAGTACTGTTCTGTAATACGACCATTAGTCTCCTAGGAGACCTGTGGACTAATTAAGAAAAGCTGGTATTGATAATGTTTCTGTACTTTTACTTCAAGTTTCGGCATACTTTCAGAAGCCTTAGTAGTTAATGATCTGTTAATGAAATTTCCAATTTGTTTTACATATTTATATCAATATCTAAAACCTATTCTGTATCTGTAAACGGTATGTGTGTCTAGCAACCATCTTTATCAGTTTAATAATTTTCAAGCCGACTTTAAGCAATGTTCTTTATTCTATGTGTACACAAAAACTAAGTACTTCTGGAAACTACTGAAAAGAGCCAAAACATGAATATAAATTCAAATTAAAAGGATTTCAATAAGAAAGAGCAGAAAAAAGGGGAAGTTTACCTACATACATATTAAATTTAACTCATTTCGCTTGCACACAAAGTCAAAAAATGTTCTAAAAGCCTTGCTCACATTTCCACAGTGGAGAAGGAGCCCAAGGCTGTGTTCCACCTAAGATGTGCGTGGAAAAGTTTTAACCATGACCTCTTTCAAATGTGACAGTTTCTTTTTTCTTTTTTATATAGTTGACATTCACCAAATATTGTAATCTTTTATTTTTTATTAATGTAACTGTCATTATATATACATTTTTTATTAATCAAGTTTTCAATTAATTATTTTTCAAATCCATGTATTCATTTTTTTTTCTCCTTACATATAATTTTTTATCGGTATTTCATAATTTTAATGTTTTGAATAAGTATAATAAATTGTTACTCGTCAAGAAGAAACACAAAAATAATGTAAATCCGTAATTGGTCGTAGATAATAATAATTATTATCTATATTTTATGTACTAATTAATATTAAGAGCTGTAGATTTTGTGAATGAATAAATAAATAAATAATCAATATTGAAACTATTCTAATAACTTGTAAGATGAGCTACTTCAACATCATATTATTTTTTTATCAGAATTTATCCGCATTTAATCTCATACTCCACTTATCGCAAAGAAGTATAATCAAAATAAAAGAAATAATATAGTGTCGATGTTGTGGAGTTATAAAATGTGCGATATTATAGAGTTCTGGTGTCTTCGTCTGAAGATCTTAATTAGTTTTACAAGACAATTTCTTGAAAAATAATGCGCATTTAAATTAAAATCCCAATCCAAATGAGATCTGTTTTTATTTGAGATTTTCATATAAATAGATACCTACATGTGTCTATTGCTTTTATATGTCAATTTATAAGGTTTAATAATCTCTAAGCTGCAACTATTACGCTCGCACAGCTTGGGTAGCAACGCAACCTTAGTGTTGGAGCACCTACCGCCCGGCACTCGTACGTAACGTAACTGGCCTATTTGAGTGAAAACATAAATATTTACACATATATACATTCAAAACAGTTTCCCATTGACGTCAGAACCAACAGCGCACGTTTTTATTTTACAATCCAAATTCCAGTTTTTAAAATTCATAGGAAATTTATTGTGTTGATAAAATTGCACGATACGAATTTGTTTTGCATATTATGGTAACTTGCAGGCGTAATCTATATTTATCTAAACCGGTTTTAGAAGTCCGTCTGGATAAAATAAAATAAATCTAATTCAAAGAATGTTCCAGAACTAAATAACATTTTGAACCATGTTAACAGAAAGGCTAAGTCTAGATGCAATGGAAGGCCTGCGTTACGTATTTCAAATGTGGTTGGTTCTATTTAGACACTATAAATAGATGACAGAATATGGAATTGAGTCGCATGGATAAGATTGCATGTCTAACATACGTGGGAGTTCTCTGAAATTCTGGAATCAATTCTTGCAACATTTCTCTCTCTGGTTGCTTTGTTGCTCTTAAGTAACAAAGGATATGCAACTTTACGCTATAAGCGCAGAAGCTACTGACTCGACTAAAATTCAAGGGAGATGAAACATACGAATTGATAAACGTTCTTAATTTAATCAAAACTAATATAAAATAGTTGAAGGGTTTGTTGTTCTGGTTGAACGCTGTACAAGGAAGCTACAAACTGATTTGTTAAAACTAGAATTTGAGTTGAGGAAGGTAATAAAAATAGATATTTTGGAAATTTCAACGGGGTTTATAGTGACGCGGGTAAAAACCAGCGACACTGTCGCGTCTCTTTTAAACTATGCACGTCATTTGATTATTCTTTTTTGTAAGAGAGTGTAATGTTCAAGGGCCATAAAGTGTCTGACCTGTCAAACTACTTTTTGACAGGTATGTGAATGTATAAAGATGATATTGCCATTGAAATGCCGCCCGCTTATATCTAAACTATTGGTGCAAACTTGATTTAATTTCTTAGAAAAAATATCGGGATTATCATTACAAGTGGACGATACTAGTAGTCTATTGAGTAACTTAAAAGGGTTAAATATTTAAGGGCCCCATTCGCGAAATCTATGCGTTTTCAAAATCATTACAACCGGCCAATATTGTTTGTCTGGATCGGATAAAAATATATGTTGAAGTTTGTTTCATATATTTTATAAATATCTGGATCAAAACAAGATACTAAAAACTTTACTCGATCATAAAAAATTACGAAAAAGATGAAAATTTTAAATGATTTTCCGATATTCTAAGAGAATATCAAACTTATACTTACAAAAACTTGTCATAATATTGGTAATGTAGCATAAAATCATATTATGTGGATAATTTTTTTCTTAAACCGTTCTATTTTTTCTAATATAATATAATATAATAAAGACGGCGGTGCGATACAATTCAGTACCACGCGAGGCGTCATGGAGGTAGGACCTGTGTCGCTTTTGCTCCCAATTTTCCCGCGTAATTGATCGTCTTATTGACCATAGCGTACACATAACAGTACCGCAGTTTAATTATTTAATTTTTGTTTAGTCACATTTTATATTTTAATTGATAAATTAAAGGAGTATTATAAACAATTATCACTGCTGAATATAGAGCTAAAAACTTGTTTCTGTGTTTTTTTTTTAAGTTTATTAGACAACAAGTGCAAAAAAAGCATATAATTTTTTATGCGATAAATCTTTTCTTACGTAATTACCCGACAAAACCAAAAGGAGGATTATTATTCTATACGTACGTATACAGGGTTAATATTAACGCATCACCTCTTGTGGGCTGCCTCTCCACATCAATTCCAACGTAAATACTGATAGGTGCTTATCGATAAATATACAGGGTGTAATTTTTAATGCCATCTGGAGGGAAAGTACTATAAATAATAGAGATAGCAAAATTTACTCAAAAGAAACTGTCCTTTATTATTGAACAGAAATAAAACCACATTCAAAGATTTTCAAGAATTCACTCGTTTCACCTGGGAGTCAAACCGACTAAAATCTGTAAAAATGACACCCTGTAATTTTATTGTGTGGTTCGTTAGAGCCAATCACAAGAATAAAATCTCTCTCACATACTAGGTTAATTTATTGAAAGGAAAACCATGAAATCTTCATTTTTAGATTTAAGTCGGTTCGATTCCTGGGTGAAGAAGCGAGTTTTTGAAAACTCTTTGAATACAGTTTTAATTTTTCTATAACATGTGAATATGAATCAAATAACATGTGAATAATTTTTCAAATTTCTTTTGGTTTTTATTTTTCATGCAAAATAATTCAATTAAGTCAAAAATAACTTTATGCGAAGTATGACAACGTGGCTTTTTCTACTCCTTTTTTTATCGCTATGCACAGTTAGGTACAGTTTGCGACGTTTTGCGGTGTACATTGTATGCAACATTCCTCAACGTTTAAAATGTTTTTGTTGTTTATTGTATGACTTCAGTGACACGCGTCTATTGAGTGGATGAGATTTTACACGGGTGATAATTTATGAACTCATTATATTAAGACCGAGGATATCTTGGAAAGTATGCACTTTTGAACCACATATTCTTTGGCCAAAAGTATTATTTTTAAGTAAGGAACAAAACCTCAAAGTTATGGGATATATATTATATAAGTATTAAAGAACACCTATGCAAAGTTGTATATTATAGAGGTGTTCTTTTTGATCTGTGCTGATAGGTGCTGATAGTTACTGATAGGTGACGATTGTAACTGATGGATGCTGACAGGTGCTGATGGGTAATGATGGTTGCTGATAGATGCTGTTGGGTACTGATAGGTTGGGTGCTCAGATGTGCTGATAGGTGCTGATGGGTAATGAAGGATGCTGAGAGATGCTATTGGGTTCCGATGGGTACTGATAGGTGCTGATGGCTTCTCATAGGTGTTTATGGGTGCAGATGGGTAACTTCTGATAAGTTCTAATGGGTATTGATAGGTACTGATGGGTGCTGATAATACATTAGCACTGATGGTGAGGTGCTGATGGGTATTAGTTATTAATATCGAAACGAATATCATTTAATTTGTTAGTGAATTTGTTTGAATGGGTTACGTTCAAATAATATTGCTTTGCCTGTACTTAAACGTCCAATAAAATAATGGATTGAAAATGTCTGTCCGTTAAAATACCTTCTTGTATTTATTTTCGTCACGAGTAAAATAGACTCTATTTCAAAAGTTCCAGATATCAAATTAGTTTCGTATCTTTATAATTTCAAGAAATATGTTTTTGAGTAATGCTGCCACTTACAATTCTTTTGATGTACTTAGTTATTAATAAATAAAAAGTACTTACTTTGTTCTTGAAAGGGAATATAGATGGCATCTACCACCAATTTTCCTGTGTGTTAAAATTATGCTTCCAGATAGTTATAATTTCACAGTGTTAAAAGTTAGTTTAAATTGGTCACCTTTTATGTATTTTGTGGTTTAACTTTTATATGCTATGTTTTCAACAATATAGTGTTTTGGACCTTTATACATCAACTTTAATAACATTAAATTATTTCTGATCGGTTCTTTCACGAATAATCTAGTTCAAAGTTCAAACAGACAAACCTTTCGGCTTTATAGATTAGGCGGCTAATAGATTATGACGACACATAGACATTTAAGAATATAATCATACATAATTATTTTTACCCACGACGGAACGGAGACGGTATATGCGTTTGGGGTGAGAGGGTGTTTGTGCAAACCAATGTTACCATTTATCTCCAGAACCACAGGTCCGATTTTAATGCGGTTTTCAGTAATCGCTTTGGATTTGATTGGTGCATGTTCTTAGATAGGTGTAGTGGTAACAACTCACCAGAGGGCTCTGCAGTAAACATTTGTTTGTAAATGCCAATGTTACCGTTTATCTGCAAAACCATTGGTTCGATTTAAATGCTGTTTTCAGTGATCGCTTTGGATTTGATTAGCGCATGTTCTGAGATAGGTGTTACGGTAACAACCCACCAGGGGGCGCTGCAGTAAATATTTGTTTGCAAACCATTGGTCCGATTTGAATGCCGGTCAATTATCGCTTTGGATTTGATTGGTAAAATGTTATATGATATCGAGTTACGTTACAACAAAGCCCCAGCAAAGTTGAGCCACCAGCAAAGTTGAGTTGTAAATACTTATTATAATACTTCACTATGTATTTAAATAAACTACATGGGTTTTCCAGCGGTGGTGGGGACATTAGAGGGCTGATGAGGAACGAGGTGTTGTGTAATGTAATGTATGGTACCTATATTATGCTCTTTAAAAAGTTTGAAATAAAAAATGCCATTGAATGAATTGATTTTGTAGTTTTATATTGAAATTTAAAATATTGATGGCAGCCCTCGACGGATTTTGTTGCTCTTCTCATAAAGTTCATAGGGAGTTGAATACCTATGTTATTGTGACATCTACATCTTCGAGAACCGAATAGGTAAGCGTAGGGAAGTGCTATGAAAACGAATAGTATGTTGTTCATAATATGACCGACTCTGTGTGAGACCAAGTGAACTTTTAAAAAAGCTTTTCACGTTAATTATCTCTCGTCACATAAATCATTTCATTCGGGGGATTTTAAATTATTTTATTCTTTTTCAATTACTTTTTAACCGTCGCGTCGTGGGTTTTTCAAAATTTTTATTTTGTTTTTTATTTAGATATTAATAACTACTAAAAATTTATTACTTCGTGTAAACAGGTGCACATTACGAAGGGGTGGATTGAATTTCATTTCATAAAAAAATTACTTATTTGTAACATTCACACTACATTATTTAGCTCAAATTAACTCGTGTTGTTGAGTGACTAAGTAACGGATCCATACTAAATAATAAATGCGAAAGTCTATCTTTCTGTTCCTTTATTTCAGCCAAACCATCCGACCGATTTTTAGAAAATTAGTAATGAAAATAGCTCCCAAACCCTACTTTTTTTCAAACACCAGCCCCTATAGGATTGGAATGAGACATAAAAGTTTATGTAAAAGATCTCAACTACCTACTTATCTGATTTTAATGAATTTTGGAACAAATAATTTATGGAAGTTATAAATTAACGTCACGATATACTTTCAAGTCAAAATAGCACGATTTTCACAACAGAATTCAGTAAGGATATAAATTTAAAAAGATTTCATCTATAAAATGTATATTACAATATTTATAAAAAATAAAATAGTAAGTATGTATAGGTATCGCAATACTAAATCCAGATAAATAAAAAATATAGATTATGTTATATCATCCTTGACATAAGTTTTAGTCATCGTAGAAACGAATAATAAGCCACACTATAGGTATAGTACTACTATATTACTACTATTAAATTATACTGTGACAATTCTGTGCGCTGACGTGTTCATTTACGCGACTGCCCGCCACGCAGTCCCATATAGCGTTAATGCCTACTGCGCTCGAAAATACTCGCCTTAAATCCTTGCTGCGGTTTATAATATGTGTAAATGATTAGGACTTAACCGAACATGAGCTATTATTTGCACTATATGATGTTTTAATACATTTCATGAGTTGTCAAAAATCTGACAGGTCAGTTATGAACATTACTCTTTAAAAACTTCATAACTTAAGTTACTTATTTGAACATTGATTAACAAATAAATTTTAAATTAATAGTCTTCATCATTTTATTTTATCAACTAAACGGAAAGAATACACCTACAGGTGCATTTTGATAAATATGATTAAAAAATATCCTGTGAAGAACTAGGCATATGCCTTGTAACAGACTGTAAGCATACATCATCCGAACAAAGAATCGAAACTACATGAATAAGAACGGAGACGTTGTCGCGTCGTAACAAAACGCCTCCCTAAATTTCATGAATAAGCAGATCTTACTAAAACTATACTCTTTACGCAATATCTTGAATTTTGATATGCAATTGACGTCTTCGGGTAATAAACATAGCATGGTATTTCTTTACTCAGATGGTTTATGTTCAAAACAATGTATTTTTCTTAATCATCAAATATGTAGCTCTTAGTCATCGATGAAAGGAGAAATTCGTATTAACTTTAGATATGGGATATTTAGCATGTTTTTGATTATTTTGAGTTAAATATCTCGATGTTTCGACACTGTTGCAAGCGCCACGATCACGAGCACGACTATGATCGAAAAAAATAATCAAAAGCTTGGCAAAAATCCCGTCTCTAAAAGCAAATAAATTTGAATGATCAAGACAATTTATAAATGATAATTAGAAGTACCTAATAATGGAATAAAGATATGGGAGCTCCACAAGGGTCATATAGATTTTTGGACATAAATTCTAGTCAAATGGCGTAAGGATCTGGACATTGAATTAAAAGTTTTAGATTAACTACTTTAACAAAGTTACCTTGCTAATTCCGCGACTTTTACTTGCACTAGTGATGCAGGATTTTCGTGCGTTGGTTCACCGCCCTTCCTCCCTCAAACAAAGAGCAAGAAAATCAATGAACACGCACTTGGAATACTGTAACCCACGACACTAGCTATCACCTACACGTGTTTCGCTTCAACCAGAAGCATCTTCAGGGTACAACGACCACCACCAAACTATGTACCACCGCAAAGTAACGCCTGATTCAATCAATTACAGCTTTAGATTAAGTACAGAACGTTTGACCACGGTGTCTATAAGGACGTAGAATTAAAATGTAAGCCCCTGAACCTCATCTTTTACCTCATCTTCACTTATCGCGAGGTGAGATTGAGGTCAAACGCGAGTATAGTCACCGATAATATCCGGTTATAAAAGTATTTAATTTAATGTAAGTAGGTAAGTAATAATCGTAAAAACTCAAGACAATATTTTGCTTTAAATGTTTTGTGTCGTAAATCGCAAATTCGAACTCAACTCAAATATTAGTAAATATTTAAAAACATTTGAAATAAGTCAAACAATTTACAAATTAAACTGAATCTACCACCACTTCGGAAAGTCGATCTGTTGAGAAGAAGTGTCAAGAAACTCAACAGCAATCATCTTTTCAAAATAAGAGAAAAAAATACACAATAACAATTTACAGCCAGGCAATCCCATCTTCTTGCATCCGGATATCTTAAGTAAACTTTTTCACATAACACTTATCCTTAAATCTATCGAAGGGTTAATCTTAAATATTTTGTATTTTATTGTAAAATAAAACGTACACATTGACCCATGAACGAGTTGATCTTCTGGAGTCTACTATTCTATGCAGTCTACGCAGTTAACGGTAGTCAAGCAGATTGTGGAAAGATTCTACCACATAGCAAGGGTGCGACGTATAATTCAGCTCATATTCAATCTATCTTTCTGTAATAATTTCATCACAACTCATTTTAATGAGCCTAATACATGGCCATTAGGGATGACAAGGTATAGGCATAAACCACAAAGCTGGCATAGTGCTGGTTGGTGGATGTAAGAATTTTCAGGACGCCGAAAATGGCTTTTATAACAAACCCTAACATCTACTAGCACTATAGCTCTTAGGACGTATCCGATGAAAAAGGAATGGCGGTGATTCAGCGTTGCTGAGCTTGCATGCAATATTGATTGATATCACATAGGTACTGCTCCAGGACGACTCCACTTATCTTTTATTATTACTAGCAAATATCCAAAGGCTTCTTATTATCTTAATATTACTCGCATCGTTAATGAAATGAAGTATGAGAACCTTGGCGGGGCTTGTGAAGTAATCTTATTACCTCGTTGCTGACAGAGCACCAACAACGTTAAGATAATTCGTTTATGTAGTCTGAAAATAGGTTATACTGTGGTGCAGGTTATTAAATTTAATTTCTTTATATTTTAACTTAAAGCAGTTAGCCCAGGGTACTGTATATTTCCCGTGTGGAGTTACTGGTCTCCCATCGGGCGCGTCCCCAGGAGGCCGATAATACGCCCCAGAAATGGAGGGGTGCCGTTTTGACGGCGCGGACCAAAATCAGCGGGCCTCATCGGTTCCACCCAGGGAGTATTAGCAGCTCACTTTGGGGAACCGATGAGGGCATGAGGAGGGGAGCGCTGGTTTGAGCCATCAGCTACTCGGAAGGACGGCAGGCGTGGATTGCTTCGGCGTCCGAGCTTCGCCCAACCTGGTAATCCTGCTCGGCAATCCTGGGCAGAAACAGGACCGGGAGGCCTAACAGCTGCGAGGAAGACAACTTCTGTATAAAATTACCCCAATCCCCGGGTGTCCGAGGTGCCTCATCCGTGGGATGGTTGGCTATGGGGGTTAGTCCGTTTCGACGACGCGGACCAAAACCGGCGGTAGTGGGCCCTCTCGGTACTTTTCTGATTAGGAGAGTGGACCGAGGAAGGCACAGGGCGGCGAGCTTTGATCGCTTCGGCATCCGAGTCGTCGGTCAACCCGTAAGCCTGTCCGGCTGCGAGGAAGAAAGCCTCTGCAAAAAGTCACCCCAATCTATATAGATAGGCCCTTCGGTACCTAGAAAATTCTCACATCCACCAAGCAGCACGGGGCTGAATTAGTGGCTAATGGTCCAAACCTTATCTTCACCAATAGGTCTCTATAGGTGATATTTAACTTTGTATAGAATTTTATTTCATTGGAATACTATAAATTTCAGTTCCATTTCCTAGTACTTTGGTTACATTTAAAGATTCTTTGTCTTTCTCAGCAGAATTCAAATCAAACTTTTTATAAAGTATATTTTTGCTTTGAGAAAAACAATTAAATAACGAAGAAAATATATACCGACTCATATAGCTCATGCCTGGGTTTTTGCTAAGTCATATCAAAATATAATAGTGAGTAAAAAACTAAAGTTATAATACCTATTACCTAACAGTACTATCGCGTTACCACAACAATACATAGTTGTTTAACGCAGATTCTCAATATTTATTATAATATTTGTTATGATATTTGTAATAATATTTGTAAGAAAAACAGAAATGTAAATAAATGAAAAATGTGATAAATAAAAATTACCCGACCAGGATTCGAACCTGGGACCTCTCGTTTGCCGGACGAGTGCTCTTCCAACTGAGCTATCGGGGCCTGGCGCTACGCCTTGAAATTACGTACCACATTTTTGTTTTTACGTTATATTGCTAACGTAGCTCCATCTAATGGTATAAGCTTTGCAGCTAAGACCACCCGAGATCAATTTCTTTACAGAAATTGTGAATCCCAGTTAAAGTGAAGCATTGCAATGTTTTAATAATGTTTTTTAAGTTTTTTTTTTGCATTTAAAATGCTCAATTATTCTTAAATAAATGAAAAATGTTTTAATAATGTTTTTTAAGTTTTTTTTTTGCATTTAAAATGCTCAATTATTCTTAAATAAATGAAAAATGTTTTTAATAATGTTTTTTAAGTTTTTTTTTTGCATTTAAAATGCCATTTTTCATTTATTTAAGAATAATTGAGCATTTTAAATGCAAAAAAAAAACTTAAAAAACATTATTAAAACATTTTTCATTTATTTAAGAATAATTGAGCATTTTAAATGCAAAAAAAAAACTTAAAAAACATTATTAAAACATTGCAATGCTTCACTTTAACTGGGATTCACAATTTCTGTAAAGAAATTGATCTCGGGTGGTCTTAGCTGCAAAGCTTATACCATTAGATGGAGCTACGTTAGCAATATAACGTAAAAACAAAAATGTGGTACGTAATTTCAAGGCGTAGCGCCAGGCCCCGATAGCTCAGTTGGAAGAGCACTCGTCCGGCAAACGAGAGGTCCCAGGTTCGAATCCTGGTCGGGTAATTTTTATTTATCACATTTTTCATTTATTTAAGAATAATTGAGCATTTTAAATGCAAAAAAAAAACTTAAAAAACATTATTAAAACAGAAATGTATTTTGAAGAAAGAAATATTGGTACCTACTTAAGGGAATGTACAGAAATAGCGAATGCCTCCGAACTGTTTCGCCTCGCTGAATACAGTAATGCCTCCCTTGCCTAATTGACAGCTAAACTTCGCTAGTCGGAAAAACACTATATGAAGAAAGTAGAAGAATAAAACTACATAAAATACTTACATATATTAATTGACTAGCTGTTTCGCGCAGTTTTCCCGCGCAATTTCGAATCCCGTGGGAATATCGGGATAAAAAGCCTTTGTGCTATTCCAGACTCTACACTATCAGTTTGCCAAATTTCATCCGTCAGTCGTTCTGCCGTGCGTGATTGAGGAACTAACATCCATATCTAAACTTTCACATGTATAACATTATTAAGATATAAATATAAAATTTTGATAAATTTAATTTGTATTTATAGAAAATGTATTTTCACAAGATAAATTATAAAATCGATTTCATACGATTATCTTAAATATCTGAAAACGTACAATCAAAATTCAAAATCTAAAAATGTACCTATATAATGTGGTTTAAGTTTGTGTGAAGCCATTTTTGCACATCGAAAATTCCATCATCCACCACCCAGCACTGGGCCAGCGTGGTCTAAGGTGGCCTAAGTGGCCTAAGCCTCCTGTCACCGAGGGAAGAGTCACAAAGATGTTGGGTTTATTTAATAAAATATTCTTATATAATAAAGTCTGAAATAATTTTATGGTTCCTTATTTTCATGCAGTACATGTTGACTGCGCCAATAGAGAAGGTTGCCGAAGACACGGGTAGGTATAACTCAATACAAAATAACCCTTATTACATTAGATGCATTTAAACTCTATAATGTAACAAATTTCGCTCAGCATCCACTTCGGCAAAGGATTGGTCGTTATGATAATAAAATAATTTATTAATACACAGATTAAAAATATATTGACAGATTGGTTACCTACTAAGAAGCATGTTCTTAAAATAAGGTCCAAATAAACCAAGAACTAAACATTTACAAAAAAAACAGTTTTAACCGGATTCATTGCGCTTTATCTTGGGACATATTCTTGCAAATGTATCTAGCTACGCCTTGCATATAAAATGTTGACTAAAAATTAATACTAACCGTCTTAGAAACGATATGATCTTCAAGCAAGCACAGGACATGCGTTTCCCAGCGCCTCAGGAACTTGGCAGCCAGGATTTTATCCACCACAGTCCTGGTGTGCAGGAAACAGCAGACCCTCAATGCGCCTTCCGTGGCCAGCTTGTACCGCGGCCCGGGCGGCGGCGCGGGAGCACCTGCCCCGGCGTTGTTTTCAAAGCCGATGGTGTCGGCGTAGCATTCTGGACTTGATCCCTGGGGAAGAAAAAAATAGTGTTTTAATGGATTTGGTTTGAACTCGCCTTTGTACAAATGTTTTTTAATGTCATCATTGTAATTTTTCCTCTGTAACCATGTTGGTGTACAATAAAGTGTTTATTATTATATTTATATTGATGACGCTGGTGAAGTGGAATATTATTGAAGTCCTGGGTACGAATCCTGGTGGGAAGTTATTTGTGTGATCAACACGGATATTAGTCAAGTCATGGATATCTGTAGGTATGTTTATTTAAGTATATTTCTAATATTTTTATAATCTGTAAGTTTATTTATACATTATCTATGTAGTATCCATACCACAAGTTCTTTAAGAACCTTAATTTGGGCTAGATAACGTGGTGTTTAAATCATCGTACATATACAACCTGTAACAAAATGGAGAGATAAAACTTAAGGCCTTACATACCATACGTAGAATATACAGTAATAAAAATAGCAAGATCAGTGCTGGTATAGGCTTTCATACAAATTTGTTTAATTATTTTACAACAACATATTTTGACAACCCAAGACAACCTAATAAGCTAAAACAAGACTTGTGCCGCAGTCAGTGACCTTATGACCTTTCCCGCACCTGCTGAACTTTGTAGTATCCGTCTTAGTTACCAATCACTTTATTTTTACGCCATCTGTTATCGAATAAATTTCATCAAAAGCCAACAGCTGTTTTTAGGGTCGACACTTAGATATTTTGATCTAAACTTTGAACGTGTTTTTCGGCTGAACCGTAAGGATAACAAATTTATGTTACTATTACTTATAAACTACATCATCAAACATACAATCCCTTTAAGTATTATCTCTCCATTATGTTACACGTTGTATAGTCTTATTAAGCCTTCGTGGCTCTGTATACAATACGCTTAGCTAGAATTATGCACTCTTTATGGTATAAACGAAATCAGTAGGTAGATACCTACTTCTTTAGTGATGACAGGTGTTCTCTGTAGTTTGACTGGAATAAATCCCAAACCCTCTGGAATGTCAGGATAAAAAGTCCTAGCTTCTTTCTGGATCCTAGTGAGTGACTTTCGATACTAGTGTTCTAGTGTGCGACTTTGTTATCTCAATTAGTTTTTTAAAGATAAAGAGGGACACCTACTATTCATCATATTCATCTTTTTCTGAGATTAGCACGTTGTAAGCTAAGCTTTATTGTAATAGTACAGTTTTGATAAAAGACAAGATTTTATAATCAGAGTCACGTCTATAGCATTTTCATTGGACTTTCGTGCTTATAGCAATGGAATAAGTTGCATTTTTATTTATTTTTTATTAGACGTTACCGTACCTTCAATGATCGCTACTCAATCGAGTAAAGGTAACAGTACGAGTACGGGTAACCTTTTGCTTTTGCAGCTTTTTGTTGTTGCATCATGTAATCCCAACTTATTGTTATCGTTTAATATCATACATGCGAAAGAGAATCTGTTTGTTTATTACGCTTTCTCGCCTATTGTAATGAAAGGGTACCTAGTTAGAAAAAATTGTTAGAGCGCACAAAAAGATACATAAGTTAAAATTTATCTCAATAATCTCGAATAATTTTAATGGATTTTTGGCAAAACCTGAAATACTAATCACGTCCTTACGAAATCAGGATTTACGCAGTTGACAGTAGGTACTCGCAGCATACTAAAAACCAGTTTATATTAATAAAATATCAATGGGTTGCCATGTAGAAATTGCTTACATTACATAAGGCCGCCCGAATTGCAACGATAAATTTTGATTGACAATCTTAAATTTTTATGCTATACAAACTATTTATGTATGAGTGTGTATTTGTTGTGGTCAAATAATGAAAATATTTTTTTCATTATTTTGACAGTATTTTATCGGCTACATTTTGGTGAGTGTGCGAGTGCTCTTTTTGACCAAATTGAACCCACCCCTTTTTACCACCGGACTACCAGACGCAGACAGAACTTCCATCCCTATATAGTGGATTTACCAAGAAGTCGAACAAAACGCTTCGATGGTTCCTTTTTGGTACGGATTGCCAAGGAGTGGAACAATCTGCCTGCGTCTGTTTTTCCTGACCACTACAGTCCTGGAACTTTTAAGTGTCGAGTGAATAGGTTTCTCGTGGATGGACGTGTAACACCATAGTCTTCATGCGCACTTTCCATCAGGTGGCATGGAAGACAAACGTCCTATCCTTACAATATAAAAAAAAATATAAAAAATATGAAGATTTACAGGTAGTTCTTTTTTTCACCAAATGCTAATAAACTAATAACATCCGTTTGATAAATAGTCTTATGTTTTTCCATTTCATATCTAATAACATACATAATTTGTTCGCTACAAAGCGCTTTGTTTATGATTGTTTACTATTAAAACGTGACAGTTTTTGTTTTCTTTTACTTGTCGTTCTTTGCCATAAGGAAACTATTTATTTATTTGTATTTGATAAACGTACGCGCCATAACTAATATTAGCAGATATAAAAAAGAAATATTTGAATAATTTTTCTTTGTTAGTCACGACGAAAACACTGTTCCATACAAACTATGAGTTCCTTAGGGATTCTCTTAAATCCCTGACGAAACCTATTTACGTATGTGTGTATCTACCAATGAAGTGATTATTTTATACTTCTGTTTTCCTTTCCATTTAGAGAGATTTTTTGGTTCCTCTGGCTTCACCCATATTACTTTACGATTGTTACCAACGAAGGCATTTTTCTTGAAGTGATCATAAAAACAGCTGATGTAATTTGTGCAATACTTTCATAGTGCGTGGTTTGTGAAAAAGCTCTCGTAAGAGAAAAATATATTAAGAAAATAAAAAAAAGAAACTGGGGAATATGTGGACATATAATATTTTTTGAAGCATTTGCATTTAATTATGCTCAATTATTCTTAGATAACTGAAAAATGTTCTAAAAAACCACCCGACCAACTTGAAGCTGGGACCTCTCGTTTGCCGGACGAGTGATTCTTATTTTTATTTAGCACATTTTACAGTTATTTAAAATGTGGACAGTTCGTGCAATATGATTGCAAATGCCTACAGCGATTGATTAAGAAAACTTACTTTTTTAGTTTAGTTTCCGTCTTGTCTATAAACCATACTTAGGGGTCGCATGGTAGATCAGTTAGTTTTTTGAATGATTTGAATATGCCTGCCTTTGCCTTCGTGATGACACACGGTCAACCTCCAGGCGTATTCGGTAAGCAATATATTTTAAACAAATTAGGAAACTCCCACGTGTTAACACACGGTTAACCTCTAGGGGTGGATATAATTACAAATTTCTACAGCGATTGATTAAGAAAACTTACTCTGTTGGCTTTTGTAGTTTCTGTCTAGTCTCTAAACCATACTTAGGGGTCGCATGGTAGATAAGTTAGTTTTTTGAATGATTTGAATAGCAGTAGGTACAGTCTATGGATGAGGGTATCGTTAACGGTGATCAAACCGATTGACTCCATTGGTAGTAGAACACTATGGTCGATGTATTAAGTATGTCAATATTTTGTAACAAGAGTGCAGGGCTATTCTCCTAGACAACGGCGTCGAGTCCATCGATGCAACAGCGACGAGTGTCATAATTGGTATAGGTCGCGTCAGGTATAAACGCTGGCGGTCCTTTAAACATAATGTAATCCAGCGTCGTTTTTACGTGACTCGAACTATAGGGTCATTTTATTGAAGATCAAAATATTTTAGGAATGATGTGTGGATTCAATTTTGGACAAAAAAATTTTATATATTTGTTTTAAAGTGAAATTTTACAATTCTTTTAAGTGATCAAATTTTTCTGACTATTGAAAAAGCGGAGCTTGACGTATTTCTGAATAGTAATAGTTAGAGAATTGATTTTATTTCTTGCTATTTAATCGTAAATAAAGATTAAACTTTAAAAAAACCCTTTTTTAAAAAAAAATTCTTAACCTTCTTCTAAAATATTTTGATCTTCATAAAAAAGACCCTATCACATAACACATAATTCGACCCTTGCGCTCCCCGCTAATGACGGCGTGAGTAAGAACTGACATTCGTCGAACTGTTTGACATTTCGTCGACGAGGTCGTCGTCGAGCACAATGCTGTTGTTTTAGTTGCGCGAATAGCCTTGCTGAACCGGCTGCCTTATCACGTAAATATTAGCGATCAGCTATAATGGCGCAGTCATCACGCCATGGACGCGCGATCCATTGCTTTACATCGTATTATGTAAGCGATAGCTGTTCAATCGTTCGTTGATCGCAGAATGCATGTATTGCTACGATACTAGCGCCAAAAACAATTTGGTAGCCAAAAAAGAAACTAATAAAATGTAAAACAGATGTTCGCTTTTAAAATTTCGCAGAAAAGTACTTACGAAAAGTATGAAAGTCAAAGGGATTATATGCACTTTTAGTACATCAATTGTACGATAGAGGCAGCACAGTCGTCGGATTGCTATGGCTCTGTTTTTGCTGAAACGTAATACAGTGCTTTTTTACCAAATCTTGCACAATTCATACCATCGCTTTGCTCTTGCAAGTTACGTGATAAGGCAGCAGTTCGCTCTTTCTCCGACCTCATCATTATTCACCATAAGATGAGGTTGACGTCAAACGCGGGGTTTCCGTGCTTCGATCAGAGTTTCAAAAAAAACTCATTTTCATTTGTATGAAAATTCCGTCTTAAAAATCATAACTCAGATTTTAGGAATGTCATGTACCTATGCATACATTGTTAAATCAAATATTTAGAACTTGCAAACTATGAACGGGTCGTGATCTCTAGGTGGGATTCCCAAACAAATATGTGATTAAAATTTATTTTTACAATCTATTTGTTGTTTGAACAGTTATTAAAAATGTGTTAGAACGTAGGTACTTAAATATTTTTAGTTTTAATTCTCATTACCATACTAAGTTTGAAACTTGGTTGTTGATGGGCTTTACAAACCGAAACGTCATCTACATAGGTTTTTCTTGTTTTTTTTACGTAAACCGACTTTTTTTCGAAAAATGCCCCATGTTTTCATCAACGATGTTGATGAAAACATGGGACTTTTGAAGTATCTTGTTGAAGTCCTCGTTACGCCGTGGTTACTGTGTGTATCAAACGATATCACAGGTTAAGCAACGTTTGGCGCGGCCGGTACTTGGATGGGTGACCGCCGACCATTCGTTTCTTACGGCGACTTCTTTGCTTCGGAGGGCACGTTAAGCGGTCGGTCCCGGGTGCTGTATACTTGTATATAGTAGTCGTTAGGGTTTGTCAGAAGCCATTTTCGGCGCCCTGAAAATTCTGACATCCAACACCCAGCACTGGGCCAGCTTGATGGATTATGGCCTATACCTCCTCGCCACTCAGGGGAGAGACTCATAGCCCTGCAGTGGGTTCTTTAAAAAGAGTCGTGATGATGATGATCTTATACCTAATGAACCAAAAGTAACAAAATCTATGAATAATTGAGAAAATAATTGCGTAACAAACATACAGACTAATCGAGAACCCCTCTATTTAAAAGTCGGTCGAAATCTATGTGTAAGTAGAATTTATTTGAAAAAGGTAAGTAACTCTATTTTTAACTAAAAATCTCCGATAATCTACACCCCTTCAGAGTTACTGGAATCTGGATTGATAGATCAAGCTGGAAAAGCGTATTATAGCTTCTGTAATTGCATTAGCTGATCCGGACTATTCCGGACCAGTGCCCGGAAGCGTGTAGGCACGCTTACACGTGTGACTATTATGGCCGTTAAAATACATTTCCTACATCTCTGAACTAAAATTTGCTTCCGGTTAAATATCGATTTTACTCGCATCGTAGATATTGAACTGAATGTTTATAAATATAGGTATATGTCCCCGTTCACACCACATTTTGTCGCCCATATTAAGTTTATATACATTATTATTATTTATTTATCAATAATAAATAACTGAACTGGGAGCGAAATAAAAGCATAGAATGTACCGGCTGCTTCTCTTTCCGGGCATACTGTAAAAGTCAGTTAAGGGACAGAGATTTTTTGACGTTTTTGTGGGCGATATGCTGACCCCTCGTCACTGAAATAGTTCTCTCCATCATATAATACCTCCAAATTTTGTCAAACGTGACATCAGATGGTTTTATAACCTCTGGTGTTCTGCCTACCCCATAAATGATACAGGCGTGAAGTTATGTATGTATGTTATTGATAATATACAGAAACATATAATTAGTCTAAATAATGCCGATTCAGTATCATAATTCTTTGTAACGAGCCTATGAGTCTCTTCCCTGGGTGACGAGGAGGTTGACCAAGCTGGTCCAGTTCTGGTTGAGCAGAATCTTCAGGGCGCGAAATGGCTTCTAACAAACCCTAACGACTACTGTATACAAGCATATAGCACCCGGGACCGACTGCTTCACCTGCAAAGCGTCATGAGACATGAATGGTCGGCGCCCTGCGGTCACACATCCTTGAACCGCTGAGCTTTGCATAACCTGCAATATCTTTTGAGCAACAAGAGCCACAGCAAAACCTAAGTAACCCAAAAAAGAACCTCTTTAAGGGTAAGCGGTTTCGGTCCCTGCCGCCACCTCGACTTCGATGCGTATTAGGTACTGACTGCTTCGAGTTCCATCTTATTATAATAACTGCAATGATATACTGAGTCTGTATATGGGAAATAAATTTATATACCTACATACAAAAATCCACGACTTATGGTAACTGATGCTAGCACCTACCGTCATGAAACATATTTTATCCGTTATGGTATACGTAACTTATTTAGGCTAGATAATACGGTGTAAGCAAATTAGAAATATTTACTCATAATTAATTTCCTGTCCACAACCTCATAACATCCAAAAAAAGATTCCGTAACTTAAAATTCCCATAGCTAAGTGAAATAAAAGCCGAGAAGGCAAAAAACTCTGCCATGGATGCATTGCACAAACGAAATCTTCTACTGACGTCAGTCTTGACCCTGTACATCAAGTTTGGCGTCGGATAAAATTAAATTCGTGTAATATACGTAGTTATAGTAAGTACGCTACTTTATAAGAGGCTTATTTAATTTGGATAATGGTTGTAAAGTACGTGACGTCATCGGGTTGTTGAATTGAAGTTGTGTTAGGAATATATTAGGGTAATCGTCTTTTTTATATTAGGCGTTGTTTTTACGATTTTAGGTTATCTTTTATAAGAGCTGCTCTTGCGCATTTTGTAATATGATAAATGTGATAGATGAATAGTATTCGCAACATCGAATTATCGTATTTACCGTAGGAAATTCTCTAATAGCATATAACTTAATAGTTAGGCCATCAAATTTGATAACATAACTTTATATTAGAGACATTTATTTTGTTATTATACAGGGTAAATTTTAATTAGCTGCAAGAGACAGGCAGCCTTTCCACATCAATCCCAACAGCATTTGTTTTACAACTTTTTAAAACTAACAGTTTTTAAAAATTTTGTTTTCTCATAAAAAAATATTTTTAGCCTCTGTTTAGAGGCGTAGCTCTATTTACTCGGAGCGTAGGTATACCACGCACCTCGCGCATTAAAATATCGCTTCATAGTAATAATAGGTACTTCTTACAAAATTTAGAGTAAGGAGCAACATTTTTTTTGTTTTTTATTTTTTATGTTATTTATCAAGATTTGTAAAAAGTATAACGTCAAAATGTTCATAAGGTATCATGGACAGAGTGATCTTTTATATTTAAAAAACAACATAAAACAGATCTAAAAGGACAGGGTCAAAAAGATATAGTTTGAAATATTAGCCGCCGGCAAAACGCAGATTCGACAAAACCAATTAATGTTTTTAGTTTTTTAATGTTTATAAATTTCAAGGCAGAGGCACTAAATTCACACATCTACTTAACTCAGTACTACAGTACCTATTTTTTCTTTTACAATAAGGTCGTAATATAAATAAAATCCTCAGACAATCACACCAACCCTCTGGCCCCAAAGTAAGCATAGCTTGTGTTATGGGATACCATGTAGCGAACTTTGCTACATGAATATAAATAAATAAACACCCAGACACGGAAAATTTTTTTTTTCTTCTTCCGTGCGGTTATCGAATCCGCAACCACTAGTGTCTGAGGCGGACAGGTTTACCCCATCGCCAAAGTGGTCGTCAAAATATATGTATAGGCAATGGGCTCTTTAAGTTTACTCTTACACTTTGAATCCTTAAAGTAGAATAAAAAGAAAAGTTTCCTATACCTAAATCTGTAGCAACTCTAGAATCACTGAAAACTAAATTTAAAACTTATTGTTCTCTTTTTCCGTATTTTGTATGATTTCTTCTGATGTTTGTGTAGGTGTAGTTATTATATTTTGACGACCGGCTGGTGTAGCGGTAACATACATTGCCTTCTATGCCAGAGGTCCTGGGTTCGAATCCCGGCGGCGGCGGATATTTGTGTGATGAACACAGATAATATTAGCCGTCAAGTCATGGATGTTTATTTAAGTTTATTCTAATAAAAAATATTTATTTATTCAATATGTATGTTTATATATTTCTTAAGTGTATCAGTCATCTAGTATCCATAACACAAGTTCTTTAAGAAACTTAATTTGGGCTAGATAATGTTGTGTGAGTGTCAGAAACATTTATTTATATATTTTATTATATTTATGTATTGACGATTACCTCTGTAATGTGTGCATGAAAAAGGTTGCATAATAGGCCATATTTTATGGTAAAAAAAAAACTAAAAGTAACGGGGCAAAGCTAGGGCAAAAGATGAGCTAACTAAAGTTAGGTCAGTTGTCAAGGGCAGTCATCAAACCCTTTTATTATTCCACTGCAAGGCCACAGGTCCTTGGCTTGACCTGTATTCAATATAATTATAATCATTTAAATATACTGTGTTATTGAATAATTTATATTCACTTGTTGAATTCACTTGTAGGTTTTATAAGCATAACTTTTAATCCCGCGTTCTTGTTAAATAGAGTTTAAGTTCCTCATTAATAAAAAAATACATTTATTTTAGACTTGTACCCATAGAAACATAAAAAAAACACGGTTCGCCGATATATATCAGCGGATATATCTATTCTAATATTATAAAGAGGAAACCTTTGTATTTTTGTATGTTTGTATTGAATAGGCTCAAAAACTACTGGACCGATTTCAAAATTTCTTTTACCATTACTTAGAGGGATTCTTCCGAATCCGTATAGGCTAGTTTTTATTCCGAAAATCCCGCGGGAATCGAAATTGCGCGGGTAAAACCGCGCGCAACAGCTAGTATCATGATATAATATTAAAATATATATCAATTGATTTTTATCTTGATATATATCAATAGATTTTTTCCTGTCTTCATAACTAAAAATTTTGGAGATTAACGTTTACCCTGGCAACACGTAGCGAAAAACTACAATTCAGAATAATTTGAATTGTTTCCCAAAATGGCAAACTCATTAAAAGTTGGGTAAATTTTTCATTAAAAAAATATTTCTTTAATTAACACTAAGTAATTCTTTTGTTACTTGTTAAAATTTTTTTAAACAATAAATGTAGTAATATTTTATACTAATTTCATTATAAAACTTCTTTTTAAAAAAAAACAAAATAAAAATTTTGAAACACCCACGACGCGACGGTTAAAAAGTAATTGAAAAAGAATAAAATAATTTAAAATCCCCCGACTGAAAGGATTTATGTGACGAGAGATAATTAACGTGAAAAGCATTTTTAAAAGTTCACTTGATCTCACACAGAGTCGGTCATATTATGAACAACATACTATTCGTTTTCATAGCACTTCTCTACGCTTACCTATTCGGTTCTCGAAGATGTAGATGTCGCAATAACATGGTATTCAACTCCCTATGAACTTTATAAGAAGAGCAAGAAAATCCGTCTGGGGCTGCCATTGAATGAATTCGTTTTGTAGTTTTATATTGAAATTTAAAATATTGATAGCGGTGACTGAATTTACTAGATAAAACACTTCAATTTACAAATTATTAACATCGTCAAAAACGCATTAAAACACCGTTTACAACTAAATGATAAAGCAAGTACTTACTGCCCTACTGCTTACCCAAAGAAAAACGAGTCTATATTTACCAACAGCAATCTATTTTCACATAGACGTTTCTTTTTCAGCAGTAAGGGGTCCGAGGTTGAACCGCCGCGACCCACATGCGGGTGGGCGCGGCGTCGTCAGCAGTCGTGACGTCAGAGCGAAATTTAGGTCATGACATGAGGCCGAGACTCAACGAGGTTAGCTGCGAATATTGCTCCCTAGCTGCAGGTTCGCTATTTGAAACCATTGTATCGGAAAAAGCAAAGAAAGTTGTGTAATTTGAGTCATCTCAAACGTAGGTTAGTTGTTATGTTTCAATCGAACTCTGCTTTGTTTCTGTATGTCTGTGACATGTTTGCTAGGCGTAGACAGATAAATATGTAAGTTGTCTTTGTTTGCTACTTACCAAGTTTTGTTTATTTATTTTGAGTGCTTCCGCACTGTTGCAAGCGCTATAATCACGTTGATATCGAAATAATTTTGAATATGTGTAATATACATAAAAATATAGTCACTACGACTATATTTTATGTATATTATACATATTACTTTTGTCGACGCTGTTATTTTAATCATTTAACTATTTTCCGATTATTTGTTAGTAATATCAGTGATTAAATAATAAACCTTATTGATATATTCCCCGTAGGTACTGTAATCAGGATAAAAGTGGGTATCCTATGTGTAATTCTTGCTTAAGTCTTGCTACGTAGGTATGTGTGAAATCACAACCCTTGAATAATTTAAGGAAAAAGAGTTACGAACATCCGCCAATGGTCCTAAATATTCATGTCAATAATTAATTTTAATTAAGAGTAGAATGAATTGGGAGGTCAAATGGAATTAATTACATCACATGTGGCTTGCTGATCTAAGTATATAAGCGAATAATTAATTTCAGCTAGAATTCGAGTTACATCCATCACACTGTCGTTCGCCAAAGCGCCTGTCAACCTTGATTAAGGCATTTCCCTCCAAAACTCCATGAGGGGAGTTCGCTGTTTCATACCAGTGGTATGAATCGCCGAATAGCGTTTTTGAATGGGTCGATTCATACCACAGTCAATAAATTATAAATTAACACTCATGCACAAAAGCGTTACGAATATGAATTTACTATCTATTCAACGTAAAATTATCGCCAGAAGATTTAGTTCTACGAAAAAAGTGATTACTGACGGTTGTAATGAATCCCAAAATTTTCTTTGTTTAGTAGTCAATACCTACAGATGAATCTGATTGACGTATAAGAAATACGCCGTTTAGTTTGAGTTTGTGAACTAAATAGTAAGAGATCGCAGCTTTTGGGTAAGATATTCGACGATGGCGATGGAAATCGGATGGTATACCTGCATGGCTTGAGTTCATCTGCTAGGAGCGCAACACTCAATAGGAGCCCTGATATTCGATTGCTGTGAGTTTATTCGTTACTTAAATCATCTACTAATAGGTAACTGTCGACCGCTTCGTTCACAATCGTCACATAATTTAAATGGTACCATCACCTAACAAATGCTCGCGCTGTGATTCGGAGACCGTAGAAGGTACTGGCTTGAGCGTATCTAAAAAATCATCGATGTCATTCGTTAGGCCATGACAAAAGCGCCGCTATGATGACACATTGCCTTCTATGCCAGAGGTCCTGAGTTCGAATCCCGGCGGCGGCGGATATTTGTGTGATGAACACACAGATATTAGCCGTCAAGTCATGGACGTTTATATGTTTACTTAAGTTTATTCTAATAAAAAATATATATTTATTCAATATGTATATTTATATATTTCTTAAATATATCAGTTATACATATAGTATCCATAACACAAGTTCTTTAAGAAACTTAATTTGGGCTAGAATTCTAGCTTTAATGTTGTGTGAGTGTAAGAAATATTTATTTATTTATACACACAAAGTTAATTTTAATTAGCGCATCACCTCTTGCAGGCAGCCTCTCCGCATCAATCCCAACAATATTTGTTCTACAACTTTTTAAAATTAATAGCTTTTAAAATTTCAGTTTTACCATACAAAAAATATTTGTAGCCTCCATTTAGAGGCGTAACTCTATTTACTCTGAGTGTAGGTATGCCACGCACCTTCCGTAGTAAAATATCGCTTCATAATAATAAGGAGCAAAATTTTTTTTGTTTCTATTTTTTGTGTTATTTATCAAGATTTGTAAAAAGTCGTAGAAAAAATGTTCTTGGGATTGATGTGAAGAGGCTACCTGCAAGAGTTGATGAGTTAATTAAAATTAACCCTGTTTAAGGATGGTTTTTAAACGATCCAGAGAAAAGGTTTTTCTCTCATATATCGTAGTTTTTCTGTATTCATTCAAAGCAATGAATGGTGTTTTTATATGGTGTATTCTAAATTAATACTGTTTTTTTGATCATTTTTTATCATAAAAGATTGAGGTTAATGAGTAACCTTAATTATTACGTGTCAGAAGGATCGTGAGATTTTAATACAAAAACCCGACAGTAAAAGAAATCGTGTTTTTTCCTTAATTTTCGACAGTGTCATGAATCGACCCATTCAAAACCGCTATTTGGCGATTCATACCACTGGTATGAAACCCCCCTGGTATGAAACAGCGAACTCCCCAATATTTTATTCAATAGCATTGTTACGATTTAATTATGAATTCAAAAGCACCTACGCATGAAGGTATTAATGGATGAGTTCGTATTGATCCAATCTATCTTCTTTATTATGTTATGAATTAATAATTAATGCAATAAGTAGGTACAATAAATTAAACATGATGAAAAACTAAATATTTTTTGCGTGGAAACTAAAAACCTATTTTTACTTTCACAATTACCAAAACAACGAAATTAACATAATAACAGACCTAATTCAATTTAGCTCAAAACTTGGACACAACATTGAAAAATTCTTCTACTAGGTATAACTATTTGAAAGATACACGGACTAGGACGAAAAAGAAATATTTTCTTTTAAATAAAAGTATGAAGGTGAAACGTTACGAAACGACTTAAGTAGGTATTTAATTAAAGTACTTATTAGATTTTAGAAAAATACACTTAATTAACTAATGTGTTAAGAAGAAGCACTCTACCACAGAACCAAGAAAAGACTGAACTTTAGGAATACATTAAGTTTAGGTTATAATTTTCAATGCCACTATTGCGCGCAAAAACGTTAATATTCTTTAATAAAAATGACTGCTGGAAATTATTGCTACCGATTTGACGTTTAAATTTGTCTTGAAAATGTACCTATTTGAATTTATCGCGACCGTTGTGAACCTAGCACTATTGATTGAAGATTGACGTGACTAATGAACAATTCTGTGACGTATTTAATGTGGCAACATCGGTTTATCGGTGTAAGCCATGCACATTTCATAAGATTCATGGTGTAATACAGAGTTACTATCATAACGGTATAACACCTTGTCATTTGTTTCGTTTTGTTTTAGGCTGCATGGGTTATCCTTTGCCTTTCCTGAACGGTGCATAATAATTAAGAAAAAATATGTTG
The DNA here is from genome assembly GCA_944452665.1 of Stenoptilia bipunctidactyla. Lineage (NCBI taxonomy): Eukaryota > Metazoa > Arthropoda > Insecta > Lepidoptera > Pterophoridae > Stenoptilia > Stenoptilia bipunctidactyla. The sequence continues at coordinate 5,148,827 of OX101726.1, read as the reverse complement.
GACGCGTTAAATGAATTTGAATTAAGAAGCACGATTAAAAAAAAATGCAAATTGGTTTGTAAATGTAAATTATTGTTATATTTTCAAATTCTTTCGTCTTTGAGGATATCAATCCTGTCAATTCATTCATACAACGAATCCTGTAAAGTTTTAGATCAGAAAAGTTTGTCATATTGTTAATTTAGAGTTTGATTTCTAATTATTTTTAGAGCGCCACTGACCTTTATGTTTTGTTTCATGCTTGGGACTTGAACTTTGATTTATTATCAACGTTTGTGTTTATCGAGGACTTTGAACGTTTCTAAAATGTTTTGATTAGACTTTGTTATGACTACTTAGACTGTTTTATCGACTATTTCTGCAGTAAAATGGCTCCATAGTTCGATTAAAAGTTGGTAAGGCCTTCTTTTAAACAGCTTTTGGTAGATGATTGAGAATAGCGTCCGAAAAAAGTTACAGGGTAGGTACCTTTTTTTTATTTTACCTGAGAATAAGTTAAAATGAGGTCGAAGATGACACACAGCTTAAAAATGGAACTGTCTTCATAAACCATTGCCAGATTAACCTTTCGATAGATTTAAGGAAGTGTTATTTGAAAAGGTTTACTATAAGATATCCGGATAAGATATCCGGATTTTATTTTATTCCATTCTTGTTCAAATACTCTGGTCCCAGTATGTCATGTTCGTATAGTGCATCCATAGCTCATTGCATCTGCTATGTAAGCAATTTGGTTGTGGCATGACATTGGCTCTTACAATTAGCTTTCTTGTGTTTGTTTTTTTTCATGTCACGGTCAATTTGTACTGTACCTATTTGTATTAATTTGATAATTCTGACTGAAAAAGAGTGCCAAGAGTTTTTTTCCGCCGGCTTTTTTTGTCTCTTGGTCTACTGTAATATCTTATTTAACAACTATCAACAACTAGTTAAAGCCGAAGTATGTGATGACTGACTTCATCAAGTGTTTTGTGAAATTCCTAAGATGAATAAAACTTTTTGAATTTGAAAATTTTTTGATGCAAGAAGATGGAATTCCCTGGCTGTAAATTGTTATTGTGTATTTTTAAAAGATAATTGCTGTTGAGCTTCTTGCAACTTCTTCTCAACAGATCGACTTTCCGAAGTGGTGGTAGATTCAGTTCAATTTGTGATTTGCCTGACTTATTTCAAGTGTATTTAAATAGCTAGGAAATAAGGAATATTTTGGCTTTGACTTTTTACCCACATCACCATCGTAGGCAGACTTCATATGAATGGCGGTCGCTAACAAGACGAAACCTAAAGGGGTGCTACCTACCGCTCAGCGGGCGTCGCTTTGATTTGTAGGATCCAGGGGCGGCAGAGCTGTTCTATCCCGATCCTACGAAACGTACTCACTTCTACATGAAATTTTAATAACATTTCTGTATCGATTACCGTTCAGCCTCTAATTAATGAATAATTCCTATATAAATAGCGGGTCAGGGAGTATGATCCTACCATAGGTAAAGGGGGTCAGGGAGTCAGTCAGTAAATTGGCTTGAAATCGATTGCAACGGCGAGTTGCGCGTGTGCTCGCTGCGCCCACGTCCTGCGCTGTTGTATACAGGATGCTCATTGCGATCGCTTTACCATTGTCTCATCAATTTTAAAATTATTGGTAGTTAGCGTAATACAGGGTGTTTGGTCTATAGCTGTGTAGACAGCTAATTTTGATCTTATATACATTTTAATAAGATTAAAATTAGCTATCTACACACTTTTTTTATGATGATTCCTGGTTGACGAACAAAAAAAGTTTAAAAATCCTATTAAAAAATACCACATGGCTTTTTAATAGCCGGTTATTTGGCAAAGTCGGGTATAGTAGATAATGTAGTCTATAGGCCACACCCTGTAGGTTTATCTTTTTGAAATGATTACTCTTGAAATACAGATTCTCACGCCAATTTCGACGTCACTTTTGGCGTAAATAAGTGTTACGAAAATATAATATCAAATATAATATCAAAGTGTTAAACCTATATGTAGAATTAGTTTATTTATCAAAGTATTTATAAAATACGGATACAAATGCAAATTTGATAAGCTGTTTTAAAATATGTTTCTGTTCGATTACTATATTACAGACTAGCTGTTGCGCGCGGTTTTACCCGCGCAATTTCTCTTCCCGCGGGATTTTCGGAATAAAAAGTAGCCTATACCTACGGATTCGGAAGAATCCCTCTAAGTAATGGTAAAATAAATTTTGAAATCGATCCAGTAGTTTTTGAGCCTATTCAATACAAAGATACAAAAATACAAAGGTTTCCTCTTTATAATATTAGTATAGATTGAATATATCACACATGTCAAATTTTCAAATCAAATTACATGTCAAATTTTCAAGATTTCAAAAGGGGAAGCTAAGTGAAGCGTTTTTAGACTGACCCACTGGCGAATTACGTTAAGGCTTAGCTGGTTACGTGAATATTTTTAAGCATGATGACAGTAGGTACTCAGTGACTTCACATGTCTTCATAATTCTAGTGATCAATGATTAATGACGATAAGTTGACGTCTTTGCGTCAAAACCTGATCAAATCACTGCCGGGGTATGCCGGAAACAGCTGACTAATTTGGTTTCACATTTATTGCAGGATATGACTATATGAAAGTATGACGAAGGTAATTTTTTTGATGAGTTACCTACTAACAGTTTCGCTCGGTATCACCCTAGTGACTCATGGTCCCGTTAGCGATGAGTGTACGTCTGGGTTCGAGTACGAGCAATTTTGGTTTGTCAGCGCAAAAAAAACTTTATACAATACAATAACCTATGTTGATTTCGAAAAATGTAACACTCTTGAATTTATTTTTTTACTCGTTTTTTTTGCACTTTGATATAAATCTCGCCTGAATGCAAATGATGATAACAGCACCCGGGTTAAAAAAGGAAAGTCCCATAGTTTTCGAGTTTATTACAAACAAACAAAAAGACAGATCGAAAATATATGATTATTGAAATAAATATCAAAATTACTTTCAAAAATACATTGGATCAATGGATGGAAATTTGTAACTCTTTCATGCGAAAACAACTGGGCAAATTCAGCTTAAATATTGCATCGAGGTAAATAAACAAGAGTCTGGAATAATTGAGAAATTTTAATTTTTTATCCTGATTTCACGACATAAATTTACACCCTAACAAATCCAAAACTTATCTTATACCTACATACAGGGTTATTTTTTAGTCACCGGCCAAATTTTTTTTACACAAAAAGTATCACCTAGAAACGGTATTTGCAAAACAAAGGTATGAAATTCGTCCCTCGCAACAAGTCGCTCTGATGACGCGTGCGCGCGCGCCGGTCGCCCTCTCTACTTGCATGCTCATGCGAATTAGGCGGATTCAGCTTAAATATTACATAGCGGCAAACCAAAGACTAGAATTTATATCCAGAGGGGCAATTCGGCTAATTTACGAGTAGTTCTCACCAAAATAATATGATTATCGATCTATGCAAAATGGAATTAACTTAGCACTTTTTAGTATGGAGATTTGAGAATTGACAAGAGAACGAAATGATAACGCGATATGAGAAATTTCGTTCAAATCAAATTATCATTGCGAAATTTTCAAGTTTCGTTCTCACTGTCAAAAATGTTGGACTGGGAGCAAAGGAAAAACATAAAATGTGCCAGATGCTTCTCTTCCCGGGCATATTGTAAAAGTCAGTTAAGGGACCGAGGTTTTATTGGAGGTTTTTTTTGCGGACGATAGGCTGACCTCTTCTTACTGCAATAGTCTCTCTCCACCATTTTAATGCCTCTAAATTTGCCAAACGTGATCAGCATCAGATGGTTATTATAAACTCTGGTGTTCTGTGTACCCCATAATGGATACAGACGTGAAGTTAAGCATGTATGTCAAAAAATTACGTGAATTGACCTTCGATAGATTATGTCCTAATATCACAACATAAAGTACGTTAGTCTTGTTCGAATATTATCAGCTGATCGGGTCAGTGAATAGGTGGTTCCCTCGCAACAAGTCGCTCTGACGACGCAAGCGCTGGCGCCGGTCACCAGTTGTGTACGATGTGTGTACGTATGCACGAATTTTGAAATTATGTATAAGTAAGTATGTAGTAAGTTGTAAGTATGTATTACCCTTGAAAATTACATATTTTTACGCCAATTTAGACGTTACTTTCGATGTTATTTTGATAAGAAAGCATTCGAGTGGTATTCAAATAATCTTAGTTTATTTACCAATTAGTTCAAATAAATTTATTTTTATGGATGTAAATACAGTAATTTACATAAGGCGGGACCTTCCCACGAGTTAATTAACAAAAAAAAACAGTCAATAACAGTTTATTTATCAGTTACTACAAATAAGTTTATTTTTATAAATGTAAATACGGACGGATGTCCTTCCCACGTGTCTATTAATTACAAAAAAATAGAATGTAAAATAAACACTTTTGAACCGGTCTCTCGTGATCACAGGGTCTGCAAAGACACAAAAACTGGATAAAATGTGTTTTATTTAATAGTGATAATGAATCGCAAAAACTTAAAATACAATATATTAATTGATGGGTATTTAACTTTGAGATTGTAACTCTTAAATGTAACAACTAAGCAATTCAAAAAAAGGTAATTCAAATTTCAAAGATTCTTATGACGCGTTAGCTAGCAGTCACCCGCTCTACTTGCCGCCATGCTTCGTTTGCATGCCACCAAACACGTTGTGCAAGTGTGATGAGAATGACGATATTCATTTGTCATTTGATAACCAGGTTGGTGCAATCGTGACGTCAATGTATCAGGTTACGTTAGGTGAGGTTATCCCAGGAGTGTAAAGGTTGAACGGCCGGGCGATTAGCGTATGAAAGTTTAGTTGGTGAATTTATGTGTTATAAAAATTCGCAAAGCATAGATAGAATTCATATGAATTGGATACTTTCTCCTTTATTCCCACGGGATCGGTATTTACATTGGTGAAGACGCGTGAAACAGCAAGTATCATTAATTAAAGGTAAAATTTAAGAGAATGGAACCTTTACCCTTAAAACATTTAGCTAGATTTAAGGAAAAAAATTTGAACATAAATACCTAAGTAAATCACTTTTAAATTGAATTAAGAGCGTAATTAACTCGACCTTTCGTTGTCTTTAACTCCGAGTTGTTGACGAAAAAATCCGATTTTTATAATAAATATCAGATATATATCCCGGCTAAGAAAATGAAGCGAATTTCATTCTGTGAGGGGATTACAAGCTTCTTTTTTTGAAGGAAGTTGTAAAATAAATAAAAAAATATTATTTAAAAAACTTTTAACAAGTAACGAAAGAATAACTTTTTTTTATATATATTGTAAGGATAGGACGTTTGTCTTCCATGCCACCTGATGGAAAGTGCGCATGAAGACTATTGTGTTACACGTTTATCCACGAGAAACCTATTCACTCGACACTTAAAAGTTCCAGGACTGGTAGTGGTCAGGAAAAACAGACGCAAGCTGATTGTTCCAAACCTTGGCAATCCGTACCAAAAAGGAAGTATCGAAACGTTTTGTTCGACTTCTTGGTAAATCCACTATATAGGGATGGAAGTTCTGTCTGCGTCTGGTAGTCCGGTGGTAAAAAGGGGTGGGTTCAATTTGGTCAAAAAGAGCACTCGTACACTCACCAAAATGTAGCCTATAAAATACTGTCAAACAAGCAACCTTACGACGATGCTCCAGCGTCTGCAATTTTTTATTTGTAAGGTTTGATGTGAACTTAGTGTTGATTTGAGAAATATTTTTTTAATGTACAATTTACCCAACTTCAAATAAGTTTTCCTTTTTGGGGACAATCTAAATAATTCTGAAATGTAGTTTTTAGCTACCTGTTACCAGGTAAACATTAATCTCCAAAATGGAAAAAAATCAAACATGCTATGCTGAAATAACTATATCGGCGAACCCTCAAGCTAACTGTCCACGGGGTCTGAACACGTGATAAAGTATTTATTTCGTGAAAACTTAACATAGTTGTAGAAAAATAATAAAACGTCGAGTTTTAAAAAGTAAATACACAAAAAAGCCGGTTAAAAGGTGTTTTATTTAAGATCAGAAAATATCTTAAAATGGCTCTACTTTAAAGTTGCAGGTGCGATATATGACTGGCTTGGATGTGCGTCAACGCTGCAGCTCCCAGTTCCGGGAAAGTAATCTTTTAGCGGACTTTAGCCTCAATTTGTGCGCGTGCGTTTGCATTGGCCATTGCACGAATCCCTTTTTTTTAGTGACCGTAAGCAGTTAAAGGTACCAGTCATTTTTTTTTGCACCTGTAACGAGTAACGATCAACTTCATATTGTTGCTAATTTACACAAAACTTTATTTTTCTAATATGTTAAAAAAATCTGCGATTTTTATTTGTCTGCGTGTTTGTTTTCTTTCTGTTACTCATATTGAGTATATTGTCTAATGTAAACCTATGTGAATCAATGTCTCTTTAAAGTTTATTTTGGGTCAGTTGGTCCAATGACGTCCAGGCAGACGCGGCGGAGTGCGCGTATTATGAAACGGTTTTAAGGAAATAGTTTTGTTCTTCTATTTTTTTTTATTTATTTGACAATTTATGTACACGAGTTAAAAATAAAATTGATTACAAAAAAAATTAAAGACAGAGTACAAAGATACAACTTATTTCTAATTAAATTTCTTCCAGCAGACCTATATTTTAATGGCTTTTAATAATGCTCAATTATTCTTATTATATTTATCTAATTGTTAAACTTAATTAAAAATTGTCATCATCATCGGTTTAATTTTAAAACGCACCTAAATTGTTATGTTTTTCCTTTAAAAAAAAACTGGAAAGTTTTAAATATTCTGAATTTTTTTTGAACTAAAACTACAATTTTAAAATTAAAACAGCGTTTGGCCTGTGTCGCCCTTCATTTATTTATAACCACAACTCCCGGGTGAATTTAAGCACCCAAACAATTCTGACATGCACTAACCTCTGGGCCAGCTAGATGGTCTATGCCATAATATCTTCGCGTCACCCAGAGCAGAGACTCATCAAGAAAGGGTTGTGAAATTGTGAAGATAATGAGAAATTTTTCCCGCGTTGAAACGGTTTTAATTAGGAACACCACAACTTTGTTAGTACAAATCAGCTTAATTCAGTTATTTGTTAAAATTAAATAATAATCGACTTCCCGAATCGTTCGCCGGTTTCTATCTCTCTTGCCCTGATAACCGACCGACTGGTCCGATTGTCGGGTCTTTTCCGCCGAAAGTTGTAAATATGCAGAATCTATACATATAATAAAATGGTAGGAAAGTCAAAACTGTACATTGAATATTTTTTTAAAAGAATACTTGGGGTATGATCTACAATCGAAACAGAAACAAAAAATATAGTTTTTAGAATTTTTGTCTGTTTGTCTGTTTGTCTTTCCGGGATAAACTCAAAAAGTACTGCATGGATTTACTTCACATTTGGCATGAAGATAGTTAAGAAGTCGGGTCAACATATAGGCTACATATTATCACGCTAGCAGTGTTATAATCGTAGGTGCGTTTGGTGCTGCATAGCGTTCACGCAGACGACGTCGCGGGCAGCAGCTAGTAATAATAATAAAATCCCCAGACAATCACACCAACTACATGGCCCCAAAGTAAGCATAGCTTGTGTCATGGGATACCATGTAGCTAACTAGAAGGGAACCTAGAATATACTTAAATACATAAATAGATAAACACCCAGACACGGAACATTTTTTTTTCTTGTTCCGTGCGGGAATCGAACCCGCAACCACTGGCGTCTGAGGCAGACAGGTTTACCCCATCGCCAAAGTGGTCGTCAAATGCTTATTTAGTTACCCAAGATTACAGTAGGTACACGAGTAGGATGGTAGGAATAATACTTTGATTACGGCGTGATCTCATATTCTATCTCTAGTCTCGAGATCCTATCTTAAGTTTCAAAGTATTAAATTGAACCACAACAACATTCTTTTGTATGTACCTATACACGTAGGTTAATTGAATTGTTATGTCTATATACAGGGTGAATTTTTTTAATGCCACCTGGAGGAAAATAGAAAAGAAAGTTTTACTCCAAAGAAACATTCCTTTATTTTTGAAAACTAATTAAAACCGCGTTCTAAGATTTTTGAAAATTCGTTTGCTTCACCCGGAAATCAAACCGACTAAAATCTGTAAAAAATACAATTCGTAATTTAATTGCATCGATCGTTAGGGTCTATCACAATTCACAAGAATGAAATCTCTCTAGCATACCTACTTGGTTAATTTAATAAAAGGAAAACAATGAAATCTTCAGTTATTTTAATTATTGCATTCAATTTATCTCTCAAGAGATTCAGTATTTCAAGATGTACTTGACTGACAGTGTTAAATGACTTATTAGTTAGTAATTATTTTTTGTGAATAATTGAAGATTTCATGGTTTTCCTTTAATTGAATTAACCAAGTGTGTTAGAGAGATTTCATCCTTGAGATTGACCCTAACGATCGATGCAATAAAATTACAGGGTGTAAATTTTACAGATTTTAGTCGGTTCGATTCCCGAGTGAAGTACCTAAGAGAATTTTCGAAAATCTTTGAATGCGGTTTTATTTCTGTCTTTGGAGTAAAATTTGCTATCTCTATTATTTCGAGTACTTTCCCTCCAGCCAGATGGCATTAAAAAATCCCACCCTGTATATCGATTATAACTCCAGACGATATATTTTAATATATAATATTCAGACTCCAATCTCTATTATTAATTTATTCAATCAAATGGAAAATTACGCTAGACTTAAAACTTACAAAGCGCCGTCCAGACCGGACCATTCAGACCCTGTTATAAACCATATAAAGGACGAAATGTGTATAGGTACACAATTTTATCCACGAAAAATATGAATAGGAGAAATACCACGAAAAACACCCGAATAAATACAACGAAAAATTCAAGCAGCGGGGACTAAAAACGGAATCTCAAGCATTTTCACCAAGAAGGCCGATAATAAAACAATCTTTTTTCTGAAAGTTCCGAATACTAATTTTAAAAACAAACCAATCATTCTGCACGCATCAAATAAAGCGGAATCAATCAATTCAAAGACGTCACATTGAAGCGGTCTGTTGGAATATGATTTATAGTCTGGCTAATTAAAGTAGAGAAGGAAAAAATCTGGCGAATTTAAAAAAATCCCATCATGGTAACCCCTATAGTACAACGCCTATGGATTAAACAAACATGATACTTGATTAATTTATTTTATAAAATTATCGTAAAAAATAACAATATTGATAGGTACTGTCCTACTTTTTGATGAGTAGTATTTAGGTAATTAAAATGATAGGCAACTAGTATTAATCAGGCTTAAAAATAAAACAATAAAATACAATAATTATTTTTATTCATTGTAATCAAAATCTGAATCCAGCAATTCTATATGGAATGAATCGTCAGAGTCACTGGTGTTGCTGTCTCCTACATTGGTTATGACACTATCAATTTTTTTAATTTTTATTCATTTTCAAATATGAAAATTCCAAAATCTCAACTACTAAAACCACCAACAACCGTTCGATTGACAACAGTGACAGCAGAATAAGATGCCATATAAAATTTTGCATAAGCCCCCATTGTGTACTTCCGTTAGCCAGACTCTAAACATATTTTAGCGCTTTTATAGTCCGCTGCACAAACGAATTTGATCTTAAGAAGATTTATAGCTGAACAGTAAATAAAAATACAAAGCAGGTACCTAATAAATGCATTTTAGCAAAATTTGCAAATTTAGTTTAGGTTTTTAGTTTTTTTCTTGTTAAGTTTTGTCGTGTTTATTAATTAAAAAACACTTAAATTTATTATTAAGCTATGTTGTCATGGATGAGACGCGGCATTTGCGGTATCGATTTACCTATGTGTGCAGTAAAAACAATTGCTTTTTAGTATAAGCTTATCATCAACGCGATCTCAGAACTTTATCGATTTGTGAGTCGTATATTCATGAGTTGTTCCCCTAGTGTACAGTCGTTTGCTTCGATTTGACAGATTTAACTCAAATTTTGCTGACAGGTTGAGCATATTCTTGACATTCAGGCTGGGTTGTACCTTTCTAGACCCAAGTGCTTGAATGTTAAAATATCTTCCTTAAGTTCATAAGACTTCAGTAGATAAGGATACCGAAAAGTCAAGTTAAATTGTTAAATATATGCGATACGATCAGGTTAATTTTTTTTTAAATTAAAGTATATGAGTGTAATTAAAAGATAAACTAGCAGATAAGAGAAGCCATATCATTGAAAAACTGTAATTATCTTTTGTATAATCCAACCCCCAACACGAAATCTGTAGATAATTTCTTAATTTATGTATTTATTAAGCACATAATAAATCAACTTTTATAACTCCATACATATTAATAATCGCCATATTCAGGTTTTTTATGTCAATATTTTATCTTTATACTTCACACATTAACTTCTACAATCAAATAAATGCGCTGACGCAGGTAATTTGTTTTATTACCAATCTGTAACACACGTCACACATTTGCATAGGAGTTCATAATGAGTTTTTATTTTTACCTACTTGATTCGAAAATTGATTATAAATGTGATATTTTTTAACGGGTTACAACGGAAACTTTAAATTGATAAGGTAGGTAAGTGCTATTTTTAATGAAGTAGGTACTTATATGTTATAGCTTCCGAACTTAGCTATTTAGTTCTAAGAAACTAAAAGCTTATATTTTAAAAGCATTTTGCATTTATGATTTTATAGATAAAAATACCAAATAAAATAGAGGAGATGCGGGAGAAATGGGTTCCTGTCCCAGCCGGAATCATATTTGGTATTTTTATCTATAAAACTAGAAGCCCCTTGCGGATTTATTGGCGTAACTTTAATTTAACTTCTGTATTTATTGATAAAATATAGAACACAAATTCTCAATAGTGAGCCTAATAAATGACTTTTTTAAATTTCATTGGTACTTTCAGATATAAGCGAGATTAAACCATCACTCTATTCAGCTGTAAAAATATAACCTAGCCCTTGACAAAGGTTATAATTTCTAAAGCAATACCTACCTAGGAAAGTTAAGCAAACACGAAGTTAGGCTTAATGCGAAGCTGCTCCTTTTTCACACTCAAACGATCTAGCCTTAACCTTTTTACTGTTTTGGAACCTTGAATTTTTGATTCCAAATAATCATATTGCTCAAAATCCGGACACATATAAAAAGTGATTTTTGTACTTTTTTTTTTTATAACAAGCTGTATGTCGCTTGGTCGCCTTATACATATCTATAGGTTGTTTTGAAGTAACAGATCCTAAATATTTTTAATAAAGTGGAAAGCCTATGAAATTGTATGTCGTCCCACTTCCTACTGGCGCATTTCTATCAAATGGCTCCATCTATTATAGTCAAACTGAAAAAAGTATTTCGTTACCATCGGGTATCGGGTCACCCTCTTCCCTAAAATATGGTTGAGGAGGGTGATGGCTGGTGCTTGCGTTATACTCGTGAACGGGTGCTGCTAGCGGTGCCAGGTCGTTTTGCTGAGGATACTATGTGATGACTATTTTATTCCATTCTTGTTTAAATACTCTGGTCCCAGTTTGTCATGTTCCTGTTGTGCATCAATAGCTCAATGCACCTACTATGTAAGCAATTTGGTTGTGGCATGACATTGGCTCTCACAATTAGCTGTCTTGTGTTTGTTTTTTTTCATGTCATGATAAATTTTTACTGTATGTACCTATTTGTATTGATTCGTATAATACTGACTGAAAAAGAGTGCCAAGAGCTTTTTCCACCTCTTTTTTTGTCTCTTGGTCTACTGTAATATCTTATTCAATAACTATCATCACCTTGTTAAAGCCGAAGTACAAAATTGTGACGTAATTAAGCGGCCATACGATGGTCTTATGATGAATAAAAATGTTCATTTCATTTCGATAGAAAGTATTGAGTTTCTATGAAACCGCGACAAATCGCTCTAGCGCCCGCTCTGGGGCGTCGAGAACGGTCTATTTTGCCCGCGTCGCTGCCCGCACCTCTGCCTCTCTCGCTGCCACTGCCGTTCAGTTTGCAGCCTTAATGTTCATCTAATGGTTATTCAAACCTGATCCCCGACATGTAAATATCCACTAAGTGATCGGATTTTTAAGGATCAGGACGGAATAATTTGGTCTTGTTCGTTCTCAATTTTAATATTTTAGGATATGTCTATATGTGTTTCAGTACCGTAATTTGAGGATATCTGTTCTGCGGCGGTATGGTAACATTATCTTCCTCAGACGCCGGTGGTTGTGGGTTTGATCGCCGCACAATGCTATCATTTGACATGTTTCAGTGTGTTAGTATGTAAGTACCTGTATCCGTTGTCTAGTACCTATAACATAAGCAATATTTATTTTTATATTTTAAGGTTTAGGTAGTAAGGTGATTGGGTGTCCAAAAATTTGTTATTGTGTTTTAAATAGCCTATTGAAAAAATATATCATTCAGAGTATAAATTGGAAAAAAAGTATTTAAATAGGTATTTTGGTAACTAGCACAAATATAAAAAATATACATATATTAAAAAGACTTAAAGCCATGGAGTGCAAAAATATTTTTTCAAATCTGACAGATAGTTTACGATAGTTTACAGTTAAACAATCACCTTTATAAAAAACCCTTTATTATGAAATAAATGAAAAATGTGATAAATAAAAATTTATTACGAGTATAGATGAAACATGAATCAAATTTTATTGATCTGTTAAGCTTATCTATCTTAGATAATTATTCAACCAGTTGTGTCCTTAAAAATAGAATAATGAAGGCATGTTTTTTTTTAAATTGAGGACTTGTTTTGGTGACGTCATTGGTCCTCATGGCTTTGACCTCGCGGGCACTAATGAAAGGACATTGAGCCAATAAGTTTAAGACTGACGTCAATGGATGTGCCAGTAGATAAGAAAATAAGACATCCTTAAGTGTATGTAAATTTTCCGTTTCATAACAGAAAAGTTCATAGAACAACCTTCTATTATGAAATTTGTCTTTCTATAATGAAGCACTTTATTTGTCTTTTTATGAAGAAACTTCAAACCCTTACGGCTACTGTATACAGGGGTGTAATTCAAATAAAATAATCCAATGCAGTAAACTGACAGTTCGAAATGTCAAAAAGAAAAATAATGATACCTGTTAAAATCTTTATAGTGTAAGGTACTGAATAAGAATGATTGAATGGATCTTTTTCATTCGTTTTGAATTGAATTTCTAACAAATGTATAAATACCTTATTTTGAGGTCTTGTCTTTATCTTTACAGTAACTTTAACGAAAATAATCAATTACCAAACAAACAACGTGCTTTAAAACGGTCACAGTAGAAATTAAATTAGTTGTTTGCAATTTTTTAAAGAAGTAAATGACGTAAAGCATGTCCACTCTAGAAATGAGATTTTTTTATTGCTTGGTAGAAATCGCTTTAAGCGATAAGGCCGTCCACATTGTCATGGATAATATTGTTGAAATATTTATTTTTTTAATTTTGTGGCAATAAAGAATATTTATTAAAATTTATTGTTATGTTTATATGAGCACTACGAAAATATTATAGAGATTTGATACCCTCTGTCCAAAATAAATACCTATCAGAGATATTTTTAATAGTTCTGCCGGGCTTGCATGCTACCGTTGACAACGATAAATCGGGACTTTTATCGATATTTTCTTAGAATATGGTATTTAGTGTATGTAATTTATTAAGATTATGACACATTTGGTTCAGTGCAACTAAATTCAGCCGACAAATATGCTCGAATTGTCGTAAATGTGTTGAAGTGATGTTTTTGTAACAATCAATTTATTCCCGGGCAGACGGAATAAATTTTTCATCGACGCGTTGTTTACTCAATGTGGGCTAATTCGGGTTCATTCGCCAACTAATTGTATGCATTTATGGAATTTTAAACGATTTCTTATGCTGTTTAATTACTATGGTTACAAACAAATTGAAATTAATGATAACTATCATTCGTAAATCCTGCAAGGTTATATATAATTTGAATTTACGCTTCTTTTCGATTAAATCGTAATCAACGTTTTGAAAACTGCGTTATAAGCGGGTCATGAAGACCGTCAAGATTCGCCTGAACCGCGTGACCGCATGGCGTTCTAGATCCAGCTCGCTCCCATCGACGAGATCCTGGCTTACGGCGCAGCTCTCGACGCCAGCCCTGACGGATTTCCATTTACACACGGGTCTCAACGGTGCTCTTCCGGTACTAAGTTCGCTCCTCTTATTAGGGTCATAAAAGGGGGATGTTTAGTGGGTATACTCAGCCGGCTGAGGAGTCTCGTGGCCGAACTTTCGGTCCCCACACTGTCTGGGCACTCTACATCTGTTAGCCACTGGGGTTAACAGATTATAGAATGCTCATTCGTCCGTAACAGGATTCATCCTCCTCCTGCTAGAGCTTGCTTTAGTGGGTTCCAAAGATTTTCCTTGGCTGGCAGAGCGCTTCGCTGTAGGTAAATAGCGGATGTACCGCGCGGAGTGAGCCAGGCCTGCTGATACTCCTGATAGTATACGAAGCTGCGTTCGAAGATGACAGCACACTGGATTATCAAGAAGGTAACTCTTAATAGATTTTTTTCGAAACATATTTTTTTTTCATCTTCGGAGCGGTGATTGGCATATTTTATAAAGCCTTGCCTAGCTAACGACTGAAGGGTTCTTAACACCAAGCGGGTGGGGTAGTACTGAGCCGATAATATAAATAAAATCCCCAGAGAATCACACCAATGACATGGCCTTAAAGTAAGCAAAGCTTGTGATATGAGATATCATGTAGCGAACTAGACCTAGAATATAAATAGTAAATACATATAGATAACCTCAACCTTACCTTTTTGTCTATTTTGCGTCGAATAAATGATTTTATTATTATAATTACAATTTTTTTTTTGTTGTTCCGTGCGGGAATCGAAGCCGCAATTTCACTATTGGCATAGTAGCGTCTAGACCACGGCACCACGGAGACCGTAGTAGACGATAATATTAATTAAGTAGATGATATTTTATAATTATAAAAAAATCCCCAGACTGGTTTTTTTGATTTTTTTTATTGTTCAACTCTTTGTTTGTTTCTGGTACCTATATGAAAATTGAAAGCTCTCAAACTGACAAAGGCAATAAAAAAAAACTTATTGCATGTTCTATCTAGAAAGTCCCAATCGAAGGATAGGTACGCGATTTGAAAAGCACGCAACTGATGTTATTCAAATAAAATGATACATATTATTAATATTGAAAAGCAGAAACACCAACTCTGAAAAAAGTCCCAGGTCTGTGTAACCATACCAATCGATAGACGGAGAACCGAACAGTAGACATCAATCGATAGTTTTTACTATGCCAAAGAATCCGCTCGACGTTGACCGAGAAGTCCACCCTAAGAAGTCCACAGCTCATTTTTCAGTTAAATTCTAACTTTCATGTTTTTTTTTTGAAGAGAGGACATTCGGGAAAAATTGCATTCAATAAAACAACTAACAATCAGGAAACTTAAAGAACGAGTATCACTAAAATCAGTGCCTAGGATAAATGCTTTATAACTAAATCTGAAAAGATTTTTGTTTGGATTATAAAAAATGCATTTCAAATTCTTGGAAAATATATTGTATTATTAAGAACTTCCTAGGGGTCTAGAGTAATGCTAATTAACTACGCGTAGGTGCTGGTAATTGAAATAAGATTTTTTTTTTAACACTGATGTATTGACAATTCTCAATTAAAGTTCTTTTTTACATAAACCCATTCACAAATATATGCAATCAAAGTAATGTTTACTGTGCAACTATGATGTCTAATACCAAGCTCGGCCCAGTGCTGGTTGGTAGATGTCAAAATTTTCAGGATGCCGAAACGGCTTCTGACAAACCCTCACGACTACTGTATACAACTATACAGCACCCGGGACCGACTGCTTAATGTGCCCTCCGAAGCACGGAAGTCGTCGTGTGAAAAAAATGATTGGCGGTCACCCATCCCACTACCGGCCGCGCCGAGCGCGCTTAACCTGCGATATCGTTCGATATGACCAGTAACCACAGCGCGACAACGACTTCAATACCAAACTAGCTAGTTGCAAATGTATTAGTTATTTCAAATACAAAAAACACGATAAATAAATCTTTAGTGTAAAAAAATGTATTCAAAGAATGTAAATGGCAAAAACTAAAAGAATATTATATCAGTTGAATTTTTTTGGTTTACTTCATTTTTTTCCGTTTCCCAAATTTAATGATTGTTAGCGGATACTGTAGGTACTCTATAGTCCACTAAAAACATTATTTTATCCTAGGTTGTTTCTGTACTATGGCACCTAAAGGCTTCGCTTTGAGTTACGTTAGAAATGTCTTTAGAATATTTATTTACTTTAAATATTTATAAGGAATTGCTTTTAGTTTTATAAACGCAACCTTAAAAAGGTAGCAAAAGTTATTCAAAGGTAATATTTATAACGCTCCTGAAGAAGAATCCTGTAAGAGCCATTAGTTCGAATTCTGAAATGTGAAAAATAAAAGACAAATGTGTCATAATCTTCATAAATTACATACACTAAATATCATATTCTAAGAAAATATCTCTGATAGGTATTTGTTTTTGGACAGAGGGTATCAAATCTCTATAATATTTTCGTAGTGCTCATATAAACATAATAATAAATTTTAATAAATATTCTTTATTGCCACAAAACTAAAAAAAATAAACATTTTAACAATATTATCAAAGACAATGTGGGCGGCCTTATCGCTTAAAGCGATTTCTACCAGGCAATAAAAAAATCGCTTTCTTCGACCTACTAATTTTGTTATTATTATACTCGTATCCGCACTTTTGATCGATAACAAGAGGAAAATTGTACATTAAACCCAAAATAATTTACATAAACTAACATCTTAAATTAGTGCAAATCCCCTAAAATTAAAACGCTGTATAATTTATGTCATGCAAAAGAGAACAACTTTGGAACAATACTTAATTGAATGCAAAACAATATGTTGAAATGGTTATCCTGTAAAATTGCAAAAACTGCAGTTGTTCCCTTGTTCTTATTAACATACGTCAGACTCATATTATTATTGCTATGGTTTATTAGGGATTTAGAGGTAGGATTTTATGAGGTTTGGAGTTTGGTGGGTCGCTCAAAGATTGAACAATGCCATAAATGTAAAGACTGGGCGCATGAAGCATGCGTAGATACCTATTATTGTGATGTCTGCAAAGGCAAAGAACATCGTTAAAATATAAGTCCGGAGCTACCCGCCGAAAAATAAAAGTCTGAAATTGAAGACTCTTTTTTAGACTTGATTATAGCTAAGACAAAGAAATGATCTGATTGTAACTTATACTAAAATCATCTAAATATATATTATTTAACGTTTTGATACAAAATAAATGTATACTTATGTCTATTTATATAAAAAAATAGCTTTTCCTAATGTGGACGTGGCTACCCGACTCTCCCCTACCATGTAACTTTGTAAGATAACTAAAAAATAAGACGTCCACATGCTCATGTGATAGAACGAATCGATACAAAAGTTTGCCATATCACTGCTCTTTAAAAACCCAGACATATAGAAATATCTTGATAATAGGCAGATTCTTGGAAAAATACACCAGAATGGGATGAGTAGATTTATAATATTCAAAAATATAGGCAGAAGAATCGCCAGAGGAATCGCAGGTAAAAGCAGTATAATATTTCTCAAGTAAGTGTTAAAAATAGATACATGGTATTTTTAAGATTCTTAAAAAGATTATTTAGATAATAAAGCTCAATTGTTCTTAAAGTACGAACGGATATGGTATGGAGCGTACCGAATCCGCTGTCCGGCCCGTACTAAGTTCGATCGTCTGTTAATACTTTTAAATATATATCTGAAAAAAAAATAGATATTCTTAAATTTTTATAACATATCTTTGCTGTGGCATCGCTTATTTATTGTACTTAGGTAGTCACGCAATAAATGTCAAAAATACACACATTTACTTATTTTTAATAAGTAAGTATATACGTTTTAACTTTCTGCACTTCTTCTCAATATGAACTTTCATTTGCCAAATCTCGTACGCGCAATGTGTTGTATAAGGCATAGAGAGACGTTGCCTGTGAACTTTATAGCAATTTATTATAAAATCCCCAGGCAATGACCCTCAAAGTAAGCATAGCTTGTGCAGTGGGATACGATGAAGCGAACTAGAGGGAACATAGAATATAAATATGTACATAGACAAACAAAACACATATTTCTTTTGTGCGGGTATCGAACACGCGACCTCACGGTTGGCGGACTAGCGTCTTAGACTAGACCACTGCGCCATGGAGGCCGTCGATATGTGTTGAATAAGGCATATAAAGGTGTTTTCTGTTAACTTTAAAGCTCTGTAAGAAAACATGTCATATAAGTTGTGTCAGACTTGTCCCTAGGATCCCTCCTAGGGCTTAACACAAGCTTTGAGGCCATTTGGTTGGTGTGATTGTGTGAGGATGTTTTTTGTCTGTGGATTTTTAATTACTTACGAAGTAGTCGGCGGCGCTCTGGTCCGCGAGCGTGGGCGACAGCATGCAGCCGGGCGAGGGCGGCGCGGTGGCGGCGGGCGGCGGCGGCGCCAGCGACGCCAGCTCCGCGCCCGCGCCCGCCGCCAGCCGGTCCGCCAGGTCCGTGCGCCCGCCGCCACACACGCCCTTGTCCCCCAGGTTGTTGATGATCCGCGGCCGCCGCAGCTTCCGCGACGCCGCCCGCCACCGCCGCAAACGACACGCCGCATTATTCAACATATCCTCCGTATCGCGGTAGATCGGTGACTCCTCATCCGACAACCTCTCCGACCCCACCGGCTCATCTATATACGGCAGCGTCTGGTGTAAAGGCGACAAACCAGATTCGGTCGGAACTTGAGGTGGCTGCTTCAGGAAATCCCGCATATCAAACGCCTGCTTCTGGTCCGCCGTTAGCCCGTCGGGCGCCACCGGTGGCTCCTTCTCCGCAGGGTATACGCTTTCCGGGAAGGCATCATCTCTTTCTCCTTCCTTTATGATGGTAATGTCCGGTGAGCTATCATCTCGTTCGTTCACCATGGCGGGCTCCGGCTCCGCCTGGTAGTCCCCATGCGGGGAGTTATCATTTCGTCCGTTTACATTAACACGCTCGCGCTCCGCCGGGTACCCGCCGCCCGGAGAGTTATCATTCCTTTCGTTACCTTTTGCGTTGTCACTGTCGTTGGAATTAACGTCTATGTTTATTTCTTGACTATCGGAAGGCATGCTGATAATACTGTTGCTCCCTTACTTTTCTGAATAACCCACGGGCGTCATTTAATTTTTAAGGAGCCTATCCACCTACATATCCTAAGATTTTTGTTATATAGCGCAAAATGTAAACATTTATCTAAATTCTCTAAAACCACATCACAACACACACTAAACTTTATCGAAGAAACATTAACAAAAAAACACTATCAGCAGCGTCCAAATAAACCGATTGATTTTTATCAGTGATATCTGTAACACTAAAAGAACTGCTGCTATTTGCCACAAGAACCAGCGGTAATTTAAAATCAAGATGTTCGTCTCGGAACAGACATTATCAATTAATTAATGCAGTGCGTACACAATGAAATGTACATTTCGGTTACGATTTACGTGCGCGAACTGTTCGCTGTCGGCAAGCGCGAATGTCATGTGTATATTCATATGGCCCTCGAAACAGACTGGTTGTATTGACGTAGAAGCGCGCAGCTCCATGCGCGATAAACGTAGGTATTTGATGCAAGACAGCGGTGCGAGCCTATCGGTCACCAGTAAAACAACTTTAAATGAAAGGTGCTGCCATCTATGCAAAATACCTTGTAACTAGTACTCCTTAGCATTTTGGTTGAATGAAAGCGTTTAGATTGAATTTGGTTTTGCTGTAAATATATAGATGGCGTTTTAATGACTTTATAATTTTTCTTTTATATTCTTTTTTTAAAAGATTTGGAGCTTCGAAAAATGTTTTTCTAGTACGTACACCAAGAAATTTAAAACAATAAAGGACAGAATATAATAAAATACCGAAATAAAATTAGCAAGATTACAATAAATTACATACTTATACCATGGAAATTATAAAATTAATATATGTACTTAAATGGATTTTTTTTTTTTCGAGTCTCATAAAATTTTTGCAACTTATCAACAACCTTAAAGTCGCTCAGCGGGCAACGGAAAGGGCTATGCTCAGAGTTTCCCTGCGGAATCGAATCAGGAATGAGGAGATTCGCGTGCGAACCAAAATCACCGACATAGCCAGAAGGATTGCAAAGCTGAAGTGGCAATGGGCAGGGCACATAAGTAGCTCGCAGAACAGATGGCCTCTGGGGCAGAAAAGTTCTCGTGTAGCGGCCACGTACTGGGAGACGCAGCGTAGGCAGGCCGCCCGCAAGATGGACCGACGATCTGGTCAAAGTGTACGTACCTACCGTAAACGCTCGATGAGGGCGGCGTGGGACCGAGTGACGTGGAAAACCTTGGGGAGGCCTATACCCAGCAATGCACGTCATCTGGCTGAATGATGATGCATAAATTCGCTTGATTCAGGACAGTTAAAATACTCAACGACACAACATAATATTGTCTTAAGTTTTCGCGATTCATACTATTAAATAAAACACTTTTTAACCGGATTTATCGCGTATATTTACATTTTAAATTTTTTAAATTTTGACTCGACGTTTCGGTGTCTTTTCAGACCCCGTGGTCACGAGCGACTGGTCACGAGCGATTAAAAAGTGTTTTATTTGACACAACATAGTTAAAATTTTAAGAAGAAACATGGTAAGTAGAGTGAAGGTAGGAAGGAATCTTATTTAAATCGACTATCAGTCTCAAAAATATTACACTTGATCTTTACATACATACTTCAAATCTTTTTTAATAGCGTGTAATAAAAGAAGAATGACCTATATGACAGGTTCTGTTAATGCAAGTTATAAGAAATCATTTCCACAAATAAACAATATATACTCGGAATCGGTAAACAAAGCCACTTCTCTTTCTCATACAAAAGCTGTTCAGTCGAGTTTAAAAAAAAATGCAGAAATAATTTCTTAAAATATGATTAGAATATTACTTGACACTTGTCATACAAGCGTCAATCTAAACTATCTGAATAAGTGATGTTGCCACAATAAAAACATGTTAAAGTGACTTTAAAAAAAAGGTTATTTAATACACGCTTCATACAAACTCAACACTTTCTATCGTGTCGCGGAAATCGCTGCCCGCGCCGATGTCGCTCTCACTGTCGCTGCCGTCTAGTTTGCTGCCTTATGGTCCAGTGGGCGGATAGCCGAACCAGACGAGCCACACGGGTTCTATACTCGCTACATGACAAATGTAAGTACAGAAGGCAGCAGATCAAGCGTTACATTACTTGTCAAATTTCCCCAACCAATTTTAACTTAATGTCGAAGGCATAGAGTTCAGATTCAAAAATTTTTTGACAGATTTGTAACGCTTGATTTGCTGCCTTTAGTACACAATAACTGGACATATTTGTAACAGGTTATGATGTTTTTCTATGAATCATACACACAAGTAAGTATAATATTTATTTTCAACACACTTGCTCGTAAAGTGAGCCTTATTCTATTGAATTTAGAACTATAAACTGGGCTATAAGTCACGCGTGCCATAATATATTATACCCTAGTGCATAATATAATGAATCCTACAAAGTTGAATTGTACCTTTGTGCAAATTACATGCGAGTAAACAGAGCATATTTTATTGATCCGGGTTATACATTAAATATTTTCAGAAACAACAAAGAGGTTTTATACCACTTCAAATCCATATACATTTTTAAATGTTTGCGCCTTATATTAGTAAACCAAATATGTATATCAAACAAATTGTTCACAATTTACAATAATTTGTTATAAAACATTTAAATATTCGCATTTACCACTCCAAATTAAACATTTTCACGTAAAATAGGCTGTATATGCTATACAGACTTTGACACATTTGGCAGAAAAAAAAACCTACGCGCATGCGCGAGGTTCGGCGCCATTTTTCAATCACAATTCACAGCTTTGTTATTAAGTGTGTTTGTTATTTTATGACCCCGTATGTCTGTCTTTTACTCACAAGTGTGTTGAAAAACGTCGTATGTAACTCGTGAGCGTTGCTAATTACAGTCGAGGCTGTGATTTGAGCCCGAGCCGCAGGCGAGGGCTTAATAATGAGCCGAGACGCAACTTCGCTCACTTGTTACATAATATACTATTATCATTTTTATTTCTTTACACAGTGTGTAAAGTGTATGTGTATGTGTACTCAAAATATATTAATTTACATCTCTAGATACCAAGACTCAGGTAAGCGCTTACAGTTTTCAATTTCACATATAATGACAGTTGTCATTTACAAATTAATTTTTATGTGTTCACTATGTTATCTCGTAGGTATCTACGCTTATTTTCATATTTTTATATCACCTTTGGGGCTTCTTAGTTTAAAGTTTAGGTCTAAATGTCGCCATTTAAAAGGGTTTTATTTATAACTAGCTGTTGCGCGCGGTTTTACCCGCGCAATTTCGATTCCCTCGGGATTTTCGGGATAATAAGTAGCCTATACGGATTCGGAAGAATCCCTCTAAGTAATGGTAAAAGAAATTTTGAAATCGGTCCAGTAGTTTTTGAGCCTATTCAATACAAACATACAAAAATACAAAGGTTTCCTCTTTATAATATTAGTATAGTTGTAAGTTTTTGTTGTAACATTCACCAAAAACTCTACAGTCTACACACGTGGTGGAGTGAAGTTTTTAATATCTTCAACATTAAAAAACCCTCAGACAATTTTAGCAAAAAAAGCCAACATTACGCGGTGTTCCCAGGCGGTCACCCATCCAAGTACTGACCGCGCCCGACGTTGCTTAACTTCGGTGATCGGACGAGAACCGGTGTTTTCAACGTGGTATGAACGTTGGCGACTGATGTTATGAAATTAGTATTTATAATTAATGCATTATGACGTCACTTACTCATATCGCTTGATTAATCACCTCCCTAATAGTATCTGTCATACTGCAATCACAGCTGCAATGATGAAAATCATTGTAAATAGAAAAATAGACGTATGTGTAATCGTAACAAACATACTTGGAGTTACAATTTATTTTGATATCGCGGCATCTGGTTCCAAATGAATCAGAGTTATTATTTATTTGAGAAAGGAATTACCTAGAATTTCTTTGTAGATATGTACTATGGGTTCCGAGGACTTTTATATTACCTACTACTGTGAAAAATAAATAATGATCAATCAAGCGGAGTCCCGTTTTCTTCTTTTAAATGCGATATCAGTAGATATGTCGAGATGTTTGTTTACTATTTTTTTTGTGGAATTCCAGTCCTTTCCTACATGATATTCAGCTCCTTGATTTTGAATGTACCTTCTCGTAAGCTTATCTCTACCAGCGAAGCAGTAGGTAGGTACAACTTAGTAGTCTGTAGCCGGCTTACAATTTGTCATAGGTATATCTACTACATCAATTTATTAGGTAATCTAATAACACCAATACGATACGCATAAAATGAAGCTAAATGCAACTAATTTTATAATGTAAAATAGGTACCTACATGGAATCAAATACAATTCAACTATAAAAAGCATGTATACTATGGCACATAATTCAATGCAGTAAACTGACAGATCGAAATGTCAAATAGAAAAATGAACCAGTTAGAAACTTCGTAGTGTAAGTACTGAATGAGAATGATTGAAAACGAACGAGTATTTGTCATTCGTTTTGCATAAAATTTTAAATAAATTTATAAATAATTGAATTTGAGGTGTGAACTATATCTTTATAGTAAGTACTTAAGTTTAATGAAATTAATTAATTACCAAACATACCTTGTTCTTTAAAACGGGCACAGTAGAAGTAAAATCGACTTTATAACTTCATGCTTTTTTAATTCGTTTTGTCGTTAAAAATGAAATTTCAAGGAGAGTTGCCCTTCGCTTACAGCACCATAAAAAAAGAAAATCTTGTGAGCCAAAATATTTTTTTTTCATATATTAAAATACTATTATTTAAAAACTAATAACATTCATTCACTTAAACCACATCACTATATTTTTTCCCTGAAGTGGGCACACTGGAACTGTCATTTTACTGCATTGAATTATTTGCCAGAGTATGAAGCTTTTGACGTTTTCAAGATTGAAAACTGAGTGTATATGTCGTAGCCAACTGGTTAAATTAGCCACTCAATTGGACGCCTAGGCCGTTTCAACTGGCTTAAGGACAATTAGTCAAGTCGTTGATCGCAACGTTTAACCAGTTGGCTAAACGTTGTTTAGCCATTTAGTTAAATTGGATATATTACCAGAAAATATCAAGAACCGAAATAAAATAACAAGATGCGTAAGGTTCTAAACGAGAGATAAATTTTATTATTTTGCGCTCAGATTTCCGCAAATTTATCAATATGCGACGTCTCGTGGTCAATTTATAAACCTATGATTTAATGTATTTACGGTATTCTTACCACGATTTTCGTTTTTATTTTCGCACGTCCGAAATCGAAATCGTGGTAAGAATCCCGTAAATACATTAAATCATAGTGAAAATAACCGCGATAGTTTAAAACAATTAATTTATAAACCAATCACAGATGAGATGAAATAAAAAAAAATTCATTTCTCATACTCGGAAAGTAGTCTATGTTTGATCCAAGTATCGGTCTGAAAATGCTTCATCCGACCCGCGGGTCGGAATGTTTCATACAAATTCATTCCGAACCAAGGGCCGGAATGGATTTCAAAAATAGAACTAATACATTTCTTATGAAGCCAGCTGTCAAAAATTTAGATTTTTTTATGATTTTTTTTAATTTTAGAAGTCAAGTTAAAAGAAGTAATTAAAAAAATTGAATTTGTCTATATTTTGTCACTATCATTTAAAAAAAAATATAAATATATAATTTTCTTAATTATATATAATTATTTTAATACATAGGGTTGTTTTATGTAAAAAATGATATCTATACCTTCATAGAAATATGTCACTGATTTATATGTGAATAATAATGTCACTTTAAACTTTACGAATTGTTCGAACTTTTCCATTAATTTTAAATAAATATTTAAGAAAAATGGTTTTTTTTTTTACTTTCCTTATATTCGAAATGAAAAGTAGAGTGTTCCCCGCGGGTGGATGACATCAATTCATACTCGGATTATATCTAGTCTAAGCACCTCGTATGGGAATTGATGTCATCCGACCCTTGTTTAACAATCTACTATTACGCTTTTTTAAATTACGGACAATAATACACACTCCCTGATTGGTCAAGGAGACAAACAATTACAATATTTGGTATATGGTTTACGTGACTTATTCAACCAGAGCTTACCTACTTGTTATTTTAGTTATTGTTATTGTAACACCTAAATAGTTTAATGATCTAGGCGCCTATTTAAAATGATTACAGAGCCTACTATGTATTCTGTGGCCTAACTATCATTGAGCCCTATGATTTTATATCAAACCGTCGCGTCGCCTCGTATTAAGTCTGACCTAAAAGATTTAATAGTGTCCACCATTATGCTTTAGTTACCCAGTGATTGTGGTTATTATATATTCATGGACATAATATTATTGGTATCCATCCTGCCACGACAGGTCATGGTCTCGACCAGTCTCGGCATCGACCGTTGACTGTTTATTTAAGCCACTATTTTCCATGGGCCCTAAATTTAGATTATAATTTAAATGACGTCAAAAAACGATTTAAAATAACTCTGACACCTATTTTAATATCTCTCTACAATTCAGACCGACAACTCATCATGACATTGATTTTTCAGTGACTACTTCTGGGTTTATATTTAATCTACATATTTTTACGCAGAGAAATAGTAATTACCGACAAATCACAAATGAGGTTCATCATAAGTTATGCACATTTGATGATTGCGACGATTTATCGCTACGTGATCACGGGCATTACGGCATGAAGGTTGTAATCGTTTGGGAAATACCATAAACTACGAGGGGGATATTTATTACGCGATCATCAACACCTTTACATTACAATCATTCAGGTCGTGTGGCGGTTTGGTTCTAGTTATCTCTAGCTGCAGATATGTGTTTGTGGCTTCTTACGGCGTGTCTCGGGATGATCCCAACGAGTCCGACGCAAAATACGGTAGTGGTTGTACAGCAGGGTGTGCCTACTCCCATTATTCAGCCTACGACGACCTTGCCTGCAATGACTGCTCCAGCCACCATTCCTGTTCCTCCACCCGTTACCACACCGCCAGCCACCGCACCACCAGCAACAGCAGGTCTCGAACTTTTAAATCTTGTACTTTGTGACGATCCTGATGTTGTGTGCTTATCTAATCTTGATGCAAACGATACAGGACACTACAACATTGATCCCAGGCTGGGCACGACGCCTCCGACGTCGGGCAACTTGCAACTACCCAATTATGATATGGCCGTAAGGTTTCCACGGCACAGGAGAAGTTCTGGAAACAGTTCTGAGAGCGGCATAAAAGACTTTATAATGAAGATGAGTGATATGAAGGAGACGGAGCACAAGATACATAAGCGACAGACACCCTGCACGTGTGTCCAGGCTGGCACATGTGCTAATGGAGCGGTGAATATTGACATAAGAATTGTGACGCCAGTAAGTTTTAAAATATAGGTACTTTAATCAAATCTGTACCGGTTAAAATTATACATATTTATATAAGGAAATCCAAATATTCTAGGGAGGCTCCCAATGTCCAACTGGGCAAGTTTACTGTTGTTCTGGAACGAATCAAGGGGTAGGCTGTGGGGTTCTTCAAACCGTGCCGGCAACGAATGTCTTTCCTGGGGCAGGACAAGCTAGCTATGGCGAATACCCTTGGCAGGTAAGTACAAGTTTTTGACTAGCACCGCGTCTGAAAAGTGCCAGTAAAATTAATTGCGCGTTAACAGTAGGGTCCGCTTTGAACAGTACCACCGCCCTTTTGACAAGGTCACAAAAGAAGTTAAAACAAAATAATCGCCGCACAGGACCCAGGACGGTGACTTGACCAATGCATTACAGAAAATTTTTCTTAGAAAATATTCTTGTGTTAGGAATATAAGCCATGACTAAGGTTAAAATTTATACATAATTATATGTGAACATGTTAGAAATGTTTCTTTACTATGTTACCAATGTTCCAGGCATTAATTATGACCCTGCAGAACGATTACATCGCTGGAGGTGTTCTAATTGACCAAATGAACGTGCTCACAGTTACGCATCGTATAGCACCATATGCGTGAGTATTATTATTATACACACATTGTAACAAAATTTGTTTGTGGATTGAAACATTCCCGAGACAATCTCTAGTTTGTTTGACGGGGGCACACATCCTGGATAGCATAGGATATAGTTCTGCAATTTTTCTTTCGTAGGATAAAATATAGGCCTTATTCCTTTCCCAAGAGCTGGGCAATCGAATGCAATTAGAACTTTTCTTGTCCAACAACGGTTGGGTTTGTGAAGCAATCACATCCTGCAATCGTATCCTGATGTCACTTTTTTATTTATTTTTGGAGATATCTAAAATATTTTATCGTGAAATGCCTACGGGATTCATAGTTGCGCGATTAAACTAAGTACTTCGCAACCAAATAAAACACGTTTTTAATTTAATTTAATTTTTGTGCTTTGTCAGAACTCTCAATTTTGATTAATAATAACGATTTTCATATTTACCTTCTATAAAATAAGAATCGTGGTTTTAATCCTGTAAATTCTTTTACTATCTTTATAATAACAATAGAAAACTAACGCTGCGCTCAGGCATGTTACTTGAGCACTAAGCTAAGTTGGAGACTTTTGAATTGGAGAATTTAGTTTTTAATGTATTGTATGTAGAGAAGGCAGCACATCAAGCGTTACTACAAATCTGTCAAAAATTTTTACTTGAATCTGAATTCTATGCTCTCGACATTAAGTTAAAATTGGTTGGGGAGATTTATGGTAAGTAATGTAAAGCTTGTTCTGCTGGCTTCTGTACAGAAGGCGGCAGATCAAGCGTAACAAATCTGTCAAAAAATGTAATTGAATTTGACCACTATGCCCTGGACATTAAGTTAAAAATTGGTTGGACAATTTGCAAATTTGGAAATTTGCTGCATGTATCAAATAATTTTCCTTTCCATTATTTTCCTATAGATAAAAACAATTAATACTCAAACAGTTCTTCAGGTACAACTTCAAATATCAAAGTTCGACTCGGTGAATGGGATGCTGCTGGGACCTATGAACCTTTGCCTTTCCAAGAGTACTCGGTGATCAGGGTCTTCTCCCACCCATCCTTCAACAAGAATACCCTGCAATATGACCTGACGGTGCTACGACTATCATCTCCAGTTCCCTTTGCACCAAATGCTGGATCTCTGCCGACTATCAACAGAGCTTGTCTTCCACCTACGACTACTTCCACTTATACGGGTCAGAGGTGTGTAGTATTGCCTTAAGATTTTACGATTAATAAGTTACCACATATATTCTTTGCCGACTTGTCGTTCGTGATTATCGACTAAACGTGATAAATTCGTTACCTAAGCAATTAGTTGCAGAACCTAAGGTCCATGGATAAAAGTTTTGTGAAAGGTGAAATATCCGCTGGGTCGTATGACCCCTTGACATGGCTAACGACCCTATTTACCAAGTGTTTGGGCCGTTTTGTTTTCCTTATCATAGCTCTGAAGGATACTCTGATCCTTTGTGGATTCTGCGTTCAACGGAACGTATTTTTTGTATTGACGCGAATCGAGACAGCGCAGTGACTGACACTTACACTTCGTACATTCTAAAAAGTTCGAGATCGCGTGCTGCGACAAAAAGTGATCTAGTAATTTAATAATCTTTTAAAAATATAAAGTTATGCAGTCATACAGTCCAAACACGTGACGTAATTGCGTGATTAGCCAGGCTGGAGTCATCACCGGGACCCCGGAACCGAGGAGAAGCAGATAATCAAGTAAGTGCCTCCACGTGTTTTGAAAAGTTGATTTCGGGGTTGTGTTGGGGATGACGAAACGGCCTATTACGGGATAAATTAGTACCTACCTGAATCACCTCTCTGAATCACCCAAATACGGACTTCCTCCTCTAATATTACCCGCCCGCTTAAAAGCCTGGAGAACCCCAGGCTTAGTATGCCCATCTACGTGGCGCGTACACCAAGTCTGTCAAATATGACCGTTTCGGCAATTTTATGAAGAGCTATTTTATTTTTAAACCGGTGACCGTGATCTTCGACCTCAACTTCACTTTCCATCAGGTGAGATTGCCGTCGAATGTGGACTTAGTCTATAATGGAAAAAGATAATTACTTACGTTCCACAAAACTGACACATGGTTCGCTGGACTGGATACGTTTTACCGGATGCGAATATACAAAGGCTATACTATTTGAGTCACGAGTCAGACTCTAATAGAGGAGCTTTTGTTTATGCATATTACTCGACAATACCTAATCGAACTCAGTAAAATTTTTTACTGAAATGGATTAGCTTTTGCTCTTGTAATTTTCAAAGAAATGCAAAGACAAAACCTAGTACGGTATAATACATATTCAGTCAAATAGATAAGCTTTTGTCAAGAAGAAAAGTAGGTATATCTTTGTTTTATATACATTGCGATGAAAGAGATAAGCTACGAGAAGGGCTCCCGCACCGGAAGGCGGAGACGGTACGGTTAGGTGCGACGACGAGCACAGCGAGGAGGAGCATGTTAGGTTGTATATAGTTACACACGTGCGCGAGCCGAGCGAGCGAAGCGAGCGGTGCCGCGGTAGCGGCCGGCGAAGCGTCATAAACCTGGTCAGCTATTATAGTCAACCCTGGACAATCCCGACATGGTCAAAAGTCAAACGCTAAGTCATCAAAATTACGATGGTCATAATGCATGCACATTTTATTCCTATCTTTAAAATCAGAACAATTGCCATTTAAGTATCAAATTGAAGTTAACGATCGGTAAATATCGGTATCAAATGGTATAGCATTTGTTGCTGCAATGTTACATTGAAGTAATCTCACAAAGTCTATACGACTTCGGTCAATTTCTGTACTAGAATAGATTAGGGTTTCGGCAAGTTTTTGTCATACAAAAGCTAATCCAGTTCAGTTCGCACTTTCACTCTAATGGTATAGACTTTGTAAATACGCTTACCGGATACGTTTTTTTTTCATCGATGGCGCATGAAGTTGTTTCAGCAACTTCACATATGGCACAGTATTCAGTATACGTATTTACGAGACAAAAAAGGTATCCAGTACAACGTATCCAGTAAAACGGATCATGTGTGAACGGGCTGTAAGGCTGTAATTCTCTCTCAGGTGCTGGGTATCAGGTTGGGGTAAAGACATGTTCGGTGCTCAAGGCCAGTACCAGCAGATCCTCAAGGAGGTGGACGTGACAATGGTGGCACCTGCCACCTGCCAAAGTCAACTGCAAACAGCACGTCTTGGCCCTACCTATGCTCTGGATACAACGTCATTTGTCTGTGCGGGAGGTGAACCCAATAAAGATTCTTGCACGGTAAGTTTGAAAAGTTTTTAATATTCATTTGAGCATATGGATATCATATAATTATTTTATTGACACAAGCGCTCTCTTTTTCACACACACATGTGCACATACTGCATTATGCTGCATTTCCTAAAATACATAATTACGAATTGCAAAACTTTGGTGCTGTATTTTTTTGTTTCCTGTGTAATGTTTTTTTTTTTATATGAGGTGTACTACTAGATTGTGGCGTATTTCTTAAGGGAATTTTGTTTGTAAATAAATAAACTAGTCGGCGCATATTATAGCTTATACTGAACTTATTAACTCCCGATTCCTATTTATAGGACAAGCAAAGTTCGGCTGTGAGAAATGAGCTCCGAGGCGGAAACTCGAGCTCCGAGTCGAAGCTACTGAGTCTTCAAAGCTCGAGCTCTAAGGGCTCGCGAGTCCAAAAGGTTCGAGCCCTAAAGACTCGAACCTTGAAGGCTCAAGAGCCTTAAATGAAGGACTCGAGTCGAAGCTCGAGCTTTATTTATATGCCTGAATATTAAAATGAAATATTTTTGTTTTAATGTGGTAAATACCTATAAAAAAAAATGAAATAAAAATATAGAAAAAAGAAATCTTTATTATACAGTGAATGATTATTCAATTTTTAACCATGACGATAAGCACATTGATGCCTGGATGTTTTTGTTGCTTAGTCTGTTTCTTTTTTTTGTTATTAAATTACCAGACTTCGAAAAGGCTTGTTCACTAGGAACGCTTGTCGCTGGTATAGACAAAACTTCAAATGCTATTTGAGCTAATGTTGACAAAGACAATTCTTGTTGTTTTTTCCACCACATCAATACATTAGTGTTTTCAGGCTCAATAGGCATATTTATGTATCCATCCACTTCATCTGCGATATTTATAGTCTCCGGCTGCTTGTAGATAGATGCAAATAAACTTTTTTTTTCTGCATAAACTTCAGTAGAGCTACTATGTTCATAATTATGTGTTGACAAATTGTCTTTTCGCGATTCTTGTAAATTTTTATCTTTGAGCTTGTCATAAAGCGTTTTTAAGTTGTTTAATGGTTGAGTGTTGTTCTTTGCTATAAAATAATAATTATTAAGTCGCGGGTCTAATAGAACGGCAAGTTGTGCCAAATCACTGTTTAAAATCTCGGAGTACTCATTCAATTTTTCGATCATGGCCGTTGCACATTTTTTCATTGGTCCATCTTCTTGTCTGTTACGAAGATGCTCTGTTAAAACATCAAGTATAGGCACCACATAGTACAAACTTGGATACTTGTGTTTTGAAAGCATAACAGTGGCTTCATAAAATGGTTGAAGAAAATCTACCAATGCTTCTACCATCTCCCAATTCTCAATAGTGTATGGAGAAAACTCTGAGTAATCCAAACACATATAATTAAGCACTCTTTTCATTTTCAAAGCTCTTTCCAACATCATATAAGTAGAATTCCACCTGATAGGCATATCTTTTATCAAGTTCAAATGAGAAATGCTTAAGGACGTACAACATTCTTCATATAGTTGTTTTTTTTAGGAGAAAATGTTATAAATTTGACTAATTTTTGGACTGGTACGATAGTTTCTTTGGCTTCTTCCAAACCTTTCTTTACTACCAGATTTAAAACATGAGCCATACATCTTAAATGGATAATATCCTTAAATTCTTCATTAAATAAAGTTAGCAGTTGAAGCGTTTTAATATTTGTTGCATCATTATCTGTTGTAATGGAAATTAATTTACCTTGCAAGCCAAATTTCTGAACAATGTTTTTTACTTTAAAAACAATTTGCTCGCTTTTGTGAGGAAACGGTATGAGATCAAATTCCAAAGTCATAGAAATCATCTCCCCATTATTAGATGTATAGTGGGCAGTTACAACTATATATGGTTTGTTGGTTATAGATGTCCAAAAATCAAATGTCAAAGCGATCTTATGATTCAAATTTTTGATCATATTTACCATTTGCTGCTTTTTTTCTTTGTATAATTTTTGTATAGAAGATGTAATTTGAAATCTACTTGGTAAACGATACGTGTTATTAAGTGCCGATAAAAATGATACAAACTCCTGTTCTTCTACTATTCGGAAAGAATGCTGGCCGTGTATAATAAACTTTATCAAAAGGTCATTAATGTCCACTTGTTGATTTTTATGTTTTAAGGACCCAGATGACGCCATTTCGTTTTGTTCACTTTGCATAGAATCAACATCACCATGACGCGATTGATGCCTTTTTAAAATGGAGTGCGATGTTTTAATAGAAAATGTATGACGGCATACCTTGCACAACAATTTGTTGGTTTCTTTCGTAAAATGACACCATTTCCAACTAATACGCGGCTGTTTCGACACCATAGAAGATGCTGAAGCATCATTTTCTGTAAGCGAAGTATCAGTAGTACCAAACACGTTGTCTTCCGATGTTACATTATCTTCCTCATTCATTTTGTAAATCTAACAAATTTTCACCACTAAGAACTACGATGAAAACGTATTTTAAACCAGGCAAACTGCACAGTGATTTTGACACTAATGGCGTATACAAGTAATTATTACAATAATATTAATAGTAATGTGGGTAGTTCTAATAACTAGCGATAACACTGGATCCGCGCGTTTAGTTTCCTCTGTAGGCGGAGGTACAAAATTATAATAAAAATATGTTATTATGCAGTGAAGTTAGTTTTTAAATAAAAATACAATATTTTAATAACATATTTATTAGATTTATTTTGGAGCATAATGTTGTAGTGAGCCGTTAAAACAGAGCTCGAGTCGCGACTCGAGCCTCGGAACAAGGGTTCGAGGCCGGGCTCGAGCCTTCGAAATAAGCCTCGAGCTGCAGCTCGAGGCTTAATAGGAGACTCGAGCTTTGAATGAGTCGAAGACTCGGGAGACTCGAGCCTTTTAACAACTCTGGCTCAAGGCCAGTACCAGCAGATCCTCAAGGAGGTGGACGTGACAATGGTGGCACCTGCCACCTGCCAAAGTCAACTGCAAACAGCACGTCTTGGCCCTACCTATGCTCTGGATACAACGTCATTTGTCTGTGCGGGAGGTGAACCCAATAAAGATTCTTGCACGGTAAGTTTGAAAAGTTTTTAATATTCATTTGAGCATATGGATATCATATAATTATTTTATTGACACAAGCGCTCTCTTTTTCACACACACATGTGCACATACTGCATTATGCTGCATTTCCTAAAATACATAATTACGAATTGCAAAACTTTGGTGCTGTATTTTTTTGTTTCCTGTGTAATGTTTTTTTTTTTATATGAGGTGTACTACTAGATTGTGGCGTATTTCTTAAGGGAATTTTGTTTGTAAATAAATAAACTAGTCGGCGCATATTATAGCTTATACTGAACTTATTAACTCCCGATTCCTATTTATAGGACAAGCAAAGTTCGGCTCAGTCCGTTCACATTTTCCAAGACACCGAGAAATTACTGCACCCTGTAAATGCTACCGTCCACCAACCAGAACTGGGCGCGGTGCAATGGGCTTATTAGGAAGGCTTCGCTTTATGCGCAAGAAGTTTGAGGCACATCAAACCCTATAACAGTAGTTTTTCTAGAAATATGAGCTTTCGCCCAGTCAGTCTAGTACCTAAATATTGCGCGCATTAAGGGTTTTTCTTTTGGCCCAAGCACACGTATTTTGTAGGACTTAAATATCTCAATGGGACTTATAAATCAATTCGGAACAAAACTGAATATTTTATCTCTTTTTTAATGTAAATTTTGTTTTTCTATTGACAGGGTGATGGTGGGTCAGGTCTGGTGTGTCTAGTGAACGGTCAATGGGTAGTGGTGGGCTTGGTCTCATGGGGCCTCGGATGTGCTACGGCCAATGTCCCGGGCGTGTATGTCAACGTGGCCGGTCTACTGCCGTTCATACAACAAGTGCAAGCTACTACTACATAGGACCCGAAGATGGAAAGAAGATTTTAAAGTTTTATTAATGTAGTAACTGAATTGTATTTAATTTACTTTTTGATTGTTGTAAGCTTCGACCAAGTAAAAATGTGGGTATATTCTCAAATTTGTTATCTTGCTATCTTGAAGCCGAAATGCAATTTAATTTATTGATATTATTTACCTTAACTTTAACTTATTTTCATATATTTGTTTGCATATATTTTTTATTGGTCGAAGATTTTAAATACTTTCCTAGTCTAAAATACGTACTTATCTATTTAATCAACAAGATTTATCCAAAATAAAAAACCTAGTTAAGCTTAAACCAATAATTTATTAACTTAACAGTTATTGAATACAAATAGTCATGTAAACATTATAAAACATAGGTATCATTTCTAATGCTAATCAACATAAACGATCTATAAACTAGTAATTACAAAAAATAGGCGTTCTAAACGCATAAAATCAACGATATATTAACTACCTAGCATAATAAAGTGGGACGTGATCTAGTATTGCAGCGGGGACCCGCGAAATAGGGACGATTAGTGCGGTATCGCCGGTCAGCCGTCGTCTGGCGCTTCTTGCTTCACGACCGGCGACGGCGACCTTTCTGCCGGCGGGGGCGGGGGCGACGACACTTCAATGTACTCCTCAGTATTTTTCTCTTCTTTGATCTCCGTTTTGATAGGAACCTCAACAGTGGGCGCGGGGTCCGGAGGAGCCAAAGTGGCCCATGCGGATGCTGCGCCTCTTGCATACGCATCGTAAAAAGCTCTTTGAGCTAACTCTGCTTCCTCAAGATGAACAAATGCATGATTATCTAACTCAGCTCGGAAGAAGAACTTCATTCCGCAGCGCGCGCAGTCGTACGGTCGAGGAGCAGACGCGTGGTCCGGTAGATGGCGCTGCAGACCAGCAGCACTAGTGAATACAGCATTACATAAGTAGCAAGTAAAGGCACCTATGCCTGCAAAGGTGTGTTCTATTAGGTGAGCTTGTAGTCTTGTTGGAGAACCTAAGGCTCGTCGGCATAAGCGGCAATCGTGTTCGACTGTGCTTGAGGTTCGGGGCGCGGCGTGGCGAGCGTAGCAAGAGGAACACGCTCGAGGGCCTTCTCCAGTTTCGTTCTCTGGTAGAATCCGAAGGCAAATAGCACATCTTTGTTCGTCTTCAGAGGTTCTGAGATGGAAGCGCGCGTGTAGCCTTGCTTCTCCTTCGGAGGCTAGAGTCTGTCTGCAGATGACGCAGGGGGCGGGGAGTGCGGGGTTGTGGCGCGCCATGTGGCTCAGGAAAACTTCCTCGGATGGAAGACGCGTTCTGCAACGAGCGCACGTGTCGCCAGCTACCACCTGGAATGAAGGAGAATAAATTAAGTGAATTGATAAATGTAAAATATTAAAAATATGATAGTAGGTCAAAAACATCTCTTTCTAAATGTGGGTTAATTAGCAGCATCAGCAACTTTAGCAAAGGTACGATATTGCAGTTAGCTTGCGTTGACAACATTGGACAATAACTTTTCTGGATGTTCAAATGTTTTTCCGAAATATGCACAGTTTGTTACCAATGGTCATAATGAGTAAAATGTTCTACTTGTAGAAGTAACTGGTAAGAGACTGATGTTCAATGAATAGCTCATAGAATATTGGTGAAAGGTTTCCGAAAATCTTCATGATATTAAAAATATTGTCAAAGAAAATACCATATCAATCGAAAACTTTTTAGATTAACATTTATACCACCCCTGATAACATGGAAGTAGGATTCTCTGGCGTAGTTACTTTGCCTAAAGTTAGCTACACATTACACCTAAATTATCCATGTCATTCTACCAAGTTAGGATCGTTTACTCAACACAACTTAAAAATATTCCAAGTAGTACTTTTTTCTTTGAAATAGAACCCAGAAAATTTAAATAAGAAGGTAAAGATAACCATAAAATACCTTGCAATGCGTTAGTTTATGTTCAGCCAGCACCGCAGCAGACGGAAGAACCTCATCACATATGAGGCACTTATGCCTCGCAGCAGCCGCTCCCGAATGAGCTCTTGTGTGCGCTTCTAGCTCCGCTCGGCTCCTGGCCCGTTCCCCGCAATACGCGCATTGTAGGGCCACAGCACCATTCTTGCGTTTTCTCTCGTCTGATGCATTTAAATTTCCTTCTGCTCCAGTGCATGGGGAACAAGTTTCGTCACCATTGTCAATGCCGTTGTTGTTCTCAACTTTTCTTTGGCGTGTTGCGTCTCCGTTGAAAACCTGGAATGGATTAAGAAATTGCTTTATGATCATGTTTTTCGGGAAGGTCTTTTTTTAAACTAATTGTCGGTAGTGAAAGATTTCTACTATAGGTAAATGTCTTGAGCTGCACCCGAAAAAAAATTGAATATTGCAATGAGATGGAAATTAGATGGGACATTTACTTTGAGTAGGTACGTAAATTTATCAATATTTATTACTGCTTTGCCTGACGATATTAAAGTAAGTACATATTTTTAAAGACAAAAATTGTAGGATTCATAGAATACAGCAGGTAAGTTCCTAATTCAACATATAAAAGCAAATTCGGCGTTGCGGCATTATAGCAATTGGTATGGTAAGACGTTAAAAAAATGGAGAAGACTCGATAAGACTGCCTACATTTACTTGCCTTGTTAAGACCATTACGAAGACAATTAGTTTGAGAATTATGAGAGAAACAATAATTTAGCATTATTATTTAGTATCTATTTCAAATTTTGTATCAATCAATAATCAAGTTGCAACATCAAAACAAAAATGTACCTGCGGCACAGCATGCAACATCTGCATATGTCGCTCCAGTAGATACTGCACTGTGAAGGTGTCACTGCACGCCGGCACGGGACACCTGTACAGGTGGTCGCGGGTGGCGGGGCGCGGGGCGGTGGTGCCTGGGGGCGCCGCGGGCCGCACTGCGCCGCACACGCAGCGGCTCGCGTGCCGCGAGCGCACGTGCGCACTCGCTTCTGCTTCGGTACGAAGAGCGCCGCTGTTGGTTCCACAGGAACGACACACCCAGACTTTAGTTTCTCCACTGTGAGCGACGGCGAAGTGGACCTGTTGGTTTGTTAGATGGTTAGTTTAGCGAGTTAAATTTTATTGCTGTTTAGTGGTTTATTGTAAAGGAGAAGTATGATGTCAAAACTTGTAGAAAGAATAGATTTTAAGAAAAAATATTATATATATGCCCAGAGAATTACTCGTACTCTTTAAAGTTAAATGACTAAAATAATATATTTTCTTTTCTATTTAACTCATTGTATCTATGCGGCCACAACTTTAGTAAAAAGGGCAATATCTAAATGTAACACTACTAACTCAATGAAAACTGCTCAATTTCAACAATGAACAGTAAAGACTGAGTGCTCTAATTTTAATTTAACATGAACAATATTTACCTGAATTGCGACTTTCGAATCAAAAATCTCCTTGCATAGTGAACATCGGTACAGATGATGAGCGTGTAAATCTAGAAGATGCTTCTGCAAATCATCAGGAGCCGAGAAACTTCTTGCACAACTGTGGCAAGAATATTCACAGGACATGGCTAAGTAATGCGCTGAAAGATGTCTCTCAGACATAGCCGCATCAGCAAAAACTGTTCCACAATGCAAACAAGGCGCTGGACTTGACCGTTTTAGATCACTGCCTTCTTCTAAATGTGCTTTCACATGTGCTCTAAAAGCTTCAAAATCTGGTAAAGCAGCATTGCATTGGTTACAGAGTAGTGTACTGGGCGATAAGGAAGTTTGCGGTGTGGCGGATCCTGATGCAGGACGCTTGGCCTTCTTTAGCGGTGGACTTTCTTCAGTGCCCCGTTTGCTAAGGTCTGTAGGTAGGGGTTGGTCGACGGTGATGCCTTCACCGTTGAGTAAGGCGGAGTGCGCTTCTCGCACGTGGAGTTGGAGTTGCTCGATGCTGGTGAAGGTGTCTCGGGTGCAGTAGATGCAAGCAAGGAGGGTTGGAGGCGGCTGTGATGCTACTCTTCTCGTTGGTGTTAGAGTAGCAGGGTCTACTCCGTGCGCGTTTACCATGTGAGCCTGAAAATAAGAGAGCAATTTTTTTGTACAAACAATGGTTCATCGGAACTTATTTAGTTTAAGTGTAATTTTATCCCTAAGGAATTAATGTGAGATTTTTGTAGTAATGATTAAAGTTGTTGATTGATGTTGTCATTAATAGTCCTTATTTTTGCATATGGAATAAAAATTGATAACACACTTACGAGTAAATAGATTTTTGAGAATGCCAAAAAAAGTCGCAAACTCACCAAGCAGAATCCAAAATTAATTGTTGCCTATCGGGTTTTCCCTCTTTAATCCCAATCAAGATGGACCCAGATAAGACAATTTTATAAGCAGTTGTTTTGTTCAGGGCGAGAATAGTACATTATTGCTGCGGCCGGCAAGAGAGGCATTGATGGTCGAACGTGTGGATGTGGGCCGAGCTGAAGCCGAGGCACACTTACGTGAGTCCATCAATGCCTAGTTGCGGCCAAGGCTTGTATAGTAATTTTCTCAAATATTGCGCGGAAATTAAACGAGGTAGGTAGTACAATTCAGAACTTTTATTTGAAAATAGAATACATTGTATTCTAAAATTGTTCAAATATGTTCATTGTTGTCAATTTGAATGTACAATTTTTTCTATGTGCGAGCCAGTTCGAAATTTACATTAAACCTTTGATAAGTTACCTCTTTGGTCGCCATGTTGCGAAGTAGAAAATCGTTCCATTTTTAAATTACACGACAAATATTATTTTACATAGTAATTTATGTGGCCGCTAAACACGACAGATATGGATTTTCATACAACTATTGCCGGCCGCTGCTCGACCAGTACAGCAAATTCGATTTATCTCAAAGAAGGTTGTCAAAATAATGCTCAAATTTCCAAGCATGTTTGAGAAAAGACTTTTTCACATCTACGATACAGTAGTAAATAATCCAATTATGTAATTAATTATTTTCAACCGACCACCAAAAGGAGAACGTCTCAATACATGTGTATGTTTTTTTATCTTTGTTACGCGATTTTTTGGACTTTGAATGCTTTGATTTTGAATATTCTTGATTCATATAAAAGATGATACTTCAGACATGGTTCCATATAAATTTCAAAGAAATCTACTACCTACTTAATTATTTTCTGAAAATTTTAAATTTTCAAAAATATTTTATAAATAAATGAAAAATGTGATAATAAAAAAATAAAAACTACCCGACCAGGACACGAACCTGGGACCTCTCGTTTGCCGGACGAGTGCTCACATTTTTGCTTTTACGTTAGCAATATAACTTTAAAACAAAAATGTGGTAAGTAATTTCGAGGCGTATCACCAGGCCCCGGTAGCTCAGTGGAAGAGCACTCGTCCGGCAAACGAGAGATCCCAGGTTCGAGTCCTGGTCGGGTAATTTTTATTTTTATATTGACGACCACTTTGGCGATGGGGTAAACCTATCTGCCTCAGACGCCAGTGGTTGCGGGTTCGATTCCCGCACGGAACCAGAAAAAAAAAAAAAAGTTCGGTGTCTGGGTGTTTATCTATTTATGTATTTATATTCTAGGTTCCCCCCTAGTTCGCTATATGGTATCCCATAACACAAGCTATGCTTACTTTGGGCCCATGTAGTAGGTGTGATTGTCTGGGGATTCTATTTATTTATTTATCACATTTTTCATTTATTTAAGAATAATTGAGCAGTTTAAATACAAAAACTTAAAAATATTATTAAGATTTTATAAAATTGGAGAATATTTACGTTGATGACCTTACACTTCAGCCAACGTTTTGACAAGGATATTAGTGAAAGCATTTTTTTTAATGCTCTGCATTCGTTGATCATAATAATAAGGTTTAAGTTATGTTTCCATTATAAGTTGGTATAAACTTGCGGTCAATCTTACCTGTAACTCAGCTCTTCTATAAACATCTCCACAGTGAAGACACCTGATTCTTTTCCTGTCCGGTTCCCGCCCGTCCCTGTCTCTCTTGTGGCCCTGCATGTGCCCTGTGAGGGCCGCCGCCGTGTTGTAGCCGCGGTTGCATACGGTGCATTGGAAGGGCTTTTGATTGTCATGGGTTTTCATATGGATCTTAAGGTGATCACTGGAAAAATGGGATAAAAAAATTTTAAGTTTTTTTTATAAGTAAATTTCTTATATTTATTACATAAGATTTGAAAAAGTGGAACATTATATCTCTGTCAGTAATTAATTAGATGGTAGATTTAACGATGATTGTTGGCAGAGGTCATTTCGTCTTGTAATTGCACTGACTGTAGCAACTTCTTATATGGAACGCAACTGCGCTTACATGTGTCTATTAGGGCGACTAAAATTGCTAGTCAGACCCTACCAGTTAGGTTTAGCATCTAGTCGATACTAGAAACAGAAAAGTATCTCTCTACAGTTATGGTTTGGGAGTTTAATGAGTATAATTATCATCACAGCTTCTTACTAACGAGCATTACTGAGGATGTCTACACAATGACAGAAAAGCTCGGAAATATCTCACATCTTTCAAAAATATAAAACAGTAAGGCAACACAAAGTTCCTTTGAAAAGTTTGTTGCCTTCCTATTATTCCGTCTTTTTCGAGAAGGGTATTGCAAAATTATTAATGTACTTGTAGTTATGCACCGAACAAAAAAAAAACAGCAACTTAATTGATAACAGCCTAATTAATTGTTTCACTGATTCACAATGTTAAAACACTTAAAAAAACCGGACGTCATTTCTCAGCCTAAGCATGAAGACATCAAAGAAATATGTTAACCCAAGAATTTGTTATTAGAAATAAGATAAATCGTCACAGAATGTTTGACCGCAGACGGCAATTTGTCATCTGGGACATAAGTGCCCACATAAAGCACGCACCAAATATGAGTGACAAAGAGTCTTTTCACACAAACTACAGAATAGAGGCGTTCGCCCAAACAGTACTAATGGGTACGGCCGTGAGCGTGAGCTTAGGTACGGTCTATTATTTAATTTTTGTGAGGCTGGAGATCATTTGTTAGCGCATCATGGTCTTTCAGAGGCTGTCGGTGCTTGAGGGGACAAATTGCATGGAATTATTCACGTGACCGCGGTGCGGGCGTTGACGGGACCGAGGCGACGTCGCCTGTTGCTCGATGTGACTTGTGGTAATCAATCTTCGGAGCTTTCTTTGTTAAGCCTCTTCAACTCAGGTTATTCTTTTAAAATACGTTTTCTATTGAAAATGAAGAGTTTACTTGAGCTTTTTTTGTTGTTGGGTTTGAATTTTAAAGGTACAAACTTTGACCTTAATTAAATGATTTAATTTTTTAGATCTTTTTATGTCGTTATGGTAAATTCATATGGGACATTTTAAATAGGTAAGGATTATGATTTATATGAATAGTAGCAATAACAAACAACTTTTATAAATTACAAAGGAAATATCATGTTAAGACACTTTACCAACAAAATTGAAAAAATGCCAATACATTTAATAATTTAAAGATTTTGCGTGATTCTTACCACGTTTTCCAAATTAAATTTGGCGCGTGAATTCGGGAAATCAACCATTAAATTATAGTGAAAATACCGCGATAGTTTAAAACAATAAATTAATAGTCCACGGTCACCTATCTATATACCGATATAGGGTTTCCCATTCATGCAATTTTATTCTAAGCGTTCTTATCTTGACTTACGTTGAACAACTTTTAATATGCAACGAATCTTAACTTTTGCTTGCATTAGTCACCTCTAAAATGATTTTTCACTAAGCATTTTGTATCCTTGTGCAAAATTTAATGGAGGAATTTCTAAATTCAAAATCCCATCACCAATGCTCACCTCCTCGAGAAGGCAGACTCGCAATGTTCACAGCGGTACTTCCGGTCACCCGTGTGCAGCTTCACGTGCCGATCGCGCGACCGCTTGTGCTTGAAGAGCCGCGAGCAGAACTCGCAGCGGAACGGCATCTGGTCGGAGTGGGTCTGAGGGAAGAAATGGGGTAATGAGTTAGTAGTTTTCTATCAAACTTCTATTGCTTTTGTTGTTTTAAACCATGTAGGGTAGGCTGAATAACTCTAAAGCTCACGGAAAATCGTGTCGTAAAAGGTGAAAAATCTGAACAACCCCACAGATTAGAAATTATTATGTAAAAGTACAGATAGATACATCAATATTATAGGGAGTTTGGAATGCAAGTTTTTCTGCCGCTTGGCGGCGCTTATGTGCTTGAGTTTTTTTGGGTGGACTATGCACTGTAGTGGTTTTTTATTATTATTGTTGATAAATATTGTTTTTCATATGTGAAAGGAAGGGTGCTAATTTTACAGTACAATGGCAACGAACTAATGAACCACTAACTAAAACAATCAAAAACCAAAGTTATTCGTCGAAATATGTGAATCATGAAATCAAGCATCACAACAATTCAGTTACATAAATAATAAACTTAAGTTCACAGCCGATATGTGCAGTTTACAACAGATACGAGTATGCTTAAGAGTTTCACAAGCCGGCAGCGTTTTGTGATCAAATGGCAAATGATTGTGTATCACTCACTCAATGCACTCATATTATGTTGTTGTTGCCAGTAATAAGTGGCGCCATCAAACGTTAAAATGGTGCTATGGCCAAA
This sequence comes from Stenoptilia bipunctidactyla, assembly GCA_944452665.1. Classification (NCBI taxonomy): domain Eukaryota; kingdom Metazoa; phylum Arthropoda; class Insecta; order Lepidoptera; family Pterophoridae; genus Stenoptilia; species Stenoptilia bipunctidactyla. Next base: position 5,105,585 of record OX101726.1, on the reverse strand, counting down.
CTCTTGAAATTTAATAAAATATTTTGATTGTCAATGCCGTGAGCAACCCCCGCTTGGTTATAGGGTCATCAGGGTCCACTTAGCTAGCGACTACACACCATACTGCTGCTGCCAATCATCGTCGCTCATGCGGTAAAGTGTACCGACAAACAGTGTTTTATAAAGATTCTATTACCTTCCCACCTCTGGGCTTTATAGTCTTAAGTAAGAATGAGGCCGAAATGGGGTTTTGTCAAAGAACCAACAAATAACAAATTGTACATAATTGCAATGTGAATGTGAAACTAGATCTTCTATAGCTATTTATTTGGTACCTATTTCAATTTAGAAGGGTTTCTTAGTCTGATCGTTTCTAAGTGGAATCTGCCAAAGAACTAGAGGCATTTAGACATGTCACTTCGTATGAAATCATGAGTTTCAGTAGCATCGTACTTTAAGTTCTAGACATAAATACCTACCTACCGAAGATTCAAACTTACATGAGTTAATGAACTAAGAGTTGAACTGACTTTAAATTTCTTACACTGCAAATAAAAATTTAGATACGTAGGTTGTATGTAATTATTGATATGTATGTAAGTAGTATATTATTTATAAACTTTATCCCAAAGCCCTTCCTAATTTCCACTTTCTAATCCTGTCACAACTTGGTTGCCTGGCAGAAATCGCTCTATAGCGATAAGGCCGCCTTTGTACAAGTATGAAAATATATTGTAATTTTGTAATTATACTTTTTCTGTTGGTGTACAATAAAGAATTATATTATTATTATTAGCAAGTCTTTTTTCTCAGCTAACGCTGATTTAGTTTTTTATTATTATTATTATTGACACTTTTACGCAGCTTGACGTATACCTACGCTTTTTTCATAGTAGATTTAAGCTATTAGTGTTAACAACAATCTTTATTCATCTATTCCAATCATTGGAAGCAGTTTCATTGAAATCATAAAAAAAAACATTCTTCATTTAAAATCAAGTGTGTTTACAAATCGTGAATGCAGACGAAATAATTCCGAACGAATTGACCAGAAAAACTACCGTGAGAACTATGTGCCGACAATACCGACTACTGCTGACTGCGCGTGAGTAGCCAAATCGAAGACAAACGCAACAAAAACTGGGAGCGAAGGGTGGTCGTGACTTTATAGTAAGATATCAAGTTCAGCATAAAGCCATCGGCAGTTACGCCGACGATTGTTAGATTACTATCGACAAACTCGACATCATGATCACCAAATTCTAACCTCTTAAAAAATATGTAGGTAATTATCGCATTCTCTTTTCAAATAATACATTTGTTCCTCTAGCTCTCAACCTGGACATGAATAGGAATCATAGTTGGACGATAAATTTGATCTGAAGCTCAGAGTATTGTTCGCATCATTGGACGTAACGAAGCGATACGATTGCGATAACATACCTGCGCAGAAGCAACCAACCTTATCGATCGGTGAGATGGATCTCCGATTGCACGAAGCCAGTACTCGCACACTGTGCTTGAGATATATTACTCGACTAGGTTTCACCTAAGGTATTTTTATTGCGATGTGAAATATTCAAGTAGAGCCGACATCAATGTTTAAAGTTTCCTTCAATATTTACTTTCCTTTATAAGCAAAATCATCTTCATCTTGTAAGTTTCAAAAGTCATCTTATAACTTTCCTCATAAGTAGACAATCAAACTAGGTTTTTGAATTAAAACTGTTTAAATGTTTTTATGTGACTTTGTCTTAAAAAAGCTTCTATTATTTCAGATTTTGTTATAAGTAGGTACCTAAATAGACAAAAATGATGCAGAAATTCAGAATGTGTGACATTCAAAAGGTTGCCCAAATACCGTAAGCTATTATTATTCATAGCAACATTATAGTAATGCTAATACGTCTGTAAGATGAACAATAACTGACATCGGCCTTCTGCGCATAAGAGCACAATGTCAAGACATGCACAATGTGGGTTTAAAAAATGTCAGTTCACGCTTTTCCTAATTGCCCACCTACAGTCAAGCAATTTTAATTTTAAACACAAGTCAACATGATTGACTGTTGAAGCGATTTGAATATTATCCTCAATAGTGTTCATTTTTGAGGTATTCTTCTTGAATCTTCTAAGGAGTTTTGGAATGTTGTTTACCCAAGGATTCGGGTCTCGTGCGGTGCCAATTACCGGCGAGGGCGTACCATTAGCGACCCATCTCGATTTGTTAGCGTCGCCTGCGCCGACACACGAGCACCAGACACCTACAGCCTGTGATTATCCCTTGAGTCAACACACAGAACTAATGCTATGAAACTTGTGGTAATGAAGTCGTTAAGCCATTTCCTTTCTGCCATTTATATGGAAATCAAATCACTGGTTGTATGTCTGTCGAGTACCGGTGATATTTTATATCGGTGTAAATTGCGAGGTAATAAATCCAAGACATTGTTGCGAAAGTAAGGCGCAGGAATGACTTCCTACTTTATTTTTTAAACGCTCTTACGGAGCAGCTTTGGGTGCATTAAACCCACTTCCTTTAAGGCAAATTACGGCACCATGATCTCTACTTAATTGTGCTAAGTAATGTCCTTCCGCTTTTAATTTGTTCTCCGTTGACTGTAATAATCCATGACCAGTCCAATTAAACGAAAAGGAAAAAAACAATCTAACTTCTTGACCATTTATTTTGAATTTAAACAATAATTTGGACAACCTGTTTGACAATCACTTGTCACAAACATTGTTACAAAGTTAGATTAATATTACTTTACGACAATCAATTTAACGAAGGAACATTCATTCAGATATTAGGTCAGAATGACTTAAAACCTGTAACAATTACAAATTTATAAAACTATTCATGTACTTAAAGTCACTTTCTCCCTTTATAGTTACGCTACTAAATTTGCTTTAAAAAGGTTCCCTAATCCGTATGTTGTGATAGCCGTGAGTGACGCGTGAGCCGCGCCGACGACGGCCCGGTGCGCCAGCGCAGCTCGTAAACATGGCGGCGATGCTCCGCTTAATTGGAGCAATCGCCCGACAGACAGAATTAATAAATCCGATCGCGGACGAGTGATAAATCGCCCCAGGAGCGCCCTTGCCCACGCAACTCTCATCAATTCGATTTGCAACTGTGCAAGTCAATTTATGGTCTAAAAATATTGTAAGGAATGTTTTACTGTTTTTGAAAGTATTTATATTTGGAAGGTTATTTAGTACTTTTTAATTGGGTTGAGTTGCAACTCAAGATGTTTGGAAGATAGCACGCACACCTTAAAAACCTTTTGTTAGTAGGTAGTTATTAGGTATAGGTATGTATCTATAAAATAGGAAGCTACAGCTTCACAATACAACATCGCAAACCGTAGATTAACGATCGATATAATCCCTGAATGGGAGGAGACATAACGTTATTTACAACAAAATATTGAGTGCTGTCAGCGGCGCGGTTCGTGCGAGAATTCAATAAGCAGCGCCGCGTGCGACGCCGCGGGTAGCGCGCCCCGAGCGGGGCCCTGCTGGCCGCGCCACGACACTGCACTTCTCCTTATGGCTAAAACACACGCGACTGTATTCACATTAAATTTCAACCACGACAAACATCGTGAGACCGCTCACCATCATAACACTCAACCCATAAATATTTTCCACGTAAGCCGCACCAAAGACCATTTAAAACTAGTTTGGAACAGGTTGATAGTCAATAAAAAGTTGAAAATGGCCAGCGGGCGGCTACCGAGTGGCTTTCCCAAGTACCGGCGACGTTCACACAGCCGCTGCCCCCGGGGTCAGCCGCCAACACCCGAAACTCAGTCTGTTTGAGTCTCTTAATTGCTCCGTTGACTCATATGACTCAGACCCGCACTAATCACATCGAGATTAAACAAACTAGAACGAAAATTATTTTATTGCCGTTTCCTTGAATCGTTCGGAGATAAGCTTACACCCATCCATTAAAACAATAAAGATGCAAATCTCAACGCGGAGAGCTCAGAATTTAGTTACGTTATTGTGTATTCGTAGAAATGCTGCAGTTACCAGTCTGTGCTCGGTCGTAGAATGTTGATTGTTTGTGTTTACATAATCAAGAACAAGACAATCAGGACGCTATAAATACTGCGTCTTGATAGAGTTAATTACACTATCGCTGCGTCATTAATTAGACAAGGGCAGGAGTCTGTCGACAGGCTAGTAAGCGGGGGCGCGGGCGATGCCTGTGACTAGTTTGAAAGGCTGTGATCTCCATATCCTCGATGAAATTACAATAAAGAACAGCTTTTTACTTGTAAGAGCTTGTCAGACGAAATATTTTAATTTTTTCTTAAACCAAGTTCTTAGGACAGTAATCAAAGACGCTAACGCGGATGAATCTTGATGAAAGCTTGCTCCTTCGTAACGAGACTTGCAATCCTTATAATGATCACCATTCCCAAGCTGGAGCCGTGATCAAGGTGCGGCAGGCTGGAGTCGTTATCGAAGCCCTATTTCCGGCCGTCAGCGGGCGTCGCGCGATCATCGCCGATACATTTGTCGGCTCCACCACGCGACTGCGGCCGCCGATACATATCTACAAGCTCGCAACGGTCACTGCGCACTCGATAATCTAATGAAATCCTTAATTGATCGAGTTTCTCGATTTCTCCGTTTATTTTGGTGTTTGAGTGAGGTGAGGCTTTTGCCACGTTTAGTGATACGTGCCGATGCGTATCTGTGTGTAGGCGAGTGTGCGGCGGCATGCAAAGTGACGTTTCTATTTGTCCTATCTGAGTTAGATCTGTCGCGGCGGTGTGTCGTAATCACGCGGCGGGCGGCGGGCGGCAGATCGCGGCCCACAAAGGAGCCGAGATGCGTAATGGCGCGCACGTCACACCGCTGCTGGTGCAAGTCACAGATGCATATCTACCGCACCGGCTCTGTAAATGGGCCATTTTGGGTATCTACTTGCTAATGAAGCCCGGACCTGCATGGCGAAACTGGACTGTGAATTCATAGATATGACCGCAGTTAGTGTCCTATTGTTTACCTGCGTCTCGTCCATCCACTTGCTTTATTATAGTGTGTGCGCAACGTTATTGTACTTTGCATTTACAACCGTTATAACTAAAGTTTGCTGTAGATTTTATCTTGACTGGTACAGAAATAGTTGAGGCGCTTTGTAAGGCAACTCTATAAAATATTATGAGGTTGGTGTAGTTGAATTACTTAGATGAAAGTTTTTTTATTTTTTTTTATTTATTTTTTGTTTTTCCGCCAAGGAAGCCTTTGGTACCTACTAAAGCAAGCTCTAGCAGGAGGAGGATGAATCCTGTTACGGACGAATGGGCATTCTATATGCTGTTAACCCCAGTGTCTAACGGAGTATAGAATGCCCAGACAGTGTGGGGACCGAAAGTTCGGCCACGAGACTCACTCAGATCCGGCTGAGTATACCCACTAAACATCCCCCTTGATGGGCAACCTTAATAAAGGCTATTAACCATAATCGGAGCGACAGCCAATCGGTAGTAGAGGCTGCAAAGATGTAAGTCATCTAACCTCCTAATATAAGGCACGATTAGAATGTTTTCGCGATTTCACAGTGGAAACGACTTTCTTGAAAATGACATTTAAATATTTTGACGTTAGCTATTGCTGGAATAAAATATTGGAATACAATGAAGGTTCGTGTATTATTGTCTCGAAATATGCAAAAAAATCTATCTACCACAGGATTCTTTCAACTATCTTATTTTACAAATACAAATCGCTTTATTTATAAATCATAAATTGGCTTGAGTTATTTGTCAGATTTATGCATCGACAAACCGTTAAATACAATGGACTCCCTACGTTAAATCTCGTTCGGGAGACATTCATTTTGACATTTAGATTCCATTGTTCTATCTAACTTTGGTCCTAAGAGATAGATCTTATTGAAATTATTATTTTTCGCATGTTTATGAAGAAACATATAAGTACTTCTTCTGTATTAGATGATATGCAAAGTTGATATTCAGGTGAAAGGCCGGTTATATCTTCAATAAAAGATGGACTATGTTCATAACACACTTTGAAGATTACCTTCAAAGAGATCACTAACTATCAGCGTATATTAGTTAAAATTTTCGGTATAATGAGTATGCTAACTTTGTCTTATATTTCAAAAGAAAAAATACCCTTTTTGATAAGCCTATGTCTACAAGTCTATAGATCTCCAACGAATAGATAATCACTATTCGACTGTGCATAGTAATCATTTGAACGCCCCTAGTCTAGGGTTGTCAACTGTTCTGTTTTTAACAGTATTATACTGTTTTCCACTACATTATACTGTTTACTGTTGAACAAAAATAAAGTACACTACACAAAATACTGTTTTCAGCATAAAAAGCTAAATACTTTATATGCTACACTTTAATTAATAATTTTTGCAAGAAGTTCTAAAAATATGTGCTTAAAACATTAAATTAAAAGAATTTGACGACCACTTTGGCGAAGGGGTAAACCTATCTGCCTCAGACGACAGTGGTTGCGGGATCGATTCCCGCCCGGAACAAAAAAAAAATGTTTCGGTTCTGGGTATTCTGGTATCTATATATGTATTTATATTCTAGGTTCCCCCCTAGTTCGCTTCATGGTATCTCATAACACTAGCTCCGCTTACTTCGAGGCCATGTAGTTGGTGATTCTTTTCAGACTCAAATATACTGTATTTCTAGAAAAAAAAAGTTGGCAACCCTATACCTAACCTACAATATTACTTGATATGTCTTCAAAGGTAGCCGGGTAGGATCCGCTTAGAAGCGTCCTACGCCGCTGAATAAGCTTGTATTAAAAAGGGACTTATCCGAGTGATTTCTGGTTAGTGGTATTCCTTCAGGGTTTTCCTGGCTAAGGACCATCCTTCATATAAAATATGCTACTAAATATCACCGCACATGCAATCAAAGTTTAATGAAAAGCTAGTTCCTTTCAAATCCATATGTTTTCATTTTCCACCTCATTTTCACTAACCAAAGGCAAGTTTAGTCACTAATAAAAAAAAACATATAAGAAAGAAAGAAAGAAATGATTTATTCGACAATAAAAACACTTTACAAACACAAATAATTAATTATAAATTATTAGTAAAAATTTGTCGAAAACGGTAACAGCTCAGCAAATGCTACAGCCGAAGGCTGCAGCGCTGATTTTCAGCTGTGCCGGTTTGGAGACTGGAGTAGTTTTTACAAATATAGCATTATTAAAATATAGAATTAGTGCATACATCAACGACTTATCTAAAAATAATCTAATATATAAAATTCTCGTGTTACAGATTTCGTTGCCATACTCCTCCGAAACGGCTTGACCGATTTTGATGAAATTTTTTGTGCTTATCCGGTATCTATGAGAATCGGCCAACATCATTTTTTTTTTTATATGGCAAAACAACGTTTGCCGGGTCAGCTAGTAATTTATAAAATAGAGTAACAAATAAAAATTCACGATATACTCAAATAGAAATAGTATAGAATAAATAACATAAGTAAAGATAAATAAATGCAAATAAGTTAATATGTATAAATTAAACGTTAATCTAAAATAAAAACAACCAACCTGCTCATGCTTCTTCAAGTAGGACTGTCTAGGAAAGGCCTTGTCACAGAACTGGCACTCGTAGGGCGTGTGCTCCGTGACGCCCAGGGTGAAGGGCGGCTCGGAGTCCACGCAGGCGGAGGTCGGCGTGGACGCGGGAGACGGCTCGGGCGTGGACGAGCGCCACGAGCTGCCCGCTGCACTGCCCACGCTGCCCAGCGCTTCTGCAGAAAAAAATATGATCTATTTATTTTATTTATTTTCAACACACTTGCTCGTAAAGTGAGCGTTATTCTATTGAATTTAGAACTATAAACTGGGCTATAAGTCACGCGTGCATAATATATTATACCCTAGTGCATAATATAATGAATCCTACAAAGTTTAATTGTACCTTTGTGCAAATTACATGCGAGTAAACAGAGCATATTTTATTGGTTCGGGTTATACATTAAATATTTTCAGAAACAACAAAGAGGTTTTATACCACTTCAAATCCATATACATTTTTAAATGTTTGCGCCTTATATTAGTAAAACAAATTTGTATATCAAACAAATTATTCACAATTTACAATAATTTGTTATAAAACATTAAAATATTTGCATTTACCACTCCAAATTAAACATTTTCACAATTCACAGCTTTGTTATCAAATGTGTTTGTTATTTTATGACCACGATGTCTGTCTTTTACTCACAAGTGTGTTGAAAAACGTCGTATATAACTCGTGAGCGTTGCTAATTACAGTCTCGGCTCATTATTAAGCCCTCGCCTGCGGCTCGGGCTCAAATCACAGCCTCGACTGTAATTAGCAACTTCACTCACTTGTTACATAATATACTATTATGTTTATGGAGAACCAACAGCTTTGTTACAAAATTATATACTGTTTAATATAAACTATGGAGAGCCAATTAAAGGTTCCCGCGATTATATAACAGGATAAAAAATTAGGTAGCGTAAAAGAGAAGCTTTTACAACCAGAATTTACAATCTGACATACAATATTGATATAGTCACACAAAATTCGCAGACAAAAGTATATACCTAAAACATAAAAGAGAAACTTCCACAAAGTCTATAATTCTACATACAATATGATTTAAGGATTTAGAGTTGTCTTATTAAGAGCCACATATTTCTTTTTGATTTGAGTCGAAGAATAATCAGCTTATCCGCCGCCTTGCCATAGGAACTGTAGTACAAAAGAGGTCTAGATTTAACTGCTTACATATTTTGTTAAAATTATTGCTTACTCGCCACAAGTATGAGTTCTGCTTGTAATTAGTTGAAACTATAAAAATACAAAAATACATAACTTTACTGTATCCCTAATGGGGTAGGCAGAACACCAGAAGCTATAAAACCATCTGATTTCACGTTTGACAAATTTATGATGGACTGAGACTAACTATGATGTAATAATATTAATATGATTAAATTAAATGTAACTGAATTTAAAAAGTTACGGAGCTTTTTCAAAGCTCGGTTACACGTTATTTGTTTTACACCTACTTAAAAGTGTTTGATTACTTCGCGTGGTTTATCCAGTGTAGCTGTTCTATTGTTGATCCCAATATAATTGAATTAGAATGCTGAGTTAGAATGTCATCCACGTAAACATTCTCCGAAATAATACATATTTTTTAATAAAATTGAAGTTTTCAATGAAGTACTAAGCCGATTTCGATGAAATTTATATGGGACCAACTATGAATATCCTCTATGAGTATCCTCTATCGTATGAAACGAAAAAATAATTTTTAAAATCGATCCATAAATGTCTGAAATATCGTGTAACAAAGACAGAAAAAAACAGACGAATTGAGAACCTCCTCCTTTTTTGGAAGTGGGTTGAAAATTAAAGTATTTAACAAATTCACAAACTCTTTCTATTAATTATATTAGTACAGGTTAGTATAGCACAGAGTCAAAATTTACTATTAAAAAATGGATGGATAGCGCTTTCAAAAAGTTCACTACTTAGTCGCTTTACCTATGTATCCCAGCAGTGTTTCGCAAAAAGCTTCTTACTATTTCTATATGATTCATCTTCAACCTTATTGACACTTACTATAAGATCAGAATCGCGATTAATTCTGATTTCATTATTGATAAACTCTTTTTGATGCCCCTGGCGAAGAGGCTCAGAATACATTAAAATTAGAAGTAACATGCTGCTTTCCAGAGGTAGTCCGTACGTACAAGAAATCTTGTAGTGACGAATGTTTGTATGAGAAAGTCATAGATTCTTGTGTTTATTTAAGTTTGGTTCTAATATTTATCATCTTCATCGCAACTCCGTGTAATGAGCCCACTGCAGGGCTATGAGTCTCTCCGCTGGGTGACGAGGAGGTTTAGGCCGTAATCCACCAAGCTGGCCCGGTGCTGGTTGGTGGTTGTCAGATATTTCAGTGTGCTGAAATGGCTTCTGACAAACCCTAATGGCTACTGTATACAAGTATACAGCACCCGGGACCGACTGCTTAACATGCCCTCCGAAGCACGGAAGTCGTCGTGAGAAATGAATGGTCGGCGGTCACCCATCCTAATATCGGCCGCACCGAGCGCGCTTAACCTGCGATATCGTTTGATATGCACAGTGACCACGGCGCCACGACGAATAATATTTATGTACCTACTTGATATACCTATATGTTACTACATTTCTTTAGTTTCTTAATCATCCGTTATTTTGCTACTTGGGCTACGCGTGTGTTTTTAAAAGTTTATTATATGTATGCCTAATAAATAAATTACTTTCGACAGAATAACTGAGTCTTATTCAAAACTTCAAAATAAATACACTGTTTAAATCGTTTCAATATTATAGATGTTAAGGTATACTACATAGGTATTAAACGATGGCGACTTCTCTTTCGAGGCGATGACCTTATATTTTAAAAGCGAGCTGTAGCTATATGCGAGTAAAGAAAAGGCAAAACAACTGAAATGAAAAGAACAATAAGCGCAACACTCCGGGCGCGTTTCCCTGTTTTCATATCAAAAATAAAGCAGCTATTAACCTTAATCTCAATGATCATAAGAAAAAGGTTTTATTGCGGCAGTTAAGTAGTGTTACAAGTACCTACCTCCTTGGTACTAAGTAGTACGTGGACACTAAAGAGATGCATGTTTTATTTGTTAATTTATCTGTTAATTTTAATTTAATCCGCTTTTGTTAATCGCACCTAATTATACGTGACTATAAGCTTGAAGATGGCGTATGAAGGTAGAGGAAGAAATCATATCAATTTCTAGCAGTTTCGCCTGGTATTACACAAGTTATTTTTGATCAAATATTAATTTTATAAAAGATTTAACCTTCCCCAAGAGCTGGGCCATCAAACTGGCTATTGGGTATCAAAAAAAGAATTAAAATTCGATAGGTAGTTTAAATAAACGAACCCTTTATGAGTATATTGTCAAATCTATATAATGTAGATTATACGATAGAGTACTGATAGGATTCAAGTACATTTTTAATTAGGTACTATGCAGTTATGTAACGCATGAAAATAGTCAACAACAAAAAATCGCTAATTTCGTACCCCAACAAACAACAATTCTAATAAATAAAGAAAAATACTAAGGATTTATGTTGGACTGTCACCTGAGGTCACCTCAATTATTGGTTACCTTAAATTAAAAAAAAATACTTGAAAATAACAGCACTTTCTGGTGTTCTGCTATTTTAAGTTCTCATTTAAGTTAATTAATAATATGTAATTAGGTGTAGTATTGAGAATAAATATGCTTAAACCTACGTCTATAAAATTATTGAAAGTTTTACATTAGATTGTTAACTTTCATTCTAAAACTTCATACTTATATTTTTTTATTAGCAATTTAAAGCAATCACCCTTTAATAACTTCTTTGCCTATGCGCACGTATCAATTTAAGTATCATGAAAAAATAATTCCTAACAAGGCTATCAGCTAGCCTCACACCAAGTGATCACACGACCATGTGTGGGTGCTAAGTGGATCACAGAGAGTGTTATACGGTTCTAGTGATCGGCGTTGATTGCCAAGGCGCCGGTGTCTGTAGCAGCACAATTAGGAAGTACGCTTCCGCCGCCCACCGTGCGGCGCCACCGTCACCCGACCAATTGCAGCAAGTGACAACTCAACTAATTGTACTCTTTCTTATCTTTGTTAGGTTGAACAGTTGATGAGGAAGAAGTACTTAGATTGAAAGTAATCCCTAAGCTTCCTAGTTTTCTGTGTGAACTTTAAACACAAGATCAAGTTTAGTTCAAGGATTAGGTAATAGTGTGAGCTGCGCTTACGTTTTTAATTTTCAACGTAGTTTACCCAGCGTTAACGTTTATTTTATATAAAAGATTGAGACATTTGTCTCCCATGTTATCTGGTAGAAAGTGAGATAGCTTAATGATGAAACTTATCCAAGTGAAACCAATTGAATTGACACCTCAGTAACATGATTATAGGTATCAAGAAAAACAGACACAACAGTTCGATATAGGTACCTATACGTAGACAATCAGTCGAAAAAGGCGAAGCGGCTATTGCTTAGGGAAGGAAGTTTTGTCGGCGTGTGCTAGTCCGATGTTAAAAGAATTAAATATAGGAGATTCTTAAATATACGTTATTGAAACCTAGTGATTTGAGATAACCGATGGATATGACTATCGGATATGACTATTGATGAATTATTGGTTTGTTGTTTATAATAAGAAATTAGTTACTTATGTGAAAAGGTTTACTATAAGATATCCGGATGCAAGAAGATGAAATTCCCTGGCTGTAAATTGTTATTATGTATTTTTTTTTCTTATTTTTAAAAGATGATTGCTGTTGAGTTTCTTGCCACTTCTTCTCAACAGATCGACTTTCCGAAGTGGTGGTAGATTCAGTTCAATTTGTAAATTGTTTAACTTATTTCAAATGTATTTCAATACTTACGAAATAAAGAATATTTGAGTTTGAGTTGAGCTTTTTTGTTTCAGCTGCGAATATTACAAAATGTGTTTTATTGACATTAATAGTTGGAAATTGCATCGAAAGAAAATTGTTCAATGTGTTTAGGTCCGCTTGCGTTTCATAAACCATTAGATAAATTTTAGTGCTAAAATAAAAAATACTTGTATCTTCTGCATATCATACTACATCGTCTCTAAGATTTAAGTCTTGTATATTATTGCTGTATATGAGAAATAACAAAAGACCTAATATTGAACCCTGTGGAGTACCGCAGTTATTGGTCAAGGAGTACTTTGGTAATGTGAGATTTTGACTACTTGTTGGCGGTCCTAAAAGATATAACTGGAAAATTTATGATACCGATATAAAAGTATTTAATGGCTAACGGAAGGAGCGCTTTTTTTAATATCGAGGTATTTATAATAATTATAGAACTGTTTTTTTCTAGATGTTCGTACTGGAAAAAACATGGCAATGCCTTAAAAGATTGGCCAGGTAGATAATTTAGTACATGCGAAACCGCGATCATAGTTACTGTAATAAAACATTGATCAATGTATAGAAGGCAGCAAATAGAGCGTTACAAAACTTTCAAATTTCCCCAACTAATTTTTTACTTAATGTCCAGTGCATAGAGTTCAGATTTAATTACAATTTTTTGGCAGATTTGTAACGCTTGATCTGCTGCCTTCTGTACCTACACTGAAATTGTAAAATCTGACAACCAAGATTTTATATTCTTACTAATTACCTAACAGTGGTGGGGTGAACCCCAGTGAAATCCTGATATCATACCAGTAACTATATCACCAAAGAAAATATATCTATAGATACTATGACTCTATCCAGTGTAAGGTGTAACTGTTTGAGAAAACTCATTTAAATTAGTTTTGTAAGATAGTAAAAATATGTGTATTAATTTGCAAAAAAAAATATAGCAGTGTAATTAAATTCTCAAATAAAATACTTTTTCAACCCGATTCTATCGATTATTATATTATTACTAGCTGACCCGGCAAACGTTGTTTTGCCATATAAATAATAAAAAAAAATAGATGTTGGCCGATTCTCATAGATACCGGTAAGCACAAAAAAATTCATCAAAATCGGTCAAGCCGTTTCGGAGGAGTACCTATGGCAACGAAAACTGTGACACGAGAATTTTATATATTAGATTTTACATTTTAACCTCACAGTTCGGTGTCTTTACAGGTTTCGCGGCCAACAATTATATTATACGCGACATATTCCCGCATTTTAAACTTTTTTATATTATTTATAATGAATCGTGAAAACTTAAAGCAATACAAATAAATTCACACTTATCGAAATATTACCGATATCACACAACAAATGAACAAATCTCAAATCAGAAACGTAAATCCAGGACCAAACATAACCGTAAATTCTACAAAATCGCAATTCTAAAAAACAAACGACTTACAAAAGTCCGTCTCAAAGCTCCAAGCTATAACACTCTTATTAGGCAATAACTCAGCTACACCTATTTTCCATCTGAGATTCTCCATCTCCCTTGCAGCATCATTATTCATCATTTGCCTGATGCCCTCGTCATCACGGGCCATTCAATTTGTTTATATTCCATGAAGCGAGGTGCTTGCAAAGATATATCGTGCTTAAACCAAAAATATTCGCCATTGAAGATATTTATTGAACTCTAGATTAAGCCTAGGAGTCTTGAAATGTGAGTTTCATAATGATTTGAGTATTAGATTGTCGTGTGTACGTAATATTGATTATTTGTTATTGAAGCTGTAGAGTTGAAATTTGAATAAACATTTTGATTTAAGGAGGATATTACATTCTTTGTTGAAGTTTCTCTTATGCGACTTATCCTATATTAATTCAAGATTGAAATAAGGATTTTCGGGTGTCATGGCAACGTTCAAACATTGACGACCGGCTGGTGTAGTGGTAACATACATTGCCTTCTATGCCAGAGGTCCTGGATTCGAATCTCGGCGGCGGCAGATATTTGTGTGATGAACACAGACATTCGTCGTCAAGTCATGGATGTTTAAATGTTTATTTATTCTAATAAAAATATGTATTTATTCAATATGTATGTTTATATATTTCTTAAGTATATATCAGTTATCTAGTATCAATAACACATGTTATTTAAGAAACTTAATTTGAGCTAGATAAGGTTGTGTGAGTATCAGAAAATATTTATTTATTTAAAAACATATGATGTTTCAAATCTAAAATCGAGGATTGATGTTGACACGTGGTTGACACTTTCGAATTTAACATGACAGGGATTTAAAATCGGAGAATGTAACCAGATTGTCCTTAGGTTGATGATTCATCTTACTAGTCTTACTAATATAAATGTGAAAGTTTGGATGTATGGACTTCTGGATATATGGATTTTGTGTGTTCCTCAATCACGGGAGAACGGCTGATCGGATTTGGATGAAATTTGACATAGTGATAGTGTACGGTCTGGATTAGCACATAGGCTACTTTTGATCCTGAAAATCCTGGGATTCGAATTTGCGCGGGTAAACAGCTAGTGTATTATAATTGTATATTTGTCCGTTGGGGTCATTTTATTCAAAAAAATCCGACTGCATCAAAAGTTATGTATGAAAAACCCCGCTAAAATAAAATATAATGAAACGCTTTAAATCAGCTTGCACTTTTTACTAACTTTTGTGTGAACATACATCGTTCTTTATTCAAACCGTAGCATATTATTGTACTGGGTGACGATGTAAATTGGTATGTTAAAGATCTGAACGTTAATTAAACTTAACTGCTAACAAAATATGATAAAAATATCGTACTTGGGTGCCACTCGTATGTGTCATTCATTAAAAAAGTGGTTTGATGTATGATGTTATTATCTTTACGAGGCTTAAAGTAGAGCCCTTAAAATAAGGTTTTTTGTCTGAATAATTTTTACAAAATTTTCAATGTAGGCACTATTTAATGGTATTTAATATTCATTAACTTTTAATTAAACACTGATAAAGGAGCATATCTTTGAAATGTTAAGGTCCAGTTACGTGTATACCTTCATTTGGTTAATTCTTTTTATGTGCCTACATTCCTTAACCCTCCTTGTTGTGCCGCAGTCGGTTATTGCTGTGATCAATTTTCGTTAAAAAAGAAAAGTTCAAAAATATCTTCTAGTAAAACTACGTGGACTCCAAGTTGGGAAACTCGTCATGCTCCTAAACTAGTGAGCTGACAATACCGACTTTATAGTCATTTACCATGAGTCAGGATTTAAAGTAGATTTTTTTATGCCCGCTTTTTAAAAATGTTACGATAATGTAATTTTTTGACATGTCCTTCTTAAAAGTGTTTGATTTATATTTTATTAACTTTAATTTTTGACATGGTGTAAAGTTCTTTATTACTTTTCTTATCATTTTTTTTTCTTATTGTATAATTATTATTTTTCTTTTGTTTTTGTTTCTTAATTATTATTCTTTTGACATATGTTGATATTGTATTTAATTTTTTTTTATATAATGACAAATTGTGACTTTCTTTAACTTATGTAATTGTATCGTGTAAGTTAAAGTAAATAAATAAAAAAAAAGAGTGACGTGTTAGCACCATTAAAAAAGAAGAATACCTAAGCAAAGCGTTCGAAACCTATTGATTTAAGAGAGAAATAAAATAAACTTGCAAATTCGAAAACGAAAACGAAAATCAAAATCGGTCATTATAATTTCGTTACATAAACGTTATTTGCGAGACAGTAGTAATTAAATTTTTACATTTAAAAATGCAGTAAAAAGGGGATAAAGTGCAGTATTTATTAGCTCCTTGACATACAATAAAAGCGTAAACCAGTTTCTACTTGTGTGGGTTCCGTTTTAACAGCTGTGATACACTTTTAGTTAGCTTTACGGTTTTTAAACTTGGAATTATAAATTGATTAACCAGAGCCCGTATTAATGAAACAGTTTCAATTCTGAAGGCAGTTTTAAAAGGCTGAAATGAACTATGAAATTAAGGTCACTCTTGGAGTTACTGCAGTATATAGTGTCTTTTTTATGAAGATCAAAATATTTTAGAAGAAGGCTAAGAATGATGTGTTGATTCAATTTATAAAAAAAAATGTTTTTTGTTTGGTAAATTGATATTTGATAATTCTCATAAGTTATCAACATTTCAGTTTAATCTGTTATTTACGACTAAGTAGCAAGAAATAAAATCGTTTTTCCAACTATTTCTATTAAGGAATACGTTAAGCCCCGATTTTTCAATAGTCAGAAAAATTTGGTCATTTAAAAGAATTGTAAAATTTCAACTGGGTACTTGCGTTGACGGGCACACTTGTACCCTACATATTCTTTTCCACCAGTATTGTTTAGTCGTTAAAATAATATCTTAAAATATCGTTAAAACTACTTGAAATAAATGCATGTACCGGAGGCTCCCCTAGGGTCCACCTGGACCACTCTTCTTATGAGGTCTGCCGCTAAATATCTTCATTTTTGATGTTTTCAAACTGTTGACAAGGGCTAGTTTTTTTCAGCCCATGTGATTATCTTTGACCACATAGTCCCTTATTGTCAGTGACCTATTATAAGGTGACTTTGAGGTCAAAAAGCAATTAAGTGTAAAGATATAATAGAGATCATCACAACTCTTTGTAATGAGCCCACTGCAGGGCATGAGTCTCTCCCCTGGTTGAAGAGGAGGTATAGGCCATAATCCACCAAGATGGCCCAGAGCTGGGTGGTGGATGCCACAATTTTCAGGGCGCCTAGATGGCTTCTGACAAACCCTAACGACTACTGTAAACAATTATACAGCACCCAGGACCGACTGCTTAACGTGCCCTCCGAAGCACGGAAGTCACCGTGAGAAATTAATGGTCGGCGGTCACCCATCCAGGTACCGACCGCGACGAACGTTGCTTAACCTGCGATATCGTATGATACACACAGTATCCACGGCGCCACGACGACTTCATAATAAGGATAAAGGTTAGTAATTCGAGTTTAAATAATGAAAATTTTACCCCATACATACACACACAACTTCTCGCCTGTACCTATTTCTAATGGGGTTGAGAGAAAACCAGAGGCTATAAAACTATCTGATGTCAGGTTTGACTAATTACATAATATAATAATTGGAGGTATTACTTTGATGGAGAGAGACTATCGTAGTGACAGCGGGTTAGCCTATCGCCTACAAAAACTACAATAGAACCTCCGTCCCTTAACTGACTTTTACAGTATGCCTGGAAAGAGCAGCAGCTGGCACATTCTATGTTTTTCTTTCGCACCCAGTCCAGCATGGAAGCACTTTTTTTAACACGTAGCGCTTATTAGATTATCAATTTCTATCATAAAGTGTGATCACTTCCAAATAATTATTAATTAGTTACTTTAGCTTACACACTACTATGAAGCTCCAAAGGAAGCTATATACAAAATACAGTGTTATAAATATAGCACAGTTGAATTGGGAAGCATCTCCAACCACAACCTAGTTCGGAAGAATTAGTTTCTTAAACTATCCCAGCTAAGAATAAAATCTAGGACCTCTCCTAGTGGAGACGAATCATTCATTGCGCCACGGGATCATTGCGCCACGGAAGCCATAAACATAGACTAACGACTTTAAAATAATTTAAAGTCAGTTTTTTTTCGTATTCCACGGAGAAAGAAAAAATTATAGCCATTTTGTTCAGAGTAGTGCAAATCTTGATAAAATTTGTCGGGAATAGATTTAATAGGGAGCAATTTATACAAGTTTTTGTACACCTTTCGTGGTGAATTTATAAAGTGTTTGACTGCGGGGATTTTTTCCATACAATTCTATGTTGACATCTTCAGTCCTAAAAATATAATACTTGACACATCAGTGCTAAGTACAAAATTGGGCCAAGAAAGTGGTGCTTCAGTTTTGATTGGGTTTCCTATGCATTGAAATTTACAGCAAGGTTCAAAAGAAGAACGGTCGTCATTTAAGAAACAATAATCAGAGTTATCTATAATCAGATAAAGATGATAATAGCAGTTTTTCAGGTTGATGCGCAAGCGAAACTAATCTTTATCACCTATGAATCTGCAAGCGGCAATCAACCTAGTTGGTACACCACTTTTTTGGCCTTCTGTATAATCGACCGACTATAATATAAAACTAGAATAATGTGTGAAATGATAACTTAACTTGGTTGCTTGTATCTAGATAGGTTGCACCCTGTGGATCTTAAAATCTCCAATTAAAATTATCACGCCTACGTAAGTTTATTCTTTTAGTTATGAAGATAGTCCATACTTGTTGTGGATAATGCTTTATTATTTACCAAAATTGCATTAATTATTATTAGTTTTCTATTGGATTGGTATTAAAACCGAAAACTTTATCACAATGCATGATGATCCAAAAATAAAGGTATAAAATACAACGCTAAAATTACCACGAAATGTCTGTAAAATATAATATTAATAATATTATTATCCACATACGTTTATAAACTGATAAAATTTTGTAGTTTTAAAAGAATTTAAAATATTAGTTAAACTTTTTCTACAAGGAACTTTCAATAGAGGAAACGATATTAAAAGATTTCAACGCGTTTAAAAACTTATGCTCTACATTTGATCTCTATCTGAAAAACAACATTAATAAGAAAATAAAACTCTATCTGAATTTTATTTTCTTATTAATGTTGTTTTTATATATAAAAGAAATATTGCCTGGCTGGATTAATGCGTGAATAGATTTAATTGAATAAGAATGATTAAAATTGCATAACCTAGCGGTAAAATATAATTCTATTACCTAAATCAAGATTGAGAAGGCTGCAATAGGGTTACTGAGGTTTATTTAGTATCAAAATGCAATCAGATCGGACTTTAATTATTTAATTAAACTACCTCAATTTTCTATAAAGACAAAAGAAAAACAAAAACAATGAAAATATCCAAATCAACAAACCTTTCAAATCGTCACTAGATACATCATGGTTCTCCTTGTTGGCCTGAATCTTCTCTATGAGATGCTCCAGCCTGCTGCTGTTCCCTTTGAACAGCATTATCATTTCGAGGACAGGTGCTTTGAGGACCCAATAGCCCAGTTTTTGCGCGTTAAAACACTTATTTCGGCAGGTGCGGTTACGGTCGTCGCAAGCGGAACAAATGACGATCGCGCGAGTGTTTCACCGCACGGGTGATGACGTGTGATCTCGACAGAGGTCGAGATCAGACTGAGGCTAAGAGGCTCGGCTGGGCGAGTTGGCACTCCGCCTGTGACCGCACCCCGCCCCCGCCCACGCCCCTCAGTGCACCCACTCCCTCTCACCTGCTATACCTAGGCTAAATAGTTTGGCTTGTACTAAGAGACAGAGATATTGATCGAGGCTTTTAATGTAATTTAGATGTTAGTGAGGTTGAGCTGCAGTGTTAAGAATTAATAAGGAATACCTGGAGATCGGCCTTTGCTTTTACAAGTTATTTCTAGTTTTTTATTTTCAAAATGTTATTGCGGTATTTGTTATTTTTTTTTTTTGAATATTTATATCATTAAAAGTAAGCCTCAAAAACCAAACAAAAACAAAGAACGTGTCATACAAAAAAAACAAAATCCCCAAAAGTACTTACACAATCGATCTAAACTGACGTACGGAAATAAAAATACACACGTTAAAATTAACACGGAATGGCTTTAAAATGACAGATGACAGCCGAGTGACGTTAAAAGCTTTTTGGAACGGGTGAGGAAATTCGGCAAGGATTTCCACGTACCTCCCACCGCCGGGCGCGGCCAATGGGCGCTTGAGTCTGCGCCTCCCACTCGAGTTCACTACGCTCGGCTGCATACAGACATTGCTGTGTCTTGCTTTTGTTACCAGCCAGTATCTTCACTTCTTTTATCAACATTAATTAAGAAAAAATATGACGTGTATTATCTGCTTTATGAGGTAGCTAAGGGAAATTTAAAAATAGAACTCGAAAGAAAAACATATTGAGTGCTGTAATTGAATGATCATTATGATATTTAAAAATAGAATGTAAACATTTTTTGCCAGCCATTTATTGTTATATCTTGTAAAAGTTTCAAAGTTATGAGTCAAACGATACAATGACTTAAGTAACATAGTTTTTAAGCAAGAGACACACTAATTTTGTTTATAGAAGTACATAGTGATGATGCTAGAAAAGCTTACAGTAAGTTGCAATAGCCACGTTTTTTATGTAACTAAAATGGCAGTTGCTTGTAGATACTCGGTGAAACGTACCAACTAACCTCACAGCCAATAGGGTGTAGTGGCGGAAACCCCTTTTTCAATATTCATACAATTTTCTAAAACAAAAAAATATAAGTGGATAGTAACAACCCTTAATGAAAAGATACATTAACTAGACGATAATCAACGCGTTAAAAAGCTGATTTTACCTACAATTTTCAAGTTCTTCTCAAAACATTTGCTGAAAGGAACTAAAAATCAAAGCGGTATCCATTTAAATTGTTGCTAATACAGGGTTATTGTTAATTATACCAGAATCTTTTTGAATGACTTTTAAGACTATCACGAAATAAAAATGAACATACAGTCGATTTAAGAATCTCCTCCTATTTGCTTACGATTGAAAATTGAACTGTTTTCCAATTATGACACCGAAACTGACCGTCGCGGTCCCAACTCGCCCGTGGTCCGGCGATTGCTCCTCAGAGTCCTGTTGGTCACGGTTGCCTTTTAGTTATGAATACATTACGGCTTAGTTCCCAGCGACCGCCATTTTAAGGATAAACTCATGACAAATAATATGCTAGTAAGTACACCCCTGAGATTGTTCCAGATTATATTTGGTTAACGGAAAATGTTCTTTTTTATTGTTTGTGGATAAGGACTTTTTTTGTTGAGATTTGACTTGTTAAATTGATTATAGGTAGGTAATCAATTAAAGTATTCTCCCTTTTTTTTGGAATAAGTAGGTATAGCTATTAGAAAGAAGTTTAAATTGATTTTTTTTTCAATCGAAAGACATTTATATAAATATTATTATTACATTAATACTTTTTAAATTAATAAGAGTACGTTTGTTTGGATGTCCTGAAATTATAGGTCTGTTTTGAATATTTTTTACGTGTAATACAGAACCACCACCCAGCACTGGGCCAGCTTGGTAGATTATGGCCTATACCTACTCGTCACCCAGGGGAGAGACTCATGCCTCATGCCTGAGTTCATTACAAAGAGTTGTGATGATGATGATGATGATGACAGAAAAAACATAAGCCTTATTAAAAAAACGAACAGGATTAGGAGCTACGAGCTTTAAATCGCTAAAAACAACTAGTTATACATACTTTACAATAAAACAGAAGAGGCTTTTGGGACGCTTAAATCTCTATAATCAACGAATGCAGAGCATTAAAAATCCGACTTCACGTCAAAACTTTGGCTGAAGTATAAGGTCGTCAAGGTAAACGATCTCCGAATTTATACATATTCGATTTTTTTCAATTCATTTTTTTTCAACTGATTTTTTTTGTGCTCAATCGATTTCGATGAAATTTATATGGGACCAAATGAGAAGTATCCTCTATCATATGAAACAAGAATCATCAAAATCGGTTCCCCAGTCAAAAGTTATGAGGTAACAAACATAAAAAAACATACCTACAGACGAATTGAAAACACTATAGATACGAACACATACCTAATAAACACAATCTTCAGTATATTTAATAACATTGCTTAGAAATCAGCAGCAGTTAAACAAACAATCAACTAATGCATATCAGAAGCTAAACATTTACCGAATCTATTGTTACTAAGATATTTAGCAATAACAATCATCTTAACACAAAGGCAATCCGCCATTTCACAACGACGTACTCAATACACAAATAATTCAGCGATAGAACTTCATATAATATTGAAAATCCGCTTCGTCTCTATTACGTATGTTAGACATTAGCTGCGAACTCTGGCAAAATTAATGAATATAATTTATTCAACGGGAACATTCCGATTGACAGCGCTGTCGGGTGCCAAAGCAAGGGTTGAGCAACTTGCGCATGAATACGTAATGGCGCACCTCTTTCGGATAACGATTAGAACTGTCAGTGTCACTCGCCGCTCCTGAATAAAGAATTATAAAAAGTGTTGCCAAATCGGTGACCTGTCGCGTGTGATGAGGGTAGATAGAGCCTTCTTTAAAACATTGCGGCCTTTGGGAGAACAACGGAGGATGGGATAATCTTCGGGATGATTTTAATTAAATATTCTCAATTGAGGTGTTTTTTGTTGTTGTGAATACGTCTGCCGTTTTTATGATACCTATGCTTTTGTTGTTTGTTTGTACATTTTATTTTGGAGACAAATTTTGATGATGGTATAAAACAATTGATTTAGGTAACTACTGATGATATATATTTTTAGGCAGTATTAAATAGATATAATTATGAATATTATTCCACAATATAGTAGAGATGGGTAACATACGGGTACGGGACGGGGACGTAACATTGGGCACGGGATTCGTTGGCTCAACAATCGTCGCCACCGCTGTGCTGGTTCGATTCCAAGCTAGACCAAACAAGGAATCTTTTATTTTCCAACTCAGGTAAGAGCTGTGCAAATATTTGATGCCACCAGTTCCACTATATAATCTGCATAGCACAAGCTTAATGAAGCTTATTTTGCATAACTTTGTTTAATACATAGTTATTTTGGGAGGTAATACTCATAATCCCCACAAAAGCATTATTATCCTTCATCACTTGGTCCTGCGCTGCCAACATTCAGCGCTTATTTTTTTGTAATTTTATTTAGATAATGACAATAAAACCACACAATACCTTTACCTACCAAAGCCTCTAACTATAACTACAACCCTTAAAACAGTTGGACCTATAGTTGTTCGAATTCTTCCAAAATCCTTTAGATTTGCCCTTTGTTTTGAACTTTCTTAACCCTTAACTTGTAACAAGTTAGACATCCGAGGAGTCAAACCCGGGACATTAAACTTTCAGAGACGTTGTCTTCTCACTGACACTTTTGTCATTCTTGTGTACGTTGAAGGGAATTATGTAGGAGTAGGGAATGAAGTTGTAACGCTCATTACGGCAATTAGGAAGACACATTTAAAGTTTAGATTTTTACCTTTCTCTTTGGAGTCAAAGGTTTGTTGAAGAACAAAAAAAAAACTTTTTAGATAACCCTTAAAAGAGTTCGCTTTTGTTTCCCAAATTTTGTATTTATTTACACTTCATTGCATACCATAGAAAAAAATACATTCTAAAGGACATTAAAAAGTTATTGTTATACAATTGGCGGTCTTATCGCCAGCAAGCGATTTCTTCCAAAAATCACGATATATTTAATTGTAACTGTACAAAGAAAAAATACAGCATATTTTCTCTAGTAGAGGTTTCGGGTTCGCATTCTCGTTATGCGATAATTTTTGTAATGAACCGATGTTAATTGTTATTTTCTTTTATACTTATACAGTTTTTGGAAATTTATAATATATTCCAATATAAATTGCTAGCAGATTGTAACTCAAAGCTTCAATAAAAAAAAACACAAACAAACTTAAACCTACTTTAAATAATTCAATTCAAAAAGTTAACGCTTGCAAAAGGCACCCTAAGCAAAGACGCAAAACTAATCTTAAACTAATATCTCAACTTTTTATTTAGCGTGACGAATTCATTCTGTCAACAGCCGCGCACCTTTTTGTTAATTCCTACCTGGTCCCGTCACGTGACCTGATGAATCAATAACACAAGCGTCAACTTGACAGTTGAGAAGGATTTTGGGGTTTCGTACAATATTTCTGATCAATTTTATGTGGTATAACCTATCATCAGTAAATATGTGTACGTTATCGTACGTATAAAAAAAAATGAAATGAATTCTGAAGATACCAGCTAGCTCCCCGATCAATTAAGTACAAATATTTACATTTTATTTTTTAAATATTAGTGTCCAGCTTTTTTTTACTTGGGTAAAATAAAAGTACAGTCAGAAATATTTTAATACATACACAACTTGGATGCAAAGTTTTATAACCCTATTGTAATCATGTCAAGTGCGAAGCCTATAATGGCTATATTTTTTTTGCATGGTCTTTAGACGCACAGCGGTAAAGTCTCATTAAATTAAAATAAAATTGTATATTTGTTATACAATTTTATATTATTAACTTATATTACAAGGTTTGGTCGGTGTTCATCACAAAAAAGGCTGAAAATCCATTTTTATTGCAAATTTTAAAACGAACTCCCCAATAGACCTTTGTTTGTAATCAGGGCTCATAAGTGACGATGACAGCTGAAATACCTGCGCTTCGAAAAAATAATTACATACCAACCTATTTATTCATAACGCTTTTAACCCAACAATTACCCGTTCAGAAGTATCTAAATATTGTCCAGATTAACCAACTATTCCTAAAAGACTCATAAAATTGTACCTCTAAAAACGCAAACAAAATAAACGAAACACTACGTTCTTTGCCCAAATCTTTCGAGATAAGCCTCAGGGTGGTCCTACCCCGGAGCGACCTCTCGTCACGGCACCCTCCCCAAATTGTTTTGTCATCGTGTCAAATGGGATGCGTGAAATTTTAAATAACAAACACAACTTGATATCGTAATTGACTTATTTGGGTGCATTTAATGCGATTTCAACTAAAGGAGGTAATGTATCGAGTAAGTACTTGTCCAAAGTTTTTATTTCGTGTACGCACTTTTCTACCCAAATCAAATTTATTAGCCAAAATAGACTGAACTTATTTTAATCTTCATCATAATTTCAATGTGATTTTGAGAGTCGGCTTTTTGGTGACATTCTCTTTCTTAATTAGCAACGATACCTCCATTCAATTGGTTTGGGGTTCCGTACAATTTTGTTTTATGACCTATTTGATATAATTGACATCTTTTTATATCGCAATGTTTACAGGACGACATATTCTAGGCGAAATTCCAAGTAGCAACACAGCAAGAAGTATGACAAATAAGTTTAAAATATAGCTATTTTGGATAGTTGAAAACTCACTAGCCACTCAATTACCTACTCACAACCATATTCCAACTAACAACACACCATTACCTCGTTTAAGTGAAGGGTGACCGTATTATCCATACGGTACTAACCACATTATAATTACTCACACGGCTCAAGACCGCAGACTTACAGCCGTGTAAATGATCATGTAATAACGCTAATAACACTTTCTGACAAAATGTCGTACCTTAGCGATAGGATCTACCGCTGTATGGCCGAGGGTTCACAATAACCTGGCCAATTGAATGCACAAGCGTGGGACGCTCATACGTCGTGACTGTAGCGGGATAAATAGACTACTCATCATTCATCATTTTAACTTCTTTTTGTTTCGTTTTAAAAACGTTTTATGCGTCTATAAGCAAGGTTACAGAAAACATATATAAAGGCATCACTTACAGCGATATTTGATTAGTCTAAAACAGCTTTTTTAGTACAAAATTAACGCTAATACATAAAGAGAGAAATAAAAGTAAATTTTAAAAGAACATTTATTATTTTCATATACAAACAACTCTACATTTACATTCACGCTAAGTTATCGCTTTTTAAACCTAATACGACTTTTTTTTTAATACTTTTCTGGTCAAATAAGAGAAATAAAAATTCTACACATGGGTTATTATCGTAAATAAGGACTAATAATTTTTAGTACCTAATCGCCAGTTGAAATTCTGTATCTGATAGTCTGGTATGTGTCATTCGAATTCTAAGAAGAAAATAACTCATACGCAGGTAACGTTACAGCTATTTCTATTTATCGGGGACTGATGTAAAGTGAAGAATGAGGTCGTCCGCAGATTCAGAAAAGAACTGTAACTTCATAAAACGTTGCCGGAGCAAATCACCGCCACGCCTGGATATTAGCCGAAAGATTTTGTTTAAAATTTGGTCACCAGCTATGCGAAACCTAACTAGAAGGTTCTATCACCAAGCGGTAGAGTCACCCAAAGTCGTAGCCTACCACCACACGCATATCCAGGTATAGAAGGCAGTCGACTCTACATGGCAACACCGGCCCTACAAGGCTTCTTTTAAATTTACTCTTCACGTGTCAAGTTTAGACAAATCGCCCGCGCACGTCCGTCGGCGATGGTATCCCAAAGAGCCTGCGCGCGCGCACTCTGCAATAAATAGGTGAATGTGTGGGTTTCAACGCCTTATGGAAAGGGAGGACCTCGTAAAGTAGGAATGCTTTATATCTGGGTTATGGCTTATTTATGTATTTAAAATAATGCCTAGTCATTAGAGCTGTATTAAGTACGGATTTACAGAGTAACAAATTGAGCTTTCCTGCTAAAATTTATTTCAATATAATAATACAAACTTAAATTTACAAATATGATTTCATAGCATATCTGTAATAATATGATGACCCATTAGGAGAACTAGTTTTAATCTTGTTACTACTAGAATAACCAAATTAGAACTAGCTGACCTCACGCAATATAAACCAAAGCTACATCTCGACAGTGGTACAGTACTGTCAAGTCATTAAAACTAATTAAAAAAACAACTTAAACTAAAACACCTGTATTAGGACAGCAATATACTTCCGCTCAACTCAAACATTAAACACGGTGCCCACTTTAACCCTTTACGTGCCCAAAATCAGGGCAAATCGTAAACGTGACCGTATCGCGACCTCCGTAGATCCCCACTGATAAGACGCGAGGCGTATAATACGCTTTATTTTACGCCTTTCTCAAAAAACGACCGCCCGTGTGTCACGACCGCGGCTTATGGCTGCGTTCCCAGCCCGTGTGATGATTTCTCACTGGGCTTCTTGAAAGTGTGTGATGTAACGCTGATAATGAGTGCGCATTTTTGTGCGTCTGACTGTATTAAGATCGTGAGTTTTATTGATCCAGTATCCAGATAGGGTTTTGTCACCTTGCTTCGTAATTATGTAGGTTACCCGGAATAACACTTTAATATCTGTACTAATGGAATATATCTGAAGGTTTTATTTTTTTAGGATATAGATAGGTACTTATATCATTTTTTTTGCCATTGATAACTTAGCTCTTGAGACAGAGCTCGGATTTTATCACGAAAGTGTTACGAAAAGTTATGCAGTTTAAAATAAATTAGTCATCTTATACTAACTTTTATACAATTATTTATAATATACCGTTTATTGGCCTTTAACTAAACAAACAAAAAACACTTTAATAGGAATCCCAAGGACCTCATTTCTATAAGCAACAATTCATTCTTAAAACGCCATAAGTTTTATCCCAAAAACTCCAAAATAAAATATAAGTATTCTCAATTCAAGTGCGATGAATCTTCTAGACTGTTCTTTGTTTAATTGTAGATTTATCAACCCACGGACAATTGAACCCTAAAGTGGGATCATTGTGGATAACAAGGGGCGTGAAGTATTCCAGACTAAAGCCATTTGATCATCATTGTACTGAACACCCATTTATAAATGTGACCCCAATATAAGAAAGATATTCGGTTTTTGTTTTAGTTTGCGGCAAAACTCGTATAAAGACATTCTATTTAAAAAGATAAACGATTACTTATTATAATTCATTGTCTAAAGCTTGGCGTAATTCATGGAATTATCATGTATCTAAGTACATACATGCCGATAAATATCGATGCAATTTATATCTTTAAATACATAAAATGTGTTTTTGTAAAAAGCCTACCTAAAAGAAAGATTTATCAAATAAAAAGACTCTTTCTCTGTCTTTAAAACTTTAAAACCTTTACCGTCCTATACCGTCCGTTATCGTCCCAGCATGCGCGGGCGTGACAAAAGACTGTGCATGCTCGCTCACTCGCTTGGTGACAGTACTGTGGCGACGCGCCTAGTACGCGAGGGTCATTTGTCAAAATTGTGTACGGGGTCTATGATTTGAGGAAGTTAGTGGAACTTTATGTTCGGAAAAAAATTTAGGATTTTAAGTGTAATAGTCATTATTTATTGTAAGTACTAAAAACCTAAAATGTTCGAACAGTAATGATCCATTTTTTCCATGGTTGATGAAAGATTTGAAATAAAA
This sequence comes from Stenoptilia bipunctidactyla, assembly GCA_944452665.1. Taxonomy (NCBI): domain Eukaryota; kingdom Metazoa; phylum Arthropoda; class Insecta; order Lepidoptera; family Pterophoridae; genus Stenoptilia; species Stenoptilia bipunctidactyla. The sequence goes on along the minus strand of OX101726.1, from coordinate 5,077,046 downwards.
GGACTAAAAAATTTTTCAGTAGAAAACGTACCCGCTTTTAAAAGTGATATTTACAATTTTGGTTTAACATTTAAATTCGTATCTATTTAAACTTACTAAGTAGATAATGCATTAGTGGTAACTTAGTTTCCTATTGTTTTTTAGTCCAAAGTTCAGTATTGATCAAATCTGTAAATGGATTTATTTATGGCATGGGGTCAAAATTCAAGCAGTTTACCTCGGCACGAAACTGTGCGACTAGTAAAGACAATAATTTCTTCCATATTTCACAATTAAACAATATTAACTTAAATAACAAACCCTTGATCAGTGATAAAACAGTCTTAATCCAGTTAAAGAAGAATTTGGTATGGAATATAATTTAAATAGTTATGCATCATGCCTCAAATAAAATAAAATTATAACATATGTTTTTTATTTTACTTAAAGAATTGTCGAAACTTTTAAAAGTACTCAAAATGTACCAATCCATGGTCATCTTGTAAACCTCTGTGACTCATTATCCATCGAGAGAGTTTCCCTAAATCAGCGTTTGAATCGTGATCGTCGATTACCACGAAGACTACTTCTCACCGTTTTTACCACCTCGCGGTAATTATACGGTGTGACCCTGGGCGGGAGATACTGGTTGCGACAGTTTGCGGTAAAAAACTAGGTTACTTACCTGACTAAAATGTAGCCAAGATTTGAGGGCCAAATGATTTCTTTGCTAAGCCGTGTTTTATATCAATTTCTTGTTGGTTGGATCCCTTCTGGATCCGCCTGGCTAGTTGCTCCTCCTGATCCTGTGGTGATATGTTCCGGCAATATTTTATGAGGAGCCAGGGCCTTCCTAAGCCCGAGTGCTGTGATCTTCGACCTCATCTTTACTTACCATCAGGTGAGGTTTGGACCAAACGCGGCCTTAGTCGCCAATAAAAAAGACTCTCCTGATGGAATGCCTTGCAGACGGGCACATGGGCTTGGCTTCAGGATGGAATGGAGTCTTCACAAAAGATTCCGTTGAAAATTTGACTTACATATTGTAAATACTAGAAATAAGTAAAACTAGTAAATAAGTAAAACCTTCCATGCTGGACTGGGAGCGAATGAAAAACGTAGAAAGTGCCAGTTGCTTCTCTTCCCGGGCATTCTTTAAAAGGCAGTTAAGAGACAGAGGTTTTATTGACGTTTTCGTGGGCGATAGGCTGACCCCTATCACTGCAAGTCTCTCTCCATCATCACAATACCTCCAAATTCGTCAAACGTGACATCAGATGGTTTTATAGCGTCTGGTGTTCTGCCTACCCCATTAGGAATACAGGCGTGACGTTATGTATGGTATGTATGTAAGTAAAACTAGCTGGCCATATTAGTAGACTTCTTTTAATCAACGAATGCAGAGCATTGAAAAACCAACTTCACGTCCAAAACTTTAGCTGAAGTATAAGGTCGTCAATGTAAATATCACCTCTAAAGTATCCTCTATCATATGAAACAAGAATATTTAAAATCGATTCATAGTTGTCCAAAAAATCATGTAGGTAACAAAGAAACAAAAAAAACATACACACGAATTGAGTACCTCCTTTTGGAAGGCGGTTGAAAATTACTATCTCGTTTATGCGTCAATAAAACGCTTTGAAAAGATCTACAAATGTTTAGGATTTAACAATTGATCAATTTAAAGCTTCTTTTACACAAAAGTTGTGTAAAAAAACGCTATTATAAAATGTCTGAATAAAAAATGGATGATAAAAGTCCTTTGTTGTAATTTTTTTGAAAAGGTGATTGCCGTTGATTTTCCTTTCAACAAATCGACCTTCTAAAGTGTTGGCAAATTCGATTAAATTTGCAAAACATGTGAATTATTTCAAATATATCCTAAAAGTAACTACGAAATAGAGAATATTTTGTTTTAAACATCACACAAATAGAATGTCTAATATATAAAATTCTCGTGTCACGTGTAAATTCGTTGCCATACTCCTCCGAAACGGCTTGACCGATTTTGATGAAATTTTTTGTGCTTATCCGGTATCTATGAGAATCAGCCAAGATCTTTTTTTTTTTTTAGAAAAATTGGTTGTCTCAAGCCAGAATGATCCTGAAAGATCCTACCATTAAGTAATTTTCACTCAAAACTGTGGTATCTTCCAACATATAAACCCAGGAGTGGTAGAGATATTCTGAGTCAACTCTATGATTAAGAGTAGAAACCAATTGCCCTTTTCACTAAAATTAAACCATTATGAAAATTTTGAAATTTGGTTTGTAGAATATGTGCACCCATAAAACCAAAATTCAAAACCAAAAATATAGCTATATCTCTAGGTCACCACTGCACCTGTAGTTCTTCAGGAATCGCAGGTGCCCATGGGCGGGGGTGATTACACGGGACATGCTCATTGCACCTTATATCATTTACAAGAGTGGAAGTAAATAGTGGGCCATAATTAGGTTAATAATACGTTCGATGATATTAAAAAAAAATAAGGAAGATTTGTGTCAGCGTTAGACTTAGGAAGAATAACACTGCTAGTTGCTCCAAAATAGAAAATAACTTATATTACAGAATCTAGAAATAAATACGATTTCTTTTTCTTCAAATAAACCAGTAGTTTCGTGTGGTTTTACTCGCGAAACTTTTGATCCCATAAACAGTTTAAATATTGAAACAAATCCTTACGCATAATTATTTTAGCATAGACTCAGTTCGTATTTCTAACACTATAGTGCGACCGGTGGGAGTTTGCGTTCCTGACAGCAGTGAAAATCATAGCTTTTTTAACTTTCGAATCGGAAATAAACTTTATTCCGTGGACATACCTACACACACTCTGCCTACATTATAATCGTCATAACCAAGCAAAATATAATAACAAAGCCTTAAAACCTTAAAACACTACTCCAACAGTACCACTCAAATCATAATTATCATTCCGCCAGCATAAAATTAAAATCACCGTTAAACTCCAGTCATTTTGGGCGAGCAACCGTGGCTTGTACCGGCAGGTGGCGCTGTGGTCGCCGCACAAACCTGCGCAGACGCATCGAGCGAGGGACGCGTTGTTAGAGGAAAAGGAACACGGCTAATATACTGTAATATTCTGTCTTAAGATACTTTGTCGCTCGCCATACAATTCAGGACAAAGTTAATATAATTTTCATACGTTCGTATCGTAAGATAGAGAGAGAGCGATATGAAAATTATCGTACTACAACATATAAGGTTTTTCAATATAAGTAGGTATCCTATCTTCATTTATGTTTTTCTTTTTTCAATATTAATGTTGATGGGTATTATGTAATTGATTTAGGACATAGAAAAAATTTGCACACCGTTGCACGTTTGAGTATGCTGCACTATAATGTTAACTTACCATGTAAATACCGACCATATTCAGCAAATAAATGATTTCTTTCTTTCTTTCTTTCTTTCATGTTAAGATAGAAAATGAGACTACATGATAAGTTTGGTGTGGCAAATTCTGATTCGGAAACTTACAGTATAAAACTTGTCGTATCTTCGTCATCTATCATATTAATATAAAATCTAAAATATTATGGTATCTTAGCCGTGTGTAGCGCCCTTAAGGCGTTGATTGGTTCTGCCTGCCTTGATTGCCCAATTTGCATGCTATGGTCATGTGATCATGGTCACTTGTTGCGTGTAATGAGATGAGTTTGTTTTTGTTTACAGTCTTTTTGGTGATGATAATTGTTAATGAAAGTGAACTTTTAGTTTTTGATGTACCTACCTAGCAGATTTGCTGGATTTTAGGGAAATTAATAGAATAGAATGTCATTTATTCGCAGAATATGGTAGAAAAAAAGTTCTTAGATCTAAATGTATTGTACAGCATATTCAACCGTCAATATCGGTGTGCAAATTTTTGTCCACTTTTCCATTTAATAATTCAAGATAATTATATTACTTATGTCCAAACTTATTTACTTATTTTTAATGATATTATTAAATGTCATGCATATTAAATCATTGTCATTCATTTAAAAAATCATTTATATTATAATACTGCTTATCTAATAAAAAATTACACAACGCTTTTTTAAATTTTATCACAGTCTGGATTTTTATTGTCTTGGGTAATTTGTTAAATAGTCGTATTGCCATACAGTATACATTTCGTCTATACAATTCTAGCTTTTGCGTGGGTGCATATAATTTGGATGCATGTCTACCTCGACCATATACCATTTGCTCATTCGTTTTAAAATATTCTGAGTTATTTTTTTACAATCAAACAGATTTTACCTACAATTACCTTCAATTTGAAGGCACCTAGGTAATTTTTGAGACTGTAGGTATATGTAGATACTTAGTAGAATTGGACTATTAACTGCATTTTAAAATCCGACTAATTAAAACCCAACAAACTTTTCAGTTTTATTTTATTTAAATAACAAGCATAATACATGAATAATGGAACATTTGAGAAAATTTATATTTAAATAACAACGACTTAAGTAAGACCCACAACGGAACTGTAACAAAAACTAAGAAGACCTAACTCATAAATTAATATTCAAAAACCTTTGTTTATATGTCCATGTCATACAAAACTTGAGGGTCAAGACAAATAATAAGATTTGCATGGAACAATAGCAGCCTCCGACCCCAAGTTTCTGACCGGAAGACTCGCCCCCGAGGATATCCGGTAGCAGCCATCACGGGAAACGCTTTCCTTGGCATGCAACTTAGATGGACTTCCGCCTTTTAACTACTTCTGCTTAAGTTCAGTAGATTTATTGTGAGGGTACAGTTTAGTTTATAGTTTAGAATTTGATATCTTAATTTCAAAGAAAGGCAGCTAGGAGACTTTTTAATGCCTTTTTAAATGCAATAGATATTTTGGATATTACGTATAAATTATAATTATATAGCTTCATAAAATTAAGTATTTTATTCGGTACTACGGGGTTTTTGATTTATTAAAATATACATATGTATAAAACCAAAGCAAAAAAATTGAAGTTCGTAGTGACCAACGGAGAGAATAAACTCCAACTGAAAAGAGTAAAGTTCGTATCTCAAACTGGACTCTGAGGACATTTGGATAAGGTTACTAATGACTATGCTAGGCGTTACTGCTTTTCCATGCTGACTGTATTCTGCTTGAAGGATTGAAACCAGACAGGGCATTTTCTAATATGTCCTCAGCTTCCAGCTTCACCTTCTTTAGATTTAACTTCGTCTAACGAACGTGAAGTAACGGAGTACATCTCGTCTATGTTATTCTTACACTGACTTACATACCCACATTCCTGCATCCCATTGTTCTTTGTTCGAGAATCTTCGTGCGTAATGTATAGTTTACTCCGGTAAGCAAACAATATAGCAAACAACTATAGCAAACAACTATTCGGAAAGACGACATCTCACTTGCGTAAATCATAGTTCGACAAACAATCACATCCTGTACCTACTGGACTTAACAGTAGGTACGATAGATATCTTTTTTTTATTGAATTTTATTTGTATGCTTTGATTCTTTGTGTCACTGTATTTATGAATTATTGTGATATTTTATTACTTTCTATCTCTATGTGTGTATAACTAACGTAAAATTTTTTTGTGACTGTTTCATTTCATTTCTGTTATTTATCCGTGGAAACTTTTAAATGGCCTTCTGCAATCATTATAGCACTGTCTATTTTTTATAATACAGCTGTAGCTTTTCCGAATATTGTAAAATAAAATAAAATAAAATATCAAATCAATTTGGTTCTTGATTGAACTATGTTAGAAAACATTGTAGGTAGGTACTGTGTAATTAATCGATATTAATTGCCCCAAAAGTTTACAGGTCGAAGGTACTTAAAAAAAGAAGCAATTTATTCGGTTTCCTTTTGTAAATCACATCCTGTCAAGTACTTAAATAAAACACACTTAACATAATCTATTGTATTGAATAAAATTTTCTCAATGTTGTTCGCCCTAAAAGGACAAAACGTACCTATCTATATTTTGAGGAAGAAACAAAGTAAGTACCTACATATCCTATTGCCTATTTAAACCTACAATCTTACTTCCCCAAAATAAACGAATGATGACTTTATCCAAAAAAGCTATTAACCGGTTAATTTGTATAGAAAAACAAGAACCCATCAACCCTAAATGATCGATTTAACACCATTGATTTGAACGATTTAACATAATCCAGTGTGATTGCCACACTGCCCGTAAAACAGCTACCGGGGGCCTTGATTACCCAAATTGTTTCAAGATGGCAACCTCCTACAACTAAACTTAACACTTCCTTGAAATTGAAGAGGAAAAGGAACGGAAAAAATCAAACTGTATACAGCCATCTCGCTCACTCGGGCCTTAAAATTAGCTGAATGCGCACGCGTCGAAAAAGTCGACTTGTCATTATTTATCACCTGCCTGTTAGATCACCTGGCATTGTTGAGTTGTTGTGGCTTTCATCGGTTATTACAATCGATTACCTGTAACGTCGGAAAAAAACGAAATTGCCAGAAAATTCGACAACTATAATATTACCGATAACTGTAATTCTAAAAAGAGTGAGTATATAGGGTCGCCAAATAATAGTCATTAATATTTTAATAGCAGATTAAGACTGATGAGTAACCATAATTACGAAAAATAAAATATATTTTTTAAATATTTTTCATAAATTAAAGTTTCAAAATTTTTTTAAGTGATCAAAATTTAAGTTTGATCGGTAGTTTATGACTACACAACAAGTAACAAAAACGGTTCCATCTAATTGTGTATATTCATAAAATCTAGATTAATCTTGAATTGTATACTCACAGAGAACAATTTTGAAATTTCAATTTATGAAAATTATTGAAAAAAAAATATTTTTTTTCGAAATCCAGACCCAATCATCATTCCTAATCTACTATTAAAATATAATTGACTATTATATGCGGACCCTGTATATTAAAGTTTAATTTATGAAGATGTGTTATCGCATAGTTAAATTTTATGTAAATTTATTTTATTTTATTTGGAAAACATACAGTGAATTAAATCTAAAAAAATATAACAATAAAAACTACACACCATTTAAACATTTTCGCATATTAAATCTCAACAGATAGAAGTTAAAGTATCCAAGTAGGTATACATCGAAATAAAAAAGAACAGATAAAAATATTTAAAACAGCAAAGTAATTAAAACGAACAAATAAGGCACCTATGCTAATATCAAATATTAAAGTAAACATACACAACAAATTATAAAAATGAGGAAGAGACACAAAATTACACAAAAAGTTATACTACGCTAGAAATAAAAACAAAAGACATATTAATGAGAAAAATAAACAAAAAAAAAATATGTATATGTTAAGAAATTAATGAGGAAACGCATTCATCCAACACCTTACTAATGCATTTCTTATGATAACGGAAGAAGAGGCAAACAAACAAAATTCGGGATAGTCAACCATATTGTTAATAAACTTTGGAGATCTAATAAAGAAAGAGTTTTGTCTGTAATTAGAGGCTGCTAAAGGTCATGTTTTTCTTATTGGAGATTAAGCTTGTGTTTAACCTCAATCTCACCTGATGGTAGCGTTGAGAAGCATGTGTGGAGTGAAATTGAGTGATAGGGTGCGCAACAGTGAAATAAGAAAGAGATGCGGGTTGAAAGAGGATGTAGTGACTAAAATTGAAAAGGGTATGCTACGGTGGTTTGGACATTTGGAAAGGATGAGTGAAAGAAGATTTACGAAAGAGGTGTACAGAGCAAGAATGGATGGTGTTGTTGGAAGGGGCCGGCCTAGGCAAACGTATGCCGATCAAATTGGTGACATTTTGAAAAAGGGCCTAGTCAAAAGTACCCGTAACCGGCGATCATGTATGAAAAGATTGATGAACGTGGAAGAAGCGAAAGAGGTATGTTTGAATCGCAGCAATTGGTGTTCCCTTGTCTCTGCCTACCCCAAAGGGAGACAGGCGTAAGGTTATGATGTATGTCACCTGATGTTAAATGAAGATGAGGTCGAAGATGTCAGCAAACCGGTTTACGATGGAACTGGCTCTTCATAAAAAAATTCCTTAACACATCACCGCAGGAGCGGTGATATTTCTCGGCAGATTTTATACGAACCGTGGACACTAGCCATGCGGAATCTGACGACATTCTACCACCAAGCAGGGGTCGCTCCGATTAGTCGGCTATTTTAAAGCCGACCCTACATTACTAAATAATAATAATAAACTCTTTATTGTACACCAACATGGTTACAGAGGAAAAATTACATTAAATGATGACAATAAAAATACATTTGTACAAAGGCGACCTTATCGCTCAAGAGCGATTTCTACCAGATAACCTAGGAAGTAGAGGAAATTGAGGTGGATGGGTGCACGGCTTGTAACAAAATAAATAAACTAAATACTAATAATTACATAAATACATAAATACCATATATATTCAATATTACAATACATATATAGACATATATAAATAGTTAAGATTAACAGTGTTTCACCTGGTAGTGTCGTTTAAGCATTCGTTTAAAAATCCGTGGTGTGCGAGCTAAACGGATTTCAATCGGCAATTCATTCCATATAGTGACACCGCACGAATAAAAAATGACTTATCTAAAAATGTGGAGGTATGCAATGGCGTCGCAAGGAATAAATTGGATGAAGAACGCAAGTTACGGTCGTGATTGGTAAACCGATATGAATCAATAAACATGTAGGAATCAACAGACTTTGTCTCTTTTGGCCTAGAATCCTCAGAATTACCGAGTTTTGAAAACGACCGTCCGTTGTTGAATACAAACAAGCATACATCCTTATAAACTTTCACTCTCATAAGTTTGTTGAACCTGGAGCAAATGAAGTCATAACCATTTAACCATAGATGGATTTCTCACGAACATGGGTTCGTTGATGGGAATTTTAATATCGCAAGATATAATATTCAAATTCAAAGGTTAATGTCAACTTTTATCTAACAATGTCCAAAAATGTAAAACGTGATGGGTTTATTCAAAGTCTTAATACGTGGCGAATGTCTAAATAATGAATTGAACAGTAACTGTTCGTACCAGACAAGTAATGGCATTTAATGGATTCTTTTTTACGTCCATGTAGAGATTTAAAAAGTTTTTAGTTGGAACACAAAGTTAAAGATTATTAAGGTTAGCGCTATTAACTAATAACGTTGTTATTAGAAACACCGATAAACGAAAAAGCTAGCCGCTATATTATATAAAAAAGGCACTGGCTTCCTTACTGTGACATTTGTTATCTGTGACCTCAGTTGAGGACTTTGACCTCAACCTCACCTGATGATAAGTGAAGACGAGGTCGAAAGAACTGGCTCTTCTATACTAATATATAAAGCTGAAGAGTTTGTTTCTTTGTTAGTTTGAACGCGCTAATCTCAGAAACCACAAGTGGGATTTGAAAAATTCTTTTTGCATTTGATATCCCAACTCTTGAGGAAGGTTATAGGCTATATTTTATCCCGAAATTCCCACGGGATCAATAGTTACGCGGGTAAAACCGCGCGCGGTGGCTAGACGTAAAATATTTCCGGAACACATCAATGGAGGATCAGTTATGTTTGGAACCAGATTTTATTTGAATGGTGGTCGCTAGGCAGACGGGCGCTGATAGGGTCTTACCACCAAGTGGGGGGCATTCAGATTAGTCGCCTTTTACAAGACGCTGATCAGTAGGGCGATTCTAAGCCGCCCGAGCTAATAATACAATCAGGGTCCGTTTATAATAGTCAATTATATTTTAATAGCTGATTAGGAATGACGAGTGGGCCTGAATTTCGAAAAAAAAAAATATTTTTTTAATATTTTTCATAAATTAAAATTTCAAAATTCTTCTCTGTGAGTACAATTTAAGATTAATCTACATTTTATGACTACATGCAATTAGATGGAAACGTTTTTATTACTTGCTGTGTAGTCAAAAACTACAAATCAAACTTAAATTTTGATCACTTAGAAGAATTTTGAAATTTTAATTTATGAAAAATATTTAAAAAAAATCTTTTTCGTAATTATGACCAACTCATCAGTCTTAATCTGCTTAAAATATTATTGACGATTATAAGGCGACCCTATAATTATAATACACGGACTAAGCTTTTTTATAACATGAGATGGTAAATAAGACTAATTGTATGTGTGTAATCTTGTGTAAAGTGGTTGATTATGTATGATAATTTTATTAGGTACGCGGCTATTAAAACATGTATTTTGTTAATTTCCAACATAAGTAGGTATATGTACCTATCTCGGATTTTTAACGAAGTACCTAGTTGAATATATAGATTTTGAAAAGATTTAAACTGTAAAGTCACTATACCAGTTGAAGCTACACCTACAACACCTAGTTCTTTTATGGAACCATCACATACTTCATACATACCTACATAACGTCACGCCTGTATCCCTTATGGGGTAGGCAGAACACCAGAGGTTATAAGACCGTTTGACAAATTTGGAGGTATTATAAAGATGGAGACAGACTATTGTAGTGACATGGGGTCAGCATATCGCCCACAAAAACACATTTAAAACCTCTGTCCCTTAACTGACTTTTACAGTATGCCCGGGAAGAGAAGCAGCTGGCACATTCTATGTTTTTCTTTCGCTCCCAGTCCAGCATGGAAGCATTATATTCTACCATATATGGAAGTATAAACCATTGTTTGCTTATGAGAGGTACGCTATGAACTCAGCAGTGATTACTCATTAAGTAGGTAATTGTTAAAAGTGTTTATTTCATTTAAGAACGTAATTAACTACTACATAAATACTCGTTTTTATTCATTGTTTCGGTCTTGAAATCGATAGTCATAAAAGTCAAGGGTGTGCAAGGCTGAAAAAAGGTTTCTGTGTAAAAAATACGTTTTTAATCGGACATTTTCAACTAGACGTTTTCGATGACCCGTGGTCACTAGTGTCAGGTTTCAGGTTATCATGTACCTACTAAAGTCCCTTTTTCTATCTAATAGGTATATGAATCGTGAGGGCTTAAGACAAAAGTTCCTTTATTATAAAACTATGTACCTACCTATTTCTTGATAAGAAATGCTTTATCAATCTGTTCAACATGGGCGTAGACAAACTGTTAACTATTGTATCGTACTAATTTTACAGCAATCGTTCTTTTTCAAAACGTTTTCGTTTTGCCACAGAACAAAACGAAAAAAAATAAAAATTACATATCTACATATTAAATAAGCTGCTTCCATGCTGGACTGGAAGCGAAAGAAAAACAGAATGTGCCAGCTACTTCTCTTCCCGGGCATACTGTAAAGGTCAGTGAAGGGACAGAGGCTTTATTAGAGGTATTTTTGCGGGCGATAGGCTGACCCCTATCACTGCAATAGTTTCTCTCCATCATTATAATACCTCCAAATTCGTCAAAGGTGACATCAGGTGATTTTGTAGCCTCTGGTGTTCTGCCTACCCCATAACGGATATAGGCGTGAAGTTATGTATGTATTAATTACGTAGGTTCCTATAGGTATAGGTACCAACAGGGTGGAATTTTTCAATGCCCCTGGAGAGAAAGTAGGTACTTTAAACAATAGAGATAGCAAATTTTACTCCAAAGAAACATTCCTTGCTTCACCCAGAAATCGAACCTACTAAAATATAAAAAAATATTTATGGTTTTTCTTTCATTCAATTAATCTTGTATTTTAGCGAGATTTCATGCTTGTGATTGACCCTAACGAATGATGCAATAAAACTACAGGGTGTCATTTTTACAGATTTTAGTCGGTTCGATTCCCGGGTGACGCGAGCGAATTTTCGAAAATCTTTAAATGCAGTTTTATTTCTTTTTCAAAATAAAGGAATGTTTCTTTGGAGTAAAATTTGCTATCTCAATTATTTAGAGTAAGTACCTACATACTAATTTCCCTCCAGGGGCATTCAAAAATTCCACGCGGTACCTAGGTATATCAGGAAAAAAGTTTTTCAACGGTTTAGACATCTCAATCAAGGATCTCTAATCTCAAATTGGTTGATCAATAATTATCTATGCACGGGGCTGTAATTGTGTTTGATCAGCGCCGGTGGCAGACTGACAGTAATGAACTGTAACACGCGTGAAATGAACCCGCGACCACCCAAAATGGAGGCTTCGGCAGGTGGTTGCCAAGGTGATAGGGAAGAGTCTGATAAACTAGTTGTTGATTGAATCAGACCTAAATTTGCTGAGAAGTATCACATGGAACTATCAAAGATAACTTAGTGAAATAAAAACACTTTTTGAAAAGATTTATTAAGTAATATTTTACATTTTAACTCGACGTTTATCGATGGTGCCTTTCCAAAGGAGGAGCTCTCACGTTTGAATCCAGTTAATAATTTTTTTTATTTAAGACAATATTTTGGGTCGTTTATTTATTGAATATAGGTACGTACTTGAGTACCGATATAAGTATTTAGTAATATATGGAGAATAGGTTTATAAATGGAGCATAATCAAATGAGGAAACCCATGGGTATTTTATTTTAAATAGCATTCGTTAGAAACGCCTAAGAATGCATACAACAATTTCCTATGGTATTGAAGAAAGTGGGCGGGGCTGGCTTGGGTGCACCGCTGGGTGCGTTGGGCGGGGCTACGATGAAATACGCCCATTAGACCACGCCCACAGACTGGTGAAAATAGCCCTGTCATTCCAACTGTCAGTCTACAAAAATAGAAATTGTTATAATAGAGATTCTTTGAAAAGTATTTCATGTGTTTCTGTCTGTCGTTAGTAAAATTGATTTGAAGGTAGGTACCTACATTCTTGTGTAATAGGAAAAATTTTAATTAATAATTTTAGTATTAATTATTCAGGTATTATAAAAAAGCTGATTTCTGTATTATTGCTTTTGTTACAAATAACTGCTCGTGTTTCGTGCAACGTGCTCAACTTCATAGATTACACTGTTCTGCGTTGGTCCAACAATGTAAAACCAACACTTCACAGATCGTGTGCCGTGTCCTATTACGTGTCCGATACGGCCTTTCGTGTGACACAAGACTTTTTATCAGCAGTGACTATCTAAACCCGCGTATGACCTGATTCTTACCTGATGGCAACTGAGGGTGAAAACGAAGAAGCAACCACGAAGGTAATGGCTCTAAAAGTCCAGAGCACATAAGCGCCGGTGATATTTAGCGACAGATTTTATATGAAGGGTGTAGATGTAATAAAAGATAGTTGAGTCTAAGGCTGCAAACTAGACGGCAGCGACAGCGAGAGTGACAGCGGGAAATCTGGGCCGTTCTCGACGCCAGCGGGCGCTCGAGCGATCTATCGCGGTTTCATGCAACTCAATACTTTCTATCGTGTCGTGGAAATCGCTGCCCGCGCTGATGCCAGCGCCGCTACCCGCGCCGTTGCAGCTTTTTGGCAGCCTTAAAAGGGTCTTACTTAACACGTAGGTACCTACCTATCTATCAAATGAGTCAGGGTCGGAAAAGCGTAGGCCGTTTTCCTGGTCACGAGCCGTGGTGATTAATCTTTTTGCATGATCTGCATTGATAAGACAATGATTTAATGTTTTTTTTTCACATTTACATTCGCTAATTTAGGTACCTACGTGTGTATTCGCTAGGTTCTGCAACTTGTTAAAAATTTGAATTATTTCCATTCAAACTGTGGACATCACTAGCGTAATCAAAATTTCTTATAGGTACATGAACCTACCTATAAGATGGCTACATGTACGTACCTACCTATAGGGTGGCTAGCGGTAACATTTGTTAAAAGTTGTTTCGCTGTACCTAAGTAGCTATTTAAGATACCTATCTAACGAATCAGATGGTAGGTACTATACCCTGGCAAATAATTCAATAGGTAGGTACAGTAAAATGACGGTTCCAGGGTGCCCACTTTAGGGAAGAAAAAAAATAGTAGGTTCCTATTGTGGTTTAAACATAATTAACTTAACTATTTTTTTTATAATAATATAGTAATATGTGGGAAAAAAAAATATTTTGGCTCTAAAAAAATATTGTTTTATGAATTCTGTGGCTTATTCCACTAAACCCCAAACCCTATTGTTCTTCAAATTTTACAGTCCACAAGTACATTCATTCCACTTCAACCCCAAAAAAATAATAGGTACAAAAAATAAATAAACTGAAATTTCCATACTTCAATTCGACTTAAACTACAAAACAATTTTGGTAGAGTCAACAGAAAAGTTGTAGGACAAATAAATAAAACACATGAGTAAAATATAAAAAAAAAAAAAAAATTGCTAATAGAACAGGATAATGATATTATTAATCAACGACCCGCAATAGCAGTGCAATAAATATATAAACTATACTTCACTTTAGAAATAAAGTGGACGAAATCAAATTTGAATTGCTTAACCGATAACTAATTACATGAAAGTATAAATCAAATCTTTAGATTAAAATAATTTACTGTAAAATATGTTTCAAAAAGTATAAAAAAACATGACTGCTTCAAATTAGAATTACTTAGAGTACCTACCTATACAGGGTGACTGGTGGGTCACTTTTGAAATTCAAGGACGTGATAGTTTGAGATCATACATGAAGAGAAAAAAATATAATAAAAAATTAATGTTAATTAAATAAAACACTTTTTAACCAGATTTATCGCGTATATTTACATTTTAAATTTTGACTCGACGTTGCAAAGACGCCGAAACGTCTAGTCAAAATTTAAAATGTAAATATACGCGATAAATCCGGTTAAAAAGTGTTTTATTTAATAGTATGAATCGCGAAAACTTAAGACAATATTAATGTTAATTATTTACTGAGTAAACTTAACCGGAAGTTAAAGAATTGATTACGCAACGCATGGTTACGCTAGCGTTGACTGGCAGCGATCGACTCAGTTGTGTGTAAAGTAAATAGTAACATAGTAGTATTTATTTATAGAGAATACTAGTGAAAAATTAAGTACCTAAGTACTTTCATTACATAATTATGATCAGAATCCAGTACAGAGTGCTCTCCTTCAGTATCTAAAATTTGTCACCAGTCACCCTGTATATCAGGGATTTCTACATCTTCTGTTTTTCTGAATTTGGTCCTTGTAACATTTAAAGCCTGGTTTCTAGCTTTATATAATCCAGACTTGATATCTTCGAATCAGGCGTGTCATTTGTTAAACTAAATCCAACATCAACATAATCTTTTACACATTTTTTATAAATTTTTAAGGATGTTAGGTGGAGCCGAAATAATACACGACTGTGTAGGTTCAAAGTAGACTGTATATTGACTAACAAAACGATAAATATTGAGGAGGTGCGTCACACACTACACCTCCCCGGCAATTTTTGACAAAAAATATAAATGTTTTTATATATTTTTTGGAATTAAAATATTAATTTAGAACAGATATCTTTACTACAAATATCAGATAAGTACACTTTTGTAAACCTTTTTATAATACCTTAAGGGCGATGGACATAATTAGTTACGGATTTAAAAAAAAAAAACACACACAAATTTAAAATTTAAGTTAATACAATAATGTTTTAATGTTTACAATTAACAAGTTCTTTATATTTTTGGATAAAGCAGTTATGGTATATTACGTTGAACAAAAACATAAGATTAGTTACAAAGTATCACTATACCTACAAAATATTGATACTTTAATTATTATATTTTACTTATTTAGCAACATTGACAAAACATAGGTATTGATACAACAGGGACAATTTTATAATAATATTAAATACACTTGGTATGATTTAACAAAAAAAAATACATTAACACATACAAACAATATAGTATTGATCAAAAACAAATTTATTTAAGTAAGTATCAATCCTTGCTTTAATAAAAAAATTAAAGGCATAAAAATATTTCAAAAAAATCCTTTCAAATAAACTTTTCCTACATACTTTTTCTTTCTTACACCATTTCCACTTAACATTTTTCTTACTCTCTATTAAATCATTTAATTTTTCAAATGTCTTAACAAGTTCTACACACTTACATTATTCTTTCTTCCAGTATTGGCTACACTTTTTATCCTACTTTGGGATATTTTTATTTTCATCGGTGGTTACCGTATTTTTTACTAATACATTTATATCATATCATATTTTGGGGTACATCATTTCATTGAGTCGACTCTCAAAATTTTTACTTTATTATATTCATAACATTAGGGTCACCGTTTTAAGACATTTTGTCTCCAATAGTTTTCACAGAGAAATCTCGTTTACACCATGATCAAACTGAAGGATCGCTTTATGCCCTTGTACCCTTATTGTGTGCCAAATACTAAATTATCATTCCTAATACTATTCACTAACTGTATAAACCATTCCAAAACCAAAAATATTTAATTCTCTTTCAGAATAAATCGTTCCTATAATACGAAATAAGAAAAAACTTTTGGGTGATCAGTCCAATAAATTTTTAATCTTCAATATTACGGAAGATTTCCAGCAACCTATAATTAACTGAATAAATCCTAAATTTAACAAATCCGAGCATCTAATTAGCACATTCTATTAGGTACCTTCCTATACCAGTATAAACCTATTCATAAATCCCAACATACAAATCTATGTATCAAGTAACTAATCGCATTCTTATGATGACGAAAAGAATTTTAATACTTGCACAAAGTCCAAAACCTTCTTTAAAAAAATATGCCGTCTCTATTCTGAAAACATCTTATTTTTCTAACTTACACGTTTTCATTCATTCGTACTTTTAAGTTTTCTTAATTAAATTTACCAAATCATCGCTTCTGTATTGATACTACTTAGGTACCTATGTATCTACCGGCTAACTCGTAAAATAGTTTTATTCAACTTTTAATAGTTAATACATATTTTATATATTGAGAAGCTTTCGCATGCCTATTTCGTTAAAATATATCATTAGTGTAGTGAATTTGTTACTTGTTGCGAGTAGCAAAATATAGATGGCGTTGATGACAATTTGATTCTGAACCGAAATAAGAATAACAAGAAGATAACTTTGTTAAAACTAAAACTTACCAGACAAACAAAAAATTAATTATGGATTCCACGCTTCTCTCATTATCTAATATAACCCAAAGAAGAAAAATAAGAAGAAGATCAAACTCAATTGGCGCCACAAGTGATTTATTAAACAGCACATTCAATAATTCAAATATATCTATAATGGAAACTTCCATAAAAAGTTTACCATTTAATATGTCGTCAGACGAAAGCAACATTACGGAATTAAAAAACCAGATTGAAGAGCTACAGCTTCAACTTCTCTCTGCAAATCAGGAAATCGAAAATTTAAATTCTGAGAACAATAAAATAAAATTCGACTTAGAAAAAAGCCTAAAAATAATAGAAAACTATAAAAAAATTATTCCATCGATATCGATTACTCCAATTAAAAATAATAGAAAATGCACTGATAACAAAAAAATACAGCAGAATCATACTCAGAATCCAAAACATAACGGCAGCGTTGGCGAAATTGGCGGCAAAGTCAGCGGCGACGAGGTCGGCGGCGGCGGCCACGGCGGCGCGGGCGGAAGAAAACGCAGAACTACGAAAACATCTCAAGAGAAAGAAGTAACTTTAAAACTAAATAGCACGCCATCTAGTGACCCATTTTGTAATACAACTTTATCGGTAAAGGAGCACAATAAATATAAATATTGTAAACAAGTAAAACCAAAACAAATGTCAAATGTACACATTGTAGGTGATGAACAAGCGTTAGGATTACCCAAAATTCTAAGAGAAATATATCATACTGATCATCTAGTAACTTCTTTCATTAGGCCAGGAGCTGATTGCTCACGTATACTGATCGATTCAAGTAGTAATTATTTAGATAGTGATGATTTGTTGGTAATTTTTGTGGGGGCGAATGATAAAAATGTAAGTAAATTTTATTATGTTCTTGAAAAGTTTCTACGAAACCACTCTAACCAACAGGTAATTTTGGTTAAAACTAAGTTCAATCGTTACAATATGGAATCTTACTTAAATAATAATATAAACTCCTTGTGTAAGAAATTTAAGAACTGTAGGTTGGTTGAGTCTTATGATTCTTATATAAAGTTAACATTGAAACAGTTGTCCTTTAAAATTAAAACAGTAATTGAATCCATAGAATATGATAGAAAATATATAACAAATATTAGAAAAACAATTCATGAATATCATAGCACTAAAATCAGTAGAATTAAAAAGGGAACTATACCATACTTCTTTAGCATTGTTAATAACAATCACAAATATTTAAAAAAACCCATAAATAACAACATTAAATGTAAAGGAACAATACCATACTACTTTAAAGTTTTACCAAATACCACTCAAAGTCAAAACCTGATAAACAGTAATTCACAATTGGCAAATACAAACTCCCCATGCAAGGCACTAAATGAGAGGATGAGTGAGGGAAGTGGTACTACAGTGAATGATAATTTTTTTCGTAACTAAATTGACACTGCTTCATCAAAATATTGCTGGTATTCTGAATAAGCGCGACTTAGTTGAAGCCACTTTAGATAACCTTAGTCAAGAAATAGGTCCATTAGATATCATTTGTCTCACGGAAACTTTTATAAAACATGGAAGTGAATCAAATCTTCACTTCAACAATTACAAATTAGCTGCATCATACTCTCGACCACATGAACGTAGAGGTGGTTCGTGTATATTATTGAAAAAAGGTCTAAAATACTCCAGTGTTTCATTGCAGAAACCTACAATATACTGTTTTGAATACTGTGCTTTAAAACTAGACACCCTTGACTTGTTTGTTATCTGTACCTATAGAACACCTAGCTCTGATGTTAACATATTTTTTAGAGAACTAGAAATTGTACTGAATAATTTGTCTAAAAAAAAACATAAAAACATTTTAATTTGCGGAGACTGGAATATCAATACTCTTCAACAAAATAAAATAACTAAGCAACTGTTAAGTTTACTGTCAAATTACAATGTAACTGTACATGTAAAGAAACCCACTAGAAAACTAAGCTGTATTGACCTTATTGCATCAAATTTCCAATGTTTAAAATGTAATCTTCATAATTTATCTCTTTCGGATCATGAAACTGCACAAACTTTGACATTTAATATTTCTAGTAAATCTGACAATCGTATGAGTATTCCAAAATTTTATTTTATCTATAGGAGAGATCTTTGTCATGAAAATCAGAAAATTTTTCTACGATGTATATCTGCCTTATCTTTTAGTGATATTCTTTCAGAAAAATCAACTGAAAAAGCTTTCAACTTGTTTCATGATTACTTGATTCTGTTTTATAAACTCTGTTTTCCTTTAAGAAAAATAAAAATAACAAATAAACCTAAGAATAAACAATTTATTTCTAAAGGGTTGAAAAGGTCATGCATTAAGAAACGTCAGTTATATATTAAGTATCGGTTAAATAAGGACAATAAAAAGCAGAATAAAATAGCATATTATAACTATAATAAGTTGCTTAAACAATGTTTTGAGAGTATCCGCAAAGTACACAATACAAAATATCTTCTCAACTCAAAAAATGTGTGTAAAGCAAGTTGGAACTTAATTAAAGAAACAACAGTTGGTCATGCTAACCCTAACTACATTCATGAAATTAAATTCAATGAAAAAAGCTATAAAAATCCTAATGACATATGCAAATTATTTAATCAACAATTTATTAATTCATCACAACAACAAGCAAAGTCTGTTCCGCCTAACACTTATAAATTTAATAATTCGAATACAATTTTTATGACGCCAGTTAATGAAGCTGACATCTTAACTATTATTAAGAATTTGAATAATACTCCAACAACTGGGTATGACGAAATTAGCACACAGATAATAAAAATTAGCGCTTTATATATTGTGGCACCCTTGACTCACATTATTAATCTTTCTCTGACGGAAGGCATATTTCCAACGAGACTAAAAAATTCTATTGTCAAGCCACTATTTAAGAAAGGCGACATATTAGATATTAACAATTACAGACCAATAGCAAAGGTTTGTGTGTTATCAAAAGTATTTGAAAAAGTATTCAATGACAAATTATATAGCTTTTTTACTAAACATAATTTGTTTAAATCTGAACAATTTGGATTCATTAAAAATAGTTCTACAACACTTGCATGCTATTCTTTAATTAAAAGTGTTACAGAATCGTTAAACAAGGGTATTTATCCAATATCTATATTCTTAGATATGACAAAGGCCTTTGATCGCGTTTCATTTGAGATACTATTAAAAAAGCTTGAATGCTATGGTGTTCGCGGTACGGCACAAGAATGGATTAGTAGTTATTTAAAAGATAGGAAACAGTATGTAGAAATAGCTCGGCTGACAAATAATGTACTAAACTATTATCAATCATCATATGAATCTAATGAAAGGGGAGTACCTCAAGGCAGCGTTTTAGGACCCTTGCTCTTCCTGATCTATATTAATGATCTTCCAGACGCGGTCGAACATGACTGCATTATGTTTGCTGATGACACTACCATCACTATTAAATGTAAAAATAAAAATGACGCTGAAAAAGAAACTAGTAATGCTTTGACTAAGGTAATTAATTGGTTGGACATTAATGATTTAAAAATAAATATTTCTAAGACGAAAATAATTCAATTCCAGACTTATAAGAGTACAATTCCTGACATTAAAATTACTTACCAAAATTGCACACTAGACATAGTGGATTCAACAAAATTTCTGGGTTTATCAATAGATAAACACTGCAACTGGAAGGAACACGTACGGAACTTAAGTGTGAAAATTGACAAATTTATCTATGTACTGAAACGAATCACTCACACAATATCACCTCAGGCTGCTATGTTAGCCTATCACGGATATGTTGGATCAAACTTGCGATATGGTCTTATACTTTGGGGTAATTCTGTAGAAGCTCATGATGTATTTGTGATCCAGAAAAAATGCATTCGTTCTATTTTTAAAGCACATTATTTAGATAGTTGCAGACCTCTATTTAAAATCCTAAAAGTGTTACCACTTCCATCACTATACGTCTTTGAAATTTGCTGCTTTGCAAAACGTTATGACTATCTTTTTAAGAGTAGTGATGGTTTTATCGGATGTCGTAGTAACAAAAAGGGAAAACTTTATATACCTGCTCAAAAGCTAACAATATTTAGTAACAATGTTCATTGCATGGCTATTCGAGTTTTTAACAAGTTACCAACAAACATCAAAAATTTACCATTCAATAAATTTAAAACAATATTATTTAATTTCTTACTTGATAAAATGTATTATAGCATCAATGAATTCATGACTGATAGAGAAATGACATAAACTTAAATAATTTAACTTCACTTTTCTTCCTTTTAATATGAACATGACATAATCAATGATCTAATTTTATTATAATTCAATTGACATAGTTGCTTATTTTTATTTATTATTATTATATTCTAAATTAAGTTTAAGGTGACATTAGTAAATAGAATATGTTTTAATTTTAATAATACCTTTTTATTTTTATTTTATAAAATATTTGCACGCTGTACTGCAGCAGTATATGTATAGATCTTTTTTTTTATAAATACCACCAAATTGTTATGTACCATATACTGGCAAATAAAGGAATTTGAATTTGAATTTGAATTTGAATTTCGCATGCCTATTTCGTTAAAATATATCATCTCTAAATATTAAAATAAAATTTGAAAAGTTACTAAATTAATTCATGTTACACATGTTCGTAAGCCATATTTGACGACAACATCAAATTGTTGACCTAAAAAAAAAGCATACTCAGTTACGGTCACGTTGTGCAGTCTTGATTCCTAAAACTCTCGGTGTCGGATGGCGTTATCAATAATAACTGTTACTAACAAGGCAGTAAAATGATAATAGAGAACTCTTTACGAATTTATCTCATTTACTCATGATTTAGATTTATAGTATATTTTAATGTATGGAATATTTGGTTTACATGACTTCCAAAACGGGGGGTTAGCAATTTCATAGTTTTTTTTTATAAGTATACAACGCTACATTTCTAAAATCGATTTGAGAATATTTTTTTCATATTTAGCTTCAATAAAATTATTCAAAATATGTTTAAGTCTATGACCAGAAAGAAAATGACTATTGAGCTGTTTTACATGAACGTTTCAAGAAATTTTTGACTATTAAAAAAAATACTACTCGACCTACTTCTATAAAATATAAATTCATATTTGAAGATAAGGTACTTAATTATTTTAGAAAAGTAACTTAATAAACCAAAAACTATACCATTCTTATAGGTAACTAAATTAAATATAACGTTTTAATTTGCATCGAAATAAATCAATGTTGGGTTGTCTGTACCTTGCGCATGATACAAACTCCCTTACGCTGCAAATTTATATTCTCAGAAACAAACCTTCAGTATGAAATATGACGACGTCGAATTCTTTATATGTCTGAACATAATAAAGTTATTATATAGAGATCAAAGTACAAATTAATTACGACTAATGGAGCTACTAAAAAATGGATATGCACCAAACCTTAAACTCTTTTTAAGCTGTAGGTAAAAAGCCCACATAAAATACTACAAAAGCCTACAGAAAACTGGCGTACTGAAAAATTTAAACGTTATGTAATAAAATTAAGTAAAAGAATATTAGAACCAAGACCGTATTTAAAATTTATTTAGTTAGATGTTATTTTTTTCCCTGTTTTGTCAATGTGCTACTACTAACTTATTTCATTAAAGATAGAGAACTACATAATTAAGAAGAGAAAAAAAAATGACGAATTTTAAAAGCACAATGAAGACAGTTTTTTTTTTTCAACACAATCAACACTTTTTTTGCACCTTTATTTTGAAACACTAATTTCACACACTAACTTTGACGGTTTTCATATCTCTTCGCTTTATCAGCTCAGCATCGATCCGGTATTCTATCGGCATCCTGACTCGATCAGATCCTAGCGCCCAAGGTTCATGTATCCGTATTTATTTTTCTTTCATATTTTCTTGATGCTTTCCTTCCTCCATCAAAAGCATTTTCCAAAGAGTGTGGCGTAACTTCTCCATAATTATTGTAAATCGGGATTCATAACAATTTTTTTTTTCTTCTTCTTCTTATTTTCTTAAATATTATGTTTATTAATAAAAACTATTTTACTTTTATTTTACGTTTAAAAACATTTTTTTTTTTTTGTAGGACGTGTTTTTATTTAATGTTCCATCTACGCAGCGCTGCCGCAAGGCAGCACTGGCAGGGTCGCCATGCAAGGATGTTAGGTGGAGCCGAAATAATACACGACTGTGTAGGTTCAAAGTAGACTGTATATTGACTAACAAAACGATAAATATTGAGGAGGTGCGTCACACACTACATACTCATTGGTATTTATATTCCTCGATTGCTTTAGCACGTATCTTTTTTAAATGTTTTTTTAGCATGTATGTCTATCTTCTCGCAATTTCAATCTTCTCGTCCTTTGGAACATTTTTAATTTTTTATTACAACAACACATTTCAGGTCTATTTTTCAAAGTATTATGTAGGTAATAATGCTTGCCAGCTCTGAGTAGTGTTCGATTTGTGTCTATAAACGGTAGAAAAGTGAATTAAGCCAGGCTTTATGAATGAAAAGACAAAAAGTCACGCATATAAAACTAAACAAAATAAGCTGTCAATCAAGTAGTTCAAAATAAGTATTTAACGATTTAAGTAGGTACTTATACAAAATGTAAAATTGATACATACTTGATTTTTGAATATTTAAAAATTGCAGCGGAACCAGCTTCTGGTTCATCATTCTCAGATCTGAGCATATTCAGAAACTAAGTAAAACTTTTTAATAATTACACACAAAAAATAATCAAAAAAAATGTCACAGCAGATACTTCTTCACATAGCAGGCTTAATACATAAAGTCGTCCATACTGGTAAACCTATATATTTATAAGAGAAACTAGACTGGCTCGGAAAAGCTCACAATAGACATACCCGCAGTAAAAACCTACAAATCATGGCAACTTTTAAACACTACACAGCCAACTTTGGAAGCAGTTTTAGGTTTGCGGCATCCAAAATTTGGAACGATCTCCCTCCACCTCTAAAAAAAACATATCTTCGGTTACATTTAAAAGAAAACTTAAATGTATTCTTTTAGAAAAACAAATTACTGCCGCAAAGCATGTGTTCAGGATATAAGCATTGAAAGAAAGATATGCATGCACATTATTATACACTATTTCTTACATTTTTGTCTTCAAAATGCATTAATTTTAAACCTTAAATTTCCCAACACTTTAGCTCACCTACACAAATTCTTAAGCAACATGCCTTCACAATTAAACAATAGCCCTACACAGATAAAATACATCAATTTTAAAACATAACTTATCTACACAAATCCTACACTAACATTCCTACACGAATAAAAACATAACACTATACAAATACAATACTTACCTTTAGAAAAATATATTATTTTGAAGTGTACCTAATGATATTTTTAATGAATTGCGCCTTGTGCACCTTTTTTTATGTTTTGAGCACTTTAAAGTAATGGCCCATGCTCACTGACCTCTATATTTACCACTGGACTGGCGGCTGTCAAAGTGCTTTTGTGCCCGTTTGATAATCGCCATTTTGGCGCTGTCGGGCGTAGCGAGTGTCCGTGGTACTAAAACTAGTCGCTTACAATATACACATGTCCTCATTCTTGATAACTTTTATATAATGCTTATAACAATAACAACATAAAATTCGAATTAATATTTAAAAAATATAAAATCACTTAACAATAAGCAAGCACTTCTCTGGCACCCACTTGCAATATACGTCAAAATTAGTTCTGCGGACACTCGCTACTCGCTAGTGGCGCTTCAAATAGGCACAAAAAAATAGCTGTCAAACTTACGGAACAGCCAGTCCAGTGGTAAATATAGAGGTCAGTGCCCATGCTGAAAACCAGCGTCATTTAGTCTAACTAAATGACATTATGCTGAGCATGCGGCCGTTTGCCAAAGAAAAAACACATACGGAAATGTTATTATTATTATTTATTTATTTTTTCTTTTATTTATTACTTTGTTATGGAATGAACATTTTTTATGGGCATACCTACTACCTAAGCTATTACTGCTGTATATTTCATTTTTTTTTTCTTTTCTCAATTTTTTTTTGTGTTCAGTGGTATATTGTTATGTATTCTGATTGGTCTTGTATTTTTTTGTTGTTTTTTTTTTGGCAATAAATGAGTTTTCTTTCTTTCTTTCTTTCTATACTCGTAACGCAATAGACTAATTAATTTACAATATATAATTACAAAAGTGCATTCAAGAAGCTCCGACCGGTCAAATGTAAGATGAGAAATCATCCATTGATTGGTTGAAAGAGCGAGACAGGTAGGCACCTGGCCGCGCTCGTGGTATCATTGCATTGTATTTCAGTAATTGTTTTATCTTAGTAATTGTATATGGCATAAATTTATGACAGTCCTGATTCAGACTTGCCATACCTCAAACCATACATAAATTTATAGTTTTATACTACAATTATTATTTTATATTACATCACTTGCCATAGAGTCACTAAATTCCCTCAATTTGAACATTAAATAAGTATTTTCATTCCGTGACATTTAAATTATTCTATATTTTTATTACATTGGCATTATAATTTATGTAATAATTTATTCTTATTTAATTGTATTTAATTTTGATGTATTAATTTTAATGTAGATAGTAGTTTTTAATTTCAATGTGATGCCACTTTCAAGCCAGATCTAATCAATTTGTTATTTAATTTGAATGTGTTGAAAATTATTTATGGGTTTAAATTTAAAAAAAAAATTTTTACGAAGTCCTTGTTGGCAATGTAAATTTTGATATTTGACATGTTTTAACAATTTAATATTTTTATTTTTATTGTCATTCATTTGTATATTCTTCTTAGTTATTTCTTAAATTTCATTCAACTTAAATTATTATTATTATTATGTATAGGGCTATATTTTTATTTTATACGGTGAAATAGTGATGCTGAGTAGTCAGTAGTGTTGTGAATTTATAAATTATTAATATTTCTTGTTTCACTAATCTAATTTTAAGTTGTAAAACTAATCAGTGGGCCAAGTTGCCACAATAAAGAAATTTATTATTATTATTATTTATTGCTTTAACTTTTTTGTTGACTCTACTTCTCACTCTTGGCGTTTAAATGGAAATAAATATTACGATTTAAAATACTTGCTAAAAATGTTTTGGGGTGGAAGTGGAACTATATTTGGGGCAAAGGCAACTCTTCTTGAAATTTTAAGCGACTTTTTTTTAAATAAAGAAGTCATCAAGCCAATTTTACTTCTATTGTAACCGTTATAAAGCACTAGTTATATTTGGTGATTAAATATTTTCATTAAAGTTGATTAGAAGATAAAATACACACCTCAAATACAATTATTTATCTACCTATACATTGCTTTGAAATTTAATGCGAAACGAATGACAAAGACTCGTTCATTTTCAATCATTCTCATTCAGTACTTACAGCTCTGAGTCCCTGGTGGTAATGGTAATTACACAATTATCCTCAAGCGACAGTTTTTCTCCGCACAATGCAATATTTTGTGTGCAGGAATATTTTTGCTTGCAATGGTCTGGGTGTACTATACGTATGATATGTTCGAGAAGTAAAAAAAAAGTATTAAAAAGTCAAGTACCAGATGCGATATGTTTACAGGCAATCTAGTTTGTTTTTATATGGGGCTTTTCAAAACGATCCCGATATAAGTACCTAATAAATAAATATTTCTAAAACTCATACCACATTTAGCCCGAATTAAGTTTATTTTTTCTTAAAACGTACGTATTTTCTTATACCTAGTTAACGGATTAATAAATTGAAGAAACATGTAAGACACATCTAAATATATGAAACCTACATAGAAACCTATTTATTTATATCTTTAATGAATCATTAGAACTGAGTACTTAGTATTATATTAGTTCATTAGTTCCGAAGATTAACCTTAACATACAGACAGACGTTCCTTCTTATAAGATGTAGAAAAACAAGAGTAAGTAGTGATAACCTAAATATTGATTCTCACCAAAACAGCAAAGTATCACTTCCCTAAGACAAGTCACAAGTCAGTAAGTTAGTACGCAACACGTCCGTTAGATGTCATTGTCCTACTTTTTCATCAGTTTTCCTATTTTCACACCCCTTGGAGTAAGAACGCGAAATGTTTCGGGCGTTATAATATAGAGCGCGCCACTAGTACGAAAATCATTGTTATTTAATTTTGTATGAAATATAAATTGTATCGCTTACGGATGGAATCAATTTGTTAAGACAATCTCAGTCTTTGGTGTCATTTGTATATTTGAAAAATAATATGGGATCTATACGTAGCAATTTATGAACTTTGATAGTAGCCATAGTAGTTGCTTCCATGCTGGACTGGAAGCGAAAGAAAAACGTAGAATGTGCCAGCTGCTTTTCTTCCCAGGCATATTGTATAAGTCAGTTAAGGGACAGAGGTTTTAAAGGCGTTTTTGTGGGCAATAGGCTGACCCTATCACTACAATAGTCTCTCTCCATCTTTATAATACCTCCAAATTTGTCAAACGTGACATCAGATGGTCTTGTAACCTCTGGTGTTCTGCCTACTTTTGTTGTGTTTTGTTTCGAAAGAGGTACTTAGGTACCTTATAATTGACTAATATAAAAGCTTTGGAGACTGTAGGTAGACAATTTTCATCACTGATAGGATTCATGGTTGTTTTGCTCTACCAACCCAAATGAATTTTCCAATGATTCCAGATCTACATTCACTGACTGACTTTGATGATGTACAGTCAGCTCCAAAGGTTGCTTAACTTGTTCAAAGATTCAAAATATCTTGACTTCCGAACTATCATAAGTAGTGCTCGTAACAAGATACCAAAATCAACTTAATATTACTAACTCCCATTAAACGGTGACACAAGTTTTTCATTTGTCACTTAACATCCCATATGTCTTAAGTCGCTGATAGTGTTTAATACGAAATTAGATCAACAAATAATATTTGCTGAGCTCTTACCTGTGCTACTTTATCTACTTTAGGCGATTGTGATGTCACTTGACTTTTGTATTGTAATACTGCACGGAAGGGATTGGGAATTTCTAAGCGACTATTTTTTTAAGTTCCTGTTTCCATATTTACACTTTTTTGTACTGAGCGATGCTAAAATATATATGCAGGTACGTTTATATCGTATCAAAGAAACTAACATTTACATTTCTGGTGACTAAAAAACAACCCTGTATTTATAATGAATGAACTACTATACAAATATATATACAATACATAGACGCCATTTTGAAAAACCAACTTTTAAAATTACGCACTCAATTTGCCAAAAAAAATCAGGCGTAGGTACTTATAGAAAAAACGCTTATACTAAAAAAGGGGAAAATATTTTTTTTTATTTATAATGAAAACAAAGTCTCTGGATTTAATCCGGTCTATTATGGTGCGTACAGATTGCTGTAATTGAACTAAGTAGTAACGTAACATTCTTGCGCACATTTCATATTTGGACGTATAGTGCGCAGAATTTTACATTACTAGTTCCATTACAGCAATCTGTACGCACCATTAAAGTAAACAAAAGAATAACTGTCTTGCGAAATAAAAATCGGAAGTCGTGGTAAGAATGTCGCAAATCATTTAATTGTATTAAACAAATTAAAGTAGGTAAGCTTTTAGTTTTGGTTGCTTACGTTTGGCTATTTTAAACGTGTTTTAACCCACATAATACTCAACTTATAAGGAAATAAGTATTTACTACAACCTGTCGAATGAACGTCACAATAAATATTCCTCATATAAAAACCAGCTTTGCAGCGATGCGGCGCGGTATAGTGGGCGCGTAACTTACACAACGCAACTCCTGACATTTTGCAAAAACTCCTGAAAAGTAGAATCGTTCAACCCTACACATTTAGCGATACAAACTAATATGCTATCACGAATGATTGATTTTTGAGAAAACTTATAAAAGGTCCTAAGCTATATAATTTTTCAAATGTAGCTTTTCTTAAATAACATCTGTAGACGTTAATCAAGTGTATTGAGGTAAACAAAGAAAATATTTTTTTTATTTTGATTGAGAATTTTCGCGTTTTACGCATTTTCACCCATATAATAGGTACTCAACTTATAGGAAATATTTATAACAAATGTCAAATGAACGTCACAGTAAATATCCCACCCTATCAAAAACCAGCTCTGCAGCGATGCGGCCCAATATAGTGCGTGCTTACCTTTAAGCCGATCGACCACTGCCAACTAAACTAAGTGAAACCTAAACTCAGCGACCCAAACTATACCAAAATGGTCCGTCCAGCAAAAAATAAGCATAGTTATTGGACGCAGGTGTATGAAAAACTGACTCAACTATGAGATCTAAGCTAAACCAGGCCTGGCTCACTCCGCGCGGTACATCCGTTATTTACCTACAGCGAAGCGCTCCGCCGGCGGAGTTCGAATGGGTCGAGTATCACGCGCGCGCCCATCGGGACGTTGTAGATACCTACCTACCTGATAGCACTCACAGTAATTCTATGATCGAGGTCGCAAATAGTATTTAAAAATGGACATAAAAAAAAACAAATATTCAATTAGATTTGATTATGTTCAATTTAGTAAACAAAACATAGGTAGTATTACTAATTATTCGTCGTAACTTTTTTTCATTTTGTACTTTAGGTAAGTTGAAATTTTTTTTTTTTTACAAAGGTAGAATAACAGTAATACCTACATCGGTAGATACTTAATTACAAATAAGGAGATTATTTATTCTTCACTAGGCAGCAACCCTAACAGCGTAAGAAAAGATAAGAGGCATGCGATAGACAGAGACAAAACTTCTAGATATATAAATTTGCAGGTACGTAATGCTGTGCGAGCTGAATTCCACCGTATCGCGTCGTAGCAAGACTCGAATTTATTTAGATCTTCTTGCGGAGTAATTCTTCTGTACCTCCGGTACTATTACTTATTCTGTGGCTAAACTTAGTTTAGTTTAGTTCATCATAGAAGGATCATCGGCTTTAAACTGCGCAACTCACAATTTGCAAAAACTCTTCAAAAGTAGAATCGCTCAACCCTACACACTTAGCTCAAACAATCTAACATGAGGATTGCTATCACTAATTTCTGATATTTGAGAAATTTAAAAAAGGTCATAAGAAATATTATTTATTCACATGTAGCTTTTTTAAATAATATCTGTAGACGTTAATCCGGTGTATTGAAGTAGACAAAGAAAATAAAGTTTAATTTTGATTGAGAATTTTCGCGTTTAACGCGTTTTGACCCACATAATACTCAACTTATAGGAAATATTTATTGTATTTGTCAAATGAACGTCACAATAACTATCTCACCCTATCAGAAACCAGCTCTGCAGCGTTGCAGCCCAATATAGTGCGTGCTTACCTTTAAGCCGATCGTCCACTGCCAACTAAACTAAATGAAAACTAAACTCAGCGACATAAACTATACTAAAAATGTCCAGCAAAAAATAGGTAAGCAATAAATAGGCACGGTGGACGCACGTGTATGAAAAACTGGCTCAACTATGCGAGCTAAGCTAAACTAACTTATCGGCTTTAAACTACGCAACTCACAATTTGCAAAAACTCTTCAAAAGTAGAATCGCTCAACCCTACACACTTAGCTCAAACAATCTAACATGACGATTGCTATCGCTGTTCATTGAAACGAGACTGTCGGCGACATGAAAGCGTCGGATAAGATCGGTCAGAGCCGCCGACTGCCGATCAAATACACACCATCTCACATTTCCTCTCAACATTTTACTTATGTCTACTAGAGATTTGCTCCGGATTTGTTCGTGGTAGAGTATGTTGGTGTGTTTGAGTTTTTCTGATGCAATTAAGCACATAGTGCGCACGAAGGTGTGTTAGATTTGGCATTATAACTTAATTTTATATATATATATTTAAATTAAGTATAATTTTATAATTGCGGTTGAATTTTGACTACAGGATGACCACTGCACTGGTACACATAATAATTTCTTATGAGTGATTCTGTCTATTAATAAAACCATATAGTGTTTTATTGATGTGTAAGTGTTTAAAGTAGTGAAAAACACTTTTCAAATCCGACTGGTTGTACGGTTGCACCTTCAAACAAACAAGCCGAATCCTTCAGATTTACATTACCATAGATAAGTAAGAAGCAGAATCGCGACGAACATTCCCACGCTACTTTCCCTGACAGCCCGTTGACAATTGCAGAGTATTTTCGCGCCAATTCGCTGCTGTGACCAGTCGGGTGAAACGCCATGCCGCGAACAAACAATGAGTGAAGCCAACAAGTGCTCGATGGACACGAAAATTGATGATCGCCATGATTTCACGCCACTGCTGCCTATTATCGAGGAGACGGTGAATGAACACCGGTTATTATAAGCCGTTCGCAGTGATATTGGAGTCTAGTTCTGTATTTTGAATTTGGTATTAAGTGCCTATTTGAATTCCAAACGGAATTAATGTTTAGGATTAAATTATATCACACTCCCGCAGAACAAAAAAAAAGAAAAAGTTGCTGGGGGGAAAAGCTTGTTCAATAAATAAATGCATAAAATATTAGTTTATATACCGATTCTAATGAGGAATACTAGTAATACTAACCAATTTTGAGTCAAACATCCATCCATACATGAGTGAACTTCAGTTTTCAAGAACACAAGTTTTCTTCCCCAGCAACTTACAAAAACCTACAATTTGGTATAATTGATTGAATCAGGCGTTACTTTGCGGAAATCCATGACAACTACTATAAAAAGTTACTTTGCTAATTCTGCGACTTGTACTTGCACTAGTGATGCAGGATTTTCATGCGTAGGTTCACCGCCCTCCCTCCCTCAAGCAAGAAGCAAGACATGCAATGAACGCACACTTGGAACCCACACCACAAGCTATCACCGACACGTGTTTCGCTTCAACCAGAAGCATCCTCAGGGCGCAACGAACACCACCGAACTAGTGGTAAAATCCTGCATCACTAGTGCAAGTACATGTCGCGGAATCAGCAAAGTAACTTTTTATAGTAGCTACAATTTGGTATATAAATTAATTCTAAATAGATTATTCGATCATAATAAATTTAAACCCTGCAGCATGACAAATGTTTGTAATGTTTTTGACCACGTAGGATCGTTATACATAGCCCTACTGTCCCCTGGGTAAGCGTGTTGCAAAAGACAACTTATCGAGTAAGTGGACAATTCGCCTGAATTTTACAAAATATATTATTTTCTGTAGGTAATTCGTCCGAATGCCATTTGTTCGCGGACGAGTTGTCCCTTCAAAAATTTTAAAGTAGTCATCTCGGCCGAATATTATAAATGCTTTGTGTTTCATTCAAAAGACTTATGGTTAAGTACGCTCAAGCAGAGAAGTCTTAAGAGTTAATATATTTTTAAAAACTACCACTTTGGCGAAGGGGTAAACCTATCTGCCTCAGACGTCTACTAGCTGTGGAAGATGATGAGGATGAAAGATAAACTAACTTTCTCACAAAAAAAACTTTAGTATATTTGGCTGCGTGAAATAACTAATGTGCAGCATTATGCATACTTACAAGCTTATTCTTATGTACTTTCTTAAAACTTCCACCAAATAAATACATTCCTACTAAAACCTCAACATACTATGACATACAAATAACGCAACCCATAAATATTTAGATTAACATTAATATCATAACTTGAAAATTGGTTATGAGAAAGTTTGCCAAGTTTTCAGTATTGGAACTAGTCCTGTCCATGCATAGCGAAGTGCATGTGGTAAGTAGCGACCGCGACGCAATATCACGCGGCCCCCAGGCGACCCCGGGCGGGACACTTGTCGATCTAACTTCTTGTCATTCTAGTGTTGAGTTTGATGTCAGACATGTTTGGTTTGTGATAGACGGTTAAAGGAGTTGTTCGTTATTGGGCCAGTTAAAAGGTAGCTCTGATTTTGTGTCCTTTAGCAAATCAAGTTGATGGCTGTTCCATGAGGCTAACAGTCAAATTCATAGAAAATAGTTAAAAAGCATTTAAAGTGCATTTTAGCTACAACACTCTTTTAGGTTTATAGTGTGTTGTAAGTGAAGGTGATTCATAGACATCTGAAAATCCTATTTTAACTAATACACCGTTATTATACGGATTACATTACGCATGAGCGGAAACGTCGCATTTCATTGCACCAGAGATAAAATTATGTTTTTTTTTGCCCTAGGGCTATGGATATTTCATTTACTTGCAGTTATAATTGGCATTTGACAGGTCGATACAGACATTTCATTTCATTACTTATTTTTGTTTTCGTCAGTTTCGTCACAAATTATTATAGATTTATCGCCTTGTTCAGTGCCTTCGTTTATTTAAATTTTCTGTGCCCCGACTCCCGACTATTCTTGGAAAAATACCACCAGTTTTTTTAATGCGGATGTGTGTGCAATCTATTGCCCCGATTACATTTGGGAAGTTCCTGATTGCTCGGAACTCCCTCATCACCTGTTCTTGCTCCTGCACAGTGTTGGGCATGAAAATGAACTCTTTACTTAATCGGGCAAGAGCTCTTGCTACTCTAGCGCAAATGCGGCATACAGTAGCTTGGCTTATGCCATGAAGCTCACCACTGTCATCCTGAACCTGAAATTATTGAAATAAAATATTGTTATTGTGGGTGAAATACGTACAAGTATTACAATAAAATATGAACTCTGTACAGGGTGTACATGGCTTTGCTTCACAAGAGATATCCTCTTTGTAATACCTATCGCCTTATAGTGAGATTTTCTTTTGTGAGGCAAGGAAAATAAAGAGCCAGAAATGGTCAATATAATTACAACAGACTCATCTTCACATCCTCTCACCGCACTCAGATGGAAACACACTCCCTGTACTAACCTCATTTCTCGCCCAGCACCGCAACGCTGTCAGCACCTGTAGCTCAGGGGATACTGCAAAACCTCTTGGACATCGCGTAATTTAATTACGAACTAAATCGGTAATACGCCGTACAGTATCTTTATTAAAGCGATATCTCTTTTTAAATTCAATATCGTCTAGAGTAAAAGGGTCTTTTCTTCGTCGGTACTCCTTTCTCCTACGTCGCACTCTATTTGCATCAATACGAGCTATCAGCTGCTGTATGTTAATCAAATTGTTTATCACATCCATCATCATCATCATCATCACAACTCTTTGTAATGAGCCCACTGCAGGGCATGAGTCTCTTCCCTGGGTGCAGAGAAGGTATAGGCCATAATCCACCAAGCCGGCCCAGTGCTGGGTGGTGGATGCCAGAATTTTTTAGGGCGCCTAGATGGCTTCTGACAAACCCTAACGACTACTGTATACAAGTATACAGCACCCGGTACCGACTGTTTAACGTGCCCTCCGAAGCACGGAAGTCGTCGTGAGTAATATGAATGGTCGGCTGTCACCCATCAAAGTACCGACCGCGCCGAATGTTGCTTAACCTGTGATATCGTATGATACACACAGTAACCACGGCGCCACGACGACTTCCATCCATCACTGACCACAAATTGACGCGACGAAAAAAATAATCACAGGGAACTAGGAAGGAAGACGAAGAGTGAAACTGTGAAACTCAAATTATCAATTTCAATAACTCGTTAATATTCGTTAACCTTCGGGTAGACTCGGCCGGTAAAATGGGCTTAAAGAAGCCTCATGCTGATTGTAAATTTGACATGTTTAGAAAGCCGTTATAGTATGTTTACAATATCATTTATCGTCTATGAATCACCTTTTTTTGGTTGTGCTTTGTAAACCCTCTGTAACGCTGTTTTAACGTGGACAAATTCTCTATGAATTCGACAGTAATTCTTTAACGAGTCTTTAACTAATTCTTTAACGAGCTAGGTAATAAACTATCCCACTTTTCAAATATAATTCTATCATGTTCCGTGATGGAAATTAATAGACGATAAAGATTAGTCATTTATCCACGAGATACCTTTTCAACCGACTTCCAAAAAAGGAGGAGGTTCTCAATTCCTCTGCATGTATTTTTTTGTGTCTTTGTTACACGATATTTCGGAAAATTATGAATTGATTCATAGTTAGTCCCATTTAAATTTCATCGAAATCGGTTTAGAACTTCATTGAAAATTTCAAACTTTGAAAAATTATGTAAGTATGATTTCGGAGAATGTATATACCTATTACGTTGATGACATTCTAAACTCAGCCAAAGTTTTGACGTGAAGTTGTTTTTTTTAATGCTCTGCATTCGTTGATTATCATTAGGTACAAAAACCAGGACTACAGGTATCTAAGTAAGTAGTAAAGATTATTTTGGTGACCCTTACCAGTAAGAAGTAAAAAGTAAAACCAGTAAAAGGTTCCGTTGAATCTTGAACATCCACAGTGTGAGCTTAACCCGAAACCGTGAATAAGTAGAAACTCTTCATTAAATTCAGTATAAAAAGCATAAGTTTTCTGTTTACGAGTTCTAATTATTATTTTTTACTAAGATATTTTTTTATGTTTAAAATATTTCATTCTCGAGCAATATTTTATTGAACACACAGCGTTACTGTTTTTATTTTTCAGAAGCACACAATAATATTACGTATAGTATCACATAGGTCTTTTAAAGTAACAAAATTCGAAAATTAAACCTTAAAAAAGTATTTCCATAATGACAGAAAAAAAACATACAAAACACGCGATGTAAGTAGATCTTTTGATCTCCAACGAAAATATAATAGTGTTTTTGTAAACAAGGTTAAGAAGAGTTTGATACAGCGTCTCATGACACCGTCCCTAGGGACCCTGGTGCCTGAGATATTACAGCTCCAACCGCCATGACAACTTCATGCCAGCTAGATTAATGCTCCTTATCAACGTCTCTCATTAAATTATGCTGTATTCTACACACGTCGTGTCGATCTAAGCCACGAATATTTAAAAAAAAAACATGCTGTCTTATCTGTGGCTAGGCACGAGTTTTTATAGCGGCCAGTGACAGCAGAGGAAGTGACTCATCTTTGATCATTTATTTAAAAAGTAAGTATAATATTGTTGTACAAAAACCGAATATTCAGAATTTCTGAATACGGTTCCATTGTGCCAGATACTACCAAACGTGTATGTCAAAGTTTAATTGAACACCAACGCTGATGCCGCCTGGGACCGAACCTGCATCGGTCCACCGCCCATCGGGATAAAGCACACTGTTGCCAGAATAAAAAAATAAATAAAACCGTTTATAAAATTAATAATAGTAGTGTGAGTGGGCGGTTTGTGTTGCTAACTGGGCTCGCTTCTTTACCTCCCATTCCCGCCTACACATTATCTTCCTGCGATCGCTCCGCTTCAAACACAAGAATGCTCGTAACCCATTCATCCGCCGCAATTCAACGTTGAAACAATAAGCGTACCCTTCGAGCTAAAAAACTCTACATTATCGTAGTTCTTGGGAACCCTTTATCGCCGACGATGGCAATCGAATGCTTAAAACATTGGAATCGAATACGAGCGAGTGTGCGGAGAATGGCAGCCAACAATGGGTGTCGGGTGACGCCGCCCAGCCAGCGCCCGCGCCGCCGACACATGATATCAACCTTTTTATTTCATAATTCCTGCACAAAGCAAACCCTAGGGCGAAGACAATACACCCGGAGGTACGAACCGCTCGGAAACCCTTTCATATCCAATTTATTGTCTCAAAATAAAAATCGGGTGCAAATTTAAATGAGGTACGAACGTATTGAACCCTAAGTGAGGCTTTAGTATGGGCTCAATACTTGATTATTCGTCTAGTTTTTTGATAAGAGGTGCTTTGTTTTTATTTTGTTTATGACAAAAGTTTGCCTGATTGAATAGGTCACAAATTCATGGGTTATTCAAAGAGCAAGGCATTATTCAGGTATGACCATTAGTTAGGGATACACGAGCGATCTAATCACGTCAAAAACAAAAGAGGCGCAATACGGTCAATCGTTCAATAGAAACTAGCACATAGAGTATGTATTTCTAGTGAATGGCCCTTTAGTTCAATCAATGACGTCGGGGACCGTGGTCGGTAAACGAACTCTCAGCGGTGCGTCTCTGCTACTTCCTCGCATTCGACACCCTCTGTCTGACGTCGAACTTCTACGAACAAATATTCGGCAGCTACATCGGAAAAGGGACGTCGTAATAAACTTTGAAAGACTGTTTAAAGGTTAAAAGTCCTTAAACTTATGAACACTGACAGTCCAATTATGAAGATCTACTCAGCTATCTATACAGAATTGGCATCAAATCTATGCTTAATTCAATGATCAATGCTTTCATTATATGGGGCTAAGCTAATAAATATATTTAGCTACTATTAAGATAGTGGAAATTTTCCCCAAAGAACCAAGAGATTAATAAGTATAAAATAAAGAAGCAAAAATCAATCATAAGTATCATTACACTAATCGATAAACAAGCCATTCATTAATTATATCGAAGGGTCCTAATACCACATGATTGCATTCGGAAGGTCCGATCTCGATATAACATAAAAAGGTTGTGGATCGCTACCATCCGGGCGATTGGCTAGGCGGCGCCCGGGGTCCCAGGGGGCCTATACGGCAAGCGAAATGGGCCCCCGAACACCCATAAGAGAGAGACCCCGCCCGCCACGGCCGAATAATTAGGGCTCTTTGTTTAGATAGCGGCAATTTTATTTGGGAGAGAACGCTCGCAAGGGACATCTTCGGCCATTTCGTAAGCCTGATATTAATAAGATACGTGTGTGCCGTCCAAGTTCAGAGTAAATTGCACGCCCGATTTTGGTTCTAATAGTCGGAGTTAATAAGATATAAATTAACTGGATTATTAATAAACCATGCATAGGTTTGTTTCATTTGTCATATCTAAAGATAGCAAAGTAATGCGTATTTTTCGCGCATTTATCAGTGATTTTGAATGTTTACCGCTTATGCCTTCGAAACATGTAGATATGTTTTTTGTAGTAATTGATCAGGAAATCCAATTTAATGAAATGTATATAAGTAACAGATACTATATCTGGTAGTTTATGAGCACACTAAAAGCATTTTCATATCACTAATTGCAAAATGTCCAATCTAACGTTTGTATCTCTGATTAAAATGTACCTAACAACCATAAATGTTTAGAGTTTGCGAAAACTAGTTTTTATTTCAAGCTAATTTGAATTTGAGTGTATAGGACTTTTACTATGTTTAATTTTTAAATTTATAATCTTTTGGCAATCTCTTTTCTTATCTTTACTGGTAACTGCACGTGATTTCACTCCTAACATCCAATTCAGTAAGAATTTCCAGGTAAAATAGATCTTAGATCTTCTCCAAGAATAGAAATAAAGAAGTAGAAAAAAATTTTTCAATCCCTATAGTAATTTTGCGAGACTATCCTTCAGCTTTTAAATATTAGTATTAATACTACACATGGACATCTCCATACCTTATACCTA
Source organism: Stenoptilia bipunctidactyla (assembly GCA_944452665.1). Taxonomy (NCBI): domain Eukaryota; kingdom Metazoa; phylum Arthropoda; class Insecta; order Lepidoptera; family Pterophoridae; genus Stenoptilia; species Stenoptilia bipunctidactyla. The sequence continues at coordinate 5,038,581 of OX101726.1, read as the reverse complement.
AGAATAAAAGAAAACCCGCCTACCTTTTACCAGACTGTTTCTGTTTTTGTATACTTTTAAAATACTTTCAGTTCTGATTATTCTGAAAGCTAAAAACATTTATATTTAGTAAACAAAACAAAAGCTGACAAGGAGCTTATGAAAAAGTTGCAAAAGTGTGAAGCGTCCGCCACAGGCCGTAAGACAGCAAAAGGGGAGCGCCGCGCCGCGCCATGCCGTCAACAGGCAATATCGCATAAATAATGCAACCAACGAAATTGGGATTTTGATTTATTTACTCCGAAACTTTTATTTGTCTTTTCAGCAAATAGAACCACTGAAAGACGCTTCTATTCTTCTTTTGTAATCTGCGTTTGTTCTTTAGAATAAATTGGAAGCTAATGACGAAGAAATTTTAACGGCTAGTTAAATACTCCTTATGAATTATGTTGTTTATCACAGAAGTTTAGGAATAAAGAGGTGCTTTTTATAACAGTCAGTTATACTACTGGTTCTAGATTGTAAAGTTGGCTTCTCTAATCTTCGCTACATAGATTCTTTCTTCTAAGACGTGCCATTGAGAAATTAGGCCATTAAAAAAAGCGTCATCAATTGTTTTTTTTCCGTACAAATGAATGTATAGGAATATAAGAAAACTCTTTGGTGTAAAAATATTGATCAGTAAGGAGGATTAATATTTAAAAGCATAAACTAAAAGTGTAATTTGTCTTATTAGTCTGTTCCCGTGAGATCCACCGCAAACTTTAAGATTTCCCTGCGGAACTCTTCGCAGTTTTCGGTATAAAAAGTAACATTAACATATGAGTAATCCTGTTTTTGAATATATATGCAGAGTCAACTATGTAAAAAATTATCAAGTAAGTAATCAATAATAACATTGAAAACTAAAACCAAGAATACGTTAAATTGCTTCACTTAAGTTTTCACTTACATTCATTAACTAGAGGACTGGGGTCTTCTCATTAAATGTGTTTGGTTATATCATCACATCGACTGGAAGATCACTATGATATTATCTGTTTTGCGGTAGTAGAGATGAAAATAAACAAATAAGACAGTCATTTGAAATTTTTCACGATCAAAGTCACTTTAGTTGTTTTTTATAATATGTGGCAACTCCGGCCTGATTCAAGGTCACCTGTGAATAGGCTAGCAAGACCACGGAGCCAGACATAACTTGAAAAGTAAAAAAAATCTTTATTTTCTCTTCACAACATTCAAAATTAACAATGTTCAAGGAATTAAAAAAAACATACAAAGGAATATGAAGTCAAATGTGAAGGCTGAGACCTGAACTAGGCAGAGCATGTTCTTCAGGTTACCAGCATCCTGAGGTGTTATTTCCTAATGCCTAGATGTATAGAATTGTAGTTGCGAACAAAGAGACAAAGTGCACAGCTATAAAAGTAAAGTAATAAAGTAAGTGAAATGTGTTTGGAATAGGCGCCTTTAACAGCAGGCTTTTACTCCGTTTGTCCAGAGGCTACTCTTAGCCGACCCTTCATCCGCCCTAGCATATCTAGAAAACGTAAGTATTCTGACTTCTAGAGGAGCCCTTTGACGACAGATGATTGCCTATTCGTTACGCTCAAAGCCCGTGACATCGAATGTGTATCAATTGGTATGATCACTGTATAATTAATATATCTACAAAGGTACTATAACTAGTACTTATTTATTATTTATTTATTTAATAATTTATGTATACACAAGGAAACTTAAATAGACAAACAATTAAATTGACAACAAGGTATAAAGGCGAAGCTTATTTCTAATAGAAATTTCTACCAGCAAGCCCGAGGCTGGAAAATGAGAAAGAAAAAAGAACAAATTAAGTGCGTACAACATACTAACATAGAAAAGATATATTACATACAATACAAACATACAATAGGTACATATTTATAATTACAATAATTATAACAATAAACACGTGTTAAAAAAAATATCAATAAACGTTCTATAATACAATCGGTTTTAAAGACCTATGTTTGGGAGAGATAATGTTCTCTAACTCTTCTTTTAAAAATATGTAGTGATTTCGACTCACGGATTTCGTAGGGTAAGGAGGAGAGGAATGTTTTTTGTCGAATATCACTGAATAAAACGCTACTGCAAGTAGGGCTCGTATTGCTTAGTGTACTATTCTAATGCTCATTAGCGAGTGGTTTTTGTTTCGAATCCTATTCGTACCAGTCGATGTTGTTATTATTTTTTAAGTAGGCATTAATTAAACTATCTGGGTAACATCAATATTGCCACACTCAACTAAATAAAATCTGAATTCATAACATATAGTCTAATTCAATTTAAAACTCCCTAACAAATTGAAAAATCCTCTAAATATTCCACCGTATTAACACAACGGTACAAAGTGATTGTGCGAAAAGGATACGTTTGGACGAAAAGTCTCTCCGTCAAGGGACTGGCTTTGTCTTGTCCCCGCAAACTTGCCATAAATGTTAATATGGGATCGCTTCGCATTTGAATATCTATTTCTTCGCGGGCCCGTTCGTTAGCACGCCCTTGAATTTTAAATTTTATAGCCACTGAGGGACAGCGGTAGATGAGGTGAGCGCCTACGTAAGCTCCTGAGAAATAACGTACACAAGTTCGCGAGTTTTTTATTTTTATTGTCTGAGTGAATTGAAATCATTTGTTTAATTTGAGGAGTAGTCAGTTGCTTTTTGCGGTTACTAACCCCATGTTTGAATTTTTATTATAGGATAAGCCCAAGTTTGACCACAATCTACCCTGATTGTAAGTGAAGTTGAGGTTCGACCTCATATGCCTGCACACGGGTGCTCATTCTCATTTAAAGTGCAGATAAAGTACAGGATAATACACGGGCTAAGGAGGTGATTTAAATAACGAAGTCCTGCATCACCTGCAAAGCTTATGTAAGATTACAGGCAGATATCATGATGTTGCTGTTCTACTACCTATAGATACTTATTTTAGTATGATTGAGCACAAAGACATAGTTTAGTCATAATTTTGTACAATTTAAATGTGGAACCATACTTTCAAGGGTTCCGTACCCAAAGCTTATAATGGGACCCTCATAGGTACTGAGACTCCGTGGTCGGTCTGCCCGTCCATCGTCGGCTGCATATCATGAACAGTGGTAATTACAGAGTTGAAATATTTACAGAAAATATATTTTGTATTGTCGGAATAAAAACTTATTATAGAGATACAGCAGACATGTTTTTTTGGTGTTTTTGTAGATTATAGTACGGAACCCTTCGCGCGAGGGTCTGACGCGTACTTAGGTTTTCCAAAGATTTAAGAAACATCTGTCTCTATGCCGTGTTTAATAAGATCGAACTTGCTTGCTACAAAAAAGGCCTTCGCCTTTGCTATTTTCAAAGTCATTTTCATTACAATACTTTTCAGTAAGAATCAGCGTCCAATCCAGTGCTGGTTGCTTGTTGTCAAAGTTTTCAGAGGTTCTGACAATCCCTTACATGTTACATAGCATCATTGTGTACCTGCTTCTATGATCACCATATACGCACAAATAAAGTCAATCGGTACGAACGGCTTATCATGGTGGGCACGATCTGAAGCTTACCTAGATTTTTAAAACTTGGCATTAATAATAGACCTATTATTATTATTATTTGGGGTTACGGGACTATATGAGAAGTCTTGTCCGCTCTTCACACAGCGACCTAGAAGATATATTGTGTGAGCCCTTATCTACAACTCGCCAGACACTCCAATGGAGTTCAGGAAATTTAAGATTTTTGCTTACGGCGATGCTCCTAATCTCTTTTGGATCCAGTTTGTGCTTATCCAGGTGAGTGGAGCGTTTGTGCATAACTGTGGGGCAGTGGCTCAGTAGGTGTAGAGGAGTTTTCTCTGCAGAGCGCCGTGTCAGTGAGACCCAGGTTGGACATATGCTTGATTAGTTCGCAGTGTCCTGTTAGTGATCTTGCCACTGCGCGTAGTTGGGGTTTGTTAAGAGATACTACCGATCCTGTGTAGGATTTGGAGTATCCCTCTATCAGTTCCCTTGAGTGCTTCATGCCTAGTGAAATTTCCCATAGGCTTTTGCTTCCTGAGAGGCAATGGGTGCCACAGAAAGGTTCGGGACCATATCGACTATTCATTGCACCTGCTCTTGCGAGTTCATCAAGGGCTCCGTTGCCGTCTATACCGGAATGGCCCGGAACCCATTTGATAAAAACTCTATTTGGATACCCTCCTTCCTGGCCCAGATACTTCACCTCCTTGGAAAAGGTAAGCAGCAATCCGTTGACTAAAGGCGGTCTAAGTTTATCCAGTTTCCTTTTGTTACAGAATGGTACTATTATTGTATTGTTAAGGTTGATGGACAGTTCATTGTCTTTGCACCATTTTAAGGTTATATTAATTGCACCTTGATAGAGGTGAGATAGGACTTCCTGACATGGACCTCTAACGATGATAGTGATATTGTCTTCGTATCCTATGACCTCAAAGCCTTTCTGGCTCAACCTGGTCTAGGGGGTCTACCGTGAGAGTCCAAAGCAGTGGTGATAACACACCGCCTTAAAAATAGACCTTTGTCAATATATTAAATAAATACAAAGCTTAACAGCCAGTTTAAAGAGCCTCCAAACAAACTTAAGACTGTAATTAATCAGGTAGTATTCAAAATCTCCAAGTTATCCTACAACACTAGACGTCTTAATGTAAAACAAATGTACCCATTGCTACTATGTTCGTAAATAAGGAATACGATAGTTACGAGATAGGCTCCAAGCCCTCCCTCAACACACTCAGAAACATGGCTATGTTTAATTAGGAATTTCAAGCTCGGTAACAAGATGTCACGTCACATGGTAACGTCAAGCATTTAAAGAGAAAGCTCCCAGCTTTTGGGTGCAGTAGAACTGTATGTTGAACTGTTAGGTCTTAATTAAGAAAGCTGTGCCTTAATGTATCATTTGAGTTAACCGTGAGACAATTAAACTACTTGACGTTTGTTTAAAAGTCTTGTACTTGTCTCTACAACAAATTTCTTTCTGCTGTCCTGTGACCGGAGAAATATTAAAGAATTACAATTGTATACTGTAATATAGAAGAAATATATTTGCATAACCTCACTCATCTCATACACATGATTTATTGACGTACCTACCTAATAGTATTAAAAAAACTGATGGTTACTTTATGTAATGGGGAGTTTTCTGACAGCTCATTAAAAAAACAAAACTGTACAAAATTGGTACAAAAGGCTTCGATAGATGGCGCTTTACAAAAGGCGAAGGCGAAGAATTTATTCCACACTGCGTTTTTAAAAGTAAAATAAATTAATTGACGTCTGTATCAGAAATTGAACGTATAAATAACCATAGATGGTAGATACCACTTACCTACATTACAGTTTAAAGACTTAACGCCTTCGGCTTTTTAAAAGTGCCATCTATAGAGGTTTTTTGAACTATTTTTTATGAGCTGTCAGAAAACTCCCCATTGACCGTGAAAAGTTATGATAATTCTTATCAAAATACAACCCCTTAGGTACTAATTTTATTTAATTTACAAACTACACAACATAGCAAGAGCAGATTCAAAAATTTATCATGTTTTCCTTAAACTATTAGTTAAAAATTAATTAGAGCTGTACCTGTGTACGAAACTGACTACAGATCAAATTTTGTTCTCAAAGCTAATTTCGGCTAGATATTTTTACATCATAAATAGTCCGAGATACCATGACAAGCATTGTCGCGGCCAGTGACGATTGCAAAGTTAAGCAACGAGAATTTTAATGCCCCCACCACCCTGTCTGACCCTCAATTATTGAAAATGCATTTCTGTTCGCGCCCTACACCCGTTTCACCACGGCACATCGTAAATGCACATTTTAAACTGCACCTGATTGCAGAGTCGTGTTACTATCAAGCTAAAAGTCGCCACGTTATTTCTGGGCAGCGCCTGTATTACAAACTGTCGATTATAATCTCTCGATGGGCAGGCATCGATTTATTCAAACGACTTAATTTTCGTTAGGCTTCGTGTTTGAGATATGTATTCGGATCTACTTTTTAAACTTGACGGTATTCTTTCTCTTCTAAATGTAAATACGAAGAACAAAACAAGTTAGTCTTCTTTTTTTAATCAGCGTCCAATATGCATACTGCATTTAGCCAGTACTTAATACAAAAGAAAAAAAAAGCAGCCGTCATCATCGACTAAACGTCAAACGGAACAAAAGACAACAAACAAATCATTTTGTTTTTTTTTTCACGCCGTTTTCGCACATTGAATGAAACACGTAGGGTGTTCGACAAATTACTTAAAAGCAGGTGGTTTCATCACAGTCTTCATGAACTAAGTGACGAACGATGTACACAATTCCTGCTGTCCGTTATAATTGCAACTTTAGAGCGGGTCCCGTCCGCAATGCAATTTTACTCGCCGAAATTTTGCGACAGAAAGCTTTGCCCTTTTAAACAGATTCAGCTATTTTCTGATATTTATTTCAACAGATGCAATTTTTATTCAATAATTAGTTTTGATAGACATAACCTTACCTGATTTTTAGTTAAAGGTTGTTATATTATGGAAGTTTTATAGGATAATCTCCTGAATTAAGGTCTAGGTTCTAAGAATTTAAAATAACTAAAAAACAATAAACCTTTGTACATAAAACTTTCAAATAACCAAAATAGTTTATGTATTAATTAATCGAAATTGATGTTTATGATTAAGTAATTATGATTAATTTTGTCTAGCTCTCAATATCGGAAATATCGTAATCTATCGAAATAAGATTAAGAAATTCGTACCAAATTCAAAATGTAAAGAATTCCCGTGAACAGATGGAAGTTTTTACATTTATTTTAAATTATAATTACATACCTCTTTAAACGGGATCCTGAAGGAGAATCGGCCATAAATTCCTGTTGCTAAAACTAAGAAATCGCAACCATGGTCACTTGAATGAAAAAAATCATAAAAAAGTCTTCATAAAAAAGGCCGGATTTTATTCCTTTTAATCATATATTCGTAACTTTTATAGCTTTAAATATGGCCCCGATACGTCAAGTTAAATATCGTATTTATTTTTAAACGCTTAAATAAACGCGATAAAAACCGGTAAAAACCTAATATGAACTTTATTTTCTTATTATTATTAATTGTCTTAATTTTATACAGGGTTAATTTTAATTAACGCATCACCTCTTGCGAGCATTCTCTCCACATCAATCTCAACAACATTTGTTCAAAGACTTATTACAAATCTTGTTGAATAAAACACAAAAAATATTTGGTCCTTACTCTACATTTCGTAAGAAGTACTATTATTATTATGAAGCAATATTTTACTACGCAAGGTGCGTGGCATGCCTTCGCTCAGAGTAAATAGAGCATCTAAACAGAGGCTTTAAATATTTTTTATATGGGAAAACTAAAATTTAAAAATTTATAATTTAAAAAAGTTGTAGAATCCCTACAGCAAATGTTGTTGGGATTCATGTGGAGAGGCCGTCTGCAAGAGGTGATGTGCTTATTAACATGAACTACTTAAATTAAGACTATCTGTTTGTTTAGTTGCCTCAAACCAAGTATTCAAAATCCATTAGAAAACGCTTGAATTTACATCGATTTCCTTTTACCTTTTTAGAGGTTTTACCTTTGCCGTTGAAGAGCCCCTAAACATCAACACGAAACTTTCAGCCATTGACGCCAATGTCAAAGAAACAGATATTACATATTATAAACAAAGACAAAACTGCAGGAAACAATAGATAACGCAGACTGGTCCATAGAGCGCAATGAGCAAGGAATTCCGTTCCACAAACTGCGTGTTACGTCGTTTCGGTTTTACTGTCGCCAAGAGGACCACTATGACTCCTTGGAGCAAGAATATCTGCTTCTGAACTTTATGTTCATTTTATCTTTTCGCCTGTATTGCGAGCCAGGGACCTCGCCAAAGGCCCTCAAGGGCTCCGTTAACAGAGCCCTACCACCTTGTCGAACAGTTTTTACAGTTTTCACTATTCAAATATTAATGGGGATTGTTCTTTTGGAGTTGTTTTATGTAATTTTATGAGTTTGTAAGCTTTTTTAACGTTACTGACCTGATTCAAAACTGTCCATGCTCTCTGATTTAATGTCGGTGGCGGCATCTGAAAATAAAAATAAATGTTTTTATACATTTTTTAACTTCTATATCTCTTAAATTTTACCAGATTATCATGAGGTCTACTTTATTATCACCTTATTTTATACCACACCTTATATCTTTAAAATACACGCATCACATATTTGAAAGGTGACTAAACATGTGTTTTAGGTACATATAATATATTTTTAAAAATTAAGACGACAACAAATTACTTTACGGTCAAAATATCTATAAATCACCGTAAATGGGTCTTATTCTGGTTTTCTCTTTACTTCGTCTGCAGACGTCGTGCGTGACTCATGGCGCACCTCCTTACAAACAATTTTCTGTAAAACTGCTCTAATAAATGATGCTACCTTAAATAGCTCCACTAAAGACGATTGGGCGACAGATTTTCGAGAGCTTGCGGGTTCGACTGCCACTTAATATTGTTCCTCAAAACGATTGATAGGTACCGTAACATACTGCTTGAGCGCGCCTTTTATTGATAAATAAAGTCGGCTATGGTGCGAACAAACAGTATGTCATTGTTTTATTTGATATTTGAATATTATCTCTCTGACAGAGACGCTTTTATTTTGTTAGAACATTCTCGTCCCTTCTTTCAGAAAGGGAAGTTCATTGTTTTGTTCGAAGAAAATAATCTTCGATTCTATAACACGAAACGTATCAGCCTCCTATGTAGAGTTAGCCCCATGTATATTTAATGAAAGTGTATTAATTTAGTATTAATGTCAAAGTGCGTCCTTATAATATACAGGGTTCATTTGACAACATCTACCAAATTTTTTTTACGTAATAAGTATCATTAATAGAAACCATTTCTGCCAAAAATAAGTAGTAATTTTTTTTCACCGAAATTCATATTATTCACTATAATGTTAAGCACAACGTGGTCATACTATTTTATGAATCAATACTATGAACTATAAAGACTACGCGCAGAGGTGCAACGTGTTTGGCCGAATGAATTACATCACAGACATCCAAATTCTCAAAAAACAATCGTATCTTCTTGAAAATAAGTGCCATTACATCGAGTAGGTATGGTACCGACATGACCGGACGTCGTGAACGAAACCGGCCGGCGGCGCCGTCGCAAATCCGGAAACACTTGTCTGTTGCCAAGACCTTCAGTCGCTCGCGCATCCTCGACGGAAGTGCACGCGCAGTCTGCGTATCGCAGTTGCGTTCGCGAGAGCCCGCAAAACCCTTGACTTGTTTATCAGAACGAAGCTCAAAGCCTCTCTGAATTAAAAACCCAAATAGTGAGTGCATTTGAAAAAGTGACACTGCAGTGCTTAACAAAATTAAAGAAACTGTATTAAAACGTGCTAGACTCTGCCTGGAGAAACATGGTAATCATTTTGAACACTTACTTAAGTATTGAATTTGAAACTCGATCGTAATAATTCTGTAAATAATGTTGATTAGAGATTTAATAAATGTACATAAGTTGATTCAATCTTTTTAAATACCCCGAATTGCAAAATGCTTGTTCTTTGTATCTTTTTTGCATTCACTTAAAAGTATTATGTTAAATTTTTCTCATTAAATCGCTAAAACCTTTTGCAATTTGCCGGTCCTAAGCCCGTAAAAGTATGAAGGAAAAGATTGTACGAAACTTATGTAGGTAACTTTTTTTATTGCCTGTAGGTATGCATAACTACTGAACTCAAAGTGTGACCTTGCAATCTAATATCGTTAACATGTTTTGTCGCGCGACAAAACGTCTTGTAGTACAATAAATAATAATAATACCTACCTCAGTAAGTTGAAGTTCATAAAATATGATGATTTCTTACTCGGGATTCCCGGAGCTCAAAACTCGTGGCAATAAAATCAAAAAGGAATGTTCGGGGCTCGGGGCCTCTTATCTATTGTTTTTGTTTTGCACACGTGCAAGGAATGAATACATTCAATAAACTTTCGAATTTCTAAGAAACACAGCTGATGTTATGTTTCTCTCTCTCATTTTATGTTACCTAATGTAATTTGTCGTAATAAATGTTCTATGAAATTGTGCCTTTTTATGTCGAAATTCTTGTTAAGTCGAAAACTTGCTATCTCGATTTTTTGTTGGTTTCCCTTGACATTCGAGTTATCAAGATTCTACTGTACTACGTCCTCGTAATATTATTAAACTTAATCATAGTGCCTTCATCAACGACGACTATTCGTGAAACAAATTGAGGTGCCATATTTTTACTTTTTTCTACTGAGCGATACTAAAGTAAAAATGCAGATTATTCGTATTATATCAAAGTACGTAATATTTAAATTTGGTAGGTGCCTACAAAACAACCCTGTATATAAAGTAAATTTACTTAAAGATACCATGCGTTTCAGTACCTACTTACATGATTTGTAATGGTTCTGGTTGTTTTCTTTTAGGTATGATAATTATGTACTTATAAAAAGAGTATTCTATCCTGTCGTTTCAAAACGAGTATGATAAGCTCTACTTAATATTGGGGCTAAATTGAACTCTGTGAAAAAGTACGTACGTAACTTATGTTTATGTGCCAGTATGACAACTTTTTGTAAGTATTTGAATTCATAACATTAGGGGGAATTCGAACCCCTACTAATCTATCTCAACTCAAAAAGTAAATTTCATTATGATCATATTTGCTCATGCTTTATCTCTGTGTTGTAAAATTTGACAATTAGTCATATTGCTGTCTAACCGACTCAAACCTTACTTCAAACTCAAAGCTTCCAATTTCAAAAAAAAACACAAAAGACAAATGAAGTGTAACGGTTTCCTCCTGCATTAGAAAAGGGTGGAACCACAACTAAGTTTAGCGGACCAGCCGGAGGCGCGGTCGCAGCGCTGCGGTCGCCAGTTCTAATCCAGTTCCCAAACGGTCGCCCCTCCGAAACACTTTTCCTCTTGTTTTAAATTCACAATTGGAACCAGTGATCCATTTTAAAGTTTTAGGCCAATTTCGTATCTGTCTGGATGCATTTGTTTCAACTACATTACGAAATGTACGGCTCATGTACGCGCCTAAATCGCTTTAGTAGAGTGTAGGACTGTTTGTTTTATTAAGGATGAATCTATATCTAGTTTTTAGTCTAATATTATAAAGCCGAAGGTTAAATTTGTTTGAACATGATAATCTTGTAAACACTCAGTCGGATATAAAAAAAATCTGATCGCATTAAAAATATAAGGATAAAGAGGTTATGTTGCATACAGCGCCATCTAGTAGGTTGCTGACTAAGTAATAAATAATACTTTACGTTGTGTTAAGTCACGGTACTTAATATTAGTCAGTATTACCGTGGTAAGGCTGTCCAGCAAAGTTATCAAAATGATAATTATAATACCTAATAGGTAACAAATATCAATGATTGTTTATTATTCGTAATTTTCCCGAAACTCTGGGTAATCTAACTACAACGGACGCAGACCACCCTGTGCATGGCTTAAAGGTCTTTCGGATATGAAGTACTTAGGTACCTATGTATATTTTACATATTTTCATAATAATTTAAGCTGAGAATATCGCATTGTATTAACATTGTACGGGCATATAACTACAAAGCAATTTTGCATTCTCGACATACATTAATATAACGAACCTTTGCCTCTAAAAAATAACCATTTTCTAATAATATAAATGGCAACACACAGACATCTTCACATCCGTGTACCTCGCAACATTAACCCTTCGAACCCTAGGGACCATCGGACCCCCTCCGGCCTATATAATACTCAGGAGACAATATCTCGGCTCAGGTGACTTACCTAGACGGTGTCATTTGGCTTGTTACGCTATTCGTACTCATATTTTCCTTTTGGCCGATAAGAAGAAAGTTTATTTAACTTCGAGCCGTGGTGGGTAGGCAGAGTGTAAAGGATTCGTACATTATTATCCCAAGAGATTTAGGTATGTAGTTTCACGCGGTGTTAAGTAGGTTAAAACTGTCAACGTAATTAGAAATGTGATGTGAATTTTTGATTAATATAATATGCATTGTTTTTTCTGAGATGGTTTTAGTTTACTTAAACTTTGACTATTATAACAATTTAGAGCAGTCGACAATGCTACAGCGAGTTTTGGAAAAAATAACTACCCTCTCAAGTAAATTGACTCTAGGTAGATTAATTCCCAGTATTATTTTAGTTAGTGTCCGCGTTTAACCTCAACCTAATACAAAGGTAAAAACACTAATTCCTCATACAATTCACGCTAAATTTCCTTAGCAATTACTTATACTTATATTATAAATTTCCTTATAAACTACTCATATTCAAAACTGAAAAACATTTAATCGTTTATGATGATATTTGATGGATAAAGTCTATTTAGATAGTCAGGCGAATCCAGGGAACCAACCTACTAAATAAATGAAAAATGTGATAAATAAAACTAAGAATAATAAGAATAGAATAGAATAATTGAGCATTTTAAATGCAAAAACTTAAAAACATTATTTAAACCTACTAAATATTTATCAGAATACAATATACCTATAATTACTTACCTAGGTATATTTTATCTAATGCATTTATCTTTTAAAAGAGGATTTTCGTTGTGAATCTAAATTATCAATCCAAGATTTTTTCATACCAAATTGATACCTACCGGTATTTTAGTTGAAATGGCAACACTCATTAGATCTATTTCAATATTCTTATCTCTTAATAATTTTAGATTTAACATATAATTTCAGTGTAAGCACCATTGTTTTATCAAAATGGCGTCTAAAAAACAAACCTCACCTTAAAGCAAACTTCATGATTTCAACACATCAAAAACCCAGGTGCACTGATCGAGTAAGCTTCTAAATAGTACCTCCGCGCTCGTCCCGCGCTCAAGGCCCGCAGATTTCCCCCGGGACTCCGTTAATTTTCTGCCGCCTTGCGCATACTAGTCCCTCGGGAACTTACCTTTCCTACCATTCAGAACGAAGGCACTGAAGGTGTTATACTGGCAACACAGCCAGAGGCTGATATGCGCCTCTTGAGGAAACTTTTTCACAACATTGCGCTAAATAAAATAATGGTTTTTGTTCGTTATGGAGATTGGTCTATTGATCTTAATTTTAAAAGGATGCTTACTAAGTTTAATTAGGGTTTCAAATGTTTACGTTCGTAAAAAATATATTAAGATGAAATGGCGAAAAAAGTTTTAGCTGTTCAAGATTTTAATTGAATATTGCAAAAGATTAGTCACAATTGCTTAATAACATCTATTTAACACATTTGAAAGTTCTTTACGTAATACCTTATCGAAAAATAACGAAATTCGAAACCGTACAAACATACATTGAGTATTATCATCAATTCAAAACTACAGATTATTCAAATAAAAAAGCTACAATCCAAACTTTACAAACCTATTAAAAAAAACACAAACAAAACAAAAAAAGTTAACAATCAAAACTCATTGCTTATCACTTAGTTCGCAATAAAACACTGGCAGCTTTTGTTCCCTATGGATTAAACATAAAAAAAAAATAAAGCCCCTTTCACGTGTAAGATAATGCAGATCGAAACATCAGCAATTGTCATGAATGTCATTAAAAGTTCAAAGTCCAGTGTAACGTGGTGACCTACAAAGTTGACGGTGAATGCTAACTAGCTTCGAGTTTTTTTTTCAAAGCAATTTGCAAACTAATCTATGTAATGCATTCATAGGTGGCATACTGCTCACTTACATTGAAATTGGCGGAATTATAATCTGAACTTGAAAATTGGATGTTAGGATTTTTATGTAATACAAATTAGATTTTACACGAGAATTCTTAACTAATAAAACTACTACAAAATGTTTCCTTTACTGACTGAGTGACTGATAGACAACATATAGCGATAAATACTGGGCTTAGAAGCTGAAATTTGGAACTTACATTCCAAAATTCCCATGGGAACAGGAAATATATGACATTCTAGTTTGTATGAAAAATCATGAGGTTTTTCAATGGTTGTCTGGTTACATTATTGAAGGAAGTTCGGAAATTCCTAGAGGGACGGTGGTTAAACAACTTTATAGTTGGTATGGGGGTTAAGAGTCTTAACGCACGAGGGCAAAGCTGCGGAATTCAGCTAGTATTCTTAAAAAACCTAGTAAAAGATGCAAGTTCGTTATTTGTTATGTCATTTTCATCGTCGGAATAGATTGGAAGACCTAGTGGTCTGAAAGAAATCGCTTGAGGCGACAAGGCCGTTCAAATTGTCATATTTATTTTTATATTGTAAATAAGTTTCAACGTTTTAAGTTCAAGAGCCCGAGGGCAGGTTGGAGACTCGAAAGTAGGTGTGATAAGGGATCAGGAAGGGAATATTATTAGTGAACATGATGATATTATGAATCAGTGGAAGACATATTTCTAGAATTTATTAGAACGTAACGCGAGTGATGTTTTGGAAGGTAGGTTCCCACTTTTGAGTGATAAAACCAATCGTAAAAGTGAGACAAGTATGGAAGAAGTAATGAAAGCAATGGCAGGTTTGAAAGTGGGTAAAGCGTTAGGGTCTGATAAGATAGACACTGAAATGCTCCAGGCAAGCGAATGTGTCACTTCAAACTGTTTGTACCAGCTATTTAATAAGTGCTGGCGATCTGGCCGTGGCAAGGGGTCACACCAGGAATGCAAAAACTTCCGTGGCATTAGCCTTTTGAGTATTGTAGGCAAAATGTATGCAAGGATATTAATTGAGAGGGTGATGAATGAAACAGAAAGCAAGATTTGGGATGTGCAAGCGGGATTTTGAAAGGGGATGTACGGGTCAAGTCTTTTCCTTAAGATCAGTAACTGAGAACTTTCTGGCCAAACAACAAAAGGTTTTCTGCTGCTTCATCGACATGGAAAAGGCACGATAATGTGGTGAGAAATTAACTGTGGTCAACTCTATCTGAGTATGGGGTGGACAGTGACTTGATACGGACACTCAAATCCTTATTTATATAAGGACTCAAGTGCCTGTGCCAGGTTGAATGATGACTACGCGGATGGTTTAGTATCGAACGTGGTCTTAGACAGGACTTTGTTGCGTCTCCATGGCTGTTCAACTTATTCATGGTTTGAAAGAATCCGAATGGGGTCTAAAAATGAATGAGACTGTAATAATAACTCTGCTTTACGCCGACGACCAGGTTCTACTTGCCTCGTCAGCGTCTGAATTGCAACAAATGGTCACTGTGATGTATGAGTCATTTAAAAGGAAAGGTTTGAAAGTAAATGTTTGAAAGACGCAAATCATGGTTATGGAGAGGAATGAAGATATGACATATTGCAATATTATGATACGATAAAAAAAGTGGAGCAAGAGAATGAGTTTGTGTACTTGGGGTCCTTGACGGTGATATTGAATAGGGTGGTGAAAGCAGGATATAGTGTTAATGGCGCCTTGTACTCGGTTATGGCAAGCAAAATTATACCGAATAGGGCACATCTTGCCGTACTTGAGGGAGTTATGGCGCCAACACTAATGTATGGTACTGAATTTTCCGTCTGGTAGAAAAGACATGAAAGCAGGATTAATGCGGTGGAGATGAGAGCTTTGAGGAGCATGTATAGAGTGAAATTGAGTAATAAGATATAAGAAAGAGATGCGGATTGAAAGAAGACGCAATAAGTAAGATTGAAAAGGGTATGCTAAGGTGGTTTGGACATTTAGAAAGGATGAGTGAAATTAGATTTACGAAAGCGGTGTACAGAGCGCGATTGGATAGTCATTTGGGAAGGGGGTGCCTTAGGCGAACGCATGCCGTCCAAAGTGGCGACATACTTAAAAAGGGCCTAGTTAAAAGCACCCGTAACAGGTGATGATGTATGAAACGATTAATGAACGTGGAGGAAGTGAAAGAGGTATGTCCGGATCGGAGCAGTTGACGTTCCTTAGTCTCTGCCTACCCTTAAGTGAGACAGGCGTGATGTTATGTATGTATGTTTAAGTTTCTTTGGCAATAAAAAGTTGAAATTATTGAAACAATAATCTTGTGTCATTCGTCCAAGTAATTTTAGCATATTAAAGAATCAAGTGTACGGCAAAATTATTATGAAACTTTTGAATTTTTTCCCTCTATAAACTAACCGCAATCTCCTTTACCTTTATTATTGTAAATTGCCGTATCTTTCTTCAAACCATAAATGAAAAGGATTTACAGATTATTTTTGTAAAAGCTTGTTTATCGATAATCTTTCCTATTGCTATACAGGGTTATTGGTAATTAGAACAGAATCTCTTAAGGAGGCGTAGGAAAAGTCATTTCCAATCATTGAAACCCAAATAATGTAATCCCAAAGTGTACCGCTTTTTTAAATATTTGGGTTATTCCTTTTTCTTCTGAAATCCCAGTCTTACTTCTTCAAACATCGGTTGTAAAAAATCTAATTGTCCAATTTCAATTTTCTTTTAAGTTTTAGATAGGTAGCAAATCAATATTAAATAGTAATAAATTTGTTTCAGTGTGATTCCAAAGAGAAGCTTCAGGAAGTTTTATAAAATAAAATTTTTTTTTTTGAGCAACGGTTTCCAAACTTGCTTTTTTTCTCCAAAAAAGGTCTAATAAATTTTGCAAAAACTTCTACAACTTTCTGGCTCTTCAACGAGGTAAAACTATTGGCATTTACCTGCATAGTTATAGAATGAAATTCAAAAACAAAAACATAAACACACATTTTACATTTTTTTTTAATTCCTTCAATGGAATTATACAAAGTGTTCCTGTCCGGCGTCACAAAGCTTGTATATCAAGTAAAATTGGATTTTCTATCAATGACTTGATGAATTGCCATGAGAGGAGAAGGTAAACTGGTCTAATTTCGTGAGATTTTTATTTTTAAAGCTGCTCTATTTACCATTTTAGCTTTGAACCTCGAGACTTGGCTTTCTTTAGTGGATTCCGTTATTATCTTTTGTGACGCTCATATGGGGTAACTGACAACTTGGAAATCTAGACTAATTCTTTATTCAAGCATGTGTAGTGGCGCCTTTGGAAAAGTCGCATACTCTTCATTTGTAAACTCTAGAAGGCATGGCATGAGGGGTTCCATAGCTATAATCATGTAGTACAAGCCGTTTAAAAAACCAATGTAAGTATTCGCTTTTCCATGTGATTTTTTTTCTTGATCTTTGGAGTTAATTGGCAATTGTTTTACCTCATTGTAGAAGCCAGAGAGTTGTAGAAGTTTTTTCAAAAAACTGTACGCAAAATTCATCAGACCTTTTTGGAGAAAAAAGCTATTTTTTGTAAGCGTTGCTCCAAAAATATTCATTTTTATTTTATAAAACGTCATGTAGCTTCTTTTTGGAATCACAATAAAACAATTTTATTACGGTTTGTTATTGATTTGGAAAACACCTATCTAAAACTGAAGAGAAAAATTAAATCGGACCATTCGTTTTTTTAACAATGATGTTAAAAAAAATTTAAGCATTCGATGTTTAAAGGAGTAAAATTGGATTTTCAGAAAAATAAACGAATAACCCCAAATAGGTATTTTAAAAAGGGTACACTTTGGGATCACCTGATTTGGGCTGAAATGATTGGAAATGACCTCTCCTACTTCCGTTCTAATTAGCAATAACCCTGTATACCTAATATTCGCAAGCGTTTAGAATAATTTAAAAAAAAAACAACGAATATGATTAGAAATCTTTTTATTCCAGTTTATTTATAAATAAAATATTTTCCATTAATTTGCAGAATTAGAAATGATAACCAAGCTTAGTTCAATAGAGACCGACGAGACTGGGACCCGGGGAGTCAGTGCAATCAGCGGGGTCAACTCCCGGGATTCTCTTAATCAGACATCATGCGGGCTCTAGGGAATCCCTTACTTTCACCGCCACAGTGAACCAGACACTTCTAATCATATGCAAAAACAACATAAGTATGTATAGCGATCTATAATTTCAAAACCTCTAATTTGTATTTCAGGCACCAACATCAACTGAGCAGCGGAGCTCGTTATCAAATAATGATATCCTGAATTTCAGTTTAAAGGCAACAGCGGTAGAATCCGTTTTTCTCTCCACAACTTCCGCGCCCGACGTTTTTAGTAACACGGTGTTTGTGTGCGTGAGCGGGTCGAACTATGATCCCTGGGGACTCGAGGCGGTGCGGCCGAAGCCGTGCCACCTGGGACCGCGGGGCGGGGGCGGCGGGGAGCTCCCAATAATACTTGCCATCGATAAGTGTACGAACACTTTCAGTAATTAAACATTAAAGCAGCACAGGGCCCAGGTCGCGGGTCAGTCCCCGGTGGCTTCTGATAATATCTAAATGCCTAATGGCTGCTGGGCCTGTGACGAATGTGTCACCCCCGCACCCTCCCCCCGCTCGCCATTCCACTATGTGATAATTCCAAACGCTGCGGCCACGCCACCTGGGAGCAGCCAGGGACGGAATCTACACAAGAATTTATTAAATATTTATATTGTTTGCTTAGCAAAATGACGCTGATAGTTTTATTTATTCACGAGTTTCATATATACTTTCTCGCAAGGAACATACTTGTTTACTTTTATTAATTTAACAATTTATGTACACACAGTTGAGATACAATTAAGAGACAATGAATAAAAATAAGTACAAAGGTACAGCTTATCTCTTACGAAATTTCTTACAGCAGACCCATGACTGGAGAGTTTGGTTTGAAAAGCAATAATAGTGTGTACTAAATATACATACATATGAATTAATATACATACCAATACATATACATAATTTATAATTTATACATATACATACATTATTTTATATATCTTAATATCATATAGATAGTAATGTGGGTAACATAGCTTACAGTAGCGAATAGTAGTGATCTTTGACTTTCTTTTTAAAAATAGATATCGTTTTAGACTCACGAATTACATGAGGTAACGAATTCCACAATCTGACTGCATGGACAGAGAAAGAGTAGGAATAATAATCGGTTTTATGAGAAGGCATATGTAAAAGAGTACGCAAATGTGCTCTACATGGCGTATCCTGAGAGTGAGAGTATGAAAACCTTACACGCAAATAGAGAGGAGTAAGTGGGTTATTAAGGATATTAAAAAGGAGGCATTTCTTCTTTTTAGGGCAATAAAATTTTAATAAATACCACTTTATGCCATGCCAAATATGAAACTAATCATGGCTAATTAAAACTAAATAATGTTACAGTGTACAGAGCAAGAATGGATGGTGCTGTCGGATGGGCCGCCATAGGCAAACGTAGGTATGCCGATCAAATTGGCGACTTTCTTAAAAAGGGCCTAGTTAAAAGCACCGTAACCGGCGATTATGTATGAAAAGATAACCGAACGTGGAAGAAGTAAAAGAGGTATGTCTGGATCGTACCAATAGGTGTTCCCTTGTCTCTGCATACTACAAGGGGAGACAAGGGTGTGAGGTTATGTATGTATGTAAAACTTAATATTTTAAAGTTTTCAAAAAGACGATTTATTACATGTAAAAAATTTGTATCCAAAGCTATTTAGTAGTGGATAACTGATAAGTTTAATAATAGATAGAAACATTTGTCGCTTTTGAGTACTAGTAGTTATCGGAAATAGTTCCCTGATATGAATGAACGGGCGTCAGCTGGCGCGCGGTGCGGTGCTAAACGGAATTCCGGGGAGATTGTTCCATATCTCTCTCAGTAATGGACTCTAACTTGACTTATTTTAATAAATTAGTAATAATATTGAAACATTAAACTTCATTTGCTATATCCAAAATAGCATATCTAGGGAACATCGAATCAAAATTTAATTTATTTTGTCAAATTGTTAAAAGAATAATATCAATTCAAATTGAAATAATAGAGCACAGATTTTTATAAACTTAGTCGCAAAAGTTACCTAACACCTAACACTTAGATATGTGTACTTTTAATACTTACAAAATATAACGAGGGATCTCAATTATTCAAGGACTTAAGAAATAAAATAAAGTTTTAATAATTTACTCGGGTCTGGATTACCTGTCACAAGACTTTTAAAAAATCAGAACCATACCACCAATACCCTTACTTTCCCTCAAATGAAGCGGGTCTAATAGAAGCTCGCCATCATAACTACCCCATCAAAATGCACCCCCTCCGACACTATGGCATTTAATTAGCCGGTGCAGAACCGGCCTACATCGCCGGCATTCCTACCCGGATCGCAGAATAACTCGCAAGTTTACCCGTAACCTGACCGGAATTCACCGACTCCGTGTTTATGATATCCTGGTATTTGCTGGCCGAAGAATGTGTGAGACTTTGCCGGATATAAGGGTTTTGGTGGATTGAGTGGGTTATTGAATTATTTGGGAGACAAACTGCCGTAATTTAGATATGTCAACTTAAAGGTGGTTAATAAACATTGTTTGAATCGTTACAAAAACCTACTTGAGGGTTTTGTAACGAATCAAATACATAAGGAAAAAATTCTTTATCTAAATGTTTGACCCACATTAGACATAACTAGGTATTCGAGAAAATAGACCATGTGAAAAAATTAACATCGTTTTCTTCTGTTCCATTCTTTAAGTCGTCATTATTTAGCTACATAACTTTCAACATTATTGAAAATAACGTTAAGTATTTCAATTAATTTAATTTTTTGGTTGTAACCTCACTTACTTAACCCTAAACTATTAAAAACAAAATATTCACGCAAAGAAACAGCCACATATGAATTTTAATTCAACCCAGCCTACTGAGTCTGAAAGTCTCGTCGAGTGCGGCCCCGGCGGCCGCGTCCCGTGGGACGCTCCCGCGCGCCCAACTTCGGCTCAGCGGGCTCCCCCCGCACCCCCGCCTCCCCCCACCCCGCAGAGACTACATTTGCGCAACACTCGCTCGCTACTTCCAACCCTAACAACCACTGCGACAACACTCGTTACAAAAATTACTTCATTTTCCAATAAAATTCGCGAAGATGAAAACAAAGGATTAAATAGTTAAAAGGATTTTTGTTTTCTACGAAATTCTTGGAAACTTCGAAATTAAGTTTCTAAGTTTGATTTTAGTTTTTCACCATTTTTTACCACAGGTGATACAGGCTGTTTAGGAATGCTTATATATAATATGGTACTACTTACTTCTAACGACAAAGCATTTGGTAGATTTGCTACCATTTATGGATGGTAAAAAAGACATGGGACATAGTCTCCTAATTCGACATAAGAAAGACTTTAAATTGGAGAGTGTTATGTCGAATTGAGCCCAAGTCCTTATTTACCGGCACCGGATCTTGCCATCTTTACCCACATTACTAAAAAATACTTTTAACGTATCAAAGTCTTAAGAGATTATATATAACAATGCAAATGACAGCCGAAACACATGCGGATCTATAACAGATAATCTAATCAAGCTAAGAATAAATGAAACCTAAAAAAAGTTCAAGTTATGGGAATATAGAACTCCCAAAGAGTAACCAACAGAGCTTAATGTCATATTTTTCTACAGGTGCTGCTTTACAGTTTGGACTGAAAGTCATTAAGTTTGTTGATGTTCATGTGAGTAGCGGTTTCACACTACAGTGGATCCAATGTCGAGAAAATGCGGCGTAGCCGTAAAGCTTTTTGTATGGTAGCTTACGCACTATATCCCGCTTCCGTCATCCGTCATTTCATACAGGATTTGTGGGAGGTGGATAGGGTGCACTCTTAATATGTTAACTATATACCTACTTAATAGGAGGTTTGTGGCACTGAGTTTGGTTACTGAAATATGCCTTGAACCTTGAAAATAACTTACATTGGAAATAAATTGAAATTTTCGCAGGCATGATATTAAAAATCAAAGTAAACCACCAGGTGGTTTAGTATATTTTTATCACAATAAATAGGGTAGTATTGACACGTTAATAGCAAAATTATAACGTGTCAATATGCGTTCGGAAACGGACGTATATCGCTGACGCTCAGCTCGAGTTTATTTTTATTTAATTGAAATTCGACATGCCATCATCACTCTGCTCAAGGAGAGTTAAAATTGGAGACTTCGGAAAAGACGAGTTCTGACAGGAGAGCTACTTCTTCTTCCGTTCCACTTTAGTGAAACCCTCTCTGTCTTCTTGGAAGTTTAAAGATTTGATCTTCGGTGCTGTGTGGCTAGGCCTGACAGGCTGCACTGCCGCTACTTCAGCGTAACTTCGTGGAGAAGCAGGACCCGTAACGCGTTTTTCAAGTATCAAAAAGGGACAATTATATTTGGTGATAATTATTGAGGAAAGCCCTCCGAAAGTAGGTATATTTGTAGTTCACTTGACTTGGCATCAATTAGTAACGACCACTTTGGCGATGGGGTAAACCAGGGTAACTCAGACGCTAGTGATTGCGGGTTCGATTCCCGCACGGAACCAGAAAAAAAAAGTTCCGTGTCTATCTATTTGGGTGTTTATCTATTTATGTACTAGCTGCTGCCCGCGACGTCGTCTGCGTGAACGCTATGCAGCACCAAACGCACCTACGATTATAACACTGCTAGCGTGATAGTATGTAGCCTATATGTTGACCCGACTTCTTAACTATCTTCATGCCAAATTTGAAGTAAATCCATGCAGTACTTTTTGAGTTTATCCCGGAAAGACAAACAGACAAACAGACAAAAATTCTAAAAACTATATTTTTTGTTTCTGTTTCGATTGTAGATCATACCCCAAGTATTCTTTTAAAAAAATATTCAATGTACAGTTTTGACTTTCCTACCATTTTATTATATGTAAAGATTTATAAGCTAGGTTCCCCCCTAGTTCGCTACATGGTATCCCATAACACAAGCTATGCTTACTTTGGGGCCATGTAGTTGGTGTGATTGTCTGTGGATTTTATTTTATTATTTACTACTCTTCTTGGCTGCTACAAGCTCTACAAAATTCAAAACAGCAAGGTCAAAAAAAAACAACTCAAAAGATTATTAAATCCAAAATTTCCATCATAAACCTTCTTTATCTTAGGTGTCGTAAATTTAAGCTAAGGATATCAGCGGTTTAAAAACTTGAAGTCGTCAAAGATAAAAGCCTATTTCTTCTTAGGGCCACAACTGGCAATTTATTTATAATCTCGGGTGCGGCATTGGCTACGAATTAGCATGTAAATATTTGAGGTCCAAGATCCCTGCGGAGATTTATCGTGGCCGGGGGTGATAAGCGAGGACACAGTCGTAAAGCAGCGAGAGACGGAAGGCTGTACAGATCCTCACCCTTTACCCGAGTTGTAAAAAGAACATCAAATCACAGTAAAAACGCATTGGCAGACTAACGCAGAGGTTATTTGACTAAACCTGCTTATGAATTTCAATGAAGTAATGAGAGGCTATGATGATCTCCCCGTATTTAAATTCTGTTTCGTCTTATTCTGGAATAGGTTTAGTTTTTTGAATTGTGCCTGTAAGAACAAAGTTGGGTGAAGTTCTTTTGTCTTTAGTCTTTTCTTTTACTTTTTTGCAAGGTTGTCTGGTAGAGATCGCTTTACAGCGATAAGGTCGCCTGTTGTGCCTATCTGTGTGTTTCCTTTTTATTGTATATTTTTTCCTTTTGTAATTGTGTGCAATAAAGAATAAATAAATAAATAAGTTCAGATTCTGAAAGCTCCTTTACAACTACATATTTCATTTAATTATTATCTACAACTTATTCATCGAAAGAAGACCTTTATTACCAAAGCTTACTTATCTATGAGTTGGACTCAAATCAAATAGTAGATAAGATATAGTAGATTAAGGCCCGATATTTCAATGTCAGATAAAAGTTAATGAATAAGTATTACTCGACATCTTCAAACTTGTCTCAAGTTTACTGTCATTCTCTGACATTGTCATACAACTGCAATAAAATCGTAAAACTACATTATCCCGCCGGGTAATACATTATTTGTCAGATTATCTGATTATTGAAAAATCAGCCCTAAGTCGAAATGACGTACTATGACAAATATGAATTCTAATGCACAAATATAGGTATCAATTCTTTTTATTTAGCGAAATAAACTTGAATCCGTGAAAAAGAAACAGAATTGCAAGAACTCCACAATGCATAATGAATTGTATTATTGAATTGGCTCTATAAGTAGAAATTTTACATTTCCTAAAGTAACATCATTCAAAACCAATAAATAATCTAAATGCATTTGTATACTGACATACATAGGTATTTCTCGCCAATAGTTGAAAAGAATCTACTGAATCCAAGTTGTATTGATTTAAAGCAGTGTTCCAGAAACAGACATTTTTAAGGTGAATTTGGATATTAAATATCAAATATCCAAATTGACTATTCAATATTCAGTCAAGATTTTGTCATAGAATAAACATATAATTTGGATTTCGGTTGTCAAAGCACGTTCCTACATTACAGTGTTTTAAATCTTGTATCAAGTATTGAGATTTCAATATTAAAGCCGACCTGTATGTCAACGAAGTTCCAATAGCGTAAAAGTCTAAAAACTCTACTTTTTTATTGCTACGTCAAATTTAATGGCATTTGTTTATTTATTTACTTACTCTTTATTGATTGTTATAATCTGATATGTTTACATGTTATGTGAACAATGTACCAAAGGCGGTCTTATCGCTCTAGAGCGATCTCTACCAGACAATCTCAAGGCTTTGTTTGGAGGTATTTATGTTGTAGGTAGTATTTAACTATATTTTTAGGCCATTTTGTAAATATGCATAGAATACAAAATAATTGACGAACATTTTTATTTGACAAGTAATAAATAGTAAGTGAAAAATGGGACAATTCAGCATTGCATACGATTGCAAGTCATTACAAAAGTAGCGTTGTTGACATGAAAAAACACAAAAAGACACACATTTTTATAAGCGCCATTGTCAAACGTATTGTGTCGTAATCAAGGCGCTTGTTATAGTGGCAAGATATAGAACTTAAATGAATAAAAAACGTGGTACATTGCCCTAAAATAAATTCAAAAGTTAAAAGAATATTCACGTAAATGAATATACGTAGATAATAGTAAGTACATACTTTTTTAATAGTAAGTACATACTTTTTTAATAGTAAGTACATACTTTTTTAATAGTAAGTACATATAATAGTAAGTACATACTTTTTTTAAATCTTCTTCATTGTCAATGTGTTTGTATATTGCAGGTACATACGAGTACATTACACTTTCTAGGGCAATCAAGTAAAAGTAAAATACGCTCACCAGGTAAATCTTCCTTCTCTTCGTCATTTCCTTGTTCTTTTGATTCCAGATCTAAAACAAAAACATCAAATATTATTGTCATTCCCTATAATGCGAATGTCAACAAACGTCTGAAAAACGTAAGTCTCTTTCGATTGAGACTCGGAAACGTGTGGAAAAGATAATGGAATACTTTAAATGAATGTTTCAAGTAAATGGGTGGTCCCTTAGGTAGATACTCATATGACATGAGTAAGACGCTGATGTCTTGAGGTTCTGAAAATCCCACCCCATTTGTTTTTGAGCCGAGTATGCTAAAAATGTTTGGAAATACGCGTATTAATTTGACATTGGAAAGATTGATTTGGTGTTATTAGTAAAAAAAAGGAAAGTGTTTTTGTTTTTTAAAATATGTACGGGTCTGCTTTGTTAGCTGGAGGAAAGTAACATCGCAGACGAAAGTGTTTCACAACAAAACATCAGGAAAGGCATTAGGCATACGCATCCTTTGGTCTTTCCACGTCTTGACGACGCGACGCCTAGCAAAAAGAAACTATCGCATCGGTTAACTCTTACTGCTGCCAAGCGCAAAATAGCGCAATATTCTATGATGGCACAGAATCTTTCCAGTAATAGAACCTATATGGACACTTCGTCAAGTTTACATGTTTACCTGTTTTAAAGGTTTGCCAATAACGGTTTTAATGTAAAGTGTTTCTGATAAGGATTTTTTATTATTACAAAAACATTCTAAGAGGATGTAGGATTTATTTTTGTTCAAACTTGATATTATGCTTTTGATAGGATTTTAGTCTTAGTTGATTTAAAATGCAATTTATAAAAGACATAATCAACAAATGCAGAGCATTAAAAAACAGACTTCACGTCAAAACTTTGGCTGAGTTATGATGTCATCCACGTAAACATACTCCGAACTCATACATATTTTTGCAAAACTTTAAAATTTGTTGAAGTGCTTAACCGATTTCGATTAAATTTATATAGCACCAATTATGAAGTATCCTCAATCATATGAAACAAGAACTTTCAAAATCGATCCATAATTGTCCGAAATATCGTGTAACAAAGGCACACAAAAAAAAACATACAGACGAATTGAGAACCTCCTCCTTTTTTGGAAGTCGGTCGAAAATATACCCCTTCTACAAACTATACGTAATAATAATAGCTGGGGAATTGAAAATAAATATTTAATAATAAACAGTTTACTAATAATAACTGCAGCTTCAAATTAAGTCTGTGAAATATGCAGTTAGGTTAGGTTAGCTACATATTCGCGTAAATGACTATTTCAGAGATCTGCCTATGAGTAAAACCGCACTAAAGACCCGAAGGCTCAATTAACCACAGTTGCATTTCCTAATACCCTGTCAAAACGACGTCATTGCCATATTTCGACTGGCAACCCGCATTTATCAAGTGGATCGTCCAGCGAGGTACGCTCACACACAACCATCTGTCAACCACACGTCTACGTCATGGCCTGCACTGCACCCATTTCACAGTGGCCGTACGTCATCTGTTATCTAAGGCTGTTTGTCAGTGTCACTGTCAGAGCCAGCTCCCGGGCTGGGTGACCGAATATGCAAATTTTCGTAATCAACGTTCGTTTAGATTGGACGCGGTTAGATCGGATGGTGATGGTTCATTGAAAGTTCGTTAGGATTCGGTCTCGTGAGCTTTGATCAAGCTGATATGTTATAAACGTATATTTAAACATACATTTGAAATATTGTAGGTACTAACTTCTAGAGCGCCCTTAGGTATATAGGAACCTCATTTGTTTCGTCATTAAACAATTGAGCTTAACAACAAATAATTAACAATATTTATGTTTAAGCTTCATATTCGATTAATTGCTAATGATACTATGACTATTTTATTCCATTCTTGTTCAAATACTCTGGTCCCAGTTTGTCATGTTCGTATTGTGCATCCATAGCTCATTGCACCTGCTATGTAAGCAATTTGGTTGTGGCATGACATTGGCTCTCACAATTACCTGTCTTGTGTTTGTTTTTTTTCATGTCACGGTCAATTTGTACTGTACCTATTTGTATTAATTTGATAATTCTGACTGCAAAAGAGTGCCAAGAGTTTTTTTCCGCCAGCTTTTTTTTGTCTCTTGGTCTACTGTAATATCTTATTTAACAACTATCAACAACTAGTTAAAGCCGAAGTATGTGATGACTGACTTCATCAAGTGTTTTGTGAAATTCCTAAGATGAATAAAACTTTTTGTTTTTTTTTTTGAATTTTTAATGTTCCAGATTTTCAAGTAGCTAATATGAAAAATAGAGGCAACACTGAGTAAAGTAACACTATAGTGAATTTGAAAGGTAAGCAATTTGACTCTTGGTCGCGCTTATGACCATTTACCCTGTAGGGCAGACTTACACGTACCTACTCATGAATATGTAAATCCATGCACTTACTTGAAATGTTACCAAAACGAGTCAACTGATCTACTAATCTTGAATGGATAAGTGTTTGTTACATAGTCTAGTTGTTTGTCTACTATGTATAACGCAAAACTTTGCGAACTGTACCTGTGCATAGCGATAAAAAGCGATTGAAAATGCCACGTTGTCATACTTCGCATAAAGGTGTGTTACTTACATAAAATGTTTTGACTTAAGTAATTGAATAATTTTTTATGAAAAATAAAAACAAAAAAAAATTACAAATATTTTTTAAAGACATTTTATTTGATTCTATTACATGGACCCATTAATACCCTAGAGTTATGAGAAATCAAAAGGAATACCTTGTATAGATAAAAACCCAGACCCGGAACATTTTTTTTCTTGTTCCGTGCGGGAATCGAACCCGCAACCACTGGCGTCTGAGGCAGATAGGTTTACCCCGTCGCCACAGAGCTCGTAAACAAAATTGATACAAAAGAGAGCCGGGGGGTTTATGGCAAGAACTTAAACGTATGTAAAGTGTTCTGTTACAAACTGACTGAATATTCCTTACTATTCGTTTGAAGATTCTGCGTTTCACCCACAGAATAAGTAATAGTTGGTACAGAAGAATTACTCCGCAAGAAGATCTAAATAAATTCGAGTCTTGCTACGACGCGATACGGTGGAATTCAGGTCGCACAGCATTACGTACCTGCAAATTTATATACCTAGAAGTTTTGTCTCTTTCTATCGCATGCCTCTTATCTTTTCTTACGCTGTTAGGGTTGCTGCCTAGTGAAGAATAATTAATCTCCTTATTTGTAATTAAGTATCTACCGATGTAGGTATTACTGTTATTCTACCTTTGTAAAAATATTGTTTAAACTTACCTACAGTACAAAATGAAAAAAAAGTGACGACGAATAATTAGTAATACTACATATGTTTTGTTTGCTAAATTGAACATAATCAAATCCAAACATAATCTAATTGAATATTTGTTTCTTTTTATGTCCATTTTTAAATACTATTTGCGACCTCGATCATAGAATTACTGTGAGTGCTATTAGGTAGGTAGGTATCTACAACGTCCCGATGGGCGCGCGCGTGATACACGACCCATTCGAGTAGCGCCGGCGGTGCGCTTCGCTGTAGGTAAATAACGGATGTACCGCGCGGAGTGAGCCAGGCCTGGTTTCACCTAAATAAGATAGGCAGACTAACGTTTACTAATTAGGAGATGTAACAAGTTGAACTTTTGGTATTTTGTAGGTACTCTATACGGGACTACTTATTTTCCATTAATTATTATTTTTCTACAACTTCTGTGAATGAAGAAAAATGGAAGTTTTATTTTCAACCG
The DNA here is from genome assembly GCA_944452665.1 of Stenoptilia bipunctidactyla. NCBI lineage: Eukaryota > Metazoa > Arthropoda > Insecta > Lepidoptera > Pterophoridae > Stenoptilia > Stenoptilia bipunctidactyla. The sequence goes on along the minus strand of OX101726.1, from coordinate 5,009,565 downwards.
ACTTCCAAAAAAGGAGGAGGTTCTAAATTCGTCTGTATGTTTTTTTTTTGTGTCTTTGTTACACGATATTTCGGACAATTATGAATTGATTTTGAGAATTGTTGTTTCATAAGATAGAGGATACTTCATAGGTGGTCCCATTTAAATTTCATCGAAATCAGTTGGGTACTTCATTGAAAATTTCAAGCTTTTGAAAAAATAAGTATGATTTCGGAGAATGTTTACGTTGATGACATTCTCAACTCAGCCAAAGTTTTGACGTGAAGTCGGTTTTTTAATGCTCTGCATTCGTTGATTATCTTTATTCAAAGAAGTTCATTTTAGTAATAAAATAAAGTAAAAGTAGAGCTCGACGACGCCGTTAGATGTAAGTAGGTACATCACACAACTGGAACACACGTCAGCTTGACATATTTGTTTCAAAAAAGTTAAAAATGTGTCAAAAATTACTTTAATGTTGTTTTTAACGTTCATTTGTTACGTTTTTAAATTTTTTTTTTTTTTTATAAGTTACTAAACCCGCGTTTGACCTCAATCTCACCTGATGGTAAGTGACGATGAGGTCGAAGATGAAAGCACACGGGTTTAGGAAGGAACTGGCTCTTTATACAATATTGCCGGAACACATTACCGCCGGAGCGGTAACATTTGGCGGCAGACTTTATATAAAGGGTGGTCGCTAGCCAGGCGGACCCAGAAGGGATCCTACCACCAAGCAAAAATACTTACAAGCAAAAATGCATGTAAATTTTTACTGAACATTTGTAGAGATATAGTATGTTAACGTTTTTATTGTAATGTTCAAGACAAGCAAATAAGTAATAGTTTAATTACGCTACGTGTTATCAGAACTCAGAAAAAGATGGTACTAGCACTGTACTGCTTGCTGACAATGTTAGTTGAGTGAATGAGGATTTGGCTCTTCATTGAAAATTCCTAGAACATATCTGCCTCCTGTATGAACAGGTTGCAACTTACAAATTGTAGTTGCTAACCAGGCAAAAACAGAAAGCAGGGTCGCTTGGATTAATTGCCTTAAACTTCTTACCCAGAGGTTGTAGAGCAAATCTAAGCCGACAGAAAGCTAAGCAAATTATAGTATAGATAATCAACGAATGCAGGGCATTAAAAAACCGACTTTATGTCAACACAAAAATGTCATCCATGTAAACACACTCCGAAATCACACATATTGTTTCAAAAATTTGAAATTTTCAACGAAGTACCTACTCAACCGATTTCGATGAAATTTATATGGGACCAACTATGAAGTATCCTCAATCATACGAATTAAGAATTTTTAAAATAGATTCATAACTGTCCGAAATATCGGGTAACAAAGACACAAAAAAATACATACAGACGAATTGAGAACCTCCTCCTGTTTTGGTAGTCGGTTGATAATAGGTACAAATGACTTTTTAAATGAGAATTCTTTGTAGGTATTTAACTTAATTTTTTCAATTAATATTATTTTTATTAATCTATTCTATAACCAACCAGCAACTGGCCAGCTACCAACCTAGCACTGGTGGATTAGACTACTAGACTGGCCAGCTTAGTGGATTACGACCCAGAGGAGAGACTCATAGCCCTGCAGTGGGCTCAGTACACGAAGTTGTCATGAAAAATGAAACTCTATTGTATTTTGATATATTACTCTCCAATGATGCAATAAATTAATTTTGATTGATTTTTTCAACTTGTCATAGTTATAAATTAATTAATTTCTTTTTAATATTTTTTTATCTGGGACAATCACATGGCCCCAAAGTAAGCATATCTTGTATTATGGAACCATGTAGCGAAAATATGACCTTTTATAATTGTATTATCTAAACTTAATTATTAAAATTTTATATCATCTTACCATTTTTTTTACACCGACACCTCTCTGTACTATGTTATTAACTTCACTTTTATTTTAACCTACAATACCACACAATGTACCGACTTCCGGGCAAATAAAGATATTTCATTTCATGTCAAAAAACTTACGTTCATATAGCTCCTCTTGTAAAGCAGATTCAGCGTCATCTTTCTCATCTGCGCAGGATCCTTCTTGATCATCATCGTTATCAACTTCTTCAGCGTCATCTGCACCTATTTGTGCGTTCTTCTCCCCTCCCAACTTACTCCATTCCTCTTCATCAGCTGCAAAACAAATTATAAAGCTTAAAAGTTTTATTAAGCGTACCTACTATTTACGGAAGCAGGAGTTTGAAAACATGTTTCTCCATTTGATTCCCTAACTTTTGAGTAAGATATCAAGAAATTCTTAAGGAATTCCACTCTACGCATGGAAATTGTGTGAAGCAGTATCCACATCTTTTAAAAATGCGGCTCTGCACTTTGTTCGCGAGAATTCAACGACCACTTTGGCGATGGGGTAATCCTGTCTGCCTCAGACGCCAGATTCCCGCACGAAACAAGAAAAAAAAGTTCCGTGTCTAGCTGGGTGTTTAACTCTTTATGCATTTGTATTCTAGGTTCCCCCCTAGTTCGCTACATGGTATCCCATATCAGATGCTATGCTTACTTTGGGGCCATGTAGTTGGTGTGATTGTCTGGGGATTTCATTATTTATTTTAATTATTTACTCAAATATAAGAGTAGTTCTCGCAGCTCAATACATCGCAGCTAATAAACATTACGGTACATTTCCTTTGAACTAAGCTGTCACGGTTTTTGTCAAGGAGCCGGTAAAACAGAATTATTTTTACAGAACACATGAGTAAATTGTAATTAAAAACCTTCCTCATGAGTAAACCAAAACTGTATAATAATCCGTCGTACATTAGGTAAAATAAGTGATACCTACTCTAGATTTAGAGGTTTATGTTGAATTTTCTTAGCCTTTGCTTCGGAGGGCACGATAAGCAGTCGGCCCCGGGTGATGTTTACTTGTATACAGTAGTCGTTCGGGTTTGTCAGAAGCCATTTTGGCACCCTGAAAATTCTGCAATCTACCAAGCAGCACTGGGCCAGCTTGGTGGATTTCGGCCTAAACCCCCTCGTCAACCAGAGGAGAGACTCATAGCCCTGCAATGGGCTCACTACACGGAGTTTTGATGATGATGATGATCATGATGGTGGCTTAATGTATACTTAAGCTACAATGATTTTATGAGCATCAAAAGCCTCCCAATAAAATAAGAATAATAAAGAAAAATGTAAAGATAACCTCTTTTTCCAAGCTGTTTTTGGGACACCCTGTATATTAGAACATTAATCAAAGGATGTAAACATTAACAAAATAAAGGAGAATAAGTAGGGATTTAGTTTGTATTTAATTGGTTACAATAAACCCGATAAATAAGCTCGGTTCGAGTCTCAGCTTTTCGATGCTGGCTTAAGTCTCGTAGTAGATAATCGGTAGATACATAGCAAATGATTCTAAGAAACTATTTCGTATCCAACAGTAAACCATACATTTTTAATAAAGCAATAAAAAGTAAAATATCTACTTTAATAATAACCATCGGGTTTTTACTTTCAACTAGGTACAGGCAACTAAAAAAGTTGATTATAACATTGAAAATTTCAAAGTCGTTTTTCACCACATTGTTCCTGAATAACGATTTATATTAATCAACTTCTATGGTATAGTTGTAATAATAAAACATAGAAGTTAGTCAATATTAGTAGTTATTCAGGCACAATATGGTGAAAACCTTTATTTTTCGGTCAACCCCATTTCACGAAACGATCGGGGATTTTCTGACTTTATGATAATGTCAAGAAACACCGATTATATTTCTAAGGTTAAGAGGTACTTTAGAGAAAACCAACAAGTAAATCCCTATGAGTGTTACCAACGTTGTAATAATATTATTGTGTCGCCAATTCCCGAAAATGACTGGACATAACCATTCTGGAATACTGTATTTATATAAAGTTTCCTTTTAATCTAATTATTTTTGCTAGGCAGGATAGAAAAAAATGGTTTATTTTTATGCAAGGAGGTATAAGGTGGTATTATTTTTGATATTAAAAATTAGGTTTCACATAAAATATAGACAATTTGTGAATCTCCTCTTTTCTAGCGGTTAAAAATTATACCTTTATAAAATCTACACCAGATAATCGTTAAAAAGTCAATAAAGGTTGAAGAGCTTTGATACTTTTAGTATTATTGTTTTTAATGAAGAGTTTATTCAACCGGTTTAAACTTGAGCCGGAATATAAACTTATCAGGATTAGAAATTATGTGTAATTATGGCTACGTATACAAAAGTTAATTAGTTTAATGTGGGCAATGGACATGAAAAGTGCGAGTGAGGTGCGAGCCCCGTGGGACTTCAAATCACTGGCTCATTTAATTTACTGCTGGCCACCGCTGTTTTTATGGTGTATAGCTAGAATATACACCCTATTAAAAAAAGAATTTTGCGTAGCAACGAAAATTGTAGAAACGCGTTGTAAAATGTCTGTTTGGGTCGGTAGTACCATTCTTCCGCCATTATAATTATGCAATAATAAATACAAATTTGGTTTCAAGTTGGCAATGCCAGTAAAATTTTCTAATAATATATTTGAGGTAATAATATAATAGCAGCACAATTGTTATTACATTGCTAAAGATGAAGAATACTTATAATTATAGTTTACTAATTTTAAACCTTTTTAAATGAAGAAAATAAAAATCGTCGTCGCAACTTTTTGCTTTGAGCCCTCTGCAGGGCTTTGGGTCTCTTCCCTGGTTGACGAGGAGGTTTTACCCTTAAACCCTAGAAGCTGAACCAGTGATGGTTGGTTTTCGCAGTTAATATTTTTAGTTTTACTTGATATAATCTGTTTAAAAAAGTAATTTTATATTTTATTAAAATTTATGATTACGTACCTAATATTTCATACATAGCCCACATTATAACCTACTTTAAATTGTATCAAAATGGTATTTCAATTGTTCCTTCAAACTTACAATGGAACAGTAGGTAATCAGAAAGGAAGGCAAGCCAGACGGAGCCCTGGGGAGACCCAGGTGCCATTCCCGAGGGATCCGATATTGATCCTGAACATTTCGCCATGCTGAGCAAACCTCCTCAGTCACTGTTTGCTGGCAGTTCATATTCATGATTTTTTTTTATATAAACTGTGTTTTTGTGGTACACTGTAGGTTTTGGTTGAAGGATCTTAACTTTTGGCATTTGAACTTTGAAAAAAGGAAGGTGTTGTCTAATTTACTAAAGATTTTAACAAGGTTTTCAATTTTACCAGCAGCTTTGTGTGTTTTTATCCGCGCAGCTTTTGATCGGGTAGGAATCTCTTAATAAAATATAGCCTTTCTCAAGATGCACTATTGGTGTATAACAAAATTGAATGAACTCACTAGGTCTCATGATGACGAACTTCGTTCAGTCAATTATGCGCAATAAATCTAAATGAAGTACTTATTTTATTTTAGTACATTATTAATTACACACTTAAATGCCCTATCTTTTACATAGTCTTTTTGAAAAGGCTTTTACAGATTATTTCAAAAACCTCAAGGGAAGGACTATAAAAATAACTTGTGGTTTGCTTAACACCACCGGCATTTGCAGTAGAGCTGTTAAGCTGTTGGCGCAAGTGGGAGACAGCGCCAACATTCTTTTTAAGGTAACATCGGCAAGGACAATCAGTACTTAACTGAACATTGGATTTCACATGTTCAATCAAATAAGCAATAGTCAATTTAATTTTAATTTTATTTAATATTTGCAATCCAATGTCGATTGGTGACATACAACCTTTTTATATCTAATACGTTGCGACCTATAGTTTGACTAAACGAGCTATAGCCATTTAATGGTCACCGTCACTTGATGAAAGGACCACGCAACCAAATAAGCTGATGTAGCCATTCGTTGTCCAACAAAGATTACAGCAATCCCCCGAGTGAACCAATCATAATAACAACTTTGTTCCAGTGTATTGCCTAGACTACCGAGAGTCGTCTCGACGTCCGAAACACTGATAACCCATCGTAACTCCGCCGAATGCGTCACTCGGGACGAATTCTGCACCAAGCACACCGCACTACGCCATTCAATTTTCTTACCACCTATATTGCTATAGCTTATTATACCCCGCAACATTTTAAATACCAACTTTGAACGCAAACTATAAACCCCAACAATAGAATATTTAACCTTTAGGCGCAAGACGCAAATTGTTTTCTACTGCAACAACTATTGGTCTATTATTTTTATAGTTCTTTGGAGACAAACTTCATTGATTGTATTTGTTGGAAAGGTTGTTAAGCTTTCAGTATGTATTCAGTATTCACGTGAAATGCCTACCGTAAAGAGTTTACGAACAAAAGGAGTTTTAGAGTTATCTGAGACGTTTTGCTGTATAGGCGTTTTGCATATTTCGTAACAATGGAGAAATTAAGGAGCCTCAGTGGTTGTGTATTCAAGTTAAGTTTTAACTGAACCTGTTCCTATGATAGTAACCGGTAGCTTTTAAACACAATGAGAGGGACGTATTCCTTCGGTGCTAATAAACGATGTCTGCAATAATTTTGATTAAGGACCAGTGTATAGTCGCACAGAGGAGTAATAACGCGCTCCGAGCGTCCAAAGCGTAGTTTGTACGACTTGAGTTTGTAGGTTAAGAGCTATGCTGGGGTTATGCGTAATAATAATGTAATAATGTCATTTTACTGACTCTATAATGAGTAAACAGAAGGTGTATGTACAAAATAGGTACAGTCACGTCTAATAATATGTATACATTTTCATTGGAATTTGAATCATATCACAACTGAATAAGTTGCGAAGTGTGTAGGTACATATTAGTGCACGTGGCTGTACGTAATGAATGTGTGTTTTTAAAGAGAACTAGTGGCATACTTTGGCTTCATAGGTCCAAGATGTCTGTGACAATCGTTTTTAACCAATTAAAACAAAACTCTGTTACTAACCTATTTTGTAGTATCTTTAAATGTAGCTACATAAACGATCTTCGTAAATCACACCGTACTTTAGTAAAAATCGATATGAAAATCCCTTCAGTAGCTTTTGAGTTTATCGCGGTCCAGCAGATAGAGAACTTTATATAAATTTATAAAATGGTTTATAAATAGGTATATTTCATAACCTATCATTTCTTATAATTAAAAGTAATTATAACAACCCCGCTAATATTCAAACCATCAAATAGTATCTTTATATCTACCACTTTTATGCCTATTTATCTTTTGAAACAGCTTTACCTTTTTTCTATTGGTACTTTTATTTAAGTTTTATTTGTATACCTACACCCTACTTCTACTTATCACCATTTTTTACTTATCTTCAGTGTTCTTTTGTGCTGTTTTTACCCAAAAGATATATTATGGATGGATTCCAACTTGAACTTATTCTAGACACTTGTCAATTAAAAGTCGAAAGTCTCAGCTATTTTCCTGAGAGACTATGGTAGGAACTCTCTGAGGTCTGCTCCGTTACCGGACCTGTAATGTTACCTTTCAATAAATAAATAAGAAAAGTAAAAAGTAAAAATCGGTTTATTGTGTCAGCAGTATTTACACACAAAAGTAACAAAATTAAAAGAGAAAAAAAAAGAATAAAAAAAAAACTTAAAATAAACAAGATCTTACATTGTCAAATAAAAAAAAATTTATATAAATTACTGCTGAAACAAAGGCATACAACTCAGCATGTGCTTTATTGCGTATGGCAGTTTTTTTTCAGTTGTGTGATTTTCAGTTGTATTGTGTTCAGTTGTAAGATGGTTGCTATTACCTTGGTGCATATTTGAAAGTGACTTATTTCAGGCTTCAGACTTATTCGAGGCTTCCTTTGCCACATTTCATAAATATACACAGTGCGTCTTTACATAAGTGTTACGTATGTACTTAAACACCTATTTTATAAATCTGATATTTTTGAAGTTTTAAATAGTTACTCGTGTATAGGTACACATACATACATAACTTCAAGTCTGTATCCCTAATGGGATAGGCAGAACACCAGAGGCTATATATAAAACTATCTGATGTCACGTTTGACTTTTGCATTTAATAATGCTCAATTATTCTTAAATACCTTTGATACATACTTAAGCTGTCCAAGACTTTAGGTTAACATTCAAGCTTAAAAATGACTGAGCTTGGAAATGGCCCGGTAGCTCAGTTAGAAGAGCAACCGTCCGGCAAGCGCGAGTTCCTGGTTTGAGTCTTGGTCCGATGATTTTATTTTGCATATTTTTTCAGTTATTTAACAATAAATCTATTCAATTTTAGGGAGTCCATGCTAAGGTTAAGACGAGAAGTGTCTCTCGAGCCAGAAGTGGTATCCCCAGGGAGCAGGCGGCGCGCGGCGTGGGCCACATCCCGCGGGACGCTGTGGGGCGAGGACTTCCCTCCTCTGGGACCTCCTCCCACCTCCGCCAAGGACGGCCACCGAGATATTTTTAAACAATATGGATAAGAAAAATAGGGATTAGACTAAACTGTGCATTCGAAGATGTTTTTGGTGAGTGATGGAGTTTTTGGCAGGGACCGGAAAACCCCTTTATTTGATTAAGCCTATTGATAGGGTAACCCTATCAAAATCTTACCATATGGAAGTGAAACCCTATTGATATGGTAAGCCTATCGACGTGGTAACACTTTGAATAAAGTTAACTACTTTCGGATGCGCTTACCCTGTGATAGGGTTGCCTATTTCTATCTCTTTTCCGCGCATGCTGTTGAATTCGGAAGTATAATTCGAAGTGCGAGATTGAATAGATAGTGATATTTTTGATAATTTGATATTCTACGAGATTAAATTTGCCTGCAGGTTTTAAAACCCTATTGAATCGGTAACCTTCAATAGGGTTTTCGATAGGCTTACTGCTTACATGAAGCTAACTCTATTGATATGGTATGCCTTAAATTAGGGTAAGTCTTCGATACGGTTACCAAATTGATAGGGTTTTTTAAAACAAGTCTATGAAAAACCCAATCAAAAACCTCTTTAAGGGTAAGCGGTTCCGGTCCCTGGTTTTTGGTTGATTGTTGAGTGTGAAATAACTGTTTATTTTGATTCATTTGGTGTGGTTTAAACTTTTTTGGTAGGTGCATTTTCATTATTAAATAATAAAATTATCCATAGACAACCACACCAACTACACGACCTCGAAGTAAACAAAGCTTGTGTTATGAGATCCATGTAGCGAACTAGGAGTGGGCTAAAATATATAATACATATATATTTAATGTGAGTTTTTAATATTTTTTTTTAGTATTATCTTATTGCTAACTTTTTCAGCTGTCTAACGAAATTATTTTTATGTCTGTAGGACCTTCACATCTGCAAATATTGCTAAATAAATAAACTCATCCGAACTCATCCGAACTCAGTAAAGAAAAAAATATGATGGCCGCCCTTTTTTAAACACAAGGGGCAAAATGCCTTTTTACTGCAATTTGGTTTTGTTGATAAAATTTATCATATTACTTCGCCTTAATGGGTCCGACACCAGTGACCAGACACACACAGACACAACCTGAAACATGCTATTTTGTTCCGTGTGGGAATCAGACCCGCGACCTCACGTAGGCGAGGCGTGTAGCCTCTAAACCGCTGCATCACGGAGACCGTATTGACGGATACTTTAAGTTTTAAAGGCACTGGTTTAAAGGTTGGACTGGGAGCGAAAGAAAAACATAGAATGTGCCAGCTGCTTCTCTTCCCGGGCATACTGTAAAAGTCAGTTAAGGGATAGAGGTTTTATTGGCGTTTTATAACACCTCCAAAGTTGTCAAACGTGACATCAGTTTTATAATCTCTGGTGTTCTGCCTACCCCACAAGGGATACAGACGTGAAGTTATGTATGTATGTTAAAGGCACTGTAATGTTACTGAAGATAACAAAAACGTTTTGCTCCTGAGAAATGTAAGCGCTTCGACATTATGTTTTTCGTTTTATGAAAAGACTAGCTAGTACCCGTGACGTCGTCTACCCTGGATCAGTTTTTCGAGTGTGTTATTTTCTTCTTCAAGGTATTTCAAGAATTTTCATTATGACTAAATGTACTATAACCTACTGTTCCTGTGGGGATTTCTTCCATAATGCAACCACACCCATTGAAAAGATAGGTGCACTCAAGGAATAACATTTTTCATGCTACTAAAATGTCCTATATTTCCTGTTCTTGTGGGAATTTCGGGGATTCCTTCTTTAGTGCAGCCCTACACACCCTAAAGAATGTATGTTTCATATTTCAGCTCTCTACGCCCAGTAGATAAAGCTGTACGATGTCTGTCAGACACTCAATCAGTGACGGAACAGTTTTATATGTACGTAGGTCACAATAAATGTTTTACGTAACTTAAAAAAACAGCATGACATATAACAAAATATTATGTTCATTGCTTTTCAAAATAATAGCGTTTACATTTAAAACATTATTTCATGCGATCCACCATTTTTTAAAACAGTAGCACTTCAGATCTGAAAGTATGTCTTCTAAGTGCTGATTGAACGCTATCACTGCGTCTTCGGAGTTGCTAAAGTGGAACCTCTCATCAAATCTTTAATTTTAGGGAAAATACAGGATAAGTACAATCACGAGTTGTACTTTTTCGGAAGAAAAAAAAATGATTTTGGTTTATTGGCCGTGTATGAAGAAGCTTTATCGTGATAAAGGAGAACGTTTTTGGTCGTCTTACGCGGACTTTTTCTAACACCCTCGCTAAACCAATGGTAGAACACCACTCGGCATTAACACTCTTTTGATCTTTAAGTGGAATTGTGCAGATGGGACGCGTAGTTAAAAAATGGCGATATTTTTTTACCAACATTTCTCGCCTGCCGCACTTTTATTGGCCTGTTCTCATTTTCATTCACAAGACTGCTGATTTTTTTTCGGGTTCAAAACAATAAATCCACGTCTTGTCTCCTGTGACAATTTCATAAGCAACATTAAAATGTCCGTGGTCATACTTTAGAAGCATCTGTGAGCAGCATTCCACGCGAGCCCCCTTCTGCTCCGCTGTCAGTTCATGAGGGATCCAACGACAATAAAGATTCCGAACTTTTAATTCTTCGTGTAAATTTTTTTGCATTCTACTCATACCAATTCCCAATAGTCCTTGAATTGTCTCATCGGTAATTCGCGGGTTTCCTTCAATTAGCAGCTTAACACCCTTCACGAAACTGACCTCTCTCAAATTCAGCAAACCATCGGCTCATGGTGCTCTAACAAGGTGCCCCCAAAACTATTTGAATGACGAGCGGCACAGTCTTGCGGAGAGAAAGAGAACTTTCAAAATAAAAATAAAATCGCTGTAATAAAATCTTTTAGACTTAATTCCATTTTCATGCTGGACTGGGAGCGAAAGAAAAACGTAGAATGTGCCAGCTGCTTCTCTTCCCGGACATACTGTAAAAGTCAGTTAAGGGACAGAGGTTTTAAAGGCGTTTTTGTGGGCGATAGGCTGACCCCCTGTCACTACGATAGTTTCTCTCCATCTTTATAATACCTCCAAATTTGTCAAACGTGACATCAGATGGTCTTGTAACCTCTGGTGTTCTGCCTACCCCATAAGGGATACAGACGTGACGTTATGTATGTATGTAGAAGGTTGCAAGTCATTTAAAAAAATATTAACATTCAAAATTCAAATAGTTCTGATTAACTAGAAGTGAAAAACTTTTAGTATTCCCCATGTAGGAATAAAATAACAAAATAATATTAATTAGGTAATTGCTTTTCAAGCTTAATAATCCATATATTTTTTTAAGTCTTATAATATGAAACTTTATCGTCACTGAACATAAAAAAATGGCATTATAGTAGAAAAAAATAATTATGATGAATTTCTAGGTGTGTGGTTTTATTTAACACACACACACACAAAACCTCTGTCCCTTAACTCACTTTTACAGTATGCCCGGAAAGAGATGAAGATATACTGGTCTTTTAAACACACTTGAGACTTCAATTCATATACATGATCATTCCGTGCAATGGACATTTATATTTCTTTAGTACTTGAGTTTTTAGGGAAAAAGACTTTTAATTTCTATGTGAAATACTTTTGTGAAAACTTTTAACAGAAGCTGCATAAGAAATAGGTACCTATATTTTAATCAGATTAACAGTTGTATTACGAAAGATATGTAAAACAGTCCTATTTTATATTTAGATTTATAATAATCCTTATCTTCTAATATTTGAAAATACGAGATGATGTTACACGTATGATTTATAGGCGTAAAACAGATGAGTGATTTATGAAAACCTTCTGGGAACGCCGCGGAGAAAGAAAACCTCCGTGTTTACGCATTCTGTTGATCCGTATAGCATATTAACATGTTCCATTATTGGAACGCATTCTTAAAACGAAAATTGACATTAAAGATAAATCATTACATAGGACATAAGACGATAGAAATGTGTTAGCTGGTTGTCAACCAGAGATGCATTGATGGCGCAAGTTACCTACCTACATGTGTGAAATGAGGGAACAACTTGCATGATTTACTTTGTTGTAGGTATACATTTCGATTTTCCCAGGAAATTATACGACTTTGTATTTTGAAATACAAACATTCATCAAGCTGGGTTGTTTAATCAAATTAGCATTTTTCAGTTTTATAGAGTTCGCTTATATTATTTAACTAGATAGACCTACAGACATGTAATTACATGTATCATTAATGTGGACCATAGTTAGATTATCTAGCCTATTGTCAGTATTTTTCTTTTAAATTGAGTTTTGAAAAACTACACGTAAGTAAGAAAACACAATGTTAAATGTAGTTAAACAAATATATTTTATCTTATTTTTAGTAGATAGTTTTGTTATAAATCCACAATAACATGTATCGTCTTACGTGTTTGCATATGTTTAGAAATTGGGCATTTTGCAAGAATGAAATTCATATGCAAGAAGTGACGACCACTTTGGCGATGGGTTAAACCTATCTGCCTCAGACGCCAGTGGTTACGGGTATGATACCCGCCCGGAACAAGAAAAAAATATGTTCCGGGTCTGGGTGTTAATTATTTATATTCTATTTTGTGTGTGTGTTGAATATTTGTATTTATATTCTAGGTTCCCCCCTAATTCGCTACATGGTATCTCATAACACAAGCTTCGCTATCTTTGAGGCCATGTAGTTGGTGTGATTGTCTGGGATTTCATTTCATATCATTCATTTCATTTCATTAATTTCATTGAACGATAAACATAATTATAAGTGCGAACACAGTAAATTTAAAACAGTAAATTTTCTGTTAGTACTTACAGTCATGATTTGAGATCTACACGTCCACCTATAAGTACACAACACCATCGAACTGTGGCTTTCACTGGCAGTTTTCGCAACCAAGCTACAAAATGTTGGAATGATATCCCACCATCATCATTCATCATTATAAAATCATTAAAAATTAATCTGTACCTCGACAAACAAAAATTTTCCTCCAACTAGCAAAGGCAGCAAAAACTGTTACATATTTATTTATTATGTTAAGTATATTTAGTGTTTAGTAATATCATTAAGTTTTATCTTTATTTTATGTACTTATTAGTATATTTATATTACAGTATGTGTATCTATATATTATAACTTATTCCATAATTCTATCTTCAATTAAAATATTAAAAAGACCATTTCATGACGCGTTATTTTTATTTTATAATTAATTTTTATTGTGTAACATCTCTATAGTAAGATCTGAATGTAATTTAAATAGGTATAGCTGAAAATCAGCCATTTGCCCTCGGGCGATTTGTAGCTGAGCTATGCCTTTTTGCCTACGGTAGCATAGCATACAGTTTAAAATAAAAATATTTGTATAAATTATACATTATTTATTTAAGATGTAAAATGTAAGCCAGTACTTATACATGTATGGTTGGTGGTCAAAAATGAAATTGTTTAATTATTATGTTTGTTAATATTGTTTTAAAATAGTTTTACTTGCAATTTCTTTTCCTTTCCGATTAATTATTTCAATAGTTCAGTTTTGATTTTTGTTTTTATCTTGGTTTACTCTTTTACTTTTGTTATTTTCAAATTGTGTGTGTTACTGTTTTTGGCAAATAAATGTTTTATCTATCTATCTATCTATCTAAACACAAAAAAGACACTATGTTATTTCACGTTTAGAAGTTCATATCATTTGTATGACATACTACTCCAGGCACCACGACAGTGACTCATATATTTTAAACTCAAAACAGTTTGTCTTTAGTCACGGGGGTGAGAATTTATTGCCCCAACGAAAAGAAAGGAAGTTTCTATTCTTTTAGCTAATGATCTCGTAAAATGTTTAAATACTTTCTTGACATTTAAATGGTGAATGTTACTAACTTCTACCGTTTGATAAATAAATAAATAATTGAAGGACACAACCTCACACTACTTCATCTAGCAATAATAATTAACAAATATTTTTATGTTTCAAAGAAAACAACGGATATACGAGTAGGCACGTAATTTATACTTTTTTTCATATAGATACAGGGTTACTGGTTAAGTTGACCTACGTCCGTTAGGGGCGTGTAGTATTCTTATTTTTTAATGGATTTGTCTCTAAAACACCCAACCCCAAACATAACCATTTTCGAGATAATCGACTTTAAATTTTTTTTAATAATATTGCCGATTTTTTGTTATCAAATGCCATAAGTATTTTGAAATTAGTGCGCTTTTTTAATATTGTTATTTATTTCTTACATGCAGATTAAGATGCTCTATGAACTTAGAAACGTCGTCCTAGGCTAAAGATTGGATTAGACTCAATAAGCGTAGTTATTTTTACGTCCACTTTTATTTATCGCCTATGAAACTAAGATTTTTTCTACGACTTTAAATTAAAGTCTAGATTGTTATACCTTGTTGAATAGGTGACAAAATGCAGATGTTTTTAAGAACGTCTGCCATATTAACTTTTTCAGATATTCTTTAAAGAAACGTAAACTGTAAAAAAATCTCAAATTATTTGAACTGTCAATCACTCAGAACTATGTATTTAGTAATCATACGTAGAATTTTGGTTTCTAAGATCATAGAGTATCTTAGTCTGCATGTAAGAAACAAATAACAATAATAATAAAAGGCGACAATTTCAAAATATAACATTAAATAGCAAAAAATCGGCAATTTTTATAAAAAAATTTAAAGTCGTTTATCTCAAAAACGGTTATGTTTGGGTTAGGAAAGAAAAGTATTACGGATCTAGGTCAACTTAACCAGTAACCATGTATACGTAAATGATATAAATGGGCATACAAATGATATAATGGGCAGATGATATAAATAAAATATAATAGACTCCAACCAATGCAATAAAACCATGTTCATGCCCACAGATATTTGCATGGTGCAAGGATTGAACCCGCGACTACTGACGTCTAAATCAAATAGTTTTAGGCCGCAGATAAACTTTCTAAATATGTAAAAAAATTGTAATTGAATCTGAACTCTATGCCCTCGACATTATGTTAAAAATTGATTGGGGAAATTTGACAGGTTTGAAATTCTTGATCTGCTGCCTTCTTTACGTCATCGCCACAGCTGTCGTTAAATTTTGTTTTTAAAATAAAGTAGTAACACCTTACTTTCGGCAAACATTCGAATTTGACGTACGAAAAAAACATCGATACATAAAATGCAATTGATTGAATCGAGTGGTACTTTGCGGAAAAACTTGATAGTAGTATTATAAAAAAATGCATTTTCAATCGATGTTCAAAATCGAAACGTGCGAAAATAGTTGTTCTACCGTCACACTTATGGAAATTGTATTTTGAAACAACTTGCAGTGTTTTGCGATTTCCTTTCTACATTGATTATTCGATAAATAAAATTGCATCTACACCTCTACGTATACATCAATAATTAAATAAATAGGTCACTATTGGAACCATTGCTCGTTAACTCGTCTAACAAATTAAAGCGTTCCCTAGAAGCCCACGTGGCTCGTGAAGAGGTCAACATCAACATAAAACTGTTATGATATGGCTTTCCCGTATTTCCCAGTAGCGAGCTGGGTGGTACGCGAAACCCAGGGGAAATTTCCCAACAGATCTCCGTGGACTAGTACAAGTTTTATGGACGTTCCCCCTACTCCCCCCTCTCCCCCGTGCCTCAGACCCCGTAGGGTAAACTTATCAGTGTTGGCTGCCAGGGCGCTTTTAGTAATAATTGTATTGTACGTCATCTGGTGCCTAAAGGCATCATTTATTCATGAGGGAGTGAAAACAAATGAATAGAAGCCTATTTGAAATAGGTCGGGTTTTGTAACGAATACGTCTGTGTTAGTGATCGAATGTTCGTGTATTGAGCTGTGAATGTAGGGATTACTTAATTCGATACATCGAAGCTGTGGAATTATATAAAATATCCTGTATAGTTTGACCTCGTGATCAGTTTGAGTATCTCATCGTTTGAGACAGAAATTTCGAGTTCTATTCTCAGTGGTTTGTGGTTTAATTAGGAAATTTTATTTTCTAGCTTAGGTCTGGGTTTATATTAACGATAAGCCCTAGAATCGCCGTGAAGTCTCTATATCTCTATGCGATCTTAATAATATGAATAATACGCGATGCCGTAAATAATTCCAATTATATTTTATTGCAGCAATAGGAAGAGACTCATGCCCTGCAGTGGGCTCATTACAAAGAGTTGTGATGATGATGAATAGAGGCAGACGAACATGTGAGTTTCTTTCAGACTGTTAAGTCCAGTGATAGTAATTAGACTACCTTCCTGGAGTCTATCCTACTATACGGAACGCTGCGAAGTTGTTAAAGCAGGACACGTATGGTACAACGCAGACTGCACGCTTTGCAACCCTACACTGGCTGGGCTCGGTTATACCCTTGCGTGAACTTTGATTTACTGATAGAGGGGTGTATTTAACAAGTTTAAGTTTAAGTTGTACACAAAATAACGTACTTTAACTTACCTACTTATCTCTAAGAACTTAATGCAGGGCTTAGAAGTGTCATCAGTGAAACTTATCATCATAAATTTAAACTTTTTGATTCTGTGTGATTACCTTACATTATTTAAATTTTTTTTTTTTGTAGGCTACAAAACAAAAAAATAATTGAACCGGATCAAATTATTTAGCAGTCGATTGTAACAAAGGAATCTCAAAATACGCTGAAAAAACATGTATTTACAAAATATTTTGTTTCGAATAAGCTATGAAGATATGAACGTAATTATTTATTTAACAGTTTTTGCACACACTAAAAAAGCTTATAAAAGGAAACTTAAAAAGAATTAAAAGTTATGTAAGCAAAAAACAATATTTGAAATAATGCAAATCACCTTACATTATTCAAAATACCTATTGTTTTTTTGTAGACTACAAAACAAAAAAAAATATTTAAGTAACCGGATCAAATTTTTTAGTGGTCATTTGTAACAACAGAATCTCAAAATACGCACACTTTTTCACACACTTAAACTAATAAAAGGAAACGTAAAAAATAATTTAGTAATGTAAGTAGGTACAGAGGTGGATAGGTACTGCTCATCTCTAAAAAAATTCTTTCTGCAAACCTGTGCCTGGAAAACTACACATATGAAATGCAATCAAGTGCGTACTAAATAAAGTAAATTACTTGGTGCTAACTTGAGTCTAAGAAAAGATAAACTTTCTGATAATAAGCTTGCAAAATACTACCTTTTTGCCAAAAAACCTACTAAAACCGCACCGGCAGCATATTATCACCATTTCTTCTACCTGAACAAAGTCTCTGTAATCTCATTGTACAGTGAGAAAAACAATCCCATCAGAATTTCCACATGCAGGCTCCTATGACACCCATCCTCGTGATCGGATAAGCTTCGGCAAAAAGCTGACATGGTAAGCTACATTGAAGTAACCCTTTTCAAAGGTTACAATTACGTCCAACTGACGCTTTTACCTCGAATCAAATATTTATTCCTTTACATGTTTTATTGTGATTTTTACGGAGGTAATGAGATTGGGGGAAATGTGATGTTTTAAAGTTAGGAGTTTCTATAAAATAGTAAGGTAACTTGAAAAGGTGTGATGTGATTATGTGATGATTTTAAATATAATGCAAATAATGACATAACTAACGTAGTATTTTAGCATTAATGTACTTATTAATACTGAACGTCGAGTTAAATAGTTTCAAAGATGTAAATAAAATTTAATTTACCATTATGAAAGTGTCTAAAACTGCTTAGTTATACAATAAATAATACAATTATTTATTTCGGTTACAAAATTTTGTTACAAAATTTATTGGCGCCCGACTTGGGACTGCTCAGAAGTAAAAAGTAATTTAATTTTTGACAAAACTTTACTTAAAATTTCCTCACTATATACAACGATTGAGTATTCAAAGCTGATTAATTATAAATAAAATACGTTCATGAAATCAAAAGTTTATACACAGTGATATGAGCTTACTTTAAAAAGGATTTCATAATAATAATTGATAGTCTGAAATATAAAATTACGTAAGAAGCAAATGAATCACGCATGTCACTTCCAGCGGAGATGTAAAAGCATTTTCTTATAATTTCAGTAAAATTTATAAACCATATACCGACTTGCAAGAAAAGTTTTATTTTCATCGAATATAATATTTGAAGAAATATTTGATTAACATACTTAATACTTTGGAGGCTGTGTGTTTGTACCAACACGCAATGTTTAATGACAAACCGGATATAAAAAAATCTTTTTGCATAAGGATTGTGTACAGAAATTACCAAATCAATCATATTTACTTTGCCTTTAATTAACATAATTGACTTTCTGACAGCAATCGACAATAAATTAAAAATGGAACAGACGATAAAACCACAGACAACTAAAATTCGAACACTTTTTAAAACTCCAAATGAAATAAAACCTCCATGAAGTATGTACAGCTTCTCTGCACCTGCCCCACCACTGTCCCTGAGCTTGAGAGCTCATTCTTTCATTAGTCTGTGAGTGCAAAGGTCCCAGGAGCCAGTAGAGTCGCAGCCTGCCCCCTAGGGACACATTACGAAAGTACTAGACTCCACCGATCGATACCTAAACTTAACAATAGTACTGTTGCTTGTTCTTCAAATAATACTCTTGTGTTTATAAACACTGCTATTTGTTTTGTTAAATGTAGGTATTTTAAAGTCGTTAGGATGGTTGTTATGAGACAGTATGGTGTTTTAGTGTCGTTAAGTTTAGGCGCTAGGTTATTGTAGTTATTAATTAACCATATGGGAATCTGTTCTTATTTTAAAAATTATGCTAATCTAGAAGACTGGGTGACTTATGAATCTGCAAATGAGCAAGTAACAGCTACGAAAATATAATATCTATTGAAATTAATCTTCTGGGTAATTATATACCTAAATACTCATATGTGGATAAACTTTTGGATGCTAAAAAAATACTTACTAACAAAAAACATTAAACTGAAATTCATAATAAAAATAAAAGCTAAACCATTTGCACTAACAATCAACATTGTTTTTTTTTACACCTGCACTCTACATTTTGATCCAGAGTACTTATTCAAAAGTGTAAAACCAAAACTAATCCTCTTTTAAATCACGAGCCTATTCCCACTAAAGTTTTAGTAGATGCTACGGGTAAAAATTAATAGCAATAGTTAGTTAGCGGCACCACAAACAGGAGTGATGGACGCGTCCGCAGCAGCGCCCTGATATGAGCATTTTATCAGTGACGCTCGTTTGCACCGCTAAATTGTACGTGGGTACAACGCACGGTGTAATGGGCGGCCGGCTTAGTTTTTGAAGGGTACTGATGATTGGGACTCACGATGGATGTAGGATTTAGGCGCTGAAAGTACGTAAGGCCGTGTTTTGTACACTCAATGTTAATTCAAGAGGAACGTTGTAAGGCTAAGTTAATTTGACGGTCAATTCTTAGATACATATAAGTGTTATATTTTCTATGTATTGTAAATTTACTAGCGTGTTAATTTAATAATTTTGGCGAGCTGCTCTCTCCTATGTTCGTATTTCAAAGATTAATTTCTGAATTCAAAAATTGACCAGAATCGTTTTTCTGCTCGAATAGAGTCTTTCCATTTTTTTTGGTCCTTCCCTTGTTTTTTAATAGATACATACATAAGTAACAATTTTGTACGTATATTGTCCAAGACTCTGCATTGTTCAATTGGTAAACCCTTGATAAGCATGTCGTAATTCGGTTAACCCCCACCTAGTTTCCTATAGACCTAGCGAGCGATATGTACCTACTCGTAAAGTTGGCGCCAAAATGGTGATGAAATTTTCCGACAGAGTCTAATGAGGAACCATTCTTTTACCTGTTTGATCCATCTTTGACTTCATCTACGGTTATCATAAAGTGAGGTCATACATACTTAGGCTCCTTTTTATCATAGCTTTCTAAAGCGTTGATGATGACTATGGTTGAACCATAAATTCACTATAAATTCTCCATAGAGAAATTTAAAAATCTAATCTTTAGTACCTAGAGTTTAAATCTCAGTAGTAAACTTCCATAATACTTAATTCACTGGGATAAAAGAAATATGTTTTGCAGCAGCTTTTCACAAAACTTTCCCCAAAACCGTGCCGGTAACTTGTGATATAGAATAAGACAAAATTCGATATGTTTTAATTAAAGTAAAAGAGTATTTTTTAAATTTAATAAACCTTTTTAATGAGCTGTAGGCGGTATGTGGTTGATAGCGCGACGCGGAGAGCTTAAAGCTCCTTGCAGCTTGCAAAGCATGGAACTCCACGTGATAAACTAAAATGATCAGCAGCGCTATTCTCCTAAACAACAGTGTCGAGTTCATCGTGGCATCGAGTTCATCGTGACGAGTGGCACAATTGGTATTCACATAACACATATTTCGACGCCAGCGCTCGCCGCTAATGCGGCGAGAGTAAGAACTGACATTCGTCGAACTGTTTGACATTTCGTCGAGCACAGCGCTGCTGTTATAGTTGCGCGAATAGCCATACAGTGTTCGTCCATCCTTGTACGGCCTCTGCGATATTTAACTAAACTTATAGACGAGATGTGCGACAACTTACTGTTTTAATAAAATTTGATCATCGTAAAAACTTATTAAGTACTTAGGTACCTCGTTTTCGTAAAACTTACCTATTGTAGTTACTTTTTAATGTTGTTGATTGAACAACAACAAGCCCCAAAGCTTAAATAAATTTGTATTATGGACACATTCATTTTATTTGTTTGTTTTCGATTTTTCCCGTAAGTCTGCGTAATCGTAATCTGCGGACATGTTGAACGTAAACTGTTACTTTTTTTATTTAAATTAGTTTAAAGTTCAAAGAGTTCCCAATTAAATATGCTTACGATTCCTACGAAATATTTATTGTAGAAGCGGTGTATAAAATCTCCATAACCCAGCTACAAAATTAGGTAGCGTAATGGTAGAACTTGCTTTGCATTGGGGTTCAATCAAATCCCGTGTGTGTCATATTGCATGTTAGTTTATTTTAAACTTAACTCTCCTAATTATGTTATTGAATGGGCTTTCAGCTAACTAAGAACTTCTACCCTCTGTTTTATTTTACAATATTCTATTTACTAATTTTGATAGTAACCATAGATACAAATTGAAACCTTTTAAGTAAGTAAATAAACATCATCAAATAAGTAGGTCCTTCGTGGCACAAAAGGCACAAAATCGGTTGAGAGTTTGATTTCCGTTGCATGACAAATATTTCGGCAGATCGTGAGTGCGGTATTATGGGTAAGTAGGTACCTACCTTAATAACGAAAATATTTCAGTTTATGTCACTAATTGTCTTGTTCAGTTCATCTTTGATTTTTGTGAGCCTAAAACATTCTGGGAATAAAATGAAAACAATTAATATCCTTTTATAACTGTTTCCCTTTATAAATTATTATAATACTTTATCATATTCCTAGGTATTAATAAATATTAAAAAATATTGGATATATTTATTTATGTCTAACATATTCAGATTAACCTGAAATACTAAAAAATTAACTTCATCTGTAAGAATATAAACTTGTAAACAAACTCACGTTTCAAAGCTCTAGGCTTTGCTTGTTTCCTTCGAGACATCCTTATCACCAGTGTTGCCAGATTCACAGAAACATTGTTTGTACACAAATAGTTAATAAAGTTACGTGGGAGTTTCCGCGGTGAACGCCACGCCGGCACGCGGTTCCTCCCCGCGTCGCTAGAGCTTACTGCCACCCAACAAGTGGCTTAGCAATATGTGCCAGTAATGCGCAAACTCCTTTGAGTGTGGCTGGCATGATAGCTTTTTCTTTTTTTTTCTTTTCTAAGTAGGTATAATCGTAATAATAATTAATAGAGTTGACAAGTGGCTTAGCTATTGCTACCAGTAATAGGCAAACTCCTTCGAGTGTGGTTGGAGTGTTGGCATTTTTCTTTGCCTTTGGTTTTATTTTTTAAAATAATGGTCTACATAAATAGACTGATATGTTAATGATGACCGGCTGTTGTAGTGGTAACATACTATACATTGCCTTCTATGCCAGAGGTCCTGAGTTCGAATCCCGGTGGCGTTAGATATTTGTGTGACGAACACAGATATTAGCCGTCAAGTCATAGATGCTTAGGTATATGTTAATTTAAGTTTATTTTCTAATAAAAAAATATGTATGTATATTCAATATGTTTATGCATAGTTATATTTCTTAGGTATCGATAACACGAGTTCTTTGAAACTTAATTTGGGCTAAGTAGATAATGTTGTGTGAATGTCTATAAAAAAAATATCATATAACTTTCACAACTATTCTAGTTTGTGTTTAAATGATTTATTTTTGTTAGGTAGGTGCCTAAATGTTACAAATCGGCTCGGTGTAATTAGTCAGTCGCTAAATAATCAAGTTCTTTGAGATTGTGTTTAAATTAAGTCCAGTCGCTCTGTTTTAGCAGATATTGTGGTGATACGCCAGAGGTGAAAGCAGTATCTACCTCTAAAGCCGCGCTTTGCTACACCCAAACGAAGAACTACCTAACAGATTTTGTAAAGAAGCCTTAGTAATTTGAAAGTCAGTATACAGCTCTACCTTCCAAGTATAAAACTGTATTTCTCTAGATATTTTTTGTTATTCTCAAAACTAGTCGTCGACAAAACCGGACTTCGCTCACGGATTTGGCTCGCGCGCAAATTCGTGAAATTACGTCAATTTTAGTGTACCAGCAAAACTAGCTCTAACCAAGTTTACCATTGAGACACAAGTTCATTTCGACATTCATCTTCGTATTCCCATGAGATACTCTTTTGGCGGGAGCACAGTGTCTGTGTTCCGTATACCTAGGTACTATCATCAGAAAATATGAAACCACACAGCACTATCTTGAAATCTGATTCTCACTTTTTGTGGATTTCTTTCTTCTTTGATATGGTTCAGTAGATAGATTCAACACAGTCAGCAACTTTCAACACAGTCAGCAACTTTCAACACAGTCAGCAACTTTCAACACAGATTCAACACAGTCTACGGGGCTTGGAAGCTACACCTAAACTGCAACAATATCGCAATAGTCGATGGTTACCTAAGTCTTTTTCAGATGTCAATATGAAGCACGCATCTTTCGCACAACAGCTGAGATAAAGATTCACCCGTCATATTAAAGTCCATGTTGAAAGAGCTCTACGAGCAATGCTTTGCGTTAAGCGAATGTAGCATAGAGATAGTAAGCTTTAATTTTAACTGGTAATTAAAAATGGCGTGCAAAAAAGATCCTAGAAGAATGGCATTTTATTTCACAGATTGGGCCATGAATATTCATGTCTACTTTCGTTATGGTGCCGAAAAGTCACGATCAAGATAAGCATGCAGGCGCGGTCCCAGACTGAAATTTTGGGGGGGGTCACAACTGAATTTTGGGGGGGGGGGCGTTACGACAATTTTTTTTGTATCAGAAGTATCTTTTTCTTCCTCCTTTTCTGTTAAGGGGTTCATCTTTTCATGATTTTGGGGGGGTCATGTCCCCTGTGACCCCCCCCCTGGGACCGCGCCTGTAAGCATGTACTACCGAACCAACTGAATCATGACCCACTTTGTTCATAATTCGTTTGAAACTGTCAAACTTGTAAGGTCTATCGCGTATAATGCACTTAGGAAATTTAGATACTGTACGAATTCTGTACTCAGTAAATGTCAGTGTCGAATGAAATGATAAGTGCGTCACCAAGGAAACCTATCTTCCAGTGAATTTCGTCCTACTAGCATTTTGACGGTGTGCCAAAATGAACTTGTTGTAGGTCATGTCATGATTCAGTTGGTTCGATGGTACTTAAGTGTACAAATCCCGATCTCAATTAAATTTCAAGTAAGACAAGTTTTCTTTCCTTCCAAGGCCTTCGATTCCTGAACTTTTCCAAGCTCTAGGTAATTAAAAACAACATTTTTTACCTGTTCAAATCTGGCATAACTCATCTCAATCCCATTTATATATTTTTTAAGTTTAAATACCTACCATTTTATAGATAAAAATACTAAATAAAAACGATGACTGATCTCCCGCATTTAGGTATAGAGCTAACAGGGGCCTTACTCGCGACGCGATCGAGAATCAAATCAACTCGATCTCAAGGATTTTCGCACTCCCGAAACCGATACTAGTGCCGAATCGAGCGGTGGCTCAAATTGTACCATATATTTGGTCGCTTGTTACAAGCTTTAAACAGTTATATTCGATCCTGATTAGTTACAATTTGAGCCACCGCTCGATTCGGCGCTAATATCGGTTTCAAAATGCTTGAGATCGAGTTGATTTGATTCTCGATCGCGTCGGGAGTAAGGCCCCTGGTTCAAGCTGCTGACCATCGAAATAAGCATATGCCTAACGGGAAATATATCTAATAAATAATTTTGATAGCCAGCAGCGAGAAGGAACCCTGTAGCTCAGTTGGTAAAGTGCCCGCCCGGAATGCGGGAGATCTGGGTTCGAGTCATTTTCCCAATTACCTACTTAGTTACCCATGTAAGCTGATTCATCAAGATCACATCGTAGGCGCTTAGGCAACTATAACTTTAACGATTTCCTAAAAAGTTGTTTTGAAGGCTCTTACAATTTTTGATATAATTTAAGTGCTTAAATATTTAGAATCAACTAAGTATAAAAATGTGATACGGCGCGCAATTTTAATTTCAAGAGCCTTCACTGAATTTAGTAGATTGATAAGTACCTACTTATTGAAATTCTCCTTGCGCAGTAGAGAAGAGACTACCTTTAATCTACCTTTATTTCTTTCTATTAAATGTTACAGTGTTACCTTGTATTTATTCCCTCAGAAAGTAGTAGTTTCTTGACAAAAACAGAAATTCCAAGGTGAACATACACCTACCTACAATAACAAACATGCGCAGTTGATAGAAATATCACTCATTGTCATTGTCAATGTCAAAGTCAGTGTTGATAGTTGAGTTGAAAGAAAACATCGTACAGCTGATTTCCGGATTTGGGCTCGAGATAAAACTAAATTAAATGTAACTAAAATAAGCTAGTTTATTACAAAAAACACATAAGATGGACCTGCCATATGAGGTATGACATATTTAATAAGTAACAAGAATTCACCTAGTAATTGCTACGAAAGTTCTACTTGGATGTTATGTTAATTTCTTTGTTTGCTAACACATCAATAATTTTCACGTGATATCCCTAGTCTTATGATTAAATCGATAAGATAGCCAAAGTTTCTTGGAATTATAAAACTAGAAAAATATGATATCCGGATAAACTACAAGTTCTTTGTTCACAGGTTTTAGTCTACCTATTCAAGTATTTACAAAAATCAGACAGAAAATCAGCAAGTGAAACTTGTAGATCATGGTATCTGGCTGCTAATGATTATTGTTTCAATAAGAATAAGGTTGTAATATTTTATAAATCAAATTTAAATGATGAAGTATCTTCGCCTCTTCAGCTATTTGAGAACTCTCCAATTGTATATACTAATTATCTCTTCAGTGAAGTTGAAATAACAGTAAAGCTTAATGACTTTTGGGACAAAATGTCTGAGAATATAAAAAGTTTAAGTTTAAGGCACTGTGATATTTGTGAAAAAGTATTTGTTTACATTTTACAAAAGTGCAAGAATCTAGAATCACTGAGCGTTCAAAGTTGCCGTGAGCTGTTTATGTCTGGACGATTGTTGGAAGGAAAGTCTGAAGGACTTTTAACGGAAACTCTTGAAAACTTGAAAATGTTGAATTTGTCTGGCAACCAGTACCTGACAGATTCATTAGTCCATAGATTTATTAAGTCTGCACCAGCTTTAGACAGTCTCAACATGTCAGCATGCTCGCTACAATTTCACCAAGGCTTGGTCAAGAAATTTTACCCTGCTGATGTGGATATATTTGAAAATCCTTCTGAAAGTGTATTAACATTCTACTTTCTATTACAATTCATAAAATCTCGAGCCAGTAATATAAAATACTTGTCATTTTCAAACACTCTGATTGATGGAACTGCGCTAAAGTGTCTATCTGAGATACCAGATTTACAATTAGAATCCCTACATTTACATTCATGTGATCAACTCACTAATACTGGCATAACAGCATTAACTATGATGCAAACAACTTTAAAAGAACTTGATATTGGACTTTGCTCTCGAGTAACAGATCTTTCTCTGGTTAATATATGTAAGAACTTAGTTAACCTAGAATATCTTAACATTCAAAGATGCCGTGCAGTAACAGACCTAGGCATTGCAGAGTTAAAAAAGCTAACCAAATTGAAATCTCTGAATTTATCTCAATGTGAATTAATATCTAACACTGGTATCCAAGAAGGTTTATGTTCTGCAGATAATTATCTATTGGAGGAGTTAGACATACATTCATTGAATTTGGATCACACAGCTTTAATCACTTTATCTGAAAAACTACACAATCTACGAGTCCTAGATCTAAGTTATTGCTTCAATGCAGTTACTGATGCTTCAATACAAGTGCTTTTTAAAAACCAAGTATTATTGCAAGTGCTTAGAATAAGTCACTGTGATAAAGTAACTGATGCTGGACTGACAGGTATGGGCAAATTGGAAACAGAAGCAAATGATGAACTCCCTATTATATCAGAGTGTTCACCCTCTGGTGCTTTCCCAAAAATATACTTAGGGTCAAGAGCAGAAGAAGAAATAGTACGAGATGCTAGAAGAAAGCATGAAGTGATGAGAATGTGTGAAAAAGTATCCATTGACAGCTATACGGGGTATTCATTAGCAAGACTGAAATGTCTCCGGGAACTGGACATCA
This sequence comes from Stenoptilia bipunctidactyla, assembly GCA_944452665.1. NCBI lineage: Eukaryota > Metazoa > Arthropoda > Insecta > Lepidoptera > Pterophoridae > Stenoptilia > Stenoptilia bipunctidactyla. The sequence goes on along the minus strand of OX101726.1, from coordinate 4,982,348 downwards.
GTAGCTGCAACAGAATTACCGATGTCAGCTTAACATATGCCTTTCACTTTAAAGAGCTTGTCAATTTAAATCTGAGCAGATGCCAACAAATAACCCAAGTAGGCATGGAACATCTAGTCAGGAACTGTCCCAGTATTGAGTATTTAAATTTAATTGATTGTTATAATTTGAAAGATGAAGCAGTGGAAGAAGCTACCAAAGGATTAAAAAGATTGAAAAACTTGGAATTGAGGGTAAGAATCATTGTCTGTTATTTTTTATCAATTTTGATTTTATGAGCCTCACAAAAAGTCACCAAACTCAAAGTCAAAAAATTCTTAAGTAATTTTGTAAATACACTTAAAATCTGTCAAATTTATTTATAAATAGAACTTAATCTACCTCCACTTCGGAAAGTCGATCTGTTGAGAAGAAGTGGCAAGAAACTCTTTTAAAAATACACAATCACAGTTTACAGCTCAGGAATCCCTTCTTCTTGCATTCGGATATCTTATAACTAGTAGTTCTTTTCACACAACACCTATTTTACTGCATCCTTAAACCTATGGAAGGGTAAATCTTAATTTAAAAGCGTACGCCATGAATGTGACCCATGAATGAGTTAGTGACTTTGCGGATTCTACTATTATAGCCAGCTAGTTTATACATTAGGCAAAGAGGTCTTAGATAGAAACGTAGACATAGTTAAAGAGGTAAAGATAGAGGTGAGCGAGAATGTAGATGGGGATTTAAAAAAAAGGAGATGGACACGGACATGGAGATGGGGGAAGTCAAAAAAGTAACATAATTATTTTCAGCACTGAAATCGTGGCACCAAGGTTACTGTGTATATCATATAATATCGCAGGTTAACGGGCTGGGCCGCACGCGAGCGACATCTTGGTGGTAACTTTGTTTGGCATCGTTGTTTTCTTTCAGATTTCATTGTACTTTCTACTTACTGAAATTAATTATTAGATATAAAAATAAGTTATCACTTACAGTTTATCATAGAGCACAAAGTCACAACACGTAACTTACTCGTAACTTATCGTATCTCGGGATGCGCGTGATTTTTCATACATTTTTCTATGGAGAATTTACTTAAAACTTATCTTGATTGTAGGGTTTTAAAAAAAGAAGACTTTGTTTGTAAAGGTACAAAAAAAGTACAGGACATTATTGAAGTATTGGTTTCTGCAGTGTTCAAAAAGTATTTTTTTATCAATTTGTATTGATATACTACTGGGTTAAATCTGAAAAATACGAAGGCATGTTCTTACATTTTTTCTCAATTATGAGCGTTTGTTGACGTTTATTATATAATAACTATTGGTTTTTAAGAGTTAAAATGAGCATGAAGATAGGTTTTGATCTTTCTTTTTAATATATGCAAATTATCACCATTATCTAAGTAGGTTAAATATGAAAAATCTTGACACTCTTTTCGGTGATTCTCACGATCTGCCTCCTTAAGCAACGTTCGCCGCGGTCGGTAGATGGATGGGTGACTGCCAAACTTTCATTTCTCACAGCGACTTCCGTGCTTCCGATGGTACGCTAAGCAGTCGGTCCCGAGTGCTGTATACTTGTATACAGTAGTCGTTAGGATTTGTCACATGCTATTTCGGCGCCCTGAAAATTCTGACATCCATCAACCAACACTGGGCCAGCTTGGTGGATTATGGCCTATACCTCCTCGTCACCCAGGCGAGAGACTCATGCTCTGCAGTTGGCTCATTACAAACAGATTGATTACATGATGATTACATGCCGGACATTACACAATGACAATATTAAAAATTTATACTTTAATTGAGGAGCAGGTTATTGACTGAAAACCATTTCTCCACAATTTCAATACAATGGTTTAATTCAAAGCAATGCTTCAATTGCTTACTCACTTTGAATAGAAAACCTCAGCAAACTATATTACCTTACACTTGTCTTTTACCACAAATGGCAAATCATTGATATAAACCAAGAACAAGAAAGTCCCAGAATCGAGCACTAGGGCACTCGCATATGAACTGCTGATCGCGATGATCTCTTTTAATTAATATCAACTGTTTGCGTTCCATTGCATAAATTTCATGTAATTCGGTGACCGTTGCCATAATGATGTAGCTTCATGACGAGTGTATCATAGTGAACACCGTCAAAAGTCTTGGACAGTTCACAGAAAACACCAAAGGCATCACGTAACTACTCCCAGGCATCAAATATATGTTTGATAAGCTCAACAACGGCATTAGTTGTTGAGTGACCCCGTGTGAAACCAAATTAATTAGAATCAATAAAACACTTTTTAACCGGATTTATCGCGTATATTTACATTTAAAATTTTGACTCGACGTTTCGGTGTCTTTGCAGACCCCGTGGTCAGTCGCTCGTGTAAATATACGCGATAAATCCGGTTAAAAAGTGTTTTACTTAATAGTATGAATCGCGAAAACTTAAGACAAAATTAGAATTCATTAAATTACTGCTATAAAAATGTGGTATCTACAGTTGGTTTAAGATAAGCTTTTCAAAAATTTTGCTAAATTATGGTATAGTCGAATATATCATAATAGAAATATGATATTGTATAAGAGATAGTCGTCATTGTCAAACTATATAAAATTCTATATGCAACAAGCATTGCTCGTGAATAAAAATAATGTAATTTGTTTCATTTTTCAGGGTTGTAACCAGCTTACCGATAAAACACTTGAAGCCGTCAAAGCACACTGTAAGAAACTGAAATTCCTTGATGTTCAAGGATGTCGCAATATGTCACCAGAGCTCGCGTGTACAATTGGATCGCTGCCTACCCTACATACAGTGCTGATGTCTAAGCCCGGACCCTATATAGCTGAAGGGATAAAGAATAGGTCTCCGGCACCAACGTTTTTGCCTGCCTTGATGCGTAAATTAAGATTGCATTGATTTTGGTATTAACCACGTAGGAGGCACCATTGTGTCCCATAGCTTCATCTACTTCTAGCTTCTTAAATGCTTTAAAACCATATTTTAAATTTGAAAAAATTAATTCGTTTCACTGATTGATTCATTGTGTATTACAAATTGCATCATAGAATCACAAGTTATGTTGTTCTTTGAAACCAATTATGATTTGACCTAACTTGCCTGTCTTGACCTGGAAAGTATATTAAAATAACTCAACATATCAAAGCCTAATTGCTATAAATACAACACGCAACTAAATACATACATCACTTTGAAAAGATTGTGAATCGCATTCAACTGTAAATGACAGCTCAAACCAGTGGAACATTATTGGCTCCTCTATTTTAGCAGGTCTAAAAAAAATTTTTTTGGCATAATAATTATAACGAATTGATGAAAATCGTATTGTAATCGTATTGTTGACCAGCAACGTCTGGCGCGAGTGTAGGCAGTTCGTGCTTTAATAAATTTTATTGGTATATTTAAAATCGTTTAGATAGGTAATGATCGCGCCAACCATCTATACTCTGGCAAATAATTCAATCCAGTAAACTGACAGTTCGAAATGTCAAATAGAAAAATAATGATAACAGTTAAAAACTTCGTAGTATAAGTACTGAATGAGAATGATTGAGAATGCACGAATCTTTGCCATTCGTTTATTAAAGCAATTTATAAATAATTGAATTTGAGTTGTTTACTTTATCTTCAATGTAACTTTAATAAAAATAATTAATTACCAAACATACTTAGTGCTTTAAAATGGTTACAGTCGAAGTAAAATCGACTCAATAAGTTCTTTAATTTTAAACTCCCTTTGTCGTTAAAAATGAAATTTTAAGAAGCGTTGCACTTTCATAAAAGAACCATAAAAAAAAATTATCCAAAATATTTTTTTATCCATACATTGCGATATACATTCATTCACTTAAACCACATCACTATCTTTTTTCTTCCCTAAAATGGGCGCACCCGAACTGTCATTTTACTGCATTGAATTCGCGTTTCGCGCAGGTTTATTTCTACGTAATACACCGCGAAACGTATAGCAGCAACTTCAGAGGGGACAAAAGATGTTATATGAGCTTTATTTTTTGTATTATTCTACATTTTCTGTAATAATAGTATATTATGTAACAAGTGAGCGAAGTTGCTAATTACAGTCGAGGCTGTGATTTGAGCCCGAGCCGCAGGCGAGGGCTTAATAATGAGCCGAGACTGTAATTAGCAACGCTCACGAGTTACATACGACGTTTTTCAACACACTTGTGAGTAAAAGACAGACATACGTGGTCATAAAATAACAAACACACTTGATAACAAAGCTGTGAATTGTGATTGAAAAATGGCGCCGAACTTAGTGCATGCGCGTAGGTTTTTTTTTCCGCCAAATGTGTCAATGGCTGTATAGCATATACAGCCTATTTTACATGAAAATATTTAATTTGGAGTGGTAAATCCAAAGATTTTAATATTTTGTAACAAATTATTGTAAATTGTGAATAATTTGTTTGATATACAATTTTGTTTAACTAATATAAGGCGTAAACATTTAAAAATGTATATGGATTTGAAGTGGTATAAAACCTCTTTGTTGTTTCTGAAAAAAATTAATGTATAACCCGGATCAATAAAATATGCTCTGTTTACTCGCATTTAATTTGCACAAAGGTACAATTCAACTTTGTAGGATTCATTATATTATGCACTAGGGCATAATATATTATGCACGCGTGACTTATAGCCCAGTTTATAGTTCAAAATTCAATAGAATAAGGCTTACTTTACGAGCAAGTGTGTTGAAAATTAAATTTTTTGTCATCTAGAGTTCTTGATTCTATGTTTTGCAATCTGTAAAGTCCATGGATGTTTTATTTGAAACTTTTTTCATGATCATGAAGACATAAAAAAGTTGTTATCATGTTTATGTCGCTTTTTTTTTATATTTTATTTCTATTAGGTCAAATATTTTACCTTTTGCAGGGTCTACGTGCTAAACTCTCAAAGTAAAATCAAAAAAATTCACATCCACATCTTTTCATACAAAACATAAATTTGGATTTTGATAAATATGACAAATAACACTCAAACACTTTAGTGTTTTAAATCTAAGATCTGGGATAGAGATTAAATTTCGATATCCACTTTAGCACTTTATCCTCTACATTTTGCAAAAGTGTCAATTGTGGAAAACTCTCGCCACGAACAGGTAGATATTAAAGAAACTTTTGAATTCAATTTCTGCCAATTAACGAGGCTTTGTGTACAATTTTGCAAACGAATGCATTGTTCTATGTATTAAAGTTCAGTAATCTTAATTTTTCAAAAAGTCACCTACCTGCCTATAGGTTTACAAAAACAATTTCATGAGTAAAGTTCATACTTAATTATTTTTGTTTAAGTTTTGGGTCAACAAAACAGATAAAAGATCACTGATTATTATTTTCAAAAACGGAAAGGCATTATTCCATCAAAATAAGCTAGAACGCTCTAGTGCCTTAATTTTTTTTACGCTGAGAATTAATATGTTACAATGTACCTAACTTCTTTATTACTATTACTGTATTTATAATTATTACTGCTCCTATAAAAAAATGACATTTTATTTGTAAACCTACACTCTGAAATGTATATTTTGAAGGTGCAGGGGAGACGATACACTATTTGTACGATAGAGTCTCCGGCGCACAGAAAGTCCGTCGCAGAGTTTTTACTGACACACGCAAGCACACGCAATGCAATGATTATAATATATTATTTGATATAAGAAGTACAGAAAAAGAAGAAAATAATATTTTTGGATACAGTGCAGGGTTGTGTGTCTGCCATAATTAGATACAAGGATTTTTTATGCGTAGGACATTTTGCACGCGCTATACAGGGTTGTGTTTTGGTCACCAGCCAAATTTAAATTTTAGTTTCTTTGATACAATATAAACGTACCTGCATATTTATTTTAGCGTCGCTCATTACAAAAAAGTAGAAATATGGAACCGCAAACTTTAAAAAAATAATCGTTGTTAATACCTACCTACTACAAAGCGGCATGTCATTGATAATACTACGGCGTAGTACTACAAGATGTTTTGTAGTAGTGCGTAGTTGACTTTATCTTAATGGTAATTTAGAGTGACCATGGTTTGCTTAATATGTAAGCGGATATATTTATTTCTTTGTAAAAAAAAAAATACGATTTTTTGCAAAAATGGTTTCTATAAATGATACCTATTATGTAAAAAAAATTTGGCCGATGACCACAAATCAACCCTGTATAACTGCATATCATTGCATAAGTAAGTTATATTTTGAAAAATTGAAACGTGCGTCATAGATTGTTTGTCGCCTGCGCTGCACCTAATCCGTACTATAGGTAAAAGAGTAGGAGCTTAGCTTTGTCTAGTCTTGATTTATTTACAATACTTTTTTGTAGTTTAATTTCATTTATCAAACCGTTGTTTGATTATTGGTCTTCGCTAGGCTTCTCTTAGATAACGCCTAGACAAATATCTCATTGGTTATGACAACTGCAATGACGTAGCGTGAACTTTTGGCTACGTGTATCGATATTTGAAAGCTCGGTATTACACAATTCATGTGGACTCGGGTATGCCTCTTTCGGCTTATTATGAATTGCCCCATTTAACAAGTTTTATGCTGGTATCTAGTGGGAACGTAATGACGACCAATAGTTTATCTCTGTATCAAACTTTTACTGTGAAAAGACAATTGTTTTATTATTTTTAGTATAAGTATAAGAAATGTGCTGTTTAAAAACAAACTCTATTTTGAAAGTGACTAAAATGTATTTACCTACACTGTGATAATCACGATATTAAAAGTACAAAGTTACTATGAAATGTGCAATATAAATTTTAACTTACTGGCTCTTTTTATTAAATTACCTTTTAAACCTTAGTAGTGAGGAGATACACACTGCAATAGCATCATGTACATAAGGCAGCAAATCAAGCGTTACAAATCGTCAAATTACTCCAACCATTTTTTTACTTAATATCCAGGGCATAGGGTTCAGATTCAATTACTTACAATTTTTTGACAGGTTTGAAACGCTTGATTTACTGGCTTCTGTATCTACCTTGGACGAGCGCGTGTTTGCCGTACGGGGTGTGTGCGTAGGACTGGATGATATACATCACAGAATTATGTATTTCTGTATTCTGTGGTAGGAATACTGTTCCATAATATTGTCTTAAGTTTTCGCGATTCATACTATTAAATAAAACACTTTTTAACCGGATTTATCGCGTATATTTACATTTTATATTTTGACTCGACGTTTCGGTGTCTTTTCAGACCCCGTGGTCACGAGCGACTGAGGTGTCAAGCGTCGGATTGATAGATTGAAAAAAGTTATACATCATCATCTCCATCTGTTTCTCAGTCTTCGAGCGTAGCGTTCTGGATTGACACAAAACGAGCTGACAGTATCTTGAGTTACAGGTCGTGCAGCTTGCTGGATGTTAGATTTAATGTTTTTCAGGATAGGGTCCCATGTCGGTGATAGTTTCCAACCATCTTCTCTATTGAAATTAGGGTGTTTTTTAATTTCAATCGCTTCTCTGATCATTCTAGGAATGTAATGCTTCTCTCTAGATAAAATTTTCACAGAGTCAAACCTTAAGTAGTGGTTGGGCTTGTCCATGGAATGCTCACAAACTGCAGACACATAGCAGAACACATAGCTGATATTAAAAATCGAAGAGCTTCAAAGTCTGCAGTTTGTGAGCATTCCATGGACAAGCCCAACCACTCCAGGTTTGACTCTGTGAAAATTTTATCTAGAGAGAAGCATTACATTCCTAGAATGATCAGAGAATCGATTGAAATTAAAAAACACCCTAATTTCAATAGAGAAGATGGTTGGAAACTATCACCGACATGGGACCCTATCCTGAAAAACATTAAATCTAACATCCAGCAAGCTGCACGACCTGTAACTCAAGATACTGTCAGCTCGTTTTGTGTCAATCCAGAACGCTACGCTCGAAGACTGAGAAACAGATGGAGATGATGATGTATAACTTTTTTCAATCTATCAATCCGACGCTTGACACCTCAGTCGCTCGTGACCACGGGGTCTGAAAAGACACCGAAACGTCGAGTCAAAATTTAAAATGTAAATATACGCGATAAATCCGGTTAAAAAGTGTTTTATTTAATACTGTTCCAGTGTGTAGATACACTAACAAATACTGTATTCATGAAACCGATTGGGATGTTTTTTGAGATTAAATTTCTTTAATCGGAATTTTTCGCTCGTCTACTTCTGAACCTTTTTTAATGCGCTCAGTACGTACATGTCAAATGACTGCAGTGATTGAATGCCTCGGTAGTGCAGTGGTTTACGACGCTACTACGCAAATCGTGAGGTCTTGGGTTCGATTCCCGCACGGAACAAGGAAAAAAATGTTCCAGGTCTGGGCGTTTATCTATATACCTACAAGCTGTTTCGCGCGGTTTTACCCGCGTAGTTCCGAATCCCGGGAGATAACCGGGATAAAAAGAAACCCATCCAAACTTTCACATTTATAAGATGCACTTAAGGTTCTCTTAGGCTAAATGGTAACATCATGCATCACTTTGCTTACTTTGGGCCCATGTACTTGTTGGCGTGATTGTCTGGGGATTTCATTTATTTCTTCTATTCTGGACTGGGAGCGAAAGAAAAACATAGAATGTGCCAGCTGCTTCTCTTCCCGGGCATACTGTATAAGTCAGTTAAGGGACGGAGGTTTTATTGGCGTTTTTGCGGGCGATAGGCCGAACCCCTGTCACTGCAATAGTCTCACTCCATCATAGTAATACCTCCGAATTTGTCAAACGTGACATCAGATGGTTTTGTAGCCTCTGGTGTTCTGCCTACCCCATTAGGGATACAGACGTGAAGTTATGTAGGTATGTATGTACTTAGATTGTTCATAAGGCTGCAAATTGGAAAGCAGTGACACTGGGAGCGAGAGCGAAAGCGGGCGCGGGCACGTTTTCCGCGACACGATAGGAAGTATCGAGTTTGTATGAATCGTATCGTTTTGTCGGTACGTCTCTTTGGCGTCGAGAACGGTCCAGATTCCCCGCAACGCTGTCGCTCTCGCGCCTGCCGTCGCTGCCGTCCAGGTTGCAGCCTTATGGAAAGTACGAAACTAAAAGACTTAAAAAACTATTCATCGTAAGAATGATGTAAGCAGTCAATCTAGCATTTAAAAATTCGTCATTACGTTTTCGAAGTTTTGAAATTCGAACAAAAAAGTTTCGAATGTAAGATAGGTTACCTTTTCCCCGACATAAGAACCCCATTATTGTGTAGCAGATAAAGAGGTGTTGGCAGGTAGGAAGTGATAGCTTAGTTTCAGGTTACCAATATGGTCGCTATTATGCACCATCCTTATTTGGGGTCCGTGCCCTTAGGTAAAGGTATTCAGGACTAGTTTTATCAGGTTTTGGCTAAACACCTTTCGCGCTAGCAAACAAATAAACTTAGTAAAAAAATCCATTAAGGTAAGGGGAGGCTAGGGATAATGGAATAAACAAAAAAAACATGCAATCGTTCAATGTGAAGTGTTTAATATAACCCGTTTAGTTACATTATAACATTTAACAAAAAAATTTTTTGAGTAAAACACATAATACAATTCAATCTTTTATTACATTCAATTTAAAAATAGCCTATCATATTAAAACTTTGTTACATACTACTTACAAGTACAGGTATTGTTGGATATTTAACAGATTTTGTTCTTACTTTAACTGAACATGATTTATATACAGTGAAACTTAAAATAAATTAATTGAATAAAAATAATTACAGCAGAACTAAATTATATGTGAGGTTTCTGTTGCAGACTGCATTTATCATTTTGTAAAACCAACAAAGTTTACTTAATAATAAATATATAACTAACGTCAATATAGCCATTTATTTAGTATTGTTATGTGCAAAATAATAAAACCATATTTTTACGACAAAGAATTACTTTTCTTAATCAGTGATGCTTAATTGTTTTCATTAATAGAATTGCATCTTGTGCTTAAGGTATTACATAACAACTATAAAAGATGCTTAGTAGTCATTTAAAGCTCTATTCTTATCCAATCATTCGGAGAAATTGTATTTTTTAGCAATAGAGAACAACATAGTTCTCCACGATTTTGTTATTTTATACTTATTAAAAAAATATATAAGAGAGATTTAAGTATGAGATAAAAAGCATAAATGCGTCACATACATCGACCAAAATATTTTCGTTATTTTATACATTATTTGAAAACTCTTGGCCATATTTGATCTGATGAAAAATTTCGTCTAAAAGACGAAATATTTAAATATTCATTCATAAACAGTTAAACATTTTTGTACTGTTATGTTTTTGTAATTCAGAACCTTCCCGGTATTGTAGAACTCTTTGGAGATTTTTAAAACTTCAAAGTTACGAGGCAGAATTGTTTAAACCCCTCCATAAAACAATGACTATCATTTAGGTTATAACCCTAACAATTTTTACTTACAGAAATACTAACGCATCATATCAACTATGTAACAATTTACAGAACCAATTAGTATAAATAACTATATATAATTTAGTTATATTTACATTTAACTTCCAATATTATATCATACAATTTATAATCATTCATACAAAAATTTTGTGAAAAATGCAAAATTAGGACTCAATGCTTGTGTGAAACCTTGGACAAAACTTTATTGGTAATATTAAGTATACCTAATACAAGGTTTTAGACTTTGCAATTTACACCCTGTATACAATGACTTTGACAGTTCAACTTTGTTGACATACTGTACAAGAAAATAAAATAATCGCATACGAGTCAACAGAAGTCAAAAGACCAGAAATACTCAGACCTCTAATAGTGGTTGAAAGAAATATGTTCACATAGATCTTTTCATAACAATAAATACATACATAAGGTCTGTCATATTACATACTAGAAGCATGGCATTTGGAAAACATACAAAATTTTCGAAGAACCTAGCTGTATTGTGATACTGTATATAGGGTTGATTTTTAGTCACCAGCCAAACTGAAATATAATTTTCTTTGATACGATATTGACTTAATATTTATTTTAGTGTAGCTCAATACAAAAAATAAAAATATAGCACCACAAACATTTTTTTACGATTTAGTACTACAAAATATTTTGTAGTAGCGCGTAGTCGTCTTTATTTTACTGGTATTTATTCATAATTTAGAGGGACCATGCTTTGCTTAATATGGTAGCAAATATATTAATTACTAGCCACCAGTTTTACCCGCGTAACTTTTGATCCCGTTGGAATTTCGGGATAAAATATAGCCTATAACCTTCCTCAAGAGTTGGGCTATCAATTAATGCAAAAATAATTTTTCAAATCCCACTTGTAGTTTCTGAGATTAGCGCGTTCAAACAAACAAAAAAACAAACTCTTCAGCTTTATATATTATATATAGATGTTATAAAAAAATACATACCTACCTTTTTTACGAAAACGGCTTCTATAAATGATACTTATTGTATTAAAATTTGGCCATTGACTAAAAAACAACCCTGTTTATCTTTTATATACATAAAGATAAAAAATGTATATATACATATATTTCTGTAATATACAAATAGCTCATGGACATTTATTACCGCGCAAAAACATTTGTTATAAACAAAATAGGAAGAATGGCTGTTAAAGTAGTGGTTTACCCTACAACTGAAAATGTAAACTATATGTGAGTCGTCAAAATTTATAGTTATTTGATGATCGATAAATGCGTTTTTGTACATAAGTCGAAGTATAAATTATTCCAGGTAGAAAATAAATCAAGGTTATCTCTAATTCTTATAACAGAGTGTGTAGATCCAAGAGTTTCCTTAAATTTTTGGGAAATCACAAGCAGTACGGTCTTTTCGCTTACTTCCACGAAAAGTAATCGTTTATCAAACAAAATTAATACGTACCTAGGAAAGAAACGCGCTTGAGCATTTATTTACAAAATATTAAGCCGTATCTTCCTTTCTTTGTTTACAAAAATGTATTCAACATATATTCTAGTCACACCTAGACAATCTGTGGTCACATATCTAACAAAGATATAATATATAACTATGAGTTTATCCTTATCAAAACTAAGTTAGTCCATCAGTTCACTTTTTGCTCGATCGTTTTTTTTTACCACGTCGAGTTTTAGGCTTTCCTCACGGCCGCAACGCGTACGATGGGGACCGGACCTCCACTTGTGGGGTGTTGAGCGTGGATCCACTGGGGATCGGAGATAAAGCCTCTTGGGAGTTGTCTCCCTCCAAGTCCACCCTGATATCCTCAAAGTCTGGAATAGTCCCTGAATACGAGATTAGCTGATTGCCTTCAGCTGAAATTTTGAATGAATGGTTAAAGATTAGTAGTTAAAGTAACCGTGCGTAGACTTTTCATTTTCCTAATGTGTTATACGGGGTGTTGTGATTGGTCCTGTTATAACTTTTTATGATTAGAAGAAGAATTTAATAACAAGTGTATTTAGCTGTTTCTTTTTTGTTCACTTACAAAAACAATGTTTTTAAAATTAAATCATGTCTTTTTAAATAAACAAGACTTACAAAATGGTTAACTTTCTAAAGTAAAACGGTTTTAATGGTGAACAATGTTGTCTGGTTTAATTTAGCTCATTGTTTTGTTCAAATCTTGTTTTCAAATGACAAATTTTGTTAGAAAGACATGAAAAAACTGTGTAAAGAGGACAACTAAGGTAAAACTTTAGATTTTGCATTTGAAACAACTTTGCATTAACTTAATAACAGTGTATATACCATGCTGTGTAATAACTGGGAGTTGCCGAAATATCGATAACTCAAAACAAATAAAAACATAGTAAAAATACTATTACTAAAGTTATTCAAATGTTAATGAGTATGATAGTCTAGAAACTTATATTTCAAGCATATTACAATGTTTTGTAAAAATACCAAAAATTAAAGTAGAGAATTTAAAATGATTAGGAAAAATAATACTAATATGAACGCAAAATGTTAGATACGTACAAAAGAGTTATTGAAAAGGAATCGAATGAAAGTGTAAAAAAAAGTGTTAAGGCAATCTGCGTCTTATAAACTATAACAAAAAATATTAAAAAGCTCTACTTGACATTTGGTCTACGTACAATCGTTTAGAAAAATATCAAACTCCAAGTGGGTACTTCAAACACTACTGTTAAGTTTTATCAATACAAACAGCATGCTATTTTTTTTTATTAAGGATTATTCTATAACGCATATGTAAAAAAAAATACTTACAGAATTTTCTATTTGAATGAATTTGAAGTTAAAAATTAAACATCCTTTATTAGGTTAGACAATGGATCTGAGCCATACTTACAGAACCAATCAATCACCTGATTGATAACTTTTTTTTACATTTGCGTTTGTTTTGTAAGAAAAAACTCAATGATCCTAACGGGAAAGCTTGATGTGACTACTAATTTATATACGGTTCAGTACCATCATCGTCCTCTGTATACAGGTCGTGCTCACGATTCTCATCGCCGTTTAGATTTGTGATTTCACTTTTCTTCTTAGCTTTAATTAATAACAAATTATCTGTTAGGATAACATAATATATTATGATAAAAGATATGGGTACCTCTTTGATATTAGATTAATAATTAACATAAGATGATTTCGCTTATATTTAAAAATCTCCCTAAACCGCCTAATCGTTATTACTTATAAAATATAAAACAATAAACATAATAAACTAATCTGCACACCAATTTGTTAAATCTAGCTTAAAAACTAACTAAATTTAAATAACTAAAATTGTATTTAAATTGTAATTACTGAGTGTAATACAAAAAATTGTCTGCAATAAGCTAGCAGAAATGCAATAAACTAAAAATGTTACATTAACTCAAAGGCACCTTCTATTCGTTACAAAATAAAAACATATATAAACATAATTAAAAAAAGAAGTGATTGAGCAAAATATGGATTTTCCACTTTCTAAAGAAAGAAAAGAAGTTATCTTTGAAGTTCGATTCAGTTACAAGTTAAGTCATTCAACAAACATTCTGGAACAAAGTTTGCATTTCAAATTGTTCATTTATAATGTTTAAAAATATTTTATTATGAAATACTTCATATTTGTCTCAGTGTAAATTTTTTATTTTTTTATCTATACATATAATAAAATGGTAGGAAAGTCAAAACTGTACATTGAATATTTTTTTAAAAGAATACTTGGGGTATGATCTACAATCGAAACAGAAACAAAAAATATAGTTTTTAGAATTTTTGTCTGTTTGTCTGTTTGTCTTTCCGGGATAAACTCAAAAAGTACTGCATGGATTTACTTCAAATTTGGCATGAAGATAGTTAAGAAGTCGGGTCAACATATAGGCTACATATTATCACGCTAGCAGTGTTATAATAGTAGGTGCGTTTGGTGCTGCATAGCGTTCACGCAGACGACGTCGCGGGCAGCAGCTAGTCTTTTAATATAACTATTTTTAAATAAGTTTTTTTTATCTTAATGTTGTTTTGTTTATCTTAAAAAGTACTTGGTATTCATAGTTTTGACTTTGACATTTACACATTAATAAAATATATGCGAGAATAAAACAGGTAAAAAAATATTGTACTTATAGTTTCATTCATAATTTAAATCGTGTCTTTTTATTGTTCCAAAGGCATAAAAATACAGGGTTTTCAGCCTAAAAAAAAAGTTGGATATTATCATATTTTGCTCTGTCACTCCTTACATCAGTTTAATTGGTACTGTTTTTTAATATACATTATTTATAGTGCAATTTAGAGGCAGAGTTTTTCGAAATAACCCTGTTTTAGAACAGGTTTAAAACAACCAGTAAAGCAAACAAAATTAGGGTAAATTAAAAAGTATGCACCTACAATTTAACTTGTGGTGTAACACAAACTGTCTTGCCATATAGGTATGCAGCAGGCGCCCTACCACTATCACAGACGGAGTTACTTGTAACCCTTATTAGTTAAATCCAACCAACTCCATGCATTTCAACATGGCCAGCTTTAGTTAATCTTGACAATATAATCTTGTAGTGAGTTTAATTCGCTGATGACGGTTCGCTGCTATTGATCAGCCAATCAAAATCAAGCATCGGAATTTGTTTTGTGGTATCTACAATTGATATAAAAGTTATAACATTTTCAAATATGGATTTTAAGGCGTACGCAAGAAAAATTATATTGGTGTAGCTTTTAAAATACAGAGCATTTAGAAACTTCAAGGCACATGCAGTAAGATTGATTTGTATCTTCAGAAGTATTGGAAGAAAGTGTATATTTAAGTTGATAAATATATCATGTTTACTTAAATACATAAAGTGTGTAATAAAAAATTCTTGATATAATATACTTTATACTATCATAACATATATTACATGGTCTGTAGTAATGAATGGATAATCCGTTATCAGGAGTTGGTCCAGATGTAAACCCCACATTGTTATACCTTTTTAGAATCTACACATACTAGACATGTTTTTAAGATTATGGGCAGCTATAGCTCCATACTTTTTTTGTCACAGCAGATGATCAAAGTTGACACTATAGAAAAAGTTGAAAAAAAATTGTCTTGAACCGACAATTTTGATAATGTTTAACGTTCAAAACACCTAAAATTGTTTTAAAAAATACTTTGAAGTTGACGAAATGGCAGCGAAATGAACGAGAAAGGTAGGGACATTTATGAAAAAGTATAAAAGTCTCCGCCATTTTCATATGGCTGGAGACTAAAAGACATGATTTTCTTACAGTCTCACATCCGGACCAACTCTAGATAACGGGTTATCCATTCATTACGACAGACCCTGTATATTTCAATTCTTATCAGTCACAAAATCGAGAATTTAACAGGGTTCAATACAATATAAACATAGAAACAAATATACCAAAAATTAACTAAGTATGTTCATCAGACGCGGAACCTGAAATCTTCAACACCATTAAGTTAATTTTCATTTATTTATTTTCATGAATAAAGCCGAGTTTTTAACCTTTTGAGCGCCAACGTTAACCTATATATACTTGATAAGCACTTGCGGGCTGTGTGCTACACCGACAAAAGCCGGTTTACATAAACTTCAAATATGAAAAATTGTTACTGGTACTTTAATTTATAATTCCTCAAAATAGGATGTTCTAAATACATCAAAGGTAAAGTCCCATACTGCCACCGCACTGACAGTTTGGGAAATCTTAGCATCATAAAAATTACTTAGATCCACAACGCCACAAGTAATGACGAAATAACAAAATAAAAAAGTCTGTCTATGACCAGTACGCCAAAATTGTGCACAGGGTTAATTTTAATTAGCGCATCACCTCTTGCAGGCAGCCTCTCCACATCAATCCCAACAACATTTATTCGACTACTTTTTACATATCTTGATAAATAATACAAAAAAGAAGAACAAACTAATTTTTGCTCCCTCTGTTGTGGCATCAGTGTAAATAGAGTAATGCCAGTTTAGAGACGATAAATATTTTTTTTATGGGAAAAATGTATTTTTTAAATTATTATTGTTTTGTTTTGTTATTGGGATTTAATGTGGAGAAGCTGCCTGCAAGAGGTGATGCACTAATACAATTTAACCCTGTATAGATAACCACTAGTTCTGTGATGCAGGATGTTTAGATTTAACGAAAACTATTTACAACACAATTTTTGTCATAATTAATAATACGGCAAGTATTCGACATTACACTCTTTAATATTAAGTCTCTCTAAGGATGTTACTAAACTGTGTGTGTTGGTACTAGTGATGTGCCCGATCGCTAAAACTGTAGATCCGCGGATACGGATCTTTATTTTCTTATGCAATCGGAATGAGTATCCTGCAAAGATATTTATGGAGAGTAGTGTGCATAAGATTATGGAGAGTAGTGTGCTCCTCTACTCTACCACTGTTTAATTACTATTTTTTTACTATAGAGACTGAGTAAAAAGAGTGTACAAGATAGCACAAAATCAAATAAAAACCCCATTGTATAAGTCGTTAACTGCATAAAAATCAACAAAACAAATCACTGTCGTTTTTAAAATAATTTAGCTTTTATATTTTCTTAAGTTTTCACGATTCATAATCTAAAATAAAACACTTTTTAACCGGATTTATCTCGTATAATTTATCAGTCACTCGTGACCACGGGGCCTACTAATACACCGAAACGTCGAGTTCAAATGTAAAATATAAATTATATGCGATAAACCCGGTTAAAAAGTTAATTTTATTTTAATTTCAGGGATTTGTACAGGACACGCAATGGCGCTCAAAAGGTTAAAGAAAATCTTAATATCGACTTGACACAAAAAGGGATCGCAAGTCTCCTTGCGATCCGCATTTTTTGTTTCAATCATCAGCCCGGAGGCTCTGAGCTTAACTTACCGGCATTAGCTGACTTCGCCCTTTCTTCTGGAGAATAGGACAGCCCGTAGAATGGATCCTCATTGCCAAAAAGCTGGAAAAAACAAAGTAATTTTCGCTTTACATAATGTATTCACATGAGAAATATAATGTAGCTCTCCCATCGCATAGTCAGTTCATCATACTTGGAACATAAAACTTTATAAAGAATACACTAACATAAAGAACGAATCACAGGAGAAACAATTGACTACTTAATGGGTAAAAGGTAGGTAAGGTACGTACATGTTTACTAACGCTTCAAATTTTAGTGCCGCAAAGCCATCCGCATAGAGGAAACGCAAGCGCCGGAATATACGAGGGGCGTTCAATGTATTCTCGGTATCGGGGTAATATACTGATGATAAGGGTAATTAAACGATTTTGTTACTTAAATACATTCTTTAAGGGTATAAATATGAAATTTTATTCAATTACCACCATTATTTTCCAAGATATCGTTCCCCGAAGGTAACTACTATGACTAATGCAATAATGTTGACAAAAATCGAGCATCGCGTTGAGGTAAAGTTCCTTACAAATAAAGGAAAGAATCACGAAAAAATGGTGTCTGTTTAGAATCTGTTCTTTCGCTATTCCCTATTCAGTAGTGGTCTAGTCAATTTAAACGCGGTAAGGAGAGCATTGAAGACGATACCCGTGCAGATCGGTCGGCTAGTGACACTACTGAAGAAAATATCCGAATCATGGAGAAACTTGTACTTGAAGATGTCCGTGTAAGTGTGAAAACATTATCGGAAAGAACTAAGTTATCCGTGGGTACTATTCACACTATACCTCATAAGCATATCAATATGCCCAATGACAGTTTAAGATTGGTACCGCGAATGCTCAGAGCGCCTCAAAAACGAGGTGCGAGTTGAGTGCTGCAAAGACTTTTTAGAGCTCTTTGGTGAAAATCCGCAAAGTGTTTTTAACCATCAAGTTACCATTGTAAACGTGAGTTCATCGCTATGATCCTGAGAGTAAGCAAGAGTCCATGCAGTGGCAAAAAAAACTAACGGACCCAAGAAGTTCAAAGTCACTATATATATAAGGAGATATTAAGTATAACTTGTGACTCCATCCGCTGGAAAACTCATGGCCACAGTGTTTTGGGTTTCAAAGGGAATCTTACTGATTGAGTACACAAAAAAGGGTCAAAGTATTACGTCTGCATCTTACGCAAACACCTTATGCAATTTAAAGGTGGCAATTATAGAAAAAAAAAACGTATATAACGATAATTGACCGCGAATGTCTTGCTCCTTCACGAAAACGCGGCGTTTTACACAGAGCGCGTTACCAAGGCTGCTGTGCGGGAATTTGGTTTAATAAAAAATAACCATCCACCCTAAACTCCAGACCTAGCCCCTAATGATTACTTTTCTTCTCAAACCTAAAGAAAGATCTTCGAAGTAAGCAATTTTCAGCACATGAAGATTTGAAGGCGGAAATTTATGAACATTTTGCAGACAAGGAAGAAAAATATTTTTTAGAGGGTATCGAAAAATTATTTTCTTCTTCAAATAAATGTATTGAGGTGTTTGGGGGACTAACTTAAATTTTTTTTTTTTTTTTGAATTTTCGTCCTTTTTTTCATACCCGTACCGAGAATACATTGAACGCCCCTCGTATAAACGTTAGATTCAAGACAGATGTATAGCTGTCGCAAAACATTGAACGACACCGAATAAAGCACCGAAAAGTACAACTATGGGTACAAAAGATGACGAAAATACCTTATAAATATGCATTTGCTGTCTTTATGTTTTGCAATATTGTATTATGTATTTAAACTTAAAGCTTTATTCTAACTAGAATGACGGAATTCTAAATTATACGATATAGAGGAAACCCTTCTTATTAAGTTTATATCAGGTTTATCTTTCCGTTTGCGTTGCGAGTTTGTAATTGTAAATTTTTTGTCAAGATCATACAAATTTACCGACTTAATTTCTATACTTATATCGCGGTACACAATAAAAGGAAAATAGCTATGACAATTTTATTAACAACTAATAATATGTCCAAAATCAAAACATAGAGACAACACATCATAGAATTTATGATAAAATGCTGCACCAAAGAGGAAATAGTTGAAAAAGGTTAGTCTGACTTAACCTCGCCGCCCGCGTTCAGTCTTTGATCTAAAGTAAACCACAATACTATTTTTTTAAATACCTAATCAATGCAGAAAGAAGGTATCTCATAAGTTAAATGTTTATCATTACGTTATTATCATTCCTTGTTTGGAGACAGGCGGGAATAGAGATGGACTTCGCAGTTGGGAAGAGGGTCGCTCCGTTCTATGGACAACGGAATATAATAAATCTTACACAAAAAAAAGAAATGCCTTTAATAGTAAAACTACCGTATACTGCAGGTTGTTATATAGTCTGGCAACTTATATTGTTTAGGGACCGGTAGCATATTTACTTAATATCAATTTTATTTGAATATTATTTAACCGTCACTGCAACTGAATGACTGAATAAATACAGGATACGTTGAGGGTTCGATCCCTGCGCCATGAAAAATTTTTGAAATATTTGCAGACGTGTGCCATGGATCTGCATGTTTTTATGCGCATAGGTAGTTATGCATAAAAACATGTCAACAAAACAACATACGTCAACAAAAACAAAAACGCCTTAAATATTTGCATGTCTCGTACGCCAACAACTTCATATCAAGAAGGCTAGTGATGTGCCGCAAAAGTTTCATTCATTAAAATTCTTTATATTTACTTGGCCTTATTCTACCCCAATCTCATTGGTTTTATGATTGAAAATATAATTTATAGTTGTTAGCATCAGTTATTTGTGAGAAGTTATAAGTTTGTAATTGTAAGAGTGTAACCTACTAAAGAACAATAAAACATTTTCTATTCTATTCTATTATAAAATTAATTTCGCTCATTAAATAACGTATTACATATAACATTTTAAAACCAATCAACGAATTAAGTCACTTTATTAAAATTAATTCATTTTACTGAGGATTGTCGATATTTCAAAACCGATCACTACGTAATGGCGAAATGTTGATGCTTCCAGCGCCAACCACTTCTATGCAAGTCAACCTGTGACGTCATATGCGCATTTTTCTTTTATCGATATGACGTTATCCCCTCCTTGCTTACGTACTATATAATCAGTTATGCATATATACAATGTGTTAGGGTTCCGACTTTTGATACTTTACCTACGTGATATACATCAAATTTCATCGACAAAAGTCACCTTAGGGGGGGGCGCACCCCTCACCCCTCGTGATGGGGGTGATTTAAAAATTTCGTTTCTCTGGTTTGCTTTAAGTTCGTAAAACCATTTTTTTTTTCATATTTATTGTGTGTATCTTGTTGAATTACATCTCATTTTAAAGCTTATTAAATTTACCAACTTTTGATACCACATTCACTAAAAAGTCATAAGAAGAAAAGAATTAATTTTAATGACTTAGAAAAAAAATCTTACTTTTTTGTAGTATTTTTTTAGTTTTTTGTCATTAAAAAAAAACGAAGCCCTTAACAATGCATTTTTTTCTTCTTAACTAGTACTATTTGAGTTTATCTTTCTAACGATACAGAATACGACAGTTTAACTTCAAAGAAACAGTCCTAACTGCTAAGCTAAAATGACATCAAAATAAAAGACACGAAATTTACAATCTCTTTTTTATTTAGTTTTGCCGATTTTAAGTCAATTTAACAATTGTTCAAAGTGACCACCATTGTTTAATAAACAAGAAGTAGCCCTTAATGCTACTTGTTGTGTAGCTCTTTTAATCATAGCTCTGTCGGCTTTTAATTCATCAGCTGCGGTCATAATTTTTTGCAGCAGCTCTTCTCTTGTTGTAGGCACCTCTAGGTAAACCCGCTGTTTCATGGTCCCCCACAGGAAGAAATCTAGAGGTGTCAAATCAGGGCTACGAGCTGGCCAGGCAATTGTTCCTCCTCTTCCAATCCAGGGGGTGTAGTGTTCATCCACATATGCTCGTACATTCCGGGCAAAATGGGCAGGAGCTCCATCCATTTGCAAATAAAAAGACCGGCGTTCACGTCTGTACTCCAATGGTAGCTCATGTAGGAAATCCCCTCTTAGAAATTCCAAGAATCTCTCACCATTAAGATTGTCTGGTAAGACGATGGGACCTAGCAGCTCATCATCAATAATGCCTGCCCACACGTTGATTGAGAATTCGTGTTGGAACGAGGCGGGCCTCACAGCATGGGGATTTTCATTAAGCCACAAATGATGGTTTCGGTGGTTGGTTATCCCAGCTCTTGTGAATTTGGCTTCATCAGTCCATAATATTCGCCGTACGAAGTTTGCATCATGTCTCACTTTCCTATTAAGCCACGCACAGAACACAAAGCGAGCAGCATAATCTGGTTCAATTAAATTCTGAACTCGACGAAAATGAAACGGCCGTAATCCTTCCCGACGTAGAACTTGCCACACCGACCAATGCGAAATCCCAAGTCTTCTGGCAATATTTCTAGTGCTAAGTCGCGGGTCACTGGCAATCATTTCAATGATTTCTTCTTCCATGTCTGGTCTCCCCACAACAGCACGTTCATTAGGCGGCTGTCGGATTCCATGAGTGCGCAATCTTGCAAAAACGCTTGCAAAAGTTGGAGCAGAAGGTATGCGCCTTGTAGGGAATCTAATTCGATATTCCCGAACAGCAGCCGCAGCGTTTCCATTGGCGTATCCATAAATAAATACAATGTCGGCCACTTCACTTGGTGAATAATTAACTGCCATAGTATCGAGTAAGTAGTACTTAGCTAAATTCGAAAGTAAAACTTTGTAGCAATCGCAACGAGAAACGAAGGACAACTGATTAGCAAGTAGAAATCCTAACCAGTACCTTAGTATTGTTATCTCATTCACTATTAGACTGAAAGAGATTCATGTTTCGACTCGTACGATGCGCGGGGCGACGTGATTGGTGCGCTCTAGCCTTTCGGCACGGGCCTCGCCCTGATCATACCTCGCCAACGCAGCGAGCGCAGAGGCAGTCAGGCGAAAACCTGAAGCAACCTGCTACCGCATTGCGCGCGCGCTCTAACTCGCGAGTCTTGATAGTACTTAAATTTTGTAACTAGGACGTATTACCTTAGTAAAATAAACTTTTGATATTTTAATTTCGTGTTTCCTTTTAACTAATTACTGAACCGGGCCTAAATTTTGGCATCGTTAGAAAGATAAACTCAAATAGTACTAGTTAAGAAGAAAAAAATGCATTGTTAAGGGCTTCGTTTTTTTTTTAATGACAAAAAACTAAAAAAATACTACAAAAAAGTAAGATTTTTTTTCTAAGTCATTAAAATTAATTCTTTTCTTCTTATGACTTTTTAGTGAATGTGGTATCAAAAGTTGGTAAATTTAATAAGCTTTAAAATGAGATGTAATTCAACAAGATACACACAATAAATATGAAAAAAAAATGGTTTTACGAACTTAAAGCAAACCAGAGAAACGAAATTTTTAAATCACCCCCATCACGAGGGGTGAGGGGTGCGCCCCCCTCTAAGGTGACTTTTGTCGATGAAATTTGATGTATATCACGTAGGTAAAGTATCAAAAGTCGGAACCCTAACACATTGTATATATATATATATATACGTTGGCGTCGAAAGGGCTAAACCCACTTAATCGATACTCAAAAGTTAGACAGCACTACAAGTCTTTCAATGCGCGAACTTCAGACACGTTTTTCTAAGTATGGGGGCTAGCAAAACGTCAAGGCAATATAGCTAGCTTGTTTCTTCCTGGACGATTTCTAATGCATAGAAGAGAGAAAGACTCTGTATTCCGTAAGGTAAACACACGTTGACACCATGGCAAGTGGCACTTAACGGCGGTTATTTTTCTTGCCGTGGTACGGCATCCGACACTAGAGGGGATAAATGTAAAATAAATAAATTAAAATTTGCAACCGACTCCATACTATACGAACATTCGTAAACAAACGAGTCGATAAAAAAGAGGAGCTCTTAACCCAAGCTATCACACTTATCATAAACCCAATAGAAATTGCACTTTTGACCCACACGTTCGTCTTTAGTGGGTATATTTTTCAAAACTGTAACAAAACAACAAAAAAAAACTAATGCCATCACAGTTGTCATATATGTAGATAGTGATTATTTAACATGAATCGTAAATAGCTAACAATAATAAAAAAAAAACTTTCTAAAGCAATTACGATTCCTAAAATATGTCAGCGACACCGCTGCAATGCAGTTGCAATCGTAAACTAATATAGCCCTACTGACCTAATAAGAAGATTATGAAGATATTTCAGTCGTACTCGTAAATCAATTCATATTTACAGCACATACCCACGACGTATCCAAGTTCACTTTCGATAAAAATAACCACGTTTATAAATAACCGCGGAATAGATAGCAGTATAGGTACCATGTATATCCGTGAGAAAATACCGAAGTATTGCTATTATAAATAGATAAAGTGTTTATCTGAAAAAAAAAAATATACTTTTTTTATTTGTGTCCCAGAATTCAGTGGCGATGAGGTCTTAAATTATACATGCGAGTTTTAAACGTAACTGGCTGTTTATAAAACATTGCCGAGACACTTCACCGGAACGAAAATATTTGGAGACGAATTTCTTATACAGGACGGAAGCTAACGAGGAGGACCCTAAAAGGGCCGTACCACCAAAAGTCGCTTGATATTACGACATGATTATTCAGAGGCGGAAGGACTATTCTTTGCTAAACCATTTAAAACGAAATCAAATATGTAACCAAATCCCAAGTTTATATACTAAAAACATATCCTTTTAAGCATAGATGCTCAAATTATACATATTACATGTAGGTATTAATGAGTTCTAATAAGTCATTACGCAAGTGCTAGACGCAACACAGCCACATGGTTTGTTATTGAAATGTTTGTGATAACACGAGGGGCGCAAAGACAACAGACCCGGTTTTATAAATTGATTCACGTCTACCTTATTAAGAGTAGCATGTGCTACAAAGCGGTGATAATGTGTGTGTGAGTGCGTACGATGGTGGGAGAGAGCGAGTCGTGACGTCACAAACAGCTCTCCACGTTGCCTGCAACGTGACTTGAGCTAGGGCTGCCAACCTGACGACGTAACTTCACCTTGTTTACATCACAGCATGAGCTAGTGTGCGTGACTTCGATACGTTCATCGAACCTAATCCTTTCGAATTGCCCGCCAAATACTTTTAAGTTTCGAATGTTGAATTTTATGATTTTCAAGATGAGGGATCGGATTTGTCTATTTGTATGATATTAAGTAAAAAATAATATATGGAAATGTTAGTTTTTAAAATATTTGTTTGTTTATCGCTGCACTAAAAAAACGTATGTAACACTTTCTTAACTCATGAGCCATGCATTCAGTGAATGAAGACACGGATTACACATTGCGTAAAAATATACTAGGTACCTACTTATTTGATCGTGGATAAAACTCATGATAAGAAAATAAAAGATTTAGGCATATATCTGAATTACTTTGAAGACGACTTTCTAATTGATAATCGCAAATGTCTTTTTGTTTACTTACCCCTAATAGCGTATTTGTGTCCAAAGCATACGATTCGTTTCTGAAGAGTTCTCTCAGGGAATCGATGTCAGATTGCATAGTGTCCAGGTGGCAGTCAATGTCGCCTCTGCAACATCAACATTGGAAATTGGCACAATTTAAAATCAAATTCAGTATAAATCATTGAGAAGAAATGCCAGGACAAAATGTTTAAATTTTATTCAGGATGACCGAATTAAAACGAGCATATAGTAGCTAGGGATACTTAGTTAATTTTTAAACTTTACTTCACTACTAACATTTTTAGGAGCCCATTTTTTATTCATAGAGTGGTTAGTTGGGATAACGCCAAAAGAATACAGTGCCACTAAGGAAAAACTGTAGGTATTGTAACCAAAAAAGTTTCGTTTTCTATGCTTTTAAAATATGCCGCTAAACTTTTTTTTTTAATTTGCATGGCGTCTGCACAGCTATCCTACGCACTTCCGTGCCGCTGATGTTGAGTTTTGGGACATCCTTTATAAACAACATTTGAATTCTAAGTTCGATGTTATCAAAAGGAATATTTTTTAATAATGTGTCCCTTCTCTGAATGAAAAGACGTTGTATGACGTAAATTGAATATGTTGTCGAAAGCACAAAAACTATAGAATCGCAATCAATAGTACAATCATGGAAATTAATAAAACTTTCCATCATAAATATAGACGAAAATAATGGGCCAAAGTAAAAAAAAATTTCGTAGGTATTTAAATACACTTGAAACAAGCCAAACTATTTACAAATTGAATTGAATCTACACCACTTCGGAAAGTCGATCTGTTGAGAAGAAGTGGCAAGAGGCTCACCAGCAATCACTTTTTAAAAATACACAATGACAGTTTACAGCCAGAAGTCTAACTAAAGATGTGAAATACACAAATAAAATTCGCAATAAGACAATTTACGACATAATCATTCATATAACGCATGTTCGCTAGTTCGATAAATATTTGTTATTCAGAATGATAAAATTATTTTTTAGTTTGTGCTTATTGAAGGCTGCAGGTTACTTGACCTATTCCTGAATATATTATTAAAAATAAATTGACATTATAAATTATACAGTCCGTCTACAAAAAACTTTTAAATTTTCATATATTTAGATGTTGTTCTGCGTTCAAAAAAAGGCTGGTGATTTAGAATGTGATTTTGAATTGGGCTTTGAAATTCGAAACAAACCTATACGTGGAGTTCAATTGTTTCTTAGAATATACTTACACTGTATGCAGCTTGTTGAAGTTGGTGTTATTATTGACCGTCGCCAGCGTCATGTTGCTCCAGTCGAATTCATCTACAAGCTCAGTCTTTATATCCGCCAGATTTATGTTGGTAGCTCCACTGGCCTTTTTCGTCTTCGAAGTTTTCACATTTTCAGTTGGCTCTACTTTAATATTGATCCCGCCTAGCATTTTATCCTTAGATGAAGTCGATAGAATTGGTTCGTTCAGAAGTGTATCAGATAAAACTTTATTTATGTCGTCTGAGTTGGTTAATCCAGCATCACCGATTGAATCGTCGCTTGCAAATATTTCAGCGGGCAATTTGAAGTCCGCTGTCGTATTTAGTGTATTGAAGTTTGAAGTCATTACGTTTTTGTTATTTCCATTTCGTCTGGGTTTAAGCTTTTGCGGGGGCGATTGTGTAGTAACAACGGTATTAACAAAGTCATCTATTGGAGTTTCCATGGCCTCAGTACTTGTTGGCATTGGTGACGTATTAATTGTTGATGTTGTAATAGGTGATGCTGTGATAGGAATTCCATCGGCTGTTCTTAAGAGTACGACATTTTTATCTTTCACCTTGACTGGATACGCTACCCTTGTTGCACCTAGATTTAAGAAATATAGTATTAAAACCATTAAATATAATAAAATTTAAATTAATAAAGTTGACAATTCAGAAACAATATACATACCATCATTTTCATCTCCGTCTTCCATTGTAACTTGGTACTGAACAGAGCCTAATTGGTCTACAGGAGTGTAGGTCGCGGGATCACTCCCATTGTTTGTGAGCTCAACAGTGACATATTGAACAGGATAAGGATCTTGAGAAGCATCACTTGTTAACATATCATCATGTGCCAACTCATGAATTGTGGGGCCATCCTCCTAGAAATTAAAATGTCTTCAGTAAAACCCATTTCATAGCCCAATTTAAGTTTTAAGAGTTCCATTAAAGGAATATAAATATCTTTACCTATTAACCTTCCCATTCCCTGGTTTTTATTGTTATAAGGGGTTTGTTTATACAAGTTGTTCAGATTGGTACAAGTAGTGATTGGAGCGATGTATAAATTAGTAGACATCTAACCATTGCATTGTAAAGCTATACATTTCTGATAAATTAATCATTTAATATTCTTTATTGATAAACAGAATGTATGGCTCCACAAAGTAATGCAGAAGTAATATGACTGATAACACACCAAAGTATCTTCGTTAATTTCTTCCATTACGTCGTCCTTATCTAACTTAACGTTTTTAAATTGGCCAGGGTATGCTGAACCCTCGGTTCCATTATGTGCTGCACTATTGATCATGAGCTGGTACGGCCTCTTGACGCCTACATTAGCTGCGCTAGCATTTGCTGTCCTATTTGGTTGTACAACAGCCATCAGGAATTTTATTAGCTGTAATCATAAAAAAATTAGTACATGGACATAACTATTACTTTTATATTTTAATTATATTGAATACTTACACTCGTGACAACATGCTGTTGTTTGATATGCTTTTGCCGGAGTATAGCCAGCTCTCTCCATAATGCCTCATTTTCTTGTTTCATAGCACTGAACTTAGCGTCTAAACTTTCTTGTTTGCCTTTCATTTGTTTAACATCAGCAAGCACCTTTGTCATAATTTCTGGTTTTAAGAGTATTTTCTCACCACTATCGGTGCTTGTCACAATGGATTTTGGATTTGCAATCTTTCTTTTGATGTGCTCTAGCAAGTAAGCATGGCCTTTCATAAAGCATGGATGGGAAAATTCTATTTCATCCTTTTCATACCGTAAACCTCCGTTTTCAACTGATGTGATTTTATGAAACCCATACATATTTAACTGTCGAATGAAACTTGCCATGTTGTTATGCTTATAATATAATGGTAATAGTTCTCTGGCAAAGTCTGCTTGATTTTTTATAACAAATGTTTTTCCCCCCTACAAACAAAGTTTTTCAATTAGTGTGTGAATCCTAGTTGAAGTTTAGTGTGTAATGATTGCTGAGTGGATAGTCAAAATGGGCTCGATGGGCTAAATAGCATGTTTCTTTATTATAGCAATGTATTTATTTCTTTATTATCTAATACAGGGTTGATTTGTAGTCACCGGCCAAAGTTTTTTTACACAGTAAGCATCATTTATAGAAACGATTTTTGCAAAAAAAAGTATTTATTTTTTACAAAGTTATAAATACTATATCCGCTAACATATAAAGCAAACCTCACTCTAAATTACCATTAAAATAAAGGCAAGTATGCTCTACTACAAAACATCTTGTAGTACTATGTCGTAATATCATCAATGAAATGCCGCTTTGTAGTAGGTATGTTCATCAACAGCGACTATTTTTTTTAAAGTTTGTGGTTACATATTTCTATTTTTTTGTACTGAGCGACGCTAAAATAAATATGCAGGTACGTTTATATTGTATCTAAGAAACTAACATTTAAATTTCGCTGGTACTATAAGTCACGGTTGGCATAGAAGAGTCTAGACCACTGCACCACGGAGTCCGTGGTCCTTCCTTAGTGTATCCCTACACTTTTTAAGGAATGCATTTTCGAAATTTCAACTCTCTACTCCCCAGTAGTTATGGCGAGAGCTAAACAAAGTAAGTAAATACTCTTTTAATAGTTTATTTAGCGGTGGTCCTGCACCCAACAACAAAATATAAATAATAATTTATTATATTTTGCACATAAAGCAGTGACTCATGATCTCTATTGAATAATAGAAATGTCTAGACAGTAACATTATCAAAAATATGTGTTCAGAATATGTTCAAGTTGCGCAACCTAATAAATCCATCTTTCGCTTTGCACTTATATTCCATACATCTTTTCATTGCTTAATATACAGGGTGACTGGTGAGTCACTATCGAAATTCGAGGATGTGATAGTTTGAGATCATGCATGAAGAGGAAAAATAGAAAACAATTATTTACTGAGTAAAGTTAACCGAATGTAAAAGAATTCATTATGCAACATATGGATACACTGGTATAGACGTATGCATTGTGCTATCAACAATAAATGGGTAGGTAGGTATAGACTGCTTCACAAAAAATGGTCAACCTAGTAAAACTCTTTATTTATTTACAGGGAATTCTGCTGAAAAATTAGTACTTTTCTGACATAATAACTATAAAAATAATGTAAATAAAATAAAATCCCCAGACAATCACACTAACTACATGGCCTCAAAGTAAGCAAAGCTTATGAGATACCATGTAGCAAACTAGGGGGGAACCTAGAATAGAAAATACATACAGAGTTGTTCTTTAGTCACCAGCCAAATTTAAATGTTAGTTTCTTTGATACCATATAAAAGTACCTGCATTATTATTTTAGCTTCACCCAGTACAAAATGGCAAAAATAAACAATAAAGAAGCATTTCATTTATAATACTACAACATAGTACTACAAAATATTTTGTATTAGTGCATAGTCGTCTTTATTTTAATGGTAAGTTAGAGTGAACACGGTTTGCTTAATATGCTAGCGGATATATTAATTTCTTTGTAAATACTTTTATTTGCAAAAATAGTTTGTTATTAATTATAATTGTGTAACAAAAATTTGTCCCGTGACTACAAATCAACTATGTATATAGATAAACACCCAGACACAGAACATTCTTTTTTTAGTTCCACACGGGAATCGAAGCTGGAACCACTGGTGTCTGAGGCAGATAGGTTCACCCCATCACCAAAGTGGTCATCAAATCGATCATTGGGTGCTCTCCTTCAATATCTAAAATTTGTCACCAGTCAGCCTGTATAACAAGATTCCATGACAGTAATAGGATCTTTTTGGTTATGTGAATAGTGTTTTTTAGCATCTATTCTATGAAACATTCAACACAAAAATAGACAGTAAGTGTTTAAAAGGCAAAAAGTTAAACTTTTTTTGTATTCAAGTAAATAATAAAAAAAAAATATTACAAGTAACAAGTGAAAGTATTTTACATACTCAATCAGCAATACATTTTTTTCTTTGATGGATAGTTAACCAGACAGTGTAGTTTTTTTGGTCATGAAGGCTATAGCCATTTACTGTCTCTAGAGTGTTAACCTTTTCGGAAATCATTCAAAGATGTCTGAACTGTTTTCCAAACATTAAATTTATTCAGAGATTGTTTCATGACAAAAATAATTGGGCCATAAAGATTATTGTGTAGAGCACTAGTTTAGTAACTACTTAATTTTAATTGTCTATTTAGTAACATTCTGAAGAATTATGTTACGAAACATAACATTTTTATACACTCCTGCTGATAGTTTAAGAGATTAGAGCAATCAAACAAACTGGCTTTATTGTAGCCATTTAGATATAGGCAATATTGTTCTTTGTATTCAACAATATTTTAAATTACTTAATTTCCAATTTACCTAACATAGTTATACTTGTTAGTGTTAACAATTAAATATTTTAGTTACTACTACTAATCAATATCAATATTTAAGTGTGTTTGATCGAAATTAAACTACATTTTACTAAGTATTTTAAGTATATTGTTGAAAATAAACCCTTGATTTTAACAATTAAAATAGCATTCCATAAAAACTTATTTGGTATACAAATTCCCTAGGGTTCTATATGTAAGAACAAACATATTAAAATAGATTCTTTATTTAAAAGCATCAATATTTTGAAACCATTGAACCATTGATTTGAGATATTTCCCAGAATCAATTTAAGTCCTAAATATTGGTCATAGGGTTTGAATTGAACGATAGTACTGATGTAAGGTTGTTGGATTTGGGGTCATAATCCGCACCAATCGAATCAGAGCCCGAGAGCATGGTAGAAAACGTGACTTATCTATTTATTTATTTATCACAACAGTATGTCAACTCGGCGAACATTTAGTATGGATCTAAAGTAATATTTGCAAAAGTAAACCACTTTTAATGTACTTTATACATGAAATAACATTGGAATTCACATATTTTGAATAATTTTCGTCAAATTATTACTTACAGGGCTCCAAGATATCAAATGGTTTGTTTCATTGTCATTGACTAATTTCCACAACTTTCCCAAAAAAGCAGGGACACTAGTTCCTATTTCAACTACCGAACACATTTTCAGTTTTGAAATTAATGTACAGTTTTTAAATTTGAGCGTAAATATAAATAATTTCACAATTAAATTGACTTGACACTGTATGTATTCACTTCACTAGATAGTCGCCATAGAACACTGATGAATCACACACACATTCACAAACAAATTAAGAGTACGAGTCTGTTGTGGAGTGGACTCAGTGCACTGCAATGACGTATGAAATTAATATATTGACAAAAAAAAACAAGATGACAAGATAGAACATAGTACTAATGGGGAAGAAATCGCAAAGCTCCGAGTAGATGGCGCTGCTGAAGCTTGACTCATAACAAATGTTCTGTGCCGATTAATTTCCAACATTACTTTGAAAATCTTGTGTTTTATTGAAACTTTTACGGTTGTGCAGTTGCTATGTATTCTTCTTGGACTGTTCTTCAGTTAAAAGCTGAACTAAAGAAGCGAAGAGCTTCATTAAAAGGTCGTAAAGCAGATTTGGTCAACAGGTATTTACCCTCATGTTCTAAGTAACTTAGTAAGCAGTTTTTAAACTTAAGTAATAGTGTTATTTGTTCTATTCCCAAATAATATATACGATAAGCATATTATCAATAATTCAATAAACTTTTTTAATACTTTCTAACATAGCCTATAAACATTAACTCTCCATATATTTTTTTTTAATATTGTAAGGGTAGGACGTTTGTCTTCCATGCCACCTGATGGAAAGTGCGCATGAAGACTATGGTGTTACACGTCCATCCACGAGAAACCTATTCACTCGACACTTAAAAGTTCCAGGACTGTAGTGGTCAGGAAAAACAGACGCAGGCAGATTGTTCCACACCTTGGCAATCCGTACCAAAAAGGAACTATCGAAGCGTTTTGTTCGACTTCTTGGCAAATCCACTATATAGGGATGGAAGTTCTGTCTGCGTCTGGTAGTCCGGTGGTAAAAAGGGGTGGGTTCAATTTGGTCAAAAAGAGCACTCGCACACTTGCACTCGCACACTTGCTCGCACAATTGCTTTCAGACTTGAGTCATTTGATTGTAATTTCAACTTTGGGATTCCTCAAAATACTGAATCGAATGGTACACAGATGGCCTCTGGAAAGCTACCGTGACCTCAACAGTAGTATGGTGCTACCTCAGCAAGAAACATATACGATTGTACTTCAATGAGTAAGTTCCTAATTTTAAGATACTAATTTTAATATCTAGATTAGGTATTAAAAAACAGCTACTGACAACTTCCTTTTGCTTAACAATCTATAACTATTGTTACAGATTTGACAAGAGACCAGGTGAAGGCTTGCGATTATATGAGTCTAGATTTTTATTGGTTATTAAATCTTCATCTCTTCAACAATACACCTTTGTTAAAGGCCTCTGCAAGGCTTTAATGAAACGGATGCAATATGAGGTGAATGTTAAATTGGATCAAAGTGGCCAAATTGAAGAAGCATCTTGTGAATATGTGGCAGGTTGTAGAAGTACTGCTCACTGCAAACATGTAGCCATGGTTTTGTTTGCCATAGAAGATATGGTAAGAGAAAAAAAAATATTAAACACCAGGTACCCACAGAAAAACTGCAGAAATTCCATAATGCCTAAATCAGTATTTACTTCCTCACCCTAAAAAATCTCAAAACTGCCAATGAAAAGTAAAATTGATGGTATTATATTTTCTCCATGTGCTATGAAAGTTAATAAAGCAGAATATAATAAAAGGTTAAGATGCCTCATAACTAACTATGACTCTTCAAATATGCCACTGAAACAACTATATAAACCAGCAAATCCTCACGGAATAGAGTGGGATCACTGCCATAGCAACATCAGTGAAGAGCAAAACTTGCTTAACTATTGAAACTTATCGTCAATCACAACAAGTCTGTGCTACTACCAAATCCAAGGTCAGCTATACTGTACTAACAGAAAATACTGTACCTAATTTATTAATTTATACATTTCAAGAAATGAAAACCATCTGCAAAGCGGACAAAGGGGATCTGGGTTTGGGCAGTGGGAAGATAGTTTTTTGTAGGAATTGAATGTAGATACAGATGGTGTGGGTTTTTTGGAGGGGGCTTGAAAAGCATTCCATAGGATTTGGTGACAGCAGGGAAGCAAGCTGATGCTTCCTGGTAGGATATGTTGTCGTGGGACATCGAGATTTTAATAGCCTTTTGGCGTGAATGTTCCGAACACGACTTATCCGTGGCCAGGTGCGGACACTGGGGACAGGAGGAATTTTCATGTGGGATTGTACAGGAATCACCGGGATGTGGCTGAGCGCACCGAAAGCACTGAGGAGAGGAGCGACACTGGTTTTTGATATGACGGATGGGGGTATATAGGGTTAAACACGAAGGGAAGAGTTGAAGACAAGGATTCTTTCAGGCAAATTTTGACCAGAAAAAGTAAGCACGGCTGAGCCAGTTGGTACCCATGAAGGGCTAGCAGGATTGGACACTTAACTCACTATCTCACTACAAAGTCAGTATCTTATGTAAAAATATCACTTCACAAAAGCAAAATCTTCGATTCGAGATCCTAAAGACGAGGAGTGAAGAACTCAACGTTCTTTACAGAAAACACTAACAAAAGAATTCAGAGACACAAAACACACAGGAAAATAATCAAATGAACCGAGCGCAAAAACTTATTTGGTTGAATACAAAAATTCAAAACCGTTGAAGAAAACAAGCTGTGCGAAACTTTTTTAAGTGTTGCAAGTATTTATGAAAAATCTACCAAAGCATATTCATTAAAATTATTATACGTTATTTATTACTGTGGCATAATTACACAATATACCTAGTTATAATATTAGACGATTAATTCCTATTTAAACTTCAAGTCATAGATGTAATGATTTAATAATCAACTATTGATATTTTTTTCTCTATATACAACGTGTAACATAATGAAAAGATAATAATTAAGGCGTTTGTATTAGCGTGCCCTCCATACCTTACCGTTAAGTCACGAACAATATATCGGGCCGCATGGTGTGCGTGGGCCTTTACACTACAGCACAGAGCACATTACAAAACCTTACACTACTCACTCGCTCTCTTTTAATCTTTATGAGAGGTTTTCTGCCAGCTCATTAAAAAAACAAAACGATACAAAAATGGTACAAAAGGCTTCGATAGATGGCGCTTTACAAAAGGCGAAATCTTCTCTATACAGTGTGTCCGGTCACGACCTAGCGATAATTTAAGGTTACAAAATATACCTGATTTCATCGACAAAAACACCCATATATGGGGGTCTACCCCCCCTCCTGTCGGAATGGCAGCCATTTAATTATTTTTTTATTCTTTATTTTATTTATTTATTTATAATTTATACAGAACCAACAGCACTTTCACATTATAAAATAATCTTAAAAATACAATTCCTACTGCCAATTACAGGTTCACCACTTTCAGATAAGTTACATAATAGAATAATGCTTGAAGTTGACTACAGCACGTTGTTAAAATTATTGATTTTCTAAGTGACAACTAATTTATTGATTGATTTAAATTGACAAAATGGGAAT
Source organism: Stenoptilia bipunctidactyla (assembly GCA_944452665.1). Lineage (NCBI taxonomy): Eukaryota > Metazoa > Arthropoda > Insecta > Lepidoptera > Pterophoridae > Stenoptilia > Stenoptilia bipunctidactyla. The sequence goes on along the minus strand of OX101726.1, from coordinate 4,947,531 downwards.
GAAATTTATCAGAATATAGTAAATTACACCAAATTTGAGAGAAAAAAAAAAAATAAAAATAAAATAAAAATATGCATAGTACAACCTGCAGTATTAGTGTGTGTGTGTGTGTACGTGTGTGTGTGTGTGTGTGTGAAAAGTAAGAAACTGTGATACGATTATACAGGGTGACTGGTACCAAACCCGCCATAGCAAATTAGCATATAGAGGAGGTCATTTGCTAATTATTGGACCTTACTTTCCCTAACTAAAGTTTTATACTTTAGGAGATATGTCAATTTTTATACATTATTGAGATTTTTCCAAAATTTGACCTTAAAGCATTCGTAACTTTATTTTTCGTCATTAGTTTAGAGTTTTTTTATTATTTCTTGGTAGTCATTAACATTTGTGAATAAAATACGTCGGAACTTCCCTCAAACTAGGGTTAAAAAATAAGACGCTTATGCTTTTAAAAAAAATCAATAAAGAAAAATTACTTTGCGATCAAATTCAACCGGAAATAATAAAAAAACTACGGCGTTTTAATAATTTATTCTACTCTAAATTAGTTCTCTAGTTCGTCACCTTACCAACGGTACTAAATTTGCAACGGAAAGTTTGATTCGCTAAACATCGGTAGGATTTTCAGGTCAACCAGTCATTTTGATCAAAAATAGTGAAGGTCCCAACGACAGGATAAAGCTAATTTAGCAAAGTAGTTTTTGCAAATTTATGAGTAGGTATTAGATAATAGAAATTGAGTGCTTAGTGTACTTAATTTTTTTTTTTACTTTTACCATGTAAAGCAAGAAATCAGGAAAAGATATCGAGCATCAAAAGAAAAATTTAAATAGAGTTGAAACTAAAAATTCTGCTCGAATTGCTGCCCGCAATTTCTGATACATGCCCGATATCTTTTCCTAATTTCTGTGGTGGTAAGACTCAGCCTAATTTCTTCTTTCATAACAGAAAACGCATTATTAATTTTTTGAATTAACTCATCTTTTGTAGTTACTTCTTCATTGTAGACCAACTCTTTTCATTTGCAATGACAGTTTCAATGACTTTTAGACGTCAAATGAAAAAGATGAGGTCGGACCCATCTCTATGACATTTAAGTTGTTGTCATATATGCTTTTCCTTTCCGTTTCGTGTGCTTTCACAAATAGTTGAGTAGACACAGGTATAAATAAATAAGACATTTCGTTTTAAAATGCCGGGATACACAAGGGAAGAATACGCCGACATGCTGCTGGCGTATGGTGCTGCACACAGTAACGCCCGCAAAGCGCGGCGAATTTACCAGGAGCGATATCCAAATAGACGCTTACCTGACCGTGACACATTTCCTACCACATATCGTCGGTTTAGAGAAACGGGTAACTTGAACGTCAGGGTACCCCAAGCAGCTGTGCGACAATTACCTGTTGAAATTGATCAGCAGATTTTGGCAGCTTTTGAAGAAGATCCCACGACTAGCACCAGAGTGGTAGCTGCCGCTTTGGGCGTCAGCCAGTGGAAAGTCTGGTCAGTGATGCATGGGGACCATCAACACCCGTATCATTACACGCCAGTTCAAGGTAATTTTGAGTTTATTTATGTACCTACTTACACTAAAGCGACCAGTGTTATCTTTAGAATTAAAGAAATTATTAATATTACGACGAGCTTCGATGTGACATAATCCAAATCAAATTTTGTCTTTAGAATAACATTTACGTAAATAATTAACAAATGGAGTGTTGGCAGGGCTTGAAAATGGCGACTACGAAAGGAGGTTGAATTTCTGTCGCCTCGTTCTTCACACCGATGTCGACGACCCAACATTTCTGGAGCGTATCCTTTGGACCGACGAGTCACAGTTCACCCGAGAAGGCATCACCAATTTCCACAATCTGCACCACTGGTCCCATGATAACCCCCATAAAAAGAGGGTTACATCGGTCCAGCGGAAATTTTCTGTTAATGTGTGGGCCTGCGTTATTGGTCGTAATATCTTTGGACCCTATTTCCTACCAGACATTTTAAATGGGGGAAATTATTTAGAATTTTTAAGGGACGTCTTGCCTGATCTGCTGTTGGATGGAATAACCGACGACACGCCCATTGTGTTTCAACACGATGGGTGCCCGGCGCATTTCAGGCTGGACGTCCGAGAACTTTTAAATAGTTCATTCCCCGATTCATGGATCGGTAGAGGTGGGCCAATTGAATGGCCAGCTCGGTCGCCAGACTTGACACCTCTCGATTTCTACGTTTGGGGCCGGGCCAAAGAGTTGGTCTACAATGAAGAAGTAACCACAAAAGATGAGTTAATTCAAAAAATTAATAATGCATTTTCTGTTATGAAACAAGAAATTAGACTCAGTCTTACCACCACGGAAATTAGGAAAAGATATCGGGCATGTATCAGAAATCGCGGGCAGCAATTCGAGCAGAATTTTTAGTTTTAACTCTATTTAAATTTTTCTTTTGATGCTCGATATCTTTTCCTGATTTCTTGCTTTACATGGTAAAAGTAAAAAAAAAAATTAAGTACACTAAGCACTCAATTTCTATTATCTAATACCTACTCATAAATTTGCAAAAACTACTTTGCTAAATTAGCTTTATCCTGTCGTTGGGACCTTCACTATTTTTGATCAAAATGACTGGTTGACCTGAAAATCCTACCGATGTTTAGCGAATCAAACTTTCCGTTGCAAATTTAGTACCGTTGGTAAGGTGACAAACTAGAGAACTAATTTAGAGTAGAATAAATTATTAAAACGCCGTAGTTTTTTTATTATTTCCGGTTGAATTTGATCGCAAAGTAATTTTTCTTTATTGATTTTTTTTTAAAAGCATAAGCGTCTTATTTTTTAACCCTAGTTTGAGGGAAGTTCCGACGTATTTTATTCACAAATGTTAATGACTACCAAGAAATAATAAAAAAACTCTAAACTAATGACGAAAAATAAAGTTACGAATGCTTTAAGGTCAAATTTTGGAAAAATCTCAATAATGTATAAAAATTGACATATCTCCTAAAGTATAAAACTTTAGTTAGGGAAAGTAAGGTCCAATAATTAGCAAATGACCTCCTCTATATGCTAATTTGCTATGGCGGGTTTGGTACCAGTCACCCTGTATATTTGATTTATATTTATATCGACAGAATACACTAAAAAATAACCCCTTTATTTAAATGAACTGTTGTAGCTTATGTATTTATCGTTTTTAAATGTTTAATTTAAGTTTTAACAAATTCGTAACCTTCTTTTTAAATGAGTGTTTAGATAAATGAAAAAGATCTAGAGTTTCAAATTGTTTATTATAAAGGCTCAACATTCTAGTTAGTACTGAATTTTTGGCGTAATTGCTACGGCTGATTGGAACGTGAAATAAAGGGCAATGCCTCGTACGTCGTGAAGGTGTTCTAAACTGCAAGGCAAGGGCTGTCAAATCCGAGCTGTCAATAGTATTATTGCAGATATCGTGCAAAAATGACATCTGTAGCAATACACGCCGATCTTTTAATGATAGTAAATTATGATTATCACATAATTCATCATATTTACACTTTTTTAAGTGAGTCCGATAGTTCAAAGCTTTTAAGAATTTCGATTGAATGAATTCCAAATCTTGTTCATGCGTAACATAGTGCGGACTCCAGACTACACAGCAGTATTCCAGTATGCTGCGGACGTAAGCATAGTATAGGAGTTTAACGCATTCTGGATCAGAGAACGGCCTAGTGACCCGCAGAACGAAACCGAGGTTTTTGTAAGCCTTGGTTATGGATGCTGCAATATGCTGAGACATAGACATCTTCGAATCAAAAATTACACCAAGATCCTTAACCGTATCTGTAGATACTAAGGAATTGCCATCTAATGTGTAGTTTGAGGATATTATTTTCTTTTTTTGTGTAAAGGTGATTTTGTAACATTTGGATACATTGATGCCGATGCGATTGGCTTTATAATAATCACAAACTTTATCAAGATCACTCTGAAATTTGGTAGTATCATGGGCAGATTTAATGTTGGCGTAAATTTTGGTGTCATCTGCATACATCAAAAATTTTGAGTAGCTAAAGCATTGACTAATATCATACAGATATGCAGCGTATAAAAGGGGGGCCAATTTAGATCCCTGTGGGACACCTGATGGGACATCTACGAAGTCAGAACGATGACCAGCAACCACAACCGCCTATATATGCTATAAGGAATATAGCAACATATAACATTTAAATCTCGCGGTAAAGTGAGCGCGCGCGCAGGTATCGTTACGGCGATACATTCGATGTCAGGATGAGTCACGTCGGGTCGGAGCCTCGCGCCGAGGCGGGAGGCGCAAGCAACCATCACTCCACCGCCGAGCGAGCCGCGGTCCGCACGGAACGCATCGTATCGGTCGGAGTTGCACAGTTCGGAATTAAGTATGCCGTCACACAGCCAGGTCTCAGTGATGATAGCTATGTCTAAGTCGCTTAGCAGTAGATTGTTGTAGAACATATTTGTTTTAGTGCGCAGACCCCGTACGTTTTGATATAAGATGTTTAAAGTGTTATTACCCATTGGTGTGAATATCTCCGGTCGATTCAAAAATATACTTATAACGGTGGTGTATGACAAGTACGAGTAGCGTAATTAGTTTGCGTGTTGATAGATTTAGAGTTGTGTTAAATATTATTGAAGTGATATTAAATTTAGTAGGTGCTAAACGAAAATAGGTCATAAAAGTTAGGTTATGTAGGTAATTGATATGTGTATTAAAATGTATTGTCAGGGAGCGTGGATTAAATTTGAGTATATATAAAAACGGTCTAGTAGAATATAATTTAGGGATAAAGCAGCTAAGCAGAATATAATTTAGGGTTATAGATCTTAGGTAATTGCATTTAAGTGTGTAAATTATGGTAGTGTAGTGATTGAGTGATAGTCGAGAATTATGTATCGTTATGTGTATAGAAATTTTGTAGTTGTAATGCAGTGAGTGTGAGGTGTGTACTATGCAATGGCTTATCACTATGTTACATTTATAGTACAAAGAGAGAATCATCAAAGTTTTAGAAGATCTGCAGACGACAGTATAGGTATTGGCGGTGATGTGTCGTTTCGCCGAATGTATATACGACAGTTTTTTGTCCAGACGTATTTGATGTTTATCTCTTTGCATTTAGTTTTACAATGATTTAATAGAATTTTATTTTGCTTAGTTAAATGTTCATTGATATAAATGTTAGACCCGTGTTTAACATTATCACCAAAACCTATGTCCGCGGGTTTGATGCCCCGTAATTTGCGTGCAGCTGCTATGATGGCGTCCTTGGTACGGCGGTGCCGGAGCCGGGCGACGACGGCGCGGCCAGCGACGCCGCTGAGCGGGCGCTGCGGCTGCACCCGGTGCGCAAACTCCACCTCGGCCCTGTCTAACTCCACTCCCACCTTCTTGGCAAGTTGAATGATGATGTTGGTTGTGTCCTCGTCTTTGCTCTCGGGAATGCCAACAATTTCTATATTCTGCAGCCGACTCCACTGCTCCTGCCGCGCGTATTCTACCTCTAGGTGATGGATCCGGGTATTGCAGGTGTCAACATCCTTACGAAGACGGGCGTTCTCGTCTTTTAACGCTTTCATATCCGCCTTAGTAGTGGTGAGGGTTTTAAATAGATCGTCGTATTGAGCACTAATGTATTTTAATGAAGCTTCGATGGTGGAGAACTGGTTTTTAAAGCTTTCTAGTTCAATCTTTATAGCTTCCCTTACTAAGCCTTTGAGTTCCAGCTGGGAGCAGACGATGTTATCGGATTGGAGTTGAGGGCTAGGATGATTATTTTTAGAGTGAGTGATTTTTCTGGTAGTCACATAATCGGTGTCGACATTTACTGGACTGTCCGACGCTGCATTTTTCACAGGGGTCTCAGAGTTATCCCCAGGCTTTGGTTGTTTAGTAACACATAGGGGACAGCTCCATGAAGAACTTTTTTTAATACTATCTATACTTAATCCGACACACTGATAGTGATAGGATCTGGAGCAATTAGATCGGGAACAGGTGACTTTTTCATGATGTTTTATTTGTTTTTTGCAGCCGCTGCATTGTGACATTTTGTGAAGTGACGTAGGTATAGTGTAAAGTACGATTAGTAAATACCTTTGTTATCGGAGTAAGATGTGGGTAAAAGTTGAATGCGACGTAGTTCAACGGTTGAGCAACGGTATACAGACAGAGACAGCAACTGTCGAGCTTCGTTCTTCCACGGGGGTGAAGGTTGAAGGGCTGAGTGAAGTCAGCGCGCCCCGCTCTCCGCAAACCACAATTTCTTGACTCGATAATGTACTCTAATGTATGCGTTATAGGGCATATAATCGCTTAAGGGTATTTTTTAAATTTGCAATAAAATTGGTAACGCGTCTACTTGTGTCAACTGTCCAGAGGGTTATATGTAGATACCTCTGCTGAAAGATGCCGATTTCTCTAGACAGAAACATCCTACAGATGTAAAAAAACACGTAAGAAGAAAAACATGTAATTTAAAAGGTAGAAATAGCAGCTATCAAATAAAAATAAAAATTATGGAAAATTTTCCCTACAAAATATCTTAAAACATTAACTATGCCAATTTAAGTGAAAAAAATTGACTGTTTTTTTTTATTTTTCTTAACATATTTAAAAACTAGCACATCGATACAATATTTTTTAATACCGTCCTAATACTTAAGGATATTACTTACAAATTGACGTTAAAATTATTGTTGTTAATTGCATAACTCGAGAGTTAGGGCTGTCTGAATATGACCCTTTTGTGAACCTGCTACATTAAATAGTGTTTATGTGACAAGGACGGAAAATGATTTGTATTATTGTTAGAGCGGTGAATAAGTAGGACAAAAAATCATGTTTGATCAGTTCATGTATCGAAGATAAATTTTTGTTAGATAAATTAATAGCGCTCTACATACATGATCCTCGCAAAAGGGTTATGTTCAAACAGCCCTAACTCTCGAGTTATACAATTAACAACAATAATTTTAACGTCAATTTGTAAGTAATATCCTTAAATAGAGTGCGCATTTTCTCACATAACTTTTCTATTCCTATCATCGGAGGTCCGAAAATTTTTCTCATACTATTTAAAGTCATAATGATCATTCTTCATAATAATTTTAAAAACTAAATATTAAAAAATATAATCATTGAAATTCATAATATCACTAATTATGTATCCACTTTGTTTTTACTAATATTTGTTTTAATATATTTGCTTATACTAATTATCGAAACTCATAATCATTCGAATAAATAACTTTAATATTCATAAATGTGTTTTATTCTAATATTTGTTTTTATAAATTTCTTAATCATAAGTGTTTTTATCCATATTATTGAAAATCATAACATTTTTCATTCTAACTATCTTACAGAACTCCGAATCACTTAAATTCATAATACTGGAAGTGATAAACATCTATTTGTTTTGTATATTTTCTCAACATAATCAATCGTCTTTATCACTATTATTAAAATTCATACATTTTTTATTTAGATTTATTTTTATTCATAATTATAAAAATTACGCGTGTACCTGCAGATATATGTAACTAAACTATTTTTATCATACAATTCATACTTAGTTTCAAATTTGTTCAAAACCTTATTTGTCGACCCCTTAACCACGTAGTCTTATTGAATCGACCCTAGAGTGTTTTTGTAAAGCCGGAGGCGCGGAGGGAGAGCAGCGTTGGGGCTGCACTTCTCGTAGCGCCGGAGACGTTCCACATCTAAATAGCTACCGCAAAGACTGATGTATTGCCTTGAGTATTGCCTTTATAAAAATAAAAATTATGATAATTGTCTTTTATGAAATAAGAAATTCTGAACAACGACGTTATGAGTGGAAGTACTTTCTTAGTAACAAAATTATTAATAAGAGCAGTATGATCATTGAATGTTATGAAGAAAAAAGATCTGAAAAATAAAATTATGATTTTAAACTGGTTCTTGGTAGTAACATTATTAATAAAAAAAATATGATCACTAACTGTTATGACAACCGTTGGTAGGAATAAAAATGTATGAATAAAAAAAGTATGAAAAATAAAATTATGAAGAGTGATTATTATGAACAAAAATCGGTAGTAAGACAAAAAATATGAATTAGAATTTTATGTGAGCCGATATGGACCCCCTTAAGTATTATGACAGTATTCAAAAAAATAGTATCGATGTGCTAGTTTTTGAAATATGTTAAGAAAAATAAAAAAAAAACATTCAATTTTTTTCACTTAAATTAGAATAATAAATGTTTTAAGATATTTTGTAGGGAAAATTTTCCATAATTTTTATTTTTATTTGATAGCTGCTATTTCTACCTTTTAATTTTTTTTACATCTGTACGTAGTTTCTGTCTAGAGAAATCGGCATCGTTCAGCAGAGGTATCTACAAGAATAAAAAAAATTAAATGGCGGCCATTCCGACAGGAGGGGGAGTAGACCACCTTATATGGGTGTTTTTGTCGATGAAATTAGGTATATTTTGTAACTTTAAATTATCACTAGGTCGTGACCGGACACACTGTATATAGCCATTTATTCCACATCCACACTGCGTTTTTAAAAGTAAAATAAATAAATTGACATCTACGTATCAGAAATAGAATTTAACCATAGATGGTAGATAACCATTGCCCTATATCTAATGCACCCGAAATACCTACAAAAAAAACGTGCCAACCTACGGCAAGTAAAATGGCCGCCTTAGGGTGGGGATAGCCTAGGATTGTCAATATTGAATATATTTCAATATTTTTATGTTTTATTAGTGAAATCATAATTTTCAATATTATTCCAACCAAAGAGCTAATTTAAACGAATGATTGATGAGGTAATTGGTATCTAGGTGTAAAAAACGCACAAGCTGGAAGATTTGGGAAAAAAATTGGCAAACGGTCAGGATATAATGTGCATATGGATTTCACTTTAAATTAGGTACCATTACCTACCTACTTAATTGATTTATTTAACAGTTTATGTACACAAAGTAAGATACATTATACCGATGAATGATCTATACAAAGTTAGTAGGTACGAAGGTACTGCTAATAAAGAAATTCCTTGAGACTGGAGAGTTTGATTGAGGAGCAATAATAATATGTGTTAGATAAAATAATTACATAATATTAAGGTTGATTCCATAAAACTATAATATTAGATTAAATATACTGAATCATACCTACATAAAAATCTAATATATGAATTTGCAAGCTGACTTACTGATCATCAACGGCCAGCCTAAGCCGTTGGACCTAGGAAGCTGAAATCTTACACTTGAGTTCAATTTAGAGCGACAAGGATTTTGGAAGGAATTTTCAAAATTCAAATTAATTTCACTGATGTTCATGTTTCATTTGAGGTTTGAAAACATAATGACCCCCAAGTTCTTTGCTGTGTCAGTGAAATTAATCACAACATTATCCATGATGATAGGAGGTACTAGTATTACTTTATTAATTAAGAACTAAATAGGTATCGGTTATTAAATAAAAAAAAAACACTTCATTCATTCATTAATTTCTAAATAATACCAATTTTTTTAAAAACACATTTTGTTTCAGAAAATCTTGTGACTGGATCACTCACTGGACTAAGTCTTCAATTAATACAGCTTGTTCCATATTTATTTGATTTTTATTTCGAAGATCATCTATGATTTCTCTAAAGTAACTAGTTTTTTGTTTTTCCTCCGAAGTTTTTCATTCAGGCACTTAATTTTTTTTTTTGCTCATCACACTTTTCTTGAAGCGCCTCAATTTTCTTATAAAGTGTGACCTGAAAATTAAATACTTAATTATTATACATAAAATGCTATTTATTAAAATGAATGCAACATTGGCATCAAAAATTGATCGATATGATATGAAAAAACAAAATTATTTGTTATTCTGTTCGAATATTTTTAAATTATTCCTTATTGTTATAAGGAATAATTTAAAAATATCTTCACCACTCTAAGGCTCTTTGAATTAATTGGTTGTTGGTGAAAAATATATTGTATATTTTTAACTGTATCCAACTATAGCATGCATGGTTAGGTTAGGTTAGGTTAGGTTAAGAAAATATGCTTTATAAAAATAAATACCTCTTTCTGAGCTTCTTTCGCAACTGGATGTGGTATTGACAATTGGGTACAAACTGCAGATGTACTAGAATTATCAATAAAATTTCCTGTTACCTGTAAAGATAGAAATAATTAAAACAATAAGCAAATTAAAAATTTATTATCATCAACTTGAATTTGACATAATTTAATTACCTAATGTTATATTAAATTTATTTTGATACTTACGGGAAATATTGAAGGAACTGAGTTTTCTCTTAATCTTATTACATCTAGAGTTCTATTAAAACATGTTTCAGGAAAATGCAGTGAACAAACAAACCACTGCTTTTGCCGAGGATTAATATTTTCTTCACCAACTGCTCTTAACCACTTTTGTCTCAATCCTTCATTTTTTGGAAATCTAGAAACAAAATATTTGTACTTATTGTATGTAATCAACATTAAAATCCACTAAACATATACATATAATTTTAATCAGAGCATAATCCTATTTTATCTATGAAAATAATTACGAATGAAATAAATAAAAGAGTCCGTTACTCGGAAATAAGGTAAGATACAGATTCTTTTAACATTTATATATATATATATATACTTAGCTTTACATTTGAATTCAAGAGGTTATATGTTATAATACATGAAAAATGATACTCACATAAAAAGAGTCAATGCTACTTGATTTTTCTTGCACCACATTTTAAAATGCAACAAGATGGCATCTTGACCTACAGTTTCACCACACTGCGACTTAGTTTTAAACAACTATTTCTTGTTTATTTATGCAAATCTCAAATAAACAAACACTTGACAACGAACTACCACGAAATACGGGCAAGTAAGATGGCGAATTGAGGCACGTACCTACAGCTGTCAAATGAGCTTTGACAGTATGTGGAACACATAGCAATATCTAAAATATGTATGTCTCTTTCGTCATATGCAAACCTAGCCGTAAAAAAAAGAGAAAAATATATATTTATTGTTCTATACCATATGTGAATGATATTTGTATATGTATAAATGCTATATGTTGACAAGGGCGCCTCTCACTGACCTCTATATTTACCACTGGACTGGCTGTTCCGTAAGTTTGACAGCTATTTTTTTGTGCCTATTTGAAGCGCCACTAGCGAGTAGCGAGTGTCCGCAGAACAAATTTTGACGTATATTGCAAGTGGCCGCCAGAGAAGTGCTTGCTTATTGTTAAGTGATTTTATATTTTTTAAATATTAATTCGAATTTTATGTTGTTATTGTTATAAGCATTATATAAAAGTTATCAAGAATGAGGACATGTGACATATGTGTAAGCGACTAGTTTTAGTACCACGGACACTCGCTACTGCTCGCTACGTCCGACAGCGCCAAAATGGCGATTATCAAACGGGCACAAAAGCACTTTGACAGCCGCCAGTCCAGTGGTAAATATAGAGGTCAGTGGCGCCTCTATAGAATAGAACTTAATGTAGATAACACTTACCTACATTATAGTATACAGACTTAACGTCTTCGGCTTTTTAAAAGTGCCATCTATAGTGGTTTTTTGAACTTATTTTTATGAGCTGTCAGAAAACTCCTCCTTACCACCTTTAATTACCTACTTAAATAGCCCATTCTAGTCTGTGTTATCTATTTATTTTATTGTGTCATATTTTTCCGGTTAGACGTGTTAAAAATTAATATCTGTATATTGAACGGACGGACTGTCCTCTACAGATATGGAGGTATAGAGGAAATGGAATTATAATTTGTGTTAATTTATGGACTTGCAACTAATATCGTGTCTTGTTTTAGATCGAGATTTTGAGCGTCTCCGGTTCCAAACCTATTGGTAAAATTAATGTCACTCCCAGTTCTACAGTTCTAAATGTAAAAGAAAAGATACATCAGAGCCTTAAAAAATCCCTATATCCTGATAGACAAGCGATAAAACTTGAGGCAAAGGGAAAAACTTTAAACGATGATGACAGTCTTCAATCTTTAAGTATACAAAATGGATCGAAATTATATCTTAAAGACTTAGGCCCACAAATCGCCTGGAAAAATGTTTTTCTGGCAGAATATGCTGGTCCATTGGTAGTGTATTTATGGGTATATCAAAGACCATGGATTCTGTATGGTACACAAAATACTACACCAAGTCATGTTGCAAAGTAAGTTAAGATCAATTGATATTATGTAGGTATATATTCACCAATGAGTTGCTTAATGTAATTGTCTTATGACTTTACTCAAATACATCATGTATTTATTACCTCTTGAACAATGGGTGATGGGATCTGATATGCAAGGTTGTGGGATCAATCTTGTTGCCTAATAAGTATTTGGGTGTTATTTCTGTGAAGTAAAAGTATACAGAGAACATTAATATAATTTTGTTCTCCTTTTATTTTATGGTGTCTGTCCCTCACAGTTCCCATATCATAAGCTCTGCTCTGAATTGGCCAAATGGTGCTGTAAAAAAAATATTGAATTTAAAGTTAAAACTTACACAAATCAAGATTATTTATGATATAACCAAACTGGACTTTCAACTTTTTGTAGCATTTTACCTACAATTCTTTGAATGCATTATAAATGTTTTAATTTACAGTATTGCTGCTATATGTTGGTCTGCTCACTATGCCAAAAGACTATTGGAGACATTATTTGTGCATCGGTTCTCTCATGGAACTATGCCGTTAAGGAATCTGTTTAAAAATTGTTCTTATTACTGGCTGTTCACATTGTATGTGGCTTACCATGTGAACCATCCCTTATATACTCCACCATGCAGCACATGTTTCTATGTTGGATTAGCTGGATTTATTGTAAGTAATTAACAAGTTACTTGATAAGTTAGTTTAATAAATAAGTTTCATGATAAGTTGGATTAATAAACATGTTGCCCAATAAGTTAAATATTTGCTCTGTCATTGGGTTTTCAACATAATGTGACCATATCCGGGCTGGTAAGCTGGTAACCTCAGAATTCACTACACTCAGAATTTGTCTAAAAAAATTGCGATTTCAATAAATAAATAAATAAAATAGAGGCTATAGTAGTTATTTTTCAAGTATTTAGTTAAAATTTCAATTTTCACCTTTACACAGGCTTGCAAATGAAAATTGAAGTCTTTAAAATGAATATTGGTGGTGGTTGACCTTGACAGAAAATATTTTGTACAATATTTTAAATAAAAATAGTTTGTTCATATCATGCTTAAGAGTAACCATAATGTATGTATAACTATAATAATACTTAAAATAGAGGCTATAGTAGTTATTTTTCAAGTATTTAGTTAAAATTTCAATTTTTCACCTTCACAAAGGCTTGCAAATGAAAATTGAAGTCTTTAAAGTGAATATTGGTGGTGGTTGACCTTGACAGAAAATATTTTGTACAATATTTTAAATAAAAATAGTAAGAGTAACCATAATGTATGTATAACTATAATAATACTTTCTTAACTTTATAAATGAATTACTAATACTTATGACTTTGCTATCATGATAGTTTGAAGTTTAGTATGCAAACGAAGTCTATACTATAATTGATTTAAATTTATGATACATAAATTTCATTAAGTAATGAATTGTATAATAATAAGTAAAAGTCTTAAATTTTTATTATTAACTATCCTAATAGTAATTAGAGAAAAATTGTGGGTTATTTATTAAGGAGTTGTGTAGAAGACTGCTAATTGTTCAACTTTAAATCAGTACCTAAATGATTACACAGGTTTTATTGAATGTGATATATATTATTTGATAATACACCAAGTTAAAAGTGATCCACTGTTAGTGTGACAAGGAACATCCTAAAATTGGAGCACATTTTACTTGTGCTTGAATTATTTTATTTATTTCAGTTCTGTGAATTGGGTAACTTCAGTATCCATGTCCTGTTCAAAAATCTTCGCCCTCCTGGCTCTAAGGTCAGGAAAATCCCGAAGCCTGATGGAAACCCATTCTCCCTGCTCTTCAACTTAGTATCCTGCCCAAATTACACATACGAAGTTGGTTCCTGGATCTTCTTTACCATTATGACAAAATGTCTTCCAGGTAAGATTTTTCTCTTAATTTATAATAATTACCTCGAAAGCTTGTGACACTGGAAAATACTCGTAAACTGAGATCAATAAATCTAAATAAAATAATAATGGGCATAGGTAAGATGTTTAAATATGCAAAAAAAATAAGATCATAAATAAACTCTTCTTAAAATAAAAAATGAAGTTGCCGAACTTACAACTTATTGATAGGTATCTAAAGACAATAATTATCACAGTTAACAAGAAATTCTTAGTTCAGTAATTATCAAACCAAATCAGAATTATACACACTACACATGAGCAGTTAAAAACAGCCTTGTCATGACCATTCTAACGATTAATGTATGTATGTCCATTCATTTATACCATTTTGAATATTTCTTACATAATTACAGAACATGATTGATTTTGATGATTTTTTTTCACATTAGAAGGATGGGACTTTTGCCCCCCATTTTCCACTTCCACTTGGTGGACAGTGAACATGGAAACTAAATTGCTACAGAAGGCCGCAGATCAAGCATGCCAAACCTATCAAAAAATTGTAATTGAATCTGAACTCTATGCCTTGGACATTAAGTCAAAAACTGGTTGGAGAAATTTGACAGGTTTGAAACGCTCGATTTGCATTTCTGTAAAATGAACTTAGAGCTACGCGCGGTTTTACCCGCATGGCTCCTGATCCCGAAGGAATACCTTAATAAAATATATCTAGCCTATGTCATGTATGGATCAAGAATAGTTCCACATTCAAATATTTGAAATTAGTATTTTTTTTAATATTATCTATCTAGACATTATAGTATGCACAAAAAAATCCTTTCTCTTTATAATCAAACTATGCTGCATGTGAGTAGCTGACAGAAAACGTAGCGTTTCATTGTTTTAAAACATTTTTTATTTCGGACATCCAAATACATATCCTGGTAGTTCTAATCCGAATTATTAAAACTAGTGTAACTAGTGTTACTTAAATTCTAAGTCTGGCATAATAAAAATTACTAATTTAAAAATAGTGGTACGAACGAATTTCATAAATGAAGTTTACAATAATTGGACGGCTCTCATAGTCTCATAGGCCTCATAGTCAGCAATAGCCTTGAGTAAACCAAAAATAGCGATTATTGATTACAAGAATTCAATGTGCTTCTTGACTTTACCTTTCTTACTCGAAAAACTTAACAAAGTAGGTACGTCAAGGTGCTTAAGGTCGCGAGTGCTGACCTCGTTTCAAAGTAATGTTAATACGGTCCTACTTAATAAACAGGTTTTACTTAAATCAGTTTTCGTTTGATTTCTTAAAAATTCCTTTACATTGCTCATTAGTTAATTCACTGTTGCTTAGGGATTTTTTTTGATGATTATTCTAAAATTTTTGATAGTAAACCGTTTTTTTCAACATTTTTTAAAAGACGTTTCTTTGTGTTCTGTTTTCAAATGTTTTTGTTTCCTTGAAAAATCGTTATGAATTTTTAAAGATATTTTACGAACTTCAGCAATTATTAATATCATAAGTGGTAGTTAGCACTAGTTGTGCTTTTTGTGTGCCAGAAGGGATCCTACCACCAAGTTTTTTGCTTGGTGGTAGGATCCCTTCTGGGTCCGCCTGGCTAGCGACCACCCTTTATATAAAGTCTGCCGCCAAATGTTACCGCTCCGGCGGTAATGTGTTCCGGCAATATTGTATAAAGAGCCAGTTCCTTCCTAAACCCGTGTGCTTTCATCTTCGACCTCATCGTCACTTACCATCAGGTGAGATTGAGGTCAAACGCGGGTTTAGTCACTTATAAAAAAAAAAAAAAATCGACTCATTATCAGTTAATGTTTATGAAATAATTTTATTTGAGAAATATTATGTGGGTAATTGCAGTAGGTATTTGATTACCTACCTTTATCAGAAAACTCCCAAAGCAGAAACAAATAAATAATTTATTTTGTAAAATTAAAAATTCATTTCCGTCATTTAATAAGATATTTACTTACGTTTTTAGAAATATAACTCAGTTAAGTTTGTGAGCAAAGCGAACAGGGTTTTAGTACAGTGATTTGGTTAACATTGCAGGTCGGTTCCATGCACAAAAAAATAATAAAACATAAAATAAAATACTATTAAACCCGATTTTGTCGCTTATATTTTGCATTTTAATTTTAATTCGAAGTTCCGGAATCTTTATAGACCCATAATCGTAAGTAACTAATCGTATATTAAATTCGGTAATACCTAATTATTTTATTTTTAATGTACCTAATTGATACTAAAAAAATAACTTTTTAACGAAAAAAATCATATAATTCCCGTTCCCGTGGGAATTTTGGAAATTCCTTTCAAAACAATGTCACTCATTGAAGAACCTTAAGGCGTCGTCCTAATTGGCAGCGATCGTACGATGGCGCGATGCGTTCTCGTCGTGCGATGAGTTCAAACATACAGATATCTTCAGAGTGTCCCATTTGAACTTCGCAAGTCATTGTGCGAGCATCGTATATTAAGATATTCAATTAACTGCGACTCACATAGGTACATCACTAGCTTCATACAGCACCTAAATTCGGCTTTCTCTTGTCAGTAAAAAAATATAAAAATCACATATCACTGTATGGGCGTGTTTCTAAAAGCTACTAAGTAGGCACTAGAAGATAACGATCATTATTTTGTCCGTCTCTTCTGAAGCCGCTGGCAAAGAGGGGAGATTAGCATGTTCAGGCGGCGTACCTACAAACTCTTCAGTTTTACTATATGAGCGCATTGGAGAGCAGTGAAATATACCTAGAGAGAGGCTAACGATATTATAACAATAAAAAAATCTATTGTGTGTCTAGTTTACAGCCCTAGAATATATTAGTACCTATAGATTATTAACTCATTTCCTCTATTTTCCAGCTGGTCTGTTCGCTGCCGCCGGTTTGTACCAGATGTCTATCTGGGCCATCGGCAAGCACCGCAACTACAAGAAGGAATTCTCAGACTATCCCAAAGGACGCAAAGCAATCATACCTTACATTCTCTAAATTATTGTATATACTCATATATTTGAATATAGAATTTTATTTAGTAGGGTCGGGTCGGTCATGTAGGTTTTTCTTTTATTTTAAATAGTCCGGGCCTGAGAGGCCGAGTCACAAGAAGCTTGTTATGTTTACATTAGGGTATCTTAAGCTGCAATGTTATAATTTAAATAAGTTAATAAGTTACGTATGAACATGAAGCATTTTTTATATTGACAAACGGGAATGGAAAGGTACGGTATGTGGATCTGAATATTCAGATATTTAACTTTTTTTTAATAGTTCTGCTTGATGCATTTAATGAAGAATAAATAAAATGAGTTTATTATTAAATTAGTTTTTTATTTAGTAGGTAATAATTAAAGTTAGCTTATTCTGCGTCTTCTTCAACATTAGAGATTGGTCCACTAGGTGGGAGTATGGATAATTGCTGTTTTTCTAGCTCCTCCTGCCCGACGGCACATCTTACTTTCTCCAGGAGTCTAGTATTTTCTTTCTTCAGAGCGTCAATAATTTCATCCTTTTCCTGAAAACAAAACCATTAGAGTTTAACAGATTAACAAAACACGTCCAATTAACCTTAAAGTAGGTAGCTTATTGTACAGAGACTGCAAGATGGTGAAAATGGCGTGTGTAATTTTTAATGATTTTGACAAATTTAAGATTTTAAATAATCTCAATTCCTCCAAAAATTACAACATTAGCAAATCGTCTGCGTACAGGTGAAGCTTGGAGAAAATAATTGGTCTATTAATTGATGACTATGGAAAATAAGTTTATGGAATGGAAACCATCACCTTGGAATACCCATGCAAAGAGGTCCCGACTGACCGTGAGAGAGTTATACATTTAGGAATGCCGATACGGATGTTGAAATCAACAGCATTTCAAGCGCTGCTGAAATCTAATAGGAGAGTAATGTGATTTGTTTTGATAGCGCAGCGAATATTAGCGGTAAAAAGAACAGATACAGAGCTGTGGCCTGGTCAGAATCCGGATGAAATTTGGAAATTGCTTATTAAGACACAGGAGTCTGGACTGTTTGCTCATCAAACTTTGAAAGGAAGGGTAGGATTGATATCGGGTGAACTGGGGTTTGGAAATTTTAGATAGAAATGATAAGTAGGTAGGTAAGTACGCGTTTCCAGGGTATAGGCAAGGCACAAGATCAGCGAATAATAATAATATAATAACTAAAACAGACTTAACCAGCAAAAGCTGTGAAAAAGATCTTGACGAAAATAATAAGGTTTGGGTGGGAATGGTAAAATCGGGGTTAAGTTTCTGGAGCATAAGTTATTTTCACCAACAGCTGCAGAAAAAATTGAAATCAGGGATTTTTACTTCATCTGACGAAGCAGTATAAAAGGAAAATGGAGGACTTACTTGAATTTTATCGTTAAATATCTCGTCCAACAGCTCCCTGTCTTCGGAGACGTATTTGAGCTTTCTCCGCGCCGTCTGAGGCGCGATGTGCCGCGAGGATAGTCCGAGGATCGACTCCATTTGAACGCAGCGCGTTCGCGTCGATTTCAACTCTGTACGCAGGTTGTTGATCTCCGTTAGGAGGCTGCAGTTTTCCTGTGGAAGATTCATGTTTATTGAAGTTATTATACTTGTTAAATGTTCAATCTAGCTTGTTCAATTTTTTTTATACTGTATTAGATTTTGCGTCATCAACAGGGCTTAAAAGTATAGCTAAGGTAGTCATGTTTCCTTTCAATGCGCAATAATAAATTATATACACATTAGTATTCTTGGTCGGGATGCATGTAACTGAAATAATAGGTAGCTATTTAATAAAAGACTTTCTCTGATGAAGATGTGTCGTGGTCACGAGGTTTTGAGGTAGACGTCAGGTTGACAATTATAAAGTCGTCAATCTTCAGCATTTCCTGTTTTTCAGTCTACGAGCGAAGCTTAGGATTAACATAAATCGAGCACACAGCATCTGAGTTTTAGGTAAGTAATGCAGTTAATAAATAAATAAATATAATCCCCAGACAATCACACCAACTACATGGCCTCAAAGTAAGCGAAGCTTGTGTTATGAGATACCATGTAGCGAACTAGGGGGGAACCTAGAATATAAATACATATAGATAAACACCCAGACCCGGAACATTATTCTTGTTCCGGGCGGGAATTGAACCCGCAACCACCGTCTGAGGCAGATAGGTTTACCCGTTCGCCAGTGTTCGTGGCAGTTGATGCATTTCTTTCGGGTTGACCATTACAGGATAACTTGCAGCTGTGTAGGCTCTTTTTTTAACTTATTATTATTATGTTATTTAACGTAATTAATTGTGAAACTAAGACAATAATAACCTCCATGATCCTGCAAATATCAGTCTTGGAGCCCCCGAGGGTCTTCGCAAGCGAATGCCTCAGCGCTGATACTTGTTTCTCAAGATGCTCGCGTTGTCTGTTGAACTCCCTCACTGCCTCATCTTCCGCAACACGACTGCGAACGAAATCCACGTCTTCCACGTACTTGTGGAATAGTGCCTGGAATGGTGAATGAAAATACATTTTAGTTATAGTGAATAGAAATGGTGGACTGGGAGCAAAAGTAAAACATAGGACGACCAGATGCTTCTCTTCCCGGGCAGACAGAGGTTTTATTGGCGTTTTTGTGGGCGATAGGCTGACCCCCTGTCACTGCAATAGTCTCTCCATCATTAGGTAACTGTCAATTTGTCAATCATGACATCAGATGCTTTTGTTGCCTCTGGTGTTCTGCCTACCTCAAACGAGATACAGGTGTGAAGTTATGTAGTTATGTACTGGGTGGCGCAAAGGTACTGGCACTAAAGAAAATACTGTATTTTTTTTATATGACATTTCCTGTCATTCTGTTTTTGAAAATTGTGTAGTGAACAAATGTAAAATATACTGAAAATAAACATGGACCGTTTTACTCCCCAAGAACGTGGAATAATCGTGTCAATGTTCTTACGGAATAATTCATTAGTGATAAAAACACAACGTGAATTTCGTCGACGATTTCCCCACCGTCCAGCACCGATTGGTCGCACAATTCGATGCTTTGCCACACGCCTTGAAGCAACTAGCGACGTGCGTTGACAAATAAAACCAATCACATTTTTAGCATTTTCAAAGAAAACAAATGATTGTTAAAAGAAAACAAAGGTCGTTTGAAGTTACTCTTCTATGCTTTTTTGGATCACTGTTCCATAGCGATTTCTAGGTACAAATAGCATATAAAAAGTGCTATGACAACAAAAGATTGCTGTTAAAGATTTACTTGTTTTTACGATTTTATTTATACAAGGTGTTCTTTTTGATATCCCATAAATTTGAGGTTTTGTTCCGTACTAAAAAATAATACTTTTTGTCAAGAATGGTATGTGGTTCAAAACTGCATACTTACTTTCCAAGATATCATCAATCTTAATATAATGAGTTTATAAATTATCACCCTTGTAAAATCTCTTTCATATTCAATAGACGCGTGTCACTGAAGCCTTGAGGAATGTTGCATACAATGTACAACGCAAAACGTTGCGAACTGTATCTGTGCATAACTATAAAAAAGGAATAGAAAATGCTTAGTTGTCATACTTCGCATAAAAGTGTTTTACATAAGATGTTTTGACTGAATTGAATTATTTTGTATGAAAAAAAATCACATGTTTGATTCTATTACATGGTCTCATTAATACCCTAGAACTATGGGAAATTAAGCGGAACACCTTGTATAAGTACTTACCTACTACGAATTTAATAAGTACTGATAGGTATCTTCTTTATTATCCGTAAATTTTATGTCACTCCATAAAATCTGGTTAATTTTTTTGACATTAAATAAATATTCATAAAATGAATATTGAAAACTTAAGACAATTGAAATCCATTAAACATAGGCACAGATACATAGATAGATAATTAAACAGTAGTAGGAACAGAAGGCAGTAGGTCCAGCGTTCCAAAACTGTCAGAAAATTGTAATTGAATCTGAACTCCAATCCCTTGACATAAAGTTAAAATTGGTTGGGGAAATTTGACAGGTTTGTAACGCTGGTTTGTAACACCTTCTGTACATAATCTTACTTTAACGTTCAATTTTAACTTGGTAGGATCCTGGAAGTTGGCCGTCATGCTGTGCAAATCAATTTTGATCTTCTTCAGAGTGTTCTTCAAAGTCAAGTTGCGTTCTGCCTCAGTTAAGTAATCCTTCTTGGCTGAATCTAGTTTCTCGTTCAGCTGAGTTATCTTTAACTCTGTAAGGAAAGGAACAATTTATAATAATAACACCTAATTAAACATTTTTGGATATTAGCTCCCAAGTTTAAAAAAAATTGTCAGACTCAGCGAGAGTTCGTGGCGTTATCGGTTTATCGTGGAAAAACAAGTCTAATAAGTCGGTATCTATTATATTTAGGTACTTATAATACCTAGGCTCAATAAGTCGGTATCTATTATATTTAGGTACTTATAATACCTAGGCTCAATTTGGGAAAAAAAGGATGAGTGAAAGTAGATTTACGAAAGAGGTGTACAGAGTCTTGCTTGCAGATGAATGGTGTTGTTGGAATGGGCCGGCCTAGGCGAACATATGCCGATCAAATTGGCGACATTTTGAAAAAGGGCCTAGTCAAAAACCCGTAACCGGCGATCATGTTTGAAAAGTTTGATGAACGTGGAGGACGCGAAAGAGGTATGTCTCGATCGTAGCTATTGGTAATCCCTTGTCTCTGCCTACCCCAAAGGGAGACTGGCGTGAGGTTATGTATGTAAGTATATAGGTATGAATTTTTATTTCAAGGAAATAGATATATAAGGTAAAGGCACCTATTATGGACGCGGACCCATCATGGACAGTCTTTGAAATTACTATCAAAATTAAGCAAACGCCATGTTTTTTTTTTCGAATGACAACACTAATCAGTAGCGCCAATAGTATAGTTGTAAATCACACTTTGTTTGACAGCTTACGGCCATTTTGTTTTTGACCATCACGATTGTTGTTTACGCAGGGACAGTTGGTGTCGAAAATCGCAATTTATTATAAGAATCGCTATGAAACTGAGTAGACTTAGTGAGTTTTTTTGTAGGCTGTGTGTCGTTGTTGTTAAAATTTATGTTATTTACTGATTTACCAATAGTAGTGAGTAAATTTTTAAATATAACCTAATTGTCATTGGAATAATAACCTTAAAAATTACCGGTGTCCGTAACTGGATATTTATTTGAGCACGTTTACCAATCATCGACAGAATGTCCATAAAAGGAATTGCTTATTTTTGATTCTTTTTAAGTATTAGTCTTCTGTTTTAGTATATCTACATGTTTATCTATAAATCGGCAATAATTTATTTTTCTTTCCAGTCATGTACATTCTGTCCATGACTGGGTGTCCATAATAGGTTCATCATATTGATCAAAGAAAAAAATATTCTTAGTTGAATTTGAATTGTTGATTTTTATTTAACTTGTAAGTAAAAAGTTGATTTTCATAGCTAATAAGTATTATCTTGATATAATAAAGCTGTCTGTAAAGAAATATACTGGACTGGGAGCGAAAGAAAAACATAGAATGTGCCAGCTGCTTCTCTTCCCGGGCATACTGTAAAAGTCAGTTAAGGGACCGAGGTGTTATGGGAGGCTTTTTTGTGGGCGATAGGCTGACCACCTGTCATTGCAATAGTCTCTCTCCACTATTATAATGCCTCCAAATTTGTCAAACGTGACTTCAGATGGTTTTATTACCTCTGGTGTTCTGCCTACCCCATACGGGATACAGGCGTGAAGTTATGTATGTATGTAATAAAGCTGATTTTGATTTAAGGAAAATTTGATAATTTGTATGATTATTTGTATTTTTGACCTGATGTTTATAAATAGTTGTGTTAAACAAAAGGAAAACAAAGATCCCTGTTGAATATGAATGACTGAAAAAAGGTGATTTATGAGTTTTTTTTTTCTAATTATAGTAATGAAGATTTTTTGTTAATGTTATTTTGATACTTACTGATGTTTATAAATACATCTAAACTCAAAGAAAAAAATGATTACTAATAAAGCTGATTTTGAATTTAGAAATGTTATACTTTATTGACTATTTGTATGTACATAACTAGCGGTCCATAATTGGATATGATGTCCATTATTGGGGGTCCATCACTGGAAAAATACCGTCCATGAATGGAGCCTGAGTAAGAGTGTTGAAATTGGTTATTTTTTTATCGCACCGTGTATTAAACTAAAATTAAAGCTCGAATACTGGTTAAAAAAGTGACTTATAATTTAACTCCAAATCCCAAAGATCGTGTATCGAAAAATAAAGAAACTGCAAAGGAAAAACAAAAAAAAATCGCTTATACTGTCCATGACTGGTGCTTTTACCTTACGCATACATATTACGCAAAGCACGGTCACTTCAAATTATGAATGAATACCATTAAGAATAAAGCCGACTATGCGCTGCTACAAAACATGTACGTCGTAGTATTATCAATGTTATGCCGCGTCGTAGTATCGTACCGTGCATAGGGTGTTCATCAACAGCAACTATTTGTAAAAAAGTTTGTGGTGCAATATCTTTATTTTCTCTACTCATCGATACTAAAATAAATATGCAGGTACGTTCATATTGTATCAAAGAACATAATATATAGGGTCGCCTTATAATACTTATAGTTCGGCCGTTCAGAGAATGCGTTCCTGACACATCGCGATTGAACTGACGACGTAACTTTGTAATGGCGTTGCAGTTACGATAAAAAATATATTTGCTGGTTGTTTACCGTTTTAAAAATTGATGAGCATTAAATCAACATTATTATATCAATAATTAATGAATTTTATAATTTTGTGCCAAACTGAGTGTCCAATAACTTGGTAAACAATATTTTTCAAAATCTATACTGCGCTATTACAAGGTTATGTCAAAGCTTTATATTTGTAGTGCTGTGCTAATAATAACAGTATCGTAATCTGTTCTTAAACAGGTATACTTTATGAAATAATACGTTTCGTTTTTCTTTTTAAGAATTTGAAAATAATGGACTATAAGATAACTCTTATTAAATTAAAAAATAAAACTAAAACCAAACTGAATGCGCGAAAAAAAGTTGGTTACAAGCAAAAGGCATATATGCAGATGCTAAAAGCAGAGCTAATTAAATTAGTTAAAGAAAATAAAGCGGCAAATGTGCGATACGAAATCGATGAACTGGCTCTGGAGTACGGTCATCGCGTTCTAAGAATTCCATCGTATCATTGCCAATATAACGCGATTGAGCTAATCTGGCCTCAAATAAAAGGTTACGCCGCCCGCCACAATACTTCCCCGCCATTCAGCACGAAAAAGATGTTGACCTTATTAAAAGAAGCCTGCGGGGAAGTCACTAGAGATGACTGGACAAAGGTTGTTGAAAGAATAAAAACCTGCAGGCCTATTATGGATCTCAAAACCATGCGATGATATGAAATAGTTTTGACGTTAAGGCCGCTCAACATTCTCGCGAGAATCTCCCGAGAAAGCCATACTCGTATTCTACTCAATTTCTCTCATTTTTCTCTACTTTTTGTGGGTTTTGGGGTTTGTTTGTAGGAGTCACGATCGCATGTTTCTCAGTAACAAGCGAGCCGCCGATTTAAACGGTTACATCGCAGAGTATATCTCAGCGATGCGCGTCTGCAAATTATCATATCAGTCGAATAAACTACTAATACTGACTTGAATATTCGACTTGAACGATAGTAATATACAAACCTCCTGAGTCGAATGATACTTCTAATATTCGTAATTACTAACGATGGTTAACCTCAATATGGCCGACTGACCTTGAAAGAAAGCATTCGAATGGTTAGTTGAATGAGTGAATGCATTGACAGGCAGCTTGGGTCCGCTGTTTCACCCGCATAACTCCCTTTAGAGAGAGAGAGTTTTGAAGTAAATCGTAATAGATTTTAAGAGTTTTTGTTAATTTTTTTATATTGTTAGTATTGAAAATGGTCCAGGAAGATAAAAATTAATATTTAATATGTTTTATTTACTAACAAATAAAGATAAATTGTGATAAAAACATATTGATCTCAAGGCTTTATATTCTATGTATGAAGATAATTATATTAACGACTCGCGAGATTCTCGCGAGAATGTGGAGCGGCCTTAAAACTTATCATACGATCATTATTTGGTATACCATGTAAATTGAATACAATAACCCCATATATAATAATTAAGTATTTATTTATGAAAACATACGAAACGGAAGAACACAAATGAAATCAAGAAACCAACATATCATAGAGGTGGGTGCGATCTCACCTTTTTCAATTGACGTTTTTAAGTCATAGATGATGATTGAAACTTGATTGATGATTGAATTTTAAAAGGTAATGCAACGCCTCTTGCATGCAAATGTAAAGGGACTTCGTTTATTCTTTATGTCACAATTGTTGATCATTGTATCATAGAAATCTTGTTTATTATGTCATGTCATGAAAGAACCGTAATAGGCCTGCTGATTATGGAACATTTTGACCGAGATATTAGGATTGAAACTGTTATTGATAATAAAATAATTATACATGTAGGCGAAGATGATGATGAAGAAACTACCTCCTCAAGCGAATCGGAGTCTGATTAATATTCTGTACGCACATTCAATTCAATATACTTTATTGCATAGAAATACAGATTGTAACTTTGTAACAAAAAATAAATAAAATAATTTTATTATATTAATATTACCTTTTCTTGGTTTCCACTTAAATTACTAAAATACAAATTTTAAATGATTCCGCCAATTTAAAACGAAAATAATCTTAAAAATAACGCGGCGTTTCATTTTGGAGGAACGGTAACGAACTCAGTGTTATGTTGTGCCCATCACTAGTCGTGACTAACTGATAGGTGTCAGTAACGCATTCTCTGAACGGCCGAACTATAGTCAATAATATTTTAATAGCAGATTAAGATTGATGAGTGGGTCATAATTACGAAAAAAAAAATTTTTTATAAATAATTTTCGTAAATTAAAATTTCAAAATTCTTTTAAGTGATCAAAATTTAAGTTTGATCTGTAGTTTATGACTACACAGCCTGTAATAAAAACGTTTCCACCTAATTGTATGGAGTCATAAAATGTAGATTAATCTTAAATTTTACTCACAGAGAAGAATTTTGAAATTTTAATTTAACAACAAAAAAATGTTTGTTTTCGAAATTCAGACCCATTCGTCATTCCTAATCTGCTATTAAAATATAATTGACTATTATAAGCGGACCCTGTATAAATTTGTCCGGTAAATAAAACATAGCCCTGTATAACATGTAAACCGTGTAGTTATCTATGTCATTCATTAGTGTATCAACTCATACTTAGGACATGACAAGATATTTAGTGATAAAAGTCTAACTAAGTACCTACTTAAAAAGTAATTTAAAAACTTTGATCAAACCAATAAAACGGAAACTGGGTCCCGAGATATCCTTATTGCCTACTTCTAGATATTCTGGACAGTTGCGAATAGTTTTACTACAAATGGATTGCAAGTGATTTAATTTCAATTTTTCCATCTGAAAATATCAACGGAGTACCTACAACAAGAGATTTTCGAACAGTATGTTGTGTTTTTCTATTTTTTTTTCGGAAAAAAGGAATTAATAGAAAAGTTTGAACACAAATATGAAAAAACTATCCACTGCGCTTTTAGTCAGCATCACTCCCACGTTTAGCATTCCCAATTTTTTATCTGTGAAAAAATCGTCAAATTTACTTTTAAAATAATGAGCGTGAAAAATGCTACTTAATATAGTTAGGTTCAATATAGGTCATTAAGATTATTGGATTATCTTTTTGGTTTGATCAAAGTAGCGTCAACTCTACAACTATCTACATATATGATGAAAAAAAATTACAACTAAATTCATTTTTTACCGCGGTAAGCCTTTCGCTTTAGAAGATTTTCTAAAGATACTTCTAGCTCGAGAACTCGCAATTTTTTCGCTTTTATTTCACGTTCTAGCGGATCAATCTGTTTAAAATGAAAAATTTATAAATTAATTGTAATTTTTTAAGTATGATGATGGAGATACCTAGAATAAAGGATAATGAAGTATCACAAATGCTACAGTTAAAACTTTAACAAACTAAACTTGTACGTAGCGCTAAATGCATGCAAGCAAGTCATACCTAATTCGTGTTTAATATGCAGTAGTTTCAACTCTTCATTTTCCATGTCCTCAATTTGCGCCTTAAATTCACGAATTATTTGTTGCTTGGGCTCAATCTGGATAATGTTATTTTATTTTTTCAATTTTACTGTTGATCTATAAGTGAGAATGTTTTCTTTCATCCTACCAGGGTGAAGTATATCTTATTTTATTTCAATCACTATCTACTGCCTATGGTCATCATATTTTGTCGGAATAACATCCACTGCTACCATAAAGGTTATCTCAAAGGTTTTCCGCGGTGTCAATCAATTACAATTTTTTTGTTTTACTCTTTGAATTATGTTCACCAGACTTAGCGGTACTATATAAATAAATCTAAAAGTATCAATCCGACAGTACCTCCGATTAAAAGTTATTTCAACCTTCAACCTTTGTTTGATCTTTAAGTTCACTTTATGATTTTTTGATACGTACACAACGATATTATGACTGACAGGAAACATCGATACTGTTAGACACGTTTTTATGTAGGTATGTTATGAGAGGCAAACGAGCATATCAACTGCGTGATATTATGTAATAAGATCCTTAGGACATTAGTAGGTCTTAGTGTCAGTTATAATACCGTATATTCTAAAAGAAAACACTTTTAACCGGATTTAACGCCATATTATACTTTACGCGATCACACCGTGGTCACAAGCGACACGGGGTATGGAAACAAATAAAAATACGTGAAAATTCCGGTTAAAAATTGTTTTAAGTATATATAATTATGAATCGTGAAAACTTAAGACAATATTGCCGTATATTCAAAAGAAAGAAGTAAAAATATGGCTCTTGGACTGAGAAGCACGCCTGCGCATGAAGGTACTAACCCGACCATTGTCACCAATAAAGTTTGTATCAAAATAGGTCGATTTCTTTTTACCGAGTGATAAAATGATAAAAGATAATATGAGAATAGTTTGAGTCAACTATACCTGATTTTTCAACTCTGTAATCTTAAAGTTCAAGACGAACTTGTATTTCTCTAACTCTTGCTTCTTGCGCTTGAGTTCGTAGATTCTCTTTTCCTTGTCTTGCAACGAGCTATCTCGCTCGACTATTTCTTTCTTTAAATCCGCTACGTCCTTCTCCATGCTTTGTATTACTTTTTGGAACTGCTTATGTTCAGCTGTAATTCGAACGTTTAGACATAATATTAAGTACGAATTGATAATTGTTTTACCGCAATTGCAAGTCCCGCTATTCCAGACTGTACACTATCACTATGTGCCAATACTAAATTGAAATGTAGGTACCTTTTTACGTTCTTATTTATGCTGTTGTTTTACAATAAAGAATTTATTTATGCCAAATTTCATCCAAATCCGTTGAGCCGTTCTGCCGTGATTGAGGAACAAACATCCATACATCCAAACATTCACATTTATAATACATATTAGTAAGATAGGAATTCCTAAGTTTAGACGTAGGAACAATGAGGTGAAACACTTACCCTTTAGCTGCGCAACTTGATGCTTGTACTCGTCAATTTCCTTGTTGGCGCTAATAAGCTTCTTCTTCATCAGCCCGGTTTCTCCCTTCAGCCTGACATTAGCGTCCTTCTCATCTTTAAGTTGAGTCTCGTATGCTGTTCTGATCTCAATTATTTCGCGGTCCGCGTCATCTTCAATAGAGGACTTGATGGTTTCGTGCTCACGTTTTTCCATTTCAGCTTGTTCCATGAGCTGTAGAGAAGAAAGTGTTTTTAGAAATTCGGATATAATTTTGTAGTACCTACATACTTACTTATAGTAGAACTAACATCTATTTAAAACACCAAATTATTAGGACTGATATGGAAAAATTAAACAAGCTGAGAATTTAAATTGTAACAAAGTATATTATTAAGGAATGAAAACTGTGATTGCGCTTAATCTGACCTAGTTATAGGTATTAAGGAAAAGCGGCATGCGGTTTACACAAATAGCGACTAGTAACACAAGAAAAAGAGTGCAAGTAGTTATAAAGTTGCAACCCTTGTCCCTTGCAACAAATAGTCACGCGTTTTATGTGCCTCGTAAGTCTCGCTGAGCATTTGAAACAACTCCAGCTTCCTTATTTCCATTAAAACAAGAGCTGTTTAGGGTTTTTACGAACCTCCTGAAGAATCAAGTCTTTTTCTTCTAATTTGGTTTCGAAGCTTGCGGTCAGCTCCCGCAGCGCCTCTCTCTTCCCTTCTGCGAGTTTTTCCAGCTGATGCTCGTAGTCGTTCCTCATCCTCGAAGTTTTATCTTCCAAGATCTATAAATAACCAAACATAACTTTAACCAGGTTCTTATTGAATATGAGTAATTTTATTATAATTTATTGTACACATGAAACGAAAGAATCATGCGATGGAATAACGTTTTACGTTGGCTCATGAATGGTGTAAGTATCGCTAAAAGACGAATGGTTTCTTTAATTTATGGGTTAAGTTTACTTCGACGTTAATTTTGGTCAGGCCAGCTTAATTCGCACGAATTTGACTCGTACAAAAACTCGTTTATTTTTCGTGCAAGGATCCTCAACGTCCTAATTCTCTCGACTTTGGTAACAATTTTTAGAAGTAAAAACCAAATTATTAGTCTAATCATTTAAAACATGTGTCAAAAAGACTTCAAAAATCAAATTATCAACCGAAGCTATTTCATGTGTACATTACCTGATAACGATCGTATTCACTGATGAGCTTGATATTGAAGTCAGCTTCAAGGGATTGCAGGGTTCTCTCGTGCCCTGATCGCATCTTATTGATGTCCTGTTGAATCACTCCTATCTCATGCGTGTGCTCATTCTCCATCGTCTGAAAGTAAGGAAGGTAGGTTTAGATTTAAGCTTAGATTTCCTCATAGTGTACCTAAATATATAATTGATAATGTAGTTTAAAGGTAGGATGGCTCAAAACACAGACTTCACAAAGTCTAGACTCAATTTGGCATAAATTAAACTCATGATGTGCCTATCCTGTCCTTCTATCCAGAACATAGCGAAAATGTTTGGCGGTGGGACAGCTCACAACACAGTTTTAATCTATATTAAGTAATATTCGTTTATAATTATTTAGTTCAAAAATTTATGTTAAAATTTATAAATATTATTCTGGATTATGTGTACAGTTGAAGGGTTACATACATTACCTTTTCAATCTAAGTACTGCCCTTTGCGAAATAAATGACCAGATGAGGAATATGCTTCTTCAAAGCGTATTCATCTAAGTTGCTTAATCTGCCAATACTTCGATTATAGGTATTATAAACCGACTTCCAAAAAAGGAGGAGGTTCTCAATTCGTCTGAGTGTCTTTGTTACACGATATTTCGGACAATAATTGTTGTTTCATATGATAGAGGATACTCGAGGATATCGGTTGTGTACTACATTGAAAATTTCAAACTTTTAGAAAAATAAGTATGATTTTGAAGTTTTTTTAATGCTCTGCATTCGTTGGTTATTTTGTAATTACGTCTCCGTCAAATAAATGAAGACAACGTAACAAATACTCACTTCAATTTTCTCTTTGAGTTCTTCTATAGCATTGCAGTACCCCTCGTGAACCTCCTTCAGTTTCTCAGCCTGTGTGGCCTCGGCCTGCCGCAGTTGGTAAGCATGCTCCGTCTCCAATTCGCTCATTCTAGTGCTAAGCAGCTGTGAAATAATAGGAAAATATGAATTTAAGGAATCTTCCTTTGACTCTTTGCGTAGCTTGTTAAAAAAACATCAATTATAGGAAAAACACATTTTTAATTGCAAAAAGAAGTCAAATGCCGGGTTCAAGACGATTGCTACGGATGAATCTTCCACGTTTATATTTAGCATTTCATTTGGCATTTAATACTGAAGTTCAAATCTAAAATTTATATTTGTCAGGTTGTGTGTGGTTGTGAATCGGTAGTTTAGCAAGTTTGCTAAATGTTGGGCTCCTTTGTCCGGTATAGTGGTTGTTCAATTCATCAATGTTGTTCAATGTTCATGCTCTTTTTCTCTTGCGATATAATAGAGCTAATCAGTTTATTTCTTGTTCTTATAAATAAATATTTTTTGACATTTACACAAAGTAAGCACATAGCTCGTGTTATAGATACTAGACAACGTATAAACATTCTTATACTATTTTTTGGTAAATATATACATATCATACATAATACACCCAGACCAATGCAAAGAAAAACATGTAGACATGAACGTGTGGGAATCGAACCCGCGACCACTGGTGTCTAAGGCAGACAGTGTTACCCCATCGTCAAATTGGTCGTCATTATAATTATTAGAAAGTCCTATTGAATAGTCAATATTTTTAAGCAAATAGCTTTACTATATGAATGTATGATGAATTTCGATACTAAAATTAGAAGTTTAGAACTAAAATTCGGACAATTTGGTCAATAAAATTAACCCCTCGGTTAAAACGACAGTTTTTGATGACAGCTTTCTTTATATACAGGGTGACTGGTACCAAACCCGCCATAGCAAATTAGCATATAGAGGAGGTCATTTGCTAATTATTGGACCTTACTTTCCCTAACTAAAGTTTTATACTTTAGGAGATATGTCAATTTTTATACATTATTGAGATTTTTCCAAAATTTGACCTTAAAGCATTCGTAACTTTATTTTTCGTCATTAGTTTAGAGTTTTTTTATTATTTCTTGGTAGTCATTAACATTTGTGAATAAAATACGTCGGAACTTCCCTCAAACTAGGGTTAAAAAATAAGACGCTTATGCTTTTAAAAAAAATCAATAAAGAAAAATTACTTTGCGATCAAATTCAACCGGAAATAATAAAAAAACTACGGCGTTTTAATAATTTATTCTACTCTAAATTAGTTCTCTAGTTTGTCACCTTACCAACGGTACTAAATTTGCAACGGAAAGTTTGATTCGCTAAACATCGGTAGGATTTTCAGGTCAACCAGTCATTTTGATCAAAAATAGTGAAGGTCCCAACGACAGGATAAAGCTAATTTAGCAAAGTAGTTTTTGCAAATTTATGAGTAGGTATTAGATAATAGAAATTGAGTGCTTAGTGTACTTAATTTTTTTTTTTACTTTTACCATGTAAAGCAAGAAATCAGGAAAAGATATCGAGCATCAAAAGAAAAATTTAAATAGAGTTGAAACTAAAAATTCTGCTCGAATTGCTGCCCGCAATTTCTGATACATGCCCGATATCTTTTCCTAATTTCTGTGGTGGTAAGACTGAGCCTAATTTCTTCTTTCATAACAGAAAACGCATTATTAATTTTTTGAATTAACTCATCTTTTGTGGTTACTTCTTCATTGTAGACCAACTCTTTGGCCCGGCCCCAAACGTAGAAATCGAGAGGTGTCAAGTCTGGCGACCGAGCTGGCCATTCAATTGGCCCACCTCTACCGATCCATGAATCGGGGAATGAACTATTTAAAAGTTCTCGGACGTCCAGCCTGAAATGCGTCGGGCACCCATCGTGTTGAAACACAATGGGCGTGTCGTCGGTTATTCCACAATGAAGAAGTAACTACAAAAGATGAGTTAATTCAAAAAATTAATAATGCGTTTTCTGTTATGAAAGAAGAAATTAGGCTCAGTCTTACCACCACAGAAATTAGGAAAATATATCGGGCATGTATCAGAAATTGCGGGCAGCAATTCGAGCAGAATTTTTAGTTTCAACTCTATTTAAATTTTTCTTTTGATGCTCGATATCTTTTCCTGATTTCTTGCTTTACATGGTAAAAGTAAAAAAAAAAATTAAGTACGCTAAGCACTCAATTTCTATTATCTAATACCTACTCATAAATTTGCAAAAACTACTTTGCTAAATTAGCTTTATCCTGTCGTTGGGACCTTCACTATTTTTGATCAAAATGACTGGTTGACCTGAAAATCCTACCGATGTTTAGCGAATCAAACTTTCCGTTGCAAATTTAGTACCGTTGGTAAGGTGACGAACTAGAGAACTAATTTAGAGTAGAATAAATTATTAAAACGCCGTAGTTTTTTTATTATTTCCGGTTGAATTTGATCGCAAAGTAATTTTTCTTTATTGATTTTTTTTAAAAGCATAAGCGTCTTATTTTTTAACCCTAGTTTGAGGGAAGTTCCGACGTATTTTATTCACAAATGTTAATGACTACCAAGAAATAATAAAAAAACTCTAAACTAATGACGAAAAATAAAGTTACGAATGCTTTAAGGTCAAATTTTGGAAAAATCTCAATAATGTATAAAAATTGACATATCTCCTAAAGTATAAAACTTTAGTTAGGGAAAGTAAGGTCCAATAATTAGCAAATGACCTCCTCTATATGCTAATTTGCTATGGCGGGTTTGGTACCAGTCACCCTGTATACCGTGTAAAGTCCTTCATAGCGTGTCGGTTAGTCATGAAAAAAAGTAAAGTGTCATAATTTTCCTGTCAATAAGTGATTATTACAAGAAATAACTTCCGATTTAATTAATTTTAGGGTTAATAATTTTACTTACATTAATACTGTTCATTTTTTCTTGCAAATCCTTCTTGCTGATCAATATCTCCTTGGAATAAGCGAAGTCTTTATCTAAAGCTATAGCTCTGCCGTCTGCGTTAGTCAATCTCCAGATGCAGATGGACGAGTCTTCACCAACTGACACCAACGTCTGATCATCATAGGCAAGAGCGATGCAAGTTACTCTCTCGTTGTGTACGTGGAACTCGTTGAAGTTGACTCTATCAAGGAGAGGCAGTTGGATACCGGTGACAGTGCCGATGCCTCCGCTGATGAAGAGCATGAGGTCAGATCTGGATAACACCACGGCATCCAAACAGGATCCGATCAGTCCTAGATTGCGTCTTATAGCACTATTGCCGATTTCCTTGATCTCTCCGTCGGTTCCGACTGCATATGTTGTTTTTCCGATACTGGAATAATGTTCATTAAATTAATTAAACGTGGTAGCCAGCTTATGATAACTTGAATATAAATTCGCTGTTTACATAATTTTGCATACATTTACTGGTAGATTTTTTTGATTAGTCACCAACGAAAATGATTATGCCCTTTTTGGTATTCTAAAAAATATTTTGCTGTCAAGACTACAAAATATTTATATAGCATTCCAACACAAATCATGAATGCAAATAGTATTTTTTTAAGTACGTAAGTTTTAATTTTGCATAAAATGTTTTTGTCATTTCCCATGTCAACACTCTTTAAAGTTTCTGATTAAAGTATGGTATATATTTAATGATAGAAAACTTATATTATGTTATTTATTGATTAAGTATGCTTACACCCAATGTATGTTTCATATATTGTCTAATATTCGACCTCTATTGAATGCATTCGTGGCCGTAAGAATTAGTAAGAGACAGTAAGAATTCCGAAAGTCAGCAAACCTGTTAACAGCGCAGGAGAGGAATTGGTTGCTCTTGAGTACGATCTCACCGATGCGGTGTCCTGTGGACATTCCCCACTCATACACCGCGCCCTCCGTCCCACAGGACACTAGCACGAGGTCGTTAGCGGACCAGGACAAACAAGTTATCTGAAATGATGAAAAGAACCTCGTAAGTTCTTGAAGCATAAGTTAAAACAGCCTTTACGTTCCAGATACGCAAGGCATGCATATCATAAAAGATAGGGTTCTAGATAGGTAGAGGCATAATTTCGGTATAACGATTAATAAACGGTTTAGCAAAGAAAGGGAATTTCGCTGCTTTTTGAAGAGCCATGTACTCATCTTACGCCTCACTATTATCAGCCTGCTGATCATAGTCTCAACATGTAAACTGCATACCTTTTGGTACAGAACTTTGCAACGCGTTGGAACCATACAGTCAGTGGAAAGGCTATAATGCTAAAGCTCCAATTTGGCCATATTGTGTTATATATATACAGTTCGACAGCATTTTTTTTTCTGCGTCGATCTGTCTAGATTTCGTAGCGATCTGAGTACTTTTTTGGCGCTTTCGCAGTCCAAATTTTCGACAGATTGCCTTAAAACAACGCCAGAAAAATAAGTAAAGCGGCGTTTTTCGGGCTTTTTTTAACAAAAGTCGCTTAGGAACTTTTTCTGTAACGCTTTTCTGTTGTTACTGTGACGTTAGAATTTTTTCGTTGGTTTTAATTTTGGCAGTTGAGACAGGTTTAGCAATAAATGCTTTTCGTGTTTCTATATGACTTTGGCGATTTAGCAAAAGTTCACTGAATCTTACTTATAATAGAAAGTTTTGATGTATGTATGTTTGTTCCTCAATCATGGAAGAACAGCTCAACGGATTTGGATGAAATTTAACATAGTGATAGTATACATACCTACAGTCTGGAATAGCACATAGGCTATTTTTTATCCCAAAATTCCCGCGGGATTCGAAAACCGCGCGCAACAGCTAGTAATATCATAAGTATGGATGTCGCTTTAGCAAAATTTCACTAGCTTTTCCTCCTATAATTTCTCAATGCTATATACGGGTTAAGCAAGATAGTATGTTTAGTGAAAAAATACATTATAATGCAAGCTGTTTACGAGGATATGGTAATGCTTAGCAATTTTTCTAGGAGTTACATTACCAGTACCTACAAGTATTAGATTAGCAAAAGTTTCGTCATTATAATTTACAACTTCAAGTAGATTAGTGTTTTCCGTTGAATGGAGAAGAGACTATTGCCGTATATTAGCATTTATTGATGAATTGGTTTTTCAAAGTTGATAGAGCGTAGCATTTTTTTCCTGAATATTTTTTTTTTCTACTTTTCAGCGTTTTATTGCTAAAGCGACAGTTATTTTAGTAACGGAAAGAGATAGATCACAGTTATGCTGATAATTTAGGCAAAAAATTGAATTATATTTTGTCTCTTTATAACAAGAGCGACTCTCTAACTCTAGCAATATCAGAGTAAGTATAATTTTTTTTCGGAAAAAAAAAAAAACTTGATTTTCCACAAATTTCAGTTTGGCGCTTTAGCATTTTATCCTTTCCACTGACGATACGCATAATGGATGTTAATTGTGATAATTATTTTTACTTTTTAACTGTGTAACCATGTTGGTGTACAATAAAGAGTTTTTATTATTATTATTAATGGAATGAAAAAGTGTTCCATTACAGCAAGCTGTAAAACTATGCACCACTGGACACTGGCCTACTTTAAAGAGTAGTGGTGCCGTAATCTCGACGGTCGCAGTATTTTGACAATGTACCCACAATAACACTATCTCTTGATCTCTCGTACTTCAGAAGTTCCCATCAGAAGCTTAAAGTCTGCACTTACTTTCAGAGTGTGATTGAGGAAATAGGGAGGAACAATACAATGTCTAGAAAAATAAAATATACATTTGATTTAATCCAAAGTGGCATTTACTCACTTTTCCGTTGTGCCCTTTCAAATTGTACACGTTCATGTAGGAAACACTGGAGAACACCTGAATGACCTGGCCATTGACAGCGGCAAACAGATGCCCGTTGGTGCTGAACTTGGCCTGGTGGCAGTTCCGGATCGGAAACTCCCGCATCACCTCAAAGTCATCGATCAGAACCACCATGTAGCGCAACTTGTCGGAGAATCCGATCAGTGCGAACAGACCTGATTATAAACAGATTATAAGATTAAATGGTGAGCAAGTAATTCAGTATGCAAATATAGATGATATATCTCGTCTATAGGTACTGCACCGAGTCTTTCAGGGTCTACTATATAGGATCATCATCACAACTCTTTGTTATAAGCCCACTGCAGGCCTATGAGTCTTTCCCCTGGGTGACGAGGAGGTCTAGGCCCTAATACACCAAGCGGGCCAAGTGCTGGTTGTGCATGTATACTACCCGGTCACTCTGAAAGTTTTGCGTACAAACGTTTTTATATGAGTATATAAGACACTGTCCACTCGTAATTATTTTGAGAACTTCGATTAAAAAGCCACTGTTCGATTTTCAAATTTATAAAATGGATCTGCATCGAGAACATTTTCGTGATTTTCTCGATGCAGATCCATTTTGCACAATCATTTTTACGATTTCAAAAGTGCCGCTGGTATAGCGAGTTCGGACGCGGTCGTCTTACTTTGGGGCATGAGCAAAGGAGTGGTCGTTCCACAAGACGGCTGTAAACGAAAAAAGTGTGCTGGCAGTAAAAAAAAAATAATTCTAGAAAACATACGAATTACGCACGAAAAGATTCAACACACTCTGCAGATTGGTTCAAGAAGTATTCACAAGATTTTGCACGAGCAACTTCGCGTCGGGAGGATAGTTTCCCGCCTCACCGAAGCTCAAAAGCAGGCCCGTGTGGATTGTTGCCGTGATATGATACAAAAATTTTATACAGGCTCGATTTATCAATACGATCCAGAAACAAAACTCCAGTCGACAGATTGGCTGTTTCAAATTGAACCAACGATCAAAACGAGGGACTTCCTGGACTCCACATTTCAGAGTAAAATAAAAAGAAATAAAATAAAAAAAAATGTTTCAGACACATGAAACTTTGTGTAGAGGCAGGTGGAGAGTTCTTTGAAAAGATTTTTTTTTCAAGTGATAAAACTTTTTAGTTTCTCAAAACTTTCTGAGTTTCCCACATATATGGCTATGGCACGGTAAGATTTAAAGGACTTAGAGCTTCGATTTTTTCGTAAATAAATACATATAGTACGAAATACACCTGACCAATAAATATTTGCATTGACCGGGATCAAACCCGCGACAACTGGAGTTTTGAGAAAAGCACTGTTCCTCCGCCGCTACGCCGGTCTTCGGTCGTTATTGTAGTCGTCTTTGACACGATCAACAAGGTATTCGATGAAAACGTGCAGTTACAGCTTGAATATTCGGGTATCCAGTTCAAAAAGGTACTGGACCGTGCATGGGACACAAAACAATCCCTACCCTTAAAATACTGTGAAAACTGTTGGTTGATTACCTACAATTTACATCATAAAATTGTTTTCAGAAATGTTGCGTTTTTTACCAGCCAGTAAAAATGATCTTCTCTTATAATTTAAAAGACAGTGAAGCATTATGTAGGATGGGAGAATATTGAGATAATAAAGAAAAAAAATTAGACAATTAGATTTAAAACTGAAAACAAAAAAAAAAGTCTAATTGGTGTTACTCAAAACTCATACCTGTAGGGTGCAAAGAGACACAATGTATCTCCTCCTGGTAAATCTTGATCATTTCAATGTCATCTGTCATGTAGTTCCAGATGCGAATGCTCTTGTCATCTTCACCAGCTGTCAAGAAAATCGGTTTCCAAGCGCATAGTGAGAGAGCGTTGATCTTTCCGTAGTGCAGGGCTGGGCCGAGCTCTTTGAATGGAATTTCCGGGTTCTAAAATTTGAATACAACAATAATACTGACTTTCTATTCTTTTTTAAAACGAAGTAGTGTAATAGGGAGTTTCGGTGGCGGTGTAAATCCAAATGATAACTCGAAAACCACCGTTTTTAATTTATGTTTGATGCTTAGGACCCATTTCCTCTTTAGGAATTGTTTTGGGAGACAGTAACTTAACATTATTCTTATATAACCTAGATGAGACTGGGGGCGAAAGAAAAACATAGAATGTACCAGCTGCTTCTCTTCCCGGGCATACTTTAAAGTCAGTTAAGGGACAGAGGCTTTATTGACGTTTTTGTAGGCGACAGGCTAGCCCCCTGTCACTGCAATAGTCTCTCTCCATCATTATAATTCTTTCAAACATCGTGTCAAACGTGACATCAGATGGTTCTATAGCCTCTGGTGTTCTGCCAAGGGATACAGGCGTGAAGTTATGTATGTATGTATGTACCATCAAACCAACTGAATCATGACCCATTTTGCTGAAATTGGATCATGATTCAGTTGTACACAGTAGAAACTGTCAAACTTATCAGGTCTATCGTGTATAATGCACTTAAGACTTTAAAGATACTGTACAAATTTTTTTTTTTTTTATAAGGGCTAAACCCGCGTTTGACCTCAATCTCACCTGATGGTAAGTGACGATGAGGTCGAAGATGGAAGCACACGGGTTTAGGAAGGAACTGGCTCTTAATACAATATTGCCGGAACACATTACCGCCGGAGCGGTAACATTTGGCGGCAGACTTTATATAAAGGGTGGTCGCTAGCCAGGCGGACCCAGAAGGGATCCTACCACCAAGCACTCTTATTATCAATAAAATTATTATACTTTTTAATATAACTCAATCTTCATCATATAAATTAAATCTAGAAAATAAATTTAAATCATTAATTATTAAATATATTATTAAACGAAAAGTATAAAATATTGTTAAAATTCTGGACTCATTAATGTCAGTTTCGAATGAAATGATAACCAAGGAAACCAATCTTCAAGCAAATTTCGACCTACTAGCATTTAGACGATTTGCCAAAATGAGCTTGTTGTGGGTCATGATTCAGTTGGTTCGATAATATGTACTAACCACCGCGCGCGGTTTTACCCGCGTAACTTTTGATCCCGTTGGAATTTCGGGATAAAATATAGCCTATAACCTTCCTCAAGAGTTGGGCTATCTCATGCAAAAAGAATTTTTCAAATCCCACTTGTAGTTTCTGATATCAGCGCGTTCAAACAAAAAAACAAACCCTTCAGCTTTATATATAAGTACTAGCTGACCCGACAAACGTTGTTATGCCATATAAATAAAAAAAGAATAGATGTTAGCCGATTCTCATAGATACCGGATAAGCACAAAAAATTTCATCAAAATTAGTCAAGCCGTTTCGGAGGAGTATGGCAACGAAAACTGTGACACGAGAATTTTATATATTAGATAGATGAGACAGGCCAAATGCGGATTTCAAATGAATCATATTTTGACGGTCTTCTTGTTGCGAATATCGAGTTTCCCCTGCGATGTGCCCAAGCTTAAGTGCTAAAGCGATGAGAGATTAAACTTCCTTTGGAGCCTCATGGTTGGTACGGTGGAGGTTTGGGTAATTTATTTATGCATTTATTCTCTATCCCATTGGGTTCGTTTCCGTTCGACAAAATTTTCTTTCATCAAATATATTTTCGTACCTGTAAAATATGCTGTCCAAATAGTTTAACGTAGTACAGTTGTTTCCTTAACGTTGATATGAGCAAGGTTTCTTGGCTAGGATCCATAGTGAGATGCTGTATAGCATCCAAATGCGACCACACTGGATAGTCTCTCGTGTGTCTGAAATTTAAAACTTATTATTAAGTTAAACATCATAGCAAATATTGCTTTAAACAGAAAAGCTAAAACCTCAAACCTTTATGTTACACTTTTAGTACTTATTCCCTTTAAATATACAATCTTTAAGTCAAGCTTAATAACTTATGTGTAGATACCTAAATATAAAGCTTAAAAAAAAAAAATGTTTCCAAAAAAAAAAAACTATCAAAGTTTGAAGACGGGGTTTGGTGAAAATATTTTATTTCAGAACCCACTATTCCACAATATGATAACCTAATTGGCCCTTCATACGTATATTATTGGCCTATGTCCAGCAGTGGACGTCTACAGGCTGTGGATGATGATGATGATGGATGACGTATATTATTATAAATATTCACAAAATATTTGAGTACTTGTCTTTCGGCTTTCGTTTTTATCTTCCGCTTTGTATTTATCCCGGTTTATTTGTTATCAAAAATACATAACCGAAATATGTAACGCAATCGACATGCAAGCGTACAAACTCATAAATAAACTAAACAGTCGATGCATCCCTTTCTGCTATCGCTGTAAGTTAGTCTCTGTCTTCTATTTTGCCTGTTATTGAAATTCCTATTATTGTTTTCAATAAGAAAATCGTTGTAGGTATCGCAAAAAGTTATAAAAAAAAAAAAAACATGTAAGTACTTTATAGTACCTAGATCTTACAAGAAACAGCCATTTATACCAAAATGTAACTCATTTGTCATTTTCTGGCTGACCTACACATTTTATTGTATTTAATATTGAACATCATCATCGTCACAACTTCGTTGATATAAATGGCTGTTTCTATGGGACTCTCTTGGTGACGAGGAGATTTTAGACCGTAAACAACCAAGCTGGCCCAGTGCTGGTTGGTGGATGTCAGAATGTTCAGAATGCTGAAATGGTTTCTGACTCAACCCTAACGACTACTGTATACCTGTATACAGCACCCAGGACCGGCTGCTTAACGTGCCCTCCGAGGTACGGAAGTCGTCGTGATAAATAAATGGTCGGTAACCAGGCGGCGCGCGGCGCCACAACAACTATGATATTGAACATTCAAATAGTAAAAGTCATCTTACTTATAAGATCGCTTTGAGATTCTGTATAAGTTCCTCTTGCGCCATATGTGAGGAGTTTCCTTCTCGAACATGTGAACGAATCCCGGACCACAGGCATACACAAATCCTGCAATAAATTAAAATGTCAACATCTGCTTAGATCACCTCTCTGCGAAGATTCACCAGGGGTATCAAACTATCATAGCAGCCAATAGGTATATAACCTATATGTATAGAAACCCTGTAAATTTATTTAATTAGGGAATCAATAACTTAAAATAATGAAAAATGTGTATGTGTTTGACGATCACTTTGGCGATTTATGTATTTATATTCTAGGTTCCCCCTAGTTCGCTACATGGTATCCCATAACACACGCTATGCTTACTACGGGGCCATGTAGTTGGTGTGATTGTTGTGATCGATTTTATTTATTTATTTATGTTATTATGCGTAAAACTAGATATTCGCGGTCCAGGTACTTTTATGCGTTGAGAATAGGTTTCTCGTGGATAGACGTATACCACCATAGTCTTCATGCGCACTTACCATTAGATGTCAAGGAAGATAAACGTCCCAACCTTACTTTATAAAAGAAGACCTCGTGGCATTGTAGGAGTTGAAGTAAAGACAAAAGCTCAAAATGTCTAATGTACAGAAGGCAGCAGATAAAGCTTTACAAACTGTACCCTATGCAATTTTTAAGTTAATGCCGAGGGCATAGAGTAAAGATTCAATGACAATTTTTTTACAGGTTCGGAACGCTTGATCTGCAGCCTTCTGTACTATACGTGCAGCAGCGTACAATACGTAACGTACGTATTTCCAGGATGTTGGACAACATGACGGGGGTTAAAGGTACCTTTAGCGAAGCATGTGAGGCAGGTGACAGCCAGGCTCTCGGCTTCCTCGATCGATTCCTCACTGGCTCCCTCTAGCCGACTAGATGAGCTGTTACGGTCACTGCCTTCGGCTCTGTGGACAATAGTAATTTATTCTAGTATTGCTCAAAAAAAAATGGCACCATAAACTTTTTTACTAATAATCGCTGTTGATGAACCTACTACGACGCGGAATTTCGTTGATAATATTACGACGATGTATAATAAGATGTTTCGTAGTAGCGCGTAGTCGTCTTTATTTTAATGGTATTCATTGATAATTAAGAGAGACTATGCTTTGCTTAATATGTTAGAGAATATATTTATTTCCTTTGAAAAAAAAAAACCTTTATTGCAAACGTATTAAGTAAAAAAATTTGGCTGGTGACTAAAATATAACCTGTACATAATGTTACATGTAATATTAGGAGATACATTAAACATGGGTTTGCCCAAGGTTGTTTTGTGATGTCCAAGGAATAATTAAAAATTAGTTTTTATCGGGCGTTACCCACGCATTCATAGGCTGACTTGTGTATACTCGACTGTGGCTAGGTAATAATATCTGAATCTGATAAGCATAATATTGAAAACCTGGACAGCGATAATTGTCAACACCAGAGTATTTTTATAAGACCGAGCGGTTACTACATCATGTCAAGGTTCTGAGCTGACTTCACTACGATTGGTTTTATCATTAATTTTGCACAAAATTCATGGAGAGGTTCATACTATACCATCACTAGAAAAATCCGGAAACCAGAAACCGGAACTCTTTTATAGATTGTACGTCCTAGCCATCGGCGCTATGACTAGAAGAATAATTAAAGCACATAAACTTTTGTTTCAATAGTTCTATTAATTAAGAATCACGTTTATTTGC
Source organism: Stenoptilia bipunctidactyla (assembly GCA_944452665.1). Classification (NCBI taxonomy): domain Eukaryota; kingdom Metazoa; phylum Arthropoda; class Insecta; order Lepidoptera; family Pterophoridae; genus Stenoptilia; species Stenoptilia bipunctidactyla. The sequence goes on along the minus strand of OX101726.1, from coordinate 4,904,255 downwards.
AATAAGCTTCGTCCTTAGGCCGTGTCCATAGTACGCATACTGTTAGCGGCCGCTGAGTGAGTCGCAAAGTGGCGAACTGAAATTTGAGTTAGCCGCAAACTCAGATCAATTATCCCGTCGCTTAGGAGTCTGCCACTCACTGAGATAGTCGGCGCGTGTAACGCTGCAAACTGCGTATAGTGAGCGGAAAACTAGCTCACTGTGGACACTCCGTTCCAAGTATGTGGAAGGTCGATCTAAATCAATATATCGCATACTCAATCGGCCACTAACAGTTTGCCTACTGGGGACTTATCTCTCCAAAAACCCATCGGAAAAAACCACTTACTCAACCTCGACTTTCCTCAAGGACATCTCCATGACCTCGGCTGCCCTGTAGACGCAATTGACCCTGAGCTCTCCATTCTCCACCAGCTGGATCAGTCCGTTTTCAGTGCCGAATAGGATGCGGTCTGCTGTCAGCCACATGCAGCTGGTTATTACAGTCTGCGACAAAAAATATTTTTTTTTTACTTAAACTGACACACCAACTTCAACCCAACGACAACACCAACGTAGGCTGGTGTTGTCGTTGGGTGGAACAGGGGCTGTTGAACGACCGGCTGGTGTAGCGGTAACATACATTGCCTTCTATGCCAGAGGTCCTGGGTTCGAATCCCGGCGGCGGCGGATATTTGTGTTATGAACACAGATATTATTTCTAATAAAAATATGTATTTATTCAATATGTATCTTTATATATTTCTTAAGTATATCAGTTATCTAGTATCCATAACACAAGTTCTTTAAGAAACTTAATTTGGGCTAGATAATGTTGTGTGAGTGTCGGAAATATTTATTATTATTATTATTTTAAAAAATATTTTTCTCTCCGAGGAGGTTAATAAAGGTACCTACTTACGGTTAATAAATTACCCGTCCAGGGTAATTTTTATTTTTATCACATTTTTCATTTATTTACAAATAGACTATTTAGCATTATGCTACCTAATACAAAATTAAGCGAAAGAAAAACATATTGATTTGATCATAGCGCCGCGCCGTCGTATAAAATTTAATTTTATACGGCGAATTTAGAATGTAATTCTACAAGTCATGTAGGCAGTAAATAAGTACAATATGTACCACTTACAACGATAATTTTGTCGTATCACTGTGAATTACTCGTAAGTGTCTAGGACTATGATAGTGTTACGTAAGTGCGAGATATTGTTAAATAGTGTCGACTATTACACTATTAATATAAAAGGTTGATTTGTAGTCACCGGTCAAATATTTTTTAGACAATAAGTATGATTTATAGAAACTATTTTTCCAAAATAAAGTATTAATTTGTTTTTACAAAGAAATAAATATATCCGCTAGCATGTTAAGCAAACCATGGTCACTCTAAATTGCCATTGAAATAAAGGCAACTACGCGCTACTACAAAACATCTTGTAGTACTACGTCGAAGTATAATCAATGAAATGCCATTTCGTAGTAGGTATGTTCATCAACAGCGACTATTTTTTTTAAAGTTTGTGGTTACATATTTCTACTTTTTTGTACTGAGCGACGCTAAAATAAATATGCACGTACGTTTATAGCGTATCAAAGAAACTAACATTTACATTTGGCTGGTGACAACAAATCAATCCTGTATGTCTCAAGACATCAAGAAATTAAGCGCAAGTTAGATACAACTGATTAAGCAAGTATTTCTAGTGTTTTATTGAAAATCCTATATCAAACAATCGATAAAACAATATCATAACACATTTTTTACCCTAAATTTTAAGTACTTAGGTGATTTCTTTTTCATTTGAATGCCAAAGAAAGAAATCAGTTCAGAAGTGCAATGACTCCACTAATAATTCAGATCTTCCGTCTCATTAACACCTAATTCGCGAATCAAGTAATTAGGTTACGAGGTGAGCATGTCAGAGTTGTTTCGTTGAAATCATAAAAACCGTATTTTTCAGGAAGCTTTCGACACGAAAAATTGTGTCTCACGCTTTCTTTTTATGTACCTAGTACAAAAAAATCTGTTCCTAGTTTTTTTGTACTTTATTTCTTTATGAATTGTTTTAAGCTCATTATAATTCTCTCTGAAGTTTATTTAATGACAGGCTTACTAAAAATTATGTCATTCCTTCCTTATTCCGCCCATTCCACCCCAACCCCTTTAAAAAAACGTTATTTGCTGGAAAAAATTGGTGAGACTATATGTCTGACTTGTTGTTGGCAGCTTTTTCCAGATTCTATTTCTAAATCCGATATAGTTTGAATGAATATGAAATTAAATAATACAGACTCTATTTTCAAAACTTGGTACATTGAATATTAAATAACTATGTAGACTATTTTTAAACAAACTTGACACTGGCACAATGTACATGCGCACCACGTCCAAAACTGAAAAAAAAATAGAGATTCTATTTTTCGTCGTAACCAACATACGTTTTCAGCCTTGCACCAGCCCCACTGACGCCACACGGTTTCTGAGACGTTCATGATGCGAAACGTATACGGCCCGGCGACCACGACCAGTGTCGCATCCGTCGGGTTACACTGCACCTGTAATAAATCAACTCGTTAGGGTTAAATGAACTACATTGAGGATGAGCGTTTTATTCGATGTTTTTGTTGCACTTTATGTAACGTAACGTCTGTTTGCTTCCGTCGTTATAACAAATATTTTAAAGTTGCACTAGATATAATTAAGCATGCTGTTAAAAAACACGGAAGTGATGACTACGAGGAAAGTGTACAATAGGCAAATTAGTAGAATAAGAATAAAAAAATAAAAAATTGCAGACGCTGGAGCATCGTCGTAAAATTGCTTGTTTGACAGTATTTTATCGGCTACCTTTTGGTGAGTGTGCGAGTGTTCGATAGTTCGTTTTTGGTACGGATTGCCAAGGTGTGGAACAATCTGCGTCTGTTTTTCCTGACCACTACAGTCCTGGAACTTTTAAGTGTCTAGTGAATAGGTTTCTCGTGGATGGACGTGTAACACCATATCTAGTCTTCATGCGCACTTTTCATCAGGTGGCATGGAAGATAAACGTCCTATCCTTACAATATTAAAAAAAACAACATGGATAGGACAGGTAAGTAACAGATACAAGACAGATCCTCAAGTATCATAGCCTAGCTTTTCCAATAAATACAAAATTTCGAAAATACCACGAAGATTGCTTCTATGCTGGACTGGGAGCGAAAGAAAAACATAGAATGTGCCAGCTGCTTCTCTTCCCGGGCATACTGTAAAAGTCAGTTAAGGGACCGAGGTGTTATGGGAGGCTTTTTTGTGGGCGATAGGCTGACCCCCTGTCACTGCAATAGTCTCTTTCCACTATTATAATGCCTCCGAATTTGTCAAACGTGACATCAGATGGTTTTATTACCTCTGGTGTTCTGCCTACCCCATACGGGATACAGGCGTGAAGTTATGTATGTATGTATGTACCACGAAGATATCATTCCCACGCTTTTATTTCATAAAATATTCATCGCTTTTTTACATATTCTTAGATTTCCTTGATAGTTTTCTTGAATCAAGAATATCTTTAATGACGCGATTTATACTTTACAGTAGGTAGGTAAGAAAAATAGTGACTGAACATATTTCTTTAAGAGAAAAAGAGAGGTCAAATACCTACAGCCTCTTAATAAGCACTTACCATTTTGACCTCTCCTTGACCGTTCGGATTTTGTGCTTTAGCGTGGCTCTCCACTTTCCCCCTATCCCAATTGTAATAATACAAAGTCCAGTCCGGATCCCCTGTGATCGCCACCAGATATTTGGAGTCAAATGTGAACTGCACGCAGGCGAACTCAGTGGCGCTGCAGTGTTCAAATGGAACCGTGAGGATCTTCCTCCGCTTGAAGGTGTTCAGGTCATATATGGTTATGACAGGCTTCTGCCCTTCCTCGGCTATTTCGTTGAGAGCTAACCAGCGTCTGTGAAGATACAATTCCGGTCATTATGAAGGGCCATTTAATAGTAAGTAGGGGTTTTTTTTTTTGCAAAAACGATCACGAAGAGGAAGTCAAAGCCAAACTGTTCTTTATTGCGTAGGTGCAAGCTTTCCGAACCTATGAAATTTCTTTAACAATTTTTTTTCTTAATGTAGAGGGCATGGATTTCAGATACAATAACATTTTTTTGACAGTTTGGAAAGGTTTTTAAAAATAGAACCGACTTCAAAATTGAACTATAAAGTAGAAAATAAAAACGATAAATTCTGTCTTAAATAAACTCACTTTAATATACCAATTAAATATTGTTTCTGGATATAAAATGCAGATTTTCGAGATATGAGCAAAAACATGACAATAGGTACCTTCATCCCCTCCTCCTCCTCAGTACACTCCCACCCTCGAAGACTTTTAGTGTTTTAAACTGGACTGCACAAAGTATACGTGTGCCAATTTTCAAAACTACATGAATTATTTCCCCTGTTAGCCTATTTTCCGCTTAATTTGACTGGGCTATATAACATTTAGAATAAGTCGAATTTTTTGAAAAGATCTAAATGATCTACTTCAAGAAGTCGATCTGTAGAGAACCCAACAAGATTCGTCTTTTATAAACAATTTCGTTAATATCTCTTGAAATTACACAGAAAAATGCTGCGTTATTGGTCAGGATTAATTTAGAAAATAGTTTAAGTATTTGTGGGATAAAATTTAATTTAATACTATGTCTGAAATCAGAAAATAATGTTTTTACACTTGTAGAATAGCTATATTTTCATAGATATAAAGTTAATGTACATTCGAGGCTATCAGCTTTTGTGCCAAGGTCTTCATCAAAAGAAAAGTGCACTAAAAGATGATATTAAGTTAAAACTGCAAATAACCCGCATAGGTACCTAAGGTGATAGGTATCGGCATAAGGTACAAGTGGGTATTAAGGCCTAGCTAAGGGAAATTTGCTATAAAATGAAAAGTACTCAACATAATCAACAAGTTTTATTATATATCAGTTATGTACTTAACTGACTACCGTATTTGACTGAAAAGTTTGATCTCCGGTTGAAAACTAAATTAATATGAGACTTCTTTAAAAACTCAATCTAAAGGCCTTATTATACTATAGTAGGGTAAAAAGGCCTATAGTATAAGCCATCTAAAAATCAACTTAGTGTGTAAATTGTTATTTTTGATATCATACAAATAAAGTTATAGGAACATAGCACTCACAAAACAAAATCTACCTATTCGAATTCACCAGGACACAAAAATTTATTAGTATCTTCAACCGATAAACCGACGTCCTCTTTTTGATACCATTTAGCATTGCAAATGGATGATGCATTGCATAATGCATTGCGTGGCATCATCTATTGTGTCTCAGTCGCAGGCATGACTCATGATACCAACTGAACTGCTTTGGTGTAGTGCCCGGTGATGGTGGTAGACTTCTTGGTATGTACGATTTTAGCTTTCCTTGGATTTTAAGTCTTTTTATATTTCTTATTTTCTGTTCTACATTTATTCCACTCCCTTGCCTTATCAAAATTCTCCTCTGGGTATTTTTCTTTAGTTTCTTTTTTTTATTTCCCTTACTATTTCTTATCTTTCTATTATATTTATCATACAGATCGTTTGTGACTGGCGTACCGCGATAATTAATGACTTTTTCAGCCGAATAGGTGACTCATAGTCTTTGTATTGCTCCAACAGCAGAGATCAGATGATCTTCTGACAACAATGCCCGTTTGGTAGGTAGGCATCTTGACTGTAATAATTGAAAACAATTACAAATAAATTAGACATACATACCTACACACACACAATAATTTCAAAAACAAGCCCCGCCTTATTTATCAGTAAAAAATATTGGAGTATAATAAGGCCTATGGTACAATTTTATAGGCCTTAATATCCGCCGACCATAGGCATACAGTAAATTAAATGAATTCAAATTTTGTACACGACTCATCATTTAATTATGGTAAGTAGGGATAAGCAAACAATAATAAATAAACAGATAACCAACACAGGTATGTAAGTGTAATATTTAAAAAAAAACTTACGTTTTACTGGGGCCAATTTTTATAAGACATGCCACGTGACCCCACCGCAGAAAGTTTTTTGGAGATACTGGCATGAGGGACGGACCAACGTGGTTCCGCGACATCGTAGCAACTTGTACACGCACAATACATGTGTGAATGTGTATCCTTAACGTCAGCTACTATATTTAGTACGATTTTGGTCCCTTAGGCCTTATTTGCCGACAGGCCTTAATACCCGCGGGTACCTTACATTTTCTTTTGATAAATAATCGAGATACTGTTTGAGGAAAATGAATAAAGTGACTTTCTCGTTTATGGGTCAATGTTTAGGTATGACATCCAATCATTCAATACTAAGTTAAGAGTACCAGTAAGACTAATAATGCACTTACTTTTACGCTTTGTTCTTCTTATAAATTTTCGACGCAATAAGGCAACCTGCATGTCAATTATGATATTTTCAATTTACTTTAAGTTGAGGCGTATTTCGTTCTAGATTAATTACGTGTGGATTAACAACGTGTTTTGCACCAACCTGTTAGGAGCTAAAATAAGCGACTTAATGGGTTTGTGTTTGTCCTGGAGACGGATGTACTTCTGCTTCTTCTGCAGGTGGTCTTGGAGGATCAGGACGCCACCTGCAGGGTAGATAATCTCCGAGTCCGTCACATAGTGCGCGTTGGACCTGGATTCAAACAAACATATAACTAAACAAACTGACACAGCAGCCATATATCACGTGTATACACTTAGCAACTTGGTCCGTTGTTAGAAGATTCAAAGTCCAATTAAAATATATACATAGTACTAGACGTGACTGCCCCAAAGCCAGAATTGAGAACATTTGAAAAGCAGCGGAACCAACTGGTATCTTAGTTTTAAATACAGCGGAACTAAAGGGAACCCTAGAGTACACACAGAAGAACTAAGAGACTGCCACTTTAGACTCGAGCCACTTTAGAAAAGTTTGTTCCCTGAACTTACCTTTTTTGGCCGTCTAGCTTAGAATAGCCCTACCCATCAGTATGCGAAAGTCTGAAAATTAAATATATAGGGTGTCCAAAAAAGTACTTTGGAGAAAATATCATAGATAGGGATATCATAAATACAAAAAAACGTTTTTTATTTGGACTTTATAGTTTTTCCATAATAAAACCTAAACATTTCAAAGAAAGCGCGCAACCTTTCACCTATCCAGATAACACGCGCGCCTTAAGATCAGCTGGGAGATATTTACATTGTATTGTTGTGATTTTGATTGCGCATGTGAAAATCTAATTTATTTAAGATTATTTTTTACATAACTTTAGATTTACATTGGTGGAACATTGAACAATGAAGTTGATTTAATTAATTACTGTAAGAAGGTTGATTCCAATTTTTTATTACGCCACAGTTACATAGTCATTGTGAAAACTACATCAAGTTCCTGTTTCACTCTGAAGGTCCTAAACCCTTACAAAGTAGGAAGGAAAATTGGAATCGAGAGTATGCGAGATGTGAACGAGTGTATGCAGTAAGTACCTACCTAGATGACTAAGTTTTTTTTATTACGTAAATACCTCCAGCTGATCGTAAGGTGCGCGCTTAAAATATTTAGATTTTTTTATGAATAAAACTATAGGCCCAAATAAAATAAAAAATTGTAGTTGAATGGGGAAGACTATCCCTATCTAGGATCTTTTTCTTCAAAGTACCTTTTTGGACACCCTGTATAAAGATGTGTTCTTAGGACCCATGTCACCGATTGAATAAAATTTGTTTTAACGTGCATCAATGTATTTTATAATGATATGATTTTATCCGTTTTTATCAATATGTGCAATATTCAACACGTTTGTGTAATTATATAGCTACTTAATGCGTGTCAAAAGATATATGACACCAGAAAAGAGCTTAAAACAACCGTAGGGACAAGTTTACGCACCTAAATGTGATGAATATGAGTACCTACCTATTGAAAATAAAGCTTGTGTTATGAGATACCATGTAGCGAACGAGGGTTCCCCCTAGAATATACATACATTAATATGTAGATAAACACCCAGACGGAATTTTTTTTTCTTGTTCCGTGCGGGAATCGAACCCGCAACCACTGGCATCTGAGGCAGACAGGTTTACCCCATCGCCAAAGTGGTCGTCTAAAGAATGAAAACAAAATTGCATTTTATATATTTTCGACATCGTGTTTCCAATCAAAATTTACTGGTCAACACCTACGCAATCGATATACGGATTTCCGATACTTCAACATACTACGTTAAATTTTATCGACAAAATACTATACAAAGGGGTTACCTCACCCCTCTGAATTTAAAAATTTAATATATCGTACTTCTGCGAGTTCACTGAAACTCATTTTTTTTCACATTTTGATGTCGCCCTGATACACAAAAGTGGTCTTATTTAAAAGATTATGATATTTTCTAGCATTTAAAGTAAAAAGAAATCCGATGACTGTGGACCAAACGTTAGCACTACATCGTCCGATTCATGGCGAATAATGCGTGAGCCCTAACATTTCGGAAAATATGCGCTGGGGCGCCACCTTCAGAAGACGACAGCGGAATACTAAGAAACGAGTTCGCTTTCATCGTTCGTACGCAGTGGTTGTGCCAATCGTGTGTTCAGTGCTCCCTTATCGTTCGGTAAAAGTCTTGTCGACTCGCTCGATAAGATTTTTATCGACTCTCGCGCTTATCGTCCCGGCTCTCCGGACGGTATTGCCGCGTTAGCTTACCAAATTTTGACCGCGGCTCTCGCTACGGTATTGCTCGCTTCTAGTACCCGTTTTCGACAGTGGCGCCACTCGCGTGCTAGCGACGCACTCGTGAACTTTCGTATTTCAATAACTGGAAAGTTTGATTAACTTTCGCTCTTTTCAGAGCGAACTTTAAGCAAATTTTCTAGTTTCGCGTTGGACAAGTGGAAACCTTACGGTGACAACGAAGCTTGTCAGCGTCGACCCGGAACGCTGCTAGCCCTCCTGGGCTAGTAATCCGGCAGACCCGAACCCATTGCACTTGGGCCTTCCCAGGGAGACGGTCGGCGCCTGCTCGAATTAGGAGCACGCGCCTTTCCCCCCCCCCTCGTTCCTTGTGTTCGTGCCGTTCAGCGGCACGGTCTTTTATTTTTCAGGCTCGTGAGTTCTGACCTCAATTTCTCTTGGTTGTGCACCGGGTTCGATGGCGTCCACCATCGAATCCCGGGATCCAAACATGGAGGCCATGATGACCTCCATGTTAGCCCCTTTCCAATCTCAACATGAGGAGATGAAGCATCAGCTCATGCAGATGCATACTATGCTGACATCCCTCGTCCAAAACAAGCTCCAGGCCTCTGCGCCGCTCCCGGCCCCTCAGGCCCCCGCACCCCAAGCGTCCCCTCAGGACCCTTGGATCCACCCGTTGTTCCAGAACGCCTCAACGTCATATCAGGCCCCTCAGGCCACCTACTACCCGGCCCCTCAGGCCACGTCCGCGAATAACTCCCAAGGCCCCTTGCCTTCCCAGACCGACGACGCACCACCCAGGTATGTACGCTCACCCCCGGGCTTCTCCCGAGCCCATAAGGCACTCCCCCCAACCCCATTCTCAGATTCCGAATCTGAGTCTGCCATGGAAACCGATTTCTACGTTTCCGGCAGCGAGTCCCTCGGCACCAAGCGCACTGCGTCTAGTGTGACCGACTCCTCCAATGCCACAGTGAGAAATCCAGACGCGTCCCTAGACGAGGATGGTTTTCTCACTGTTTCGCCGAAGAAGAAGAGAAACAGGAAGCAGCGCAGCCTAGGCACTGCCTCCCCTGTAGCGGTCACTCAGACCTCCCCCACCCCGGCCACTCAGGCCTCCCCCGCGGCCACTCAGGCCCCCCTCCCGGCCACTCAGGCCTCCAACCCGGCCACTCAGGCCTCCCAGCAAACCCCGGCTCCCAGGGCCTCGACCCCCACTAAGCCAGCCTCCCGCTGCACCCCCGTCCCGCCCAAGGCTAAGAAGCCCCCACCTATCTTCCTAAAGGAGAAGAATAGGTGGTCCGAAATTTCCGCCCTTTGCGCGCAACAGCGCATTCAATACTTGAAAGCGTCCAATACGGGCGACTTTATAAAGATAGAGGTCCCTACCATAGATGACTTCAGGAGCCTCACCAAGCTCCTTACAAATAGGCACATTGCCTATCACACTTACGCCCTCCCTGAGGAGCGTAAAAAACGAGTTATTCTTCGGGGAGTCCCCTATGAACTCCCCAACGAGGAGGTCCTCAAGGACCTCCAATCCCAAAATCTTCCCGTGGAGGCTGTGCACAAAATGCACAACAGCCGCGGCAAACGCTTCCATCTTGTGCTGGTCATACTCCAGAACGTCCCAGCCGCCAAGGCCGTTTTCGAGGTCAGCACAGTGTGCGGCCTCTCTAACATCCGTGTGGAGACCCCACACAAGTCAGGTTACCCCGCGCAGTGCCACCGGTGCCAACTTTATGGACACGCGGCGGCCAACTGCTCCGCTCCCCCCCGTTGCGTGAAGTGCCTAGAGCCTCACGCGACTCGCGAGTGCTCCCGCACCCGCGAGTCCCCTACCCCTCCAGCTTGCGTGCTGTGCGGCCAATCTGGTCACACCGCAAACTACCGCGGCTGTCCTAGGGCCCCACGCCCCAAACCTCACGCTGCGGCCCCGCACAACAAGCGGCCGCCCCCCCCACCCCCTGCCCCTAAATTGGTGACTAGCGACTTCCCGCTAGCCCCCAAGTCTAGGTCTAACCCTGCCCCCACGCCGAAAATTTCGACCTGGGTCAAGCCCCCCCTGCCGCCTAGACAGGCGCCCCCCCGCCCCACTCAGCAGTCTAAGAGAACCTTAGACCTAGGTTCCCTACTGGCCTTCGCTAACATAAGCGAATATACGGCCATCAACCGAGAGCTGCAGTCAGCTCGTACTCCGACCGACGTACTCGACATCCTGGGAAGGCACGAGGCCATTATCACTAAAATTCAACATCTTTTAAATGGACAATAACAACCCGTCCTCCGCAATAATTAACACCACAGTCATGACTGGTCGCAAGACTAAACCCAAGGGCCTCACCCTTTGTTCATTCAACGCACGCTCACTACGATCCAACTTTCTCGAAATCAAAGCCTTTCTCGCGCAAAATGATTTTGACCTGTTCCTAGTCCAAGAGACTTGGCTCGCTCCCCACCTCACAAAAGGTCTCTCTATCCCCAAATACTCCCTAGTAAGAGTTGACAGACCCACCGATCCACACGGTGGTACTGCCATCTATTACAAAAGGAGCCTACACTGCTGTCCCATCCCTACACCACCCCTTATCCACTTGGAAGCGACGGTGTGCAGGCTGGCCATGTCGGGCCACCCTTCTGTCACTATAGCCTCCATCTACCTCCCGAGTGGTAAGGCTCCCATCCGCAGCGATTTTGAGGCCATTATGGGCTTGGGCCAATCAGTCATTATGTTTGGAGACTTCAACTGCAAACATACTGACTGGTCGTGTTACTCAACCAATAATAATGGCATCAAACTCGATGAAATCCTTGAGTCCCTTCCTATTGACATCGACCTGCTCTGTCCTAACGCGCCCACCTATTACCCATCCATATCGAGCCAGTCTCCCGACATACTCGATTTTGCCCTAACTAAAAACGTAACTTTAGCCCTCCGCTCTATAGACCCACTAGACGACCTAGGTTCCGATCACCGTCCAGTACGGCTTATTTTAGGCGAGCCTTCAGCTCCTACCCCCACTTCTAAAACCTTTACCAACTGGCAAGGTTTCCAAAAGTCCCTCGCCACTCTGGCCGGACCCGCCGACTCTCCGCTGGGATTCTCCCCTGACTACCTTAGTAGCCCGGAGAGAATCGACAGTGCAGTCGATTCAGTCTCTGATGCCATCCTCAATGCCATCAGTTCCAATTCTCGAACGGTCAAAATCCCGCGGCCCAAACTTCCCCGTCATATTATTCTTTTAATTAAACAGAAAAATGCAGCACTTCGTCGAGCCAGATACGCCCCAACTATCGAGTGTAGGGATGCAGCGAAAGTCCTTCAAAGCAGGGTAAAGAAAGCCCTATTCGAGCATAGACATCTCCAAGCCACTGAGCTCATGGAGAACATAACTCCGTCTCATGTGGCTTACTATGCTATGGCGCGCAGACTCAGAGTCGACGCCATCTCCCACATTCCTCCCCTCGCCCGTCCCGATGGCACCATAGCCTTCGAGGATGATGAAAAGGCTGAGACCTTTGCTGACAGCATTGCTTCACAATGCTCCCCCAGCACCCAACCCGTAGATCCCGCCCACCTTAAGGCGATTGAAGAAGAAGCCCTCCTCAAGGACTCTCTCCCCCCGACCAGCGAACCCATCACAGTTTCCGCTGATGAGATTCGCCTTCATATCAAACGCCTCCACGCTAGAAAAGCGCCGGGGGCGGATGGTATTCCAAACCAGGCGCTTAAGCACCTGCCCCAGCAAATTATTGCCATACTGGCAATCCTATACAACGCTTGTCTTAATCTAGGTCACTTTCCAAGTGCCTGGAAAGAGGCGATCGTGATAGGAATCCCCAAGCCCGGGAAACCTCACCACATCCCGGCAAACCACAGACCCATCAGCCTCCTCAAGGCCTTAGGTAAAAACTTCGAACGCGTCATTCTGACGCGCATGAAATTCCATCTCTTCCCCTCAGACGGGGATCCCCTCATCATACCCGAACAATTCGGCTTCCGTCCCCAACACTCCTGCCCTCAGCAGGTCCACAGAATAGTGGAGTACGCCCTTGCTGGCTTCTACCCTAGGAGGAGAACCACAGCGGCAGTCTTCTTTGACGTAGCCAAGGCTTTCGACAAAGTCTGGCACGCCGGCCTCATCCACAAATTATACGGCATAGGACTCCCTGATAGGCTAGTCCGTATAATTTCTTCATTCTTAAAGAACCGCACCTTCCGATTCAGATTCGATGGTGCGCTCTCATCTCCCCACCCAATCAGGGCTGGCGTCCCTCAAGGCTCAGTCCTCGCTCCTACCCTATACTCGATTTACACAAACGACATCCCCAAACCACCTAAAGGGGTCGAACTTGCCCTTTTTGCCGATGATACCGCGCTCTATTGCACTGGCATTCAAATGTCCACAATAGTTGCAAAGTTGCAATCGGCTGTAGACGAACTCAGTGACTGGTTCACGAAGTGGCGCATTGAGGTCAATCCAGATAAAAGTTCAGCCATCCAATTCTCTCACAAACGGCGTCGTGGTCACTTTGACACACGGATCCGCATGCGGGGAGTCCCCATACCGTGGTCTAATACGGTTAAGTACTTAGGCGTCACTCTCGACAAAACTCTCTCCTTTTTACCCCACATCACCAGGGTGTCCAAACTGGCTAGGAAATATCTCGGCCGACTCTCCAGCATGCTAGGACGTCATAGTAAAATGTCCCTCCGTAACAAGCGTACGCTTTATAAAGTCTGCATACGACCAGTCATGACTTACGCGGCTCCCGTCTTTGCCCACGCGAATCCCAAACACCTTCACAAACTACAGGTGGTCCAAAATCTATTTTGCAGAAGGGCAGCTAACGCGCCCTGGTACGTGCGTAACACGGACCTGCACAGGGACCTGGAGCTCCCCTCTATTCAACAGCACTTGAAAGTCCTGGCAACAGGTCACTTCCAACGTGCTGAGTCCCACCCTAACAATCTTGTTAGGGCGACAGTCTCCTATACTGTCAACCCTGTCACGCCGCACTCCTGCCGCAGACCGAGAGACGTTCTCTCAGACCCCCCAAACCAGTTCACCGCGGATCTGGTCAACCTTTTGGGCTCCCAGCCCTAGTCATTCTACACTTGCGTTGAGCTTTACAGTGTCTTACTACGGGTTATCCGTCAGGATGCCTGATGCGCCGCCCTGGATCCCACGGGGTGGTAGCTCATTACACGATCTATGAATAGCTCTTGAGTTAGGGATCGGAGAAGGGGGTGTTTAGTGAGTAGAAGTCTCACACTGGCTGGGTATACGGTGGCATTCCGTCGGCGAGCGGTTGCTACTGTCGGCGGGGATTTATCCCCGTGCAGGGCCCAGTGCGTACTAGGAGTATTCACCCCCTCCCTATCTGTGGTCGCCCTTTGGGGCGCCATAGTAGGGTGTCATTCTTTGGCAGGGAAAAAAAAAAAAAAAAAAAAAAAAAAAAAAAAAAAAAAAAAAAAAAAATACTAAGAAACGAAAGAGAATATTGTCTTAAGTTTTCGCGATTCATACTATTAAATAAAACACTTTTTAACCGGATTTATCGCGTATATTATAGCGACTGTCGCTCGTGACCACGGGGTCTGCAAAGACACCGAAACGTCGAGTCAAAATTTAAAATGTTAATATACGCGATAAATCCGGTTAAAAAGTGTTTAACTTAACGAAAGAGAAGTGATAAAAAGAGCCACTCAACAAATCGGATTAAGGGCAACCGCCTGCATTCAAAATAATGGCCAGCACTTTCAACAATTACTGTAAAATGTTAGTAGAAGAAGAAGTCAAAATTCAAAAAAAATAATAAGTATGTAGTAATATTTCTCTAACTCTCGCTTAACTATCCTTAAAAATACCGCTCACACTCGCACACTTATGGAATATTACCTGATTTGTACAACCTAATAGTCGTGTATTTTGATCAAATTAGCCCGAAATCAATATTAATGTGATGTTTATTATTAGCACAGTTCCTTGCGAACAAATAAAAGGAAAAAAAAAAACAATATGATAAGGGGCTGGTTTTTTAGGTATCACACATTAACTAAAAAATTTAATGAATTTTTTCCAAGTTTTTCGGCTAAACTTAGAATTTCAGGAACTATTTTGCATTTTATCTTATCAAAAATTTGAAATGCCAGTAAATATCATAATCTTTCAAATAAGACCACTTTTGTGTATCAGGGCGACATGAAAATGTGAAAAAAATTAGATATTAAATTTTAAGATGGCTGTCATTCAGAGGGCTGAGGGGTGCAACCCCCCTTTGTCGAAAAAATTTAACGTAGTATACGTGGGTGAAGTATCGGAAATCCGAAGCCTAACACACTGTATATAGTGTATATAAAATGTAGAAATATAGTTAGTTTTAATTTTCAACATTGTGGATTCGATTCCCGAGCTGAGTACGAGTTACTTTTTTAAATGTATGAATGCAGTTTTTCTAGTTATCAAAATCGATGGAAAGGTTCGTAACAACAAATCTTCGTATGTCTTTTAGTGTCCACCCTGTATATCAAAACCTTAAGACAGTTTAGAGAACTTCGTACCTCAAACTAGCCCTGCTGGAATTCAAATCCGCAAGCAAAAACTGGACCAATACGCCAAGGATACAGTCTTTGCGAACAGTTCGAGTTAAGAAGAAGCTGCAGAAATCTGTTTCTTCGGAACATTCGGAAAGTATGGATATTAATACTAAGCCGAATTCGGCTTACCCGATTCTGTCTCCTAGCAACCAATGATATATATTGAGGTATCTCTATTCTTGCCAATTGTCACGAAAATGTGGAAGTTGCAGCATCCATAAGCACAAATGAAGCAGGGTAGTATTTAGTAATTGCTCTGCATAGAGCAACCAGTCATCTGAGTGAGAAGTATTCTAGGGCGCGTATCACTAAAACGCTCTCAGCGCCGATCTCAAGTTGGCGAATTTCACTATGCGTTTTATTAGGTACCTACTTGAGAAAGCTCTTGGAGGTACGATCCTAGATAACTTTTACTTGAAGTTCTAAAAATTCACTTACTGGATATCGGTCCGAAGGCCATAGAAGAATCTCGCTTGGAGAACCGGTGGCGAAAGGACCGCCATTACTTAGGTTAACTTAACAACAAGTTATTCTTATTTCATCATAATCTTATTAGTAAAACACGAAACACGTATGACAACGTCAGGTTTCTCAGCCGTTTTGTTTATTTTCGTCGCGAATTGTTTTCAAAACAATCAATAACCAAAAAGTTTGTATTGTTGACAGCTCTCCATGGTGATTAGGTTTTTTTTTTAAATATTGATTTAGGTAAATCCTTTTTGATACTCCTACTCCGCAAAGTTTTTTATAAGTTGAGTTAGTATTTATCCTGTTTAAAATAAGGTATTTAGAGTTAAAACTGATCTGAAATTCAGTTCCGCTTTTAGTAATAATAGGCTCTATTTAAGTCTTACTTATATATATTATATGCTACTGCATGTGCTGTATACTGCGTTGCTGAAAGAAAGAAAGAAAGAAAAAGTAGGTATTTATTTCACAAACACAGAAACTGTTTAGAAGGTTGAAATAGAAAAAAAACTTAAATTAAAACGTTTAAATAATAAATAAAAGTAAAAAAGACTTAATAATAAAACTGTGAATGTGAAAACGGCAAACCGCCTCAGCATTATGTCGCAGCTAGATTACGACGCTGATTTTCAGGCAGCGCCTTCGTCCCACTGTGGTGGAAGGGGACATATTATTGGCCGAGGGATCTGCTTTAGTGTTACTGTTCAAGAATACTAAAATTTAATAACAATAACAAGTAAAATCAAAAATAAAAAAATACAGCTCTACTGCATTTTAGGTGGAAAGACAATAGTACACTTTTTTATGGGCGACTAAACCCGCGTTTGACTTAAATGATGGCATTGTCGGAACACATTACCGCCGGGGCAGTGATATCTGGCGGCAGATTCTATATGAAGGGTGGTCTCTAGCCAGATAAACTGAAGGAGTTCTGTCATCAAGTGGGGTCCGCTCTGTTTAGTTGCATTTTACAAGAAAACTTATGCTTATGTCCCGAAATTTGGCAAGGTAAGCAACGTAATAATGGCTCGTCTGCATCTACAAAAAATCTACCTAGTATGGTACTCAAAAATTAAGTATATTCAATACAAATTATATTAAAAACTACGAACCAATTTAAGGCAAGGATGCTGAGTTTTTAGGCTTTTTTGAACGGTAATATACACAGTAATGTGTACATTTTTTGTCTGATTTTTTTTTCTCAAAAATTAACCTTAGGTATTATAACCAACCACTGTGAATAGAAAAAAGATTAATGAAAATTGGCTCGAAAAAAAAACTCACAAATTTTACACTAATTTACCATTTCAAACGGATATTGCTAAGAAATTTCATAAAGTATTCATGTAAAAGTTACATAAAAATAAAAGGCGGACTTCTCTTAACCGTTGGGTAAAGCAAAACTTTTAAATAGTTATTATTTTTGAAAATAAACCTGCTCAACGTAATTTCGCTTGCTCACGTCGCTGAATTTCGCTTGCTTTATCTGACCGGGAAGTATGGAAATACACACCGCGCTACAAGAAGCCCATAATGACAGTTTACCATAATGTCAAATAAGTTTTTTTACATCAGATATTCCTTTTTGTCATAACTAATTAAAAAAAAAACTATAAGTATGAAATAAAATGTTCATTTCGCGTTAGTCATTTGTCCCGCACACCTGATTGGTGCTCAATGTCACTTGGAGAGGCGCATCCTCTTGCAATTCTGAGGATAAGTAGCGACTTCCTCCAGTGAGCCGTCACAATACTCCGCAGATTATGAAGTAGCCCACACAATCTTCTAAGACACAATAACAAGCAGATTAGAATGAAAAGACACGAACACAAAAGAAGGGTTGTGGCATACGTAACGTTAATTGACTGGTATTCTACAGTCGTCTCTATGTGGTACCAGATATTTTAATTTTTAGTGTAAGTACACAACGAAAAATGAAACAAGCTTTGTTATGGAATAAAAATTTCCCCTTTCGTCTAATTCCTGTATATTATGGGTCAAATTTACTTCCAAAGTAATGAATCAGTCTAGATATCACTTATGTTGAGCAGGATGTAATTGTAAATAAAATCAATTCAATAACAGACATAAATGTTATTGAGATTACATATTTATCAAATAGTCTTGCTATTTTAAAACATATCTCTTGCGTCTTAGGTAAACTAATAAAAATCATAATTTTTTGTTTATTTTATATTGGAAGGGTCTTCAAAGAAATTCTTAACTTAAAAATATAGAATTCTATCATACTAAGTCGCTCATACAACTCCATGCGCCATCGATGAAAAAAAACGTGTCCGGCATACGTATCCAGTAAAACGGATAATGTGTGAAAGGGCTGTAATTTTGAATTTGTCAGTACGGATCGTTAATGGTCTGAAATATCATTGATCGTTTCAGACGCTCTATTAATCTGAAAAAAGATCCTTGGAGTGCCCTGAAACATAAAGTCAACCAGACAAATTAAAGGCGATAGAGAAAGATCACTCGACCTATGGCTCAGTTAGCAGCCGCTTTCGACGAAATAATACTAAACAATATTGGTCTATGATTTAGGATCGGATCGGCTACAAAGCGAAATGTCTATTGACTAAGACTAGCCACAATTGAATAAGACTTGAGAGCAAATCGTCCACATTTAAATTGTAACAAAAATTGTTTTAATGACGTCTTGCGAAAATATCTAAACAGCATAATTGGCTATGAAGCAAACCGTCTACAATACAAAATATAACTATTGTTGAGTGACAATCTGAAACACTGTGTGCAGGATACTGTGCAGGACAGTGACGATAAGACAGTTAAAAGACAGTTGTATAAAGTTAAATAGTGTATATAGATAGTGTTATAGTGTTTTATAAGACTCTTAAAGAGCTAAGAACGTTTAAAATAGTATTTCATAGTGTTTTTATAGTGTTTATAGTGAATAGTGTCCCATACAAGTGTTAGTTTGTAAGAAGTTCATAACAGTTTTTATTAGCTTGAGAAAGTGTTTGCTTAATCGTTTGTATCTTTGTAATTTGATTGGAATTTGATTAATTAATAACCGCTATGATAATGAATTTACGCATAGCTAACAGCTAACAATGAAATGAAACTTACGTGATTATAGCTTAAAATAGCTCGATATGTATTAGGGTTGATTTGGAAATAAAGAAATGGTTTTGAAAGTCTTGTCATTTCCGCACAGAGAGAGAGATCTAAATAGTTAATAGAATTTGTAAATAGTTTTCCAATTAGAATATAGTAAAGATCTAATAAGAATAATCGAATCTAGTCAGAATCTTATTAGAAAAATCTAGAAATTTCGAATTAGATTCGAGCGAGACAGACATATGTGTGTCCCGCTCGCACGCTTGCATTACTCTCTCTTGTGCGGTATCCTTGCGCGCCCGCACAAAATTACTTAAGAATGCGCCACACTCCGCCAGCGAGGTCAGTTCGCTTTCATCGTTCGCGCGCAGTGGTCGTGTTTATCGTGCTCTCAGTGCTCTCCGTTTCGATCGATAAGGGACTTGTCGACTCGGCAGGACCTTTATCGCTATCGTTCCGTTTTACCGCTTATCGACTCCGAGGCTCTCCGGTCGGTATTGCCGCGTATTAGTGCCGTTTTGCGACAGTGGCGCCACTTGCGTGCTAACGACGCATTCGCGAACTTCGCTATCATACAACTGGGAAGTTTGAGTGATTTTCGTGCTGAAAAGGACGAACTTTAAACAAACTTCCGAGTTCCGCGTTTGAACGAGTTGATACCTTACGGTGACAACGAAGCTCGTTAGCGTGGCCCCGGAACGCTATTAGCTCTCCAGGGCTAACAAATCCGGCAGACCCGAACCCACTGCACTGGGCCTTTCCCAGGGGGACGGTTAGGTGCCTGCTCGAGTTAGGAGCACGCACCCCTTCTTTTCAGTTTCCGCGCCGTTCATCGGCATCGGTTTTCGCTAGGTTAGTTCGCTCGCCGTTCATCGGCACGTTCAATCTTCTCAGAGGGTACTCCATCATGGAGCCCTCTCAGCAAGCTATTATTGATGCAGCAGTGGAGGCCCGCGTGGCCGAAGCTATTCAGGCCTCTGAGGCCAGTCTCCTCTCCTCATTTTACGATCATGAGACACAACTCCGTCAGGTGATTGTGCAACTTCAAACTTCGCTGGCGGCCGCCCAGGCCCAAGTCCAACTACTTCAATCCACTCAGACCCCTCAGGTCACCCCCCCGGGTTTCGATGCCCAGTCCCAACGCTCTACGGTGTCTCCTGGCCCCTCAGAGTACATGGACGGCATCTCCGAATCGGAATCTTCCGAATCCGAGTCTGCCGAGTCCTCCGCCCAATCCGCTGCGTCTAAACGCAAGGCTTCGCCCGTCAGTGCGTCCCACTCAGATGACACTGTTACGGATGACACTCCATTCACCCCAGTCCGAGGTAAAAAGTCCTCTTATAGGAAAAAGAAGAATACCGCTTCTTCCGCTCCTCCCACGCCCTCTCCAGCGGCGGTTTCCGAGGCGGTAGCGGCCCCTAAGGTGGCTGAAGCCCCTAAGGCGGCTGAAGCCCCTAAGGCGGCAATGCGCCCCAAGGTTGCCCCGCGTTCTAAGCCCGCGGGTCCTCCCCCGAGCTCTAAGCCCCCTCCCCCTGTCTTCCTTCGGGATAAACATCTTTGGGGACAGGTATCGACCCTCTGTTCGGGGGGTCTGACTGCCCCCAAGATCAATTACAAGAAGGCAACCAACACCGGTGCCTTCATTAAGATCGAGCCATGTACTCTGATCGACTTCAGGAATCTGACTTCCCTACTAACTCAAAGGCAATTCGCCTATCATACTTACGCTCTCCCGGAAGAGCGTAAAGCCCGCGTTATCCTTAGGGGCGTGCCGTTCGAGCTATCGAACGATCTCATCGCCGAGGATCTTAAATCTCAAGGCTTCCCCGTTGAGTCCGTGCACAAGTTGCACAGCAAACGGGGCAAACAGTTTCCCCTTGCGCTTGTTATTCTCACGAATAACACAGCTGGGAACTCCCTACTTCGCAATGGGGCCCGCACTGTATGCGGCCTCTCGCAAATCCGAGTCGAAAAGCCTCACAACAGAGGTCACCCCGGTCAATGTCACCGCTGCCAACTCTATGGTCATGCGGCACATAACTGCTTCGCCAAACCTAGGTGCGTTAAGTGCCTAGAGGATCATTCCACCAAGGAGTGCTCCCGCACCCTTGAGTCCCCGACAGATCCGTCTTGCGTCCTGTGCGGCCAGTCCGGCCACACGGCGAATTATCGCGGGTGCCCTAAGGCGCCGCGCTCGGTCCGTTCCAAAGCGGCGGCCGTTCCCCTTAATTGGAGACACCGCCCCCAGCCCCCTAAGGGCTCCCCTCAAGCTAAGGCCCCTCAGGCCGTGGAATGCGCATCGAAACCCGTTTCGAACGTCACTCCTACCGCTTGGGCTGGGCGCGCGGCCGCGACTCCGTCGCGGCCGCCCGCCCAACCCGCGGTACAGAACGCGAAGGTCAGTTTTGATCGCTTGGCGTTCTGGGTCACCGTCGCTCCTATCGACGAGATTCTTGAGCTCGGCGTTGCTCTCAACGCCGGCCAGGACTCTCTCGCCGATGCTCTTCCCATCCTATCCAAGCACGCCTCCCTCGTGAGGAAGCTTCAACAAGCCAACCGGTTCTAGGTTGTCCTTAACAATTAATTCACACAACATGTGTTTATAACTCTTACGACGTCGTTTCCAATTTTTTATTGTTACAGATTCGGTCCTGCGATAAGCTTTCGTGACGGGTTGTCTCTTGGGACGCCCGGTACGCAGCCTCTGACTCCAATTGGCTGTCGTTCAGATGAGGAGACACGCCCAACTCGGGATGTCTCAGCAAAGGGGGTGTTTAGCGGGTATCGCTGGGTTCGGTGAGTCCCGCACTGTTAGGGATTGGCTGGCGGGGTAGTCCCCCAAAGGTCCCCTCTTCGTGCATCAAGCATTCACCTCCTCTCCTTCTGTGGCTCCCTTAGGGGCGTCAAGTCGGTAGTTTAAGCTTTCTGTGGCGGGAAAAAAAAAAAAAAAAAAAAAAAAAAAAAAAAAAAAAAAAAAAAAAAAAATCCGCCAGCGACAGATTCGCGTCGGATTCGCCGAAAAGATCCCGAAGAGTGAAGATCTCCGGAAGAAAGAAGCCTCCGAAAGAAGCCTCAAGCAACAGTACAGTGAATCTCAAGCCCGAAGACTCATATAGAAGCCTGAAGTCAATATAGAAGACAGAATACAGAAGACTGAAGGCAGAATACAGTAATAGAAGAGCGCGGGAAATAGAGTGTGCTTGTGGCGTATTCGCGAGTGATATAGTGCCGCGCGGCTGGACTTTCACGACCGTGTTAAGTGGTGAATTCGCATTTTCCTTTTGCCCCTCGCATCGATTCCAGCTAATAGAGTGGGTGGATAGCGCATCATTTGACTAAATCGTTATCGAATTCATAGACTATACAGTCCACTGGAGCTATCCCCCACATTTTGGTCCTTCGAGAGCCGGATCTTTGAGAGGGCAATTGGGAGACAGCGATGCCTCTTACACGGTCGCAGTCAGGCCGCGGGGAGCGGGCCGCCTCGACAGGGCCCGCTCAAGAACAGTCTCAAGCTCAAGCCGTGAAGAGCAAGAATACGACGTCGCCGACAGAAACCACAGAAACGACGACGCCAACGACGTCGGCTACAGAAACGACGACGCCGACAGAAACCACAGCGACGACGGGTGCCACAGCTACAGAAACTACGAAGACCACCCGTCAAATCGAAGCTACGCAGCCACAGCGAGCTCCACAGAGATCCCAAGTCTCGAAATCGAAGAAATCCTCGAAAATAACGAAGGCGAAGTTGAAATTATTACGTTTACAAGTCGAACTCGCCGCCGCCGAAGTCGCCGCTCTCGAAGACGATGAAACAGACTTAGAAGAGGAATCTGAAGCACCCTCCATTGAAGACACCACGAAGAGAGTGTCCGTATGGCTGGAAAATAATCCGACAGACTCGCCGCTGGCAATCCAGGGCCAGGGCGAAATTGAAGAGCCTCCACAGCAACCGCAACAGACTGAAGAACCGACGCGTCCTGCGGCACTCCCGGCACCGGCGAGCTTCATCCCCCCACCGGATCCAGTACCGGCGGGAGGGGACACAGTCGCCGTGCCGCAACAGAAGATCGACCTCAGCGAGTTGGCCTCAGCCATCGCACTCGCCGCCAGGACGGGTCCGCAGCCGCCGCCGCCTAGAATCCATGCAGAACTCCCTCCGTACAGCGGGTCATACCAAGAATGGCTCATGTTTAAGGCAGCGTATCAAGAAACAGCGGGATATTACAGCGACATAGAAAACACAGCGCGTCTACGACGAAGCCTGCGGTCAAGAGCTCGGGAGGTCGTCGAAGGGCTTCTCCTCTACAACGCGAAGCCCGAAGAAATCCTGCGAGCCCTCGAGTCACGCTTCGGACGGCCCGACGCTATCGCCCTCGCCGAGTTAGAGCGACTACGGGGACTACAGAAGCCTACGGACGCGCCCAGAGACCTGTGCGTATTCGCGACGCGGGTCTGCAACATCGTGACAACGCTGCGCGCCCTGGGGAAGATTCACTACCTGTACAACCCGGAAGTCACGAAGATCACAACATCGAAGCCATCGCCAGCACCGAATTCGAGTCCGAGCAGTCACGCAAAGTCGCCGTTACGCTACAATCCGCGGGAGGGCGCCACAAGATTCAAGCACGAACATTCAATAGTTTGAAGTTATCCGCGCAGCGCGTCACTCCAGAAGATCTCGCCGACTGTGAACATATTAAGGACATAGCCACGTGCCTGCAATATGAAGACGCCGAGCCGAAGTTACTCATCGGACAAGATAACTGGCATCTACTCGTCGCATCTACAATGAGAAAGGGACGGCGCGATCAACCGGTCGCCTCTCTCACTCCATTGGGCTGGGTACTGCACGGGACTCGAACTCGAATCATCGGACAGCGTGTTCACTACGTAAATCACATAGTAGAAGTGGATGCGGCCATGGATGAACAGTTGAAGCAACATTTCGCCATAGAAAGCCTTCTCATCACACCGAGGACACCCAGGAACGACCCAGAACAGCGCGCACTTGATCTACTGAAAGAAAAAACTACACGTCGCGAAGATGGAAGATACGAAGCCGGGCTGCTGTGGAAGACAGAAAATATAGTAATGCCGAATAATTACGAAAATGCATACAGTCGCCTGCGTAATACAGAGAAGAAAATAGACCGCGACCCCCAACTCAAGATGAAGTATATAGAACAGATGAACGCGCTTATAGATAAGGGGTACGCAGAACGCGCGCCGACAGGAATAACCGAGAATCGAACCTGGTACCTGCCGCACTTCCCGGTCATTAATATATTTAAACCGGGGAAGGTGCGCGTGGTACATGACGCCGCAGCGAAAACTAAGGGCATCTCTCTCAATGATTGCCTTTTTACAGGTCCAGACCTTCTTCAGTCGCTGCCGGGGGTCTTGATGCGCTTCAGACAGCACGCCATCGCCGTCACATCTGACATCGCTGAGATGTTCATGCAGGTGAAAATCAGATCGGAAGACCGCGACGCGCTACGATACCTGTGGCGGGGGGACCGGCGAGATGATCAGCCTCCAGAAGAGTACAGAATGACCTCACTGATCTTCGGCGCGACCTCATCTCCAGCCACGGCGATCTACGTGAAGAACATGAACGCTCAGCGGTATCAAGACACGAACAAACCCGCCGTCGAAGCCATAGTTCGAAACCATTACGTGGACGATTATTTACAGAGCTTCAAGACCGAACAGGAAGCCATAGAAGTCGCTACGGACGTCCGCAACATACACAGAGAAGCCCACTACGAACTGCGACAATGGACGTCGAACTCTAAACGAGTCCTAGAGGCGCTCGGGGACCCTGCGACGTCGAACAAGCCACTAGACTTCAAGGACGGCGGGCAAACAGAACGCGTACTCGGCCTAGTATGGAAGCCGCATCAAGACGACCTAGCCTTCAATCTAGACCTAGCTAGGTTACCTGAAGACATAGTTACGAAAAGAAAACCTACGAAGAGAGAGATGCTGAAAGTTATCATGTCAATGTTCGACCCACTAGGCTTCGCATCGCCAGTAACCGCGCGGGCCAAACAGATATTACAAGAAACGTGGCGCCGAGGCACCAACTGGGATGAAAACATAGATGAAGACCTAGGACAGCAATGGGAAGACTGGCTGGTTCAACTGCGGGCTCTGCGCGGCGTGACAGTGCCGCGGCAGCTCGCAGGCTACAGTGAAGCGGTGAAGAGGGAACTTCACGTCTTCGTCGACGCCAGCGAAGCCGCCTACGCCGCAGTACTCTACTGGAGGAGTACGAGCGCCGGCGGAGAAGTCACTACAGCACTCATAACAGCAAAGGCGCGGGTGGCGCCACTGAAACTCACATCCATCCCACGCCTGGAACTGCAAGCCGCGGTGATGGGGAGCAGGATGGCTGCCGCCGTCAACGAAGAACGCGACCTCAAACCCGACGAGAGAACAGAACAGCTGAACAGACAGAAACAAGAAAACAGCACCCGCGACGCTGCTGCGCAAGTAGCGTCCCTCCGAAGAGGTCCTGTGACCACTGCTGGCGGAGGTCGACCCCACAGTCGACGGTCGACCTCGCACTCCGTACCGCTCCGCTGTGGGCGGGCCGGCGCCGTACGCGCCATCCATGGTCCCGCTCACCGACCGTGGCCTCAGGGGGCGCAATAGCTGGCGCGCCTCCCTACAGCTGGCGAACCACTTCCGGGCCAGGTAGCCCCGGGAGTACCCACCACCGGACCTCCATCACCGGCGGGAGCCGCACGGGCGCGGCCCCGCAATGCAGCCGGGAGACGTGGCGACCTTCCCCGGCCCTGACAGTCGAAGCGCGGGCGAGAGATGGGTTCCACGGAAGACCCGTCAGCTCGTCATGCTGATCTCCGAGTCACCTGCCTGCACCGAGGAAGATGCGTCGTCAACGGCGGTGACAACGCACGGCGGGAGTATGTGCAGGACAGTGACGATAAGACAGTTAAAAGACAGTTGTATAAAGTTAAATAGTGTATATAGATAGTGTTATAGTGTTTTATAAGACTCTTAAAGAGCTAAGAACGTTTAAAATAGTATTTCATAGTGTTTTTATAGTGTTTATAGTGAATAGTGTCCCATACAAGTGTTAGTTTGTAAGAAGTTCATAACAGTTTTTATTAGCTTGAGAAAGTGTTTGCTTAATCGTTTGTATCTTTGTAATTTGATTGGAATTTGATTAATTAATAACCGCTATGATAATGAATTTACGCATAGCTAACAGCTAACAATGAAATGAAACTTACGTGATTATAGCTTAAAATAGCTCGATATGTATTAGGGTTGATTTGGAAATAAAGAAATGGTTTTGAAAGTCTTGTCATTTCCGCACAGAGAGAGAGATCTAAATAGTTAATAGAATTTGTAAATAGTTTTCCAATTAGAATATAGTAAAGATCTAATAAGAATAATCGAATCTAGTCAGAATCTTATTAGAAAAATCTAGAAATTTCGAATTAGATTCGAGCGAGACAGACATATGTGTGTCCCGCTCGCACGCTTGCATTACTCTCTCTTGTGCGGTATCCTTGCGCGCCCGCACAAAATTACTTAAGAATGCGCCACACTCCGCCAGCGACAGATTCGCGTCGGATTCGCCGAAAAGATCCCGAAGAGTGAAGATCTCCGGAAGAAAGAAGCCTCCGAAAGAAGCCTCAAGCAACAGTACAGTGAATCTCAAGCCCGAAGACTCATATAGAAGCCTGAAGTCAATATAGAAGACAGAATACAGAAGACTGAAGGCAGAATACAGTAATAGAAGAGCGCGGGAAATAGAGTGTGCTTGTGGCGTATTCGCGAGTGATATAGTGCCGCGCGGCTGGACTTTCACGACCGTGTTAAGTGGTGAATTCGCATTTTCCTTTTGCCCCTCGCATCGATTCCAGCTAATAGAGTGGGTGGATAGCGCATCATTTGACTAAATCGTTATCGAATTCATAGACTATACAGTCCACTGGAGCTATCCCCCACAGATACGACTATTTGCACCTAACTACCTACATGATGCTTTAAGGGTAATATAATTCGGCCTGTGCAGTGGGCTGCATATTATGCATTGACATACTGCCCGGCTGCATTCTCTTATGCAACCGAGCTGTTGGGCAGGTTGTGGATAGCCATAGACATAGAATCGTGCCAAGGGGCTGCATGGCCAACGGGGTAATGTTAGTCGCAAGTGGTGTCTCCACAATACCAGGCAGACTCGTAGTATATGTGGGGAAGTCGCTAGCCTGAAGGCCCTGGCGGGATCCTACCACCAACAAGAGAACTGTAGGCTTTTTGTACGATAAAAAATTTAGTTCGGTTTCTAGGCAATACTCCTAGCTACCTGATAAGGCTACAAGGGCTTTGGTGGGGTCTTGCGGGTCTTGTGCACTGGACCATTTCCGACGTCGGAGGGCGCTCGGCTCAGGCTGAGCGCAACCCGTCGGAGCTCGCGGGTAATGCCAATGGCGGTACCGTGAGCTCCATCTATGGCGGATAAGGTACACCTGGAGGTTTTAGTGGGTCGGTTCGGCCTTCAGCCGGATCATCCCCACATACCCCACCGTTCCGCCTTGGGCGGTCGGGGACGTGATAGCACGTTTTCATCCAGACAAAAAAAAAAGGCAATACCCCTAGGAACGTGATTATCACTGTCTGAAAATCTTGTGCTCGTAAACCAGTAAAACTGATATGAAATTGGAAAGGTTTTAAAATGTATTGACTATATGACTGTTTAACTGTAGGATTTAGTATTTGATGGTCTCCGTAGTACAGTGGCATAGACGCTACTGCCAATCGTGAGGTTGCGGGTTTGATGGTCGCACGGAACAAAAAATAAATTCCTTGTATTCTTTTGGTGGGTATTATGTACTTATATTCTAGGTTCCCCCTAGTGACCTATATGGATCCCATATTGCTCTGCTTACTTGGGGCAATGTACTTGGTGTGATTGTCTGGGAATTTTATTTTAATTATGTATTTAATTATATCAGGAACACTTTAAATAATTGTAAACCGTAAACCAGGCATAAAAAAGATGATGGAAAGTGGCAATGAAATGATTAATGCTGAAACCCGAGATTGATACTCGATTATTACCTTCTGGTACAGATTATCTATAATAGTAATCTAAAAGGAGGCACCAGTCACTATTATTTTAAGAAATGTCTGAACACTTGAAAGAACCGGGACTATTACTGCGGTTATAGGAAAAAAAATACAGACGCATGCCAAGCCATTTTACATATACATTTTTGTATATTTTTTGCATCCTAAATAAAGTCCGATCGAAACTTGCGCATCCATAATTTGAGTTTCATGACCTATAAGTTTTATTAGGTAGGTATATGAAAATTATGTCCGTGGAATTCGAATTATGAACCAGTGCGGTACGGGCCAAACATGGCTGTTTTTTATATCTTAGTGATCTTATATGTGACAATGTCCCCAGAGGTATCAATTCCTAAGCGACTGCCATAGCCACAACAATAGCCATGTTCGACAAACCGATAAACTTCAATTAAAAGTTGACCCAGTCAATGAATTAGCGATATTGTGCGCAATTGATGTTGTAACCAAACTTCTTGCATCTTATATCTTCGGTTGCCTATTGCTACTGTAATAAGGCCTATTTTACATCCTATTTCACGGTACTGATTGGTATTTCCACCAACTAATTACCTATCTATTGGTTTGATTGTCGCGGTCGAGTCACAAACTTGAGTGTAATGACCTCGACGATATTGATTGCATTGTGAAAGCTAGAAGTACCGTAAATGTAGTGTTAGCAAACAATATCTAGATGTTTTGAGCTATTTAAAGTGTAATTGAGAAAACTAATTAAAGGTTAATAAACTACTCTAAATTTTTACATAATAGACAGTTGCTAGCTGGAGCAAAACTGTTCTTTTTATTAATTATTATAATGAAATGTTCACATTTTAAAATAAAAATTTGGTTATTCAATAGTTTTCAAAATTATATGCAACCTATTTTGACAGACATGAAAACCCTACCTCGTGGTTGAATTTTGTGACCGTTTCAGACCACATTTTGACCTTGGCAACTAATATATCAAGGTGAGGTGTTTGTTTGTATGAATTTCCAATATTTGGAACTACCAGTCGGATGTGAAAAAATAATTTTGCATTTGAGAGCTTTACTTTGGAGGAAAACTATCTATATTGTATTAAACGTCGACCTCCATGTAAGTTCAGTGGTGTAATACGCTACTGCCTTATACGTGGGGTCGCAGGTTCGGGGTCTGAGTCTCTTTATATCGGGGTGTTTTCACTATACAGGGTGCTGCGTCACTTTTGAAATTCAAGGACGTTATGGGAGAAGATGGTCGTTGAACAAATGTTGTCGGGGTTGATGTGGAGAGGCAGCCCGCAAGAGGTGATGTGTTAATTAAAATTAACCCTGTATAATGACTCGCGAAAACGTAAGAGAACATTAGAGAGTCCTACGTAGCTCGTGAATAAGACACCCAAACATCGAGTTAAGTATGAATTATTATCAAACGTTTAACGAATTCCTACGTATTCAAAAGTTACGCTTTAAAATCGCGCCTATATACCATCCTTGGATAAATTAACACTTGCCAATTGATAAAATTGACAGTGGATATGGAGTTTGGACTTTACATAGCCCCAAAGGAAAAAGCCTAATAGTGTGATGTCACAGGATCTAAGCAAACTGACCAGTCCAAAAATCTAAATTAACTGTTCACAAAATCGTTCTCGCAATAAAGCAATGGTTTCATATCATGGAGATATGATATAAAATGGGCTTCAATTTCAGGAAACAAATCTATACATATAATAAAATGGTAGGAAAGTCAAAACTGTACATTGAATATTTTTTTAAAAGAATACTTGGGGTATGATCTACAATCGAAACAGAAACAAAAAATATAGTTTTTAGAATTTTTGTCTGTTTGTCTGTTTGTCTTTCCGGGATAAACTCAAAAAGTACTGCATGGATTTACTTCAAATTTGGCATGAAGATAGTTAAGAAGTCGGGTCAACATATAGGCTACATATTATCACGCTAGCACTGTTATAATCGTAGGTGCGTTTGGTGCTGCATAGCGTTCACGCAGACGACGTCGCGGGCAGCAGCTAGTAATCTATAATCATGGTACGATAACGGTTGCCAGTGACAGTTACGTTTTGGTGAGGTTTGTTTTGCCGTGCCGCTGAGCATGTTGAAATGTCATACTGAACAAAAATACCATATTAGGTTAACACGACTCACGCTCCATCTGTCAATAAATCTATAGACCAAAGAGTACCTCCAAATGAATCACCCGTTGCAAAATTATATAGGTATTATTAGCGACTCTATTACTATGAGCCCATTTCGAAGTTACACTAACTTATTTAAAGTCTCTTTAGGCATAACATTTCGTATTCCAGGTTGCATGGAAGAGTCTATTTATGTGATAATGCTGCTATTTGTGCTCTTATATAAAATCGTATTAATATAGAATAATTCTCTAATTCTAAGTCTGCTCTATTTTGACGGTTATGTTAATAATTAAAACATATACCTACTTGTATAGAATGTTATGGACTGCCTACATCGTGCTTTGGTCGAATGTTTGCCTGTGGGGTAAGACTTCGAGCCAACCTATACGTCTAGCTAAAACTCGCCTACTAATGTTCAGACTTTTCATGGCTACGATAGACTACCATCCGCCCAGCATAAAAAAATTACGGCCAAATACAGAGTCACTTTCTAAATACGAGAACGTAATAATTTGAGATCATACATGAGGAAAAAAATAAATAAAAAATAAATATAAATTATTTACTGAGTAAACTTAACCGAAACTTAAAGAATTCATTACGCAACGCATACATAAGCGTAATACAGTAGATACCTAGCGGGTGGTGGAATGTTTGTGGCGGTAACACCACTGTGTGCGTGTTGACTGAGGCGGCGCGTGTAGTAATGTCTCTTTATTTATTTATAGGGAATTCTAGTGAAAAATTCAGTACCTACTTTTATTACAAAATTATGATCAGAATCGAGTACAGAGTGCTCTCCTTCAATATCTAAAATTTGTCACCAGTCACCCTGTATAAACAACTAAGTATAGCGATTTCGCGTCAAATCTTTTCCTGATATTTTATGACAAGCCAGTTCCATAAACCCGCGTGACCTCATCGTCATGAACGATAAAGTCAGATTTAGGTTGAATGATAGTTTAACTACTAATACTAAAAACACCTACTACTAAATCCTTATTTAGGAATTCTATTCAACACGTAAAAGTATGCTATAGTTGATAGGATCAATAAAACTAGGCGTGCCATCTTTCTGTGTTTATTTTTGGCTCTACAACACAAGCTGGGCGGGGGATCCTATTTGTCATTCTTAGCTACCGTTCCGTGCCGGCATTAGAAAACACCAAGAAAGTAATTAAATATTAAACGTGGTTTGCTTGTCCGAAACTCGTAAATTTTATAACGATCTGTTTGGTTATGTCATAGTTTATTTTTCGTTGCTTGCGTTAACTGTTGTTTACATTCTCATGTATAGTTTTGTACGTTAGTATGTATCATTTGAATAGAGATAATGAAAGTTTAGGTTTAGAAAATAAATGAGCAAATTGAAGCTACTTTATTGTATTTCAACATTATTGAAAATCATAGTTTATTTTATTAGTACAACTTCAGGGAAATGAGCTCTACATTGCCGTTTAGTGATGAATTAATTCTAGAGTTTTTCAAGTAATACTAAGTATTAATACTCTGAGAATAAGACTTAAAATATCATTGTAAATTACTTATAAATATTTCTCGCACAATTGTATTATACTTACCTCAAAGTAAATAAGTAGGAACGCCTGCTGGTGTAGCGGCATAACCCCTTCTCTGCCAGAAGTCCTAGGTTGGAACCCGATGGGGGTGGATACTTGTGAGGATGAATTGCTACTTGTGTGATATAACATATTAATGTTTTTATATTTCTTAAGATTATATATCCATAACACCAATTCTTCAAGAATTCTTACTTTGGGCAAGATTTTTATTATTAGTTACAGAGTGAATTTGAAATTTTCTAGTAAATATCATATCCCAAAAGAATGTAGGTGAGAATCGAATCTGGGACCTATCATGCAAAGACTCTACGATTGCGGCATGAAAGAAATAAATTAAATATTTTTTGGTTACTAAAATTAAAATTAAGAAAAATTCAAAGAAATACATATAGATTGAGAACAAAGAAGTTATTGGCTTTTGTTTTTGTTCGTAAGAAATGCAAATAGTATCCAATTGAATTAAGTTGACAATGATGTAAGAAAAATCAAAATGTTTGTTACTAAGGTAAAAAAGTTCCTACGTCAAATTACACATCTATTTATTTTTTGATATGACGTCATCGCTAGATAAACATTAGCAAATCATCATCTTCAGAAACCTTTCCAAGTTTCCGTGTAAAGATGATTAAACAGGCCAAATGCATCCACATGAAGACAGACTGGTTATTTAGACATAGCCTCCAACAATAACGTTTAAGTAAAAACAAAAAGATGTTACTACTGTATAAACAACGTCACTGTTCCGCATTATGCACTGAACTAAAATATAAGCAGTCAGCCAGCTAGTCGAATGGCGGCCGTTCTGTCGTGAGCACGTCGCCGTCCGCGACCGTCCGAACAATCACACGCGACGTGTAACATAGAATAAAGTCAAACAATATATCCGATAAAGGCTATCAAGCTGTGATAATTCAGTGTGATATCAGATAACTGGCATAGTGGTCTCGTGTTATGTAAAGTGAATCAAATGGCGACAATGGCGGGACCCAGGAAAACTATCTCGATCTACGACTACCCTGAGCACCTGAATCCTTTCAGGGATGATGACAATCATCACAGGATCCGATTTTGGACAATCGGGAAGAAGCTGAATCGGTCGAACAGCATTAACTTCTCTGGTATCAAGGACTTAAAGAACTCTTGGTAAGTATTTGGTTAATGTTTAAGTACTAAGGTAGTACAGTCACTTGGAATAAGATGTATATATCATGATTAGAGTCTAAAATATAGTATAGAGAACATTGAAACTAAACACTTATAGTTACTCTACTATTTTAAGTCTTGATAGTCGGATATTTTTGGAAGATTTTTTTTATGTGTAGTCGTTTACCAATCCAATCCGCATTTCGTCTTGATCTTACCCGATTTTTAGTTACGACGTCGAAGCTAGTAGAGATTTGGCTCTTAATAAAATTAAGGCAGACTCTGTAGGGGTCCCAGCAACTCGTGACGTCACTTGATAGAGTCAGCAAGGCGCTTTCAGGAGGCAACGCTGCCGAGGTTTTGTAGAATCGGCCCTGCAAGGAAAATTATAATTTACTAAATAAATTGTAACTTAACTGCATTATAATTTAAAGACAAGATATAACTTAAGTTTAGTGATGATAATTGACTAGCTTGTAAAGTCCTTTATGATTTTGACTTCCATTTGACAAGTAAATAAGTAAGTACTTATCAAAAAACAATTTGTATACTTTAGGGTACGCACATCTTATCACAGGCGACTGTACCTTATCACTTACTTATTATTGAATTAACTAGTATTTACTTAATTGGATACTTACGTTAAACTTATTAAATTTGGTTTTGTGTCGTTGTTATTAAACATACATAAATATAATTTACCTTAAAAACTTTCAATAAGAATATATCGTAAACTTTTAGGCATTATATCTGATATAATTTACATTCAATCTTACTTTACATTAAAGTACATTAAAGTACTTTAATTACTTAGCTTGTATTTTCGTGCATGATTAATGGTACTTAGGTCACGTCAATTATGAAATCAATCCGGCAATTGAATATTTCCAACAACCAGCACGTGCATTAAAATAAAATGAAATATTAGAATGTACAGTTGCTGTGTCCTATTACACCAATAATTAAACTACACTGGGCAGAAAACTATCTGGACACGAGTTATTTTTTATTTGCGCAAGTCATATAAAGGTTGTGTCCCGCAACCCCTATATAATACCTTCACGGGTGCATTCTAGTACCCTGTAGTGTGTGACGACCTCCCCATCTCAATGAATATACAGTTAACTTCCAACTGAAACAGTTGTCTTTTATTAAGCTCCCGGTCCCAACAGTGCATGGCGATCCTGCCATGCACTGTTGGACTTGGGACCGTTGTTACAGAAAAAAAAAATCGAAAAAAGAAAAGAAAAACACTCCCCCTGCCTTTAAGTGATAGGGTCACCTAAATTGCAACATCTTAGATACTGCAATTTATGTAGGTTTAGTAGATAACATTTTTGCTGAGCATCTGACCTTCAAGATAGATAATTTGATAAAATAAATACATTTAGCAATAAAACCACAAAAATCATTTATAAAGTTTCAAAGTTTCTTTTTATCAAATCAACGTGAGTGGCATTGTGCAATGTCGCGACATTGTTTATCAAAACCCACGTTTATTTTCATTATATTCATCAGTTATCGTCAGAATGTACATTTATTTATAAATACTTGACTCGAGATTGATCTCACCTAATGGTAAGAGATGATGAAGCCAAATGGAGCAGATCGCTTAAGGAAGGCATTGGCTCTTTTACCTCTGCCTTAAGGAAGGCTCTATCTCTATCACCAAAGATTTATCCAGGCCAGGCAGACTCTGAATTGTTCCCACATGTGTCGTCACTTGTCAAAAACTGGCAGATCTTTTGTGAGTTGCCTAATTTAATATGAAAAGAAGATTAAAAACTGTTGTGTGAGAGGTGATCTACTAAATGCTTAGATGGCCTTTGTGGGGAAATTGGCAAATGGTCTACCGAGCAAATTAGATCCTTGTTGCAAGACAAATGTATAATGTACAGATTTTTATGGATTGTACTATGAAACCAATTATTAACATATAAAAAAAAAGAGTTTTTTTAAATCGATAAGTGCATATATATTATATTGTATCTGAACTTGTGTCTTTGTTTGCAATTTCATTATTTTTGTCTTTCTTATATATAAGGCTTGTTAGAATGTGTGACCGGTACACAATTGTAAATAAAATTTCATATATTTCCGCCCCCTGAATAAGTAGGATAAAAACAATATTTAAGTAATTTGCCAAGTCGTGCATGTACAAAGTGCAATAGGTGTACAAAGTGCAAAGAACAAAATTAGCAATTTTCCTGATTTATTATTAAGTTTTTGATTTTAAAGCAGCAGTTTTTGTTCGAATATTTTTTGTGATTAAGAAACAGGATATAAATATGTTTGTATTTTAAGACAAGAAGTACTTTTCCATACTAATGTTATGGTTTTGTATCGTATCGGGAACGGTGTCAGGTACTTACCCGATTAAAAACTAAATAATTTTTCATAAAGACCAAAAACGGTTACATAGTTCGGGCTTACTGTTAGAAATTCTTATATGTACATATTACTTAGCTAAAACAATATTGTGTTTTTCCTGAGCATTGTTGAAATGTAGCGCAATTTAACCTCAAACTTAGCAAAGTTCGTATCTCCAGAGGTATCTCCTATATGAACTGCTATGATAGAATACGGAAAGGCTTCCATTTTTATTTCACTCATAAACCATGGTGAGCATATGCAGATGCCAGCACTGTTTATGAAGAGCCAGTATCTTTATAAACCTTCGCTATCATTGGCTTAATCGATATTTACCATCAGCTGTTATGATTAAAGTCATGGTCATAATAAAATACAAATTAAAGTATTTTTTAAATATCGTGTTAAATAGCTCAGTGGCAAAGTTCTTTTCGCCAAATATCATTAACGTTAAAATTCTACAGTTATTTTAACATTGCTCGATATTAAGACTTTATTATTGCAATCCTTGTTAACGGGTTTACAAAAGAGCTGGTCAATTATATCCAGCGAACTACAAAGATGGCTTGTGTGTATGCCAAGTGCTAGTTGGTGGATATCATCAGTAACGACCACTGTATACAAGTTTACAGCGCAGGACCGATGGATTAACGTGTGTAGCACGGAAGTCGAAGTAATAAATTTGTGTTTGGCAGTCATCTGTCCTTGACCAACGTCACAAGATTGCTCAACCTGTAACGTGCCTCATGGAAATACGTTTGTAAATGAGCTATTTGCTCCTCTTTCAGGACATACGGTTTACTATAAGAAATTGAACTAAAAAATGCATTGATATAACAAATAAATTCTTGAAATTCAAGACATGCTATTCAAATTATTTTTTTAAAGAAGTTTTATTATGGATACTAACTAAGTAATGGATACACAAACTTAGAAATACATATATAAACATGAATATTGGAAATAGACCTAAATATAATCATAGGTAGGTATGACTAGACGACTATGTTTTACCGCTACACAAGGACGTCGTCATATGGTTGACCCTTGGTAAACATCTATTTCTTATTTTGTTTGTGTCGGCTCACGGCTTATTTAATTATGAAAACAGTAATGTTTTAGGGTTTATCTTGTCATTTAACAATAAAGATATAAGCCACGATAACTTTAAACCCTTACGAGAAGTACCTCTGTTACATTAAACAACTCCATTGTACTTCACCGTATGTATTACAATAACCGTAACTCTTGTCTTTACCTGCCTCCGACGATTATTTAAAAGTCTGCCATGATATAAAAGATGGCGTAAGTTTTGTCATACTGTTTATTTTTATCGTTGACGTGATTTTGTCATAAATGCAAATAAATTTAGACGCACACTCGATTTGTATTCAGTGTTACATGGAATCTAACTAATATCAGAAATTGAAATGATGTACCTACCTAGGTACCTTTGTTTGTTTAAGTCTTTTATGAATGTTTTATTTATTAAAAGTATATTAATCGCAAAACTTTTGATAAAATAAAGAGTTCTGTTATTCAAGACCTGGGTTATTAAATACATAATTCCTCAAATCCGACTAAAAGTTTCCGTAATGAACGCGGTCAAACATTCTTCTTTGTTTTATAAGAAAGGACAGTTTTTAGTGTGGATACTAGGAAAACCAGCAAATGAGCACTGGATCCACCTGTAATTAAGTTAAATCCAGGCCATACAGCATTAACTGTAGAAGGTTCAATAATTAATAACGCATTGCTCAAAGATTATGCTGGAACAGCCTATTGTCGAAGTAATTTCATTAACTATTATGATGGTTTGTATCACCGAATGAAATCAGAACGGATGGACAGTTTCGGTGTTAATTTTGTGTACCTACATACATTTAAAGTTTATTCCAGAGAAATTCATAATATTATAATATATAATACTTATACAGGTTTATTGGTAATTAGACCGGAATCTCTTTAGGTGACGTAGGAGAGGTCATTTCCAATCATTTCAGCCCAATTTTTTTTTTGGGTTTATATTTATTTGATTATGGCTTACCAACTAAAATACATCTTACGAACATTTTCAATTTAATTTCACAATTAAACACTTATTAAAATGATTTTCAATTAAAAGTTAGCACAACAATCTCAGTTAAAATAATAGTTTGTATATAAACAAGACTCAGATTTTTTTACATAATTTAAAGATATCATATTATATTAAAACAAAGCTTTTTTAATTAATTTTATATACAATCTAGGTAATTTTACGTTACAATATAATAAAATTTACAAAATTTTACAATACTTTACAATTGTACAATTGAGATTACATTTTCTTGAAATTTTATACAAGAATTTAATAACATTTTGAATCGCCCGATTTTAGATGAGAAATCAATATCAAGTCTGTAAAAGACAGAGTTGCATCTTAGGAGGACATACGATATCTAGTGGTGTATTGTTCCCATAATTGTTTCGACAAATTTTCACATGAAAGGGTGTATAGTGTATTAATCTATACAATATCCCTTGAAGGATTTAAAAGGTGTAGGTTCCCGATTTTGTTTTTGAATTTTAATCTTGAACCATGCAGCTAAATGCAAATTGTTGTACTTTGTTGCATAGCCAGAGAGTTGTAGAAGTTTTTCCAAATAAGTGTACGCAAAATTCGTCAGACCTTTTTTTGGAGAAAAAAGGAATTTTTTTGTTAACGTAGCTCCGAAAAAAAAAAAAATTTTTGTTTTATAAAACGTGAAATGAAATCACCTCTCCTACGTCGGTCGCCTAAAGAGATTCCGGTCTAATAACCAATAACCCGGTTTGACTCGGATTTTATTGCGTCAAGTTTTAATTTACAAATTAATTCGGTGTTTTTACTTACACCGTGGTCACGAGTGACGACGAGTCTTTTGTTTAGGTTAGGATATTACGTCATACGTATTATACGTCTTTTATACGTCATATTAAACTTAAGTTATTAAGTCTCACAGAGTTAAATATTCTAATCAGTGTGTAATCTCACCTGATGGCAAGTGACGATAAAGTCAAAGCTGTATCACGCAACTCTAAAGTGAACTCAACTCTCTATTAAACACTGCCTTTGGCACACATTATCATAATCTTGGGCGATGACTCATCTCACTTGCATTTCATGGTCAATTGAAGATTTTTTCCATATGACTGAACTCGCGTTTTCCTCATTTTACCTGATCGTAAGTTAAGAGTATATGTATGATATGTAGGCCTGCCAATGAAATGAAGTCTATTTATAACTTATAAATCACTTTTTAATGATCTTTAACGGTTACTATTATATCAGTGACAATAACAGAGAATGGTGTCGCTCAGTAATTTTAATCTTGTATTTTAATGTGATTCTATTGTAATTATGCAGCTAGTGAGATTTATTATTAACGATTAAGATAAAAATGTTACTAACCCATAGGTAATATGATGTAGATTAACCGAATTTAAGGTAAATGAATATTTTCAGTTCAAGTTGCGTTATTTACTCGATGAAAATACAAAGGAAATACATATACTTATGTATACCCACTAATATAATAAAGCTATAGAGATTTGAAAACACTTCGAAACCCAGGTTTGAGAAATCAATGATAATATACGGGATCACAAGTAAAGCTGGTAGGTAAATCCGGGCGCGGCTGTAGTATTAAATAATCATGCAAACTTCCATAACTGTGTATGATAACTCAAATATTAAGGTAATCATTATTAAGTATACCCCAGAATATTTGAGATAAGTATTATGGAATACCGTAGCATCCCATATTCACAATGCAAAGACCATAACTTCCTTTAAAAAGCAATTGAAAAATTTATATTTGTCCCTGTAAGGTTGCTAAATAAGTATTCCATAAAAGTCCATAACTGAAACTGTTTCAAGATAACCCACAATGGGTAATTTTACTAAAACGGTTAGGAAACGTTATCTCGATAAGATTAGGAAAGTAAAGTTATGTGTTAAACAAGCAATTACTTCATTAGGTTACCTTATACCGTCATGAGAGAGTTCATTTTTCAACTTTTAATCAAATTATATTAAAGAATTGTCGTCGATTTTCGTCATTAATAAGTTAAAATTAAAGACTTTTGTAACCGAAGTTTTTCCAAGTTTCCTGGTATCATAGTCAAACCTACCCGCCATTTTTCACTGCTGACTGAACCCGCGTTGAGAAGATGAGCTCGAAGATGACAGTAGGTACAGTCTGCAACAGAATTATGTATACACCCAGTCTCCGCTACGGCTGCCAACCATACATTCATACTGTTTCTAGTTTTATTGGAGGTATCTTTGTGGGCGATAGGCTGACCCCCAATGCAATAGTCCCTCTCAATCATTATAATACCTCCAAAGTCAAATGTGACATCAGATGTTCTCATAACCTCTGTTTTTCTGCCTACCCCATAAGGGATACCTACGGGGGTGAAGTTATGTATGTATGTATTTAATATTTTGTACATGGACAAAATTATAGTTCCTTTAAAGTTGGTTATAAAATAAATAATTTTGCTGTAGCTTGTAGGTAGTTTAATTTTAGATTTTATTACAAAATAAGTTTTAACATTGTCTTAAGTTTTCGCGATTCATACTATTAAATAAAACACTTTTTAACCGGATTTATCGCGTATATTTACATTTTAAATTTTGACTCGACGTTTCGGTGTTTGTGTCAATCCAGAACGCTACGCTCGAAGACTGAGAAACAGATGGAGATGATGATGTATAACTTTTTCAAAAATAAGTTTTAAGTTGATGACTTCAGCCTGAGAAGGTTGTAAAAGACTTAAGGAAATTCAAAGTGTAAAAGACTGGTGACTTGAAAAATTACTACGATAGACTTATTTTAAATGAAACACGTGCATAGTTGTATATTTTTTTATGTAAGTGCTGCACTGCAACAGTCCGCAACTGTACAACAGTCAGAGTTCTGTTTTTACTGCCAATTTTTCGTCATTGTTATTTCCGGTTAAGGAAATATTGGAACATACCTAGATTGTTCTAATACTGTGTGAATAATACAAAAACATATTTACTTATATTTAATCTTCAAGTGTACTCGGTCAGTGATGTAAGCATGAACTCTACATAGCGATTCTGTTAGTTTTTGGAGAAAAAATAAAGTTTTTATTTTATTAGACTTCCGAAGTTCGAAAATTGCAAATGTCAGAATACAACATTTTCAGACTTAGTATTAGTTGTGGATACTATATGCGTACGGGTAAATTCTTAGACGGGTTCTTGATTTCCACTTGGATAAGTTCGCGGGACCCTGTCTTTAATAGGCTGACCTAGAGCCGTAGTTAAATCAACATTTTTTTTATCATATTTAATGAAAAGTGAAAAAGTATGTTAATATGTTTCTCATGAGAATAAAGCTCTACATAACCTTCATCTCATTTAGGAGAGTATTTGATGACCACTTTGTCGATGGGATGCCTCAGACGCCAGTGTTCGCGGGTTCGATTCCCGCACGGAATAAGAAACAAAATGTTTCGGTTACATATTTATATCCTATATATCACAAACTCTGCTTAGTTTGGGGCCATGTAGTTGGTGTGATTTATAAGTATCTCTCATTGTACCTAAATGTAATATTTTAAAGTAAGAATTCGTTTCAAAATGCAATGAAAACTCCTAGGTACGTCATGAATGTTTCTAAAACATCGTCCCGTACAGTCTTATAATCAACACTTATCTCTCACGTGTGCATCTAGATAATTAAACAGTTTTTATTACAGTTGCAAACAGTTTGAGACTAGACGACCTACTTCCGATCCAGTACACTTGTGTTTACTTTGTTCATGCGCCGACTGTTCTGTGATAATTTTTTTAATCGTATATGACGCATCATAATATAAATTATATTGTTTATTTTACGATTTAAAAAGTTCGAAGCGAAACCTGGCTGTTACGGTAGAAATGTTTCAACCAACTTTAAAAAGGAGGACGTTCTTAATTAGTGTGTATGTTTTTATTGTATCTTTGTCACGCGATAATTTGGTTAGTTATGAATTGATTTTGATAATTAGTGTTTCATATGTTAGAAGATACTTTAATAGTATTCCCATATAAAATTCATCGAAATTTAATAAATACTTTTTTGAAAAAAATGAAATTTCCTAGAAAATATTCACAAAAACGGAGAATATATATTTTGACCTTATAAGTACTTCAGCCAGTTTTGACAAGGGTTTAATATTCCGTTCAAATTGTCGGATGTATATTATTGTTTATTTTATGCCCTTTTTTATTGACAATAAATTGTAATTGTATTGAATTGAATTGTTAGAATCACGCACGCTGCCACGTGAATACAAATTTCCTTTAAATTAAAAAAAACTTAGTGTAAGACTAGTTAGTTTCTACGTAAAAATAAGTAATTGCCTTTCACGCAGTCGCTGATTCAGTTACATTATCAAAACAAAGAAGACAAAGATTGTGTCATAAAACCATTCAACGGAAATCTTGCAGCAAAAATACACGGTTTTCTCATTATTATTATATGTGCAATGAGCACAATGTTACTCGGATAATAACCCAAATCGTGCGCTGGCGCCGGTCCAAGTCTTGGTTCCTTTATTCCATCTTGTTTATATAGAAAAGCATGTTTTGGTTAGAAATTGTAGAGGAAATGCCTTAGTGTTGCTAAACTTTCTAATTATAAGAAAATAAAATTACTTAACATATCAAACTTTACTAAGAAACTGTACACGATGAGCAAACAAATTACATACTTATTAAAACTACAGCTATTTTAAATTAGATTGTTTATATTTAATTATTTTTGTTTGTGAAGTTTTTTTATTGTCGAATAAATCATTTCTTTCTTTCTTTCTTTCTTTCTTTCTTTCTTTAACACAAAAAAAAATCATGCGATTTTACACCATCGACTCAGAAATTATGCTGTTTCCGATTTTTCTTTTGTGCATATACTCAAAGTCAACGTCAAAGTTTAATTAAGAATTTGAATATTGTAATTTTCCAGTTGCCTAGACTTTTTGACGACTTCACGCCTCGTCGAACATGCAGACTAATTTAGCTATAAGAGTGGGTATAACTGTCTCTACAAACTTAATTATTTTTGAAACTGATACATACAGTAACAAGACAGATATAAAATGGTTTATCGGATGTGCTCTGTTTTATTAATACATACTAGAAATCAGCCAGGCATAATACTGATTCATGTAACATCGTGAAGTGAGAAGAAAGCGTGAGACCGCTTGTAATTATTTTAAAACCAAAGGAAAGACAATTTTTTTTTAAAAAGTTTCAAGTACCGCTTTTCTGTTTTTCAAAAAATAGCTTCAGTCTGTCTGCAAATCAAAGACAAATTGTTGTTGTTCAGATGATCGTAAAAAAAATGTGTAGGGAAATAATATCGTAAACTCAGTATCGTAAAATCCGTTATATTTTCCTTTACACATAATAATCAAATTATACGTTAAACATAATAATTAAAAAAATATTTAAGTACATGAATGAATATGAATACATCACATGAGTGAGTCTTAAGTTTTCACGATTCATAATTTAAATAAAACTACTTTTTAACCGGATTAATCGCGTATAATTCACTCGCTTGTGACCACGGAGTCTGCAAAGACACCGAAATGTCGAGTTAAAATATAAATTATACGCGATTAATCCGGTTAAAAAGTAGTTTTATTTAAATCAGTGAGTAGGTTTCAAAAGTGGAAATTTTATTACAAATAGACTATTGTAGATATTGCACAGCAAATAATACATAATTAGTCACTTGGATCCGGAATAGTTCAAAGTTTATCAAAATGCAACGGCAACACATACCTAGATGACATTATAGTCGTAAATATAAGTAGTTACCTACTCTTGAGATTCTCTTAATTATCTCTACTAAACCGATTTACTAAGCATAGATACGCATAACCAAACAAATAAACTGAATAAAATAAATTATTTAGTTCTTAATATTCTTCACAAAATTTACAAGTGATGAATTTTAATTGAATTATATAGTTATTAATTGTTTTTACACTGATATTGCATGATGTAAGACAGTAAAATATGAGCTCAATAACGAATATTTACCACAAAATGTATATACCACCATATTTGAAGCAATAAATTGATATTTGATTTTGAAGTAGGTCAAAGTAGTACCTATACATATCCTAATATTTATACAACTGAATTCTAATAAGCACACCAACGACTAAAAGCAAAGTATATTATTTTAATTAACCCAAACATAACTTGTATTACAGCTTGTAACTTAGGTTTACAACACCCCAAGCAGTTATGTTAATACATATCCATGATGACCACTTATGACCGGTCACCGTTGATCGTTAAATACTTTACCTATATCGAATAATTAGGCATCTGAAATGTCGAACTGTTTTCGCAACTTCTTACTAATTACCTGCTTACACAAGTAGATATTATACTCACTTATTAACTTTATGCAAAGTCAGTTGATTTAGCATCGAATATGCTAATAACTTGTTTTCCATATCTACTTAAAATTAATGTTCCATTGTTAAATAATACCTTTTCGAAGGTTCGTGTATCGAGGTATGTTTGTTGTTGTTTTAAGTACCTACTTAGGTTTAAATAGCTTCATATTTAAGGAAATAGTCCTAGTTACACACGGAATCGTCAACTGGTATTAATATTTTATGCCTTACCTTTTAATAATAATAATAAATCCCCAGAAAATCACACCAAGTACATGGCCCCAAAGTAAGCATAGCTTGTGTTATGGGATACCATGTAACGAACTATGGGGAACCTAGAATATGAAAACATAAATAGATAAATACCTAGACACTAGACACGGAACATTTTTTTTTCTTGTTCCGTGCGGGATCGAACCAGCGACCACTGGCGTCTGAGGCAGACAGTGCTACCCCAGCGCCAAAGTGATCGTT
This sequence comes from Stenoptilia bipunctidactyla, assembly GCA_944452665.1. Lineage (NCBI taxonomy): Eukaryota > Metazoa > Arthropoda > Insecta > Lepidoptera > Pterophoridae > Stenoptilia > Stenoptilia bipunctidactyla. The sequence goes on along the minus strand of OX101726.1, from coordinate 4,860,072 downwards.
TTGTATTTTAATCATCATCAGACTGGTAAAGACCACTGCTGGACAAAGGTTCTACACGTTGAAATTTAATTATGCCTTATTATTGGATTTTAACATGTTTTGGTTATCCTTTTGGTACATTTTATAGCATATTTACAGCGACTCTACAGTGACTTCTGAAGGGGCTCCGAATCGTCTAATTCAAATTTATTTTAGGTACTTATTAAACATTAAACACAATAAAATTTAGTTAAAACGTAATTAATTTAATTTAATGTGTTTATAGTGAAAAATTAAGACAATAAGGCTTCAATAATACCTATATACAATGCTTGTTAGGAAAATACTGACTACAGAGTAGTAGTTTCTACAAGCTGTTATCGAAAGGAATTAATTGGCCTTCGCAACGATATTATTCACTTACCTACTCACGGTTTTTTAGTTAGGTTCTGTAAAAGCATTAAAACTAATAGAGCCATACTGGCAGGTTGTTTTTTAAATCTACAGTCAAATTAAGTTTATCTGAATTTATTTACACTTTTAAATCCCAATGAAACTTGTTCCTTAGTATCTGGTAACCCACATATTCTTTTTTCCTGAAAAAGCTGAGAGTTAAAACTACCAGAAAGCTTACCTACCGACAGGTTATTATTGATCAAGAAAATTTGTAAAAGCTACGCGGCTAAGACCACGCGAGCTGCTAGTACCTACAAAATAAAACTAACTTCTTCAAAAGCCCTATTATAAGGCGATGGTTTAAAGTTACAGCATTTTATTCGGATCTTATATAACGCTACAACCTTGGTTCATGATGGCCGCATGTTTAACAATTTATCACAATTAACTATAACAAATACGACCACTAAAGTTACACTTCTGACATCTAATAATGCCTCGTTGAAGACACGTGATCAATTTGTATGAAATTATTAAATGTTACATTAAAATTATTAGGGCTATATTATTTTGCTATACTTAATGTATGTTTAAGTTCCTACATACGTAAAGCTTTTAAAAATAATCCTTCTTGTATTAAAAATAATGCTCAGTCCTTTTTTGTATTGCTAGCTATACCTACTGCCGAAAACAGAAACTAAGAATTTCCCTGACTACCCATGTTTTTGAAGATATAAAAAGTCCATAAAAAGGTTTTTTTTATGAACTTGAAGTAAGAATGAATATTATACAATAGTTGGCCCGTAAACTAATAAACAACGTCGACCTTACAACCAAAAAACTGCAAACCCTAGAGCATTGAAGGTTGCTTGTTTAACCAGGTACATTTTGGAGTGTGTGCAAGTGCTCTGATTGAACAAATTGAACCCTCACCCTTTTACCATCGGACTACTAGACGTAGACAGAACTTCCATCCGTATGTGGTAGATATTCCGAAAAGTCTTTGTCAGTTCTTTTTTGATACGGGTCGCCATTCCGAAAGTTCGTATAGTATGGAGTCCGTTGCAAGTTTTTAGTGACATTGTAATTTTTTTATTTTGCAGTCATTTAAGAGTACAACATGTTTATAAACATTTAAAATTATACAGGCCCACATTTATTTAAGCTGGCCGTGCGGCAACGGATAGTTTTCAATTATAGCTAACAAACCGTACAATACAATACAAAACATTTTTTTCTTTCAAAATACGTATTCTTCACACGTTTCGCAATCGTTCTTGAAATATTTTCAGCATCTCCAAAGATGGACAAGGCTGCCAGAAACCAAAGATCAAAAGTCAAGAACACAAGACTGTCACCTCTTGAAAACTAAAGTAGATACTTAAGCAAACAATGCATCGCTCATGATGTCATCCACTGTATGTTAATAGATAACTTCACGATAATATTTTGCTTAAGTCGCCAAGTTATACACCTACCTACATGAATTGTTTCTGATAAGCAATGTTTAAACTTGTGTCTATAAAAATAAATTTAACACTTTTAGCTCTTTATTTAGGTATGAATAAAAAGGTATAATTTTCATACATCATGCTTGGTGTGAATGTCACTCGCTTGATCGTACACTCCTTTATGTCCCAATTACTATGTAAACAAAGTCTGCAGTCAAAGTTAATCGCTTCAAGGATAATTCTTCACGACAATGTTTTCTGAAGGGCTAGTACTTTCCTTAGCTCGAGTGTATCGTTGCCACTTACCAGATAAGATCGAATTGAAACCCGAACATAATCACTCTACGAAAAGTGCACTAGCCGCAGTAAATCCATCTTTCCATATTTTTCTACGTTTTTTCCAGTTCAAAAACATTTTGTACCGTAAACTTACATATTTTTACGTACCTATTAAATTAAAACCTGTGTACCTAAGCAAATTAAATAAGTTTCGAGTCCAGAGTTCAATGCTATAACTGCATATCCCTATGTATGTACCTACACATTGTAGGGCAAATCAGTTTTGAAGTCAATCCTTGAAAGAAGTCTTTTTACATCATTGATCTCTAAGTAATGAAGTTGCATTTCTCCCCGTGCAGACTCCTATTTTTATACGACCTCCTATGTTCTCTGCTTTGAAAAGATAATACTTATTAGAATCATCTAATTATTATTCAACAAGTAAACGCTAAGGTAGGTATATAATTTCACACTCAATTGTGTTAATATGTGCCACAACAAGCGTTCAATGTGCCGGCTGAAACAGTCGTTTGTTCTCAGCTTAAGATAAAGGCAGATAAAGATAAAAATGAATCAGCCTTTTAGCGAAATTGTGATAAAATATCTTTGTTACAGTAACACATAAATAGGTCATGTGCGTGTTTTGTTAGAACGATCGAACTTCATTATCACATTCAACTTAAGGTCAAGCAGTCGGAGTAGGTAGCGTGTTTTCGGTACTTCAGTCAAGGTTGAGTCATACAGAGACACTTTTTAGTTCTTGTGGGGTGATTTGGAGTAACATTGAGAACTAGTCTGAAGTTCATTTAGGTACAAAAGTTTAAAATGGAATAAAAGAAATGCTTACTTAGAAATACATTTACTAAAAGTACACAATATGGTAATCAATAATCTATTGGATACAAGATTTAAGTACGTGCAAGTTATAGGTGGTTACATAAATTGAAATAAAAGGATGCCAGCCCATATAAGTGAGAAGAAAATTGTTGTTTAAGGTATTCATCAGTAGAACTTGAAAAGATCTCACACAATAGTTTCAATGGCAACGTTAATTATAGTTGATGCATTTACCTACGTTATGGAAATAGTCACGTTTTTTGTCCCTTGGACAGAATTGGACTCAAGTGTAAAGTCACATCATATAGGTAACTCTTTGTGTTGTGATGATTGATTTATGAGCCCATTGCAGGGCTATTATTTTCTCCCCTGGCGACGAGGAGGTACCGATAGGCCAGAAATCACCTATCTCGAAAAGTACATACTGCTTGGACAAATCTCGATATTATTTAAGAAATACATACATATTTGTTTTTCTCAAACTCAAATGCATACTATTTGATCTTTAATAGTTATTAAATAAACGAGCTAATTGCCCAGCTAAAGATTTCTCAACGCTGCCGTGTAGATATGAAGGCAGCCATTAATTTATTTAATTGGAAAACGTCATAACACTCGGTTCAAGAGCGGGTCATATCGGAATTATCTGCATGGCAATTGCACTGACTGGATTTGTTTACAACAATCTGATACATGAGGGCAAAAACACATCAAGTTTGTGACCTCAGTGTAATTAGAGAGATAAAGCTTAGTTATAGGTATTTAAATGACTAAAAATATTGCCACTGATTTTAATATTAACAAAATTTAAATAACTTTGCACCTACTAACATCGAAAATTTAGCAAGAATGTGAACTTCGCTTAAATTGTTATAACATTACCATACTGTATATAATAATAGTGTTCTGTGCAAATGCAATTTCAGCTCAATCCTCAAACTATTTTAATACTAAAAAGCAAAAAATATGAATTCTTCAATATGCTCTAACAAACATTCACTATTTCTCAAAGTACCTATAGGTATGTAATCACTTGAGAGAAGAAGTGTTTTATGTAGAGTCAGTCCCGTTTTACAATCGAAAACACATACATAAAACAAATTAAGATATGTTAAATAGTCATCATTACATCATTATTTATCATCATGTTAGCTGTTCAAAGGACAAAATGTATTGATAGTCCGCTTGGTAAGCGGGTTCGCGATCTATATAAATTCGTTGTCGCGTATTGTGTTCCTGGTAACATGGTGTAACTTCATACAACGATTGTACAACACCCATATATGGATAAAGACTGTTTTTTGACTATCGAAGTCTTATCGATACTCACACCAATGAGAGGTTTTCTGACAGCTTATTAAAAAAACAAAACGGTAGATACAAAAATGGTACAAAAGGCTTCGATAGATGGCGCTTTACAAAAGGCGAAATCTTGTCTGTCATAATTTTAGCCATTTATTCCACACTGCGTTTTCAAAAGTAAAATTAATTAATTGATGCCTGTATCAGAGATTGAACTTATAAATAACCATAGATGATAGATACCACCTGCCTACATTATAGTATACAGACTTAACGCCTGCGGCTTTTTAAAAGTGCCATCTATAGAGATTTTTTGAACTAATCTTTAAGAGCTGTCAGACAATTCCTCATTAAAGTGGTAAAGAAGTAAAAAACTATACGGTGTAGAATATCCCCCAATTTCACAATATCGTCTCTACAATCCAAACTTAGGCCTACATCGTAATTATACCCGATTGGATAATATTTTATCAATTAAGTAGAACGAAGCAAATTTCTACCAAATACCTTAGTTTCAGGTTTTTGTGAGCGACAGGCTGACCCCCTGTCACTGCAATAGTCTCTCTCCACTATTAAAATGCCTCCAAATTTGTCAAACGTGACATCAGATGGTTTTATTACCTCTGGTGTTCTGCCTACCCCATACGGGATACAGGCGTGAAGTTATGTATGTATGTAAAAACAATCAAAAACTCAAAACCATCCTCTTTAAAAAATATGTAGAGATACTTAGCTATATTTAGTTGGTGTTCCTACTTACCGCTCACCATTACGTTTATGAATCATTTAACAGCGGGAATCCCATGCAGAAATTGCGGTTGTGTTTACGATTAAGCACTATATAGATTTTATGTTTATCTAGTGCCGTTTCCAGATTTTTAAAAGTTAAAACAATATAAAAACAAGACCTTCATATAACTATTGTCGGCTTCACTCCCGTGGGTGGTGTTCAGGTTCAAATCAGACAAAATACACAAACTCCAAAGTGCATTGGTCAAAAAGTTTCCTATTCCTGGTGAAGAAGCAGGATCAAATAGTCTAAATATCTATCGATGCAAAATTCCTATCTAATTTGCACAAGACGTACAAGTTCCATATTATGTACATTTAAAAATTCTCCTTAACGGCGCTCGAAGCAATCGACTCGTCAAGATACAATTGTAACCACTCAAGTGGATACCAGTTCACTTGCACCAGTTACTCGACTCACAGTTCCGCCTACATTACATTCGTGATTGGTTTGGCCCCTAAGAAGATCTTACTCAATCATGTTTATGAATTGTCAAAACACAATGATGATATGTGGTTAGCGCACAGGATAAGGATTAATTTTTTGTCTGTCATTCAGGAGAAATATTATAAGAGGAAAGCAAGATTTGAAGATTGTTTTGTCTGAAAAAAGGAATGAAGCGACATCTGGACGACTTTTGACCACGTAGGTAGGAACTTCATAGATTAACCTTAGCTTAGGTGGTAGAGCCATTTTTGTGCGCTCCAGTGACCAATTTTCATATAAAGCCTTCACCGATAACTGGAATCTATCTTACGATTTTATCCTGGATACCTATTTATATTGCTTCTGTTTGATAATTAGGCGTGTTTCTTTCACAATAAACTTAGCTCGCTCGAGTTGCCTGCATCACGCATTTTCCATCATGTTACTTACAGTTAACTGTTGACAGCAGAATCTAAGGCTGAGCTTGTGTTATGAGATACCATGTAGCGATCTAGGAGGAACCTAGAATACAAATACATATATCATAAACGCCCAGACCCGAAACATTTTTTTTTCTTGTTCCGTACGGGAATCGAACCCGCAACCACTTGCTCTGAGACAGATAGGTTTACTCATCGCCAAAGTGGTACTATTAATCATAGTGGATAAGTATTAATCATACACTTCTATGGTCTACTAGTCATAATACTACCTATGCGAAAATACGAAACTTTAGTGCCAAATCGTATTAAGGCTACACCGGTACAAATCATATCGAAATGCTACAGACAAGCAGGTTATTATAATCTACAAACTGTAAATTTAGATCAATAATTTTATTTGCAACCACTACACAAAAGCAACACACTTGAAAGACCTAAAAACAAATACTTACGTACCTACTGATAGATTAATACATAGGCATACATAACTACTTATTAGTTGTTTTAAGTTTAAAGTCCAAGCCGCGTGAGTCAACTAAGTTGACTAATTCATTTTAGAAACTCATTATTAATTGGCCTAGTTTGATTAAGTACAAAATTTTTTCTTGTTTCGTAACAATTTGTTTAACAGGAGACTTTGTTCTTCTAACAATAAAAGAAAGAAGTATACTTACTTGTATTTCATTGTAACAATCAAATTTCGTTTCTTGTTCAATAGTTTGATGGAATTTTGAAAGTAAACGAAACAAAACTGGTGCTAAATAGGAATAAATGACAATTTATTGATGTGAGATCATGTAAACTAGACCGGGCATCAGCTAATTATTGGTCTGGCGAATTTGGTGCCTATGTTTTGTTGAGTTTAGCCTTTCTAAAGAAAATGTTACATTATTAAATAAAACACGTCACTTACTGGATTTTATCACCTTTTCAGACATTGAGAATAATATATAAGTAGGTGACCTGATAAGAAGACCCGATGGGGTTTTAAAAGACCGTAAAGATATGAATAATTTGTACATACATAGATAGCTCTACTATATTTAAAGAGGATGTAAAGAACATAAACCGACGCACATTTTACTAATCGTTTGCGAATAACGACATCGTTTACTAAACCTTATATCCAACTTTCTACTGTAAGATATTTTCTTTATGTTCATATGTACTTATTAACTACTATAAAAACTCGATAATTTTACTATCAGGTATTTATTTAAAATTTTCTTTGTTCAGGGCGTTCCGGTCGTTTATGAGAAAAGGGAAGAAACAGAATTCCAGTCAGAACCTTGAGCAGTCTAGTCAAACGAATGGAGAACACAGTCCAGTGGTGTTCCGGAGATCAGTGCAATGTAAGTGTATACACTGCCGCCACCACCGCCACAGGCTGTTTGCAACCAAATTGACCATGGCGGAATAGCGCGATTAGTTGGAACCTTTGGATGAAACTCGTCGTTTGTTGTAAATAAGTCACTTGGTTTGAAACCTTGCTTTAAACTGTCTAGCCGGGGCTTTAGTTAAACAGACTGGTGGGTCACTTTTGAAATTCAAAGACGTGATAGTTTGAGATCATACATGAAGAGAAATAATTTAATAAAAAACAAATATCAATTATTTACTGAGTAAACTTAACCGAAAGTTAAAGAATTGATTACGCAACGCATGTTTACGCTAGCGATGGCAGCGATCCGCGTGCTAGGTCACGTGCCGCGATCGACTCAGTTGTATGTAAACTAAATAGTAACATAGTAGTGTTTATTTATAGGGAATTCTAGTGAAAAATTAGGTACATACTTTTATTACATAATTATGATCAGAATCGAGTACAGAGTGCTCTCCTTCAGTATCTAAAATTTGTCACCCTGTATAAGGATTCGTCAAATTCATTACCAATAAAATTTATATTTTTTTTGAAAATTTAAAATCTATGTAAGCATGACAATACTTCGAAACAAATGGTCAAGTAGATTGAAAAATTTTTATTGTTACAGCACCGGTGAGTCCAGTTTCTCTGTTGCTACCTATATAGGAATTAACATTTTATGCTTTTGTAAGGCTTATGTATTCCACTGCACTCCAAAAAAGTGAAGTTAGCTCCAGAGATAAATAAGCTCTTGATAGGTACCTACCTACCTATTGCTTTGAAGTTTTATAAATAAGCCAAATTTTGCCAGAAAATGGGCTAGGAACAGTGACTATTGTTGATATCTCAACCAGTGTTTGTCCTTAATCACTGCTGATAAATGACAATAAATAATGTTTTTAAGTTTTTGCATTTAAAATGCTCAATTATTCTTAAATAAATGACAATAAATTCCAAGATGAAGCACGTGGCTGGAGACTTACGAAGGAAAGACTTATGAGCTGAGACTATATTGCTGGACAAAAGAAAAATATACAATGTATCAGCTGCTTATCTTCCCGGGCAGTTAAGGGACGGAGGTTTTATTGGCGTTTTTGTGGGCGACAGGCTGACCCCCTGTCACTGCAATAGTCTCTCTATATGATAGTAATACCTCCAAATTTGTCAATCGTGACATCAGATGGACTTATAGCATTTGGTGTTCTGCCTACCACATAAGGGATACAGGCCTGAAGTTATGTATGTAACGCTTAAACCGGTTCCTTTTTTAATATTTTTGGCAAATGTTTTATAACAAATTAAACCAAAAACTTTAACCGGTTTTTATTGCGTCTATAATGCAGTTTTCTGCGTTTTCAACCTACCTGCTGATATCGTGTGAATTTCTTGATAAAAAACTTCTGTATTATGTTTCTAATGGTGAATGAATAATCAACAAATGCAGAGCATTAAAAATATCGTCTTCACATCAAAACTTTGTCTGAAGTATCTATGTATTAGGTTGTTAAGGTAAATATTCTCCGTACTCATACATATTTGTTGAAAAATTTTAAATTTTTCATGAAGTACTCTCAAACCCATTTTTATAAATTGTATGCCTACATGCATTTAAAATTTCTTCTGTGTGTAAACTTTATGTTTTATTGTCATATTTCGTGTATTTGTTAAACCTTTTTAATTCTTAAATTATTATCATGTAGGTACTAATGTTTGTATATATTAATATCTGTTTAAATGTGTCTTTTTGTATTGATGTGCAGAAATATCGAATAAAGTTTATGTCTAGGTATGTCTATGTCTAATCGATTTCGATGAAATTCATATGGGACCACCTCTGAAGTATAATCTATCGTATGAAACCAGAATAATTAAAATCAATTCATAATTGTCCAAACAAAATCGTGTAATAAAGACACAAAAAAAAACATACACACGAATTCCGAACCTCCACCTTTTGGAAATCGGTTGAAAAGTTTACGAAATTCATTTCAGTATTTCCTAATTTTAATAATAGTCAGTATACTTGGTGACGTGTTCATGCGGTACCTAAAGAGGCCGCAAACCTCGATTGGAAGTGAATTGTGAAATAGGTATTTTAAGTGATATAGGTACCTAAATAAAAGCGATACCTTTTAAAATGTTCTTTTCTGAATAAAATCGAAGTTATCAAAAACTATTTCATAAAATAGGTGAGTGGGTGAGCGACTAATTCGAACACTGTTTGACCTTGCGCTTCCAAAACGGCGATAATGATATTGACTCAACTAAAAGATAGCAATAAAAGTAGATAGGTAGGCAATTCCTAGTTATTTTATCTCTAGTTATGATATGACGGTCGTACTCTAATCGTGGATAAGCCATGAAGACTGCTATGGTTGAATGGTCGCTTGTAGCACAGATGCCATGGATTCGACTGTTTTTATAAGGATGGGACTTCCATCCACTCCTTCCATCCTGTTCCATGTCACTGGGTAGATCAGAAAGTGATCATGAGGACCAACGATTAAAAGCAACAGTTTAAAAAAACACAAAACTAAAACCAGTATGACTCCGTTTTTTTTTAAATCTTAGGTACCTAAATAATGGTTTCAATAGGTTTCATTGCCTCACCGAAATAATTCTACCTACAGACTTATAGCAAATCATGAATTAGGTAGGTACTTTAGATTTGCACACAGGTGTTTATCAGAATAACCACACATGATTAGTGCAAAAACTTCATCGATATTTTTCCTTCCTGTGACTTTGCCGATGCCCTTCTAGGAATCTTCACGTGAATGCACGGTCAAGTTAAGTAAATACTGCATTTAAAAGTAGGTACCTACTACTATACTGTAATACATTCAGGAAAGCGGCCTTATTTTAAAAGAATTGGAAAGCAACTGTTCTAATTACTTAATGTTGCAAAAAGTAACATCTAAGACTAATTAATTACAACAAACAAAAACACAAGATTGTCTGGAAGAGATCGCTTAACAGTGATAAGGCCGCCTGTTGTGCCTATCTATATGGTATTTTTTTATAAGTTTTCCTTTGTAATTGTGTGTTTTAAAGTATTAATAAATAAATAACTATTTTAAGGCTGACGTGGTTTAATGGTTAAGTGCTGACCTGCGTAACATGGAGTTTGTGTTCAATTCTTTCTCGGTCTAGTTTAGATAACACTGTTAGTCTAGTCTCCGTTTAAATCCTTTTTCTAAAATGTGTCTAATTGTAAAGAGAGACTAATCCAAATTTCAGTCTCTCGCAAGTCTAAACCCAGATCGGTCGGGTTAGTGAGACACAATATATCAAGTCAAAGTCGGTTTTTCCCTAGTTGGGTACTCCCACGTGCGTATTTACCTTAATATCACTTACCATCGAATTAAGATTGACAGGGTCTATCTGTGTGTAGAATGCCAAATTTGCCACTATGCTCATGGTGTCGCTATATGATGGTTGCCGTACGGTCCGCCTAATGTTATCACCGGAATTGCAGCCCAGGGCGGTAGATCTATTTATCGTCCATTAAACAAGATTTTCAATATTATTATAAGCATTACAAAAAGCAAAAACGTTTAATTTAAACTAGCTGTTTTCGCGGATTCAACCACGTATATCCCTATCCTCTAGATAGGTTTTTTTTTATATACAGTGCGTCTGGTCACCAGTGTCCGACCCGTTAAGGCGAAGTAATATGATAAATTTTATCGACAAAACCACAATAAAAAGGCACTTTGCCCCTACTGTTTAGAAACTGCGGCCATTTAAATTTTTCCTTACTAAATTCGGATGACTTTATTTATTTAGCAATGTTTACCGATGTGAAGGTCCAACAGACATAAAAGTAATATAATAACAGCTAAAAAAGTTGGCAATAAGATAACATTAAAAAAATATCAAAAACTAACATTAAAACCTTAATAAAATACATGAGACGTAATAAGTGTAAAAAATTTGGTTGTATTTTTTATATACTAGGACCCCCCCTAGTTCGCTACATGGTATCTCATAATTCATACATAACACAAGCTTTGCTTACTTTGAGGCCATGTAGTTGGTGTGATTTTTGGGCATTTAATTATTAATTACCCAGCCATACCTACTATAACGATCAATATTAACTATAAACTATAAAATATACTATAAAATCAATAACGTAAATCGGATTTTAAAACCAGGCGTTTCACCATATTTCAGACTCGACGATGTCCCGCGCGACGGTGGGTTCACCCGAGCGCGCGGACCGCTACGTGTACGGCGGGTCGGTGACGCCGCTGCCGCGCTCGCGCTTCCAGGAGCGCCTGCGCAGCCCTAGCCAGAACGAAGTGAGGTAAACAACATGGTTTTACGTACATACATAAGTCTTTGTCGCATTTTTTACATTTTATGTTAACGTTTCGACTCGTGGTCGCTCGAGATAAAATCAAGTTAAAGATTTTGATTAATATTATGAATCGTAAAAATTTAAGATATTTTGTGTTTTATAATTTATCTTTTTAAGACAAAAGTTTTTGACTTGGAATGGGACCCCTATTAATCTGACCCAATCCTTGCATGGTTTTAATACGAAAATTGCAGCCTAAGGTCGATTTACAACAGCCCTACCGTCCTAGATTAGATATAACCCATAGATAGACCACAAAGGTTGATAGTAGGACCTAAAGGGTTGTCCTACCTAGCGACCACCCTTCGAGATTGGACATAAATTAGGTTTTGCGGTAATTTTTTGAATGAAAATGAGCCAGTTCTTTCCTAAGCCCGTATGCCTCATCTTCAGTTAACATCAGGTTAAGGACAAACGTGGGTCTTGTCACACTAAAAACAATATGAAGTTAGTAGAGCTCTCTCATTGAACCGCCTTAAATAGTCAATAGTAATTAAATAGATAGGAAGTAACATTTAGAAAGGTAAATTTTGTAAAATTCTATTAGTACTTCCATGCTGAACTGGGAGTAAAAGAAAAACGTAGAATGTGCCAGCTGCTTCTCTTCCCGGGCATACTGTAAAAGTCAGTTAAGGGACAGAGGTTTTAAAGGCGTTTTTGTGGGCGATAGGCTAACCCCCTGTCACTACAAAAACGTGACATCAGATGGTCTTGTAACCTCTGGTGTTCTGCCTACCCCATAAGGGATACAGGCGTGACGTTATGTATGTATGTCTATTACATGTAGAGCCGTTTTTGATTTAGGTCAATATTCTAAAAGCTTGCTCAAACGTTGATTATGACAATAGATAGCTATCAATTCTCCATAGGGAACAATAAGTCTTACAGTTAACATAAAGTTTTCAGAATATAGCCTCAGTTTTATTAATTTTGCCTATCAGCAATATGTCTATAAGATTATAATAAAATGTTTGCTCAACTATATACATTGACACAGCTGTAAATCACAGTTGTAAATCGGGCCCTACAGGAAACTAAGGTCTGTGTGTGAATAAGTAGCTACTTAATCACGGCTGCACAGTGTAATCTCAATAACACGAGCTTATTTAATAATAATTTGGGGTAAAGTAGACGAGACAGTCTACGACTTTACAAAACAAATGCCTTTCGGAAATAAACTCTCTCGTGACATGTCCGAAGGTCAAGATTGCAATGGACTGCAAATACAACTCGATTCTTTCAATTGCCCTTAGATCATTATGATTGGCACAACAAAAGGGCAAAGTTTTCGTTCTAAGTCGGTTGGCGTTGTAATGTCGGCGTTCTGAGTGTCTCTCCTTTGTGTTCCTATAAACTGTTATCTTTTATATGACTATAAATAAGTCGCTTTGACCTATTTTAAGTTGAAAGTTGACGCAAATTTATATGCGAAAGCTATCTCTTCATTTAATAGCACCTGATAAAAGTAGTTTATTGTAATAATAAATACTCTTTATTGTCATATAACAAAGGAACAAAAGATGTAGTTTTATAACGATTCAAGAGAGGTGCTAATTAGATAAGTTATTGCATTTAAAAGAGAACTGAACTGAAATTAACATGCACATTGAATTAATATGCGTTTTACGTAATTTCGATGTATGTTATGCCACAGGTTTATTCCATTTGTAGTACCTACCTAAATGATATAAAGTTAATACCAATTGAAACTAGCCTAGGCAGTACAGATGACAGATTTGCTTTATTTAGTAAAAAATAAAGGACTACGACTAACTTTAAAACAATCTCTAATTAAATAAATGTATTTTTTTATCACAACACAACCCTTTGTAATAAATGATTATATGATATTATATACATGAAACAAGTTCTTAAAAGAACTTAATTTGGGCTACAAAATATGTTATTTATTTATTATCATTTTTAGGAAACAAACAGCATATAAAACACTTAAAAGTAAAAGAAAACATTAAAAGTACATAGGCCAGCAAAGTCTAAACTATTACATAATATATATATAACTTAAAATTATAACTTAATACGAGGCTAGCTAAATATCTAAAATACAAAATAAGGGCGCGAAAATTCAAACCCAATAAAACTCAGGTAATTAAATTAAATTTAAATTTAAATTTGGGCAAAAGAAGAAAGAAAAGTAAACCAATTATCGTTAAGATTTGTAGGGACATTATTTATATTTTTTATATACTGGGATAAGGATGAAGTGAATATGTCTGAAGTTGAGTATATGTTATTATAATTACTACAAGTTCTGGGAATAAAAGAGTTCATGGCATAGTTAGTGTTATATAAGGGAATGAATAGACCTCGTTTACGACTGTTAGCGCGCGGACAGCTAATATTTATTTAACCAAGTAAATGAGCAGAGTCAATAATATTTGTCATTATTTTAAATAAGAATATTTGATCCCTTAAGTCACGGCGGCACCGAAGAAGATGAAGATGTTGTTAGAATGTTACGATTCTTATCTTTTACGTGTCCAATTAAATCAATAATAGCTCGTACACCAGCACTTAAATCTACAACTGTCCCTTCCAGCCTGACTCCCCGCATGGCGCGCAGTGACGTCACGGGCTCCCGGCTGAGCGTAGAGAGCGCCAACCCCTTCGACGACCAGCCTCCGGTGCCTCCCGTCAGGATGTCTCGTCGGAAGAAGAAGAAAGCACCCATGCCTCCTCAGAATACTTCCGCTAATGATACCTCGGTATGTTGACAATACTTTTTTGCAGTCAGTACTTTAAGCAGATTACTGTATTCGCTGATTTTAAGGGAGTCAGTGTCACTTTCCACATAAATAAACATCACACATTTATTTCACACAAAAATGGGATTTTGTCAGTTTCTCGTGGTGACAATCATCGTCTAGTCTGTATTTGAACTCTGAAGCACTTCCGTCAGCAAGCATCCAATCTTAAATTCAAATTCAAATTCACAAATTTATTTAGCACAAAACTACAAACAAGACAACACAATAAAAATAACACATACAAAAAGCAAGATTAAAATAAAGAAAAATAACTGACACTGGAACAAAATTACACATTTAAAAAAAATATAAATATAAAGAAAAATAGCAATTAAGTATAAAATAAAGTTATAAATTTTTTTTTTAAATATACTCTATATAATATAAAAAGTTGTCCTGTACTGCAGTAAGCGTGTTAAATAGGACACATCTCAGCATAATGCTGCAGCAAAAGCCACAGCGCTGATTTTCAGATGTGCCCCGGTGATGCGTGTGCTCGTCTGCGCAGCATTTACACTATACATTAATGAAATATGATAAACTTACTTAATAATGAATTTACAATCTTCGCACAGTCTGCCACCATGAACCTACGATCGCTCCAGCGTTCATTTATAATAATTCTTATATGGCGAGACAATTTATGGTGACGTGCTTCTATAACCTAATATTTACTTGCTGCAAATCAAACGGATGTTGAATACAATTCAAATCTTACCAAAAAGAACGAAAGAAAAATATTTGTAATTTTTGATGTGTCCAAAAAATCCGTGAATGCGGAAATTAGGATTGCTGTGAACATGTCCAATATAAACAAAACGACATAGATATTGGCAAAACTTTTCTTTTTTTTTAATACTAATTACTTTATTCATTCGCAGATGACTATAAGCGAGACTTCTGAAGTGAATACAACTATAAGCGAGGCTTCTGAAGTGAATACAACTATAAGCGAGACTTCCCAAGCAAATACAACTATAGGCATCAATGAAACCCTTCCCAGCACTCTTTCCGACACCACTGAAGTAGACGCGGCGAACCTCAGCGTAGAACTGAGAATTGTAGAAGACGAAGACTTAAATAAGAATAAGCTAAAAACAAATGAAGAAGATCAAAACAAAATCGACTACGAAAATAATAATAACAAAGACGAAATAAAAGAACCTATAGAAGATACAGTAAAACCTGCTGGTTCCGAAGAGAACATACTCACCAAAGCATCATTTCCAAAGATAGACATCGCAAAGTACAGACGAAATTCTAGCGTTAATGAAGACGAGATTCGACTTAGGAGGGGCAACTTAGAAGATTTCCATATACTGTCTACCAAGAGAAGTAAAAGCTTAAATAACGCTTACGAGTCCAGCTTTGTCACGTACGACATCAACCTCAACGCACAAAACACTGTTAAAGACGCAAACGGGAACGAGGAACCCCATAAAGTTATCTGCAAGGTCTACGATGAACCAGTGAGAAAACAAAGCATCGATAACTCCATATCAAGCACGGAAAGAGAATTTATCGAAATCGATAAAGCCACTCGAGAATTGGAAAGAGAGATAAGCAAGCTAAACTCTGCTTTACACGAGGATGACATATGCAGTGGTGTAAAAGTCAGTGAAATTAAGAGAAGGTTTGATAATGGCGACATTGTGACACCAAATCCGAT
Organism: Stenoptilia bipunctidactyla; assembly: GCA_944452665.1. NCBI lineage: Eukaryota > Metazoa > Arthropoda > Insecta > Lepidoptera > Pterophoridae > Stenoptilia > Stenoptilia bipunctidactyla. The sequence continues at coordinate 4,844,003 of OX101726.1, read as the reverse complement.
ACCAAAGCCTAGACGAAGCCATTACGGTGAAAAAATCGATGTTTAAAAAGATCATAGTTGCGTTATATCATAATTTACGTAGTTCGTAAAAATGAGTATCATTTTAATTTAAAAAATCCAATTAATGGTACAACAAAATTTTGATCGTTTAAAATGTTTGGATCTCAGATAAAAAACATTTATATGTATGTTAGGGATGTTGCAATAAGGTTCCTATGACGTAGAAAACTAAATTGTGAAATAACGATTAAGTGCCTTAGAATATACTATAAAATTTGCACTAAACCTTTAGAGACATACAATATTTATAACTAGAACTCTTATTACATGTTACATATTAAAAACCTTGAAAGGAATTGTAAAAAACTTTATTAATTACTTACAAAAAATCTGAGAACAATAATTAAAGTAAATAAATATAAATTGATAGTACAAATACAGCAATAACATTTCTACACTTCTTAATATATCAAAAAAGTTGTATTTTGATTAGAGTAATATACTCATATACGTTTATGAGTTAATCTAAAATGCACATGGGTTAATCACGTAATTAATTATGTTTTAGTTGCTGAGCACAGAATAATTGTTATTTTATAAACGTGTCTTATAAATTATGATCAAAATATCAGAAGTCAAATAAGTAAATAAGATTACGAGGAGCTAATATTTTCTAAAGTTTTTGCGATTCATATTATTTAATAAAACACTTTTTAAGGCGACATATCGAAAAAATGCATTGACTTTCATCGCATACTATGAGAATATGACAAGACGAGCGGATCTGAAATTTTGATATGTGTAAATTTATATCTTTATCTATACTTTGGTTGCTCAAAAACATGATTTAATGATTTTGACTCGATAGTTTTTTTTTTCGAAAACACGTCAAAAAATACTTTTTCTTAAATTAACACGTAGTTATGAAACTTTTATTCCTAAAAATAACTTAAATACAATCTTCACATTATTGTCCGAACTTTGGTTGCTCAAAATTTACATAGCACCATTTACATTACATTAACATTATTTTTTTATCGATTTTTAAAAAGATTTTAATATCTGAGCGATATCGATGGTCGCGATTTCTATGCAATACGCGACCTTATGTCGGCGAGTTAAAGTCAAAAAAGATACATTTCGATGTGCCGTCTAAAACAGATTTATCGCTTACAATTACTTTTTAAATAGTCAGTCTCTCTTGATCACGGGGGCTGCAAAGACACAGAAACGTCGAGTTAAAATTTAAAAAGTTATTTATACGCGATAAATCCGTTTAAAAAGTGTTTTCTTTATTACCAAGAGCATTTTAAATATTGCCATAATAAACGTAGTTCGGAGTGCTTATTGTTTCCTAATGTGATAATGCAATTTATTTACATAATTTAGTCACTATTTGTAAATAAAATAGTAGAATTTGGGTTTACGGAATATAATGTATTTAATGCCTGTAAATTATGCTACTTAAATGTTATATAATTTATTTAAGATTTTAAAGATTTATATTTTATTAGAGAACTGTTATCTTATATTGCCACGCATAAATAATTATTTTACGTTAACCTTTACGACGCATCGTTGATTGTATATTTTATTCTATAGATCTAATTTCATACATTCATTAAAAACATAGAAAAGTACCGTAATTGTTTAAAAACTGATTTTAACATAAACAACAGACCTCTTGGCCTTTTACCAATCCAAAATATTTACACATGTATATTTCCATATAATATACAATTTATTAAGTCGAGCATATTTTCATTTTTGGATATTGGTCGACATTGTCGCTGTTAGGATTGATTGATCAATAGATTATTTGTTTTTTAAAAATAAAGATAAATTGGTGTCAATCAGGCTTTATACTCGCTATTTAATGTCGGAGGGCGGGAATAGTTATAACAAAGGCTTGATTGACACCAGTGACTTACCTAACATGCTTTTAATTGAAAAGTAATTCAATGTTGTATTTTATGTTACTTACTATGAAGTAAATTCCTCCAAAGTCAATTAGTCAAAAAATATATCAAAGTATATTTCGTTTTTTGTACACAACTATTAAATTATTTTTAACTTGCTTTGTAGTTTTAATTGAAACAAGAAATATAAAAGAAATATGTTTATATTTTGTATAAAATATAATTAAATATATCTAACAAAAATGCTTACTTAATGTAATATTTACAACTTACTAACTCTAGATTTCATATATTTAATGAACCGTGGTAAGTTTGAGGTGGCGGTGGACACGAGGACTTTGTATTCTTTAGGCAGTCTCTTTTGCTGTCTGGCCTGGAAATTTCAACAATACAAATTTAACATCAGAAGTGTCAGTGCAGGTTTTGCTACAATTTACTTATATCAAACTTGATTATAATAGCTGGAGTATAATTCTGAATTGCTCCCTGCAATTCAGAACTCTTGTAGAGTACTATCAACAGCGGGTTTAAACCATGTAACTTTTGATATCGCAAGAATTTCTTAATAACATAGCCTAAAACTTTCTTCAAGGAAAAATTAAAATGCGAAAATATACAGGGTTGTTTTTTGGTCACCAACCAAATTTAAATGTTAGTTTCTTTGATACGATATAAACGTAGCTGCATATTTATTTTAGCATCGCTCAGTGTGAAAAAGTAGAAATATGGAACCACAAACGTTTTTAAAAATAGTCGCTGTTGATGAACATAGCTACTACGACGCGGCATTTCATTGTTAAAACTACGACGTAGTACTACGATATGTTTTGTAGTAGCGCGTAGTCGACTTTATTTTAATGATAATTTAGAGTGACCATGCTTTGCTTAATATGTTAGCGGATATTAATTTCCTTGTAAAAAAATATTTTTTTTTGCAAAAATCGTTGCTATAAATGATACTTATTGTGAATAAAAATATGGCCGGTGACCATGAATCAGCCATGTATAACAAATTCGAATGGCAGTTTCACAGATAAGCGCGTTTAAACTAACAAACTCTATAGCTTTGAGTATTAATGGGTGCTGCTTGCATAATATAGTCTATGAATAGTCCAGTTTAATAAGCATTTCGTAATCCGAGTGTTTTCGGCTTAGGCTGACCATCCTTCACACAAAGTCTGCTGGGATATCATCACTGTAACAATTATACAGGGTGTCCCGCTTACCCTATATAATACCTTCTCGGAGGTATTCTATTACCCATAAGGATTACAGAAAAAATATGAAAAAAGTAAAAATTCGAAATTTATTTTTCAATTTTTGTATGTCAGCAATAAATTTCGACATTTTCTTCCATACGAAAATTCAAAAATAAATTTTGAATCTTACTTTTTTTATATTTTTTCTGTTATCCTTATGGGTACTTGAATACCTCCGAGAAGGTATTATATAGGGTAAGCGGGACACCCTGTATATTTCAACAGTATATCGTCTTCCTAGAGAAAGCTCTATCCCAAACATAGACGTACCTCATATATCATCATGTTATCAATCAATATATATAAAACTGTTCCGTTACTGACTGAGTGACTGAGGTACTGAGTGACTGAGTGACTGAGTGACTGACAGACAACGTACAGCCGTAACTACTGAGCGTAGAGAGCTGAAATTTGGAACATACATTCTTTAGGGGATGTAGGGGTGCACTAAGGAAGGAATTCCCAAAATTCCTACGGGAACGGGAAATATAGGACTTTTTAGTTTGTATGAAAAATCTTATTCCTTGAGTGCACCGATGTGAAACTTGGTGTAAAGGTTTTTCAATGTGTGTCTGGTTGTGTTATAAAAGGAATTCCCGAAATTCCCACGGGAACGGGAAGTATATGATGTTTTAGTTTGTATGAAAAAATCCCATCCCTTGAGTGCACGGATGTGATACTTGATATAAAGGTTCCTCAATAAGTGTCTGTCTGTATTATCGAAGGAATTCCCGAAATTCCCACGGGAAGGGGTTGGACTTTTTAGTTTGTATGAAAAATCGAGTGTACGGATGTGATACTTGGCATGAAGATTCTTCAAAGAGTGACTGGTTGTGCTACGAAAAAAATTTCCAAAATTCCCACGGGCACGGGAAATATATGATTTTTAGTTTGTATGAAAAAAACTTATTCCTTGAGTGCATGGGTGTGATACTTGGTATAAAGGTTCTTTCGGTGCGTGTCTGGTTGTATAGTTTCTGAAATTTCCACGAGAAGGGTAGTTAAGCGCATACGAAGTTGCGGGATAAAGCTAGTAACAAAGTAGAACGATAACTATGTTACCTTTAAAAAAATATATTTTATATTAAATTTTTATCCTAGAATGCCCTAAAATTATAACCATAAGGGCGCGTTCCCTCTATTTCATGACGACAGAATATAAACGTGTAGTTTTAAGTATCGTGGATTATAAATTAAAATGGAGATGTTCACATATAGGATGTCAGGATTTATTTATTTATGTTTTATACACAATAATAATTACTACGTTTACACCACTAGATAAATAGACTCAGGTAAGCGCTTACTGTTGTAATTAAGTTGGGAACTAAGGCAACCCCAATAGACCAAGGTCTGTGCTAGGGTTAGCCAGGTTTTAAGGAACATAGATTGATTGACTGTCTCGTCTACGACTTTTTGGCAGTGACGACAGATTGTCAATTGGATAACAGACATATATAATGGTAACAGATAGACGTCGGTAAGACGATAAATTAACGGTACGACATAGTGGGAACGCGCTCTAAATGTAAATTAGCTAGCTAAATCTAAATGTAAATTAGCATCAGAAAATATAAGTACCTTAATCTTCAAAATCGGCGCAAGCGCACTGAGTTTCTCAACCAGCTTAACTTTAGCTGCTAAACCATCCGTCTCATCCTCAGAATACAGGTCCACCACGGTATCAATGGCTTCGGCTAACACCCACACCTCATTCTCTTTGTGAGCCTGCTCGATGATGAAGTCAGTAATAGTCGCTATAACGACAGAAGTGGTGTCGTTCAAGTTGCTGACTAGTAAGAACGCTAAGATGCCAACCATGCGGATTAAGTTGGATCTTATTTCGGGTACCTCGCATTCTTTGATTCCGTTTAACATAATCTGTAAATCATAAAATAAGGTTGAGTTAATTCATATTTAAACTGATTGAAGAAGTAGTAGATTCTTTAATAGCTGAATTGAAGTTCTGTTTTTTTTTTTAGACTTTACAAGCAATCTATGTATAGCCAAAGATGACCGTTTCTATTGCTCGGCCAAGTTGACGAATCCAGAATTTGATTGCACCAAATTTTCGGCGAAATCAGTCGAAATAGAATAAGAGTGCAAACAAAAAGATTGTCACAGCAAAAATAGTAAAGTTATTCGAGTTTTTTCTAACGGAAGAGTGAATTAGTCATATTAGTCAAAACATCAAAACTTCAAAAGTTATAATTATTTTAGAAAATATGCCGTTTCAATTTTATGGCCGCGCACCATTCACCAATTCCATTCAACGAAGTATCGTTCGCGCGGCCACGAGTCAGTTGTAAATCACTATTATTTTTAGAGCTATTGGATATTTGAAATATTTAATGCTCTTGTTTGAATTGATAACTTATTTGACAATACCTAGAATCGGTTTTAGCCATTACAAGTCGAGGATTTTTGAAAAAATCAAAAATGAAAAACCTTGAAGTGGTTTATGGCGCGGCCATAACTTTGAAAGGGCATAATTTCTAAAATAATGATAACTTCTGAAGTTTTGCTATTTGACTAATCTTGATTAATTCATTCTTGCGCTAATAAAAACTAGATCACTATCTATCGTAGTTATCGAGATCTCCGTGGCAGCTCGAATAAATTGCATACTAAATTGCGTATCAACGAAAATGTCGGCACCGACAACAATCGTAATCATATCGGTTTATTTACATGAATTGCACTACTGAACTGTGAGTGAACACACATGCAAAGGAAAAATACACGTACTTTTGTTCTTTGAAAAAAATAACCTACCTCAATATCAGACAGCGCCAAATCATTAAACAGAGCGGTTCCACTCGTGTTGCCATTTTCTCTAAATTTAATTTTATCTAAAGCTGCCCTCATGACAGCTGTGGCCGACTCCATTAGGTGCACATTGTCAGAATTCTGTTTGAATACTATCTTTCCAGTGTCAACCCAGATTTTGTAGAGTCCATTCACACCACCGAGGTTGGCAATAGGAAGACTGGGGATCATATTGTTTATGCACAGTAGGGCTCTTGATTGAAGAGTGAACAACCTGTTTCAAGAGAAAAGTACTAAATATCAAAAGAATGGAAAAACTACCTCAAAGCTCCTTGTTTTAAGGGTGAACACACAGCAGAACAAGGGAGTATGATATTATACATATGCATAGTAGGCGCTAGATAATGACAAAGAAACCTAAGTATAATTTGACTACTGCTATTGTCTCTGACTGTTTGTCTCTTGCACTTACCCACAAGCTCGGTGAAATTTTAAAGGCTAAATGCTTATTACAAGGTCAACAGAAAAAATATTGAAAGGGAATTGGTATTTGATAAGCACTACTGCTGTGGAAATAAAATAAATAAATAACAGAAATAGGGTAACAATGTGGCGCAGCTCAGACGACTCACTATTTTGAGTTTGAGAATGTGGCGCAGAAAAAGTCTACATGGCGCGCAATGAGCCCCTCGCATATATTTTACGGAGTCAAAGCACAAGACACCTTTTCGAACATTATGTTTGGTAGTCCACGTAATGCTGAGATTGCGATGTACTATTTGATAAAATAAAAATAAAAATCCCCAGACAATCACACCTAATACATGGCTTACTTTGAAGCTTGTGTTATGAAATACCATGTAGCGAACTAGGGGGAACCTAGAATATAAATACATATATAAATAAACATTGATACTCGCAAGTATAGAAAAGGAAGAACCAATAAAGAACTGTGCATGATATTTTTGTGCGCTAGACTTTTGCGCGTCATATGCGTAAGTATAAATGCAAAGGTCTGCACTACACTTCTTTCAAATGCCATTGGCCGTAGGTTTAGAATTGAAAGATTGGTGTGCATGAACATGTATTTGGCATTAGTCTGAATTTATTGGCTACTAGCTTTATCCCGCAACTTCGTATGCGCTTAACTACCCTTCTCGTGGAAATTTCAGAAACTATACAACCAGACACCCACTGAACGAACCTTTATACCAAGTATCACACCCATGCACTCAAGGAATAAGTTTTTTTCATAAAAACTCAAAATCATATATTTCCCGTGCCCGTAGGAATTTTGGGATTTTTTTTCGTAGCACAACCAGTCACTCTTTGAAGAACCTTCATGCCAAGTATCACATCCGTATACTCATGCGCCTATACAATAAGATTTTTCATACAAACTAAAAAGTCCAACACCTTCCCGTGGGAATTTCGGGAATTCCTTCCATAATACAAACAGACACTTATTGAGGAACCTTTATATCAAGTAACACATCCGTGCACTTAAGGGATGGGATTTTTCATACAAACTAAAACATCATATATTTCTCGTTCCCGTGGGAATTTCGGAAATTCCTTTCATAACACAACCAGACACACATTGAAAAACCTTCACACCAAGTTTCACTATGGTGCACTCAAGGAATAAGATTTTTCATACAAACTGAAAAGTCCTATATTTCCCGTTCCCGTGGGAATTTCGGGAATTCCTTCCTTAGTGCACCCCTACATCCCCTCAAGAATGTATGTTCCAAATTTCAGCTCTCTACGCCCAGTAGTTACGGCTGTACGTTGTCTGTCAGTCACTCAGTACCTCAGTCACTCAGTCAGTAACGGAACAGTTTTATATATATTGATGAAAGTTATTTTAAATTAATAACATTATGTAAGTACCTATGCATAACTATTGTTTCCATACTAAAAGTTAGATGCCATACGTAATTTTAACATACCTTTTAAACAAAGGATTTGATCCTTCATACTCCTTTAATATTAACATAACATTATCAGCGGGTAACTGAGTGCGAGCCCACACTTTTTCAAATATTTCTAAAGACACCATAGCTTCTAAGATAGCTGTAGGTAACTTATCTTCTGGGAGTGTTGTTTCTAGCCCATTTTCATCTTCATCTTCTTCAATAGTATCATCATTATCGGAAGAATCGTCAACATCAATCTCCTCTGAATCTGTAAACAAGAAAAAGCAATGTTGAAATTAAGACGGTTGTGCAAGAATCACCTTCTAAGACAGTTCTCTAAAACAAGTGAACCTCATATTTTTTATATTTAAGCAATCAAGTCAGAGTATAAGAAAAAATTACCAGGATAAAAGAAAAAACAGCAAATTATCTTACCATCACAAGAACAAATATTGGTTACAATTTCAACAGCACTTTGTTGCGCTTCGACAACTTGAGAAACTGACTTTAGCTGATTTTCTAATGCTTGAGCTTCTTTGCCTTTAGGAGCCACCACTTTACCCTTAGCATCCGGCAACGGGACGGCACTTGACACTTGGTTACATAGTAATCTGTGATCAACTGACAACGTAGCTGACAGTATTGACATTATTTGATTGACAACATTGACAGGTAAGCTCGTGATGTTTCCACCACAAGCGTTGATGATAACACCTGCTGATAAGGTTTTAACTAAAAGAGTTGCTGGGTCTGTTCCATCCAGTAGTAATAAGCTTTCAAGTTGTTTTTCTGCGTTAGCTTTCACCTTTTCTATTGCAGCTGGATTATCTTCTATTACTACAAAAAGACACTGTAAGATGGCTGTCACAACAGCATCACCGTAGGATGAGAGGTCTAGAAACTTTGTTAATAGATCAAGCAGGCCAGATTGTCCCAGATACTGGATGGCCAACTCTGAAATTAGAGAACAGATGATTCATTAATTTAAGTATATTAGTCAAAAGACAGATATATATATATTTTATTTCAATTATTTCCCGCTTTTTCTACACCCTTGTGTGTCGCATGATCTTGATAAATGAATAAAGACTTAAGCTTATTGGAATAAAGCACATGTTAAATAAACTTTTATATATTTTATATTTCAACAGTTGTAAAATCTACCACATTGTTTAAGGTTTGATTTTCAATATATCTGGGTTTGTATACCCCGTGTGATCATAACACAAGCATATATGTATAGGTTACAAAAAAATATTGTCCCGATGAAATGTAATTATATTTAATCGCATTTAATTTACAGAACTTGTGAAAACTGAAAGAAGTGTTTATTTTCTGAAATGAACTTCAGAACTACATATTTAGCATATTTTATCAGTGTTTGTATGAATTAATAGTATTTCCTTACCTGAACTTTCACACAAATTAAGTAATAGATTTACAGACTGCACAAATGTATCAATTTCTTCTACTGTAGACTTGGATTTAAGATCTGGTGCCCAGTTTTCTACATACTGCAAAATAAATAAACATTTTCTCTTTTACTTATTTCAAATCATTGTAATATATTATTAAGATTAATAACCATAGATATAAAACTCTATAAACAATTAATAAAGCAGTCTCTCAGGGAAAAGCACATTTTTAACACATCAAGGGTAAAGAATCAAGAATTGAAAATTACAGCAGGTCAGCCTATGAGCCATTGTTATATGAAATTAATTTATTTATTATTTATGAATATTTATAGTATCTCCCTTCTGAGGGGGGTTTAAGTGGCCATTCAATTCATTTTCAATCTGATCATTGACTGGATGTTTGACAATCAAGATATTCAGTGCTACGGATTTTTTTAGTATAAGATATGTGAATGGACTAATATTGAGTGATTTTAAACTTGTGATATTATTAATAATAAAAAAAAATGAAAAAGTAACATAATAAGGAATAATAAGGAAATACACTTCAGTTACAGTATTTTTATACTGATAAACAACACCTAGTTCAAATATGCCGCTAGGAATACAAGTTATATATTTTAAGACAAACTCTATTGTCATCAAATTTATTAAATTTACTTGGGGAATCTATAGATTATTTTGACAAAATTAATAGGTGTAATAATGAATCCTTATAAGATGCCTCAGCTGATTTTATGATGTTAAGAAATACAAAATGGATATAATTATGCCAAAATATAATAGTGCTGATCAGCTAAAGATCAGCATATAAGCTCAGTCCAAAAGGTTTAAATATAATATAAATTTGGAAAATCAAATAATAGAAATGAAAATGTAGGCTCGATCTTACCTGTTTAAAGAAAGCTAACAATGAAGTCATGACATCCTGTTCCATTAAGTTATCGCAAGTATCTGGGGACACCGCAGACAAGTTTCTGAGTGCCCCAGCAGCTGCATTTCTTACCGAACTAGCATTGTCAACTAACAAGGGTGCTACAAACTTAACAAGACCTTTATTAAGAACTTCTGGTACATTTTCTGTAGTCTCGATCAGAAACGAAAATGTTTGGAGCCCACAAAACTTTTCTTCCACATTCGCAGCCTGCAAAGTTTGTATATAAATCAATGGAATTAGTGAATGAGTTTACAAATAGAATCTTATTCTCTCCAATATATTTACATTAACGACAAATCTAACCTGTAATTGATCCATTATTGTTTGTATAGCATTATCCTTGGAATCTACTGCTAATTCCTCCTCCAGGTTATCATCATTTACAACAGCACTTTTTCTGCTCTTAGGCGGTTTTGTCTTTTTTACTTTACCCATGCTAAAGGATTATTTTTGATCAAGGAAACTAAATTAACGAGGTTTGAAGCAAATCCGTCCTTCCATACACCGTGTGGTAAGTGTGGCTTTGTTATGACAGATTGAATGACAGTTGAATGAAGGAGATACCAAAACTGAACGTTAAAATCCCAATTTTTTTTTCTTAAATTATTATATTTATTGAACTTTCAATCGCTCAAAACTAACTCTTACTACTTTATTTAGTTATCTTAAGTAGGATTTTGGTTACTAAGATCATAGAACATCTTAATCTGGATATAAAAAGTAAATAATAATAAAAAGTGCACCAATTTCAAAAATGATATTTAAAGGCAAAAAATTGGCAATTTTTATTGAAAAAATTAAACGTCGGTTAAACGACGGTTAGGTTTTGGGGTAGGGTGTTTCATGTTGAAATAAGTTAAAAAAGACGGGTAGGTACTTCACGCCCCTAACGGATCTAGGTCGACTTAACCAGTAACCCTGTATACAACGTTCACAATTTTTCTGTAGTGCATTTATCATTATATAGCATTATATCAGCAGTGCATCCGTGCGAAGCTGAGGTGGGTCGCTAGTAAAAATATAAAAATAAAACTTAAGATGGCATGACGTGAAATACTTTTCTTTAAAAGGTGTAATCATATTTACACCACGGTTTTTACCAACGCCAGCTTTTGAAAGAAATGCAGTGTTTTTTTTTTAAATCAATTTAAAAACTCCCCATGGAAAAAAAGGTTATGTTTAACTTATCACCATCCATATTAATTAATTATTTATATAACAGTCAAATATAATTCATGATCACCACAATTAAAACTACATTTTAAGTTGAAATTTACACCAAAATTTTGAGTTAATATAAAATGAGTTGGATAAGTTAGGTAATCGTAAAAGGTGAAACAGCTGAGTAAAATCTGCATGATATAAATCTTTATATCATGAATCTTAAAGGTTATCCTTTAAGGTTCAGTCTGACTTGCGTGTCACTGAGTAGCTAAGTCTGTACCCCCAAGGTCATCCATCCGGAAAAATCGTGAAAGCTGCTTCGAGCTTTCACTTCCCCCTCCACAGCCACTCATCCCTCATAACTGGTTTTGATCTTCGACATCGAAGCTGTGCCCCTATATAATAAATAGGGCCCGCGTTTAATCTCAATCTCAAATTATGGTAAGTAAAGATGAGGGCTTAGGTAAGAACAGGCTCTTCATAAAATATAGCCGGAACAAAATCTATCTATTTTCCAAAAAATATCAACGTTCTTGAAATGTTCGGCAGCACTGCAGAAATTTGACAGCTACGTTTAAAATCGAAATCTTAGTCCATTCAAAGAATAAGCGAAAGTTCTAATAGTGGATCCTTTAAATTAAAGCTCAACTTTGCACATACACATATATTTCTCATCATCGAATTAGTTAAATAAAACAGTTTGATTTACCAAAATATACGTTTCTAGAAGTGTAGTGTAGGCACTAACTTAAAAAAATCTAGGTAATTATCGCCATTAAAAACTAAAGTTAGAACAGTAATTTACCATTAGTTATTTGTCTAGTCAAAATAAAGTGGTTCCGTCGACATGCCAGCCAGAGTCACGTGAATTAGTCATCTTTAACGAAATGCTCACGTAGGGCTTTTCTTTTTCAACCCTACATGGGCGGTACTAACATAAAGTATGAAATTCCTATCTAATCTGTGGTAGGTAAGATATGAAGGTTTTCGCCCCACGTAAGTACACTAATGGAAAGGACTATCAAATTAGTAGACCAAACATCGGAACCGGTATTAGTGGCGCCAATGCTATTCATGATATTGTTTTTAATTCTGAATTTGTCAGGATAAACGTGAGTAGGCATGTGTACCTACCTACTGGAAGCGAAGCAGAGATAGGTAACTAAAACTATAGGTACAAATGTGAATGCCAAGGTCATGTCACAATGGTAACGGTTTTATTGGAAACTAAACGATTACACGCGGAGCAATTACTGCCAATACTTTCAGGTCAAAGTCAAACTTTAACATTGACATTTTGAGAAAATGTCAAAGCTTATCGTATTACCCACTGAGCAAGTATTCACTACGCTACAAGATACGCGAGCTTCATGTTTTGTGGAAAATTGTCGTGTCGGGTATATTTTAGATTTTATTAGGTTTTTTTTTTAAACTTACTGTGTCTCTTCTGAACAAACCTCACTAGGTGCTCGCTATTAACAACCTCATCTTCCTCATAATATTGTGAGATGGAGACTAACCGCTGCGCTGGTTGAAGAAATATCCTAAAAAAATTACGGCTGACTTTTCAAGAGATACCTAGAGCCCTTAAAATAAGGAGGTACCTATTTATGATGATTTTCTTTTTAAACTGTTCAAATAAATTAATGGATTCAATAAAAATATGTAGATGTCCAAATCATAAATTTCTTTAGAAACAATTTATAATTCTTTCAAATTTACTATTTTCTGCTACTCATTTTTATTCACAAAAAAATTTTAGGTATTACTTTAAATTATAGTTATAGTTGCATTATAATTGATGTATTGTAGATTCAAGAGCAGCCTTATTAATAGAGAGATTTCTACACGTCAACAAAGGATTTGAGTAGAGGAAAGCGCGGCGATTTACATTTTAGGGTGTTACCACACCAAACGATCGATTGGAACACTGAAAAATTAAAAATAAACTTATTTATTTTAAGTAATTTTAAGTTACAATGTTTTTTGGAGAATTTCCATTGAGTATCTAATACTCGTACATAAGATACTCGTGTCGGAAATTCCCAGTTCCTCCCCTTTAGGATATGACATTAAAATAACAAGAAATATCACGAATATAGGACTAAAATAATTGAAATACAGTTTGCAAAATATAACATCAAAATGAAACAAAAACAAAAATAATTTCATTGAAATAAGGTTAAAAAAATATAAAATGAAATTGGAAAAAAAGTATAAGTATGTAGTGTACCTAAATTGATAGTAAAAACAAAAATAATTACGAAAATAAATGAAAAATGTGATAAATAAAAATTACCCGACCAGGATTCGAACCTGGGACCTCTCGTTTGCCGGACGAGTGCTCTTCCAACTGAGCTATCGGGGCCTGGTGCTACGCCTCGAAATTACTTACCACATTTTTGCTTTTACGTTATATTGCTAACGTAGCTCCATCTAATGGTATAAGCTTTGCAGCTAAGACCACCCGAGATCAATTTCTTTACAGAAATTGTGAATCCCAGTTAAAGTGAAGCATTGCAATGTTTTAATAATGTTTTTAAAGTTTTTTTGCATTTAAAATGCTCAATTATTCTCAAATAAATGAAAAATGTGATAAATAAAAATTACCCGACCAGGATTCGAACCTGGGACCTCTCGTTTGCCGGACGAGTGCTCTTCCAACTGAGCTATCGGGGCCTGGCGCTACGCCTCGAAATTACTTACCACATTTTTGTTTTTACGTTATATTGCTAACGTAGCTCCATCTAATGGTATAAGCTTTGCAGCTAAGACCACCCGAGATCAATTTCTTTACAGAAATTGTGAATCCCAGTTAAAGTGAAGCATTGCAATGTTTTAATAATGTTTTTAAAGTTTTTTTGCATTTAAAATGCTCAATTATTCTCAAATAAATGAAAAATGTGATAAATAAAAATTACCCGACCAGGATTCGAACCTGGGACCTCTCGTTTGCCGGACGAGTGCTCTTCCAACTGAGCTATCGGGGCCTGGCGCTACGCCTCGAAATTACTTACCACATTTTTGTTTTTACGTTATATTGCTAACGTAGCTCCATCTAATGGTATAAGCTTTGCAGCTAAGACCACCCGAGATCAATTTCTTTACAGAAATTGTGAATCCCAGTTAAAGTGAAGCATTGCAATGTTTTAATAATGTTTTTAAAGTTTTTTTGCATTTAAAATGCTCAATTATTCTCAAATAAATGAAAAATGTGATAAATAAAAATTACCCGACCAGGATTCGAACCTGGGACCTCTCGTTTGCCGGACGAGTGCTCTTCCAACTGAGCTATCGGGGCCTGGCGCTACGCCTCGAAATTACTTACCACATTTTTGTTTTTACGTTATATTGCTAACGTAGCTCCATCTAATGGTATAAGCTTTGCAGCTAAGACCACCCGAGATCAATTTCTTTACAGAAATTGTGAATCCCAGTTAAAGTGAAGCATTGCAATGTTTTAATAATGTTTTTAAAGTTTTTTTTGCATTTAAAATGCTCAATTATTCTCAAATAAATGAAAAATGTGATAAATAAAAATTACCCGACCAGGATTCGAACCTGGGACCTCTCGTTTGCCGGACGAGTGCTCTTCCAACTGAGCTATCGGGGCCTGGCGCTACGCCTCGAAATTACTTACCACATTTTTGTTTTTACGTTATATTGCTAACGTAGCTCCATCTAATGGTATAAGCTTTGCAGCTAAGACCACCCGAGATCAATTTCTTTACAGAAATTGTGAATCCCAGTTAAAGTGAAGCATTGCAATGTTTTAATAATGTTTTTAAAGTTTTTTTGCATTTAAAATGCTCAATTATTCTCAAATAAATGAAAAATGTGATAAATAAAAATTACCCGACCAGGATTCGAACCTGGGACCTCTCGTTTGTCGGACGAGTGCTCTTCCAACTGAGCTATCGGGGCCTGGCGCTACGCCTCGAAATTACTTACCACATTTTTGTTTTTACGTTATATTGCTAACGTAGCTCCATCTAATGGTATAAGCTTTGCAGCTAAGACCACCCGAGATCAATTTCTTTACAGAAATTGTGAATCCCAGTTAAAGTGAAGCATTGCAATGTTTTAATAATGTTTTTAAAGTTTTTTTGCATTTAAAATGCTCAATTATTCTCAAATAAATGAAAAATGTGATAAATAAAAATTACCCGACCAGGATTCGAACCTGGGACCTCTCGTTTGTCGGACGAGTGCTCTTCCAACTGAGCTATCGGGGCCTGGCGCTACGCCTCGAAATTACTTACCACATTTTTGTTTTTACGTTATATTGCTAACGTAGCTCCATCTAATGGTATAAGCTTTGCAGCTAAGACCACCCGAGATCAATTTCTTTACAGAAATTGTGAATCCCAGTTAAAGTGAAGCATTGCAATGTTTTAATAATGTTTTTAAAGTTTTTTTGCATTTAAAATGCTCAATTATTCTCAAATAAATGAAAAATGTGATAAATAAAAATTACCCGACCAGGATTCGAACCTGGGACCTCTCGTTTGCCGGACGAGTGCTCTTCCAACTGAGCTATCGGGGCCTGGCGCTACGCCTCGAAATTACTTACCACATTTTTGTTTTTACGTTATATTGCTAACGTAGCTCCATCTAATGGTATAAGCTTTGCAGCTAAGACCACCCGAGATCAATTTCTTTACAGAAATTGTGAATCCCAGTTAAAGTGAAGCATTGCAATGTTTTAATAATGTTTTTAAAGTTTTTTTGCATTTAAAATGCTCAATTATTCTCAAATAAATGAAAAATGTGATAAATAAAAATTACCCGACCAGGATTCGAACCTGGGACCTCTCGTTTGCCGGACGAGTGCTCTTCCAACTGAGCTATCGGGGCCTGGCGCTACGCCTCGAAATTACTTACCACATTTTTGTTTTTACGTTATATTGCTAACGTAGCTCCATCTAATGGTATAAGCTTTGCAGCTAAGACCACCCGAGATCAATTTCTTTACAGAAATTGTGAATCCCAGTTAAAGTGAAGCATTGCAATGTTTTAATAATGTTTATTTGAGAATAATTGAGCATTTTAAATGCAAAAAAACTTTAAAAACATTATTAAAAATAATTACGTTAAGATTAAATTAAAATAAAAAAGTGTGCATATAAATTAAACATTAAATTAAGAATTAAAATAAAAGTATTACTTACATTAAATTAACATTTGAAATTGAACAATAAAATAAGAGACAAATTTCTTAATGCTGAGCGAGATGAGTGGTAAGTAAGTGTGTGAGTATGACGGTGAGTGAGTGTGTTGGTAAGTGTGTGTGTATAACATATAATCAGGAAATTTAATTTTGTTTAACTAGGCATTCCTGATTTTAGAGATTTATGAATTTCTAGAATGAGCTTAAGGACGTAGAGCTTTCTAACCGAGAGAAGGTTAGAAAGTAGTCAATCTCAATCTCATATAGCTTCTGTGTGGAAAATCTAAAAGGTTTATATTACATTGCCTTAATGAGAGACCTCTGAGCTCTTTCCAAGCGAAGAAAAGCATTCTTCATGGCTCCACCCCAGATTGGGATGCATACTGGGACTCAGCCAGTTTGATACACGCACGACACGAACCAATCCCTGTATCGCCGCACCGTATACAGAGGCCCAAGATTTACCTGCAAAAAGGAAAGCAGTGTCGTCCGCATAGTAGAATATCCCCCTTCCCCAACACTACATAAACTACATACAATACGCAATAAGCCTGTAGACGTCCACTGCTAGACATAAGCGTCCCCCAAGGTCTTCCACGTCGCAACAATAATCTTATAATACAATCATAAAATATATCAATACATACATCACAGTGGTAAGATGTAATAGTAGGTAAGCCTTTTTTTACTGGTGGAAACCGTGCAATCACCTCCCTGACCGCTCAAGGGGGAACGGCGGGGCATGTGGGGATGATCCGGCAGAAGGTCAGACCCATTAAAAACCTCCAGGTGTACCTCATCCGCCATAGATGGAGCTCACGGTACCGCCATTGGCATTACCCTCGAGCCCCGGCGGATTGCGCTCAGCCTACGCCAAGCGACCCCCACGTAGGAAATGATCCAGTACACGAGACCATTTCCCCACACATAGCCCTAACAACCGCTACGGCTGGCTATCGGAAGGGAGAAGGTGAGCGTATCTCCTTCTCCTTCTCCCCCCCCCCCCCCCCCCCCCCCCGGCACCGCGCCAAGTGAGAAGTCCTCTCCGAAGGCAGACGTCAACTTGTTTCGCAGCCGACCCCACTAAGGTGTGCTCCGACGTGTCGTCGGCCACCCCACATCAACGGTGCCAGTCTGTCGTCTGCAGGCAGTGGCCGAAACAACCATGTCCGGTCAATACCTGCACAAGGCAATAGTAGGTATGCCTAGGTTCATTAAGTAAGTATCTATGTATGTTAAGTTAGTTAATGATGTGGATGTATGTGATGGTCTCGCTAGGAGGATAGTCGATGTAAAACGCGTTCATTATATCCTTCCCTGCGAACTAGTAAGGGTTATAATATACCTACCAATAAATAAGGTTTGTATGTAATTTCACTCATTCCATTGCTCATTCATTGTTTCATTTGATATGCCTTAAAAGACCATAAATTATCACTAAATATACCTAAGATGCACTACCAGACAAGAAGGTACGTCATAAAGCACAAGCCTCGTTTATCTGCGTTCACTTATGTGGCCCAGCTGGCACTCGATATAGAACCTTTCCTTTGCAAGAAAACTTAGCAAAGGTCCCACCCACACTCACATCACATCATCATCATCAAATTACACATCATCAAATTAGAGTTAAAAGGCTTTACTCTACATATTCCTAAAAGCCGAAGTAAATTCTAAAAGACGTACGTACTGACAGATTTTTTTAATAAATAACCAATCTAAGCTTTTTTACTACACTTACAGTCAATAAGTACCAATCGTTATCAGACAGAAAAATCATTACGTAAAACTGAAAATAAAATAGGTAATTTGTTTGACTAAAGAGTAAATGATTTTTTACAAACCTTTTCACGATCACCTTAGTAACTTGTCATGTCCAGAACAAACCAGATAAGATAAATCATGTAAAATTTCATGCCTGGTGGACTTGTGAACTGTGGCATTTTTTTCTGCCCCATTTGATTAACCTCTATCTAAAATGGTTTTATTCTTCTAAGTGTTTTGGTAAATAGCTTAACAAAATTCCATCAAACCTCAGAATCAAACACCAGAAAAAGGAAATCACAATCTTATTTATTTTATACTAAAAATCAAAGACCTAGAAAATCTAACAATTCCTTTTATTTAATTGTAATACTTGGGGCATGCTACACAGTCATACTCGGACATAGTTTCCAGACAACGTTTTTCTTGGTTATGCGCTATGTACCTAGGAAAACTTGGCATCCATTTTGAAAGGTTCATAAATTTATTTAAGTTTGCTCAGAAGTTGGAGTTTTATAGCAGTTAAAATTCAAATAATGGAATCTCCAAAAATATATGTGTAAGATGTTACGTAGAAAACGAAGTAACTTTTACGTATCCCTGAAGGCAATTCGATCACAGTTATTGTACTAAAAATTGCCAACATAAAATACTTAGGTGTTTAAAATAAATTTGGAGCCATCTATCTATTTATTTGTATTTGTTTTCTCCTACTACTATATTCTCTCCAGAAAATAGGCAGCTTTTAATGTAGCTATAGGTACTGCATCTATACGACAACCGACACAGATATACGACAACCGCTAACTCTCCCGTACCGATGATTTTCTGAATAATTTCCAATTTGTACTTAATTTAAAAACTAATCTACCTCCAGCATAGTTTATTGATTTACTGCACTGTACACATTAACCTCTAAAATAATTAAGTTATCTTAATCACCCGCAACCGAACTTAATTTGTTTGCGTATTTAGTTTCAAAGATCTTAAAAAAAGTAATAAGAATTAACTATGTTGTTTAATACTTTTTGGTATTGAATATCAATTAGATAAATATACATTTAGGTACCTACAACTCGTAAAACTAGTATTTAAATCATTACTATAAATAAGCGGTCGTTTTCAACTCTTTTTCTCTACCTCAATGTCGCGAACTCTACATTTGGTCACTGGTTCATAACTAATAGAAGTTGTTTTCGATGACCATAAATTTGTATCGAAGGCATTCGACATTCTAATCCCACCTAATTTAAAATTAAAGCGTAGCTAATAAAAGCGTTGGGCGCGAGAGTAAAAGGCGGACCGGCGTCTTTGATTCCGTGGACCGACCGGTCATTTACATACGTTACAAAATCTGGCCCGAAACGAGTTGACGACTCCCCACTAGTGCTGTCCTATCTGCATTTACACCTGTCGACATTCCACTGTCGAGTACCTATAATCATGGTTCCGTAGATGATATGTAGGTACTTGACATTCTGATTCTAGTAGATGTTAATGTGGTACTCAAGCTTAATTAATTTGTTAGAAAAAGTTAGCTTGCATGTGTCGGATTTTTATCCGCATTTTATGTCTATGTATGATAGGTAGTAAATTAAAATGAAGCCTGGGACGCTTCGGTACTAGCTTCTCATAAAAGGATAAACATTTTAACGCTTAGCTCATTAACTTTCTTTGATATAAGTTTAAATACAAGTTCTTCAAATTTAATTCCACATTTTTAATAAAATTCAGGACCCTGTAAGCGTTAAATCTTATGTTGTAAATCTCCTCCATCCCATCCCATCCCATCCCAAACTTGTAGATATATTTAATTTAAAAAAAAATTTGAACACTTTTAGCGAGGTTTAGAAAATATAGCAGGTAATTTACGTGGCTAAAAATAAAGAGACGGGACTAAATGCTATTAATTACCACGTTTAAGCTAAAAGTAATTAAAAAGCTTCAACTTTTATTGAGCAAGATTATACGAAATTAATTCTATGGCACATAGTGTTGGGTTTCTGTTAAAGTTATAATGTGCGCCCTCAACAATAGACTCAAGTATGTAAATAGTTTTTTTAAATATTTTTATCTGGTTACACTATCTCTTATCAGCCTACACATACTTAAATGAGAAATAAGTTACCGCCTGCAGTATGATGTTTGTATAGTCCGTTCATGTTAATTTTATGGTACTAGTGTTAATTTTATGGTATGAATACTTATTACTGCAATGAGCTATGACTGTAACCGTTAAACAAAATACTCACAATAGCTTTTATACTGACTGACGAATTCAAAGAAGCTGTAGGTAACTAAGCAGATATTTTAAGTTCACCTGACCGCTTCGCCACTACCTCCAAATTTTAATGATGACAATGTTTAAAATTTTGTTAATTCTCAGAAATAAACCAATTTCGCCGAAACATCAACCGAGCTAGCAATTGAGTCTTTGACTATCAAGTAGAGTCATATATAAGACTGGAAAATTGTTTGATATTTTATTAGTGTGAATTGTAAGTTTTTATGTACATAAGTAGGATGAAATAAAAAGACCTGACTTATGCTACCGACACGGAAGAATAAACTAAAAGAGTAATTAGCTGTAAAACCTATCCTAACAAATTCCAAGGAGCCAAAGCCAAACAATGATAATTAGCAAAGAAACAAAACATGAATATCGAGCATGCGAACGTCACTAAAGTCGATGCATCGAGTGCGGCGCCCGGTAGCCGCCTCTCGAGCTTTCTTCATAAATCAAAAAGTTGTTTTTGTGTCTTATCGGCGAATAATCGCCGGGTGCTACCGCGCTGCCGGCTCCCCGCGGCCCGCAACCCCTCGCCTGCACGATACGTTATTCACTTTTTGTTGAATTTTTATGGGAATTAAAGTTAACAAGCCGACAATCATTAAGTAGGCACAGAAGGATCCCGATACCGACCGATCCCTGAACTTTGGTAAATGGTGGCCATTATTGGGTTTTAGTAGCAGAGATAAGGAAGGTATTAATGATCAAATGCTAATGGGAAACGATGACTCGTATAAACTAGTTTTGAACTAAGAATAATAATATACTATAATCTTTTTTAATAGCAATCGGATGGCTTAGTTTTAAATGTTAGTAGGTAATACAAAACTATAAGGTCAGTCTTGATTTACCTTCGTAAATATAAGTTTGAAACATTTGATAGCGGCGCTTAATAGTAAACAGTCAGGCAGGCAGGAATTTATCCTGACTCATCGCTAATCTCTCCTGCTGCGAACATCGATAAAGTATGGCATTACTTGCAATTTTCCCTTCTCCATTAACCACGTCTAGGGAGCGGGGAAAATCCGAAATGACAGTCCCAGCGTGATCCCGTGACGTCACCGCGCACGAACGCAGCCTGTCATCCATCACCGGTAATGGCGCGTCATTTTGGCGGCAACTACTCGGAACTATCCGAGCATGGAGTTCCTAAAACGGATCGTAAATGTTTTGTGTACTCATAATCGTTACAGCAGTGGAAATATTGAAGGATACAGTTTGAATAGATAGTTATTTGATGTATAAAACCGTTGCGTTCGAATGATTTTATTGCTAGCTTGATGAGCAGTTTAAGCAGATAAAACTACATAAAATGTGGAGTCTTTCTCACATAATAAACATGAAAGTTTAGGATGAACAATGTTTATTCTTCAACGCCGAAACAGCAAAAAAAAATAAAAAAAAAGTTAGGTAAAGCCTGCTATTATAACATGTGAGCAATTAATATCTCTTTATTATCATGAATAGGCGATCAGGTACGACAGAATAGGTATCTGTTACTTAACATTATTTTTTGCAACATAGAGCACTCAGAACTCCGTCTGGTAGATATCACAAAGTGGTTTTCTTCTAAAGTTTACTTATAAGAATCGCAAGGCCCATACAAAAGTCACATAAATAATAGAAAAATAACCAAGTTGTCCTGGTAATTCCGCGACTCCATAATGGCGGCCATGTGGTCCGAATGTGTGTTTGTTGTTTTCATAGCACAGCTTGGTCCTATGAGGGAGGGGGCATGCATTTACCAAACACTAAAATACTGCATCACTAGTATTTTCGGGTCGTGAAATCAACAAAATAACTTGGTTATAGTTAGATGGATTTCCTCAAATTAACGCCTGATTCAATCAACCAGAAGTAATTTGGGGTGAACACAATGCGTTCATTCGAACTTTTTATGAAACGTTTCTAATCCTTATCTAGAAGGATCCGAGAATGTAGCCGTTGTGTCGCAGCTACCGTCAAAGATACTTATCAATAAAATCTTATGATGCGAGTAACATTAGAAGACAAAAAGTGGCCGCCTCAAAAATATGATCTCTATTCTCTACAAGGCAAACTTTTAAATAACTTTAGGGTAACTTATAGTTACTAATTCTGTTTAATGTCTCATAGATGTTTTAGCTATCGCAACTTATAAGAGGGATGTGTGTACGGTAAGCTTCAGTACCTACCTAAACCACCCTTTATCCGTAAGAATAATTTTTATTTAGAAAATAGACAACTTCATGATTTAAAATTGTCACCTAGGCAGTATTAACTAAATGCTATATTTCGTGCTTGTGAAGTAAGTGGGTCCTGTTTTTGTGAAGCTGATTATAGGCACTTTGTAGTACACCTAAAAATTGTATTATCCAACCATTGCTTGGAGGACTTTAACAGCCTTTCATGCTTGGATAATGAAAAGATGTTAACTATAGACAAGAACTTTTATTAGTAAAGATCTCACTATAAGAAGCTTATCACGGTTTTGATGACGCACGAAGTACTCACCATTTTGATTGTTAAAGCACACTCCATGCAAAAAGGGCTGTGCCCATTGTTAAAGTTATCTACTTTTATAAAAGTACCCTGCCGGGTGCATATGAAAATGAAAAATTCTTATATCCATAACAATAATAAACATGAAACATAATCAACTAGGGTGCGGATTGAAAGAAAACGATAAAATATAGGTAAATGCCTCATACTTAATATTGAGTTAAGTTTTCAATTTGTATTTCGTAAATGACGTTTTTAAGCAGATATTAATCTACATATGATTTTATTTAACCTTTTAATCGACGTCTCCGTGTCTACCGTCTACACGGGTCATACCCCGTGGTGATGAGTTAAAAAAGTACCTATGTTATTTAATTACTCGTACCTACCTATTCTATGTTCGCGTCCATTGTCATGTAGACAAAATACTAATGGGTCCCTTTTGTTAAAAGGGTTGCGGTTTTACTTGCCTAAATCTCTAATCTATGGATAATACATATCATACGTGTCACACCCGGCGTTGCCCTCCTTTTGTACAAATTTTAGTACAATCAGGCTTAATCGTAGGCTAATCTTTTGAGCGATAAAATGCAACAAACAACCTTTCAGCCTCACAAACTTTCATATTAGCTTAGGCCCTATGTTTAAGACTCACCTTAAGAATGGTTCTGAACTCTAAAAACTTCAATTGTTTGTTAAAAGGGTTCGTAGACAAATAAATAATGCACAGATGCAAACTAAAATTTATAGAGTCTCGAGCACCGTCTTACTGTTGTTCCTATTACAGTAACTATTTATGGAAAACAATTAATAAACTGGAATAAACCTTTACAAAATTTTCATGTTAACCGCTTTGAAGGATGTGGAATAAACTGTTCGTCTGTATTTTCATGCCAAGTTAATTCAAGTGTAGAGCGAATAACCTCTTGGACAAGAAACATCTTAGTCTGTATCACTACTTCCCACCAGGTGAGATTGAAGACACCTCTTAGCTAGAACGAACAATGGTTTAGAAATAATAAATCACTGGTCTTAAGTGTTTCACTATCTGATTTTCAAACTAAATTACAGAATCCGTTTGCTGTCATCTTTGTTCTCTTCATATTTTCCATGAGTTGAAATTAAGGGCCAACGTTGCGTCACGCGCGTACCGTAGGTACGTCCGTATCGTACGTGCGTGCGGCACATATATAATTAGTGTGCTTTACAGTCGTGTCAATGGAATACTTAACCTCTTACTATTTAGCTAAAATTCGATTGAAATCGAAAAACGATGTACGGGCGTGTAGTACACGCGGGAGCTAGCCCGTACGCGCGTCAATCACAGGTTTAGTCCCCGATAAAAAAGACGTGTGGCACTCGGAGACTGCCGCGGTATAGCTATTGCATAGCATTTTTTATCAACTTATGCAATTATAATTATTTATTTATTTTATTAATGCAGTAATGTTTGATCTAATATGAAGTTCAACAAGTTCCTAGTAGATGGCGCTGATTGTTTATTAAAGCCCGCATGTAAAGTTATGAAATCAAAGTATCACCGCTGTGCCGGTCGGAGTGGGGGGTGTTAGGTTTTTTTCGTTACGGAATTTCTGGATTCGGTCCCCCCGCTCAAGGCCCGCGATAGAAGCTATGCGATAGCTTAACAAATATTTTTACAAGTGAATAAAAAAACATAACTTCTAATAAGCAAGTAAGTACCTTTATAGGTATAAGTCAATTAAATTAATTATAATTGTTGCAAGGCCGTTAAAGTAAACATGTTATATTATTTATAACCTAATTCCAAGTCGGCACGTTGTTTCAGTACCTAGTAGTATTTACTGTATTTATTGGCATGTTTGCTATTTGTAATTTGAAGTCAACGATAATATTTTATTATAGCCACAGTATTATTTAACCAGTATTAAAAATATTAACAGCGAGGTCATATCGTAATGCCTACTAACTAGTAGGTTTGTAATGGTGCGTACAGATTGCTATAATGGAACTAGTAATGTAATATCCAGCGCTCGATGCCTACGCTCGCTGTATGCACCACACTAACTGAGCATTCAATAGGGCAAGATTTTTTCCGTATGTCGCACGGTCCGTCGCGTCGCCGCACACGTTCTTTTCAAACGACTTCCAAAAGGAAGAGGTTATCAATTTTTTTTTTTTGTAATATGTTTGTTACTTAATTAATTGGTCAATTCTTGTTTCATTTGATAGATCAAAATAAGTCACAGGTGGCCCATAGAAATTTAAAGGAAATCGATTCAGTACCTACTTAAAAAATATGTATAAAAGCGGAGGATATATACCTACGTAGATGACATTTTACTTCAAAAGTTTTGACAAGGATTTAAAAATGTTAGTGAAGTCGGTTTTTTAATGCTCTGCATTTAATAATATTTCTCTCCGCGACACTTCACAAAATTTATAGATCACACGAGGTATAAAGTCCGAAGACCTCATTCTTTTTTTTTTTTTTTTTATAAGTGACTAAACCCGCGTTTGACCTCAATCTCACCTGATGGTAAGTGACGATGAGGTCGAAGATGAAAGCACACGGGTTTAGGAAGGAACTGGCTCTTTATACAATATTGCCGGAACACATTACCGCCGGAGCGGTAACATTTGGCGGCAGACTTTATATAAAGGGTGGTCGCTAGCCAGGCGGACCCAGAAGGGATCCTACCACCAAGCAAAAATCGTGCTCTAATTTTTATCAGAGCTTCATGAGTATCATACATACCTAAATTAAAACTCGCCTGAGTGACTGATAGACAACGTACAGCCATAACTACCAGGCGAAAAGAGCTGAAGCTTAAACATAAATTCCTAGGGAGATGTAGGGGTAGGAGTGCACCGAGTGCACCGAGGAAAGTAACCCAAAATTCCCACGAGAACGGATAACATTATGACTTTTGGTTTGTAGGAAAAACTTATTCACTGGATAAAAAGGTGCGTTTTGTTCCAACCAGCTTCCAAAAAAGGAGGAGGTTCTCAATTCATCTGTATGTTTTTTTTCTTTTTCATTTTTTTTTGTCTTTTTTACACGATATTTCGGACACTTATGAATCAATTTTAAAAATTCTTGTTTCATAGTTGGTCCCATATAAATTTTATCGAAATCGGTTGAGTACTTCATTGAGAATTTCAAATTATTGTACATAATGTATGATTTCGGGGAATGTTTACGTGGATGATATAAATTATAAGTCGTTCAAAGTTTTGACGTGAAGTCGGTTTTTTAATGCTCTGCATTCATTGATTATTGCAAGTTACATTACTAGCAATCTGTACGCACCATAACAAAACATAGTTTGTCTCTGTTTTTTTTTGTACCAGAAAGAAACTTTATTACAGCTTTTCTTCGAAAGTAGTTTTATGTTAGTAACCTACATCAAAATGATTTATCATTTTATATCTCCTCGCTTATAGGAAAGCAATTCAAATGTTTTATCGATAGTTCATTATATAAAGAGTTTGTGTAACTTAAGCTCTGATTCGACACAATAAATTTTATAAAGGTGTGCGCAATGCAAAACATAAAATATGCTTAGAATATCGCAATCACATGAATCAATCAATTCTATATTTATGGTTCATTCTTTTTCACAGTTTTCAATAGTTTTCATTTGTATTAAATATCCATTTGTATTCAACTTAAAACGTACCTATGACCTGCAATTTTTTTATGTCTTGGCGGTATAAAGTTACATTTTAAAGCGTAAAGAGAAATCATCTGTTTCCATATTAATAAGCTCAGTAAGTAAAGATTTAAAATTAAGTGAAAGTTAATTTGATACTAATGGCGGTTTAACTTTAATTAAATATCTGCTAATGAAAGTTAAATGAATACTTAAGATCACTACAACATCAGATTAAATCTATCCAGTCTTAATAAAGGCAGACACCAATTTAATAACTTGACACCAAAAACGGAACTCGACGTTACCCATGGAAGTCACGTTACAGTCAGAACAATTTCCCACAGATCCAACTTTTTCTTTCCATAATTGTCCACAGTATGATACTCGTAATATCAGAGCAAAAAGCATGTTAACTTAATTAAATTCGCGCCACACCGCAGCTGCGTAGTTGAGTAATAAGCGTCCAGAAATGGCCATGCATAAGGTGACCATATAATATTTGTGCCAGAGCGGGACATCTTTGGAATACGTTTTGTTTTTGTGTTTTACAAGTTTTTGTTACAGCAGACGGAATAACACAAAAGAATCAAAACATGAATAAATTAAACGACGAGTAGTGGGTTGAAGTAGAAGTTTATATTTAAAAATCGGTCCTTTGTTTTCTTTATTGTCGTCGCTGTGCAACGAATTCGAGCGTGAAAAATATATTTTTCAATTATCGTTTTGACTAATATTGTCTTAAGTTTTCACGATTCATAATTTAAATAAAACTACTTTTTAACCGGATTAATCGCGTATAATTTATACTTTAACTCGACACTCGCTCGTGACCACGGGGTCTGCAAAGACACCGAAACGTCGAGTTAAAATGTAAAATATAAAATTATACGCGATTAATCCGGTTAAAAAGTAGTTTTATCGTTTTGACTGTTTGCAAAAGCGCGTCTAGTACTTGCTGGAGATATCGGGGCTCCCTGAAAGCGGTACTATCCCGCTATAAGCATGACGTATGGTCACGTTAGCCGTATGCCGTATGCGCGTCGGCTGGCCCCGTGTCGGCACATCTTGGCCCCTAATTGCTCCCCTGTGGAGTGACGGATGTCTCTTCTAACTCTCATTACGACAGTTTGTTGTTTCACTACGAATGTTCTGTGGTGACGAAATAGGTGGGCTCTGAGGATTGACAGGCCGTGTTGAAACATGAATTATTGTTTTATGGGGAAATTGGGTTTTGTTTTTACAGGAATGTTAAGTTGGATGGGTTGATGGCAGGTTTAAAATGAGAATGAGTGTTTCAAACGCAACTACATATTTCTTTTGTATGCAATTGTTTGCATCAATTTAGGTAAGTACTGGGAGATAAAACAGGGTTAATTTTCAAATTGGAGAAAGATGATTTTTAAAATAAGTACTTAAGTTAATCTTACTTTTAACTTTAGTCCCCGTGACAAGTAAGTTATCACGTTCTTAATAATGGTTCATCTGGGATGGTTCTTTAGTAATTTCTTTTCACAAGTAACTTTCCGAATAAAATGGGCTATATGTAAAAGCCCACAAGTAAAATCCATGTCTAAGCAATATTGTATTTTATCATGTCGTTGATAGAATACAATGTTAAACATTATGGAGACAAAAATCTTGTACCCTCACTAAAAACACATCACAGTAATTTTAATTTATACCTACAATTTTACTATATCAAAAAAGTATAAGTAGAGTTGAGAGCAACCCCAACAGGGCTGTCTCTCCACGCCCCGCCCCCGACCCTTCCCCGCCGACACAAGGGTTGTTCCCAGAAATTCCATTATCATTCACCTTGTAACTTCGCTCCGTTTCCAAATATCCAATCTTCGGCACACCGCGTTTCCTCACTGCACTCAACCAAGCGTAAGACTTTCTTTCACTGGCAATACCGAAACAAAAGAAAATAAGCAGATTATGCGTCGAATTATTTTAAAAGGTTTTTTGTGAACCTCATTATAATTAGATAGGTTGTGTCTGTAAGAGGATTACCATAACTGGAGGTAGACAGTACGTTTGTGTTTTTGACGAATAAATAACAGCATTGGTTGTTGTGAATTATTTAAGTATGAAGAACTTTAGATTTAAATATGAGAGGTTCGGATTATGTTTCAACTTAAAGTTTACTGTATTTTAACTAAAAGAATTGTAGTGATTCGTAATATTTTTTATTACTAGAACTCTGTATCTATCAATTAAAATATTCAACTCAATACTCCATAAAAAGACCCAGCAAGACTCAAATCTAAAGTTATAAAAAAGTGGTGAAACTAAACAACATGAAATAAATATTTTTATGTATTTGAAATATAAGATATTTTCGTTGCATCAAATATCCAAAACATCAATTTTACCGAACGTCCCGTTTTACGACGTTTTTTTACGAGTCGTAGATAGCATAACTCAAAACTTTTTGTAGTGAAATAACTACCTTGTTCCATATAGACAACGCACCGATAGCTTTTGATGACATGTACGACCCTAATCGTCATTTTAATGCCTCATGCCATAACTATGACTGTTTTATGTTCAAGGCGCACTATAAACTGAAGCTCTATGGGACCCCGTGATTTATACTGCGAGCGGAGACACACTCGATTGTTCGCCGGCTAATAAAATCGCCCACTGGGGACGTCATGACCCGTATTGTCAGAAATATCAAACCCCATACTGCCGAGACATGCACCAATAATAGGAAAACATATTCCGACATTCCAAAGCCGACAAAAACCCTGATAGGGTGGTGAAGGGTTCGCGGGTGATATCAAGTTCAACGAAACACAATGAAGGCATAGCGTGCTTTGAGTATTGATTACGTACATGTCGAAAACAAATCCGCCCTCTTCCGTTTGATAGAAAGGAACGGAAGCGAAAAAAGATCAATATTTGGACAGAAAAGATTATAGCTGCGCGCACGACCGGACGCAAATGCGCTCATTGGCGCTAATAAAATTAAAGCACAGGATGCGATTTTCGACGGAATCATGTTAACTCGGCGTTCTCAGGTTCTCTTGTCACAACAGCAGCAGGGCATACAAAAATTTTGTTTTTTTGCGCTTTGTTGATGTTTGATCAATTGAATGGGATATCGAGCCGGCGGCGGCGGCACATTGTATGGCGGCCCGGCTCGCATTGAAACCTGCCCACTTCCGCAACAAATCCGATCCAGCAGCCGTTCAGCACGACTCCGTGTTTTACCGTCTGCCTTTTGTTAACGTCACAAAGCTTTTTTATCGATGAGAAAAAGTTGCGATGAACGAATTGCAAATACAATGTTTGTAAAAAGTTATCTGGATAGGATTTATCGATTGTTAAGAGTCATACAACAAAAGACTATCTTTCCTTCCTTCTATTGCACTGGGATGCTAGAGCAGTTGAAGTTTTGCTTCACCTACGTTTACTTCGCATTGCATTTAACATCTCAAATCAAAAATTCTATGTTTAAACAAAGGTTATGTATAAACGTTCTTTCAAATCATTATGTATAGTGTTATGTAGCTGAATAAAATAATTATATGTCGTTTATAGACATCGTAAAGGTCCACGAGGTATATTGTTTCCCCGTGCTTAAACTATAAAACTATTGTAAATGCATTTCTAAGAACGAGCAATTTAAGTTAATAATATTTAAATATGAAACGTGATTCATCGGCGTAACAAAAATCGCTTTTGCAAATCGAATGCTAATAGAAACAAACACAAATTTTCTTCGTCGCTTGAATTCTAATTTAAGTATTTCACGGAAGTCCGAACTCTAAATTGAGATTAAATAAATTTCCAAGCAATTCGCAAATAAAAACATTTATTATACAAATTGGAGCTGTGTAGGTACCTATATAAGCACTCGGAGTAAATCCAATCCCGCCGCTTCTCAAGAGTTTACTCTCCGCCGAATACACCGCAAATTGCAATTTTGGAGTTGAGTACGCCTCGCGATGTCAATATTTACATATTTCAGTCCGTATTTGAAACGAGTTCCAATTTACAATTGAATTGCCATGGCTTTCTTGTAACGATGTAGTCAAGGATAACATTTTGAATGATTAGGAATTTGGAAGCTTATTTATTACCAGCTGTTTCTCGTGGCTTTAATCCGTAATCTTTAATCCGGCGTAAATCTGTATCTCTTGGGAATTTTAGGATCCAAAGTAGGTAGGTACGCTCTGGGCGAATTTTCACCTTGATCACGATTTCACGAACATTGTTTAATTATTTCCATCCATTCCTTCTAATCGATTAGTCGGATTTATAGGATAAAATTTAAGATTGCTAGCACTTGCTCAGTGGGAGTTAGCTTTGCAATTAAATATTTGTAATGAGGAAACTGGAATGTTAAAGCCACGTAACTTTGTAGGCACCTACAGTTTTTGTGAATATTTACTTTAAAGAGTAGAGTAGATCAATAGATTAATCACCGTGATTTCGATAAAAAAATAACCTTAACGACTTAAAAATCAAACTTATCAAAAGTCAATTAAAATCAAATTTTCATCTACCCACGACGACGTTCTAAAATATATTTTCTAAATTCGAAAATAAATAACAGAAAACCACCATGAAATAAATGGTAAATGTTACCGTTATACATTCGACGTTTTATTTCTCTAATTTCCTTTTCGTGTTTACACTCAACGGCGATAATTCCTTCGTGGTTTACGCTTAGATAATAATTCTTCTGTTGTTTATACTAAGGCAATGATTCTGGCTTATTTATACAAGTTTATAGATAAAAGAGATATGCGCGCTCTTGTCGTCGGCTGTGGCAGTAAACAAATAGAAAGATCCTGTACTTGATCATGATTAGTATGCGTAACACTGGAGGACGCTGTGCTTATGTCAACATATTCAAACACTGCTTGTTTAATTGATGATTATTAAAGCTGACAGAGCTAGTAGCGTTTTAAAATATCGCTGGGTTTGCCTTTAGTTTAATAGTCAAACGATTGTAATGCATAATATTCAAAAGCAAATTTAAATTTCACATTTTTGAAAGAATAAGTAGTATTTGTTCAATATTACCTGGTAATCCAGAGAAGGAGGAAGGTAAACGAAGTCTATTATTTATCAGAAAAATATTTTTATACAAAAGTAATTACTGTGAATCCAGTAATACGGAAATTTCTATTAGATTTCAATTCCATTTCGCGAGGCTCGATGGGGCTGTGAAAATAAAGTGTTTTTGCCTGAACGTTGATTTGGTACTTCCTGAACAAATTGATTTCATTGTTATCTAGAGGGATTTTCATTTATTTTCGCTGTTTATTCCACTCGAACGGAAATTGGATTCGAATTACAGCCTACTGCGCTTGTTAAAGGCAATAAACATGGCGGACGAAATTGTTACACACGCCTCGCTTTTAATGTGTTTTTATCATAGACCAACGGCTTATTCACTATCTTTGCAAAAGCCGCAAGTGTGTACAGTAACAAAACACTGGCCCTGATTATAACAAGGTTGCAAACGCGCAGTTATTTAGAAATTTCCTAGAAAGTAGGTCCATTCCGATCGAATGGTAGAAATAGCTCACCCGCGGTGTTGGCTACGAATGGACCCTGTAATTTGAATGTGGACGACCGCAGTGCGAGCCTCCATCCGACAACTCGTTATAACAAACCACGTGGTGGAAAGTACACTCGATGACTGCGCACTATGTATAGAAAGGAAGCCCACGTTTCAATTTTATTGGTACGTTTTTTCGTATCATCTGTTTGGTGAAATTTTGCACCATCATAACTCAATACGATTTGAATCTGCTGCAACAACACTATTTGCATAGATATTTCTGAATGTTGTAAATTTTTCGGTTGCAAATAAAAAGAGCGACTCGAATTGAATTTCAAGGTTTTTTATATTAACGACCCTATTATATTAACTAAAGTGCAAAATGAATCTTTCAAATCGGCGCTTGACAAAATAAAAAACACTTGAAATCTGCAAAAGCAACAAACAAAAACCAGCAAATAATAGTCCCTCAGTCAAATTCCTAGAGCAGCAGCCCTCAGTAGATTTATGCGCGAGATGAAATTCCCGGTCCCACAAGTTGTTTATCGAAGAGAGGACACTTTCTTAGAATGTCGGAAATAACGGTTCCGAGTACGTCTTGCGTCGGATCTGTTGGCCGTTGTCGCGGCTCATTTTGTTTATTTATACCTCGGCATCTGATGACGAGGCAGAATAACTGTCTTGAGTGTCCAAGAACAAGTCTTTTGTACTTTCCATTGTGATAAGTCTGTGATCTCCGTTGGAGGTATTTTGAATCGTTTGTTTTGTAACATTTCATTCTGGCGTGAATTTTAAATTTGGAATCGATTTCAATGAACTCAAAAGTTTAGTTACTAAGTACCTACGTAAGTTGCATTGATTTTTATTAAAATAAGCACTTATTTCTTTAAGTACTTAGCAAACATAACATGACCAATATGAATATGATACAGTACAGAAGATAAAGAAGTCACACAAAAGTTGCAATCATCACGCATTGGTACATTCTTTTAAACCTT
This sequence comes from Stenoptilia bipunctidactyla, assembly GCA_944452665.1. Lineage (NCBI taxonomy): Eukaryota > Metazoa > Arthropoda > Insecta > Lepidoptera > Pterophoridae > Stenoptilia > Stenoptilia bipunctidactyla. Next base: position 4,810,753 of record OX101726.1, on the reverse strand, counting down.
ATTTATAATCGGTATCTATGAGCCGATATCACCAAGTATCGATTATGCCAAAAACAGTTTAAGGACTGTACTTTAAAAAAAGATAGAATTTTAAACTTTCCAGGAACGACGAATTAAACCGAGGATAATGTTGCCATTGTAATTTGTAATCAACCTAGACTCTATAATGCCGGTTCTAAAAACAACAAAGAGAAGGGGAGCAATGAATAAAACAGACGGAACGACCTCGCATCTGCGATCGCAATCACAAAACTAATTCACTGCTCAAAAAAGAAAAAAGCTAATTAATGTCTTTGTCTCATGATATAATCTCAAGCGCTTCAGGCTTAATCGGTTTAGTGAGTAAATCTTTCGGAGCTTTAATATAATAATAAATATAAATGAAGCTGCTATTAGTTTGTTTCCAGGAAGTATGGGAGTGATTGGCAATTTGAAAGTTAGCCCTCGAAGGGAGGCAGGTGTGGCGGGTAACTGGAATCAAGCCCTTGGTCGGCGGACCTTTGCGCGGCTTCGCTGCAGCGGCGGCGAGATCAAAGCGCGCCGCGGGTCGACGCACCACGCTGCAAGGTTCTTCCCTTCGCTGCTCTATCTACGCTCCATTTGTGTTGCCACAATTTTGATTTGATGCGTGATAGTAAAATATCAAAATTGGTCATAATACCTGACTGGGACACATTGCCACCTTCTTCTAGTAGTATTAAAAGACTAGTTTCTTCTGAGAAATTTACTGGATTCAATTATATAGAAGGTAGTAGGGGGCGGTTGGTCAACGTGTCGTTTTTTTTTTAAAAAAGTAGTAGCGTTTATTCATTACTATTTAAAATTTATTATTTTAAAGGGGCCTTTCGTAATTCGCATTAAGTACAGTCAGCAATGCAGTTTTATTTTCAAAATCTTCATGAATCGACACTCTTTGACGAAACGACACTCTTTGTATGAAAGTTAAGAATAATGTCAAAACCCATATCATGACCAAAGGCCATGATGTGGGTTTTGGTGGGTGATGTGGGTGGCTAACCCATTTAATGTTTGCTTTTTGAATTGCAGTCTGATAAATTTTAATGCTTAAAATTCTAATTTTAGAACTATTCTAGGAAGCAATAAGTTAATGGGTAGATATTACAAATTCTATTGGATGCAAATTAAACTAAGTTCATCAAAGTTTTAGTAATTACTGCAAAGGGGATTTGCTACAAAGGCAAATATGAGTAAAGTAAATTTTGGAGATTTAAGATTTTTACTGACGGCGTCGTTAAGTTTCTAAAATGTAAGTTAGTTATCTAATTGATCTAGTCAAATCAATTTAACTTATTGATTGAAATGCACTTGCCTTCTTTGATTGCGTAATCTACTTCGCTTAATTAATAGATCAAAAACTGCGCAGATCTGAATCATAGATTTTAAGTTTTTTTGAGATAGATGTACAGATGTAGTCTTTTGTGCGACTTTTACAAACCTTCCTAGAGTAGAGACCTAATTAATATACCCAGTAGGAACCTAAAATAATATATGGCTATATAATTAATAAAAATACAATACAAACAAAAAAACAAGGAAATTGTAAAAAATGGCCAAGAGCGTAATTCAGACGAAGCGAAAACTACTTTGGCCATAAGCCACCCAGCTTACACTTCTTATAAATATCTTGTATGTAACCCAAAAAAATACGTTGCTTTGATGTTTTAAAAAGTAAAAGATATTTTCTATAAGATAGGTCTAAAACAATACATGTGGCATATTCCGTTGTACGCCCGGACGCCCGGCAAATATCATATTAGGTAAAATTACATATAATTCATTTACTTAACCTTTGTTGTGCAATATCATTCTGCACATGACATAAAATGAAATATTGTTCAATTGGCGGCCTTACAACAAGTAAGCGATTTTTACCAGACAAACGTGCTCTACATAATATAATGCTAGACTTCTCTACACAACGTTATTTCACTGGTATCTATGTATATAGCAGGTAAAATAACTCATAATTCCCCCTTCCTGATCTTTCCTGTATAAAAAACTTAGCAAAATCCAGGAACTAAGTATTAAAACATATTACGAATGTAAACGTTGTGTTATTTGTAGGTTACTTTCTTTAAATTACCAAGAAACCGAAAGTATGCTCCATCCCTTACAGTAGGTCTGCCTTACGTTTTTAAATTCAACTCTTTTCCTGTATAATTTGTTTTGTTTTCCGTTTATACTTCATATTTTTGTAATTTTTGTAATTCAACTCCTTTACTCTATAGTTTGTTTTTGTTTTCCATTTATATTGTACTTTGAGCCCACATAAACTATACTTTTAATTTTGTTTGAAAACTATAGCACTGGATTGTGAAGTGAATTAGTGTACTTAAAACCTTCAAGTCAATAGTAAGGAAGCTAATGCTTAAATTAAAATTAAAATTAAAATTAGGTATAATGAATAATTTAAATAAGATATGATATAATTAAATACTAACACTTACATTTTAAGATAATTTTGTTACTAACTATTATACTATGGAAATAATTCTGACATTAAACGTTATATTATTATTATTATTAAGCACAGGTTTCGACCTTTTTAAGCATTCGCTGACCAATTAATTTAAGATGAACTTGTGCAATACTAATATTAGACAATTATAAACCATTACATGTTTACTTATAAGATTTATATTTGTATTGTAAATTACTTACTATTTTTTCAAAAAATCAATGTATGATCTTTTTTTGGCCAATAAACATTTTATTATTTTTATTATTAATTAACTGTTAACAATTTTATATTTTGAAGACACCGACACCTCAAACTCAAAATATAAATTATACGCGATAAATCCGGTTAAATAGGGTTTTATTTTAAGTTTTGATATTACTTCTCAGTGTATACTGGAAGTGCCCTCCAATCATTTCTTCCCCGCCCGCGCCCCGCCCCGCCCCGGCCCCCTCCACAAACAACAGAGCGCGCTCCGCTTGCGCCCGCGCCGCGTCGGCGATCATCTGAGGTTGCGCGCGCAAAATACGCTCAAACAACCATCCCTGAACCGGTTGTTGTTTACAAACGACCCACTGCTAATGATCTTAAATTTTCTAAAATTCTTTGTTCTAGGAAATATTTAAATTTGGAATTAGGAAATTGACTTAGGTAGTTGTTTTTGGATGAGCGATTATGTAGGAACTAGTTATTATTTTTAAGTTATTTCTTGCTCTACATTTTGTAACCACAAATACTAGACCTGTTTTATTCGTAATTTGATATCAATGATACCAATTGCGAGTATCAAAGTGTTTGAATAACATTTTAGACAGAGAAGATTACATGGTAAGCTTTGACCTTGCTCTACATTTCAACAGTCCAATTCAATAATAACATGTTTTCCTAATTGTAGTTGCTAAAGTCAAAATAGAGTTTTATTATTCGTCAAATGTCCAACAAACGTTAACATCGGCCATCAACCTTTACATGGGGTTGAATTAATTATCTTCACACCGCTAGGCGTGCCACTCACGATCTTTATAACATAATTTGCACTTTGTCGGCAAGATCAAAGGCACGGCCTTTCGATGGCGGCTCCTTTGATCACGAATGGGCCTTTTGACGTTGCCGCTTCAACCGCGCCGCGGCCAGACATATCTCTCGAAATAGTCAATTTGTGATTTCGTCGCAACGTTTTTTTAATAAAACGACGCATATTAAGACATGGTTTTTAATGAAATTGAATAACATGTTTTGCATCTAGATTTGTTAAGCTTTCATGATTAAAGATACTTAATGTATGTAGATATAAGATTTCGAAATGAGTTTAGTGGTGCTTTTAGTAAATTGGCAATCATAAGATTCAGGATTCAAGGTTCGTTAGAACTCACTTCTAAAGCTCGATGGATAGACTGGAATATCGATATTAAAATTTTGATTTAATGTTGATTTTATTTGATTTAATGTTCCTACTAAAATTCGAACTCTACATTAAGACATGTCATTGCTAAACGACTGAAACCGTAAAAACCACAATCAAAACAAAATAACACGTATGGAAAATAGTTTTATCAATTCAAATAACTATAATATCTTGAATGGTGAATAAATCGTAAATCAGAAAGATAAACAAAAAAAACTTTAGCAAAACGAAGCTTTGCTGAACCTACTTAAATTTTCTTTAATATAATTCCAGTAAGTCGCTATAAAGTCTCTCAATATAGATATATTCCAGCATTTATAGCGGCAAAGCGCAGGTGGGAGTGTAATTCAGTATTTAGCCACGGTATTTTTTTTTGTCCGATCGTGTAAGCTGCGTAATGCGGGCTGCAGGCGGTATGGCGGCGAGTCCACAAATTATAGACCTCAGCCCAGCCTTGATAAATGATGCGGACTACACCAAGCTGCAATTATTTCCGATAATATATATGTAGGAACCTACCTGCCTATCAGACGTCAGGAAACATTGCATGCAGTGAATTTTGAAATAATGACGATAGATAGAGTCAAAGCTTGAGAATTGGTACTCGTTTTGCTATCGCCTAGGGATAGCAAATTCGTATAGTTTGAAATCTTTATCAAGGTTAAGTTACACAACATATTGATTAGAGGAATGTTGAACTGTTAGTACCTACCGCTATTGGCTATAAAATTGTTATATTAGATCTTTCAACTATGTAGTATTTTAATACGTAATATTTTATTCGGCTTTCGTGGTTCAGTATAGGTTATCCACGCGGGAAAATGTAAGTTTTATCGTATAAGCAATATTTTTACATGAACATATTTTGAAATACTGGCAGATATTTGTCCGGGGGTCTACTTAGATGTTTTTCTTTGTAGGTACTTTACTATAAAAGTATTTGCAATTAAAAGTATTTTGTTACGATAATTATTGGATATCAGATTTCCGTAAAACAAGTTCCGCTTATTTCGGCTCTGTGTTAAAAAATGTTTTGCATTATTTATTCAATTTATAACATTTTAGTTATACGTCCCTTTTTCTAGTTAGTTCGAAGACAGCTGTGTTAAATGTCTTGTTAACAAACACATTTTTTTATATTGTAATAGGCGTTTATCGTTTCGTATTCTCTAACTACATTTTCTATGTAGGTATATAAAAGTTGTAGTCGTATTGTTTGTATTGTAAACGATATTTAACCTAACAAACACCCACATAGTCATTGGATCCCACTCGTTTTTGTCAGCTTAAACTTATAGTAAACGATACCACGAAAGTTTCAAGACACTTAATAATAACCAAGCTAAGTAGGTAAGCCCTATTTATTTTCTTTTCGTTCGTTCTAGTAGTAAGGTTGCGTTCAAAATATATGTTGGTATGCCCGCTTGAACTTTCTTGTCCTATTTAGTAAGAAAACTTATTTCATTACTTTTAGCTTTAGAAACAAACAATAAAATACAGGCACCTGTTTATTTTGCTCTACACTAATATAAATTTGTTTAATATTGTAAGCTTTTCAATCAACTTATTATGTTTATTTTATACACCATTATTTCAATAAAAATCCATCCCAGTATACTCTACATTTTGATTTGTTCACTAACTAAATAGGTTCTTGCATATGAAGTTTAACACGCGTAACTTTCGATATCATAAATTTATAATGAAATGTCAGTACATACATTATAAGCTTCCTTATTATAAGAACGCGTTCATCTCTAACTCAAACTTTTATAAATAAGTGTATATTTATATACCAAAATTAGTGTATGCTAATTAGAACGCGTTCATGTCTAATACTAAGTTTTATAAGATCCCTAAAAAAGTAAGTATTAGAAATAAACGCGTTCAAAGTAAGATACACTTCTGCTTTGTAATATTAGTACCTATATATTTAACTAACACTGTTTATTATAATATGTATATCTGTGTTCACAAAGTAATAGGACATAAAAATGACGTAATGTGCAAAGTCGTCGTGGCCTAGTGGCTCAAGTCAATATCGTTCGATAAATCAGGTTAGGTTAATTTAGCCTTTGCTTGATTGGATCTAGGATAGTTGACCGCCGAATATTAATTTGTCAAGACGAATACCGTGTTGCGAAAGGTTAGTTTCGGACACAGCATACTGGTTCATCGAGGTCATTAGGGTTTATCAGAAGCTATTTCGTCACGTCATCCTTTTTAGCTTTTTTTCTTTGGTTTAATGTCGGCTTGAATCAACGGTTACCGAGATTTTTTTCTTAATAATGACATAAAAAAGGATGTAAGAGATGTGTTTTTTTTATTTTAAGTACTTACTAAGTAAGATGTATGTATTGTAAAGAAGATAATCAATTTGTCGGTTTATAAAATAAATGTGTATATTAAATTGCGACTCTATCAAGGTTTTTCAAAATTTTGCAGTAATGGTGATTGATAACTATTTTTAATTGAAAACTGAGTGAAGATTTGAGTTATTTTACTCTAGTAAACAGTGCCTACTCAAGTAAACAGGTACATTAATAGACACTTAAAACGTATTCAATTTAATTTGTAATGATGACTTTCAGTACCTATCCTGTTTTCTTTTTTACCTCGAAGAACTAGTTATTATTAAAGAAAATATTCATACTTGACTAAATTGTGTTAAGAACTTAGTTTCACGCATAAATTGAGCTTTCCCATGCTCTACACACAAAAAATCTCATATAAAACGCCGACAATACTAAAGCAGAGAAAATTGACAACACAGAACACATTGTACACACTTTTTACGTTACTTAGAACGTCAGTGCGATTTCCTCTTTGAAAAGCTACAAAAGATAAAGTTTTTTGTAAAGATTCTAAGTTACAATAATGGCACGTGACGCTGACGCAACTGGCGGGCGGCGGCTTTGATGTCCGGCGAGCACCGCCCGGTAATGGATCGCTGTCGGCAGATCTCGTCTCTTGTGAAGTGCCGCCAACCATTGCCGACAAAGGGCCCGCGGTAGCACAAAGCTATTGATATCATTTAAATCCCTTTGATGCAGCCGACACGGTGCAACCCTCCAGAGATACACGCACCCGCTATAAAGTATAAACCACCCCGCCATAGATTCCCACATCGATTAAACAGAGCGTAATTCCTGCTTCTAAGGTTTCTTCACGCACGATTTCAGAGTAAAGTAATAACTGTGCTTATAGCCATTATTTTGTTAGTTGCAGTATCTTCTCTTAAGCCATAAATAATGATAGATAACTACCGCGAGTTCATTATTAAAACTTAATACCGCTTGCTGTACTCTACCTAGCTATTACTTATAATCGCACATCGTAGCTGTTAATTCGGAATCACTTTTGAAAACGGCCGGCATGGGAGTAAACTGGTTCTGATGTAAAAAAGAGGGAAAAAAAAGACGATCGCGGCGCGAGGCGAGCGGGGCTGCGGAGTATAATCGTACATTATTACTGCTTTGTAGTGCCGCCGACCACGCCGCGCCCGACTCTACTACACCAAACGAATGACTCTACACCCGAACCGGATACTATCACGTGTGCCGCTTATTTTATTTTTCAACCAACTAAGCAAAGGGTTCATTAAAATTTTATAATGGTACTCAATTATTAAAGTTTTCAAACGGTAGGTATTAAATAACACGTATAATTGTTAATTACATATTTTTACTAAGGACATAGTGCGTATGAGACATGCATAAAAGTACTAAAATAATACCTTATAAAATAACATAGGTACTTTATATGTTTGAAACATGCGTTGTAGTACTTAAGCATAACTGACTCAATGCAGGCTGCAGGTCACCTTCATACGATCGTTAAATTGCCGATACCTTTGAAGTAGGAACGCAAAAAATAAATCGTCTCATCAATAACAAAACCGAGCTTTGATTTTAATAAATTAGCCGATAATTGATGTTCAACGTCGAACAATACATAATTTAGCTCATTTTCTTATTTTGAACATGATAATTGAGTACGACCTCCAAACATGTCATTGATAAAGCTTAGATTTTTAAGACTTGTGTAATTCCCCGTGATATTCGTTCGTGGGAGTAGTGAAAGTTGGAAAAGCGTGGTATTTGTGATGAAAACAACGAGAGTGGCAGCAACGGCGCTTGCGCTTGCGCCGGTGATGGCAGCGAGCCAAGTGGCTGAAGCTATTCAGAATAACACCACTATCAACATACCAGGTCACTTTATAAGATGATCTTTTTTTTTTTAATTACCTCATATTCCTAATGAAAAGTAAGAGGAAGCTTAAGATCAGAATGTCAATTTTAAATTTGGAAGTATTCGGTGTATTTTATTAAGAACTATGAGCAGACCGTGTTTTGCTATAGATTTGTGGGTTATATTGGTCGGTATGGTACTCCGAAGACGAGAGTCATCCTTCTCGCTTATATTTTTTTAAATCATCATGAATTCATTGCAAATAGCAGTTTCTCACGGTTCACTTCTGCCTATTTGAGAATTTCTAAATGAACTAAATCTTAATCCTGGATATTCTAGCCATTAGTAGAGTTTATTCAATATAAACAAAAAAGTAAGTATAAAAATCGACTCTTTCCTCCTATTAATATTAATAAATCTTTAAGCAAGTGAGTACAAGTTGTTAATAGAATTGTAAAATTGCTTCTCTCTCAAGTCGCTTAGAAAATGGCACTTTCAAATTTAGTTTAGTCCAGTTTTGATTATCAATTGAAAATTTTAAAGTTTAAACCATGAGTCGAACGATAGAAATGGCCTTAAAGAGGTATTAATATTGACCGTAGGGCAGTGACTCCCAGTAGGTAACGGTCGACATAGTTGTGTCGGCTTTGTAGATTTCTAAATACCATGGCAGTCCGCTCCAGCTCTTCTACAAGTTCTTATTAGCTTTATACAAGACAACTTTTAAAGACTTCGAAAAATACTACCTAACTAATATTTTGATTACTAAACTAGATACATAAAAGGTAACAGCAGTTTTTGGCTTGTCCTTGAATTTGATTAATAAATTAAGAAACGGGATTTTTATTTTTCCTTTAAAGTAATACCTAGGTACATTATTTTTACTTGTACGACTGAACTTTTCTCGTGGATCTAGTGATGGGTCGGGGGCATAAACAAATATGGACACAATGGGCATAAACTAGGCATATTGGGCATAAATGAGTTTACGTCCAAATAAATGCCCGATCACTAGGCACAAAAACAAACAACTTAATTTTGTAAAAAATTAAGCAGGAACTTGAATAAAAATGAAACGTTAAGTATTTTTAACCGAATTCAAACAAAGGAGGTTATCAGTTTGACCTGTAAGTATGTATGTATGTATGTTTGTCCGCCATTTTCTCGCATTTGGCCAAACCGATTTGGATGCGGTTTTCAGAAAAAGATTTGTCATGTTTAGGAGAAGGTTTTAGTATATTAACCAACTTGAAAAATAAGGTTCTCAATTTATCTGTTTATTTTGTATCAGAGATGAGCCGAATGTTCGGCCGAACATTCGTATCTCGTACATTCGACGTGTATTCAGCCGAATGATTGATTGATTTGCCAAATAATTACCAAATACTAGCAGTTTCACGCGGTTTTACTTGCGCAGCTTCTGATTAAAAGCAGCCAATTTGCTATTCCAGACTGTACATTATTCACTATGCCAAACTTTCACATTTATTATAACTAAATAACTTTAGTTTATTACTCTGCCCATCACGGATGGACGGCTATGGTTTTTTTGATTAGCCAACTTACAAAAAGGAGGTTCTCAGTTTAATCTGTATGTTAATTATGTTTGTCAACGATTATCTTGCGTTTGGCTGAACCGATGTTGAGGAGGTTTTTAAAAGGATATTTGTCCCATTTAGGAGAAACTTTGGGTATTTTAAGTGACTTCAGAAAGGAAGGTATCAGTTTGATCCATATGTATGTATGTTTTTTCGCAATTATCTCACGTTTGGTTGGATTGTTTTTGACACAGATTTTTCTGTTTTACATTTACTTACTTTTAATTTTGAGCTAGCTATTAGTTTTTTCATAGTAAGTTAGTTTTCATATTTGTAGATATTCGTGTTAGATTTTTCAAGTGATAAGTTTTGGATAAGTTCTTAGCTGACTGTTTGCACGAAGTTTTTTTAAGCGAATCTCTCTGCGTTTGTCAATTTCTGCAGAACGAGCAGCATGCTGGCGTTACCTCGACAAGACCATCTCTTGCTGCATCAAGTCGTAGTTTTTTTTCGTTGGGAGTTTTATTCCTCTTCTTTTCTTTCTTAAAGCGTTCTTCTCTCTAGTTTTCTACCTAGGCCTACATGCACAACGTATAATAGTAAGTAGGTCAAAGTTATGGTGTGACAGTACCAAAACATTACATTACTAGTAGTAGGTAGTTACTGATACCAGAACTAGCTCAAAACTTATCACTTAAAAAACTATAAATGTAGAACAAAATTAATAACTAGCCCAAAACAAATGCCTTACACTAAAAAGTATAAAATAAAAAATAGAAATAACAAACACAAAATCAAAATGAAAGCAAACTCATTATTTCTTTTTCAGAAAAAGAGAACCGCCTTCAAAAAATCGACCCACTAAAAATGTTTAAATAATTTTTATAAACGCCATCCTATTCCGGTTTCTATTCCGTCCATATTTCTACCCCGTATAGTAAATTTCTGCCAAAAATGAATTAATACTTAATAATGTAATAAGAACATTAATAATTTATCTGGGTAGGTATTTACATATTTTTTTAAGTCGGTGCCAAACCAAATTTTTATGACAACAAAGAACAATGTATATGAAGTACTTATATAGTTACATGTTTTGTATAATTATAAATTAAATAAAACTGTTCATAAAATTAAATTAAATTGTATTACTAACACACTATGGATCTGGTCCAAAATAAAGATTTATTATTATTATTATATTTTTTTTTATAAGTGACTAAACCCGCGTTTGACCTCAATCTCACCAGATGGTAAGTGACGATGAGGTCGAAGATGAAAGCACACGGGTTTAGGAAGGAACTGGCTCTTTATACAATATTGCCGGAACACATTACCGACGGAGCGGTAACATTTGGCGGCAGACTTTATATAAAGGGTGGTCGCTAGCCAGGCGGACCCAGAAGGGATCCTACCACCAAGCAAATCCTATTTTCAGGAAATCCAAATGGGGAGGGCGCTGTTCTCTAAAATACAGACTCTGTAGTTTAGGGGCCAGACATTTCACTTGGGTGCTAGTGCTACGCTTTCTATAACGGCAAAAATACCGAAAGGCCCAAACTTGAGGGTTGATACGTCCGCGTTATAATTTTCTCTGTTTGGCAGCAGTCTTACTTTTTTTTTGGTTTGGCACCGACTTGAAAAAATATGTAAATACCTACCCAGATAAATTATTAATGTTCTTATTACATTATTAAGTATTAATTCATTTTTGGCAGAAATTTACTATACGGGGTAGTAATATGGACGGAATAGAAACCGGAATAGGATGGCGTTTATAAAAATTATTTAAACATTTTTAGTGGGTCGATTTTTTGAAGGCGGTTCTCTTTTTCTGAAAAAGAAATAATGAGTTTGCTTTCATTTTGGTTTTGTGTTTTTTATTTCTATTTTTTATGTTAATCAAAACTTTTTATCAAATAATCAGTCATTAAATAATCACAGTGTTACTCCCCTCCCGCTTCAACAGTAAACTCCAGCTACCCCCGTTGTTCTTTCGAACCGAGTTATAATTTTAACCAATCGATTTTGGTAAAATGTTAAGGTTTATTGCAGTATATTAGTTAAAATAAAATATGTTTTTAATTAATTATTCTTTTTGGATACTTAGATATAAGATACGATAATAAATAAATAAAAAAATCTGTTTAAGTTTATGCCCAGACAAAAGACATTTACTCGGCATTTACGGGCATTTATCCGGCATTTACTCAATGCGCCAAAAACGCCAGGGCATAAACCCATCTCTACGTGGATCACGTTGAACACGATAGAAAAATCTAAAACTTATCTGACTCGTTCATTGCTTACGTGAACTTTACTTCCATAAATAAATCCTAAATCAATTATAAATTGTTGTAAACAAATAAAATAATTAAGTTGCCCTTATCTACTTTTATGAAACTGTTTACATCAGATTGTAGGTTACACAGACTCTACTTCGGGGTGGTCTTTCATTGACAATTGACATTCGACATCGATAACAACGCTAGCGTTCACTTTATGATATGCACCTTGCTTTTATTGTTCCTGTTCACTAAGCAAAATGCCCGATTTTGAGTGGCGCACTCTATCGATGACTTATAAATCCGCCGACCTTCTGGGAACCCACCACCCACGACGAAGCGGCGAAGCCTTCGCGGCTTTACGCGCTCATTCTGTTGTGACATCATCACTGTTTCATTCTATTATTCGGCGCTCCCAATAAACATTTTACTACCCACCTTTCTGCAAACTGTTTACTCTGAAACTAACTTTATATTTTTCTATAGCCTATTTATTGACCGCGTCTAGAACAATTATTTAGCCGTTCTCTGCGAGATTGCTACGCATAGTTAAATGCATGCCAATTTATTGAGTCTATCAACTTTTTTATTGTCCCTATAAAACAATGTGTGTTGTGTGTAATTTGGTTCGGGAATACCTCATCTCGCACACAGATGTATGCTGGATCGTAAACCTAACACGAAGAGGTCGTAAAATTCTTATTCGAAGCGCCTCCTATAGCCCCGGCACCCCACATTTCTAAATCGAAACCGAAGGACACCAATTCTCGAAAAGTTGATTGTTGTTTTCCGGAATTTAAATGCATTGGTCATCAAGAGACTAAATAATCCATCGATGTTTCTCCAATATTTGAGGATTGGGATATTTTCGGCGTACTTAACGAACGATTTATTTTGTTATGATCCCAAATTCGACAATAGATATTGTTTGTTAAGCTCTTTAAGCAAAAAATATTTTAAATCCTTCATATTTGAACGAATTCAGTGATTAAAAGTTTTTCGCTGATGTTTCTAGACATAACATTCTTAAGTCAGTGTTTTTACCTGTAAAAAGTACTCAATATCAATTTTTTTATAAATTTACCATCTTAAACTTTACATAATTAAGAGTTTCAAACATATCAAAGAATTCATGACTCCCAGCTACCAAACTTGTTACAGGTAGATAAGAACTATTTACTCGAATGATTAGCCGTTTGTGTTTGGTAACAAACAGAAGTGGCTACCTGAATTCATTTATCTATATACGAAGTAGCCCAAAATGAACACGCACGAAAAAACAAACACACTATGTAAACTTCAAATCGATATTTTAAGATAGGTTAAAAATAAACAAGAATAAAACCAAAGGTTGACGCAGTTGACGTTACAGTGAGCTCAAAGTCAAATTCGTCACGAAAATTTAACTGTGTAACAATGGGGTTTACGATCTGCAAAAGTTTAAGGTTCATTACAGGACTGAGCTAGATATTACGTATTGAGTTAAAAATGGTATAAAACCATCTAAGTATCCGCCGGTATGCTTTTTAATCTTTTTTGTGATCTGGTCGAAGGTTCGACGACCGCGCTCTACCACTAGCCGGCGCTGTAGCGGCCGTGGCTTGCACTTCCCTTTTCTCAAAAATGCGTGAAACAATTTCTGGATACGAGAAAACGCATTTTTATTTTTGGGATTTTTTTCGATCAATTCATGTTTTTGGAATAGATATTGTGTTTTTCTTTATAATTTGTTTATTAGTGTAAAGTTAGTTGGCTTGAACTCTCTCACATGAACGCGTATTCTCATTTTTTGAAGGCAAGCGTTTTATATTTATATTATAATTTGAGTTAATATTTTGTCGCAAAGTGTCTGACATTACTGTAAGAATGTACACTAGAACACTGTAGATCTGAGACATACCTATGAATATAAATGGATAAAGATCTCACTTATTACTCAGCTCATATATCTCATTCCTTAGGCCCGCGCAATCAGTTCAACGATATATCAAAGTCTATGAAACGGCTTATTAATATATTTATCATTTCAGCTTTATTTTCGCCACTCCAATTTAATTGCTCTTAAAACTGATAAATGTCACAGAGGAGAGCTATATCGCGTTAAATTATTATCGCAATTAAAGATTTGTCGACGTGGGCGGCGCGGCGCGCTCTGGGGTCAAGAATAACTCTCTGACGACTAACAATACTTAGGTACTTTTTTAAGCGCTTCACTTGCAATGGGTTAATAATTTTTGAAATATCAGAGGCATAAAATATGTATTAAATTATATCTATTATATCCGAATAATGATACAACGGTACGAAAAGTATCAGAAGCTAGGTACAGGTAAAATATTTTGATATGTTGTGTCAGTTTTTAATCCGTTTTAGCCATAAAAAAATTGAACATCAGAATTGAAAATATTTTCTAAATAACAAACCTACAACGTTATTATTATTGTGACACGCTTCATCGACAACCCGTTGTAAGTATATAATTTTTAATTTGTTACGGATTATGCAAGAGGCCAATGTGTTAGCATTAACCCTTGAAACGTACGTCTCGGGTCTCGGTTGGCGGGCGGTGGGTCTGTGCTGTGTATACGGGCCGCGTTCGCGCGCTCCTCTGTCGAGCACGCCGCTGCCCCTCTCCCTTCACCGCGCCTCGCTCCCTTCCATCCATCACTCACTCAGTCACTCCACAACACGCGAACGGGACGCACGCGTGCTCCCTGCGACTCCAACTCTACGTGAACATCTGGGTCACACCATTTGTCAACAACACAAGGATTGCCCATACTGTGCTTGTATTAAGTGTTTGTGGTTACGAATTTAGTTGTGCATTAAATAAACGTGCGGCTCTTTTGAAGTGATCGGGATGCGTGCGTGAGCGCAGCGCATGACGTGCTACGAGACGTTGAGAGCGCCGGCACCGGCCGTGGCCGCCCCCATGGCGCACCACTTCGTCAAGTGGTGGCGCAACAAGTTTAGAAATGGATACAAGAAGTTTAGCTGTAAGTATTGTAGTAATCGTCGTAGCAAACTTCTCAAAGTTTACTAAAGTCGGTTAAGAAAAAGTTCAGTTTGGAGGGTACAATAGCAAGACGAGCAGTATTTAAAACTAAGATACTTAATTCCTTAAATGAAACCGATGAAAGTAATATTGATGTTAATGTTAAAAGAAAAAAGAATTAAAATGTAAACATTTTAGATATTATTGACGAAACAATTACATAAAGTTTGAGGACTTTTACCCGAATTGTAAGCAAACTATTTAACATAGCTTAATATGTAAAAAAAAAACAAAGAAATCCATTTACACATTTACGACAAAAAATACGAGAAAAGATAATCTCTTTTACCTCGATCCAAAAATAAATATATAAGATGGGTAAATAGATTTTACGCCAATAACGATAAGCTTTTAATTGATTTACAATCTAAACATGATTATTCAATTAATTTACATATTAATGAAGGAAGTAATTTTTGTTATCAACTATTTTGTACGATATAAAATTATTAGAAACACATCACGACTGAATGGTTACTAAGCGAAATTGTTTAATAATAAATAAATCCGATAGAGAATCTTTCCTTCTAGAAAGAAAACGAATTTAAAACTGGGAGATTTAGTTTTAAAACGCAAAAACACGCTTTACACGTAAATATAAAAACAACAAACATTTTCAAAGCAATTGTTGACATTCCGTAAATGAAACTTCCGCTCTCGTTACCAACTAATCTCACTTCAAAGTAAACAAGACGCTTTGATCTCATGCGTTCGGTAATTCAAGTAGAACACTTCAATCAACCAGCATCAGAAGCCAACACATCTTCTTTTATTTTGAAAGATGGTTTCTACATCTCCCGAAACAAATTTTGTTGATAATGTTTTAGATGTAAACGCTCGGCGAAGCGTCGTCGCTTCGCTTATTTGATTAACATCAAAGAGAAAACTCGAAAGCGGCTCGACAGAACAGGCGACAATGATACCTTTTATTTAACATCAAAAGAAATTCCCGCCCCTCAAAGTTTAGAACGTTCCGTGTAATATACAAAAATACAAAGCTTCCAAATTTATAGTGTCCAGTAAAATTCAAAGAACTTTCGGCGATGCAAGCTTTTGTTGCGTAATTCTAGTTGTTTTTTTGTAGTTCGAATTATTCTTTTGTATCGCAGGAGTAATAATGCCTTTTTGTTTGAACAATACACCCCATACTTAAATAATATAACTCTTTATTTGCTGATGTTACTTAAGGAAATGGAATTTTTAGAAGCACAGCTTTTGGTGTAATATTGTCACCTGCTTCTGTTTGTTATTATTAAGTTTCTTGATACTTTAAAAGTCAAGTAACTTTATTTACATTTTTATTTTATAAATTAGCAATCACGAAATATGATTAACTTTTTAACCAATTTGAAAAACTTTCTAATGTAAAAATGTAATTGTAAATATTTTACACTTAAAAAAATAATTCTAAAAACAGTCCACAATCAAAAGAAAATCCGAAAATTAATTAGTGATCCACATCGTGTGATCGTCGACACGTAACTCTCGGTTCGCTTTGCCGCAGCAGGGCTCCAGTAACCGTCGGTATTAGATAACATAGAGGGAACTACAGATAAAAGAATCTGTTTCTTTTGAGAACGCATTCTATCGGCAGATGTGGCCAGGCGGTCCCGAGGCATTCGTTGGACGATCAACCTTCCAGGAATTATCTCTTGGAGCTTTAAGCGACCTTGCCGCCAAGTTTTTTTTACTCTGCTGAACAAATTGCTTAAGCAAGGTATTCGTTGTAATTTTCTGGGTATTACGAGTGCGCGTATTGTGGTTTAGCTAGCGATCGTTTTTAAGGTTTATTTTTCTTGTAATAACAGGTAGATTTTTTTTAATATGAAAAATATCATATCGATTGTAGCTTTCTTTGATTTGTTCAAGTTTAGTGTTTAGTGTTCTTTAAACATTGTCGTATAAAAAGGAAATGTTTATAACAGGTTTTAGACAATTAAATTCTAAAAAAAGCTAGGCAAGGTTATAGGAAAAGATATTCGAAAAACAGTTCTTGTTAAGACATAACTCGTGTTAAGCGTAAATCGCTCCGATAGACATTCCCGATCAATTTATGTTTTGCTGCGTAAATCACGGCATTCTACCTACTTAGTTAAAGATTTACAACGCCTTAAAGTAGCTTATAGTCCACAAATATAGTTTATATAATCATTTCTAGTAAGAAACATCTACAAAGCTGTTCATGAAATATTTGTTTGAATTTCTTCATACAAAAGATATCTACGACTTTTTAATGAATACTAAATTTTAGCTTTATTTATTTTTAATAAATTTGGCAAGCATTTATTCGTCAGATACCTTTTTTCTGACACTTGAAAAATCAAGCTTTAATAGTCGTAATACATTTAGCATATTGTTCATAGGTTTTATTTCTATAATTTCCTTCTTGCAGTGGGTACGGATGGCGAGCGAACAGACACCGAGGAGTTGGTCGGTAGGGCAGCTTCGCAATGCTCTGCCCCTCCGGATCTGCTGCCTAGCGAAGCACGAGCGATGATGCAACCACCTTCACCGTCTCTCCGACCAGCCCGGACTCATGAGGAACCACCAAACAAACCACCAACACCCACCGAAGACTACAAACACACCAGATTACGATTTGAAGTAAGTTTTTTAACTTAATTAGAAAGTAAAAAAATAAACGTTCATAAGCTAATAAGACAGTTAAAATCGATTATCATTATCAGCTCTCGGAACTACATTAAGTTAATTTAAAATTACGATAAAGTTTCTCGGTATTCGCGGCTGCATAACTGCAATACAGACACGAGCGTCGAGCCCTGCGAGCAGGTTTCTCTAATTTCATTAGCCACATTCTTCGTAGAGCCATTATAAATAGAGAACGCACATCAAGCAAAAGGACTATCAGAAATAAGATACTCAATATGACACTATCAGTAGCCAGTGCCAACGTTAGAATTCATTCCCTGAAGCTTTAATGTGCGTAGGTACTCGGATACGTAGGTACTTGGGGTGAGTCGAATTTGGTCAAATTCAACGCGTCCAAAACTCAGGCGTGTCTATTCTCCGCAAAAAAGAGCACCTTCACATTAACGCCCACTTTCCATCTGTCCCCATCACTGACCATCTAGGGCTTTTAGGCGTAACTATAACATCCAGTTTAAACTTCGGTCAACAAATTGTGTCCATGGCTCAAGTAGCTTCGAAAAAGTTGGGAATCATCTCGAAGGTACGGCGGTACTTCAGCCCTGCACAGCTTCTTAACTTATATACAGCTCAAGTGCGATCATGCATGGAGTACTGCAGTCATCTTTGGGATGGTTCAGCCAAATATCAACTAGAAGCGCTGGACTCCGTTGACCGAAGAGCCCGTAAATTAATTAACAACGTCGACCTTACGACCAAAAAACTACAGACCCTAGAGCATCGTCGTAAGGTTGCTTGTTTAACCGTGTACTACAGGATACATTTTGGTGAGTGCGCGAGTGCTCTGTTTGAGCAAATTGAACCCTCACCCTTTTACCATCGGACTACTAGACGCAGACAGAACTTCCATCCGTATGTGGTTGATATTCCGAAAAGTCGAACTAAGCGCTTTGACAGTTCCTTTTTGATACGGGTCGCCAAGGTTTGGAATGAACTGCCTGCGTCTATTTTCCCTGACCAGTATAGTCCTAGTACTTTTAAGCGTCGAGTGAATAGGTTTCTCGTGGATGGACGTGTACCACCTTAGTCTTCATGTTCACTTAACATCAGGTGTCATGGAAGACAAACGTCCCTTCCATATTTTATAAAAAAAAAAAAAAAAAAAATACCATAACTAGTACAGAAAACCTTAGCTAATCTTTGAACGTGAGATAGAAAGTACAGATCATGACCATAAACAACCAATTACTCCGAGAATCGTGACTAGATTTTTATCTCACAACATTCCTTATTCCAGTTATTACGAAAGTTCTGATAAGTGATAAAGCTGGATTAAATAATGTTAGCGGAAGTAGAACAGAAAAAGCGATTTGTATACACATTTCAAAGGAAATGTTTAGAAAACGATAATATCCTCTTCTAGGAAGCATTAATAAAGTATTTACGTAGCTAAATTTCCCACCATAAGATTAGAATGTTTTGAAAATTTGCTAGTAAAATAAATAAGACGTAACTGGCAAATGCGATGTTTGTTTACTACAGGAGCGATAGTTGCGTTCCGTGTCTCGCTATCGTAATATTCATTCAATAATGAAATGATTCATCTGTTGTCGGCGTATCTGCGCGGACGCCGGCGGGCGGCGATGCGGCGCGCCTTTATATTACTTCATGCTCCTCACATTATCTCGCTGATCGTAAAGGCGGCGGCCAGTTTCCTTTTAAAGGCCGAGATAAAAACGCCGCGCCGACCGGCGTTGTCTCGCCGCGACGCCAGTTATCTCTATACCATACATAACCTCACGGTCGTAACTCCACGAGGAAGTCGGTATTTGTAAAGTTGGGCGGTTAACATTTTAAAACTGGTATTTTTGTTGGTACAGTCGAGATGAAAATATTTATACAATTATAATAGCTTGTTTTTGTCATTCGTGTAATAGCAGTAAATTGGCCGGTTGATGATAATTTTATCGTTATAAAAAATGTGTGCGTTAGCTTAGTAATAATAATCGTAACATAAAAATTCTTCAATTTTTTTTTGTATCATGCGATACTTACTTATTTTTATTTAACAGGAGTTGACATGCGATGTGGAATTAAAGCACCCTGAACCATCAAAACAGAGGCCTCTTCAATTTTCGTTCACTCTTTACGATCTGGACGGTCACGGACGCATGACTAAAGACGTATGTATTGTATTTATTTTCAATTTTCAATACTTCAATTAAATTGGCATGCTGACTGATAAAAGACAGTGGTCTAACGCGTTTGTTTTGTATGTACAGGACATAGCTGGCATCGTGTCAACGATATACGAGTCGATAGGCAAGTCGGTCACTGTACCCCATTATGGCTCGAAGACCATACAAGTACGCTTAACGGTCGTGCCGGAAGGCGGACGGCCACTCAATCACAGAGAGAAATGCGAGGGCAGGCGGCGCAGGAGACGGAAAGAACAGCCACCAGTCGTGGTGTCCGCCCCACCGCAGTGTGCGGACGCCGACAGCGATGAGGAACACAGGGAGAGGCTGTCTCACGATGACGATGAATCATCTAAATCCTCCAGTTCAGGAGACAGAAGACCCCTCAAGAGACCCGCCCCGCACCAGAACAATCGGCCGCATAGAAACCCATCTAGAGATCACGATCGCAAAAACAAGAAACGATCGGGCAGCCTGCAACGACGCGAATTGTTGGAAATCATTCAAGCAAATATGGAAAAGAACCATTTGAGCTTTCAAGCTTCGAGGTAATTACTTTTTCTTAATACACACTTGTATACAATTTACAATACTCGTCTCAAATCAATTTCATATTATGATCTGATACCGACAATAATGTACAATTGTATGTCCATAAAAGTCGCAAATAAACTTTTTCATCGTACTTTTATAAGACGAGTTATTAAACCGCTATTATTTCTTTGCAGAAAGCCTTACGAACCAGTTGCCAATGACGAGGACAATACAGTCAAGTACCATAAAATGCGAAATCGATCGTACACCGTAAGCGAGAAGCCGTCTCATGCATTCCAAAAAGTAAAAGGAGAAACGCCAGAGAAACACAATGGTTGCCTAGACCTGGCGGGAGGGGGGGACTCGAATTTGTGTCGGTATGATAGATACCTCCACGCGGTAATTTGCTCATCAGCGCGGCACGCACACACCGGCTTCCATCAAAAGCAGCAAGCGCCCGTTCCGAAAACGCCGCGGGCGCATCACCCACATAAATCAAGGTCCCGCTCGCACGACCAACCCACGCCGACCACGCACCAGCCGAGAGTGCTACAAATTATATTCTTATAGAACACAAGAAAGGGCATTGTCGATGACTTTGTCCTGTTTAACATTTGATAGTGTTGATAACAAAACTGTGAACTGTGTTTAACGAGGGCCGTTGTTATAGTGTTGTGTTACAAAGAACTGAGTATTAAGGCCATTTCAATATTTTTGAAACATGAGCTATTCGGTATAACAGTATTCTGGAAGGTTCTTTGAATCGTGTAATGCATTGACTGGCCAAAAATAAATGGTTTTAATATTAGTCATGACAGTGAAAAGTAGCTTATGTTTTAAATCTAAGTGAAAATATTCTAGAATTTGATGTGTTGCATGTTTGTAAGGATGTGCCTTAAACGCTTATTAAGGACTATGTTTATATAAGCATTAAATATGTATGGAATGTATTTGTAGAGTAATCAATGCTCAGTAGTATATAGAAATAATTGTACAACTCATTTTTGGAGTTTATAGACTGATTTTAAATTTGTAAGTGTTACATGCTCAGAAGTTAAAAGTATTTAACATTGTTGATTGAGGTACTAAGTAATGACTGTTTTTTTAGTATGTACTTAATCTCTCGCTAGCTTTCTAATGAATTTGATATTGATAGCAAGGTTTATACTGATGAAATAATGAATGACTTTAAATCTTGTTTTCTTAGTTGTATTACCAATACCAGTATTCGTTATTCTAAGAATGTGTAATGGGTGAATCTCTTATTGTCTATCTACCTCTTATTTTCGTAGAGTAAATTAATTTATTGCTGATCCTGTTTACGATTTGGGGGTATATTTGTGATAATTTGGTAAATCATTTGTATGTAGCAGATGCACTCAAAGAATAATTTTAAGTTAAGTAAGTTGTACAAAGCGCTGGATCTTGTCAAATATATTTATTGTAAAATATACTTATTCTGAACGATGAAAACGTTGTTTTGTTAAATTACAGTTCTGTTTAGACTAGGGCCCAGTGTCCTTATTCTAATGGCGATGACAAATGACATTACAATCATGACAGCAGCAGTGATGATGATTGATGTTTCCTTCGGTAGTCCACATTTGTTGACTGAATATTCATGCGGAGCGAAAGTTACCTGAAATACAATGATTGCATGAAAAAAATACACACAGGCTTATTTATTGAAAGGAAAATTTTCAGTTAGAATGATAACTAAATGCAAACTGTTGGTGATTAAAGCTGTGATACAGTATTTTTATTCGCTGCATTGAGTTATTCGGCATTAAATATATTTTATTCCTAATATTGTCTTAAGTTTTCGCGATTCATACTATTAAAAAAAATACTTTTTAACCGAATTTATCGCGTATATTTACATTTTAATTTTACTGAGCAGTCGCTCGTGACCACGGGGTCAGCAAAGATGCCGAAACGTCGAGTTAAAATTTAAAATTTTAATATACGCGATAAATCTGGTTAAAAAGTGTTTTATTCAATATTGTATTCCTTTTATTTATGTTCGATTTAATATGGGGAACATAGAAATAACTAATAAATAACTAACTAAATAAAATATAGAACATAGTTTTCCTTGCAATAAATAAGCCGGAGTCTATTTTTTTAATGATTTATTAAAAAAATTAGACCTTGAATTAGCTTTAGTTTAGTTATTTAGTTTATGAAAAGTAGAATTCATTCGATAAACGAATTATCGGTATTTACATCGCAACATCTTTTATATTGTTTTGAAATTGTAAATTAACAATATTAGGTACATTTGCGAAACAGTTAAATAATTATAAACACGTAACCTTAAAAAATACCCATAGTACTTTTATATCGATATAGGAGTAATTTAAAAAATTCAATCGTTTACCCGTCTTTTTAACCGACTTTAAAAAAAGGAGGGGGTCTCAATTCGTATGGCATGTTTTTTTTAAATGTTGGTACCGATTTGATAATTCTTTTTTTTAAATAGAAAGCTGTAGCTTCGCTGATGTAGTCCCATTTCAATTTAGTCTAGTTCTTATAATGGTATGCATGACAAAACCAAATAAGTCTTAAAATTGCATTAAGAAGTCAGTTTTTTTATGCTCTACATTTATTGATTATTTTCATCCTTTTATGTTCGATATCTGCGGTGATTCACGGATGTACAATCATCTGCTGAACTTACCTAATACCTACAAGCATGATAGTGTATGGTAAGGAATTCCACAGTAAATTAAAAAAGTCGCAAAATTAGGTACCTACTGAATAAAAAAAACATGAAATCTATACTAATATACACATAAAGCTGAAGAGTTTGTTTGTTTGTTTGAACGCGCTAATCTCAGAAACTACAAGTGGGATTTGAAAAATTCTTATAGGCTATATTTTATCCCGAAATTCCCACGGGATCAAAAGTTACGCGGGTAAAACCGCGCGCGGTGGCTAGTATTTTATAACTCCGAAGTGTAAAAAACCAGCTCAGTATATGCTTTAGTTTCCAGGAGACATCATAACACTAGTTTTGATAAAAATAAAATACCTCAGTTACACCAAAACTACATGGCCCCAAAGTGAGAATAGCTTGTGATATAAGTTAGCCCGTAACGAACTAGGGGGGAACCTAGAATATAGATACATATTATATAGATAAACACCCAGACACGGAACATTCTTTTTGTTCCGTGCGGGAATCGAACCCTCTGCCTAACGATGAGCGCAGTATCGTCTATACCGCGGTGACTATCAATTAAACACTTACACCCTTATTAATAAACTGGGATTAAGGCCGGATTAAAGTTAAGTTCATTTTTCAGTTTTTCACTGAGGCTTATTATGCCCTTTAAACAATCCTTATTTTAGATTTTTTGTTCAAGTTATAACTGTTTATCTCAAATATTTTATTTTTTTATAATAAACAAAGAGGATTAGGTAAAGGGCATCATAACCCTTAGTGAAAAATTGAAATTGAACGTTACTTTAATCCGATATTAGTCCGAGTTTATTAATAAGGCTGTTAGGATCAGAGTAACGGCAACATACTATAAATAATTATATTTATCGTTTTGGTAATAATAATAAATGCTCAATAGTAAGTACGTCGCTTCCTAAATCCGACCTCGCTTCCACTCCATCTAGAAGCAAATAACAGTTCGCCAAACTCGCACACTTTACGTTAATTTCCCTAAACTAGCTTAGCCCGTATCTGGTTTGGTAAACCGACTAAGTATTAAATAAAACGCTTTTTAACCGGATTTCTCGCGTATATTCAGTCGCTCGTGACCACTTTTATTTAATAGTATGAATCGCGAAAACTTAAGACACCCATATCTACTTATATAGTATATTATATTTTGACTAACGCCAGTATAAATAATATACAGAGTGACTGGTACCAAACCCGCCATAGCAAATTAGCATATAGAGGAGGTCATTTGCTAATTATTGGACCTTACTTTCCCTAACTAAAGTTTTATACTTTAGGAGATATGTCAATTTTTATACATTATTGAGATTTTTCCAAAATTTGACCTTAAAGCATTCGTAACTTTATTTTTCGTCATTAGTTTAGAGTTTTTTTTATTATTTCTTGGTAGTCATTAACATTTGTGAATAAAATACGTCGGAACTTCCCTCAAACTAGGGTTAAAAAATAAGACGCTTATGCTTTTAAAAAAAATCAATAAAGAAAAATTACTTTGCGATCAAATTCAACCGGAAATAATAAAAAAACTACGGCGTTTTAATAATTTATTCTACTCTAAATTAGTTCTCTAGTTTGTCACCTTACCAACGGTACTAAATTTGCAACGGAAAGTTTGATTCGCTAAACATCGGTAGGATTTTCAGGTCAACCAGTCATTTTGATCAAAAATAGTGAAGGTCCCAACGACAGGATAAAGCTAATTTAGCAAAGTAGTTTTTGCAAATTTATGAGTAGGTATTAGATAATAGAAATTGAGTGCTTAGTGTACTTAATTTTTTTTTTTACTTTTACCATGTAAAGCAAGAAATCAGGAAAAGATATCGAGCATCAAAAGAAAAATTTAAATAGAGTTAAAACTAAAAATTCTGCTCGAATTGCTGCCCGCGATTTCTGATACTCGTACATGCCCGATATCTTTTCCTAATTTCCGTGGTGGTAAGACTGAGTCTAATTTCTTGTTTCATAACAGAAAATGCATTATTAATTTTTTGAATTAACTCATCTTTTGTGGTTACTTCTTCATTGTAGACCAACTCTTTGGCCCGGCCCCAAACGTAGAAATCGAGAGGTGTCAAGTCTGGCGACCGAGCTGGCCATTCAATTGGCCCACCTCTACCGATCCATGAATCGGGGAATGAACTATTTAAAAGTTCTCGGACGTCCAGCCTGAAATGCGCCGGGCACCCATCGTGTTGAAACACAATGGGCGTGTCGTCGGTTATTCCATCCAACAGCAGATCAGGCAAGACGTCCCTTAAAAATTCTAAATAATTTCCCCCATTTAAAATGTCTGGTAGGAAATAGGGTCCAAAGATATTACGACCAATAACGCAGGCCCACACATTAACAGAAAATTTCCGCTGGACCGATGTAACCCTCTTTTTATGGGGGTTATCATGGGACCAGTGGTGCAGATTGTGGAAATTGGTGATGCCTTCTCGGGTGAACTGTGACTCGTCGGTCCAAAGGATACGCTCCAGAAATGTTGGGTCGTCGACATCGGTGTGAAGAACGAGGCGACAGAAATTCAACCTCCTTTCGTAGTCGCCATTTTCAAGCCCTGCCAACACTCCATTTGTTAATTATTTACGTAAATGTTATTCTAAAGACAAAATTTGATTTGGATTATGTTACATCGAAGCTCGTCGTAATATTAATAATTTCTTTAATTCTAAAGATAACACTGGTCGCTTTAGTGTAAGTAGGTACATAAATAAACTCAAAATTACCTTGAACTGGCGTGTAATGATACGGGTGTTGATGGTCCCCATGCATCACTGACCAGACTTTCCACTGGCTGACGCCCAAAGCGGCAGCTACCACTCTGGTGCTAGTCGTGGGATCTTCTTCAAAAGCTGCCAAAATCTGCTGATCAATTTCAACAGGTAATTGTCGCACAGCTGCTTGGGGTACCCTGACGTTCAAGTTACCCGTTTCTCTAAACCGACGATATGTGGTAGGAAATGTGTCACGGCCAGGTAAGCGTCTATTTGGATATCGCTCCTGGTAAATTCGCCGCGCTTTGCGGGCGTTACTGTGTGCAGCACCATACGCCAGCAGCATGTCGGCGTATTCTTCCCTTGTGTATCCCGGCATTTTAAAACGAAATGTCTTATTTATTTATACCTGTGTCTACTCAACTATTTGTGAAAGCACACGAAACGGAAAGGAAAAGCATATATGACAACAACTTAAATGTCATAGAGATGGGTCCGACCTCATCTTTTTCATTTGACGTCTAAAAGTCATTGAAACTGTCATTGCAAATGAAAAGAGTTGGTCTACAATGAAGAAGTAACTACAAAAGATGAGTTAATTCAAAAAATTAATAATGCGTTTTCTGTTATGAAAGAAGAAATTAGGCTCAGTCTTACCACCACAGAAATTAGGAAAAGATATCGGGCATGTATCAGAAATTGCGGGCAGCAATTCGAGCAGAATTTTTAGTTTCAACTCTATTTAAATTTTTCTTTTGATGCTCGATATCTTTTCCTGATTTCTTGCTTTACATGGTAAAAGTAAAAAAAAAAATTAAGTACACTAAGCACTCAATTTCTATTATCTAATACCTACTCATAAATTTGCAAAAACTACTTTGCTAAATTAGCTTTATCCTGTCGTTGGGACCTTCACTATTTTTGATCAAAATGACTGGTTGACCTGAAAATCCTACCGATGTTTAGCGAATCAAACTTTCCGTTGCAAATTTAGTACCGTTGGTAAGGTGACGAACTAGAGAACTAATTTAGAGTAGAATAAATTATTAAAACGCCGTAGTTTTTTTATTATTTCCGGTTGAATTTGATCGCAAAGTAATTTTTCTTTATTGATTTTTTTTAAAAGCATAAGCGTCTTATTTTTTAACCCTAGTTTGAGGGAAGTTCCGACGTATTTTATTCACAAATGTTAATGACTACCAAGAAATAATAAAAAAACTCTAAACTAATGACGAAAAATAAAGTTACGAATGCTTTAAGGTCAAATTTTGGAAAAATCTCAATAATGTATAAAAATTGACATATCTCCTAAAGTATAAAACTTTAGTTAGGGAAAGTAAGGTCCAATAATTAGCAAATGACCTCCTCTATATGCTAATTTGCTATGGCGGGTTTGGTACCAGTCACCCTGTATACACATACATATATAATTTCACGCTATAAAACCATCTGAAGTCACGTTTACGTTACACATTTGGAGGTGGAAAAACGCCAATAAAACCTCCGCCCCTTAACTGACTTTTACAGTTTGCGCGGGAAGAGAAGCAGCAGGCACATTCTATGTCTTTTTCGCTCCCAGTCCAGCATGGAAGTATAAATAATATAACCAACAAATGCAGAGCATTAAAAACCGACTTCATGGCAATACTTTGACTGAAGTATAAAGTCGTCAATGTAAATATTCTCCATATTGTTACACATTTTTTTAAAAATTTTTAAGTATTGATTTCGATGAAATTTATACCATCTGAGGGACCACCTCTAAAGTATCTTCTTTCATATGATACAAGAATTGTTAAAATTGATTCATAACTGTCCAAAAAATCGTGTAACAAAGATACAAAAAAACATACATACGAATTGAGAACATCCTCCTTTTGGAGGTCCGTTGAAATATTTGAAACTACTTATCGGATTTGAAAATGTTTGTTTGCATTTGATATCCCGACTCTTCGGTAGCTTTTATGATTTAGTTATGTATGTAACATACATAACTTCACGCCTGTATCCCTTGGGGTAAGCAGAACACCAGAGGTTATAAAACCATCTGATGTCACGTTTGACAAATTTGGAGGCATTATAATGATGGAGATAGACTATTGCAGTGACAGGCCTACAATCCTATCGCCTACAAAAAACCTCCAATAAAACTTTGTCCCTTAACTGACTTTTACAGTATGCCCAGGAAGAGAAGCATTTGGCAGTTTTACACAGAAAGTTAGCAATTGAGGAGCTGGGCTGAACCCTCGACAACCAGGGACTGCATATCGGTATAAAATTTTTAAATACTTAGTACTAGTAAAATTTCAGTACCCTTATTAGTGTACTGCTTCAGCAAACACAATACCTGTACAAGTTATTAAAATCTAAATTAATTTTATCAGTACCTACCCAAATAATGTATAAGTACCGGATTAATTTCTGTAGATGTTTTAAGTAGGTACAGAAATATTTTAACTTATTTAATTTCTGTTCCGAAATGTATAGGTCAGCATATGTACCTACGCTTCATAGGCTTCAACTAAACCTTAGAACATTCTACAGTTGTTTAAAAATAAAATTTTAATATCAATATTAATATTAATACCGGAAAATTTCAGTTAACTGAAAAAAAAATCAGTTATTATGCTACAATAATAAAAAAGGTACAAGAATTATTTCAGTATGAATTCCTGTACTGTTATTTTTAAATACACCCAATTGAACGGTATGACGTCATACAGAAAAAAAATGTACAGAAATTCATACCGGTATACAGTCCTTGCAACACTCTATGCCATTCTGAAAGTGTTCTGAAACATCCAAAACTATCTACTTACTTTGTCTAGAAAATCTCTCTGGGTCAATGTAAACCGTGACAATGTTTATTTTAGGTAGCAAAAGTAGTTAAAAATCTGTTACGGGTTTTCCTAGAAGATGCAATACCCAGATATACTAAACTTAGGATCACATATCTACGAGCATACAATATCAGATTGCAAACTTATTTTGATTTAGATTTGCTATGAACTTTTTTGTAGGCAACTTTTTTAGTGCCTTTTGAGATTGTTATTTCGAAAGACTCGAAATGGAAATTAACAATCGGTGAAATGATCTAAAATCATTGCAAAATTATTGTAAGATGTAAAAGTGCGTGAATACTTCAGTTTTGAATATTACTTTGTTATTTTAGTTCAGGAAAGATTTGGAAATATGAATAGACAATTAATAATAAACAATTCCTAAACATTTTTAACATGCACAGCTTATTAACCTAGCCCTCACTTTTTAATTCAATTTTTTTTGTCATGGATGTTTATATGTTTATTTAAGTTTATTCTAATAAAAAATATGTATGTATTCAATATGTATGTGTATTTATTTCTTAAGTATATGAGTTATCTAGTATCCATAACACAAGTTCTTTAAAAAAACTTAATTTGGGCTAGATAATGTTGTGTGAGTGTCAGAAATATTTATTTATTATTATTTATTATTTATTCTACTTTAAGTAGAGAATTCATAAAATGGAAAGTAATAAGTAAAATTCTTTTCAACACACTTGCTCGTAAAGTGAGCGTTATTCTATTGAATTTAGAACTATAAACTGGGCTATAAGTCACGCGTGCATAATATATTATACCCTGGTGCATAATATAATGAATCCTACAAAGTTGAATTGTACCTTTGTGCAAATTACATGCGAGTAAACAGAGCATATTTTATTGGTCCGGGTTATACATTGAATATTTTCAGAAACAACAAAGAGGTTTTATACCACTTCAAATCCATATACATTTTTAAATGTTTGCGCCTTATATTAGTAAAACAAATTTGTATATCAAACAAATTATTCACAATTTACAATAATTTGTTATAAAATATTAAAATATTTGCATTTACCACTCTAAATTAAACATTTTCACTTAAAATAGGCTGTATATGCTATACAGACATTTACACATTTGGCGGAAAAAAAAACCTACGCGCATGCGCGAGGTTCGGCGCCATTTTTCAATCACAATTCACAGCTTTGTTATCAAATGTGTTTGTTATTTTATGACCACGTATGTCTGTTGAAAAACGTCGTATGTAACTCATGAGCGTTGCTAATTACATTCTCGGCTCATTATTAAGCCCTCGCCTGCGGCTCGGGCTCAAATCACAGCCTCGACTGTAATTAGCAACTTCGCTCACTTGTTACATAATATACTATTATAACTGTACTCACCAACATATACTTAGGATCCGGCCTGTTTCTCCAGGAAAACGACGGCACCGAATATTCTAAAAACGTCAAATTGATACTCGAATATCTATGTTCTATTAGACATCCATGGTGAGTGTGGCCCCCGAAAACGGCTCGAGGTTTGATTTTCGAAACAAGAAGGCTCGTGGCTTCTTTTGAAATGGCGTCTATTTTATTTCGGAATAGAACCTTCTTTAGTTTCGGTGGAGGAGCGTCCGGTGCTGTGCATATTTCATCAGATTTGCGGTACAGAGGAAAGTGCTAAAAAGGTTAATCACTAGTAAAGACCTTCTAATAATTATGCTCTAATTAAGGATAATACAAAGATAAAGTTTTAAGGCTCTTTGCCTTATGTCTATATTTGTATGTCTTCTGCCTTTCATGAGTCTTACTTTTTAGTTGCCTACGTAAAAATATACTTCAGTGACGTCTTACCTGCAAAAGTATAGGCTGACTGCTGTTTTTGTTTGAATAAAACTCGTGTTTTAACTTTTCTGAAAAAAGATTGTATGGCTTTACAATCATGGAAATTTTTGCTTTCAAAGTTTTTGAATAGTACAAAATACAGAAAAAATATGTTCTTTTAAACTTTACAAGCGTAACGAATTTGGAAGTTTTGCAAGAGAGCTCTTTTGTGTTTTTATTTTTATTTACTAGGTACTCTGTATTTTGTAAGTCAACCCCGCGCACGTGGCGTGACGTAAGGTGCGTGGCATCAGTGTTAATAGAGTAACGCCAGTTTAGAGGCAATAAATATTTTTTGTATGGGAAAACTTAGATTTTTAAAATTATTTATTAAAAAAATCGTAGTACAAATTTTGTTGGGATTGATATGGAGAGGTAGCATGCAAGAGGTGATGCGCTTATTAAAATTAACCCTGTATAGGAAAATCTGTGCGGGATTTAGTCTGAGAATAGTGGATAAGCATCATAGTATCAAGTATCTTTTAAGTCGTTTCAAACTATCAACTGAAATTGAGGATTTTTTTAATTTGTAAGGATAGGACGTTTGTCTTCCATGCCACCTGATGGAAAGTGCGCAGGAAGACTACGGTGTTACACGTCCATCCACGAGAAACCTATTCACTCGACACTTAAAAGTTCCAGTGGTCAGGAAAAACAGACGCAGGCAGATTGTTCCACACCTTGGCAATCCGTACCAAAAAGGAACTATCGAAGCGTCTTGTTCGACTTCTTGGTAAATCCACTATATAGGGATGGAAGTTCTGTCTGCGTCTGGTAGTCCGGTGGTAAAAAGGAGTGGGTTCTATTTGGTCGATAAAAAAGTTTGTAGCCGATAAAGAACTGATAAAAAACCGATAAAAAACTGTCAAACAAGCAACCTTACGACGATGCTCTAGCGTCTGCTTTTTTTTGTTTGTAAGGTTGTTGTTATTTATGAGTTTACGGGCTCTTCGGTCAACAGAGTCTAGCGCTTCGAGCTGGTATTTGGCAGAACTAACCAAAACATAAAAATGAATGTCTATCTTTGTATGTAGAGATTATTATAAGGCCTTTGCAGCTACGGAGTTTCAGGAACAAAGCATACCTGATATTGTATGTATCATGTCCTCAGCTGCAGCACAAAGTCTACATCCGTCTCCTTCCATAGCCATGGAGTTGATCATAACGAAGTGATTGCCTTTCACAGTTATCAACTGCACCGGAGGGGAATTCAGTAATTCTGCAAACCTCTTCACTGCCCGTCTTCCGGCCCTGAGGGAGTATAAATTTTTGTTCAGAGGAATATTTAAATTTTCGATTTTGCCGATAATTATGACTAGATTATGTCCATGCAGTTTGTTTTATAGTTTTCCTCAACTAACGGACTAATTTATCAGTTCAAGCGTGTTATGAATTTGGACTTCAATCTAGTTTTCGACACAAGGAAGAACGCGTTGTCTTGTCAGTATTAATAATCTTCAGTAGTTTAATAGAAAACACTGAATCCACAAACTAAACAAATTTATTTTATTTTATTTTTATTTTATTTCAAACAGTGATACAATGACATACAAATAACAAGAACAATCACTAAACACCATTTAAATGTTTTCGCATTTAAAGAAACAATATGCCAAAACCAACATAAAATATACTAAATATCAGAAAAAATTCACTGCTGTTAATTTTGTATTTCCTACGTTAACATTTTTAAAAATACAACAAATGAACAAATAAACATTGTCAAAACTTTAGCTGAAGTATAAGGTTAATTATCATCGTAAATATTATACTTATTTTTTTTATTACAAAATTTTTCAAAAGCACTCAATCGATTTGGATGAAATTTATATGAAGTATCCTCTATCATATGAAATAAGAATATTCAAAATCGATTCATAATTGTCCAAAACATCGCGTAACAAAGAAACAAAATGAAAATAATTTAAAAAAACATACATACGAATTTAGAACCTCCTCCTTTTGGAAGTCGGTTGAAAATACAATTAAACAAGTATAAAATATTATATCCGATTATTTAAGAAAAATTAAAAAAAAAAACATACATATTGTGAAATCCCGTGTCGTGGTTTCCAGCGACAACATGCATTTGAACATCTTCATTCACATAAAATAAACTATGAAACCGGTCAACGTATTTCTTGAATTGCTGTTCATTGCTCCATTCTCCTTCGTCAAACAGATCCCCTAAAACATTCGAAGAAAAACTGTTTTAGCTTTGGAAAAGTGAAATTGAATGCTATTTCTACATATTTCTGGGATACATACATATTGCTGGACTGGGAGCGAAAGAAAAACATAGAATGTACCAGCAGCTTCTCTTCCCGGGCATACTGTAAAAGTCAGTTAAGGGACGGAGGTTTTACTGGCGTTTTTTTGCGGGCGATAAGCTGATCCCCTGTCACTGCAATAGCCTTTCTCCATCATAATAATACCTCCAAATTTGTCAAACGTGACATCGGATGGTTGTACCTCTGGTGTTCTGCCTACCCCATTAGGGTTATAGGCGTGAAGTTATGTATGTATGTATGTATACTACATATTTTTTTTGTCTGTCAGCTTAGAATAACCGACTAATCCGAGGGACCCCCGCTTGGTGGTAGGATCCTGTAAGGTCAGGGTCCAACCTTTATTTTATTTCCCGACCACCCTTTATTTAAATCTGATTCAGATCCGATTTGATTTAGCAGTGCGAGCTCAGAACTTCATCGACTCGTATTTTTACGAAGTTCGTTTAGCACGCTCTTAAACACATGCGTCAGGTATGTTTTAAACTATATGATGAGGTTTGTCACATATCGCGTCACATTCCTTTTAGACTTAAAACTCAGTTCAATTGCTTTAATTACAGAGATATTAGGAAAAAACAAAGTGGCTCAGCCAGAAACGTCCGGCTGGCTGGCCACTTGTTTTTCGTGTTAACTCGAAAATTATGGCGTTTTACTTGATAAAACCACTTTAGTTGCTGTCACATATCGCGTCACATACCTTTATATACCAGCTGGATCCTCATAACCCTCTGGGGGCTGAGATCTGGAATGCTGGAAAATCCGAAATTCTGGCTGGCTAGCCAAAGTTTTTTCGATTTTTTGAGGAAACTATAGCGTCACAAACGATGAAACCTTTACAGATCGTCGTCACAAACGATGACTTAGCCACTTAGATAAGCAGCAACTCTCTGCGAGAAAATGTCCAGACAGCCGGACGCACGCGGTTTGTTGGCAATAATTGAAATCTATCCCGCTGAAATCTGCCGCACGGCCAGCTTAAATAAATGTGTGCCTTGTTCATTTTGAATGTTTGTGAACATGTTGTACTGTTAAATAACTGTTAAATAAAAAATTACAATGTTACTAAAAACTTGCAACCGACTCCATACTATACGAACATTCGTAAACATACAAGTCGGTAAAGTTCTGTGCTCGCACCGCAGATTCGATTCGCTAATTCGCGACGTGCTTTGACAAATAGAGCCAATCACACTTTCATGATGTTCAAAACAACTTCTTGCTGTTAAAAGAAAATAAACGTCGTGGGCAGCTTTTCAATTAGATTTTGTTTACAATTTCCGTGCTTTTTTCGTTCACTGCGTAGATACATATTACTAGAGATGTGGACGGCATGAACTGTCGGACGGAGTCCCAAGAGAATAAGATACGAGTATTTTGAGTTGAGTTTCTTTAATTATTTTTATTACCAAGAATAAAGGCAACTAACGTGATAGTTTTTGATGACGAAAGGACGTTCGTTACTCGATTACTAAACAGTAAAATGTTAACAGAATTACACATAATATGATACCTACTCAGTATCCCGATATTCCTATGAGATCGAGATTTACGCAGAGAAGCTGTGGGAAACAGTATAATAAGCATAAATGTGATTAACTTTATAGGAATCAAACCTATTTTTGATCCACAAATGACGTAGGTAGCAGAGGTAGCGGCGACGCGACGCGTTCGGCCATCGTCGCTAAGTCAAGAGTTTTCGCTGTTTTTTTTTGCCATACCCCTTATATTTTATTTTAGTTTTCGTCATTGTGCCTATAGGATTAAAATAATCTTACCCAAAACAAAGACAACTTCCGGTTGGTGAATTGTCATAATAGCTTGGTAAGCTCGATGCATTTGCCATTCACGTCGCATTTTATCCAGCCAGTGTCCCTTGCGGGGTCCAAGAAGATGTGGGTCAGCCAATATGAACGCTTTTAACGACTCGCTCCCACTTGATCTTAAGCGTGGCCAACTACACTGGAATAAATATCATACACAGAGCACGTAAGTCTCAGTTGAATTAATGCACATCAATCAACAGCTTTATCAGAGTTGTTTAAGAGTAAAGGCATGCACCCAGTAGATTCGAGAAATTATTTGTAGTGCTGCACGATATAATGTTGAGTATGCTAGTACGCGTGCTTGTAACTACATACATAGGTACTTACATCAAAAGTGTTTAGGGATCTAGTATATTTAGTTATTTTTATTAGTTATTAATGCTAGGTATAAATCCTTTCAATGAGTTTCACTATAAGAAATTAAAAATGAAATTTAAATAGCCGTTAATGGAATGTAGATTGCTAATTGGGGCTTTGTTGTAACGTCTAATTAGTATGTAATTAAAATAAATTTAAAGGAGATAAAATGATAATAGGTACCTATATAAAAGACCTATATAAATTTTGTTTTGCAGATCCAACGAATCGAGAGTTTATATAATAATAATATAATAAGTATTCTATTTATGCTCAAAAAAATAAAAGCGAGCTACTTCAGTTTTCACCCAAGGGAGAGCCGCGCAAGGTACGTGGGGATGATCTGGCACAGATGGCCATCCCGAACACTAAAACCATCCAGCGCAGCGGCAAAGTCAAAGACGATCCACACGTTAAAGTTTTCTGTCAAACGAAACTACACTTTCTGAACATAACATAAAATGCGTCCCACGATTACGTAAATTTTAAAATGGCTCTCCAGAAATGACCATACCCCCAGTCAGTCAGCAGGTCAACCGCTAAGTTGGCTATTAGCAGGGAGAAGGTGAACATCCGATAGTCCTAGCCAAGATAGCGGTCTAGGAAACGGCGGAACAGGGGGTGCTAAGAATCTCCAGGTTCGACCATGCTACCAAAAACGACCCTGGCAACATATAACGTTCGGACACTGCGGACCGACGAGAAGATTGTTGAACTGGAGATATTCTGGGGTGAAGATTCGAAATTCCTCAGATCCAACAGTCTCCTCTACTTCCGGGAGGGCGAACAACTGTCTCAAGGTGGAGTCGGGTTTCTCGTGCATAAAACCCTCGTGATAGCGTTACAAAAATCGAGAGCTTGTCAAATAGGATAGCATACCTGATACTCAGAATCACCAAACGGTAGTCGTTGAAGGTCATACAGGTCTATTCTCCGACTTCAACACAATCCAATAATGAGGTGGAGACTATGCATGTGGATATCTCCAAAACCATACAGACCTCCAGGACTCATTTCAACATTGTCATTGAGGATTTCAACGCAAAATTAGGTAAACGAAGCGGCAGCGATGAGCGGAAAGTGGATCACTTTGGAGTTGGAGTTCGGAACGACTAAGGACAGATGGTGGCCGATTGCTTGAAGAAAGAAGATGGACCCAATGCTCCAATAACTCGAAATGCCTATGGATCCAAACTGCCTATGGTTTAGAAAGATGCCTGTGTGTGTATACGTTCAACTACTACGCTGATGGATGTATTTATGGATGGACGAGCAATGGAAACGTTATCATGAGACTGCAATGAGATAATATTGCTATGTTACCGCTATTAGTATATATTTAGTACATTTTGCAAGGATAATATTCAATTGAAAACACCAACTTCGTTCTAGTTCTTAAAAAAAAATTGTAGGGACAGTCTTGAAGATAATGAGTTAGTTATATAAATAAGGTTTAGAGTCAGTATCAAATGCAGACTAAAACTTGTGAAAAATAGGTGTCTCCCATTGAGTTACTATCTTGTTCGTAGTTATAATATCTCAATGGTGTCTCCTGTAGAATCCTAAAAAGTGAAATAACTCGAAAACGGTATTTTTTTGGAGGGGTGGTTTCATGGTGAAAGTGGTTTGTTTTGAGCGACTCTTTAACCTCTCAACAGACAGAAGCGGGTCCAATAACAAGTAACCCTGTATAACCGATAAAAATAACTGACGAGCAGCAAGACATAGACAAGCCCAATCATTATTAAAGGTTAGACTTTAGAATATTACTTCTATAATAATGACATTTTGACCGGATATAAGTAAGTAATACTTATATTTTACATTTTATAACACGACTATTCGGTGTCTTTACGCATGCCTTCGTCGCCACAACTCACAAGACATTGAAGACCTTAATTTGAGGTGGTATTCGTCAGGTTGGCAGTACAGTAGATAACAAACTACAAAGTTATTAATTACTCAATGAATGAAGTATAGATTGATAAAATGGTGACCCCGATTGGTGTTACGATTGGTCGTAAAAAAAGTAAAGCAATGAAATAAAAATGAAAATCTTACAAGTTAAGTATACAGGGTGTCCCGTAAATAGTGGACCGACGGAAAACTGGAGATACAAGGGGTTGTCTGAATTTTTTCCAAGGCTTAGTAGTTTTTGAGATATACCGATTTTGAATATTTATAGGATTTTCCCTTACTGCGTGCAGAAAATGTCTCATAACTTTTTTAACTTTTTATTTTTGCAGATAGTTAAGAAAAGATGATCTCTCTAATTAATTTGTAATTTGTAAGGGATTATTGGTAATCCGTGAAAATAAAAGCATATTTTCATATGAAATTTTTTAAATCCTATAATATATAAACTCATTTTAAAAT
The DNA here is from genome assembly GCA_944452665.1 of Stenoptilia bipunctidactyla. Taxonomy (NCBI): domain Eukaryota; kingdom Metazoa; phylum Arthropoda; class Insecta; order Lepidoptera; family Pterophoridae; genus Stenoptilia; species Stenoptilia bipunctidactyla. Next base: position 4,773,506 of record OX101726.1, on the reverse strand, counting down.
GGTGCTGGTGGATAAAAACATATGGCAGCTTTGGTGAACTTTTTTTTAAAAAAGCTTCAATTTATACAAATTTCAAAGAGGTATAAAAGTATACAAAAAAAGACGACGAAACATATTTTTTTACTATAAAATCATACCAAAACCCACTTAGTCTTAAATATATTTAATGATATTATTTCTTTTTTTAAGATTTATGAAAAGATGCTGGCTGGATAGAAATTATTTTATTTTAAACCAGACACTTAAAAAATTACTAATTCGATTAATTCAAGTAAATAAAAAAAAACATATTTTTTTAATTGTTCATATTACTCAGATATCACACATAAATAGTATTCGATTATTCTAAGTTTTTGAAAATGCCCGCTGTTTTTACTGCTCGTGTGCGGTATCCAAATTACGAATGCTATCCCGATCATCGATTTTATCTCCGCGTCAGTAACGCGTATTCGGAGGGTCGAATCCCTGGCGTACTTATGAAATAAAAAGTTGGAAGAAATACACGAAAAAAAATTATGAAACATTTTGAATACGCATCAGGTGAAAATCTCAAAAACTACTTATCCTAAGAAAAAAAAATTTGGTGTTTCGGATTTCAGAGAACCCTGTATCTCCAGTTTTCCGTTGGTCCACTTTTTTTTTTTTTTTATTTATTATTGGAATAGAAAAAAAATTACATATCTGAAGTGCTTGCCATCTAAAAACCTCGAGGGTTTGTCTAGATGGAGCATAGTTAGGTCTAGTTTACAATGGATTTTATTAAATTATACATATTTAGAAAACTATAGGTAGGTACACAGTTAAATTGAGAACAACAGTTAGCTAAATCAGTTGCATTTTAGGTTACAGAGAATATTGAATTTCTATCATTTATTTAAGTATTACTAAAACGACCCTTCACCACGGTAAACCATCATATTTTTTATGTAAAAATATTTGTGTATGTGTGTCTGTATTGTACTTTACAAAAGAGTTATAAAGTATTTTTTAAGTAAAAATTTAATGTTTTTAGTAGATAGTGTAGATCGGATTGAGTTTTTCAGTTCATTAATCATTCTAGGGACAAGATATGCACATGTACGCTGGCCATACATATTTTGAGCTCTGGTGGTTTCTAGTTTGTTATTTGTTATTGATCTAGTTGAATAAGAGTGAGAAATTTTTGTTTGGAAGTTAGTGTTGAAATAATTTTCTTTTAAAAGACTTAGTGTTACTTTAGTATGAACTGGAACGATATTACAATGTTTGAAAAGCTGGCTAACATCATGATAAAATTGGTTTTTTAATTTCAGAGGCACAATGTTTTTTATTATTCTTATTTGTAGTTGGGAAATGCTGTCTAGGTAGGATTTATATGTGCGACCGTAGCTACTTAGCCCGTAGGATATGATTGAATCCGCCAAGGCATTATACAACATTATTTTTGTTTTGAAAGGTATGCGATTTTTGACAATGGTAAGTGACGCTAAGAATGCACGGAGTTTGTCACATACATGATTAATGTGAGCTTGCCAATTAAGTCTGTGATCAATAATAAGCCCCAAGTAGGTGTGTGTATCGACAACTTCTATATTTGGACATTTGCAGCTGGATTTTTGTGTACATATTTTGTGGATACAATCATGACTGTGAGCAGTAAGATGTTTTGTTAATAGTACTATTTACGGGACACCCTGTATAACTAAAAAAAATTGTGTAGAAATATTACTAAAATGGAGTAAACCGATAAATGGTGTCAGTTTTCAATCGTCAGAAAACTTTTAACTGACGACGATTGAAAAATATAGGATAGGTACAGAAGGCGACATATCAAGCGTTACAAATCTGTCAAAAAATGATACTTGAATCCGAACTCTATTTATATAGAGTTCAGATTCAATTAACTACAATTTTTTGACAGGTTTGGAACGCTTGATCTGTAGACTTCTGTACATTTTTAAACCTTATTATCTCACGCAGTTGCTCACACATCCTGGCAATAAACTATGACATCACTTACATTATGTACAAACCTAATGTAGGTATGTAAACCTCAGTACTTACTTATTTAGGTTGAGTCCGTTACATTAATGACAGAACACATTACAAAACTCATTTCATTACATACGTTAATTAATAATTAGAAGTGAAATAGGAACACGATACGATTTAACGTCAAAGCATTGTTGTTCATCGTACGTCATTGTTTACTAACAACCAACTTTGTATCATCTATGCAAAAATAATGTTATTGAATGAAAACAAAAAGAAAGAAGATTTATGTAACTTACCTGAGCTGCAACAAGATAATATATCAGAAACTCGCAATATAACCCCGTGAAAAACAAACCGCCGATAAATACCACGATTTTCTTAGTTACTCGGCGCATCATGATGGCCTTGTTTTGACACTACTTCACCACGTTTACCGGTGAACTAGTACAAGAAAAAAGTTTATTGTAGCCATTCACGCGCTATGTTATCACGTTTTACTTATACCAATTTCTTATCATTTTTCAAGATTCTGATAGAAAAGTTTATCATTTATTCTTTTTCGATATGAACGATTGAAAAAGAGAACGCCCCGCAATATTACTTTTTTGTTTACTTGCCTCTAAAAGAGGTTATGTTGATACTTGATACAGTGCAAAAAAATAAGTCCATTCTTTGGTATTTCTAAATTTAAATAAAAAACCATTAGTTATATCTATAATGTTGTGTAATTGTTTATTTCGCTAGCTGCATATAGAGTTCAAAATAAATACGAAGATTACCTACTTTTAAAATTCGTGACCTTTGCAGTGTTTGAAATTATATTTTTTTAGATATCCGATTTCACGGTATAAAAATTGTAATTGTAGCTTAATGTACATAATAAAAAATATAGTGCCTTGAGAACCTTTTTCTGTTTGTGAACAATTGAAACTGAAGATATCTAAAATTCTTAAATTATGTAACAAGGATATCAGGTACCTACTCAAAAAAGTATTTAATTGTGCTCTTAACCCAGAAATATAGTCACTATAAACTGCAATTTGTGTGTGGTTCGACACAGTCTCAAAACTTGAAAAATCATTCAGAGGTAGGTACTTATTTGGTATCTCTGAGCTAGCTTCAAATAATTCTTGTTGCTTTTGAATAAACAAGTTATATGAGCCACAATTTAACTTATTAAAAAGTTTGTAACATGTAGGGATAATTTGGATCAAAACAGGATGTTCTATGAATGTGATGCAGAACAACTCAACTACCTCATGACCAATTTCAGGTTTTTTATTGTTATATTATATAAACTCGACTTATTTTTAAATACTTCAGCTGGTCCATAGTCAATGTCCTGCCAATCCCTGGTGCCATTTATCATAGAAGGCTCATGTAATTTATGCAATCAACTGGAAATGGATGTCATAACAAAGATGAACTTGGAAATAAATGGGTTTGCAACTTAAACACCTGCTAGTTCAGCGTTACAATTAATATATTGTTTCTATGGAGCTTCTATCTAACATGACCACACATCCCGCTTTAGGTGCAGGACAGTTCCGCTTTCAGGGATACTGTCCCTAGCAAGGCTGAAATAGTTTTGAAATCAGAGTTAACAATTTATTTCAAATGTAGGTATTTTTCATGCTCCAAGGTAAGAAATAATACAAATTAATGTATTTATTTATTAATGTAATGCAATTAATGTAGTTCACCATAAAATTTACCATATTCTAAACCATGGAACAAATTTTTGTTAAATTTTAGATGTTTGTATGATAAGACTTGCAGTTTAAAAATTTCCATAAGATTATGATGCATAGATTTGGGAACTATTTAACTTGATAGAACTTTGCACTACAAATTGTTAATTAATTGACTTACTTCAAGTATGTAAGAATCACAAAGTAAGTTGACCTTATGACTTTGTTATGAATATTTTTTCTCAATGCCTCTATTGCTGCATCCTAAAGGCTACACATGTGTTCATAATAATATATCATGTGAATGCAATAAATATATAGAGTACCTATGAGTCTAATTTAACACGGTTTTTATCTCAATGAAGTCAGTTAAATTTAACATGAAAAGTCTTAAACTACTAAAATAGCAACAATTTATCATACTTAATGTTTTATGTAAAATTTTTATGTTTTATGTTAAATCAAGGTGGCATAAACCCGGCTTCCAATGTCATTGACAACTCTTGTTAACCTTTACGACGCCAACAGTAGAAGTTCTATAGAAGTAGAAGTTAGAAGAAGTAGAAGATTTACAATACATAAAACATTTGTTCCTTTTGTAATGTTGTAAGATGGACACAAATGAAGCCCTATTTATTTTCCTAGGTAAAACAGGCCTTTTTGTGTATTAACCCTTTAACCGCCACGATCGGATGTAACCGACAAATATTTTCGAGTCCATTCAGCCAAAGTCGTATATATACACGACTAAAAACCACGATTCGTTTCATATGCTTTTTTTATTTAATAACGCTGGATTATGTTAAAAAAATGTCAATATTTGGTAAATGGGTAATCAAGTAATCATTTACAATTGAGTACTCTTAAGTTTCTTAATTATAAAAACTTAAAAATATGTCAGAAGTTACATAAATTACTGATTTGTACGTAATTACATTGATGTCCAGCGCCATTGTCGGATATAACGAACCTTAGGGATGGGACATAACCTAAGATTTACTAAAACGAAAATCCACTTAAGTAAAAAATATTTCTGTTTAAACTGACTATTTTTAACAAAGAAATTCAAAATTCAAAAGGTTTTATTCATCTTAGGAATTTCACAAAACACTTGATGAAGTCAGTCATCACATACTTCGGCTTTAACTAGTTGTTGATAGTTGTTAAATAAGATATTACAGTAGACCAAGAGACAAAAAATCCGGCGGAAAAAAACTCTTGGCACTCTTTTTCAGTCAGAATTATCAAATTAATATAAATAGGTACCTACAGTGCAAATAAAAAGAAATTGTTACTATAGAAATAAATATGTTTAATTTCTTTGAAAATAAGTAAGTATAAAAATGTCAGTGACTGAGTTGATGATTCCCATCCTCAGATCATACAAACACAGAGATATGCCTTGCGCGTTAATTTGTTCCGGTCCCGATGTCTCCAAGTTTCTCCCACTAATTATACTAACACAACAATAAAAGTTAACAGTATAGCACACATATGAATATTTCTCACGCACACTATTAATTTCGTTATAACACTAACAAATCAACTAATAGTCCACATGCAAAAAAAAGGCGGCGCCCGCGCTCGTAGCTACGAATGATATGCACACACACTAATGCAGCTAGGTTTGAAATTGGTTATCTATAAAATGTCGATGAAATTTAATTGACGTTATTTTTTTAGCAGTTAACTTTTTTACCCGACTTATTCAAAGGAAGGCAATTTATTTAATGAGTATGTATGTGTTGTATGTAAAGCACACATACAATTAATAAACGTCAACTGAAGATAGTACTTCGCCTTTAAGTTGTACCTATTCTTGCCATAAATATTGTAATAAAGAAAAAAACAATATTTTAACTGCAAATAGCATTTTTTACTTTTACAATGTGTTAGTTTAATACATAAATATACAACAATTAGAAATATAAAAAGTTTATTCGAAGTGGTCTCCATTGGCTGTAATACAGTCCTTTAAACGTTGAGGCCAGTTATTAATAGAAGCACGCACTCTTTCCATGGGAAAATTCTTCACTGCCAATCGTATAGATTGTTTTAGGGACTCCAAATTATCATGGCGGTTTTCCATTGGATATTTTTTTATATTTTTTTTTGCAGGGAGATCAAATAATAAGTTATTATTATATTTATCAAGAACCTAACTATTTATAACAATGTAATTAATAGTATAAATACATAAATAATATTGATTAAAAGTAATCAATGAATGATTTTATTTAACAAAATTATCATTTGATAATACGCCTTAATTTTATCGATAAAATGTAGACAATCACACATCCTTAAGTCACGAACGCAACCAGCGGCCGCACCACGAGTTGCCGAATAAGTGAGTATTTTCATAGGTATACTAATCCATTGCGTAGTTAAAACAACGCATGCATAAATTTGCTGTGTTACGCAAGCAATAGTGTTTGCTCTTCACAAACGTAGTTGATTTACTATGTGATCCGATTTTACAACTAAAGTGTTATTTCCAGTGAATGTTTTACAAGTTTTAATAAAAAAATACGCATTATTTCAGTCAGATACGTGTGAAATGAGATGCCATCTTTACTATAATTAACTTTGGCACTAGTATTTTTACAAAAAACCACTGAACAAGCCGGCATTTTGAGAAAATCGCTAGAAGTGACGCCGTTGCGAGTTGACACACGACTATTAGCAAAACTCATAATGAGGTATGTTTTTTACCTGATTCGTTCGCACGTGACACGCCCACTTAGCACATCTCTTAGTTTTTATGATCTGAGTTCCCATCCATAGCGTGCATGTTTAGAAACGAATTTTGCTAGTACACCCGGCGGCGCCACGGTCGGAAATAGACGACCGCTTCTGACGTCATAAGCGAGCGCCGCCGGCTTGTGGAATTTTCCATTAGTGTTGTGCTTACGCATTAGTTATTATGTTCCTGTTATCGATAAATGTGATTTAACTACATTAAAAGATGCAAACTTCATCACAGTATAGTTATAAAATATTCATCTTTGGCCTAATATATTGTGCGGAAATCAATAAATCTTTCAAAATCTTTTAAACGATTTTTGTTTCGTTTGGTTACCGAAATACATACTATTAGAAATTTAATATCAAAGTTCCTCTTCTATCTATTTGTCTGTTACCTCTTCAAGCTTAAACTATTAAGATTGAATTTGAAGCGTGCCAAGCTGGGACGGGTATATCGATCTACCATTGAACACTCCTATTTGTTGTAGGTATTTATTTTTAGATTTACTGTGCTTGGCGCTGGGAGCACGACAACTGATATAGAGTCTGGCGGGTAAAGGGTTAATATGGATAAAAACAAAAACGCCTCAAATATTTGCATGTCCCGTACGCCAACAACTTCATATCAAGTAGGCTAGTGATGTGCCGAAAAAGTTTCATTCATTAAAATTCTTTGTTTACTTTGTCTTATTCCATCCCAATGTCATTGATTCTATGATTGAAAATCAAATTCATAGTTGTTTACATCAATTATTTGTAAGAAGTAATAAGTTTGTAATTGTACGAGTGTAACCTACTAAAGAACAATAAAACATTTTCTATTCTATTCTAATATAAAATTAATTCCGCTAATTAAATAACGTATTACATTTTAAAATCAATCTACGAATATACTTAGTCACTTTTTAAAAATCAATTACGTTTACTGAGGATTGTCGATATCGCAACACCCATCACTACGTAATGGCGAAATGTTCATGCTTCCAGCGCCGACCACTTCTGTGCAAGTCAACCAGTGACGTCATAAGCGCACTGATGTCAATGTCATTGCTCCATAGTGTCGGGCATTTCAATCGTGCGCACTTGCGTTTCCAGATTCGGATACGAAGGTAATAAACAAACAGTGCAAAATGAGTGATAGTAAATTTGATAATGAGATATTACGGATTTTACAAGGCGTGGAGCCTCTTACTTTTTAGCAATAAGTATACATATTTATTGGTCTTTGATAATGAATACGTACTTATTTTCGATACTAAAAATGTTCATAAAATTAAACAAATGACTTTATATGGTTTCAGTGTTTATTCATATAAAAAAAAACTTAAATTTTCACATATATTTCTCTTTTATCGATTTGACGTTATCCCCTCCTTGTTTTAGTACTATAGGTATGTGTAATCAGTTATGCATATCGTCAGTGGAAAGGATAAAATGCTAAACCGCCAAAATGACATTTGTGGAAAAAAGAGTTTAAAAATATTTTTTTCAGAAAAAAAATTATACCTCTGATTTTTCTAGAGTTAGAAAGATGTTATAAAGAGACGAAATATAATTCGAATTTTTGCCTAAATATTCAGCATAACTGTGCGGTTCTATCTCTTTCCGTTACCAAAATAAGTGTCGCTTTAGCAAAAAAACGCTGAAAAGTAAGAAAAAACTGTTCTGGAAAAAAATGCTAAACTCTATCAACTTCGAAAAACCAACTCATCAATAAATGCTAATATACGGCAATAGTCTCGTATCCATTCAACGGGAAATACTAATCTACTTGAGGTTGTCAAATTATAATGACGAAACTTTTGCTAATCTAATACTTGTACTGGTAATGTAATTCATAGAAACATTGCTAAGCATTTCCATATCCTCTTAAATAGCTTGCAGTATAATGTATTTTTCACTAAGCATACTGACCTGATTAACCCGTATATAGCATTGAGAAATGATAGTAGGAATAGCTAGTGAAATTCTGCTAAAGCGACATCCATACTTATAATATTACTAACTGTTGCGCGTGGTTTTCGAATCCAGCAAGAATTTTGGGATACAAAATAGCCTATGTGCTTTTCCAGACTGTATACTATCACTATGTCAAATTTCATTGAAATCCGTTGAGCCGTTCTTCCGTGATTGAGGAACAAACATCTATACATCAAAACTTTCACATTTATAGTATTGGTAAGATTCAGCGAACTTTTGCTAAAGCACCAAAGTATATAGAAACATGAAAGGCATTTATCGCTAAACCTGTCTCAACTATCAAAATTAAAATCAACGAAAAAATTCTAACGTCACAGTTACCAAAGAAAAGCGTAACAGAAAAAGATCTTAAGCGACTTTTGTTAAAAAAAGCCCGAAAATACGCCGCTTTAGTCATTTTGCTGGCGATGTTTTAAGGCAACCTCTCGAAAATTTGGACTGCTAAAGCGCCAAAAAAGTGCTCGGATCGCTACGAAACCTAGCCAGATCGACGCAGAAAAAAAAATGCTGTCGAACTGTATATATAACTCAATATGGCCAAATTGGCGCTTTAGCATTTTATCCTTTCCACTGACGATATATACGTTGGCGTACAGAGAGACATCGCGAAATAGATAGCTTGGCGTCGAAAAGGTTAAGTATCATTAACACAATTGTTTGTAATGAGCCCACTGCAGGGCATGGTTCTCTCCCCTAGGTGAAGAGGAGGTAAAGGCCATTATCCACCAAGCTGGCCCAACACTGAATGGTGGATGCGAAAATGATCTTAACTTTTTTAGCTAAGAGGTTTTTTTTTATATTTATACAATAATTATTAGAACAGAATTTAATAGCATAATAAACAGTACAGTTCTTGTGTATGATATTACGGACACTCAGATCAGCTAAAACAGGGCTACTAATAGGAAAAAGTGATGTTTCAAAGAGTGAAGAGTCAATAAGTGTAAAATAAAACTCTGAAAAAAAAATGTATAAATACAGCCTCGTTTATTGTCAGGTTTAAAATTAAATCTTACATATAAAGTTTTAACATTAGTAAATGACATAATAACAATTTGTTCACAAATTAATTTCAAAGTAACCTTCTGATGTCTTCTGTAACTCTTAAATGATAAATTTGTGAGTCTAAATAAATTATAAAAACTCATGAAGTTAATGATTAGTAAATAAGAAATACATATAATTAAAAATACGTGTGCACTTACACAGCAAATTCATCAAGCAGGTACATAGTAAAAGTAAAAACTTAATTAAATTATAATTAATCATAAAGTAACATTAACATGATTATAACTAAAATGTGATAAAATATTTGGTATTAAATACTATTAAGTTTGTCAACTTGCTTAAAATGACTCAATCATAGACGGAACTATTAAAATATTAAGACTTTCCATAAAATTTGCTGTTCAGTAAGAATATTAATAGGTTAACATTAATTTTCGCCTTTCCGAACATGTCCATTATAGCGCATCCTTCATACTGCTTCTGTAGTAAATCTTGTATGTCTATATCAATGGATTCCATTTCAACGCCCATGAATTTGGCTTTGATGGTAAAAACTCCATTAGTATCGGTGGGTGTGATGTCAAATTGTACGTTTTTGAATTGTGATGGTGTCAGGCCATCAATCTCCAGGAGCACCCCTCTCTCGAGTAACTTAGCGCCGGAGTATTTGGCAGTCAGTTTTGATTTTAACTTTTGCATGTCCTTGCCAGATCGCCGTAAGCACGCGTGGACACTCCTGAAAAGAAAGATAATAAATGTTTATAGTAATTATTTAGTACTTATTCAATTAACTATGTGACATTATTTATTAATTTAAGCAGTTTTTCAGTTTTATTTCTGCCAGTTTTTAATGTGTTAGGGCCTGGTTTACTATGGAGTACATGGTAATAATGAAAGTCTTAGAAAACAGCAGCAGGAAATCGGCAGCGAATTAATGGCATACAATACATATGCAATATTTAGAAGCTTGTATCGCCATCTGTTCTCTTTGGAGAATCGTCGTTGTTTGCTGGATATGCTCTTAATTCATAGCATGTGCAATAATTTCGTGGATTGCAACAAACTCACCTGCTTCGCCCTAAATCTCTAGTCAAACAAGACACACAAAACTTTTTCATCCACAATACTCAAAAACTCACAAGAATGCGTAACACATACAATAGCACATTTTCACAAAACTCAGACATATTTCATAGGAGTTATAAAATTACATCTCACTTCCCTAGTTAGTAGTTAGTTAGTACTTTACAATCTCAAATGCCTTCTACACACGTTCATAGACACTCACATAATCAAACTTAACACAAACACATGCTGTTATTCATTTTGTTTCAGTTTATTTTCTTTTTTTTTTAATATTAATTTATAATTCGCTATTTTAATTATTATTTGGTTGGCTACAAAAGTTAAAATTTATTTGACAATAAAACATGTTCACATACATTCAAAATTAACAAGGCACACATTTGTATACACTTTTCGTGCGGCAGTATGTAGTTTTAAAATTTGATCAAACAAGTGTAGCTTAAAACTTGCATCTGACTCCACATTAGGTGAACATTCGTAAACAGTCGAATCAATACAGTTGTATAATCGCACTGCTGCTCATTTAAAAGGTCTGTGACGATAATTTTCATATATTGTTATTAAAAAGTTTACAATAGGAACAGATAGATTCTGCGGGCTGTCCAATAATCACTTTTTTATGCAATCTTACCATCATATTACTTTTAAAAGATAATCTACTAACCTTTTCCCTGCATGTAAATTAGCAAGACACGACTTGATATACTGATCATAAGATTTACACTTCTCTTCGTAATACTTAGTTTTCTCCTGCAAGCTTTGCTTAGTCCTTGTAAGAGTCGCAAGCGCGCGTCTTTGCGCCTGCCTATATTTTCCCTTATTACACAGATCTAGAGCTATAGAAGTGACTAAAGCCTGGTATCCATCTACTCGGGTAACATAACCCTCTTCTTCTAAAGTCTCGAGGTTTTTGCGCAGTTTTGCGATGTGTTCTCGTAAAGACATAACTTCGTCGGGTTTAGCTTGTCCGGAATATATGCGTCGTTGCACCTTCTTGGCGTATTGCTCTTGTTGCTCTTTGGTGTTACCGATGCAGAGCGCTTCTAGAAGATGATCACCTGAGAAATAAAATAAAAGACGAATATTAAAATTTATTTCTAAATTAGAGCACTACAAAAATTGAGGTGGGGATTTTATTTAATCTTGTGTTAGAAGAGTGTGGTTCTTTCATGACAACCTTATTGGGAGAAACAAAATAAGTTCAAAAACTAAAACCCGACTACTAAAAACACGCTCTAAACGAAACAAGTAATAGTCTCCGCTGAAATACTTATGTATTACGTCATATTGATAGAGTCAATGTGCTAGCAAAGTTCTTTTATTTGATATCCCACATGAAACGTGAAGTTTTTTGTTTTAAATTCTTTACTATAATTATTATTAAATTATTTTTGAGTCATAATTTTTACATATTTGAGGTGTGCTAACACAGCTCTTTCATTTGATACCCCACACAAAACAGAAAAGAAAAAGTACTTCACTTTAGGTCCCCTAGAGGGCGCTGTAGTCAATTTAACATAACTTTATGTAGCCTATAACCAGCGGACAGTGAAGAGGCTACCAACGACACCTCATTTGTCCAATTATGATTAGTAGTTTAGAAGTTTTGAGGGAACAGATGAACATCCATACCCACTTACATACAATACATACATACACGTCAAAATCATAAACCTCCTTTTCGCTTCAGCGTAGTCAGGTAAAAAGTTGTTTAATCTTAAAATTATGTTTGAAATAATAAGCATTTTTATTGAATTGAGTTGGCTAATTGCCAACATAATACTAATTAAATCAAAGCAAAGCCCGTCGCTTAGTATCGACGGCTGGTTGCCATCCAACCCAATGAATAGAATTGAATAAATCAAGCAAAGGTATTTCAATGTGTTTGGTGAAGAGTCAGTTAATTTTTGATACCTTATATTTATAAAAAGGAAGTTTTGCTATAAAAATCGGGTCGTAAAATAAGCCCAAATTAAGTAGTATGACCCTACAATCCACTGTTCATGTAAGAGTTGTCACCTATTACCATTGCTGCAGCAATGAACTAGGTTGCAGCAATATCCGGCCGATTACGATCACGGCACAGTCTTCAACTCCGGTTTTGCCGTTGGTGTGCTCGCGTGTGGCTTATGTAGCCAATTTTGTTTGTAAAAGCCAACGCACATTGCGGGCATGAGAGCACACCGTTCACATAATTATAGCTGACAGCCGCAGGTGGTCGGGCTTTCAGCTCGTCGCGTCTGGCATCCAGCTCAAGGAGCCGCGATTTTCAGAGGCTTGGACGCTAGATTTAACAAGCGCTCTCCACTCCGGCCGTCTTGTGGCCTGCTGCGAAGGATTGATGTCGCACTGCTTCATGTGTCGCTTCAGCACATCTTTGCACCTGAGGAGTTATCCGCCATGCTTCCGCTTGCCTTCCTCAAGTTCAGGGTAAAAGATGCGCTTAGCTATTCTTTCCTCCGCCATAGGAGTTACATGTCCGCACCACCGAAGCTGACGCCGCATAATGTACGACTCAATGACACGTACATTGACCTTCTGACTTCAGTATGTGATCATTCGACCTTACCCATTGGATGAAGCTTAAGTTCAAACTCGGGTTCAATCATTATTCAAAAAGTCAACTTACCATTCAAAAAAGGAATGACGGCGACGCAAAGCTCCTTCGTCTTTATAAACAGTTTGTTAATGTCCGTCATGTCATCGGTAGGCGCTTGGAATTTATTCACCAACGCAAGGCAGACTTCCAACCGGGCGTTTTCTTCCGTCGTCTCCCCGATCTGCTGTAAAACATAATTTATATTCGGCTTAATATCTTGAGAGGCTTCAAAAAGATTGAATATTTTTATGAGACGAAATAGTCTGACTTGGACACAATCTGCCTTTCGCTATGGAACAATATCGGTTATATTAAAGTGAAGGGATTGTAAAATAATAAAAAAATATTTTTTGTTTTCGGAGCTGCAGAATTATCCGTATTTGTAAGCAGATCAAACTATAGTACTTTGTTAACAATATGATCAGATCATAAGAAAAAAACAAGAAAGAAATTATAAGTCTTTCAAATTAAATGAGGTTTCAATTTTATTACTTTTATTTAATAGGTACTTATGTTTTAGTTTTAACCTTAATTTTAGATTTCAATGAAAAAAATATACCGAATAAGGCTCGTCTGGCCATACTTGAAGGAGTTTTAGCGCCAACACTTATGTATGTATGGTTGTGAACCTTGGGTGTGGCAGAAGAGACATGAAAGCAGGATTAATGCTGTGGAGATGAGAGCTTTGAGAAGCATGAGTGGAGTGAAATTGAGTGATAGGGTGCGCAAGAGTGAAAGTAGATTTACGAAAGAGGTGTACAGAGCAAGAATGGATGGGGTTGTTGGAAGGGGCCGGCCTAGGCGAACGTATGCCGATCAAATTGGCGATATTTTGAAAAAGGGCCTAGTCAAAAGTACCCGTAACCGGCGATCATGTATGAAAAGATTGATGAACGTAGAAGAAGCGAAAGAGAATGTCTGGATCGCAGCAATTGGTGTTCCCTTGTCTCTGCCTACCCCAAGGGGAGACAGGCGTGAGATTATGTATGTATGTATGTAGCCATACTTATACCCGGTGACTGGTGACAAATTTTAGATATAAAAGGAGAGCACTCGTACTCGATTCTGATCATAATTATGTAATAAAAGTAAGTACTTAATTTTTCACTAGAATTCCCTATAAAGACACTACTACTCTTAAGTCGTCGAAGCGCCGTGGTTACTGTATGTATCATACGATATCACATGTTAAGCAACGTTCGGCGTGGCCGGTACTTGGATGGGTGACCGCCGACCATTCATTTCTCAGACGACTTCCGTGCTTCGGAGGGCACGTTAAGCAGTCGGTCCCGGGTGCTGTATACTTGTATACAGTAGTCGTTAGGATTTGTCAGAAGCCATTTTGGCGCCCTGAAAATTCTGGCATCCACCACCCAGCACTGGGCCAGCTTGGTGGATTATGGCCTATACCTCCTCGTCACCCAGGGGAGAGACTCATGCCCTGCAGTGAGTTGTGATGATGATGATTATGATGATGACTACTCTTTTCCCGACGCGCCGCCTGTCAACACGCACACATAGTGTTCCCGCAACACACACCACCACCCTCTAGGTATCTATTGTATTACGTTTATGTAACCATGCGTTGCGTAATCAATTCTTTAACTTTCGGTTAAGTTTATTCAGTAAATAAATAAAATATTTATTTTTTTATTTTATTTTATCTCTTCATGTACGATCTCAAATTATCACGTCCTTGAATTTCGAAAGTGACCCACCAGTCACCCTGTATACTTCTATGAAACAGGAAATAGTAATAAATCTTTGTTTTGAAATGCGTACCTTGTCAATGTCCCTCGAAGCAAGCTGAGCAACGGACGGCACCTCGCCAAGGTCGTCCAGAAGCTCGTTGAGTCGGTCCTCGGGGTCCGGAGCTATTATGTCTTGGTATTCTATCAGAAGAGCGTGTGTATCCACGATTTCCTGAAACACAATACCTCCAACTTAGATTGAAACGCTTTTTTTGACTTAAGGATCTCTTATAAAGTATGAATACCTATAATATAGGTTTTCATATTGTTAAAGTTACATTTTTATGATATAGATTAAATTGCATTAGTGGATTTCTTAATTTCTAGCTACATACCCACCTGCGTAGTCTTTGCTTAGGTTTAATTTGTTATCAAAATGTGTTCAAATCGCGAAAATTCAAAAACTCTTAAACATATTCCGGTCACTAATCTACACTATTTTACTTAGTACTTATATATTTTCATTGGATACTCGGAGACTATCTTAAAATCTTTCGTGATTGATTAAAGTGATTTAAAATTATGACTGATTTAAAATACTACACAATGTACCGACACACGTAACTAGGTATATGCATTGCTATATCTTATCTTACGAATCTTACTCATATTCATCATCATCATCACAACTCTTTGTAATGAGCCCACTGCAGGGTATGAGTCTCTCCCCTGGGTGATGAGGAGGTTAAGGCCATAATCCACCAAGCTGGCCAAGTGCTGGGTGGTGGATGTCAGAATTTTCAGGGTGCCGATACGGCTTCTGACAAACCCTAACGACTACTGTATTTGTATACAGTACCCGGGACCGACAGCTTAACGTGCCCTCCGAAGCACGAAAGTCGCCGTGAGAAATTAATGGTCGGCGGTCACCCATCCAAGTACCGACCGCACCGAACGTTGCTTAACCTGTGATATCGTATGATACACACAGTAACCTCGGCGCCACGACGACTTCGTGACGACTTAATCATATTATAAATGTGAAAATTTGGATGTATTTATGTTCGTTCCTCATTCACGGCAGATCGGCGGATTTAAATGAAATTTGGCATAGTGATAGTGTGCAGTGTGGAGTGGACTAACACATTTTAATCCCGATGTGTGGTTTAAGAACTTTATTTTCCCAAAAAGAATTACAAGAGATTCACTTACTGAGAAAAAATACATTTACAACTTGACATAATGAGCATAGAAATAGAAGTTATGATAATGCTAACAAAATATATGGTTTGTACATACATTACAAAACTAAAATTGATAAAAAACAAAACTATGTGGGTACATCGAAAAACATTGGATACTATGGAATTAAATACATCACCGAACTACCACAGATCTAAAATATTCTAAGATATTAATAATGTTTTTAAGTCTTTGCATTTGAAATGCTCAATTATAAAATGTGATAAATAAAAATTACCCGACCAGGATTTGAATGTGGGACCTCTCGTTTGCCGGACGAGTGCTCTTCCACTGAGCTACCGGAGTTATTTATCACATTTTTGATTTATTTAAGTATAATTGAGCATTTTAAATGCAAAAACTTAAAAACATTGCAATGCTTCACTTTAACTGGGATTCAAAATTTCTGTAAAGAAATTGGTCTCGGGTGGTCTTAGGTGCAAAGCTATACCATAAGATGGAGCTACGTTAGCAATATAACGTAAAAACAAAAATGTGGAAAGTATTAAAAAAAAAACACTTTTTAACCGGATTTATCGCGTATATTTACTACCCGGGCGCAATAACTTGACACCTGGCTCGAAACTAGACCCCTCTCCCGCTACCCCGCGCGAGGCCCCGCTCTCGTCCTTCAGTAGCGTTAGCATCGCTGTTACCGTTGCACGTAATCTTTCTTGAGTTTCGGAGTCATTCGTTTGCTGTTATAATTATTTTTGTTGAGTTTTTTTATCGTTACGTTTGGACGTTTTCTTGTAACTGTTGTGTTTAAATTTATACGATGGGAAAAACCATACACAGTAAAGAAAGGGCCATAATACTACATAATACATATTTCGCCATACGGCGGAATTTCAGTGGAACTAAATTCATAATGAAAATTGTTATTTTAGTTATAATATAATAAAGCCTGGCCAGAAAAATAAAAAACCTGCTCTAGGGCGCTACATGTATATGTTTACGTTTCTGGCAACAATTTCCTTTACGAAATCAGTTCCATTGAAACTCCGCAATATGGCGAGGATTTTAATTTTTCGAACTTTACTTACTTAGCTTAAAATAAATGACAGCACAGAGAAATAATTTTTTTTGGCAATATCAATACGCTTTATACAAATTTTTTTTTGCAGTCAGTACTATAGACGGACGTCTTTTGAGCCAGGTGTCAAGTTATCGCGCCCGAGTAGTACATTTTAAATTTTAACTCGACGTTTCGGTGTCTTTGCAGACCCCGTGGTCACGAGCGGTTAAAAAGTGTTTTATTTAATAGTATGAATCGCGAAAACTTAAGACAATATTATGTGGAAAGTAATTTCGAGGCGTATCACCAGGCCCCGGTAGCTCAGTGGAAGAGCACTCGTCCGGCAAACGAGAGGTCCTAGGTTCGAATCCTGGTCGGGTTATTTTTATTTATCACATTTTTCATTTATTTAAGTATTCTAAGATATTCCCGCGGGATTCAAAATTTCGCGGGGAAAATCGCGCAAAACAGCTAGTCAACTATATTTGTATAAAAAAATATATAAACTTACCTGCACTGTAATATAAATATGCGGATGATGCAACAAAGTGGCCTCAGTATATTCATCTACAGCGAAGTACTCCTCAAGCGTAGGTCCGCGACAACATCGCCGGAACACATCCTTCATCCGCTCGTGACATTCCACTATGAAAGGGTTGAGGCAGCGGAGGTGGTTGGATTCTTCGCCGAACTATATGTGGGTGAGAAAGATTTGGTATGATATTCATGGTCAAAGTTGTTTTAAATGAAGTTTTTCTTAATTCTCTCGCTCCGATTAAGCTTGGTGAAAATTAAAAAGCCTGTAAAGTGATGATTTGATTGAAATTGAAATATCAATTTGAATGCTTGTAATTTTTGTTTAACAGTATTATTACTAGGTACACAAAACAGTACAGTACACTGGTATTCTCTGTTTATATCTCGGTTATTATATTATTATATCTATGTTTTTTAAGCGTTATTTTCTTACGCACAGTCGTAGATAAGAATAAGTTGCGCACAATAACACAAATATATTTTTTTCTGAAGCATATAAATTTCTTAAAATTCACTAACAATATGCACCCGAATCGATTTGATTTTATAAAATGTGGTGTGTGTGTTTGTAGAGAAAATCACTGATACATACAACACACAACGAAAATTTTGAATTCTTTACTTCAAAAAAGGCTAATACCTGTGCGGACCCACCGTACCACTGGCCATACCCCTGGTGGTATGGTGGGACTTAACCATACCACCGTGCTAGTGATGGGATTTGAAAAAAAAACACCATTAATATAATAATAATATTCTTAAATACTGAATTTAAAAAAACCCATATATATTTTTTTAAATATTAAAACAAAACGAAACTTATTTTATTATATTTGATAATTATATTTACGCGCGAGCCGAGCGAGCGAAGCGAGCGTAATGCGGCAGCACCCGGCGATGCGCCACAATGGATTTTATTTTCTTGTAATAGAAATAAATAAAAAAAAAAATTTGCTTGCTATGAGTAGCTATTCAAATAAAACTGATAAATCAAAACTCCCTACATTCCAACCCTACGGTGGTATGGTTAAGTCCCACCATACCACCAGGCGTATGGCCGGTGGTACGGTGGGTCCGCAATGGGCTAAGACCCTGTAGTTACTTCGAAGGAAAACTTAATGTCTTGGAGAAAACTGCTTTGATTTCTACCAAATAGTCACAAACTTCACAAACAATACTTAGGATTTAAACAATCCGTATTTATATCGGTGCATCTATTCGCGACCATACATCAGACATCAGGAACTACGCATCACGCTTATCATCATCATCACATCATCACAACTCCGTGTAATGGGCCCACTGCAGGGCATGAGTCTCTCCTCTGGGTGACGAGGAGGTTTTAGGCCATAATCCACCGAGCTGGCCCAGTGCTGGGTGGTGGATGTCAGAATTTTCAGGGTGCCGATATGGCTTCTGACAAACCCTAACGACTACTGTTTACAAGTATACAGCACCCGGGACCGACAGCTTAACGTGCCCTCCGAAGCACGGAAGTCGCCGTGAGAAACGAATGGTCGGCGGTCACCCATCCAAGTACCGACCGCGCCGAACGTTGCTTAACCTGTGATATCGTAAGATACACACAGTAACCACGGCGCCACGACGACTTCACGCTTATACACTCCTCAAAATACAAGTACTACTTACACCCTTTTTAGCGGCAGAGAAATGCAGTATTTTAGCCACAGACGCCAAATTCTTCCGCTGATCCGTAGTAAGAGCTGCGCCGTGCGGTAGATGTATTATATGAAACGCATCCGGAGCCACTATAGCTGCGTTGAAGAACTGATAGTAAACCAAGTTTCCAATCACCTGTAAATAATTGTAGTTATTAGTCGTCATCACAACTCTTTGTAATGAGCCCACTGCAGGGCTATGAGTCTCTCCTCTGGGTGACGAGGAGGTTTAGGACATAATCCACCAAGCTGGCCCAGTGCTGGTTGATGGATGTCAGAATTTTAAGGGGCCGAAATGGCTTCTAATAAGCCCTAACGAATACTGTATGCAAATATACAGCACCCAAGACCGTATGCTAAACGTGTCCTATGAAGCACGAAACTCGGCAAGTGAAATGACTGGTGGCGGTCACCCATCTTAGTACCGACCGCGCCGTGCGTAGCTTAACCTGCAATATTTATGGATACACATAGAAGCCACTGGGCCACGTCGACTTCCTTGTCCTCGTTGACTGGTTATTTGTAGATTTACTTAAATTCAAAAGGAATAATAAGTTATAAGTAATAAATAAGTTTCAGTAGTATTGAATTTGCATGATGTAAGGAGAGTAAAATTAAAGAAACATTAAACACGATAGCAATGAATAGTAAACATAAACTGAAATTACTAGAAACAAAAAAGTACCTTCAAGATATCTTTTTCCGGTGTATGAGGAAACTTCGAAGTCAAAGCTCTGTGTAAAACTCTGGACATGTAGGTGATACAGAACGGGATCTGGTCAATAGAGTTCGCGATTTTATCTAAAAACATTGTTACTATAGTCTTAAGCTGCGTAAGAGCAGATTCGAGTCTCGTCTTTACTTCAGAGTATGTTAGAGCATCTTCTTGTGTCACATTGTAAGGGAGATTGCTGAAACGAAATAAAAACATTATTATTAAACAAAAATATATAAAGCTGAAGAGTTTGTTTTTTTGTTTGTTTGAACGCGCTTATCTCAGAAACTACAAGTAGGATTTGAAAATTTGCATTTGATAGCCCAAATCTTGAGGAAGGTTATAGGCTATATTTTATCCCAAAATTCCCACGGGATCAAAAGTTACGCGGGTAAAACCGCGCGCGGTGGCTAGTTATTAAATAAATACAGGACTGAAACTGACACATCAACTATGTAGTCCCATAGAAAACTTAAATATGTTTGTATAATGGCGGCCACATTATTTTTTTGTGCTTTCCAACCCACGAGTTGACTAACACGCGACAAATGCTCCAAGTAGCTCCAATGAGTATTTGTTTAATAATAATTTTAATATCATAATTCGACGACCACTTTGGCGTTGGGGTAAACCTATCTGCCTCAGACGCCAGTGGTTGCGGGTTCGATCCCCGCACGGAACCAGAAAAAAAAAATGTTCCGTGTCTGGGTGTTTATCTATTTATGTATTTATATTCTAGGTTCCCCCCTAGTTCGCTATATGGTATCCCATAACACAAGCTATGCTTACTTTGGGACCATGTAGTTGGTGTGATTGTCTGGGGATTTTATTTATTATTATTTATTTATTTATACGATAAATAATTTATTACATAGCCCTTAATGAAGTAAAGCGATAAGATGTATAATCTATGTTACCTATACATTTTTAGACATCAAACACAAACATATTGATCAATGTTAAATAACGAAAAGATTCTTTATGATTGGTGAATTAAGCCCAGTTTGAACTGTATCCCACCTGATTCTTTGTGAAGATGGCAGGATAGCACATGGGTTTAAGAAGGTGCCTCTTCATAAAACGACCACTTGACGACCACTTTGGCGATGGGGTAAACCTGTCTGCCTCAGACGCCAGTGGTTGCGGGCTCGATTCCCGCACGGAACAAGAAAAAAAACCGTGTCCGGGTGTTTATCTATTTATGTATTTATATTCTAGGTTCCCCCTAATTCGCTATATGGTATCCCATAACACAAGTTTCGCTTACTTTGAGGCCATGTAGTTGGTGTGATTGTCTGGGGATCTTTTTTTTTAGGAAGGGTAAACGCTAGCCACTTATGGCGGGTTTCAATATTCAACTGACTGCTATGCGTAACCGGTACAGGTACAAAACTGGTAGGAAAAAAGTAGCGTTTCACAATATCTATTAGCTACGGGCTGTAAGTTCTTGGCATGGGCCCTCCTTGCGTGACGTTCTTCCAAGAAAATAGGTGATATGTGATTTATAGAATATCACGCATTCGCAAATTATTTGTATGATATTTGAACTAAAGAAATATATAAATTTATTCAATTTATGTTTGCTATGTTTTAGTATTCTATAAATATATTATAGTATGTTTTTAGAGCTTTTTATTAATAATTGCGTTTAACTGCTTACGTAAAACGAAACGCCAATCCTTCGACTAATTTTGCCATTGGTTGAACCACATTTTTATGACGTCAAAGTAAATATTTAAAGAAAAATTATGTCATTCAATACTATTCGTCCTTTTTTTCAAAAACAGTTATAGATAAGTTAGAAAGAGAAAACTGGATTATTTATATGTTGACAGATATTTGATAGGCTATTTCTTAATTTTTACGTCGTTGGCTAGATAAAATGACCTATTTTTTAATTGGTCATACGTAATGAAAATATAACTCTTATTGGCCGCAGCAGACTGCCATGCTACCTTTACCTCATTGGTTTAAATTAATAACTTGTTACGTCGTCGTTGGCTAGATATAATGACTTATTTTGTAAATGGTCAAATGAAACCTAGCAACCCATTACAGTCGAACAGTTCGTAAGCAGTGGTTTAGATGTCAAGATTTTGAATATAGAAAGGCATTTTGGTAGTGATTTCTATTGTTCGTAGGCAAAACGAACAGTTTTCATAATATTGAAACCCGCCATTAGTACACAAAGCGAAGGTAACTCACATAAGTCGCTTTTTACGACACACTTATACAGGGTTAATTTTAATTAGCGTATCACCTCTTGCGGGCAGCCTCCCCACATCAATTCCAACAACTTTTGTTCTACGACTTTTTACAAATCTTGATAAACAACACAAAAATTTAAAAAAATCTGGACTGGGAGCGAAAGAAAAAGGTAGAATGTGCCGGCTGCTTCTCTTCCCGGGCATACTGTAAAAGTCAGTTAAGGGACAGAGGTTTTAAAGGCGTTTTTGTGGGCGATAGGCTGACCCCCTGTCACAACTACAATAGTCTCTCTCCATCTTTATAATACCTCCAAATTTGTCAAACGTGACATCAGATGGTCTTGTAACCTCTGGTGTTCTGCCTACCCCATAAGGGATACAGGCGTGATGTTATGTATGTATGTATGTTAAAAAAAGAAAAGCGTTTTCTTCTTACTCTACTAATTATTATTTTGAAGCGATATTTTACTACGCAAGGTGCGTGGCATACCTACGCTCCGAGTAAATAAAGCTACGCCACTAAACCAAGGCTATAAATATTTTTAGTATGGGAAAACCAAAAAAATTTAAACTATTTTAATAAGTTGTAGACAGGCGCAGTCCCAGACTGAAATTTTGGGGGGGGGTCACAACTGAATTTTGGAAGGGTCACGACAATTTTTTTGTATCAGAAGTATCTTTTTCTTCCTCCTTCTCTTATAAGGGGTTCATCTTTTCATGATTTTGGGGGGGGGTGATTGGGATTTTTGTTGGGATTGATGTGGAGAGGCTGCTTACAAGAGGTGACGCGCTAATTAAAATTAACCCTGTGTAAACAAAAATATTATTCTTTCACTTACGATATTTGACCAGTTTTCATTTCCGTCTCATTCCTCCACGCCTTATAAATCTCAACCGGCCCCGTTTCTATATTCAAATCTTTATCCTTCAGCATGGTTTCAATTAGCGGCCCAATTATAGTCTGTAGACTGTTCAGACCAGACAACTGTCTAGATAAACTAACAGCCATTTTAAGTACTAGAGGCGTTGAAGCAATCACGTCAAACGGTTTTGTTACTTTGCAGCTGATTTCTTCCTCGAGAGTAAATCTAAACAGTTTTAAAAGGAGATATTCGTCTCGGGCGTAAGCACCGAAATTGTAAAGACTTAGAACAACGTTTTGCAAGAAAAAATTAGTTTTGTTCTGCGGAATACAAAACAACAGTTTAGACAAGTAGGTAGGATTTGTTTGAAGTTCGTAAAATAGATGTTGATACCCGTCCAACAATCGTTTGCATTCTTTTGTCAAAGATTTCAAGCCTTTCACGGCTGAGGACACTGTCATCATAGTACCTTTACCGTCGTTCTTATTTTGAAATACTAATTTAGTCATTGAGGTGTGTTTAACCATTGAGTTTAATTTCAAGCCGTGTGCTGCTACTTCCTGTAGTGCTATTCGATTTTGTACAAGCAGTCCGATTTTCAAGTCCATATTATCGATTTGTTTCGAGAGCTCTTGATTCTTTCGAATGGATTGGACAACTTGTGATTTCAAGCTTTGCAGTTCGATTTCTCGGTCGTAATCGGCGGTGTCGAAGTCTAGCATCGGAATGAACTTCTTGACAACTTTGAGTGGTGGATTTGGAGAATGGAAAAGTGATGTGAATGCCGCTCTAGCACGTCGGCCTCGCCATAGAGCTTGCAGTTTGATGATCTTTTGCTCCTGAAATAAAGCATATAATGTTTTTAGTGCATTTCTATAACTGTGAGTCAAATGGCAATAATAAAGTTTAATACATAATTATGAATCAGTCTAGGCTATGACATTATATTAGAAGGAACATTAACATTATACCTATATAATGCTTTGATTACTAGAAAGTTAACCACCAAACAGTGATAAACTTGTTGAAGGCTGTCAGCCCTTTCAGAGTGCAGAAAATGAATTCTGATAAAGTCAATAAGAGGGAAAGTGATCAGAGGATACCTTCCATGCTGGACTGGGAGCGAAAGAAAAACATAGAATGTACCAGCTGCTTCTCTTCCCGGGCATACTGTAAAAGTCAGTTAAGGGATGGAGGTTTTATTGGTGCTTTTTTTTGCGGGCGATAGGCTGACCCCCTGTCACTGCAATAGCCTCTCTCCATCATAATAATACCTCCAAATTTGTCAAACGTGACATCAATGGTTGTGTAGCCTCTGGTGTTCTGCCTACTGAATTAAGCTGTGTGTAAACGGATTTTCGGAGCTCAATCTCACATAAATGGTTAGTAAAGATGAGGTCGAAGATGACAGTAGACATTCTTAGAAAACAACTGGCTCTTCATAACCATTACCGCATCAGCGGCAGTAGAATCAGGCGCTTCAATGTTTGCTTGTCTAGCAATTCTTATCACCTACCATCAAACGGGTGTCGATCGGATTAGTATTCTTTTATGATTCGCTTATACAGAGGCGGCAAGGCTATTTTATTCGTAATGTTCCGGAGACAAAATACGTCCGACAGATAGGCAACAGAAATAAAACAAGAATAGTACACTCACCTGAATTTTATACCAAGCCATAGGATTTTCCTTTCTCTCACGTTTCAGTTTCGCTTCTATTATCTTCATTTTGATCAGAGTCCCAAACTTCTTCTGCATCGAAACTCTTCGCCACCAAGCTTGTATTTTTATAATATACTCGATGTTCTCGTGGAAGAATTTCAGCCGTCGAATCATGCGCCGCCTCAGTAGGTATCCTCTACAGTAAGCTTGAAGTTTGACAATCGAGTTCTCTACCATTACTTGCTTGTGCTTATTCACGTGATTTTTATTAGTTTTCTCAATAACAGTAGCTACATCCTTCCTTGTCAAGAAACGAGCATGTGGAACAAAATCTTTTGGAGTCGTCCAACTATACGTGTACGACTCTACATCTATGTAAACCGCGTTACCAGCATCAGTATGGCATACAATCCAGGGGCAAATGTAATGACCCCTTTTCTTTAAAGCTTTGGAAAACATTTGGAAGTATACATCTTTGTATGTCGGATCTAATGTACCAGACCTAGAAAGCAAAGGGTGCGAGAGCGCATTCCAAAACTCCTTGATATCGTTCTTTAGAATAGATGAATTCAGTTGCACTAGAGCATCAGTTAATTCCTTGATTTTAACAGATTCACTTTCGACAGCCTTGACTACTTCTACTATATCTTCGAGCCATAGGTTCTGAGATTCTTTTTGAACCAACCTCTTTTTTAGCATACGTAAACATAAATGTTTTTCTTCCTTGTCAATTTTGGTAGGTAATTTGAGTGCCGAACTTTTTAATAGTTCTATTAAGGTTGACGTGTCCTCATCGATTACGGCTTTGTTTAGCCTGTCTATTATTGCAATTACTGAAATGAAGTGTTAATAAATTAATAAAATTGAATTTTAATACCGGCAACTAACCAGTTATCATGGATTATGATACCAATTATATGTACATTTTTTTTTATTAAAGACGAGATGAGGTCGAAGATGGAAGCATACGGGCCTAGGAAAGAACTAACTCTTCATAAAATATAGCCGGAACACAGCACCGCCGTCGGAGCGGTAAAATTTGGCGGCGGAATTTATATGAAGTGTGGTCGCTACCCAGCCGGACCCTGACGGGATTCTACCACCAAGTGGGTAGGTACACGTATTGCGGGTCACTGTATTCCTAAAACTAATAAAGATATAACATTATAGATATAAATATTAGCGTGGTTTTTGTTTATCTTTAAGCGGTAAGTTTAAAATATTAATACTTACACTCTTCATTGACATCATCTTTAATGTTAACCATTTCAATAGTATCTCGAATATCTTCAATAGTAAGCAATGGACACGAACATTCTTCCCGGACTTTAACCTGCAGAGCGTTCACCAAGGCATTGAAGTAGCGACGCCTGCAGTAAGGACGTAGGCCTTCTAAACTAATCTGTTTCGAGTTAAGAGTGTTCCAAGCCGCCACCTCGTCGCCTCGGTCAAGAGCCTGCGAAATAGCAGCCACGTCTAACAAATACGCTACAGAGGCAGCTATCTCATTCTCATTAAGATTTTTTTCTAACTCAAATTTCTCCAACTTCATCTCTTCAAATAGAAGAGGAATCGCATATTTATCTATTTTAAAGTTAAGAGTCAGTTTCGGATTTGTTAACGCTTTGTATAAGTCTTCGGGAGTTCCATGGTCTAGCGCTTTGTTGAGTTCAGTTATGGCAACTTTGTAATGGCTGTGTTCTTGGGATTTACGATTGCCTTCTTTAATTATGCTTTGAAATATTTTATGCCAGTTTGTAATACTCTCCACTTCTATGTCTTTGTTGTGTTCTAAAATTTCGTTAACAACATCACAGTAGTAGTCTAAGTTTTTACTGTTGAAATCCTTGATTTGAATCCAATCTTCATTGAAAACTTTGTGCAAAGTATTGATGTCATTGTTCTTTGAGGCTTCACAAAGTGTTTTGAATAAGAACTTGTAGTTTGTTGCTGTGATGTGGCCTTGTATCTCTACGTGAGTTAGAAGTTCGTCATACTCGTCCGGCACATAACTGTCATTCAAAGACCGATTTTGTGCCGCTTGCATTTTCTCAAGTTTAGCTTCTTGTAAAACCTTTTTGTACTGGCTTATTAGTCTATTTTGAACAAATTTCAATTTTATATTCGGGTTTAGAATAGCGGAAGTAATTGATTTTTCTGTATCTAGAAGATTGTTTAGTTCAACGACAGCTTTATGTAAGGAACCACTGCTATCTTCGCCCTTTTTGGAGAGGATCCCGCCGATTTTTTGAAACATGGGTAAAGGGTGTTCGCACCGTTGCAGATCTTTCGAAACCGAGTCTAACTGTTCATCTAAAAGATTGAAAACAATTAAAATTTAAGCTTAGTCACTTGAAGTTACTCTAAAACAAAATTATTTGACTAATAGGTATAGCAGAATAACGATGAATACAATTAATGACTGATACAACCAAGTAAAGATGAAAACTTTAAAAACTGTAATTCGTTTCATAGACTCATTATTTTTACGAACCTGTAAATACAGCTTTTCCAAAAACATCTCGTATAAGAGGAGCCTTTCCAAGTTTGAACAAATGTGAACTAAGTGCATGAATACAGTATATCACTCTAGGCATATTCTTCTTGTCATAAATATCTGTTGTTTCTGGTTGAAATGTCTGAAAAAGAAAAGATTTAAATCAATACAGATTAATTCCCCTATAAGTACGAGGCTGTATGGTGTGATCTTCATCCATGAGTAGCCAATCCCTTTGCGTCCGCGCAGTCTATTTAAGTGTTTTTAAGGGGTAATTAAAATATGTTATTTATTTGAAGTGAGTATAATAAACGTTCGAAACAAAAAATGATTTTAATTATAACTATACTGTTTTTGCGCGGTACTCTCCGGAATAGGCGTGCGCTTAACGCAGTTTCAGGTATTAGATCACGATAACGATATAAACCAGTGAAATTGGTCAAAATATTTGTCTTAAAAGACACTTCGGACTTCGGGGTTCGTGACAGAGAGATTATGAGAAGCTTGGATGGATGTTTGTTCCTCAATCACGGCGGAATTACTGAACGAATCTTGATGAAATGTAGCACAGAATTAGTTTATTAATATTTTCATCATGAGATTGGTACTTGCGTGTCTGTAGAATACACATCATAGACTTTATCAATTCAGATACTATTTTTTATCGGCGATTTGACTGCGTTTAATCTTCATCTCATCAGATCAAGGATTTGGAAGACACACGACTTTAGGAAGGCATAGGACACATAAAACATTACCGAAACACATCACCGCCAGACCGGTGATACCTATTTGCTCGCAGATTATTTATAACGAGTGCTTGTTAGCCAGGCGGACCCTGAAAGTGACCACCAAGCTGAGGACTTGTATCGGTCGCATTTTAGGCTGCAAACTGGACGGCAGCGACAGCGGCGCGGGCGGCGCCGCGGTGAATCTGGGCCGTTCTCGACGCCAGCGGGCGCTCGAGCAATTTGTCGCGGTTTCATACAAACTTAATACTTTCTATCGTGTCGCTGCCCGCGCCGCTATCGCTGCCGCCCAGTTTGAAGCCATACGACACGCTCATCCAGGGGCGATATGCTATTCGTATTATATACACATAAAGTCACGCCTGTATTCCTTATGGGGTAGGCAGAACACCAGAGGTTATAAGACCATCTGTTGTCGCGTTTGACACATTTGGAGGTATTATAAAGATAGAAAGAGGCTGTTGTAGTGACAGGGTGTCAACCTATCGCCCACAAAAATGCCAAGTAAACCTCTGTCCCTTAACTGACTTTTACAGTATGCTCGGGGAGAGAAGCAGCTGGCACATTCTAAGTTTTTTCTTTCGCTCCCAGTCCAGCATTTATGTATTTATTTTAATTATCTTGCCTGTTATCATTTAATTTTTGTTGTGGTTTCTTCAAGTTATTTTTTTATGAAATTTATTTATGGTCTTCGCGACTTTTAGTAGGTACTTCTTTTTTACACAATTATTTACTTTCAATTTATAAAAAAATTAAGCACAAGGGCTTAGAAAAATATTGGCTCTTCGGCGGTAATATTTAAATAAATTAATAAATATTTTTGACACTCACACAACATTATCTAGCCCAAATTAAGTTTCTTAAAGAACTTGTGTTATGGATACTAGATAACTGATATACTTAAGAAATATATAAACATACAAATTGAATAAATACATATTTTTTATTAGAATAAACTTAAATAAACATATAAACATCCATGACTTGACGACTAATATCCGTGTTCATCACACAAATATCCGCCGTCGCCGGGATTCGAACCCAGGACCTCTGGCATAGAAGGCAATGTATGTTACCGCTACAACAGCCGGTCGTCGAAGATTTAATATGAAGAGTGACCGCTAGTCAGTCGAGCTCTGACGGGATCCTACCACCAAGCGGTCAGTCAGATAAGTCAACTCTAACGACACGCTTATCCAGGGATAGTGGGGCTAACCTAGTGATGTGCCTGATGGCAATATTCCCACTGCCAGCAATATTCCCAATATTACCACAACCGGCAACATTGCCCTGGTTTCTATTATGTAAATTTCAACATATTTTTTATGTATTATATCTATCGCAAAAACGTAGGTACTTACACAATGCAATTTATTTCAAATGCTTTTTATTTCAATTTTATAGATTTAAAATTGTTGCTTTTTTGGCATGCGATTTGAAATGAAAGACAGGTACAAAATTGATAAAAATAATATGAATTAATACCCTTATATTTTTTTTCATGTGGGGAACATTGCCAGTATTTTCCCGACAATACTGCCAAATATTGCTGGCAACATTGGAAATTTTCCCCAAAACAACACTTTATTATAAACAATATAGCTTATTGCCTTTGAATTCAATTTTTAAGTAATGTTAGCAGTTTCTGTACTTATTTTGACTTTTGATTAAGCAACATTCCCCAATATTTCCACTTCAGGCAATATTGCTGGCCATGCTGCTACCAATATTGGGTGGTTACACTGGGTAATATTGCCGGCAACGGCACATCTCTAAATCTGACCCAACAGGTACTCATACAATGCTTAAAATATATTAATGCCAAACTGTCTTTGCTTGCAGACTAGCAACTTGTCAATACACCTGCAACAAACTTTTGGTATGGAGTTCATAAAGTGTGAAAATTCTAAAATGAAAATGTGAAATGGTAAATGCATCCTAACGCATGGGTTACAAAAATTCGTTTATAAAATCTGCAAAATATTATGTTAAAAACTCAGTAAGTGTGAAGCCTCTTGAGGTGCCTTGGTTTTGTAGCGCGAGTGGGGACATCCAGCGCGCGCAGCGCAAATGCTACCCCCTACATTCGATGTAGGTACGTAGTTGCTTCGTGGGATCGCATATGATGTGTGCAACTTCTAATAAAATTAGGAACTTATTCGGTTGTAATAAGGTTCAAAGTTCAATGAAAATGCATACTTACATATTATTAGACATGACTGTACATTATTTTTTCTTTCAGCTTTTTTCTTTCAGCAACACATAAGCACGTACACATCCACACACACAAACCCACACCTTTACACAGTCCCATTTTTTTTTGTATGAAATGTACATAATAGTTGTTCTTGATTGTCTTTATTTTTATTAGATTTTTTTTCTTTAATATTATTTCTCTATTATTGTTTCTTATTTCGAGAAGATTGGCAATGATTATTTGGATTTTTTTTTATCGGTTTGCTATTAATTTTATACAAATTGTGGTAATGTTTAATTGGCCTTATGCTATACAAATTGTAACTTATATAATATTTAAGAAACACTGTACATTACCTGAATAAATAAATAAAGTGTAAAGCAGTATAGCATAGCAATACTTGTACAAATAAATTGTTTTTTTTTAAATAATACTTACAAACGGAAGTTCAGTCATTTTTAATATTTGTAAAAATTTGTTTATGTTATCTGTGTGTTTGAACTGAAGTCCCATCACCTGTAATAATAAAACATCAAATTTATTTACCTACTTTGCTATGAGTAAACCTTAAATAGACAAAAATATACTATTGAGTCCATTTTAAATATCTTTTAAGATAAAATGGACCTTTCAAAAGAAATTGCATGTATTAACACAGCCTAATCAATAACTGTACAAATACAATAAATCTGAAGAGTTTATTCATTTAAAAAGTATTTTTTCTTTCATTATAGTTAAATTATTAATTTATCCAGATATTCTCATAGTATCAATATATATAATCAAAATATATGACTGTAAAACGGCGCGAAGCTGGTAGTTTTCAAACAAAATAAAAAGTAAGACAAAAGTCACTTAAGGTAATAATGAACTTGTGAGGCAAAGCTCACTAAGTTTAAAAAGGTGTAAAATATAAAATGCAATTATAATAATCTGTCCAAGAACTCTTTCAAATAATCTTAACATACATCCTTCTGAGGCTTCATAGAGTAAAATTTATGTTTACCTGATAGCGTTTTTGATCTATATCATAAATTTTGTTTAAAGGTAACATGTCAGGTGCAATAAAATTTCCCAGTTTAGCCAAGTAAACTCCATTGCGGAGACTTTCTTCAAAATCTACTGCTTGAGGGAGTTTCTCTTTCAAGCAGGCTTCCATCCATGTCTTTGCTTCTTCAAGTCTACACAAATATTCATAGGCGATAGTTTTTTGTCTGATTGAGTCCATTTCTTGTCCTGTTTTCCGCAAATCATCAGCTACAAAAACAGAAGTTTTGTATCCAGTTTTATATTTAATATTATGTACTTATACCCATAGAATAGGGAATAGTTTATATACTCACAGTCATCTATCTTCCCTATCCGAATATCTTCTAATTCTCTGATAAAAGACATTATTTTGTTTTATCAATCTCGTTTCCATCAATAAAAAGAGATATTTTTAGCAAAATATCTAGAATTCTAATAATTATATTCATCAATTTTACGGTGGTGAACAGAACAGATGACAGAAAATTCAAAACAATAAACTCGTTGTCGGCGGTTATTATTGTGTTACCAAAAAGCTACTTCCCGAAATTCTCCTTCTTTTGAATCTAACGCTTGGATACTAGTGCTTTAAGCCAAGTCTTTTTTACATACTAATTATACGTACTCTATATTAATGTCAATATTATTTTATGCCAGGCCTATGAAATTATAAATGTATAAAAATAAATATGACACTCAGAAATAAAGCTTCAAAGCTTCATGTGAAGCTTTGTCACCATTTCGATTTATAAAAACATACGTTTCGTGAAAAACATAAAAAAGATTATTAGTGTTTATAATAAAAAATGGATGAAAAGGACATTATTATTCAACCTGAAACAAAACTTGAGCCCGTTCTTACCTGCAAGTGTCCGTCTGAAGTGCCATCATCTCAGAAAATTGAAATTACTCCTCGAAAACAAAGAGCTTTGACTGTCGTTACAAAGACTGAAAGTTATCTACGAGACAGACGTATTCCTGAACTCATCCGGTTTTTGATGACAAAAGTAATCTCCGATGCTGATGAAAAACCAGTAGCATATTTGGAGAAACTTTTAGATGACTGCATGTTATTTCGAGCAGGACATGGTCAACCACCAGTTTTGTTTGAGCAATGGTAGGTCTTAATAAAATTATATTGAAATATTTAATTCCTAGATTGTTATCGATTATAAAATGGGTAAATAAGTCATCTTTGACTAATTATTAACACGATTTTCATACTTCAGGTTTCATCCCGTATATTTTTGAGGCTGATTTTGGAAAAAAGTTGCTCATGTTTGAAACCGGCTTATTTTCTTATTTTCATTCAAATTAGTTAAGCGGTGAAAGCATAGCAAGCAGATCGACTTTTAAATTTATAAATATAAAGTCTCCGTGGTGCAATGGTAAAAACGCTACCATGTCAATCGTGTGGTTGCGGGTTCGATTACCGCACGAAACAAAAAAATATTTCCTGTCCGGGTGTGTAACGAAATCAATTATTAGGAACGAAATCGATATTGTGATATCGATTTTCTAACAGACATACATACGCGCAGGCTGAATCTAGCGGCGACCAAACTTGACGTTTGGTTGGGGTTCAGACAAGCAAAGCACATGCATTGTGTTATCTATGTAGATGTATGTCTGTGTTTAGAACAGTGAGTACGGGTAATTCGCCAAAACTCCTAAGTTTTTCCTAATTTCTATGGCCTGGTTTTTTTTCCAGAATAAATACCAGTTTGATTGATCGTTGGATAAAACAAAAATTAAAATATTTTTAATGTGCCCTTCCACATAGTCTCACTAGGGGCTTCCAGAAAAAAGTTTTGGTTAAACAAGGAAATTAGGATGGCTCCAAGAAAATTATTCTCCCGAAATTAACTCTGCATGCTTGACTTTATACTAGGAGATGACCAGCCATTCAAACGTCAGGATGGCTAGTCAAAACAAATATTTTATTTCTAAATACATATTCTATGTAGCAATTTTTGAATCTAATATCATAGACCAACGCCACAGGCAACCAGCTATTCTGACGCACACCAATATGTTACAGAAATTAGATACATGCTGCATAGACTGTCTATCTCTCTCTCTCTCTTCATGGCAATTATTATTCCCATCCGATGGTGGGGTCTGCCATTCTTTATTTTCTGGTTCAATTTCGACCTATTGGATGTATCGTCCTCAAAAGCTCCGCAAGCAGTCAGATTTTTTAACTATATGTAGTCATCTCATTTTCGGTCTTCCTTAACGCCTCTTTCCCTGGATATTTCAATTTGCCACAATATTTCCGATTCAGCCGGGAGCCTACTCTTTTGGATCGCGCATGCCAAGACTAACGTGAACTTACCCGTTGCGTATTCTGTCTAGCCTCGTTATTCCGCAAATCCACCTAAGCATCTTCATTACGGCGGCTTAAATGGTATGGACTTGCCCAGGTTTCCCTACCATATCAGAACAGGCCTGATGATGCTCTTGCATATACATATAAGCCCGTTCAGTTTGAGGGCATTCAGCTGTCACAGGTTACGCGTCACTTCTTGCCGCTTCAACCATGCAGCTGCAATGCGGTCCGGTGCTTCCCGTTATCCGGTGTTATGTAACATGGTGCCCAGATACTTATATTCGTCACATCTTGTGACTTGCTGTCTGTCAATAATGAAAGGGTTTTCCAGATATCCTGCTTTGACATATACAGTGTGTCCGGTCACGACCTAGCGATAATTTAAGGTTACAAAATATACCTAATTTCATCGACAAAAACACCCATATATGAGGGTCTACCTCCCCTCCTGTCGGAATGGCCGCCATTTTTTTTTTTTTTATTCTTGTAGATACCTCTGCTGAAAGATCTAGACAGAAAGGTCCTACAGATGTAAAAATGATGTTATTTTAAAGGTAAATATAGCAACTATCAAATAAACATAAACATTATGGAAAAATTTTCCTACAAACATCTGTAGGACCTTTCTGTCCAGAGAAATCGGCATCTTTCAGCAGAGGTATCTACAAGAATAAAAAAAAATTAAATGGCGGCCATTCCGACAGGAGGGGAGGTAGACCCCCATATATGGGTGTTTTTGTCGATGAAATTAGGTATATTTTGTAACCTTGAATTATCGCTAGGTCGTGACCGGACACACTGTAAAAGTATCATGTACTGGGTCTTTGCATCACTCAGCATTAAGCCACCTATTTGCAACGGACGCTTCCATTCCCTTAAGGCCTGTTCTTACTCATTTCGAGATCTCGTACAAATTGCTACATTGTTTGCGTATACGAAGGTCAATGCAGTCAGTTTCTGAGCATCCGCCGTTAGAGCATCCATCACTAAACAGAAAAGATACGGGCTTAGGACTAAGCCTTGGTGAACCTATTCCATAACAGCTATGAAATTTGTCAGCCCCACAGTGGTCCTTACTCCTTATTACAGACTTCGACGTGCCTTACCATGTTGGCTATAATGCCGACCTTTCTGGAACATAGTTTTTGCAAAGTCTCCACCAGATCACTTAGGTACAACGTCAATACCTTTTCCATGTCCGAGAACGCCAAGTATCTACAAAAGTTTATTGCATGCTCGCAACTCATGTGCTATCACGCTGATGACGAACATCGGGTCGATGTCAGATAAGCCAGGAACAAGCCATACTGGTGGGTTGATAGAGAGCATTCCGATCTCAACCGGGCATCAATGACTATTTCGTACAGCTTCTTTCTTCTCCTTCTTTATTCCACGGTAGTTGTTGCACTTATGTCTATTTCCATGTATAATTAAGGATCAAACGAACTTACCAAGTGAAGTTCGATCACAATTATGTGAACGGCTTAATTCGAAGCGATTTAAAGTTAACATGTTGTAGTAGTACTTCCAAGCATCAGCCTTGCACGGTTTTCAGAGACACGTTTTTTTTTTTTTTTTTTTGGCAACCCTGATCCCCGCTCTTGAACTCCTCTCCACTTACTTCCTCTCATCATCCCTCCTCAATAATCATTTTGTTTAGAGCTAAAGTTCCTAGGTAGTACCCATAAAAATAATTCACATTAATTATGGGTGGGTGATATTACTTTAAAGGAATACTGTTTGGGCGGGTTTATATCAATCGCTTCGAATTAAGCCGTTCACATAATTGTGATCGAACTTCACTTGGTAAGTTCGTTTGATCCTTAATTATGTTTCACGGCTTAATTCTTTGCGATTTAAAGTTAACATGTTGTAGGATGTTCAGAGTATTTTAATGTGAATTATTTTTGCAGTATAGGTATAAGTAAAATTGTTAGAGTATAACCAACAGTAATAAATCACAAATATACATCTATTTATTCTAAGGAGTTACATAAAATACTAGTTGCAAATTGATTGGCATCCGATACAATTTCTTTGTTGTAGAATTTGGCAAATACTGAGGATGTATTACTCCATCCTGCGGTTTTCCGTATGACATCAATATTGACACCGACTCTGCTAGCAGTGGAAGTGGCCGCATGGCGCGTGCTGTGCGCGCTAAACACTGATGTGTCCACGCCACTGCGTTGTAAAGTATATTTGATACAGTGACTCAAAGTTTGAGACAAACTTTTAAGTGAGGTCTTTTGTGGCTAATAAATAAAGTGTCACAACTACGTAAACCACTCGTTTTATTTATATAATCTAAAATGCATCTGGCAGGGCATATTGCAGGATTTGTATGAAAAAATGGTAGCCTTAGAAGGGGTTGAAAGGAGTTTGGTTTTGAAGTTTTTACTAAGTCAGGTATTTTAACGAAGATTTCTGTTCTGTTTTGAGTTATAGGTATTATTTATTTTAATGAGAGAAAATGTTTGTACTCTTTGCGCTGTCACCAAACCTAGCACACCAGCGTTTCTTAGAGAAATCTTCTAAACTAAGGCTTTCATTTGGCCATTGAGTGGCCAAATAATTTAACACTATGTTTGGGTCTCAAGAAGTATTATATTTTGGATTGGTGGGCCTCAACTTGTAAACACCCTTCATGAAGCGTTTGACTCGATCATCATTTAAGCTATTACCTAACAAAAGAGATAAGGCAGAGCGGTAAGAATTGATGGTCCCGTATTTAGCGCCTTTATCAAAAATATCGGTTAAAAAATGTATTACAATTGGAATAGAAGCATTAAAATAATCATTATTATGTAATCTACAGTAAATTATCCAAGATTTTATGCAAACATCGTACTGTTTGTAAGTATTATTTGCAAGCGAAGCTAGCATAATATCTACTGACCTATTCGATAAATATTTCCTTAGTAATGCTTGCCTGATAATTTCGCGGCAACAAGGCGTAGATTCTTGTGTACACAATCTACAATCTACTGAAAGGAGATGTTAGAAGGTCAATATCTGGTCCAAAATACAAAAAAAATGAAACAGACAACTTTTTAAACATAGGAAACCAAGGTTGACTTGGCCAATATGGCACCACAACAATACCCTCTGCCTTATGACAAATGATTTTCTGCATTAATTTTACTATAAGCGAGAATGGTGGAAAGGCGCAAAATAACATATTGGTCCATGGCAGTGTAAAGGCATCAACAGCACATGCTTCGGGATCATTTCTCCACGAAACATATTGTTTACACTTATTATATTTCACAGCTTCTTTCTTTGCGATTGAGGTTTACTTTATGTAGTAGCGCCACCTACTGCTAGCCTTTGCACGGATTTTAGAGTCTATGATAAGGGTTCTTTTTTTTTTTTTTTTTTAACAACTGTCACGTTTCGCTCCCTATGTCAGCATCCAGTCTACAGAACTCATTCTGCGTTTCCGTGCTGTAGCCTGCGCACGTCGACTAAAATATATTAATTAGCTAGTTAAATTTTAAAAGTTTAAATGGTAAAAATTGTGCATCGAAGGAAGAGAAAATTCTCAAGAAAATAATTCGAGGAGGTTGAGACATCAAATTACAAATTCCGAAGAACCCAACGGTGTTGGGACTTATTAGAAAAAATGTCGTTGACACAAAAACTACCCACATTGTATGTGCGTGTAGTCATCGAGGTTCGATGCATACAATTAATTCTCCTATTTAGTCCGTTACTCGATAATAATATCGTCATTGGCGATTAATCTGATGTACGGTGGAGAATCTCTAATATAATTTTAATAAATATTAGAAAAAATGTCGTTGACACAAAAACTACCCACATTGTATGTGCGTGTAGTCATCGAGGTTCGATGCATACAATTAATTCTCCTATTTAGTCCGTTACTCGATAATAATATCGTCATTGGCGATTAATCTGATGTACGGTGGAGAATCTCTAATATAATTTTAATAAATATTAGAAAAAATGTCGTTGACACAAAAACTACCCACATTGTATGTGCGTGTAGTCATCGAGGTTCGATGCATACAATTAATTCTCCTATTTAGTCCGTTACTCGATAATAATATCGTCGTTGGCGATTAATCTGATGTACGGTGGAGAATCTCTAATATAATTTTAGTAAATATTAGAAAAAATGTCGTTGACACAAAAACTACCCACATTGTATGTGCGTGTAGTCATCGAGGTTCGATGCATACAATTAATTCTCCTATTTAGTCCGTTACTCGATAATAATATCGCCGTTGGCGATTAATCTGATGTACGGTGGAGAATCTCTAATATAATTTTAATAAATATTAGAAAAAATGTCGTTGACACAAAACTACCCACATGGTATGTGCGTGTAGTCATCGAGTTTCGATGCATATAATTAATTCTTTTGATTAGTCAGTTACCAGATAATATCGCCGTTGGCGATTAATCTGATTTGCGGTGGAGACGATCTTGCACGCCGAATCCAAGATTTGAAGTGCCCGAGTTACCTCCGTCATTATCAGCCTTTTTTTTTTGATACGATTAATGTCCCGGAAGAGGTCTAAAAACCAGCAGTTGTCGGCTGAAGATCTAAAGAATCTAAAGATAAGCCTGTTGAGGACTATCTTGTACCCGCAATTTGCGAATATTTACTTGCTCCCTTTATTAAATTTAGAAGCAAAAGCAGCATTGGCTGAAACTCTTACCAAACGAGATTCTATACATCAACAAAAAAAAAAAAAAGGGCAAATTGGAATCGCCTTGGCAGCTTTATCGCAAGCGATGGTAATCATTTTCAATGAAACTTTGAAGCAAAAACTTTTAAAACTGCTGAGTTACGCTTGTCGCGATAGCCAGAATAGGGAAACTAAAACTCATCGTAACATAATAATGAGTTCCATAAACGTATGCCTGCGTGACACGCTGACCAATACAAGTTGCGATGATTATCTATTGGGAGGAGATGTTGCTGAAACGCTGCAAATTGCAAAAAACGACGACGTCATCTCCGCAGCCACAGCTGCCGGCTCGAGCTCCACAGCAGAGCTACACGTACCCGCCACGTAGGACCTACCACGAACGGTCGTGGAACACTAGCAACCAGCGGAAATAAACCACCAGGTGCAGTGCGATGGACGTTTACGATATTTTCATCAAAAATGGGCTTAGATAACGAGTGATCCATTAATATTATCGTGAATAGCTGGTTACTAAAGACCTTTTAAATATCTGCCCGCTAAACAAAGTAGCTCTTGTGTTTACCCAAGGTCAATACATGGCCATAAAGATTATATTTTAGCGTTGGATAAACTATTAAAAATAAATGCTATATTCGTATGTTCTCATGAGCCAGGTAAATTTTATCACAAATTTTTTCTTGTGCTCAAGCTATACGGTGAAAATCGCTTCATACATAATTTAAAATCTTTGAATTAATTTACTACAAAACACTTCAAAATGGAAGATTACAGAACCGCTGATAAGTTAACAAAACAATGCTACATGTTATTTTTTCATCAATGTTGATAAGTCTTTCCGAAAGTACCTTCGATTTGAATATAACAACGTTTTATATGAATTCAAATATTAAGCGTTTGACTTATGCACCGCTCTTTATATAAGTATTTACTAAAATATTAAAACCAGTCATGGAATTTTTACGTCGGGATAATTTTTTCATCCATAATATATCTAGATAATATATTTTACATTGGCAAAGATTGTGATGATTGTAATGAGAATGTTTGGATTACAAAACATATTTTAATAAATTTAGGTTTCATAATGCATACGAAAGAAGGTTGCTTTGTTCCTAGAACACAATGTAAATTCCTTGGGTTTATTTTTGATTCAGAGAAAATTATTTTAAAACTACCCACAAAAAAAAAAAAAAAAAGTTCTTAAAATAGAAAAAATAATACACAAAGTTATTCGAGCAATTTAAAGGGGCTTTTCTCCTCTTAGAACAGGCCAAGACACTAAAACTATCTATCCTGACGCATCATATACTGGCTAGGGCGGGTTTTGTGATGGAAAAGAGGCAGCGGGTCATTGGAAGGAAAGCGAGTCGTCGCTACACATTAATACTCTGGAATTAAAAGCAGTTTTTTTGGACTTAAAACATTCGCATAATTATGGTAGTTACGATTGTGATATATTGTTAAGAATAGATATTACCATTACCTGTATAAATAGAATGGGTAGTGTTCAGTTTTCACATATGGATCATATTACCCGAGACCAATGGAAATAGCGTGAAATGCGTAAGATCAATATCTTTACATCTTATATTACTTCAAAAGATAATATAGAAGCTGAGAGTTTGTCACGAAAACAGTTTAATGACACTGAATGGGATCTAAGTGACTATACCTTTAATAATATAACAAATAGGTTTGGAATACTATCGGTTGATCTTTTTGCAAACAGATGCAACTTATAATGTCCTATTTATGTAACCTGGAAAAATGACCCAGATGCAAAAACTCTTCAGAAAATTGTTAGTGAAAAGTCTGTGGGTATTGTGGTAGTACCATACTGGCCCACGCAACTATGGTTGCCATTGTTTAAAAGGTTGTGTTGTGATTGTATTTACTAAATACTAATTCGCTGAAATCTCCTTTCAGATCTGCGCTCAACCTTCATTAAACATTAACCTTGGTTGCCGCGAAATTGTTCAGAAAGCGTTAGTAAAAAGATCACTGTCTTCAAAGTCCGTTGAAATTATGTTGGCATCTTTGTTGGATAATTCTTACCGAGACAGTGTGAAGGAGGTATCAAGGCGTGGATTGAATATTGCAAAAATAATAATTTTAGTTTTACTCAAACTTCTAAACCAATAATTGTTCATTTTCTAACTGAAATTTTCGAAAAAGGTGCTAAGTACGGTACTATTAATAGCTATAGATCTGCATTATCATTAATATTAAACATAAATTCCCAATATGACAGGTTAAAAAGTTTCATGAAAGGAGTCGTTATGTGAAGATCAAGTATGATCTTACCTGGGATCCAGCAGTTGTATTGAGCTACTTACCTACAAAATTTCCTAATGAAGACCTTGACTTAAAGACTCTTTTCCAAGAAAACTGTTACACTAATAGCTCTTGTAACGGAACATCGTGTTCAAATTTTATCCGTGACAAAGATTAAAAATATTTTAATAACTAAAAAAGGTACTTATAAAAGGGTTTATAAAAACCTCTAAATTTAATAGTAAACAGACCTTGGTAAAGTTTCCGTTTTTTAATATTCGTCCAGAAATTTGTCCAGCAAAAACCTTACAGATGTAGGTATATAAATAAAACGAAAATTTAAGGAAACCTGATAATTTGTTTATTAGTTTTAAGAAACATATAGGTTTCCAAACTTTAAGTCACTGGGTTAAAAACACTTTAACTCTCAGTGGTATTGATGAAAATATTTTTAGTGCACATAGTACATGACATGCTGCTACATCAAGAGCTATTTATTTAGGAGTTTCTATTGACCTATCAAAAAGACTGCAGGATGGTCGGATTCTTCCTCAGTCCTTGCTAGAAATTATAACAAACTTTGTAACGAAAAATAATTTGCCTAATCATTGTTGAATTGTTTTCAATAAGTATGTTTATTTACTATTGAAGAGTTTTACCTTACTACTCTGCCAATTCATTTCACTATAACTAATCTTTAAACATCCTACATAAAGTAAACCTCAATCGCAAAGAAAGAAGCTGTGAAATATAATTGAGGATCAAACGAACTTCTAAAGTGAAGTTCGATCCTAATTATGTGAACAGCTTCTTTC
Source organism: Stenoptilia bipunctidactyla (assembly GCA_944452665.1). Taxonomy (NCBI): domain Eukaryota; kingdom Metazoa; phylum Arthropoda; class Insecta; order Lepidoptera; family Pterophoridae; genus Stenoptilia; species Stenoptilia bipunctidactyla. The sequence goes on along the minus strand of OX101726.1, from coordinate 4,732,231 downwards.
GAAGCGATTTAATATAAACCCACCCGTTATTATGCTTTGAAATAAGCATAATATGAATATGTTTCAACATGGAGTAATTTCAATTTATATTTGTATTTTACCCAACCCCAATATAGTGAAATGAACAAACAGGAATAAGACAGATTGACTTTAAACAAAATGAGTTCTGTAGACTGGATGCTGACATAGGGAGCGAAACGTGACAGTTGTTAAAAAAAAAAAAAAAAAAAGAACCCTTATCATAGACTCTAAAATCCGTGCAAAGGCTAGCAGTAGGTGGCGCTACTACATAAAGTAAACCTCAATCGCTTCGAAAGAAGCTGTTCACATAATTAGGATCGAACTTCACTTTAGAAGTTCGTTTGATCCTCAAGTATTGGATCTGTTTGCAAACAAATCAATACTGGCATACCAAAGTTGCGAACTATTTCATTAAATGCAATTTGATTTAATTCCCACTCTGTATCCTCGAACTGTTTTCGAGATAATGAATCTGCCTCACAATTATCTTTAGTATTGATGTAAGAAGTGAATAAGATTATTCTACGTTCTTCGAACCATTTCCACATACTTCTAGATATATAATCTAGGTGATCATATTGAATACTGCCCATTCTGTTAATAAGATGTCACAATTAGATAATTCTTTGGTGAAACGTTTCAGAGCTAGAAAGGCTGCTTTTAGTTCCAACTCGTTTATATGACAAGAAGTTTCGTTGTCTTTCCTATATCCACAACATCTAACTGTATCACAATACGCTCCCCATCCCGTAGAGGAGGCATCAGAAAAAAAAATTCTAAAACAAAGTTGTTCGGTTTGAGTGATGAATGGCCTATATCTATGTTTCCTAACCACCAATATAATTCTTCATGTAGGGTAATTAAGATATCAATTGTCTGATCGTAGTTTGGATTTTTTTTTTTTTAATAAACAATTATATTTATATTGTTCAAGCTTTTTTGTATATAACCACGAATAAGTTATTGTTGGACATGCGGAAATTAAATACCTAATGAGTTTAGCGAATTCGCGTAACTTGCATCGTTTTATACAAAGAAATCTATTTATAAAATCTTTCAATTTCATTTTCTTTTCCTCGGGTAGTTTTAAAATCATCTGCTTTGAGTCGAAAGTGAAGCCCAAGAACTTACATTCACGTTTAGGTATTAAACAACTTTTTGAAAAGTTAATCAAAAAACCCAAGCTCTGTAATAGATTTATAGTTGTAGATACATTAGTGACACACTCCGAGTAAGTCTTTCCGATAAAAAAATGTTATCTAAATAAATAACTGAAATCATACCCCGACTACGCAGGTATTCTATAACTGGTTTCATTAATTTAGTAAACACGAGAGGTGCGGTACAAAGGCCGAACGGTAAACAATTGAATTCATATAATATATTGTTGTATTTGAATCGAAGATATTTTTTGTGAGCTTCATTTGTCGCAACAAAGAAGTATGCATGTTTTAAGTCTATTGTCTACAGCAGTTTTCAGTCAATAATTTTGACGCTGTTCTGTAATCTTCCATTTTAAAATGACTAGCAAGTACAAATTTATTTAACTTTTTTAAATTCAATATAAACCTTTTATCACCATTAAGCTTAGGTACAAGAAATATACTGGATAAAAATTGTCCTTCAATATAAGTACATTTCTAGATGGCACCATTGCTTATTTGTTGCTTCTGTGGTATTAATGAAGATGATCCTACGAGTGTTTCGGTAGCTCTTCCCAGAGCTGCTATAGCCACACCAGTTTGTCTTTGCCTAAACATGAGGGAGGAATTCCGTTTAGAGACCGCTTCGATAACTGCCACTTTTGCTTCCGGATTCAGAGCAGGGGCAAGGAGTAGTTGACAATTACTAGGAATAAGATAATCCTCTAGGATTTTATCTCTTGTCTCTTTGGGTAGTCCTTTAAAAGGATTTCAGACCACCGCACCGGGTTGAAATTTCCTTATGTAAAGGTTTTCCTAGTTCTTCAGCAATTATATTAGCCTTATTGTATGATGTTTAAATAGTAAATAGTAATTATTTTGTACTTAGACTGTAAGATTACTCTGTAAAAAACATTCAAGATTTGTGGCCTGAATAAAGAAATTTTATTATTATTTATTATTAATCTTAGGAGCATCTCCCAACATCTCTAAGATATCGCTATCCAATTCTATATCCTCAACATCCATCTACTGGTGGATGTTTTGAGGTAGATGGCACTGAAAAGACGAAAGTAGTCAGCGTCTCGAGTAATAATTCGAAAGAAGTGTTTTTAGCACCTACGAGCATAAAATGCAAAAAGTAGGGTAGTCATTTTAGCGATAATGATCACTAAACAAAGAAATTTTCCATAGTCTCGAATAAAGATTCGAATTAGGTAAAGAGGATTGGCGGCCACGGTATCACTTAATTTTAGAGTTTTCAAGCGTATCAAAACCGGGCTATATGTAGTTAATAGGTCAATATGAGACACGTTTTTTCCAACATCTATTGTTGTGATAGTTGTTGGGAATATTTAGAAATACAATAAAATCAAATTAAACTTGCCGAAAGCACATTTTTTAATTTCCCGGCAATAAAAAATAATAGTTGTAAAGTCCTACTGTCAAACTTGAATTAAGCCGCCCGCGCCGCCACCCCGTTTCAAACCTCTGGATTGGTTAATACCTGCTTATGTAATGTAATGGTTTCAAAATACGACGCCATGTTAGAAAAGACGGACTATAAATTCCTGTAATTTTTAGGTTAGATTATTGTTTTGACTTTTTATTCCCAACTTCTGTATAAATCTAATAATTATATTCTGATTACTCGTTATCTAAGCAATAAAACGCACATAAGGATTCGAAAAGTCATTTTAGCGATAATGATCACTAAACAATGACATTTACCATCGTCTCGAATAAAGATTCTTACTAGGTAAATTTGTGAGTTTTAAACTCGGCTCATTCAAATTCAGTGATAAAGATCATTGAACTTTGTTTTCGAATAAGGATTCGAAAAGTCATTTTAGCGATAATGATCACTAAACAATGACATTTACCATCGTCTCGAATAAAGATTCTTACTAGGTAAATTTGTGAGTTTTAAACTCGGCTCATTCAAATTCAGTGATAAAGATCATTGAACTTTGTTTTCGAATAAGGATTCGTAACGCAATTATGCGATGTAAAGAGCCATGGATAGTGATAAGGTACAAATTTCACTTGGCATTTGCTTCTTTTGAAGCTTTTTTTCCAGTTTTCTGATCTTCTTGCGTATGGTCTCGATGTCTTCATATTTCCTTTTCACCATTTTTACGAACGACGAATAATAAGTTGAGATTTAAATTTTTAAACTATAACACAAACTATTTAACGTTTAATTTAAGTAATAAATTATAGACGCACGTGCGAAGGCTTGAGCACGGAAATACAGAATGATTATTGAGGAGGGATGATGAGAGGAAGTAAGTGGAGAGGAGTTCAAGAGCGGGGATCAGGGTTGCCAAATAAAAAAAAAAAAAAAAACGTGTCTCTGAAAACCGTGCAAGGCTGATGCTTGGAAGTACTACTACAACATGTTAACTTTAAATCGCAAAGAATTAAGCCGTGAAACATAATGGTATTATTATGCTCAGACTCCACGCGTCTTGTATTTGGGAGGTCTTCCTAATTTTGCAGAAAAGATGTGTGAAGAGGTAAATACCGTTTGAAATAATAAGAGGTAATACAATTATAAAATTGAATTGTTTAATAATGTTTTATATACAGAGCTACAAAATAAAAGAAATATATATTTATATGACTCAAATGCAACCTTATCTTATACAATGTTCTCTTATTTAACTGGTAGAATTAATAATACTGGGTTTTATCATTTATACCAAGACATAATGAAAAATATTTTAATTGACATTAAAACATATCCAATTTTAACTTCAAATATTGACTGTAATGAAGCCATTGAACGTAGTGTTGATTGTGAGTTACCTAATCATTTATTTCGAAAATAAATATTTATATATAGTGCATCAAAATATTAATGGACTTATAAAAAAGAGTGATTCCTTGATGGTGGATTTAGAAACCTTAAAAATAGAGAATAATTCAGTAGATATTTTATGCATTACAGAGCATAATATGATTGAAAAAGATATAATTAGACTTAATGTTACAAATTACGAAATAGCCTCTTATTATTGTAGGAAAGACCGACATGGAGGGTCTTGTATACTAGTCCAGAAAGGTTATGAATACAAAAATCTTTTAAAGTTATCCAAACAATCAATCTTTGATGTAATGGAATGTTCGGCAATAGAATTAATTCAATATAAAATAATAGTAATATGCATATACAGACCACCACGTACAAAAATTGAAACAATTAATTTATTTTTAAATGCAATTGACAAATTACTTAGTACTTTAACTGACATCAATAACTATAAAATAATTATAAGTGGTGACTTTAATATAGACATTTTGAAAAATAACAGACCCACAAGAGATTTTATACAGACATTATCAAATCATAATATGAAATTACAATTTAAAGAACCAACTAGGCTATGCAGTAAAACATGCCTAGATAATATGATACACAATATAAGAGGGGCTCACGGTGAGGTAATTGAATTAGCACTCTCAGACCATACAGCCCAAACACTTCAAGTACCTGTTAAAAAAATATGCAAATTAAAATACTGGTACAATTACAAACGTGACTTTTCCTTTGAAAATATAAAAAAATTCACCAATTGTCTAAGCTCTATAAGTTTTAATGAAATTTACGAAACTGACGACCCGAATATTGCTTTCAACATATTTCATGATACGTTTACGTTGTTTTATAACCTCTGCTTTCCAAAAATTAGAGTAAAGTGTTATACAACAAAAAGGTCTAAATGGATATCGAAAGGAATTAAAATTTGTAGTAAAAAAAGACGTGATCTTCTATGGAAATGCCGTATGTTTCCTACGTTGATTAATAAATCTTTATTCAAAGATTATTCCAAGCGATACAAAAAAATCATTAATCTTACACAAAAAGCTCAGAACGAATATTATATAAACCAATCAAAAAATAAGTCTCAAGCAATTTGGAAAACCATAAATAAATACAAAAACAACTTGCCTAAAGAAAATATTACTAGTATATTATGTAATGACATAACTTTAAATGACCCAACTGACATAGCAAACGCATTCAATGATTTTTTCATTGATTCATCTAAATCCAATAATAGTACACACAAAAATAAATTTAAATACACTAGGCAATGGCAACCAAATTCAATATTTTTAACTCCAACTACGGAATCAGATATTATCACTATTATTAACTCACTAAAAAACACAAACAGTGTTGGTTATGATGAGATATCGACAGAAATAATAAAAGCTGTTGCAAGTATAATCGCGCCTACTATAAGTTACATCGTAAATTTATGTATAGAAAAAGGAATATATCCGGATAAATTAAAGTTGACCATAACTGTACCTATATATAAAAAGGATAACAAGATGCATCTTAAAAACTATCGTCCTATTGCTTTAATCTCGATATTCTCAAAAATCTTTGAATACGTTATACACAAAAAGATATACAATTATTGTGAGACTAATAATTTATTTTCTGAAAATCAATACGGATTTCGAAAAAATAACTCAGTAAACGAGGCAATTTATAATTTTATGGAGAAGGTTATAACCAACGTAGAGAAAAGAAATCCAACAATAGCATTGTTCATGGATATGTCTAAGGCTTTTGATAAAGTCAATCATAATATCTTGTTAGACAAACTCGAATTATATGGTATAAGAGGCAATGCTCTTAAATTAATTGAGTCTTATTTAACAAATAGAAGACAAATCACCCATCTAAACAAAATCAACATAGACACTTACATAAACACCACATATAACTCAAGAGAAAGAATTATATCTACTGGTATCCCACAAGGAAGCATACTGGGACCCTTATTATTTATACTATACATAAACGACTTACCTAATGTGACTAGACACCAAACTACATTATTTGCTGACGATAGTACAATCTTATTTACCTACAATGACTCAAAAAATATAGAACATGACATAAATAATAATCTATTATCTATAATAAGCTGGCTAGAATATCATGACATGAGTATTAATTTGACAAAAACAAATTTCATAAACTTTAAACAACGCAATAACACCAAACTTGACATAAATATAACACATTCGGACAAGTCAGTGAAAGAAGTAGAATACACAAAATTTTTAGGCCTAACAATTGACAACAGACTTACTTGGAAAAAACATATTATTAATTTAATAAACAGGGTTAATACATTTTCATATGCTCTACGTAAATTAAGAACGATTTCAAACATAAAAACAGTTTTGACAGCATATCATGGGTATGTCGCTTCTATATTCAGATATGGTATATTATTCTGGGGTAATACCACTGAAAAACAAAATATTTTTAAAGCCCAAAAGCGGTGTATAAGATCCATGTTTGGTTTAAAACAAGAGGATTCAGCCAAGCCCTTCTTTATAAAATACAAAATCCACACATTACCGGCAATGTACATAAGTGCAATAGCAAACTTTGTAAGAGGCAACCCGCAATGTTTTGAATTTAATCCGATTGGTAGCCGTCGTGAAGGAACGCTTAAATTCACCCAGACCAGAAAAACTCTTTTACAAAGAGTAAGTGTAAATGCAATGGCACCTACCATTTATAATAAAATTCCCGAATCGATAAGAATGATTAAGGATGACAAACAATTCAAGACGGTTCTAAATGGCTTCCTTGCTGAAAAAGCATTTTATGATTTGAAAGAATTTTTGAATGACAAACTTTATTAACAATACCAAATACTTGATAACATTATTAGAATATATTATTAATTTAAATAACTTTCAATAATTTTATATTGACCTTTACTGAACCCTTAGTTGATAATTATAGTTTTTAAGGTTTTAACATTTAAATTGTGATTTTATTTTATTTTATCTTATATGACTTATGAAAGAAATGTAAAATTGACTTAAAAATTATCTATAGACATTTTTTTTTTTTTTTTGGTTAATTTCGTCCTGATTAGGACAGGCAAAGAGAACGAAGCCCATACAGCCATGTCTTTTGTATTTTGTGTCTTGAATTTATGTACAATAAAAAGTTGACATTTTAGTTGACATATTAAAATTCATATGCCAATATGGCGAGTCATAGCTGCGCCCATAATATTTGTAACATCTCTACTATGTAACTACCTATGATTATGAATAAATGATTTGAATTTGAATTTGAATTTGAATACCTTTTTTGCCAAGATATTTCCAGGCTTCGATATCCCATCGGGATTCTATCTGGGCCTGGCGCCTTCTTCTTAGGGGAGTCGTTAGCCGACTTTATATGAGATTTGGCATTTCGTTATCACTGTTTCACGACTATTTTGTGGAACTTAAACCAAGTCGATAGACCTTACCGTTTGCGTCACGAGAGGTAAGGATTATAGCTTGACGTTCAAGCTGTAATCTTCACCATCGGTATAGCTATACCGTCGAAACTATAATGCGACAATTTTTTTATAATATACGTCACTATTTATGACTATTTCATCAGTATTTTTTTGGCATAGACAAAATTCCTTTCCATTGATATTTCAAAAGTGAGGATTACAGCTTGAAGGACACGTTTATATAGTGTGGATGATACTCAGAACTGATTGTAAACAACTTAACCTTACGTAACCTTTGTTGGGAGCATTGGTTATAAACAATCTAGCGGGGGCTCTACGCCTGAGTCAATCGCGGTACGTGACCTGGCAAGCGGATCGCTGCCAACGCTAGTGTAACCATGCGTTAAGTAATCAATACTTGTTTGTAACTTTCGGTTAAGTTTACTCAGTAAATAATTAACATTTATTTTTTATCATATTTTTTCTCTCCATATATGATCTCGAACTATCACGTCCTTGAACTTCAAAGTGACCCACCAGTCACCCTGTACCTATATGTTTTTATATTCTAGGTTCCCCCTAGATATGCTTACTTTGGGGCCATGTAGTTGGTGTGATTGTCTGGGGATTTTATTTATTTATTGCAAGTAATGTAGGTATAAATTTCACCTCATTATTGTTTAATTTTAGATAAAATGTTTGTATGTATGTTGTAGGTACATCAAGCGTTACAAATCTGTCGAAAAAATTTACTTGAATCTGAATTCTCGACATTAAGTTAAAATTGGTTGGGGAAATTTGACAAGTAATGTAACGCTTGATCTGCTGGCTTCTTTGCCTATCTAATATACAAGGTTATTTTTAATTGAACCCGCAAATGTTGAGGTGTTATTAGATAAGGTCAAAACGAACGATTGTCACAATGGAACCACTCCTTCAAAATTTTACCGTTTTTGAGTTATTTCACTTTTTAATATTTTACAGGAGACACCTATTTTTTACTATTTTTATTGAGAAATAAAAAAATCTTCGCTATTTAATTGCTTTTTTGACGTCGGTAATCATAATATATATTTGTACCTAAGGTGTTCATGACACGAAGCAAAAACCTACAAGTACTATTCTCGTTAAAAGTTAAACCAAAACTTAGCTCTTAAAATGCGTCTCCTGAAAAATAAGTCGTATGGTCTGGCTAATGAGAGTAGAGAATGAAAAAATCTGGCAAATTTAAAAAAATCCCGTCATGGTAACCCCGACGGGATTTTTTTAAATTTGCCAGGTTATTATTATTTATTATTATTATATAGGGGTAGTGTCGGGTATCGGCTCACCCTCTTCCCTAAAATATGGTTGAGGAGGGTGATGGCTGGTGCTTGCGTTATACTCTTGAACGGGTGCTACTAACGGTGCCAGGTCGTTTTGCTAATGATTGACTGACTATGACTATTTTATTCCATTCTTGTTCAAATACTCTGGTCCCAGTTTGTCATGTTCGTATTGTGCATCCATAGCTCATTGCACCTGCCTATGTTCGAGGGCGAATCAAAAAGTTCTTAGAATTAATACAAAAAAAAAAAAAAAAAATATTTCTCTTCGTAATCTCCTTCTAATCTAATACACTTAGAATACCGCATCTCCAACTTTGTTATTCCTTCGGCAAAAAAATCATTTTCTCGACTATTAAAAAACTCCTCTTCGGCAGTCATAACCGCGTCATCATAGTCCAATTTAAAATCCAATTTAAAGGAGCATATTCCACGAATATGCTCCTTTAATTTTGGAAATAAGTGAAAATCACTCGGGGCTATGTCAGGGGAATATGGTGGGTGATCAAGGACTTCGAAGCCAGCACTGCGGATTGCGGTGAGCGCGACTTCCGAACGATGAGGTGGAGCGTTATCCTGGAGAAACAACACGCCCAATGACAATTTCCCACGACGTTTTTCTTTTATCGCTTCACGTAATTTCGGGATTAAGTTTGCATAATAGGATCCAGTTATCGTTTGCCCTTTTGGCAAGTAATCAATAAAAAGGATTCCTTCACTAACCCGACGCCATAACTTTGCAAGCGGAAGGAGAAACTCGAAATTTCTTCACGGGTGGTGAGGATGGTCGTTTCCAAGACATGCTTTGTCTTTTCGTTTCCGGGTCGAAATGGTGGACCCATGTTTCGTCCATGGTTACAACACGACGGCAAAATTGATCTGAATCACGTTGGAACATTTCGAGATTACGCTTAGAAACCCAACGTCAATTTTTGTTTTCTTCGGTTAAAATTCGTGGCACCCATCTTGCTGACACTTTTTTGAACCCCAGTGAATCTTTTAAAATTGACTGAATGCTACCAAACGATATCTTAACGATCTTAGCTAAATATTTTATTGTAATTCTTCTGTCGTCTAAAACCAATTTTTCCACTATTTTGGCATTTTCGTCGGTGATGGAGGTTGAAGGTCGTCCAGAACGCAGGTCATCTTTACAGCTCGATCTACCTCTTTTAAATTCAGCAACCCAATAAGCCACAGTGGAATAGGGTAAAGCATCATTCCCTAATGTCTGTTGAATGTCCGAAAAAATCCCTTTCGTTGACATTTATTTCAGGAACAGATACTTTATTACCGCGCGTAACTCGTTTTCTCCATAGTTTCATTTTTTTATCAGAACACTCAACTGTCGAAAACAATTGAAAGTCTGGATAAAAAATATGTAAATGTCAATCTTTAAAAAAAATATCGGACTGCCTCCAAATAGGTTAAATACATATAAGTTTCTAAGAACTTTTTGATTCACCCTAGTAAGTAATTTGGTTGTGGCGTGACATTGGCTCTCACAATTATTAGCTGTCTTGTGTTTGTTTTTTTCATTTCACCGTCAATTTGTACTGTACCTATTTGTATTAATTTGCTAATTGTGACTGAAAAAGAGTGCCGAGAGTTTTTTGCGCCGGCATTTTTGTCTCTTGGTCTACTGTAATATCTTATTCAACAACTAGTTCAAGCCGAAGTACTTATGTGATGACTGACTTCATCAAGTGTTTTGTGAAATTCCTAAGATGAATAATTTTTTTGTTTTTTTTTTTTATTTTTTTTTTCACAATCAGTGTGTTTGTGTCATCCGTGTTTGTATGTACCTTAATGTATTTTTTTTTCAAATAAATGCCGTAACTGCGGTTCTTTAGACATTTTAGGTGTTTTGCTTCATGTCATGAACTCATACATACATACATAACGCCACGCCTGAATCCCTTATGGGGTAGGCAGAACACCAGAGGTTACAAGACCATCTGATGTCACGTTTGACAAATTTGGAGGTATTATAAAGATGGAGAGAGACTATTGCAGTGACAGGGGGTCAGCCTATCGCCCGCAAAAACGCCTTTAAAACCTCTGTCCCTTAACTGACTTTTACAGTATGCCCGGGAACAGAATCTCATTAATCATTTATAAAAAAAAGTTAGAAAGCGAAGATCTTGTTATTTTTCACTAAAACTAGTAAAAAAACGGTATATCCTGTAAAATCCTTAAAAGTAAAGTAACTCAAAAACGGAGAATTTTGGAAGGTGGGGGGGTTCATATTGAAAGAAGTTCGTTTTTACCTACGTTTTAACCCCTCAACAGATGTGGGTCCAATAACAAGTAACCCTGTATAAAATTTAAGCCCAATCTAACACCTAAGTAACTTATTAACTCTTATTTATTCCAGCCATATTGAAGCAGTCCTCAAAAGCTTTGATCCTGGTCAAAGAGGGTGGTTTAGCGCGGGTCAAATGAAACGCATCTTCGTCACTCTAGGCCTTAGTTCAGAGGAAACTTTTGAAGAAAAAGTACCTTATGATACAGCATTAGAAAAAATTATAAAGACACAAGAAAATGAACTTTTTGATTTACTTACCGCCGGCAGTGTCTATGAAGGGGACTATTTTATAGACCACAATCTCACGAAGGATTATTATTCATATCAAATGCAAAATTACGTAGGTCGTTAGAAGTTTTTTTTGGAAATATAGTTGAGATTCCTTTGCCATTAATTTTATTATTTACCACAATACTGAAACAAAGGGAAATGAAAAGTGAACGTTGTTATTCACAGTACTTAGGTACAAAATGATGAAGTGGATGAGGGCAAAGCGCGACCAGGTGGATGTGGGGTGTGTTAGGGTTTTATACCTGATATAGTGGGTCGGTCCGAACTTCTGTCACATCATCCCCACATACCCCACCGTTCCCCCTTGGGCGGTTGGGGACGTGATAGGACGTTTTCCTCCAGACAAAAAAAGGTTTTGAAATTGTTGCTTAGAAAACTACTTACTTACTTACCATATACTTTAGACAAAGTTATTTAGCGGTAGGTACCTATAGGTAACGTAAAGGATATACCTACTAAGTAATTTCAATATCGTCTGCCAGGACCTGGCAGGTCAGTTGGTAGAGTAGGTGTCCGCCCGGCAAGTGGGAGAAACAGTTTCTGGTCCTGGTCGGGGGTTTTATTCAGGGTAATTTTTCTGAGCCTCTTAGGGTAAATGTCCCATGGAAGAATTAGCTTTCTAATTAAAGAGATTTCTAATAGAGCGACTAATAACCTACTTCATGTCAGCAAGATGATGTAGGGTTGGGAGGTAATTACTCGAATTTGTAAATATCTACTAAATATTCGTTCATATTTGTGATAAATTGATGGCTATGTATGGAATCTTACCTAAATTAAATATTGAAGTGGGTTTCAACATTTATTTGTTATTTATAAATAACATAACATTAAAAGCAAAATCCGACTGCATAACTAAGTAGTAACTAATAGATTTAAATACCATTTTTTTTTCGTGTCATATTAAATACAGACAACAATTAAGACACTTCTAACGATTTGTCCTTTTTTAGCTATATGTTAGTAGTTAAGAAGTACCTAATACGGAAATAGATAACGTGCTTAAGTTATAACTCTACGTATTTGGGTAAAACCATAGCGCGGTTTTGGTTAATGCTTGGTGGTAGGATCCCTTCTGGGTCCGACTGGCTAGCGACCACCCTTTATATAAAGTTTGCCGCCAAATGTTACCGCTCCGGCGGTAATGTGTTCCGGCAATATTGTATAAAGAGCCAGTTCCTTCCTAAACCCGTGTGCTTTCATCTTCGACCTCATCGTCACTTACCATCAGATGAGATTGAGGTCAAACGCGGGTTTAGTCACTTATAAAAAAAAAGACTTTTGTCTTAATCCTTAAGTTCTACAATTTGAGCTGTGAAATATTTTATAATTATACCTACAGTCAATGATTCATGGATAGCAATGGATGGATGACATTTTAGCCTTATAAAACACAAATCAAAATAAGTTCAAAACAAAACACATTTTTTAAATCGTCTCTGTAGCAGAAGGACAGATACGCAAAATCCCGGAATAGCAAAATCCCAGATTAGCAGAAGGACAGATTAGCATAAAGGCATAAGTACAGATACACACAGAAGACACAATAAATTTTAAAAGTTATTTAATTCGTTTTATTAACTTTGGCCAAACGTATCAAACATTCCAATGCAGAAATTTTACTATTCAAAAACCTCGTAATAACTTGATCAATTTTTTTATCCTTCAGTGTAGTAAGAGAAGAACGTTTTTGTGTTATGCTATTGCCGGTCATCTTCAGATCTTGGAAATAAACTTCTTTCTTTAACAGCTGTACAAACAGGAAGAGTGAAGGTTTCTCAGGTATTTTTGTATTAATCCTCCGGTGCCATCCCTCAACACCATTCGTTGTTCTAAATTTTTCGTTGTAACAGCTAAGAATGTCCTTTGTGATTTTGAGGATCCATTGTTTTTTTTTTTTTTTTTTTTTTTATAAGTGACTAAACCCGCGTTTGACCTCAATCTCACCTGATGGTAAGTGACGATGAGGTCGAAGATGAAAGCACACGGGTTTAGGAAGGAGCTGGCTCTTTAAACAATATTGCCGGAACACATTACCGCCGGAGCGGTAACATTTGGCGGCAGACTTTATATAAAGGGTGGTCGCTAGCCAGGCGGACCCAGAAGGGATCCTACCACCAAGCAAAATTGGTTATTGAAGTACTTTTGATATTCGAAAAATTCTGGTTTTTCGGGACACAAATGAAATATAGAAAGGTAGGCTTCCGGAATCAGAATTGGTGGCAATAGAGGTAATTGTGTGCACAAAGTTATTATTTTGTGCCCACCTTAAACTACAGTTAACCCAATCTTTTTACCCATCTTCCAGACATTCTTAACAAAGTGATAATAGCAACCCTTGATAGTCACGTGTGGATAAACATATTTGACGGCATTTATGGTTGCCAATTCGAAATCGCATTTGTAGACGTGATTTTCATTTTAAATTGGTCTCTCAGTATTAAAAAAAGTCTTTTATACGTCGTTTCTGATTTGTTTGGTAACAGAATGTAAAGAAGGGGTACAAAGCTGACAGTATCTTCGTTATTATTGGTAATGTCGACGTGTAAGGTATACAGCTGATAAAAGGGAGTCGGTGTTACCTTAAATGTTCCATCACCGTAATATACCTCATATTTAGTTAAAAGTTGCTTAGCCAGTGTAGTTCCAAAAATTATAATTCTTTCATCCACACCATCGTCATATAAAAAAAAATTATCCACTAAACAGTGTGGCAGTTTTAGCTTCTTCATGTCTTTGCATTCAGTGACTTTCAGATATTTTCGCCGCGATCTATGTAGAGTGTCCCTTTTCATAGAAAAAACAGGCAAATCATCTTCGTCAATTGCCAGCGATTCTTCTTTTATCTTATAAATGTAGTTTTCAAATACTCTCTGTATCGGTTCAAAATTTTTACAAACTTCTTCCTTGCACTGGTCTAATATTGCATCCGTTATATTGCGTTGAAAATCAGGGATGCAAGAGTGCTTTGCTTCCCTTATTACGTCATTTTCAGCATTCAATGTAATAGATGTGCTACATTGTTTCTTGTTGTAGCAACGCCAATTTGTTGTCCCACTCTCATTTTTCTTCACATAATTGAACCTGTGGCCGGCATGCAACAAAACATTTTTTCCTTTTTGACTTTTAATAAATTTTAAATAAGATGCACCGTTACTGGATCTAGCTTGATCCATTATACTGTTGATAGCTGTTTGATAGCTGAGGAAAATGTCTTTTATCAGAAAAACAAGTTCATGTCACATAGAATACTAAATATAAAAAATATCATCTTGATTGTTTATGAAAAGTGGCCATGTAGGAGAAAGGGGTCACATATAGATAATAAGGTTAATAATAGTGTTTGGTTTGTATTATAATGAACATGACAGTACACTATCTGCCTTTATGCTAATCTGTCCTTCTGCTAATCTGGGATTTTGCTATTCCGGGATTTTGCGTATCTGTCCTTCTGCTACAGAGACTTTAAATCAGGTTAAAAAATTATAATTTACTTTTTTGATCTGTTTTATAGAGTAACTTTTATTACCAACTCCAATTTCATGTAAGTATTTTTAGATTAGCTTATGAAAAGAATACAGATTATCCTAAAACTAGAACTTGTGAAAAACTCTGAACTACTTAAATAGCTTAAAGTGTAACTCGGAAGGCACTGCTATTCAGCAATAAAATAATAGCTGACTTGACATGACTTTAGAAAGATAAAAATTTGATAATAATTTAAAAACCACATATAAAAATAAAAATATTCAACGATAATAATAATAAAGAAAGAACATATTAACACTAATTAGAAAACATTCAAGATTATTATACAATTCAATAAATTTTAATTAGAAAGAACTTATTATTTAGTTTTTGCTAGAATGTATATGTGGAGAGGGTGAACTCGTGTGTATCTGAGAGTGAGTGAGAAGAGAAAAAGGCTAAAACCTTTACTATACGTTTCGCTACTTTCCGAGATACTGTAGTCACGATCAACTAGATACTTTTATAATGAAACGCGATGAAATCCGGTTTTAAAAAAAATTATGAGAACGAACATCACAATAACGACTATCTTACAGAATAAAAAAAACCGGCCAAGTGCGAGTCGGACTCGCGCACGAAGGGTTCCGTACCTGTTTTATATAAGTATCTATAAAAAATCATGTTTATTGTTTTATTTTATTCTATTTTTTGTTATAGCAACAACAAAAATACATCATCTGTGAAAATTTCAACTGTCTAACTATCACCGTTCATTAGATACAGCCTTGTGACAGACGGATGGACAGCGAATCAGCGAAGTCTTAGTAATAGGGTCCCGCTTTACCCTTTGGGTATGGAACCCTAAAAACGTATTTTTTACATGAAAATGTTCATTTCCTCTTTTGACAAAATTAAACTTATTTAAAAATATATCAATTTAAACCCTTTACTCCGTAAACATAGTTTTTAAAACTGGGTAACACTGAAATAAAACATACGTGTTGCGGAGCTTTTGTATTAGGTATATTATAAGTGTATTTTATTTGTTGCGTAAAACACGACAAGGATTTCAAACTTGGCCTGTTGATTTTGATCTCTGAAGAAGGAAACTTAGTGTTGTCTTACTTACTGCTTAGTGTTGTATACTACAAGTAAGCGCATATCGATTTCGCCATATTATGTTGCGATAAAACTATCTAAGTACCTACTTATGTAGTATATTGATTTCGTACTTTTTGAATTTTTTTAGGTACCCTAAGATTTTTCCTACGAAATTAAGTAAAACCTTGATTGTAATACCTTGTTGGAAAGCTGACAAAACGCAGATGTTTTAAGCACACCTGCCGAACTTCTACCATAATAACTTTTTTAGATATTCTTATACTTAATAAGTTTAAAAAATTACAGATTTTTTGAACCTTCAATCGCTCAGAACTATGTGTTTAGTAATCTTACGTAGAATTTTCGTTAGATACGATCATAGACCATCTTAATTTGCAATACATAGTCATAATAAAACAGTTCACCAATTTCAAAATATGATAATTTAATGGAAAAAAATCGGCAATTTTTATAAAAAATAAAAGTCGATTATCTCGAAAAAGTTTCGGTCTGGGGTTGGGTGTTTCATAGTAGGTACCTTAAAGCTTCACTGTTCTCAAATTATGATTAAGTATTTTATGAAGAATCGCCTGGGAAACTTTTTTCATGCCAGTACTTAGGACCTTTTTATGTTTTAACGTTTTCAGCCCAGACAGGCACATGTCTTGTAAGCTTTTTATTTGTACCTTACAAAAAACATACATTTAATTAAAAGAGATAGTATTTTAGCAGAAAAATTGCTTGAAAACTTTTGGTTTTATGTAGCGAACGAAAGTTTATTCTGTCCTACCTATGTATGAGCTTCCTGCTTTTGTCATGTTGGCGTTAATCATTAAGAACTTATTTAATTAAGCCTGCCTGGTTTCGATTATTTTATTGGTAAGAAAAGAACATAACAAAAATCAGATATAGTGTATATATTTAACCCATTGGCTCCCTTCGTACTCTATATAGTACGCAGCTTTAAATTAAGATGAAAGAACAGCTTTTTTCTATGTTTTTGCGATATATTTTATTTATAGTGTGTTTACCTATTAGAACCTAATCCTCTTAAAGGGTCAACATTTTTTTGTATGGACATCACCCTGTATAATAAAAGCATACATTTTAAATCATTGTAAATCTTCAAAAAAACTTGTCCCATTTTTAACCTTACCAAACGGATATTTCCTTTCGGCCGCCATGGCAACAAACTTTGCAACCAGTTGGGAAAAAGGAGTTTTTATTCATAAAATAATCATAATTGTGAAAATGATTTTTTAACGTACCTCTAACCGGAGCCGTATGTCATTGGTCTGATAACCTTCAAACGGCTGAGGGTCCCGCTGCAAAATAACTGATGATAGCTTTGCAGCAATTAAGGTACAATTTTTTAAATTATACTTCTAGGAAGGTACTAAATAGTATGGACGTTAAACTGTAGCTGTAGACCGAATTTAGGACAGGGTCTTGCTGAGTACCTATACGGACTTCAATGCCACTGTCGGTTTGTGAGTAGGTTGTGTTGGTAAGCGATCATAAAGACTAATGGCGGGTTTCAATATTCAACTGACTGCTATGCGTAACCGGTACAGGTACAAAACTGGTAGGAAAAAAGTAGCGTTTCACAATATCTATTAGCTACGGGCTGTAAGTTCTCAAATTTGGCATGGGCCCTCCTTGCGTGACGTTCTTCCAAGAAAATAGGTGATATGTGATTAATAGAATATCACGCATTCGCAAATCATTTTGAACTAAAAAAATATATAAACTTATTCAATTTATGTTTGCTATGTTTTGGTATTTGATAAATATATTATAGTATGTTTTTAGAGCTTTTTATTAATAATTGCGTTTAACTGCTTACGTAAAACGAAACGCCAATCCTTCGACAAATTTTGCCATTGATTGAATCACATTTTTATGACGTCAAAGTAAACATTTAAAAGAAAAATTATGTCATTCAATAATATTCGTCCTTTTTTTCAAAAACAGTTATTGATAAGTTAGAAAGAGAAAACTGGATTATTTATATGTTGACAGATATTTGATAGGATATTTCGTTAAATGAATAATTTTTACGTCATTGGCTAGATAAAATTACCTATTCTTTAATTGGTCATACGTAATGAAAACATAACTCTTATTGGCCGCAGCAGACTGCCGTGCTACCTTTACCTCATTGGTTTAAATTAATAACTTGTTACGTCGTCGTTGGCTAGATATAATGATTTATTTTGTAAATGGTCAAATGTTACCTAGCAACCCATTACCAGGCCTGGCTCACTCCGCGCGGTACATCCGTTATTTACCTACAGCGAAGCGCTCCGCCGGCGCAACTCGAATGGGTCGTGTATCACGCGCGCGCCCATCGGGACGTTGTAGATACCTACCTACCTAATAGCACTCACAGTAATTCTATGATCGAGGTCGCAAATAGTATTTAAAAATGGACATAAAAAGAAACAAATATTCAATTAGATTATGTTTGGATTTGATTATGTTCAATTTAGCAAACAAAACATAGGTAGTATTACTAATTATTCGTCGTCACTTTTTTTTCATTTTGTACTGTAGGTAAGTTTAAACAATATTTTTTACAAAGGTAGAATAACAGTAATACCTACATCGGTAGATACTTAATTACAAATAAGGAGATTAATTATTCTTCACTAGGCAGCAACCCTAACAGCGTAAGAAAAGATAAGAGGCATGCGATAGAAAGAGACAAAACTTCTAGGTATATAAATTTGCAGGTACGTAATGCTGTGCGAGCTGAATTCCACCGTATCGCGTCGTAACAAGACTCGAATTTATTTAGATCTTCTTGCGGAGTAATTCTTCTATTATTATTATTTATTTATTTATTATTATTTTATTAAAAACTTTTACAATGCGCATTTTTATACATATCCCGCCAAACTGCTTGCGCAGTTTGACTGCAGGTTACAGTCTCTTTATATATGTACATTTTATTTTACAGTAGGAAGTTTACAGTAAGGTAGGTGCTTATGCTCTAAAGTAGTTGAAACAGTATTTTATATAATTATTTTGTGTATACAATTTAAGATATTAAGAATAATTAGAGTTTATCTAAAAGATACATTTTTAACAACCTTTTAAATTTACATGAACGTGGTTCCAGTCTGATGTTTTTGGGTATACTGTTGAGCAAGTATGGCAAACGTTTTTTTAATGTTCTATCACCAAAATAATTATATATTCTAGGGACTAGATATTTACAAGTAGACTCTGACCTGGTGCCGCATTCATGTTGGACAAATGATAAGTTAAGATTTTGATTGCTATGGTTGTTAATCGCCAAAAGGTATTTATGTTTTAAGCTAGCAGGTAAAATTTTACATATTTTAAATAATTTAGTATAATCTCCTTTGCAACTATTTTTAGTTTTTTTATTTACCATTAGTTTCAAAAATCTTATTTGTAGTGCTTCAATTTTATCTATATATGTTTTAAATGTTAGTCCATAGCAGTCAAGAGCGTAACCTATAACAGAATCTACCAGGGCAAAGTATAAACATTTTAGTATTTTAGTAGGGACTTTAAAACTTAAATGATAGAATTTACCAAGCAATATTCTTAACTTACTGCATATGTAATCCACATGTGAAGACCAAGAAAAAGCAGTATCAATTTTAACACCTAGGTAAGTTACACAGCTAACGTTCTCAATAGGTTTACATTGACAATTCCGTTGATTTTTGTGAAAGCACTCAAAACTATGCGTTATTAAAGACAGCGGAGAGTCCACAGTTCGAAGATGCGGTGATTGAATTATTAATAGTTTAGTTTTATCTGAGTTTAATACAATACCATTATCATGTGACCATTTGACCACCGCATCCACGTCCTGCTGGAGCGCGCGGCACGTGTCCGCCAGGTCGGTGCCGGCGCGCAGCGTGCACAGGTCGTCGGCGAACATGTACGCCGAGCTGTGCCGCAGCACGCCGCTCAGACTGTTCACGTGCATTAGGTAGCACAACGGAGCGCATGCCGATCCCTGCGGGACCCCGCACGAGACCGATTTCTCCTGACTGAGCGTATTTCCGATTTTTACACGATAAGAGCGCGCCGTGAGATAGTCGCTGAACCAATGTTTCAGCGGCTGCCCCAGGCCGCATTCCTCCATTCCATTCAAGAGGGTTCCAGTTTCCAAAGTTTCAAAGGCCTTTTTGAAATCATAAAATATGGCTATAACGGTTTTTTTGTTTTCTAAATGTGTATTAATTTCGTCTGTAAATTTTGATAATAATGTGTTTGTACTTTTATTTTTCTGGAAACCGTGTTGACACTCATTTAGTACTTTATTTTTTTGCAAATATATACCTATTTGATTAATGATGCATTTCTCAATTACTTTGTCGATACTTGATAATATTGCTATTGGTCTATAATTAGAAAATAATTTATGGTCACCTCTCTTATGGATTGGGCGAATGATAGCTTCTTTTAGTTTTTGTGGGAATTTATGATTTTTCACAGATAAGTTTATTAATTTAGCTAATATAGGGCTAATCTTATCCGATATAAATTTAAGATCTGACATGCGTATGAGGTCGCTACCCGGGGATTTATTTTTATCCATTCTTTTAATAATTAGTTTAACATCATTACTGCTAACCGGTCGCCACCTCATACACACGTTCGATAAGTTACTATAACTGTCCCTGTTTAACCATTTTTTATCACATGAGTGCTTTATTTGTTTAATTTCATTAGCAAACGTGTCGGCGAATTGATTACAAATTTTGTGTGTGCTTCCACAATTTTTCATGTTGTTAAGTATAAGCTCATCCAGCGATTGTTTGTTATTACCCAGTAAAGAATTAATTTTATCCCAAATTTTCTTAATATTATTATTACAGTCTAAAATATTTTTTTTATCATGCTCAATATTACATTTTAATATTGCTTTCTGACATTTATTTCTATATTTAGTATAGTTAAGCCTCTTTATCATATTCTTTGGTTCGTTACACCATATCTTAAACAGTCTGTCTTTTTCTAATACCATATTCTTTAAATTATTATTTATCCAGTATTTTTCATTTCTACTGTCCCTATTCCCTGACATACTTTTTAATGTGTAACATTGGTTGTAAATGTCTGTAAACAGGTTAGTAAGGGCATCATACAGTTTTAAAGGGCATTCGAAGCTCAATAAATGTTCAAAATCGGTTTCTAATAGTTTTTTTCTTACCAAACTGTTATCGAGAACACGCCGCAAGGGCGAACGCGGTGGAGGCGAGCGCGGGGGGTGCGGGGCGGTAGCGGCGGCTGCGCGCGCGGCGACGACGTCCGCTCCGCCACCGTCCGCTGCGCCTGCGTCCCCCGCGCCTACGCTTCCCGCGGCACTAGTACTTACTATTGTTTTAGGCTGGGTCTGTTTCCATTGTACTGCTGCTGCTATTAAATAATGGTCTGAAATTTTATACTTTATAACTGCAGAGTTTATAAGTGCTGTGGGCGATTTAACATAAATATGGTCCAGGCAAGATTCTACTATACCTATTACCCATTAATATTTCCCTCCTTGTCACATCATGAATACATTTAATGAATCCGTTTTCTGCCAAAATGTCCTCGTAAAGTTTCACGTTAGTATCATTAATATTTAAAAGGTTAATATTTATATCCCCACATATAATAACTTTTGTATTAATAGGTAAAGATTGTAAAAACTTTTGAAAATATGTTAAGAATTCTTTTATTTTATTTTGTTTATTTAATCTTGGGGGTCTGTAAATAGAAATAACATAAACTTGTTCACCTTGCCAATCAAAGACAATGGAAACATACTCTGCCGTGCGCTCATGATACTTAAATACAGGCATCTCACTCACACGCACGGATAAGTGCATGCGCGAGTAGACCAGCACTCCGCCACCGCTTCGTCCCTTACGAGTGTATACATTTAGATCGAATCCGCTAATCTTATAAAATGACAACAAAGAAAAATCAATGTTAGGCTCTGTTATAACTAAAATATCTATGTCATTTAAGCAATTATTTATCACTAGTAAAAGTTCCGAGAAATGTTTTTTTATAGAACGTATATTAATGTGAATTATACATAGGTCTTTTTTATACATACTTTTACTTATCCAGGAATTTAAGCTATCGGTACACATATAATTAACTGAATCATCATTGTTTATTAAGTCCAATTGTAGTGAGTTTGCGCCTTTTATAAACTAATTTAGACACCATGAATCAATAGCTAAAAGGCCAAAAATAGAACATTTTACTTCTTACTAAGTAACTCGGATATTTCACTTTCATCACGAATACATATAGACTTCTCACCGTCTGATTTTTTAACTAAAATTTTTCCATTCGACACCCATATGTATTTGTAGGTATCACGAAGTTGCTTCTTTGTGTTCCATAATAGGGTCCTGGTTACCTTGGTCAGGGCTTCATTTACATATATTTTGTTCTTTGCGGATCCACCTGTAATGACGTTGCTAGTTACATCCTTCATGTTGCGTCGTTGTGTGAGCCAACCGTCGCGGGTTTCCGCACCGGCTGACCGGAACGCTACGATTATCGGAGCGGGTTTAGCGTCAGCTTTTGGTGTGCGGGTACTCCAAGCTCGTTTGACCCATTTGATATCTGATGAGCTGACATTCATAGTTTGACTAAGTTTTATAACAATTTCTTTTACATTTTCACCCGGTAGTTGTTCAATACCCGCTATTTCTAAATTATTTTTCAGAGAACTTTGTTCGAAATCTTGTATTTTCTGCTCCAAAGCGACGTTGCATTTCTCCAAGTAAATACATTTATTGTTGATATTAGCAACTGTCTTTTCAAGTTTGTTGATTTTTTCCTTCGATTTATCGTGTTCTGCGATCAATGTGTCATACTTATCCGATAGTAAATTCAGACTCTGTGTGATGTTTTCGAGTTTTTTTGTAACACTGGGTATGGCACCTACTTTTTTCTGTATGTCCTTCAAAATTTTTGCATAATCTGACACTCCTTCATCTTGCTCTTCTTCCTCAGAACAATCCTCTTCACAATTATTGCAGTAAATCCTAGTTTTCCCCATCTTTAGGTCAGCCGCTAATCCTTTCACGCAGCTCCGGTGAAAAATGCCTTGGCAAGGACCTTGACACATGAAGTGCGAACCTTTTTTAGGTAAGGCCTTTTTGCACTTC
Organism: Stenoptilia bipunctidactyla; assembly: GCA_944452665.1. Lineage (NCBI taxonomy): Eukaryota > Metazoa > Arthropoda > Insecta > Lepidoptera > Pterophoridae > Stenoptilia > Stenoptilia bipunctidactyla. The sequence continues at coordinate 4,709,131 of OX101726.1, read as the reverse complement.
TGGCACTCCATATTACACGGGGTAATCACAGGGTAACAAAACGAAAGTAACTTGTTAATCGACGCACGCGCGGATCGCTCTCGGGCGCACGGGTTGACGTTCCGCCTGAGACTGTTACCAACTATTACTTATTCTGTGCCATTACAGTCAAACAGTTCGTAAGCAGTGGTTTAGATGCCAAGATTTTGAATATAGAAAGGCAGTTTGGTAGTGATTTCTATTGTTCGTAGGCAAAACGAACAGTTTTCATAGGTAATATTGAAACCCGCCATTAGTTGGCACATCCAAAATATTATTTATAATTACATCCTATTTACTCAACCAACACTTAAAATGATGAGGATATTAATTTAAGTATGATTCCCCACAAAAAAGTTATAATTAAATTGGGCTTATAATAAAAAAGTGGATATATGGATGTAAATTTTTATTTCCAATAACTATAATATCATCAAAGGATGAAATAAAATCATAGGCTAAATTAAATAATTAGTCCATTCATATAAGGACCATAATTTCAGCCCTCTACAGAAGTACATGAACTATTTACACCAATAATTAATATATTATTATATGACATAAGTTATATAAAATGAATAATATAAATATATTTCATTATCATGAAGTGATAGGAAATAGAGTGATTAGTACCTAGGTACCTATTGAAATAATAATGTAGACTAAGGACTAGTATGGTTTAGAAAATATTGTTCCAAACTGATGCAACTGCAGAATGTACATTGAGAATCGGGTTTAGAATCTTAATTTTTTCCTCTGCTACTGCATTAAAAAACATGACCAATCTTATACCTTCTATGCTGGACTGGGGGCGAAACAAAAGCATAGAATGTGCCAGCTGCTTTTCTTCCCGGGCATACTGTAAAAGTCAGTTAAGGGATGGAGGTTTTATTGACATTTTTGTGGGCGATCACTGCAAGTCTCTCCATCATAATATTTGTCAAATGTGATATCAGATGATTTTATAGCCTCTGGTGTTCTGCCTACCCCATTATGGATACAGGTGTGACATTATGTATGTACCAATCTTATAAGAGAGAACATCAACAGCAATCAAAAGATCTTATCTCAATATGCAATATAGTAGCCTTTATTTATAGGTCTGTAGTATGGATTACTACACAGCTGTTATTGGGGTCTTCTTAATCTTTAGGTTCCAGCTAAGCAGTTCCACTAAAATGCCTTAAACTAACTCGAGCAATAGGCTATTTGATTTTCCATATGAATACTACCTTAAATTAACCTTAATTATGAAATAATTATTTGTCTTATTAAGAATTTACTCTATCTTTATTCCTCATCTTTTTTCCACACTAAAGTTTTATTATTTGATGGCATTTCAACAGTTTCTATCAATGATAAATTGTTGGCTTTTCCCAACTTTTTCAAGTCACTTATATCTCGCAGTCCCCATGAACTATCTCTCGATCTCAATGATGCATCAAAATCAATATTACTCTGTGGTGTGATTTTCCCATTTACACAAAATGGTCCATAAATTATCAGCAACGCATTTGATTTCAAATACGTACCAGCATTCCGAAATAGGCCCATAGTGCAAGCAAAAGGACTAATGTGTAGTAAATTTGCAGAATAAATATAGTCTATGCTGTTTTCTTCAAAACCATACTGAGAGAAGTCTTCGCAAACATCTATTTCAATAGGCTGGAGAATATTCTTTGTCTTGCAAGCATTAGCATAGTAAGTCATACTACCCATAAGACTTGCATCCACTTCGCTGAGCTGAAATTTTACACCTGGGAAAACTGGTGCAAAATGTGCGGCATGCTGTCCTGAACCTGAAGCTATTTCCAAAAATAAAGGACTTTCATCATCAATTTTTTTCTTGGTGCTCAGAACGAGTTTTTTGAGGACTTGTAATATTGGCTCCTTGTTTCTTGATGCAGCTGGATATATCAATTTTTCACCTTGGTGGCTGCAAAGGAAATATAATTTCTCAAAAGTTTGTTAATCACAGTTATAATATTTCTTATAAATTCAAAACCTGCCTAATATTTTGAACTGAAGAAGTTCCAACAGTTACAGGGCTATCCATTTTAGTTTTCTTTATGTGTTGAAAGTAAAAGATTTTATTGCTAAATGCTTTTAGCATAATTTAAATTAACACATGAAATCTGCGCATTACTGTTATTGCCTGCCGGCCGGCAAGCAAATCTCCTCTCTCACTAAACTTAACCTCTCTCTTTAAAAGTGTACACTTGGTGTAAACATACCATAGATACGATAAATAATAGCACATTGATTGATAAGATTGACACCTTTTATTTTGTTCTTTTGTAATTCGCCCTTCTGGTATAGGTTTAATCATACAGCCTTGACTGATTTGTTTTTTTTGCATATTAAAAAAATAGTCATATTATAGTTTCGGCCCAGGGGGAGTTTACTAATTTATTAGCCAATGCTGTCGATGGCAGCCGGAGCCAAAGTGGGACAAATCTATACGTATGAATGAGAAAGCTTTAAAGTAATTTGCTTTGACGTAAGTCTAATGTCAATCTTCTCAAAAGTGACACTCAAAGACAAACAATCATCCATCGCCGACGACTGACTGACGCCATTTGTAAAAACGGTTCATTGCGTTAACTGCGTAATTTCAGCAACCCATTTTTAATTTGAAAACCTGTAAAATTTTTGATTTGAAAATATGTAAGCTGTGTGTTTTTACGGAAGTGCTATTTGTTCAGTGCGAAATTGACACTATATTGTGATAGTGACACTAAATACTTTGTAATTGTTTGTTTGTTTATTTGCGAAATTGACGCTTTTGTGCAGTAGTTTTAAGATAATGGTTGGAAAAGGCACTGATTAAGGGGATTAAGTAAATGATTATATGATATCTGTAATAAAAATATGTAAAACTGATATAAGTGCATACAAGTAAAAATTGAGAATGTTATGTGCCATACTGATCTAAGTGAATTATTCTATGTATACTATGGACCACAACGCCGGTACAAGTGATTTTCTTTTTCCATTTTTTTAATGAAGACTTTATATTATTGTTATAATTTTGTACCCAATACATTGCATTTTGACACTAAAAACATAACGTGTTTTATTGTAACTCTTCTACCAAAGAGTTTTGAACAATTTACAAAATTCAGTTTTTCTTCATTTTGTACAGGTGCCACTTATACCCCAATGGTTTCCAACCCGTAGACTGCATAGATTACTACTGTGTAAAGTGGACCTACTAATACACTGAAAAGTTGCGGATGGCATTAACTGAAGCGCTAGTGAGCTGTATGTATGCATTTACGAAGTATGAAGTAATCGTTCTTCTCTCGTAAGAGAGTATATTGTTCCATGGTTTCGGCGGAATAGCTGTAGGTTGGTGAACGTCAAGCTGTAATCCTCACCTCTCGTGCACGTAAACGATAAGGTCTATCGACATTGTTTAAGTTCCAAAAAATAGTCGTAAAATAGTGATAACGACATGCCAAATGTCATTAGTAGTTGGCCAACGGCTCCGGAGATGTAAAGGTACCCTGTGAGGATATAGCTTGAACATTTGAAAACTTCGAATTTCTCCGGAACGCCTTCAACTTTCAAGCTGGTTAATGACTGTTAGAGAGTGCATAACATTCCGCTTAAGATTACTGGCCACCTACAGATAACAGGAGGTTTTAAATTTGATTGAATCTGTGTACTGTCTTGTGTTGTATTCTGACACATGCTGTCTAGAGAAAAAACTATGTAAACTGTCTTTCTTTAAATTTTGAAATATTTCGTGTTTATTCAATATATTTTTATTATTCCATTGTGTTGTTATCTTTCTGTACTAATTCATTAATTTATCAGTGATTGGGACGAAATCTCGCCCATCAATAACGATTTTAACCAACCGGTTAAATATGCATTTTTCGTTATAAACGGTTAATTAACCGCATTATATGCTTGTTACGGTTAAATACCATCGCTAGATGTCTCCAATGGATTGAAATGTATCACAAGTTGCGCAATGAGGCCAGCTTCAACTGGTGGCAAGGGGGCGGGCGGCGTGGTGGCGGGGACGAAGTAGAGCGTGTGCAGCCGACACGATCACGGCCAGTATAGCGAGAAACACAGATTTGAAAGTATTATGTACAAGTACAGATAGGACACATCAATATCCCTATAGAGTTTGGAATGCAAGCTTTTCTGCCGCTTGGCGGCGCTTATGTGCTTGATTTTTTTTGGGTGGACTATGCAATATAGTAGTTTTTATTATTATTGTTGATAAATATTGTTTTTCATTTGTGAAAGGAAGGGTGCTAATTTTACAGTACAGTAGCAACGAACTAACGAACCACTAACTAAAGCAATCAAAAACCAACACTTGTTAGCATTTTTGATAGTTATAAAGTTTTCGTCGAAATATGTGAATCATGAAGTCTATCAAGCATCAAAACAATTCAGTTACATGAATGATAAACTTAAGTTCACTTTACGCTACTTCTGAGTATGCAGGAAAACGCAGCAGATATGTGCAGCTAACAACAGATATGCTTAGAACTTTCACAAGCCAGCCGCGTGTGATCAAATGGCGAATGATTGTCTATCACTCACTCAATTCACTCATATTAAGTTGTTATTGCGAGTAATAAGTGGCGCCACCAAACGTTAAAATTGTGCTATGGCCAAACTCTTGAAATTGAATAAAATGCTTTGATTGTCAATGCCGTGGCGAGAAAGAGCGAGCAAGACAGCCGACGTGCGTTAAATTTATAGCATTCATGTTCGGTAAAATATTTTAGGTTATAATGTTTTAGCGGAAAATTACGATCTCTTGAATATTGTTTTTTTAATCTAGAACTTTTTTTAGGACGCAGTGTTGAGATTGAGATAATAGAAGTAAGTATGGACATATTGATTATTTGGTTTTCAACAATTTTATGTAATTCTATGATAAATTGAAGTCTTTATTGATATATTTGAATGATAGTAACGTATTTATGTATACAGGGTGTAATCTAATTGCCCTATAGAGCCAAACCACGTATGTCCTAACACATGCATGTAAATACTATGGTGAAGTCAGAATTTGAATATCACGATTTTTATTTTTTTATTTTCTATGTATGTGAAATTGCTTACGAATAAAATTGATTTAGTTTGTATGAAAGTGAAAAATTAAAAAAATCACGATATTAAAATTCTGACTTCACCAAGATATTTACTTGCATGTGTTAGCACATACGTGTTTCGTCATTATAGGGCAATTAGATTACACCCTGTATATATAAAACTGTTCCGTTACTGACTGAGTTACTGAGTGACTGACAGACAACGTACAGCCGTAACTACTGGGCGTAAAGAGCTGAAATTTGGAACATACATTTTTTAGGGGATGTAGGGGTGCACTTGTAAAGGTTGGGTATTTGGAGACTTAAGTTAAACGAACGAATGCTGAATAAAGACTGTTTATTTAATCTTATTACACAAGATTATATAGGTACATCACTCAATACATCACATCACCCATCTATATTAAAAAAAAAAAAAATACAAGTTTTTTATTTTTTGTTTGAGTACAAATATTAATAATTATTTTAAGTATATAACATTATTAGAGAATCTTATTTATAACGTAGGTATATATTTTGCACGTTTAGACACAACTAAACTGCATTAAACATTAAATACAGTAATTTGATAACATTCAAGCAACTTTAAATCTACAGAATACATTAAATATATAAACAAAGAACATTATCAGTATTTATACTTTAATTTCTAAGTACATGTAGGATTATTATATAACTTAGTTCTATTTTTATGCACTAAATATGGTTTATTGTCCTTAATTATTTCTACATTAGGTGAGCAATCTTTAACTACTTTGTAAGGACCTGAAAATATGCTTTGAAGCTTGTTGCCTCCTTCATTTTTCAATAAAATAAAATCATTAGGTTTATATGACACTGGGTTCATGTTACGGTCATATTTAATCTTTCTATTTAATTTACTCGTTATTATATTATCTCTAGCTTCTTTCTGTGACATTTGTAATCTGTACTTTAACTCTAAAGGATAATTATCAAAATTATATAGAGGATCTATATGTCCTGAACTTAAATTTGATGGTAAGCTACATTTTTTCCCAAAAACTAACTCAAATGGAGTAAACTTGGTTTCAGTGTGCACCGATGTGTTATAGGAAAAACACCAATACGGTAGCCAGGTACTCCAACTTTCAGGGTGGTTATCAGTTTGTATGCGTAAATAATTACCTAGATGTTTGTGTGAGTTCTCCAATGCGCCAATGCTCTGGTGGTGGTATGCTGTTGACTGTAACTGAGTTATATTTAAAAGTTTACATACCTCTTTCATGGTCGCTGAGAGAAACTCGGTACCCCTGTCGGTGGCTATTTCTTTCGGAATTCCATACCTAAGTAGAAAATTATTGACAAAGCTTCGAGCTACCTCACTTGAGCTTTTAGTACATAATGGGTAAGCTTCTATGTATTTACTTAATTCACACTGTAATGTTAAAATATACGTATATTTATTGATATCTTTATCTAAGGGACCTACAATGTCTAAAAATATTTTCTCAAATGCCGTGTTGGCTGTCGTAGTGACACTCATTGGTTGTTTTGTGTAATGCGAAGAATGCTTTTGTTTTTGACATTTGTCGCATTTCTTAACAAAATTATTAACGTCGACCTCTAAACCTGTCCAAAAATAGTATTTCTTGATATTATTTATCATTCGTCTAATGCCCGCGTGGCCACTCGTAGGCAATAAATGAAAGTCATTTAATATAACTTTTTGTTCGTCTCTATCACATATTCTTATTACATCTTTTAAAATACATAGTCGTGGTCCGGACCATTTTTTATTACATTGAACATCACGTATTAATTTTTCTATAAAAACATTATTATTTTTATTCTTAATAAAATATATTTCATTAACTTCAATACAACTACATAAATTGCTCAGTTCTCTCGCAAATTCGCCTGGCGATAGTTGCGATCGAGAAGCTGGGTTAATAAATATTGTATTAATCTTAGGTACAAAACATAAACACCTATTTTCGTACTGTATCTCATTCCTGTTACGATATCGATTTAATTCAGAAGCGCTAATAAATCGTAATTCCGTGAAAAACTTCGGTTTACTATGTATTTCTACAACTTTTAGGTGATCAAGCCAATCGTTGTTAGAAACAATAGCATCCCGAGCTTGCTCCGCCGTACTCTCCATATCTCTTTTTTGCTGTCGCGTCATAACAGTGACGTTACATTCACTCATCTCCTTCAACTCGTCCGAGCTAATAACTATGCGTGAAAGGGCGTCTGCCGCTGAATTTTCTTTGCCTTTAATATATTCTAAAATAAAATCATATTCCTCAATAATTAACCTAAATTTTAACAACCTACTCGACGGGTCTTTCATGCCGAATAAAAATATAAGTGGCTTATGGTCAGTTTGGATTTTAAACTTGCGCGCGTATAAATAAGGTCGAAAATGTTTAACCGCCCAGATAATCGCAAGCAATTCTTTTTCAATTGTCGGATATCTCTTTTCCGCCTTGTTTAAGCTACGACTTGCGTATGCTACTGGTCTGCATCGCCATTACATAATACGGCTCCTATACCATAGCCAGACGCGTCGGTTTGTAAAATAAACTGATTATTTTCTGAAAAGTCAGGATATTGTAATACAGGGTGTGAAATAATATTTTGTTTCAACAAATCAAATGAATTTTGACAGTCATTGTCCCAACTAAATTTTACATTTTTCTTTGATAAATTATTAAGTGGAAATGCTTTTGTTGCAAAATTTTTAATAAATTTCCTATAATAGTTCACAAAGGCTACAAAACGTTTAACTTCCTCACAATTCGTAGGAATCGGATAATTTTTAACAACCTGTATTTTATCAGGATCAGGTATAATACCATCCGATGATATGATATGACCTAAATAAAGAAGTTCCTTTTGTAAAAAATTGCATTTTTGTGGGTTAAGTTTCAAGTTTACTTTTCGTAATCTCTCAAAGATATCTTGGAGATTTTTAATATGATCATTTAGGTTTCTACCGAAACACACTAAATCGTCTTGATAAATTAAGCATTTCTCATAATTTAAGCCAGTCATCGCCATGGTCATCATGCGGGAAAAAGAACTTGGGCTTGTTTTAAGTCCCATAGGCATTCTTGTCATTTGGTACTGACCGGAACAAAATGCCGTGTACTTACGACTGTTCGGATCTAAATTTACATTATAAAATCCTTGATGTAAGTCTAAATGTGAGAAGTACATACAGCCAGACAAAGAATCTAATATTTCCGTGATATTCGGAAGTGGAAATTTATCGTCATGTATTACGTTATTTAATTTTCGATAATCGATTACCAACCGCCATTTTTTATTACCATTACTATCTTGCTTCTTTGGCACTAGTAAGATGGGACTAGACCATTCACTTTGACACGGTTCTATAATCTCTTCAGATAATAAATTGTCTATTTGATTTTGAACTTCAGTTTTCAAAGAATGTGGTAGCCTGTATGGTTTAGAATAAATCGGTTGAGTATTTGCTTTTAATTCAATTTTATGGCTGTAAATATCTGTTGTGGATAATTTATCCCCTTTTACATAAAAAATATCAGAATATTTTGCACACAAACGTTCAATATTAATCTTTTCCTCGGAATTCAAATGACTTAAATTTAATTGAGAAAATAATTGCTTTACTCTAGATGCACTTTTCACATTTCTACTAAAAACACAAATGGAATAATCTTCAGAGCTATGTATATCAAGATTAATTTCAGATAAAGTTACATCTTTTGTTGTGGTATTTAAAATTCGTACTGGGATTCTACCGCCGCGAGGAACTACTAATGAACTAGCCACAAAAACTCCTTCGCAAATTTCTTTCGTATAAATGACACTTTCTTTAGTTAAGTTAGTATTGATATAATGGATTGATTCCGATCTAGCTGGTAACGTCATTAAAAAAAAATCCGATTTATGTAACTTTAAAACTATTTCTAAATTATCATGACGCAAAGATAAAGTATTCTTTTCGAGATCGATAACCGATCTATGTTTTCCTAAAAAGTCTTGACCTAAAATTCCATGCGCCTTACATGGCAAGGAATCGAATACATAAAACTTATGATCGAAACATCGTCCGTTTATCGATAACTGTAAATATGCGTGTCCGATTGCCTGAACTTTTCCACCTATCCCATTTATGATAACATTATTTCTGTGAATATTAATACCTAAATCCATAACATACTTATATTTTATAGCCGATATAGAGGCGCCTGTGTCGACAAGAAAACAAAAGGAATGACTGTTCATCAAATATAATTCTACGTAAAGACTATTATCATACGCAAAAATGCTATAATTGTTAGTCACGAAAAAACTGATTTTCTTGCTCATGAGATAAATTTTGTGTATTTGACTGAGAGGCCAGTGAATCATTATTTGCTACACGAATGTGGCCTCGAGTTTGTCTGTTACCCCTAAAATTATTTTTATTAAAAGACTTACCTCTATGGACATAGTGACCTCGAGCTCGGTGCTGCGAATATTGCGCCGGAGCTTGACGAGTCCACTGCCTAGCGCCCCAAGAAGGCTGCACCCCGCGATAGGAGCCACGGCCTCCGCCTCGCTGACTTCCACTATTATGAAAGTTTCGATGACCCCTATTGCTATACGGCTGCCTAAAATTATTAGAAAAATTAGAATTGTACCTGATGGGCATAACCTCTGGTGATACGTTCGATGATGACACGTCTTGGTCAAGGGCAGCTTGAATGGCATCCTTCAATGATTCAAACCTTTGTGCTGAAATAATTGTGCTGACCCTCCGATTACGCAATCCGTCACTAAATTGTCTAATTGCTTGTTTTTCGTTGACTCTCCTCAAAGTGTTATAATCCTCAGGATTCTCTTCAGATTGCGAAATCGTAAGGTCTACGAACAACTCTGAAAGTTTTTTACCAAAATCGTCAATTGACATATCGTCTTGTCGGATGTTATTTAATTGTTTTTGTAAGCTACTTGCCGATTTTTGTGGCAGTAAAATACGTTTCATGTCACTTAAAAGGTCTGAAACTTTTTCATAATTAGTTTTCAATTTTAGTTTTCCCCCTTGAGAAAGCCTATTTTTTAAAACAAAATTAATTAATTTATTTTGCGATTCAGAATCAATAACAGAGGAATAATAATCGATTCCATCTATTAATTGCCTAGTCACAGAGATTTCGTTTGTCATACTTGGTAATAAACTTAGAGCAACTTTCAAATCAAATTTCTCCATTGTAAAAGAACTATTGCAACCCTCACTTTGTTGACACAACTGACACACCTCAGAATATAATTGCATAAAATCTTCACAGTATTTATCGATTAATATTTTGTCCTCTAATATTCTCTCAACTTTACTAATATTTTTCAAATAATTATTGTATTGCTCAACTATAATTTTCGTTTCGCTTAACTTTTTCTGTAATATACTACCTTGTCTCCTAGATGGTCCTAATTTAATTAAATATACTCTTATTTCTAATAAATCATTATATAATTGTTTTAAAAACTTTGCCATAAAGTAATTAGGTCAACAAAGTCGGTTTTTATATGTAAAGTATTGTATGACAACATAAAAAAAAAAGATAACCTATGATTAACCACAAAATGTATGCATGTTTAATTACTTACTCTTATATATCATAGTCTAATATAGTACAGTATTTGGATATTGCACTTATGTTATTGCACCATAATTAAAATATAAACACTGATTGTTCGATACACTGCCGCGCAACACTTAGCACTTACACTTTGCATTCTTCGAAACGGGAGTTACCAGGAGAGATCTGACGTCGCCGAGAAAGGGATGCTCCAATAGCATTCCGCACGAACTCTTCTCGAATCCACCTCAAATGACATTTTCTATAAATTCTAAATATCAGGAACAGAACAACAAGTGCTACACCTAGCACAATGACGATCATCAAAATATTTGTAGTGGACAGGTGCTCCTTTAGTTGTTCCAGTTGGGCATCATTTGAGCCCCCAGCCGCATTTTGGGCAATTATAATAGCATCTTTTGACTGTCCTTTTCCCATTTTGAAAAATTTTTCTTCGCTAAACGTGTATCTTCACAAAAAATTTGCACGAATCTATCCATGACTAATTGATAAATCATTAGTTCATCTAAAATGTTTATTAAAACGTGTCCTTATACGGTACAGCACCGCCGTGCGATGAACTCTCGCAACGCGATACCTTTAGGCAGGGTCGCCATGTAAAGGTTGGGTATTTGGAGACTTAAGTTAAACGAACGAATGCTGAATAAAGACTGTTTATTTAATCTTATTACACAAGATTATATAGGTACATCACTCAATACATCACACACTAAGTAAGGAATTCCCGAAATTCCCACGGGAACGGGAATAATTGGACTTTTTAGTTTGTATGAAAAATCTTATTCCTTGAGTGCACGGATATGATACTTGGCATTAAAGGTTCTTCAAAAAATGACTGGTTGTGTTATGAAAGCAATTCCCGAAATTCCCACGGGAACAAGAAATATATGATGTTTTAGTTTGTATGAAAAAAATTTTTTCCTTTAGTGCGCGGATGTGATACTTGGTATAAAGGTTCCTCAATAAGTGTCTGTTTGCATTATGTAAGGAATTCCCGAAATTCCCACGGGAAGGTGTTGGACTTTTTAGTTTGTATGAAAAATCTTATTCCTTGAGTGCATGGTTGTAATACTTGGCATGTACGTTCTTCAAAGAGTGACTGTTAGTGCTATGAAAGGATTTCCCGAAGTTCCCACGGGAACGGGAAATATTTGATTTATAGTTTGTATGAAAAAAAAATTCCATGATTGCACAGATGTGATACTTAGTATAGAGGTTCCCCAGTGAGTAACTGTTAGTGTTGTGAAAGAAGTTCCCGCCATTCCCACGGGAACACGAAATATTGGACTTTTTAGTTTGTATGAACAATTATTTCTTCAGTGCCTGGATGTAATACTTGATATAAGGTGAGTGGGGGGAAGATGGAAAACGGGGTAAGACAGAAAGTCAACAATAACGCCACATCTAGCAGATTTTTTGAAGTGTTTGTAGCACTGTTTAAGCCGCCATTTAATTTTCTCCTATGTCATAGTCAATGTTTGAAGGTTTTGCACAGAAACATGTTTTTTTTACAAAATTATACAAACTTAATTTTTTGCGTGTTTCTTCAAGTATTTTTATCTTACCCCGCATCCTGTAACTATCATTAAAAGCTAGGTACAACTGATTCTTTTGTATACTTAATAATTACTTTTTATTTACATTTGAGTTATTAAATAGATTTTTTGCCATTACTCGTATTTTAGGAATTGAAACAATTTTCTATCTTTACCCCTTACATTTTGATGGGGTAAGATGAATATATCAATTTTCGAGTAAGATATTTGGAATAATATTATGCTACCAAATATGACAAATGTAACATAATCAGATTTTTTGTTTTATTCTGATTTTGCCTTTAACTTTTATTATCAATTTTACTTTAAACAATCGCTCAGCAATGTTTGAGAACATCCATTTCGATCTTTCCCCGGTGGGGTAAGATTGAAATACAAAAATCAAAATATTTGTCTTGTCTTTGTTTCCTTAGGCGTTTTGATGCTTGAGTCTGTTATTTTGTTTTCAGGGCATTAAATTCCATAGACTAGTATTGACCAAGAATGTATTTCATTCTCGTAAACGATTTTAGAAAATAGTTTGATCTTTCCCCGTCACCTTTCCGTCTTTCCCATGTTTTATTTTTGTCCATTGCAAATGATGCTTGGTGTGGCACTCATTTCTTTATACATTTAAATGAAATTTAACAAACTAGTTTAAAAATATACTCTCTGGTCGTCATCCACAATACATCAAGTTTAAATTTTAATTAATATGTAGTGTTTCACAAGGATTCAAAAACAACACTACTCATCTCATTGAAAACCCGTTCGATCTTGCCCCCACTCACCTTAAAGGTTCTTTAATGACTGGTTGTGTTAAATATAAACAATGTATATGCGCGTACGAAGTTGCGGGCAAAAGCTAGTTTATGTATAAAGCAATATGGTTAAATATTGTTATTTAGGTATCAATGGACAAAGTTTGATATCATTATGTTCGAATAGTATATTTCTAAAGAAATGTGATAGTCGTTTGTAAAGCAAGTTTATATTATGGTTAAATTGAGAGAAAATTGCGGTCGTGTTTTACGTATAGATTTAAATGGATAATTATGTTTGATTTAAAAAGAAAAATGATTTGTCGTAATTGTATTTCGATTATGTATGTTGTAAAGTATCAGAAATAGTTAAATTTTCATACGGAACCGTTTTGCCGTGAGTATAATGTGTTAGTTTCTTAACAAGTTGTTAGCGCAAACTGTATTATTCAGAAGATTTTGTTCTAGGAAATTGTATGTATTAGGATATTTGTAACAATGGCTTTTATATTCAGTTACAGTAGAGTGAATTCTTTCATTTGATTAATAATTCTTGAATAAGAGTTAAATGGTTTGTAATAGAATCTAGGATAAAATCTTAGTGATAGTGAAAATCAACATGTAATTCGGTTCGAACCCGCCAGGCATCGGAATGCAGGAATTATTTTGGCCGGGTTTTGTATAAATAAATAGCGGAAGGCTTGCTACGGAGTTCAGGCCGCACGTCCTCTTACTCATTAAACAAAGGAATTATGCACTTCGTCGTGCCAGGCGCTATCCAACCCCCGAGTATAGATGAACGGCAAATCAGCTTCAGCGTAAAGTCAAATAATCCCTCGCGGAATATAGGGAACTTCAAGCTAACGAGCTTATGGAAAACATAAGTCCATCCCACATGGCTTATTACAAAATGGCACGCTGCCTTTGCATAGTTACTATCTCCCATGTCCCTCCCCTGGCCCGTCACGATGGCACTTTAGCCTTCGAAGACGACGAAAAGACCGAAACTTTCGCCAACAGCATTGCCTCTCAATGCTACCCTAGCACTCAACCCGTCAACCCTGCCCACCTCAAGACGGTGAAAGACGACGCTCTCCAAGGACTCCCTAACCCCAACCATCGAACCTTCCAAAGACGAGATTCGCTTTCATATCAAACGCCTCCATGCTAAAAAAGCACCAAGGGTGGACGGTATACGGCAAAAGCTTGGAAAGGAGCAATCGTTATAGGCATCCCCAAACCTGGGAAACCCCATCATATCCCATCCAACCACCGACTCATTAGCCTCCTCAAGGCACTGGGTAAAAACCTAGAACGCATAATTCTCACACGAATAAAAGATCACTTGTTTCCTATAGACGATGGTCGCCTCATTATGCCCGAACAATTCGACTTCCGCGCCCAACATTCCTGCCCTCAGCAGGTCCAACGTATCGCTGAACACGCCCTCTCCGGTTTTTACCCTCAGCGGCTCACTGCCGCCGTCTTCTTCGACTTAGCCAACGCCTTCGACAAGGTCTGGCACGCAGGTCTCTTACACAAATTTTACGGCATAGGTCTCCCGGATAAGTTGGTCCGTATAATCTCATTTTATCTAAGGAATCGCACCTTCCGATTTAGGTTCAAAGGCACGCTCTCCTCCCCTCGTCCGATAAAGGCCGGTGTCTCTCAAGGCTCCATCCTCGCGTCGATACTATACTCGGTATACACCAACGATATCCCTAAACCACCCGAGGATGTCTAACTGGCCCTATTTGCCGATGATACCGCACTGTATTGTCGTTGCCGCGAAATGTCTACAATATTTGCAAAGTTACAAAAGGCTGTTAACAACCTCAGCTTCTGAGGCGGAAAAACAAAAATAAAACGGACGATCAAGAAAGAAGAAGTCAGCAAGGTAAGAAGAAGTTAGCAAGAAAGAAGATTGTACTGTGTACTCCATATTTCCATTAATTATACAATCTTGTGGTTCCTAGATCAGTGTGATTAGGCCTAATTCATATGACAATGTAGGTAACATTTGTCTCTACCCACAATACGCTATTGTTTGAAATAATCATCACTGAATCTAGGTTTGAAATAAAAGTTATTTGGAGTACCTACACGGCAGTTTTATTGAAGAAAACCACAGCATTCTCCCTATTTGCAGCACGTCGGGTTCGCGGACAGGCTACTGGTGGGATGCGTCTTTCCAGCCAGCTGGCGCAACACTCATCGAGGAAGCGGACGTCTAGCGGCGTAGTACTTAGTACTGCGGCACGAGCATCGTGGTCGTCGCACAGCGGTCGCCCTAGATCGCCCGCACGACTTTGTTCAGACCATACCGGAGTCCATCCTTAACAACGTTACACTATTTCATCACTACTTTTTGGCATAGCCAAAATTCCTTTCCATTGTTTCAAAAGTGAGGATTACAGTTTGAAAGACACAAAAATAGTCGTATGAAACGATACTCATTTTGGGCTGATTTAATTTGAATACAGATTTTGATATTCGTCAATGGAACCGTCTGAAAAAGAAAAAGTTTCATTCAATAAATTGATTGATGGAAGGGCGTGAAAGTTTTTTGGCATAAAAGGCCTGTAGTCACGCCATAAAAAAAGAATAGCTCGATTGAAGAAAAGTAAAATTGTAATTAATTTATTTTACACAATACAAACAACAAACACTCGCTCGAGCTCAAGCACAAGTACAAACGAAAATATCAGGTGTAAATAATTATATTTGTCCATTATTGTATTGTCATGTCGAAAAGGAAGGCTAGCGTTGCATTTGTAGAGCAAGAAGAAACTGCTAAAGCAAGTGATGTTAAAAAACATTCCCTAGATTCTGATGAGGAAGACAGTGGCGCTGAAGAAGAGAAAAAGAATGTTCTTAATGCTGATGACATTGAAGGAGAAGAGGATGGAGATGCCGCAGTAGAAGGTGAAGTAAGTTTTGGTTACGCGAATATATCTTCTATAATTATTATCATCATTAAAAATTTCTTTGTAACTACCAAATTGTTCAAAACACCTCAAAAGAGAATACCTACATGCAGGACTTATATGTTTCATTCATAAAATCACTGTATAACCTGTATAAACTTAAACTCTATGTGTAGCATAATGTTAGTTGAGGAGCGTAGGAACAATAATTACATATGTTTTATGATGCCATTTGATCATTGTTGTATATACCTTGCTCTCTGGCTGATGTGACCTGATCTAAAAGTGATAAATTTTTTCTAAATCTGCCCGTGAAATTCCCCAATCTGAACATGAACTGATAATTACATCAATCTTTCTAAGCAACAACAACAATGAGAAGCTATATCAATAAATCCCGAACCATTTTCATTGTTGACTCCCTTGATTCAGTCACTAACTGATATATCTAATTTCAAGTTTCTCATGCACAAATCATTGACTATGATACATTAGTGTAAAGCGTCTTTGTTTATAAATGATTTTTTTTTTAATTTCTAATTGGTTTGGTCAAATCCCAATAAAACGGTTTTCGAGTTAATTTAGAATTTAGGTTTCCTGACACATATTAAAGCACTCATAAATTGATAGATTTTGTTGAACTCTAATTTACAAAACCATGAATTTGGACATACATTTACATTTTTTTACAGAATACACAAATGGGATTTATTGGTGCTCCTAAGTTATTATAAGTATTTTTTATTAGTTATTATGAGCCTTTAAATAAATGAAAAAATGTGTTAAATAAACATCATGTCTTTCTTATTTAATATTTGTTTCAGATTACTATTACTCCATTTAATATGAAGGAAGAGTTGGAAGAAGGTCATTTTGATGCTGAAGGGCATTATCATTGGAAAAAAGAAAAAGAAATAAGAGATGGCTGGCTTGACAATATAGATTGGGTAAAAGTTAAAGGTCGTCCTGAAGACAAGTACAAAATACACAAAGGTGACAATGACAAAGGTCTTGGAGACGAATCTTCAAGCAGTGATGAAGAAATGGAAGAAAAATATGATATGATGCAAAACTACAGAGAAATTTTCCAACAAATGAAACCCCGTGAGACCATAGCAAAATGTCTTCAACGACTGGGTAATAACTTAATCCTTGTTAACATACACCTTTACAGTACTTTGTGCTTAATTTAAATAGTTATAATACATTGTGTAGATGGCTTGTTATCTTCATGGGTCTTGTGGAATAACAAGGTGTACCATTACAGTAGTAGTGTTATGGATATGTCAAATGAGCCAAAATATTAGGTTTTGTTGAAAAATTTTGATAAAAAAAGTTATGTATTTTATCATGTAAATGTCTTTATCATTATTATTAATTTCAGGAGCAAACTCTAAAATTTCAAGTGCCGAGAGATGGAAGAGGAAGAAGGCAGGTATAGTTGATGAAGGCAGTAAAATGGTCACCAGACTAACCGAGTTGGCCAATCAAATACTTACCAAACAAGGTAATATGGATATCTACCAGGAAACTTATGAAAAAATATCTTCCATCATAAACAAGGATAAGACTAATAAGGAAGATGCAGATTTAGACATGTATTCAGATGATTTTGATCAAAAAGAGAAAAAGACTTTAGGTCAGAATAAAGAGGGTGAATCTTCAACAGCTGAAGAACAGCCGGCAGAAGAATCAAGTGAAGTGAAATGGGAGTTTAAATGGAACCAAAATGATGATGATGCCAAAATTTCAGGACCACATTCCTCTGAGCAGATGCACAAATGGTCAACAGATGGCCATTTCAAAACAGGGGTCTGGGTTCGAAAGCATGGGGAAGACAGTCAGTTCTATACATCAAATCGAATGGATTTTGAATTGTATCTTTAAAGTATTTTAAAATAATTAAAATATTCAGAGTTTTCCACATTTCACAATATTTGGGTGTGGTTGCAATAAACTTGATATGTAAAACCATGTTCAGAGCTTGTATATGAAACAATATATCACCTCTGGACTAGGGTGCAAAAAGCCAGGCTACAAAAGTTGTGTCACTAACTAGAATTGAACCTTAATTAAGTGCCAGCATTTTAATCAAAAATTTAACTGATGTGTCAAATAACTGTCTATATTTACATTTAGATGTATCATAATGTGAGTTAAATATTAAAAAAGGTCAAACCATGTTTATAATTTTGAATGGAAATAAATAGTTGCTGTTCTTTTCCATATTAAAAAAATGTGTGACCAACTTCAAGTACTGTGGAATCCAACTTAAGTTTACATAATGTAAATAGAAATAAAAGACAAAAAGTTATAAATGTTTCTTTTTATTTATAAGTAACTTGTTCATTACATTATTAAGACTAACATCTGTCAATATATGAGCCATTTGATGGATAAGAACAATAAATAGTGTTATGACTTGAACAATAACATATTGAGAGATGGATGTTCCTATTTCTAACCAACTTCCAGTGTTCTTCACATAGTACAATAATTGGATACCCATAAGATTTGAGTAAATAAGCACAATCACATTTAAAAATCCTGTAGGTGCCTGAAACAAATGTAACATGATTAATTAAATTAGACAAATTTGAAATGAGTTCCATCTGTTGTTGATAAATCAAACCAAATACATTTAAAAAAAAAAAAACAAAATACAAGAGACATTCAATTAAAAGTGAGAATGACCATATACAACAAAGCTATTTATTACAAATTCCAAAAAAAATACCAAAAGATCTGATTTATAATTTTGCTACTCTCTACGATCCATTCATTTACGAAATCACCATTTTCATAATTTTATTTTAATGCTGTAGGTGTACAGTAGAATACAATAATATAAAGTATGGCGTATTAACCCTTCTTATGACTCTATACTGTGATGAAGTTTACATCTTTTAATGTAGTTAAATCACATTTATCGATAACACGAACATAGTAACTAATGCGTATGCACAACACTAATGGAAAATTCCACAAGCCGGCACTCGCTTATGCTGTCAGAAGCGGTCGTCTATTTCCGACCGTGGCGCTCGCTGGGTGTACGAGCAAAATTCGTTTCTAAACAGGCACGCTAGGGATGAGAAGCATCAACTCAGTCGCTGACATTTTTATCTAACTTATGACATATTTTTAAGGTTTTCTAATTAACCGGTAAACTGTCCGGCTGTCCCTCTGCGGTCGCGATAGCTTTTCGTCCGATATACCGACCTTTATTAAAAAGCTTGTATCTTCTTAACCAATTTAGCAAACCTAAAAAGAAAAGTTCTATAGAAAAGCTAATTTAATAGGGAATCTAATTATGTAGAAACAAAATAACTTAGCTAAGAATTAGTATTTAAAATAAATAAGTATTTATCAATAAAATTAGAAATACTCCACAAAATTTGTTAAGGTTCTGATTTGAACGCCTAAAACTTTGAATATTTTTAAATAATGTAAAAAGTTTTCATATATTAGTGTAGATAATTTAATTAGCTTTCTATTGATACCAAAATTCATAGTAAAGAACGTCATGTACTGCAAATAATCAGCAAATTCAATACCCCGTCTGTTCGAAATTTTGTCGGGACTCGGCAGACTAAATACCGCCGATTTGGCCTACTACCGACTGCTTAACGTGCCCTTTTGCTACGGAGGGCACGTTAAGCAGTCGGTCCCGGGTGCTGTATACTTGCATACAGTAGTCGTTAGGGCTTGTCAGAAGCCACTTTGGCGCCCTGAAAATTCTGATATCCACCATCCAGCACTGGGCCAGCTTGGTGGATTATGGCCTATACCTCCTTGTCACCCGGGGAGAGACTCATAGCCTTGCAGTGGGCTCATTACAAAGAGTTGTGATGATGATGATGATTTACATTGTTAAAAAATTAAAATATTGTTTTTTTTTTATAACGACTTTATTGCATTATTTACAATTTTCTTAAATTAAATTAAATATGTAACACATAAGATTACATTAATAATCAACATGACATTAGAAAAAAGATGTCTTGGCCAAAAGTTGTCTTTTATTTATTTATTTCAATGAGCAGAACAGATTACAAACATTCTTAATAAATTACATGATATTGGTCATAGTGTTGTTCCGGAATGTAATCCTAAATAATGTCCACATAGAAATATTGTTAATTCTTATCACAAATATGTACAATAAAATAATTGAGATCCGTACATTAAACATAGAATGTCAATAATAATTAATTTAAAGATTACTATTGTAATAATTATACAAAACCATTCTAAAAGAAGTTATGAAAAATATTGAATAGATGTTAAATATTAAAACAGTCATGTGATACCATGTCTTGTTATTCATTGCCGAAAATTGCACCTTCCGGTGCCTGGTCATCACTTTAGAATTTTACTGCCGCCATCGGCTATCCGTCTTGCGAGCTATGTACCCTTCAGCTTTGCATTGGGCATTCTTGGTGACTTTGGTTCTCCTGCTAATCTCTTCGGCGACGCTCGACGGAAGGTTGTGTCTGTTTTTGTAGCGTCATTTTCTTGGTCGTTGTCGTCTCAGTCAAGTCACGAGTCAAAAGGCGTGGCTTTAGATTCAGGTCAATCTGTCATGTCACTTGCCATCAGGTGAGATTGGACAAAGGTCGTATAGTCCTTCTATCTCACGAGCGCGGGTGAGCCATAATTGTGTAGGTAAATGTACATGCACATTGTCTTTGTGTGCGTAAGCTCCGAACTACTGCGTTTCGGCCATGAAGACCATAGAAGGCCTGTAACATTAATTTATGTTACATCGGAGGCTTGTGGTATTCCTTAAAGCATCTGAGTATACATAAATTAACGTTACACTCTTCGCATTTATAAGCAGTCCTTGATGATTGTTTTTTCTGCGAGCACAGCTTACACCGAGTTGCTCGAGAATTTGTGGGTGCCGGGAAATGGTTTCCCTCGATGTAAGGTCGACTCTGTTCTAGTATTGTCAGTGTCCTAGTTGTTGAAGTCTTAGTCGTTTTTGTGTTTCGAGTTAATAGTCTAGTTGTGGAAGTCTTAGTCGTTTTTGTGTTTCGAGTTAAAAGTCGCCGCTCCAGAGTCAGGTCAATCTGTTTGTGTTTAGTCAAAAGTTCTTCAGCCAAGATAGTTCGAAATTTTCTGTGAGTCAGTCTGTGGGTGTGGTCACTGGTGAACATGACAAAGCAGTTAAATATAGCTGCATTGTACAGACGGCGAAAAAGGTTTTTGTACCACACTTTGTTTCGGTGCCTTTCAAGGGGTTGGCCCGCAAGGTACTGATCCTTGCGGTGAAACCCTCCCATAGACTTGTTATAGTCAAGTACTATCTTCGGTTTATATGTCAGTCGATTGTGAGTCTGTTTTGTTACGATCCGGAGGGGATGGTATGTCGAGATCATGCCAACAAAGTCAGAATCTCGCCATAACATAACCGCCAGGTCGGAACAGTATGTCACCACTACTTCACCTTGTCTCATGTCTTTTTTCGTTAAAGTCTTTATAGTCTCGGGAACGAATTCCCGAGAAAGTCGTAATGTCCCATACACGTCAGTCCGTCCGTCACGTTTGAGACAGCGCGCTAATAATGGACTATTATAAAAATTGTCCATTATAAGCGTGTGTCCCTTGTGTAGCAGTGGTGTAATTAAGTCAAAAACTATCTTGGCTACATTGTCAGGTCTCTGGTCAGATTCGTCGTTGGCTTGCTGTCCCTGTTCATTGTCAAGTCGTGCCCTGTTTTGTCCATCTTTTCCAGTGTATACTACAAATTTCCAGAGATAGCCCGTAGACGCCTCACACAGCTCGTAGGTTTTGATACCTACTCGTGCGGCCTTGGTGCTGATTTTTTGGGCAAAACTCAAGCGACCCTGCCATTTGAGCAGTGATTCGTCTATGGCTATCTCTTGACCTGGATAGTATAAACTGGAAAATTTGTCATTGAAGTAGTCAATTACTGGTCTTATTTTGTTCAGTTTTGTCAAGTCCGTCGTCGTGTTATTGTCAATGAAATGGTGGAACGTTTTTAACAGGTGATACCTATTATAGGACATTATCCTTGAAAAGTAAGGAGTAGTCCCAAACCCGTCGTACGAGAAATAGGCTTCCTCCTTTACTTTCGGATATAAACCCTGCAATATTATCACCGCAAGAAACGCTACCATTTCATTTCTGTCCGTCGGTGTCCAACGCAAAGAACGTGCATTCTTTAAAGTCGAGTCAAGTCGAGCAGCAGATACGGCATTCTTGCCGTATCTGTTGGTCTCCGTCACCATCAAATCAATAAAGTCAGAGTCAAACATTTGATAAAATATGTCAATTGGTCGTGTGGAGTGCGTTACAGGAAAAGTGGGTCCTTGCGTGCCAGTAAAAACTTCCCTTTTTCCTGTAAACGCATTCTCGTCGTTAGTCCAGTCAAATTCAAAGTAGTTGTCGTTGCTCATCACCATATTTCGTAAATGTCTGTCACTGGCCTCTTCTTCCTGCTGAACTGCCGCGATGTCAACAAAAGAGAGGCCAGAATTGTCAGCAATTTGATCAGTCACTGTCCTTGTCAGTAATGGGATGCTGTCAACGTAGTCATTGTCGTCCCCATTCAATTCTTCGTCGTCACTGTCAGTCTGCATAAAGTTGAGCCAGTCGCCTATCGTCTCTTCAATGTTATTGTCAGTCAAATCTGAAAAAAAATGCTATAGTTAGAAAATATTACATAATTTATATAAGATTTTTTCATATATCCGATATATTGTGCATATAGTGACGTAAATCTTACTTGTGGCTTTTTTAGCACCCTTGTCTGATGAGCTTGCCTTTGATTGAGATGAATCTGAAATAAAAAGACAGTGTTAGTGCTAATTTGAAAGTAGTGTGTACTAGAAAATTTGAGACAGCATGCTAAATATAATTAAATAATTACCACATTTAACTTCAACTTTAGCCAATGGCTCAGCAACCTCAGCAAAAACGGGCGCACTCCGCTGCGGTGAAGGATTACTGAAAACAATCAAGTTGATTAATTTCAATAATAATGAACTAAACTACTATAAATCAGCTCGCCATCTCATACACAATTAATAAAATTACATTTAATATTTACTAACCGTGCGCAACGTTTCCTAGGCGGTGCATCAGCCCTTCCCAATTCTTCGTGCACAGCAACAGGCAAGGACCTAAGATCACTTTTCGTCACCTGTCGCTGTGCCCGAATTTGATGAAGAACAACACTGAAATAAATATTTATTTAAAAATTTCGGATTCATGTACGGTGTAAAAAAATATAAAATTTAATAAAATTACTCTTGAGTATTTCCCATTTCACCAGCTCCAGATCTGAGTGAAATAAATAAATTTATATTCAATTACTTTTTTTTTAAAGGGGCTTTGAATAATTTATGTCACTCAAAAAAGAATTTGTTCGTGCAATATATGTATGTCTAATTAGACCAATTACTCCTATGCAAATTTCATATTAAATACAATTTAATAATAAATAAACAACTTACCCAGAATGCACAGCATTAACCTGATCTACCAGGACCATGCCAAATCCACCACTTGCTTGCCCCCGTCCTCTTCCACGTCTTGCGCCCCGAACTTGGCCTCGTCCTCTTTCCGAATTTCCACTAAAAATACAATTTTTTTATTGAACTACAAATATTTAAAAAGCGTACACAAAAAAGTCCAGCCACCAGTCCTCAAAAACAATTGAAGAATCAAGCACAAAATAAAACTGAAACAGACACTACTCCTCCTCTAAATATAATAAATATTTAAATCTGTTCATGATGTAAATAAGTTTGTAACATAAGTTTGTTTTAAAAAAATATATATAATAAAAAAATCACGATAAATAAACAACGACACCAGAAAAGAAACCAAATAGATAAATTAACAAAATCAACCAACACATAGTTAAACAAAAAAAAAATTAATTTAACTCCCTTGGTTCACGAGAAACCACATTTATTTGTCTCATATTTCAAATGCCCTAGGTAGGTAGCTATAGCTACCGCCCAACATAGCTGGTTGAATTGTGTGAAAAATCTTAATCAATATATATAAAACTGTTCCGTTACTGACTGAGTGACTGAGGTACTGAGTGACTGACAGACAACGTACAGCCGTAACTACTGGGCGTAGAGAGCTGAAATTTGGAACATACATTTATTAGGGGATGTAGGGGTGCACTAAGGAAGGAATTCCCGAAATTCTCATGGGAACGGGAATTATTGGACTTTTTATTTTGTATGAAAAATCTTATTCCTTGAGTGCGCGGATATGATACTTGGCATAAAAGTTCTTCACAAAGAGACTGGTTGTGTTATGAAAGGAATTCCCGAAATTCCTACGGGAACGGGAAATATATGATGTTTTAGTTTGTATGATAAAATCTTATTCTTTGAGTGCAAGGATGTGATACTTGGTATAAAGGTTTCTCAATAAGTGTCTGTTTGCATAATGGAAGGAATTCCCGGAATTCCCACGGGAACGGAAAATAGGACTTTTGAGTTTATGCGTGTACGAAGTCGCGGGCAAACGCTCGTATATTCATAAAAACTAAGTGTATTTCGTCCAACAAATGTAAAGACTGGCTTATTTATTAAATATATGATCTAAAAAACCAACATTACACTCAAAATATCTTTTTATCAAGAATCAACGGTTTTTTAATTACAATTTTAGGATAGCTTCGATCAATTTTCTAAAGACTTTATGGTTAAAAAAAATTAATTAATCTAACACAAAGTAACTTAAAATGAAAACATTTATGTTATAGAACATTTTGATGTATAAAACACAGAAATTAAATACTTACGACATATTTAAATTCAACAAAAACTGAAGCACTTCTCAAAACAAACACGAACACTTTTCATGGGTTGCACTCAATCAATTACGTATTTCTGAAATTAATTTTGAACTTTGATGACGCTTGTCAACTACTTTGACAATACCGAATGTCACTTACGTTCTAAAACAGAGCTCAGATTAATTTCGTACCGACGGATATACCGTACGCATATAGCCGACAAATATTTTCGAGTCCATTCCGCCAAGGTCGTCTATATACGACTAAAAACATTCGTTTCATATGCTTTTTTTATTTAATAACGCTGTATCATATTTAAAAAAAAGACGTGTGGCACTCGGAGACTGCCGCGGTAAAGCTATTGCATAGCATTTTTTATCAACTTATGCAATGGGGAGTTTTCTGACAGCTCATTAAACAAACAAAACTGTACAAATTTGGTACAAAAGGCTTCGATAGATGGTGCTTTACAAAAGGCGAAGGCGAAGAATTTATTCCACACTGCGTTTTTAAAAGTAAAATAAATTAATTGATGTCTGTATCAGAAATTGAACGTATAAATAACCATAGATGGTAGATAGCACTTACCTACATTATAGTTTACAGACTTAACGCCTTCGGCTTTTTAAAAGTGCCATCTATAGAAGTTTTTTGAACTAATTTTTATGAGCTGTCAGAAAACTCCCCATTATAATTATTTATTTATTTTATTAATGCAGTGATGTTTGATCTAATATGAAGTTCCAGAAGTTCCTAGTAGATGTCGCTGATTGTTTATTAAAGCCCACATGTAAAGTTATGAAATCAAAGTATCACCGCTGTGCCGGTCGGAGTGGGGGGGTGTTAGGTTTTTTCGTTACGGAATTTCTGGATTCGGTCCCCACGCTCAAGGCCCGCGATAGAAGCTATGCAATAGCTTAAAAATGTTAATATTTGGTAAATGGTTAATCAAGTAATCATTTAGAATGAGGAGTTTTCTGACAGCTTATAAAGATAAGTTCAAAGAACCTCTATAGATGGCACTTTAAAAGCCGAAGGCGTTAAATCTGTATACTATAATGTAGGTAAGTGGTATCTATCGTCTATGGTTATTTATAAGTTCAATTTCTGATACAGACGTTAAATAATTTATTTTACTTTTAAAAGCGCAGTGTGGAATAAATGGCTACATGACAGACAAGACTTCGCCTATTGTAAAGCGCCATCTATCGAAGCCTTTTGTACCATTTTGTTTTTTTAATGAGCTGTCAGAAAACCTCTCATTGCCCCAAGTTTTCTAGAATTAAGACTATTTAAGTTAAAGAATTAAATTTTTTTATAATCTGTCGACGTTGAAAGGCCCTTCTTTAAAAAAAAAATAAAGTAAAATGGTATAAAACCAGGCCTGGCTCACTCCGCGCGGTACATCCGTTATTTACCTACAGCGAAGCGCTCCGCCGGCGCAACTCGAATGGGTCGTGTATCACGCGCGCGCCCGTCGGGATGTTGTAGATACCTACCTACCTAATAGCACTCACAGTAATTCTATGATCGAGGTTGCAAATAGTATTTAAAAATGGACATAAAAAGAAACAAATATTCAATTAGATTATGTTTAGATTTGATTATGTTCAATTTAGCAAACAAAACATAGGTAGTATTACTAATTATTCGTCGTAACTTTTTTTTCATTTTGTACTTTAGGTAAGTTTAAACAATATTTTTTACAAAGGTAGAATAACAGTAATACCTACATAGGATAGATACTTAATTACAAATAAGGAGATTAATTATTCTTCACTAGGCAGCAACCCTAACAGCGTAAGAAAAGATAAGAGGCATGCGATAGAAAGAGACAAAACTTCTAGGTATATAAATTTGCAGGTACGTAATGCTGTGCGAGCTGAATTCCACCGTATCGCGTCGTAGCAAGACTCGAATTTATTTAGATCTTCTTGCGGAGTAATTCTTCTGTACCAACTATTACTTATTCTGTGATAAAACTTAGTTTCATACTAAAAAAAACGAGTAAAAAAATAAAAAACTCAAGAAACCCGATTTTTGCTAAGCCTTCTAAATTTTCTCATTTTACTCTTGGTAGGTTCTTAATTTTTCGGCAAAATGATGAGAGAGATGGATAATGGACATGTTGGCGAGACAGATATTGTTTTACCAAAGTCAACAAAAGTAAGTAAAATTAATAAACTAATGAAAAATCTTGACCTAGTTTAGTTGAAGATTAGGTAATAAAAGGGAATAACAGATAGGGAAATATTATTTTTATTACAATAAATGTTCAAATTGTTTACCATCAGGCTCAATACACGCCCTACATCTCTTAAAAAAGATCTACTTGTAGCCGGGCATATCCTCGAGAGTGGATGTCCTCAACAGCTTGGGAATATCGTTCAAGCAGCTCGGCTACTCATCATTTTGCCGTAAAAATAAGAAACTAGCAAGAGCTTGGTCGAATAAAAAACATTGAAACTGGTAAAACGGGTCAGCAAAAATCGGGTTACTTGAGGTTTTTATTTTTATTACTCGTTTTTTTTTAAATATAAATCTACCAAGTAATGTACCATTTTATAACATATTTGCTCGTAAAGTGGTTGTAATTACACCAATTTCAATATCGTAATGTATCTCATTAGGTACTTGTGCGATAATGTAATGTAAAACGCACGTGTTTTTTTAAATAAAGTTTTAAGATACTCAGTCTAAAAATGAACGATACTTTTAAAAATCTTAGCAAAGAGGTTTTATGTCAAGAAAGTAGTCAATATTTTATGAATAAAATTAACTTTGGGAAATAACATTTAATTCTTTAATTTAATTAATTTTGACAATAAATTACAACCATTTATCTGTAACAAAAACACAAAAATATTAATTTACTTTATTAGTAATACTCACGGAACATAAAACACAAGAGGAAGGGACGTGTGGGCGTGGCGCACGTGCCAAAGTTAAGACTAGTGAGACTTAACTCGAGTCATTCGCTCTCATGATTACAACGCTTTGTGACGTCTTTTGCCGGTGTGTTCCATTACAAAAAAACCCATAGAATGACTCGATGTTCTGTTCTAGAGTGTAAAAACTATAGTGGTACTAAAACGTTAATACGATCAGGTGTTTCCTATCATCGGTAAGTCGCTATTTTCGTTTAATTTAATTTTTTAAGTTTCTTTAATCGTTTTTGCCAATTAATTCGGAAAAAATATTAGTGTAAATGAAAAATGACATGTATTTCATTGAAATAAAATCTAAAATTGCATAACGCGTGGTTTGATAGACATCTATCGTCGAAGAGCATAACTAAGTTGACAGAATCAACTAAAAGCATGCAGATAGAATTCTGACAAAAATTATTACTAACTTCAACTCTATTTCAAGTGCACTATAGTTGATATTCTTTTATTCGTAATAGTCCTTATGTCTTCTTGATTTCACCAAATTATGACCGCTCTAATTGGATATATTTCAGTGTGCGTAAAATGTAAATGTGTTAGTTTGGCGACAGCTATTCCTAATGATTTATTAAGCGCTGCCCTTTCCTCTTGTGTTTTATGTTCCGTGGTAATACTGGCTGTTTTTGTACCTTTGCCTAAAAAACTTTGATGCGCGTGCATCGCTTATAATAAAAATAATTCCGCGCGCTTTTCTTTTCGCTCTATTGTTTTTATTTGAAAATGTCGTCAAGTAGTGATGAATTTATTAATTTGAAACCGCCACAACTCTTAAACGCGGCGAAAAAGGCCACTGTAAGGCTGCCTGTCCATTGAAGCGGAGCGAGGCTGCGGAGCGGAGAAACGGAGAAATATTAACCAATAGGATTGCATAAAATCTCTGCTCCGCTTCAATGGACAGGCAGCCTTAGCCTCTTGCCTGAAAAATCGACCGATAGATACTTACAAGCCTATCAAAATTTCGTCTTATGGAAAACAAGTCAAAATGCAAATTCATATTCACAAAATGTGTTTTTAGCCTATTTCATGGAACTTTCTCATAAATATAAATCAAGCTCATTGTGGTGCTACTATTCAATGCTAAAAAGCACTATGAAAACTAACCATGGTATTGATATCAAGTCATACTCCAACTTGCTAGCATTTCTAAAAAGACGCTCAGATGGCCATATGAGTAAAAAGTCGAAAGTATTTCCTCGTAAATATGTTATAAAACGTCGTATGACATACGTGCGCTTTGAAAAATTACAGCCGAGGCGATATTACTAACCCGAGCCATCGGCGAGGGCTATAAGGAAGCTGAGGCTGTAATTTTCAACTTACCGCACTTATATCATAATGTACTATTACAATCCTGATTAAATGCGCGAATTTTTAGTGGCAATTGCCAAGGCACTTTAGTACATTTTTTTTAAAGGAGGGCCCTTCAAAGTCTACAAATTATAAAAAATAAATCATAGTTTAACAAATAGTCTTTATTCTAGAAAACTTGGGGCAATTGTGTCATTATTTTTGACTCAGGTCCTAGAACTTTTATATAGGGTTGAGGTTCCAAAGTTTAAATGAACAAAAATAATGAAAAAATTACCACAATAATCGAAAAATGGTTACAGTTTGACCAAATTTCTAGGTTTTTCTTAAATGCCCATAATTTTTTTTCGATTCTGTAATCGTTCTATTGAAGAATTTTCAAAGCATACCATCATATCATAACTCTTCGCAACGAGCCCATTGCTGGTTGTTGGATCTCAGAATTTTTAGAGCGCCGATATGACTTCTGACAAACTCTAAAGATTTCTGTTTAAAATAAAGTATACAAGAACCCGAGACCGACTGCTTCTAACGAGCCCTCCGAAACACGGAAGTCGTCGTGAGAAATTAATGATGGGCGGTCACCCATCCGACCGCACCGAACGTTGCATAGCCAGCTATACAGGAGCCATGATAGTCATGCTACGAAAAATTCTTGAATTTACGTGGATCACACATATTAATTAACCTAAAGTTCACAATTAACTGGTGCTTGCGTTATACTCGTGAACGAGTGCTGCTAGCGTTGCCAGGTCGTTTTGCTGAAGACTTTATGACTATGTTACTTTTTTGAGATTTGACTCTGACTTCCTCATCTCTATGTCCACGTCCATGTTTGTGTCCCGTCTCTGTCCACGACTATTCCCGTCTCTGTCCACGGCTATTCCCATCTCCATCCACATTATCTGTATTATCTCTCACCTCTAACGCTACATCTATCTATTTCTATCTTTACCTCTATATCTATGTCTACGTTTCTGTCTAGTACTTGATTGCCTAATGTATAAATATAATAGTAGACTCCAGAAGATCACCAACTCGTTCATTTGTCAATGTGTACGCTTTTATAATAAAATTCCAAAATATTTAAGACTAACCCTTCGATTTAAGGATAAGTGTTATATGAAGTTTTACTATAAGATATCCGGATGCAAGAAGATGGGATTCCCTGGTTGTTAATTGTTACCTATTGTGTATTTTTAAAAGATGATTGCTGTTGAGTTTCTTGCCACTTCTTCTCAACAGATCGACTTTCCGAAGTGGTGGTAGATTCAGTTCAATTTGTAAATTGTGTGACTTATTTCGTATGTATTTAAATACATACGAAATAAAGATTTTTTTGACTTTGACTTGTTATGGTTCTCATTTATTTATTAGAATACTCATGCGTACTAGATATTCCAAGTGGCTTCACCCACTTGAATCTATGGTGTTCCTGGCCATTCCTTGCCGGTCTGCCAAATATCAACTTAGTCCGTAAAGCCATTTCATCGTGAGAGTAACAAATATCCATCCATTCACCAATCCTCACAAACTCTCAAGTTTATATTATTCGTATTATTTTACCTTCGTTAAATGTTGCACAGCTCTGAAACTGCATGCGACGCACAGGAATGGAGACAAAGTCTTCAGTAATATCAATCCAGTGATTAAAAATGGGTTGAATGATGTAATGAAACATGTGACCCATCTTACTTCAAACGAATTTAGAGAAGCAATGTTTCCGGTGCCAAAGAATGCTAAAATTATGTATAAAGTCTGATGGTTATGTTAAGGAAAATATTTCATTTACGAGGGCAATTCACAAAGTACGAGTAGGTTACGTTTTTGTCTAGCGTCGCAGAGGGCGCAGCTATCGCGGCCATCTAGGTGTGTGAGCGTTCGGCAGCTCAGTCGGCATCTAGCCGTGCAAAGGAGAAGGTCGTAGTGTCGTTCGTTCCGTTGCTGCAGACTTTTGAAATGTGCGCCGCCATTGAAAACCCCGCCAGTTGTGAGGTGCGGTAAGTAATAAGGTTTTTGTGGGCAAAAAAACTTAAACCCATAGAAATTTATCGGCAACTGTGTGAAGTTTACGGGAACAACGTGATCAGTGAAGTAGGCGTTCGCCAATGGTACATACGTTTCAAGAGTGGACGGAGTAATGTTCACGATGAAGAGAAGAGTGGCCAAGCATTGTGACCGATGAATTGGTGGAAAAGGTCAATGAAAAAATTAGAGGAAACCGTCGTTTCACCATAACCGAACTTTCCTTCAGTTTTCCGCAAATTTCGCTTTACGCTTAAATTACGCTTGCAACGCAGCGTTTGGATGACGACGACGATCTCCGCGCGGCCGTGACTGACTGGCTCGACACTCAGGCGGCGGATTTCTATGAGGAAGGAATTTCGAAGCTCATTCATGGCTACGATAAATGTGTCAACCTTTTTGGCGATTATGTAGAAAAATAGTATTTTAGTTGCTCTTTCAAATGTATATAATAAAAATATTTTCCTGTACATAGTTTTGTCTTAATTCCAAAACGTAAGCTACTTTGTAGCCCTCGTATATAGGTACAGAAGGCCCCAGATCAACCTTTCCAAATCTGTCACAAAATTGTAATTGAATGTGAACTCTATACCCTCGACATTAAGTTCAAAATTGGTTGGGTAATGTTGATGGGTTTGGAAAGCTTAATCTGCGGCCTTCTGTACTTAATGAAATAACATTTGCCTCGGCAAATTTATGTTTGTAAAAGCCCGACAGTAGCCGGAGCACATGAACCAAACGCTCGCAGCGCGCTGGTTAGGGGCCAACAATTACTTATAATTGTTGGACATGTTCATACAGCGCCATCTAGCTCTAAAGTAACAACTTCTTGTTATAGGCAACGAATATAGGTACATACTTATACAATGTGACACCTAGAGCAATGTGCAATTGAATCTGCGACCACTGGCTTCTAAAGAAGTGTGACTTCTTTAGAAGCCAGGGTCGTTAAAGTACGTACGCCCACACAGTACGTATTATTGCTTAAAGTTGGTTTTTAGGTTTATAGTAACAAAACCTATGTATATGTACCTATAACAAAACTTATGGCTATTTTATTGTTTATTAATATAAAAAGGATACAAAGAAGAAGGCTCTTCTAAAATCTTGACTGCCCAAACTTCTTTCATGTGATAGAAGCTCTTTCTTATTGTCATCGAAGCTAAAGTCCATTATCTGAAATCAAATCACAATTAAAAGGAATACATTTTTCTAAAATTCAGGGAATCTAACACAATTTTTATTTTAGACGGTATTTAATATAATTACTCTATCTGTAATTATGTACTTTGAATAGGTCCACAACAATTAAAAATCTTTATCAATTTTACCTATATTTAAAGGTCAATTGTTTTAATAACAATGATTTGAACTATAAATAAGTATAATTATGCTGACCCGGGCGCCAGACTTAGTTTCAAAGATTTGCACAAATCTTTCACGACTTTGCAAAGTCATTTGAACACATATTGACGTAACCTGCCAGACTTGCTTCGCAAACACTTTTCTCCACAGTATGCTAGTAGACAACAAACAAGATGGACAACGATTTTGTAGACTCAGTTAGCTTGTATTATTTGTATATATGTAATTATATTTTTTTTATTTGTTATTTTTCGGGTTCCATGTACATAGTTGCCCCTGTAACAACTCTACAAATTCCAGAACGCACTCGCTGCCCCAGTCCATTATATGGCCGCATGCAGTGTAACATGCACACAACCGTCCCGCTCAACAACGCTCGAGCAACTGGACACTGAACAAGTGTGGCAGGCCACGCAAACATTTGCACACATTCAACTTTGAACACTTTGATGTGTGGAAAAAGACCGACACCGGATGGCAAAGTGCAAAGCTTTGTGCAAACGTTGAATACATATGCAAAGTCCAGCGCCACACATTTGTGCAAATACACTCCCGGACACCTAAATCGAGCCACCATGCTTTTTTTGGTTTGGAGTACTGTAACTTACAAAAGATGTATGTAGAAGGAAAATGTTTTGATGCAGTTTTGGAGCTGGTATACTCATCATTCATTTAGAGTGCCACTGTTCTAAATTTGAACTACAGTTTATTAAAAAAGTCGAGTTATGTTGAAAGAAGTCCATATTAGCTTTTTTCAAGGAAAAAAATGTAATCGATTTTTAAATAAAGAAATGTTTTACATGAAAAGAAATGTTTATTTAGTAACTTGTATTGCCTCCCAGTGCATTTATAACAGCTCACATACGGTTTGGCATAGAATTAATCAATGTCGTTATGACATGTTGAGGAATGTCCTCCCATTCTTCCAAAATTACATTTTTGAGCTCCTGCGTGGTTTGTGGGGCAGGATGATGAGCTCGAACACGCCTTTTCAGCTCATCCCATAGATGTTCTATAGGATTCATATCAGGACTTCGCGCTGGCCATCTCATAACAATGATACCAATGTCATTTAAGTACTCCCTGACGATTCCCGCAGTATGAGCCCTTGCATTATCATGCACTAAAACGAAATCTTGGCCAATAAATCCAGCATATGGCATCACGTGGTTCTCTAAACATTGGCGAATGTACCTATTGCCATCTAGGGACGGCAGTCGTGGTCCCGTCACTACCTCTAGCTCAGTTTTGCCTTCCATAGAGATTCCTCCCCAGACTGTCCATGATCCTCCACCATAACTCACTTTCTCGTCAATACAGCATTGCGCGAAACGCTCGTTCTGTCTTCGGTACACCTTACTCCTTCCGTCATTACCGTATAACATTATCTTGGACTCATCTGTGAAGAGAACCTGGCTCCATTGATGTCTAGTCCAATTTAAATGTTCCCGCGTAAACTCTAGACGGGCTATTCGGTGTGCTCGTGTAAATTTGGGTCCATTGGCTGGTTTATGGGGCTTTAAACCACGTTAATTGAGTCGCCTTCTAACGGTCCGAGCACTTACAGCCACTCCATGAAAGTCCCTGAGCTGTTCTTGTATCTGAACAGAGGTAAGGCGTCGATTTCGTAAGCTGGTAGTGACAATGTATTGATCTTGTCTCGCCGTTGTCACTCGACGAGGTCCTCCTGTTCGCCGAACGAAGCCGCCAGTCTCCAGGTATCGGTGGTACACTCTTTGAACAGCGGAACGAGTTATGTGAAGTTGTGAACTCACATCTCGCTGACTTAGCCCAGATTGAAGAAGTGCTACAGCTTGCGCGGCTACTTCAGGTGAAGGATCCATAATTTCATAGCCAAAAGCAGTTCAAATTATAGAAAAATAACTAAACTAAACTTTGGTTAACAACAATTGCGAAAATTCAAACAAAATCGAAATTAAATTGCTTCAAAAGCAACTTTCTACAGTCATTATTTTTTTCAAATCAGTGACCAAGCTCGGCTCTTGTTCTTTATTTTAAATTCTAAAATTCAAATTTGGAATAATACATACGGGAAAGACGATGAAATATGCCAGCATTAAAAATGCATAAAAACTTTTTTGTTATATTGTATATTTTTTGTGTATTGGGCTTTTAGGCCCGGGAATGTAAGGTGGCTCGATTCGAGTGTCCGGGAGTTTATTTGTTCAAACATTTGAAGCTAAGTCTGGCGCCGGCCTGAGATATTAAAGAGAACTTTTATACATGTAATAACGATATAAAAACTACCTAATAACGTTTCAATGCAAGTAAAATGTGCCATGAAAATAAATGTCAATATTATAGTTGAAGAGAAAATTCACTAACATACATTTCTCTACAAAATTATCGATCTTTTCATATGCGAAAATGAAGTTGCAAATAATGGCGTTAAGCTACAACCACATACCTTCGTTTTCCTACTATGCGACATCGTAAATTCGATGTAAATCCAACAGGCTGTGTTGAAAATCAGCGCGACCATAAACAGGCCTTCGTGAGCTACCGACAGCAGCAGATAGAAATTCAATATGGCCGTGCTTACTGCGATGATTCTGTTCACGACCACCGTGGAATGTCCAAGAGGTAGAATGGGCGTTAGAACTGAAACAATATCAGAGATTAAGACTAAATAATCCGTCAAAAACCCATATTTGACCTCAATCTTATTAGCTGATGATGGTAAGAATCGGGACAGACTCTCTATGAATGGTGGTCGCTAGGCATACCCTGAAGACATCCTACCATCAAACGGGTAGTCTTTCGGATAAGTCACATTTTAAGACACGTTCCTTCAGGCTATTCTAAGCCAAATGGGCGGAGGTAATAAGCAGTATTGTATAGGTGTATTTCCTAAGCGGACACACGTTTTTAAGCGCATATCAGGAAAAAAAAGCAATGAAACCTTTTGGTAACCTAATCAAACAAGAATATGGGGCCCGATAGCGGACGAGCATGAGCAATTCATTCAATGAATCATATCAAAAAGCTACGTGATAGTGGCAGATATTAGTCGACAGATGGCGTTTAAATTGCTTTCTTTACTAACATTTTTTTTCATAACCCAGCTACAATTTAGCAAATCTGTAGAATCTGGGGTGAAGCGGGAGACGGGTCACTAAGGTGTGTTCCGAATAAGGCGATAATCAGGTGTTATTACAGCCACAATAGTCCTTTCCAATCTTGAGTCGAAAACGTTCAGTAACCGCGAGTAACCGTGAATGGACCTATACCACCTTAGTCTTCGACATCATTTACCATCAGGTGTCATGGAAGACGAACGTCCCATACTTACTTTGTAATAAAAAATATGACCTTGGGTCCGGATGTCAATTTGAATATCTTCAATTGGGATTTAAATTTTTGACGACTACTTTGGCAATGGGGTAAACCTGTCTGCCTCAGACGCCAGATTCAACCAGACGGGTTCGATTCCCGGAACAAGAAAAAAAAAATTCCGTGTCTGGGTGTTTATTTATTTATGTATTTATATTCTAGGTTCCCCCCTAGTTCGTTACATGGCATCCCATAGCACAAGCTATGCTTACTTTGGGGCCGTGTAGTTGGTGTGATTGTCTGGGGATTTTATTTTATTCTGTTAATTAACATGAGTAGTCCCAGTGCATTTTTTCCGGCTTTTATAACATAAAAACAAATTATTACTTACTCGCAACAATCCATGAAAACGTTTGG
Source organism: Stenoptilia bipunctidactyla (assembly GCA_944452665.1). NCBI lineage: Eukaryota > Metazoa > Arthropoda > Insecta > Lepidoptera > Pterophoridae > Stenoptilia > Stenoptilia bipunctidactyla. Next base: position 4,673,061 of record OX101726.1, on the reverse strand, counting down.
TAGACCTTCGAAACTGGCTCCGCGTTCTCAAATCTCTTTGACTGCGTGTAGACATTGTGTAGAGATAATATAAACAAAAGCATCTGTATCACAGATAAAATAATTTCAGTCTTGTTTAACTTGTCGTAATGAAGGGGTAATAATACTTTCTTAATGTAAATCGCAAGAGCTAGTATCCAGAGAGCTCCTGCGGTAATGCTGTAAAAAAATAATATACTTATTTTTATTTAGGCATGGTTCATTTAACCTCTATAGGTGGTGCGATTCACGTCGGTGTAATGTCGGCGTAGAATGGCCCTACCACACCTGGAAAAGCGGTAGTAAAAGACAACTAATCGGAATAGCCCTCGCTTGGAGCTAGGATCCCCTCAGGGTCCACCTGGCTAGCGAACACCCTTCGCTTACCTTCAGGTGAGATCGAGTATCGTCTTAGTCCTTGAAATTCAAAATCCTATCCAAAAACCCAAGAAATGATTTGAACTATATCGAAAAAAAAAACATGATTTGCTAATCATACTATGACTTTTTTATTCCATTCTTGTTCAAATACTCTGGTCCCAGTTTGTCATGTTCATATTGTGCATTCATAGCTCATTGCACCAACTATGTAAGCAATTTGGTTGTGGCATGACATTGGCTCTCACAATTAGCTGTCTTGTGTTTGTTTTTTTTTCATGTCACGGTCAATTTGTACTGTACCTATAAATATAATAATAAAAAATAATAATAAATAAAATCCCCAGACAATCACACCAACTACATGGCCCCAAAGTAAGCATAGCTTGTGTTATGGGATACCATATAGCGAACTAGGGGGGAACCTAGAATATAAATACATAAATAGATAAACACCCAGACACGGAACATTTTTTTTTTTTCTGGTTCCGTGCGGGGATCGAACCCGCAACCACTGGCGTCTGAGGCAGATAGGTTTACCCCAACGCCATAGTGGTCGTTGGGGTAAACCTATTTGTACCTATTTGTATTAATTTGATAATTCTGACTGAAAAAGAGTACCAAGAGTTTTTTCCGCCGGCTTTTTTTGTCTCTTGGTCTACAGTAATATCTTGTTTAACAACTATCAACAACTAGTTAAAGCCGAAGTATGTGATGAATGACTTCATCAATTTTTTTGTGAAATTCCTAAGATGAATAAAACTTTTTGAATTTTGAATGATATGACAGCAAGAAGACTTTATAATTATGAAATTTGAACTTAGATCGTCGAAACCTTGAAACATTTTTTCCTGAATACATTAAAATTTCGTTTCGCAAAGATTATTATTGTATTTTATTTACGAGATTACCCGTAGAAGACTCTTTGATCGAACGACATATGAATCTTAATCAAAGCAGTTCGATCGTCAAAGCTAGGAAAAGAACAAGTTTGAATAGTTTCTTCTTGTGAACCGCACTGGTGATTAAGTAATTTAAAAATCTTTGAATGTTTTCAAGATTTAACAAGATTTTTAATCAGAACTTCTACCATTTTAAAAAAATATTCTCATATTTTTGTACTACAATCTGATGTAGCTTCACCGGTCATTTGAAAATAACATAAAGTTATACTTACACTAGTTCAATAAATACATTTTTCCCAACCACAGGAATGAATGAAAATACGCTCAAAGCCATACATCCGACGGCCCAGGCCACCAACAGCGGCCGCGTCAAAGTGTCTCTCTTTGAGGAAAAGAACGGCCATAGACCCATGCCTAGCAGCGGAATGCTAAGCATCCACCTGTAAGTAAACGATAACCCCTGAAAAAACATTATTTGTGTAGATTACCAATTTTTTAATAAACCGATGATGAAATTTAGTTTGTGATTTACTAGATCTTAATTTTAACTGCTGGTAAGTGACCGACCATATAGCTAGGGTTGCCAGATCGATTCTTCCTGTTATCGGGATCAATAATCGATTTTTCGGGATTTTAGGGCTTTGGTCGGGAGAAATAAAAAAATAAGTTAGTAATATTAATTACACATAATATATTAAGTAAACAAACATATTTTTGCATTGCACTGTAGATGTAAGAAAAAAAAACATAGTAGGTATTTGTGACACATAAGATAAGAACCGAATGAGCATGTTTATTGTTTTTCGCTCTGCGCCAAGCGCCCGAGTTGTTTGCAAGTTTCGTTTGACTTATTGAAAATAAGAACTTAAAATTATCGAACTTGTTTTTCGGGAGATTATTTGCTTTGTCGGGAGTCGGGAGGACATACAAAAAATCGGGAGAATCCCGCCAAATCCCGACCATTTGGCAACCCTACATATAGCACAAGGCTTTGAAACATACTGGCTCTTCATAAAAAACAACCGGAACACATCACCGCAATGGACGGATGACATTTGGCAACAGATTTTGTATGAAGCAGGTTTGCAAGAAGTAGAGAATCTATACGATAAGGGGTTCAGCCATCAAGATTGGTCACACAGATTAGTTTTCTTTGTCGAGAGGAAATTATGCACCTCAGTAGTCAGACAGTAGGTACTTTTACTTCAGTAAGCGCAAAAGACGTGAATTTCTTCTTGCGTGTAGCGCAGTGAGCGGCTGATACGTAGGTATATACGTTAGTAGTTGTGAGTTTAATCAAAGCTGCATGGCAAATGTTTGTAATATCTGCAGATTTTTGTTGATTCTGGACTATTTAATAAATCTAAGTATTTATTATCGATGTACAATTTTGATACTCGTACTTATAATCCTCTTTTATAATTTAAACAGACGCCGATCTTTATACCTCTAGCTTTTGTAGGCATAACATTATTTCGGTACCATATGCACCATATAGCTGAGCAGACTTTGAACTTTGGTTTGTATAAAATAAATTAACTTACCAAAGCGAATGATCCCAAAACATAACAAACAAATTCTAGGCTAACTTGCCAGAATATTTTCTTTCTTTTTATAAGGGCAATCATTTCCACCCATATCCTGCGCTGCCTTAATATTAGAAACCATAAAATGACTGGCATTAATGCATACACGTTGTACTGAAATGGTAGATTTTGTACTGAAAAAAGAAAACTATATTTTTTTTCGAATTCCATAAAACTGAAGATTTTGTTCGTATGAATGTGTTGACTATGTAACTAGCAGTGAGGTCCAATGCTGCGTCATGCGTGTCTACGCGCATACAAAACTGCTATACGTCCTACGTCCAGCTACGAGCTTACGGTATGGACGTACGGCTGCCTTATCACGTAACTTGCAAGAGCAAAGCGATGGCATAAATTGCGCAAGATTTGCTAAAAAATAACTAATTCGTATTACGTTACAGCAAAAACAAAGCCATAACAAACCGACGACTGTGCTGCCTCTATCGTACAATCGATGAACTAAAAGTGCATATAATCCCTTTAACTTTCATACTTTTCGTATCACGTAAGGTTTTGACAACGATTGAAGAGTGATCAGCGACCCATCTTAGCTGTCGGACTAGAGTAAATTATACAGGGTCTTCTTTATAAAGATCAATATATTTTAAGAGAAGGTTAAGAATGATGTATGGGTTCAATTTATGAAAGAAATAAAAATATACATATAACTATATTTTTTTTTATTGAAATTTTCAAATCTTTTAAGTGACCGAATTTAAGTTAAATCTGTTATTTACGACAACCTTGCAAGAAATAAAAAAAACCTATCTATTAACTTCACTAAAACAAAGATCTTACGCGGTTAGTACCTACCTATCCACGCGAGCAAAGGTCGATGCCTCGCGCGCCCGGGCGATGCGTGACCTACTTAGCTTGATGTATGACGTAACAATCAGCTGTTGTAATATCATACTTATTTCGTATAAAAGTTGATTCTAATTTCCCATCACACTTCAACTGTCAATTTAACGTTCAACTAATTGTAAATACCGTATTAGTAATGTTGACTTCTTTGATAATGTTTAAATTTGAAATAAATTTAAAAAAAGCTTTCGTGCTTGAGCTGTTTGTCTTAACGAATAAATGCATTTTACAATCAATTGAATGTTTAAATGGAATCACCTTATTATCAACTATTATTATTTACAGTTTATGTACAAAAATAACTTACATATTGCTTCCTGTCAATGATGTTAGGTACACAGCACACGAATACACATACACAAGCACTTTATAGTAACTGCTGCACATGACTACCTATTTGCGATACACAAAGTCTTGTTCGTTTAATAACATTGGCAGCACACAACATTGGGGCACGTGGAGTAAATGTGCCATAATCTCGATGGCGCTGCACAGCTCCTAGAATTGTTCGGAGGGCGGGACGCCTTCCATGTCTCTGCTCGTACGTGTCACGAGCTCGTGACAGGTTCTCACTCGCAGCACTAGCACAAAGCCATTTGAAGATATTCTTGGTTCGTGTACGCAAAATTAGGCATTTTGATAATTATTAATTTACGCGCGCGTATCATTAGACAGACTTTTACAGACTGGCGGGCGAGCGCTCGCCGAGCGGTGAGCGGGTCGCGCGCGTTTGGCTCAAACAAAGTCGCCGCCGCGCCGCGCCGCGCCGACAAGCCAACAGAGTGTTCTCGGCGCGGCCGCGCGGGCGGCTCGCTTGACTTTCGGTGTCGATAGTGCCGTCAGAGAATACCTACATACCTATGCCTAGTGCGATTTTTCTCTTTGTGTGTGAGTGAGTTCTTAATATAAATAGTTAAATAGAAACACTTTTATTTCTTGCTTTAGTCGTAAATAACAGATTAAACTAAAATGTTGTTAACTTATGAGAGTTAAAAAATATTTATGAAAGAATTTTTTTTTGTTAATTGTAACAGAAAAAAAATTCTTTCATAAATTGAATCCATAAATCATTCTTAACCTTCTATTAAAATATATTGATCTTCATAAAGAAGACCCTATATACTGGATAGGTACCACTTGAGGGATAAAACTTACGAGAATTTCGCTTTTTTGTTTTAATATTAAAGTTTTTATACTTTTCTGCGAAATTTTAAAAGCAAACATCTGTTTCACATTTTATTAGTTTCTTTTTTAGCTACCAAATTGTTTTTGGCGCTAGTATCGTAGCAATAAATGCATTTTGCGATCAACGAACGATTGAACAGCTATCGCATACATAATACGATGTAAAGCAATGGATCGCGCGTCCATGGCGTGATGATTGCGCCATTATAGCTGATCGCTATTATTTACGTGATAAGGCAGCGGAACGTGCTACGAGCGCGTGGCACGTGGCTGGCTCTCGCGCGTACTATGCGCCCGTACATCGTATTTCGATTTTAATCGAAGTTTACCCAAATAGTATTCCATTGACACTACTGTACAAGCACACAAATGAAATTATATTAGCGAAATTATGTCACGCGTGCCCTACGCGCGCACGGTAGTAGAGACTCCATACTACACGAACATTCGTAAACATACGAGTCGATAAAGTTCTGTGCTCGCACCGCTGTACGCACGTAGATACGCGTGACGCAGCGTTGGCCCTGAAGTGTGAAAAAATCTTTTTGTATTTGTTAGCTGAACTCTTGAGGGAGGAAATCTATAATTTATTAATAAAATGGTTTCAGAATTTATAAAAGCAAAATCACGCAGATTATTTTACATATTAGATAAGTTACTTGTTTGCGTTAAATAATCAAGTTATTTTGATTAAATTGCACCACAACATATTATTCAAATATCATGATTGAGATCAGTAAATGTCGTATAATTCTAAGCACATAGTTTAATTGAAGTAAGAACAGGTAAATCTCATTTATTACATTATGAAGAGGTATTTTGACAGTGGAACAGTTGATGGTAACTTATTTCAAGTCATCACATCCGCAAAGATATCTAGCATACACAAAGATACCTAAGTCACCAATAAAAAGTTGGAGATAAAATTTTACCGAATATGTTTTTAGTAAACGAAAAAAGGGAGAGTAACTCTAGAGAGAGTAACACTACCTACATCTTAAAAATCAACATAAATATTCTATGATTTTTGATTAAGATATCGAAGAGTAATTTACAACGTGTTAAAGACTGGATAATAATAGTATAGATACAAGAAGCACACTTACCTAATATTAAAAATGGTATTAAAACTACCAAAAAAATAAATAATGCATTTATAATCCCATCCCAAAGATTCAGCTTGGAACTTCTAAAACTACTTTGTTCTACTTGAGAACTCATAGTTTGTTCTAAAAGCATTGTCAGCAAATAAAATATCCATCCCAGGAATGATAATGAAACCAATATCAATAATGGTCTCTGATAATAATTATGGTAATACTGTAAGCCCTCCATACTGATATCAGTTATCAATTTACTATGCTCTATAGCTTTGTCATATTCTTCGCGGTCAAGCAGAGCTTCTATAGTCTTCATTGCTTCTTCAATTGTTTCAATATAATTGGTTTTGAATGGTTGATAAAAGTAAGTTATAGCATCTGCTTCAATGTCATATCTCTTCTTAAGATATTGGTGTGCTAGTTGCCTACAGTTGCTGTAGATTGCCTTAGCTTTGTTCGCTAAAGATGTGTTGAGTAGATCTGTGTCCACCCTACCCTGAAACAGATAGAATACAAAAATATTTATAATGAGTTTAACAATAATACTTTACTTTTATTTTTATGTGAATGTCAATGTACAGTGGAATCCGTTTATAATGACATCGAAGGGAAATAAGAAACAAGTCATACTAAACGGACGTCATACAAAGCATAGGTATGCAAAGATTAAATAAACTGTTTAAGTTAGTATGTGATTTATTTTAATAGAAAGTAATAAAATAGAGATAAATCAGTGATATTAATAAGTAGACTCAATAAGTATATTTACGCTCTGAGAATCAAATCAAAACAGCCTTTCACGCGCCGAAAAGCTTTAGGTATAACGTGACCGAACACTGCCAAAGGTGTTAGAAATCATACAGTCGGTCACTATAAGCGGACAAAATTTGATAAAAAGGGTCACAATAAGCGATATGTCACCATAGGCGAAGTAATTATATCCGTCTTAGTTATATAATTTATTTGAAAAACAAACTTCACTGTGTAAACACGTCATAATAAGCGGTTGGTCAATATAAGCGGAGTCATAATAAACGGATTCTACTGTATAAGGATGTTTTATTACTCAATCATGCAACTAATCTTCCTTTGCCTTTTTACAGAACTTAGAAATGTTGTGGATTATAAACCAGAATAGAACTCGAGATAAAGTTTGTATAGTATTGAATGCGAGTTACTTGCAGTAATATAAAATAAAATCCCTAGACAATCCCACCAACTAAATGGCCCAAAGTAAGCATAGCTTTAGTTATGGGATACCATGTAGCGAACTAGGGGGGAACCTAGAATATAAATAGATAAACACCCAGACACGGAATTTTTTTCTCATTCTCATACCATGCAGGAATCAAAGTCACAACCACTGGTGTCTGAGGCAGACAGGTTTACCCCATCGCCAAAGTGGTTGTCAACAGTAAATTGAAGTTTACTAATGCTGTTCATTATCTAATATGAAAGAATACCTATATACCAAAGATCGGTATATAGGCATTCTTTCATATTAGATAATGAACAACATTAGTAAACTTCAATTCCTTCCTCTCCATCTGCAAGTTTGTAAGTGCCTTATAGCTCTTACAATCTTGTGAGAATGAGGTAAAAAACTAGATTAGTGCATACAAAAATAAAACGGGCTTATAAAAGATATAAGTGCAGCACCTTCACCACACATGCAATGTATGGTAGTGAAATAAGAGACCAGAAATTTTCGAAGTTTACTGAAAACAGTGGCAGGTTTGGAAAAAGGGGTCAGTTTTTCATGGACATTTATGATCATTTTGTATCAGGTGAAATGGAAGACAAGTCTGATCTTTTACAAATAAAATGCATGTATGGAAAAATATGTACATTATTTTCCACAAACATTAAAAACCTCCATAGTAAGGAAAGAGTTTAATTGGATTATGATTCATACATACATACATACATAACGTCACGCCTGTATCCCTTATGGGGTAGGCAAAACACCAGAGGTTACAAGACCATCTGATGTCATGTTCGACAAATTTGGAGGTATGATAAAGATGGAGAGAGACTATTGTAGTGACAGAGGGTCAGCCTATCGCCCAAAAAAACGCCTATAAAACCTCTGTCCCTTAATTGACTTTTACAGTATGCCCAAGAAGAGAAGCAGCTGGCACATTCTATGTTTTTCTTCCGCTCCCAGTCCAGCATGGAAGCAATTTATGATTATGATTCCTGTTGCTTAAAATTTACTGAGGTAGCAGTAAAACAAATTGAGCAAAATTGATATAGACTCATGGTATTCAGTACACTTACAATTGAATTAACTGGCACAGGTATAGATAAAATTGTTGACATGAGAGGTGTCAAATCAGCTTGTTCAATGTCCAAGCGGTGATTCAGGGACATCCCATTTGTACTTGTGTCAGGTTGAAATAACAGTGCTTTTTGAATGCCAGCTCCCCAAATGACATATGGTGTTTGAGTTTCATGATCATCCCCAGCACCATGGGATCCTGAAATGCAGCAGTAAATCTGGTTGAGAAAGGAGACAGAACCTGCTCCATACATTTCTGGGCCACGGTGTTAACAACTTGACATTTGCTTTTTTTTATTTAAAATATAAGCATGTTTTATCACCGAAATTTTCAAGATAAACCAGTGTTGAGGAATTGAGATATCCATAATTTAGTCTATAGGTATACACAGAAGTTAAGTGAGCTTAGAATCACTTCCGAAAGCTATTCTTTTTCTTATTGTTGAGATCTATAAATGAATTATTGTACTTTGAATTATTTAGAGAGTTTATAATTAAAAATAAATAGTAGCACATTTTACTTAGATAGCATACTAGATAAAATAGGACATTATAAGATATTACCTATACTTACTTAGTTATAGTTTTAAACAACTATTCAAACTAATAAATTGATACTAACAACTTTCACTTTTCTTAGGGCTATCTATTTATTTTATCAAAATCTCTCACATCATGTCAACCAAGTTGTAGTAATTGTATGAAGTTGTTAAAAATAGAAAAAACCATGAGAATACTCAAGTGCAAGGAAAGAAACCAAACAGACGAGTGAACAAATAGATCGATTGACTTACTGAACGAGTCAATTACCATAGTTTCGTTCTTCATTCACTCAGTATTGCCAAACCTAATAAAGAATTTCGCCTATTTTAATTACAAAATAATTATTTAAATTGAAACTAAAGCGGTTAGTTTACATTCATTTAACCTTATAATTATTCTCATTTAATATTGCTTCAATTTTACTCAGCGTATTTTCAATTATATTATGAGTTATTCATCCATACTAAAAGCCTATGACAGCGATTTCCATATCTTGAATTAACTTGTTTCCCCTTCACTACATTTTTAGGGGTTTTATGTATTTTGAATAAGGATAAAATAAGCAATTTTTTTAGACCAAAGTCAACCTGTTAACCCTGTGGCCCAGGCTTACTCAGTTTCCTTTAAGCAATCAATTTTTAAGTTGCATTACTGTAAAATTTTGTCTTACCCCAATCTGTCATTCCATGATCAGAAGTTACAAGGAAAGTGGTTTTTCCGTCATCATTATAAAACTCCTTTATAATTTTTTCTGTTCTTTTTATTCCTTCGTCAACATGTTTCAAAGTAGCTAGAAAGTTTCTGAAACAAAACACTTATAATGTTATTTGCTGATTTATTCATTAAGTTTTTTCTGTGTGCCAGCAAAGTCACTCCTTATTTTTCGCAGAATTTTCCTTGAGATATTTTATTCTTATCATACTCTCAGATATTCTCATCAATTTCATTATATTTTTAAATAAGGCCTTTGTACTGCAGTTGTTGTCTGCAGGCAGGTGGTGATGATGATTAAATTTCACAGAATAAATCAGACACTAGCTATTGGCACTAAATATATGAGTGTAACTAGACTGTTTTAGTGAATAGTCAAAAGTTTACCACACCAAAACCTTTTTAATTACACAATAAAAATAGGATTCCTGGAAGAAATCTATGTAGAAATAAGCAGTACCTATGTACAGCTTAATTATATTTGTTATTATATTTTGTTGTGTGTACATAAAAAGTTTAATAAAATAAATAAATAACAAGTATTCGCTTAATCTATCTCCAAGCTTAGCCCTGCCACCATAACAATGTTCTATGATTTACTACAAAGAGTATTGAAAAACCAGTATGTACTTAAAAAACTTAGATCTTAAATCAATAACTTACTCTGTTTTAGGTTTGTGCGTATGCCCAGCTGTATCAGTTCCCAACAAATGTAAGAAGAACATTATTTTATTTCCCTGCAAATCTTTATTAACTTCTTTTGGTTTTTTAAAGAAATCATCAACTTGCTCGAATACCCAAGCATCTAATAGTGCTGTGTCTTTATTAGTACTAAATGTTCCATCATAAGGGTCAAATGTCTTGGCAAAAATATGATCACCCTCATGCCCTTTAGTAAATATTCCTACAATATCATAGGTACCCCAGCACCAACTATGTTTAGTTTGGTTTAGAACAGAGTCAAAGTCCACTGGATTTTCTTTCCATCCTTTTGCTACTGCTGAGGGGTCTTCATAGAAACCAGCTAAAACTGCTACATGACCCGGGCGAGATTCTGTAGGTACCCGAGTATGTGATATTCCCCATCTGCCTTCAGTGTTAGCAACAGACCTATAGGAACAGTTTTATCCAAATCAAGCAATAAGAAAAGATAAGTTTATAACAACACAAATTATAAATGTTTACCGTATATGCGATAAGGTAGAGTAATTTACAAAGGATTCAGCTCTTAACCCATCTACTATGAACAGCACCAGACGGTCAGCAACGGCATCATGAGTAGGTTGATAAGGCGGAACATCTTTTACAACCGGTGATTTAAAGTAAATATCAAAAATTGATAGCAAAAATGTAATATGTATGAAAATACCTATTACAAACATATTTTAAATCGATTTATAAGGCTGACTATATAACAGTGTACTCTGGCATAATATTTAATAATCTAGTTTGTACTACTTCATATATTTCCCTCATGTACTCTTATTTTTATTTAAGATTCTCCTAGTTTGTTTACTTTTTCTCAGGGTTGAGGGTGTGAGTGATCGTTCGTTAACAGATAAGATTCTGTCAAGTCAATGTCATAATCACAGCACAGATTATGCATGTTATCACTCAATCGCTTTACCGTGAGAGATTTTGAACTTGTGATTCATACAAAGACAAACCTAAAGAGTAAGGTAAATATTTGGAACAAACGAAGCCTCAGTAGAGAAAACTATTAATAGAAAAGAAAATAGGGCTCATTTGTAGCAAAATTATTTTAAACTTTGTACATCAAAGATAATATAATATGAAATGAATTCGATAGACCTATCAAAGTTTTTTGAACGCACAGATTAGAATATATTCAATGTATAGATATATGAACATACATACATAAGTAGCGATAACCAAAACAATAAATAAATGAAAACTTTAAGTCTGTGTATTAAAGTTATAATTTAATCGGCCTTTCAATCGGTTTTTGTTATTGCACAGTCGATGTGAGCATGCTAGCCCGGATGGTGAAGTTGTCAAAAGGTCCGTCGCTTTGACGTTGACATGTAAATAAATAACAAAAATATTTAAATAGGATGTATATATGTAATAGGATAGTACCTATAAAAAAATAGTTCCTCGATAATAAATAATACATAATTATAGCTAAGAAACGTTAATAAGTTCACAATGAAAAAGAGCGATCTACAATTTATAACCGACATGTTTCTAGATAGTGATAGTGTTACTGATACAAATAAACTTGTTGTGGCTGTGGCAAACTTAGTAGACGAAAATAGCTCTAATTTGATGAATTACAAAGAAGTTTTTGAAAAAGAATTTATGGACTATGTAAATAACTCAGATGATGTTTTACCGATTACAAAAGAACCGAAATGTAAAATCTTTTACGAAACACATGTTATGCATTGTACAGATGAAGAATTTGAAAATGAGTTTAGGATGAAAAGGAGCACAGTCCAGGTATTTGTAATTGATACTATTGATTTCACCTATAAGAACCTTAAAGGCTTTATATGACATCCATTATAAACTTTAAATTGCAAGTATAAATAAAACTTAATAACATAGCTTACCAGACTGGTAGATGTCTGCTAAATTGCCACCCTATGTGCTAAGCTTACACTACCTTTTGAGTAGACAAACTGTCCAGAAGTGCATTTTTTGTTTACCTCATTTTCAGCAAATATATTACTTACATTTTTGGTTATGTTTTCAAGAGTTTCTAGCTATCAATAAGTATAATATTTCCTTTAATCCTTCCATTATCATAATCCATTAATCCTTTAAATAAAATTACTTTTTAACCGGATTAATCGCATATAATTGTTATTTTACATTTTAATTCGACATTTCAGTGTCTTTGCCGACCCCGGTCAGTCGCTTGTGAAGACAATATTATAATATCCTTTTATTATTCTTTTACAGGCCCTGATTGCATGTTTAGTGGACAGTGATAATGCAAGAGCCAGTATCATGCCATTTGATAAAAAAATCCATGTGTACTTAAGTTTGTTGACAAGCAACTCTTCATTTGCTGAAATAGGATCTCTATATGGGCTACATAAATCATCAATCAGTTATATATTTAATGAGATTTCATCCATGTTGGAGGATTTAAAGTATAATTTTATCAGCTGGCCTTCAATAGAAGACCAGCAGATCACTAGATTAAAAGTATATAGTAGGTATAGATTTCCCAATTGTGTTGGTTTTATTGATGCAATGAGATTTAAAATATTTGATCTGAAAAGTAAGAATAAATCATCACATGTGTTACTGCAGGCTGTTTGTGATGAATCCTACATGTTCACTGATGTATTTGTTGGAAAAGTAGGTGTAGTGCGTAAAAGTAAAGTATTCAAATCTAGTCCACTCTCAAAGGAGTTACAAAACTTTATTGATTTTGATAACCATTTGCTTGGAAGTTCAGAGTATAAGTTGCATAATAATTTGATTACACCATATACTAGTGATGAGATAGTAACAAGTGAGGAAATGAAGTATAATGAAGTGCATACAAACACTCATAGGTACATTAAGGATGCTTTTCGAATTTTGTTGGATAGGTTTAAGAGACTGGGAAATATTGACATGAAAGCAGATACTGTGAAGACAATGATCTATGCAACTTGTGTGTTACACAACTTTGTATTGCTACACGAAGGAGTTCCAGGTATTAAGGAGGAAGCAGTCAGTTATGATGAAGCAGTGACAATTGATAGTGAAGTGGTAAAAAATGCAATGGAAAAGAGAGAATTTTTGTGCAATTATATTAATGTTATTGATAATATGTAAGGTTTTAAGTGTTTGATGTAGAAATTTGTAAAATACAAAATAATGTTTCATTTTTGTGATATAATATTTACAAAAACAAAGATTATTGCAATTAATGGTTAAATATTTTTTTTACATTATATTCCTGCCAGTTTTCTAAATATTTTTAAATTTATTCAAAATAAAGTGGTGAAATTGTAATTTAAACAATTTCCTAAATATGTAGGTTACTTAATATGTTATGAAAAATACTGCTTAATCATCAATATCACAAGAAAGAAGTTACATATTTTTTATTTATGCAAGTATTTTTCTGCATTTCAACCAAAGATTTGTGAGGATATGTTTCTCATTACCCAATAGTAACATGAGGAGAGCAAAGTGAGGAGATTTTTTTGTACATTCTACTCTTTATTTATTTACCCTACATTGTACATTAACACAAAAGAGAAAAAAAGGACAATGAAAAAAAATACACAATGTACTAATAAAGGAAAAAAGAGAATTTTTGTGTAATTAAATTAATGTTATTGACAACATGTGAGGTTTGAGTGATGTTGAAATTCATAGGTAAATAATGTTTAATTTTTCAATAAGCGTAATTATTTTTACGTCCACTATCGCCTATGAAACTAAGATTTTTCCTACGAATTTAAATAAAGGCTTAGATTGTAATACCTTGTTGGAAAGCTGACAAAACGCAGATGTTTTAAGCACACCTGCCGAACTTCTACCATAATAACTTTTTAGATACTTATTCTTAAAGATAAGTTTAAAAATTACGGATTTTTTGAACCTTCAATCGCTCAGAACTATGTGTTTAGTAATCTTACATAGAGTTTTGGTTAGATACAAAGATCATAGAGCATCTTAATTTGCAATAAATAGTCATAATAAAACAGTTCACTAATTTCAAAATATGATATAATTTAATGGCAAAAAATAGGCAATTTTTATAAAAAATAAAAAAATTAAAGTCGATTATCTCGAAAAAGGTTTGTTCTGGGGTAGGGTGTTTCATAGTAAACTAAGTTAGAAAAGATGAGTACTACCCGTTAGGGTATAAATGTTCAGGTGGTACTACACACCCTTAACGGATCTAGGTCGACTTACCCAGTAAGCCTACATATACACATTGACTTCTTCAGTCAAGGATAAGTAGTTTTTTCTAAAAGCTTTTCAACCGACTTCCAAAAAAGGAGGAGGTTCCCAATTCGTCTGTATGTTTTTTTTTCGTGTCTTTGTTACACGCTATTTTGGACAATTATCATTTGATTTTAAAAATTCTTATTTCATATGATAGAGGATACCTCATATTTGGTTCCATATAAATTTTATCGAAATCGGTTCAGTACTTCATTGAAAATTTCAAATTTTTGGAAAAATATGTACTTATGATTTCGGAGAATGTTTACATGGATGATATTTTAACTCAGTTTTCTGCATTCGTTGATTATTAAATTAGCGATGGACTTAGCTGACTTAATACTAGATACTCCGCGAATTTTAAATGCTTCGCCAAATAGTTCAATTGAATGAACCGGTGTGCTGCGCATTAAATTGTCAGGAGATCGTAAGAACTCTTCTTAGTGGTACCAGGACTAGTCTCTGGTGGTACTTAGATTTTTCAATTTGAGCTCCGGTGCCCCCCTCCTTGGGACCGCGAATGGTCAAAGAGCGACAAGTCAGTGAAGTCAGATATAAAATGACTTCTACATTCCAACATAAAAGTAGTACGACTAAGTCTACGATTAGGCCGATGCATTGTTAGCCTTAATGGGTAGTGGGTAAGAAGCCAGCGGAGCTAGCATACTACCGTCAACAACGCTAAATCGGGCGTTTTATCGATATTTTCTTAGAATTTGGTATTTAGTGTATGTACCTAATTTATTAAGATTATGATATTTCTGTGGTCTTAATCATGGTATCAAATCGAGTAATTCTATTATGGGTTTTTTATTTTATCCTATTATGTAAGCTAATTTGCGCATATTAGCTTACATAATAGGATAAAATAAAAAAAAAATATTTATCTTTTCGATTCGACTATTTATCGATGGTTGCATGCTCGCCCTGCTGGGAGACATTCTAATTGATTAGCGATAAATCTGTTCCTGTCAACGTGACTTTGAAACTAAAGTGTGCTCAAGGCGTCTATCGTTAGTACGACTTCGCATACATCGCTCAAGCAAGATCGGACTATGAATCTACTGCTATGTCTTACTTTAGTGGTGATAAAGGAGTGAGTATGAAATATCACTTACACAGCTGCACAATAGGTCGGACCATCGCGTGTGAATGACCACAATAATTTCGCACGCGACCAGACCAATTATTGTAGCCAGATTTAATTTGCATATGACATGTAGCGAAGTATATGATGGCAGTTCAATTACTGCTATGACTTAAAGTTTTAATCATATTCTGTCTGTAAGGTTCATCATCTATTTTTTTGTAAGTAATACATTGTTTGTCAATGACTAAACCTTATGATGTTATACTTACTTTTTAGCAGATTCGTTTTATATTTTTCCTTAAGTTGTATATTTAGCTTGTAAATATTTTATGTTTGATTGTTTATTTCATATCTCCGACTGAGATATTGTGAGGTATCTGTAGTATTAGATATATTTACAGAGATACTGGTCTATGTGTCATGTAAGGAATAAAAGAATGACGTTGGAAGTATTTTGGTAAACATATAAAAGTCCGGGAGTAGAGATGTCATGGTTCCAATAAAGTGAAATCTGCGGGAGAACGCTGGAGGCCGGCTGACCGGACTTGAAATAGCCGCCGGCCCACCCCGGCGACGTCCTGCCTTCACCTGAGGCGCCCAGCACTGTCCGGCGCTATCCACAGCTGCGGCAGTCTGCTGCAGCCCTAGCGGTGGTCCCTGCCGCCTGAGAGCGGCCTCCCTACCGCTTTCTTAGCGGCTGCGAGTGGCTGCCTCCGACACTAACGCGGCTGTGAGCCCCGGTCTCCTACGGCGTCTACTGCGGCCGAGGGCCGCTAACTCAACAGTGATATAGTGAACTCTAAGTGCTTCGTTTCATTTGTAAATAAATATAAAAGTTTTAAGTGTTATTAAATTGTTTCATTCTCTCCCCCGAACCTGCGTTGTTTTCCTCAACGACATCAACCTGTGTGGGAGGCAATTATTAAATTTTTTTGTTACCTTCCGTCAGCATTTCTATCCATCTTCTGTGATTATGATCAATTTATCATCAAATAGAAATGAAACAACGCAATGAATGTAATAATACTTATTTATTTTCTCCACTATATCGGAAACTCCATAAAATGATGATTTTATATAGTATAAAAAAATATAAATTAATATTTAAAAATGTAAAGGATTTCAAAAGCAAAATGAGTATTTTTGCTTGATTTGAAATAAATCAATATTTACAATGTTATAGAAAATTGTTTTATTTGTTTCATTACAAACTTTCAGACAGACAAATTACGTAGTTTCTTTCTGAGCGTTATCCTAGATAAAAGGATCAGTTAAGATTACATTTTCTAAGAGAGTTACATGAAAATGATTTTATTTCCGGTTGTTATGAAAAGGGATCGATTACAATTATTTATGTTAAATTTGGCAAGATCTTAGACAATTTTACAAAACATAATAAGTTTAAGATACCTAAGTAACAACGATGTTTGGCTGCGGTTCAAATTAAGTTTGTTTGATTAATCAGTACTGCATGTAAAATCTTTTTACCCAAATGTAAAAAGATTTCACCACCTCATTTCTTATTAACACAAACGAGCTTCAAACTTCAACTATTCATATGAATTAGAAATGGACATCTTTTCTAAGGGCTAAGTATAAGCACCTCCTTGATCCAGATTGTAAGGATACCGATGTATTTAATTGTTAACTAAACAAGTAGAAAATAATCTTAAGTTTTCTTAATTTAACTGGTTCTTCGCAAATCACGATTCTTGAATCTCTACATTTTTGCGATTTCGAATGTTGACCATAACTGAAAAATTGTTACTAAGGTATCTTTTATAAGATTGGAGGGTAGATTAAAAATGGAAATCAGAAAAATAAGTATACGGTACACTACTATAAGTCTGAAACATTTTAAGGATACGATGTATATTTACAAAATTCAGCATAACTTAAAAAGACAACAAAAGTTTTACGGTGGGAACATTATCTAATTATTTACGTAGGTATTGTTTATATAGTACCATTTTACATATAGGTGGTATTTTTGATTATAATATATATATTAAAGAAGGCAATCAAGAAAAACATTGAAGCTTAAAGTGAAACAATAATAGCTGACATTAGATATTATGAGAAATCATTGAGAGTTTAACTGTAAGTATTATATAAATACTATTATAACATTTTAATTATAGATATATAATCCAAATTTATTTTTCATAGGTCATAACAGCTGTTTATGTTTAACCTTTTCAGCGCCTTATTTATCGAATCATGGGAGAGAAATAATTAATGCTCCATAATATGCTGCTGCCATAAAACACCACATGATAAAGTGGCGTTACTTTCAATATGATAAGCAATATATAAATAATACGAAACTTAGTTACATAGCTATCAATTTGATATTGTTTTTCATTGGCGTTGTTAAGGTTAAACACAATGTTCTAATATTTCTTTAAATTTCGAATAAATTTTAGTTACATCAAGAACTGAACTTCAGCCCCGTCTCTAATTTTGACAGTAACACTGCGATGACTTGAACAACGTAATTAGGTCCATATATTTACTGTATCCTATATTAGGCACTAAATTGGCAACCTACAAGGCACTATGCACTTAGCACAGCAATGTCTGCTCAGATATTGTTTTTTTTTACAAAGAATCAACTACTATCTAATAAAACATATTTCATTTTAATTATCATAACGTAAAATTTGTAATATTAACAGCTTTATTCAATCAATTGTCATAATTACTTTTATTTATTTATTTACCTATGTTCCTTTCTATATAATCGGTTTTGCCGACAACGTTCTTGAGCCCCTGGCTAAGTATCTAACAGCGTTATATACAAATTCAATTTATATATTACTTATTTACAATTACATGCAATGCCATAATTAAAACTATATATATTTTTAAGACTATGGAATGTAAAAGTTGCTCGCTTAGTATTCAAGGTTTCATGTAGTTACCAGCCTTAACAATTAACAAGGCGAAAGTTTGAATCCTAAGTGCTCAACCGCTACCTAGCACGTTTACAGTGGTGATGCAATATTATATTGTCAACTAGGCATTAAATGCATATACTTCTACTAAAGAATAGCATTTTAAAAACTCTATAGTTTACGAAATTCTGTACAGTTCATATAAAATTTGTTGATTTATTTACAAATACAATCACTTCTAGTATCCTTTTCGCGTCATTTCGCACAATTCACTTCACACTGTCTTATCACTTTTCGATCGAACCGTATAGAGTTTGTTTCGGTAATTTTCAAATATATGTCTTTTTCACTTTCTGTAAAGTACCGCATTTGAGATCTTTGTCGAGTGACTCCGTGGAATTACGAAGGTCCAACGTGCGTTCCTTGCCCAACTCTAGGTGTAAGTTGTCCTGTTTCTGTAAGGGACACACGTTGGCTACCATATTTACATTTTTTGAACGCGGTGGCATATACGCGCTGTTCGCATTCAACGGCGTTTCTAATGGACTTAACCTGAAAAAAATAAAACTTTTATTATCATCTGTGCAATAAAATAAAACAAAACGAGAGTTCAAACTATTTGGTAGAGTACCTTACGTACCTATTTAAATGATTATGCTGTTCATTAAAAGGTGAGGTGTCGGTAAAAAAAGGGTGACGAAAGCGCCGGGAGAAGAGATAGCCGATGACAAAGCCGACCATCAGCGTGACGAGACACGACGCGACCACTGCCGTCAGTAGCGCTTGCGCACTGTAAATATTGCCGTCCGCTGCTGCTACTGTTAGTAAATCTGTGAAAGCAAAAATAATGATTTATTTATTATTATGCAAATCATTTAGGTATGCACAAAACTGTACTCAGAATTGTTTTGATGCTGATTGTACAGTCCCTGGAGACTTTATTATACTTATTCACAAAATGGGATTCAATTAGCTAAATATTGAACGTAAATGTTAATGTTATTGTGTAAATGTAATGTTTTACCTGTTTCGTGTTTATTTCCATTAGGCTTATCATCAGATAGAACGTTAGTTTCGACTACTTCTATTAATATTTCATTTTGGATATCATCAGTCTTCTGTCGCGTGTCCGGTTCTGCCACGGAAGGTTTCTTGGTTCCCGGACTCTTGTTGGTGTGCCGCTCGCTGGGCAGAAGGGCCGGCAGCTTATTACAAATATCAGTCTTTCCTAACTCTACATTCTGTAGATATCTCTCGGGATTCGGGAATTGCCTGTTTCCAACCCAGGAGCATTGCTGCTGCTTGGAGTCCCAAGCGCAGTGAGGATCTTGAAGTGCAACGCATTCTCTGCAAGAGAAAAATAGGAATTAAAAAATATGTCAAGAATTTTAAACAAAGAGTAGGTATGTTAATGAAATGTATTTTTTTGCGGGTTTGACCTAGCCACGCCAAAGTTCTTTTTGATCAGCTAAAGCCGAAGACTCAAAAATAAAAGGTATAAGTTATATAACGGTAACCTTGAATAAAGCCAGAGGTGGCAGAGTAAAATGCTAAAGTAAAGGCATAGAAAATATATTATTTACCTGCAGGATTGCACGTTGCTGCAGTGCGATAATGTCACTGCCTTGATCATGTCACCAGATGCAACTATCAATTTTTCTGTCGTTAGAGCTACATGCATCTGCCTAATGGGCACACCAGGTGGCAGCACCTGAGTTTCCGAAATCACAGCCGTTCGTACTGGACTCTTACTGTCGTCCTCGGCGCTGGAATCGAAGTCACCCTCGTTTGCAGCTACGTTCACTGCTTTGATAACTCTACCATCATCAGTACCAACATACATAACATCATATTTCTGGCCATTCATAGCTTGAACTTGTGGATGAACTGCAATAGCCGAAAATCTGTACTGTAAACTAACTCTAATGAGAATTGGTCTAGCTAAGAACGAGGGAACAGCTTTGTTGACTAGAGGATGTGTTTTTATGAAATTGACAGCTGATTCGGAAAGGTTTCTACTATCTTCGACACAGTTTCCTGGTCTTGGTTCTGGTACTTTTTCCTTTTCAAGGGGAAGCCAGTTCGAGTTCATGCCTTCTTGTCCTTTGAATGATCCTTCGAATGCGTCTAAGATGTCTCTCATTGCGAATGCGCACACTGCCGATCCACCGATGGCGTTTTGCGGTGTTGTGAATACTGCGTAAATAATGTCGTTTCTGCTGCTTCCACTACCGTATGCTCCATTGATAAGTTCGGTGATGCCCTCTGTAATACAACAGAACGTTTGTTTTGTTATTGTTATCATATAAAAGTAGTAAACTCCAATATTATGTTAGAAATAAAACATACCTATACTATTTAAGGAGCTAAATATAAAATAAGAATTAATCAACACTTACGTATTTCGTCGAAGTAGAACGGATACTCCCCAGGCATTGAGCAATTCAGGCGTGATTTCAAAAAGGAGGTCCACCTATCGCTAAATGTGTGAGGACCTCCTTTGTCATTCAAACAAACTCTTGCTACTCTCGAATATACAGCCTAGAAACAAAAATTACATTGTAGTTTGTAACATAGAGATAGCTTAAATAATAAGTATTTTTTTTGGATGTGTAATACGTACTTTGCCGCAGTTCATGTATTCCACAGCAGTTTCCCGATAAAAGAAATAAACGTGGCTTGTAGAGGCAACAGCGCCTACGAACGAGGGGTCGTTCAAAAGACGTAAGTCCAGCCTCTCTGTGCGTAGAGGCTCGCGGTATATTAACGGATCGGTACCGGTGAAATCAGCTGCAGTCGCCGTGTACAACTGCCCATCTGTAAATAAAACATAAATTTATTTATTTACAAATTTTCGGAAAACTTACAGCTAGACACATAATAAAAAGAAAAGATAAGAAAATCACAGCCAATTAAAAGTTTTTACACATAGATGACAAAACAAATAAAGAATAAAATGAAACTGAAAAAAGAAAAATGTGAAACTATTTCGTTTTTGTTTTGGGTTTCATTATTAGTTGCGCGAGATAATTATGCCAATTAGTTCATTGGGAGACTAGCCTGTTAAATGTTTAAAATCATATTTAAGTAAATTTTGCTGAATGTAAGTAAATTTCCCAGATTAAACCCCAAAGCACTGCTACCGCGTAAATACCCTGGTAAAGCGGTCACAAAATTGAGTTAAGCTCGAATACTTATAACTTAAAATTAAAATTAACTTGCACTTTATGCAGTGAAAGTCACTTGCCGTGAACCACTTTTTGCAAGTTAAATTAATTGAGGTCATTCGTAAACGAATTTAATTCAGATTTACAGCGTTCGAAATTTAAGATATTATTCGTACTATATTTTTTTATACTCATTCTTAAATTTAATTTTTTTTTCATCATCTAATTTTTAATATCTTTTAAAGTAAAGGAAAATTATAAATACTAGACTTTTAATGACGACAGTTACCTACTAAAACCACGGAGTTATTAATCCGATAAAGTAATATGTGGTCAAACCCACACATGCCCATTATGTTAACAGAAGAATGTGCATCAAATGGCCATAATATGCAGAACGCGTTACATTAATCAAACCTAATAAAAATGTATTTTTTCGCGCATTCCTTCTAATATACGTTGGTACTCGACGTCACTTCTTCGATAGCTCATTTTATTTTAAAATACTTCCTGCGGGGCTAGCATGCTACCGTCGATAACGATAAATCGGGCCTTTTATCGATATTTTCTTAGAATATGGTATTTAGCGTATGTAATTTATTAAGATTATGACATATTTGGCTGTGTGATCTTAATCATGGTATCAACTCGAGTAATTCTATCTATTATGGTGCGCATATTAGCTTACATAATAGGATAAAATAACAAAATAATATTTATCTTGTCGATTCGACTATTTATCGATGGTTGCATGCTAGCCCTGCTGCAGTTTCTGCGACGACAAAAGCATAGATAACAAACATAATAGAAATAACTGAACTGCTCTGAAGCAGGGTGAAAATTCTAAATCACTGTGGGTATGTCACTAACGGGTTTGTGGGCAAAGGAAATCTGAGTCAAGCACTGAAATAAAACCGTACGTTGTCTACTTCCCTAGTTCCACTATAGGTCAGGTACAATATGAGTTTAATGCACAATTACACAGCTCTATTACGATAAAGATAGACACGAATCGTGTTCTGAGACTTGGTACAGTTAACTGTAAAAGCAATAAATCGATCGATATCGCGTCGTACCGCGTCGTGTTTGGGACAACCCATCGCTGCGCCCGCGCATCTCTGTGTAGCTTTTACCGAAGATCGCGATGTGTGTTCATGGCAAAATCCAGGAAAATGTTTCGTGAATAAAGGTTAACTGTGCTGCACTAGCATTAAGCAACGGAGTACGTGATTATATCTTAATGTTTGTCGTAGGTTATTTTGACTATCTTGAAACTTATGTAACTTATAGCTGTGTAGGTAAATCTACATTGTCACGTAATGTATATGCTATAAATGTCTTGTAGATTCCAATACGTGTGTTCCAATGAGTCACGCGGCTGTAATGTATTGTTGCAGGAATGTCTTATTGTTGGTGTTGCATTTATTAAAACTTTATAACTATCTTTGTATTTGTCATGTAATTTCATTCATAAAATAGTGGTAGTCATAGATAGAAACATGTGATTTTGATTAATAGTTCATTTATGTATTCAATATTAATGTTGCGTTTATCAGGGAATAGATTTTATTTACTTTGTCCAAATAAAGCCGTGCCTAGCTCGTGTAACATACAATAATAGTATTGTTACGAATGCAACATTATAAAACAGAATTTACTTCAAAACAACGTTGCAGGCTAAATACTTTATGAGAAATTGCATTATACAATATATTTTGTTTAGGTACTAAAGATCCGATACGATCAATTTCAAACTTTTGAATTAGAAACAAAAATACGTGACATTTAACAGTTACTTATATCTTCTTGAGTCGTAGTATTGCCTATTATTTTGTCCGAAATAAATAAAACATAAAGAAAGTGTTGCTTTCACAAGAAATGTACTTAACTGATTATTGTGAGTTTATTAAAAATCTATGAGACAGGTCTTTAGCGCTATGAAATCATTATTATTAGTATAACCGTCTCTACAATTTTCTGTTTAAGAAAAGGGCTCTTGATAAAGGAGGTTAGAAAGAACCTTCTTGGAAGCGAAAAGCTTGAGAAACAATTTTTATCGAGTCCAACAAATAATTCGATTACGTACAGTCAAGGTGCATAGAAGACTTTATTAAAATTCTACTTGTAAAAGGAAATATGGTTCAGAGAATAGTATCAATCTGTCGTTAGTATATTTTGTTTTCTGGAAATAGTAAACTAAAATGTTACTCTGATCAAAAGTAACTTGAAATTATTTCATACCAAATAGAAATTAATCTCGATGAAGGTTGCCATGGAGACGCACAAAGGCAGTGAGATTTAAGTACACTTATTCAACATCCTGTCATATTTATTAGTTTCCCTACAAAAACATTTCATATATTGAATACTTTTATGCCACAACATAAATCAGACATAATCTTTGAGCATTTCTATGAGACCTATTTGTGTTGTCGTTAGTAGCTTAGCTTGTACCTAAATAGACTGCATGTAAATCTTATCGAGAGTTGGCGTAACATTGTATTGCATGGTAAAAATAGCACCAACATTTATTAACATAGACATCTTATTCTTATGTGGCATAGGAATATTTCACTGTAGGTTAGAGCTCAGGTTTTCCAGCAAAATATTAAAGTTCAGAATAAAAAGACATTGCTACAAATTAACTATGCTATTGATCGTTTTGTTACGGACTGCTTATAGGTAGGTACATGTTTGTGTTAGTAATTACGATTTTAATTAGTTTTCACATAGATATTTAACTGGTGATATTTATTTTATGATATACCTACTGCTAACATACATCTCAAACGATCCTCAATATAATAACTAAAAAGGAAATAAATAAAGAAACTTATTAATTATTAGAAGAGCTTATTTAAGCTTGTGCCAAGACAACTCTAAATCCCTCTACTTAATAGTTTTCCCAGGAACTTAATGTCCATTTGCTAAGACGAGAGATTACGAGTAAGTTTTCTTACCGACAAATATCGCCGTGGAGTTGTGTTGCGGGTAGAATGGACAACGGCCGGATCCGTCGAATTCTTCAAGATGGTGACTTGGAGGATGCCTTGCGTACCGCCGGCAGAGCGGCTTGAAGGCGTTGGTGCCGCAGACCAGCAGGCGCCCGTGCGAACGCGCCGCCACTCGCGGGTAGTTTTGACATTCATCTGCTGACATGCCCTTCAGCAAACATAGCTGTCTGTGCGCGTCTGTTGACTGCCATTCTAAACGCTGTGAACAAACAAAATTTACTACACTAAATATGCAATAAAGATTAAACTTTATTGTTAACAGGGTGAATTTTATGACTTATATGTAAGTGGTGCTTATTCAATATTCATTCAATTTAATGGCTTCTTAAAACGGGTTGTGGTGTAACGTCTATTTCGTTGTTGTTGCTTATTGTGAAAATGTCAACTTTCGTCGCAGAGGTGGGCTGCACACTTGCGGGCTCCTTGGTGCGACCGGTTTGCGCGTAGGCTCCAAACCCGTAGCGGCCATGATTGTTTTCAATCAATTTCGACATGATCGCTTCGGGGTATTTCGAAATACAATGAACGACATTACTGTTATTGTAATTGCGAGAGATTATTTACTAAAGTGATTGACTTCTTGAATTTAAGTAAATGTTCATTGGGTACTTTCGCGACTTGAAACGGTAATGCAGGATGTTCGTGCGTGTAATTTGCGCGCCACTTTCTCGACCTCAGACATGCTGCCTATATTCCACTACGAATACTCATTGCTGTAATTAAACTATAAAAATAATAAGATAAAAAATATTTTGTAGAGTCTATTGGGCTCTGAAGAGTTTCGTAACCATTTAGCTATTTTCAGGGTTCTATTACTAATGGGTTTTGACAAACCTAACGACTACTGCATACAAGTGCTCTCAAAAGGCTTTGTGATAAACTAATGTTCGGCGGTAAACCATCCTTGTACCGAGCGGCCGGGCAAAACGTTGTTTAACCTTCCATATTCAAAACTCGCTTCACCACGACAATATTATGTGTACATACATGAAATTACTTGAATTTAGAACTTCGCGTAGTCGATGCTTTCTTTTTTTTATCATTTGAATTTTATTTGAATGCAAAGCGCTTAAAAAAGCATTTTTTTAAAGAAGAGTTTTGTGGTGTTTATTTTTCCTAATTTAAAAAGTCTCGTAGTTGTAAAAGATATTGCCCAGAGATTAAGAAACGTAAAAAATAATTGTTTAATATTCAACCAGTGGACAACAAAAAGTGTGTAGCTCAGGCCGAGGAACAGTAAAGCTAACGATTAGTATTCTAAAAGCCAAGGATTGCATGCGCCGTACTGCCGTGAATAATTCATGCAGCTTCGCTCGACACTTATATGTGACGATCATTTAAAACAAGTTATATACACGTACAAATTAATATACACGATACTTTTTGAGTTAATGTATGGTGGAAGATACTGCATGTGATTATTTGGTGAGTATTCTTGCTTGTTTAAAACTGGTCAATTTTTGTGTCACAGTTTTTTAAATATCGCAGGTATTTCATTTATTTTAATTCATACAGCTACCAAGACGAAACAATTTCGTAAGTATTGTGGTCATTACTTTGTTTGGTAAATGTATTCATTAAAAACAAATTACCTTAAAATTCGTAGATACTACAGCCACGTGATGCCAAGACATTTTTTTAAATAATAAAGTAAATTATTATACCTAAATGATTTGAAAGTAATGATTTCCAACTTTTCCGCGACCAAATTTCATTTTCCAGTGTGGCTATTGAGATATTAATGAAAATGGTAACACCTTAAGATGTCATAACATCCATATTTAAGATTGTTTACTATAAATTAAAAACTCGCTACGATGCGATGATGACGCCAAATTTAATGTATCTTCTTCTATACATATAGGCATTAAATATATCTATAAACTTTTACGAGGTTCTGGTAGTGAGCGTGAACAACATGTTAAAGAATTCGCAATATAAACAAAAAACACAGAGTTCCGTGTAAAGCCGTTTTTTGACGAGTAAAACTTTAGCAATTCGAAACTGGAGATGGCATTCTGCCAAAAGCAACCTCGCACCGCGCCGTACGCTCGAACGCAGCGTATTTTTATTTTAGATGAACATTGCATTGTGTTGCCATTAATCGTAGTTTCCAGTGAATTATGGATTTATATATCTGGCAATAGGGTTCAGAAGCGGTCGCCGAATCACGTAGACTTATTTGTCGATTCTAAAAACGTAACGTCTGTGTTTTTCGACCCTTTTTGTCCATCAGTTGTAAAGGTTGCAAGTTATAAAAGAAGTTATAGAAGTTTTTTGGAGTGTTCGGGAAATAAGGTTCTTCAATATAGGGTATACCTTATATCGTTTTCAATCGGTACAAGCTTTGTCATATTCTTTTTTTATAAGCTTTCCACTCTTTGAATTCGGAATTTTTTTTTCTTTATTTTCCATAATAAATGTAGGTACTTACTTACCTATATCAAATATTAATACATCACCATCCATCATTAACGTATTGGAGATTAAATTGGAAAAAATAAATGAAAAAGGGAATTTTGGTACGTATTTAAATCTAACATAAATAAATAAATAAAGCATTTCAGTTGACATTTAACAACATTTTAAATGTGGTTCAAACACAACAAAAAATAATGCTTCTAATCTTTAACTATTTCTATAGTTTAAATTAAACATAGACAAACAATTGTCACTTTATTGATATTTGCCAGTAATTTCACTTCAGTTTTTCGCGACAAAAGGTCACGGTCATCGAAATGTCATGTGCAAGGGCGACACCACCGCTCCGTTTTACGCTGTGTTGGCTTTGCATGCATCTGGCAGTTGTTCACTGAATACGAAAACTATGATTTTGTTTAAAAGCGTACTAAGAAAAGTTTTTGACAGTGATATTTTACAGTTTCAGTTCAAAACAATTTTTCTTATCGCTTTTGTCCGTAAACAAATCGTTTCCTTACCAAAAAATTGCATTAGTAATATTATTTACAAGAACCGCCGTGAAGTAATAAAACGTATAGATTCCATTATATTTTATACTCATAACGCAGTATCTAATCTCCTGCATTACAACGCTAAGTTTCATGTAATTTTCCGCGGGTAGGTATGCAATTTCAAGATACGCTTAAAATATTAAATTAAGCACCTAATTTTACACGGTGCAGAAAGTATACAGGCTCGGGTGAAATGGGTCGTAACTAAGAATAAACACTCGGGACGAAACGTGGAGCAAGCAAACTTGTTTGTTTAAGATTGGGTACAAACCTGCCGTACAAAGTACAGGCTCTAGAAGTAGAAACGAAGGAGGTCGCTGACCTACTACTGTGGGACTGTGACCGACAAAAACTAATCGGAGCTTATCTTTGTCTCAGAACAGTAATGCCATCTGTGATTTAAAGCGACTACTTTACAAATTTAATCGTGAAGTAAATCTGTACGTATAAATGAACAGTATCGATTGTTTTTTTTCGAATAAGCAGCCGGGCTGTTTAAAAAGAACAAGAGCCGTTACCATTGACCTATATCAGATGGACTCGAAATACCTACAAAAAAAACGTGCCAACCTTGGGCAACCAAAATGGCCGCCTTAGGGTGGGGATAGCCTAGGATTGTCAATATTGAATATATTTTTATGTTTTATTAGTGAAATCATAATTTTCAATATTATTCCAACCAAAGAGCTAATTTAAACGAATGATTGATGAGGTAATTAGTATCTAGGTGTAAAAAACGCACAAGCTGGAAGATTTGGGAAAAAAATTGGCAAACGGTCAGGATATAATGTGCATATGGATTTCACTTAAATTAGGTACCATTACCTACCTACTTAATTGATTTATTTAACAGTTTATGTACACAAAGTAAGATACATTATACCGATGAATGATCTATACAAAGTTAGTAGGTACAAAGGTACTGCTAATAAAGAAATTCCTTGAGACTGGAGAGTTTGATTGAGGAGCAATAATAATATGTGTTAGATAAAATAATTAAACTATAATATTAGATTAAATATACTGAATCATACCTACATAAAAATCTAATATATGAAATAGCAAGCTGACTAACTGATCATCAACGGCCAGCCTAAACCGTTGGACCTAGGAAGCTGAAATCTTACACTTGAGTTCATTTTAGAGCGACAAGGATTTTGGAAGGAATTTTCAAAATTCAAATTAATTTCACTGATGTTCGTGTTTCATTTGAGGTTTGAAAACATAATGACCCCCAAGTTCTTTGCTGTGTCAGTGAAATTAATCACAACATTATCCATGATGATAGGAGGTACTAGTATTACTTTATTAATTAAGAACTAAATAGGTATCGGTTATTAAATAAAAAAAAAACACTTCATTCATTCATTCATTTCTAAATAATAACAATTTGTTTAAAAACACATTTTGTTTCAGAAAATCTTGTGATCCAGCTAAGTCTTCAATTAATACAGCTTGTTCCATATTTATTTGATTTTTATTTCGAAGATCATCTATGATTTCTCTAAAGTTAACTAGTTTTTTGTTTTTCCTCCGAAGTTTTTCATTCAGGCACTTAATTTTTTTTTGCTCATCACACTTTTCTTGAAATGCCTCAATTTTCTTTTAAAGTGTGACCTGAAAATTAAATATTTATTATAAAATGCTATTTATTAAAATGAATGCAACATTGGCATCTTGAGTTGATTGATATGATATGAAAAAACAAAATTATTTGTTATTCTGTTCGAATATTTTTAAATTATTCCTTATTGTTATAAGACTCAACTTATATTTATTTTACACCACTCTAAGGCTCTTTGAATTAATTGGTTGTTGGTGAAAAATATAATGTATATTTTTAACTGTATCCAACTATAGCATGCATGGTTAGATACCTACTGTTATAAGAAAATATGCTTTATAAAAATAAATACCTCTTTCTGAGCTTCTTTCGCAACTGGATGTGGTATTGACAATTGGGTACAAACTGCAGATGTACTAGAATTATCAATAAAAGTTCCTGTTACCTGTAAAGAAAGAAATAATTAAAACAAAAAGCAAATTAAAAATTTATTATCATCAACTTGAATTTGACATAATTTAATTACCTAATGTTATATTAAATTTATTTTGATACTTACGGGAAATATTGAAGGAACTGAGTTTTCTCTTAATCTTATTACATCTAGAGTTCTATTAAAACATGTTTCAGGAAAATGCAGTGAGCAAACAAACCACTGCTTTTGCCGAGGATTAATATTTTCTTCACCAACTGCTCTTAACCACTTTTGTCTCAATCCTTCATTTTTTGGAAATCTAGAAACAAAATATTTGTAGGTACTTATTGTATGTAATCAACATCAAAATCCACTAAACATATACATATAATTTTAATCAGAGCATAACCCTATTTTAACTATGAAAATAATTACGAATGAAATAAATAAAAGAGTCTGTTACTCGGAAATAAGGTAAGATACAGATTCTTTTAACATTTATTTATATATACTTAGCTTTACATTTGAATTCAAGAGGTTATATGTGATATTACATGAAAAATGGTACTCACATAAGAAGAGTCAATGCTACTTGATTTTTGATTTTTCTTGCACCACATTTTAAAATGCAACAAGATGGCATCTTGACCTACAGTTTCACCACACTGCGACTTAGTTTTAAACAACTATTTCTTGTTTATTTATGCAAATCTCAAATAAACAAACACTTGACAACGAACTACCACGAAATACGGGCAACCAAGATGGCGAATTGAGGCACGTACCTACAGCTGTCAAATGAACTTTGACAGTATGTGGCACACATAGCAATATCTAAAATATATATGTCTCTTTCGTCATACGCAAACCTAGCCGTGAAAAAAAGAGAAAAATATATATTTATTGTTCTGTACCATATATGAATGATATTTGTATATGTATAAATGCTATATGTTGACAAGGGCGCCTCTATACAATAGAACTTAATGGCCGTTACACACAATGATGTTCAATGAATCAATTACGATGTTGACATTGGACGACCGTATTTAATGATTGAAAGTGGAGCAGTGGTACAAAGCAATTGGTCACATTTTTTGAGTGTCTTCAGTTGAAATGTTCAGTAGCATTTAATATGATGCTTCACGAAACCTATTAAACAAATAGGAATCTTGCTGTGTGCTAGATAGAGCTAAGAATAAAATATACCAACTAAATAAAACAAGAGAATGTTCAAATGCAAATTACCTGATCAATATTCTCCGACAAGTCGTACAGACTCAGATTGTAGACAGTGTTTCTGTAAAGAAATAAATACAATTTTATACAGTAATAATAAAAACTACAAATAATCGAAGGTCTGCCGCGGCGCTATCTTTGTGCTTGTTATATTTTTTCGACTTCTGCAGATGACGATAAAATATTCATTACGAAGTTGGCCCGTGACTTTATTTAAAAATCGAAATACAGAAGAAGAACTGAAAGAAAATTCTTTTGCAAGCTAGCTGATATTTATGTTTCCTTATAAAAACATTTCAGAAATTATTAAAAGAATTATCAGACTACATATTAATTACTTTAACACAAAGGAAGTTATTATGTCTGTTCTTTATCGAAGCAGGAAACTTTCTGTGAAAAGATTTCGACTAAGCACAAAGATTTATTAAATGAAAATAAGATACTTAGTAAGTATCGTTAATCGATGAGATCGTAAATCTGGAACTACTGGTTTTCTTATAGTTTGTCGTGTCTTATAGCTCATTACTTAAAACTCCTAAGGTGTTCGATCGTACGTATGTAAAATACCCATATACATCAATCGAACAACATAATCCACCATATCAGTAAGAATATTCGAGTATACGTAAATTATAACATAAGGCAAAAAATACTTAAAAAGTTCACAGATACCGTGGTTAAACGGCATCTGTAAAGCCACCAAAACGTAAATTCGAAATTTAAAATATTAAGTTCCAGTTAAGAA
Source organism: Stenoptilia bipunctidactyla (assembly GCA_944452665.1). NCBI lineage: Eukaryota > Metazoa > Arthropoda > Insecta > Lepidoptera > Pterophoridae > Stenoptilia > Stenoptilia bipunctidactyla. The sequence goes on along the minus strand of OX101726.1, from coordinate 4,641,464 downwards.
GTGTATTGTTTTATGTATTGAATCGTGCGTAAATCGTAAGACAAAACGGATTTACTCAAATTGAATAGCTTACCTTCCACCAACTAGAATTGAAAAATCATTTTTGTCCAGGATACGGAAATGATTCGGCGCCGTCGTGTTCCCCACAAAATGTTCTGAACTTTCATCTCCTGCAACAAAAAATATCTATATTAATCTAATAATCCAGGGACAATCGGTAAGACAAGGTTACAGCGCTGGTTTCTTGATAAAAAAAATATCTTGGTGGGTAAATATTATTTCATATCCGGCTCGAAGGACCAATCTTTAGCTATGGACTGTAGTTGGCAGTTCTTAATAGACGTAATAACAACTTTAAATTCAGCTGAACAATGCAAGGCACAGTTTCGTTTTTGGGTAAACACAATCTTGTAATTTGTATTGTTGATTTATGTTTAAAAAGTAATAAAACATAGCAATAATGTAACAGCTAAAAAATTATGTTTGAAAACGTCTACATAATAATATCAACATTCATTTGCCTAAAAACTGTAATCAATCAAATTCAGCAGCATTATTATGACTATAATGTGGTAAAAATAATCTATAATATAACTTATTTAATTTGCATATAATTATTATGTAAAGAGTGATCTACATTTCGGTTTGAAACCTTTGTTTTATGACCGTGACACACTAAATTAGAGCAGAAAATGACTCGTGCGTCTTATGAATACAATTGATGGATTGACGGCTGCACAATCAAAGGTCTCGTGTAGACAATTTGATGTAAAATGCTACCAAGATATGGGTCTTATTCCGTACCCATAGATATATTATCGAAGTAGATAATAACTACAAAGCAAAAACAATTGAATATAAATCATCTACTTCTCTCTAGTTTTTGTATTTCTTAAGATAAGTGAATAATTGATTTTTATCGCGCGATATGGAACGAATAGTTGGCAGCAGTTCCTTGTTACATCAGCTTCGAATGTAGCTGGATATGTTTAATGCAAAGATATATTCTACCTTTTGATATAAATAATGCTAGAGTTGATATTTTCCTTCTATATCCAAATATCGATATAAAGCGAATTCGGTCCAATGTCGAATCGCAAGAATAAATTAGTCTATAGACACATGGTGAATTGGCATGACCGGCGATTTGCGTACGTTCCAACCAGCCATTATATTGTCTGTTAGTTTTAGTGGCAGCCTTCCTTGCAGCTAAATTATATTATGATTGTAAGCAGTTACTTAGCGTACAGGATATCTTATGCAATATTTATGTTTTGAAAGTTAAGGACTTAACTTATAAGACGCTAAACCTAAAATTGGTATAAAATAAAGCCGAGGTTTGTTTTAAGCTGGCTAGTCTAAAACTCTAAAATACCACTGTCGTTTGTTAAAGCTCCTTGAGTTGTGAAATTTTGTCAAAACATTCTGTCATATAATGTATAATTTTAGTAAGTAGTAAACTAGGCTATCAAAAGCAATTTGACCCAAACATTAAGTTTGCTTAAAGGTTTTGGATCTTTTGAATAAGTATGCCTGTTTTCGTAAGCAATATAATGTGTTAGAAAAAGTCAGTAGGTAGTAGAAATATGCGAAGAGAATTTATCTTTTATCCTATTCCTCTACCTGCCTGCATTGTGCTGCCAGTTTAAGATTATATTGCCTTTTTTTCTTAAAACTGAACATATTTAAGATTTAAAGAGATTGAGATTTTTTTCATACCTCCCAATATCACCTTGTACGGGAATATGGAACAATATACTATTGTATAGCGATTTAACAACAATGAGAAATTTCGATTTCATAACAATCGAATGTGAATTTCTCACGTGTCAATCAGATCACTCGATGGATTCTGAACACCTGCAATTGATGGTAGTCGCAATATTAAATACCACTGAATCGTTTACGCTGGAATTAATTCCTAGGCACGGTGTAAAATTAACAAGCAATGTTTTTGAGTTAAAAAAAGAGAAACAAAGGAAACTTCTTTTGGTCGTAGGTTTTTTGGTTTTGAATCTCTGATCTCACTACTAAGAACTCCATTTATTATACTGTGATACATTATATACTAAAGAGCTGCTCGATATTAATTGAGCATTTCATAAATGTTAAGGCAGGGAACACCTGGTTATATGTCATAATATAAGTACTTATTACATATCTTAGTACTAAACGAAATCTTTTCGTTATTATTCATAGCCCTGTAGTGGACTAATTACAAGGTTTTTATACGAAGGTGACTGATTATTTAACAATATGGTAATTCCAGTTTTCAAAGCAGCACTTACCAAATTTGACGTGTATGCGTGCATTTGCGTCCGGCATCCATGCTTGAGCCGTGGACGCTAACAACAGCAAGACCGCGCGAGCGACGGCCATCTTGTTTAACATCTTCTTTTGTCAAATCGCGCCATCTTCCACCATCTGTAGACAAAATGGAGGATTAGTGGTTTTCTAAGTAGTGTGTTGATAAAATTTGGGGTACTGTTCGAGCATTCGCCTTTGCGTGAATATTTTTCTGTTGTTTTCCTATACAATGTTGCATATGGTGTACAATAAGGAGTTTATTGCTGTAAAGTTCCACACTTTGAGCTAAGGGAAGGTTTATAGGTAAGATCTATAAATTAAGTCTACCACAGTTAAAAAAATAATAAATAAAATAAAATCACCAGACAATCACACCAACTACATGGCCTCAAAGTAAGCGAAGCTTGTGTTATGAGATACCATGTAGCGAACTAGGGGGAACCTAGAATATTAATACATATATGTATACATAAACACCCAGACTCGGAACATTTTTTTTCTTGTTCCAGGCGGGAATCGAACCCGCAACCACTGGCGTTTGAGACAGATAGGTTTACCCTATCGCACATACTATTGAAATTTTATCATAGCTAAGGTAGTTTCCAAATCGTGACAAGGCAGTTAAGAGACAACGTCATAATATAATAAATCTAACCACCAATAACAATATATCAAGTATTGTTGTAGACAAATAAATTTTCATTAGTAAGATGGAATTTGTTTAGAACGGTGACCGATAGATGGCGCTGATAGTGTATAAAAGCCCGCAAGGACTTTTATAAATGATTTGTATGGATGTTTATTTTGAGTGTGGCCAAAAATGTACGAAGCCTCTGACCCCAATTGACTGTCGTTCAGATGATGGTAAAAGCCCAACTCGGGATATACCAGCAAAGGGGGTGTTTAGCGGGTAGCGCTGGGTTCGGTGGTTCTGGTTCTGGCGGGGTAGTCCCCCAAAGGTCTAAATCTATACGTATCTATACGTACCTATACGTATAGATAGATATTCACCGCAATAACTAATCATAACGCAATCACCGCTATACCTGTGTGTTTCATTTCTACTACTTTTAGGACGTAAACGTACAGAATCGGATGTCCTCTGTGCGTCTATATTACATACAAGAGAATTGAATCTTTATATAAAATTTAATGGATATCACAAAAAGAACCGTTTACCGTTCCAAAAGTAGGTTTACTTCACTATAGGAATCCTAATAAAATATTTCTATACCATTCCTAGAGAGTTATTCTGATCTAATCCCACCAACAAATCCCACATCGAATTTAATTTCTTAACGGATCCCCTATGCGTTTTGTTATTCCTAACCGATCCCCGTTTACCTACAACGTTAGATTGACAGTACAGTCAGGCAAAAAAGGAGCAAGTTTGTAATAAATTATTTTAGGTAGAATTCATGCAATGCAATGGAATTAAAAACTTATAAGTGAAAAGGGGCATTGATAAATTAAGTGATTGTAAGTAGGTATAGCGCAATAGGTTAGGGAAATTAAATATTATAAACTTTTTAGTAAAAATCAGTCTTTAATTATAATTTTTTAATATTACATAAATTTTTATTTTGTTAAATTAACGACTTAAGAGGATAAAATTAACACAGAATCAACAAATAAAATGGTCAGATTTAGTGCTTACTAAATGTCTAACTTATACTTAATTATCCACCAAACTATCAAATAAATCAACAACTTTAAACAAAAACCTTTGATTGGGGGTACTTTTAACTAATTTAACGGATGTATATAAAATTATTATAACTGTCAAAGTTTTAACTTTTCTAAACAGTGGCCTACAGTAATTTCGCCATTCAGAAGTTGGTTAGTGACATAATTGATCCATTGATCTCTAATAAATAAATAAATATTTCTGACACTCACACAACATTATCTAGCCCAAATTAAGTTTCTTAAAGTACTTGTGTTATGGATACTAGTTAACTGATATACTTAAGAAATATATAAACATACATATTGAATAAATATATATTTTTTATTAGATAATAAACTTAAATAAACATATAAACGTCCATGACTTGACGACTAATATCTGTGTTCATCACACAAATATCCGTCGCCGCCGGGATTCGAACCCAGGACCTCTGGCATAGAAGGCAATGTACGTTACCCCTACACCAGCCGGTCGTCGAATCTCTCTGTTCGTTTCGTCCGGTGTTCTACGTTTCAAAGGTGGCGCTTTGATTTTCTGATGCTCAATTATTGTTTTTTTGGTAATTGGAGTCGTCTTTCAAAGTTCTTAACAGCTGATATAAGATGTTGTTTTTGGAAGTGCTTCGATTGTAATTATGCTATTATATTAGGTTAGAGAGAAAATTAAAACATAAAATGATAATTCTTGAAGAATTATTAACATTTTGAGACTGTCTGTACCAAATTACTACCTAAAATTCACCTGGGATCGGTTAGGAACAATAAATTTATTAAAAATGTCAATTCCCGTCTGATCTCACATTCCTGGGATCAGTTAGGAATAAAAAATAAATTAAAATTAAAACTGATCCCCGGTGGGATTTCTTTTTGGGATCAGTTCGGAACAACTCTTCCTAGATATTAATTCTAGTGCTTTGCGACATTCGCATAGTTCACAATAAGCTAAGCCAATTAGACGAATACATCAAAACCTTGATAACATTTATCTTATAAGGTCACGTGTTGACCTGCATGAATTTATATGTACGCAATTTGTAGATTTTTATAAGGAGTCACGCGTACGTTATTAAATTTCTGACATAATAAGTTTTCTCTTTCTAACTCTACATTTGTGTGTCATTAACGACATTGAATTTAAGAAATATATTTAAGTAAGTTGGTGGATATTAAAAACGATTTTCCTCAAATAAAATCTCATTAAACATGTCTGCTTCATTTTCAGATTAATTTTCATTCATTCTATAACTGAACTATTTGTTTCAACTCATTCAAGATAAATATTCGTGCATTAACGAAATGAACACTTATTGTGTAATTCAGTGTACATTGTTCAAAGGGATCATAAATGTTCTCGATCACCATTAACCGTCTTATTAATAAATTCGAATTAAAGTTACGCCTAGTTTTAAATTTGACAGAATGAAATTTTGTATTAATAAACACGTATTAAGAAGTTATTAAGCTGTATCGACCTTAAACTCTTGCTATCTCTTAATCCTCGGCCGTGTATGGTTTAGCGAATGTTTTTTAATAATTTTTAAGGGTTTAATTACATACCTATCTTAAACGTGCATTATAAAACTACACATCGTGGTACATATCTAAATATTTTAATATCTACTTTATGCGTCCTATAAAACCGAACTATTAGCGTTTTCTAAACCAGTTCACAAGAATAATGGCGGACATTAACATTATCTGTGTATTATGTTAATTATATTGTACGACTTTAAAACACGAAACAGAAGGGTTAATAAGGATAATGACAGTATCGGGGTAGCAGAAGTCACGCAGAGTAAAGCCGGTCGCACGGGATGTAGGTAGCAAGTATGCAACGTGCATCCGCGCTCACTACACAGGATTCACAGACTTTTTTTTTAATTTTATAGACTATCAACGCGATCGTGAGAATGAAAACTTGTTACAGTGATCTCTTTGCAATCAGCCAGGTTTATTTTTTTTATTCAAGTAGTTTTTACTGTAAACCTGTTCGATCTTATTGGTTTAATACTTACATCAATAAAATGCGCTGTGTATTTCATACCTTTCATAATTATCTTGTGCAAATTTAAAAATTGCTTACGTAGAAGTTTTTTCATTTCAGCTTTTACCGTCATCTAAGCGCTTTGTGAGTTAGTCCACGAGCGCTCACGGTCAAAATCAAATTTACTCGAGTATCTACGTAGGCCGTAGCACCAAATTAGGTTCTTACCCACAGAGGCGGCTAACAAAAGCGTGCTTGTTACTGAATATATAATGCGGGTCTCGTGGGGACCGTTAGTATACGTTTTGTTGGTATTCCAATAAGGACGTGACGTACCCGATGCCCAATAGAAGCTTACGTAAATGTTTGACAAAGGTGAAGTTGACTCCGCTGCGTCGCTACACGCCATGCATCTTACATAAACCAGCTATCGAAACTGCGTCGTACAAAACTAAGGTTTGTAATAACGTACAGCGTTTATGCTAATCTGTATAATCAAGTGTGCCAGAATACGAAATCAATAGACTTTCATACAATAGAGAATATAAGCGTCAGTTGTTAGCTAAAAGGGTTGTGTGTAACAAAGTAACAGGAGGCGTGCTACACAACAGATGTATCTCAAATAATGTACAGTGCTGTATAACATTTCATACCAATGTGTGTTTTGGTGAATATCAAAATTCAGCATAACTATTTTGATTTCTAAAAGTGTATTGTATTTAAAGCTATTATTTTACGGCTCTAGGGATAATGGGACAATTATTGCTACGAACTAAATGTATGTACCAACGTGAATATTCTGAATTATCTAAATTGCTTTTAGCGTTTTTGAATGAAGTGGACGATGTTGAGCCGTTTCGGAGTACCTAACGCACAGTTATATAAGGTCCGTTGTTTGTTTTACTAAGTTTAAGTATGTACTCTATTTGTTAAAACAACAGCGCTATGATTTATTACAAGTAAATGGATTCCCATGACCCGAGTTAGGAAAACCATAAAAAGTATAATACATTTTTTGCTGCTAGCAACTTTTTGACCACGCGGTTTTATAGAGCCTACGTACCTTTTTTCTCAAGGCAAAGGTGTGCAGATTGTATTACGACCGGTAATGCGGTGTAAATCCTATAAGATGGTTAAGTTGACGCGGTTGTCATCTGACCCGAGGCTGCGGCAAGCGCTTCCAAGTGCGACGCCCAGGAAACTGCGGTTTTTTTTATCCCACGCCACAGACTTCTTACCATGACATGGATTTATGCAGCTTAAAGGCAAAGAGGCCATTCGAACGTGAAATTTATTGGTGCTTCTGGCGACGTCACGTGTGAAATATATGTCTAACTAAATGATAAATAAGATGGATTTAGTGTGCGTACGTGGTGCGGTAAGCCCGGGTAGACAGCAAGCGGAATAATTCTTAGATAATACGAAAATATGGATGGTACTTGGGAGCTAGTCGGTTATAAATATTCAGTTTTCGTTAAGATGAATGAAGAAATATAAAAGCTGAAAAAGTAATTTAGTCCGTTGCTTTGTGATAGTTTAGTAAATAAACCTAGTTTCTTGTTGGTTGTAAAATAAAACGAGGTAACGATTTTTTTGTTTTCTCGACATTGAAGCTTTTGTAGTTCTTTTGTTGAAAGGTGATAATGAATTCTTAACGTACCTACGTAGAGTAGATAATTAGTTGAAGTAGAGCAATGATTTAGTAGACTGGTGTACTTGTAACATTTTGCCTGCGTTTGCTGCTTAATAGGTTACGCTGTCGAAATCGAGTGCAACTTAGCAAAGCAGTTATTTTGATTAAAGTGTGTATTTAAATTTCCAATTGATTTATTTCAATAGTAATTGTCTTTTTGGCATTTAAATAAATGGAGAATTCATGTTACAATATTGCTGCCTTTTGTTGTATACAATTACTTAGTTAATATTACAGTATAAAGTTAAGAAACTTAAATCCGCACATTTCAAACCATGAAACCACAAGCTATACAATAGAGAAAGGAGTTTTCTGCTTTCAGAAATAGCCGTTTCCTTATTATTATTTCACATTTACATCCAAATAACGTTGACAGTTAAAAATAAGATACAAATGTTGAAAAGTGTTAAAACACAAGGATTATTCTATGTTGTATGCATGTAGAACAATTGATAAGGTTTGATAAGGCTTTTATTTGTTTAGATATGACATTTTCAGAATTGTTGAGTAAACCCGAGGATTGCAACTATCACTCCAACGACAGGTGCACTATAATAGTCATATAATTTTAATTATGAGAAGGTGACATGTGAGTTCTATGAAGTTATTTTGAAAGATAGAGTTTGATATGATTGTGTTTGCAGCCATTTGAACGTGTACAAATGCATTTCAGTGAGATAATGATTATCAGCAGTCGTAAGAGAAAATTAAAATGATAAGTTTGAACATATGGATTTGTGTTGGTTGTTAGTGACTTATTTCTTTACATAGTTATGAATATTTTTCACATAAATGTGTTGTTACTTTGAGTATTGGTTTAGAACAGAGATTCCCAAACTTTTTTAGTCGTAAACCCCTTGCCATGTTTTACGGTATTGGGTAGACCCTCTACTTACCTGATACTGGTTTTATTATTTAGTCTGCATCCTACAGCTTAGAAAATTTAATTGACTTTATAGGTACTTTTATGAAAACTACATAATTATTTTTATTATAAGATTATAATGTATGACAGTCCCTATTTACAATTATAATGTAAGTACATAGGGACTGTCATGGACCCCCAAATTTTTCTTAGCTGACGTAGACCCCTTGCAGTTTGTTGACCCCTGGGGTTTTTGATAATTTTATAATAATGGTTTATTACCGGATTATATAGGATTTAATTGTATTTTAACTCGATGTTTGTGTGTCATACGTTTAAGTCCATCAAAACCTAAGCCAATAATAGATCGGTTAATAAAGTCAATATGAAAAACAAATATAGGTTGTAATAGTTTCTTTAATCATTCAAACAAGCCGAACGTATCACGACTTTGAAGACTCATACCAAAACTAATTTGATAACCGTATTATCGTACTATTATCAGTACTACTCAGTTGTATTCGTAATTTTCGCAAATAATTCAACAAATTAAACGTACTTGCTCTCTTTTTATTATCTGTATTTTATTGATAACAGTAAAATAGCAATCAGTTTTGGGTATTGGTTGGTAATGCGCTGATTAATTGAGAACTCTGATCGAATGTTTTTATTACGTTAATAATTTACGTTATGGTTCAAGAGCGTAAAAGCCTCGGATTGTTTTGTTGGACTGCAAGGAATCATTTAAATAAATGGTTTTACATATTTATTTTAGAAATATCAAAAATAAAGTAGTTACTATCAATTACTTCGAGCATGTCTAATGACGTCAGGACAATATTTTCACAGTGTTTTTGACATTCAATTAACAGATAATCTTATATAAAACTACGGCTTCGTTATTATATGTATGAAGCGTTTATGTATAGGTACTTGCTGAAAACAAATGACATGGTGACTTTCGAAACAAACTTCCTTATTTTAATTTCACTTCCTTATATACTATTTATTCATATATATCCACTAGCCACCGCGCGCGGTTTCACCCGCGTAACTTTTGATCCCGTGGGAATTTTGGGATAAAATATAGCCTATAACCTTCCTCAAGAGTTGTACTATCAAATGCAAAAAGAATTTTTCAAATCTCACTTGTAGTTTCTGAGATTAGCGCGTTCAAACAAACAAACTCTTCAGCTTTATATATTAGTATAGATTATTTTATTCTATTATTAATATTTCGTTATCATTCATGTCGTTAAAGATGACAATAATAATTTTCATGTATTCTTGTCGCTTTAACTATAAAAACTTAAAAGGCATAAAATCAAATACTTACATAAAAAGGCGTTAAAATTGCTATTTTTATCTTCGCCTCAAAGCTTATCTTGAACAAGTAACAAAAGTGAGTGCTAAGTAGGTTCAAGTGTCAAAAAATTGTTCACACGATTTGAACGCAACGCTAACTTGCTTTCTTTCCTGTGTAACTTGAGAATTAACTTGAACACAGGGTGGACTCAAGTGCGCGTTTAACATCAGAAGTTGCTCTACAAATTGATTTTAAGTAAAACGTAGTAAAAGTAGACATAAAATATCGATAAAATTTGCAATCTTGATCATGAACTACGTTGAAATTGTATTTTTATGAATGTAAAATAAAAACAATGTAAAAGTTTTATCTCTGACACATTTTTTTGTACCGACTGTACCATGTCATAATCAAAGTTCGTACTTTGCCAATTTAAGATTACTATACAGGGTGTTATCAAGTACTTAAGTGCACGTTTGGCATTACAAGTTTATTCACGACAAGATATTACGAAAGACCGTTTTTTAAACTAAGATAAAATTTGCAATAAAGATAATTTGCCTAGCAGATAATTTGTCTACGAATCTAGCAGGACTATTCAAAAGGTAATTTTTTTATCTTTGACTTTTCATGCTGACTCTACCATGTCTCCATCTAGTTTAATAGTTAGTCAGTTTAAGATTTTAGCCAGCTAAACCGTTCTCATAACCTGAAAGATTGCGTTATAGCTACATGCGTATGTCTACATAGAGTTAAATTTTCACGACTGTCAGCACTTTTCACGTAATTCATTCTGTCATTCTGACAAAAGACAAACTTCGTATTTAATTTTAAAATGTGTGGTGAAAGCGAAGTCGAGCTATGCACGAGTGAAGAAATAAAATGGTTCGAAGTACTTTTGTTAAGTTTATAATGGATGAACTTTCAAATTGTCTTTTTCATTTCTATAGAATTTTTTTTTGAACTCTACATTTTAAGCAGAAGTGTTTTTTGACTCTATATTTAAGTTAAAGCTCTGAGTGATTTCAACTTATTGACTGACCATTAACCGCAGAGAGGTAAAATTATAATTAGTTAAGTATACAATTAGGGAATTGTTAGGAAATAACTTAATGTGTTTATAATGAATCGTTTAGTAAAACTATTAAGAGTCATTACAAGGTTTGAGGTTTAAATCTAGTTTTGAATTTTTGACATTATGTTTGATTTTCGTGAATTAAGTTTATGCTCATTTATTGGTGAGCTAATTACGTATTTAAAATAATTAAGTGGGTCTTCAGAATTTCAGGATATGATTTATTATTTGGGATTTTTATATTAATAATCCCAAATAATAAATCAAATTTTATCCTAGATTTTTGACGTATAAAATATCAAGTCTGTTGGTGTTGTGCGGGTTTGTGCACATGATAAGAACACAACAAACTAATAAACAAATACACGAATTTTTGCTCATATTTAATATTTTAAAGCGTATAGAGACGCTAATTTAAACATTTACCTGCAATGCTGTAAAACATTATATTCCTCACCGGCGGCGCGGCGTACTTATTCTAAACTAATTCTATTCTAGGTTACCCCCTAAGTTTCGCTGTGTGAGCTCAATACCACAAGCTTATTTTTGGGCACATAGGTAGGTACTTGTAGTATCAGATTCAGTTATTTATTATGCCCAATTATTTCCAGGACGGTAAATATAATATATTAGATACAAAATGTGATCATCATCTTACTAATATTATAAATGTGAAAGTTTGAATGAATGTATGATGTTTGTTCCTCAATCACGGCATAACGGCTCTACGTATTTGGGTAAAATTTATCAAAGTGATAGGGTACAGTCTGCAATAGCACAAAGGTTACTTTTTAACCCGATATTCACGCGGATCCGAAATCGCGCTGGTAAAACTGCGCAAAACAGTTATGTTATAATATAATGTAGGGTGCGTACTGGCAATCAAAAAACGTCGTCATAAAGAAGGTTTCATTAAGTAGGTCGGCAAGTTAACCATGATTTAGTTTAATCAAACAAACCTGGTCTATTGACCCGGGCCTGGTCCTTTTGACCCTGACAATTATCGAGCTGAGGAGAGCATCTGGTATTTTCTTGTGACAAATGACTGGTGAGTAATTACTCAGGATGTCGATATGGCACGTCATTCAGTAAATTACAGATATTATTGAACTAATTAATTATTTACTATTATAGTTTGCCTTCCCGAAAGGATTTCCTTATTTTGCGATTACCAACTCAAAAATACGTAATTTATTTCATATCGCTTTCGTATATGCGGTTTTCACGTAAAGTCACTTTTTAGGTATCTAAACTTTTACATGTATGTATCGAAATTTGGGGTTAATTTAGAATGTTGACACCGGATTTGGGGTGTTTGGGGGGGGGGAGGGGGGAGGGGGGGGGAGTATACATCCCTCCCCCGGTGGTCCTCCCCCGCGCAGACGTCTAGTTTCTGAGATATAAATTTTTAAAGTTTCAATTTTGAGGTTATATTTTTTCCGAAAAATCACTGCAGATTGTAATGTGAAATGTAAAATTAATGTCAAACTCGAATATCAAGTTAGAAATAGTTTAGGGTCAGCTTTTCATTAGTTTCTTTCAACTTTTTGATCATTTTGGTCAAAAAATTGGTTTTGTCTTTAACAATTGTAGTTAACAATAATGTAATAATGTAATAACTGATAAAAAAACCCATTCTAAATGGTTTGAAATGAGTGTATTACATTAGTTCGACGCACGAAATCGCGACAAAATATTGAAAATGTGATATACTCTGTTTTGTGCGATTATAAAAAAAATAACCACGGAGATTAATGCAAGGAGCTCCGCTTTGCTTCGCTCCTTGCATTAACCTCCTAACCTAACCGGTCCATGTCGGTTCTGTGCAACCAGCCTCAGCCGCTCCAGCTCGCATGGTTGCCTCCAATTGATAAAATTGGGATGTATATAATCAGAGTCAACTTTGATGAAAAGCTCAAGTTCTAAGAACCACACATGATCAAAATTGCTTCAAGTTTTAAAAGTCAAATCTAATCCTAATTCTTTGGACACTAATTAACTTTTAAATGGGATACTTAAAAATAAAATTTGTAGATATTGCCTTTTTATGGTGTTTTAATTCTATGTATAATTATTAATTGAAGTGAATTCTAATATATATTGCTTTTGATTTAACTTTTTTGCTTAAAAATAATTAATAATTACGTTCCGTTTGACGAACACAAAATCGGCTTTTAAAAGAAAAGTAAAGGTCCGCGCGCGGAGGGAATAGTATATTTGGAAAGAGGAGATCACTCCCTACAAAATTCACCCTCCACCATCCCCGAAATCCGGTGTCACTATTCTAAAACCGACCCCGAAATTTAAACATTTTCTTATAAAAAGGTATAAAATATGTTAAATTATAATATTTTTATTTATTTTTTGATAGGCAACAGATATCATTAATCGCATACTTCGTATAGTTTGTATAATTGAATACGATTTTAACAGTACTCCTATTCGTTTCTACGGATGGTGCAGCCGAACATTTGATACCCTGATATCTAGTTACACAGCAACGGAAGAAAACATGCCTCTATCAGTGAAACATGAAACAAGTAATAAAGTTTTGCCGGCTAACTTAACATATTAATTACATAGACCGTTACATTTCAGACCTCTTAGAATAAAAATTAAATGAAAATAATTCGATTTGTAGCTTAATTGACACCCGCATTCTCTTTTACAAGTTTAATTATTTGTTTTAAAAGGTGTAGCACAAATAAAACTACAATCGTAGCTTCGTTTGCTACAAAGGATGAAAGAGCGGGTACTCTTGAATGCACTCCTGGCGAGTTGCAGCGGCTGCCCGTGTCAACAATGCGCCCCCGCCCGTCCCCACATCCACTCCACTCCACCGCTTGTTTGTCCCGCCTCCGCATCTTTAACTAGCTACCCAACAAACACTTTCAACCAGACTCACCGAATTAATGCGACCCGCGTTTGAGCAATCCAAACTCTGTCAGCATCCAATCCAACACTGTACCATGGCAGTTAAATTTAATTACACTGACACAAAACACTCATTTCTACAGGTATCCTCAGTCGCTATAGGCACTGACCACGTACGACCACAGAACTATCAGGTAACACAGAACTGCAACCGGTTATGTGGAGAAACTAGTGTTTACGCAGAGCAGCGTCGCGTGAGTTGAGCCTAGCGTGTACTCCGTCTGCGCTCGGCAGTAGAACTGGCGTGGCACGACGCCCCCCCGCGCACGAACTTGCCCGACGAGCTTCGCGCTGCGCGTGCGACCGCCTCGTTGCCAGCTTTACCGAAACAGTTGCCAGCTCTACAATATTTTTTGTTTTGTGTGTTGACGCTTCTTAAATGAGGGGCCATAAAATAGAAACGTACGGCCTGTACAATAAAAATTAAGAGGGCCCTGTCTCTACATTGTGATCTTTGTTTTGATAGCGTACAATAGAGCCAAAGTTTAATTCAAAATTGACGCTTAAATCTTAAAAGTTTGACGATGCTAAGCAAAATAATAAATGCGCTAATGTAGAGTATTTGGAAGCTCGTAGCACAGTCTTTTGCTACGAAAATTGCTACGCTATTTTGATATGGTTTGCATTAATAGAAGACTAAAAGTTTTATTTTAAAGGAACTAGTGCTAATGGTAAACATAATATAATTCCTATAACCACATGCAGCGAGCCTAGAATACGCGTTTACCCCTCGCTGCTCGGCAGGTAAGGGACGCCATGGGTCAGCGAGAAAAAAAAACCGTCCCTTATTTTATTTACTGCTTTGAATGCATTCAAAATGAGGTACGCGCCGTCTCTCTCACTCCCATACAGAACTCTCTATCTTGTTCTTAAATCCAAATGCGTTTCTAACATTTAAAAACACATTGTTAGACAGTTTTAAATGGAACTGCAACGATACGTAGAATCTATTTTGGGTAAACTTTAGTATACTTTAATTGAATAAGATAAGACTGTAGGTTATAATTTAAACAGTGAAATAGTAAATAAATCATGTGATGGTGTAGTTGAGATGACGTCTGGTGCGTCGGAGTATTTGATTTACTGCTTTTTGTAAAATAACTCTTGCCTGGTTATAAAGATTGTAGTTCCGTTGCGTGGACTCTACGCCACAAGCTTACTAAAAGAAAACAAAAAGAAAAAACCTAACTAGTAAAAACCCTAAAAAAGAACGTAATAGTTCTTATTTTGAGGGTTAATATTTGCAAAACTTTAAGAATATACTTTTTACAGAACCCAAGCTTGAAAAAAAATAACACAAAAGTGCAAATATTTTTTTTATCTTATATTTTACCTGACCAAAAGTATTTTTTCTATAGTGGCATCGGAACTTTTTTTTTACCTTACGGCAAATGATGATGAGCTCTAAAATAAAGCCCACATGATAAGGAAGAAAGCAAAAAATGGATATTTAGAACTGAGTCAGATAAATTCTACATTGTCAAAACTATGGTTATTATGGTTGGGAAAATAGACGTCAAGTAGAACCGATCAAAGCGTTCATGTTTCGGCCGTAAATTTGCAGTTTGTAAATAAATAAGTTACTTAACTGACACAGCAAGTATGCGGCTATAAACCGGGTTTAATCAATCTTGTGTTTTAAAGACCAGCGGTACAATTATCGATATCCAAGATAGGAAAAACATTTGAAAACTAAAATTATTTTACCTTCAAAAATCAACTCTACATCGAACATCTTCCTACCTTGAAAAGTGTAGAGTAAGTAGACACTAATATCTCTAGTTAAATGGTAAAATATGATCCCGTTTACATAACAAGCGAAATTTCTTCTAATTTTAAATTATTTATTCTTATTTTAAATATCAGCCATCGACCTAAGATTAAAAGCATTACAGCGTAACCATTATTGGAAGTAAAGCCCGTCACCTCATACAGGAATAATTTAAATCAGCGCATCACCTCTTGCAGGCAGCTTCTCCACATCAATCCCAGCAACATTTGTTCCACAACTTTTTAATGTTAATGGTTTTTAAAATTTTGGTTTTCCCATACATAAAAAATTTATAGCCTCTGTTTAGAGGCCTAACTCTATTTACTCTGAGCGTAGGTATGCCACGCACCTTGCGCAGTGAAAATCGCTTCAAAATAATAATAGGTATTTCCTAAAAAATTTAGAGTACCTAAGGAGCAAAAATTTTTTTGTTTTTATTTTTTGTGTTATTTATCAAGATTTGTAGAAAGTTGTAAAACAAATATTGTTGGGATTGATGTGGAGAGGCTGTCCGAAAGATGCGTTAATTAAAATTAACCCTGTATGTGGCATCGAATTCTTCCGACAGTCCAAAACGTCAGTTCTTTTTAAACCTCGATCTCAATATTGTAGACAAATGATATTGAGTCATTGGTACATGGGTTAAAGTTCAAAAGAAAATTCGCGCTCTGTCCTAAATGTATTAAAAGTAGCATTCAGTTCTATGAGATGATCATGTTCCATTAAGAAATTAGCTTCTATTGCATTCAAAGAGGATGGGCTGAAACCGAGAGAGAATATCTTATTAACATGAAATTTTGAAAGTGCACTGCCTTCATGCATTTTCCATTATAATTCGCCTACTTCGCAGGCAGAAGTTGGTTAAATAAATTAACGATTAATTTAATAGTTGTGAAAGTTGTTTGTAATTGCAAGCTATTGGAATGGAGATCTCGAATTACTAGGTCTTTTATGATAGTTTCATAGACTGCGTTTTATTTAAATGATTAAATTTAATGAGTCGATAGTTTTACGTGTAAGCGCCTTTTAACTTAGCGTTCAGTATTGCAAGCATTAGTACGGTAGCCTACTTAAGTCTTTAACCGGTGTGGCAGAACGCAATCCTGATCTCTATTTGTATCCGTGTTTTCTTTCTTTATCACTTCGGTACTGTAAAGAGTATAAAAAAGAAAAATATCAAAGCACATGAGAAAAAAAAAAGAAAAATGATTTCGTTAAGGCATAATCCTCAATGATTCATGCATGTTCTTTTGTTAGATTTAGACTTAATCGAGGCGATTTATCTATTTAATCAACGCCTCTCAAGACTACAAATTAAAATAAAATTTAGCTTTATAAAAAAATTTGAGAATAGTACTTCCTAACCAAAACTTTCGCTGTGTTATGTTGTCTTAGAAAAAAATATAAATATTTTACACAGGGTGCTCCGATTAAAAGAATTGCTATCATCGCGTTATGCTCAACATCATTAAATGTATTTCTTCATTCTTATTGCACGTGACTGTACAATTTAAATTCGCGCCTCGCAGTTCGGTGAGGTGTTAACTCGTAATAACCATGTTCATTTGTTAGTAACCACTGTTACCGATTTTTACTGTTAGTATGAACTTCATGTTGCATAGAAATCGAAGGTTTAAGAAGAGATTTAAGAAATTTAAGAGGAATTTAATAGAAAGAGGTTTAAGAAGTTTAAGAAAACAGACGGTTCCCGTGACGCAACGCACTAGAAGTGTAGACAATTATATTATACTCTCAGTTCTGGATCTGTTTGGGAATTAAACTTTTCCAAACTGGTTCAGGTTTAGGTTACCAGGGATAAAGTTCTAAAGATTGACGTGTTAGCACTATATTTGGAAAATGTAGAGCTATAATTTTCCAATTACTTAAAAGCAATTAATTAAAAGCTTCTATGCTGGACTGGGAGCGAAAGAAAAACATAGAATGTGCCAGCTGCTTATCTTCCCAGGCATATTGTAAAAGTCAGTTAAGGGACCGAGGTGTTATGGGAGGTTTTTTTGTGGGCGATAGGCTGACCCCCTGTCACTGCAATAGTCTCTCTCCACTATTGTAATGCCTCCAAATTTGTCAAACGTGTCATCATATGGTTTTATTACCTCTGGTGTTCTGCCTACCCCATACGGGATACAGGCGTGAAGCTATGTATGTATATATTAAAAGCAACTTGTAAATTTCGTCATACCACTTACGATTTGAGAGCAAAATGATCAACCCACTGCAATGATTATGATATCTACACATTGCCTAACACAATTCATTGGCTAACACAATAATACTGTAAATTCACATAAACCTTTTATTTCAATAGTTTTACTATGCTTATCTGGAACCGTATATTCGTAGTTTTTATGGCAAATCAAATAAGAATGAATTCAGTCTACACTAAAAGTCAATGCATAGCTAGAGCTGCTGGCAAAATTGTGTTGTTCATTTTCAACCGACTTCTGAATTCAAATAGACTTCTCTATTTGTCTCTCTTTTTCGAATCTGAAAAGAAAACTCGAAAAATTGGCAAATAAAAACATAATGGTTAGGTATTTTGATAAAAACTTGAAAACTTGAGGACTCGGTTTTAGTTTATTATTTTTCATAATTATTTCGGTAAATATTTAGGGAATCGTAATTTCGATATTTTATTACGATGTATTGGGGTAACAATTATATGCATGGTCGAGGGTTCCACCCCCACATAATGCAATCATTCGTGTTCGCTTGCATTACGTGTATTATTCTGTCTGTGATTATTATTTGTGATTTATAAGTGTTTACAAAATAAAGTACGGAATGCATTTCCGTTGCCTAGGTCAGACAAAATTTTGGAATTCAATTCCATTTGTTCGAGATATAACACAAAAGAGGCAAAATAGTAAAAGTATAAAATAATACCAATAAGAAATATAATTAAGTATCTTAAGAATTCGGTAAATACTCTGCTAAATAGGTCATATCTCAGCACATGCCTTGTCGACGGTCCTATCATATAAGCTATGTGTTTACTTTTAGGGAAGATTCTGTACAATAAAAAATGTCCTAACGTAAAAAAGAACAGGAATAAAATTATCGCAAGGATTTTAACTCTCTTTGCGTTTTTTTAAATCTGTACTTTTAAATCTCTATTTAGATGGCGACGTTTTCCGCTGACGATAACTTAAGTCCAAAAGTAGACTCCAAACATTGCCAATATTAAATTAATAGTAACTTCTACTGTATATAAACTCAAAAACAGGATTTGTAAGTAATAAATTTCAAATCAGTAGCAAAACATTCGAAGTATTCTGGTTAAAATGTGTTTTTTATTTAATACAGGTGCTACCTGGCGTTTTACCTGCGCTACGTTAGCACCATTATTTATACGAAGCATATCCTATACAAAAATGTTAGACGAAACATGTGGCGTTAGATAAGACCCAACCTTATATGTGTATATTAATCAAATGGGGATGAAAAATTTGGATATGTTTATGAAAAATCTTCGTGCGTGACTTTTTTGCCACTAGAGTGCCTTTTTTGACCTTTTGATTTTATCTGACGCACGTCAAATATTACCACGCGATAAGAACTAAATGATCAAAAGGATTGATTTATCACGTATAACGAAGGTTTTAGTATCTAGTTTTATTAAGTAGGTAATGTTAATATTATATGTATAACAAGGTAGAGGAATTTTCATCGACATCGAAAAGTTAGCGTCTTATTGGGACACTCTGTATAATTCCTTTGAAGGATTAAAAATTTAGGTTTTCGATTATGTTTTTAAAGTTTTTTCTTGAACTGTGCAGTGAAATGTCAATTTTTTTACCTCGTTATACAGCCAGAGAGCTGCTCCAAAAAAATCATTTTTATTTTATAAAATGTTTTGTAGCTTCTGTTTGGAATTACACTGAAACACTTTATGGTTTATTAATAATTTAGTAAAACTGAAAAGAACATTGAAATCGGACCATTAGTTTTTTTTACAATCGATGTTTGAAGGAGTAAAACTGGATTTCCAGAAAAAAAGGAATAACCACAAATATTAAAAAAAGTGGCTCACTTTGGGATTACATGATTTGGGCTCAAATGATTGAAAATGATCCTACGTCCCCTAAAGAGATTCCGGTCTAATTACCAATAACCCTGTATATCGAGATGTTGAATAATCCATATTTAGCCCCAAAAATAACACATAGACTGGTGTAAACCCAACCAAAATCAATTCGGTATTCCCGTATACCACGAATATACAGAATTATTTTAAGAGCAAACTATGTTGTAGGTATTGATACATTACCAGATTATTGTAAAGGAATGTTGGTAACAAAGATAATTAAGTATCTTTGACGTTTTTGAATTTATTGTTTGTACTAATGTGTATAATTTAAAAAGATAATTGCATAATTACTGTATGTTTATAAACTATGGTGTACCTACTAAGTTTCAAGCTTGAAAATATATAAAAAGAAAACTTTCAATATAATACTTTCGTCGTATTATGCTGCCAAAGGTATATCTAAAAATAGAGCCAATATATTTTGTCTTTTATTTTATCTAAGAGCTGTGGAATTTTTAATAGTGTAATGCCTGGTGTATGAAAAATTTGAGAGTCGAGGTTCACGAAGATTTTTCTGAGTAGGCGGCTTATTGCATACGGATCCCAGTACCAATGAAATATCAGGATTTTGTGCACACGTGTTTTTTGAATTAGGTGGAAAAAGTATTTGTATCTAATTATTTGACGAGTGATTTATAATTTGAAGCTAATTTTGACTGATAGTAAGTATACACTGGCCCTAATCAGGAGGGGTCCTCCGGGTTCGCATCAGGTCCTATCGCACGAATTAATTTTCTTTTACAATATCTTCTATTCTAAATAGACATAAAAAATTTACTCTAAAATGACCTTGTTGTTTCGATTTTTTAAAACAAAGAAGTGGTGTTAGATGAATATTTAAATGGAATTCAGATAATTGATATTGACTTGGTCGTGGGAGCGTTCTGTGAATAACGCAATTATTTAATTTTGAATTCAAACAAAATGGTTTAAATATGCTTTCAATATAGAAAAAGATTAAATTATTTTACTAGACAGCAAGTACTTCAGTGACTATGGGAACCATTTTTTTACAGTAAGATAAAGAACTTCCTAAGTAAGATTTGGTAATATTCGATCTGAAGCTGATTTAATAAACAATTAATAAAATATATAGCTTGTAACAGAGAAACGCGTACCAATATAGGCCAAGTTATTCAAGTTCTCAGTTCAATTTACACAGACACTTAAGTCGTTCCCGGTCTACGAATCAAATACCTCACCTTCCATGTTTCGTGTCTACATAGCTACAATATCAACATACAAACTCTACTTATCAAAGGCTGACACGACAAAGGAAAGCCTGTATCACCGTGCAATAGTGAACACGCCGTGGGCGGTCCGACTTGAGAGACTCCAGCTAATTACAATGAACTTCTTTAACTCAGCTCCCAATACAAGGATCTGCATTTTATCATCCAGTTCTGATTCCCGTTATGAGCTATTTTTAAAACACAGGTGAAGAAACAGCACACAGATGGTGCGTATTGATTGTTTGCAATACTGCCAACATCTGCTTGACGAAATGTTGTAAGTAACTAAATCTGATATTTTAAGATAATGCGACTATCATAAAACATAAATACATTGCACATGTTCCTAAAAGTGATATACAAACGAATAGGTATAATATCCGTAGTTTCACACGACATAAATTGCCTGTGAAGGTAACTTATGTAAATACGACTACTTAAATACGACATAAATTGTTTTTGTTTTGGAAGAATAAAATTGGATAATAAACAAAGGAAAGTTATATCAACGATATAATTTCAAGTCGTTGTACTTTAAGCTCGGTATTACCCTATCTGATACGAAACGGTTTACCATCTCGTTGTCCAATTTGCATATCAGTGGAGGCGTGGGCGAGTGTCGCGGCGGCACCCGTCCCTGTATATCCCTGCTCAAGCAAGACACCGTCTTATCTCACCTATTGTACAGAACATACAAATGCAAACTGGGAGTCGCATTTAAAAAACCCGCCGATTAATTCATCGCTAAAAAGCGATAAAACTCAAAAGCGAATAGATTGCTTTTGCCACAAGGCCTAGCTGACAACAAAATAAGCACTTCAAAAGTTATGCAGTTTGCAATATCTTCGATAAGGGAGAATAGTTATCGTGCCACGCTTGTGCCAGGAGAGTATTCGAGATATCTGGGGGACTTGCTAACGACATGCCCGGTCGACATTTCACTCGGCTAGCAAAACCCGGCTACATCTTTACCCGGCTATATCTTTTCCCGGAGAGATAAGACGCATCGCGCCATTTGTCATTACCATCGCTTGTCCGATGCTTGGTTGCGCTCAAATTAATAGCTTCCTCTTGAACATGAACTGAAAGAAAAATCTTGAAAATACTCTTTTGAGATTTCTTAAGATATGGCTAAAGGGCAGAAGAATTTGAATTTTCCTAATGATGTCTGGTTTTGAATTTAAATTTAAATTTAAAATGCTTTTTGATTTTTACAGCATATAGGTAATCCTGGAGCTATTTTCAACACGATGTCCTAATGCATTTTAGAATTACTCTTATCCCTCATGAAGACTAAGATTTTGGTTGTCCGTCGAATACGATTTGAATCTCAGCTAAATTAGTGTCGACCAATCCCATGACAGATAAAATTAGATCACCGTGGAGACGTGGCGTCGTGTGTTCCCATAATGGTTGCCATATAATGGTTGTGATTGCGTGACCGAGGACTGGTATGGTAATGACGTTCACGTAATTCACATTGAAGAAGATCTGAACTTTAAAAAGCTAAAATGTGGGAACTAACTCGATCCCATATTAAATCGCCTTTACCCTTCAGGGCTTCTAACAATTTTAACAAAAATAATAATCTAAAGTTATATGCGCATAGTTAGTTAATTTACTGTTAAAGAATAACTTTTCTCATGTATTAAATGAATCAATATAAATCAGAGTTTTACACTTTATTAATAAATGGCCGTTTATAATTTCTTTTCGTTATTACCCGAGTTACCGCCCGCAGCATTTTACCGGTAACCGGTAGAGCGGTTAATTTATAAACCAATAATAATCGGTTCGTGCGCTGTAATAGTAAAAATATGTATAGCCGACAGTTCCACGCAAATGAATTGCCAATATTTGATATCTTGCTACAAGTTGTAACGCAACGCAACTTATTATCTGTGTTTAAATGCCATGCAAAGTATACACGCAGGTTGGAAACGGCTATTTGAATATTCTTATGCAAATGGTTTGTAATCAAAGCTGATTGTCTAGATAGGTGTTGTATAATATGTCGGTACAGTTTTGGTAATAAAGTTTTGGTTAACCGAAGGGAGCGGCTGGCGGGTGGCGGCATGCGGTACGAGACATTAGAGCCGCTCTCGGCAACAAATTGCCCCACGGACAATGTTCCCCCGAGCTGTCACATGTTAGTGGTTAATGCTCATTACCTACATTAAGGAAGATACCGTAATTGCTTAAAGATCCTGTTACTATGATAGAGGACGGCAGGAATAATTAAGTGTAAGTAGTTCAGATAAAATAGTACAAAGAATCGATACGGATTGGTAGAGCGCTGTCTTTTTGCTTGTTTAAGAATCTAAGGTTTGAATCTAGAGACAGCAAGTGCTACGTATTTTGCATTTTTAATTTGTGATACACATAACACTGGCATTTTCTATGAAGTTTATTAAATAACCAAAAATATTTAAAAAAAATACTTCTAAACAGTAACGGCTAGATTTAGTGAAAACATCCACCTGAAATTTTAAAATAAGTTAGTTTCTAAGCGAGAAGCATCTAAAGAAGAGAACAGGAGATCCATTAATTCAATCAATCTCAAATCGTAAATCTCGGATTGACCTGCCGTTTACGGCCGATAAACTCCCATTCACATATTCGGTGCCCATTTAAACTGGCAGGCGTGTCACTGCTTTAATCCCTGTGCATTCACAGGTGATGTATAAGCTCCGGGTAGACGTGAGCGCCGAGCAGCGGTCTAATTCCAAACAAATGCAAATTAAGCGACCGCGGGATGGACAATTCTACATCAGTTTAATGGCAGCGTATTGTACTGCGGGCGTTAATGGACGTGTAATTGGCACGAGGTCGAATGCTGGCTGAATTTTGCAATAACATAAAAATATTCAGGGAAAATGCCGTTTTTTTCTGGTGTAATTCGACGGATTGTCCCCAGGCTATCATAATGTACATTTATGGTACGGATATATGGGAACATTTTGAGATGATAATTTAGTAGGTACCTATCGTATATGTACAAAAAAATTTCATGATAATATATCATCTTAATTGACTAGGTGAAAGCTTCACTGGTTTCCATTAAACAGATTTTCTCATTACAAATTAAATCAAATCTTGTAGTCAGCCCAAGGGTTTACAGTAAATAGCCATATAATATTTAAAAGGCCTATAATATTATCAAATTATTTTCCCCAATAGCTAATCTTGATTTTCAATAGGTACTTGATGTTCGTATAGTATACAACTTTTCAAATACATAGGCTGTTCTCGTAATGCTATACTTCGTCTTTCGAGCGTAAGATTCAATTATACGCCCAATTAAATCAAATTCCATCTCGGTTTCATAACAGAACTTGTTTACCGCAACGAATCAGGCATAGTCCTGGTGACTCTCAGCCACAGGATCGAATTTGACCCTAATATATCAATAGTCAGAGTAAGACCTATCTCCTGAATCGCGCGAAGATTTGCTGTTGAGTTACGGTCAATTTAAGTCTTATTCATTACAAATTAAGGTTGAAAAAGGCGGATAATGAGTGTGTTGGTGGATGTATTGTGTCAGCTGGGCGTCCTTGTTGATCTGTGGACAGGAAGTAGCTCATTGTGACCCGCGCCTGCGTCCACAGTCCGGCGAGTATTGTTGCCGCGGATAATGCGAGGCTGCGACACAAATACACCTGTAATTGGACATGAATTGACTGTGTGAGCTGGAATTCGTATTTCATACCTTCGTAACATATTATTTACGTTGTTGGTTATGACAATTAATATCGTAGTTTTCACATTTCAAGGTATGGGCGGTGTATTTCAAATTGACGTATTCTTTATGAGTGAGTTTGTTAAGAATTTTTATATTTTTGAAATTTTCGCGTATACCTTTGACAATAAACTTCAAAAAATGAAATGAAATGAAAATATTTAGAAAACTTTTCTTTGTTTGGCCTTAACTAATATCAAACGTCTCTACTCATATTATTTGCAGAACCTTTCGTCGATGATATTAAAAATAAACTAAGTGACGGACATCTTACAACAAATCATGTTGATTGAAAAATAAACAAACAAATAAAACCTACTGAACCATAAATTACCAGACAAGTTTAGGTCTTTGTCTTTAAGTAACGAGACGTGATATCTGGACGTTAATAAAAAGTTGGAAAAAATGCAACCGCAGTTGACTGTTGAGCACGGTCGAGAGACTTGAAACAAAAACTAACATTATTTAAAAACGTCGCTGTCCGCCGCTTGTGGAAATATACCTGCCTATTTATTGCTCGTAAACTCAACGTCCGTGGAACGTTGTTCAAACAATTGTATTCTCTACACTATCAATACTAGGTTCTCAGAGGTTTGTCGTAGGTAGTCGAGAGTCCACTTTCTTAACGGGAACGGTCCACTAGGCACCCCGCCACTTTAAATATCCGGTCTCAGAGAAGCGGTTCTGTATTTTTATGTTTAAAAACTTTGCGTTTGTGTTGGATAGGGAATATAAAGTTACTGAGGGTTAAATAGTCTTTGTTTCTGGATGAGTGACGTCACAGTCTGGTGCGCTGCTCCCATGCAGAATTTTGCGTTATCACCGCAATTAAATCGCAACGCCGCGTCCACGGTGACCCTTGACTGTAGGTAAATGGAGAAAGGCATCAGAGTCGTCAAGACATAGAAACATGGAGCCTCAACATGCAATTATACATGATGTGTGAAGCTATCTGTGTAGTCAGCGTTCTAAAGAAGTAACGGTCTATCTACAATAATATCAACAAAAGGCGTTTATTTCGTTTTGACCACTACAAATTCGATAGTTGTGGAGTTTACTTTAGAATGTGAAGTACCGTGGAGAGATTCTAATTGAAAAACATGTCGCCGCGTTCACATTCAATATTGACTTTTACTATGGAAATGATCATTTATTTGGTTACCCAATATTGGAAACGGTCTACTTTGCCTTCGCAGAGAATCGTTAAACGGTAAATAATGCGGCGTGGGTAATAAACGAGTTTTACGAAGATATTCGACATTGTTTTCATTTTCTTGTGTAGATGACACCCGTTTAGACCTCATGTGGGGATATTTAATGTTTACTTAGGAATGGACTGAAATGGTTCGCTAATTATGTTGATTCTAACTGTTGCTTTTAATCATTAAGCCCGTAAATTTCTGTTTTGTCACGAGAAGGGTGGTTACAATTTACACTCTGATCAGTTCAGTAGAATTATTACTTCCTCAAGGCTGAGATCCATGTTAACTGACTTGTAACAATAGATCGTTTTGGTAGGATTAATACGGTATTTAATCCTTAAAAATTTGCAACATGAAATCTATTTTTTTTTATTGAAATAGGTACCTCTATCATGGTTGAGATCCCAACAGCTCGATTTAACATAAAAACTAAAATTTTATTAAGGAATTTGAATCTTGAAAAATCTTTATAAAACATAAAATATCTTATTGCTTAATGATAAGCTTATGATGTTGAGCGGTTACTTTTTTTTTCTTTAATATTTGTATACAAAAACTACGACTATAAAGAAACCAAGTCTATTTAGAAGACTTTACTTTTACCCACGGCTCATTTGTATTCATTCAGAATTTGAATTTGTTCAGTATTTAGCTGACTCTTTTAAGCTAGTACTAAATAGTTTGTCAAACTTATCTCCCACAAAATACAGTCGGAAATCGAACGAGGAAGCTCAAATATGTTTTAATTAAAACTGCAGCCGCAGATCTTCCGTAAAGCTCTTCGGGCTATCTATCTGAAATGCCGTCGGCGCAGGAAGAAAATGCGTATAATTAATGTGATGCTAGCTTCCATTGTGAGTCTCAGCATAACTATGAGACTTGGAAACAACAGAAATCGCCTCGAAATCAAAATGGCGGTTCCCACAATTGGCAATAGTTGAGAACTTCTTTGTGTCAACGATAAAAACATGGCTTTAGCTGCTAATCAACGAGGACAAGAGTAAAATATAAGGACAATGGGGCCTATTCCCATGTAATGTGATTCACATAGATATTTTTGTTCGCACGGAATAAAGTAGGTACTTATCATAAACGACTTTCCCGGTTTGAGTTTGCTACGCGAACGTAATAAAAGAATAACCGTTTTTGTAAAAGGCTTTTTCTGGAGTTGTTTATCAGACAAGCGAACGCAAAACTGATCACTAGAAATTGTTTTTTAAGGTCATATGCTAAGTCAGAGTTTAAAACGGTGTATTATTCAAAGTTGCATTTTGTTAATAATTAATTCAACAAAAAAAACTATTTGCATAATGTTGCCAGTGATCAAAATCAGGTAAAAGTGCAAGGGGTCAGGGACGACTATAAAGTATATCTCATATCGATATATCAAAATGTTGATCATAATTTTAATTTATGACAGTTGATTGGTTCGTATAGAATATGTTTCTAATTAAACACGTATTACTAATTGATTTTTTGCTGTTTTTCGCAATCATTTGCTAGTAGGGAAACTTTAGTGTTGCAACTAAAGTTTGCAAAGTGTGCTAGTTAAGCTACAGATAAGATAAAAGATAAACTTTTAAAAGTAAATATAATTGGCTCGTTCAACTTAGCTTAGATATTAATAAAATGATGTAAAACAATTTAATTTATTTTAATGATTTGGTGTTTAACATATTCAATGCTTTCGTAATCGTGATATTATTAATGTTAATTTATTTTTGTTATTGCTTACAGTATTGTTATGGCTGAATATTGCTAATTTTATTGGACAATCCTTGCAAAATAACTTTTACTTGTTTTTTTAAATTAAATTATAAAATAAAGAATTAGGTTAACAGCCCAGATTTCATCAGTTCCATTATAAACGTCAAACATATTATTGCTATGCAATTGAATCTTTAATAATATTGAACCTTTTGGCCATTATGTTACTATGTTGTTGAAATCTAGGTTAAGCATCGAATTATTGCATATGTAAAATTTTAAAACAGTGAAGCAAATTTTATCTTTTTTAAGTATTTCTTTTAACACAGATTCATAGCACCTTAAGTTCCTCGAAGATATTTTTGCAATCAACGAGTTTTTGTCTAGTTTAGTAGGTATAGGTATTAAAAACAAAAAACCTTTTTTAATGCCAGTTGTAAGTAACTTGTAATGGGAAAGTTCTGAATCAACCGGCATGGTAAAGTGAATGGAGTTGCAACATGAATGACACATGTAAATAATACTGTGGTGTGATCGCCGCGGACCGCGATGTAGAGATCAGGATGTCCGGTACGTGAGATAGCTCTGATACGCGGGAAACAAGGTAAAAAGCCTTTTTTAAATAATGAAATAAAAACAAAAGCAAGAGCGCGTTCGAAATTGGATTTCAAAAATATTATGGTCCGTTGTTTTTCATGACTTATAACAATATGTTTTTAAAAAGTTTTTTTTTTCGTTTATGGTTTGGATGAAGAGTAATGAAATATGCCAGTTTCATATTTCAATGTTGTGATTTAATTAAATTCTGATAAATGAAATGTTGTATAGAGATAGCTAAGTGAGACATTTTTTACATATTACACATCAATTGCAGAAGAAATTGTTTATAAAGCTTTTTATATCCGAATTACCTAAGTTTAAAATGAAAATGTGTTTACTATTTTAGAAATTATTTATTGATTTATAGCTCTGTCTAATGCATTTTACAAACACGAGAAATATAATAAAGGAATTGCACGTGCAATTGTTCATTCTACAACAAACATGACGGCAAAGCCTTTGATGTTTAGCTACCTCCAGATTTATGTACATAATTACATGCTTGAAGTTTCAGTTGTTTGTTTAGTTATGTTTTGTGTTTTTGTCATGGAAGTCAGACAACGAGTACTTAATCCACCTGACAGTAAGGGGCATCTAGGCCGTTAAACGTCATAACCAACGATGGTACAATCTATGACCATGCTAATCCATAAAAAAAAAACAATTTCACTGACCAATCTTTCCTTCTATTTGGCACAAAATTAGAGGTAGATGTTCACTCTTCATATAAAAGGTGTTCTTTTTGATATCCCATAACTTTGAGGTTTTGTTTCTTTCTAAAAAGTAATACTTTTTGCCAATGAATATGTGGTTAAAAATTGCATACTTTCCAAGATATCATCATCTTAATATAATAAGTTCATAAATTATTATCACCCTTGTATAATCTCATTCATTTAATAGACTCGTGTCACCGAAGCCATACAATAAACAACAAAAACATTTTAAACGTTGAGGAACGTTGCATACAATGCACAACGCAAAACGTTGCGAACTGTACCTGTGCATAACGATAAAAAAGGGATAGGAAATGCCACATTGTCATACTTTGACTTAATTGAATTATATTGTATGAAAAAAAAAATAAAAAAAAAATAATATTGAAAAATTGTTCACATGTTATTTGATTCTATTACATGGTCCCATTAATATCCTAGAGTTATGGGAAATCAAGCGGAACACTTTGTAGAGTCTGCCGTTTCATATGCATTTCTCTAGCGAAGGTACTCATCTATGTCGTTTACTTAATTTTAAAACTCCCTCCTGTGTGATGAGAATGAGGTCAAGCAATAAAAACAAAATAACATTTCAAACTAATTAAAACCCTAATATCTTCGTAGTACCCTCACATGCAGGCAACGTGACCTACTTAGTGACCTATGTAGGTAAAGTAATAACAAAAATGTGGACCTCGCTTAGAACTAGTAAAGTGTTCATCACAGCGCACCTAACCTAGTTCTAATATCGAAGCAATTAATTTAAAACATTCTCCAGCCAAGTGTACCTACGCTCGTACATAATATTACCTCGTGAATTTTAAACAAGTAAAACAAGTAATTTGTAATTGGAATAATTGGCAACACTGGGGGGCGATTGCAAAATCAATTTGAGACCTTTCATTGATAGTTTCCACTTGACGTATGAATTTCGGTCTTTTTTTAAACGACGTATTTAAAAAAAGAAAAGGTGTATACTTTTTTAATAGCGTTATTGTTAACCTTTTTTATGTTTTTGAAACTCGAATCTATTTTATGTTAGAAAAGTTTTTAAAATAACTTTTTTTTGGTGTGAGATTTTTGCGAGCTGTAGTTATGATGAACGATTTTTAGTGGCCAGTAGACCAGAAAGAGTATATTTAATGTTAAACCACTATACTACCGCATATCGGCAGGGAACCTTTTCAGCGTCCACTTTCAAACTCTACCTATTAAAATAGGTAGAGGTTTTCATACGAATTTTACGTCAATGTTTGCTTTTTTAAAATATGTGTGTGTTTTGGGCTAAACGTCGAGTATTGAATGTTACAAGAAAAGGCTTTATGGGTTAGATTCTTTTTCTATTCTAAATGTATGCATTTTTAATTCCTCCAGGAATATTGGACGAAAATATAAACGACAAAGGAAACCGAGTTAGATTTTGAAAAAATATATATTTATAGTTTCACGGCTAACTCGTATAGCCTTAGGGTGCAATTAAACATTTTTTTATTGAACTCTAAAAAACGGAAAAAATCGAGTTTTATAGATGAATAACAAGTACCTATACTTTGAAGGCATTTATCATTCTACTTCTCGTATTCGTATTTCGTTTCAATAAAATACCTATTAAGTACCTATAATTTATAATTATATGTATAACTACCAAGCAAGCAACAACATTTTTGAATACCTTGAAAAAGTAAAAACTTTTACATTCATCAAAACTTAAACTTATTTCAGTTTAAAAAATTAAATATAACGAGCAAAATTTTTATTCAATCGTATTTAAATCGGGGCCAACTGACTATCAAATTCAACTATAGCAAGTACTGCGACACTCAACTGGTGCAATCAATGTCAGTAAAGATCACAAGCTGTGAATAGCTAAAGGCTCGGCTTATGCAATATCGACCCAAATTGTTTGATTGCCTCTCACGAGGACCCAGGGATTGGCTCCTAGCATCGACCCTTCCGATATGTCAGGACCGGGAATTAAGATTGACTTTAGACTAATTCAACAGAATAGAACCGCAATTCAAATTTGATATTTCGAATTTCGAATATATGCTTTTATAAAGTACGCTTTAATAAAAAAGTTTCCAACCACCCAAACCTCACTCTCAGACTAAAACACTCAACAACTTCGTAAATCAACTTTTGTGTTTCGGAACTTAATAAAACAAAATCACAATAAATCTCAAGATTGTATAATTCAATTTATTGAAGAGTGCTTGGCTCATAATTTATCGTCGTTCGGTTCTAAGAACAATAATGTTTGGTTAACCTTGGTGTTTAGAAAAGCTATCAAAATAAAAGCACTTCAAACTTATTTGCATAAGCGAATTCGCCGAACAGTCTCGTGCTGCGTCGTCGCGTCCTGGGACTGTTTAATGAGGCTCACCTAACATGACAGTCTGCAATAAAACGCCATTGAATTATTCACATAGTGGTGCTAAACTGTCCAACAACACGTAGACTTAACAAACTTAAGCCCCACTAGAAACCATCCCTTCTTTTTTCAAATAACTCCACATGCTCAACGGCGTGATAATAGGTAAGAAAATAGTTTGAAAGTTTTAATTTTATGTTCTGGAACATGCCATTGTTGATACATTTAGTGCGATCTTGGATTACGGTTTTGCAGAATTACAAAAATAGATCGTATAGCAGATTTTGTGTTTCCTTGTTAGCTGAGAGCTGTAGGCGTCTGCGCATACGCTCGCCATTCGCGAGTTTATGCTTTCCGAGACTAAAATACTCCACAATCGACGGTATCCGCTTGAACACGACCATCGATCCTACTTGCGCACTCTGATGAAGCAACAGACAAAAATAACATACGTCTTTGCATCGATGTTTTGCATAGCATCGATTTCTCGATGAGTTCACGTATCCAGTTTAAAATTAAATATTGAATGTTATAAAAAGAAACCTGAATAGACCATGTTATGAAAAGTATATTTAAATATAAACCTGCGTTAAATTAAATAAGGAAAAGGACAATCGATAAAGGTAATAAATTTTAAAACTGTAATGGATTTCAACATGGTAAAAAAGGCGAGCGAAAGGTTGAGAATTGTAGAGCATCTTACTCGTAACTTTGAATTCAACATGTAGGATTAAGGAGACGGGAGCTAGAGAGAAATGTGGTTTATTGAAATAAGTAGTAGTGAGTCGGTCGTTGCGGCGAGGGATTTACGATCGCCGCGCGGAGTCATCCGCCTGACGAGCGCCATGCCAGCGCCGCCGGCGGCGGAGGAAGTGCCGACCGGTTTCAAGCATTCCTATAAATCGAACAGAACCATCTATTCTGAGTATCTCGTACTTGTAAGAAACGAACGTTCGATAGCAGCCGTTCCATTTCAAACAAGGAACGAGTGTGCGGAGTAATTGATTATTAAAATTAGATTCGGTTTGGAAACACCGCCTCGAAACAAACGCCTTATCGATCTCAATTACATTCGAGCGTCTTATATGTCATACGTTGGTTTGATTGCTTCTACTTAGTATGATAATTAATTATCAAACAATTGCTAAGTCTATGGTAAATTAATGTATGTAATTAACAGGAAAGACAATAGATTTCGTGACTACGAACACTTAGAGGAAAACACAGTTAGTAGACAGTAAAAATTAAACGACTAGTATTTAAACATTTGATTTTTAAAATGACACGAAGTTAATTCAATCAGCTATCGAATCAATAAGATTTAATGAAGTTTTAATCTTGGTTGCGAAAAGTCTATAAATTCTAAAGTTCACATAGTTAACTCGTAATAAATAAATTGCTAGCAAAGACAATGGCCTCACGCCATTACTGCAACTACAAAAACGGAATGAAACCGCGGTTGTAATATCCACTCTATGACAATTACTTATTTAACTCTGTTTTAGAAACCCATTTTCGATCGTAATATTATTAATGCTATGAGAATGGCGTAACAAAATTTATATTCGAGCTGTAGAAAAGCATTATGTCTATCGTTGTTACTAAAATTGTTATAGATGTTTAATATACTATCGCATAAACTTTACCGGTGTCTTTCTTTATTAAAAAAAAAATAGCACTTCAATGGAATATGTATGGCTCTATTCGTTTACCAACTCCAAGATAACAAAATAAAATATGTAGTCTTCCGTGTTCTACAAAACTTTATAGGATTTTTTAAATACATTGATTGAAAATTATTATGTTCCCGGATGATATAAAATAGTAGTAACTAATATAAAGATAATTACTTTTACATAAACCATAGCATAGTTTCCGCAGTAAACTAGTTTAATTATAATAAACAGTGTGTGAGGTATAACGGTAAAATGGTCGCCAATATGACGAGTTATTTTAAAATAAATACCAGGCGGACATAAATGATGATAAAGAAGATACAGTGTACAATCTTACTTATATCTTAATGTAGAAGTTTGGAGGAATGGATATAGGATGGATGTTTGTTCCTCATTAAGGGCAGAACCAATAGTGATAGTATACAGACTGGAATAGTATATAGGCTACTATTTACTTAGTAAAACCGCATAAAACATGAGTAAAACCGGGCGAAACAGATAATTTTAAAATAACTACCAGGTAGACATAAATGTTAAAGAAGATGCATGTAGACTTCCAATGTCTTATAATCTTGAGACTACGTGCTGGTGATGCATCAAAGTTGCCTCAATATTGCTCGGCGCTCTATTAAAGATGTGCTTACAAGTTACAACATTTAGATGAAATGACATCAAGATTTGATGTTGTAAGTTTAAGTTTCATAAGTACGTGAACAATAGCCTTATAATAAGGAACTGGTCTAGTATGGGATTCGTCTCGTTGTTATTGAATGAGTTTAGTTTCTTGTTCCCATTTATTTGATTGCAAAAGAGCAGCTATTGAGTTGACAGCCCGTGCAGGAAGTGGTCAGATTGATACATATGTCTGCAATATGTCCACGTATGAAGATAAGTATTGTCTTCGTTACAGTAAACTGTTAGGTTATTCAATAATGATGTAATGTATTGAGATTAATGAGGATGTGGCTTTAGACGCGTCGATGTCCTATTTAAGTACAATACCTATCTGCGGTTGTAGTCCGTGAAATTACTGCATTATATTTACGGATCATAAATACCCTTATGGCTTACGGGTCTTATAAATCATTATAATGATCTGTTGAGATATGATATCTTAAATAAAGACGTTTGAGTGACGAGTGATCACGGTAAGACACTGTTAGGACTTACAGAGTTAAAACATACATTGTAATCAAACGAAATGAAATGTAGGTACTTCAAATTAGTTATTAAAATGTGACATCATCCTGTAGCATGAAACAATGTATATAAAAACAAAGTACAAAATGCTGTTATAAAAGAGGCTGTTAAACAAATCTAGAAATACGTAATACTTTATTTAAGTGCTGTTTTCATGTAGAGATACAGCGGTAGAGTTAAACATAATATGGAACAATTTGATACGTGTATCAGGATGTGTTCGTTATTGCCCAACCTTTTTTTTACTACCTACATGCTGTGGTTATGTAATTGTAAAGATCAACTCACCATAGATCCTTTATATCCTCCTATATATATTTGACGACCACTTTGGCGATGGGGTAAACCTGTCTGCCTCAGACGCCAGTGGTTGCGGGTGCGATTCCCACACGGGACAAGAAAAATGGCACGATCTACATGAAATAGCAAGAAGATATAAAATCAGGATAAACCTGACTTTATCTGCAAGTAGATATAATAAAAAAAAACACAAAAACTTTGAATCCTTAATTGCTGTTCGAAATTATTACTTTTGAAGCTTATTTTGCAGATAATTTAATAATACACATTGAGAAGCTATTAAATAGATAAAAATAAGTTATTAGACATGATGTAAGTAATAACTGTCCAGTTTTATAAGTTGCTAAGTGTATACACATAGAGATTATTATTAATTTGCAAGTCATATTTGTGAAGTGAAAGTCGTTGGCAATAGCCAGTAGGTAGGTATATTATTATGGCGTATAGTTTCATAAGCAATGTTCGAATAGAATCAGTTATTTAACTGCTTTTATTTTCGTATCTAAAATGTAATTTCGGTTTAATATAGACTTCTAGTCCCAATAAAAATTAATAAAAGAACTCTCTTTGAAAAACTGTTTCTGAAAAACGACCGAAACGTCGTGTTAAAATGTGTAAATTATATATTTACCTAAGTACCTACTTATAATGTTAAAAAGAGAAAATAGAGAGAGAGAAAACTTAAGATTAAGGCAAAAGTATTGTTCTGATGGCGGCATTGCGATTTTTATTTTATTTACATACACATACATAACGTCACGCCTGTATCCCTTATGGGGTAGGCAGAACATCAGAGGTTATAAAACCATCTGATGTCACATTTAACAAATTTTGAGGTATTATTATGATGAAGAGAGACTTGCAGTGTTAGGGGGTCAGCCTATCTCCCACAAAAACGTCAATAAAACCTCCCTTACTCCGTTATTTTATTTATACGAAATATATTGTGTATTAAAAGTACTAAATAGGTTTCCAGTTATACGTAGGTACCGAGCGATTTTCTCCAGGCAACCTGCAAAGAAATAAACTATTTATTTCCTAGACCCTAGTTCTTTTTGCTAAAAATCTTTAGGAACCACTATTTCTATAAGGAAACCTGTATCTTGTAATAGCAGCTTGATCGACACCATCGGACTAGCGACCTATTTAGCCTGTTGTCAAATACATTCGCTTTATTGTTTATAGAGTTGTATGTGATATGTATGTTTTTGCTTGGTGGTAGGATCCCTTCTGGGTCCGCCTGGCTAGCGACCACCCTTTATATAAAGTCTGCCGCCAAATGTTACCGCTCCGGCGGTAATGTGTTCCGGCAATATTGTATAAAGAGCCAGTTCCTACCTAAACCCGAGTGCTTTCATCTTCGACCTCATCGTCACTTACCATCAGGTGAGATTGAGGTCAAACGCGGGTTTAGTCAATTATAAAAAAAATATGTGGAAAAAAAACATGGAAATGTTAGAAAGAAAATATTGTAATACCCATACATGTCATGTTAATACGGAATAAGCGAAAACTAGCCGGCCTTGATGTAGGCGTTATAAAGTCACTCATAAATAGGTCACTGTACTTATTCGCTTCTATTACAAGATTATAAAAATATCTTTAAGATTTCTCTTAAAGATATTTTTATATCTACCTGAAAAGATACTGTTTCAGTCAAACAAAAGTCGCGGTTAAAGGTTCCATTTAACGAAAACAGTCTTTATTATGTCAGAACATTCATAAATACTCTTGGGATATGTTATATTATTTTCAAATTACATTTAAACGATGTTTTGATTTACAGTATCTCAATATTTATAGTAAACCTCAAATATTTTTGTTAGCACACAAACGAGTTAGTGCCTTTATGACTTTATGATGACCAGGCATCAAATATTTTACGATAATAGCTATAATTTTGCAGGACAAAGCGTTTAAAGATCAGTTTAAATCAATACCAACACAAACAAAGTTAGTTTATTCCTAGTGTATCGTGGTAATTGGGAATTTGATGCCGCAGCGGCCACCACAGCGGCGCGACCGCGCGCGCGTCACGTCTGCGCTGATTCTATTAACTTCGCCTCAATGCAATACGGCGTTATTTTAAAATAATCAAACATGGTTAATGCAACACCGCATTATTTTTAAACTATCAAACATGGTCAAGTGAAAGTTACATTGTCTATTTTTGTTAACAACGATTGTTTCCGGACGTCTATTGTTAGCAAATGAGTCATTGCAACTCATTATTATCTACAAGATATGATTTGCTGATTAGCTTTTTTTGTAACATACGATGAAAGTTATCAGGAGCGTTTTCTTTAATACTGATAATGTACTAATAATGTGTAATGAACTAATAATGTTATTTTTTCTTCTGAATAACAGTTTTACTAGATACATTTTTGTACCGTAAATACGTATACTCAATACTGTGCCATATATGAAGTTGCTCATACAACTCGATGCGCCATCGATGAAAAAAAAACGTATCCGGTAAAACGTATCCAGTAAAACGGACCATGTGTGACCGGGCTGTAAGAGTTCGATACGGAATTAGGAAGAAACTGGCTCTTCTTATTGCCAGAAATACAACAATATAACAATATTATAATATAACAACAAAATACCTATCTATGAAGTGATCCCTAACGAAAACAGTGAAAATCTCAATCTCAATCCAAGTAAACTTAGATTCACGATTGCTTTGCACGATAGAAGCGTCAAGACCCTAACTAACCATACACCCTACAAGTGAGCGCAAACCTGAAAATATACCGAAGCTTGAAGATCATTTGAACAAAGATCGCGAAGCTACTCAATCTACGACTGGTCAGCCAGTAGGAAACTATCTTAGAGAAAACAATTGTTACAGTAAACAAGCTAGTTGCAAATGAGAACGACTTATTCTAATTTAAAGCTATGTGGGAGAGCAATTCATTTAGAAAGCGCAGCTCCAACCGAAGACGAACCGGCAGAAAGCTGGGTCGTAGGTCAAACCCTGTGTCGCCTCGCGCCGCGTGATGATCCACAATAACGCTTTCAATTTCTTTTAAACAAAGGTTAATGAGCATTTGTTTCTACACCTCAAATTTCCTACCTTTTCTCACATTTCAAGGGCCTCCTTTGATTTAGGTCGCCGGATAAAAGAACAAAATCACATTACAAGCCTTTCTTTCTCCAATACGTGTGTTTTATAGAAAGAGGTTTGTTAAGTCGCTGCTAGTATTTCATTAGGCAAGTGTAATGGAGTAGAACTAGGGCGCAATCGCGCCGGGCCGAATCTCATTAACTGCCAGATTGATAGCCCCTGGAAAATGTTTTAAATTATTTCACGCTACATTTATATTGAATATTCATGCCGTTCGCTGGTTTTTCGACGTTCGGTTAATTACGAGGCCCCAAGTGCAATACGGCTTACGAGTGACCCTGTGGCCAAGTTGACAATCATAAATCGACAGTATGGCTGCTGGTTACTAATGAGTGTCTTTTTTATTTTAATTTGCGCTAATTGAATATTTTTGAGGAAGTGTTATATAGCCGTGAATTGCTGTTAAACTTGTTAATTGAATTGCAGCGTTTTTTGAATAAATGTTACATAATTTTATAAAAGGCTATACCAAACAAGTATTTTTTTATATTGTAGCGCCATAATAAAAATCAAGGTATATTTCGTAACCAATGTCGTATACCTTTTAAATTAATTTCGAAGTAACCAAAAAATACAAAGAAATTACTAGATAGAACGTCAAATATACGCCAAAGCTAATGTTTTATTTTACACCTTACTTATAATTTACATAATTTCAATCGTTGCCTATCAAGATCTTTTCATAATTTGCTGTAATAACCCTTTAAAAGAATTTTTCGATTTTATTACCATGCTACATTCATATAAAATAATATAAAACAATATGCGATGAATAACTTAGTTACAGGCTTAATGTAATGTAAGTATTTTCAAATTCCTGAAGTATTTCCTGCTTCAGAAAATTATATTTACATTAGAAAAGTTAAAAGATTACGAAATCATTACATTTATTACAGCTGCGGTAGGTGGTCACGTATGCACTATTCCAATGTTTGTTATTACAATCGTATTCAAAACGAACGTCTTTCGGTCTGCTAGCTCCCAGCAGTTCATCAACTTTATTCGATCCCAATTTAAATAGATACACAACGGTTTCTTGCGCAACCGAGCATTGAACCTCAAGCCTGACTGAGCCACATTTGATTACTTATGCATCAAACGATTACCGACACCTCGGCGATATAAAAAAAATAACAGGCCACAACACACATTCCAAACTCAAATAACTTAACATACCAACTTTTTAATAGTTTATCTTAGGCATAAAGAGGTTGTATATCAATCGCCTGTTCATCTGATTGACAAAAAAGGTTGTATTTCAGTTGGTATACTCTTGGGCGCCATAAAGAGCTTTTTCTGCGCAAAGATTTATATGTTTAATTTGTGTAGTCCTGGTTTTATTACTGTCAAGGAAATAACGTTTCATCTGTGTGAGATCCAATCTGGTTTGTAAGATAATAAATGATGTTCTTGGAGAAGTTTTATTGGCTATGAATCAATATTGCTTTTTTTCTTAACGCTGACTTGCGGGAAACTTTGACAATATTTTTAAGTTATAGTCTCTATTGGGTTTATAAGGAATTTAGTTTCTCAATTATATTCAAGTAGGATAATAATTTCATAAATTTTGATATTACGAGTCAAAGATTTTTCTTTAGAATTAAAATAACTATTAAAATAACATGGCTTTATTGAAATAAAAATGTTAATATCTAATTAAACAGTAAAAAAATAAAAATTCAAACGCACCAACTATGTGAATGCAATGTAAGTAAAAAGTAAAACATATTAAGTAGGTACTACCAATTTAAAAAAAATTGAACGATACTGCAACCTCAGAGCAATTCTTATATTACAAATAGTCCTAAGTCTATATTTTCCCTAATACTGCAATGTTTATATAAAAAAAAAACTCAAGCAAATTTCAAAAGAAATATTTGACTTCAGGCAACACCAAACATTCCAAAAACGTTCCACAAATAAAAACTACTCTTTCCGAAACCCGAGCTTATTGGTAATCTATTATATTTCCTCTAAGTGATCACCCAGAGTGCTAAGTCGAAAACAGTCATAAGTCAAATGCGGTTACAATACTTAGGAATGCGTGTTCAATATAAAAACCGGCGTTTCATTTGTTGAGTTAATTGACGTCTTGTTGGGTACATTCGTGCTGGAATGTCGTCCTTGCAGATTTGGCCTAATAGTACATTGCGTAGTAATAAATCGTCCTTGTAAGCATAGAGCTGTTTGTAAAGGTAACCAGTCTTTTTAGCCCTAACTTAAAAGGGCAGTCAGGCGCTATCCCTTTTAGGGCCAGTAGCAAGAACATATTTGTTCCAAGTTGGCTTGTAGAATAGTTCCATTGGCGCCAATTAATGGATTAGATATTAAACAGTAAGTTTCCATTCAATTTTTATTACAAATCCACTGTTGCTGTTGAGTAATAATCATAATTTAAGTTATTATTTATTGAGTCTTATATGATTTTTATAGATCGAATAATAAATTAATAGCTTAATGCAATGTGTAATAAAAACAGGCTATACTTGAATTCTTGTACAATCAGAAAATAGTATAGTTTATTTAACCCCTAATAGATAAATATAGTTTTTTAGTATAACAATGGGTTCTCTGGAAAAAAATGTCCTGTATTGTAGTCTCTTCATGAATGTATTAAATTTTTATTTTTATTTTAAACTATGCTTGTTCGACGAAAAGATATTCATAGTTCTCTGTTTTAAGACAATCCTCAATATAAAAAAATCGTAATAGTTAAAATTAATGAATTTCAAGATTGGATTTAATTATAAGCTCTACTAAGTACTAACTCTAATATATAGGCACCAATTGTCTATTTATGGTTGTATATTTTAGTCTGTCATCGTATTTTTATTTACTTTCTTTGTAATAATTATCTATACCACAAATTAGAAGGATAGTAAGAGTCTATCTATACCTATTAATGTCAACTCGCATTTCATATGAACTAAGACAATTAGACCTCCGACAGTGTAAAATTACATTGACACTTGAGAATCATTCTAGAAATTAATCCTACCTGTAAACGACTAGTCAGGCATCTCAAGAAAGTGTCCTATAATAATAACTAATGGTCTCAAAAGAAAACTTAAAGAGAGTAACTTGAAAACCACTCCAAGTTTACCTTGTTAGGAACAAGAAAAAAATACAATCTCCACCGAGTTACTCCACAAAGCTTTCCTACGGAACCCTCGTTTCGAAACCGGTTCGGGCTGACCGATGCCTAACGGTGAATAAAATAACAGTACAGTAGTTGGACTGTTGATTAATATTTCTATTTATAAGTTGTTTCTTATTTTGTTATAACATATGTATATTTGACTTACCGCAACTTAACCTCTTTTTTTAGCTATTGAAAAGTGATGGTGAAAATAACGCGGGGCTAAGAAAGAACTGGATCTGCATAAAAGATAAAATAAATATGGAGATAATATAAGTCTTGGAGGCAGACTTAAAATAGAGCGAATGAAACTCTAATTGTCATATATTTTAGTTCCAAAAAGTTGTCTGTGTAACCAAAGTTCCTAACGCGAAGACTATATCGCGCATTTTTTTAAATTAAAATATCGTCTTGTATAAATCCATTTATATTATAAATAAACTATTCGTCTGAAGAAAGTCTTCATATTACTATATGAACTATTATTGTATGGGGAATAAGATTTGGTTTTCGTGTCTGTGTGTTTAATAGTTAAAAACTAATGGAAGTATTTTATATGATGTAACCATCAATGAAAATAAAATCTATGCTACAGTTCAGAAGTATCATAGGCATTTTTGAACTTCGTTACGTAACCAATAAAAATACGTTTAAAAGCTAAAGGATTTTGTATCGGCACATAGAGTCAAACAAACGTCGAAACGTACTTTCCCCTCATATCTTACTAATATTATAAATGTGAAAGTTTGGATGTATGGATGCTTGTTCTTCAATCACTGCAGAACGGCTCAACGGATTTGAATGAAATTTTACATAGTGATAGTGTACAGTCTGGAATAGCGTATTGCCTACTTTTTATCCGATATTCCCTCGGGATTCGAAATTGCGCGGGAAAAACAGCGCGAAACAGGTAGTTTTAATATAAATGAGTAGTATTTTGGTCATAAGATTTCCCTAATATCATAGTTTTGTGACGTATTCTTCGTGTATTACGCTAATAAAGATATCATCGACCAACAAAGCTTGAAGTAACATCCGATGCGTTACATAACGTGACGTGCGTCGGCGCAACACCATGACGCCTGCCTTGGTTTCGCGGATCACTGCTCTAAA
The DNA here is from genome assembly GCA_944452665.1 of Stenoptilia bipunctidactyla. NCBI lineage: Eukaryota > Metazoa > Arthropoda > Insecta > Lepidoptera > Pterophoridae > Stenoptilia > Stenoptilia bipunctidactyla. The sequence goes on along the minus strand of OX101726.1, from coordinate 4,599,604 downwards.
AGTCCGTTAAAATGACTATATAACACCCTGAATATAAGAATAACATAGAACAATCAAGCTAATACCTCTTCTTTCTGTGGCTTTTAATATGAAAAACTAGTAAACTTTGAAGCGAATATTTTTTCAACTATAAAACTTCGATACAATTTTTGCCAATAGAAGCTTAATAATAAAGTTATATTTTATTTAATTATATTAATTTAAAATATGACAAGCAATGTTGAAGAGGTCGGAAAAGTTCTTGCGTTGATCTTTACTTTTATTCCTGTAACAAAAAAATTATTAATTTTAAATTTAATTTGTTTTCGTTTAATTTGATTTAGTATAATAATAACTTTAATTTGATTTTGTTTAATTTTCTTTACTTTAATTTGATGTAATTTAATTTACTTCTAATAATCTTCGTTTCTTTTCTTATTGTTTTTGATAATTTAATTTAAATTTTTAATTTTTCATGCATTTTTTCCCTTTTTTTACTTTTATGCACAAATTCTGTATTATTTTATAAAATAGGTTTCTTATAAATGGTGTCTGTGTAAAAATTGTAAGTACCAACATAACTCTTGACTACATAGTTTTTTTCTTAAACTAAAAAGTCTTTGACAATTGCAGATATTAGAAGTATTGACATCACAGGGAACGTTAATGCATTAATTTCTAGTTTGTAAAACTTATAAACTTAATATAAATAAAATAAATTAAGTAATTTGCACGATCATAAACATGCTAAGGGTTAAACAATACAAATATTTAAGTTTTTCTAAGCGTTTTTTTTAAGCTTTTTTCTAAGTTTTTCAAATTTTTCTTTTTTTTATATTTTAAGCCTTTAGACGCTAAAATAAAACACCGGACTCAGTCGCTCATAAAATATGCGATTATATCCCATCAAAAAGTGTTTAATTTTCTTTGAATGAACCGCGAAACTTAAGACAGGTGCATACACATTCATTGGCATCAGTATTTCATAGAAATGCAAGCTGCCTTTTGATACATCTTTAATCACTGGCTATGCACACAGCGTGTGTAGCTTCGGTCGTGGTTTGATGTGTAAACTTTGCTGGATTTTGCTGTATTCGTTGCGGTCTGGGTGACTTTAGAACCAATTTTCAAGTTAGTCCTACACACGAGAAACATAGGGTTTAATTCTCATGTGGTTGGTTGATGGAACTTCTAATGAAGGCTGCAGATTATGCCAGCGTATTTTTGTAGTTGGACGTTATTGTTTTTTTAACACGTTTTTTTTTTTAAAATCCCCATTTGATTGCAGCTAGAGTTGAGTTTAAAAAATAACTTATTTTCCATAGAAACATTTTCTATAGGTGGGAATTTCCAAAAAAAATAAAATATTTCCAAAAAATATTAATATTATTATACATAAAAAAAGGATATTACCTAGCAAGTTAAATATTTCATAATATCATAATAAACGTTATTTTATATTTTGACATGCCTCAGTCTAGTAGCATCCATTGCTAGAGAAAAGTCTTCTCTAAAAATAGAAGTGGCGATTTTTTCCTTAAAAAATACACTTACACAAGTAGGTAACATTTTGCACTTTATTAAAGTTAACACTCTGTATCTGGGTCAATAATAACATGTAAAACTAATATGTAATATTAATTATATTTTGCGAAAATAGTGTAGGTATTCTGATAATTTATTCCTTTACGGTTTACATAACATTACTATTTATATCTCATAACTTGACTATCGTAGCTCATAACGAAATACCCATGAGAAATTCCGTCACAGAATTTTCTACACATTATCTAATTCAGTCCTTTTCTATAATCGTCTTATGGTTACCAAATTTATGGATGAGGTCACGTTCCTCACGACTATTTATAAAATTACCCTCAATACTAAACTACGAAAAATTATACTTTAAAATAAGTCAATAGAGCTCAAATTCATTCGTGGACAAAAGGTATTGTACACACTATTGTGTGACGGTATTCGCAAAAAGCGATTAATCATTCTGTAATACTAGTGCCACAAAAGCCTTCAATTCTATGCCTCTGTGTGGATACCACTTTTTATAATCTGATAAGCTTTCAAGGAATAGATTTTTCAACGACCGATTTTGTGGCATACAATATTCGTTTTCGATTCAGAAATTCTATAGCATACAAGATTTAAAGATTAACTAGGTCCTTGCGAAAATAAATCTTGGGCAGTCAATTCGATTTTATAAAGTTTTGCTATTAATAAAATAAACTTAAAATTTTATTTTTAGATAGTTTTTCGTAAACGTTGCCAATGTCTACAACTAACTGCCTGTGTCTATTTTCCTGATCATTTTTTTATAGTTTTATAGGTTTCATTCCTTTTATAGGTATATTAAAAAAAAACTTTTAGAGTAATTTAATTATCGCAACCAGAACAAAATTCCCGCGCAAAAATTAATCAGATAAACGTGCCCGACCACAATGATCCCGAGATTTATATTTGAACAATTCAATTTCGAGTGACAAACCTAATAGATTTTAGTCCATTAATCAAATAAAGTAAACAAATGCAGTACAATTTTATTTGTCCTATTATTTGCGGAAGAGATATTGCTAAATGTGATTGACTCATACGCCTAAGGACGCGATAGAAAAACGTCTAAAGTGTCACTTTTCGAGAAAAGTCATTTATCAACGCCGAAAAAAGTTCCCGACGACCGAAGCTTTAACTTTTGTTAAAGAAAGAACTAGTGTTTTTGTAATTGTGTTGACTTTGCGAATTGAAATGTATTTTATTTTTTGTGAGGCTCTTTCATATTTCTTTTGACTGCCATTGTTGCTTCTGATGTATTATTTTGTGTGTTGCAAAATGAAGTCTAGACTTATTCGTAAGACGGTCGTGGGTTGCGGATACAGGACATGCTATAGAATAAAATGTATTTAAATTATGGTACAGGCAGCAAAAAAAGTTAAAGTTAAGTTTCTCTTAAATAAAAATGTATACATAACATGATATACCATACATAACATCATTAAGGTAAGATAGGTTTTAGCGACACATCTAGATAGATAAAATTGTATGTTTATCGAGTTAAAGGTGTTCCTGTACAAAAAACATAACCCTCTCTCTTCCAATGGGTCTTAAGAGCCGATTAAGGGACTTAGGACCCTGTGGATTGGCAGCTGCGTCCTTTTGCGAAGATAAACATCGTTCTGTGATCGAAACCCGTTCCCTTCGCGTGGCGATTAACTGTTTCGTGGAGGTATTCTAGCCAATGTGATAAATTGGGTAGAGAGGAATCTATTTACCATCCATATTTGTTTATTAAGAAGTCGTTTGCACCGTGGTTACTGTACATATCGAACGTTATCGCAAGTTAAGCGCGCTCGGCGCGGCCGGTATTAGGATGGGTGACCGCCGACCATTTATTTCTCACGACGACTTCCGAGCTTCGGAGGGCATGTTAAGCAGTCGGTCCCGGGTGCTGTATACTTATATACAGTAGTTGTTAGGGTTTCTCAGAAGCAAATTCGTCACCCTGAAAATTCTGACATACCGAGCACTGGGCCAGCTTGGTGGATAGTGGATATCGGCCTAAACTAGAGGATTACGTCAGAGGAGAGACTGCAGTGAGCTCATTAGACGGAGTTGTGATGATGATGATTTGTTTATTTCAAACACAGAAAGCCTGCTTAGCACAGTAGCAGGAAATTCTCATCGTCCACTTAACAACGACATACTTTGGAATAATACTGTGTCACAAAATGACTACCTATTCGTGCTGATCTGAAATCCTTTAATTCACCACTGCACAATTTATCTCTCCGTCAATCGTGCAATACATTGAAATATATATTTCACAAGTAAGGACATACACGAATAACTACCAAATGTTAAAAGGTCAGAATTATTTGGTTGTAAAAATTGCACTTTATACCTTGATCGGAGCATCATAACATTTATCTTATAGTAACTTGACCTGCGGCATCAGTGCAGAGTTGTGAAATAATTTCAATATTCCTCATACATTAATGTTTTCGATAGCTCCACGGTTACGCCATTGAAAGCCTACTCACATGGACTGACGCCGAAGGCTGCCACGCCCTTAAGAGTTTATTCAAACTAAACAATATTTATCTACGTTTATTAATTAACAAATGTTACTAGGAATTCCCAGAGAACGTGACTTCCAAAAGCAAATAGGCTTAAGAAGAGCAAATAAACTCATGGCGATGGAAATCAAGTAAGTTATTAATGTTAAGTAAATTTAATAATTCATTCTAATATCTCTGATTTGGATTCGTCAAGTGTTTTATTAAATGATAAGCACTTAAGTAAGTATGTTAAGTATGTGTAATGCGATTTGTAGGTCCTTGGTTGCTTCATACCTGTATTTGCTATATGCTTACTTGTAGCAAATACAAACATGTTTTTACAATGTTAATAAAGTGCTTGGTACTATATTAAAATTCTGTGTTAATATTTAGACACCTATTTGAATTGACAATTGTTTGCTAGTGCAAATTCTGCGTGAGATTAGAATTTCTAATGTGACTAATGAAATTCAAAATAATTAATAGGAAATGAATTTTATGAATATTTATCTCACTATTTTGTTTCATCGGTAGGGTTGAGCCAATAGTCCGAGTTGGATAATTTTGATTCATACATACAGAATCGTCGATACGATGGTAATAATCAAGGAATGCAGAGCATTAAAAAAACCGACTTCACGTCAACACTTTGGCCGACTAATAGTGTCATCCACGTAAACATTCTCCGAAATCACACATATTGTTTCAAAAATTTGAAATTTTCAATGAAGTACTTTTTTGAAAATCGAATCATAATTGTCTGAAATAGCGTGTAACAAAGACACAAAAAAAAACATACAGACGAATTGAGAACCTCCTCCTTTTTTTAGAAGTTGGTTGAAAATAGATTCCTATTTATATAAGAATTATAACACATACGTATTAATATTTATTTTTGATTTTATATACTTTTTATCCAATTTTTATTTTTATTTTTATGTTTTCCTAGTCGTGCGTTATTTGATATCTCTCCAACATATTAACGCGCTAGTTTCTTTTTTTAGAAAACTTTGATATTTGCATATCCCCATGGCCAGAACAACTAAGGGCGGGTTGTATCAAACGGTTGGTTATCGCATCATACGTACGTAACTTTTTGACGATTACATTTGATGTTTAACGTACGTCAAATACAAAGCGTTGTTTCATCACAAAAAAAAACTGTTCGTCAATGTCTTTTCTCTTCCTTTCCACAATTGAATCATCATCACTATCATTTAAAATATATGAAAATAAAACAGAATCCATAATGTTTAAAGCTTTCAACCAAAGATGTCCTGCCTGTCAACTCAGTTTTCACTAGAAAGTTACGTTAACCAGTGGGTGGATGGACGGTCAACGTAATCGTTAATTTTTGACGTCCGTTATAGGTGAAACAACCCGTTTGCTAGCTTGACAGTGGTTAACGCCATTTTTAACGTTGACAGACACGTAAAGTAGTTGTGATACAACCCGCCCTTAGAGGCACAAACTACGCCTACTTATAGTTAGCAAGCAGATGTGCAGCTAGCCTTTGAATAAAGTCTATAGAAACTTACATTTCTGTGCTATGACTCAAATCACCTATGAATTAGAGAATTATTCTTTCAATCTTTCTTTCTATTCTGCCCTCAGACACTAAAGTCTAGTAACAGCAAAAAACTAATTTCGATAATTTTTTATTTCACGTCTTTTTATTTATTTATTTATTTTACTTTACTGGTTCCTAGAGCACAATCAATTACATAATTACATTTTTTTTATTTGCTACACATAAGCCACCTAAACCCATTTTGTTATTTTTAACCTTAATTACCGTTTTTCTCGAAATCAGTATTTCTGCACTTAGTTTATTCTGCAATAAGTGTTACTGCACTTTAGTGTCTGGAGGGCAATATTATCATTATACCTAAATGTGAAAGTTTCGATGGATGGATGTATGGATGTTTGTTTCTCAATCACGGCAGAACTGCTCATCGGATTAGGTATAGTAATAGTGTATATATCTTGGCAAATAATTCAATGCAGTAAACTGACACGACGAAATGTCGAACAGAAAAATAATGATACCAGTTAAAATCTTCGTAGTGAATGGTACTGAATGACAATGATTGAAATTGAATGGTAGATACTTTTTCATTCGTTTAGTATAAAATTTAAACGCAATGTAGAATACGTGAATTTGAGGTGTGTACTTTATCTTTATAATAACTTTAATGATAATAATTAATTACCAAACATCTTAAGTGCTTAAAAACGGTCACAGCAGAAATAAAATTATTTTTTTTGGCACTTTTTTAAAGTCATGAAAAAGAAAGATGCGTAAAGCATCCCCACTCTAGAATGGGAAAATGAAAGTACTTATAAAATGTTTGTTTTAAACTATCGCGGACTGGTAAATGTAGGTAGGTGGCGATAAAAATGAATAAGAAAGGGGGTAGATCGATTTATCTGCCTCTAACTGTCATACCTACATCTGCCAGTCCGCGATCATGGTGCTTGTAACAGCATCGAAATATCGGACGTGCGAAAATAAAATCAATAACCGTGGTAAGAATCCCGTAAATACATTAAATCATATAAAATATTATTTTGAATCAAAATATATTTTTTCTATCTTGACGATATTATTTAATAAAAAAGACAATTCGTTCACTTAAACCGCATCTCTATTTTTTTTCTTCCCTAAATTGGGCAAACTGGGACTGCATTTTTACTGTATTGATTTTTTTGCCACGGTATAGCTTGGAATAACACATAGGCTACTTTTATACCGACATTCCCGTGGGATTAGAAATTGCACGCGTAAAAACCGTGCGAAACACATGTGAAACGATGTAACTTTAGGCATACATACATACATAACGTCACGCCTGTATCCCTAATGGGGTAGGCCGAACACCAGAGGCTATAAAACCATCCGATGTCACGTTTGACAAATTTGGGGGTATTATAATGATGGAGGGGAGACTTGCAGTGATAGGGGGTCAGCATATCGCCCACAAAAACGACAAATAAAACTCCGTCCCTTAACTGACTATTACAGTTTGCCCGGGAAGAGAAGCAGCTGTCACATTCTATGTTTTTCTTTCGCTCCCAGTCCAGCATGGAAGGTGCAGGTATATGTAGGTATATGACTATAACAATCTCAAAGTTCATGTTAACAACGACTGTGACTAAAATAATCTAGCTTTAATTCCCAATCAAGAGGTAGCTTATAACGATAGATAAACATAAATCAGAACAAAACACGTTAAAAACTCAATCAAGACCCCAGTTTTAATAGGAAAAGCTTTAAAAGTTTCTTAATAGTTATTTTTATCTCCAATCCGTTAGATACCACGCTTTTAAAATTTTATGGCGACACTATTATCTTTATTATTTGATAATTTAAAGGAGAAAGTCAAAGTTATATGAAACGTTGAACCCTACAGACTATAATGCGATGTCGCAATATGGCTACATTTTGATTTATCAGGTTTATGGGTGATTAATTCTGTTTGTGAAAGCAAAGTTTGTAATCTGAAACAGAAACATGCCATCCAGATAAATACCTCCAGTCAGACTCTAAATAGCATAATAAATGTTATACCAATTTGCAGTGTCAACGAATATCTTTAATTATAAAGTAATGAATATTGTTGGATTTGTCTCTTAGGTACAGTCAGCTTGAGATAAACCGTTCTTAACTTTTTTTTTTTTTTTCGGTGTCTTCATACTTCTCATAATATTTGTATGATTGAATAGCAGCTGTTTAACTTAATTCTGTAAATGAGGATTAATAATGTGTAGATTGTTCTAACAGAAAAATCTACCTAAAGTTCGATTTTTCGTTATTTCTCTACGGTGATTTAAACTCTTGATTGTATTTTGAAACTAAACCCGCCTAGCTTTTTCAAGTGTTTTTAAAATAACTAAAGAAAACATGAAATATAGTAAAGAATATTAGATTTTTTTATCAATCAATATAGGTATATTGTTCCGTTACTGACTGAGTTACTGAGTGACTGACAGACAATGTACAGCCGTAACTACTGAGCGTAGAGAGCTGAAATTTAGAACATACATTCTTTAAGGGATGTAGGGGTGCACTAAGGTAGGAATTCCTGAAATTCCCACGGGGACGGGAATTATTGGACTTTTTAGTTTGCATGAAAAATCTTAATCCTTGAGTGCACGGATATGATACTTGGCATAAAAGTTCTTCAAAAAGAGACTGGTTGTGTTATGAAAGGAATTCCCGAAATTCCCACGGGAACAGGAAATATATGATGTTTTAAGTTGTATGATAAAATCTTATTCTTTGAGTGCACGATGTGATACTTGGTATAAAGGTTCCTCAATAAGTGTTTGTATAATGGAAGGAATTCCCGGAATTCCCACGGGAACGGAAAATAGGACTTTTGAGTTTATGCGTGTACGAAGTCGCGGGCAAACGCTCGTTCAATATAAAAGTTAACCTGCCCTATACCAGACAATAAAGATGTGACGTAAAAAACAAAAGTGATTACAAAGATATGGCGCCTATATACATAAAAAACATAGTCCATATCCCGTTTCGTAAGTTAAGTCAAATGTAAATGACCATGATGCTTAAAAAACTTATGTTTCGCGCTCTTTTCTAATTTGAATGGTTTTGCGCGGGAAACAATGAAGTGTGGGAACCTGTCAAGCGGACATTGACCTTTCTCCTACGACTATTCGATAGTCTTTTTATTCGACGTTATTTTCAAGGATGGGAAGAATATTTGAACGAGATAAATACGATCGTCATTAATGCTGTGTCACGAGTATCGGAACATTATTGCAGATAATACCACAAAATAATTAATTCCAATGATGGATTTTGTTACTTTAATAACTAATAGCAGCCGCGTGCCTGCTTTTTTGATAAATTAAATTTCATATTTTTTTTAAATTTTAATAAAATAAAGCTAGATTATGATCAAGAATAATTTTCTTATCCGACTAGTAACTTTTGAGACAAGCATGTTCAAAAGAAGAGAATAAAATTCAAAATTCAAAAAAAATATCTGTCGTGAGATCTTTGTAGAGCATGTGATGACGTCATCGTATACTTAAGCTTTAACTAGTTCTTGATAGTTGTACTCGGCACTCTCGGTCAGAAATTATACCCACGAATTAATACAAATTGGTACAGTACAAAATGACCATGACATGAACAGCTAATTGAGAAAGCCATAACCAAATTGCTTACATAGCACTGAGCTATAGATGTACAACACGAACATGGCAAAATGGGACCAGAGTATTTAAACAAGAGTGGAATAGTGTCATCAGCAAAACGACAACCTTCAGATTTATTTTGTAGATTAAATCGTAACAAAATGTCGTTCCTCGGTTTATCCCAACACTCGAGTTTAACCTAACCCTCATCTGATGTTCAGTGATTAGGAGGTTGAAGAATGACCACATGAGGTCAGGATGGAATTGGGTTTTAAGTAAGTAAGTTAATAAGCTGTACTTTTGTGCTAACTTTTTGATCTGTGACCTTTAATTGCATCTTAAAACAAATTGTTAAAAATACGAAAGTTACAAATTGGATATTTCTGACTCTGTTTGGTTTTACATGGACATCAATTTAATTTAGATTTTATACTGGAGATATGCTATAACGATACAATTGGCTCCGTTAGATGATTAAGTATGCTGTTCAGTAAATAAAGATATTATATTCTTCAAAACTGCATAGCTTTTGCCATCATCTGAAAATATTAAGTAGGACCCTAAACATAAATTATAGTAATTTTGGTAATCTCCTGCAGTAATCGTCAATGTACGTCGTCTTTGACATTTTCCTACTAATAACGGAGGATGGGGCCGCTTGCGTCATTTGTTTCATAACTTTGGCTTCTTGTGACTGTCAAAGCAAGGCCGTATCCTTCCTTATTTAGCTTTCTATGATGATCTTTGGCCCGTGTCTTAAAGGTGAACTAAATGTGGTTCAAATTAGCCAATTTATTCAAAAAAGTCAATCTTTTATGCAAAGTTTAAAGCAATATCCAGACGGAAACGCATTCAAACAGCAATTACAACAATTTCCATAATAATTTTCTTCCACTCTGGACTGGGAGCGAAAGAAAAACATAGAATGAACCAACTGCTTCTCTTCCCGGGGATACTGTAAAAGTCAGTTAAGGGACAGAGGTTTTATTGGCGTGTTTTGTGGGCGATAGGCTGACCCCCTGTTACTGCAACAGTCTCTATCCATCATTATAATACCTCCTAAGTCAAACGTGTCATCAGATGGTCTCATGAGCTCTGGTGTTCTGCCTACCCCATAAGGGATACAGGCGTGAAGTTATGTATGTATTCCATTATATTAGAAATGGCTAATTAGTTTAATAAAAATCACCTACACATAAATTAGTTCAAAAGTTATTTTCTGTTACAAAACAACAATGTTTTTCATTCAATAGCCTTTACAACATGCACTAACAAACGTTATCAATTAAAACATTAACTTTTACAATTCAAATGAATCTAGCTTAATCTAAAATAGAAAGCCTTTAGTTTTAATGACTAAAACAACAAAACAAAACCGTCATACTACCATACATTGTTGAAAAGATACATCTATCTAACAAAACAATGTAGATTCGGATATCAATCTTGTGACCGTATTCCACATTTTATTACAGGCGTATTTACTGAATCTCACTTGAGTCTTAGTTAAACTACCACCATAACTTTGATTCAGCAATTCCAAGATACTACTGATTCCCTTACTTAAGCTACAAAATAGACGGAGCGTAAGAAACTGGTGCTGTAAACCTGAATTAGCTAAACATTTCGATTTCGCAATAATGGCCAAAGCGCTGTTTAGTTTTCGCTGAGCTAATTGGATAGAACGATGCGATGGTATGGATCCACAGACATACATCTACATAGATAACACAAGTATCACGATTTGATATTGAAACCAAGCGTTCCGACTTTTTAACACCTACTGTGACGTCACAGCTGGTATTTAGTGATGGGAAATACAAATAGATTCAAAGACACTGATGTCGCCGATCAAATCGATTAATTAAGAAAGATATCCATATTGTGATATGGATATTCTAACAGAATAATCTGATTGTGACGCGCGAACTGAATCTAGCGGCGACCAACCTCGACGTTCGGATACGCGAAGTACATGCATTTGCGTTATCTATGTAGATGTATGTCTGTGGATAGAACGATGCGATGGTATAGATCGGACGGTCAAGTTGTGGTATGGTGTTTGACTTGTAAAATGTGGCTCGTGCTTCGCTTGTTTATTGATGTGCTCGCAATCATGTTAGTGTTACTGGTGTGAATGCTATGCTCTGGTGAAGATGGATTGAAAGCGTATTATGAATAAGCTATTTGAAAGTTAACGTTGGGTTATAGATATTTTTATGCCAAAGTCAACGTAAGTAAGATCTACATGTGTAGTCGTTAATGTTATATCATCTGTAAGAATATTTAAAATCATTTTATTGCAAATTTAACATTCTTGAGGAAAATTATTTATACATAGGCCTAATGTTATCACGTACAGGATCCAAAATTACACGCGCAAAACCACTTGCGATTTCTAGAGTTCAAAAATAACAACTTAACATATTATGCCCTAACAAAGCTATCATAATTCATAACTAGTGATTTAACGATGACTTTAGTAATCGCAATGTTCGAAATTAATTTAGGAACTCAAAACAAACATTTGGGAAGTTTTTTTTTGTTAAAACACAATCAGATTGTTCCGTGCTAATGCGCAAAGATCATTAATCTTGAAAACAATAAGCTAGTATTAACATAAAGGATTAAGAACATCTGAAATTAAGCTCTTGTGGGCTGTACGTGCAGAAACAAAAGAATTAGCTTGTCTCTATATAGAGGTACGTGGTTAAAAGTAATCTATAACAAATTATTGGTAAATACTCAGGTACACAGAGATGAGTCACAGCTTACAGTCAATATTGACTCACGGACGATCTAAAGACATTCTCAGAATAGGAAATAGCCTTGACAACCAGAACGGAGTAGATTGCTCGTTGAAGCGTGGCGTGCGAAAATGATATAGATCTCAAAAGAGATCATTCTCAAAAGAAATTGACGTGATGAGCAGGGTAATCAAATAGATGACAACTTTCAGCGGAGCGATGGATTGTTCCGAAGTAAGAGCTTGTTACGCTTATCGGGGATTATTAGAACCATAATGGCTTTACTTTACTTTTATGTAGATATGATGTAACTTAAATAAATGAAAAATGTGATAAATAAAAATTACCCGACCAGGATTCGAACCTGGGACCTCTCGTTTGCCGGACGAGTGCTCTTCCAACTGAGCTACCGGGGCCTGGCGCTACGCCTCGAAATTAAAAGAAGCGCCAGGAGCAGTTGGAAGAGCACTCGTCCGGCTAACGAGAGGTCCCAGGTTCGAATCCTGGTCGGGTAATTTTTATTTATCACATTTTTCATTTATTTAAGAATAATTGAGCATTTTAAATGCAAAAGAACTTAAAAACATTATTATGATGTAACTGTTTTTTATGTAATTGATTCAAGTTGTAGTTCACAAAGTTTAACATTATTTTTTATTCTTATTGGTTAGGCAGTAAGGCTCTTAATTTAATAGGTAACGTTTCTGTGTTTACAAACGTGATATATAAATCTGTATATCATTTTTATTTCATATTTGCATTTGAACAAGAATTAACTTTTAAACTAGCCGACTATAAAACATCGTATTTTATTATATTCAAGACACCTTGTAATCGAGTTGGTCTTGCTCTTATACAAATTATAAATTTCAAGAAAATACCGATAGAAGCTAAGTGTTGAAGTTCTTTAAAACTTCGTCAAACTTCCTACTTAAAATATCGACTTATTCTGTCGCTTATGTTACGGACACTATTGAAATTTAACGACTTTCCAACTAAGTGAAATTCATTTATTTTAATGGGCATAATTTCTCCGTTCCATTATATTTCATTCCCTATGTGTCAATAGCACGTATTCGTAATGGAATGGAGTCGGTTTTCGATATCGTGTCTAAGCTCTTAGGGATTAAATGAATCGTGCAGGTGATTCCACAATATAAGGATAAATACCCTAATGTGGAGTGTTGACCAGGGGCGAAGGGCAAGGGGGAACGAGCTAATTGGCTGTCAATAAACTCACTTCACAGCCAACGCTGATTCCCAAGTGGCCGAATACCCCCTATCCCTCTTGCGTTAAACAAAAAAATGTGATATCCACTAGATTGATTACCTATTACGTTAGAGCTCGGTCAATCTCTATAATTGGATGGAAATTAAAAAAATAACGAATGGAAAGAGCCTTAACAAGCAACGATAAAGCGATTATTTCTTTGAGTAGATAGTAAATAGTTTGTATGAGAAGTTTGTGAGGTTTGCGTCCCACGGCGAGGCTAGTTGGTATAAGAGACGCAATTACAGCCGGCTTCTACGAACCGTCAATATAACCGCACAACTTGAGTTTACTCTCCAAGATAAACTCGAAGTCATAAACCGAGATGCAACTGTTTCACGTTTTTGTGGACGTTTTTACGACGTTCCGTAACGTTGGGATCGGAATCAAGGCTCGGTTAATCCATCGGTCAAGGTTTGGGCATAGAGAAGATAGAATAAACACAAAAAGTCGTCTGCCGCGTGACCTATACAAACAAGTCTGGTGCTGTTTAGAATGTTGTGTTTTTATTTCGGTAATTATGAGTGGCTTTTAGACCGTATCGTGATTGTTTATTTGGCATTTCAAATGGTGCATAAAATGTATTAACTGATTGTTTTGTAAAAGTTAATTAATAAAACAAATAGAGATTTATTTTGGGTTGTTAACTGAAATTAATCTTTCGTTCTTTTAAATTAGCCTCATTTTTAGCACTTAGATATAAATAAAATAATTATAGAGTCACGCAGCAAAATGTTAGCTGTTAAGTTTGAAAGTCATTAGTTAAGTTTGAAAGGTAACATTTCTAAATATTTCATATTTAATTTCTACACTGAACAAGGTATGCAACCCGTTACATCCAAACCGTTGCACTAATGAAAAAGAACCACAGGTTAAGGTTATTTAACTATTATTACAGGTTAAAATAGTCTCTTTCCATCTTTATATTACCTCCAAATTTGTCAAACGTGACATCAGATGGTCTTGTAACCTCTGGTGTTCTGCCTACCCCATAAGGGACACAGGCGTGACGTCATGTATGTATGTATGTACAGGTTAAAGTTAGTTAACTAATTCCTGATGTAATAGTATTTTTTTAATTATAGTATTTCTTTGTGAGTTTGCTTTTATCCAAGATCCCAAGTAGGTACCTAAGTAAGTTGGAATGACCAAGAACTCTGTAGAGACACCGAAGCATCAAACAACAATGCAAAATATTCCCAAAAAATTGCTTTAAATATTATTTTATTTTATACATCGTGAAAACTCAAGACAATATAGCCCTAAACAACCAACAAAAGGTTCAATAGATATACATCTCGGCTTTCTGCGTTACCACAAGACGCGGAAGATGGCAATACAGTCATACAGGGCGTTCAGTAACAGCGCCAGAAACCGCAACCCACGACCGATACGCCGCAGATCGCTACACGGAACCTACTTTACTTATATTGTCTTATGATCTTAAAATATATCATAATAGTAAAAATACTTCAATTTGCGACGTATTGGAACACTAACATTTTCAATTATATGTACATAACTACACACATATGCACATAAACTTAAGAGAAAGCGTCATTACACATGCACATACACACAAATACTCGCATGTAAAATCAAACGCACAAAATAAGGAATTTTCTGACAGCTCATAAAGATTAGTTCAAAATACCTCTATAGATGGCACTTTTATAAAGCCGAAGGCGATATCTCTGTAAACTATAATGTAGGTAAGTGGTATCTATCATTTATGATTATTTATCAGTTCGATTTCTAATAAAGACGTCAATTAATTTATTTTACTTTTAAAAACGCGGTGTAGAATAGGACGGACAAGACTTCGCCTTTTGTAAAGCGCCATCTATCGAAGCATTTTGTACTGTTTTGCTTTTTTAATGAGCTGTCAGAAAATCTCTCATTACTCATCGTTCTTGCAGAACATTATTTATTTTTCTATAAATATCGAACACGGCACGGTCGATAACTTCTTCCTAATTTACAGGATAACCTCCCAGTTTAGGAGGCAGAGTATCATTAGGTAATTGTTTTGTAAAGTTCTACAATGTAACTTAGGTTTATAATTTGTGTTTAATTGTAAAATTGTTTTTGTACCTATTATTTACTTGACATCACAAGAAATTAAACCTTCTGATTGTACAGACGGCAGCAGATCAAGCGTTACATTACCTGTCAAATTTCCCCAACCAATTTCAACTAAATGTCGACGGCACATAGAGTTCAGATTCAAGTAAAAATTTTTGACAGATTTGTAACGCTTGATGTGCTGCCTTCTGTACCTATTCTCACTCAATAAACGATTACTATTATAGTAAATATCTATGAATTCTGACGTCATTTGTAGGAATGCGCTTAACCCAAAAATACCCATATTGTTTCCATTATTTTAACGTAGGTAATATTAATTCAATTTCGAAAAAAAAACAGTACTTTTGTCTATTTTTATTTTGTTTATCATATTGACATTTCATATAACAAAAGGTTAAACAGTAATACAGTTTGTTAAGCTTCGGATTTCCGATACTTCACCCACGTATACTACGTTACATCAACAAAAACGCACTCCTCACCCCTCTGAATGACAGCCGTTTTAAAATTTAATATCTCGTACTTCTACGAATTCACCGAAACTCATTTTTTTACATTTTCATGTCGCAAAAATTATCTTATTTGAAAGATGATATTTTGATATTATTGAATGATATTTGCTAGCATTTAAAGTAATTTTTGTTAAGGTAAATGCAAAATAGTTCATGAAAATTTTGTCGATGAAATTAAACGTAGTATACGTGGGTGAAGTAGGTATCAGAAATCCGAAGCCTAAGACACTGTATACTAAAATTCTCTTATTAATTAGCGATATAAATCCACTTACGTTTATACTTGCTCTAGTATGAGTTAACGTACAAACTTTCTTATTCACAATTCTATTAATGAAACTTAAAATTCTATGAATATTTTGTTAAAATAAATATGTAGAAAATTTTAAAATTAAGGATCCAAGAGGCCTCTGATTTTATTCGCTTATAGGTACTCAAATACCCATCAAAATACAAATAAGACTTCCTTTTTTGTATTTTATATGGAAATCAAGAGTATTTATTCATATTGCGATTATCGTAAATCTAAAAACTTATGATATATAAAAATGAATAACAAGAAAAAACAAATGAATGACTTCGTGTTTAGCTGCGCACGATTCACTGCGCATCCATCCCACTATGGAGCATGTTATTGATGCAAATTGACAGTCTGAGCGCGATTGTACTCGTTGCCTAAATAACTTTGATTATATTTAACCGTCAAGCCGCCTTTAGGAACGTAATAGATATTTACGCATTAACAATAGTACAAACGTGCGAATAGTAGAATTCCATTAGTAGAATAGAACGAATCCAAAAAGAATTTTAATAACAAAATAATAAGTAACTATGAGTTCCAAGATAACCCTTTTCATTCGAACCCAGCTCAGCACTTGGGTATTAAAATCTCAATATCCTGTACGCAGCCTCTGACTCCAATTGGCTGTCGTTCAGATAATGGTTTATGCCCAGCTCGGGATCGACCAGCAAAAGGGGTGTTTAGCGGGTATCGCTGGGTTCAGTGAGTCCCGCACTGTTAGGGATTGGCCGGTGGGGTCATGTGGCTCTAACGAGCATGTGTCCACCGACGACGGTCCCCTCGCATGCATCAAGCATTCACCTCCTCCCTGTTTGAGATTCCTTTAGGAGCATCTAGATGGGGTACCAACCTTTCTTTGGCGGAAAAAATGTATAGGTCAATATCCAGAATTCTGTCAATTTGATGGCAACTTAAACTTATGACGCATGTATTTATTTATTTCAGAAACTATTTACATTAGGTACCCTAAATTTTACTGGTGTCTTTCTAATATAAGCAATAATTGATTCGAACTATTTACAGTTTATAGGATTCGCGACTAAAACCTGGATATAAAAGTGTTACTGGCTATATTTATTTTATTGATTAATTACTTTACGCAACAGTTGCAAGCGAAATAAAGGTTTTTCTCTTTTCATTAGTTTAGCGACCGACCTGCCAACAAGAGTATTACGACATTATGAAAATTCAACGCCATTTTTAAATTATTAATTAATTATCAAACACTTAAACCTTTCTCATGAAGTATTGTCTACGTTTTCAAGACAATTAAACTCGTCTTTATATAACTTGCTTACGTCACTCCGTAGGTTTTGAGTTCAGACAGACAAACAGACGTGGCCCTCACTTTGTTTTATAATATGTATATATAGGTATTGTTTCATTGTTCAATGTTATTGTTAGGTTGTCAAAACTCCGGATGAAACATTTTTACATGCATTCATTGTCGGACACGCAAACGCCACCTTACGGAAACTTATAACATTAATGCTACTAATTGAATTATCTTTTGTTTCACTAATTTCCCTGACTGTTTATCCGCAATTTCGGAATATAACTGGGCCAAATATAACTTGATAGAGGTAATTATGACGGTAAAGTGGAATTGGTGGTAAGACGGGAACTATGATAGTCATAATTATGGACACGAAGAAAATAATGGAATTAATGTTTGTTGATATGCAAGTACCTACCTAAACAAATACTTGTGGTGGTAATGTCTGTCTTTTTATGTACTTGTTTTTATATGACTATATACTTTTGTGATCCGCAGTTGTGAAATAAGTCTGTCTGTCTCTTTTATGTACCTCTTTCATGTCCCAACTCACATAACCGATAAAGTGCACTTCAAATGAGAGGCATATAATCAAAGATCTTATTGCGTAGTAGATACTTTCCATAATAAGAATATATTCATGAAACAGTATTTATTCTTAAATTAAGTAAATCTGTGTAACATTTTTAAAATTATTTTTCACATTATTCAGTATTTTCTTCTTATCAGTAGAATCTCTGTGTCATATAACTACAATTTAATAAAGTATATTTCAGGATGTAAACTATCCAAATTTTGTTTTAATACAATAGACAAGATCATAGATCACATAAAACCATGTTCACCTCACATAGAGTGCCATTATTGCGGCGCAATCAGCTTATTCTCAACCGAGGTTCTCATTCGCCTGTACGTTTTTTTGTATATTTTTTACTCGATTATTTCGTTAACTTTAATCGATTTTGATGCTTTTTATCTCATATGATAAAAGTGTATCTACTTCAAATGTGGTCCGATATAAACAAAATCGAAATATAATATAATAATCAAAATAAGCTTCAACCAAAATGCAAAAAAAATCAGACAACTTTTTTTTGCATTTCAACTTTTCTTAGGAAACCTACATACGGCATTCACCAATGCCTCATCGTATTGGTGTAAGCCGTATGAAGGTTTCTTCAGTAGTTTTCGAGTTTTTTTTTATTTTTATACCGACTTCAAAAAAGAAGGAGGTTCTCAATTCGTTTGTTTGTTTTTTGTGTTTGTTACCTCACAACTTTTGACTGGGTGAACCGATTTTGATGATTCATATGAAATGTGTATCCACAGTTGGTAACATATAAATTTCATCGAAATTGATTGAGTACTTCATGAATTTTAAATATGAATTCGGAGATCGTTTACCTTGACGACCTTATACTTCAGCCAAAGTTTTGTCGTGAAGTCGGTTTTTTAATGCTCTGCTATTAAGTTCAGACATAGAGCCAACGTAGGGGACTTTATTTATAATTTCTGTTCTAACATAATAAAGATGAATTCTTTGTTTGAACATTAATTTTAAATACAGATCTTGAAAAAGGTTTCGATTTTTTTATATTTCGTGATAAAATATAGCCTTACTTTTAAATTCGATATTGAAAGGTATGACAAGCTGTCATTGAAATAGGTAGAGGTCAACTGTACTTATACTGTAAAAATAGACTGTTGTTTTCAGTAAAATTGTGGGTATTCATTTGTCATGCCTATATCACACAGCAAGCGTAGGTCATCTATCATAGTGGTTAGGTCGGGTAAACAGTCGGGGTTCAACGTACCCTTTCCTCGTAGTTTTGGCTAATACATACATACATAACTTCACGCTTGTATCTCTTATGGGGTAGGCTGAACACCAGAGGTTATAAAACCATCAGAGTGCCTAGTGCGAGTTTTTCAACTTTACCATCACGTTAACGTAAGAGAAGTCGTCGTGGCGCCGTGGTTACTGTGTGTATCTTACGATATCACAGGTTAAGCAACGTTCGGCGCGGTCGGTACTTGGATGGGTGACCGCCGACCGTTCGTTTCTCACGGCGACTTCCGTGCTTCGGAGGGCACGTTAAGCTGTCGGTCCCGGGTGCAGTATACTTGTATAGGTACAGTAGTCGTTAGGGTTTGTCAGAAACCATATCGGCACCCTGAAAATTCTGACATCCACCACCCAGCACTGGGCCAGCTCGGTGGATTATGGCCTAAACCTCCTCGTCACCCAGAGGAGAGACTCATGTCCTGCAGTGGGCCCATTACACGGAGTTGTGATGATGATCATGATGATGATAACGTTACCTTCATTTTGTATGGGATCGAAGCAGCGCCAACTAGTGACAAAATTGAAAAACCGAATTTCTAAGAACGTGATTGGTTGTTTCAAGAGTTTTGCTCGATTAACGTGATAGTAAAGTCATTCTAATAAACTCGCACTAGACCCACTGATGTCACGTTTGACAAAATTAGAGGCATTATATTGGTGAAGATAGACTATTGCAGTGACAGAGGGTCCGCCTATCGACCACAAAAAAACCCTTATAAAACCTGTTTCCCTTAACTGACTTTTACAGTATACCCGGGAAGAGATGCAGCTGGAACATTATATGATTTTCCCTTGCCCCCAGTCCATAGAAAGCAACTTTTGGGGGGCATTTCCTACGTTTTTGTTTGCCAGTCTAGGCTAAACATTTATTTAAACTAAGTTGTCTAGAATTTCAAAATTATACAAACGGCTATATGGTGCATATAAGTTTTACAGCTATAAATAAACAATGAATACGTAACTTCATTGGTGACTCATTCGTGAACTATATTTCAGACAGAACAATTTATTACATAGACATTATTTAGGTATTAAAGGATTAGAGTGAAGGGCTTTAGAATAATAATATGCTAACCTATTTGTTCAAACTAACTTATGCATTATATTATCTAGTTTGATAAAAAACGAACTTTTGCTGAACTCTACGCGAGGTTTTTTTTTACGGGAAACACAAACAAAAAGTTTTATTTGTTGAGTTTCGGTTTATTTTTAATTCTTATTTGATTAAAAAATGTTTTTAGTGTGAAAATGGTGGTGGTGTTTGCAAAGATAAATTTCATTTATCTTTGCAAAAAAGGTACAACTTTATTTACAAGGAAACTAATAAATTCTCTAACATATTTAGCACAGCATGGTCACTCACAATTATGAATCAAAACATCTTGTAGTACAACTTCGTAGTATTATCAATGATATTCCGCGTCGCAATAGCTTTGTTTATCAACAGCGACTATTTGAAAAAGATTTTGTGGTGCCATATCTTTATTTTTTTCCACTGAGCGCTACTAAAAAAGATATGCAGGCGCGTTTATATCGTATCAAAGAAAATTACATTAAAATTTGGATGGTGGCTAAAAACAAACCCTGTATAGCGTCGTGCGTACGTCCGTACCAGTGTAACCATGCATTCATGGTTACACTGAATGCATGGTTACACTGGTACGGAATGAATTCTTTAACTTTCGGTTAAGTTTAATAATTTTTTCTCCTTATGTATGATCACAAACGATAACGTCGTCGAATTTAGAAAGTGACCCACCAGTCACCCTGTAGAAAAAGGCCAATTTCAGCCTTCTTTCTAAAGGTAAATAATAACTAGCTAAAATCAACCCAATCCAATTTATTTCACAGAATAATAATCAAAATCAAACTAAAATTATATTTTAAATCCCCTCTAGACCTGCGGTAAAATCTGATATTCTAAAACAAATATTACCAATTCGATTACAGTGATATTTGTATCGGCAACACTTGGCATTTAATTATGTTTCTCTCATAAAGGTGATGCCAATTAGCGTTTTTTGCTGACATATGTAGATTTTTTTGTTAAATTTAAGAATCATTAAGAATAGAATAATGATGCTGTCCGAATAAATTAAATTTAATGGCAAGTAGATTTCCTGTTTTTGTTAGTGGTGTATTTAGAAACTGGTAAAGTTTTTATTGTTATTGGAACTATATTGTTGTAATATGAATATACATATATGTTTAGCGGAAGCCTCGTTTTGTGCAATAAAATTAAAATATTTAATATATTATGTGCCGTAGCTCACGACGTATATCCTATTTTTTTCGGCTATATTATTCGTTAAGTAGCTTGTGTTTCGGGGACCACACAGCCCCTAACTGTTCGTATACACAAGACAAACAAAAATCATATTTAAAATAATGACTTCGAAAACCAAAACATAAAACAGAAAAGTTTAACTCTTACAATTTTTAAATTAAAATTCAAAATTCTAAGCCGGTAATTACAAGCCTTTAAAATGATTTCTTGTTATTAATAAAAACGTATATACCACTTAATTTATTCAACCTCAATTATGACATAATATTTTCAGTAACATCTGTCATTCATGGCTGACATAATTTTCAAGCGCATTTTTGAACTACGTATTTTTGAACTAGAAATGTTGAAACCCTTTCCTCAAACAACCGAGGATCATTCCAATTTTCTGACAATTAGCTCAAAAAGACCAACATTGAATCACGTTTCGAATCAGTTTTTTATCCGCATATATGGTAATCAAGTTTAAATTGAACAACGTCGTGAGCTCTAGAGAGTCGTGACTCGGCGGAGGCAGGGCGGCTTCCGCGCTTATCGACACCAGACAAACAGACAAATCTCAAGTCAAATCTCAAGACAAATCTCAAGGTTACTATCTACCCACAGATCAAAGTCTTGATTGGAACGCAATCAGTCAAATGACATGGGTGTATGTGGGCTATATCGATATGTTTATTGATAAGCCCGCCAAATAGAGTTATGAATTACGAAATTATACGTCGGATATTAGTGAACTAAATTACAATATGCTAAGTTTGGTTAATGAAAAAGGTTTTAGTGTTAATTGAATATTGATTATACTGGTTTATTGTGACAGTTTGAACCGTTATTGATCTTTGAATTATTGTTATAAACGGGATATTTACCTTATTCAGTTCTTTATTTATTTTGAGTGCTCGATATTTCGGCACTTTTGCAAGCGCTATGATCACGGTGACAACACTGAAGATGCGGGTACCTACCATATTTCATAGTTTCATAAAACTATGCATCCCCATTTAATACGCATTTCGTGTGTTTGTTACCTTTAAGGAAAACGTTTGATATCCTTTAAGGGTTTCTTACCTTTAGCGTTTTAATAAAAAATGAATCAAATCATAATGAATATTCCATTTCTAAAGTTAATTTAAATGTCAATGACAATAGTTTAAATTAGGTACATTATTGGCATCTAAATAATTTGCAAAAAAGGGGAAAGTCTATGTATTTCAACGCAAATACGTAGGCTTTAATGTTGATATTGATATTTTTTCTTAAATTTTCTTAAATCTAATTAATTATCTACTTAATATCGATTCTTTGACAGTTTTTATAAGGGGTAGTGACAGCAAGTCTATTTTTAAATCACAAGCAACGCTTAAGTATGCTTTCAGAATACGAGCTACTGTTCTAGCTTTGAATCCTGGCGCCAAAAACAAAGCCCAGTGAAATTAACAAGGCCCGAAAATATCAGTGTGTACTTATAGTTATATATTTCCATATTTTAGAACAAAAAGCAGGTCTTCCGCAGTATCAGGTGACTGTGGGATTTCTTATTGTTATGTTTGATGGATTCTTACGACACCCATGGGAGTAAAAGGGTTTGTTGTAGGCCCTTATCATTGCTTTATTTATGGTGTAGCTCTAATGCTATTGGACGGTAATATAGTTTGCTATCGATAGGTTTAGAGTTTAATGTTATACTTTATAGTAACATCTTAATATCTTATTAGCAGCAGCTATTCAGGTGTAGCATACAGGTACAACATACAGGTAGTATTTTATAAGCAAACATGTGTTTAATACTTAAAGATTCTTGATCCATTTTCGGTACACTCTCATAAATAAAACCTAATGCTCATTGGCAATTTATGTACTAACCAATATAAACCTAAGCTTTAAATAAAGCTAACTTTGTAGAGATTACGTAAAGGACCTCGAAATGTTTTTTTATAAATACCCAGACCTCTAAACTGGCAAGGCAAGGACTTCAAAGCAATGCTCTATGCAGGCCTATTTTTTTTTTTATTCATAGTTTAGTTAATACTTTCCCTAACTTTATTCTACTTTTAAATATTTATTCAATTTAACTATAAACAACGCATCAACAATACCAACAACAGTTTACTGTAAAACTCAAACAGAAATAAATCTTCATTGGAATCGGATAAATCTTGGCAGCTAATAAAAACGATCTCATTTTCAGTTGCATGAGAAAGCTTCAGAAACGCCGGCGTAAAGAGAAAATATACCGTCGCTGGTAGCCGGACAAATTGCCTGCGTGGCGTTACCGGACGCCGGGGATCTGGCCGGTCTGTTATTGAGGGTTGTTCCACACTGATAGCTATCCGATTGGAAAAATCAATTTTTCAGGAATAGAGAATAATCGGCACAGTTTTCATTTAGTAGAGAAAATCATGGCTATTATTACATGACTTAGTTTTGAGAATAGTTTTGAATTTAATAAATTAATTAATCTAATACTTTTAATAAACTTTTGACTTGTCTTTTGGATGTGGTATTTGTGAAGAATGCAACTGTATCTGAGCAAGTCAAATAGGTTAAAGATGAAGTTTAGCGGGACCAGATAAACAAAGATACAGATAAACAAGCAAACTTTCAGATTATAAAATATTAACTCTATAAGATATCAGAAAGGAAATCTCCAGTATTGTTATTGATGTGCACATAGTCGGTTGCGGAATCTGGTCGAATGCCGTCAAGTTTCGGAGTCCGCCACGATTATGACCGATCATGCATGATCCATACTTCCCAACTAATTCGGATTATACCCAACTAGGCAAAAGCTGGTCTTTGGAGAAGAGGCTTACCGTTTGTGTCTTGTACTACGATGTATCGGAATGTACTGATATGTTAGCTTTGGATTTACAAGGAATTGTCTTTGGTAATGGCTGTAATGTTCGTATTGGAAGGGAAGTAGTTGTTTTTATTTTAAACACTGCTGTGTGGTACGACACTCTTTATGGATAAAGTGCAAAGTTTTGTAAAAACTTCAACACGTAGAAAAATTAACATTCATTACACACATTTTTATATAAAAAAATAATATAAATGAATTTCTACTATTTTAAAGGAAACGAAATAGTATTTAAACTTCGGTTACAGATTTATTAATGTGTTTTTTGTGTCTTTTGTTTTAACTTAGCTATATATCAAAATCATAGCTTCAGATTTGTTCATACAATCCCTTTTTAAAAGACCACCCTAATATTTTTAAATTAAGAAAGACCTGAAATTACAACTTTCGTGTAACAGCTCATAACTCTGCTTTTACAAGTTTTCTTAATTTAAAAAGTTATTACGTACAACTTAATACAACGGTGCATCCTCGTTTTTGTTACTTTTTAAAAGGCTACGTGGGTATGTCAAAGTAGGTAGAACAAAAAGGACATTAGTCGTACTTTTAGGTCGTACTGTGTGTTTAGTTCATGCTAAAGTAACAATTATGCCAACATAACAACATCTGTCATTGTTTCAAAATGTCATTAAAGTACATGATATTTCTGAATGCAAAACAAAATTTATTATTCATGTAATGTACGAACCAGTTCTAGTCTAGTACAGGTGCTTGATACATTTTATAGACGAAACCAGTAGGTTACTATGGTAAATTTACCAATAATGAATACCATAAATAAACCGAGACGCAAATTAAATAGAGTTTTTTTGAAGGAATAATAAAATAATTGCTCTACTCGATGATCGTTCTATTAGGTGTGGTCAAAAACTGGTTTGTAAGTAATTGCTTAGCCAAATTGCATTTAGAGAACGGTTTCAAAAAACATGGATTTAATAGTTATCGTTTATGTCTTCCTTTTTTGGTTGCGTGGATAATATACGACGAAATAATGGCAATAACCTGTCCTCTCTGTCGACAACAGAAACGTTTATCATACTTTATACTATAATAACTATGTTGACCTTTCAAATATATTCACATTCTTTTTTTGAATTGTGATTGTTTTTTTTTTTTGTAAATAAAAACTCTTTCGAATTGAAACTTATTGTGTGTGAAGATTAAAAAAGTATTATTATCCTAGAGAAAGTGATGGTTTTGTCTTCCGATACATCGGTCACCATACCATTCTTATAAAACTAAAGACTTTTTAACCGCATTATATTTAGACTCGATGTCACGATGACTTTCCAGACACAGCAGTGTTTAGAAAGAAGTGACTGATATCCGATAAAAGGTCTTTTATTTGATGATGGTAGACTTATACAAAACGCATTCTTCCGTGAGATGGCGTTTACTCATACTGATTTTTAAGTTATGGTGAGTAAATAAAATAAAGTGAACATTCCGTTTTATACTTCAAAATTACCAATTTAAGTGGTTCTATTTAATTGAACATATTTCATTCGTGGTGTTGTATTTTCTTCTCTCCTCAGTAAAATGTGGTCGAAGATGAAATATGGGCTTAGGTTAAGGTATTATATCATAAAGTTTAGCTTTTGCTATATACACGCAGAGTTACAAAAGGTATCCTAGTATACAAATATTCAGACCCGAGCTGTATAGGTTTAGTTTAAACTAAGAACCTGCTGTACCTTTGGCGAAAACTTGACAATGCACTACGAAAGAAAACACTTATATATTATGTAAGCTAGAGCTGTTTCCAGCAACGTCATATAAAAAATAATCGAAACAATAGTGCATTGTCTAAGCACTAACTATATATAACAACGCTAACAATTAAGCATCTTGAAACGCAATTCCAAATACACTAGGCAAACAAATGGTACTCAATTTGATAGCAAGCGCAGAACACATTAAGACGTTAATCGTAGGACAAACGCCGAATGTCGGGGGTCCCAATTATTTCACTGCCAATGTCCTGGAATGTGTAATTTGCTCACGTAATTTCCTGAGGAATTTGTCCCAAGCCGAGAGACGGAACTATTTTTATTGCTTGCTTCCTATTTACTTCGGTTCTGGGCATAATGTAAGTTAGCACAGAGTTAGTTTGGGACAAGTGTATTGTGCATAGCACGTCTGGTGTTCTGCTCTGCATTCTTGTGTGTCTCGATAGTTTGGTTCTCGTGAGAAATAAATAAAGCATGATTGTAAATAAATTTGCGGTACTTACTAGTTCAAGCGGTGTTCACACTCGACTACCTGAAATAGAATTATAGTTTTATTATTAGGTTGCTTGAACATACAAAGACTTTTACCATGTCGGTGGTCGATTTACAGACGTTCATTTTTGGAAATAAATAGAACTGTGTATTTTTAAAAAAGGAAAGGGTAGTTTACAAACTTGTATAAAAATAGTGAGATTGCAACTTTATATCTATAGAATCTAGTCTACTAACTATGCAATTAAAAACTTAGATGAACTTGCAAAGGAAAGTGTAAGACTGTAAGAATGTTAATTTAGATTGTACAAAACAAGTCAAAATGCACACGAAAGTTCCAATTTAGCCTATTAATCCAGTTCTTTTAAAAATATAAATTTTAATAGTAATCAGAAATGAAATAACGTAGCACATTATCGTCGCCAGATTTCAAACATCATTCACAGAAAACAAAAGCGCGTCGCTATTATTCCAGATTTAATGTAAAAAATTGACAAAATTATTGATTTTGGAAGTTCGCCAGATCGTCGCAAAGCGTCGAGGACTCTTCTCCTAGCTTTTACTGAAATCAGCATCCATTCGGTCGTTAATCTTCCGAACCGCGCCAGGACTCATTTTAATAGACCACTTTATTTATAGATTCTAACTTATAAATACAGTGTTGAATGAACGCTCTAAATTTTTATTCGCCGTAAATTGCAAAACGGATTAATTTGAAGAAAATTTTGCCAGTTTTATAGCATTGTTGTGAAAACGTTGAATTTTGTAAATGAGCTTAATTTATGATCTGTGCGCGAGCTAACGAGAGTGTGGCGTGGACTGAACATAGCTTTTTGCATATTAAGGTCCTTGAAACATGCACGTGAGGCTTCAAATATGAATTCTTTTAATGTTTAAATGTATTTAGATCAGCTTCAACATCGAGAAATACAATCATAAATGGCTGGATCGTAACGTTGTTAGTGGTCGCTGATGTGACGCGCATTACGAGGGATTTTAGAGGCTCTTGGGTCCCGAGGGACGTCGTGGAATATTCGAATTTATCCTTCGTCAGGCTTGAACTGCCCGTGTTTTATAGCGGCACTAAGTTATAGCTACTGAGCAGGTGTATTTTTATGTTGTACCCTTTTGAATTTTGGGATGTAGGTTAGCGTGGCATTGAGCTTTATCCTTGTGTGTTATCGTTTTATGCTGACGAAACTATAGAGCAGCTTTGTTTGATTATATGTTTTGATGGGCAGTTTGATAAATTATTTACATTATAGATACTTCTAATTGTTACGCTCAATGTAACCTTACACGAAATGGAAGTCCATTTTATAAACTACTACTTATTTTTGTAATTTATACTCCTAAAAATGGTTCGTCTTACAGAGGTCAAGAAAATCTGTTACTTTTATAATACCTACGCTACCCTCATCCATATCTGTAACGACGAAGTCGATTTTGTGCTTACAACCATGAAATATGTGATTTAGACGTCTACAGGGAAATAATACCTTCGAAGGCAGTTCCGAAGTCGATGTGGGCAATACCTTAATTCAGTTAATCTCGTACGAGCCCGGGTCGGCGGAAGCCCTGCCTGCGGCGTTTCTCCAAATATTTTCTGCAGAATAACATATTATTATGACCCCTGCTCGGCCGCTCCAACAATATTTACAAGAGTCGAGCGTTGCCCGAGATTTAGCAAAACAATCCGAGTGAAATCCACTCAAAACTTTTCCGTAATTTTCTAAGTTCAAGTGGTTTAGGCTTGGAAGTTTTAAAACGCACTGAATAAAGCCAGAAGAGCGCAATAATAGGCTTTGTTAGGGAAGTTCGTAACAGCTGTGCCAAGTCTAGAACGAAGCGGGCCCGCGGTGCAGTACCGACACTTTTTTTATCGTGTCTCCGGATCGACATGCAAATCTCCGTCGCGTCGCGAGTCTCACTTTATTTTCTAAGTAGTTCTAAGTTAAGTTGCTTGCGAAGTGAGCAGTTTACTATTTTACAGCGTAAATCCTTGCTCGTGTCGTGACATTGTTATTATTTGCATGCCATCATAAACTTTAAAAAAGCACTTATTTTTTAGATACCATTTTTAAAATGATCACGCTTTAAAGTTGTAAACAGATCGATTAAATGCCGAACCGTGATGATCGAAGATTTTGAAAAGCAATTTAGATATTTTGTTGTAAGATACTTTGGTTGAAGTGTTTGTATTTCCATTTTGGGTGGATAAATGGAAGCTTAGTTCTTAAGTGTATCTCAAAAAGTGAATAATCGAATTACAATTAATTATTTAGTGTCTAATAATCTTCGTGTTAATCTTCGTGTCGTAAAGTAAGGTCAGAAATAGCTTCCGTAACTTGAACTGGTTAAGTAGATTTATTTGAAAAATTTTGAACTTAGTAGCATTGGTAGTTAAATATTCCTTTCTAATTAAAGAGTAGTTATAACCGGTTCGATTGCTTTCGGGATAAGACAAGTTATAAAACAGTTCCGCCAATCAGACAGGCCACAAAGTTTAAAAACGGTTCAATTGCTATCCATTCATTCCTAATGGATCGTGAAATTCCAACTTTTATTTCTAGTTCGGTCTCGGTCTGCCGTTCAATACTGTTTACATTATGATATTCTGTGCAGCTGAAAAAAACTTTCGAAAAATATTACTGATAGTGTTTACCGTGAAACCCGTTTATAGGCACTATCTCTAGCAGAAAATTGCTTTGCATCTCCTTGTAGCCTCCAAGGAAATATCACATAGAAGGAAAGCGTTTTTCAGGAGTAACGTGGGCAACCGTTTGTGACAAATGGTTGATAAGGTGTAAAGCGTGAAATATGGTGCCTTTTTACCTTTATGTAGCGGATGGTTACATTTTGTTTTGTTTCACGAAAAAATGAACGCAGCTTTGGAGTTGTTTTTTAAAGGAATCTCTTTGTACATTTTGTTATATTGTTGTGAAAATGTGGCGGCCATTTTGAGGTAACGTAAAATAATGTTGGTGTTAATATGTTGAGGTATGGTTATAGGGGTGTGCAAGTTCGATGTTTCACATTTGAAATGATTTTATTAGCATTTCTGATACTGTAATCGAATAATCATCATTTTGCACTATGTTGTCATTGGTTTATTTAATTGGCTCTACATTTTAAAATGCCTTCCATTTAAATACAATATCACATTTTCTTAGATTCTTTTTTAGTATATTGCTAGTGTAAGTCAATCCCGAGGAGGGTTATAGTAGATCTAATTATATTAGTTGTGGGAATTATATTGAGGATAAGTATTTCATAGTGTGTTTTAAAAAAGAAAGTTTTTAGACACGCAAAGGTACCTACTATATATTCATTTTGCAACTTATTTATCCTTTAGTATAATTGAGATTAACTACGAATATGGTACTTTTTATAATTTATAGTGTGTAGTGGTTTAGTTTGATGTAGGTATTAGTATTATATGCTGAATGAAACTGCTTGAAATCTCATATTGGTAGAGTTTTTGATTTACGTTGATAAAGCCAAAAGAAAGTGTTAGGGTATCGTACCTTAATGTAATATTAAAATGTAAATAAGTTGGCCCTAATAACAGGGCTGAGTTTGGCTTAGCAGTCTCGATTTAGACAGACAGGCTGTACATAAACATAAGAATATGTTTATGAACATGCTTAAATGATAGGGTGAGTCCACACGTAGGTAATAGCGTGTGAGTGCGTAGCGGGCGATAGAGGGCGCGGGTGTGCACGCAGCCCTGCCGCTGACTGTTCGTTGAAATATTCATTGATTAATTGCCAAACTCTATGGCGGTGTGATGGGCAAGATTTATGTTATAAATTTACATGGGTTGTGCACGTGGGGACTGTAAATAACAGAGTTGTAGTGATGAAAATTGATTTTATTTTTATGTAGGTAACTCAATGCTTTTTTTAGTCAAAAAGTGGTTGTAGCCGGTTTTTTTAGTTCTTTGTCTATCTTAAAACGTGTTAAAGCCAACGTTGCAAATCAAAGCAGCGAATGAATACTAAAAAGAAAACAGAAAATTTTTCGGACTGATAAAACTACATTTGATTTTTTGTCCTATTTTTTCATTTTAATCACAGTCCATATAAAAAGAAAATACGAAAAATAAACCTTTTTAAAACTTGATCCCTCATTATTTCACCTTTATTTCTCCCTTTAGCTTATTAAAAGGTTACTGTTAGAAACATACTAATGATGAAACATGTATCATAACCATTTAACGATTTCACAGGACGATTCGTAGACACTGTTTTATTTTATTTTATTTTATTTTATTCGGAAAATATACAGTGATTTAATAAACTAAACAAAAACAACAATAAAAACTATACACCATTTACACATTTTCGCATGTAATATCTTAGCAGTTTGAGGTTCAAGGATTTTCTGAAGAAAGCCGAGCTGAGTAAGTATAATTTTAAAATCCAAAACACAAAATCAAAAAAGAAAAGAACACAATACAAAACAACAAAATACTCAACTAATACGTACAATGTATCAGGCACTTTAAATTTAAATTAGACATTAAACATTAAAGATCAAAAAGAAAAAAAACATAAAAAGGAACGAACACAACTAAATAATACACCGAGGAAGAGACAATAAATTACGAAAACATTTATACAGTTCAAGAAATTTAAGTATATCAAAATCATTGAGGAAGCGCACTCATCCAACGCCCAACTAGTGTAGGTATTTCTAATAGTTAAGGAAGAAGAGGTAAAAATATCCAACTCAGGATAGTCAACCATACCATTAATAAACTTCGCCGATCGAACAAAGAACGAGTTTTGTCTATAGTTTGGTTCATCGATGACTCACCGGTTTTTATTTAGTCACATTAGAAATAGAAACTTTAAAAATAAATATCGAGTAATCTGATGGACTTTATGAAGAAAAATCATTAATCCATTTACAAGATATGTAGAATCTATTTCCTTAAGCGACATAAGGTTTCTTCAAAGGATATAAGGTTTCGTAGGTTATAAAACACAATTTAAAAAGTTAAGTGCTCGAAAGAAATATAATTTACTAGCTTTATCCCGCAACTTCGTATGCGCTTAACTACCCTTTTCTTGGAAATTTCAGAAACTGTACAACCAGACACCCACTGAAAGAACCTTTATACCAAGTATCAGACCCATGCACTCAAGGAATTAGTTTTTTTTCATAAAAAATAAAAATCATATATTTCCCGTGCCCGTGTGAATTTTGGGAATTTTTTTCGTAGCACAACCAGTCACTCTTTGAAGAACCTTCATGCCAAGTATCCCATCCGTACACTCAAGGAATAAGATTTTTCATATGAACTAAAAAGTCCAACCACTTCCCGTGGGAATTTCGGGAATTCCTTCCATAATACAAACAGACACTTATTGAGGAACCTTTATATCAAGTATCACATCCGTGCACTCAAGGGATGGGATTTTTTCATATAAATTAAAACATCATATATTTCCCGTTCCCGTGGGATTTTCGGGAATTCCTTTCATAACGCAACCAGACACACATTGAAAAACGTTTACGCCAAGTTTCACATCGGTGCACTCAAGGAATAAGATTTTTCATACAAACTAAAAAGTCCTATATTTCCCGTTTCCGTGGGAATTTCGGGAATTCCTTCCTTAGTGCACCCCTACATCTCCTAAAGAATGTAAGTTCCAAATTTCAGCTCTCTACGCCCAGTAGTTACGGCTGTACGTTGTCTGTCAGTCACTCAGTCACTCAGTACCTCAGTCAGAATCAGAATCAGAATTCATGTTTGCTTTTTATACAGGCTTACCCTATATAAAACCTTCTCGGAGGTATTCTAGTACCTACCTACCCATAAGGATAACAGAAAAAATATATTATATAAAAAGAAAAATTCTAAATTTATTTTTAAATTTTTGTATGAAAGAAAATGTCGAAATTTACTGCTGTCATACAAAAATTTAAAAATAAATCTCGTATTTTTCTTTTTTTCATATTTTTTCTGTAATCCTTATGTGTAATAGAATACCTCCGGGAAGTTATTGTATAGGGTAAGCGGGACACCCTGTATAAATCCTTATTTACTTAAACACTTTTCAACCGGATGGGAGTCCCTCGTGACCACGGTCGAATTGTTAATGTAAAATATAATTATTTAATAAGTGTAGTAATATGTGTAATAAAATAATACGCTCTATGGTTAAAATCGTGTTCTATTTAACATTAAATTATGAATCGTGAAAAATTAAGACAATATTCCCTAATTTAGACTAAGTATATTATATATGTAGGTGTACATCTTAACAATGACTCAACCACTCCAAAAACACATATTTATATTCTATTTTCAAATACTCACCCACCGCATCTTTTCCACCAACACGTCATTACTCCAAGTGTTATAGAGCTGAGTTTCGCATAAAGGCCAGCGAATAAATTCTTTATCATTGCGAGCTTTTGTGTCCCGACGCTTGACACCGTTCTAATGATTCAAAGGGAAACAAAAAGCTTTGAATCGAAGGTTGCAGCTCACTAATACAGCTTCTACTGTCATTTAAAGAGATTTAAAAAAAAATAGCTTAAAAGACGTGTGGCACTCGGAGACTGCCGCGGTAAAGCTATTGCATAGCATTTTTTATCAACTTATGCAATTATAATTATTTATTTATTTTATTAATGCAGTAATGTTTGATCTAATATGAAGTTCCACAAGTTCCTAGTAGATGGCGCTGATTGTTTATTAAAGCCCGCATGTAAAGTTATGAAATCAAAGTATCACCGCTGTGCCGGTCGGAGTGGGGGCTGTTAGGTTTTTTCGTTACGGAACTTCTGGATTCGGTCCCCACGCTCAAGGCCCGCGATAGAAGCTATGCAATAGCTTAAAAGTAAAAAGAAATAATTTTTTTTTTTATTGTCTTTGACTTTTACCTAATTTAAGTATCTTTAACTTGTTATAAACTAGCGGCGGTTCTGTCCGCTTAGCTTCTGATACCTTTTAGATCGATCGTTGAAATTTCTTTTTTAACTATGAATGCATTGCTTCCATGCTGGACTGGGAGCGAAAGAAAAACATAGAATGTGCCAGCTGCTTCTATTCCGGGGCATAATGTAAAAGTCAGTTAAGGGATAAAGGTTTTAAAGGCGTTTTTGTGGGCGATAGGTTGACCCCCTGTCACTACAATAGTCTCTCTCCATCTTTATAACACCTCCAAATTTGTCAAACGTGACATCAGAATATGTTCTTGTAAGCTCTGGTGTTCTGCCTACTTCATAAGGGTTATGTATGTATGTACTATGAATGCATTTCTAAAATCGTTTCAGAAGTTTTTAATTTCACACAAGCACATAGAAAATTAAATCTTTTACTTTAGTTTAGATATAGTGTTTAATGAGATATCCTAGAAAAGAGTAAAAGTCGAGCAAGTTTATTAACCATTCTGAGAAGGGATTCGAATTCTGGACCTCTGCGTCACGCAAGTCGTTAGAGCCATTACTAGAAAAAATATAAATCGGTATGATATATTGAGATACCTTTTTCCTGTATCGAATTAACGGTTTCTTTATACTTGCCCGCTTATCGGTCTAGAGAACCCTTAATAGAGGATAAGTATCTCGTAAAACCATTATTAACACAAAAACAATAAGGTTGTTTATTTGTTCTAAGTTGACAGTTGCAGCCACTTCTGTGCAAAGGCGCCTAGATCCGGACTACTGCCTTTTCATATTTAACCATTTCAAATGAGAGTAGGACTGGCTTAGCGCCATATTGTGACTCAGTTAGGTAGAGTAAGCGAAAAGTGTTATTTAATATCGAATTTATTTACAATTAGATACAAATTTTATTCTGCGTTTTCAGTTCCATTGCACTTCATGTTGAAAATTCACTATAACGTTTTCATGGCTTCCGAGTTTTTTCACTATGCATCCTCTTTACTTTCGCGCGTTATTAAAGTTTAAAAACTAATGAAATAATAAAACAAAAATAATAATATTAAGTTTTTATTTCTATTACATATAATCTGATAAACAAAATAAAATAAATAGGTAGTTACTATATTTATTGAAAAAAAAAATTCGTAGATTCAATCAATTTTCGAGTGACTTTTCACGATAGAGCTCATTGACGTTCCTATTCTTATTTGAATCGCATAGTAATCGGTAAGTTCAACGGCCTCCGTGGTGGTCGAGAGTTCAGCTAAGGCTTGAGTGATCCTGATTTTCAGTCCCAGCCGGGCAAGCAACAGTGCGATCGCAGAATTTTATTGATTCGTGTTTGAACGAAATTTTGTACATTATGGAGTCGATTTGTGAGCAATAATTGAAATCTAGCCACTGCCGCACGACAAGATTAAATTAATAGGTAAATTGCTTATTTAAAATGTTTATGAACGTGTTGTATTGTTATAGAAATGTAAAATAAAATTCTCAATAAGCTGTAAAAATATTCGCCTGATCTGATTTTAGATATGCTCTAGTGAACGCGTAACCACGAGTTCACCAAAGATGCTAAAACCCGCAATGAAAAACACACTAAAATTCGGTAGCAAAATTTTTATTCAATAAACCACCATCACAATTAAGCATTAGCCTAATCGAAAGCCGACATCAATTCCTGCTGAGCTCACTCAACTAACAAATCTAGCCATTTAAGCTTGTTAATAAACATGTTATGTATGATCGATATCTGCCGAAGCAGGGGGTATGCCACAACAATTATTGCTCATGTTCCCCGGAGCTAGTGAAAGGGGAGAGAGGGCTAGCGGAGGCCCCAATGACTCATAGCCAACCGGCCAGACGGCGCCATGGCCACTATCTTACCCCACCCTACTTTAAAATTGCATGACAAAGCCTTTTCAAATGGCCACAGATTTATCAATTTACGTGTAAGTTAGGAACGTACCTAAAACAAAGACATTGCTTTGAAAGAGCCACTTTTGTTTATATAGCGACGTATTTAAGTGATTTTTCATTTGCATTTGTTGATGTTTCAGCTGCAAGTGAGTTTCAATGGCTGGTGGCGTTTAAAAACAAAATCTAACTAAACTATCTTTGTTTATTAAATAGTAGGAGCTATGTCCTAGCTTGTCTACAGCGAAAAAGTGGTAAAAATAATGTAAAGTGCGTCTGCTCGCTCTGCTAATATTATATTATAAGTGATAGTTTTTGCCGATTAGTTTTTTTAATTTTGCAAGCTAAATTTAATAGAAATTTTGCATACGAATAGGGGAACACTATCTGTCTCCGATGCCAATAGTTGCTCGTTCAATTCCCCCATAAAGGAAATAGTTGTCTGCGTATGAACGTTACGCAATTGGTCTCGAGTGCTGTTTACTTGTTCTATAGTTTACAGCACGCGTTAAATCGTTAGGGTTTGTCAGAAGCCATTTCGGTAACTTGAACATTTTGAAATCCATTAAGCATTTCTAGGTGCTTGGTGGATGTCATATGCGGTGGTAGAGATTTTATATCTAATCATACGGTGCCATCATGATCAAGGATCAATGAGAACATAGGTACTTGACCATAGGTAAACATACATGCAATTATATTTTTCTGTATGCAAACATATCTTATATAGTATATTCAAACTAACATGTATTGCATTGTGATAGGATTGAACCCTTGACCACTAGAATCAAAAATGTACACCAACGCCACAGTGCTCGTTGAATTAAAAAACCTAGGTGCGAAAAGTAAACTTTATACATCCACTCATTTTTGCATGAAGATATAACAAACATACATACATTCATCATTCCTGTTTTAACGTTTCACTTTAATAACATCAATAGAAACACTCATTCTGCTTTTATTAAACAGCTTTCCTTGCCAACTTGTTTTTTTTAAACTTATCAACACGGAGTACCTATTATCAAAAACGGCTATTTGTAAATTTAAGACAACCTGACGCTGTCATTGTAACAATGAAATTGACAAAGACATTTCGATGTCATTACGCACGATGTGACGTCATCGATTGTAATCTGCGCAAACATAGTCCGACAAGGCTTTTTTGGCGCCTGTCTGATGACGTCAGGGGGGCGTGAGGGTGAAGTGGTTACCATTCAGTAAAATTTCCCTATTCTCAGAGAAAAATATTAATGCATAAACTTTTTAACAAAAACGGGGTTGAGGATTTAAATAGAAGATAAAGCAAGAAAATACATTAAAACATAAAGTAACATGAAATTAAAATCATGTTTTTATAATAAATTGTTGTTCTCGTCATCTTCGCCACCACAATGTTTTTTATTAGGTAGAAACCTAGAAACTCGTATCTAGAAATGCTCGTATTTTAAAAGGTTTGTATAAAATCTGCTTATCTTTTTTCACACAGTCTAAAAATACATACATAACGTCACGCCTGTATCCCTTATTGGGTAGGCAGAACAACAGGGGTTACATGACTATTTGATGTCACGTTTGACAAATTTGGAGGTATTATAAAGATGGAGAGAGACTATTGTAGTGACAGGGAGTCAGCCTATCGCCCACAAAAATGCCTTTAAAACCTCTGTCCCTTAACTGACTTTTACAGTATGCCCGGGAAGAGAAGCAGCTGACACATTCTACGTTTTTCTTTCGCTCCCAGTCCAGCATTTCTTTCACACAGTCTTATAAATAGACAATTCTCCAATAATCGTAATTTTTTTATTAAAAATTTGAATATAAACTAATTTATATTCTAAAATTTATTTCTAAAGGATGGCAATATGTAAACATTGCAGAGGCAACTTGTTTCTTTATCTTTCAAATGGATTTATTGGGATGTAAAATTGTTATTAATTCTGAAAAAAACTTCTTCACTTTTATAACTACAAGTAAGTCCACATTATTAGTAAAGGTTCCAGTGTGACCCTGCTGGGACTAAAACCTAAGAAGTACAGTCACGTGTACTAAGATGTAAGGTAGAAAGAAGCACCAGTAGATGGCCATGCATCAGTAATTGGCCACATTTAAAAAAACATCCTAATAATCGTTCTAAACAGTACTCTCAACTATTGAGTAGCATAGAGCTTTGTCAATCATCTGGCAGTGTGATAAAAAAAGCACTAATGTTGGCTACCCTGTGTTACAAGATGGCGGATGGTGACATTTGACGCGTGGGTTTCAAACAGCTATTTAAGGTAAATTCTTGCGAAATTATTTAGGAAATGGATTTTGTTCACTATAATTTTTAAAGTATAATGTCTTACTTTTTCTGTAAAATAGTTTTGTTTTGCATGTTGTGAAGTTTGAGCTAAAACTTTTAGTAAATAAGAATGCATTGTTGTTTACAAAACGATCGAGAGGGGTGGCCCATTACTAGCATCTAGGTTTGATAGAAATTTAGTAGTTGGCCAGGCGGGCAACTACTGGCATTTTATGTGTTAATTTTATTTTGTATTCAATGTACTCTTATTGGGAATTAGAATTGCTTGTTATATTCTAGTTATACACTTCGCAACTTATTCCGTTTTGATGACGTTGAAATTCCAATGAAAATGTGTAAATCTTAGTAAACGTGACTGTACAGCAGGCGAACATTCGACTAAGTTTACGAAGATCGTCTTTAAGTAATGTTATTTAAAATAAATAGGAAGAGAAAATAATAGATTGCTCTTGTTGTGCGCTATCCTGTTGTTAATCTGACGGTAAATAACGGTAATAGCCGTCGAAGTCCTCATGGCATAGCGGGCCTGTCAATACCGTTCGACTTAGCAGGTTTACCACCTCCGCACAGTCGGTGCTAGGGTAAGTTACTGTACATTAATTCATCATGATGTTTATACAGGGTGAGTGGTAACAAATTTAAAGGAGACTGTACAGGACAGACTGTACACGACAATACTGAAGGAACACTCTGTACTCGATCCTGATTATAATTATGTAATAAAAGTAGGTACTTCATTTTCACCAGCAATCCCTATGAATAAATAAAGAGACTTACTAAACTTTTCCCGACGCGCTGCCTCAGTCAACACGCACACAGCAGTGTTCCCGCCACACGCACACAACCACCCTCTAAGTATTTATTGTATCACGCTAATGTAACCATGCGTTGCGTAATGAATTCTTTAACTGTCGGAGAAGTTTACTAAGTAAATAATTAATATTTATTTTTTAATTTATTTTTCTCTCCATCTTAAACTATCATGTCCTGGAATTTTGAAAGTGACCCACCAGACACCCTGTAGAAAGGGCGGGACAATCTTCAAAAAAGGAGTCGGTTCTCGATTAATTTGTATGTTATTAATTTCGTCAGTTAAAATGTATAGATTCTCGTTTCATTTTGTAGCATATACTTAAGAGGTATTGGCATATCAACACTCAAAACACTTGCATTTCGAAAAAAACCAATGATATCAAAAAAATATTTTAATATGTCGATAAAGTCGTTTTCGAAATGAGTTGCATAAGTAAATTATTATATCTGTTATCTTAGTGCATGCTTAATTAATTATTTATTTCCCGTTTTTCAGGTTTGATGAGACCTAGTAGAAATTAATTTTAATGAGCAGTTTTGCTAACTTGCATATTTTTGTTAAAAACTACTTGAGTACCCAGATAATGCACAATTTAATTTAAAAAAATTAAGAAATTAAATTATTAAAAAATCTAAAATTACTACCCAGACAAAGAAATACAGTTAAAAATATTTTTCGCAAATTTACTTAAGCACCTCCCTACATGTACTTTAATGTATTACTGCGCTACATAACAAATCCATACTACCCGCAGTTAAGTGAAATGACGCTAATGAAAATTATTGCTGTCATAAATATCAGCAGGTTGCAAACATACGTAAAATGTGTTGAGGTAAATGCGACGGGGAAGATACGAAAAGGCAGCAGACTTCCTCATATACAGGGTGTCCCGCTAACCCTATACAACATTGATACAAGCGAGAGGCATGAAATGAAACCACATATTTTGTGTATCATTATCAGACAACACAACAAAAATCAGATCAATGTAAGCAACATTTTAGTTACGGGAATATTTTTGTAGTTTTTTTTAGTTTCATTTAAACACCTTGTATCTTCCCGATCACTTGACTACTTTATGCATAGTTATCATTCACTGCAAAATGTCATTCCAAATCTTTACAAAGGATGTTTACATTTGAACTTAATTATTGAGCTTTTCAATTTCTTCGAAAAAAGTTTTTTCGTATACTTATACTTTTTTTAATATGTAGTTTCGAATTAACAGTAGGCACTTATAGTCTATGTGGTTTCATTTAATGCCTCCCGCTTGTATCAACGTTGTACAATAGGTACCCATAAGGATTACACAAAAAATAAAAAAAATAACAATTCGAAATTTATTTTTCAATTTTTTTACGAGAGAAAAAGTCGAAATTTATTGCTTTCATACATCGAAATTTTCTTTTTTTGGTATTTTTTCTGTAATACTTATGGGTACTAGAATACCACTGTGAAGGTATATAGGTTAGCGGGACACCCTGTACATATTTTAGTTTAGTTTCTTGTATGTCTTAGAATTATAATATTTCATAAAAATTAAAGTTGAAACTTTTATAGTTTATCAATTTATTTTGAAATTGTCTCGGTTATGTAATTTAATTTTAATTTGATTGAAAGTGAATTGCCTTGATTTGAATAAAACTAATATGAGGTTAAGAAGTGTATAACTAACACAACATGGGCTCTGGTCTGAAATAAAGATTTAATACCATTATTTTTGGGCATTTTCACAGCAACACGCCTTTTAGGTGGAATGACTCGACAATATTACGGTCGGGGACCAGAGCAAGAGGCAATTATTACTATAGTAAGTATTCATAAATCTCTTAAAAACGACTTGGAATTTTATTTTCAGTCTCCATTGGCTTGTGACAGTGCTGAAATATTGGAAACTCGTTATCGAATAAATACTAGAATCAGCCCTGGGCCACGTTCGTAGCTTACATCTAAATCTTCACGTCGTCATCCGAGAGGCAGAGAGAAGGCCCTGCAGTGAGCTGATTAAAAAAGGTTGGGATGATAAGCACACACTATTAATTATTGTTGCCGAGTATGAAGAAATAGCGTACTTTTATAATAAATGTGACATGGGTTAGGTACATCTCCGATAGAATACGTAATGAGGATGTAATTTAATAAAATGTACTGTTATACACAGTTAAAAGCGGCGTTTTCTCTCAGACTACAAAATTGTGAACCATAAAAGTTAAATATAAATAATAATAAATAAATAACGTCACGCCTGTACCCCTTATGGGGTAGATAGAACACCAGAGGTTGTAATCTGTTGTCGCGTTTGACAAATTTGGAGGTATTACAAAGATATTAAAAAAAAAAGAGAGAGAGGCTATTGTAGTGAGAGTGAGTCAACCTATCGCCCACAAAAACACCAAGTAAACCTCTGTCCCTTAACTGACTTTTACAGTATGCTTGGGAAGAGAAGCAGCTGGCACATTCTAAGTTTTTCTTTCGCTCCCAGTCCAGCATGGAAGCAGCAAAAGTTAAATACAGCATTATAATTAAGATGTAAAATAAATAGTAGGCAATGAAGACGTCTTATGGGAGACTTAGAATATTCGAAGAAATATACTGCCTGCTGTACATTTCGCTACGATATAGTGTGGCATTCATCATGACTCCTCAGTCAAATAATATTTATAGCCACCAATCTACGCTGCAACAGAAACCAGGTGAAATTTATTTACAAACACAATTCACAATTTAGCTCCTCCATCCGTCCATTAAATAACTACGTTCCTTAATGCACTACACTTAAGTAGCAAATTCAAAAGACAAGCTCTATATCTTTGCTGTAGAGAACAGCGTTATGTTTAAATATTTTAAAGGAGTGAGTGGCACAATGGGAGCTCCGGGTGCTCTTGACACCCATCATGGGAACTCGCGAATCAACCTCCGCGCATCCACCCATTGTGCCCCTGACATAAATGTATTTTCAAATGCTTGCATAGACTGAGTGAATTTTAGAAAGGGTGAGTACTGTTTTAATTTTCAAGAGAGTATTTTTTTTAATTTTCGAGAAAAAACACGTGTGTAAGTAAAGGATTTTGTACCTTCGAAATGGGTTTGTGTTTAAGTTAATGCATTTTTTGAGTAACCTATATAAAGTGCTTGATGAGTCTATTAATTGTCTTGTTAAAATTGTGTAGAAAAATTTGATAAACGTATGTTTGTTTGTCACATTCTTTTACACGATTTAAACGAAATTTGGTACAATCAAAATCAAAAAAGTTTCAATAGGTAATTGATGTACACTCCATGAACGTTTTAATTCACAATGCAGTACCGGAAAAAAATCGGTAGATACATATACAACTCGACTAGGAAACGAAAGAAACCAACATAAGACAGCTCTTTACTATTCGTGCATGCAATGCCAGTCACAGCCATGACAAATAATGTCGGGATGTCATGGGGTAAAGTAGCGGTCGGCAACTAGTACAAAATACATTTAAGAATAATATACAGAGTGACTGGTGACAAATTTTAGATACTGAAGGAGAGCACTGTGTACTCGATTCTGATTATAATTATGTAATAAAATTAGGTACTTAATTTTTCACTAAAATTCCTTATAAATAAATACTGCTATGTCACTATGTACTTTACTTACGCCAGAGTCAATGGCGGCACGTGAAAAGGCTCACGGATGGCTGCCAACGCTAGCGTAACCATGCGTTGGGTAATCAATTCCTAAACTTTCGGTTAAGTTTACTCAGTAAAGTAAATATTTAATATTTATTTTTTATTATTTTTTAAGCTATTGCATAGCTTCTATCGCGGGCCTTGAGCGTGGGGAAGAAAGCGAATCCAGAAATTCCGTAACGAAAAAAACCTAACACCCCCACTCCGACCGGCACAGCGGTGATACTTTGATTTCATAACTTTACATGCGGGCTTTAATAAACAATCAGCGCCATCTACTAGGAACTTGTGGAACTTCATATAATATCAAACATTACTGCATTAATAAAATAAATAAATAATTATAATTGCATAAGTTGATAAAAAATGCAACGCAATAGCTTTACCGCGGCAGTCTCCGAGTGCCACACGTCTTTTTTTCTCTTCATGTATGATCTCAAACTATCACGTCCTTGAATTTCAAAAGTGACCCATCAGTCACCCTGTATAATATGAAGCCAATGAAGATGCATTGCCCTACTGATAGCATCACTCTGTTTATTCCTATGTGAGTCGTAAAAATCGACTTAGGAAATTAGGAGGGGTGAGCAGGAGCGGTTTCTGCGTAGATAACCGTATTATGGAACTAGAAAAGGTCGTAAATTCATGGTACTTTTCTCCTATTGGCTTGATTCCAATCTCTCATTGCAACAAAGAGAAATCTTTCATGAAATTAGGTTCTACTATCCTTGGTTTGGTATGTTAAACCAAACATTTTTTTTCCTGCCAAAGAATAACACCCTACTGTGATGCCCCAAAGGGCGGTCACAGATAGGGAGAGGGTGAATACTCCTAGTATGAACTGGACCCTGCACGGGAATAAATCCCCGCCGACAGTGACGACCGCTCGCCGACGGAATGCCACCGTGTATCCAGACAGTGTGGGACTCCCCACAGTGAGCGATCCCACTGCAGAGCTTAAACCCACTAAACACCCCCTTCTCAGATCTCTGACTCAAGAGCTATTCCTAGGTAATGAGCTACAGCCCTGTGGGTCCTGGGTGCGCATCAGGCTCAAACTAATTTAAATAAGAGATGTTATTAAGTGCTCTTAAAATTATCTCTATCATGGTTCGTTATAGAAAAGTATGCCGTATAATGGCACGGCGCGGCGCCTCCGGTGCAAATCAATGCTTTTCTATAATGTTACACGGCATACGGTGATATTATACCGTAGAAATCCACGCCCTTAGACTAATAAAAAATCGAATATCCCAAACATTTTTATAAAATAAAGACGTGTGGCACTCGGAGACTGCCGCGGTAAAGCTATTGCATAGCATTTTTTATCAACTTATTCAATTATAATTATTTATTTATTTTATTAATGCAGTAATGTTTAATCTAATATGAAGTTCCAAAAGTTCCTAGTAGA
Source organism: Stenoptilia bipunctidactyla (assembly GCA_944452665.1). Taxonomy (NCBI): domain Eukaryota; kingdom Metazoa; phylum Arthropoda; class Insecta; order Lepidoptera; family Pterophoridae; genus Stenoptilia; species Stenoptilia bipunctidactyla. Next base: position 4,555,970 of record OX101726.1, on the reverse strand, counting down.
TGGCGCTTATTGTTTATTAAAGCCCGCATGTAAAGTTATGAAATCAAAGTATCACCGCTGTGCCGGTCGGAGTGGGGAGGTGCTAGGTTTTTGTAGTTACGGAATTTCTGGATTCGGTCCCCACGCTCAAGGCCCGCGATAGAACCTATGCAAATTATGCAATAGCTTATAAACAGCTAGATACTATTATGCCTGTAAGTCTATAAAACAAAAAGAACTACTGAACTGATTATAACAAAACTTGGCAATATTGTAGATTTATGCAAGAACCTTGTGCTATGAACACCACACGGCGGAACTAAGCGGGTTACTTAGAGACTGTTTAAAAAAGTTCTTTAAAAAACTTGGCAGGACCTTTGGCGCCGCAAAACAGTTTTGAAACCAATGAGACATAAACTAAACTGTTTTATGAAGTTGCTTCTTGTGTTTTTCTTGCGATTTCATTTTTTATGGCAAGAAATGCAAATTTTATATTTTAAAATTGTCAGGTAGATTATTTTCAATAACATTCAAGGGGATTCCAAAATTCCTGCTGTATGTTATTTATAACCCAGTTTATTTATAACCGGCCCACTGCAGGCAGGGCCATGAGTCTATCCCCTGGGTGACGAGGAGGTTTTAAATCACTCTTAGAATTAACAGTGTCAGCTTAAAACTCAGAAAAAACTCAGTGAATAAAAATATCGGCACTCTTATGTCAAAAAATTTTGCAGTACCTACTTATACAAATTAGAAAAACATATGAAAATCGGCTACGATATGGTAAGAAATAAAACACGACCGATTTTGTGTGTGAGCTAATGTCATGTCACAGCCGACACCGAGATTTACATTTAGTATTAAGAAAGTTGGCGTGGGTTGTCAGTTTGTATATTTAATAAATTTCATCAACAAGTTGTATGCAAATATCGGTTTAAAAAGACTTCGACTGCAAAGACATTAACAGCTTAAAGCCAAGCCAGTTGTACCCGAGCGAAGCCGGGTGCTGCAGTTAGTAAACACTTGAGTCACTGTGGGCGAGGATGTGGGCAGCGTATTTCCAAATGGTTTATTTATTTAGTAATACCTATTTATTTTATAGCTTGAGTATATCATTATACATTTTGAATGGTTATGACATCAATAATTGTTGGACATGTTGGCCATTCAATCAGAGCTATTTAGTTTTAGGAAGATAACATACTATAATAATAAATAATAATATAAGTAATAAAAATGTTTATTAATTTCAGAAAGCATAAATTACAAATATTGGCTTAAATTTACAAGGAAGGATAGAACATTGGTGCCTGAACTAGGATAATCCTGTTTTTCAGGCTGTAGGGTGCTAAAAAATTTAAAATTCATTCAAATAAAATATAACTTCTATAAAATAAAATATGGATCTTAAATACAAACATAGTAGAATCTATTTGACTATTCTTAAGAAATAAAACTAAAATAGGAAATTGTGACAATTTTAAATTTAAGAGATTTACCTACATAACTATTTTATTTATTAAACCTAATTACACTTTTATGCTAACATTATCAAAAATTAACTTATAACAGTCAGTAGCATCTCGGTTTCATCGTACGTCAATTCCTGGAGAACTGTTTTTAAAGCCTTTTTACAATTTCTTACGTTTAAGGGATATATATACACTTTAGCGTTTATTTTGTTATACAATAATGGCCCTAGGAATTTATAAAATCGTGTAGTCAAAGTGTATATACTATTTTTTAATAGTTTAAAATATTTTTAATTTCGTAAATTAAAAGCCTAACATAACCAGATCACTGCAAATAATGGTGGTTATCCATACAAATGGTTACATTGTACGCGATCACTGGATTCTAAGGCAGATGGTGTTACAACACCGCTACAGCAGTCACCATATCAATCACTAAACATAGCTTTGTAACTATTAACTTCTAATAATCTACTATAGTAAACCCTTTAAATAATTGACTCTAGGGCCTCATTATAAATTCCTCTATTCATAGTCTTTTAATAGCCCTTAAATAGTTATAAAGTGTTTTTTCTTGTTCAAGGTTGAGTGGCAATGCATTATCAAAAAACAGTAAATGCGAGTAGACCCATATTAAGGGTTCATTAGTACTACAGTTATTTCTTCCTTACATTTAGCTCTGATCTAACTTTTATCAGACTTTGTAGTTTTTGTAGGCCTATATTTGACGATCACTTTGGCGATTCGATTCCCGCACGGAACAAGAAAAAAACAATGTTCCGTGTCTGGGTGTTTATCTATTTATGTATATATCCCATAACACAAGCTATGCTTACTTTGCTAAATGATTTTGGTGGTTTTGATTGATTAACCTATATCTATCAAATTAGGCTTAATAATTTTGTGTTATTTGGATCATCCATCCAGGGATTTTTCCAGGATATAATCAGATCCAAGCCCGTAGATTGTAAAATTTTGTGAAACGTACGGAAACTCAATGTCATAATCAGTGAGTAATCAAACGATTGAATTTCACTGATACTGTGAAATTCACTGATACTGTATACTTCTTATCTTCTCATTTTTACACATTATTTTTTTAATGTACAAATCCCACTATTTTATTTTTCAAATTTCGACATTTGAAGGAGACTCGGTTAGACGAGGCTCACGCTTTGAAATGCGTTCCGTTAATCGAGGGCGGGGAACCCTACGTAAAAACTAAACACGTATTAGCTATTAAAGTGCTTTAAAACATTATGAATAAAGGGTTAGAAATCAATTGAGGGTGAGGGTTGTGCATCTAACTAGAACTTATCCATGAGGAGAATGAGTACTGTATTTTTAATAGTACCTGTACTGATATCTTTATAAATAAATAAATATTTCTGACACTCACACAACATTATCTAGCCCAAATTAAGTTTCTTAAAGAACTTGTGTTATGGATGCTAGAAAACTGATATACTTAAGAAATATATAAACATATATTGAATAAATACATATATTTTTTTATTAGAATTAACTTAAATATACGTATATAAACATCCATGACTTGACGACTAATATCTGCGTTCATCATACAAATATCCGCCGCCGCCGGGATTCGAACCCAGGACCTCTGGCATAGAAGGCAATGGTATGTTACCGCTACACCAGCTGGTCGTCTAATTTATGTTGCCGTAAAGTATATTTAAGTAAGCTTGATCTATAACTAAACAATAGAATATCCTTATAAACAACTTGGCAATGCTGTGTATTATCTTAATATCCTTAAAACTTCTTACTCTAATTAAAACCTAAACACTTAAATAAAAGTGTCATCAGCAAAATTAGCACCAAATACCAACATTGCAAAGTTAAAATATTGGCCATAAACTAGTCAATTCCAAAAATAGTCGGTGGCAGGCGCTCTACGTAGACGCGTTTAGTAGATTGACTCATTCAGATGAAACGAGCTAATAAAAACATAGGAAGCCGGAGACACTTGCCAGACGGATTAGGGTTGCTACTATCTTGGCAACAGGGGTTTATTAACACTTTTACAATATGACGGTAACATACATTGCCTTCTATGCCAGAGGTCCTGGGTTCGAATCCCGGCGGCGGCGGATATTTGTGTGATGATCACAGATATTAGTCGTCAAGTCATGGATGTTTATTTAAGTTTATTCTAGTAAAAAAAAATGTATTTATTCAATATGTATGTGTATATATTTCTTAAGTATATCAGTTATCTAGTATCCATAACACAAATTCTTTAAGAAACTTAATTTGGGCTAGATAATGTTGTGTGAGTGTCAGAAATATTTATTTATTATTTACTATAGACTAGAGCCGATAATATAATCAACGAATGCAAAGCATTATTAAACCAACTTTATCTAAATATCCTAAGTCCTTGCTTTAGCTGAACATTTTTTTTTTCGGATGTAAATCACGTCATCGGTGGAAGGATGATATGAACGTATTTTGCCCAAACTGGTCAGCTGAAAAATTCATCCGCTGATCACCTAAAATGGAAAGAAAAGGGCGGCTTTTGCCCAATTTTCGGACACCTAGAGCATATAATTTATTCAAAAAGCGCTTTATTGATTTCAATTCAAATATGGAAAAACGTCTACAGTGTATTCTTCAAATTTAAACAAAATCGAATAATATTTGACTAAATAATCGCGTAACAAACATACAAAAAAACATACAGAGTAATTTCATAACCTCATTCTTTTCGGAGTCAGTTAAACAGATTTTTTTTCAATACCATTACGATTCTTACACTTAATTTAATTATAATAATGACCAAAGTCAAAATTAATACTATTGAGTTTCCGAGGTTCAAGGGTTTTTAATAAATTAATATAATTGTTTTGCAATTATACGACTCGACCCGAAGGCCAGATTTCAGCTCCACTATGTGGTCCCAATAAATCGATCTTATTTTAAGTCGGCGAGTAAGTGTGGATAGATTATACCTATTTTTTAATTCAATTTATACGAAAGCTTCACTTTCTTTTTCACCGAAATAGAGTAGTCTGTTCATCAGATATAGTAAGGTAAGTATACAATCAGGTATATAGGGTCACTACATATTAGTCAATAATATTTTAATAGCAGATTAAGAATGATGAGTGGGTTTGAATTTAGAAAAAAAAAAATTTCACATTTTTCTTAAATTGAAATTTCAAAATTCTTCTAAGTGATCAAAATTTAACTTTAATCTGTAGCTTATGACTACACAGCAAGCAATTAAAAAAGGTTTCCATCTTATTGTATGTAGTCATAAAATGAAGAATAAACTTAAATTTTACTTACTGAGAAGAATTTTTTAATTTTAATTTATGAAATATATTTAACTAAAATTTTTTTTTCGAAATTCACTTTTTTCAATTCATTAGAATGTTGTCCCTAAAATTAAAAATGCATTCGTAAAGGTGAAATGGTTATAATTGCTTTAGGGACGTGTCGCCAAGTGAAAGCTCCTGTGTATTAAGTAGGTGGTAGGCACTGGCCATAATTTACTTAAGTTTTGAACTTAAAAATTGGAACACATAAAATAGTTAATTAAAGCATCAGTTTGTACTTTACTTAGGTACCTAACATATGTTTCGTGTTGATGGTTTTTCATTAAAGGATGATAATATTAAATGATACTGAATAAAACGACTTGAGTTGAGAGCGGATATAAGTGCACATTTAATCTTCATTAGCGGGAAAAAGGAACAGACAAGAACAAAAGTAAGGTTAGCTAAGTACCACTGTCAACATGACACTTCAGTGACATCAGGTTGCGTTCTCAATTCCTAACACTCCCTCCAGAACGCAAACCCATCTTATTTATACAATATAAATGTTTTTCAAAAGTAACACCCTTAGTCAAATTATCAGCAACCATTTTACAACCATTTACAAATAATAATTTTACTTTAGCTTTAGCAATATTTTCTCTAATAAAATGTAATCTTATATCTATATGTTTAGTTTTGGATTTATAACAGTCTGTAGATGCTAGTTTTATTGCACTTTGGTTATCACTATATATCACTAACGCACTGCCCTGGCCTTGGCCGAGTTCTTCTTGAAGTTGCTGAAGCCACAAGGCCTCTTGAATTGCAGACGCCATCGCCATGTATTCTGCTTCTGCTGTAGAGAGTGCCACAGTCGGTTGCTTACAAGAACTCCAAGATATGCAAGCATTCTGAAAAATAAAAGTATAGCCAGTGCATGATCTCCGATCCAATGGATCCCCAGCCCAGTCAGCATCACAATACCCAGTTATTTCTCTCAAGTTTTCTTTCACAAAACATAACTTAATGTTTTTGGTTCCCTGAAGGTATCTCATGATCCTTTTTACTCCTAGCCAGTGTTGTATTCCTGGATCATTACAATATTGACTCAATTTATTTACTGCAAAAGTTATATCAGGTCGAGTGACTTGTGCCAGATATAAAAGACAACCCACAGCTTCTCTGTATGGAAAATTTCTATCTTCAATTTGAGTATTCTTATCAAACTTCATATTTACCTCTATTGGGGTTTGTACTGGTCTGCACTCAGACATTCCAAAGCGTTCTAATATTAGGTTAATATATTTTTCTTGGTCTATCATGATCACACCTGCCTCGCGATTTCTGTTTATATTTATACCAATACATTGACGCATCTCACCTAGGTCTTTCATGTTAAATTCCAACTTTAATTTTTCCTTGATATCTGAAGCTGTTTTCTTATCATTTGTAAAAATCAAAAAATCATCAACCCACACTGCAATAAAAATCATTTTTAATTCATTTACCAAATAATAGATACATGGATCAATTTTTGATCTTTCCAATCCAATTTTAAGAAGAATTCTATTTAATTTTAGATTCCATTGACGGCTTGCTTGTTTGAGCCCATAGATTGATTTATGGAGGTGACATACATGTGCATTCTCTTCAAAACATTGTGGTTGTGACATATATATATCTGTATCTATATCACCCTGCAAAAAAGCACTTATAGCATCCATCTGATTCATCTCTAGGTCATATTTAGCAGCCAGAGCAAACAAAAAACGAACTGAGGTATATCTTACCACTGGAGCATAGACCTCGTCGTAATCATTTCCTTTTCTTTGAGCACACCCCTTGATTACCAATCTTGCTTTGAAACGAATGATTTTTCCTTTCTCATTAGTTTTACCTTTAAATACCCATTTACATGGCAGTACTCTTTTGCCAGGTGGAGGCTCTACAAGTGACCAAGTTTTATTCTTTATTAAGGAGTTATATTCTTCCTGCATGGCCTCCTTCCAATTTTCTGCATATGGAGAGGATAAAGCTTCATCAAGAGTTTGAGGATCACTTAAATTAAGTATTGGGCAAAAGAAACTCACATCCTGGTCATCTGCCTTTGCATATTGTTTGTTTCTGCGGGGGCGTAAACTTATAATACGTGCTGGAGTCATAGGGTCAACTGAAACCTCTGGAATGTAAGATGGATCATCATTGTCATCAGACAAATATTCATCACTTGAAGAATGGTCTAAGCCGCTTTTCTTTTCGTTTAATGGTTCCTCTAAGGTTTCTACAGGTGAATGCGTCTCAGGATCACTGTTTTGTGAACAAGGTAAGTACAGAGTATTATCATATTTTTGTTCATTTTCTAAAAATACTACATCTCTACTCTTGAGGATTTTATTAGTGTTTTTATCAAGAAGTCTATATCCCTTACTAGATTCACAATAACCGACAAATATTAATTTTCTAGATTTTGGGTCCCATTTTTGACGTTTTTCTTTAGGTATCTGGGTCGTTACTTCCGAGCCAAAAATTCTTATATTTGATAAATTGGGTTTCTTACCAAACCACATCTCCATTGGAGTCTTACCATCAAGTGATCTTGTGGGCGACCTGTTTATTATATAGGCTGCTGTAGCTAGTGCTTCTGCCCACAAAAGTTTTGACAATTGGGCATCAAACAACATACACTTAGCCCTTTCTACCAAAGTCCTGTTCATTCTTTCGGCCAAGCCATTTTGCTGGGGTGAGTAAGGGGTGCTTGTTTGGTGCTCAATTCCATGTCTACTTAAGAAATTATCAAAATCTTTGTTACAGTATTCCTTTCCATTGTCTGACCGAACTATTTTAATTTTCTTTTCAAGTTCATTTTCTACTTTGTTTTTATAATCTTTAAATACTTCAAGAACACTTAATTTGTCTTTCAAGAAATATACATGAACCTTTCTAGTATAGTCATCAATGAAGGTAATAAAATACTTCTTACCTCCCAGTGATACTTGTTCCATTGGTCCGCATAAGTCAGTGTGGATAAGTTGCAGTGGTTGTGTAGCTCTTGTTCCAATATTATTAAAAGGTAGTCTGCTTTGTTTACCTTCGAGGCAGGTGGTACATGTGATAGGTTTATCCTGGACAGGAAATGGATTAACTCCATCTGCACACTTTGGTAGCTTTCTTACATCTGAAAAGTTCAGGTGTCCCATGCGCCTATGCCATAGGACAACATCATTTAAATTATTAAAACAAGACAGGTTGAAAAAAACTTCCCTTCTCATGTTTAACTGATACAAGTTGTTAATCAGTGCGGCTGAACATAGAAGTCTACCAGTTTGATCATAAATGTCACAAGATTTATCTTTAAAATTTACTTTACAGCCATTTTTCACCATACAACTCACTGACAAAAGATTTGCAGCGATTTGAGGAATATATAAAACTTCCTTTACCTGAATTTTAGTTTCTTCATTGTTGTTTAGCAATAAATTTACCTTTCCCATACTTTTTACTGGTAATGCTGTTTTACTGGCAACAGTTATGGTGGGTATTGGTGGATTTATAACATCATACATCCCGTCACATCTATTGGTCATGTGCATGGAGGCACCTGAATCCACAAACCAAAGGTCTGGATCTATTGTTTCTGAAGATGCTGAAAAAGCTGCAACAAAACTTTTATTTTCTTCTACTTTTTCTATTTTCTTCTTCGGAGCACGGCAATTTTTGGCAAAGTGCCCGTGCTTATTACAATTATAACATCGGGGTCCTTTAGGATACTGAACCTTTCCTGTACTGTGATGCCCATGAATATTTTTCCTTGTGAAGAATGCTGTATTGTCTGAGCACTGAACTTCCTGCAGGAGTTTTGTCTTAATGGAGTCTGCGCTGATTTTAATCCCTGAGCTTTCCAAGCCCATAATCATTGGCTTATATGTATCTGGTAAACCAGCCAACATCAGCGTTCCAAGCCATTCATCATCAATGTCAAATTTTATATTTCTAAGTTTGTGTGCAGTTGACATAATCTTATTCACATAATCGTCTACATTTCGAGAGCTATCCAGAGTAGTTGTAATGAGGTCTCTTAGCAATGCCACTCTTCTATATAACCCGCTGTCATCAAAAGCTTGTTGTAAACTGTCCCAGACATCTTTACATGTATTTGCGCTCTGTACATGTACATAGTTGGTTGGATCAAGTAGTAAAATAAGCTTCGACTTTGCCTTAATTTCTTTCTTTTCATCTTTGTTAGTCCCTTCAACACATGTCCATAGATCTTCAAGCTTGAAATAAGCTTCCACGGCGAATTTCCAACTAGCGTAATTGTCTCTTCCGACAAGTCTGTCTATATGAAAAGGGTTGTGGCCTGTGCTAGGCATTTCCACGTAAAATAAATGTGCTTCTGGCTAAGCACGCCGTTAACCTCAAAAATGTCGGCTGAATATGCCGGTCGGCTTATAATTTTGGTTCTCACGGAGTCTTCTCTGATATTCAGTATCAACCACGCTCTGCTACCATGATGGTTTTTCATTAAAGGATGATAATATTAAATGATACTGAATAAAACGACTTGAGTTGAGAGCGGATATAAGTGCACATTTAATCTTCATTAGCGGGAAAAAGGAACAGACAAGAACAAAAGTAAGGTTAGCTAAGTACCACTGTCAACATGACACTTCAGTGACATCAGGTTGCGTTCTCAATTCCTAACACGTGTGAATTCAAATGTCGCGAAAGCATTTTTACCTTTCCCATTTTTTATATTTTCGAATAATAGCGCATTTTGTTAACTCTTTGTTTTCTACCGTACTGGTTGCAGCCCTAAAGCGCAAGTGAAGAATCTTTTTATAGCGGAGACGCTGCAAATAATGTCGGATTACGAAGCCGGCGCGGCGACGGCGGCGGCACGGCGGCGGCGGCGCGCGCGCCTAACTCCGCGAGACGTACGGGAAGCACCAATCAACGAATAATATATTACCTACTTTCCACATTCACACTATGAATGCTGTTATTTGCGGTAATATTTAGTGTTATATATAGTTCATGTCCTATTCTAAAACACTGTCAAGTTTCTTCAACGGATGCTATTTTCGGTATTTTTGGATGTCTTTATGGATTTTTTTACACACATAGTATTAGCAGTATATTTTTCATCATTAATCGTTAAGGAGCAATCGTTTGTGTGTAAATATGGACTCCTACAGCTGTAAGGAAGAAACGATTTCAGGTTCATACTGGAAATGTCATGCCTAATACTTTGACTTTATAGTCCTACTATAAATATATAAATAAAATCTCCAAACAATCACACATTGCTGCAAACTAAGCAAGCTTGTGTTATGGGATACTATATCAACGACTAGGGGGGAACCTGAAATATGAACAAAACCCCGAAACAGAAAATCTTTTTTGTTCTCCGTGCGGGAATCAACCCCGTCACCTCACGTATTGCGTAGTATCGTCTTACACTACTGGCTTATACTAACACTTACATTTTAAGATAATTTTGTTACTAACTATTGTACTATAGAAATAATTCTGACAATAAACGTTATATTATTATTATTACGTATGCGTACAGCTACACGCCTTTCGGCGGGAAAGACCCGACAATCGGACCAGTCGGTCGGGGATCAGGGCAAGAGAGACAGAAACCGGCGAACGATTCGGGCAGTCTCGTGCATAACCGCTTTTTGCTTGCGTGCTGGAAGCGAACCGCCGCCGAATCCCAGCCTTTCAAGGTTTTTGACCAAAGTGACTGGGGTCAAACCGTTTGCGGATATTACAACCGGGATGATTTCGGTGGACTTAACTTCCCACATTTCGGTCACCTCGTGTGCAAGGTCCAAGTACTTGCGTTGCTTTTCGGTCTCGGCATTATCGAGGTTCTCGTCATGTGGTAAAGTTATGTCCACCAAAAACACCTTGGACGACGATCGGTCCATTAACACGATATCAGGTTTATTCGCTAGAATAGTCCTGTCCGTGATAATGGGCCGATCCCAGTATAGCTTGACGCTGCCGTTTTCGAGAACTGACTGCGGCGTGTACTGGTAATAAGGCAGTTTCTGACTGAAGAGACCGTATTTCAGAGCGAGCTCTTGGTGGAGAATCTTGGCTGCTTGGTTGTGTCTATGCAGATACTCAGTGTTAGCAAGAATCGAATAACCCGAAACCACATGTCTGAGGGACTCGCCAGGTTGGCGGCACGCCCGACAAACGTCCACTGTGCCGTCCCTCATAATGTACTTCCGGTAGTTGTTCGTCTTGATACCCTGATCCTGTATCGCAAAGACAAACCCTTCGGTTTCCCCAAAGAGGTCCCCGAAGCGCAGCCAATGCACGGAGGCTTTACGGTCCACGTGTGGCTCGTGTAGAGCCTTGTAAAACCTTCCGTGCAGCTTTTTCTCTTTCCATACGGTCTCACGATCAGAAATGCTTAGTACCGCTGGTGTCTGCAATGTCTCGAGGCCCATACTCAGATGGACTCAGACCGAATTAGACGCCCTGGATCGGAAGGTCCGCACTACTATGACCCTCCATAGAATGCATCACCCTCGGTCGTCAGTAATGAGGCTGTATATCTCCCGGAAGTGTGGAGGAAGAGGCCTACTTAGCGCCAAAACCTTGCACAACCGGGAGATATATAGCCTCCGAGCCTATTTTATGGCGAAGGCGGACATGGGTATGCATAGAGAGGTTGTATCCTTGGTGTAGGAACCTGGTGTTCTAAACTTCAAATTTTCGTTAGCCCTCGAAACCGAGGCCCTACAATGACCTTTGAAGCACTTGTTAACGAGTATGAACGTATATTATATTAATGTTTGGCGGTTACATATCCTTGTACCTACCAGACAGAACCTTGTTTACCTGCTTTATCGACCGACATAGAAAGGAGTCGCTGCAAGATATAGGTTACCTATAATAGGTATCGTCGCTCTTTATGTTTAGCTGTGTAAAAAAGTGTAAATGAAAATATGGCAATGGGGTCGCAGTAGCACTGTCTGCTTCAGACAGTTCGATCCGCACACAATTCAAGTATGTTTCTAAGATAATCAACGAATGCAGAACATAAAATAAACCGACTACGCGTCAAAACTTTGGCTGTGTTATAATGTCATCAACGTAAACATTCTCGGGAACCATACATATTTTTTCAAAAATTTGAAATTTTCAATGATTAACTCAACCGATTTCGATGAAATCGGAACCAACTCTGAAGGATCCTCTATCATATACATATTAAAAGAATTTTTAAAATCGATTCATAATTGTCCGAAATATCGTGTAACATAGACACAAAAAAACACACACGATTTGAGAACCTCCTCCTTTTGGAAGTCGGTTGAAAAAATAATAAATGGTATTCTGATAAGTATCTGTAACACAGGCTTATTATAGGACTAGGCGACGCTGAGTGTTTATATGTGCAATTAGGTGGCCTCATTCCACACGATACTCTAACATTAGGCTTTAAATTTTATCCGTATCTTTAAAAAAAGTTATGGATTCATTGCTTGTTCTTACTACAATTTGTTCAAAGCACTAGCAGTTAATGCAACTCTTCAATTATTCTCTCGTTGTCGCCATTCAGCCAACGACCCGTCTAATGGAGTCGTTAGCACAATTTAACATACTAACTAACTAGCAGTTCTATGAGATTTATATTAAATGTCAAAGGTTTAACTGAGCCCACCCTAGCGTTGCACTTTTAAAAGTTCTGCGCTTGAAACTGAGCTTTAAAAACTTTTTCGGTTGCACCATACTTCATATTACGTTTTATTAAATTAATTCTGTCAAAGATACGATAGGTAGCTGTTAAAATCTTCAAAGATTATAATATCAAAGAATTTTTCGTTTCATACATATTAATTATTTTACGAGTAATGACCATTTCTGTGCGCGTCAAATTCTGACTACTATTTTTTTGAATAAGGTATAAGGAGAGAGCTTTGAACTGCTTTGAGCTCACAAATTAGTTGAGATGATAATGATGAATTGTAATTGATAATTTTCAATGGCGACGCAATCCACCTTTAATCTTCAATCTCACCTGAAGGTCTATTCGCGTAACTGAAATAACAGCGCTGTGTTCGACGACGAACTCGCCGACGAGATGGCAAAGATTCCGTCTTCGGGCTCACAAATGTTACATTTAGCAGAATACCAAAACCTAAAGAAAATTGTCAAATAGTTCGACGAATAACAGTTCTTACTCACGAAAAATGTGATAAATAAAAATTACCCGACCGGATTGGATTTTTATTTTTCACATTTTTCATTTGTTTAAGAATAATTGAACATTTTAAATGCAAAAACTTAAAAACATTATTAAAACATTGCAATGCTTCACTTTAACTGGGATTCACAATTTCTGCAAAGAAATTGGGCTCGGGTGGTCTTAGCTGCAAAGCTATAGGTACCATAAGATGGAGCTACGTCAGCAATATAACGTAAAAAAAACAAAAATGTGGTAAGTAATTTCGAGGCGTACCGCCAGGCCCCGGTAGCTCAGTGGAAAGAGCACTCGTCCGGCAAACGAGAGGTCCCACGTTCGAGTCCTGGTCGGGTAATTTTTATTTACCTATCACATTTTTCATTTATTTAAGAATAATTGGACATTTTAAATGCAAAATTTAAAAACATTATTATCAGTTCTTACTCACGCCGTTATCAGCGACGAGCGCTGGTGTAGTGTTGGGATATAAGTGAATATGTATCAATTATGTCACTCGTCGCTGATGCATCAATAAACTCGATGCTGTTGTTTAGGAGACTAGCCCTGCTGATGTTAAGTGACGTTTACAACAAAAATACGAGCTCAGTAGAAAAGACAACTTTAAAGTAGGTATTCCTCCACAATTCACCCTACAAACTACCAACACATAAACATCAATAACTTAAATCACATTCAGCGAGCATTTATCCCGAGCTATCCGAGATAAAATGTTATTCTAAAATACGTATTCAAGGAAAAGAAAACAAACGCTATCAGTGATTCGTTTAAATATACCGTTGCACGTTGCCTGGCTGTCACAAGCCCAGGATTTACTGTCCTGCCTCATCCGCGCCGTCTTCACTGTATACAGTCGTGTATACAGGCGCTTGAAAAATTGTGCACCTTGATAATTGTCGGTACAGCGCAGAGGAAGAAAGCACTTTGCATTTTTAAAATAACTTTAACTGCTTGCGGTGTAACAACTTCAAAAATGGAATCGTGTTTTATATTTCGAAAACAGGGAATTATTGTGTTAAAAATGTATTTTTTTCTTGTATCCGAAATGTAGAATTGTATATTAATTGAATAGAATTTGTAGTCATCGTATTCGAATGGATAAATGACCACAATAATATAAGAAAATAAACAAGAATGAATAAAAAATATGGTAATTGTTTTTCAACAGAAACCGTGATTCCTTGTATGTTTGTATTTGTTATTCAGGATTCATCAAAATATGTTAATCCTTTTTTATCGGGCTAAAAGTTAGCCTTATGTCCTTAAGTCTAGCCTACTCTAGACTTTTACCAAATTTCATTAGGTAATTATATTATTAGGGATTTATATGCAATTAACTGCGTCATTTAATTTCGCCCTCAAACCCTTCCATCATCACTTAACATTAAGCGAAATCAATGTCAAACGGAGTAGTAAGTAAAAGTTAGTAAAAGAGTACAGCTAGCAAAAAAGTCAATGTTTCACCGACAGCGACTAAGTATTCATTACGAATACCGAAAGCTTCCATGCTTTGATGGGCACGTTAAGCCGTTGGTTTCGGCTGCATATTTTCCGTTAGTTGTTTTTTGTCGGGTGCCCTTTCGACGATTTGAATACCAGTTTCGATGGATAACAGTTTATTCTTGACACCTATCTGCTAGTAGTCCCATGAATCAAACAGCCAATCGCAATAAAATTACTTTAAAAAGTATTTGCAAACTACCTAAATTCTTAGATTCCGAAAATCACAGAAAAATTGGAAATGGAAAAATTTAGGTACTGTAATTGTATTATAATTAAGTTATTTTATAAAAAACTAATGCTGTCTCAAAAAGCATTGCGGCAAATGACAGAGAGAGCAATAAATATGGGCGAGACTGACAAGAAAGTCCTGTTATGCCACTAATTTACTAGGCTACCAATTAGGGTCCCGGCAAAGCCAAGACATGGGTGCTATCCCATCTTATGTTTGTTATATTTAGATACCTGTTTGAAAATAATTTTTATCCAAACTTTTTTATTATAGTCATAAAGTAAATTCAAGTTAAGAAGTTTTACTTGTCATACGTTATGTACCATTATACAGGGTGGCTGGTGGGTTACTTTCAATATTCCAGGACGTGATAGTTTAAGATCATATGTGAAGAGAAAAAAAAAAACATTAATTATTTACTCAGTAAACTTCTCCAAAAGTTAAAGAATTCATTACGCAACGCATGGTTAAATTAGCGTAATACAATAAATACTTAGCGGGTGGTAGTGTGCGTGTGGCGGGAACACTGCTGTGTGCGTGTTGACTAAGGCAGCGCGTCGTGAAAAGTGTAGTAGGTCTCTTTATTTATTCAAAGGGATTTCTGGTAAAAAATTAAGTACCTACTTTTATTTCATAATTATGATCAGAATCGAGTACAGAGTGCTCTCCTTCAGTACTGCAAATTTGTCGCCAGTCACCCTGTATAAATCATCTATGTAACAACTTTGCTGCTTGTGATAGAAAGGCATAAGCAGTGGAAAGGAAAGTATAAGCAGTGTAATTACTGGACACTGGCCTTATCATCCAATATCCCAGTTTCGGTATTGCACTAGTTAGTTGTCTATGATTACATAGCTTACAAATTAAGTCTATGGCAAAAAGGCTTCCAAAAAATTGGGTATCATCTCGAGGTCCGGCGGTACTTCAGCACTGAACGGCTGTTCAACTTATACACAGCCCAAGTGAGGTCGTGCATGGAGTACTGTAGTACCTTTGGGATGGTTCTGCCAAATACCAGCTCGAAGCGCTAGACTCTGTTGACCGAAGAGCCCGTAAACTCATAAATAACAACAACCTTATAAATAAAAAATTGCAGACGCTGGAGCATCGTCGTAAGGTTGCTTGTTTGACAGTATTTTATCGGCTACATTTTGGTGAGTGTGCGAGTGCTTTTTTTGACCAAATTGAACCCACCCCTTTTTACCACCGGACTACCAGACGCAGACAGAACTTCCATCCCTATATAGTGGATTTACCAAGAAGTCGAACAAAACGCTTCGATAGTTCCTTTTCGGGAACTTTTTAGTCCTGGAACTTTTAAGTGTCGAGTGAATAGGTTTCTCGTGGATGGACATGTAACACCGTAGTCTTCATGCGCACTTTCCATCAGGTGGCATGGAAGACAAACGTCCTATCCTTACAATATAAAAAAAAATAGCATAAAAAAATCATAATCAACGAATTTTAAGTATTCAAAATCGTCCATTCGTAATAATGTTACTTGTTAATGCTTAGCCCTTAAAGCGTACAGTTATGATATTATGGAATAGTTTATATGAACATATTATCTTTTATTGAATATGCATTCAAATGCCTAATAAAAACTGCGTCCAATTCAGACTCAGAGATTTTGAGAAAATCGAGAATACATATCTACATGGTATATCGAACCTCCACAATCGAGGTCGGTTAAAACTAGATCTCCTTTTCACACCTTGTGAAGTCCAAAATTACAGTTTTTACTATAAGATCAACCTGTGCGGTTGATATACTATATCCATCCGTACATTTACATTAGACATTCATAAAACTGTTTTTATTGCTTACTACGGACCGAGGTCGTCGCTCTCAAATTTGAATTTCATGAGCAATTTTTATATCCAATATATATATAAATATTGGCTTAATAGTATGCTGGAACGGTATATCACGTGGAACTGGTTCGGTTCGAGGTTATTTTTCTCGTTTCTCCTTTATATAAAATTTGCGAAAACGTGCAGTTCATTTAGCATTAATTTATCCTCAATATAAAAAAAAATAATGAACAAAAAAGCCAAAACAAAAATACTTATCCTACCAACATTTAAAAAACAAAAAGATGCTTGCTCATGTATCCTGAAATAACGACTTCACGGCTAAAAGTATTTGGCCACTAAAGTGGGTATATCCAAGAGTAACAGAAATTATAAAGTCCTTAAATAATGGCCTGCTAAGAATAGTTTAAATACTAGTTTTAGTCTTTGTTGTCTAACTCAAAATGTCGACGCAAATGGGAACCTAAATATATAAATTACTTAAATTGACACCGACTACATAAGCCCCTAAGTGGGTAAGCTTTAGCTAAGTTAGTACTTTGAAAAACACAAGGGAACGAAGTAGTATCTTTATATTAACCGAGAATATTTTATGAATATTCTTCCATGCTGGACTGGGAGCGAAAGAAAAACATAGAACGTGCCAGCTGCTTCTCTTCCCGGGCACACTGTACAAGTCAGTTAAGGGGCAGAGGTTTTATTGACGTTTTTGTGGGCGACAGGCTGACCTGCAGTCATTGGAATAGTCTCTCTCTCCATGTTTATAATTCCTCTAAATGTGTCAAATGTGACATCGGATGGTTTCTGCGTACCTCTAAAGCCTCTGGTGTTCTGCCTACCCCATACCTAAGGGATACAGGCGTGAAGTTATGTAATATTTTATGAAGAGTCAGTTCCTTTTGAAGCCCGTGTGCTGTCCTTTTCGACCCCACCTTCACTTACAATCAGATAATATTTATTTATTTACACGTTAATAAAAAATAAAATAAAAAAATAATAAAATCACCAGACAATCACACCAACTACATGGCCCCAAACTAAACAGAGCTTATATGGGATACCTAGGGGAACCTAGAATATAAATACATATACACTGTAAAATTTAAATAAAAAAAATATATATGCATTTTTTTTTCGTCTTAAATTGAATCCACCCAGGATTCAATTTAAGACGAAAAAAAAATGCATATAAGAAAAATTCATTCTTAACCTTTTCCTACAATATTTTGAACTTCAAAAAAATTACCCTGTATACTTGTTCCGGACTGGCATCGAACCCTAGGGTTACCCCATCGCCAAAGTGGGCGAATACACTTTGTTGTAATATACACAGTAAAAAAGGAAAAATACAATAAAAAGACAAAATAAAACAGTCTCGTAAAAAACTAAAAAAGACGCAGCTTTTTAATGCAATGCATTAAAAAAATCGACTCTACTAACTTTTTTCAATCCTTGTAAAAACTGTGGCCGAAGTATAAGACCATAAACGTAAATAATTTTTGAAAATTTAAAATTTTTTACAAAGTACTGAATCGGTTTCGATGCACTTTAAATAGGCCCAACTCTGAAGTATCCTCTATCATATAAAATAATGTTCAAAATCGATTCATAATTATCCAAAAAATCCAAAGTAACAAAGATACAAAAAAACATACACACGAATTGAGAACCTCCTCCTTTTGGAAATCGGTTGAAAATGGCTGAGAATCGATCCCACTCATCACTCTTCATTTAACTGTTTAAATGCGTTTCAGACTATCTTACCCATTTTACTACAGCTTCATAAGATAGCTGTCACAGTATGGCACTGTGCCAATGTTTTCTGTGGCCATAATTGTATCTGATCCGTTTACGAAATACTGAAGCCAATGCCCCGTCATAAAAGATATGATGCATGACATTAAATAATTCATTAAAATTCTTTCGTTTTTTTGTCATGTTATGACAGGTGACAATAAAACACTGGATCCACCTGATGATAAGTGACTTCCGAGCATTACTTCGACAATTAGCAAAATAATTGATGTGTTGACGATACAATTAATGTTGTAATTTAAATGGCTATTCGTTTCTTTAATGCGAACATTATCATGCTTACCTAAACGTTGTTGGTATGCGATGGAATAAACCTGTCTGCCTCAGACGCCAGTGGTTACGGGTTCGATTCCCGCACGGAACAAGAAAAATAAAATGTTCCGTGTCTGGGTATTTATCTATTTATGTACCTATTTATATTTTAGGTTCCCCCGACATGGTATCCCATAAAAGAAGCTATACTTACTTTGGGGCCATGTAGTTGGTGTGATTGTCAGGGGATTTTATTTTTATTTTATCTCTGAACGCGAAAAGTTAAAGCTGGTAGCTTTACGGCTCTAGATGAAAACCAGCGCTATTTATTATCACCTTAAGCAGTAATAGAGCAGAGTCTTGTCTCTTTTCCAAAAAATCTTGTCGTGCACTGTTTAGTTGTTTGCTTTTTTTAAAGGAAATAACGATTTTTTAAAGTTTAAACTTGTGATGAGAAGGCGACACCACGCTTGTTAAACTCCGCACAATCAATATTCAGATAAGTTTTTAAGAATATGGGCCTCTCTCTTAATACGAGGTGAGGCGCATCCGCTTCTCCACTCATTTCTGACGAAGGACTTTTTTTCCCGAAAGTCTTCTTCGAGAATATGGTTTAAAAACCGTTCAATAAGGGATGCACGTTTACCATCTTAGTCTAAATGTTTACTTACCACCAGATGGCATGAATCAAAAGTTCACATCCTTATTATGTGAAATAAATGTTTCGTAAGCTTTGTGCGTAAATGAATTGCTGAATAATTTAATACATTTAACTAAAAAACTCTTTCTTATCATCCAGCCGACATAATCTACGCCGTAGATCATTCTGAAGGCAAACCCTTTTACAAGAATAAGATAATACCTACGGCCTAGTGGGGCTACAGATAACTTTGATCATAATGTTTTAAGCGAAAAGCCGTGTATTAATATCGCAATACAACATTTTGGTGGTTCGCTAAAAGGAGATTATAATGTATCTAAGACTTAGTGTTCCTCTCTAGAAAAGTCTTAAAGTTTTTTTTCTTAAAGTCAAACGAAAAATTGCAGACGCTAGAGCATCGTCGTAAGGTTGCTTGTTTGACAGTATTTTATCAGCTACATTTTGGTGAGTGTGCGGGTGCTCTTTTTGACCAAATTGAGTCCACTCCTTTTTACCACCGGACTATCAGACGCAGAACTTCCATCCCTATATAGTGGATTTACCAAGAAGTCGAACAAAACGCTTCGATAGTTCCTTTTTGGTACAGATTGCCAAGGTGTGGACAATCTGCCTGCATCTGTTTTTCCTGACCACTACAGTCCTGGAACTTTTAAGTGTCGAATGATTAGGTTTCTCGTGGAAGACATGTAGTACCATAGTCTTCATGAGCACTTTCCTTCAGGTGGCATGGAAGACAAACGTCCTATCCTAATAATATATAATTAAATAAATCTAGAAACGTTCGTTAACGATAGTCTAAACACAAGTGAGTAAGAAATTGTGAATATGGTAATTTAACTTGATTTGTTTATGTCTTTCCACTTCAGGGTAAAGATTCATAAACTTTGTTCAGAATAATGTTAAGAATACATAAACATATAAATTTTATGCAAAGATACATGAACTAGCTTAAAATTAAGTTTAAAGTGTCATACAATCGTTTTTTTGTGAAGAAAAACGTTTTGAGTAGTATATGAAAAAAATAACGTAGTGTAGCGAAACAAAGAAACCAAAAGAAACTTTTTTAATAAAACATAAATAAATTTATAAATCTTATACCTAAACGGGAACGTATGTTTGTCTGTATGGTCAGGGTAATCTTCAGAAATACTGAACAGATTATACATGTTATTGGACAGAATTATCTTTTGTCCGTGTAGGATCAGCTTATAATACCCTGGATAAGCGTATCATAAAAAGGGACTATTCGAATGACCCCCGTTTTGTGGTAGGATCCCACAAAACCCACTGGCTAGCGACCGCCCTGCATATAAAATCTGCAATCAAATATCCGCTCCTCCGGTGATGTGTTCTGGCAATATTTGATTATGAGCCAATTCTTTCCTAAGCCCATATGCTGGCACCTTCGACCTCATTTTTACTTACCATCAGTCGAGATTCAGGCCAAACGCGGCGTTAGACGCTTATTATAAATAACCAATTTAAAAATAGTTTTCCTTAACTGTGCTGGACATTCCGACTAAGGCGTTGCAAGTACTTGAGCCGTTGCACCATAGCGACTGTCGAATTATCGACAAACGAGCAGCCGGATGGTATCGGATGGTAATTGGCTTCCGTGCCCGCGGACATCATTAATCCATGATGGACCAATCGAACATTCATTGCCAACCGTTATTTGGAATTCTTTAGAGGCCTCTTGTTGTAGAGGTTATGCGGCCTTCTATGTCTTGAAAGAGCAGTCTTGGGCTCTAGCCCTGTTGTTTTCTAATCCACAATAATCAAGATTTAATCAGGACATGACATCTCAAGCTATAGAAAAGAGTTTCAAAACTTGCACGATTTGATAATGTAACGTTGATATAAGTCGGGACTTTCGTTTTATCATTTGTTTAAATACCTCAAAGTTTCGACCGAATTGCAACGTGGTTCTGAAAATACTGAATGCTATCAATACATATAATAAAACAGTAAAAAAAACGTGTCTGTACATTTAATATTTTTACAAAAAAAATTATCTAGGGTTATAAAGAAATGAAAAAAGAGTAAGAATCTGAAAAAAAAAATTTGTCTGTTTGTTTGTAAGTTTGTCTGTTTGCACACGCTAATCTCTGGAACCGCTGGACGGATTTAAATGAACCTTTTTTTGATGTATAGCTGTGAAGCCGGGGCAACATATAGGGTATATTTTATTTCGGTTACTGGAACACCTGATGCAGAACCCTTAAGGGATCATCAAAACCGTAAGAAATATAGATATGATGCCTTAAAAAAAGTTGTCCAGGATGATGAGCAGATTCTGCAGACATAAAAAAGTCTAGGATCTAAAAAAATTGTAATAGATTTTTAAAAGTTATGCCTAAAACTTACTTTACTAGAATATGGTGGAGATGTTCGGCATACAGATATTTAATTGTGAACAAAATTGTCTTTGACACCACTTGATTTCAATCAAGATCCAAAGAGATATCGTAATAATTTTAAAATAACTCCGTAATAAAATAGGTAGGTATGTTCGATAAGACGCGGGCGGGCGAGCGAGTGATTCGCTGGCATGGCCGGCCACTCACGCTGTTAATTGTTCGAGATACCTACCAAACTCTGGGTGCCTATGACCATATTCACACAACTTTTATTATTTCACTTGGAAATAAGATTTCTCTGAATGAACCACCAAATTTTTGTAACGGTTGGGAGTCAGACTACCCACGAGTTTAATTTAATAACTTTCTATTCCAAAATATTAAAAACACTAAGTTTTTTTTCAAATCGGTAAATAAGTCCGAATTTGACCTCATTCTCACCTGATGGTAAGTATAAATGAGGTCGAATACCGAAGTCAAGCCAGTTCTATCATAAACCCGTTTGCGGCTCTAAAACTGGCTCTTTATAAAATGTTTTCGGGACGCGTCACGCTGGCAGTAGTGATATTTGACGGCAAATTTCAGTCAGCCGAGACAGTCAGTTTACCACCAAGCGGGGCTCACTCGGATTAGTCAATTATTCAGAGGCGGTAGGGTTATTCTAGGGGTAAATTATAACTAAATTGTCATCAAAATCAATGAATGCTGGGTTTCAATATTTTACATGAGTAAAAGCTACTACAAACGAATGGTAGATAGTTATAAGAATAGTAAGTAGTAATTTGACAAGACGTTGAATATTGAAACGCTTTATACGCTTCAATATTCAACGTGTATGATAGCTAAATCTACTGTTCGTAGAATAAACGAACATACATACATATAACTTCACGCCTTTATCCGTTATAAAACCTCTATCCAATAAAACCTCTATCCCTAAAATGACTTTTAAGGTATGCCCGGGCATACTGCAACTGGTACATTCTATGATTTTCTGTTGCTCCCAGTCCAGCGTGGAAGCAACGAACGAACAGTGTTTTTGATATTGTAACGTGGCATTAGTAGATTTTTTTTTTAAAGATTAGATTAGTTAGATGTAAAAGCGTTCGGATAGCCAGAAGAAAAAAAACTGAACTACACTAAAAATAAATATGGGAATAAGAATTCTAAGAAAATTCTCCTGGTAAAAGTACTAGGGGCTTAAAAATAATAAATCTGAAAAATGGTTGGTAAGCAGTAGAAAAGTTTGCTATGTTGATAGGGCTAAATCATTAATAAAGCTTCTTGCGCGATTTAATACAGGTAGGTACAGAAGGCAGCAGGTCAAACGTTACATTACCTGTCAAATTTCCCCAAACAATTTTAACTTAGGTAATGTCGAGGGCATAGATTTTAGATTCAAGTAAAAAAAAATTACCGATTTGTAACGCTTGATGTGCTGCCTTCTGTACATACAGAGATATATTGTAAGAAAGTTAAACTTAAAATAATGGGACTCAAGGTTTTATTTATTTCGTGATCATTTCTAGCTCTTGGAAGTTAGAAACCGTAGATTAAGAAGTAGAATAAAAAGTAACGTAGACTTAACTACCAAAAGAAATTACCTTAAATTGGCTAACCGTGAAAAGTAGACAATCATAACTATAGATAGATACACATTATACACTGATAATGGCTGGATGGATGGATCTTTGCTACTCTTTCACGCAAAAACTGCCGAATGTATTCTTCTGAAACTTTACAGTAATATAGCTTTACTTAGAACAACAATAAGCTATAATTAATGAAGATAGGTATTGCATGAATTATGTAAAATTTAAGACACTTTGGCACCCGATTTGTTTATAACGCAATGTGCCTAATATAGTTACCTATGTTTGTAATGTACCTAATATAGTTACCTATGTTTGTGGTTAGGAGCTATACATATTATTTGGGTGAAGATTCTTCATTTTTATTTTTGTTATTAAAGATAGTACCTACTTAGGACCTTGGAGAAGAAAATAACCTACTCGAAATACTAATTCAATACAGACGAAGTCGCAGGCATAATCTATGTAATATACCTACCTACCTATACTTTTTCACAAAACACCTAGGTGAAACTGCGGATCACAGCTTTGTTGTAACAGTTTTTGAAGTAACTCTGTCTGTTTATCTATCAGTAACGCTTAACTACTGAATCGATTTTGACGAAATTTTTAATAAGGTAAGTTTAAACTTCAAGGAGGATATAATAATAGTATTTATCCAACTCCAACAACCGGTATCCACGCGGACGAAGTCGCGGGTCACAGCTAGTCGTAAATAAATTTAAAAATGTTATTTCGCGATGAAGTCATAGATGATTGTATGTTTAAACCATATTAAATTAGTGCCTAGAAGATATCTTGTTCGCGATTCATAATTTCAAGACATTTTAACCACACATTGTAAAGATCGATGCCAATAGTCAAGTTCTAAATAAAACTCAATTTGGGCTAGTTAACGTGACGTGAATTTTTATATTTATAAAAAAAAATTAGAATAATTTCAACGAAACTTTCAAACTTTTAATGTAACTTTTAAACAACTTTTAGTCAATATTCGTGAAGCTGTTGAGCATGATTAAATTAAACTAGCTTGTACCCGCGACTTAGCATAACATTATTGCCTGTGTTACCCATGTCGTCCAGAGATGGTGCTTTCTTAGAAGGAAATATTCAAATTAATTCATAGCTCGGAAGTACTTATGTTCTTACCATTACAAAGATTAAGTAAGTATTTATACATTCTTTCAAACTGAAAACTATCTCTAACTAAATGTCCCTGCAAGATTATTTCAAAATGACCTGTAAAAATAAATTTGAGCAATTCAAGAAAATATTTATCTAATGACCTATCAATGAATTTGTATTTTTCAACTAAAAGGCTCTTTGTTAGCCTTGATAAATGGCCCTTTAGTAAACGCGAATGAGTTATTTTAAAGAATAGCATATACATTATAATTGATCAAGGTAAATATAAAGTATTTTTTAAAAGCTCTACACAACAGAATCCTAGACTCGAGTCAGACAACAAAAAAGCTTTAAACTGCCTTGAATAGGAGTTCAACTTATACCTCTAGGGCCTCAGGCGAGTACTGGAATCATTGCTCGACTCACACCGTCATTGTAGCAAGTTTTCAAATTATAAAATCGAGATACCGAAGCGGTGCTGTTTGAGCCGAGTCTGTAACACGTGGTATTATTTATGGCGACCATGGCTAATATGTTCGACGATCAAGTTTTGTCATGCCATGATGTTAAGATACGTCATTTTATTATCATTTTGTTGAGGTGCTGACACGGTTGTAAGAGAACTCTTTGTCGTTTGGTCAAATGTTGTCAAAGTGTCCTCCACATATTAACGATTTGAGACGCTTCACCTCATGATAATGTTAGCAATAAAAACGACGATTAAGTATTTCAATTTTAAATAGTATCTTAATTAATTACCCACACTGACACAATAATTAGCTCGCAAATAAGCTTTAATTAGCTGCCGTATTGTAGAACATGTATTGTAGAGGAAGTCGTCGTGGCGCCTTGGTTACTGTGTGTATCATACGATATCACAGGTTAAGCAACGTTCGGCGCGGTCGGTACTTAGATGGGTGACCGCCGACCATTCATATCTCACGACAACTTCTGTGCTTCGGAGGGCACGTTAAGCAGTCGGTCCCGGGTGCTGTATACAGTAGTCGTTAGGGTTTGTCAGAAGCCATCTAGGCGCCCTAAAAATTCTGGCATCCACCACCCAGCACTGGGCCAGCTTGGTGGATTATGGCCTATACCTCCTCTTCACCCAGGGGAGAGACTCATGCCCTGCAGTGGGCTCATTACAAAGAGTTGTGATGATGATGATGATGATGATTGTAGAACAGACAGTGGAGCTGTCCTGGAATACTCGTGCTTCTTTATAGGAGTACCCGATCCAGTTTATAGAAGTTTGTTTCCTAAATGGGCCCTGAGGGTATTGGATGGTATTATATGGTGTAAACAATGCTGCACAAATCATTATTATTACTCTTTGCAGGGCAATGAATCTCTCCTCTGGTGATGAGGAGGTTTAGTCTGTAAACCGCCCAGCTGACGCAGTGCTGCTTGGCGGATGTTTTAGGCTGCAAACTGGACGGCAGCGACAGCGACGCGGGCAGCGGCGCGGGGAATCTGGCCCGTTCTCAACGCCAGCGGGCGCTCGAGCGATTTGTCGCGGTTTCATACAAACTCAATATAAATAAATAAATATTTCTGACACTCACACAACATTCTCTAGCCCAAATTAAGTTTCTTAAAGAACTTGTGTTATAGATACTAGATAACTGATATACTTAAGAAATATATAAACATACATATTGAATAAATACATATTTTTTATTAGAATAAACTTAAATAAACATATAAACATCCATGACTTGACGACTAATATCTGTGTTCATCACACAAATATCCGCCGCCGCCGGGATTCGAACCCAGAACCTCTGGCATAGAAGACAATGTATGTTACCGCTACACCAGCCGGTCGTCATTTCGCGGTCGTGTCGTGTCGCGGAAATCGCTGCCCGCGCCGCTGCCGTCCAGTTTGCAGCCTTAAGGCCACTGAAATTGTTTCCGACACACTCTTACGACTACCGTACTCGAAACCGATTTCTTAACGTGCCTCCATCGCTGGAAGGCGTCTTCATAAATTAATAATCAACGGTCAACCATCCTTGTACCGAGTCCAATATTGCTTAGCCAGCTATATCGAATAAGCCACTAAGCTACGATCACTTTCGTATGCAGTAATTTCTCCGAGCACACATTAAGTAATTAAGATTTCTTTATTCTGTCTTGTCGGAGCTTTCATCTCGTTCCCGTGTGCCTCCAGTAGCCCCATCTTCTCACAAGAAACAAACGCGATGGAAAACTATTGTTTTGCGTAATCACAAATCGCTTAATAACTTTACAGATAATTTATGATATTTACCTGTTGACTAACATTTTTGCCTTTGAAGTTATATGGAATTGTATTTAATTGCAGTTATTGATTTGATCGTTTATAGCGAATTGTACACGTGCATAGTCGAAGGTATGTAAGTATTTGTGTGGAATATTCTATTGTATGTTAAATAATATTTGTTATCTAAAGTTTATTTTGTTATGAGTTCGTGTGGGTTGGTTAAAGTCTGTTTTATCTAAACCGCTTTAGGACTACGAGTAACTAAAAGAACAGACACTAAAATTACAAAAACACTCTTATTTTATACTAGCTACTGCCCGCGACGTCGTCTGCGTGAACGCTATGCAGCACCAAACGCACCTACGATTATAACACTGCTAGCGTGATAATATGTAGCCTATATGTTGACCCGACTTCTTAACTATCTTCATGCCAAATTTGAAGTAAATCCATGCAGTACTTTTTGAGTTTATCCCGGAAAGACAAACAGACAAACAGACAAACAGACAAAAATTCTAAAAACTATATTTTTTGTTTCTGTTTCGATTGTAGATCATACCCCAAGTATTCTTTTAAAAAAATATTCAATGTACAGTTTTGACTTTCCTACCATTTTATTATATGTATAGATGGATTACCTTTTTTTTAAATAAACAAAATTCTTTACGATAAAAGTAGCTATGTTCTTAGCAATAAGCTTGTTTATACTACAAAAAAAATATACAACAATAAAAATATCCTTCCATGCTTGTCTGGGAGCGAAAGAAAAACATAGAATGTGCCAGCTGCTTCTCTTCCCGGGCAAACTGTAAAAGTCAGTTACGGGACGGAGGTTTTATTGATGTTTTTGTGGGCGATAGGCTGACCCCCACTGCAAGTCTCTCTCCATCATTATAATACCCCCAAATTTGTCAAACGTGACATCAGATGGTTTCATAGCCTCCGTTGTTCTGCCTACCCCATTAGGGATACAGGCGTGACGTTATGTATGTATGTATGTAAAAAACATACAATGTTTACTCACCGCTCTATCTCATGTGTTGTAAGTCCAGCGGAAACCTGAGAACAGAAAATTATCTATGTAGTTAAATACGTCAAAATATTTTTTATTTATTTATTTGCACTTTATTGTATGCCATAAAATAGTACAAAAAATGGAAACACATAAAGAAAAGATTTACAATTGGCGGCCTTGTCTTTGGGAAGCGATCTATACCAGACAACAACTGACCCTATCACCCTGATATATGTAGTTGGTTCACATTGATGTGTAAATATCATATCAAATGTCCATGTGTATACTTAGTGACATCCTATCACCACGCAAGAGTCACGATTGATAATCTCTAGACATGACAAAAAAGGATTTCAATAGGTACTCAACTCAATATACTTCATGATTTCTACAAACAGAATAACAATCTGGTTTCTCACACCTAATAGGTGTTTTTGATGAAGATTAAAGATAGAGATTTGAATATTTAAGTCCAACAGTGGACCATAAAGACCGTCTGTCAGAATTAATTCAAACAATTAATGCTAAACTCGGGTCCCGTGTCGGTATCAGCCGTTTCGATAAACTTAATCTGACAGTTAGTCTATACAATTAGTTACAGCTTAATTGGATGGAATCACAGAATAAACAAATGATCACCTGAAAGTTCTGTTTTCGAACTGCATTCGATGTCGTAATTAATTGGATTTGGCTTCAATTATTTAAAAATAGAACGACGTAGATTCGCGACGAAAATGTGGCCAATTAATACGCTCTAATAGTTATATCAGTGTTTTTGTCATTCCAGCGGTAAAATGCCCATATCAAGTTAGAAAAAAGATTTCTGATTGACTCAAGTAAGAATCGAACTTACTTTGCTTCGCCTAGTAGGTACAGGTAAAATAGACCAATATGAAAATGAGTGTACACTGATTTTCCATGCATAGTATAAAGAATAGTCATGTCACTCTCAATATAATACCTCCAAAGTCAAATGTGACATTAGATGGTTTTATAGCCTTTGGTGTTCTGCCTACCCCATAAGGGATACAGGCGAAGTCATGTAGGTCTGTATGTAGTATGAAGAATCACAAAGTATAAAAAATGTCTAACTTTTAAAGATACTTTCCCTAACAAGAGCTTACGGAGAGGCAGCAAGGCTTGTTCTAAGACGATCTATTTTGCCTGCGTTTATTGTTCCTGCCCAGAAGTGCGATCACAGAACTTTATCGAATCGTATATTAATGAATGTTTACGAATGCTCGTATAGTATGGAGTCGGTTGCAAGTTTTGAGTAACACTGTAATTTTTTATTTTACAGATATTTATGAGTACAACATGTTTACAAACATTCAAAATTAACAAGGCACACATTTATTTAAGCTGGCCGTGCGGCAATGGATAGATTTCAATTTTTTCTTAAAAACCGTCTCCATACTATACGAACATTCGTTAACAAACGATTCGATAAAGTTCTGTGATCGCACTGCAGTGTATTCCTGGTGCGTTTAATCTTCGAATGAATAGGTTTCTCGTGGATGCACGTGTACCGCCTTAGTCTTTAAGTTCACCTACCATCAGGTGTCATGGAAGACAAACGTCTCATACTTATTTTATAAAAAACACCCATACTGTAATCAGAAATCTTAAGCTAAAAGAAATGTACAACATTTCAACCAAACTATCTCAGTGTTCTCCAATTTTAAAAAGGACATTTTGCTAAATGGAGTTTTGTCATTCTCGTTGCATTGCAATACGCAAACTCATGCAAACCCGGTGAAGCGGCGGGGCGTGAACGACTGACTGACAATGTTTCACTTCTATATGAAAACCAATTAAAAAAAACGTTCAGTGTGGCCGTAAATAAAATTCGTTAGAATGTAAGATTTTTTTTATTTTTAATTATGCACAAAAGTAAAATGGGTGTACATGTTTGATTGAACACATGGTTATGCTATTAACGGCAAGAATTTTACTAACTGAAAATTTTGGATATGCTTACGTTTGAAAACTTATCCAGTTAGCTTGTAGATGTCAGTTTTTCTCTATAACTAGGTAAACGATCTGATCCGTTAAGTTAAACCCGTTAATGGCAATCTTATCTGACACTAAGTGAAATAAAATATCCCAGAATCCATCATCCCCAGGCGATGATTCTTAAGGGCGGATTTTATGTTAAGGTTGATCAAACCAGGTGATGTTATATTTAAATATGTTTAGTCAAATTAGTCGCTTTTTAAGAAAAGATTATCTACAGGTGGTAGAGCTACCCTAAGATAAATCTTGGAGGACGAAACGTAGCGATTATAAAGATAGACAACGATAATCTTTTCTTCCTTTCGGGGGAATATTTCTCCAGCAGTGGCCGTACTGTAATTTACGTAAGACTAGTGCGATAGGTTTTTGATAAATTAGATCTTATTCCTTTTCCAAGAGTAGTGCGTTTCGTATACATTTAAACAGGATGTTTTAGGCGCTAGGTTCGAATCCCAATAGACATTACCCGTTAGGTCATGGTTTAAATTTAGGTTTTTAAATCGTTCAATACTTTATCTAAAAGTTCTCACTTTTAGTCAATTATCTCAAGTTCTTTAACAAACTTAGTTTAGACTAGGTACATAATATGCTGTGAACGTTGGAATTATTTATTTATATTAACTCACTAGTTTCATTTACACTATAAATATTTTTACTGTCATAACATGCGGTTACCTTTAAAGGTTTTAAATTCATACTTTGAAGTGCGTGTTATTTCTACATAGGAACTGACCAATAGATACTTAACACCACATCTAAAGGTTAGTAGTGAAACATTTTGAACTCGCTCAGTAATTATTTGGATTTATGGCCATAACTTATCTATGTCCGCTTGTTTACGCTGCGCATGCACCTTGAAATCGCTGGCATTGTTGTGTGACAACTATAAATAATGTTATATCGAAGCTCGATCATAGCTGTTGATGATAAATCATGGATTTACTCGGTGGGAATGAGGAGATTAATTCATATGTGTTTTCAGGCCTTTGATCCGATCGTGTGACAGTGATTTTGTAAGTGAATAATTTGTATTTTTTGAGGCTTTTATGTTTATAAAGTATACATACACATTAAAAAAGTATGTAAACATCAAGTTAAAATTACATAAATATAAGTGAACTTAAAAAGAAAGTGAAAAGGTAGGGGCGGCGGGTAATAGTTGTCACAAAATATAAATAACCATGTTTAATT
Organism: Stenoptilia bipunctidactyla; assembly: GCA_944452665.1. NCBI lineage: Eukaryota > Metazoa > Arthropoda > Insecta > Lepidoptera > Pterophoridae > Stenoptilia > Stenoptilia bipunctidactyla. The sequence continues at coordinate 4,525,190 of OX101726.1, read as the reverse complement.
TGAAAACTGTAAAGAAAACTGCCAATTTTTCTTCATTAATGATATATTTGGTTACTCAGCTTTTATTAACTGCACTTATTTAATGGAAAATCTGCTAATATGTAAAGACAATTGAGAGATAAACAAAAGTCGAGTGAGACAACTTACCCCCGACGTGGGGTAGGTTGTCTCAAGCGAGGGTCCTTGTTGTCACAGGTCACTCACATCACATCACATCAGCATCACTATCATCGGAGGTGCAATTTTGGCAGCAATAAAAAAAAACTTTATTCGTACCGCATTTCGCATTGGGTCCTCTTTCTTTGTATTTCTTATAGTATCTAGAAAGTTTTATGTAGTTAATATTAAGTCTTTGGCAATATTTCTTATGAAATTGCCAGGTCCCACTACCCTCATCGCATGTATCCTGACTTCTGCTGTTGTCCGACCACGATCACGATCTTTCTCTATTTTTAGGCATTTTAACTACATGAAACAAAAACGTATCGAAAATATTTCATTGAGACAACTTGTACCAAACATAAAAACAATATATTATTGCAAATATAAACTTTTAAAGTAAACTATTGGCAATGTTGTCTGTAATTACGTTAAACTTGGTTATTTTTCCTATACTGTTTAAAGATGTCTGTTTAAAGCGCCAGCAAAAGTCTTGCATACTCGGGCACTTATGTAAGCCATGCTACCGCTAGTCGCAGTATAACTATACAATAACACATTCAATTACTGACCAATAAACATACTAGATATACAAGTTACAAGAAATTTATTTATTCACCTCAGTTAGAAGCCATAAGCAAAATTACAGGTATCCTATGTGAATGGTAAACTTAATTAGTGCTCGCTGCATTTTCTGTTAGCAAAACAATTGTTGATGTTTTTAATTATCGGCGGCGCGTGCTTAATGCAGCTGCCCGGGGCACCTGCATTGAACTTCTGGAATGTTCTCAGTTCGGGATATGCAGAGTACAATTGATGTGGTCAAATTGCTGCTCAGACCCTTTGACCATGTTACTTTACTCAACCAAATTGGTAATGGTGGTGATGTGAGTGGCTTTATAGTATGATAAAAAAAGTCCTCAAACAAACACAACTATATGGCCTTAAAGTAAGCAGAGTTTGTGTTATGAGATACTGTGTAGCGAACTAGGGGAGAATATAGAATTTATTAAATACATATATAGGGTGACTGGTGATAAATTTTAGATATTGAATACTAGAATAAATTTTAGATATTGATCATTCTGTACTAGATTCAGGTCATAATTAAGTAATAAAAATTGATACTTAATTTTTCACTTGAATTGCCTATAAATAAACAAAGTTTTGCTACTGTTTAATTTACTTAATTTACTTAATGAGTCAATCGCGGCACGTAACCTGGCACGCGGATCGCTGCCAACGCTAGTGTAACCATGCGTTGCGTGAACTTAACTTTCGGTTAACTTTACTCAGTAAATAAATGATATTATTTTTTATTATATTTTTTCTCTTCATGAATGATCTCAAACTATCACGTTCTTGAATTTCAAAAGTGACCCACCAGGCACCCTTTTTAGATAAACGCCCTGATCCCATTTTTTTAATTGTTCCATACGAGAATCGAACTCGCGAACTCAAGATTGGTGTTGTAGCGTCTAGACCACTGAGATCGTCAATATGAGTATTTTTATTTCTACATCTGCGTGTATCAGGTATTGGTGGAATGAGTTTGAAACGTAAATAAAGGGAAGTTATGACAGAAAAATTAAACAGCCGTAAATTGAATCAAGATTATTGTTTTTTATTTCTTAAAGGAGGTCATCCAAATCTCATTTTGGAAATATGAAAATAAATTTAGAGCCCAGAGTTTGTTCTTGAAGAAGTTGTCGAACAAAAAGCACCACTGAAGTTAGACAACTTTTTGTTTCCCCTAACAACAAACTTATTAGATTTTTTGCATGTGACCGTTTGACCTCAAGTTAACCTAGAAAAAAAGATAGCGTCGATGATCATACAAATTTTTAAGGAAGGAACTGGATTTTCATTTTTAAATATCAGAATGCATCAATCTTCATTGTTTTCCGGGAGTTTCTTCTATGCTGGACTGGGAGCGAAAGAAAAACATAGAATGTGCCAGCTGCTTCTCTTCCCGGGCATACTGTAAAAGTCAGTTAAGGGACCGAGGTGTTATGGGAGGCTTTTTGGTGGGCGATAGGCTGACCCCCTGTCACTGCAATAGTCTCTCTCCACTATTATAATGCCTCCAGATTCGTCAAGCGTGACATCAGATGGTTTTATTACCTCTGGTGTTCTGCCTACCCCATATGGGATACAGGCGTGAAGTTATGTATGTATGTATTTCCGGGAGTCTTAATGTTAGGTGCTCACTAAATAGGTACCTACCTACCTGACATCTCTAGGACTAGCCTTTTCTATTCCGACTCTACTCTTAAAAACGAGTCGCTGCGGTCAATGTTATTCGTTAGGTACAAAAACCAAGTTGACATAATTTTCTTAAGACCGGTATAATGGCCGTGTTATAAAAACTGTCAAAGTAATTCACTGTTTTATTAATACCGTCCGTTAGTTATCTGAATATTGATTATCGTTTAAGTGTACCTGCTTTTTTATAAATTCGATTCGAGTTGTGTCACTCTTTTTTGCAATATAAGTCTTTGAATAAATTGATTTCAAGTATTTTACAATCTCATAAATAATTCATGGGCGGACAACGCAGTTTTTATATCACTGTGTCAATTAAGTCATTGAGGTTTTAGAAATAAATTGAGTTGACAGACCAATCGGTAGCTATTCAGGTATAAATAAGGCAATCAGGAAAATATTACTTTATGTATTAATAGTTTATACCTGTCTGTTTGGGAGTTTCGTTCTTTGAAATTATAATATGTTAGTTAAATTGATGTATCGCACTGAAAAATAGACAGCGGTAGCTCAGTGGAAGAGCACTCGTCCGGCAAACGAGAGGTCCCAGTTCGAGTCCTGGTCGGGTGATGATATTATTTAGCATATTTTTTTCAGTTATTTAAGAGGAATTAAGCATTATTAAATGCAAAAATTTTAAATTATTATGAAAAATAGATGTTTATTATAGAAAAGCTTATGTCGGGCGCTAATTAAACACTTCTTTCTTGTAGAACAGTTCCTTGTTGCTTAGAACAGCTGACTAGCGACCACCCTTCTTATAAAATCAGTCGCCAAATATTACCGCTCCGGCGGTGATGTGTTTAGGGAACATTTTATGAAGAGCCAGTTCTTTCCTAGGCCCGTGGGCTTTGATCATCAACCTCATGATCACTTACAATTAGGTGAGAATGAGGTTACATGCGAGCTTAATTTTTAATACAAAAAAGCCGTTTTATCCAAATTTTATCGCGTCTTCATTTACGTTAAATCGATGACGTTTTTTAAACGACTCGCTCGTGACCACGGTGTCTATAGACACCAAAACGTAGAGTTCAAAACGACTAGTATTTAAAATTATTTTATTTAATGTAAAGAAACTTGAATTAAACTCACCTATTTTACCTTAAAGGGTAAAGTGACAGAAACTTACAAAGAAAACAATAAATTGTTAGGTGCGACAGAGGATACGATGCTGAATGCGAACTTATATCGCGATTGTAGCCATAAACGGGCGATAACGTTGTAATAAGGGTGATAACTTGGTGATTCAATTTTAATTTATTGCGCTTTCTTTTCGGTACGGCAATAAACGGGTTATTTATTTTATGTACATACATGGGCTTTAAATGAAACAAGATTTCAGAAATAACGATTTTAATTTAAGAACCGAGAGGTCACAAATATAATGATTACTGGATAAAAGGTATTCCTTGTGTTATTTAACGCTATATCCTATTCTTATATGTAATTTCACCGTAATCCGACCAACCGTTGTTAAAATATATATACACAAAAAATTTCACGTTTAGGGTAAAAAAAACAAAATTTAGAATAAGTGATGATGTCGAAATGAGAATGACCCATCTTATCACAGAGAACAGTAACCCTGTATGACCTTTTCTTTGAATGGTCTACACTGTAAAAGTGTAAACAACAGGTTTCTCTAAAAGGCATTGATAAGCAGATGGCTCAAGGTGCGTATTGGAAAATATATTAGGTACTAGCAATTACTAGGATTATTTTTCGTTTTTTTACTACCTTATGTTATGCATGATGTGTTTACCTTAATATGAATGTAGATTTAAATTTTATGTTTTTAAGATTGTTTCGTTTTGTATGTACTGATGTAACATTCTCTGGTAAACCAATAAAAGAAAAAGAAAAAGTAACTTTCATGTACCTACAAGCTTTCTTCATGGCTTCACCTGCGCAAGCCGACCTTCCCTAATGGTGCGTACAGATTGCTAGTAATGCAACTTGTAATGTAACATTCTGCCCACGTTCCGTATTTGGACGTGTAGTGCGCAGAATGTTACATTACAAGTTCCATTACAGCAATCTGTACGCACCAATAGGGAAGGTCGATTTGGTGATTTGGATACACCTACACCTTACCTATGTGCATACGTAAAAGAGTAGGTACCAAATATATTATACTTTTACGAATATAATATTATTAGGATAGAAAGTTCTTCCAATATCCACCCAAACCCATGCGCTGTCATCTGCGATCTCCTATTCACTTACCATCTGGTGAGATTGTGTTACAGTATGGATTGAGTTACCGTTAAAAATAATGGTAGTGTTTCAGAAAAAATCTAGATATAGGAAACCAGTCAACGGTTGGTTTGATTCTTCCACACTTCTATTGCAACTGTTTTATTCCCTTACTGAACCCGCTATCACCTTCGACGTCATCTCAACTAACCAAAAGATGAGATTACACTAGTGTTTACTCAAAAATCCTTTTTTTGTTGGCGTAGCTTCTGCCAATTATCACATTCACACGTCAAAATTCCCTTCTACAAACATTTTCAAACTACTTCCCTCTCATAATAACATAATTGAATAGAAAATATTTGCAATCCCGCGCCGCAATTAACCGTAATTCTTTTAAACACCTGCGTTTAAGACGCTGAGTGGGTTTTGCTAAAGCATATCCCTTATTTTCTTAATCGGTGCCGCGTTTCTAGTTTTTTCTAGGTGAAATGTAATAAATGGTGGTAGTTAGGGGCGGAACTAACGGGGTAGGGGCCGTTAGGCTTCTGGGTGACTTGCTAACACGAATTTGTGTAACTAAATACACTGGTCTAGTTAATAAAGGATGTATTTAATAGATATTTTGTGGCAATGTCTTTTAAAAATCAACGCTTTAACAATTCTTATGAATTTTATAAATGAACTTAGTAACAGTATTTATTTTTATACTTGTTAATAATATCACATTATCCACATTGGCAAGGTCTCTTTACATAAAAAAATATCAAAATAGAGATATTTTGAACATTAATAGTTCAATGTTAATAATAATTCTCTAATCTTAATCGTATGTTTATCCATATTTTCAATATTTGCTCCACCTACTGCCAGCACTCTTCTAAGTCCCTTTGATAATTCCTCCATCATCTAACAATTGATTGCGAAAGTGCCACAAACCTTTCACGTTTCGTTCACGATCAGGTTGAGATCTAGATCGGTTTTAAACGAGTCAAGATACCACGATGCAACTCTTATGAAACGAGTTGGAAGAATGCATATACACATACATACACTCAGATTGCTTCTTACTGGTTTTTAGAAGACTTTAGCTAACAAACAGGCTCATAGTTCTCAGAGAAGATGAAATAAACTGATAGGTATGTGTGTTTTTAACCGACTTCAAAAAAAAGGAGGAGGTTCTCAATTCGGATGTTTATATATTTTTTTTTTATGTATGTTCGTTCATAACTCTGTCAAATATAGACGGATTTGCAAAATTATTTTTTTGTTCGAAAGGGGATTATTCCGAAATGGTCCCATATAATTTTTATGGCATTCGGTTCACAACTTTTTGAAAAAAACGACAAAAACCAAAAAAATATATTCAATTATTAATAAACAACATTAGTTGTTTTTTCTATACTTATATTGATGAGCGCATGGTATGTCTGCAAAAATATTGATTGTTTCCCGAAATTGTTCAGCACTTAATATATATCTTGTATTTCTTGCCGCTTCTCGAACTACATTTAATCTTTCGACTCTGGCTTCTGGCGTTTCATTAAGCAACCTCTGACTGGAACGAGCACGTAGGACGCTCAATCGTTGTGATCGTTGCTCGTCAGTTTCATTCGCTAAACGAGCATGTATTAAAGAAAGGCGGTGATCGTAGTCTTCTTGGATCTCATTAGCTAATCGGTTGCGGATTAAAGATAGACGATGATTATAATCTTCTTGACTTTCATTAGCCAAACGAGTGCGAATTAAACTAAGACGATTATTGTAATCCTCTTGATTTTCGTCATTTAATCTACGTAACATATGAGATCTCATTTTTGACAATCTAATTTCGCGCTGGTCAGGCCTCTCTTTTGAAATGCTTAGAGATTTTCTTTCCCTATTAGCTTTTAACCGTTTTCCTTTTGCGGTTCCGGTTTCAGTTTGACGCAGTTTTCTCATACGAGCAGCATCTTTACTAGGTCTACCCATATTTTGTAATACCTACGTATAAAAATTAAAGCACTAAAAATATAAAAATAAAAAGCTTTTTAACAAAAAAAAAACCGACTTCAAAACTCTTTTAGCACTAAAAAGATTAAAATAATACTAAATCTAATCAATCAAAACTGTAGCCTATATAACCTAACCTATAACAATTTTTTTCAATTTTTGGAGTCGGTGCCAACTGCCAAGCCCTACGCAATAGATCACAATATTACTAATACGAACTACTATACATACACAAAATATAACATGAAACTTAATGCAATCAAAATGAAATATAATGATTATAAGGTACTAGGTAAAAAATTAAGTAAGAGAAAAAAAATAAATAATAAAGAACCAAATGGAGTTATCAGCTAACTTTGCCCAATAACAATCGAATTTGAACGACTTAACTACTATAAATTAACACACACAAACAATATATTACATAAATCTAACTAACTGCGTCAAGCTAACGATTATTTATTATAAGGTATTAATTTCGATTATAATGTAAAGAGAATAAAAAAAATTCAGAACAACAACGACCAATTGCGAACTTCGACCATTGACCGATTACGAAACCTTACGAACCAAAGACACCATCGAACGACCAAATTCTTCATTAATCACTAATTAAAAACAGTGCTTGCGCGATTTAATATACAACTAACACCATCTAGTGTCGGAAGGTGAAACTAAAGTAAAAGAATTTTAGATATCACACGACGTAAGGACGATTATGATCCATGGAGCCCAAGGCTTACTTAGAAAGTTGAATACTTGGCACCGACTCCAAAAGTTGAAAAAAATTGTTATAGGTTAGGTTATATAGGCTACAGTTTTGATTGATTAGATTTAGTATTATTTTAATCTTTTTAGTGCTAAAAGAGTTTTGAAGTCGGTTTTTTTTTTGTTAAAAAGCTTTTTTATTGTAATATTTAGTTAGGCGGTTCCCATTACATTTGCTAATTAGTATATAAAAGTTATGCGAGGACATTTATAACTCAAGATAATCTTTACTACTATAATATCTAAAACTGAAGATGAAGTTTTTGTTGGTTTTAACGAGCATGATTATCTGATTTGATAGCGGAAACCTCAAGGAAGGTTTATAGGCTATATTTTATCAAGAATTGCTACAGACACAAAAGTAACAAAGATAAAACCGTGCAGAGCTGCTTTGAAAGGACAGTTTTGTACTAATAGTTTTGATAACCACTTTGACGATGGGGTACCACTGTCTGCCTCAGACGCCAGTGGTTGCGGGTTCGATTCCCGCACGGAACAAGAAAAAAATCCGGGTCTTGGCGGGATTTATCTATGTATATATTCTAGGTTCCCCCTAGTTCGCTACATGGTATCCCATATCACAAGCTCTGCTTAGTTTGGGGCCATGTAGTGGGTGTGACTGACCGGAGATTTTATTTATTTATTATAAAATAGGTCTTAATGATCACATCTCAAAAAATCGATGGTTTTTGCTGCAGTTAAGAATGAATAGGGTTGGCAAAGAAACGCCTGCCAAGAATTCAAGTGACCCCACTTTGTGGCTTGAATTGATCCTCTAATAAAATAATAAATATTAAAAAGTATGCCACCAAGTATCATCTCAGATAGTTAAGTTTTATGGCATAGGTTTTACGAAGAGTTTGTTATTTCATTTACTGACGACCTATGTTAACCTCATCTTTACGTAACGTCAGGTTGAACTAGCGTGATAAAATGCGGAAGTGTTTTTCTTTCTTCTTCAAATTCCAGCTATATTTTCAATAGTACATATCTGAATACAAGATAATAGTTATTTAAAAGATCGTTGCCTATATTAATATTAAAGGAATTTATACTGATTTATAATAAACACATAAGTAGTTAAAACATTCATACATACATACATAACTTCACGCCTGTATTCCTTATGGGGTAGGCAGAACACCAAAGGCAGTAAAACCATCTGATGTGACGTTAAACAAATTTAAAGGTATTATAATGTAGAGAGACTGTAGTTAATGTCCAAACTAAACCATTACTTTGAATCATTCAATCAATGTTTCGTTGTGTCCAAAAATTTTTGGAATTCTAATTCAAAATTTCGCATGTAGCAAGCGAAAAGCTTTACAATTGAACATTGAACTACTTACGGAAGTTTTCAAAACATATCGCCATACAAAGCTTATGTAACACTCGCATGGTATTCAAAGATCTGTCGAAAGTTTTGATTTATGTCTCAAGACTGACAAGTCAAGGTTTCAATCAACACAGCCTCTATCAGGTCTATGGTCGTCAGAGATCCGCGTGATCTGCCAACCAAGAATCACAATGAAAATGCTAATACCGACATTTGACTGCGGCCTTCGTTCCAAATTTAATTTAACTGATTCGTTACGATTTGCCAATAACTAAACTATATTTTAGTATTCAGATTTCGTTTTATGGTGACAAAAAAGTTGATTTGCATAAAGAGAAATTTTATGATTTATAAGCGTCATAAAAGGCGTCATATTTTTTTGAGGTTTTATGATAAAGCCACATCGCAATGTTGCGCAGAAAAATGTTTAATGTTTAAAAAAATACTTAGCTGTTTTTCAGGGTATGACCGGAAGTTTCATGATTATAAGGTCCTGTGGATTTTTTAAAACTAACTTTACATTAAACCTCATTTGAAAATAAATTCAACACAATGGCAATAATAACAGTAGGCATGCAGGGAATGCTTATTATTTATTTCATCTGTATGTAAAAATATGTAAACAAAAAAAAATAGATGTTTTTTTCTATACATACATAACTAGAACTACTTTGGGTGCATTATTTTGAGATAAAATATTTCTATGGAGAAAAGCTGTAATAAAATAATAAATACTCTTTTTTGCCAAATAAAATACAATTTTACAATTAGGTACTTTAAATAATAAAGACATTGACAATGAGGCGGCCTTATCGCTACAAGCGATTTCTACGCTTGCGCAAGCGATTCAGGCAACCAATACTGTATTTGTATGAGTAGTTATTAAAATTTTGTTGACTTTGTGTGAACACGACCTTTCATAAGTTCATTGAATACAAACAATTTAATTGTATTCTTAGCAGTCAAATCGTTTCACTTTGTTATATCAAGATTTATTAAATAAATTAAAAGATACATGAAATCGTGCATGAAGGATTATTATAACAAAATATCATAACACATAGGCCTTATAAGTCAAGGTGGCACTGTTTCGAAATCTTATTGTGGTTCAGTATCTTGCTACATATTCACGACACATCAAAGAACTGGAGCGTTTTTTCTTTACCCAAATCGAGGCACCAATAACGTGGCCACAAGCTAAGCTTTTTAAGCTTGTTGTGATATAGAGGAAATCCTAAACTCATACTCAAGTCAGTATAGAAAAAAATCTTTATACTGATTTATCTGGGAGCGGAACGGAAAACCTCTGGAAATGCAATCGAGCACTTTGCATCACGGAACTTGCCAGACAAATTCGTCATTAGAACTTAAGACAAGTGGACCTATCAATTCAATTCATTTATTTGGACGAGTTTGTAACCAGCCAGCGATAATAGATAAATATTTTTTTTACATATTTGTAAAGGTTGAAAGCTGATTTCTGTACCAACGAGGAAAAACAGCAGATTTAGATCAAGAGCGCCACCGCGTCTCCGCCGACCTGCGCAAGCGCATTCCAAGTGGAATATTTTCCGCCATGTCATGTCGCCATTGCGTCTGTTGAATAGCCAGCAATTAAGTATTGAATTCCCGAGCTTGTTACTTTTGCATAAATAATAACATACTTCTGTTATTATGTCGATGATTTAGTTTGACGCAGTGGTGCAAGGTTCGATCAAATGTTTGTAATATTTGCCAAAGAATATGATTCTAAAATATAAATAAAATACTTTTTCAATCTGTTATCTGCTTACCACATTTCAAGACCTACTCATTTTGGGGCTAGATGACGCTGCGAGAATAATAATGTTCCCTTGTAACTATTAGCAAAGTTCTTTTTTAAATACCGTTTTTTTACCTCGCGCCCAATGGTTCGATGCTCATTAACAATATAAGTATTACAAGTGATAAGGTACCTTATCACAAGGATTCTTCAGATCTTAAAGTGTAGGGAGCTTACAAAACACTTCAAGATAATATTTTGTCTTGTGTTTTATCGAGACAAGTTTCCTTTCCTGTAAGCTGCAGTGGATATTTTCAAGCTATTACCTATGAAAAGTTATTCAGACTTGAACTCTGCCAAGTTTTAATTTCATGACAGTTTCTTGAGAAATAGTGAAGGCGAATCGAGCTATGATCAACGCATTTATAGAACGTATTCACTATACGGGCGTAAGTCTTAAGAGGTACAGAACCTCAAAGCTTTGATATGCAGGGTTCTTTGAACAAGAGTCCACTGAACGTAAGTCACTTTATGTAAGACTTGATGTGCTTATGCAATAAGCTATGACTACGTTGGGAGTATTAAATATAAATCCTACAGAGAGATGTAGCACAACGGGCCGACTATAAATTTAACACTAAATTAATCAGAATTTTCTGGATCCTAAGTGGATTCGAGAAAACCTCAACGAATTTTGTGTAAGTTTACAACGATAGCTTTATGTCTTCTTCGAAGCACGGAAGTAGGCTTGATGTACTTACCGACCGGACCGAAAGATGCTTTTTATCTGCTATGAGCAGAAGTTAATAAGCCAAGACAACTTCATATGGATTTTATGTTATTGAATTATCTCTAACACCCTACGTAAGCCTATGTGACATCATATTCATCGACTTCACTTGCCATCAGTAGCCTAGTGCGAGTTTTTAACTTTACCATCGCGTTAAAGTTAACTTAGTTTTGTATGGGATCGAAGCAGCGCCAACTAGTGACGAAAATGAAAAACCTTATTTGTAAGAATGCGATTGGTTGTTTCAAGTAGTTTGCTCGATTAACGCGATGGTGGAGTCATTCGAATAAATTCGCACTAGGCCCACAGGTGGGATTTAGGTCAAACGTGGATTTAGTCACTAATAGCACTCGTGGACAAGAAGCAATGCCAACTTTAAGATATTAGATGGTCCCGAGATTGACCGGAAATTGAATGCAAATCCAGAAATACAGTCAATCTGTTTATAGGTGGAAATAAGCAAAACCGTCCGTTCGGTTATAGGGCACATAAACTGTAACAATCTTTTTATAAACTACAAGATGCATGTTACTACGCTAAAAATATTTGTGTCTAATGGATTGTTTTAGTGATCTAAAACTATCTTTCCAATATTGCCTTTCGAATGCAACCGGTTTGAGGCTCATCAGTTGTATTGTTGTAAGCCTATAACAGGCAAAGTTAGAAACATTTTAGTGTTTTATATAGATTGTACGCCTTTTAGTACTGTATATTCTATTGAGAATTACTGAACTATTCACACGTTTCCGTTTTTTCTGACACATACTCTATGCACCTGTGTAATGACATATGTTTTATTGCAGGTGCGTTCTAGCACGTATGCCAACCATGTCGCGGTATCCTTGATTGACCGACAGCATCAGTTAACTCCAGATTAAGTACCTCAAATTAATTTAAACTATGCGAATAAGAATCAATTGCAGACACGAGCTCTTAACTACCAATTAACTGCAAATGTTTTACATTTAAAACCCCATAGAGTTGAACTATGGATGTCTAATTGAAATAATTAATAAAATAGTATGAATTTCGTGATTCGTATAGGCACTCAAGGATACTTAAGTAATTACGGTATAATATTATAGCCATTATTTAATTGCGTAGAGATTAATCAAATGTTTTGTGCTTATTTAGTAATGATATGATGGAAGAGTTAAGTAATTAACATAGATTCCGACGGTATCAAAACATCAAGGGCATGTCATGTATTTAGGAAGGTACTTATTCAATTCAATTGTTTGAGGGTTTCTCCTTGATTTTATAAATATACCGTGTTCTCTTTTCAATTTTTTATTAAGTTTGTTTTGTAATTCGAAGGTGTGTTTTTTATAGTTATCATTTAACCACAGTGGGTGAACACTACATCCTTATACGAGTACGATCCGATTCCGAGAAACGACGGTCGTAGCCGTAGAACTATCTCTATTGTAGTTTATTACATCTGGCAATTCCGGCCTCCGTCATCCGTCATTTCATACAAAATTTCTAGATTCTTATTTTATCGGATTCAGATCGGATAATAATCGGATGAAGTTCGCTTTTACTGTAATTTTTGGATTCAAAATTGAGATCCTATATTGAAATCCGATAATAGAAAAATCATTCACATGTATCCCGTTGTATTTCGTTACCTCAGCGAAATTTTACAAAAGAACGTGCATGAACGAAGATACCTACATACAATTAGTAGGTAAGTAGTGACTGAGCCAAAGCGACTCCGTTGAAGACTCACATAAAGTGCGCATATTTTATTTCTAAGTATTATGATTCTCAGGAATGCTGCTTATATCATAGATTATCAGGTAGTCAAGCAACCTTGAATCAACAAGGATGGATGAGCGGAGAACATTAATTAATCACGACGGTTCTTAATTTTAAATATTTATTTATTTATTAATATTTAGCTAACAGACTCTTTATCTCTACATCTAATAAAAAAGAAAGTCTGTTTGTTTGTATGTTTAGAGTAATCTTCTGAACTACTAAGCAGATGTTGATTTGGTTTGCACTGAACTCTTTGAACTCTAAGAGTAATTCTTGGGGGTTTATTATAAGTAAGTTATGAAAAACTCAAAATCAGGAAACATGGGCAATGTTATTACCGAGTTATTATGGAGTTTGTTAGGAAAGTAAAATAATAAAATAATAATAAAAGTTTGTTAGGAAATGAAAATATCGATTTGAAAAGACTTTCACTGAAAAACTACAGCTCAAAGCTACACCCTAATGGTGCTGGGTTAGGTTGTTACCACACCATTCAATCGACGTCCACCGCTTATTTTTGGCCTAGTAAAAACTATCGATCTACGTTGACTGTTCCATTCTGCCATCGATCGGCGCCGTCGATCGACGTTCGACCAGGGTTATCACTCTCAAAGTACTTCAATTTGACAGCTAATTGCAACAAAATGGACACATGCAACAAAATGGACCGGCCATGTTGTCATTTTACCACGATAGATGTCTATAGTTCTAATACACCAATCCAACAAAAGGTCTACTGTCAGTTTTGACTTGCGACAGGTCCGTCCAGCCAGCCAGTTACAAAATGACTGCTCCTCCTTGCATGTGCATATGTTAATGTAGTATTTTGTGATCTCCTTGTCATCTTGTGGTGATTTATGCGCAGCGAGCTGAGCTGAAGTTCCGGGTTCGAATCCCAGTAATGTATCTTTATCTGGGTGAGATAATGTGGTGTTTACAATATTAGAAAATATTTATAATACCAGCCATGTTATAGTATTAATTATTGGACCGACATTCAGATGGCAGCACGGGAGCTTAGCAAAATGTCGGCGTGTCAATTGGGGTGACAATTTGAGGCGTTGAGTAGGCTCTCTATTCCTTTTGGTATATTTATGTTTCCCTATGCGTTCGACCAACACCCTTATGCAGGTGGTCTTAATATTAAAAGTTTATAATCTCAAAAACTTATTGTACTCTATTCTCATCTTATACTCGTAGAAAAAACAACTAAGCACAAACCGGTTATAAAAGAAAATTAATTTAACAACGCAATTTAAATTAATAAATAAATAAACACTAATAAAGTGATTGCAATTATCGGAAATATGATCGTGAGTATTTCTATCTGCTTTAAAGTCATAAGCAAAGTAAGTGTATGCTGCGGAAAGATACTTAGATCATCACCTGGCACCCATCGATACCATATAAAATAATCTGTTTATATCGTCGTTGTTTATTTGTGTTTTCAATTAGCGAGAAAACTAAGCTCTTAGTGTAGGTGACTGTTATGTGATATTTGTTTTCATTAACTAATGGATTTTATTGTTTTAGAATTTCTGGATGAGTGTGTCATGAGGTTACCTTAATACTTTAAAAAAAGTAACTCCAAAACCAGCTTACAGTCTAGTAGTTTCAAATTTCATTTCATCCTTCAACGAGTTATTCTTGCCTAGTAACGTCTACTTTTATGATTCCATTATTCCATGTGATGAATTATAATGGACTGGGAGTAAAAGAAAAACATAGAATGTGCCAGCTGCTTCTCTTCCCGGGCATACTGTAAAAGTCGGTTTTTAAAAGAGGTTTTATTGGCATTTTTGTGGGCGATAGGCTGACCCCCTGTCACTGCAATAGCCTCTCGCAATCATTATAATACCTCATTAGTCAAACGTGACATCAGTTGGTCTTATAACCTCTGATGTTCTGCCTACCCCATAAGGGATACAGGCGTGAAGTTATGTATGTATGTATGAATTATAATTTAGAGAGAGAGCTTCACATATCATTAAAGTAATGGATTTTAGTCTGAGTACTATAGCGTCTGAAATCTTCGATATTTAGCGAAAAAAGCTCAAATATTCCATCTTTCAATAATGTGTTTTTGCAAACAAAAATGATATCAACGTATAAAGTATACCAGTTGATAACACTTCGACGTGCCGATATTCATCTTATGACACAATAAAATCAAGTCCGGACACTGTTGAAATAATCTTCTCATTATCAAGGCGCGCCCTTGAGCTTAGACTTTATAATGAATTTAGCAAATGTCATAGACTGTATAATGTTATTCATGAATATATGCGTGGGAGTACGATGTGGCAGATCTTCTTGTTGTGAATGAACAGGTGGACACGTGGGAAACCCTCGGTTGAGATGTCAGCCGATGACAACTGGTAATAAAGTCTTGGATTGATTGTTTTGACATCTTCATTCGTATTCGGTAGCGTTTTTGTATTGATTTCCTAGTCTCTTATTTGTTTTTTATGATACCTATTGTTTTGATAGTTTAATAACTTGTATTTTATAATAATTTGGTTTTGTAGTACCTAAATAAAGTTAAATATATTTCAACTGAACTTCATAGTTCACTTCTATGAAGTTAGATAACTTCAGTCGTTTACTATACCATTTATAATTCTGCAGTGTTAATGCAAGATGACTAATTATTTGTTTTTATTTTCCTAAATATGTACGTAAATTCATTATTTTTCAATACTTTCTTGGTTATTTTAAAAGCGTTTTTGTAGCCTTCGCTCTACACATTTTTTTGGTAAAATATTTAATACAATGAAATAAAAAAGCACAAAAACAATTAATTCGAATTAAGTAAGTAGAATCGATCAACCAAATAGAGTCTCAACTCAATTAAATCTTTTACGAATTACTCCCGCAAAGTGAAACCTCTGAACCAAAACAGATGTTGTCCAACCAAAGCATTCTTTACTTATACATATATCACAAACGCAAATAATAACCTAATATATAAAATGAATGCTTTATTGGCTTTAAATTGAGATCCATTTATTTATAAACGCCACTTGAGACATGAGATGACTCATTAAGCCCTTTTCAATCTTATAACATCTTAATTTAAACCTATTTTAGGACGAATTTCATCGTGAATTGCTCTTGTGAGCAGTATTAGTCAAGAATGCGATTTTGGATTTTGTTCTCCGTTATTTTCACTTAATTTGCAAGATTGTTTAAAATTACACCCTTTTATACATTAAATAAGATACAATTTAGTACTTTTACAGAGGCACATCAAGTGCTTTATGTATAGACAAATTTTAATATTCGGAGATCATGAAAAGGCGTTATTAAAAAGTTTGTAGTATTATTATGACCAGGGTTGCCTGGAAGAGATTGTCAGTAGATGATAAGGCCGCCTATTGTGCACTGTACCTATAACATTGTTATTAAAATTATTTCTTGTGTACAATGAAGAATAAATAAATATGCGTGCACAAATTTGGTCATTCATTCATTTCATTCACGCTTTTGCCGCAACCAAAATGCAGCGTTTAGTCGCTTAGAGCTACAAAGCACAAGAGTTGTGTGTCCATTTGTTACTGCAGTGCACATTAGAGCTACAAATACCTTATACGGTAATTAAGCTCGTGATGTGCACTGCTGGGAATAATGAACTTGTTTTTCCTGTTACTCCATTTGAGGAACTCACGCTGAATAATAAGGTCTTTCAATTGGGACAATTTTGACTTTGACAGTTGAAAGCGGCCATCTTGTTGAAGCTACGTCTTTAAAATTAGTGGTCATTTAATCTGTCTGTTGCGCCAAATCACCATGGACGGATACAGCATTCAACAACACGTGAAAATAATAAAATATTTCTCTTAATTCTAGATAATTCTAGATGACTGTCAACGACTAGTGATTGCTTGTGTTATTAGGCTGATAATAAAAATAAATAGGTAATAAAACCCCCAGACAATCACATGGCCCCAAAGTAAGCATAGCTTGTGTTATGGGATACCATGTAGCGAACTAGGGGGATAAAAATACATAAATAGATAGAGATAAATAAACATAGATAAATAAGCAAATGACACGGAACATTTTTTTTTCTTGTGGTTATCGAACCCGCAACCTCTAGCGTCTGAGGCAGACAGGTTTACCCCATCGCCAAAGTGGTCGTCGAATATCTCATGCCATCGGTGAAATTTAGCCTGATTTATGCGCCAGAGTGCTGGACAGAGGCATCCCCCACGGTTCTCCACATCGGCATCGGTCCTGCACTGTCCACATCCATGCTGTTTACCACCTTGATCATCGGTCTTGAAGAGGGACTACCTACGCTGCACCTCCCAGTACGCGGCCGCTATACTAGAACCTTACTGACTGCTACAATGCTGACGGCCATCCCTTCTGCGATATGTACCCTGCCTGTTTCCACTTTAGCTTTACACCTCGTAACGGTTATATCTTAAGACGACCGGTGTAGCGGTAACATACATTGCCTTCTATGCCAGAGGTCCTGGGTTCGAATCCCGGCGGCGGCGGATATCGGTGTGATGAACAAAGATATTAGCCGTCAAGTCATGGATGTTTATATGTTTATTTAAGTTTATTCTAATAAAAATATGTATTTATTCAATATGTATGTTTATATATTTCTTAAGTATATCAGTTATCTAGTATCCATAACACAAGTTCTTTAAAAAACTTAATTTGGGCTAGATAATGTTGTGTGAGTGTCAGAAATATTTATTTTATTTTATTTTATTAAACAGAGTGTACTGAATTGTATATTTTTATTTGTTTCGACTCACTCGTTAGTGTCGGATAGGTAGGTATGTTTGACTAGTTTAGAGCTCTTCGTCTAACTAAAAGGTCTAAAAGGGCGATTGCAGTTGCGTCTGTGCCACAACAACACAATAATTTTAAAGAGGGCTCATGGCATTCGATTTTTCAAAAAAGGTACCGAAGCGTTTATGATTCCTGATAGGGATAGATATTTGTAAGATGAATTTACTGTATTTTTTTTTTAATTTTATTATTTAATTGACATAAAATGAAACTAAATACCTACCGGTAGTATCTTCATTTTTTAATTCAGTCGAGTAATAGTTTATCCAATAAATGTCTTTTATAAGAAATTGAGACAGATAGCATCTCTATCTAATTAATTATTCAAATAAGTACCACATTAAGGAAGCGTTCGCTTCGTTGAGTCAGTGGAGTTTAATGGTCAGTCAACGGTGAGTTCATCGCTAGGTGTTACGACACTCATTACTAAACATCTCCATAAGTCACGAGATGTCAAGATCTTGATTAACATACGGCTCTTGTAATCACTTGCGCAAGAGTGTTTTTGCTTTCCTGACACACTTATCAACGTTTAGATTTGGTGTTACGCACGGTTTTACGACAAGGTGCGTGAATCTCGTGTCTGTGGGACAATGAGGATTAAAAGTCTCTTATGTGCTATACAAGGCTATGTTCTATGTACATATGTAGTAAATTTTATATTTATCCTTCGTAGCGCGGAATACTAACAAAATCCATTCATTCTGACGTTTTCGAAAGATTTTCACGTTTGCTAATGAAGGTATAGATACTTAAAAAATGAATACAACATGTCAATATTATTGCCATGAATGAAAGTTAAATTAAAAATATAAAACTTTATCGGTTGGTTGTATGATTATAAAGTCTGAAAAAAACAAATACAAAAACTTTCGTACTTAATTTATAAACAAAGCACAAAACCTAAACACATTCTTATTTTTTTAACAATAAATATACATTAGAAATATTTGTCAGTTCATTATTTTCTCATCTTTAACCATTAAGCATTATATAAATGCAAATAAGGATCAAAGGTCATATTGATCTATCCTCCTACACTACTAAGATAAAGAATTTGTTTTCATATAAAAACAAGGGACAGAGGTTTTAAAGGCGTTTTTGTGGGCGATAGGCTGACCCCCTGTCACTACAATAGTCTCTCTCCATCTTTATAATACCTCCAAATTTGTCAAACGTGGATATCAAGACAGATGGTCTTGTAACCTCTGGTGTTCTGGTGTTCTGCCTACCCCATAAGGGATACAGGCGTGACGTTATGTATGTATGTGTATGTATAAAAACATACGGCAATGTGACGCCCTGTACAATGATAAAATGTAATGCGCAACCTTTATCGCCAATTGGCTGTCGCTCCTCCTTCTACGATCAAGTGTCCCTAGAAAGACACGATCGACCAAGGTGTTGTTTAGTGGGTATGCTAAGTTCAGTACTTTAAAACATTAAGTCATGATCATCAACATCGTTCAGCCTAGGGACGCCCATTGCTGTTATATCCTCCAAGGTTCTCCGCGCCGCCGCCGACAGGTTCTATGCGGCCCACATCCAGCGTTTAAATAGCTGATGATATTATAAACAGCGATATATACAGTATTTCAACTCGGCCGCATCTTTGAAATAAATGCCTACTGCGCCGCGGTCCGTTCACATGTGATAGGGCTGCCCGCCTTCAGCGTTTAAATTACATTTGCCTACTTTGTGTTAACTTCCATTTAGTTTTGTGACTGCAAATAGACTTTTTGATATAAACAAATAAAATACTTAGTACATTGAATAGGAAGTGTTCAACAAAAATAGGTTTTGTGTCAAAAATCCATGTTTACGTTTGAATGATCGAATCGGTCTTATAAATTAGCAACCGAAAAATACTTGCGCCTTGACTAAGACGTACGAAATGATTTATTATTAAATTTTAAAGTATAAAAAATCCGCATCATAATGTAAACCTCAATCAGAAATTGTCTCGGCATGCAGACAATCGTGCCTGGCCGGATGCCGACCGCAGAGCTGAAGTCGAGCCGCGTAGGTATAGCTCGCGTTTCGTCCGTTTGTATGAAGTTGAATTACTGTAGATATCTGTACTGTGCTTATAGGCAATCATGCAATAAAATGCTTATATTCTTCTTTAATTACTTCGAGCAACGTGTACAGCCCCACGGCTTAACCCATTTCACATCTAAGCCCTTTGTAATTTCATGATAAGTTGTAAATAGTTGTATAATTCCGCAATTGTTGTTTTATCGTACACAATCATACTTAAATTAGATTGGTCTGGCAGATTATAAGCAAGTAGGTATAGGCTGCTTTTAATTTTAAACTTTCAAAGATATTTTAATTTAATTTCTACTTGAATGAGTTATATGTAAATATGTATATGTTATCATTAACATAAACTAATTATGAAAACAAAAAGGTTTAACATGTAAGCTCAAATACCGGATCCCGAATTCGTAAGAATAAAGATATTTCAGGGAATCAACTTCATGGGCTTAAATTCGGCTTATTTTACCTTATTAATAAAATCATATTAATCACATTTTAATAACTTTATACTCACATCACGGTGGGTGTTTCTCTGAAGCTGAATGTACAGTGGGCCAAAAAAGAAGTGTATCATCATAAAGTTAATTTTCGCTTGCAGATTCATAGACAGTAAAGGTTAGTTTCGCTTGCAGATACATCTGACAACATCTATTACATTACTTATATGATTATTAATAACCATGATTATTGTTTGTTCCGCATTATATGTTCCATAACAGTTGTTCTTAGTTTACACCTTGTTCTAAATTTCGATGTCTAGAAAATTAAATAAAAACTGGTAGCTACGCCTCTTTCTTGGTCCACTGTACATACTTACGATGACTATCCGGTGTTAAATGCTGTTATTGATACGGAGATATAATAGTTAGATGTAAATTAGTTACTAGTTAAACAACTGATGATATCATCACTTATAGGAACCAAGATAGGTCAGGCCTAGTTTAGGTTTCAGTAATCGTGGTTTTTTACCTACCTACTGATTTCAATGGATAGTTCTGTTGTTTATGTAAACGGCAAATAAAAATAAATAAATAAATAATAGACACTCACACAACATTGTCTAGCCCAAATTAAGTTTCTTAAAGAACTTGTGTTATGGGTACTAGATAAATGATATATTTAAGAAATATATAAACATACATATTGAATAAATACATATTTTTTATTAGAATAAACTTAAATAAACATATAAACATCCATGACTTGACGGCTAATACTGTGTACATCACACAAATATCCGCCGGGATTCGAACCCAGGACCTCTGGCATAGAAGACAATTTATGATACCATTACACCAGCCGGTCGTCTAAAATCCTAATCAATGAAATAACAAGCACACCAACTACATGTCCTCAAAGTCAGTATATTTTGTGTTATGGGATACCATGTAGCGAACTAGGAGGGAGAACCTAGAATAAAAATACATACTTAATTAGATAAACACCCAGACACAGAACATTTTTTTTTCTCACTGTAAGCTTGAAAAACAGTTGGACGGGTTTGAAGTTTCACATTCGGGTATTTTAGCAAAGAGCTCCAAGTTTGAAGAATGTCTTAAAATAGAGCTATATGAAAAAACTTTTGTGATATCAGTATTTTGGGCAGGTACCCTTTCAGTAAGGCAGATTCGGGAAGAAGTACCTAATAATATTTCTACTTGTACTCTATATTTCTCCTATTGTAAACAAAGGGTTGTTTACCTTTGTTTATTATTTGCAACGAAAGGTCTTACATATCTTTTCAAATATGGGTCGCCTTTTTACGGTCTAATCAAAGTGACTTGAAGCGAAAAGTTAGTGTCGGAATGACAGGAACACTTTGTATAATTCCTTAGAAGAAATTAAAAATGTGGGTTTTCGATATTTTTCGTGATTTTTTATTGAACTGTGCAGTTAAATGCGAATTGGTTTACCTCGTTGTATAGCCGGAGAGTTGTAGAAGATTTTCCAAAAAAATGTACGCAAAATTCATCAGACCTTTTTTTAGAGATAAAAGCTATTTTATGTAAACGTTGATCAAAAAAAAAATTCTTTTATAAAACTTCCAGTAGCTTCTGTTTGGAATCACACTGTAAC
The DNA here is from genome assembly GCA_944452665.1 of Stenoptilia bipunctidactyla. NCBI lineage: Eukaryota > Metazoa > Arthropoda > Insecta > Lepidoptera > Pterophoridae > Stenoptilia > Stenoptilia bipunctidactyla. The sequence continues at coordinate 4,503,224 of OX101726.1, read as the reverse complement.
AATTTGATCATGGTTTATGATTGGCATGGTCTTGATTTGCTAAAAACCTATCTAAAACTGAAAAGAACATTGAAATCGGACCATTAGTTTTTTACCATCGATGTTTGAAGGAGTAAAACTGGATTTTCAGAAAAAAAAGGAGTAACCCCAAATATTTTAAAAATGGTTCACTTAGGCATTACATGATCTGGACTCAAATTATTAGAAATGACCTCTCCTACACCTAAAGAGATTGCGGTCTAATTACTAATAACCCTTTGTACCTCGAACGTTGTATAAAAATGTTCAAAGCATTTTCCTCTGTTTGCAACCAAGCAAAAAAACCATAACATGATTGAATTGCAATTACACTGCTAACTTACTGCTCCAATAAAACTCAAAGTTTTTTTCATTAGCGCAATGTTCTTACGTAAATAAACAATCTTTACCAGGTGTTCTCCAATTTGGCAACACTCGCGGTTGATACACGTCGTAATCGAATTAACCGGTTATTGACGATGGCGACAAAAAATAAGAAAAAGTTTGAAGACAATTTGTGACGGTCGACGGTTTCGTGAATAATCCGTGAGCGGCGTCGAAATCACAAAGTGACTAAATGAAGCATGGTGTTGCTTAAATATTTAAGTTTTTTTTTATTTCCTGTTTATTTATTGACTGCCTTGTTTTTCAATGTACAATATATCCGAAACTGATACATTGAAGCTGTAATTTTAATGATGTAAGCTTTGGTAACCTCGTGTTAAAGAGACCACACACAGGGACTACGGGGTATCTTATCATCATATCTTATCATACCCTAATAGGCAGTATTTTAAAGTTAATTTTACCCACTGGTCTGCATCAAAATAAAACCCAGGATCTCAGAGCCGCAGGCAGTTAATAGCTACCTAAATACAGCACATGTTAAGGTACCAACATTTTCGCCCTAAATCTGTGCCAAGATTCGTAAAAATTTTGCAGTAGTTTATCTATAGTTGATGTTATCAACACAACAATCACAAACTGTCTCATTTATAAGATCTCATGGGCTATTAAATATTTTTTGTTTATGCAACAACCCTTGAACTTCTAAAGTGGTGAAATAAGTCGATATTCATATTAACCTTCCACCAAATTGTCGCTCGAGTGGTGCTCATGTATTTTGATATCAATAAATTATTATCAAGCAATCAATCGCTAGACAAAACAACAATTACTGCTTCTAGTTTTTTCAAATAGAAAAAGGATCAAACTTTTACCATCCGTCTTTTTTCCTTAGCCCGTGTGCTTTCGTCTTCGACCTCAACATCACTTACCTACCATCAGGTGGCATTGAGATCCGACTGAAGAGGCTTTAGTCACTATTAAAAAACACACTTAATAGATTAAGGCATAATACTTTTCTATCATTGTTCGCTCTTTAATGTTCTAATAATGATAATAATTCTAGATAAATGATAATAGTCCACGTATTTAATTTTTCTTCATTAGTTTCAAAAAACATAATTTATATAATTTAATAAGTATTTCTAGGTATTTCACTGCCTGAAAATACAGCTCTTTGTAGTTTCCTATAAAATAACATTAAATTATTGTTTTTTTCCACAACCCAGAGCTAACAGCTCTACTCGGAAACATATAAAAAAATATTTATCTCAGTCGATTAATAAATTATAGTAAAAATAAAATAAAGGTCTATAGGATACAAAGCTATCTATTTTTGCAACTACCTAATAGGAATTATACCTTTGTTTTATATTTCCCATGAAATATAAAACAAAGCTTATTAAATTTAATAAAAGTTAAATATTTTTTTCTCCTTCTGTAGCAGAATTCTTTTAGTCTTTATACAATGCCTCTTTGTTATCTTTTTCGTATCAATCCGCTCCGCAAGAAATATGGCCGCGCGCGGTTCTGTCGCGTGTTGCGGGCACTGCTGTATGTTTGTCCGTTTATTGCAAGTAACCCTATTTACACTTTATAGGGTATACTAAAAATAGCCCTATTGTCTCTAAATAAGCGTTTTGAAAAAGGCAACTAATTTGATTGGTCTATCACCAACGACTTTAGATAAACCTGGCTTGCGACAACTCCTCATATTGTGTTTCGAAATATCTGGGTACATTTGTATGAAAAGCTAATTCTTTTTTAAACCCTTGTGTTTTTGATCTCATCGTTACATACTCTTACGTTTTCTTGAAAATTTTAAGTCTCTACAGGTATTGTAGAGAGGTTTCGATGTCCTGTGTTTGAGTCTCAGCGGAGCCAGTTTTGGCAACGAAATTTCTCAAAATGGATACCTTAGATAGCCCCTAGTTCCGCTGGCACCATAATACAAGCTTATTTATAAGCATAATTTTGGAGCCGTATAGCTCTACTGTCAGTTTAGATAATTTATGTATTATTATGATAATAATTTTATTTACCTCAATGCCATATTCAAGGAAACATTGAGGCAGCTCATCGAGGTTATACAAGGTGCTTCTTATATTATGATTAAACGTTTTGTTTTGTATTCACTGTAATATGTAATATTTGTATATTATGAAATCAAGTTCTCTCCCTCTCGTCTGTCTGTTTGTTTGACCACGATAAGCTACTGAACAGAATTTTGTATGGTTTTTACAAATGGAGTGGCTCATAGGAAAGTGGTTTCGTGTGAGTTGTCTGAAATATATTTGTGGGACCTGATGACAATAATTATGCCAATTAGGACTTTTTTATTTTAAAGGAGGAAAATATTTAACATTAAATATTTTTCCCATAAGGGAATAAACATTTCGAAAACGATTCAGAAGTTATTTCAAAAAAATATGGGACATGGCAATCTGAAGTGATAACTACTGATGACACATTTAAGTTGAAATCCGTTAAGCCATTCTCGAATAAAAGCCTTTAATTGTCATTCATGAATCATATCCATTTATTCTGCAACTGTAAGTTAACGCTGTCGAAAGAGGGAGGAAAAATATATTTTAAAACAGTTATCGAAATGGATTTTTTCTTTTTTTTACCCGACTAAGGCGAAGCATAAAGGAGGGTTATGATTTTGACGTGTATGTATGTATGTATGTGGGTGTGGATGTTAATCTGTTCCCTCAGAACTTCTAAACTACTAATCATAATTGAACAAATGAGGTGTCGTTGGAAGCCTCTTTAGTGTCCGCGGGTTATAGGCTACATAAAGTTATATTAAATTGACTACAGCGCCCTCTACGGGACTTAAAGTGAAGATGTAAAAAAAAAACTTTTCGGTTTTGTGTGGGTATCAAATGAAAGAGCTATGTCAGCACAGCTCTAATTTGTAAAAAATATTACTGCAAAATAATTATAGTAAAGAATTTAAACAAAAAATCTTGACGATTTTGTTTGACCTTTTGAGTAGGATATCGCTTATCGATCAGGGCTACCCTTTCGACATATCTATATCAATATGACGTGATACATAAATATTTCAGCGTAGAGCGTGTTTTTGGTAGTTTTAGTCGGGTTTTAGTGTTTGAACTTATTTTTTTATTAAGTTTGACTTAAGTATGTACAATCGTATATATCAGTCAGATAAGGTAGTATCAATATAATTGTAAAAATATGAGCAGCGCTAATAAGCGATATCCTACTCAAAAGGTCTTAAACATTGTAAATTCTTCTAAATTCAATCAAAAGAAAGACTTCAACCTTATCTTATATGTATGTAGGGCACCCACCAGTCCCACCACCTAACCAACATCGAATACCGCAGGTGGTCGTCTTCGGAGTGTGTATCACGCTGCAATGAAACTTCTTTATTTTTGTTTTTTAAGATTTTACTTATCATTCATAATCACTGAGCATCCTGTACAAATTTGCTATTGTAGCGGTAATTACTTATAATATCCCCTAAATATACATGATGAAAAACCACAAGCAAATCTCTATAAAATATTCAAAATCGCTCTACAACCAACCACAATAATTATATAATTATAACAGTCATAAACCGCATCCTCACGTTTTATTGAAAGCCCTGTATAAGCATGAATAGTTATATAAATATAATTGGTAAGGTAGTATCAATATAATTGGCAAAATTTCTTATAAATGGAATATAATACACGTTTAACGAGATGAGTTGTTAGGATTCGTACTCTTGTTTGGTTAATAATTCGTCTATTGAATCCGTAATGGAAACGTCGAATGGAAACATCAAATGCAGGTTGTTACATAATCATGGATTATACAGGGTGGAAGAGAATTCGAATCGCAATTATTAAAAGGTAACGAAGGTTCTTGAAGGATATAGAAATGAGTTAGAGGCGGTTTAAGACGATTTTATTGCGTTAACTATTAAACTCGATGTTTCAATGCCAGTCACTGCAGTCCGTACCTAAGTGTTTTTTTTATTTTGTGTTATGGATAATGAAAACTTAATATTGTGAAAGAAACTAAGTTGCGTACGCAAATAGGTAGGTACGCAAAAATAGTCCCGTCCGTAGCGCCGCCTCACCACCGCCGTGCGGTGGATGTTGTATGAAACCGCGTAACGTAACGTTGACCCTTAGTAACTGAAAAGTTCATTAGACAATTTTTAACTTTAAATTTTCACGAGTTCGGTTTTTCTTTTAAAAAAATCACGTCACAGGATTGCTCATAAACCTTTTCAATATAACACCCTGAACTAAATAAAATACAATATCCAATCAATCATTAGAGGTCTCAATCGGATTTAACGTATAAGTGTGGTTTTAGATACATAAAGATGAAGCCATTTATGCCTACCAACCTAAAGTATGTAAAACTAAGCGTGACACATACAAAGCCCAATTTACTGACTTAGGTTATATTTTTATATTGTTTGCAATCTTAGTAACTGTATAGTTGATATACCTACTTCATTTTTGTTACTGCTCATGGACCACCTGCTGCAAGCATTTCCACATGCTTACTGGGTAAGTCCTGACCTTTGAAAGTATAGTGAACAATTTGTTAAATCAAATTTAGGTCTGAATCGAAAACCATCAAAGAATGAACCTACATCATTTTACCATCAGACTACTATAAACAGACAGAACTTTTATCCGGAAAAAGTGGATATTCGAATTCGAAATTCGAACTAAGCGAACCGTTTCTTTTTTATACGGGTCGCCAAGGTTTGCTATTTTCAAGCGACTTCCAAAAGGAGAAGGACGTTCTCAATTCTTCTCTATGTTTTTTTTTGTGTCTTTTTTTTAATTTATTTACTTTAGGTCGCTCAAACATCAAGGTCATTAGCGACCGCATTTACACAATTAACATTCAAATATAATTATAATATTTCGTTAGCTTAATATTATTTTTGTGTCTTTGTTATACGAAATTTCGGACTTTTATGAAACAATTTTGAAAATTCTTGTTTCATGTGTTAAAGGATACTTCATAGTTGGTCCCACAGAAATTTCATCGAAATCGATTAAGTACTTCTTGGAAAGTTTCAAAATATGTCTGAATTCGGCATGTTTCGAAATGTTTACCTTGACGACGTTATACTTCAGCCAAAGTTTTGACGTGAAGTCGGTTTTTTGATGCTCTGCATTCGTTAGTTATTCTTGTGAGTTGGCTTCTCGAGAATGGAAGTGTACCTGCCACCAGTGTCTTCATGACCACTTATCATCAGGTGTCATGGAAGAAAAACGTCCCATCCTTTCTTTTGACTAAAAATAAGAGTCCAACCAATCGAAGGTAGTTCCACGTGAGTTTACTAAACCAGTGATATCTGGTTATCTGGTATCTGTGACACCACGCCAACATAATACTTGTAGAAGTATGTCAAGGTTGTAATTATTGTCTGTGCGGTTTAGCTGAGGATATCCGATCCTCTTATGTTTTATCGGAATGTTGTCTGAGATTTATTTACTGTCTAAATATGTTTAACTCGACGACGTTTCGATGCCTAAACTCGTAGTGTTCCATCTATAAGGTTGCCATGATTACGAGTGACCATTAACTTAGGAAGTAATTTTTATGTAAGTTACCAAAATATATTTTTTTATTACCTGTATAAAAAAATATCTTCTGTCACTCTGGCATCAAAAATTACTCCCTCGATACAATATACGTCATACTCAAAGAAAACAAAGGCAGTATATGCTTATGACTAGGTTACCGTTGGCTAAAAATAAGAAACTTTCGAAAATTGGTTTCATAATCAGATCTACAGATTGACAAGATGATTTTTTCTATTTCGAACGTTCCATACTAGATTAAGAAATCACACAACAATATATGTATATCTATTAAAAACTGTCATACATCTTTTATTTATATTATTTTAAAGTTGCTAGGCTTAATCAGATGAGGTGCCTAATTATGAATAGTTAACTAAACTTACACCAACAACGGTTAAAACAACAAACTAATAATAACATCGTTAATTGAAATCGAACTTCGCAGCTAACTTTATTTAATTTTCAAACACTCGACCGTCAAGTAATAAAATATATAATTTATCTTACACAATAATAAAAACTGAGATAAATCCTTAATACACTTCCAAAAAGTCTATTAAAACAGCTATTAAACCTTTTCCTAGGACAAGGTTAATTATCGCTCCGATGTGCGTGATGAACCGATATCAAAAATCTCCAGTTATCTTAACAAGAAACTTTTTGAAAACTAGGAGTAATGTTCGCCGCGGGATAGGCCCTAATGGTGGTCTTAATCGGTAAGCGCAGGAAAATTCACAGTAATTAACATTAATCAAAGAGTCAGCTGAAACTAATTACGAACATACCTCATTTCTGACATGTGAGTTAAAAATATTGTGGATGTATCTTTTTAATATTGTAAATAAATGTACGCATGTTCGTTATTCTTTTAGGTTGAAACAGCTAGACGACTTCAGCATTTTTTTTTATTTGAATAGGAATGATACACCGGATAAATTTTCTACGAGATTTACGTGATTACACGATAGAGCCACTGGGAAGAGCTAGTCAGTAACATTTAGTTTATTTGATGATAACCCGTGGTCACAAAAAGACGATTCCGGTTAGAAAGTCTTTTGTCTAATAAAAGTATTATCTTCCATATTGCTGAACAAATAAAATATTATATTTGCTGTGAAATGGCGGATATAGTGCTACTATTCCTTAGTTGCGAGCTTTCACATAAAAAGCCCCGTAAGGCTTTAAACACACACGAGTAATGACAATGACATGGCATACTTTCCTCTATTCACTAGCTCTAGCAGCAAATTAAAAAGTAATAAACTTAATGGCCTGCGTCATTCATTGCATTAATAATCTTGAGGTAGACGAATCGTGGACTAGATGAAGCTCTATGATAAATAGCCGCATTATTCAGAGACGTCAAGTGTACTTTATATTGTTTCCGACGCAGCTGAATAAAAAACAAAGACAGAGAGAAATGAATTTTTTTTTGGCAAAAGTTACCTCTGTAAATTCCATTACTGGATCGGAGCGCCGTGGATAATAATTTAGGAATAGCATATTTTTGTGTGCTGACATCGCGTGCCGGCGACGGTGCCGGTCCGTGCCGGGCTGTCGTGTCGCCGGTCACGCCACCTGCCGGCGGCGGACGATACAACCCCGCGCTTCATACGACATTAATTGCATACTGTGATAATAAAATAGGGAGTAGGCTGGTAAATCAAAAGTCGAAGTTTAAAAGTGAGTTGGTAAACTTCATATTTTTTTCGTAATTACTAGTTTAGGATTGGTATGCGGGGTTCGTGTATAGCGATAGTTTTTCACCTGGTTAGGGTTTTAAACGACTTGGTATGTTATGATGATGGTTCAGGCTGAAAGCATACACGCGATTGTATCTATTTGCTCATTTTTATTGGTTTTGCAAAAAGTGGGCATTCATCGTTGGTTTTGATGGATGTTGCTGAATTAATAAACGCTTAAAAGCGTGTATAAAAGTATATTGAGGATTTTTTATTGCTTACCTTCGTATATTATGCTATTAAAACTTAAATTTCCCGGGCTTTGCGACAGAACATGGGGGAGCCAAGTCAGGACTTAATGCCATGTTTTTAATTAAAACTGAAGTAAAATTGTTCCTTTGATATGTTAAATTATAGAAGCTTTTAAATTCGACAAGACACTTAATTTTTATTTTTGTTACAACAGCTACAGACTTAAGTCTAACTCACGAAACATTGTTTAAGAGTAGTAGTAATATTGCAATGCTTAGAGCTACCATTTATAATTTATGTAAAACTCACACTGTATATTTCAGTCAAACCATTTACTAATAGAAAGCACTAACCCATGGATCTACATGATAAAGAAGAGCGGCATCAATCCGCACACAATCATCAATCAATCAATCAAGATCCGGATCTCTTGTGCGGGTACTTTACTGCGACAGCCGACCGCAAACTACGCTCTCATCATCCATTTGCGAACCCCGATACCGTACAACGTGAAATATGAACTGTCTTATGTAATATTTATCAAGGCATTTAAATTTGGAATCCGAAAATGGCGATGAAACAAACACGTTTCAAATAAAGAAGAACTAACCACCTGACTTAGATCTCGTTACACAACTTCCTTTTTAGTCAGCAGCTTCCTACAGAAACTGTTCGATGTTTGAAACAGCTGCGCGCGGCTAGTAAATTTGCGGGAACGCATCGGGTGCTCTCGGCCAATGAGAGAGCTGCATTTAAGGACTGACTCCCGCGCATCTATTGCACCTGTCGGCAAAGGAAGCTCTAACGAAGCTCATGTCAACAATTTTAAATCACTTTGCAGCGTCATATGTTAGAATGCAGTATTCGCTAAGTATGCAGGAAAAAAGGCCATTGTGCTGCAAGACACGTAATGTATTGAATAACTGCGCATAGATAGAAAGTATTTCTAAGCTGTATTAATATTTATTCTAGGAGTTGTATGGATATTGTTTTTGTATGATATGACGCCGACTTATAGTTTGAATAGGTATTTGGAAATATAATTTTATAGTCCACATTTTTTATTATGTGAAGGACTGCAGTACCGAGCTGCTTTAATGAACTCTATGTAGAACCAAATCTACTTACTCAGGTTTTCCTGTTCTAACTAGTTAAGTAATTTTTAGACCAGTCAGAATGAGGATGATTCACAGCCCAATATTATCACCAATACGAGTTCGGTGCTTTAAGCAGTCGGCCCCTTGTGCTGTATACTATGATCGGTAGAATTTGTCAAAACTAAAATGAAATCAAACTAGTTATTGCTTTTTAAGAAAAAGTGAACCGCCTTCAAAAAACCGACCCACTAAAAATGTTTAAATATTTTTTATGAACGCCATCCTATTCCTGTTTCTATTCCATCTCTATAACTACCCCGCATAGTAAGTCTCTGCCAAAAATGAATTAATAATAATTAATGTGATAAGAACATTAATGATTTATCTGGGTAGGTATTTACATAGTTTTTAAAGTCGGGCATACATAGCTTTTAGCATACGGGTTAAACTCCTCTTTGTAAGTTGGCAACTTTTAGTCAGAAGTTGCGCAGGTAAATCTGCGGAAAACTGTTAGTATTCGGTAAATATTCGGCAAATCAATCAAACATTCGACTGAATACAAATGTGAAATGTACGAAATACATGTTTTTTGATTTCGATTAAAAATGGATTCGTTGTTTAACAGAGTAACACTTTGTAAATGTGTTGTGGATATAGCACCAACAAGCACGGGGCCAGTTTTGTGGTACGAAATTATATCCAAAACTCCTTCTCCACTATTGGCTCTGCTTCGTTATGGGGAGGTTTTCGTTATGGAGAAAGCAATTTCTGGAAGAAAATACTTTTTATGCGTTCTTCTAAACATTACTTTTCATTGATATTATTATAGCAATATATGGAGTATTTTAACGCGTCGAAAATATTTTCATCGAATTGTGTTAATCCAGACCTGTAAGTGGGGTTATTGAATCTTGAAGCAATTGCAAGATATTCCCTAGCCGCAGTTGGTATGTGCTTCACTGTATATACAGCATGATATGAAAAAATATTGTCATTAGAATATTTTTATTGGTTGAATTTTATATCTGTATATGGAACACGTGAATCTAAAATTATAAGATCAACTTTCTGCACAAAAGTCATTATTAATTTTTGTAGTCGCTAAAAACAAAATAAAAAAAGACTCAAATGTCTTAATTATCAGAAACCAAAATCACTAAAAGAAGTCGGGGCTATTAAATGGCGAAGCAATTAAATTACTTATATGATGTTATGCATAAAAATACAATACACGAACTTAAATACAAGGAAAAGTTCGCTTTAAACACTTTTTCTAAACGAATAAAGCGATATTACAATATTACAATTTTATGACAAACTATATTTAAATTTATTGCCTACAAGACGCACTTTATAAAGTCAACATTATCTTATAATAAAATATATCGAAACTGCATGGAAATCACATATAGACAGCTTAGCTGTGACATGAGATTAGCACGCTTTAATAGCTATATTATAGTATATTATGTTTATTTCATTTGGCAATTTTTTTGAGAAAGTCGATAGAAAACTGATCGACTTTCTCAAAAAATCTGCCAATAGTTGTTTCCGTCAGCTATTTTTCATCCTGGTCTATCTTAAATGTATTTTAAAGCTAAAGCCACTAGTTCAGACATTCATTAAGTGTCAAGTTTATATAAAAAATATTTATTTTTAAAGCCATTATTATACAAGACAATACATGCTGGCAATCCGCACAATCAACTCAATATTCCGATTCACACCGAGACTTTCACCTCACCCTGTATAAAGTCTTATGCTCCAATCTGCACCTACGAATCGACTCGATTAAAATTCAAACTCTGTAGAAATGTAATTACTTTTGCCTCTGGTCAGAGTTTTGCGGACTTTTATTCGAATAATTAAGTTTAATTCTGGTTTTGCATTTCTACCTGCGCATGGAATAGTCGGCAAAGATCACGTCATTATTTAGAGGTAAATAACTTGAGTGCTTTCATATAGACTCTTAAGTTTAGTCGTTGGAACGGTAATTGATGTAATCATTAGCTCTTTAAAGTTTTCATGTTAACTTTGAGCGAGTTAATGGAATAGTTTAAGAGCTTTCAGTTCGTCAAGTTAAATTTAAGTTATTCTTTACAACCTTGGTGGGAGTGTGTTGCTTGTGTGATCAGTGTCAAAGTTGTGTATCGAAGTAAGTGTTTTACTTCTATAAAAGCCTGTTTATAAGTTAACGCTTTGGAGGGAAGTAAACGCACGTTATAGACGAAAATAATAAAAATCTATTTTTCTTGTTTAGGTACTGGGCTTCAAAGAATTAAGTAGTTATCAAGTCCTAGACATATCCATAAGGTAAACACTATTTTATTTCTCCATATAGTTTCTAATGTTAAGTCTGTTCTGTAATATGATTGCATACTCATACGATTTTGTACTTCACGTTTGGTTTCCTTAACAAATAAAGTAATGCGCAATTTTAAATATTTATTTAAATAACTCAAAACATACAACATAATAAAACAATTTAAAGCAACAGCATTGAAGAGTTAACCTTAAACTTAATCCAAGTACGAGACTTGAGTCTATTACGCTTCTGCATTTTAAAATAAGTTGTTCTCAACGACTTAACTTCCGACGTTATAGTAGAATACATGAGAAACATGTGTAGCAGGGCCCTAATAAAATAAAAGACTATAGTCTGTGGGAATTAAATGGCGCGTCATTTCCCCGGTCCCCAGGTGCCGCCGCCACACAATCAGCAATAAAACATGATGAGAGAGTTTAGCCTCCAACTAAACTAGGTACGAAGGTTGCCTATTAATAATCTATTTTATATAGTAAAGTTGAAAAAGTGTGTTTGAAAGCACTTATCTCGGAAAACTACCAGTCAAATTAGAGAAAAATAAACCTACTTTTCGCTGACTTATTCAATATTGAAGAAACATGGCAATCAAGTTAAATAAATAATAATAATAAAATCCCCACACAATCACACCAACTAAGCAGAGTTTGTGATATGGGATACCATGTAGCGAACTAGGGGGGAACCTAGAATATAAATATATACATAGACAAATGCCCAGACCTGGAAAATTTTTTTCTTTGCGTCTGAGGCACCCCAAAGTGGTCGTCTTGACTCAGAAGACATATGTATTCGTATTATAAGGTCGAAATTCGATCTGAATTCATTAAATTACAAATATTCTCCTTATAAATTTTCATTATACCAAATCACACACTCTTTCCAATACCCAATCTTCATGTCTTCAACACCAAAATTACATTTCATAAACAGGCATAATTACGTACATTTATCCGATGAAGCCATATAAAACAGATATTAAAAACCCAAGCTGTCTCTTTAGCGAAGTCGCGTATTATCTGTGAAGACAGCGCGTCTGACAGGTCTCAGTATTGCGTCTGCGCAGGTGTCGGGTTGCATCACGCACATTCCACGCGCAGTCAGCCGAGATTACTCAGTTCTTGAACCGCACGACCTGATACTAACTACGTGATGGATAATAGACAAGTTAATTGATGTATTGAGGAAGGAAATTTAAGTTTTTATGTACCTTATGAAGGTTGTTGAGGGTCTTGTTATGATGATAAATTGAGGCTACTGCGTTTTTTTAAGTATTTACGCTGTTTATAGTTTCCTGCTTATTATAATACAAAGTCCCTTTGCCACATTTGTCTGTCCTAATGAGATTAACTTGAAAACTGCTGAACTGATTTTCATACGGGTTCCAATAATTGATAGTGATTTACTTGGAAAGTGTAGGCTTACTAAGAAGGTTTTGTGTTAATACGATTTAATTGACTTAACGATAATAATTGTTAAAGATATTGGACAAAATCATGCCCACTGTGAGCTTTACTCAGCTAGCTATTCTAGGCTAAATATTTTTATATTTTTCAATAAAGCTTTTGTTTTCCAAAAACTCGTCGATGAATATTAAAATGTAGGCCGCATTCAATTACCTTTATAAACAAAACTATACAATATTTTTAAAGTGATGACGGCAAGCCATATACTGCGTGATCGTGAGGGGTAGAATCACACACTACAGTAATCAGTAAAATTAATTTGAACGCGACGTTTTGTCAACAGTAGCAAACGCAGGTTTTTAAAAGAGGATAGTAATTGAAAAACTAAATCAAAAAGTGAATCGATGAGAAAAAGTATGAAGCAACCGTTGCGATAAACTTCGTAAATCTTCGCTAAGTGCATTTCGACTAATTTCATACAGTTCAAAACCGCAAGTACGCGCGTAGATACGTCAGTGCTGCAGTAGTGTGGGAATCGCCTTTCTAGGTTAAAGTTATTTCTAACTGTTTTTTTAATGTCGATAGCTTTTCTAATACTTAAGACTGAAAATTATAGTATTTCTACTTACGTAAAGTGTTTCCAAACTACAGATGCCTTAGTTCGTCGGTTTTTGTATATCAGCTACATCTTCCTAAACGCATTTAGACACTTCTGGTTTACGGTTATTGTGGATTTTTTAAGCGCATGGTTCAAGGAATGTTTCTGGTTCAGGAATGTTTGATATTACGTACAGGATGAAGTTATTGGTAAATCTTAATTTGTATTAGGTTATTGTAGAATTGATGTGGTATTAGGGTAATGTTTATAGATTTCTACAAAATATCAGTGCTACCTCTTTATTTAAATATTCATATGCATTTATGGATAAAGGCAAAGTTCACTTTACGTTTTCCGCACTTTTTTTAAAATGTTTATTTTAAAAGCTGTTGGTGATATCACACCTATAAGGTGAAGCCAGCTTATTTTTTAAAATTAATTAAACAATAGAAAAATCTCAGGTAGACATAATTTGTTTCCTTAACTCTATAGATTGTATATAAAAATAAATAACGCGTTTGGAACTAAATTCACGAATTAGAATCGTTATACTTTTCTTTTTTCGCACTTTGACCGAGAAACTTCTTTCTTACTAGTTATATGTAATAAAGTGTTAAAAATAAACTTTATTCTATGCTATTCTTTGCATACTATATTCCCGGCTTGGAATTATTACAAGTTTAATATGAGGCCATACAGTTCTAAAGTTAGCGCAGAAACAAATAAATGTTATACTCGTACTAAATGTTTGCAAGAGCCTTTTTTGATAAATTTGTTCGAATGGTGTTTTTAACCGTATTTTTTTTCAATCGAATTATGAGTCAAAATATTTTTAGGGATGCGTACCTAAATGTTATAAAAGAAAACCCTTATGATGTCGATATCTCCACTAATGCGTCGATCATTTGTTTACCCCATTAGTTACACTCCTTTATTGATTAAATTTAAAACATAATATTTACGAACTAGCTTTATCCCGCAACTTCGTATGCGCTTAACTACCCTTCTCGTGGAAATTTTAGAAACTATACAACCAGACACCCACTGAAAGAACCTTTATACCAAGTATCACACCCATGCACTCAAGGAATAAGTTTTTTTCATAAAAACTAAAAATCATATATTTCCCGTGCCCGTGGGAATTTTGGGATTTTTTTTCGTAGCACAACCAGTCACTCTTTGAAGAACCTTCATGCCAAGTATCACATCCGTACACTCAAGGAATAAGATTTTTCATACAAACTAAAAAGTCCAACCCCTTCCCGAGGGAATTTCGGGAATTCCTTCCATAATACAAACAGACACTTATTGAGGAACCTTTATATCAAGTATCACATCCGTGCACTCAAGGGATGGGATTTTTTTATACAAACTAAAACATCATATATTTCCCGTTCTCGTGGGAATTTCGGGAATTCCTTTCATAACACAACCAGACACACATTGAAAAACCTTCACACCAAGTTTCACATCGGTGCACTCAAGGAATAAGATTTTTCATACAAACTAAAAAGTCCTATATTTCCCGTTTCCGTGGGAATTTCGGGAATTTCTTCCTTAATGCACCCCTACATCCTCTAAAGAATGTATGTTCCAAATTTCAGCTCTCTACACCCAGTAGTTACGGCTGTACGTTGTTTGTCAGTCACTCAGTCACTCAGTCACTCAGTACCTCAGTCACTCAGTCAGTAACGGAACAGTTTTATATATATTGATTTAATATAGCATGTACGGTACAAAACAAGCACAAAAAAAGTACGGTTACCTACTTTTAGCTTGCCGAATGAATCCACGAGGGTGTGAACAGATCTGAAACAAAGCAAAGCAAACTTAGTTTTTCATTTAAAACGACTTACAATGAAAAGTCGTCGTGGCGCCGTGGTTACTGTGTGTATCATACAATATCACAGGTTAAGCAACGTCCGGCGCGGTCGGTACTTGGATGGGTGACCGCCGACCATTCATATCGCACGACGACTTCCGTGTTTCGGAGGGTACGTTAAGCAGTCGGTCCCGGGTGCTGTATACTTGTATAAAGTAGTCGTTAGGGTTTGTCAGAAGCCATCTAGGCGCCCTAAAAATTCTGGCATCCACCACTCAGCACTGGGCCAGCTTGGTGGATTATGGCCTATACCTCCTCTTCACCCAGAGGAGAGACTCATGCCCTGCAGGGCTCATTACAAAGAGTTGTGATGATGATGATGATGACAATGAAAAGTCCATTACATTTATGGGACATTGGTGTATTTCGTTGCACAGAACCCTCAATGCGAGAACATACTCGCACTTATCCAGTTTTTCTTTATTTAATTTTACAAGCAATTTCCACGGCCCGTATCTCTGTTGCGCGGATAAATATTTCATAATGTATTTGAATGCTGGCTGATTCAATTTACGTACGAGTTTTATAAATTATACTGCATACATCTAAACGCTGTATTAACTTGGACGTGATCTGGTTACAAAGCAGCCATAAAAACTTTTTATACGGATTTGAGATGCATGAATACGAAATTACAGGGAATATGGATTTGGCATACGTAAACTATTTATTGGGAAATATTTGTTAGTTTGGATGAGGATTTTATGAGTATGAAATGTGTTAGGTTCGTAATAAATTATTAACTGTCTGCCCTAAAAGGCTGCTTGTCTTTTTGGAATGTAGGTATGACTATTCTTTAGCACCTCTTTAATCGGATATGGGCTTGATAGTAGTTAAAGAGTGTACTTAGTTTTTTTTGTAAATTCAAGTGTGTGATAACGTCCTGTGAGTTAAGCTAACCAGCAGTGCGATCACAGAACTTTATCGAATCGTATATTAACGAATGTTTACGAATGCTCGTATAGTATGGAGTCTGTTGCAAGATTTGAGTAACATTGTAATTTTTTATTTTACAGATATTTATCATTTATTTAAGCTGGCCGTGCGGAAATGGATAGATTTAATTTTTTTCTTAAAAACCGTCTCTATACTATACGAACATTCGTTAACAAACGATTCGATAAAGTTCTGTGATCGCACTGCATATTACGGAACATCAACATGGCACCTACACGAGGAGTAGAAAGGTGAAACTAGAAGATGTCCACCGAAATATGTCTCCAATATTAGACCGACCCATCATCATTATAATAAACTTATTACATACATACATAACGTCACGCCTGTATCCCTTATGGGGTAGGCAGAACACCAGAGGTTACAAGACTATCTGATGTCACGTTTGACAAATTTGGAGGTATTATAAAGATGGAAAGAGAAACTTATTATCATTTTATAAAGACCTCTCAACACAACCGGAGGGAACGTAATTAAAAACATAAACTGAGCATTTAAGAACCGCCCGTTTCCTTAACAGGCAGAGCAGGAATCGAATGCAGGCCCAAGGAACGAATGTTAAAATTGTTGTTTACATGACCAATGATTAATAATTTAATTTTAAAAGGCACTGACATAACCACCATAGTTCTTAAAATAGATCTGAATCGATGCATGGTCGACGCTCCAGCGATTATTTGTTCCGAATTTTCAGCATCCTTAACGCGTGAACTTTCATTTTTGACTTAAGCATCACTTACAGGTGTGGTCACTATAAAGAAAACAAGTAACGTTGAGGTCAAATTATAATAATAAATAAATAAATATTTCTGACACTCACACAACATTATCTAGCCCAAATTAAGTTTCTTAAAGAACTTGTGCTATGGATACTAGATAACTGATATAATTCAGAAATATATAAAAATACATATTGAATAAATACATATTTTTTATTAGAATAAAATTAAATAAACATATAAGCATCCATGACTAGACGGCTAATATCTGTGTTCATCACACCGATATCCGCCGCCCGCCGGGTTCGAACCCAGGACCTCTGGAATAGAAGGCAATGTATGTTACCACTACACCAGCCGCTCGAACAAAAATTTGGTAAAAAACATTCTTCCTAATTTTTGTAATTTTCTTTCCATTATTCAAAACAATTATACTAAAACACACCTTCTCGAGGTGAAACGAATCAGTTGATACAATCGAGTAATCGAGAAGGCTTGGCTCGTATTTAATCGATCTTTGATATCGTATAATGAGCGGTTACCAATAGTAGTTACAAGTTAGACTAAACCTAATATTAACCCAGTATAAGTATAATATAAGCGAGGAATTTCCAGAGTTAGCTGCTTTAATGATAAATCCACGATAAGAGGAAGCCGGTTGGGTACACAATGAAATACTTGGTTAGTGAGAAAGATATTAAGTGAAGCAGAAACGTTGATAAGTTTCGATTCAACGTTAACTTGAGCAACTTGAATTAGGTTATGTAGAGTCGTACAATGACATAATTAATATTTATTAAACTGCAATAGGTATACTATGTGTCCCAGGCATAAGTGACCGCCCGGCGTTTTTTGAATATTTGTACAAAATAATCGATGATTATTCTTATTTTTACGACTTAGTGGCTTTAATTTTTTTTTATGATTTTTTAAGTTTTTTAGTAGAGACGCGTGACGTGCTGCAGTATTTTTGTGATATTTCCTAAGTTTTTACTTTTTTTTTTGCAAACTTTTTTTATTTGACTAACCAACATCATAGTTTATCAATTTAAATTGTTAAACATAACTAAACTGTATTAAAACATTTAAAAAAAAAGTTAAATTGAAAATTCATACAAAATAAAGCTTTTTTTTTAAGTTTTTTCAAAATTAGTCTAAAAAATGCCCCCCTAATGTCACTTTTTTTAAATTTATTAATAAACTACATGATATTTCCTACAATAGCTATGAATTTTCAATTTAACTTTTTTTTTTAATTTTTTAATACAGTTTAGTTATGTTTAACAATTTAAATTGATAAACTATGATGTTGGTTAGTCAAATAAAAAAAGTTTGCAAAAAAAAAAGTAAAAACTTAAAAAATCATAAAAAAAAAATTAAAGCCACTAAGTCGTAAAAATAAGAATAATCATCGATTATTTTGTACAAATATTCAAAAAACGCCGGGCGGTCACTTATGCCTGGGACACATTGTACATATATGTCTTGTTAAGATTATCTGATGGAATTTATTTTTGGAGTAGCTACCGTTTAAGGTAAAATTAATTAGTATATTAAGAAGCTTATTCTGAAACATTGTAATAATAATAAATTTTATATTAGCATCTTATCCTTAATCTTACAACTGCAGGAGCTCTACCTCAACATGTAATCAGCACTTATACGTACTTATGTACGTACTTTTTGTACGTAAAAGGATGAGACGATTTTCTTCCATATGAAAATTGTCATGGAGGCTAAATTGTTACGCGTTCATCCGCGGGAAACCTTTTTTTTTTAATTGGGGAAATCCTCCATAGTTAAGATGACACTCGGGGGAGTGTCAAAGTTATGCCTGGACTTTAACCGGCTAAAACCCCAATGTGTTCCTCCTCCGCGCCTAGTGGCGGCATCACGGGCAAGCCGAAGCATTCAACCGCGAAACTGCCGGCGCCATGCGCTTGCGCGCAACCCCCAACATGCAGCGTGTCGAGAACACCAGGCACGCCGCACCTCAGCGAACTTCTCCGTATCCACCACCCAGGGACTTCACTGTGGCCGGAAAGGGTTAGGAATCGGTGAATTTGCGTCGCGTTAGACCACCAGCATCCGGATCCGCGGGAAACCTAGTATAACCTTATCTTAGCACTGAAATAACCAGGACTATGATGGTCAGGAAAAACAGACGCTGGCAGATTTTACCACACACTGGCGATCCGTTATGGAATAAACACTATAAGGAATGGAAATTCGAAGAGTGTGCTTATATTGAAAAAATAAAACATTTGTAATAATATTTTACGGCTCTTTGAATAAATATAAAACAACGAACAATATTTTATGACCTATGGACACCATATAAAAACAGAACAAGTGAAAATTGACATACCAAAATGTGAATTTTGACGCCAAATTCAAAGTTTTTAAGTTATTGAATACGCGTATAATTATTATTTAATATCACTTAAAAATATATAAGTACACAAAACTATCACTGAGGTGAAACATCTAATTGACAAGGGCACATAGCTACATGTTCGCAATAGTTTCTTTAGAACTGTCTCAAAAAATTACTGTCCATTTCAAAACTAGAAACCAACCATCTTGAATAAATTGCAATTGACCGTTCCACAAACATCTTTTAACTAAGCCTCCCAATAAGGTAATTGAGGCAGTATCTAATCTTCTCAACAAACATCAGGACTTATGGGGACATGTCGGGTACCTTATTCGGACAAATTATAGAAAATTCTTTCTGACACGTTCGACGCAGTAATCTTTTTTGTCAACATGGTCGTTTTGTCACAGAGTAGCGTGATGTGACGGTATGTCTATAGTTCCGTTTGAATAATACTTATGAATGATTTTAGTTATTTTTTATAATAAGAGAAAAATATAATTCAATGAAATTAAAGAAAGTAACTAATGAAAAATCTACACAAACAGAAATAAATCTTGTTAGTTCTAGTATGGTTGAGGAAGAGTTAGCTCATTGTAGCAATGACTATAGTAAAGAAAAACATTCAAATAGTAATTTTCGTGACTAAAGGTATAAATATTATACATCAAAACATAAACGGGCTATTGGAAAAATCAAACTTATTAACTGTCGCGCTTACTGAGTTAAAGAAAAAAAACAAAAGGGTTGATGTGGTTTGCATTACAGAACATAATATGATAAAATCAGATACGACTCTGTTAAATATACCGAATTTCAGTTTGGCTTCTAACTTTTCACGAAGTAAGAGACACGGAGGCTCTTGTATCTTAGTGCGAAATAATATAAAATATAAGACCTTAAAAGAAATTGAAGATCTTAGTATTCCTAGCATAGTTGAATATTCAGCAGTACAGTTTATAAATCAAAAACTTATCCTTGTCTGTGTCTATAGACCTCCTAAGTTGAAACAAGAGTATGTTAAAACTTTCCTTTATAGCATCGATAATATATTAAATAAATTATGATTTAAAAAAAATAAAATAATAATGTGTGGTGATTTTAATATCGACATTTTAGTAAATAATAAAAATACAATTGAATTTGAACAATTAATAAAAAGTTATAATCTTAAATTTGCTATAAGGGAGCCTACGAGATTGTCTAGTGGCACTTGTCTGGACAACTTTGCTCACGATTTAAGAGGCTGTCAGACTAGTGTTTTGGACTTTGCTTTGTCAGATCACACTGGACAGTTACTCGAATGTCCTATAAAAGGTGTTCTTACAACTCCTCACTTTTTTGTCCTTAGGCGAGACTTTAATAAAGAACATATAAAAAAATTCCAACAGTGTATGAAAGCGCTTAGATTTACAGAAATTTATTCCGCCGACGACCCCAATGAAGCATTCAATTATTTCTATGATATATTCAAGCTCTTCTATGAATTGTGTTTTCCCTTGATTCGAGTAAAAATCAATAATAACCAAAGGCCTAAATGGATCTCAAAAGGAATCATGCAATGTTCAAAAAATAAACGATATTTATTATGGAAATTTAGACAAAACCCAACCCCAGCAAATAAAACTAAGTTACAATTATACACTAAACGACTAAAAAAAATAATTAAACTAACGCAAAGAGCCCAAAACAATTATCTTATTGAAAATTCGAAAAATAAAATGAAAACGACATGGAGATTAATCAATGAACACAAAAATAATCGACCGAAACATTATATTGACCAAATAATAGACGGTGGGGTAACAATGACAGATCCTTCTGACATAGTAGAATCATTTAACAATTTTTTTATCGACCAGGTACAAAATAATGATAGAAGTAAGTTTGACAATATTAATATAACCAGTAACCCTAAATCTATATTTATAAGACCAACTACCTCCGATCAAATTTTAAACATAATTAAAAACCTCAAAAATACAAATAGTACTGGATATGACGATATAGGAACAAATATTATTAAAGAAGTGGCAAATTATATAGCACCAGTACTAAGTTACATTATCAATCTCTGTATTGAATATGGTGTCTATCCAGAAAAATTAAAAATTACGATCATAAAACCACTATTTAAAAAATTAGAAAGAAATTGTATGGCTAATTATAGACAAGTAGCATTGATTCCTGTTTTTTCAAAAATATTTGAAAGAGTTTTGTATAATGCCCTTAATGACTTCCTTGAGAAAAATGCAATATTAGCTAAAGAACAGGTAGGATTTCGAAAAAACATGGGAATTAATTTGGCCTTGTATAATTTCTTAAAAAATGTTATATCTAAGGTAGATAGTAAGGTTCCTGTATGTGCTTTATTTATGGACCTGACAAAGGCATTTGATTACGTTAATCACGACATTTTAATTCAAAAACTCAATGCCTATGGAGTTAGAGGGGTAGCATTAGAACTCTTAAAGTCCTATCTCGAAAACAGGATGCAAGCTACCCAAATTAATAGAATATGCATGAAATCTCTCACGGAAATAAGTTATATTTCAAAATATAGACAGGTTAAACAAGGTGTTCCACAAGGTAGCATATTAGGTCCTTTATTGTTTATAGTTTATATTAATGACCTGCCAAATATTTCATCACAACCAATGGTGCTATTTGCAGATGACAGCACATTGATATGCAGCAATAGTGATATAAATTCATTAAAACTTGACATAAAAAATAATTTGGAAAATATAATGCAATGGTTAGGGACTAATAATTTGATGATTAATCTAAATAAGACTAATATTTTAAATTTTTATAACAGAAAAAATAACATGAATATATTTGATCTAGACTACTATGGACATGAAATTAAAGAGGTTAAATTGACAAGATTTTTAGGCATAATCGTCGATGCCAATTTGAACTGGAAAAGTCATTTAGAAAGTGTCTGCAATAGACTCAGTACTTCTTCATACGCTTTACGAAAACTAGCGGCAATTGTTAATGAAACGGCAGTTTTATCAGCATACTATGCATATGTCGAATCTCTTCTGCGTTATGGAATAATTTTCTGGGGGAATTCCACAGATAAGGGAAACGTTTTCAAAGCTCAGAAGCGTTGCATCAGGGCTATTTATAACCTAAAAGCCACAGATTCGTGCAAACCGTATTTTAGGAAGTTTGGTATTTTGACGTTTCCATGTCTTTATATATTGGAAACTGTTTTGTTCATTAAAAAAAATTTCGTAATATTTGAAAAATTAAAAACAAAACGGAATGTTGTTCTTCGAGCCCAACCACGCGCAACTACCTTGTATTCGGAGAGCTTTTTTGGGATGGCCCCACGTATATATAATAAGCTACCAATTTCTTTAAAAAAAATAAACAATTATGACAAATTTAAATTTAATCTAAGGAATTTTTTATGTGATAAAGCATATTATTTGACATCGGAATATTTTAATGACAATGACATGCAATAAAAATGTAATATATAAATGTAATTAATTATATATAATTTGTAATTGTAATTGAACGCCTTAATTATATTCTTATATTGTACACGCTGTCAAGGCAGAATATGGCTTAGACCAATATTTCTCTATAACACCTCATTATACCTGTATTCGTGCAAAAATAAATAAATAAATAAATAAATAAATAAATAAAGCCCTTACTTTGAAAATTTTTTTTTTTACCTATTAAAAATATTATTATCAAGAATACTAATCAAAAACAAACCCTCATATGTATATTATTTTTGATTGGTTTGGACACATTCAATAAGGAATTTAAAAAGATGTTTTTGATGGAATATTTATTTACAAATGTTATAGTCACCATTATGTATTCTTCCAGGACCAGTAGCTACACGGGTAAAATTGCGAGAAATAGCTGGTAATTAATAAAGGTGACACGTAAATTGCTTGTGTGATTGAAACTACAAGGAAAATATAGTTATGTACATAAAACTTTACGGTGCCATATACGAGAATGTAATTAACGATAAAGGTCAACTAATCTGTAAACCTGTTAAAGTAGTCAAAGCGTTACAAAACAAGTACAACTACAGAATAATTGAAAAACGTAACACTGTATAACAGTTTTACCTTTAACAGAGATAGACTTTTGAACTTTGCTGCATGACAGAAATGATTAAATTAAGAAATTGGAGCAAATTAAATTAACTGAACTTAACTCAGGAGATGTTATCTTTCTACATTATAATAATTCGTCTAATGTTTCTAGCCCAATCAATTCAACAGAAATGTACAATAAAAAGCTTTATAGTTAAAAATATATTATTTGTATCTTATTACTACTTCTCACAATACTATGTCAAACTAATAATAGTATACGTAAGTCATATAGGAAATATTATTGTAACTTCCGCAAACAGCGCGATTAAAACAATTTCATAACCAAAGGTACACAACACTGAACAAGTAATCACTACGTTTCAGTACACAAAACTTAAGTTTGACATCTGATATGTTTACCACACTGTGGCATGCCAGATTTGTTATCGTTTATTTTACACCTTTAATTCTGTCAGCGTTATACCGAAATGAACGTACAGAATCTTTATTACGCTGCCATTTATCGCTGTATGTCGTTTACAAATACAGAACTGATTTAAATATTATTTGTATATATAGGGGACATTTTAGTATCACACAGTGCTTTATATTTATAGTACGTAGCTGAACGATAGCCATTCCTGCAATCCCGTTGATATCGCGACAAATCTGTCTTCACCTAAAAGATGCGACTAGAATATACTTAGCTGCTAATTCGAGGTTTTTAGGAAAGCGTTAAATCAAGTTAAGGTATGGAAACCAAGTTACATATTGTGTTAAGGTAAAAAGAAGGCTATTTCGTCGTTTCAAAATGGACATTGCTATGGTGACATCACAGAAAGAGAAACACAACACAATAATGAAATATCTATAAAAAAATAAATTAAAAAAAATAAAATATTTTGTTCCATCATCACATTACTAATTATTCCATCTTACACGTATGATGTCGAAGAGCTCGAAGGTCAGTTATCATCAGGTTATTAAATGTTCGAAATACTTCTTTTTTAAGAGCTTCAGAAAATACCTTTAATATAATATCTACCTGTATAAGGAAGGTTTTTATGAGCATTTTTAACATTGATTGCAATACTGGTATTTCATTTATGCTTTAAGTGAATTTAACAATATGCTGTATATTTTATACCACAGTAAAACTGTATTGTTTTTACTTTACCAGACAACACCAAAAATAACGATATGATTTTTGATGTAGGTATGTTATGTATGAATGTTTAAAAGTCTTTGTGTAATTGTAATATTAAACATGTACTGTAATACAGGTTCCACCAATACTGATTGTTTCTAAAGTGATTTGAGTCGTTTTTTTTATTTCTTTATTTCCGTATCAGTCTAGGACAAATTTAAACCAGGAAATGCGACCGTCTTATTTTGTACAGCCAATTTAAGTGCCTGCAAGACCATGACGAACCATTGTTCTTTTCACAAAGGATCAAGGTTCAATGAACGTAATTTAATTTATAAAAAAGAATAACTTAGTAATATCAATTTTGCAAGGGTCGTTTGTTGTTTTGGCGTAGCTAAATCATTTTGGTCATAGATTTATTGTATACAGCTTTTACACGCGGCTACAGTATACAAAAATCAGTTATTTTACTAGCAGTAAATTGTATTTTATATTTGACTTAAACTATTGACATGCATAAAATATCGCAGTGTTGCGCAGTTTTCAAATAAAACAAGAACAAAGAATTAAGAAAATAATTAAATTACAAAACTGTATTAAATTCAGGCTGGCTAATATTACTATATACGCCAGCTAATACAATCGTGGCGTACTTGTTTAGTCAGTTTGTAGCTGCAAGGAAATTAGCACTTTATGGAACAAGGTTTAAGCTCATTTCAGCAGCGATTGCTAGAGAAATTCATAATCCATTTTAGTGGCCGATTAGCAATGAAAACCGCAATAGGTCCATAATAAATATTTGTATGATGTGCAGATGTTTTCAGTTTTCGTACATTCTGTTTTCCTGGCTTGTTTCAATAATGCTGCCTGTATTAACCGCCAAAATAACTGGGTTTAGGATAAAGGGATAAACGTCTTTTCTCGTGTAAGCCTTTGATCGGAAACGTTTCATATGTCGTGCAATCTACATATGTCCGTTGATTTGGAAGGTGATTACTATTAGAGTGCGGCCGTTGCGAGAATGCATTTCTGACAGCTCCTTATGTCCACTATATAAAGTTTATTTCCGATTCGAAGGGGAAAAAAGCTATGATTTTGACAGCTGTCAGGAACGCAAACTCCCACCGGCCTCACTATAGTTGGTTATTTACATTAAAAATACATCTCTTGTTTTTAGAATAAGGTGGCCATTCGTGTTTTTTTTATCATTTTTAATTTATGCAGCAATCATAATGTTTTGAATTTGAATTGAACTTCGTTCAAATCATCACGATTTCCTTGTTTCAAAAATCCACTCCTGCGCAAACGGTATTTATTTCTCAACCTTATCTTAGGGTCGTGTCGATAAAATTTAATCGTGGTATTTTATCGACATATAACATTGTTTTATCACCTTGTTGACAAAAGCTACCATGTTTACATTAAAAATGATTGTCGTTCTGTGAAATGTCAAAAGCATTTGGTTTCAACAACGAAGTCTCATCCCTGTATTACAAAGTCCTAAATAATATTAGTTATAGGGAAGATAGAAGCAATTGAATATTGTGCACACTTTAGAGAAGTTAGTTTTTTTTATTTAAGACAAATCTCGCGTTCGACCTCATTCTCACCTGATGGTAAGTGCAGATGAGGTTGAAGATGACAGCACATGGGCTTAGCACTATGTCAATTTTTATTATCACCAATCATGAAGACCTTCACCTCCAAGGAAACTGCCGTGTTACCAAACCTGGGACATTAGATGGTCAGTTACCAAATAATAAACAGTATTAAGAAATCCTTGAAATAGATTAAATATTATAAGATCAATATTGAAATCAATGTTTTGTATCACAGACAGAACAATCTCTTTATTGCAGTAATAATTTGCGAAATTTTATGATTTCGCCTTAAATTTATATTTTTCTATTTATTATTTTAGTCTCTTTATGTTTTTATTGGTTTTGAAATACTTCTTTGCTATTATTGATACTATCTGATGTTGAGAGATGATGATGTCAACAAAGACGGAGCACATTTGCTTAGGATATAAATGATCCAGTATAAAAGGGTTCTTTATTCGTTCTACAACACTAATCTATAAACTAAAACACGATTAGACACCGAAACGTCGATTTGAAATGTAAAATATAGTAACGTGTTTATAAACCCAAGATATATTTACCTATTTTATGCATTCAATTGTTACATCATAGACAAAATTAAACAACAAAATTGAAAATTAATTTTTGGAAGAATAGTTTAGATATATCCTTAAATTAGGCCTTTACAAAAGATTATATTGCACTGTTCCGTATACATACTCCTATGAAAACCAAGTATTCGATTTTCAAAGAGGTAGGCATGACATATTTATTTCCCTATAAACTTTTTTTTTCACTGTCATTGAATAACATACAAACAACAAGATCAATTACAAAATCTTACATTATAAAAATCTATTTTGTCCAAGAGGCTTTTTATCTAGAAATTTCTACGATAACAGGAGCTACGCGGGTGAAACTGCAAACTGATTCTTATAAATTTATAGTCACATAAATCGGTGATTATCTACAATTTTTACATCCAAGTTCAAAGTTCCAAGTCTCTGGACTTTCCCACTATCCATGGCCATTCAGCTCAACGAATAGAACAAGATTAACAAAACTTAACTCATTCCGAGACAGTTAACCAAAATCTGAGCAACACGATCCATTTACTTGCATTATGACTAGCTATTGTGCACTCTAACTATAGTGACACTAATCCGAGGTTAATCCACTGTTGATAACATTGATACAGAGTATACACAGTTATTATAACTAACCTTGCAGCATGAAACCATAGAGTAGTAAGTTTTCTTCTGTTTTAAAGGCATACTTATACATTTTTAACCGATTTCCAAAAGGAAGAGCTTTTCAATTTATTTGCATGTCAGTTATGAATCCATTGCGAATATTGCGATGATTCTTGTTTCATTTGGTAGAACATATTAAGTAAGCATAGCTTGTGTTATGGGATACCATGTATCGAACTAGGGGGAACTAGGGGGAACCTAGAATATAAATAAATAAATAGATAAACACCCAGACTCGGAACATTTTTTTTCTTGTTCCGTGCGGGAATCGAACCCGCAACCACTGGTGTCTGAGGCAGACAGGTTTGCCCCTTCGCCAAAGTGGTCGTCAAAGATTTAAACTTTTCCATTTTTGCCTGGATTGGGTATTTTAATGCTCTGCATTCGTTTTTTATTAATTCTTGACCTAAGTCTCAACAGATTTTATTTGACGTCGGGGTTAGAAAATTAATAAAATAGATGAAAGGCCGATAATATTTTGTCATAGACTTGTACTGAAAAGAGTGACTTTGAACCATAGGTAATATTAACGTATAATGTTCAATAGAAAAGTTAAAATAGATGCTTTCTACCATGGTAAACAGTTGTTGAAAATTTTTAAATCAACGTCCAACTAACTGCCTCGTCTGCACAGTCAAGTCATTTTGTATTAACCCTGAACATGACGCTCGTAGACTGCAAAATAGACAGAATCACTTTCATAACTGTCAATTTGACGTCTGACACCTCAGTATCACGTGACCATGATTGCTGATAATACTAATACTTTAATCGGTTCAAAATGTGCAAATTAATTGAACTTTTGTCCGTACAGGGTCGGCTTAGAATAGTCCGACCACCCAGGGATAAACGTGTCGTAAGAAGCGACTAATCGGAGTGACTCCCGCTTGGTAGTAGGACCCCGCTAGGGTCCGACTGGCTACCGCTACCCTTCATTTGAAATCTGCCGCCAAATATGACCGTTCCGGCGGTGACGTCTTACGGCAATATTTTATGAAGAGTCAGTTCTTTCCTAGACCCATGTGCTTTCACTACGACTACTACGGGGTCAAACGCGGGATTAGTATTTAATAACAAAAAACCTATTGTTTAAAATAGTTTCTCTATGATAATAATTTTGTTACTAACTCCCAGTTAGTTCTAACTATATCCAACTTTAATATCCGCAGCAGATTGCGGCAGACAATTAAAATAAATGTAAAACGCTGTAATTATTTTGTATGTTATGTGTATCCTTGGTGTTAAAACTAAATTATAGGTCTTACGCTGTTTTCAGATCAGTTTTTTGTAAGGCAAGTTACTAAATGTGTATCATTTAGTATTTTTAATTCAAAGGTCGTCCATGGAACTGAATGTTTCAAATGTAAATTTTATAACATTTTTTAATGAACAGTTTTCAAATTATACGTTGTAAATGTATTCCTACATACATACATAACTTCACGCTTGTATCCCTTATGGGGTAGGCAGAACACCAGAGGTTATAAAACCATCTGATGTTACGTTGGACAAATTTGGAGGTATTACAATGATAGAGAGATACTAATGCAGTGACAGGGGGTCAGCCTATCGCCCATAAAAACGCCAATCATAGTTGACTTACAGTATGCCCGAGAAGAGAAGCAGCTGGCACATTCTATGTTTTTCTTTCGCTCCCAGTTCAGCATGGAGGATAATAAATGACAATTTATTCCTTTTTTTATTTAACCAAAAACCTAAACCATGCTGATCTAACTTAGTCATTAAGTTAAGAAAATCTTTATTTAAAAACTAGTCCGTTAGTTAATTGTAAACATGTCTCTTGTATTCTTTACGTGGGTTTTTTTAAATCCTACTATTAGTTCTGGTGCCATAAACCTCTAGTAATCACCAAAAGTATTGTTGTGTCGAACTACATGGTCATAACGTGTATTAATTGTTGTTTTACTTTGTTCAAGATCGTGAGAAACTCGCTAAGCAACTTGCGTCCTACAAACTACACCTTGCATATCGCACTTGTCTGTGCTTAACTAGAAGGTTGAAGTTAGTCTGATGTTTTATGAAGAGGATGATAATTCATAGGTCTGGGATTTCGAGGCTCTTAATAAATACATGCTGAAGCCTATAGGGTCAAAAACAGGCTTCATAAGGCATTTATGTAAGTTCCAAAAGTTTTACATAAACCCTTGTTACCAAAATAAGTATGTCGAATAAATAGGGCAATTTGTTTAATATCTTACCATATTTAAAATAGGTATCATATTGTTTTATTTCAGTAACTGCGTAGTGAAATGTTTTGTTTTGCTTTTTTCGCGAGCGCCGTCTTTTGTTTTACACGTCTAGAAAGTGCGAGAAATAACGCCGGTCTCATATAGCGTTGTCAGGCCAAGAGTAAAATGAAATGTTTATACTTTTTTAATTAATAATAGCTATCTACAGACAGCACAATAGAGATATGGTAGGGGAAGGCTCTCTCTGAACAATGCTCTCGTTAATGTGACAATGGCAATGGAGGCTATATTTAAATCGAGGTTTTTCAAATGCATTCGACCGTGGTGTGTTGTCGTTCTCTCCAATAATAGTGTGTGGAGGCGACGAACAGATGTTATATGAAGCTGATTTTTGCAGATTGTAGGTTACTTATGAACGTACATTGACATAAAATTTTGTAACTGTTTAAAACGCTATCTTCAAAGTTACTTTGGCCTGTTATTGCCCCAGTATGTGTATCATGGAATAGTGGCTCCGGTCTATATCATCCGTCGTATCGATAATCATTTCAGAGCAAGCGATGCTTACCCCAGAATGGGAGCGTTTAAGATAGGTCCTTGGTGCTGTAGGTCTATTCAGTGGTTGATAGGGTTAATCAGAAGCCTTGAATTGAATATTTTGACATCTACCATTTTACTAGCTTGTTAGTTTAAGGTTTTAACCTCCTCGTTACTCAGGGATGACCTTGGTAACTTGTCAAAAGACTCATGAATTCTCTTTGAGTAGCATCAGTATTTACATTACAAAATCCAAAGTAGATTAAAACATTATCGTATTCGTGATTTCAAGAATTGGCCATTAGCAGGGAATAAATAACGTGAACTCCATAATGAATTCCCGGAAATTACACAAAGAGAAATAAATATAAGTAATTTGTTTTAAAAATTGCTAATTAAGGCGACGAATTTAGAACGAATGGTATCCAAAAAGTGCCTCTTTTTTGTCGCTAGCCAGACAAAAAAGTCTTTACTTCTAGGCAAGATCGCTCGGAGTGGTAACTTACTGCAACATGCTTATCCAGGAGATTTAGGGCTATTCCAGGCCAAACCTATGCTGCTAAAATGTCGTTTCTGAACAGGAGAGGCTACTACTTGTAAACAATGTACACATACAAAACAACCTCTGTAAATATCCAAATACGAATCCATAACAGTTACTTTGCAAAACACAAATATACTAGCATAACAGTTACTCTGTTACACATAACAGTAACACACAAGCCGTGCGGACTTGTTATTTAAGCGTCAAGTTTTATTACTTGGCGGCGTTCCACAGGGACGTATTACTGGCCTCGAGCTGTCAATGTTTGGACGAACTGCTATCTGCATACGAACTAATCTTTACGTTGGCTGGCACGCTGCGAGATATGAGCTTTGCAGAATGGTTATTGGTTCATAAGTTTTTATTTTTCTATACGTCATTTACTGTGAAGGCTTATAGTAAGCTTATGGGAATTACGCAGAGGAAGCTGGAGATATCTTTAAAAATCTTCTATTTAAAAGAAACAATATTACAGATTATTTAAAATATTGGCCCGTCTGGTAACAGAAAATGTTGCAAAACGTCGTGTAACAGAGTTAGTTACTTATTTCTGGTGAGAAAAAGTTAGTTTCTAGCTAGTTCTATGCTGCTGTAGGAATAAACTGTTTCTAACAGTTTGCACCAAAGTAGGAGAAGATATTCTGTATTAGGTAGAAGTAGCTGTCTTAATGGGAAGTCGTTATAACGTAAAAATATCTGCCGAATACCTTTGCACTGATTATAAATAGATTTAAAAAATCAAATATAGCTTGTATGATAGAGAATACTGTATAGAGAATTTCCCAGATGTCATAATTGAACTGTTTTTTTTTTTTTTATATTGTAAGGATAGGACGTTTGTCTTCCATGCCATTAATTTCAAACTGAGTTCTATGTGTAAAAAACAAAAATGGCAATTGCCTCATTTGAATATAGCTACATTGGACTTCTAAAGCTCTTAAATAAAATCAATTGTATGAAAAACTACTTTAATCCAGTTGGTGAGAGAATAATTAAAGCTATCCCCACTAGTATTATTTCTCTTAAACCTATAAATAAACCTAAGAAAGACAAAGTCCCTCGGTTATTCTTATTTCTTTGACCACGATACTAACTTCATCTAGGCGACATTTTAACTGATAAAACTTTTAATTTGATTTCGCTGTAAAGGTTTTAATCGAAGCTGTAGTTACAACTTACTTGCAGATATTTCAAACTTACTTCACTGTATACATTTAATAATAAACTTAGACAAAAGTATTTTTAATTTAATTACAGTGTCTAACTTCTCATCTTAACTTAAAGCTTTTAAGTGATTATCTTTTCTGTTTAATATGTTATGTTTGAACTTTATGGGCAATAAAGTTTCACTAATTATTTTTGTTATGTATTGTGCAAATTGAATAAAATAAATTACTCATAGTATTGTCTTAAGTTAAGATTCTACTTATTTTTCTAACTTTCTAATTTGTAACTTGATTGATTTTATCGATTTTAATTACATTTTACACTTTATCGTTGCAACTACTATGGTATAAGAATCGTCACCGAAACGTGTTAAAGTAGCTACAATGTATACGGGGTTACGAAATAAGTATCATTTACAGAATATTTTTTTGCAAAAAAAGGTAGGTAGTTTTTTACAAGGAAATTAATATTATTCGCTACCATGCTAAGGACAGCATTGTCATTCCAAATTATTAATGAATACCATTACAATAAAGACGAACACGCGATACTACAAAACATTTTGTAGTACTACGTCATAGTATGCCTTAACCCCAAGCTCCTTTTTACGATTATTCTATGTCCATGGTTGTCTGGTAGAAATCGCTGCCCAGCGATAAGACCGCCAATTGTGTAATCTCAGTCACTTTGAATGTACTGTAATTTTTATAATATAAGGTTAACAATAAAGTATAAATAAATAAATAAATAGTATTATCAATGAAATGCCGCGTCGTAGTAGCTATGTTCATCAACAGTGACTTTTTATAAAAAAGTTTGTGGTCCTATACCTTTATTTTTTTCTACGGAGCAATACTAAAGTAAATATGCAGGTACGTTTATATCGTATCCAAGCAAATATCATTTAAATTTGGCTGGTGATTAAAAAACAACTCTGTATAACATACGATGATTACAAAAATATCAGAATGCACAAACAGCACGAGATCACTTTAATAGCAATCGGTAGGTATTTCCGAATAGCTACCTTTTAACTGAGATTCTTTAAAACTTAGTTTTTAAATGGATAACCTAAACAGCTTTCGTTATCTTAATGAACATTTAAAAAAAATATCAACGGAAATCGAACTGCATAGGTTACATACAGCATTAATTCCATAGTAGTGAAATTTTATAGCCCTTCTCATTCCCACCATCAAGTAAATAAAAATAAGTTAAAATCTACGAAACATATAAAACTACAGTCCGTTAAAAACCTATGTTGTTTTTTTAAATAACAGTTAAAATTAAAAAGGGCCATAAATTAAAAGGGTTAAAGTTCACTAATAGAAACACAAATTTTGTCTCTGATTTGTTGAAAATGAGCAACTATCAATACCCGCCAATCCCATAACTGGTGCTATCGTTCGTGGTTGGAAAGGCACTGCTAACAAATGGAACCCTGCCAACCTATCTCACGAGCTGCGCTGCACCAACACCACAATATTTTCCTGCCAAAAACTTCCAACCGCTGCTCATTTCGAAGGTTTGTTTGTACAGAACAAAGTTCCAATGAGGGTTCTCTAGCAATCAACCTTTCACAAATTAAAACGAAACCATTTAACTATGACAACCTAATTTGTAATGTAACCCTAAACCAAATGAACAAACATAAATAACAGCTAACTCGATTTACCTACAATCGCATTTATTACGCGGCGTTTTGTTTGTGGTCAGTGTCATAACATTCTAACTGCAACACGGCCTGCGGTCACTGTAACTTATGCCCGTACACGACATAAACTAGTATTGCCGGTTCAAAACATTTTATTTTCAACTTCTAAACAATACGCTACAAGTGTTTTACGACGTCTGCGTTTTCCAATTCAAAACGGTCGCTATACGAGTTAACTGTTTAAACAGTCTGGGTTCACTTAAAAGTAGCCTATAAGCAGCGTCCACCATGACACAGATTCAATTTGTATCGAGCAAGGTGTAATTGTGTCGCTAAAAATAACTAATTGCATATTGTGATGCCCGCTCCACACTCGTCCCTGTCTTGACATGGATTGTGTAGACGCTACCTCGCATTCAAATCATGCAGGCGACACCCTCCCAGCCTACGAATGAGCCTGCCAATGTTATTCAGATAATAATTCGTTTTAGAACAATAGCAAGAAACGCATCACTAGAATACTCAAACAATATTTAGGCGTCCCAAACTACCTGTAAAGAATAATAAAGGCAAACTTCAAAACAACATCGTACCGTATAATTTACGTAGTTGTATTTACACTGAAATTGTACGTGAGGCATATTTCGGTGGCCAAAATGGCCAATAAATTGGAGCCTATTTGCAACAAGTTATAACAATAATGTCTCGGCTTCTGTGCGGTTAATTTTAAAGACAAGTTTTTTATTAGCAAAAAGAAAGGTTGAAACAAGTTGATAGTGTAAACGTGTTTTAAACATGAATACTTCGAAGGATTTTTATTTTACTTATTCTTTAGACTTGTTTGCTTCTAGTTTTACAGGTTTTTGAAATAGAGCCTGCAATCACTGGCTATACTTAGCATATACAGTAGCAGACTTTTTGTTTACTTTTCGAACAACATTATATCTGGCATAGTTTAACCCGTGAGTGCTTATGACATTTAACGCGATATACTAAATACCGCAGCTATCAAACCGCGCCAGGAGCGCCAACTAAACTGTAGAGATTTGGCACCACTGCAACAGGGTTAACGGCTTATTCTGAACACAAACAGCATAAGTAGGTTATGATAATTACAATAAAACATTTGACTAAGTATCTGTCTTTAAATTAAGACATTATTCATGAAATACGCATTCATTTTCAAAGGAATCCAGCTCCATTGCTGGCAGGTTAGATATTTAATATGCCTTATAAAGTTTTGTTTGATACTAATTAATAGGTGCATTAACATGTTGGCTTTTTAAACTACTTACAGCTTTTTCTGTATTTTTATTTTGCCCGTAAATGGAAAATTTATGATAAGCAACAGTGTAATTAGCAGCTGAAAATGGTGTTATGAGATTTTTAATTAAGATATTGGCGAAATGAAGATATGCAAGTAAATGCATGGTATTATAGCACGTTTGCTGTATACTCCTAAAATGAGGTGACGCAAAAGAATAACTGTTTTTAAGTAATAAACGAGGAAATAATAATGTTTAAGGATCAAACGAACTTACCAAGTGAAGTTCGATCACAATTATGTGAACGGCTTAATTCGAAGCGATTTAAAGTTAACATGTTGTAGTAGTACTTCCAAGCATCAGCCTTGCACGGTTTTCAGAGACACGTTTTTTTTTTTATTTTTTATTTGGCAACCCTGATCCCCGCTCTTGAACTCCTCTCCACTTACTTCCTCTCATCATCCCTCCTCAATAATCATTTTGTTTAGAGCTAAAGTTCCTAGGTAGTACCCATAAAAATAATTCACATTAATTATGGGTGGGTGATATTACTTTAAAGGAATACTGTTTGGGCGGGTTTATATCAATCGCTTCGAATTAAGCCGTTCACATAATTGTGATCGAACTTCACTTGGTAAGTTCGTTTGATCCTTAATTATGTTTCACGGCTTAATTCTTTGCGATTTAAAGTTAACATGTTGTAGGATGTTCAGAGTATTTTAATGTGAATTATTTTTGCAGTATAGGTATAAGTAAAATTGTTAGAGTATAACCAACAGTAATAAATCACAAATATACATCTATTTATTCTAAGGAGTTACATAAAATACTAGTTGCAAATTGATTGGCATCCGATACAATTTCTTTGTTGTAGAATTTGGCAAATACTGAGGATGTATTACTCCATCCTGCGGTTTTCCGTATGACATCAATATTGACACCGACTCTGCTAGCAGTGGAAGTGGCCGCATGGCGCGTGCTGTGCGCGCTAAACACTGATGTGTCCACGCCACTGCGTTGTAAAGTATATTTGATACAGTGACTCAAAGTTTGAGACAAACTTTTAAGTGAGGTCTTTTGTGGCTAATAAATAAAGTGTCACAACTACGTAAACCACTCGTTTTATTTATATAATCTAAAATGCATCTGGCAGGGCATATTGCAGGATTTGTATGAAAAAATGGTAGCCTTAGAAGGGGTTGAAAGGAGTTTAGTTTTGAAGTTTTTACTAAGTCAGGTATTTTAACTAAGATTTCTGTTCTGTTTTGAGTTATATTATTTATTTTAATGAGAGAAAATGTTTGTACTCTTTGCGCTGTCACCAAACCTAGCACACCAGCGTTTCTTAGAGAAATCTTCTAAACTAAGGCTTTCATTTGGCCATTGAGTGGCCAAATAATTTAACACTATGTTTGGGTCCCAAGAAGTATTATATTTTGGATTGGTGGGCCTCAACTTGTAAACACCCTTCATGAAACGTTTGACTCGATCATCATTTAAGCTATTACCTAACAAAAGAGATAAGGCAGAGCGGTAAGAATTGATGGTCCCGTATTTAGCGCCTTTATCAAAAATATCGGTTAAAAAATGTATTACAATTGGAATAGAAGCATTAAAATAATCATAATTATGTAATCTACAGTAAATTATCCAAGATTTTATGCAAACATCGTACTGTTTGTAAGTATTATTTGCAAGCGAAGCTAGCATAATATCTACTGACCTATTCGATAAATATTTCCTTAGTAATGCTTGCCTGATAATTTTGCGGCAACAAGGCGTAGATTCTTGTGTACACAATCTACAATCTACTGAAAGGAGATGTTAGAAGGTCAATATCTGGTCCAAAATACAAAAAAATTGAAACAGACAACTTTTTAAACATAGGAAACCAAGGTTGACTTGGCCAATATGGCACCACAACAATACCCTCTGCCTTATGACAAATGATTTTCTGCATTAATTTTACTATAAGCGAGAATGGTGGAAAGGCGCAAAATAACATATTGGTCCATGGCAGTGTAAAGGCATCAACAGCACATGCTTCGGGATCATTTCTCCACGAAACATATTGTTTACACTTAGTATTGCATCTGTTTGCAAACAAATCAATACTGGCATACCAAAGTTGCGAACTATTTCATTAAATGCAATTTGATTTAATTCCCACTCTGTATCCTCGAACTGTTTTCGAGATAATGAATCTGCCTCACAATTATCTTTAGTATTGATGTAAGAAGCGAATAAGATTATTCTACGTTCTTCGAACCATTTCCACATACTTCTAGATATATAATCTAGGTGATCATATTGAATACTGCCCATTCTGTTAATAAGATGTCACAATTAGATAATTCTTTGGTGAAACGTTTCAGAGCTAGAAAGGCTGCTTTTAGTTCCAACTCGTTTATATGACAAGAAGTTTCGTTGTCTTTCCTATATCCACAACATCTAACTGTATCACAATACGCTCCCCATCCCGTAGAGGAGGCATCAGAAAAAAAATTATAAAACAAAGTTGTTCGGTTTGAGTGATGAATGGCCTATATCTATGTTTCCTAACCACCAATATAATTCTTCATGTAGGGTAATTAAGATATCAATTGTCTGATCGTAGTTTGGATTTTTTTTTTTTAATAAACAATTATATTTATATTGTTCAAGCTTTTTTGTATATAACCACGAATAAGTTATTGTTGGACATGCGGAAATTAAATACCTAATGAGTTTAGCGAATTCGCGTAACTTGCATCGTTTTATACAAAGAAATCTATTTATAAAATCTTTCAATTTCATTTTCTTTTCCTCGGGTAGTTTTAAAATCATCTGCTTTGAGTCGAAAGTGAAGCCCAAGAACTTACATTCACGTTTAGGTATTAAACAACTTTTTGAAAAGTTAATCAAAAAACCCAAGCTCTGTAATAGATCTATAGTTGTAGATACATTAGTGACACACTCCGAGTAAGTCTTTCCGATAAAAAAATGTTATCTAAATAAATAACTGAAATCATACCCCGACTACGCAGGTATTCTATAACTGGTTTCATTAATTTAGTAAACACGAGAGGTGCGGTACAAAGGCCGAACGGTAAACAATTGAATTCATATAATATATTGTTGTATTTGAATCGAAGATATTTTTTGTGAGCTTCATTTGTCGCAACAAAGAAGTATGCATGTTTTAAGTCTATTGTCTACAGCAGTTTTCAGTCAATAATTTTGACGCTGTTCTGTAATCTTCCATTTTAAAATGACTAGCAAGTACAAATTTATTTAACTTTTTTAAATTCAATATAAACCTTTTATCACCATTAAGCTTAGGTACAAGAAATATACTGGATAAAAATTGTCCTTCAATATAAGTACATTTCGAGATGGCACCATTGCTTATTTGTTGCTTCTGTGGTATTAATGAAGATGATCCTACGAGTGTTTCGGTAGCTCTTCCCAGAGCTGCTATAGCCACACCAGTTTGTCTTTGCCTAAACATGATGGAGGAATTCCGTTTAGAGACCGCTTCGATAACTGCCACTTTTGCTTCCGGATTCAGAGCAGGGACAAGGAGTAGTTGACAATTACTAGGAATAAGATAATCCTCTAGGATTTTATATCTTGTCTCTTTGGGTAGTCCCTTTAAAAGGATTTCAGACCACCGCACCGGGTTGAAATTTCCTTATGTAAAGGTTTT
The DNA here is from genome assembly GCA_944452665.1 of Stenoptilia bipunctidactyla. NCBI lineage: Eukaryota > Metazoa > Arthropoda > Insecta > Lepidoptera > Pterophoridae > Stenoptilia > Stenoptilia bipunctidactyla. The sequence goes on along the minus strand of OX101726.1, from coordinate 4,464,865 downwards.
CCTAGTTCTTCAGCAATTATATTAGCCTTATTGTATGATGTTTAAATAGTAAATAGTAATTATTTTGTACTTAGACTGTAAGATTACTCTGTAAAAAACATTCAAGATTTGTGGCATGAATAAAGAAATTTTATTATTATTTATTATTAATCTTAGGAGCATCTCCCAACATCTCTAAGATATCGCTATCCAATTCTATATCCTCAACATCCATCTACTGGTGGATGTTTTGAGGTAGATGGCACTGAAAAGACGAAAGTAGTCAGCGTCTCGAATAATAATTCGAAAGAAGTGTTTTTAGCACCTACGAGCATAAAATGCAAAAAGTAGGGTAGTCTTTTTGGCGATAATGATCACTAAACAAAGAAATTTTCCATAGTCTCGAATAAAGATTCGAATTAGGTAAAGAGGATTGGCGGCCACGGTATCACTTAATTTTAGAGTTTTCAAGCGTATCAAAACCGGGCTATATGTAGTTAATAGGTCAATATGAGACACGTTTTTTCCAACATCTATTGTTGTGATAGTTGTTGGGAATATTTAGAAATACAATAAAATCAAATTAAACTTGCCGAAAGCACATTTTTTAATTTCCCGGCAATAAAAAATAACAGTTGTAAAGTCCTACTGTCAAACTTGAATTAAGCCGCCCGCGCCGCCACCCCGTTTCAAACCTCTGGATTGGTTAATACCTGCTTATGTAATGTAATGGTTTCAAAATACAACGCCATGTTAGAAAAGACGGACTATAAATTCCTGTAATTTTTAGGTTAGATTATTGTTTTGACTTTTTATTCCCAACTTCTGTATAAATCTAATAATTATATTCTGATTACTCGTTATCTAAGCAATAAAACGCACATATTAAGTTTGAAGTACGTGAATGCTATGTGAAATAAAAGCGGTACTTACAATGTATGGGACCTTGCCATTCTTCTTTTTGAGTTTTAAACTCGGCTCATTGAAATTCAGTGATAAAGATCATTGAACTTTGTTTTCGAATAAGGATTCGAAAAGTCATTTTAGCGATACTGATCACTAAACAATGACATTTACCATCGTCTCGAATAAAGATTCTTACTAGGTAAATTTGTGAGTTTTAAACTCGGCTCATTCAAATTCAGTGATAAAGATCATTGAACTTTGTTTTCGAATAAGGATTCGAAAAGTCATTTTAGCGATAATGATCACTAAACAATGACATTTACCATCGTCTCGAATAAAGATTCTTACTAGGTAAATTTGTGAGTTTTAAACTCGGCTCATTCAAATTCAGTGATAAAGATCATTGAACTTTGTTTTCGAATAAGGATTCGTAACGCAATTATGCGATGTAAAGAGCCATGGATAGTGATAAGGTACAAATTTCACTTGGCATTTGCTTCTTTTGAAGCTTTTTTTTTCCAGTTTTCTGATCTTCTTGCGTATGGTCTCGATGTCTTCATATTTCCTTTTCACCATTTTTACGAACGACAAATAATAAGTTGAGATTTAAATTTTTAAACTATAACACAAACTATTTAACGTTTAATTTAAGTAATAAATTATAGACGCACGTGCGAAGGCTTGAGCACGGAAATACAGAATGATTATTGAGGAGGGATGATGAGAGGAAGTAAGTGGAGAGGAGTTCAAGAGCGGGGATCAGGGTTGCCAAATAAAAAAAAAAAAAAAAACGTGTCTCTGAAAACCGTGCAAGGCTGATGCTTGGAAGTACTACTACAACATGTTAACTTTAAATCGCAAAGAATTAAGCCGTGAAACATAATAATGTTTTTGGAATGTTGAAATTTGTTTTTGAACAGCAATCTCACAACTTTTATAATTGTGTCACTTGATCGAAAATTTTATCGTAATTGTTTTAGCTTTTTGTTGTTGATTTTCTTAGAAACTTTATACGAGAAATAACTTTAAAAGTACCTACTTAAATTAAAAGTCTGTTAAAATGTATCTTTTGTTTTAAATATTGCGATATGGTAAAAGTTGTAGGTACAGGAGGTTGGACTGTGAAAAATTAATAGATTATTATTTTCGATAACCATAACCACAATATTGCTTTCAAATTGCCACATGTATTATATTATACCTGCTTGTAAAACTAATTAATAATAAGAAATAAACACTATTTAAATACATTTACTTATATAAAAAAATACTTATGATAAAGTCTTAAAAATTTTATCTGAAAAAGTTTTAGTTTTAAATTTAATTAATAACCAGGACAATTTCTTAAACAAGTTTCAGTATGAAAGTCCTTTGCTAAACATCACTTGCACAACGTGTCATAAAAATAAGTCATTAAAAGCTTCAAATTGACGACCAAACGACGACCACTTTGATTCCACGACCAAATGTTCCGTGTCTGGGTGTTTATCTATTTATGTATTTATATTCTAGGTTCCCCCTAGTTACATGGTACCCCCATAATACAAGCTATGCTTACTTTGGGGCCCTCATCTATATAGAGTATGCAAAAATTGAGTTTAAAAACTAAAACCCGACTACTCCGAGTAAAACACGCTCTAAAAAGTAGGAAACAAGTAAACAAGTCTCGGCTAAAATATTTATGTAGGTATAGGACGACCAAGCGACGACCACTTTGATTCCACGACCAAATGTTTCGTTTCTGGGTGTTTATCTATTTATGTATTTATATTCTAGGTTCCCCCTAGTTCGCTACATGGTATCCCATAATACAAGCTATGCTTACTTTGGGGCCCTCGTCTATATAGAGTATGAAAAAAATGAGTTTTAAAACTACAACCCAACTACTCCGAGTAAAACACGATCTAAAAAGTAGGAAACAAGTAAACAAGTCTCGGCTAAAATATTTATGTAGGTATAGGACGACCAAGCGACGGCCACTTTGATTCCACGACCAAATGTTTCGTGTCTGGGTGTTTATCTATTTATGTATTTATATTCTAGGTTCCCTCTAGTGCGCTACATAGGATCCCACCCATAATACAAGCTATGCTTACTTTGGGACCATGTAGTTGGTGTGATTGTCTGGGGATTTTATTTATTTATGATAATAAATATTTTTGACACTCACACAACATTATCTAGCCCATATTAAGTTTCTTAATGAACTTGTGTCATGAATACTAGATAACTGATATACTTAAGAAATATATAAACATACATATTGAATATATTTTTTTTATTAGGATATATTATACTTAAATAATCATATAAACATCCATGACTTGACGGCTAATATCTCTGTTCATCACACAAATACCCCAGGACCTCTGGCATAAGAGGCAATGTACCTATATTACCACTACACCAGCCGATTTATGTAGAATCGGCCGCGGAATATCTCCGCTCCGACAACGATTTTTTGGATTTTAAGAAATTAATCACTTGTTTTATGTTAAGATTAATGAGCCTGATTGTAAGTGAAGATGCTGTAGGGGAGAAAACGTGGCTTAGGAACAGACTGGCTCTTCTCAAGACAATGCCGTAACACATCACAACCTGAGCGATAATCGTTTCCGACCACCTAACTAAGAAGGGTGGCCGCCGGTAGGTACTGTTCTGTCACAAATAAAATTAATATAAATAAATAAAATTCCCAGACAATCACCCCAACTACATGGCCCCATAGTAAGCATAGCTATAAATACATAAATAAATAAACAACCAGACACGGAACTTTTTATTTTTCTTGTTCCGTGCGGGGGGAATCGAACCCGCAACCACTGGCGTCTGAGGCAGACAGGTTTACCTCATCGCCAAAGTGGTCGTCGAGTAATATAAGTAGTAGGTGTGTTCTGACGATCATTAATAATTGTTAGTCATATAAATACATTTTTTTTATTTTTTTTTGAATAAAAGAGTTTTCATCCGAACTCTACCTATAAAGAGAAAACTGTCTCAAATATCTACTAAAAGTAAACCAGCGCCTCTATTTTTACCCTTGGTTTGCAAATTTGAACGAATTTCAGCTCCAAGTTTGAATAATATATATCACACATGTATGGTTCAACTATAGTATGTATGTCTCTTTATACAAACTGTACAGTAAGATGCAAAATTGCTAAATTAAAGAAAAACATTTGAGATATAACTTAAATTTTAAAAACTAACTACTACAGCTGAATATAAAAAAGAGATTCACAATTTCAAATAAAAATAGGATTAAATTAAAATTCTTATATGAAGCAAAATTTTTATTACATTACTATTCTACTAGGTATGTTTTATGCACACTAAATTGAAAGCTCGACAGAATGAGATGAACACTATAAAAAAAGGATTTTCTCGTTCTCACTGAGCGCAAAACTTTTAGCTTTTTAGACTTTTATAAATTTAATGTCTACTAAAATCTAAATAAATTTACACACTATATATTATATGTGCACTAAATTGAAAGCTAAATAGAACGAGATGAACTGGATATAAAAAGAATTTTCTTGTTCTCGCGAAACTTTTAGTTTTTTAGACACTTATAAATTGAATGACTACTAAAAACTAAATAAATCTCAGTAAGAATTTTTAACGAGCGTTGGGTCTGTCTGCAAGATCGATAGATACAAAACTAAAGGATTTCCATTCAGTATTCTATACGAATGGGGAAAAATTGGTTGAATTATTTTAGTTAAACGCAATCTCATTTAGTCAACTTTAGTATAAAAAAGGTAACTGCAATCAAACCGAGCTGTATCACATGGACGTACACATAAAGTATAGTCATTGAAAACTAGAAACAAAACGAAGGAGGTACAATCATGTATAAAATAGTTATGTTAAAAACGCATGTCTTTTGATAAAAGTATATTTTTGATGATTCTTTAAGTATTGAGATTAGATAAGCTTTTTAGTGTTACTTTCTTTTCTCACAGAAACATTCTTATCTTAGATGTTTGAACGAGAGTTCTTAATAATGGATTGAATACTCTATTTTTATATAAAAAATACATAGAAAGCAACCTTTCTGATGAAATTCTGCAAATCTAACAACCATTTGTATCGATCGAACCCGTAAACTCTCATTTTAATTCGCAGTCTTTCATTTCAGTGCGCCATTGGAGATTTTCTCATAACAATAGAAGAATATGCTTCTAGAAAGTAAGCAGCTGAGCCCTTCAAGACGCTAAAAGGTTATATTACCCAAGAATAACCGTCTATAGCTAAAGCATAATTAACGTTATTTTCTCTATAAAGTTTAAATTCCCAATTATTAATAATGACTGTGAAAATGACAAGTGCAGCTGCTTCGGCGTATTATCGGAACCCTTTTGAAATTTTACTATACAATGCAGACATATTATTTTACAAGAATCAATTGTTTTTATTTAAAAACAAATAAAATGTACAGCTTTAATCTGTGATAATACTCATCATGTTACTATTGTAGAATATCGTTAATTGGAGAGCATTGATGTAAATAAATGGATTCCGCTACTTGTGCGGGCTTATGAAGCTTTGTTAAATCAAGTATATCTACGAATTGCAATTTCCAAAAGAGGTGCTTTTGTTTTATATGATCGTTGTCATTTATCATTTATCACAGTTAATGTGTAATTCATTTATCACCGAAATTAACACTTCAACTAGCTGCCTACAAAATAAAATTTAAAAATCGTATTATTTTATGGTCATGCTATGTTGTCAGATATAAAATCTGGTTTTTTATGAAATTAAATAAACATATATTGTGGTTTAATTTCACGACTCTCTCAAAAACTAAATTTTATCTCTCAATAATTAAGATATCTATCGAGTTAATTCATTACATATCATTCACATAATTCCCTTCCCAGTCTCGACTAACGCCATTTCTAAATATATTTATTGCAATAATTTCAAACATTTTGCCGCCGACAGTACCCGAACGCCAGTCCCAGTTACACGACGACAATGGCACAAAGCACCGCTACTTCCAATACTCCTTCATTTGCATATCCACTCCGAGCTATAAACTCCATTCACTCACTCCGATGAACGGCACACAACTCTGTCTTACTGTGCTACTCGATTTATGCACCTAATTGTACCGCGCGGAATTAATTGTACACTTCCTTGAATGAAAGTTTTGATTTGAGTTCATGTGAATTATGCACGTAAGTGTACTGTGTTATTGTAAACATTTTTGACATTCTATAATTGTTTGTTTACGTTGGAGCTTGTCTCTGTGAATTCTCACTGAAAAACTATCGAAAGGATTTGAATGCGGGTTTTCATTTGAATCTGATGGTTCTGTTAGTCTATCTTATATCAAAAGCTGCAACTTACTTTTTTGTCTCTCAATCGTTTGGTAGAACATGTAAATTATTACAATAATGTTCAATAGGTTAATGTATTTCTGGATATACCCCTTATAAAATAACTTTCAATAAAATTGTTTTACAAAAATTAAATTTAAAATAAATGATACTCCATTGTTTTGACAACAGGGAACTTGAAGCACGATCTTCCGCTCCAATTACATCAGAAACAAACCTATCTATTTACGTTCTAACTCTAAACCCAGCACTAAGTCGCACTTACAACAAACAATTAATTTCAAAGTCAATGTTATCTTCCTTTTACCGCAGTTCGGGTAACGACACCCACTGGACACAGCCCAGCTCTCATGTTGCAATTTGTAAAAAGAAAGGAAGTGCTCGAGGACAATTACAAAAACGACACAAACGTCGCTGGCAATTCAGCGGGCATGCTCTTAATTGGATGAGACTAGCTCCTCTAAACGACACCCGTACAGAAACGCCGACTCCACTCTCTTCTACCCTCTCATATACTAACAAGACACACACTGACTTTACTCCCAAGAAATATGCTACGCTAGTAAACGTTTATTTCGAAAATGCACATTCTACACTTGAATCTCTTGGTGGAAGTGTTTACAGTGAAATTGTAAATTTAGTATTTGAATTTAGAATCGTTTTCGTAATTATGCAGCTTTTGACGGATGTTATTGTTTTTTTTTATTGGGGAAGTTTTTAATTTTGTCAGATACTGTTTATTTATTGCCAGTTGGAAAATAAACTTAGTATCTAATATATAAAATTCTCGTGTCACAGTTTTCGTTGCTATACTCCTCCGAAACGGCTTGACCGATTTTGATGAATTTTTTTGTGCTTATCCGGTATCTATGAGAATCGGCCAACATCTATTTTTTTTTTCATTTATATGGCAAAACAACGTTTGCCGGGTCGGCTAGTATTTCAATACAAGTTACAAGTTTCCTTCCTAAACCCGTGTGCTTTCATCTTCGACCTCATCGTCACTTACCATCAGGTGAGATTGAGGTCAAACGCGGGTTTAGTCAATTATAAAAAAAAAAAAAACCCGAATCTGCTTATGTACTGTGTAAATAAAAAAAGCACAAAACGGTCCTGTATATCTTTATTTCCATTTGACACAGTAAGTACTGAAGTATCCACCTTTATTTGCTGATCTCTACGCGCCGAGAATTCTTTAAATATTTTTCAACATCGATAAATAAAATATGATAATTCTGACCTCCTTGTTACATTTCAAACCTTTTACCTAAACGAAATAGAATATGACCGTAAACAAGGCCCTAATAATAAGAAATTCAAGCGTCCGTTGTTTCAATGTCAGCGTTTTTTGCGCGATCCTATTCACGATTCGAGAGTAAATTTTGCATGAGTAACGATCTCGAAGCTGTTTTCTTAGCACTGTCGTGACATGAGACACGAAGCCATTGTTCTAAGCGACAGGACAATGACGTTCTGAGCTGTGACTGGTTTTGTCTGGAGTAATTGGTTGCTCAGCGAATTAATCGGTTCAAGGTGATGTCGCCGAAAAGCGAGTTCGGAAACCGGCGCGGAAATAATCGATTGTAGTCGAGGAAGCGTTCGGCCTCTTTGCTGCAATTCTCTTTTTTATTCCCACCTTTTAAAAACAAATTTTGTATATGTGTGCTTGCTTTGTTTCCTATTTATTTTATAAATGATTATTCAAGTGATTTAAACGAAATTCGGAATTGGATCTGGATTATTTTTTTTGAAACTAAATTATATTTAATAAAACACTTTTTAACCGGATTTATCGCGTATATTTACATTTTAAATTTTGACTCGACGTTTCGGTGTCTTTGCAGACCCCGTGGTCACGAGCGATGTAAATATACGCGATAAATCCGGTTAAAAAGTGTTTTATTTAATAGTATGAATCGCGAAAACTTAAGAGAATATTAAATTATATTTAGCTTAATCTTCAAACTGAACAGCAAATGCCATATTCAAATGAAGAGAAAGTGCTATTATTTTCACGCTTAGCGAGTTCAGTGATGATCAGTGTATGGTCATCTGACCTATATTTCAATATGCACAGCTACTTCTAAATCTAGTGGTTTAATTTACTTATGCCATCAATGAATAAAAGCATCTATTCCCCGAATTTAACCGAACTCTACAAATTAGAGTTAAGTTTATCCTTATACATATAAAGGGCATCCCCAATGCTTGTTTCACTTTCACGCAATAACTAGTAAATGGATTGCTAAGACCTCCTCTGGTACACGTGTAGATCTTCTCAGTAAAATATATTTATATATTTACTGAGAAGATCTACACGTGTACCAGTTATAATATATTTATTTCCCAGTAAAATATAGCGCCGAGTTGAATTCAAGGTAAATTCAACGTAGGCGATTCCCGTGTATAGTGCTAAGTATGTACTAGTTTATTCATATTTTTTAATATTTTATTCTTTAGTAGGGATGTAATAAATAAGAATAAGCGGTTTCTTTGAATATTGTTAGCCGCAAAAGACGCGAATGTTCCGTGATCCCTAAGGTGCTCTCGATGTTAAAAGACCCATGTCGGGTGAGCTCACGTGTGTTACACAAGTAAGTGCTTATTCTACAGGGTGTTCCTGTTGATTTCCCATAACTCTAGGGTATTAATGAGACCATGTAAAAGAATCAAATAGCATATGAATAATTTTTCTATTTTTATTTTTCATACAAAATACTTAATTCAATTAAGGCAAAAAAAATATTAATGCGAAGTATGACAAAGAGGGATTTTCTATCCCTTTTTTTACAAGTACAGTTCGCAACGCTTCGCGTTGTACATTGTATGCAATGTTCCTCAACGTTTAAAATGTTTATGTTGTTTATTGTATGGCTTCAGTGACACGCATCTATTAAATTAATGGTAAACAGATTTTAAAAGGGTGATAATTTCTGAACTCATTATATTAAGATTGATGATATCTTGGTAATTATGCACTTTTGCACCAAATATTCTTTGGCAAAAAGTATTTTTTTTAGTAAGGAACAAAACCTTAAAGTTATGGGATATCAACAGGAACATCTTGTATAGTTATGCCATACATATAGTCGTGAAGATAATTTCATAAGTTAGTATTTAGGTATTTTATACTCTAAACTTTTCTTAACCATCATAACTTGACGACCACTTTGGCGATGGGGTAACACTGTCTACCTCAGACGCCAGTGGTCGCGGCTTCGATTTCCGCACGGAACAAGATAAAAAAAGGTTCCGGGTCTGGGCGTTTATCTATACGCATTAATATTCTAGGTTCCCCCCTAGTTCGCTACATGGTATCCCATATCACAAGCTCTGCTTAGTTTGGGGCCATGTAGCTAGTTGGTGGATTTAAAAAGGGATTTTAATCATAAGTGTGTAAGAATTCAAATTCAAATACTTAGTATCAAAAAATTATCTTGCGTTACCGTAACTATTGATTATTGACAGCACTCTAAATCCACTAATAATCAATCTTCATGTAAAATCTGAAGCCATATATCATTGCTCCGGAGTCCAGACATGATTTTTAATGGCATTTTATTTTTTTTGAGAAACTGTTTTTTTTCTGTACCAACAGGCTCCGCATACGTCCTCAGGTGACATTCAGTAGCCAATTAGTGAATGACTAATCATGTTTACTTTTGTATGTAAATATTTGAGATACGTCTCTTTAGTAGGTAATAAGAAAGTATTTTGTATTGACATGTTACTTTTTGTGCTCCATTTTGGTTCCTTTGAAAGAACCGCGATTTGATAGCCAAAGTTTGTTTTCGTCAGTTCAAAGCAAAATTTTGTTTGAATAAACCTGTTTGATAGTAATTTTCTGTGTACAGAGGTTTGTACACTAAAAATGAAAAATATGCAGGGTGTCCCGCTTACCCTATATAATACCTTCTCGGAGGTATTCTATTACCCATAAGGATTACAGAAAAAATATGAAAAAAAGAAAAATAAATTTCGATTTTTAATTTTTCGGTTGGGCTTGTCCATGGAATGCTCACAAACTGCAGACTTTGAAGCTCTTCGATTTTTAATATCAGCAATGTGTTCTTTTACGCGGGTTGATACGTTTCTTTTGGTTTGACCAATGTAGGAAAGCCCACAGCCGCAGTTAATCTTGTAAACACCTGGGTCTTATAAAGGGATGCTGCATTTAACTGAGCGAAGATGTTGACTTATTTTTGAAATAGGTTTAAATATTGTTTTTATTGAAGCGCGCCTAAGAATGTACCAACCACTACTTAAGGTTTGACTCTGTGAAAATTTTATCTAGAGAGAAGCATTACATTCCTAGAATGATCAGAGAAGCGATTGAAATTAAAAAACACCCTAATTTCAATAGAGAAGATGGTTGGAAACTATCACCGACATGGGACCCTATCCTGAAAAGTATTAAATCTAACATCCAGCAAGCTGCATGACCTGAAACTCAAGATACTGTCAGCTCGTTTTGTGTCAATCCAGAACGCTACGCTCGAAGACTGAGAAATAGATGGAGATGATGATGTATAACTTTTTCAATCTATCAATCCGACGCTTGACACCTCAGTCGCTCGTGACCACGGGGTCTGCAAAGACACCGAAACGTCGAGTCAAAATTTAAAATGTAAATATACGCGATAAATCCGGTTAAAAAGTGTTTTATTTAATAGTATGAATCGCGAAAACTTAAGACAATATTATGAGTGATTACTATTTGTTTGTATACTTATTCTCTTCAATATATCCTTGTGCTCGCATTCTAGCCCCAGATACAAAGAAACGGAAACATATCCTTTGACAGGTAATGTAACGGTTGATATGCTGCTTAAATCTTAAGTGTCGAGTGAATATTCTCACATTGATAGATGTAGGTATACGCTCTTCGTCCTCGTGTTCACTTTTCACCAGGTGGCTTGGAGGAGAAACCTCTCATTCTTCTCATGTAAGAAAAACTAAGTTTTGGTACTAAATTTTATTGTTGTTCAGTTTTTCAATTACAATTTTTCAATTAACTTATACATTCAAATTTCACAAAAAATATTTAAAAAAATTATATGCAATCAACAAAAGGCGACGCCTCAGCTTAATGCTTTACTATATAAATAGCAAAGCAAAGCGCTGATTTTGAGACGCTATCTGCGAGTCTAACCTCAACTGCTTTTTCATTTTTTTTGCAGTATAATAGTAGTAAAATAGTATTTAGTAGTATTATCTAGAGATATTTGTTGTGTTCATGAGAAAAATATACCCATAGCAGCTCAATTTAATGTTAGCCTTCCAGCTATTTGTCCTACATTTTTTACTCATTGACTGTAGTTCTTCTTTTTATATCAAGGGGCAAAAAAAATAAGTTCAATACAATAGATACTTAGCGGGAGGTGGTGTGCTTGGGGCGGGAACACTACTGTGTGCGTGTTGACGCGGCGCGTCGTCGCGGAATTTATGCGGAATATGCGGCGGGAAAAGTGGAGTAATTTCTCTTATTTATTTATAGGAAATTCTGGTGAAATATGAAGTACCTACTTTTATTACATAATTATGATCAGAATCGAGTATTGAGTGCTCTCCTTCAATATCTAAAATTTGTCACCATTCACCCTGTATACCTACCACTGCGCCACGAGGACAGTTATCGCCTAACGAATCACCTAACGTTAAGTAATTACCTCCCTCCATGGACACCTGTAACTGTAGTGGAGTTACTACTACTGCATTGCACATCTCAAAATAGGTAACTTAGAGTAACGTACCTACGGCTTGATATTAAAGAAAACAATACAGATGTAATTTTTAATTTACAAGGAAAATACCTCAAATTCCTGTTGGTAACATAAATTTTTATCTAAAACATTTTCAGGTTACCGCAGCCCTTTCTATATTTGTCGAAAACTTTCAACTCTTTTGTTTCTAGTTCAACTTTAGTTGTACTATGAGGGACTTCTCTTAGTAACTTAAATATAATGCCGGTCTATTTTTAGTTAAAATACAATAGAAGTTGATTGTGTTGCCCAAAAACTGAGCCTAATTTAGGTTTAAAGAACTTTATTTCTCATAAGAACAAGTTACAGTTCACTTAAATTGAGATACAATATTTTTTACTTATAATTAAATAAGATGAAAGATTTATATTTGTTTGTCTCTGATTTCTTGTAAGTACATACATTTAAATAATCTTTTTCATGTAAAAATTAAGAAAGAAAGTATTACATAAATATTTTGATAATAGGAAATGATACATATGCTAATTGTTATTGATATTTTGGAAATGGTATTTTAATCTAAGTTTATATGACTCGAAAGAGTTAATTTCTTTTAGGTTATTTGGTAATTTATTATAAAGTTGTGCTCCCTCAAATAAAACTGTAGTTTTTCCGTAATTGTGCGAATTTTAGGTAAATAAATCTTGTTTCTGTTTCTTAGAGAGTATTTATTTAGCATTTTATTAAAACTTATACTAGATTGGATTGAATTAGTTAAAATGTTTCGTATGAAGATGCAAGTTTTGTAACTATATAGTTGTTTTAAATTTAAGAGTTTTGTATTGTGATATATTTGAACAGATGGAGTAAAATAATCGTAGTGGAACAGTGGAACGTAATTTTAACGTGGATTCCTTCATAGAAAATAGCAATCTAGATTTTGATGGCCATGGCAACGTTCATATAAGTTTTTAATATAAGGTCGAAGGTTTATGAAGGATATTAAATTTCACCCTAAGATTTAAGCTTTTTTTGGTCCATGCCTTTAAAAACACATCGTAAAACACCTCAAGAATAAAATAGAAGTATGAAATGGCTGAATAGACACGGCAACGCCGAGCGAAATGTAAATAAGAAAACGCTATAAAGCTGCCACAGACACTTTATTTCCAAAATGATGTATTATTTAAAAGAAGACAACATTTCTTTTTCTCTTCATTTTGCTAAAAATATTAAATCTATCATAGAGTTCTTGATCAAAGGAACAGAAAGACTTATTTTATGCACCAATACCTATTTTTTTTTAAATCTTGTGAAAAAAAGCGGCAGAAATCACTACTACCTTATGCCAGAACTACCCTCAAGCTAAATGTCATCGTATCATCGGTACTTGACGTTCTATGAAAAGCTAGTTCTCTTTTAATCCATATTGGACCTTATCGTCACTAAACATCATATGATAATGTGGCAAAACGAGACCTCAATCGAGTATTTTATTTACCGAATAAAAAATCTATATATTCCAAAATCCCGCAAAAATAAACCTTATCGTAACGGTATAAGGTCATAAAACATATTATCCTGTTATATGTACAAGTAACTGCAAATTGAAGGAGGCCAATAACTATAACATAGAATATACGGTCGCTTCGCGTGTGGGCGAATACAGTGAACTGAAAACAGGTTGTGTGTACTTGTCTCTAGAGACTTGATGTATTTATAAGACGGAGTAAAAACTTTTATGCTTCGTTTATGGGTAGTCGAATGGTTTTGAATTTAACGAAAAGAACTCGCTGCTATAATGGTAAAGAAATAACCTCGGTTGCACTTAAAAATACAAACTGGCGTTAAGTGTAGTTTAATAGTTATTTTTAAACAAAGACTCTTGTTTCTTTTGCTGAGATGAGTATACGTAAAAGGGATGGTTAAGCATGGAAGCTTCGTCCACACTTTTTAAGGATAGGTAATGAGATGTTATTATTATAATTTTTCTTACAGGGTGGGGTGAAAAAGGTATTTTGGTCTAAGAAAGCCATAAGTTACTGTTATTTACACTGTTAAAATTTTTAGTGAAAATTACATAAAAGCTTATGTAATATTAAATGTTGATGTAGTTTTACATGAGAGATGTAATTTTACATTACATAATTGTGTATTTTTTCTATAATTTATGGAAATTCACGTATATTTCGGCAGTTTTATACCTTTTTAAAGTATATTTACACATTTTTTATGTATTGCTTCTGTAATAATCCCAGCCCATGTGTAAAAATACAAATTGTACTGTCGTTATACACGTTTTAGGTATAATTACATAAAAATATAAAAAATCTGTAAAATTACCGAAAATTACTTTCTTTTCCACAATTTACAGCTGTTTTCGGTACATTCTACAGGTTTATGTACTTTTTTTGCATGTAAAATCACATAATTTTTAACAGTGATAATTGTCTATAATTTGTTAATTTCTTTGAACTTTCCAAAAATCATAATACTTCAAATCACAAAATAAACATGGTGTCTATAGGTAACTTACCACTTCAGGTTTCAACGAAAAGGAAAGTACTTAGCGACATCATACCGTAAATAAAAAATACTTTGCATGTTGAATCATACTACAAAGTATTTATGTGGTTTATAGAAGTTTAGTTCAATAAATGTTGAATATATTATTTTGTAAAAACACCATAAGTCCAGAAAGAAACTATTCATCTTAATAAAGTAAAAATTTAAGAGTCACTTAGGGAAAACAGTCATAACTAATTTAATTAGGATTGTATTTTTATGTTGAAGTGTAGGCTATGAATATTAAACTGCCTTGCTAGTAAAACACAGTTAAAACACCTACCTAACATAAATAACCTATTTTAATGACTTAACTCGAAAATTAAACTAAAACGAAACATGCAAGCCGCTAACTATCAAATATTGTTTTGTTTGGAACGATATATATGTATAATTTAGAAACAAGAAAAATGATTTTTTGTTTCTTTTACAAAAAGTAGCTTAAATGTACTAAAATAAATTAAATACTTATCATCTAATAAAAATAACAGTTGATAAAAGTAAATATACAAAAACTGAAAAGAAACAAATGGTGACTAACCAGCATGTGCGTCGTTGCAGAAGTCAGAACATCTTAACATCTGCGCTGATTTTCAATGGCCGCCCATTTTGCCATACATTTACATAGGTAATCATAACAATCTTAAATAACTACCCATAGCCAAAACATAAGTGTGAAGTGAACAATAATAGAATGAAAAATTAAGTGTTAATTATAAATTGTTTTTAGTATATTAATAAGAAAAATAAATAAAAAAATTCAATACAAAAAACGATATATAGAATCTAATCCATACCACCATTTGACTTCAAGAGTAATTGTTTTTCCAGCAATGAACATTTATAATGATGTGAATGTGTTATGGGGTGCTTTAGTGGTAGACGGAGGTTATTCCAAGACTTAGTAGCCAAATAGCGGAAACTACCCCGAAAAGCTGATGATGACAAGATTTTAGGAGGTATTGAGAGGCTCTCGTTTTATACGCATTATCATCAGTTGACCATTTCAATTTATCGAATAAATATTTTGGCACAGCTTTGGTCACCACCGAGTGGACCAAACATGCGCAATGTAATTCCCTTCTCGACGCTATACACAGAATTTTGGCCCTATTTAGTGTTTTACGTAGCACCTTGCGACAGTACCTAAAACAGGCATTCTATATCCTTTGAATTTTTTTTGCTCGAGTACGAAATTAGAGGACCTGGAAGTATGCACCCATAATTCAATCTTGACAGAACGAGAGTTTCGTATACATTTACTTCGTATAAGTTTGACTCTCTCGATGGTACAACAGTTGGGTAATCTACTTGATTACAGCGGCAAAGGTTCTGGGTTTGATTACTGGACCCGCTTTTTTACAAAACGTACCGGGCGTATGCCAAAGTAGGGGAGAAAGGGTTTGGTTGTCTCACGTGTTTGTTATTACAACTGTCATAAAAAGAGGCACACTTCCCTCTCCGATACACCTCAGATACTGAGGTGAAGCTCTCTTGCGCTTCTTCGGCGCTTGTTATTGAACTGATTCATTAATTCAGTTTGTTTTGCGACAGTAGTGACAACCGCGTTGATAGTCGCGTTGTGTGGTCATATTACGCAAGCTTGTTTTACCTTTCTTTGGGGCTACATATCTCACTGTTGTGTCCTTTTGGGTGACTGATTCACTTACCTAATTATTTCTAGTTTAATATACGTATTAAAATCTAAAATAAATTTGAATAGAAAAGAAGTGAGCTATAAATCTGTACAGTTTTATATTTGTATTTAAGTAACACTCCACCCTTTGTCTACATGACTACTTAGAGAATGGTTTATTTGTCTGTTTGAATGCGCTAATCACGAAAAGTATTACTGTATATTTGAAGTTTTGCAGAATTGTTTGCGTTTGTCAATCTTTTTACCAATAGAACTACAAACCTACGGGATGAAAGTTTTCGCAGGCGCAAAGCTGCTTCTTTTTAATATTAATTCATTCATAAACTAAGCATTTAAAAATCACAATAAACACAGTTGTTGATACTGAAAAACTTTCAATTGCTATTGTTAAGACGCTGATTCAAAAAATTGGGTCACGATTGTCCCCATTGTATATTTTATTGGGATGCCACCAATTGACCTCCGTAAAGTCGATCGTAAAATAATCGTTGGTTTATATTAATAGTCAATATATTTATATTAAGAGGCGTAGTAGGAGATGACAAATTAAAAATTTCACAAGATTCTGATTGTCTCACTGGGATTATATTAAGCAGAATGTTGTCAGTAATCCGCTAATTGATAAAGTATACTTCATTGTGTCTCAGTAGCCTTGTTCAGCAATCAAGCCAAGATCTAGATATCACCTATTACAAACGTCACCATAGAGTACCTTCCAGTCTTAATATCTTCAATTAGTGTTGTATCAGAAAATACCGCAATTCGGGAGGCAAACGCGAAACTCAGCTGACTTCCCGTTGTCTTCTACGTCCAGGTCAAATCGTTGTTAGCCTTAAAGCTGCAAACTGGCCGGCAGCGACAGCGAGAGCGACAGCGGCGCGAGCAGCGACGCGTGGAATCTGTGCCGTTCACGACGCCAGCGGGCGCTCGAGCGATTTGTCGCGGATTCATACAAACTATACTTTCTATCGTGTCGCGGAAATGTCTGCCCATGCCGCTACCCGCGCTGCTGTCGCTCTCGCTGTCGCTGTCGCTGCCGTCCAGTTTGCAGCCTAACTAGCGCAGGATGAGGCGTTCATTGAGACTTGATGTGACCTTTCGATATGTCTCTCAAGACCATATCGTTCTGTTTTAGGTATATAATAGGATCATAAGGGTCAATGATTCATAAAATATTTTTAAATTTCACTTGTTTATTTTTCAACTTGTTTTTAAGGAAAACCTGGCGATGTATACACGTAAACACTTCAGCATAACATAGAATGTGCCATATGCTTCTCTTCCCGGGCAAACTGTAAAAGTCAGTTAAGGGACGGAGGTTTTATTGGTGTTTTTCACTGCAATGGTCTCTCTCCATCATAATAATACCTCCAAATTTGTTAAACGTGATATCAGATGGTTTTACAGTCTCTGGTGTTCTACCTACCCCATTAGGGATACAGGCGTGAAGTTATGTATGTATGTACTCTAGCATAACCTTTGTAGAATATTATGGAAAATGTGCGCTGAATCCATGATAAGATAAAAATGCAACTGTATACGTTGACTTGATGGATCCAAAATGGAATAGATTGATATTGCCAATATCGACTTTATTATATCGTAAGAATAAAATTCTCTTCACATTATTCGCAACACAAAACCAACAGCTCCGTTGAGCTCTTAACGAATTAACAAAACAAACGCCAACACAAGTGAATGGCGTTCGTTAGCCAGGCAAATCTGTACAGGGCCTAACACTAAATTGCAATTACAGAAACAGAGCCAATTGCAACTGATGCTCAGTATTGATAACGCATCACTGGTTCCTTTCCTTCGTTTTATGATCATCATAGAACCAAGTTTAAAATTATATTTTAAAATTATTAGACAGAAAATCAACTACGACGATGTAATCAATGCTCTCTCAAATGTTGTGCAGTGGTTCAATATAAATAATCTAGCTTTCAATGAAAAAAACTAAATGTATAAAATTCTCTGCACCAAATGTAAAACAAATTGAGTCTGATCTGCGTCTTAATGGGAACAGGTTGAGTCTGTTTTTCTTGGAATTACCTCAGATTCTAAATTGCAATGGGGCACCCATATCTCACAGCTAGCGAGTAGACTTAGTTCTGCAGCGTTCGCGGTAAAGAAAATTTGCTCATTGACTGATGTTAATACGGCGAAGCTGGTATATTATAGTTATTTTCGTAGTATAGTGTCCTACGGCATCCTACTTTGGGGCAATGCCGCAGATACTGACACGATATTTACACTGCAAAAGAGGGCTATTCGTGGAATGTATAAACTCGGAAATAGAGAAACTCTTAGAGAAAAGTTTAAAGAAATTGGTATCTTGACCCTTGCATCACAATATGTTTACGAAAACATTTTGTATGTTTTTCAGAATAGTATTTATTTATTTATTTAAATTTCATAATTTCCACAGCTCTTAAAGTAATATAAAATGAAATTATAAGTAACACTTACAGCCAATTATGGAATTACATTTTTAAACAAGTAATAAATTTAAAACTAGGAAAGATAATCATAATAAAAATTATTCTGTAAAGACTAGGAACGACCATAAGTTAGCGATTCCTAAATTAAGGCTGACTAATAGCAGAAAATCATTTATTGCAATGTCAATACGTATATATATAACAAAATTCTGAAGTCAATTAAATCCCTGCCATTCAATAAATTTAAATCAGTCATTAAAGACACTCTAGCTTGACAAGCTTATTATAAAATTAAAGATTATTTAGACGATAAAAAGGCATTGGATTGGGCATACTACAGGATATTTGAAAAAGTTTCTATTTACTTATTAATTTTGTTTACGGCATGGCTGTGACATGTGGCATACTGGTGACTGTTCCTCTCACTTATTTTCTTGTCAAGACAACAGCAAGAACGTCATGTTCCCTCAGGCGGCATGGCTAGTGGCAGCGTAGGGTATCGGGTCACCCTCTTCCCTAAAATATGGTTGAGGAGGGTGATGGCTGGTGCTTGCGTTATACTCGTGAACGGGTGCTGCTAGCGGTGCCAGGTCGTTTTGCTGACGATACTATGACTATTTTACTCCATTCTTGTTTAAATACTCTCGTCCCAGTTTGTCATGTTCGTGTTGTGCATCCATATCTCAATGTACCTACTATGTAAGTAATTTGGTTAAGGCATGACATTGGCTCTTACAATAATAAGGTGTCTTGTGTTTTTTTTTAAATAATAATAATAAATAAATAGATAAAATAGATAAACACATGGCTTTGAAGCAGGTTTTCAACCGACTTCAAAAAAAGAAGGAGTTTCTCAATTCGTAGAGTAGGTATGTTTTTTTATGTTTGATACGTAATTAATTTTGACTGGGTGAACCGATTTTGATTATTCTTAATTCATATGATAGAAGATACATCACAGTTGGTCGCATATAAATTTCATCGAAATCGATTGAGTATTTCTTGATGTTTTTTTTTTAAATATGTACCTACTTATAAATTCAGAGATCGTTAACCCTTGACGACATTATACTTCAGCCAAAGTTTTGACGTGAAGTCGGTTTTCAATGTTGTGCATTCGTTGATTATAGTTATTTTTTTATATAAAATATGGATGGGACGTTTGTCTTCCATGACACCTGATGTTAAGTTAACATGAAGACTAAGGTGGTACACGTCCATCCACGAGAAACCTATTCACTCGACGCTTAAAAGTACTAGGACTGTACTGGTTTGGGAAGATAGACGCAGGCAGTTCATTCCAAACCTTGGCGTTACCTAGTTATTAAACTTATCTGATGAGACACATGATAGGGGCGATGATTTATTACTTTTATAACTGTCACCCTGCTGTCTGATACCGCAGTCACCAGTGACCATAGTGTCGATATAAATACCGAAACATGGAGTTAAAATTATGTGAAATATACACGAAATATAACATGATTGAATCTTAATAACGTTTTTAAGTTTTTGCATTTAGAATGCTCAATTATTCTTAAATAACCGAAAAAATGTGACTAGTAAAAATTTCCCGGTCAGGACTCGAACCTGGGACCCCTCGTTTGCCGGACGAGTGCTCGTCCACTGGGCTACCGGAGCCTGGCGGTACGCCTCCATCTAATGGTATAGCTTTGCAGCTAAGACCACCCGAGATTTTTTTTTTATTTATCACATTTTTTCGGTTCTTTCTGATTGAATCTTGGTTTTATCTATTACTTATCTTTTTTCACACAGTTTTTCTAATCCCACGGGAATATCAGGATAAAAAGTAGCCGATGTGCTATTCTATACTATTCACTATTCTGACGTGATTGTGGAACAAACATCCATGGTTCCAAACTTTCGCACACAAATTGAACAGAATATAAAACGTATCTTGAATCAGCAATATAAACTTTGTTTCAACCTAGATATTTTTGCGTAACTGCCTAAGAATAAAAAACCACTCCTATTTAAAAACTGCTGTCTTAAAGTACACATATTTCATACAAGCAACAAAAAATTACAATTCTCCCGTATAAACAGTATACAGTTATCTCAACGACGACCCCCAAAACCGGGAGATTAGCGACTATTGTGCTAATGCACAAATCACGTTCAAGCAGTTAATGCTTAAACTTAAATCCAAGCGAGCACCCACTGCTGTTGTACTTATTGCCTAAGTTATGAACACTTTGTGTTTAGTTTCTGGATACAGGGTTGAGGGGAATTTACAGTCAATAGTGGTGATGGACACGATTTATATTATTACTTTCAAATTTTGCTTAAGCTTTGGGTTCGTTTGAAAAAAGTTTCAAGCCTAAAGAAAATAGGAAACTAAATTAAGTGATAAGATTATTTAAAATGAGTTTTCAATGAAACATGCAACTTGTCGCAAAAAAATACAATTCGTATACAATAATACGTTCAGTAGACGTTAGGTATGTCCATAGATAGGTACATTGCTTTGCAAAATATCGTGTTAATTGTTTTGGTTTAGCGTGTATTACTAGAAGTGTCAAATATTTGTGTTGTAAGTTGTTCTTTGAATATGCGGATATTATTTCTACATATTCATGTTTGTTTTCGCAAATGAAAATCTCACAGAAAAACGATTTATCGTTTAACATTTAAATAAGGTAACTTTTTAAAAGAGGTATGTCTGGATCGTAGCAATTGGTGTTCCCTAGTATTCCCTGCCTACCCCAAAGGGAGACAGACTAGCGTGATATTATGTATAGGTAGGTATATTAAGTTAAGAAACAAGATATTTACTGCTTCCGTGCTGAATTGGGAGCGAAAGAAAAATTTAGAATGTACCAGCTGCTTCTCTTCTCGGGCATACCTGCCTACTGTAAAAGTCAGTTAAGGAACAGAGGTTTTACTGACGTTTTTTGTGGGCAATAGGCTGACTCCCCGCACTACTATATCGAGTCACTCTCCATTATTATATTTCCTCTAAACGTGTCAACGTGACATCAGATGCTTTTTAGTCTCTGGTGTTCTACCTACCCCATACATAAGTGATACAGGCGTGAAGTTACGTATGTATGTACCTATGTAAACACGATATTTAGTATGGTTTTTCGGTGGGTTGGGTCTTTGAGTTCTTCATATCTCAGTATGAAGGCTGCGTCCCCAGTAGGCAAACGACTGAGTTTGCGGCGTATCGATTTAGTACCTACGCCCTGCCATATATTTGAAATGTTCCACAGTTTGTTTTAAACTATCGCGGTTATTTTCACTATGATTTAATGTATTTACGGGATTCTTACCACGATTTTCGATTTTATTTTCGCGCGTCCGATATTTCGATGCTGTTACAGCATCCGAGTCCGCGATCATGGTGCTTGTAACAGCATCGAAATATCGGACGCGCGAAAATAAAATCGAAAATCGTGGTAAGAATCCCGTAAATACATTAAATCATAGTTCCACAGTTTGTTTTTTTTTTCTAGCCACAGAAGACTACTCCTCAGAACACCCATAGGCCTATTGACGGTACCTACAAGTGCTCAAAGAGGAGAGGAGGAGAATACTCATAGTGCGAAGGCCCCGGCCAGATGACACCCAACAGTGTGAGACTTTTACACACTAAACTCCCTCTATATGGTCTTTTGTTTTTCTACCGACAATCGACCGAAGAACTGAGCGACAGCCAGTTGGAGAAAAAGGCTGCACGTAAAAATTTAGGAAGCACTTCGTGCTGAGTCGACTACATGTTATCAGCTAGGAGCTGGCAGATATAAGGTTATCCAGATCTCGAGAGAGCTGGTTGGGAGAATCAGACAAAACATCCTTAGGTCTGCGATTCCACAGTTTGCTAGTTTTGCGCTCACTTTACGCAGTTTGCAGCGTTACGCGCGCCGACTATCTCAGTGAGCGGACGAGTCGAACGCGACGTACAAAAATTGATGAGTTTGCAGCTAACTCAAATTCCAGTTCGCTACAAATTTGCGGCTCTCTCAGTCGGCCGATGAGTGTTTGCCTACTGGGGACGCAAGGTTAATAAAATAAAATAAATAAAATCCCTAGACAGTCACACCAACTACATGGCTTCAAAAGAGATACCATTTAACGAACTGGGAACGAACCTAGAATATAAATAAATTATTTATAAATCTTCTTTTTAATTTTTATTCTTAGTTTAATTTTTAATTCTTATTCTTATTTTTAATTATGATTGTTATTTAATTTAATCTTATTGTATTCGAGAACTCATTACATTTGTTTACTCCTTTTCTTACCAAAGTTGTGTACGCCTATAATAGGCATACATATAAGAAATGTACCGGAACAATTTTACTTGTAAATTTTATTATATGTTATGCTGTTGGTGTACCTTATGAATAAATAAATAAATAAAATAAATGGATAAACACCCAGACCCTAAATTTTTTTTCTTGTTACGGGCGGGAATTGAACCCACAAACACTGGCGTCTGAGGCATGTAGGTTTACCCCATCGCCAAAGTGGTCGTATATAAACATGGTAAATACCGTTTTTGTATTGTAAATACTTAAATTAATTGCATGCAAAAATCTAGATTAATTGTTGTTGAGTGTAACTTGAAGTAACGAACAGTTTCCTTTGCAGTGACTGTGAAAACACTTGAAAAACACAACCTTATTTTTGTGAAAGTCGAGTAAAAAGCGTATTTGTGTAACGGGTAAGGGGAAGAAACAGCTTTTGTAAGAGCAACGCATTATCATCATTAATAACCATGATTTATGAAGGCCATGGACAAGACTGATGTCTTTCATCAGTTAATATGTTGCTCGCTTACTGAATTTAAGCAAAAACTTAGTTTGGCTTTAAAAATCTATCAAATGAAGTGTGCAAAATTTTATAGGATAATCTTTAAGACTTATGCGGTTATATTTAAACTGTAATGTAAGTAGATTTTATTGTGTTAACGTTTAGCGATTAATTATACTCGTGGGTATTACACTCGTAACTACGAAAAGTCATCGAAACCTAGTAATAAAAACATAAAAAAAGTATTTTTAAAATAATAGGTAGGTAATATGACTAATTCATAAGTATCTGTAATCTTGGTGCATGCTTCTAACATGCACTGAAATTTTAGAATCTCGAACATCAAATTCTAATTCTAACTCACTAACTAATTCACGGTTACAATCCCGTGAATTTGCTAATGAATAAAAATATACCAAAAACAATAACCTTGGCTAGTAACAAATAAAGAAATTGTTACACAATTAGAACGAAAAACTCATTTTATTTCGCTTCACGGCTCACTCTACTTAAGCACTCATTTCTATTCCAAATGCTCTCAGCATTTAAATGAATAAACCGAAATAGGACTCTGTTTTTTTCATTACCCGAGCCTCAGCTCACGAAACATACTAATATCATCCTCATTATTAAATCTCACGGTCGACTAATATTTCCACGTTTTCCGTAAAAGAAAGTTATTAAGATTGAAGCCAGTTCGGTATCCAATTGAAATATTCGGCATGTGACACTTGTCAGGCCTCCTGAAAACGTCACTAATGACATTTGGAAGCTAGCTACCAGCCAGTTATGTAGGATTCTGTGGCCTACATTTGGTGTTCGGGGAAAATTCGACGCGTAATCGTGTTTGTAGGAATTTTACGGAAATTTGTGCAGTCACCTTTAGTTCCAACGATCTACTATGTAATATATAATTTTCTAATCATATTTCAATTATTTTCATTCTTTTATTCCCTTTGTCGTCTTCTAAGGGTAATGCTGTAAATATTTAAATGATACTCCCACTTGTATAAAAGGGCTTTTCTTGGAATTTATAACCTTGGAAATAGAGAATCTCTAAGAAAAAGTCAAAAGAGATTGGTATATTGAACCTTGCGAGAAAGTAGATATTATATCAATTAAAAGAAAAGTACTAAGATAAAAACTTGAAAATATAGTCATGATAATAAAAATGCTTTAAGAATAAGGACCGACCATAAGATATCGAGAAATCAAGGCTGTCATATCATTTAGTACAATGTAAATTGAAGTTAACTATTAAAGAAACATTATGCACAATGCTTACTATAAAATCAAAGGTATGTGGTAAATGTTGGAAATGTTTATGTAGGTATAGCAAGGTAGCCATCATATACATATGTAGAGCAGTTCCCAATAAAAAAGCTTTACATAAGTCTAGATTTCGATAGATTTTAATAACGCTGTGGAGTACCTAGCTGCTGATCATGAAAAGAAAAAAAATTAAGTTAGACATAAGGCCGGTTCCACATGGCCAGACAGTACACATTGCAAATATATTCGCCACCAACATCAAACATGTAAGCGACTGCGGCGTAACAATTGACGGATGTGATGGTGCGGCCAA
This sequence comes from Stenoptilia bipunctidactyla, assembly GCA_944452665.1. NCBI lineage: Eukaryota > Metazoa > Arthropoda > Insecta > Lepidoptera > Pterophoridae > Stenoptilia > Stenoptilia bipunctidactyla. The sequence continues at coordinate 4,439,900 of OX101726.1, read as the reverse complement.
AGTTCTGATCTTTCCGCTAACAACTTCTAAGTTTATCTTCGTTCATAGAGTTTGCGCTCAAATAGTGCGTTTTGGTGAAGGAAATTGTGACTTGAAATTTTCACTATCGAAAAAGATATTTATGTAGGTACCTAACAGAAATGAATGTCCAAAAGTCATAAAGGTAGTAAAAATATATTTAGCTACTTAAAAATAAAATTAAATGCATATTAAATAAAATTCCATGTAAATAGGTCAAATATGAAGAAGAAATACAGAGAACTAGAGTTTAAAAAATAAATCTTATTCTGACTTCAACCTGTTGAAAAAAAGCGCACAAGTACCTAGTAAATATTAGCACAATACATACATACATAACTTCACGCCTGTATACCTTATGGGGTAGGAAGAATACCAAATGCTGTACAACCATCTGATGTCACGTTTGACAAATTTGAAGGTATTATAATGATGCTAGGGGACTATTGCAACGAAAGGGTGTCAGCCTATCGCCCGCAAAAAAGCCAATAAATCCTCTGTCCCTTAACTGACTTTTACAGTATACCCCAGAAAAGAGGCAGCTGGCACATTCTATGTTTTTCTTTCGCTCCCAGCATAACCCTGTAAGAGATCATCTTTCGATGATAAGGCCGCCTATTGCGCTCTGTATCATAAAATTTGTTCTGTATATATATTCCTTATCTTTGTGTACAATGAAGAATAAATAAATATAATAAATATAAATATTTTCTGACACTCACACAACATTATCTAGCCCAAATTAAGTTTCTTAAAGAACTTGTGTTATGGATACTAGATAACTAAAATACTTAAGAAATAAATAAACATACATATCGAATAAATACATATTTTTATTAGAATAAACTTAAATAAACATATAAACATCCATGACTTGATGACTAATATCTGTGTTCATCACACAAATATCCGCCGCCGCCGCCGGGATTCGAAGCCAGGACCTCTGGCATAGAAGGCAATGTATGTTACCACTACACCAGCCGGTCGTCAAATAAGCACAATAATATAAATAAAACCATACCAAACATAAAAACCCTTCTCTAACTCAATCGAAACCTACTTAATTCACCCAAATAAATAGAAATCATCAAAATTCCTTAAAACTGAAATTTCAAAAACTTTTTATTTTTATCGGCAAAGTTACGTCTGCAATAAGCCAATTTGCTCAAAAGTTTCAATCAAGCTGTTCCACTTACAAACTGAATATTTAAATAGTTGTGAAGTATTGCAGCGCAATTCTGTCGCTGCAGACTTCGCTCCGCTTTTAATCTGTGGTAATTATAGAAATGGGTTAATTGGGGCAACCGAACGCACGTCAACTCTATGTGTCAATGTCAAGATGACGTTACGCAGCTGTGAACTGAAATATGATGTAACTTTTGTTATACATTTTTGTGTTATTAAGTATTGCGAATAAAGTGACTTGCCCGATATGGCTTTCTCTATTTTTTTTCTAGCTTTACATTAGTTCAATTCTCTATCTTTAAGTTCGACATTAGATAAAATTACTTTTATAGTCTGGCTAGTGAAAGTAGGTAAGTAGAGACTGGAAAATCCTGGCGAATAAAAAAAATAGCATCATGGTAACCCCGACATAGTACGTATTACATGGATTAAACAAACTTTATACTTGATTAATTTTTTTGAAAAAAGTATCGTAAAAGAATAATAAAATTGGCAATGTCCTACTTTTTGATGAGAAGTATGTTATTAAAATGATAGGCAACTAGTATTAATCAGATTTAAAAATAAAACAACAAAATGCAATAATTATTTTTATTCATTGTAATCAAAATCTGAATCCAATTCTATATGGAATGAATCACCAGAATCACTGGTATCGCGGTTTCCTACATTGATTTTGAAACTATCAATTTTTTTTCATTTTCAAATAAGTACGAACATTAAATAAAACTACTTTTTAACCGGATTAATCGCGTATAATTTATATTTTACATTTTAACTCGACGTTTCGGTGTCTTTGCAGACCCCGTGGTCACGAGCGACTGAGGTGTCAGGCGTCAGATTGATGTCACGAATCAATCTGACGCCTGACACCTCAGTCGCTCGTATATAAATTATACGCGATTAATCCGGTTAAAAAGTAGTTTTATTTAAATTATGAATCGTGAAAACTTAAGACAATACTAAGTACGAACATTCCAAAATCTCAATTACCAAAACCACCAACAACCGTTCGATTGACAACAGTGACGCCAGAAAAACGACTTTGACATTTATGCGAGTACTGCCATATAAAAAGTTTGCAAAAATCCCCAGTGTCTACTTTCGTTAGCCAGACTCTATTTTAAACTTTAAGACTTCATAATCAGTATTTCTTGACATTGATGTTCTCCAGCGGGGCTAGCATTCTACCGTCGATAACGATAAATCGGACCTTTTATCGATATTTTCTTAGAATATGGTATTTAGTGTATGTAATTTATTAAGATTATGACAAATTTGGTTGTGTGATCTTAATCATGGTATCAAAGTAATTCTCGAGTAATTCTATCTATTATGGTGCGCATATTAGCTTACATAATAGGATCGAATAACAAAATAATATTTATCTTGTCGATTCGACTATTTATCAATGGTTGCATGCTATCCCTGCTGTTTAACATAAGAAAAATTTAGTATAAATTAGGTTACCACATAATTTAAAAATATATAGATGGTTATTGTTAGCATCATTCATAATCTCTTAAATGACTCTTACGACGACTCTTAATGGGATATATCTTGTAGGTACTTAGACATAAAGTAAGCACAAATGAACTTATGTTATCAATAAATACGGCGAAACTAGGGCTTAACCTACAAAACATACATACCTACATATAAATACATATTTCTGACACACAACATCATCTAGCCCAAATTAAGTTTCTTAAAGAACTTGTGCTATGGATACTAGATAACTGATATACTTAAGAAGTATATAAACATACATATTGAATAAATACATATTTTTTATTAGAATAAACTTAAATAAACATATAAACATCCATGACTTGACGGCTAATATCTGTGTTCATCACACCGATATCCGCCGCCGCCGGGATTCGAACCATGGACCTTTGGCATAGAAGGCAATGTATGTTACCGCTACACCAGCCGGTCGTCACAATACGATACCTCAACTATTACTCAGAGCAGTCACAAACAACTAACCAATCAATTCATTGTCCAACAAAGACTATCATACCTATATTCTGAAAAATCCAAATCGAAAACATTATCCTCATATCGACTTCTCCAAAAAATAAAAACCTCTAAACTTATTCTTCTAAAAACATCAACTTTGGACTCTCCATGTGGGTGCAGTCAATAAACAATTCTCTCTCTTTCTTTCTCACAGTGTAATGTGTAACACCACAAGATTAGTGAAAGAACAATGCTATGCCTGTCTCGCTCGCACACAGGACGAAAGTAAAGCCTTAGGCGCGGTGGCAACCGGTTTTCTATTGTGGCTTTTAGTTCATATAACTTACGGAAACTGGTTTCGGTTCGATAATAAGCAATGAAGTGGACCCGTAGCTTATTGTAGCACTTATTTATTAATCGATTTTAATCAATATTTAATTTCCTTTTTTATAGATTGTAAAAAGTAAAGTTGAAAATACTTTGGTTTATGTACTTACATAATAAATTAAAGGTAAAAATTAATAAACAATAACTAATAACTGAAGGTGAAAATTCTTTTCATTTATGTTACAAATTAAAGAGAAGATTATGTTTTTAAATACAAAAGTTTTTTTAAGGCTCTGTGGAACAAATGCTTGGAAAATGGTCAATAAAATACGTTCGTCAATTAAATGGCACAACTGTCAGTTACGTGCGGTTTAAGCGATGTAAATTTTGACCCCGTAAAACTTTTTTGATGTAAAATCGCTCAAGACCTTGATTATCTGAAATATTTTTTCAAATCAGATTGGCAGTTTCCAAGATAAACACGTTTAAACAAACAGACAAACAAACTGTAAGTAGGTTATATGTAATCAACGAATGCAAAGCATTAAAAAACCGACTTCACGTCTAAAACTTTGGCTGAAGTATAAGGTCCTCAATGTAAATATTATCCGAAGTAATTTTTCCAAAAATTTAAAGTTTTTCATGAAGTACTTCATTGATTTCAATGAAATTTATGTGGGACTACCTCTAAAGTATCTTCTATTATAGAAAACAAGAATATTTAAAAACGATTCATAATTGTCAAAATAATCGTGTAACAAAGATAAAAAAAAACATACACACGAATTGAGAACCTCCTGCTTTTGGAAGTTGGTTGAAAATTAGTATAGATCGAGATTTTAATCTAACGGGTAGTTGAATCATGAACAAACTAACTTAAATAACGAGGTAAAGTAAGTCCTTCAAAGGATCTCTAAATACAAACTACCGGGCACACACACACGCAAACTGGTCATCTCAAGGACCAGTTTCACACACACACTTACAGCGTAAAGAGGAAACTGTTACAGAACGGAAATGACCACGGTTCACGGACTTATTTAAATAGAAACAGATTTTAATTCTACTCTTATTTATTGGATCATTTTTGTATAACTGTGGAGTATGTACAGTCACCTAAGTTATGTCATAGTGTATGTTTTTAATACGACCAAAACAATGCAGAGAGTATAGTCTTATTACATTATCATAAAGTACATTTAAAAAAAAAAATATCTCTACCTTTTTTTGCTTATCTATTTGGATAAGTTTATCGAATAATCCATGTAATCCTGATTGGTCTATTAAGGATTAGCCTGGCCACTGTCTGGAGCCAATATCATTATTTCGACAAATTATGTTCTGACATTTTTTAAATTACCATAAACGAAAAAAAAGTGCATAAATGGGTGCCTATGGTACGTATGAACTTAAAATAAATGCGTTAAAATTACCCATTCATCCGTTATGACAAAACATTAATTTCATAATATAACATCTATAAATATAATTATCTAACTTTATGATTCATCAATGTAACGACTTTTCCAGTATACATCATACTTATTTCTACAGCCGACTGTACCTAGTTATTTTGCTGTAACGACGGCTAACTGCCCGTTCACACATGGTCCGTTTTACTGGATACGTTTTACCGGATACGTTCTTTTTTCATCGATAGCGCATGGACTTGTTTGAGTGACTTCACATATGGCACAGTATTCTATATGTATTTACGATACAAAAAAGGGTATCCAGTAAAATGTATCTTGTGTGAACGGTCTGTAACTTAGTAGAAAACCATTTTATTTACCGCTAATAAATCGTTTAACCCTTTACCTTTACTTTACCTGAATAGGCTTTAGTGATAATTAATTTCAGCTTTCCAATACTTTTCGCAAACTTTGTCGCTAAAAAAATCTTTCGCTTTAGTTATTTCACTTGAAATGTTTTCAAATGATTTTTGTGACATTTCTCATTTTCCATTGCGCGCAATCTACTTAAAACTAATAAAACATAAATTAGCGCGATAATAAAATCAAAACGTTGTAAATAAAATTGTTTGATGATGATGATGATGATGACACTACTGAATCGACATTGAATCGATGAATATGAGCGGCCATCTTGTAATCGTAATTTTCAATACTTACGTTTTTTTTACCAATTGATTCGATATGTCAAAGCAATCGAATGGAAAATTTTCGTATGAAGAACAATTTCATTACGGCAACGTCACCAAGATTTTCAATTGTGAACTTTCACGAATATCATTTTAAAACAATTCAACTATAAGAACTAATAAAACAATTCTTACTGTAAAATGTCTTATTTCCATTTATGCAGTGTGATAATTCTTATAAACACATCACATCACAACTCTTGGTATTGAGCCCACTGCAGGGTTATGAGTTTTTCCCCTGGGTGATGACTGACGAGGAGGTATATGCCATTATCCACCAAGCTGGCTTAGTGCTAGGTGGTGGATGCTGGCCCAGCGCTGGGTGCTAGGTTTATAAACACATAATACCAGTTTATAATACATTATATTGACAGCTGAAACAACACAAAATTGATTTCCCCTTACGTCCATTATTATTAAGTTCTTTTTAGGGTAGGTACCTACTTTAAGCCGTTAGAGTTGATGTATATAGCTCACTGTACTCGTATACAGCTATCGTAAGGTTTTGTCAGCGTTAGTAAGTGTGATTATTTTACATGGCTTCGGCTTTTTTTGTAAATAAATGCAATGTAAAAATTTGTAAATAAATACATGTGTCCTAACTATGAGCGGATAAGCAGTTCTTCGCATAAGCAGTTTGTGAGCGGTCCAACCGTTCAACGCGGTCTTTTCAAGGTTGCCTCTTAACTCAACTGCCGCGGTTGAAATTTTGTGGCGGTTAAGTGCGTAGAATCACAGGCGGTTGCATATTAAACTGAAAAAGCGGTCAACCGCTAGTGCGTATGGGCGTTAACATACAGGATTGATCATTTACCCAAATATTAATTTCCTTAATGTTGAAATTTCGACGTTTAGAAGACAAATAGAACAAACTCATTTTCTTGCAAGAAGATGAAATAAGGGTTAGTACCTAAATGATGAAAAACATATCATACGAAGACAAGAAAGCATATTTGTAGCATAAAAGCAAGGTAGAATCCCTACATCTCGACCAGCCTTACCTCTGACGCAGCTCTATATTGCATTCTAGGGTGACAAACATAATTACGTACACTCAGTTTTACAGCCGCCTGGTAAGTTTCTGTGACTTGAAAACACATATTTTTATCATTATCTACCTCAAAATTATTTTTGTGTTGAAAAAATATTAAAAACCTTCCACATAATTATTGTAAGATAAAGAAAATATAAAATATGGATTTTTTAAGTAATAATGTCACCGGAGAGTGCTCGCCTTGTTTTGGAAATGTTGTAGAGCCACTCCAATTAGTAGGTAATCAGAATTTAGATGTTAGAAGAATTTGTGTTATGGAGAATCTTAAGAAAAACGTATTAAGTATATACGCATTTTTTGTTAGAAAATAAACTTATATCAACATTAATGACTTGACGCTTATTATCTGTGTTCATCACACAAATATCCACCACCGGGTTTCGAACCCAGGACCTCTGGCATGGAAGGCAATGTATGTTACCACTACACCAGGCGGTCGTCATACCAATGGGATATCAGAGTGGAATTCCCACATGACCACCCAATCTCACTACCTATTTTATAGCCACTCATGGCAACGGGTGCTTTTTGGCACCATTGCGGTAACTATGTTAGGGGTCCATTATGTAAACTGCAAGTCCATGCCAAGCTATTTTCATTATTAACAGGCACTGTAAACTGGCAGGTGTCCATAGTTATTAAACGTTTACGATTTAGTTACCATAGCTCAGTGGTACTCCAGAAGGAAAAGAGGTATAAATCTATAAAAATATGCCCATTCGTGTAAGTAAGTCTTTTATTATTTTACATTAACTTTTACTATTTTAGAAAAGTATTTTCTCTGATTTCAAACCAGGACTTGTGTGAGAAACACAGCAGGCAAACACACTGCCAATACTCCGCAGACGCCGTGATCACAACATACTCTTCATTTGACAGTTCAAAATAATTCCTTCCGTTTTAGTCCTACCTGACTAGCCCTAACATCTATTCTAATATTATAAAGAGGAAACCTTTGTATTTTTGTATTGAATAGGCTCAAAAACTACTAGACCGATTTCAAAATTTCTTTTACCATTACTTAGAGGGATTCTTCCGAATCCGTATAGGCTACTTTTTATCCCGAAAATCCCGCGGGAATCGAAATTGCGCGGGTAAAACCGCGCGCAACAGCTAGTATTCCAATAAACGGAAACTTACCAATATAAACTCTGACTTTTTCCAATAATAATCATAATTAACGAGATTACGACTTTTATTTATATAATTTATTACTAGTCTATAGTAGTTATGTAATGCCCAAACAATTCTTATTTAATTTATAAGAATGGTAAGGTAAGCTAAATTTGAACGGAGCGCCTTCACTGAACCGTGCCGGGATCATTAACCACTCCACTAGGCATTCTTTATAATAATATGGTCTACGGTTCGAATCTCGCTCGGCTTCGAGATAAGATAAAACATACAATATAAAAGGAAGGATTTGAAAAGCACATATTTTGTTCTCGCAAAGTACCCATCAAAGGGTCCGATCCACTGTTCATACATCTGCGGCCACCACGCGTACAGTTAGCTAGTGTATTGAATTTTTTTTTAATAATTTTTATTCTTACACTAATTAAGCAACAATCATAGGAAATAAATATTTTCGTTGACAAATAAGATTGCATGGAAAAATATAAAACATCATGTTATGAAAATTCTTCTTCTTCAAACACAATTACTTTGTTGATTAGATGCTGGGCAGATATTTTATTACTATTTTGATGCCTTGCCCAGTCAAAAAATGATAAAATATCTACGATATGTCTTGCGCTGCGATTATACGAAGCACAATAATCACAGCGCAAAAGGAACGTAGAATATGCACAGACAAAGAGGATACATTCGATGATTAGAATGTGTCACGAACGGAACACACTGATCATCTTTGGACTTTCTCATAGATGGCGCCACTTATAACCAGTTTTGTAATTGTGTTTATAATATACACATATTTATGTAATTCCTTATTAAGGGAAAAGTTAACGCAAAATAAATAAAAAAATAAATTGCACTATTTTATCGCAAATAATACGTTTAAGAGAAGCCTCATTGCTTTTTAATACTGACACATACAGAAAGATGGCGCTCCTACGCAGCAATGATTGACAACTTACAAAGATCAATTGTGAAGAATAACTTTTACTAATTACCCTTTGTTATGTATTGCTTACATTGTGGATTTACAAAAATAAGTACAAAAAATACTTTTTTATTCGATATTTTGTTTTACACAATTATATTTTGTCAAGAGTTTTGAAAAAATAAATAAATAATTATGGTGAATTGGTTTTGAATCACAAATACTGTACAAAAAGTGATTATAATGGCCTGTAATGCATCAATGCATTTGAACTCGTAAATAAAATGTTTCGCTGCATACATCCGAAATAAAAACTTAAAACATTTTTATGACCTAAAAATAAATTAGCAACTACTGTACACAATGTACAGGACTCAAAAATAAAGTTGTTACTACCTCTGCAAAATTAATGTTGCCATTTTATGTTTAAATCCTTTCCGGGATAAGTAAAATAAAACTTACCACATCAAAAATTAACACGAAGCTTCCTTGCATTAAAACCTGCATGCACGGAGTATTCCCATTAACTGTCTTCTTGATTTATTTACGAACTTAATGTTATATTTATTTAAATTTAGATTGTCCTTCAAAAGTTCAACTTTACACATGAACACGCAATGTCATCAACCGACCATTAGTTCAAATAATCGTGGTGTATACTTAGTATACCCGTATAGTATACACGTTCCTGTTGCTTTAGTACTTATAGTTACTTTCCAACACTGAAAATATATTAATCAGTCAACGTCAAACCGCGGTGTAGGTACTTATTTAAATGCCTACGGTAATTAGCAGTTAGAAACTTTAAGCATTACTTACGTTTAAACCAGCTTGTTATTAAAGAGTCCTAAATTCTTTGTTCTTTTTTTTCTATTTCAACCAAAAAACTTAAACCACATATTTTCTTAAACTTAAACTTTTAAACGTATATTTATCATTCTTAAACATAATTATTTTATTCATACAAATTGAGAATAAATAATAAACTCTTAAATAATATAGAAAATAACTTTATGTAACATTGAAAACTTCACACGTTTAGTATCGTATCATATCACTAGTATTAGTACAAGGGGTAGTCGATACGCCTGTGTGCTAGGGCGGTTGGCGCGGCACTGGGCGGTTTTCCCGCCCGCCCTCGCAAGTTCATGGCTGTGTTGCCAACTTCGACTTTGTGCATTTTCTGACATTGTTTCAAATCTAATCTATAGAGTTTGTGTTTCACATGGCAATTCAAGGTCACTGTCGGTTGGGGTTCGGTTGAATTTTTTATGAGTTAATTTGTATCATTTGAATGGTTGATCAAAAAGGCATGAAAAGTTTTCGTGTTTGCAGGTGTATTGTATAGCCTTAATGATTACTTTAACAGTTTTCTTTTGTAAGGATATAAGGTGAATAGATGACTTTTACAAAATAAATTATGTTTTTCTTCGAGCCACTTCCTCTCTATTTCATCGTCATTGTAATTTTTCACTAGATTGAGTTGTAACATTTCTTTAAACAATTGAACTTTATTATTTTTAAATCTTACTGTCATCAAATAAAGCCTACGTACCTACTTATGTCATGTCAGGTGTTGTCTTCGGAGAGAGTTGTGGTCTAGAAAAATAACACACCTTTCAAAAAATTTGACAGCTTCATACCACCACTATATATCCATATAAGAACCAAATTTCCTCTTCACAATAGGAGTACAATATTTTATTTAATAATTAAATTTTCAAAGTGATACGATATCAATAGTTTGTCAGACCGATACTGAAACATAGTTTTCATATTCTAATCCATCTTTTTCATATAAAACACAACTGCGCATTATTATCGATATATCGAAGCTTTTATTGTTTTTTTTTTAAGTTGCAAGAGTTATCTTTTAATGTACAATTCAATTAAACGCGACAAAATCAAATTAATCACTTGTATTAATTAAAATAAATAAATCGTAAACTTAAAATCTAATTCAGCAATGATCCTTTTAGCTAAATTGAATCTTATTAAACTTTTACACCTCAAGCAGCTTTTAGGGGATGATAGTTTTTTGACGATGTCGTAAAGGACATGAGTTAGATTAGAACTGGCCCCTATTTTAAAGGCCCACCTGTGCAACGGTTTGGATGGGTGGGTGCTTACTTGGACACCCGACAGTTCGGCAGTGTGACCTAGATTACTCATGCTTACTAAAGTCTACTTTGAAGCTATATAGTTTGTGTATCTGTTTGGACAAGAGAAAAATATAAGTATTTATGAAATCTAACAAGCTGCAAGACCTAAAACACAAGACACTGTCATTTTGTTTTATGTTGATCTTAAACGCTACGCGCGTATACTAAGAAACAGCGGTGGTGGGTGATTTCTTATCACTAAATATTTTATCTTCGAATATGATAGTCTTTGTAGACTTTAAGAGTAAGTTCTTTATACGCGGTATACCATTTTAACTAAAAACTTGTGAGATTTAGAAAAACTACTCTTAAATAAAAGTAATAACGTATTTGAAGCATGATATAAATTTTGTACGAGACATTTTAACCACCTCATGGGGCTTTTAAATTATATTTGCATTTTGCTCGTGTGAGTTTAAACGGAGGATCTAATTTAATTCCCGCACTATTCTGTTTGTATGAGATTATATTTAGAAACCTTAACCGCCGTTAAGGCTTCTTAATATAATAATATAATATTAAAGATGAAATTGTAGAATTGTAAATTCATAGAATTGTATAGCGAGCGATATCGAATGTGAAGATAAAATATTATAGTATCTTAGCTGTATGTAGCGCCCTTAAGAAAAGCTCAGTAAGGATGTTAACTAGACGAAAATACGCCTATTTGCATTGTATTAATGTATTGTGGTGTAATAAGTTATTCTCTATTTTATAGTTTCGTGCTTAGGTCTGTAATGTTGCCGAAGTTATTAAAACCCCTTAAAAATCTGTAAACCACCATTCAACGATCGGCTTTTGTATAACCATCGATAAATAGTATATCGATAATAGATATAATAGTATCGACAAGATAAATATTATTTAGTTATTTTATTCTATTATGTAAGCTAATATGCGCACCATAATAGATAGAATAACTCGATTTGATACCATGATTAAAACCACAGAACCAAATATGTCATAATCTTAATAAATTACATAAACTAAATACCATATACTAAGAAAATATCGATAAAAGGCCCGATTTATCATTGTCGAAGGTAGCATGCTAGCCCGGCTGATTGACCTCAACCTCACTGTCGATTAGGTCGTTACATTTCGATTCATGTCGATACATTTTTTTCATCCAGTTTAGAGATCTATCAACCCTGGTGGGTCGTGATGATGAAAACTACATTCACAATATATTATCAAAAAAACATAAATCGGTTGGTGTCCATTGGAAATAATTTTGGTAACCTTATATAATATTTAACTCTGCAATGACTATTCAGGATATAAGATTAAATACGAGTGTTTTTTTAAATTTCTAGTAGTTTTGTCCAAAGTAAATTATGAAAAAAAAAAAACTAAAAATACACATATATAGATGATGAAATAAAATTTTGTTTTTGTTTTATAATAAATAAGCTTAAGTGCCCATGGTGCAGTCGGAAGCACAAGATTTTATGGATAAAATTCATTTTATAACTTACTACTTAATTTAATACGAGACAGCTCTAAAGCTTAATAAAACAATGTTGTGTAATTTAAGAAGCTTGAAGGATACGATTGAATTCTTAATGTTCAATGTTTCTACCGGTTCTTCAATGTCTTGTTTTAGGAAAAAAAATTCTATCGTTTGCACTATCAAATCTAAAACGGCTTCTAATACTCACCACCCAGTGCCTCTCAGAAAGCAAAAGTCTCTGGGAACTTTCACTAGGCATGAGACAGTCAAGGGAACTGATAGAGGGTTACTCCAAGTCATACACAGAATCGGTAGTATCTCTTAACAAACCCCAACTACGCGCAGTGGCAAGATCACTAACGGGACACTGCAAACTAAACAAGCATATGTCCAACCTGGGTCTCACTGACACGGCGCTCTGCAGATACTGCGAAAGCGCAGAGGGAACCCCTCTACACCTACTGTGCCACTGCCCCGCAGCTATGCACAAGCGCTCCGCTCACCTGGATAAGCACGAACTGGATCCAAAAGAGATTAGGAGCATCGCCGTAAGGAAAATCCTAAATTTCCTGGACTCCATTGGAGTGTGCGGCGAGTTATAAATTGAGACTCACACAATAGATCTTTTAGGTCGCAGTGTGACGAGCGGACAAGACTGCTCATATAGTCCCAAAACCCCAAATAATAATAATAATAAGGGCGTTACAACACTACTCGATCGACCGCCGATCGATGGTAGAATGGTTAAGTCGACGTCCATCTATACTTTTTACTAGGCTCAAAAAAACCATTCGATGTCGACCGATTGGTGTGTTAACACCCTAAATCATATTTTGTTATTTTATTGACAGCGCCTATTTTACTTGGGATTTCAATTTTGGAATAAAGATGTGTTATACCTCTTTATCAAAGTTATATCGCACGCTAAGTGATAATAGGTCAGTGTATGGTAGGATACTCACCATGTTCTGATTTATTCTATAATATAATTTTTCGCTATTTCGGCAGTGTTGTAAGCGCCATGATCACTCAATATCAAGGACTCAAAGTAAATGAAAATTATGGTAAGTATCTCATTTTTAAAGTTACCTACTCCAATTCATACAAGTTTGTTCCATCGTTAGCTCCATCATCATCATTACCATCAGATGGGATTGAGATTAAAGTCAAACGTGGGTTGAAACTTGAATGAGTAATTTATATTTTACAGTGCTGCGCATAAACTAAAAGTTTCAATTTTGTTCCTCGTTTCAGGGATGTTAAATTACTACTAAAACTACATGAAAACTATTTATGCTGTGAAAATGTTTACAGTTTTATGTCGGCCTCGTAAAAATATATTCAGCTAACTAAACGGTTATTTCGGTAGGTTATTGCTGCCTTAATTGTTTTAGCATTGTTTCCTGAGTAGCTCTGTAGTAAACTCCTAAGTAGTTATCAGAAACTTTGTATTTGGTATTCGGTACCTGGCTTTCTTAACATATTTTACATTGTCTCCCTTCTCCCGCTTGTTCCACCACCCGTTAATATCATCAATAAGTGTGAGTTTAAACGTAACTAAATCTACGTTTGAACTCATACATACATAACGTCACGCCTGTATCCCTTATGGGATAGACACAACACCAGAGGTAACGAGATCATCTGATGTCCCGTTTGACAACTTTTAAGGTATTAAAAAAGATGGAGAGAGACTATTTTAGTGACAGGGGGTCAGCCTATCGCCAACAAAAACGCCTTTAAAACCTCTGTCCCTTAACCGATGTCGGTATGCCCGGGAAGAGAAGCAGCTTGCACATTCTACGTTTTTCTTTCGCTCCCAGTCCAGCATGGAAGCTCAATGCATACATATTACCTGATGGTAAGTGAAGATGAGGTCGCAGATGACAGCACGCGGGCTTAGATATGAACTGACTACGTCAGTCACGTTAACGAAACGCGTGTCCTAATATTCAAAGCTGACACTACGAGATAGAGACACCAACTTTGAACAAAATACGGCTGCAATAAAAAATGTAGAATACAACAGCTTTGTTAGGTAAATGTTATCTTAACAGCTTAGATACACACCATGCCTATTATATTTGTACCAAATAAAAAAAAAGCAGAAAATAACCTAGCTATAGCAAACTTACTCTTTAGTATATTACAAAGGTAAAATACTAAAGGACTTAGTACTTTGAAAGTGCTTAAAAGTGTACTTAGTGACCTATATTTTTATTCAAGATTGTTTTCAAGTAGTAACTTCCCAAAATATTTTGTTGTAAAACAGAACAGTATATCGACTTAGTTAGCGAGCGCACGAAATGGTAAATGGCTGCCAATTTTACGAAATGTCGCAAAGTTTCTCATCACACATTTTAATGCTGCTAACTTGCCACAATATATGATTTTATCAATTACCAAAAAAAAAAGAAATTATATATATTTTGTAATAAAAATAAAGCATCTTTGTTTAAAAAGTGTTTCAAAATCGATTAGTGCTTTTAGTGTTTATGTTAACAGTTCAATGAAGTTGAATATTCTCAAGGCTTTGCAGTACGACAATGACAATGATAAAAATGAGAAATATCTGATACAGGGTTGATTTATAGTCACCAGCCAAATTTAAACGTTAGTTATTTGATACGATATAAATGTACCTGCATATTCATTTAAGTACAGCTCAGTACAAGCAAATAAAGATATGGCACCACAAACTTTTATGCAAATAGTCGCTGTTGATGAACAAAGCTACTACGACATGGCATTTTGATAATACTACGACGTAGTACTACAAGATGTTTTGTGTCAAGCGCGTAGTTATCTTTATTTATTTATTTATTTACTCTTCATTGTACAAACACAAAATATAAAAAAAGGACAATAAAAAAAAGAAAACACAATCGGCGGCCTTATCGCTAGAAAGCGATCTCTACCAGGCAACCAAAATAACATGATAAAGTAAATTATAACAAATGGGGTTTACTTACAAAACAAAAAAGAACTAAAAAAAATAACAAAAAAAAACCAAAAACATGTCGAATATTTGTTACAGACATTTAGACATTCTTAATTTATAGGTATATAAACATACATACATACGAATACAAGATATACATACATATACTACACATTGACTTCTTCAGTTAAGGATAAGTAGTGTTTTTTTAAAAGCTTTTTAAATGTGACGATGGTCTTAGCTGACTTAATACAAAGTGGTAACTGATTCCATAAGGATACTGCGCGAATTTTAAATGCATCGCCGAAAAGATCGGTTGAATGAGCCGGTGTACTGAGCATTAAATTGTCAGAAGATCGTAAATCACGACTATGTTGCTCATGACGATAGCTAAAGTAATTTTTAAAATAGCTAGGGACAGTAGGATTGAACAGTATTCGGTACAGTAGACAAAGAACGTGAATATTCCGGCGAAAGCGAATTGGAAGCCACTTGAGCTTAGTGCGATACTCAGAGATATGATCATATTTCCGCAAACCATATATAAATCGTATGCAGAGATTTTGGAGGCGCTCAAGTTTATTAAGTTGGTCAACAGTGATATCCAAATAGCACGCATCCGCATAATCAAGTAATGGGAGAAAGAGAGAATGGGCAATGGAAATTTTGGTAGGCAAAGGCAATAGATTGCGCAAGCGTTTTAGAGAATTTGTAGCGGCAAACATCTTCCTGCTCACTTCATCAATTTGTGGCTTCCAGCTAAAAGTGCGGTCGAAAATGACACCGAGGTTTTTAACAGTCTCCCGGAGTTGTATTTTGACACCGTCGAAAGTTAAATTTGGAAGATTAGTCAGTTCAATTCTGTTAATCATTGTTGTGCTACCAATAATAATGCCTTGTGTTTTGGCCGGGTTGACAAGTAGACCGTGACTTTTGCTCCAATCGAGTATTTTAGACAAGTCGCTGTTAACTACGTCAATGGTCTTTGCTAAATCTTCCAGCCTAGATTGAGAGAAAATTTGCAAGTCATCTGCGTACATATGGTAGGAAGAAGTTAAATCACGAGATATAGTATTGATAAATATCGAAAACAGTAGAGGGGACAACACGCCACCTTGCGGGACGCCAGCTTTGATATCAGCCCAGGTTGAGGTGGAACCATCCAGGATTATGCGCTGCCGGCGACCGTACAAGTAACTTTGAAACCAGTCAACCACTGATGGAGATATGTTAAGAGAGCTGAGGAGTTGTAGGAGAATATCAAAATCTACGGTATTGAAGGCGTTACTAAAATCAAGTAATATCAGGATGGTAAGTTGTTTATTTTCCATGCCCATTCTAATACTATCAGTAATGTTGACCAAAGCAGTGACGGTACTATGTCCGGGTCGAAAACCTGATTGATATGGATTGAGTATATTGTTTTTGTGGAGAAATTCGCTAAGTTGTTGTTGGACAAGACGCTCGAGAGTTTTAGACATGAAAGGGAGAATAGAAATGGGTCGGATATCTTTGAAAGAAGCAGGAGTTTGAAAGAAGCAGGAGAAAGAAGCATTTTAATGTGAATTTAGAGTGACCATAGAAAAGTTTCTATAAATGATACTTATTGTGTAAAAAAAATTTGGCCGGTGGCTACAAATCAACCCCGTATTATGCCCATATTGCTTATTTTATTTAATTTCTTATGAAGGTATTTACTTACTTTTTATGGCAATGAAGTGTTTTTTTTGTTGCTTTGTATATTAAATTTTATTATAATTAATTTTTCAGGTCAAATGACACTACGAGATAGAGACACCAAATGACTGACTTTGAACAAAATACGGCTGCAATAAAAAATGTAGAATACAACAACTTTGTTAGGTAAATGTTATCTTAACAGCTTAGATACACACCATGCCTATTATATTTGTACCAAATAAAAAAAAGCAGAAAATACCCTAGCTATAGCAAACTTACTCTTTAGTATATTACAAAGGTAAAATACTAAAGGACTTAGTACATACTTTGAAAGTGCTTAAAAGTGTACTTAGTGACCTATATTTTTATTCAAGATTGTTTTCGAGTAGTAACTTCCCAAATTTTTTTGTTGTAATACAGAACAGTATATCGGCTTACTTAGCGAGCGCACGAAATGGAAAATGGCTTTCAATTTTACGAAATGTCGCAAAGTTTCTCATCACACATTTGAATGCTGCTAACTTGCCACAATATTTGATTCCAAAAAAAAATATTTTGTGATAAAATTAAAGCATCTTTGTTGAAAAAGTGTTTCAAAATCGATTAGTGCTTTTAGTGTTTATGTTAACAGTTCAATGAAGTTGAATATTCTCAAGGCTTTGCAGTACGACAATGACAATGATAAAAATGAGAAATATCTGATACATTGTTGATTTATAGTCACCAGCCAAATTTAAACGCTAGTTTCTTTGATACGATATAAATGTACCTGCATATTCATTTAAGTACAGCTCAGTACAAGCAAATAAAGATATGTCACCACAAACTTTTATGCAAATAGTCGCTGTTGATGAACAAAGCTACTACGACATGGCATTTTGATAATACTACGACGTAGTACTACAAGACGTTTTGTAGTAGCGCGTAGTTGTCTTTATTTTAATGTTAATTTAGAGTGACCATGGTTTGCTTAATATGTTAGCTTTGTATACTAAATTTTATTATAATTAAATTTTCAGGTCAAATGCATCGGACGAGTGTTCCTTACAATATGTGGGGTCCTGAGTTTGCGTCCCAGGTTCAGTTTGTGAAACCAATTTTTCAAGTCTGGGCAATATAAACAGGTATAACCCCTTGGTCCACTGCGTGCTCTTCTATCACATAAACTTACTTCGGGCGACATAGTCATTCATTGATTGTATTGTAAAATGGCTACAATCACAGGGTGACTGGTGGGTCACTTTTTAAATTCAAGGACGTGATAGTTTGAGATCATAAATGAAGAGAAAAATATAATAAAAATAAATATTAATTATTTAATGAGTAAACTTAACCGAAAGGTAAAGAATTGATACCGCAACGCATCTTTCGCTAGCGTTGGCAGCGATTCGCGTGCCAGGTCACGTGACGCGATTGACTCATCTGTATGTAAAGTAAATAGTAACATAGTAGTATTTATCTATAGGGAATTTTAATGAAAAATTAAGTACCTACTTTTTTACATAATTATGATCAGAATCGAGTACAGATTGCTCTCCTTCAGTATCTAAAATTTGTCACCAGTCACCCTGTATAAAGAAGTTTTAACAATATTATGTGTGACCAAGTAACGTCCAGCGGTGGACGTCTCGTAGCTGATAATGATTATGATGATGTATAGACATGGTTGTCTGGTAGAAATCGCTACTCAGCGATAAGACCGCCAAGTTTTTATGCTTAATGTAAGTGTTCTTTTTTCTTTTACTGTACCTTTATAAACTGAAGTGTAAATAAATAAATAAACAATAGTCATATAATTATAAATTGGTTATTTAAACTACAACTACACTCACACGTGCTTTACAACATACTACAACATACAGCTTTACCTATAGTAACTAAGAATAAACCCTAAAAAGTCCCTCTGCAAGTCACTCTATCTCATAAATGAAAACCAAAACAATATGAAATTCACATTCAGAGCAAATCCCAGATCCGAGTATAAGCCTAAAGGTTCCCATCTGGAGACATTCGAGCGTAATTCTGGCAATTCTGGCAAAAGACAGGACAATCCTCAGGAATATATGCCAGCTATTTGGGGCACAGTCGACGTCGGTCGCTGCACGGAATTCCTCCGTTGTTTGAACAAACGGCTTCGGTGGAGGTATGCAGATGGCCCAGGCTTCGGGATGGCAATACATTTGATGGAATCGACAAGTTTTGCATTATTTGACCAAGTTTTTTAAATACTCGATGCAGTTTGACGTTTAAAATAATGGACTCACTGCAAGCTTTTAGTTTTGCGCATTGCTTGATTTTGTGGAAATTTCTGAATAAAATATAACTTATAATATAATCATCCCCAAAAATAGGGCAAAAATATAAAAATAAACTTTCAAATTCAACTTTTTGAGCCAGCTATAAGTAAGTCTAACTTACAAATAGCCTCTGTAACTTATTTGTCGAAGAATAACAATACTATCATAATGTGGCAATTAATTTAGATTCTATTGCCTAAATTGTTTCCTTAAACAATAGCTTGCAGTCTTATATCATTTCATGCCAACTGTTGAAAGATACATACGATTATGCATGCACGTATTAGTGCACGTATTATTTAAGCTTAAGAAAGCTTTCGGAAGCATTGATTTGACATAAACACATATTCGTTGTCGATTCCCCTTAAAAGCTGTAGAAAAATCTATACGTAAAGGTTAAATCTGAGTTACCTGAAAGTAACTTCAAAAACTGTGTCGGGTCTGAGTTAACTTGAGGTGCTCATAACAAAGGTACCAAAAATCACTAGAAACCTTTTTTTGGTCACATAGATAATATCTAATTTATTATCTAAGTATATCTTTCAAAAGTAGGTCGTATCGGAGTGCAAAATTTCACGACAGTCCATCAAGCCGTTACATACTTTCACGTCATATTTATATTATTTATTTTAATGGGGTTAATTAATTTCTAAAATGATAAGTACAACATTTCTCGTTTCGTGTTTCTATAACATAAAAAAATGCTATTATTCTAATAAGGTTAAAATGATCACATTGAACCTCTTTGGTCTCAAGTTTCTGTTTATCTATGGCCAGTGTCCTCGCCGCAAGCGCTCTGTTTAAAGTTAGTCGTTGCACTATGTTTGTCCAATTGTCCCCGACTCTAGACTACGAATTAGAATTCACAATTCGGACATCATGGAAATCTATCTGTCAGTGACAAGGTACATATGCGCTTTAGCTGTGACTTAGCTCTTGATAAACTACGAAACATAACTTTTAGAAAATTTTGACAGTGTTTTAGTGGAAAGGTTTTATTTAAATACGAAATTAAAGACCTGTTATAATTACATTAAATATGTATTATAATTAGAAAGACCCCATCTGGTAATTCTGGTAATCCGAAGAAGACGAAATATAATTATTTGGTCAGACTTGATTTACCTACCCAAAAATGTACTGTAACAGTAAACGAATGAATAGAACCGTATAAATTCAAAGATGTTTTTGATATAATCCTAGATGCAGATCCTAAGTGAATTTCATTTTCATTCATGAAAATAATTGAATTTCCTAGTGTTTTCATATTTTTGTAACGAACAGGTGTTAAAGAACCATTTAACAAATCGATATCATTCTAAGACACTGTGACATCGACACATTTTTTAGAGTGGAGCATTAAAAAAAAGTTATATTTATATCAGGTATATGCACAATAAAACGTAACTTTTCTGAAAAGAGATGTCCCAGCCTCGGCTAGGAACCTGTACAACATTTCAAAAAATTGAGAGAATATTACTCTTTCTACGAAAAATACTAATAATGCGATATACCAAATAGTTCTGTGGTTCAAAAACACATCCACATTACGTTCGTTATTTTCATATTGTATCCGCCATGTTTCTTTGTGTTGCAATAATACTGTTTATTTTTTGTTTCAACCAAAATACAAAGAAGTTCTTAGTAATTTGTGTATTAAAAACTGTTTTTCACGTTTATGGTTATAATTTCGCTTGGACCTAGCCAAGGCTCCATACAATCTTGGGACATTTATTTTAACCTAATTTACGTATATTGCTATCTTTGTCCTCGACCTTCATTGCTAGGGTGACAACAATGGAGTTAATCTGAGATTTAAGTTACATACTTCACAGAAGTTGGAGGTACGGCGTTAGTTAATCCGATTAGTGATTGGATACTCGTAGTTAATAGCATTTTGCACTCATTTAGTTTTGAATAAGATTACTTTAATAGTTTTACAAGGTCAATTGACATCAACTTTTTTTTGAGTATCTAGGATATCTTCTTTCGTACTGTTTCTTGAAAATCTGTGAATGGGGATCCGTTTGACCATTACTTCTCTACTAAAAGTTTCCTTCATGTATATTATTATTATATCTTACGCATTTTCAAAACCATTTTCTAAAGAAGTATAGGTACAGAACAAGTATAAGCACTTGATTTCCCTAATATTTTTATCAGGGTTTGAAAAAATCCGATTTTTATAATCAATGTCATACATACATACATACATAACTTCACGCCTATATCCCGTATGGGGTAGGCAGAACACCAGAGGTAATAAAACCATCTGATGTCACGTTTGACGAATTTGGAGGCATTATCATAGTGGAGAGAGACTATTGCAGTGACAGGGGGTCAGCCTATCGCCCACAAAAAAGCTTCCCATAACACCTTGGTCCCTTAACTGACTTTTCAAAATCAAAATCGAGCGAAAAAATAGAGCTGGGTAGATTGAAGATTGTCTAGGACAAGCGTAGACTCCACCAAACACCAAGTGCTTTATTTACTCCGCGGGTGATCAGTTAATAACACTAACACCTCCCAACTTGAGGTTACACATTTTGAGGGCCTAAAATTATTCTAAAATCAGATGGCTTCCACCAACAAGCTAAGGTCATACAGATAAATCACCCTTTACTCTTATCTACGAGCTTCTAGCCATTCCTACATTTTTTTTTATAAATAAATATAAATAAAATCCCCAGAAAATCACACCAACTTCATGGCCCCAAAGCAAAGTAAGTATAGCTTGTGTTATGGGATACCATGTAGCAAATTAGGGGGGAACCTAGAATACATAAATAGATAAACTCCCAGACCCGGAACATTTTAGTTTTTCTTGTTCCGTGCGGGAATCAAACGCCAGTGGTCTAACTGAGATAAGTTTACCACATCGCCAAAGTGGTCGTCATTGAAATCAATTTGCATTCAATTATATCATGTATTTGTAAATTTTTAAGAAATATATTTTAACTGTAATTGAATAGGTACCTACTTATCAATAATTCTGGCTCGACCGTTTAAAAAACACTTCACCGATACAAAACTATGTTATTAAAACTGACCTTATTTCGGCGATATTTTTGCAAGACAAAGTAATTGCCAAGGATGCCTGACATTCAAAAGTACTTGATCTTTCCGAATCATGCGTTTAAATAAATGGGTATCATGCTTAATTACTTTTATTAAGTTTATTTAAATTATGAAACACTTTAAAAATTGCTTTAATGAAGTAATCAATATTTTGATTGTGAAGCAACAATTATTCGCGCACGATTTACCCTTTCCAAGTACAAAGTTAAGAAAATATAAAATCAACTATACAGAGTGTTTTGAATACCTACAATACGAATTTAGGGTTATATATTTCAACGTTTTTATTATTTACTTTAAAAACTTCATATTATTTGAATTAAAATTCACAGAATAATAATTAAATAATGGAAAAATTGGTAATTGACAGTTATTTATTTTAACAGGGTAGGTACAGTTTTCTATAAACGAGATTCACTAGAAATATAATTACAGTTTAAAGAAATAAGCAAGTTACAGTGCTATCGAGTAAATTTTTTTTTATTTCCCGTAATTTAATATTTAAAGAGCAGAATTGTTGCAGAAACATGTTAAAAACACACGAGAATATGTGCATACCAAAACGTTAACTGCACATCTTAGTTCGATCACTTCCACCCTGTATATAAAAAAACTATAATGTGTTTTTAATTACAAACGGTTGTGATATATAAAAATTACTCCCAAGGCTATTACTATTACATTCTATATACACAAGGGACAAAAAAACTGACTCGAATTGATAAGTTCACATTCCAACCAAGATATTATCTCCCAACCTCGTGTGTCGGAAGCTCGAAATAAATTATAGTTGAGAACATAAAAAACTTATAAGCATGACCCCTGTCTTCAATAAAAAGTGTTAGGAATGTCTACCTTAATAATGTTAAAGAAGACGCGTTTATTATGATAAAGATAAAATAAAATAAAAGATGCTGGCAGTTATCGGTCGATTCGAAAAAGGTTCTGATTACACTATCTTATTCCTACTTGTATTATAAACACGAAAGTTTGTTTGGATGTATCGATGTTTTTTACTCGTTTTTAAATAACTATCAAACGGATTTGAATCAAATTTGATACACAGATAAATCGTGTATCTGTACTAACATTAAGAAGAATTTGTATGGCAATAAAAAGATGATTATGATATTTTATTTTTCGTTTTCCGTGATATGCTACGAATAGAAAGTACCTACTTTTAAATAATTTGATTTTCTTATGTATTCAAATAAAATAGTAGATACATTTTCGACAAAACAAGCAGACAATAATTAAAAGAGTTAATACTAAACATCAGTTCCTTTTAAATATTTAAAATATAATTACGAGAAATTACTTTTAATGACATTCAGAGATATTTCAACGTAATTGATAACCAGGACACGTTATTAAAAATTACTTAAGTACACTCAAGTTTACCTTATGTAGAATAACAAGTCGATAGCCAGTCCACGTCAGGCGAGTCATCAAGCCATGCCATATCCAAAAAAAAAGAAGTTTGTTTTGTATTCAAGATGGCGGCGTAGAGGAATGGCATGTTGTGATGGACCTCGGAGTAATCAGTGCAAGTACTTGGACTGCGGTACCGATGGTAATGTACCACTGGTTGTCGGAACCGCTTCGCGTCATTATTCACTAAGTCTTACTACATTGGTCATCTTGTTTGATTAATTTAACTTGACGGAGTAATTTCTATGATTCACGTTTTTTTTTTCTATCGTTTCCGTATAGGTACGAATGAGTTCATTTGAACTCAGATCATTTTAAATTAGTATGGAAACTCAAAGCTAAAATGATGTATGCTAGTGCGAGTTTAAATTCAACTTAGAAGATTTTTTTACATTTTTGTATTGATGAAGATCATGTATGCACACAAATATAGGAAGGTACTTTCCAATGTTCAATAAATTAGGAATACCTACAAGGTTGAAGTACCTACTGAATTAAAAATGTTTTCTTTTTTCTGTAATTCACCTGATTTTCCTTAGGGTTTTTTAAAAGTGATTCTATCGCGATTTTATGTTACAGAATAAAGCAGCCGGCCGGATGCCTCTTCGCCTAAGGGAAAAACTGTAATTGATTCCACGTAGCCCCCTACAAACTGGCTCGAGAACGAAGCACTACTAACAAACACCTACAATGTTCAGGCAATATTAAGTTTATAACTAGATCCAACACGTTCCTTACAACATTGTTACAATGCGTACAATTTGCTTAACGTGAGTTTCTCCGACTGGTAATTAGAACAATAGAACTAAGAGAAAACAGTGCTCAGAGTGATTGAATCAAGTTTAGCTACGACATTATTCTGTTCTGATACAGCTCTACACATTTGGAAGTTGTTATTCGCTTTAGAAGCCTGTTCGATGAGCGTTACCGATTTCAATGGCTTAGTGGCGACAAAGCCTTGCGAGACATGCAAATTGAGCTTCCATTATGTGTCGTTGGATGCGCTTGTAGGATTTACATAGGAATAGCGTCGCAGTTAGTTGCTTCCGAGTCGCGAGAGGTCGCCCGGGTCGCGGCGACCGCCTGCCCTCGCCTCGCCGGCTACAAGATAACACGACCAAAACTGCGACCCTCATTCATAAATCCAACGAAATGTTCACGAACTCAAATCTGCATAAACGCCCCGTTATACCAGTTTTCTTATAATGATATGTAATTTCATAAAGTGAAAATGCAAATGGTCTTTGAAAGCTGCGACGTGGGTGAATTGTTCCCTTTCTTGGATTTTAAAACTATTATTTCACTTGAGTTTACTGGATGCATTAAGGAAGATTAATAGTAATTTTCATTTTACTATTAAGTTATGCGTGCTAAGTAACTTTGCAAGTATTTAAATTTGCATTACTTGTTGGTGGTGTACGTAAGAGTAAATATGTATGACGCATAGTTAAAGCGATTTCTGGAAACTATTTTTATAAGGAAAATGTTTTGTGGTATTAACCTTATAGTAAGTATATAAATATATCCACCAAAGGCCACCATTTTTTTATTTTTGTTTCGTACCATCAGTTGTTTGTTAACTTCTGCCAAAGCGTTTTAAAAACCAGTATTTATTCTTTGCAGAGGTTCCTGGATGGGGGCTACCAGGCTTGAACAGTAGGTAATTTAAGCAGTTTCAAGTATTTAAAGGAGAGAATTAACAAGTACAATCACATGAACAACAGGATCTTTCATTATAAGTTTGAAATTGGTAACGCAACTTTGCTTGGACCATCTATGTAACTGTTTTGTCTACATATCATCAGAAAGATCTAGATTTATTCTGCTCCATGGGAAAGTGAAAAGACTTTCATATAGAGCAGTAACAATATTGTGAACGGCAGAATTAATAATTTTATCCATTCAATAACTTATTACTACCTACATCATCTTGTAATTCAATGATAAGTTCTTAGCATCGCTTTTTTACTGATAGTAAAGCATATCATATGGTATTAAGCTTTCCTCTGCAATCAAACATGAACAAAGCCTAAATAAATATCAACAGAGCGATTAAACAATTTCTCACTTCCCTCCTATCATTCTCATCTAATCAATACAAGAAGCACTATTTCACTTCACATCTACAATCTACAGCACTCGATCTAATGTTTGAGTAGCATTAACAATAAATTCTCATTGGGCAGTTGGCAGCTACACGGCGGACCTGATTTATTAGCGATGACGTATGCAGATCAGCTGTGGCATGCGCTTGCGCAGCCTTGGATACCTGAACAAGTAAAGGTTTTAAATACAAGGTAAGTTAAACACTGACAGTGGAGGAATAAATGCTGATCTATAAAATTTTATGGGTTTGGCCGCGTTTCTAGATTTTGTTGAGCTATGTCAACATTGGTTCTTAATTTACATGCCAGAAGCTTGATATGGTTGGTTGCTGGAAGTTGAAGATCGCTATTTAAATTATCCCTTTTCCGTCTCAGAAATACCCAGACTAGGTAGTACCGTTATGTTGTGATTCAATTGGCTAAAAATAGCCTAGCTTAGAATAATCGTTTTGTCGTAAGAACTCTTTGGAATCTACCCACCCCTTCATATAAAACTGGCATTTAATTATTTTTTTTTAACTTTCATATCATCTATGGTCAGCCGTCAGGGTGCCGCTCGCTCCGCAGCCTCTAGATACCAATTGGCTGTCGTTACGATTATGATTAGTGGCCTACACCAAGGCGGATCATAAAAGGGGGATTTTAAGTGGGTATACTCAGGCGTTCTGAGGAGTCTCGTGGCCGCTTTTGCGGTCCCCACACTGTCTGGATACTCTACACTTGTTAGCCACTGGGGTAAGCAGCACTATAGAATTCCTTTTCCTCCGTAACAGGATTCATCTTCCTCCTACTAGAGCTTGCTTTAGTGGGTGCCAAAGACTTTCGTGGGTGGAAAAACAAAAAAAACCGGCGATGTTGTTTCAGTAGTATTTAAGGACTAGATTAGATGAGATTGTAGATAATCTTGGTCGACGTATCACAAAAGAACTACTTAGTCTTGGAAAACAGTAATTTGCCATTTCAAGCAACAAAATGCATTGTAAAAGAGGCAATCATTCAAGGTAAAATGAATAGACAATTCATTTTACCTTGCTATAGAGAAAACTGCTATAGAGAATAATTTATTTTATTAAGTACTTACATTAAACTATTTTACTTTATTTAATAAAATAATGGCGTAACAAAGAGAAATACATATTAACACATTTTGCTTTCCCGAATTACATAAATATCCTTTTCAATTGATAAGGATTTCTCGGTATAACATTTTTCTGTCCAAGATAACTTTACATATACCTAGTTATTGCTACCTAAACTGAAACCAAAATAATTTCGATTATTACGTTGCGTGGCGCCGCTTGCGCAACATCACTTATGTAAGATAACAATCTTTCGAAAAAGTCAATCTAATCGTTTGATTGCCGAATTCTTGACGGTCCATTATTGGTCCACTTTCAAGCTATCAAATTAAGTCGCTCTGTTTGCCTTTTAATAATTAACTCAGCACGTTAACACTTTTCGAAAGGATTTTGACCTTATACGTTATAATAGACATTTTATCTGTCCAAATCGACACAATAAGTTGTGGATATAAATAGATCTGTGTGTTTTTATTGACAAACCTTTTTTACGTTCAACCTTCTCCTTGTACCTTTATTCTATTGTGAATGGGTCTATATTTTGTACAAGTCGGCTCAAACAATATAGTGTTTTATACAAAAGTTCAATACTTATAATTAAATAATATTTAAACACCTTCCATGCTGGACTGTGAGTGTAAGAAAAACATAGAATGTGCCAGCTGTTTCTCTTCCCGGGCATACTGTAAAAGTCAGTTAAGGGGCGGAGGTTTTAGTGACGTTTTTGTGGGCGATAGGCTGACCCCCTATCACTGCAAGTCTCTCTCCATCATTTTAATAACTTCTTTGTCAAACGTGACATCAGATGGTCTTGTAACCTCTGGTGTTCTGCCTACCCCATTAGGGATACAGGCGTGACGTTATGTATGTATGTAAATAATAATAAAATATTCAAATCTTCAACTTTACTGATGTTAAGATGTAACTCTTTGGCGATAGATATTTTGGCGACCGGCTGGTGTAGCGGTAATATACGTTGCCTTCTATACCAGTGGTCCTGGGTTCGAATCCCGGCGGCGCGGCGGCGGATATTTGTGTGGTGAACACAGATGACAGACAGAACGAATTATAACAAAAACAAAGGCTCATGTATCTATGTTTGAACTTATCGTAAAATGTACCTAAGCACTTACAATCTTTCGACCTCTTTCGCTCTGTCACTTTGAATTGTCGAGTGCTGGACGCCTGTGAGTTCGAATTAATGCGTCGTTTTGTTATATAGCAATGATTTCTCGTTCAAATTACCAAGTGCATAAAAACGTATTGATTTGGTTCGAAATATAAAGAGATTTTGTAGGGACCTCGTGATAACTTTGAATTATAGAAAGGTTCGAATTATCGCAGGTTTGAATTAACGAGAGTCGACTGTATTAGTTGTCAAGTCATGGATGTTTATATGTTTATTTAAGTTTATTGTAATAAAAAATATGTATTTATTCAATATGTATGTTTATATATTTCTTAAGTATATCAGTTATCTAGTATCCATAACACAAGTTCTTTAAGAAACTTAATTTGGGCTAGATAATGCTGTGTGTCAGAAATATTTATTTATTTATTATTATTATTTAACTCATTTATGCAGCAAGCCTATCAACGTAGGTACCACTGCCTATTTTTACCACTTCAGCTGTGATCTTTAGAAGGGAATTTGAGTGTTATTGCTATCACTCGGCAACTATCATCGGTACCTCACCTGGAATTATTGTTGTCAATAGGCAATATTGAATAAATGCAATAACCCACACGCTCGTTTGCCCATATTGTAATATTCAAAAGACTTATTTACATTTAAGTAAGCATATTGAATAGCTTTTACAAGTACAATTGCTTGGTTTACCTAACAAAGAATGTTGACTAGCGCTCATTGCCAGATTTATTCATAAGTATAAACTTCAATTTAGTGAATAATAAATAAGGACTTAAAAATAAAAATAATGCTGTTGTATACGAGTTTTTAAATACCTACTTAATTTATATTAACATAAATTTTTTTGCCATTGTTTGAGATTAGCTTGGAATTGAGACTTAAAAAGACCGTAGTATAAATATTAATGAAATTCACTGCTACGACCCTTTGTAACCCTTGGTGTAAAATAATTTATGCAAAATCTAATTTTATAATAATTTTCATGTAAATGAGCACTGCATAATGCTGCTATTTCCATCTTTTACTGAAAATTTTCGGTAAATTCTAATTATCATGCATTAACATGAACCGCATGTTTTGACGAATTATTTATTTAGCATAATATTGTCTTAAGTGTTTTCGATTCATACTATTAAACAAAACACTTTTTAACCGGATTGTTGATAGATTTAATGTTGAAACTATCACCGACATGGGACCCTATCCTGAAAAACACCTAAAACTCCAGATACTGTCAGCTCGTTTTGTGTCAATCCAGAACGCTACGCTCGAAGACTGAGAAACAGATGGAGATGATGATGTATAACTTTTCCATCTACGAGTATCAATCCGACGCTTGACACCTCAGTCGCTCGTGACCACGGGGTCTGCAGACACCGAAACGTCGAGTTAAAATTTGAAATGTAAATATACGCGATAAATAATAATAATAATAAAAACTCTTTATTGTACACCAACATGGTTATACAGTTAAAAAATAAAAATAATGATCACAATTAACATACAAAGGGCGCCGAAGCGCGATTACTGCCAGGCAACCCAGCAGTGCTAGCACGGATCTTTTGTCGATCGTAAGTTTACGAATGCTCGTATAGTATGGAGTCGGTTGCAAGTTTTTTGTAACAATGTAATTTTTTATTTTACAGTTATTTAAGAGTAGAACCTGTTAACAAACATTCAAAATTAACAAGGAACACATTTATTTAAGCTGACCGTGCGGCAATGGATAGATTTCAATTATTGCTTGCAAAACCGTCTCCATACTATGCGAGCATTCGTAAACTTACGATCGACAAAAGATCCGTGCTAGCACTGCAGGTCCGCAGCAGCGGCTGCACGGCGCCTCCAAGCAACAATAGCGTGTGTACTTGTAATGGGACAGGGTTACTGACGCGCAGCAGCTAACAGCTGCTTCAAATAAATTTTATGATCACGTATGTCTGTCTTTTACTCACAAGTGTGTTGAAAAACGTCGTATGTAACTCGTGAGCGTTGCTAATTACAGTCTCGGCTCATTATTAAGCCCTCGCCTGCGGCTCGGGCTCAAATCACAGCCTCGACTGTAATTAGCAACTTAGCTCACTTGTTTCATAATATACTATTCCCGTGTAGGTATCGTCCTAGATTAGTGACTCAGACGTTTATTTACAAAACTGTCAATGCCATTAGAATTGTTTTTAACAGCAAAATTAAGTAAAACCTAACATTTTCTGAAAACAGTATTTCAGGTTAATTGGCGTCCGGTGCAAAAAATAAAATCATGTATGTTTTATTTCATAAAATTCCTGACCATAGGACTTCAGCATTCCGGGAGCGTTTAAATTAAATTCCACCAAATCATGACACAATGGAGGAATACAAAAATTTATATTTTCAACTGACAATTCAATCGTTTTCTAAATCATTTCAAATAGTGGCATAGTACAATAATTAAAATGATTTAAACATCATTTGATTTTACATATTGTTTGTATATCTTAAATAACCGTTTTTTACTAAATGCATACGAATATATATACGGTACATACACCAAAATAACATTTTTTTTTAATTTTTGTCTGTCTGTTTGTTCCGGGTAATCTCTAAAATGGCTGGACCGATTTTGACGGGACTTTAATTGGCAGGTCTGATCTCATAAGGAGTAACTTAAGCCAAGTTTATTGTAGAAATAAATAATAAGAACGAAGTTAAAGATGAAAATGTTGCAGAAACGGGGAAAATCATTAAATTTTGAGAGCTTCCATTGCGTACGCTGCGTAAACGGTTTAAGTAACGCAAAAATAAAGTAAGTATGACGAAATTGTTCCTCTTTAAAAATTGTACAAATAGATCCCCAACAGCATATATCTTTTAAGGTTGACTCACAATATCCATTTTATGATTATAAAACGCGTTCGAAATTAATGCATTAATTTGCGATGGAGTTTTATGAATATAGTATTAATCCTTATCCAATTTAATACGTTATTTATCATGAGTATTTAATTGTAAACAAAATTGTCTATGACACCACTTAATTTTAATCAAGATCATAGGAGATATCGTCATTTTAAAATAACTTCGAAATAAAATAGGCAGGTACGAGTATGTTCGGGAAGACGCGGGCGAGCGAGCGAGTGGTTCACTGGCATGGCCGGCAACTCGCGCTGTTACTTCTTCTAGATACCTACCTACCGAACTACATACATACATAACGTCACGCCTGTATCCTTAATGGGGTAGGCGGAACACTAGAGGCTATAAAACCATCTGATGTCACGTTTGACGAATTTGTAGGTATTGAGAGAGACTTGCAGTGATAGGGGGTCAGCCTATCGCCCACGAAAACGTCAATAAAACCTCCGTCCCTTAACTGACTTTTACAGTATACCCGGGAAGAGAAGCATCTGACAAATTCTATGTTTTCGAACTCTTTGTGCATAAATGATATACAGGGTGACTGGTGTCAATTTTGCAATACTGAAGGAGAGCAATCTGTACTTGATTCTGATCATAATTAAGTAATAAAAGTAGGTACTTATATTTTCACCAGAAATCCCTATGAATAAATCTATACTTTTCCCGACGCGCTGCCTCAGTCAACACGCACACAGCAGTGTTCCCGCCACACGCACACCACCCGCTAAGTATTTATGGTATTACGGTAATGTAACCGTAATACCATAAATACTTATGTAATACGTATGTATGCTTTGCGTAATGAATTCTTTAACTTTCGGAGAAGTTTATTCATTAAATATTTATTTTTTCTCTTCATGTATGATCTTAAACTATCACGTCCTGGAATTTCTAAAGTGACCCACCAGTCACCGTGTATATGCACTATAAGGAATATGGTCATAGATGTTCCCTCAACTTTTATTATTTCACTTGGATTTCTTTGAACGAACCACCAAGTGTAACGGTTCGGAGTCAGAACCTACAAGTTTGATTTTAAAACTTTCTACTCCCAAAAATTATAAATACACTTAGTACCTACTACTGTTTTTTTCAAACTAAGGCCGAGTTTGACCTCATTCTCACCTGATAGTAAGTATAAATGAGGTCGAATATCGAATCGAAGCCAGTTCTATCATAAACCCGTTCGCTGCTCCAAAACTGGCTCTTTATAAAAAGTTTCGGGACACATGACTGCTGGGCTGGCAGTAATGATATTTGGCGGCAAATTTCAGTCAGCCGAGACAGTCACTCTACCACCAAGTGGGGCTCACTCGGATTAGTCACTTTTGACGACATCCTTATCCAGAGGCGGTAGGGTTATTCTAGGGGTAAATTATAACTAAATTGTCGTCAAAATCAATGAATGCTGGGTTTCAATATTTTACATGAGTAAAAGCTACGAGAAACGAATGGAAGGAAGGTAGGTATAAGAATAGTAAGTAGTAATTGCAATGGCAAGACGTTGAATATTGAAACGTTTTATATGTATGATAGCTAATTCTACTGTTCGTAGACTAAGCGAACATACATACATATAACTTCACGCCTATATTCGCTATCAACAAAAACGACAATAAAACCTCTGACGCTGGAGCATCGTCGTAAGGTTGCTTGTTTGACAGTATTTTATCGGCTACATTTTGGTGAGTGTGCGAGTGCTCTTTTTGACCAAATCGAACCCACTCCTTTTTACCACCGGACTACCAGACGCAGACAGAACTTCCATCCCTATATAGTGGATTTACCAAGAAGTCGAACAAAACGCTTCGATAGTTCGTTTTTGGTACGGATTGCCAAGATGTGGAACAATCTGCCTGCGTCTGTCTTTCCTGACCACTACAGTCCTGGAACTTTTAAGTGTCGAGTGAATAGGTTTCTCGTGGATGGACGTGTAACACCGTAGTCTTCATGCGCACTTTCCATCAGGTGGCATGGAAGACAAACGTCCTATCCTTACAATACAAAAAAAAACCTCTATTCCTAAAATGACTTTTAAGGTATGCCCGGGAAGAGAAGCAATTGCTATTCTATGATTTTCTATGGAAGCAACGACCGAACATTTTTTTGATATTGATACGTGGCATTAGTAGACTAGATGCGAAAGCGTTCGGATAGCCAGAAAAAAACTGAACTACACTAAAAATAAACATGGGAATAAGAATTTTGAGGAAATGCTCCTGGTAAAAGTAGCTACTGGGGGCTTATAAATAATAAATCTGAAAGATAGTTGGTATGTAGTAGAAAAGTTTGCTATGTTGATAGGGCTAAATCATCATTTATAAAGCTTCTTGCGCGATTTCATGTAAATAGGTGCAGAAGGCAGCAGATCAAGCGTTACATTACCTATCAAATTTCCCCAACCAATATTAACTTAATGTCGTGGGCATAGAGTTCAGATTCAAGTAAAAAAATTGACATTTGTAACGCTTGGTTACAAACTCAAGGTTTTGTTTATTTCGTGATCGTTTCTGCATGTTGGAAGTCAGAAACCGTAGATTTCTTCGGAATAAAAAGTAACGTATGTGTTAACTACCATACCAAATTACATTAATATTGGTTTAGCCGTATGATCGTGAAAAGCAGCCAAACATAACTATACACATTATACACAGCTAATGGCTGGATGGATGGATTTTTGCTAATCTTTCACGCAAAAACCTGTACCTGTTGTAATGTACCTACCTAATAGATAGTTACTATATACATAGTGGTTAGGAGTTATACATATTATATGGGAGAAGATTCTTCACTTTTATTTTTGTTAATAAAGATAGTAGGACCTTGGAAAGGAAAATAACCTACTCGAAATACTAATTCAATACAGACGTAGTCGCGGCATCATCTATGTAATATACCTACCTATACTTTTTCACAAAACCTAGGTGAAACTGCGGATCACAGCTTTGTTGTAAGTTTTTGAAATAACTCTGTCTGTTTATCTATCAGTAACGCTTTCACAGCTAAACTACAGAATCGATTTTGACGAAATTTAGGATAACGTAAGTTTGAACTTGAAGGTGGATATAATAATATTATTTATCCAACTTCAATAACCCGTGTCCACGCGGACCAAGTCGCAGGTCACAGCTAGTAATATTAAGCTATACTTAGGAATATATTATTATTAAAGAAACGTGCGTATTCTCGGATGCAACAGAACATCATCGTTGTGACACAAGTCACAGCAAATATGATAAGTATTGCCTGTTGTGTTCTTTGGGTGGCTCGACACTGGAAATAATTGTAATACATCTTTCTTGAATTATTATTTGTTTCTCTTTGTAAATTTGTTCGTAATTTTAATTTGTGTCCCATCACTTTAAACAATTGCTGTAGGTACTTTGTAGTGCTGTTAATTTAAATTTCATTTTTCTTTTACATTTAAACTTATTGGAATGAATGTATTTATTTGGCTAATTTCGCCCTTTAAGTGGCAAAGTCGTGGGATGACCTGGATGTTGTAGTCTCACTAGAGAATCTCTTCAATTTTATGAGATGCGGACTAATAATCTGCTAAGAAATTACCGTATGTGCTTGAACACTGCCGTTAAATAGGTAATTAAATAAGTAAGTAATTGAAAATTTTCCCACACTGTGCCATCTACACATTAAGTCTAGGCTAAGCAAAGTTTGAGGTAAAATCCGAATAGTATACTTGTACTTTGGTTTTCGGACTTTCCCTTGTTATCTTAAATGCTTTTTCGTCAGTTTCTACGAATATATAATATATTTAATTACTTTGCAGGGCCCTGTGGCTCCTAAATTATTATGCATTTTACCTACTCCTAAATTTCATAAATTAGGTACATATTTTGTTGTAAAATGATTTTGTATCAGCATCCCAGCGGCAGCGACTGAAAATCAGCGCTTTGCTACCTACATAGCAAAGTATTATGGTGAGTCGTCGCCTATTGTTTTTTAGTATGTATACATAAATTATAGTTTATAGTTAGTGAATTAAGTTTATAGTTATTTACACTGTTATTTATAAGAACCCTGTTATAAGTTTGTAATTGTAAAAGTGTGTGTGCTAAAGAACAATAAAACATTTTCTATATCAATCTATCTATCTACATTATGAGTATAAGAACAGTTGTGGAGATAGGAATTTTTAAAGTTCTGTCTGGCTAGCCACCACTTTTAAGCTTCCAAATATGTAAAGGTACCCGAATAATTCCGGTTAAAAAGTATTTTATTGAAGCCAGTTTCTATTTCCGTACCTTAAAATGTTAGAACGTTGTTAGTTCTAAATTCAAACAGAATTTAAACTTCAGCCAAATAATAGCGACCGGATGGAGTTTCTCAGGGTACGGTAAAAGGTTCATAAAGGAACTTCACGCACGACGGCTATTTATTGGCTATAAAATAGGCTTGATGACGCGGTCACGTCAGTGTCAGCTGTCGGTCTGAAACGAAGCAATTTGAAAACGTCATGATGCCAATATCGCATCTCATTATGAACGGATTATAGGAACCAACAATGTCAATATTCAACCCAATTTTTTTTACAGTAAAAAGCAATTTCGAGCATTATTATATATACTTACATATATTCAGTAGGTATCTAGGTAACACTATACTTATTTTGAACAAGTTGAACTCACACCCTTTTTCTGTGTGCTTTTATTATAGGAGTACTGGAGACAGACAGCGACTTACAGTGGATATACCGAAAAATAAAAAAAATACGTAATTTTTTGCGATAGTTTTATTTGGCACGGTTTGACAAGGTGTCTATCTGCGTCATTTTTTCTAACCACTTATAGTCTAGGTTTCTCGTGGGTGGACGTGTTACATAAAAGTTTTACATGGAAGCCTTCCACCAAGTGATATGGAAGACAAACTTTTTAACCTTTTATTTAAGAAAAACATATTAATACTAAAACAAACATACGTACAAATACATAACTTCACACCTGTATCCAGTATGGGGTAGGCAGAACCCAGAGATTATCACACCATCTGATGTCAAGTTTGACTTTGTAGGCATTATAATGATGGAGAGAGACAAAAAAAAACCTCCAATAAAACCTCTATCGTGTAACTGACGTTTACAGTAGGGTAAGGATGCCTATTATGAGATACCATTTCTATTTTTGACTATAAAAACCAAACTGTTATATGTGTAGCTTTCTAAGATATGGTTTTAGAAAGGTAAATTAATGTACCTTGAATATACAATAGCTATTCAGTGCTAAATACAATATTTTTATAGCTGTGCTGTAAAAAGTGAAAAATATCAGAAAAGTAGTCCAAAACAATGGTTTCCTATATCTATATATTAGATAGTATTTCATATTGGGTTCCTAAAAATTTTAGGCGTAGGTAAACAAACAAAAAAAAAACAATATTAATGCCATTATAATATTTTTTATTGTAACTTATTAATTAAATATTATACTAAAAATCAGTCTTAGTATCAATAAGACCTTTTGCATGGTCATCTATTTTCACATACATAGCGCTTAACAATATGAGATAGGTATCTCATTTTACGAACCCCAGCATATCTCATATTAGGAAAAACAACAGTTTTACAAAATGGATTCTTCTTCTTTGTTTCAAAAAGAAAACACAATCAAACTGTATTTACATCTTAAATTGATCATGCTACAAACTAAAAATAACTTAAGAGGTTTTAACGTAAAAATGTAAGAAATGACGAGCACAAGTTTTAGATCACTGGTGGCTGGCACGCACGACA
Source organism: Stenoptilia bipunctidactyla (assembly GCA_944452665.1). Lineage (NCBI taxonomy): Eukaryota > Metazoa > Arthropoda > Insecta > Lepidoptera > Pterophoridae > Stenoptilia > Stenoptilia bipunctidactyla. Next base: position 4,403,105 of record OX101726.1, on the reverse strand, counting down.
GACGTTTAGCACTATTGATGTATCGATTCGAAGGAATGAGTGAATAGTTTGGCCAGTACCTTGCTATCTCATTAAAGGCATCCTTACCCTAGGTATGCTCGGGAAAAGAAGCAGCTGGTATATTCTATGTTTTTCTTTCCCAGCATAGAAGAAACATAGTTCTGTATTTATCTGTTTTTATACTATCTATATTTGGATCTAATTTCATGATAAGTACATAACAAGTAACAATTGATATTTTGCATACCTAATATTTAAAACTGATGCATTTTCTATATTATGCGTATTAATTACTTCTTCATGCTGGACTGGGAGCGAAGAAAAACGTAGAATGTGCCAGTTGCTTCTCTTCCCGGGCATACTGTAAAAGTCAGTTAAGGGACAGAGGTTTTAAAGGCGTTTTTTTGGGCGATAGGCTGACCCCCTGTCACTACAATAGTCTCTCTCCATCTTTATAATACCTCCAAATTTGTCAAACGTGAGCAAGCTACCGTCGACAACGATAAATCGGGCCTTTTATCGATATTTTCTTAGAATATGGTATTTAATGTATGTAATTTATTAAGATTATGACATATTTGGTTCTGTGGTCTTAATCATGGTATCAAATCGAGTAATTCTATCTATTATGGTGCGCATATTTGCTTACATAATAGGATAAAATAACAAAATAATATTTATCTTGTCGATTCGACTATTTATCGATGAATGCATGCCGGCCCTGCAGATGATCTTGTAACCTCTGGTGTTTTGCCTACCCCATAAGGGATACAGGCGTAACGTTATGTATGTATGTCATGTAATATTGTTATTGTTTCGGCAAAGGATAATAGATTTCAACGCAAATAGCTTAACACTGATTGTGATATTAGTTGTTACTATATCCTATCTCCATATCAAGTTCTCTAGTTACATCCCACGTGAACGATCAAAGTAGGTGCCTAATTAGTGGACGAGTGTACTGCTAGTCCATCTAAAAAATACACCCACCCTGTACATGTGATGTAATATAATATAAGTCAAGTAAAAGCTCAAATAACCTGTCTTCTCTTTCTAACTTATGTGGGGCGGAAGACCATAACACTTTCAAAATATTAAAAAGCACTTTTGTAAGATTTACTCTAAGAACCTCTTTTGAAGCAAAAATATCTTTTAAGTACCTCTTTAAATTTTGGACCAACCCTGTGGCGCATACTATCAAACTAGGAAAGGATTTTATTCAAAACTCTATCTTCCACCGTCTATCTCGTTCTAACCGTCACTAAAAGTTGCAATTATGATCCAACAAGAGTTTACTCACCAGAAACAGTAATTTATTGTCACTATTTCACCTTCTATCATCACCTTTTTTTTAATTCCATTGCCCCACTAAGAAGTACTTATTATGTTTTTTGCGGCCAGTTTCAAATAAAACCTACTTCGTTCCAATAAAAAAAAAACAAACAGGTCACTATTCAAGTTCAGTGATCTCACCTTCTCAACTTAAATGATACCGTCAGCAAAAAAGAACACCAACATCACCACAACGGTGTCATGAAATGTCATTCAGAGCATCTCTCTCACTTTCCCGCGGTTTCCGACTCAGTGACGTTTTGCGTTCGCAATGACAGAGCGGTTTTAGCGCCTTGTTCTAAGAAAATGTGACTCAATTTGTGACTAACCCGATAAATTTTTCCTTTGAACTAACTTCCCTTCTTGGAACAGGTAAATTAAAGTTATATTAAAAGCTTTATTAAATTATTGCAACGTCTGATAGTAAACTTCATAGGTATCTGCTTTATTCTTATTATTTTTGAAATTGCTATTCCGTTATTATTATTATGGCTTTTATTTCTTATGCCTTAAATGAGATTTATTTTTCGGTTTATCGTGAAACTATTTTTTAATTCTTATACCGCAAATTGTCTACAAAAATAACAAGAAAAAATCTGCTGCAAAGTATAAATTCCTAGTAATCTGGTAGTCTGAAATCGATTTAAATAACTTTCCCTGTATAATAAAATAGACTATTACCATTTTTATTGCGTCTTTGAATTTTAACTTGGACTAAAATAATAATGTAACTTTACAGTTCAGACGCAAGCACGGGACGTATCGACATGAAGGTACTTCGTATTCTGAGAATATGGTAAGAACTTTCACTTCATTGTATTTCGTTAGACAAGAGGACTGGAACGTTTTTAGTTTTGAATTAGAAACTTTGCGGTTCTAAAACAAATGAACTACAATTATGATCTTTAAGTTTTGTAACTCTTTTTAGGTAGGATATTAAGGGAAAGTTCGATAAAAGCCTCTTTCTATATACTAGCTGAGGAGTTAAATTGCCATTCTCCTGGTTAGTGGTGAAAACTTTATCTTCTGTATGTGATGAATACAGATCTAAGTCAATATTTTTTTTGTCTGTATCCAATGGTTATTTAACAATAATAAATAAAATCCCCAAACAATCACACAAACTACTTGGCTCCAAACTAAGCAGAGCTTGTGAACTGGGATACCATGTAGCGAACTAGGGGGGAACCGAGAATATAGATACACTAGCTGTTTCGCGCGGTTTTTCCCGCGCAATTTTGAATCCCGCGGGAATTTTGGGATAAAAAGTAGCCTATGTGCTATTCCACACTGTGCACTATCACTATGTCAAATTTCATCAAACACGTTCAGCCTTTCTCCCGTGATTGAGGAACAAACATCATTACACATTCATACATCCAAACATACAAATTTATAATATTAGTAAGAAGTAAGATTAAAACTCCAATAAACGTAGAAAGACATATTTTATTTTTTATACTATCATTGACTGCCAATTCACCGATAAATATTATCAGGAGATAATATAAATAAACTTACTTTATATAAGTACTCTTGATAAAAATACACTGGCCGGTGAATTTGGGATCAAACAACGCAGTATATTTTTGAAAATTAAATAGAATGACACTGTTTATTATGTTTTTTCCAATCAGTACGTTTTATACCGCAAAGTATAAACGTTCCCTGTTTTCTAAGGGCTTGGAAAAAAGCACTGAATGCAAAAAAAATGTTAATTTCAACCCGTTGTCTCCAAATAATACATTCCAAATAAAAACGAGACTCTTAATATTTTGATGTGGATTCTCTCCCAGAAAACATTGTATTTAATACCTAACACTGTTAAAAGTCTCAGAAAATAAATGCTAGCCAAACGAAGTTAGTTACAATAACATCGATATTCTCCGACATCGACATTCGACGAATGAACTTCTATACTTTGCAAGTTCGACCCTTGACTCTCATTTGCTGGAGTTTGGTGCCCTTGGTCTAGGTGCGGCCACTTTGCTCCATTAAATAGACCGTCAACTTTTTTATTTTAATTAAAAAAAATATAATAAAAATGTAACTCATAGATTAAATTATTAATTATTTGAATTTATGTGTGACTCATGACACGAAGTGCTTATGTAGGTAATACAGGCGTCTGTCATGATACATCTATGACTCGATGACGGTCACTTTTTTAAATTTTCAGTAGAAATTTTAGTGGGGCTGCAACGTCTAACTCTTAACCAGAACCTACCTCCGCTTACTCAAAGATATTGTGGCTAGAGTGGGAAAGACAGGAGTTTGTTCTAAGTGGACATCTTCTATCCTGATGCTAAATAATCTCTTTGTAACTAAACAGTTATGCTGCGTCAGTAGTTTATATACTTACGGTGTAGCTGAGACGATTTGCAGTACTTTTCACGGTAGTAGAGACGGTTGATACGGCTAACTATTTAGTATTTAGTACGTATTAAGTATTTAATTAGAGTTAGAAGTTGTAATAAAACACTATAAAGTAATTGTTGGATGTTTTATTGAAGAACTTAGTATAAGGCCTCCCCCTACTTTTACCTAGAAATAACGTGACGTCTTCAAAAAGTTTTTATAAGTTGCTTGTGACGTTGCTTGTACGTTGTATGTTGCTTGTACCCTATGCTATTTTTGTGTATAATGCTTTGTCCTTTGTGTAGTAGCTTGTTACGATCGCTACCTACAGGGATACCGCTGACGCAGTGCCGCCCCGAATTCGAGCCGAAATAAGGAAGTCACGTTTTTACAAACAACTATCTAGCAATTAAGCATATTTTAGTTTTCCTTGTTTTTATTAGAAATGTATTTCATTATTCTATAAACTTAATCCCTAAGTGATAGACCATTTAATTGTAGTTGTAATTTTAATTTTTTATTAAATCTAATTGAAAGTAAATTGGTTTTTTTTGAGACCTCCGGCGGCCACTTCCATAATTGGCGCAGTCGGTAGGATACTCAAAGTTAGTTAGGAGTATCAAAAAATCGACATTCCAGAGGACTAACTAGTCTATCAAGACTTAATTGAGTACCTAAAAGAACAGGAGGTTGCCGAAGGATATTTAAGGATATATAAAGGAACACTGAGGAACATATATTACAATCGAGGACTAAAGGATATTTTGAGGATCTGAAAATCGATAATTAAATAAGCCGAGACCGAGATGAAACTTATGTAAGTGCATTGAATTTTTCTTTTGTTAGTGCTATTCCTTGTGTGTGTTTTATCCTTAACCAAAATTTTCCATCCGAAACGATCTAGTTTTAAGGAGACTGCATCTCGGCAGTCTCGTAGGCAGAAAGAGTTAGATATAAATAGAGATATTAGTTCAGTTAATTTAGAAAATAATTATAGTAACAGTTTAAATATGTCATACGACCCTGACACTATTTTTAAAGCCTTACGGCCGGTCCCAGAATTTGACGGGAACCCAAATGTTTTAATTCGATTCATAAAGTTGTGTGATCAAATAGTTTTAGCTTATTTAAATGAAACGCCAGGCAATGAATTTAGCAACCTTTGTTTGTTGAATGGAATATTGAATAAAATCACGGGGACAGCCGCATCTAAAATTAATTCCAATGGCATCCCTGATAATTGGATCGGTATAAGAACCACACTAATCAATAACTTTTCCGATCAAAGGGACGAAACTGCCCTTTACAACGATCTTTTGATAGCAACCCAGGGTTCAGGCACGCCGCAAGAATTTTACGACCGCTGCCAGTCCCTTTTCAGTACCATAATGACTTATATCATGTTACACGAATCTCTGCCTACCACAGTAGAATCCAAACGTATTTTATATAAAAAACTCACAATGCAGGCTTTCGTACGTGGACTTAAGGAACCCTTAGGGTCACGTACCAGGGTGGTCTGAAAAGTTTCCGACCTTAACGCAAAGATGGCGCCACTCGTCAACAAAAGCTAGTGAATGTAGTTGTGCATCTTTTGACAGGTTACTCACCAAAGTTTCGGCCATTTTGGACGCGCAGTTTTTAGTTGACAGTCGTTTGAGTGAGTACATGTGAGTGTTTTTGTGAAAATGGAAAAAATTGAGTATCGAGCTGTTATTAAATATTTGTTTTTGAAAGGCAATACGCCTACGCAAATCAAAAATGAGTTGGACTCTGTGTATGGGGACTCTGCACCATCATTTACCACAGTGAAATTTTGGGCAGCTGAATTTAAACGTGGCCGTAAGAGCTTGGGAGACGATGAACGTTCGGGACGTCCAAAAACTGCAACTACTGACGATAACATTGCTAAAGTTCACGAAATGGTGTTAGACGACCGCCGAATTAAAGTGAGAGAGATAGCAGAGGTTATGAAAATGTCCAAAGAACGTGTTTGTCACATATTAAAACAAGATTTAGACATGAGAAAGCTGTCCGCGCGTTGGGTGCCGCGTTTGCTCACGTTAGAACAAAAACGTGTTCGAATGAACATTTCCAAGGCTCTGTTGGCGCAGTTTAGGCGCAATAAATCCGAGTTTTGGCGCCGATTAATTACTGTAGATGAAACTTGGATACACCATTATACGCCCGAAACAAAACTACAGTCAAAACAGTGGACTGCAAGGGGGGAACCAGCTCCAAAAAAAGCAAAAACTGTTTTTTCGGCTGGGAAAGTGATGGCGACTGTTTTTTGGGATAGTCATGGAGTTATCTTAATCGATTATCTTCAAAAAGGAAAAACCATTACAGGAGCATACTACGCATCATTACTTGACGAGCTGAAGGCACAAATTGCGGAAAAACGGCCACATTTGCAGAAAAAGAAAATCCTGTTTCACCAAGACAACGCGCCGTCTCACACCTCAGCGGTTGCCATGGCAAAAATCCACGAGTTACGGTTTGAACTGCTTGACCATCCGCCTTACTCACCAGATCTGGCCCCAAGCGACTTCTTTTTGTTCCCTCATCTAAAAACTGCGCTCGGAGGACAAAGATTTTCGTCAAATGAGGAGGCAATCACCTTTGTGAACAATTATTTTGCAGAGAAAAACGCCGAGTACTATTTGGACGGGTTACAGAGATGGGAGCATCGCTGGGAGAAGTGTGTAGACTTACAAGGAGACTATGTAGAAAAATAAATAAAAAAATTAAGAAAAAAAATCTTGTATCATTGTTAGGTTGGAAACTTTTCAGACCACCCACGTATTAGATGCATGCGGCCTGAGTCCATTGAAAAGGCGTTAGAGTTCGTACAAGAGGAGTTGAATGTTCTCGTTGAATCTCGTTGAATCGCCGTTACCTTTTAAGCCTCAGTTCATGCCGCCACCTCAAAATTTATACAGGCCAATGCAACCCCAACCAGGAAGTTGGAAACCAAATTTTCAACCTAACTTAGGTCAGCGCATGCCGAACATGCCTACACGTACGCAGCAAATGTTTCGCGCGCCCCCACCTAACTACAACCCCCAAAGTAATGTGTTTCGAATCCAACCTAGGAATCAAACCCAGAACCAAGGACCGAAACCCATGAGTGGTGTTAGCCACTACGTTAGTAGACCTGCACCTCTTCGAGGTCATGACTGGTCTAGGGCGGGAAACCCTCCACCGACCAATTATTTTAGGACTCGAGAGATGAATTTTAATTATTGCGATGATGATTATAATAATAATTTTTACAACTATAATTATGCACCGGACTGTACTTATGCCTATGACAATTTTTATGCTCCTGACTGTACTGACTATCATAATAATTTTGAATACGCCGAACCGCAACCCGAGCCTGAATACGTAACTGTGACTGACATACCGACGGAAGCACATGATAACACTGAACAAATTTGCGACTATTCTAGTGAGGATTTTCAAATCGTATCGAGATCAAACAAGCCAAAATAGAAGTTAACCTGCAAACTCAGCGTCAACTTCCTTATATAAAGATTAATAATCCACCCTTAAAGCTTCTTATCGACACAGGCGCGAATCAGTCTTTTATTAGTCCAACTATAGTTAAAACTTACTTTTCTGACTATCCACTTAACTACGACCCCTTTGAAGTCACAAATGTACACGCAACGACTAGAAATGACTATTCGATAACATTACCTAGCTTCCCCGAATTTAACGACTCTGAGAACATTAAGTTATTTGTCTATGACTTTCATAGGTATTTTGATGGCTTAATCGGACTAGATTTATTGACTAGATGGGAGGCTAAGATTGATCTTAAAAATAATGAACTGCTGACTCAGACTTCGACAAACCCAATTCATATGTATAATTCTCGAAATATTAACTTATACGAAGACATAATACCAGCTGACTCCACAAAATTAATTAGAATACCTATCGATGCACCGGATGGCGACGTATTAGTTGCGCAACAACGCTTAGGTAATTGCACAGTCAGCGAATGTTTTACAACTGTCGTTAATACTAGAGGTTTAGTTGAAGTTCGTAACGAGACGCGAAATGACGTTATAATTGCATTAGACCGTCCCGCTGAAGCCACGTGCTTTAATATTGAGGGCAAGTGTACTCAAATAGAGCCCAGTAGAGTCAGTGAAGTTTTATCGCGTTTACGGACTGATCACTTAAATGAAGAGGAAAAAGTTAACCTAGTGAACTTGTGTAAACGGTACGCAGACGTTTTTTATATAGAAGGTGAGCCCCTATCTTTTACAAACAAGATTAAGCACCACATTAGGACCACAGACGAATTACCTATTTATACTAAAAGCTATAGATATCCATTTATACACAGACAAGAAGTTAGGGATCAAATTTCGAAAATGCTAGAGCAAAATATTATCAGACCATCAGATTCCGCTTGGAGCTCTCCTATTTGGGTTGTTCCAAAGAAGGCAGATGCTTCAGGAAAACAAAAATGGCGACTCGTAGTAGATTTTCGAAAATTGAACGACAAAACTATTGACGACAAATATCCCATACCAAACATAAATGACGTTCTTGACAAGTTAGGCAAATGTCACTATTTCACCACGCTCGACCTTGCAAGCGGGTTTTATCAGGTTGAGATGAGCCCTGAGGACATCCCCAAGACCGCTTTTAATGTAGAACATGGGCATTTTGAATTTTTGAGGATGCCCATGGGATTAAAAAATAGTCCATCAACTTTTCAAAGAGTTATGGACAATGTTTTGCGAGGCCTTCAGAATGTAATTTGTTTAGTATATTTAGATGATATTGTGGTGTTAAGCACTAGCCTGCAGGAACATATTATTAATTTAGAGAAGGTTTTCCAGAGACTCCGAGAATCTAACTTTAAAATACAAATGGACAAGTCTGAGTTTTTAAAGTTAGAGACGGCGTATCTAGGACATATAATTAGCAATGAGGGAATCAAACCAAATCCGGATAAAATTAAAGCCATAGAAAGCTATCCAGTGCCAAAAACAACTAAGCAAATTAAGCAATTTTTAGGCCTTATAGGATACTATAGGAAATTTATTCCTGACTTCGCCCGAGTTACTAAACCGATGACTAACTGTTTAAAAAAAGGAAAGACCATAACTTTGACCAAAGACTATCTAGACTGTTTCACTAAATGTAAAAAACTCTTAACAAATGACCCTATCCTACAATACCCCGACTTTAACAGAGACTTTATTTTAACTACAGATGCTTCAAACGTAGCAATAGGCGCTATTTTATCTCAAGGACCTGTTGGGTCCGATAAGCCTGTTTCATATGCATCTAGAACCTTGAATGATAGTGAATGTAATTACAGTACAATAGAAAAAGAACTACTGGCTATTGTATGGGCAACCAAATACTTCCGCCCTTACTTATTTGGTCGAAAATTCAAAGTTATCACCGACCATAAGCCTTTACAGTGGATGATGAACCTTAAGGAACCTAATTCACGCTTAACTCGTTGGAGGCTCAAACTTAGTGAATATAACTTTGAGGTTATATATAAAAAAGGCAAAAATAACACCAATGCCGATGCCTTGTCTAGAGTTGAGATCCACAATGATGAATTAATGTCATTAATAGATGAATTAAATTCCTTAATGCCAAGCCCTACTGAAAATCCACCCTCAGTTTATAACAATTCCAGTACTGAAACTATACATACAAGTATAGAGAATCCCATATTAGAAATACCAATAACTGACGACCCTCTGAATAAATTCCATCGACAAATACACATTACTATTGTAGGTGACATAAAAAAAAGACCCACAGTTAGCAAACCATTCGAGACAAACACTAGAACAGCCATCCAATTATCCGAAAGTAATTTAGAAAATGGTTTAGTTTCTGCGATAAAAGAATACGTCAACCCCAAAGTTAAGACGGGTTTACTTATAAATCCACCCTTGCGTATGTACGACATCATCCCTATATTACAAAATAAATTTCGCAGTTCTGCCATGAACCTCGTTTTATGTAAAACCGAGCTTGAGAATGTCAAAGAATACCTTAGACAGCAAGATATTATCAAGCACTACCACGATGGTAAAACCAACCACCGGGGCATAAACGAGTGCTATTTAGCCCTTTCTCATAAGTACTATTGGCCTAAAATGAAAGAACACATAACTAAATTTATAAATGATTGCACCATATGTGGCCAAGCAAAGTATGATAGAGCCCCAATAAAGCAAAAATTTAATATTGTACCACCCCCTACTAAACCTATTGAAGTAATCCATGCGGATTTATTCACCGTTCAAAATGAAAAGTTCATCACATTTATCGATAGCTTTTCTAAATATGCACAAGCGTACCTATTAAGGGATGCTACGGCCATAAGCATTATTCAAAGTCTATTGCAATACTGCACACACCATGGTTTTCCTTTAACTATCATAACCGACAACGGTACAGAATTTACAAACCAACTTTTTGCAGAATTCGTTCGTTTGCATAACATCAACCACCATAAAACCTTAGCACACTCCCCAAACGACAACGGTAATATTGAAAGATTTCACTTAACTTTATTGGAGCACCTTCGTATCCTAAAGCTAGAAAGAAAGGACGAACCTATCGTTAACTTAGTACCATATGCTCTAATAGCCTACAACAGCTCAGTGCATAGCTTTACTAAATGCCGACCGTATGACGTAATCACAGGACATTTTGACTCCAGGAACCCACTTGACATAGACTTGACAGCACACCTGTTACAACAATACGTCCAAACCCATAAGAATAACCTTAAAACTGTATACCAACTTACTCATGACTCTACCCTTCAGGAACGAATTAACCTTATAGAAAATAGGAACAAAAACCGTGAACCTGAAAAGGAGTATCAGCCTCAAGATACAGTTTTTGTTAAAAATCCTGTCGCTGCACGACAAAAAGTAGCTCCGCGTTACACTAGTGACGTAGTGCTAGCCGACTTGCCAATCCACATTTATACTTCCAAAAAACGAGGACCCGTTGCCAAATCTAGACTAAAGCGGACCCCTAAGACAAGTAATTTGTTACAGAAACCTGCTGACGATAATTTTTCACCTGACTCGCGGACAGGAGATAAGACTAGAGAGCCTTGACGATGGACTTGGACTATTACCATTTAAACTTGGACAAACTCGACTTATAACCCATTACCATACATTTCTTCAATATGTAAAATTGGATGACATCACAGAAAGCATAAATACTTTACATATACAACTTCAGGACTTTAAACTCAAATTGCCTAACGAGACTTATATCTTATATGAATTTCAGTTTCAGTACTTACTCTCTAAATTAGAAAAGGCTAGTGACCAGTTGAAAAGTTTGATGCCTAGCCGATACAAACGAGGGTTAATCGATGGGTTAGGGTCCGTCATAAAGAGTGTGACGGGAAACCTAGATTACTCGGATGCCATTCAATTTAATAACGCAATCAGTAAATTAGAAAATAACCAGATTAAATCTTTGCATGAATTTAATCAACACTTAAGTCTCAGTAAGGAATGGATGTCATCCCATACTAAGATTATGTCTCAAGTAGTTGAAAACCAAATTAAAATTAACAACACTTTAGAGATATTACTCAATTCCGACTCAAATAAAAGTTATAGCCTAATAAAATTCACAAAGTTTGCTCAAATGCTAACAATCATTGGCGAAAACGTTGATGATTTATTATCAGAACTTTATAGGTTAGAAGATATGTTGGTAATTGCGCGTACATCGAGTACTCACCACCGTATGATAGGATTAAACATTTTAAGAAAAATGCTAGGTCAGTTAAAATCTAGTTACAATAAGGGTCAAATTTTAGATGTAGGACTTAGAGAATATTATGAACTAATTAAGTCAGGTTATTATTACGATGATAGAAGAATAGTAATTATTTTTAGATTTCCTATTACCTCAGTAGATACCTATAACTTATTTAAGTTATCAATTACCCCTAATAGATTTAATCAATCCCTAGTTCCTCCTTATCCCTACATAGCAACTAACGAAGAATCTTTCATGTACATGGAGGCTGAATGCCCGAAGTACGATAAAAATCGATATCTCTGTGAAGAAAAACTCAACCACCATCTTCGGACTAAGCCTGACTGCGTTCAAGACTACATCTGGAACAAACCACTTAAGAAGACCTGCAACCTAACAACTATCCATCTTTCAAGAGAAGCTGTAGAGGAATTGGATAGTCGCCATTATACTATCTCATTTCCTCGCCCTACTAGGACCCATCTGAAATGTGAAACCGAAAGCTATGACGTATTAAAAGGAAGTTACCTCTTAACGTTACCTGTCAACTGCCTGCTGCGCACCGATGAGGTCATCGTAATCAATAGCAACGACGTCATAAATGGGGAGCCGCTGAAGATCATGAAAATCTCATACAACGTAGAGACTCAAGATTAAAATCCTGTTCACATCAATTTGAACTCGATCAACTTGGAAAAGTTGCATGAAATCCAAGGAAAAGTATCTTCTCAATTACCAATGAAACAAGAAAGTGTAAACGATACTTTATACCATACAACTATACCGTTTTACACTCTATTATTCAGTGCACTTGTACTTATCGTCATTGGAGTTACTCGCCACCTCTTGAGTAAATCTTTAACGACGGTAAAGGAAGACGTAGAAAAAGAAAACGTAGACCGGAAATCAGAGTATGCTGTTCCTGGACCATCCTGCAAGCTTCCGGCAATATTTTCACTTAACGTTGGAAAATAATTGCCTTTCTTCGGGGGGAGGTGTTACGATCGCTACCTACAGGGATACCGCTGACGCAGTGCCGCCCCGAATTCGAGCCGAAATAAGGAAGTCACGTTTTTACAAACAACTATCTAGCAATTAAGCATATTTTAGTTTTCCTTGTTTTTATTAGAAATGTATTTCATTATTCTATAAACTTAATCCCTAAGTGATAGACCATTTAATTGTAGTTGTAATTTTAATTTTTTATTAAATCTAATTGAAAGTAAATTGGTTTTTTTTGAGACCTCCGGCGGCCACTTCCATAATTAGCTTATAGCTTGTGACTTGCGCTGTTGCTTATGCCACTTTGTGTTGTTACTTGTGCTGTTGCATATACTTTGGGCTGTTGCTTTTCTGTGTTTCTGTATGTTTTCTACTGTTGCTTATTTCTTGTGCTGTAGCTTATGATTTGTGTTTGAGAATTGTGCTGTTGTGCTTGTACTTTGTGATGCTGCATGTGACTTGCCATTTTGCTTATGCCTCTTTTTACTGCTAGTTGTGCTTTTCTCGTTTTTTATGCTGGTTCTTGCGCTCTTTGCTTTTGATTGAGACTTACACTGTTTCTTATAGCTTCATATTGGCAGTAGTGCTTCGAGCTGTTACTTGTACTTTGTGCTGTTGCTTCTGCCTTGTACTATTTTTTTAATTTGCCTTTGATGTTTTCAAGACAATTCTTCATGTGACAGCTACAACTAGTGTATGCAGCTAAACTTCAAAGCCATAAGATTACAAACTGGATTCAAATAAATTTAAAAATAATAGTCATATTTGTTTTCTACGAAAACATATCTCGTTACCTATTTCGTTATTTTTCAAATACAATTTAAATTTATGATGATAATTTCTGCATATAAAAATAATAAATAATAATTTCTAACCATTAAGACCGATGCGGAACAAACCAGTGGCATTTGAACTTATATGAACAATATCCTCAGGGATACAAGCTAATTAAACTGAATCAATACTAGGGACTGTTTCAGAATTTATTACAGGCAACACTTGTTCCTAGTTTGTATTAGAAGCGATTCCAATAAATACTGTTCGCCAGTTATTCTACGACTTGCTTGTTGCTTATGTTTACTATTTTGAAACCTTTGTGTTAATTATTTGTTAGGTGAAAACTATATGTTAAAACTGATACTGGTGAATGCAACTTTCGAAACTTACTATAGGGGAGAGTGGGGTTGAAAGTCACAATATGTATAATGTTTTTACATAATACTGCCCAAAGTTCAAAGTTTAGAAAAAACATTTTTATATCAATAGTGCAATTATTATAGTTTAAAAATAAAATAATTATGTTGCTCCAAGATTATCTGGCGAATTTTTAATATGTTTTTTTGTAAAAATGGGACATGTGACTTTTAACCCCGGGTCAGAGGATGGTTGTCACAGTGTCTCGGGTAGGCAGTCATGTCTTCATTTTAATTTAATTTTAAAAAGAAACAACAGTAAATTAAATCACATGAATTTTTTTTTACATATTAATGTACATTTTGTACGTTTTATTTCTAACTATAAAAGAAACAAAAAATAAAACGCTGCGTTTTTACGTATGGTGGCTAGTTGGTCCTTATAAAATAATGGTTGAGTTTCATCCATCCTTACGCTTTAGGCTTTCGCATCGAACGTTACTTTATATCATCATCAGCCAGTAGACGTCTACTGCTGGACATAGGCCTCTCCCAAGGTTAACGATATACATACGCCAACTTAAGAAAACTCTAAAATACACTATTGTACCCATTGTGTATTTAAACTTTGTGCCTTTTTGGCGCATTTATCACAACTGGTTTGCATTCCCGGTTTAATTGATGGATGCAAGAGAAAACGAATTTCTGTAAAAATAGCCTACTGAAATAATTAATAAGTTCGTCGATGGACAAAAGGTTGATAGATATATGAAAAGTTATAAGTACCAAAATTTTAGTCCGCGCTCATCAAATTGAACCTAATCAAGTTATACCTTAAATGTTATAACTTATTAACTGCATTTCGAGCTTAAACTCCTAAGCACCTTATACCTAGCATATAATGTGGAAAGTACCAAAGTGCTGTTAGAAACATGTTTTAATTGAGTGAGCCCGGAGTACGCCCATGAGAATTTACCTATTTAGAACACTATTTTGATAAATAAGACGTGTATTTATGTTTTATAGGTACTTAGTTTATATTTCAAGGCATCCTAGTAGCCAACATGATCTGGAACAATGTATACCACCCATTACGCGTATTTTTGAGTATTTTTTAAGGGCTTCGAAAATGAAAATGAAAACTTTTTTATTCGTAGTAGGTAATTTTAAACACTTTACGAACGTCAAATGCTGGACGAGGGCGGCGCGGCGCGGGTCCGGACGACATGACGAATCCTGGGGGAGGCCTCCGTCGAGAAGTGTGCGTCTCTCGGCTTTGAAGATAATGATCGCCCATTATCCACCAATGTCTTGGTGTTGTCAACTACTACTTCTTCTTCGGCTTTAAAAAACGAAATGAAAGTAGAACCCTAGGTAGACCGAGAGGAAAAAAGCCGGCGGAAAAAAAACACTCGGCACTCTTTTGTAAAAAGTGCTTATTATAGGTACAATTTGGCAGAAATACAGCTCTGCTATGACATGAACAAACAAACAGAAGACAGCTATTTCGTGCTTGCCAATATCATGTCGCAGTCAAGCTGCTTACATAGTGATTTATGTTGAATATTTGGAAATAACCTGTGGAGACATCAATCCCACGCTCTTTTGTCATCTAAATAATCTTTGAGTTTATAATAGGGCTTTGGCTTTTTGCTTGAAGTACGAAAATAAAAATCGGTCAAGTTCGAGTTACAAGTCCCCGAGAGTCCTTTACGGGTCCTAACGTACTTTGAGATATATAAATGGGTCGTTCATTACGGGATATTAGGTACCAGCATAACTTTTTTTGTAATATTTGAAATTTTGTATGAATAAATAAATAAATAAATACTTTTGACTCTCTCACAACATTATCTAGCCCAAATTAAGTTTCTTAAAGAACTTGTATTATGGATACTAGATAACTGATATACTTAAGAAATATATAAACATACATATTGAATAAATGCATATTTTTTTATTAGAATAAACTGAAATAAACATATAGGTAAACATCCATGACTTGACGACTAATATCTGTGTTCATCACACAAATATCTGCCGCCGCCGGGATTCGAACCCAGGACCTCTGGCATAGAAGGCAATGTGTTACCGCTACACCAGCCGGTCATCAAACGAGCTTTTTTGTGTTATTATAATAAATCATTAATTTTCATAATCTTTCTGCATTTGCACTGTATTGTTGCCAATTTATTCAGATTGTAACAAAAATGTAGGTTTTAATGACCTTGCGGCCGTAAGGATGTGCGGCCTGAACGGCCTTATTTATTGATTTCGTTGACTTAGAAATATGTTTTTTCTCTGCGCCAAGGGATTGTATACATACCCTTTGTATTTCAAATAATTTCAGCTTGAAACCTCCATGCGTTTCTAAAGCTCAAAGTTAAAACAATATTTATTTTGTTGGTACTCACATACACTTGAAATAACTCAAATTATTTACAAATAAAACCGAATCTAGCACCACTTCGGAAGTCGATCTGTTGAGAAGAAGTGGCAAGAAACTTAAAACCAATCATCTTTTAAAAATATACACCTACAGTTTACAGCCAGGGAGTCCAATCCTCCATGCATTCAGATATCTTATAAGTAACCCTTTTTATAAGTATAACTTTTGCTTTTACAGTATCTTTAGATATATCTAAGGGTCAATTTATAATTATATTAAATATATAAGGGTCAATCAATGGGAACCTTATAGCCCATACATCGACCCATGAACGAGTTAATGACTTTGCGGACAATTTTTGTTTGATAGTACATACATACATACATAACTTCACGCCTGTATCTCGTATGGGGTAGGCAGAACACCAGAGGTAATAAGACCATCTGATGTCACGTTTGACAAATTTTGGAGGCATTATAATAGTGGAGAGAGACTATTGCAGTGACAGGGGGTCAGCCTATTGCCCACAAAGAAGCCTCCCATAACTCCTCGGTCCCCTAACTGACTTTTACAGTATGCCCGGGAAGAGAAGCACCTGGCACATTCTATGTTTTTCTTTCGCTCCCAGTCCAGCATCCATCGCTCCAAGTCTTGAGTATTTTTGGGACGGACTAAAAGTGATTCTTTATGGGTTATTTTTTGAGTTATGGTATGGATAATGGAACCCTGACAAGTGTTCAAAGAAAATAAATCACTGCGCTAGCATACGTTTGATGAATGATAATTTGACGTTTCCCTAATTCATTTTATCCTTTATGTTAAAAGGGGTAAATGAACTTGTAGATTAGTTGATGTTGGCTAATGACCAGTGTTCATTTGCAAAAGCAATACTACTTCAATTATTATCGAGCTGAGCAATTGCAGTGCATTCACTGATTGACGTCTTAAGGGGCACCGTAATAATTGCTATAATATAAATACAGTTCTCACAGATGAAACGTTTTAAAAATAAATCGTTACTGAGCCCCGATATTGCAACTTTTAACACTACAGACAGAACAGTACAGATTTGTTATTCAAATGTGGTTTTTTGACACAAAACGTATTTTTGTTGAATCCTATTCAATTCACAAAGTAGGTATTTTATTTGTTTATATAAAAAAGGATATTTGCAGTCACAAAACTAAATGGAAGTAAACACAAAGTAGGCAAATGTAATTTAAACGATGAAGGCGGGCAGCCCTATCACATGTGAATAGACCGCGGCGCTGTAGGCATTTATTTCAACGATGCGGCCAAGTTGAATTACTGTAGATATCTGTACTTGGTGACGTGCATGTTGTTCAAAGATGGTTCTCCTAGTGACATAGTATTGGCAGAATATTGACAAAGTGTCACATGTTAACATAATGCACTTTTTAGACAAATTATGTTAGCATGGGGTAATACTAATTATCCCCCGATTCTGGCCCTGAATGTAGTGCATGAAGGAGAATGGATCAAAAAAAATACATGTATAATTAAATAAATTCTTCTTTAACCCGTGTTCTGTTATCTTTAACCTCATTCTCACTTACCATCATCAGGTCAAATTGAAGTCAAACGCTGGTTTAATTGCCGTAAAAAAACCTCCATATTCTCATCTACAGTTCATATAACACCATGATAACCTAAATATATGTAAATGCCTGAAACTAGCGCTGCCAAAAGGTTCAATTTTGAAATTTCAACAGCGAAAAGGCTTACCTACTACTTTGCGCAAAACTACTCAAAAAACTATAGATTAGCTTTTACAGCTCTCAGTTTTGCCATTCCAAATTCGAACGTGGAACCGTATAGAAAATTGATAATGCTTTATCTTTTGACCTGAACATTGTTAAAAAAAAAACAATCAAGGTGACGTCATCATGTTTGAAGTTCTTACTCAGCGAATGTAGGTTAAGTTATTGAGCTATCATAGGTTGTGGTAATGAACGCTGTAGGCTACTCAGTCGCCACTCGCCATTATCTTTTTTGTGATACTACTTAACATTACTCTTGCAATAAAAAGAGATCCGGAGTAGATTTTGATGGCTGTGATTTCGTAAATGTAATGTAGGATTCTCTTTATAGCGAAACTATGTCAACGTTTTTTTTTTTACAACTAGAAACTCACTGTGTTTTTGGCCCTCATTACTTTTTAATTTACTCAGTAATTAGAAATATTTTTTTCATTAAGACTGGTGATACAATTGTTCAAGAAGACAACATTTTCTTTTAGACTTCTCAATAAATATTTGTTTCATAATTTCTTGAGTTTTCACCAGTCATTTTAACCCCGTGTGGAACAAGAAATCAAGGGAAGATACCGATACGTCGGGTTAAAGTTAAAAAAACACGATAACAAATGGTTAAATTAGTCTGTTATTTAATCAAACATCGTATATTGCTGAAACTACGAGTTCTAGTGAGAACTAATGTTAAAACAGACGTTATATTTTAATTCTAAAAGGACCGCAGTCGGCTTGTTCACAATTATTTTTCAAATATGGCAACTAGGACGCTTAAAGTTTGGCCGAAACTAATCTCATTTTCGGCTGCGGCAGTCACGAGAATCTGAGTTAAAATGTGTCGTGTTGCCAGTTGGTAAATTATCAATCATTTCAATCTGTTGTCCCGTGAATAGCTTTCTGCTTTGATATAAGATTTGCGGAAATAGATAATTTTGGCATATAAAGCAACGTTATGATCATGATAACTTTTTTAGTTTATTTTATGCAATTGTGAGTAATTTAATTAAATTTTGAATTCCCCGTAGTAATGTGAACACCCTCGCATTGAGATTATAGGTATGTAGGTGATCAAACTCATTAGGTAGGTACCCATTTAAAAATATTATAGTAAAATATTTTGTTTGTAATTATTATAAGTTTTTGTTACCTATGTATTGTTTAGGTTGGCTGGTAGAGATCGCTCTAGAGCGATAAGACCGCCTTTCGTACATTTTTATCCTTTTATGTTTATCTGTATTTTTTTTAAATAAACAATAAAATAACAACAATAAAATAAACTTGTCGGCGCGTTCATAGAGAAAGCCATAGATAAGATAAATCATAGAGATAAGATAGAGTGACTGATGGTTTGATTGCTCAGTCGCTCTGGCGGAACGTCGTGTCTATGGAAGCGGGGAGCCATCTGGTTGTTGTTGACGAGAGGACCAGCGCACCGTAGTTTTCGACGGATCGCTTAAATTAGAAATAATCTTAGTTGTTTCATTATATTTCTGCTTAAATTGATATTGTGAGAAGATCAAGGCCCTCCTGGCCCACAATGAGAAGATCAAGGCCCTCCTGGCGTTACAAACTGTTTTCTTATATAAGGTAAAAAAATAGAATTTATCACTTCATCACGACACATTCATATAAATCTGTTGAATTTATTGAGTGACTTAGCGTGATTTTGATGGCGGGATATGACTTTTTTTTTGTATCTAACGTAATTGTTTTAAAAGTGGAAACTTTTAAATAGCCATAACCAATCTATTTCTCTTCACTAGTGTACTATAATAGCTGTATGTTTTCCTAAAAGTGTAAAATAAAATAATAATACTTTATAATATAATACTTTGTTTTCTTTACATACATACATAACTTCACGCCTGTATCCCTTATGGGGTAGGCAGAACATCAGAGGTTATAAGACCAACTAATGTCACGTTTGACTAATGAGGTATTATAATGATTGCGAGAGGCTATTGCAGTGACAGGGGGTCAGCCTATCGCCCACAAAAATGCCAATAAAACCTCTGTCCCTTAACCGATTTTAACAGTATGCCCGGGAAGAGAAGCAGCTGGCACATTCTATGTTTTTCTTTCACTCCCAGTCCAGCATGCAGTCTGCTGAGTTAATACTCCTGGGTGCTCTATCAACACAAGGTAAGAGCTTGTTTGCATAGTATATCACCGAAGTGTATATAGCTTACTAATAGTTACTTAATACGTTAATTGGTAACCATAACTTACCTGTTTTTAAGTTTAATTCTCCACAAAAAAGTAACGGAAACTTTATGGAAGACCTGAATTCTTACATAAACTTATTTTATATCAAAAAATTCAATGTCATGCAATACCTAAGTCATTTTAAAATCACTAACATTAGAAAATTAGTTATTAATTAGTTATTTGCATATGTTATTAGCATAGGCTATCTATATGAGATTGAAAACTGATAGGTGAAAGTGCGAAAAATTTAATTAAGCGATATCAGCAGTGGATCGCGACCTCTGCGCGCCTGTCCAATCCAAATATGAATGATTCACTTGATGAATGTTTGCGGTCGACGCGGGCGCAGGGCAATGGGAGAAAGCGAGTTCATGGATCACTTAGCTAAGGTCGATTTATTAATCTTACCCGACACTAGAAGCTTCACGCGGTTTTACCTCTGTTAGGTACTTTTGATCCAGTGCCATTTTTCTATAGAGTTGGGTTGAAACCTGTAACCTTAATGAGCAAGTGTCGAAGTTTTTAATTTTTTAAATGTGTTATTTTATAAGAAACTAACGGCTTTACAAGGATTTACTTAAATAACTTAGATCTCCCTCACCCCTCACTCAGCCAGGAGACGTCCACTGCAAGTTTCTCCACACAAATTGGTCCCGCGCTGCCCTCATCCAGCGTTTACCGGCGACTTTGACCAGCAGGCCTATTACGGTTCTTTCATGACATGATATAAAAAAATTATATCTTAGAGTAATAATTATAATTTATTTTTACTCTAAGATTACTATGATACAATGATGATATATTGAATGGTCGAATTCCCTATACATACATACATACATTGCAATTCATTGCATGCAAGAGGAATTTTCTTTTGCAATGACAGATTCAATGATATCTATCATCTATGACTTTAAAACGTCAATTGAAAAAGGTGAGATCGCACCCACCTCTATGATATTTTTGTTTCTTGATTTCATTTGCGTTTTTCCGTTTCGTATGCTTTGATAAATAAACACTATATTATTATGTATTGGGATTATTGTATTCAGTCTACAAGGCAAGAGCTTAGCTCAGAGATTTCGCCGAGGAGTAAAACCGAATAATGATCGCATGATATGTTTTACGTCAAAACTATTTCATGATATCATTGCATGGTTTTGAGATCCATAATAGGCTTGCTGACCGTCGGTCCACCTTGGGGGGGCCTACCCATGCCGCATCTCCCTAATACTACGGTCCTATCTAAACATCCCGAAGTATTGAGCTTCCAAGTACCTCCAAACTTTTTTTTCTAATTTGACTAGAAGTTTCAGAGGTTAGCGCTGCGAAACAAACAAACTCTTAATTTATTATATTAGTATAGATTATAATACCTAGTACGTGTGGTAGTAAATAGTATATCAAGTGTGTTAGCTCTCTGATTGATTAAGATATTGATACAGACTTTCAAATTTCACTTTCTTTAGCACAACAATGCTTTTAATAATAATAAATGAAAAAATGGTTTGGTTGTTATGAATTGCTCTGTGATGAGACCTAAAGATCATATTTAACGTATATATATAAAGCTGAAGAGTTTGTTTTTTTGTTTGTTTGTTTGAGCGCGCTAATCTCAGAAACTACAAGTGGGATTTGAAAAATTCTTTTTGCATTTGATAGACCAACTCTTGAGAAAGGTTATAGGCTATATTTTATCCCGAAATTCTTACGGGATCAAAAGTTACGCGGGTAAAACCACGCGCGGTGGCTAGTTTAACATATTGTTACAGCACTGCAAAAAATAGCACTGTAGCAATAAAACTAGGAATTTGCACAAAATCACTAACCATATCTAATTTTTATTTAATTATCGGCAGTTTGCTCGTTTTTACCCTTGTAAGTTTGGATTCTATTCAAAATTCCTTATTTTCGGTTAGGCAATCAAATTCTATAGGTACACTTATTTGACTGGTAGTTACAATAATATGTATAATTCGATTTTATTGTTCTTACCTATTAAATTGTATCATTTCTATTTTTTAACTCCACTCAGTTACCTGCTAAAAGATTTTAATGATTATTTAAAGATGTTGCTGTGGAAGTACAAAAGCAAAGCGTTGGTGACGAAAGGGACGGAGATCATTAAAAAACGAATAGCTCATAGCAAAAGACATTTTGTTTTTATCTTAACGTAAAAATAACACATATTTTCACTCTAGAAAGTACTAACTTACCTACATTCTTTACAGGTAGGTTGGTTGTTAAAAAGTCTATTTTTGTTATGTCAGTGCTGCCTCTAATAGTAAGGCTGTACAAAAACAGACAATGTATAATTTTTTTATTGAAATTGTTATCTGTAACGTTCTCAAAATGTTTTAAATCACCTAATGATACTATAGAAAATAGAACAACCATTAACAAAACCGAAAACAGTGTATAACGAGCCTTTATATTCGTAACTCTACTCGAGTGTACTTTGCTTTATCTCAGTCTAAACAGAAACTGTCTTTACAGAGTTAAACGAGGCTGCCTTGTATAAACGTACTGTTACGTGCATCAGTGTTTTCACTTGATTTTTATTTACCAAAGCTCAGGCTTCGTTTTCGCCGCAAACGATGGTGAAACGACCCAGTTCCGGACCCCGCAAACATTATAGCGCTTCTGTCCCAAACAAAACGGCTTGTTACTACTTAAGTGCCTTGGTTTTGGGAACGGTACCCTATCGTTTAGATACGAGAGGATACACTTTATAGAGCATTCAATGAAGGCTTACGGAAATATTACTCGGTTTGTCGTAGTTGTGGACGACAGATGGGCTTTTGTTGCTACGGGCTGTAGCTAACATTATCTCCAGATAGTATAAAGTATGCAGGGTTTGGGTAATATTTTGAATTGCAAAATATTCTAGTTTAACGCAAAAATGTACTGATTGCTTGCGAGTGAAATACAGGATTCAGGTCGGTCTAATTATGAAGTTTTATACAAAATTGTTTAAATAACTAACTGTTAACTTATGTAGTGTATTATGAAGACTGTATAGGAAAGTAATTAGAGTCTAACTCAAAGCTAAACCAGTTTAACATTTTGAAAACTGACCCAGTAAGGAATCGAACCTAGCTCTTGTAAAGCAGGCCAACGCTCAACTATTGCAACGTCTATACTTACCTTCACCACACCACAGCGTTGTATCTTCATACGACCCTATGGTTTCAAAACATCCTTACTTCAGCAAAGGCCGTTTGTTGAAGTATCGATAGATGCTGTAAAGATGACACTCTTTGGCACTTTGCCAATGGGTGTGGGAGAGAACCACTTTATGCAGCCTTCCGAATGTACCATCGTCCTTATTTGAACATCCAAAACCGTACAGCTTGGCTGTGTTACAATTGCAGGAATTTATGCCTTATTCTAATATCGCAAGAGCCCCTGGAGTTATAGGTAAGTTTCCAAGGGCAGTGACTACTAAATAACAGGCATCCACTAGATTTTTCCCCTCTAAAAAAGACACCAACACATTTGGCATACACTCTTTGCGTATATAAAATATAACAACATTTCGTTTCAAATTGGGACTGAATTTAACATTGTATTTAATGTCTTTGAATTTTGTAAAACAATAAACAATGTAATTGATGTTCTTATTATGTAAATACATTAAAATTTACCGATTGCTGTGTGATCCTGAACATTTGATAAGGTAGCGTTTATTTAGTGCAACGTATTTTAGTGCAACGTATTTTAGTGCAAATTGCAGAAATAAACACATGTGTGACTACCCTTGCACATAAAGCAGTCATCTTCAGATTGTAGACGACGTTCACCTTTATAGTCTCGATAAATTGTGATTCAATATCGTAAACATATCGTTAAAATGTTTATAAATATCAAAACAGGTACCCGTTTTATATAGTTTTATAACCATACTTTGATGGGTTTTTGTTATGTAGTTACATAATTCTAAGCTTATTCGAGACTTTTTTATTTAATAGGATAAGTCTGGAAGTTATCGCTTTGGGTTGATAAGGCCACAAGGCCACATAAAGTCACGCCTGTATCCCTTATGGGGCAGGCAGAACACCAGAGCTTACAAGACCATCTGATGTCACATTTGAAAAATTTGGAGGTATTATAAAGATGGAAAGAGACTATTGTAGTGACAGGGGGTCAGCCTATCGCCCACAAAAACGCCTTTAAAACCTCTGTCCCTTAACTGACTTTTACAGTATGCTCGGGAAGAGAAGCAGCTGGCACATTCTACGTTTTTCTTTCGCATACGTCTAGCATGGAAGCATGGCATAGAAGCTTTTTACTTTATTTATTAAGTAATGGATAAATTGTGATAAAGTGAGTCTAGCCAGGAAAGAAAAAGCCATTCATTTACATATTATATTGTGACTGTAATTTTGAAGACAAAGCAATACTTTAAATAATTATTAGCGCTACATGAAAATCAAAATCTGCTTCTTTTTTAACAAAAAGACGATACAATTTCTTAAAACAAAGAGATCTGATTAATGTAATGCATTGTCATACAAGAGATTGAACGATGAAATAAACCATTGACGATTCAAATGTTTTAATTAAACCAACAAACGTTTTAACAATAAAACAGCCCTCATATAACAATAATAGCATTATGTATGTTCGCTCGCTCTGAGTGTCGGATAGCACAGCGCACAATGCCCGTGGAATCATTGTTCGCCCGCTGTGCGCTCCTACGCTTTACCGGATAACTTCACATTTACAACAAAAGGATCGCACACAAAGCACGATGGTCAAGTCCGCCAGTTCAAAACCAATTCGCTGCAATGCGTCCAACCTTTACAAACTGAGGAGAATAATTATGCAGAATAAACGACCGCGCTAACGATTCAACTAATTATGACATTACCGCAGCGCTGCGTTTAGGGCCATTACTGATGAAAGAACCAACATCGTTGATATGTAGAACACTCCAAAGTTAAAGAGAATCGTGCCGGGCAACTAATTCACAACACGTTACAGAGTCGGGATTGCCGAGGGACACCACACGGGGAAAATGCGAAAAGTTTCAACAGTTCGCCAGTTTGCGAACTCGCCGAGTCGACAACTCGCCTAACGCAAAAAGTCGCGCATCTGTTTGCACAGCGCACTAAACGACGACGGTAATTGCCGTTGTTTTTCAGTGGTTCAGGGACAAGCTGTAATTAAATTCGGTTCAGTATTTATTGCTTTTCAACAGTGGTTAGCGGTCAAATGAACATAGTTAACTGTAATCGGTACACGATATTAGACCTGTAATGAAATAACCGCACTGATTAAAGGTAATTAAGTAGATCCTGCAGATCATTTAAACGAAGATGTCTATTAATGCAGTAAATGCGAGATTATGTTTAGTTATGAGGGTAATAAAGTTTATTCTCAAGTAATTGCGGTTTCAGGGCTACTGCGTGTTCTGTGCGCGTCTTGGCGAGGATTCCCGAAATAGCCTCCCTTTTTGGGAGTTTTTTGTCCGTTATTACAGATACAAATGCGAGGGCTTAAAGGGCCGTTGTGCTAAAAAATTGCCACCGCCCGAGAGAGTCGAAATATTTGAGAGCTTTCAGTTTATCCGAGGTGTAATATTAAAAGTAATGTTCTATTGAAACGAACGTTTCCGTATGAAGCTTAAAAAAACTAAAACGATACCTACGAGTCATTTTTCTTTATGTGAAAGATTTTGAAGAAAGGATTTAAGTGTTATGTCTCTGTTTGTTTTGTATACTATACCTATACAAAATACTAACAGTTTCATGAGAGAAATAATAATGTTTCATTTATCATTCTTTAATGTTTATCAGATTGTATAAAAACACAATTAAAAGATCCTAGAGCTTTCGCTGAAAAATATTGTTTTACTGTAAAAGTTAATCATCGTTTTATGAGTTTTTATTGTGACAGCGTTTTAATAAATTGCTTCCTACGGCCTTCAAAAGGAAAAGTATTCTTTTACAAAAATACGTCATTTTTTCATTATCTTTATTACAATAAGCCTTACTTTAATATTTAAAATTGTCGACCTTAATACCTGAATATAAAACAACAGCTATATTTTTCCAGCTATGAATAATAAAAGAGTTTTAAATGAATAAAAATATTAATAACAAAATAATTATAGAATAATTCATTTTTTTTTTAAAGAAGTCTCCAAATGTAAGCTTCAGTAGAAGTTCAACTAAGCATGAGACATGTTTTGTTAATAGGGTTTTGTTAATTGTTATTTTATTGAATTTCGATAAGTTTGGAAAGGTCAGATGTTAAAAATAGTGACTTGTTTACGTCCGTTGTTTTATACTTTTACTATTTGATAATTAAAAAAGTTTTTATACACAGACATACATCTTCATAGACAACGCAAATGCATGTAGGTACTTCGCGTGCCCGAACCCGACCAAGCGTCAAGGTTTGTCGCCGCTAGAATGAGTCCCCGCCTAATATGTCTGTTGGAAAATCGATTTCACAATATCGATATCGTTCTTAATAATTGAATTCCATCGCGGCATCGGTGTCTTTGAATCGGTTTATATTTCCCAGCAATAAATATGGCGTCACAAAAGGTGTTAAAAAGTCGGAACGCTTGGTTTAAATACAAATAGTGATACTTTCGTTGTCTATTTAGATGTATGTCTGTGGTTTTATGCAATTTTATCACTTTTATCGTATTTTCTTTTTAACTGACCTTTGGGTGTCGGTACCTAAATACCTAAATAAATGCTGGATGAGGGGACCGCAGGGGTACGAGCAACGTGGAGAACCTTGAGTTTCTTGCCACTCGATCTCAACAGATCGACTTTCCAAAGTGGTGGTAGATTATCAATTTGTAAATTGTTGACCTACGAAATAAATAATTTTTTGACTTTGACTTTGACTAAACCTTTTGGGAGGCCTTTGTGTCTTTCTGCACATGATGAATGGTTGTATTTGCAGAAGCCGTGGTCAGGAACCCAGCTAAGATATTTAGCGATGGAGATCAGCAGGATAGTGGTTTCTTGATACACATGCTTTACAAAAATTGTTGTATTCCAAACCCAAACAAAATCTTAACTAAATAATTACACATAAAATACGTGCATAAAAGGCAATATCCTGTATAAATATGAAATAAATTTCTACTGAATATTCCACAAGATTTTGAATACTATAAGATAATGTTAAATGGAATATTTGCGCATCATCACGAAGTTTATTTATTTATTTATTATTTATTTATACTTTATTGCACACAATTGCAAAAGGGAAAAAAAATACAATGAAAAAACATACAGATAGGCGCAACAGGCGGCCTTATCGCTGTAAAGCGATCTCTACCAGACAACCTTGTATTTGAGTAAAGATAAAACTAGACAGATCAGTAGGTACTAATAAAGCACAAGTTCAACTACATTTTAACAATAAACATACTACAAATAAAAATAAATATAATACAAAAATAATATAATACATATTTATATTTACAATAGTATTTATAATAGATATTATACATACACATAAAATATATACATAAATAAATACCTAGGTTTAAATACAAATCTTGATCCTACAAGCTAATAATAATACACATATAAGAATACTTCTTCTAATTTTTGAGCAAAGAGAGATAATATTTCTTCAATTTAAATTTAAATGAATTTAGTGAAGGGGCTGATTTTACCTCGTATGGTAGTTTATTCCATAAGGACACTGCTCTCACGGAAAAGGATTGATTAAAGCAGTGCGATTTATGTATTGGAGTGCTCAGCATCAAATTTTCTGTGGACCGTAATTGTCTGTTGTGATTTTCATGTCGGAAACAAAATAGATCTACGAGATAGCTCGGAACCACAGGATTAAACAGCACACGGTACAGTAAAGAAAGAATATGAGTATCCCGGCGAAGGCGAATAGGGAGCCACTCGAGCTTAGTGCGGAATTCGGAGATATGATCATATTTACGTAAGCCGAATATGAAACGTATACAAAGATTTTGGAGTCGCTCAAGTTTATTTAAAAGTTCTTCTGTTAGGTCAAGGTAGCTGGCATCGGCATAATCGAGAACGGAGAGGAATAGAGAATGTGCTAAAGAAATTTTGGTTGATATAGGCAAAAAATTGCGCAGGCGTTTAAGGGAGCTATTGATGCCAAGATGTATGAAGTTCATACATCTAGGCAATACTTATTATGAGTTTTGTGAGATAAGTTTGCAGCTATGGTTCTGATACCAAAATGGCATGATGATTTTAGTATAATTGATGAAATGTAACCTTCCTGAACAACTGCAATATCAAATGCAAGAGGATTCATTTCTCATCCGATTGCTAGTAAATTAGCGCTTACAAACCAACAAATTAATCTTGTAGCTTTATTTGTATGTATTTCATACATTGCTAATTTGTATGTATTATGGGACACGATTCAACACAACAGTCACCTCTAAAGTTTTTATATACACAAAATTCCCACGTTTTTAAAACTTGACCTTTCCCGGGTTCACAGTTCCATCGCATTCAAAGTTGATAGCCATTAAGTCCAAAATTGGTGTTTACAGAAATTCGGCCATGTTTTTGTCGTGATCCTCATATTTCCATAATCGTGGTACTGTTGGGTAACTGTGGTGAACTTACCGGTGATCTATGATCAATTCAAACATTACACAAATAGTTACATTCTCATCTTGAGCGCAGATTATGCAAATGTGATAATTAGCTTATTCAATTCAGTTTCGTCCGTGCTGTTTCTTTGGAAATCGATGCGTTTGAAGATGCTTGTGGGTTGCGAAATTAATATTTAGCTTTGTGCTTGTTTATAAACAACTTTAAGTAGTTACGGTTTGAACATATTAATGGGTGCTATTATTGACAGGTAATTGTAAGATGTTTGTAATAATACCGGCCCGCACCGGCTTTTAAGTATTTAACTTAACTTTAAATATTGTCATCGTTTTGTCGGTCCTCGTGATGCAGTAGTCTAGTCAAGCTACTACGCCAAACGTGAAGTCGAGGGTTCGATTTACACATGCAACAAGAAAACGAAAATTCCGGGTCTGGGCGTTATATATAGTTAAATGTATATTCTAGGCTCCCCCCCCCCTAGCTCGCTACATGGTATCACAACACAACACAAGCTCTGTTTACTTTGAGACCATGTAGTAGGTTTGATTGTCCGGGTTTTTTTATTAATTTCATCTAACCGTCCATCACTGTTAAATTTCAACCAATTTACATGAAACTGTAGTAAATAATAATCAACGAATGCAGAGCATTAAAAAACCCAACTTCACGTCAAAACTTCAGCTAAGTTGAGAATGTCATCAACGTAAACATTCTCTAAAATCATACATATTTTTTTCAATGACCGATTTCGATGAAATTTATATGGGACCAACTATGAAGTATCCTCTATCATATGAAACAACAATTTTCAAAATCAATTCCTAATTGTCCGAAATATCGTGTAACAAAGACACAAAAAAGCATACAGACGAATTGAGAACCTCCTCCTTTTTTGGAAGTCGGTTGATAAAGGTAAACTTTCCTCTGAATCACTCTGAAATCACGCGTAGACTCTATGAAAAACTTTTCAATTGTTATAAGTTTATCGCGATTGTATACGTATTGACGTAGCCAGTAAGACGCGGCTCCTTCGTTTTATTATTTGCTGTTATGATACCTACAGATATTAATTAATTAAATTATGAATTGTTTGATTGATCTTTGAATTTTATGATTGTTAAACTCATAACTCTGCCTCACAACTCAGACCTTATTTTTAAATATTAATTAATAATTTGCGCTAGAATACAGGAGTACTTATATAATTTTAAGAAGTTTTGATTCTAAAAGATCATCAATTTTATCCCATTCTAAGTTTATCTTCGCCGTCAATACTTAATTATCGTAGCTACAGATTTATTGTCATTAAAAAAAATGCAAAAAGCAAACTAAACTCCATGAAGATACATATGAATTTGCTATATGTATTAATTTATTTATAAACAACATACCGTCTGAAATCGAGTTATTACTTTCCTCTCATTTATCTCGTAATTCATTAAGTTGAATTCAATCGTTTATTGCACACTGGTAAATTAGGTCTAAATCAATGGGTAGTGCATACATTATGGATCCTGTAGTGCATAGCAATTTGAAAGAGGAGGACATTCACATTGTATTTTTAAATTTTAACACATAACAGTTTACTCTTACATGTCTAGAAAACAATTTGACCCTTTCTTACAACGTTAAATTAACGCGCCGGCTTAGACATACCTACCCAGAAAGATACATAACTTGTTTACTGAGGTACTACAAGCACACACATTTAAAAACAAAATGACACACAACAAAATAAAACAATGAAATGTGCTGTAGCAGTGCAATCGGCCATAGCACAGCTCAGCGTCAATATTTACCCAGAAGTAAATCGCTGGTTTTCAGCTACTGCCTTGAGGAGAGATGTACGACACCTAATCCTAATATCATAAATATATTTTTAAAATAATGTGAAATGAATTTACGAGTAATGATTTATAACTATAAGTGAAGAAGAGACAGTATAAGACAAATTAATATAAAACAACTAGCTGACCCGGCAAACGTTGTTTTGCCATATAAAAAAAAAATACATGTTGGCCGATTCTCATAGATACCGGATAAGCACAAAAAATTTCATCAAAATCGGTCAAGCCGTTTCGGAGGAGTATGGCAACGAAAACTGTGACACGAGAATTTTATATATTAGATTACAAGTGATTAAGAGTGGATAAAATATACATCTTTAAGAAAAAATAAAAAAAATATGACATTGTCAACTATTTTTAATAAAATAGAAACAAAATATGTCCAATATACCAAGGAGACAAAAACCGAATTAATAACCAAATTAACATTAAAGAGATAGCAGTTTCTGCTTCTCAAGAAGTAAGATTTATATCTTAATTATAACTTACAGATATATATAACGTTTATTGATACATACATGAACGTACATTATGATTTAAATTATTAAATTTATACAAAACACATAGGTATTCCCAAGAACATTACTAAGTTCACAAACTATCTATTTTTTCTCCAACCTTGTTCAAAGAGGTTCCAATTCCAACAAGAAGGTTCATTTAAATTCACCGCCATAACTAATGCCAAGAGCAGATGGTATCAGAAGGCACTCGGAGGTGATTCAGAGCTGGCTGCAATCGGGACCAGCCAAATGTATTACGGAATAGCCCTCGATGTCTCAAGATGGCCGCCGCGCCGCCCGGGCGTTCGTAAATTCTCCATCCTTACAGCTGACTCGGGTCTAACCTCGGTTTCATGATAAAACCGAAATTCCCGAATACTTCATAGTAAGTAAGAATTATGTTTTGTATTTTCGGTTAGCGATAAAAGTTTGTTTTCTTTGAATATGTAATAATGTGTGATAAGCTTATAAGATTTTTTGAGCAAAAGAAAATAGGTAAGTGTTATTAATGTCTCAGATGTGTAAGAGAAGATTAAAAATTGTACTATTGCTGATTTGGAAATAATATCTAATCAGGTAAAAATATACTCTGGTAATAAATAACGCCATAATATTGTCCGCAGTTTTTACAATACATAGAACCAACGAATAGACATTCCAAACCTTATTTGTTATTTTTAAATTCAATGTGCCCTTTCAGAGACTAAAGTCACGAGTGACTAAGGTGATGACTGTTAAATTGACAGTTAAGACAGCAGTCAATCATCTCCATCTAAGTCTCAGTCTATGCGCGTAGCGTACAGGATTAACGCAAAAAAACTGACTTTACGTCAAAAATTGAATCATTAGTATTGAATCATAAGGTCGTCAAGGTAAACGATCTCCGAATTCATATATGTATACAGGGTTGTTTTTTAGTCACCAGCCAAATTTAAATGTTAGTTTATTTGATACAATATAAACGTACCTGCATATTTATATTAGCGTCGCTCAGTACAAAAAAGTACAAAAAAGAAATATGGAACCACAAACGTTTTTGAAAATAGTCGCTGTTGATGAACATAGCTAGTACGACGCGGCATTTCATTGTTAATAGTACGACGTAGTACTACGAGACGTTTTGTAGTAGCCCGTAGTCGACTTTATTTTAATGGTAACTTAGAGTGACCATGCTTAGCTTTATATGTTAGCGGATGTATTAATTTCCTTGTTAAAAAAAATAAATACTTTTTTTGCAAAAATCGTTTCTATAACTGATAGGTACTTATTGTGTAGCCGATGATCACAAATCAACCCTGTATAAATCTAACATAAAAATCGGTTGACCCAGTCAAAAGTTATGAGTTAAGACACATAAAAGTTGTAGAGCGATCTCTTCCAACAAACTAAAGCGATATTTAACAACCTTTATCATTGAAGGTTGGTTGGTTTCACGTAACGGTTCGGGCGTCCCTGCAGTCTCCAGGCGAGTTCCCCAATGGTGCGTTGTTCCCTAAGAGTTGCTTGGTTCCAACTTCACTCAACTTCTATTGTCCTCTCTATTCACTCCACTACCAATTCACAATTAAAGGTCCTAAAAAGAGTACGGTTCAACAACAGTTGTACTTCCTCTCCCTCAAAGTGCACTTCTGTAACATCCGAGAAGTGCAATCCAATCTGAATTATGTCCACCACCATCTTGAGACGGAGAGACCCCACCTATATTTCTAACGGAGATGTAGATGTGCGATCCATCAGACTCGGCATACCTTGGTTACCCAGGCTATACCCTGAAGTCTCTTTTCCGCCCGCACGCTGGGGTGTGCATGTATGCCAGTGACGCGATCTGTTATCAGCTTCTCCATTACAAGTCAACAGATTGGGATGAAATGTGACATTTATTGGCATCTCATCCGTGGCGGAAAATTTGTTTCACATCAACCGATCCATCGTGCGGCGCTGATACTTTTTCAAGTGTGATAGTTAAAGCAATGGAGTAGTACATTCCCCACCCTGACCTATCCCTTGAAACCAAAGCTCGCCCATGGTTTAATGCTGCTTGCCTTGCCGCTGAAAAGCGACAGCGGAAAGCATACAAAGCCTGGGCAAATGCTCGCAGAAGCAAAACCCTGGATTCGCATTAGCTTAAGAAAAGATACAATGCTGCACCCACATAGGAGATCGGAGATAGAATAGCAGCATACACTTCGGGAAGTAAAGCTTTCTGGTCTCTTGCCAAATCGGTCGAAACGAACTTTTGCCGCCCGTCGCTGCCACCACCCGACGGTTCTCTGGCCCACACTGCTAAGATGGTCTCTTAATTAAGCTTCGAGCATATGGCATACCGATTGGGCACTGTGACTGGATATCTGATTTTCTGAGGGAAAGGTCAATTCGAGTAGTCCTAGATGGCTACTCTTCCGACCAAATGGCAATAAATCTCAGGGATCTGTTCTCTCTGTAACATTATTCTTGCTGCACATTAATGACCTTTTAACACCGGGCATTATTGGTTATGCTGATGACAGCACTGTTGTAGAGAGATACGTATCCAATGCGCGATAGCATGCCCCCGTAAAATCCAGAGTTTGTGAAAGTCAATGATCGAGCGCGTTGATTTGACCTTACGGAAAGTATCCGATTGGGGTGAATCGAATTTGGTCAAATTCAACGCGTCCAAAACTCAGGCGTGACTATTCTCCGCAAAAAAGAGCACCTTCACATTAACGCCCACTTTCCAAAATGTATCTGTCCCCATCACTGACCATCTAGGGCTTTTAGGCGTAGCTGTAACATCCAGTTTAAACTTCGGTCAACAAATTGTGTCCATGGCTCAAGTAGCTTCGAAAAAGTTGGGAATCATCTCGAAGGTACGGCGGTGGTACTTCGGCTCTGCACAGCTTCTTAACTTATCCACAGCTCAAGTGCTATCATGCATGGAGTACTGCAGTCATCCTTGGGATGGTTCAGCCAAATATGAACTAGAAGCGCTGGACTCTGTTGACCGGAAAGCCCGTAAACTAATTCTTATAATCAAAAAACTGCAGACCCTGGAGCCTCGTCGTAAGGTTGCTTGTTTAACCGTGTACTACAGGATACATTGTGGTGAGTGCGCGAGTGCTCTGTTTGAACAAATTGAACCCTCACCCTTTTACCATCGGACTACTAGACGCAGATAGAACTTCCATCTGCATGTGGTAGATTTTCCGCAAAGTCGAACTAAGCGCTTTGACAGTTCCTTTTTGATACGGGTCGCCAAGGTTTGGAATGAACTGCCTGCGTCTATTTTCCCTGACCTATAGTCCTAGTACTTTTAAGGGTCGAGTGAATAGGTTTCTCATGGATGGACGTGTACCACCTTAGTCTTCATGTTCACTTAACATTAGGTGTCATGGAAGACAAACATCCCATCCATATTTTATTTAAAAAAAAACCCTACTTTTTTTTACTTGATACACTAGCCAGGTTCTAAAGAGATGGCGTGCTGTTAAGAAGTTTTTATTTATAATGGAACGATCTTCCGCTAACGTTGACTTAAACTTTAGGTACTATATGTCAGTCAGTTAGTCAGTGCTGAAATTTACAACATTTTGACCGTCATATCTTTGTAACCGTTTGAGCTAGCTTCATGAAATTAGGGCTTCTACATGTCTTTATAAAAAAAAAAAAAATATATCTTTGAAACCATTAATCCTATCAAAATAATGCAAGGATTTATTTGTAGGGAATTTATTAATGAATGATTCATCCTTTGACAGTTTTGTCTTAGCGCATATAGTTTTCCTGAAAATTTAAATAAACTGAAAAACAGGATACATTTCAAGGGAGGAGGGGTGAAGCCGAATCCGGAGGGGGAGGGAGAGTTGTACAGGGTTATTGGTAATTAGACCGGATCCTTTTTAGGGGTGGTAGAGGATGTCATTTGCAACAATTTGACTATACATTGTGATATCCGGAAATGGCTCATTTTTTTTATATTATTTTTTTTTAATTTTTTTTAGGATATCCAGTTTTCCTACTTAAAAATTCAATAAAAAAAAAAGTAATAAACCGATTTCAATTCTGTTTGCAGTTTTAGAGAGACCTTGTTACAGCTCTTAATAATAAATAACAATATCATACTAATGTGGACCCATCCAGAAACTAGAGGCTGTTTCATAAAAAATTTTAAATTATTTTTATAACATTGTTTACAAAAACAATTATTTTCTCCACAAAAACGCTAGTAAATTCCGTCTGCATTTTATTTAAAAAACATCTACACTTTGTTAGCTATCCAACGAGGTTAAAAAGTTGGTGCTTTATTACACAGTTGCAGAAATAATGCGATTACAAAAGACTCAGGTAGAGACATTCCGAGAAAGGGTTTTAGACGGTATCCATGAGAAGTAGTTATGGAAGAAATACTTTCTTAATTTAACTTAATTTATTTTGAAGAAATAAAAGATTATGATTTTGTAATTATTGTGTATTTATGATTTTTACAGTACATTCTCAAAATGTGAGCCCCTATTTTGAATGCAGAGACGCATACGTTTGCGTAAATTACTTTTAACGACACTTGTCTTTAAGTTCATTTTAATTTTTTCTGCTGCATTTATTATGCGCTGTTTTAATTCTTCGATGGTTGCCACAGGTCCAGGAGTCTCGTCGTACACCAAGCTTTTCATGTGACCCCATACGTAGTAGTCGACAGGAGTCAAGTCGGGACTCCTGGCCGGCCACGGAATGGGTCCTCCTCTGCCAATCCACTTATTGGGAAACTGACGATTTAGCCACTCACGGACGCTTAAACTAAAATGTGCGGGGCAACCATCATGCTGGTAAATCATGTTCCTTCGGGTTTCAAGAGGTACATGACTGAGTAACTCATAAAGTTCGTTTCGCAAAAAAACTTTATATGCTTCTCCATTGAGGTTGTTGGGCAGGAAAAAAGGGCCGATCAATTCATCCTTAATAATGCCCATCCACACATTATGGGAAAACCTTCTTTGTGATCCTTTTAATCTTTTCTTGTTTGGGTTACCGTCTTCTTTTGGGGCCCAATAATGAATATTATGGTAATTCGTTAATCCATCTTGATCGAATTTGGACTCGTCGGTCCATAAAATTTTTAATAAAAAATTGGCATCTTCCATGTCTGTATTCAACATGAATCTGCAAAATTCGACTCTACGTGCAGGATCTCCGTCTTGTACAACTTGTACCGGAGTCAAATGATACGGGTAGAGTCTTGACCCGTGCATTGTGTTCCATATTTTCCATTGCGACATGCCAAGACGTCGTGCAATGACGTTTGTTGAGGTCGTCGGATCTTGCTCAAACATGCGAATTATCTGTTCCTCTTCCTCCGATTGATAAATACGAGGTCGTCCAGCATCGCTTTGTCGTCTTTGAACACGACCAGTTTCTCGTACTCGCCGGTAAACTCCGTCAAACACACTCATATGGGGTAAACGGCGCTCTGGAAATCGAGACTGATATTCCGTTCGAGCATGTGTACTGACGCCATTGGCAAAACCATAGCAAAAGAGTATGTCCGCATACTCTTCGTTTGTGAACTCTCGAACACGAGGTAGGTGGTCGCGGGGCTCCGCAGCCATGATCAGGTCCTTTAGTATAAGCCAAGTCGTCGGGTAAGCAATCAATCACAGAGTCCAGTTCACTAGCCGAATCACAGAAAAAGAAGTTACACAAGTCCAATAACGTTAGCAAGGTCGAAGTTTTATCGTGATAAAGGGTTGAAAAGAGCGTCTAAACAGTACGAAGTGCCTGAGCAAACTGGGTTCACATTGTTCGTGCAACAAACACAAGCAAGAGCGAGACGGCGCATTCAACATGGATACCTTAGTCTAAAACCCTTTCTCGGAATGTCTCTACCTAAGTCTTTTGTTATCGCATTATTTCTGCAACTGTGTAATAAACCACCAACTTTTTTACCTCGTTGGATAGCACACAAACTGTACATGTTTTTTAAATAAAATGCAGACTGAATTTACTAGCGTTTTTGTGGAGATAATAATTGTTTTTGCAAACAATTTTATAAAAAATATTATTATTTTTTTATGAAACAGCCTCAAGTTTCTGGATGGGTCCACATTAGTATGATATTGTTATTTATTATTAAGAGCTGTAACAAGGTCTCTCTAAAACTGCAAACAGAATTGAAATCGGTTTATTACTTTTTTTTTTATTGAATTTTTAAGTAGGAAAACTGGATATCCTAAAAAAAAATTAAAAAAAATAATATAAAAAAAATGAGCCATTTCCGGATATCACAATGTATAGTCAAATTGTTGCAAATGACATCCTCTACCACCCCTAAAAAGGATCCGGTCTAATTACCAATAACCCTGTATATTGTAATGTACTCACCTTAAGGTATAATATAGCGGCAATAAAACAAAGGTAAAAATTTTGCCGCTAAAAAATCTAAAATGAATATATCATTTCTTGTGACAATAACTGTAAAATATATATATATATATATCCTGTAACTTATTGGGCGTCCACTATGGCCAAATTTGCATTTAATGTGGCGTCCACCTGCTTTTGGCGTCCGGTATACGGACGCCAGATCGGCGGAGGTCGCCATCGGACGCGCAATGACTCGCTGATTCCAGAAAAGTAAAAATTAAAAAAATGAGTTGGACGTCAATTCTCTCTCAGTCTTGCTATCGCTGAATATTGCTTAGTTCTGCTCGATTTCGTCAAAAAACTTGAAGCGCTCGCGTCATTATTCTATACTTTCATTGCTTGCCGTATGTGACGTCCGACAAAAATTCCAAATGCGAAGTTGCCACTTCGTGCACACAAACTTCTCAACGTGTTACATCGTTTACTTTATTCATGATTCGATAGTTGATGGTTAATGTTGCGTCCGTCTTTTTAATGTCTAGAAAAAACAATAGAACCGAAAAGTTGCTCAAATTAGTTCCAGAACTTGAAGGTAAGATTATTTACTCTTTTTATTGTGTTATTAGTAATTTTTTTTTAATGTACAAACCGGATTGTATCATTTTTAACTTTTTAAACGACTTGTTAATGAAATTAGGTACTATTATCTGAAGCAGTAACCTTCAGAGCCCGGCGTACCTACCTAACTACCCAAACTAGGTGAATTGACTCATTAAATTACCTACCTAGATTGGGGAAGCGGACCCCGGGCTCTGAACTAGGCTTTTTACACGGAGCGACTGTTGTTTGACTTCTGCAAATCAAAACTCCTCAAAACACCATATACTTGCCTTTGAAGATTCTCGACCAAGAAGAAAAAACAAAAATTACCGTTATGACAAGAATTATTCATTGGTAAGTATTCTTTCAGTATGCTTATATCATAAGTAGGTTAGGTAGATTACATATTTTTTATGCCTAAATAACTACCAGCCATTATTTTACTGAATGATGAATGGTCCGATTACTACCTATAGTACCTACAGGCTCTGCCTAATTTAGTATTAGATATCTAACGACATTATAATTTTAACTAGCTGTTTTTCAACGACTTCATCCACGTAAAAAGTAGCTTATAGTGAAATAGTTTTTGATATCAGTTTAGTTTACATAAAAATTTAATAAAGAAAATAATAATAAAATGTTACAAAAATGTCATAAGGAGAAACTAGAAAACTAAATTAAAACGTTAAACTAAGTACTTAAATAAATTACAACATATCTATCATTTAAATACAAAAGACCTTTCTTAGTGCCTAAATATATACAAAAATAAACCTAAGTATTTTTCTAATTGAAGAGGCCTCCCCGAGTCATACCGGGCGCAAAGGTACCCATCACACTAGCCGCATTGCCTCTCTGTACGGCAATGGACAACCTCTGCGCCAAGTAAGACCCAGAGCGGGCATCTAAGCCTCTCTCCCTCAATCGGCAACCAATCTGCTTTATGAAGGCTAATGCCTCCGACCCCCAACACCCTGAAGTCTCAAAAGCGAGGGGCACAAAGTAATAATTAGACTCTAAATTACGATATTTTTCCCGCTTTTTAATGGCGGCCGCTTCAGCGGCGGCTGCACCTGACCGCATTGTGCGCTGGAGGTGTGATGCAGCAAACGTACTGACACAAGTGGCGTCCCACAGCAAGCACTTTCCGCGCTCCCATGGCACTAAAGTAAGGCCATCTGGCCTTTTTCCGTCCGAGCGACTAAGTCCCGGTGGCTCCAAGACACACGGAATACACGCCGAAATCAATGCTCTCCGGACGATGTCATTTAGAGCGTGGTGACGGGGGAATCTACCTGCACAACGACAGCAACTCAATGCGTGATGACCATTCGCCTCCACCCTGGACCCGCAGATGCATTGATGAGGTTCACAGACATCACAGCCCAGGCGAAGTGCTACTGCCACAGGCATTGAGTCGATGTCAAGCAGAGTTCCCATGTAGGGCGAAGGCAACGCCTGCAGCCACGCTCCAGATTCAATTCTTGAAACCGCCCTGAGTCTGGCTAAATCTACGTGTACAGCCGCATCCATAAGCCGTGTGAGCATCATCCTTGTGCCGACGTCATCCCAAGCTCGCTGTATTGTGGGACTCGTGGGAACCGCAGCATTTGGAAAACGGGCCACCCACTCCTCCTCCATCGTAAGCTGACCCCGGACTCCATCAGGTACACAAATTTCAGAGACGAGGTCAGTCACCCCGTGGGCTGATGCAAGAAAAGCCGGCAAACTCAAATCCCGGGCACGCCGCACGCCAAGACCCCCAAGTCGTACTGGAAGAGAGGCTTGATCCCACTGATTACCCGAAAGTGACACATTGAGAACCAGCTCGACTGTGTGTTTTTACGTTTCGTCAGTTTAGTAGCTTTGAGTTTATTACCTATCTTTTTTTCCAACATACCTAGATCGTAAAAATCGGTCAAGTGAGCTGGAAATGTTTCTAAATAGGAGATGGGCTAGCAACTACCTGTTACTATTTTGCTGCATCTACCTACCATACTATCTGTTATCCATAGCCACGGCGAACTGTGACGTAGACCTATACAGATGCATCCTATGCGCGCTACTACCTAAGTAGTACCTACCTATTAATTTTGCGCATTTGAATGACTTTATAAAATTTTGTATACATAAGGACGTTGCAAAATCGTAAAGTTTCAAACTACATATTATGCTTTACACGTCTTTCACAATGTAACTTCCGAACGTGTACATACCTACTCGTATGTCTAAATACACAAAATATTAATTTGAAGTCTGTTAAACTGAAAAGTAGAAAATCGTGAATTTTATTACTTGGATGGATATCACACTACTATTATAAAGGCGAAAGTTTGTGTCAGTGTGTTGTGTGTCAGTTAAGGGACAGAGGTTTTATTGGCATTTATTTTGGCTGATAGGTTTATATCACTGCAATAGTCTCTCTGTGTCATTATAATACCTCCAAATGTATTAATGTGACATCAGATGGTTTTAAAGCCTCTGGTTTTCTGTCTACCCCATAAGGGATACAAGTGTGTATGTACGTAGAGTGTTAGTGCCAACGATGCATCACGCGTTTGAACGCGCGTTTCATACAAAATTTCAACGTCCGTACCATACGCGCGTTCGATACGGACGTTTGGAATGCGCCAAGCGCCGCGTTATGAGACCCGCGTACGGTACCGAAAATGCTATGAAAGTTTTATGTTTGAATCTCTCTTAGTAGATGTTATATAAATCTATGAGTAGGTGTACTTATTCGGAGATACGGACGTACGGTACGCGCGTTCGAAAGCGTAAGGCAGCATTGGTACTTAGTTAGGTATGTACGAGGCACTACTAGTTTAGCTATGAAAGCGTTATAGATAGTCGGGCAGACAGAGTTACTTCAAACACTGTTTTAACTTAGCTTTGCATCGCGGTTTCACCTGGATTCTGTGCAAAAGACATAAGTAAGTACCTACTTACTTACAAAAAACTTAACTAAGTACAGTAAAAATATACATGGGACTAGAATTCTTTAAAAATGTTTCTGTTAAAAGTACTGGAGAATTTTAAAATATCGGTTTGCGATTATATATTCATGATTAGGTACCTATTTGTAAAGTTTATTATTACATTTCATACGGTGGCTTATAAAATTTATTCATAACCACATATGTGTAAGCCCCCAGTACCCATGTCGTAGGTATTTCTGTTTAATTTTTAACGCAGTAAAACTGCGAAGCAAAGCTATGTTAACAGTTTTTAAAGTAACTCTGTTCGTCTATCTTTCAGTAGGTACATAACGCTTTCACAGTTACTTTCATGTGACGAAATTTTGAAAAGAATAAGCTTGAACTTCAAGAAGGATTCAGTACTTAATCTTATTTATCCAACTGCAATAACCGATATTCACGCGGGTTTTTTTTTGTCAATCACACTTTAAAATAATATTTTGTTTATTTCACAGCAATTAAGACATATACATGTATGCGGACGTTATTTTATTGTAAAACTTTCACAGAACTTGGCATTTGACGTCCAGGATGTCAAATGCATTACAGTTTGAAACTTTACGATAAAACAACGTCCGTGTACTGGTATATATTTAAATATCTGTAAAACGTGCAAATGATTGCGCCTGGTTTTATTAATTGTTACATAATTAAGGATCAAACGAACTTACCAAGTGAAGTTCGATCACAATTATGTGAACGGCTTAATTCGAAGCGATTTAAAG
The DNA here is from genome assembly GCA_944452665.1 of Stenoptilia bipunctidactyla. Lineage (NCBI taxonomy): Eukaryota > Metazoa > Arthropoda > Insecta > Lepidoptera > Pterophoridae > Stenoptilia > Stenoptilia bipunctidactyla. The sequence goes on along the minus strand of OX101726.1, from coordinate 4,361,543 downwards.
TTAACATGTTGTAGTAGTACTTCCAAGCATCAGCCTTGCACGGTTTTCAGAGACACGTTTTTTTTTTTTTTTTTATTTGGCAACCCTGATCCCCGCTCTTGAACTCCTCTCCACTTACTTCCTCTCATCATCCCTCCTCAATAATCATTTTGTTTAGAGCTAAAGTTCCTAGGTAGTACCCATAAAAATAATTCACATTAATTATGGGTGGGTGATATTACTTTAAAGGAATACTGTTTGGGCGGGTTTATATCAATCGCTTCGAATTAAGCCGTTCACATAATTGTGATCGAACTTCACTTGGTAAGTTCGTTTGATCCTTAATTATGTTTCACGGCTTAATTCTTTGCGATTTAAAGTTAACATGTTGTAGGATGTTCAGAGTATTTTAATGTGAATTATTTTTGCAGTATAGGTATAAGTAAAATTGTTAGAGTATAACCAACAGTAATAAATCACAAATATACATCTATTTATTCTAATGAGTTACATAAAATACTAGTTGCAAATTGATTGGCATCCGATACAATTTCTTTGTTGTAGAATTTGGCAAATACTGAGGATGTATTACTCCATCCTGCGGTTTTCCGTATGACATCAATATTGACACCGACTCTGCTAGCAGTGGAAGTGGCCGCATGGCGCGTGCTGTGCGCGCTAAACACTGATGTGTCCACGCCACTGCGTTGTAAAGTATATTTGATACAGTGACTCAAAGTTTGAGACAAACTTTTAAGTGAGGTCTTTTGTGGCTAATAAATAAAGTGTCACAACTACGTAAACCACTCGTTTTATTTATATAATCTAAAATGCATCTGGCAGGGCATATTGCAGGATTTGTATGAAAAAATGGTAGCCTTAGAAGGGGTTGAAAGGAGTTTGGTTTTGAAGTTTTTACTAAGTCAGGTATTTTAACGAAGATTTCTGTTCTGTTTTGAGTTATATTATTTATTTTAATGAGAGAAAATGTTTGTACTCTTTGCGCTGTCACCAAACCTAGCACACCAGCGTTTCTTAGAGAAATCTTCTAAACTAAGGCTTTCATTTGGCCATTGAGTGGCCAAATAATTTAACACTATGTTTGGGTCCCAAGAAGTATTATATTGGTGGGCCTCAACTTGTAAACACCCTTCATGAAACGTTTGACTCGATCATCATTTAAGCTATTACCTAACAAAAGAGATAAGGCAGAGCGGTAAGAATTGATGGTCCCGTATTTAGCGCCTTTATCAAAAATATCGGTTAAAAAATGTATTACAATTGGAATAGAAGCATTAAAATAATCATAATTATGTAATCTACAGTAAATTATCCAAGATTTTATGCAAACATCGTACTGTTTGTAAGTATTATTTGCAAGCGAAGCTAGCATAATATCTACTGACCTATTCGATAAATATTTCCTTAGTAATGCTTGCCTGATAATTTCGCGGCAACAAGGCGTAGATTCTTGTGTACACAATCTACAATCTACTGAAAGGAGATGTTAGAAGGTCAATATCTGGTCCAAAATACAAAAAAATTGAAACAGACAACTTTTTAAACATAGGAAACCAAGGTTGACTTGGCCAATATGGCACCACAACAATACCCTCTGCCTTATGACAAATGATTTTCTGCATTAATTTTACTGTAAGCGAGAATGGTGGAAAGGCGCAAAATAACATATTGGTCCATGGCAGTGTAAAGGCATCAACAGCACATGCTTCGGGATCATTTCTCCACGAAACATATTGTTTACACTTAGTATTGGATCTGTTTGCAAACAAATCAATACTGGCATACCAAAGTTGCGAACTATTTCATTAAATGCAATTTGATTTAATTCCCACTCTGTATCCTCGAACTGTTTTCGAGATAATGAATCTGCCTCACAATTATCTTTAGTATTGATGTAAGAAGTGAATAAGATTATTCTACGTTCTTCGAACCATTTCCACATACTTCTAGATATATAATCTAGGTGATGATATTGAATACTGCCCATTCTGTTAATAAGATGTCACAATTAGATAATTCTTTGATGAAACGTTTCAGAGCTAGAAAGGCTGCTTTTAGTTCCAACTCGTTTATATGACAAGAAGTTTCGTTGTCTTTCCTATATCCACAACATCTAACTGTATCACATTACGCTCCCCATCCCATAGAGGAGGCATCAGAAAAAAAATTCTAAAACAAAGTTGTTCGGTTTGAGTGATGAATGGCCTATATCTATGTTTCCTAACCACCAATATAATTCTTCATGTAGGGTAATTAAGATATCAATTGTCTGATCGTAGTTTGGATTTTTTTTTTTTTTAATAAACAATTATATTTATATTGTTCAAGCTTTTTTGTATATAACCACGAATAAGTTATTGTTGGACATGCGGAAATTAAATACCTAATGAGTTTAGCGAATTCGCGTAACTTGCATCGTTTTATACAAAGAAATCTATTTATAAAATCTTTCAATTTCATTTTCTTTTCCAGTTTTAAAATCATCTGCTTCGAGTCGAAAGTGAAGCCCAAGAACTTACATTCACGTTTAGGTATTAAACAACTTTTTGAAAAGTTAATCAAAAAACCCAAGCTCTGTAATAGATCTATAGTTGTAGATACATTAGTGACAAACTCCGAGTAAGTCTTTCCGATAAAAAAATGTTATCTAAATAAATAACTGAAATCATACCCCGACTACGCAGGTATTCTATAACTGATTTCATTAATTTAGTAAACACGAGAGGTGCGGTACAAAGGCCGAACGGTAAACAATTGAATTCATATAATATATTGTTGTATTTGAATCGAAGATATTTTTTGTGAGCTTCATTTGTCGCAACAAAGAAGTATGCATGTTTTAAGTCTATTGTCTACAGCAGTTTTCAGTCAATAATTTTGACGCTGTTCTGTAATCTTCCATTTTAAAATGACTAGCAAGTACAAATTTATTTAACTTTTTTAAATTCAATATAAACCTTTTATCACCATTAAGCTTAGGTACAAGAAATATACTGGATAAAAATTGTCCTTCAATATAAGTACATTTCGAGATGGCACCATTGCTTATTTGTTGCTTCTGTGGTATTAATGAAGATGATCCTACGAGTGTTTCGGTAGCTCTTCCCAGAGCTGCTATAGCCACACCAGTTTGTCTTTGCCTAAACATGAGGGAGGAATTCCGTTTAGAGACCGCTTCGATAACTGCCACTTTTGCTTCCGGATTCAGAGCAGGGGCAAGGAGTAGTTGACAATTACTAGGAATAAGATAATCCTCTAGGATTTTATCTCTTGTCTCTTTGGGTAGTCCCTTTAAAAGGATTTCAGACCACCGCACCGGGTTGAAATTTCCTTATGTAAAGGTTTTCCTAGTTCTTCAGCAATTATATTAGCCTTATTGTATGATGTTTAAATAGTAAATAGTAATTATTTTGTACTTAGACTGTAAGATTACTCTGTAAAAAACATTCAAGATTTGTGGCATGAATAAAGAAATTTTATTATTATTTATTATTAATCTTAGGAGCATCTCCCAACATCTCTAAGATATCGCTATCCAATTCTATATCCTCAACATCCATCTACTGGTGGATGTTTTGAAGTAGATGGCACTGAAAAGACGAAAGTAGTCAGCGTCTCGAATAATAATTCGAAAGAAGTGTTTTTAGCACCTACGAGCATAAAATGCAAAAAGTAGGGTAGTCATTTTAGCGATAATGATCACTAAACAAAGAAATTTTCCATAGTCTCGAATAAAGATTCGAATTAGGTAAAGAGGATTGGCGGCCACGGTATCACTTAATTTTAGAGTTTTCAAGCGTATCAAAACCGGGCTATATGTAGTTAATAGGTCAATATGAGACACGTTTTTTCCAACATCTATTGTTGTGATAGTTGTTGGGAATATTTAGAAATACAATAAAATCAAATTAAACTTGCCGAAAGCACATTTTTTAATTTCCCGGCAATAAAAAATAATAGTTGTAAAGTCCTACTGTCAAACTTGAATTAAGCCGCCCGCGCCGCCACCCCGTTTCAAACCTCTGGATTGGTTAATACCTGCTTATGTAATGTAATGGTTTCAAAATACGACGCCATGTTAGAAAAGACGGACTATAAATTCCTGTAATTTTTAGGTTAGATTATTGTTTTGACTTTTTATTCCCAACTTCTGTATAAATCTAATAATTATATTCTGATTACTCGTTATCTAAGCAATAAAACGCACATATTAAGTTTGAAGTACGTGAATGCTATGTGAAATAAAAGCGGTACTTACAATGTATGGGACCTTGCCATTCTTCTTTTTGAGTTTTAAACTCGGCTCATTGAAATTCAGTGATAAAGATCATTGAACTGTGTTTTCGAATAAGGATTCGAAAAGTCATTTTAGCGATAATGATCACTAAACAATGACATTTACCATCGTCTCGAATAAAGATTCTTACTAGGTAAATTTGTGAGTTTTAAACTCGGCTCATTCAAATTCAGTGATAAAGATCATTGAACTTTGTTTTCGAATAAGGATTCGAAAAGTCATTTTAGCGATAATGATCACTAAACAATGACATTTACCATCGTCTCGAATAAAGATTCTTACTAAGTAAATTTGTGAGTTTTAAACTCGGCTCATTCAAATTCAGTGATAAAGATCATTGAACTTTGTTTTCGAATAAGGATTCGTAACGCAATTATGCGATGTAAAGAGCCATGGATAGTGATAAGGTACAAATTTCACTTGGCATTTGCTTCTTTTGAAGCTTTTTTTCCAGTTTTCTGATCTTCTTGCGTATGGTCTCGATGTCTTCATATTTCCTTTTCACCATTTTTACGAATGACAAATAATAAGTTGAGATTTAAATTTTTAAACTATAACACAAACTATTTAACGTTTAATTTAAGTAATAAATTATAGACGCACGTGCGAAGGCTTGAGCACGGAAATACAGAATGATTATTGAGGAGGGATGATGAGAGGAAGTAAGTGGAGAGGAGTTCAAGAGCGGGGATCAGGGTTGCCAAATAAAAAAAAAAAAAAAAAACGTGTCTCTGAAAACCGTGCAAGGCTGATGCTTGGAAGTACTACTACAACATGTTAACTTTAAATCGCAAAGAATTAAGCCGTGAAACATAATACGTTTTTACTGCTAATCATACTTTCAAATAAAATATTGTTTTTTCACAGTAATATAGACATTTATACATGTATATGGACGTTTTTTATTGGAAAACTTTCACAGTACTTGACATTTGACGTCCAGGATGTCAAATGCATCACACTTTGAAACTTTACCATAAAACAACATCCGTTTAATATATATCTAAATACTTATCTGTAAAACGTGCAAATGATCGTGCCTGGTTTTATTAATTGTTATATAAAATGATTTTATTGTTAATCACACTTTAAAATAATATTTTGTTTATTTTACAGTAATTTAGACATACATATACATGTATCATACGGACGCTATTTTATTGTAAAACTTTCACAGTACTTGGAATTGACGTCCAGGATGTCAAATGCATTACACTTTGAAACATTACGATAAAACAACGTCCGTATACTCATATATATCTAAATACTTATCTGTAAAGAGTACAAATGATCGTGTCTGGTCATATTAAATTGTTACTTAATATATTTTAATCGTCAATCACACTTTAAAATAATATTTTGTTTATTTCACAGTAATTTATACTTATACATGTATGCGGACGTTATTTTATAGTAAAACTTTCACAATACTTGGCATTTGACGTCCAGGATGTCAAATGCATTACATTTTGAAACTGGACGATAAAACAACGTCCGTATACTGGTATAATCTGTATACCTATTAATATCTGTAAAACTTTTTTAATTATTGTAACTTTTACTATGATCTCAAGAAACTGATTGGATCTCATTAATATAATATCTACCTCATTATATCTGTTCCTTTACTAGTATTATCATATTTTTGAAATAAAGATTAAGTAAACCTCTATAACTCTTGTATGTATTTCTAATTTAAGAAAGTACTTTTATAATATATGACGATATTTGATTTAAATATTTGTTTTATTTCTCATACCAAACTCAACCAAATAGGTAACAGTAGTGTAAGTAGGTACATTAATAATAACTAACTACCAATAAACTTATAAAGAAATGACAAAGAAGTTTGGCAACGTCGCACTGTTCCCTGGAAGTTCGATAGACAGGAAAATATAAATTAAATTATGTATATAATTGGAAGCAAGATAATTCATAGAGTGGGATGGAGTCCTAATTGATTAAAGAATGCTTGTTAATATACGAATACTTGTATATCAACATTTATCAAAATTTTGATAAATCAGTATGGTCACAAAGTTTATTAATGCCTAAGCAGCTAATATACGCTGAAATAGTTGATAAATTACTAGCGGAACTGCTGGACGTCATAATAATGCCAAATGAAAGGGCGTCAAAAATGTAGCGTGATGTATATATATATATATATATATATATATATATATATATATATATATATATATAAAAAAACTGTCATCATCGAGAAGAGAACATCCTTTGATCGCATCCCGTATTTATCCCTAATTACTGGTCCCCTTGAGGGTTCCCTTAGCGACGGATGAGAAATATACACAAAAAAATACGTAGGTGATTTCTTTACCACCCTTAAATCGTTCTCGTTTGCGTCAGGGGTTAAAGACGCACTCGATAATACTTAAATCTACAAAGCTTTGACGTCACGTGCCACTTTAGTTACCCACTCTGCCAAGTAAGCTTAGTTAGAGATAATCTAGGCCAATTTTGCTCTTAAAAATTACTAGCTGTAATGTCCGGCTCCACTCGGGTGTCATATGGCTTTAAATTGTTGTCTTTTGAGTCGAAAATTTCAATTTAACATTTTCACAAACTTTTTTTTAAATCCCCAGTAATCACGCCAACTACATGGCCACAAACTAAGCAGAGATTGTGATATGGGATACCATGTAGCGCACTAGGGAGCAACCTAGAAGAATACATAAATAGATAAACGCCCGGACCCTGAACATTTTTTCTTGTTCCGTGCGGGAATTGAACCCGCGGGCCGCGACCCCTGGCGTCTGAGGCAGACAGTGTTACCCCATCGCCAAAGTGGTCGTTAAGACCATGATTACTTAACTCGTAAGTTATGTAAAGTGATGTATAATATATAAACTGTACTAAACCCCGATGCTACTCTTAGACAGGTGCTCACCATATTTGTACCTAGTTTTCTTCGAACATACAGACAAATGAACGTTCTCTTTTATAAGATGTATAGATTTTTTCGTTACCAACTCTTAAGAAGGCTTAAAAGAAAAGCCTCTTGTTCACTAGCCGATCTAACCCTAAAGGACCACAGCTGTGCTTATAAGGGCTTATTTATATGTCAAATAATATTATGCGCCAAAAGAGAGCCTCGGAGTGTTGGAACATACCAGTAATAGTTCAAATCCAAACAAAGTGAAACCGTAAATCTAATGATGAACTATTTTAATTAAGGCGAACGTTGCTAAGCTAGATAAGCGAAGCTTTGAGTTCCCCAATATGAGCGTAAGCGCTTGACGCACACTACGCGATAGTTTGCGAATTACCTATGGTGTGAGATGCGATTAGTGTCATACCGAATAGTGTCGCGAAACATTAACACTCATGGTAAGTAATCTACACGGTGACTGGTGACAAATTTTCAATACTGAAGGAGCGCACTCTGTACTCGATTCTGATCATAATTATGTAATAAAAGTAGGTACTTAAATTTGCACCAGAAATCCTTATGAATAAATAAAGAGATCTTACTCCCGCCACACGCACACCAACGCTCGCTAAGTATTTATTTTATTACGCTAATGTAACCATGCATTGCGTAATGAATTCTTCAACTTTCGGAGAAGTTTGCTCAGTAAATAATTAATATTATTGTTTTAATTTATTTTTTCTCTTCATGTGTGATCTTAAACTATCACGTCGTGGAATTTTGAAAGTGACCCACCAGTCACCCTGTATATTATTGACTCCTACTTGGTGGTCCGACCACGTCTTCATACAAAATCTGCAGCCAAATATCAACATAGTACGCTGGTGTATTCCAGCAAAGCTTTTTAATTCTTTGTTAACTCGAGTACTTTCACCTTCGTCACTTACGATTGCTCAAACGCAGTTTAAATTAGACAGGGTGACTGGTGACAAATTTTAGATACTGAAAGAGAGCACTCTGTACTCGATTCCGGTCATAATTATGTAATAATAGTAGTTACTTAATTTTTCACTAGAATTCCCTATAAATAAAAAAAACGTTTTGTCACTATTCCTTTAACTTACGCCTGAATCAATCGTGCCACGTGACCTGGCACGCGGATCGCTGTCAACGCTAGTGTAACCATGCGTTAAGTAAGGAATTCTATAACTTACGGTTAAGTTTACTCAGTAAAACATTAATATTTATTTTTTATTTTATTTTTCTCTCTTCATGTATCTCAAACTATCACTTCCTCGAAATTCAAAAGTGACCCTCCAGTCACCCTGTTGATAAAAAAAACTTCTTCTACACAATGAATACTTACTAAAACGTTTAAGTAAGTGCCTAATAACAAATTTAAACAAGTCTCCATCCAATATTCAAAATGACATTGCTGGCGAACCCCTAAAGCACCAATTTCGATACGCGAGCATCATTTAATACCGTTCGAAACAATACTAAACTCTGCAATTAATCTATCGTATTCTAAAGCAATAAAACCGATTAAATATAATTTATGTCGATCGTTTTCGAAGATAGCTTCTCCGTAAATGCTTCCGAAGGTGTTTGGAGTCACGAGCCATCTACCGGCGAAAGAGGTAAACTTATTGCATGCTGCTCTGCTGCTAATAAGCAATTTGGAGACGTGAAGTTAGTTAGTTCGGAAAAGCATACTTATATTTTCTATCTAGATTGAAGCTACTTTTGTGTTGCCATGTTTTTGGAGCTTTTGAAGTGTTACTTTTAAAGTACCTACCTAATACAGTAGGTAAAGGCGTTTACATAAAATATGTCCGTGCATTGCTCTTATGTCAAACACATAGGGTGTATTATCGCTCAAATCGCGGGACTTTGGAAAATGACTATTAGCGAGATGAGTAGTAAGAACATAACATTGCATCGGCGGCGGTAGCGATCAAATTATGTACAACAGATTAAAATGTCACCAAATGGTGTTAAAATTAGCAATGTGAATTTATAAAACTAGTGTGAATGGGACATAATAATTTTTCATTTATTGCTTTATTAATTTAAGTTTTAGGAAACTGTCTGAGTTATATTTAGTTCATATTCTTTTGTCATCGGCAATAAAGTACGACATGATCTTGCGAACATTTTGACGGTAAAAATACGTAACTTTATGGACGTTATCTCGATTATAGTTGTCTATGCGAAACAAGCTACTAGAGTCTGACTAACGAAAGTAGACAATGGGGGTTTTTGCAAACTTTTTATATGGCAACTTATTCTAGTGTCACTGTTGTCAATCGAACGGTTATTGGTGTTTTTGGTAATTGAGATTTTGGAATTTTCATATTTGAAAATGAATAAAATAATTAAAAATTTGATAGTTTCATAATCAATGTAGGAATAAGCGATACCAGTGACTCTGACGATTCATTCCATATAGAATTGCTGGATTCAGATTTTGAGTACAATGAATAAAAATAATTATAGTATTTAATTGTTTTATTTTTAAGACTGATTAATACTAGTTGCTTATCAATTTAATTATATACTTCTTATTAAGAAGTAGTACAGTGCCGATATTGTTATTTTTTACAATAATTTTATTAAAAAATAATAAAAGTATTAAGTGTGCTTAATCCATATGTGTCGTACTATTATAGTCGGGGTTACCATGATGGGATTTATTTAAATTCGCTAGATTTTTTCATTCTTTCATTACCCAGACTATATTTTAACTGCCCATGAAACCATTTACGGTAATTTATTTGTACCTACTCTGCAATTTAATTCAGTTTTAACTAGCTATTGTATGATTGCATTTTTTTAAACAATATTTTGCGTTTAAAATAAATTGCATTTATTGGTGATGTTCGTATGACCCCAAACAATCCATAATATTTCACACGGGATAACTTTCATTTTATTTTGTATAAGTAGTTCAGCCTACAATTACAACCGTCCCAAGTATGTATATCTACGAAACAGCGTTATTTGTGAAAAGGCATCCTGAATTTTTTGCAACAAAAAAAGATGTAGGTATTGTGTTTTAGCACTAGATTTCCAAACAGACTATGTCTTCCGAATATCAAAACCGAAATATGTCTTAGAAATAGCCCAATAATGTGCATTAGAATTTTTAATAAATTACCTGAAGATATCAAAACGCTGCCACTTAATAAATTTACATAGTACGTCTTACGACAATGGCTAATTAATGAATGTTTTTATGACATTAATGATTTTTTAACTTTAAATTTGACATAGGCAGATAAGAATGTCAATAATTATGACATGGAGTGTTATGGGAATTATATGTATATTTTTTTTTATAAAAATATTGTAATACCTAGTAATAATATACTAATACAATGTAAATAAATTCATAAGATAACAATATTGCATGCTGTAATACAGTAAAGTATGCGCTCATAGTATAATGTGTACCATCAAATATAGGTACCATACTTTTCGCAATAAATTAATTTGATTTGATTTGAAAATTTTCTGAAGGAGCTGGGCAATCTAAGGCATTTTTTTTTTTCAAATTTATCTATTATTGATTAGATTGATCAATTAATCGAACCAACTTTTCACTGTTACACAGGGTGACTGGTACTAAACCGCCATGGAAACAAAGCATGTAGATGGGATCATTTACAAGTATTTAAAGCTTACTTTCTATTGTTCAAGGCTTATATGTATTTTTGGAGAAAGGCATAATTTTGTACATGTTTGAAATTTTCCCAAAAGTTTGCCTTTAGACTCGCACAACTTTTTTATTAATCCATATTTTTTTATAAATTATCTTTAATGAGTAGGTAACTTATACGTGCCTGTGTTTAAGTTACATCGGTTTTTGACGGAAATAAATTCTCAAAACAAAGGAAATAATTCTATTACCCTTGAAAAATCACAAAAGGGTGAAAAAAACTCGAACACATATAAAAACAACTTCTTTAGTCTATAAGCATCCAAAAATATTCATTTTAATGCAAAATTCTCTTAAGTGAATAACGAGACTCGTCTTCCATATGATTTATTGCCCATTACAAAGTAAAGGTATATTTATGTAAGAGTTTGGTTAGGCTTTTATGTTTTTGAGTTTCGTCTTTTTTAAGCTAAGGTCAACCCTAGGCAAGTCTTCTAGGACTAATCATTTTGGCATATTAGGACTCATAGTGTTGGGCAACTTTAATTAGTCTTATTTGACCTCTAAACCTAGCTGAAGTGCTTTGTTTTCTGTCGCCATTAGGTACTTACTTTGTTGTCTGAAAACATACTTTATATCTATTTTCGTTGCTACATTTTGCAGTAACTAGTTTATCACAGCGAATGGTCCGATAATCGTGTTGGAAAGTAGATTGATAGATTCCTGTTCCGCAGGAAAATGTCTTGTCCGTGTTTACCAGGACACTATTAATTAGTGTTATTACGGGATGTGGGCCACGAGAGAACCAGTTGGTTACTGTTTAGTTGTTTCGTTATTAAAGTTGACCTTTATGACAAAGTAACGCCATTGAAGTATTAATGAAAGCTGATTTTTGTGACACTTTTTTCAAAAGACAAGTAAAAATCTTGTTTTTATGTAAGTCTTTAGGGAGAAATGGGGGTTCCCGTTTGAAAATAACAGTTTTATAATTAACTAGCTTCGTATGCGCTTAACTATCCTTCTTGTGGAAATTTCAGAAACTATACAACCAGACACCCACTGAAAGAACCTTTATACCAAGTATCACACCCATGCACTCAAGGAATAAGTTTTTTTCATACAAACTAAAACATCATATATTTCCCGTTCCCGTGGGAATTTCGGGAATTCCTTTCATAACACAACCAGACACACATTGAAAAACCTTTACACCAAATTTCACATCGGTGCACTCAAGGGATAAAATTTTTCATACAAACTAAAAAGTCCTATATTTCCCGTTCCCGTGGGAATTTCGGGAATTCCTTCCTTAGTGCACCCCTACATCCACTAAAGAATGTATGTTCCAAATTTCAGCTCTCTACGCCCAGTAGTTACGGCTGTACGTTGTCTGTCAGTCACTCAGTACCTCAGTCACTCAGTCAGTAACGGAACAGTTTTATATATATTGATTTATAATATATATACTTATATATTGAAAAGTTACATTCATTAATAACCTTACCTACTTAAACATTTGGTTTTTTAAGAGTGGTTTCATGTTTCACCCAACATTAAATTATATTTCGTTGCTTCATTCTTCAGATATATTCATTTACCAAGTAGTCCCTTTGACTCACACGGTAGCACGCACGAATTTAAGAGTTATGAAATGACTAAAAAGGTCAAAACACGGTGTTTTCGATCGTTTTAGTTAAAATTTTTCACACCAGTCTGGATCCATAGGATGCGCCTCTGTCGAGCTCATTCCTTTTTCGTGCGCGGTAGCAAGTACACCTGTCATAAAAATGCCGAAGAAGACGGCCGAAGAAAAGAAGAATATTATAAACGCAAGCTTAGAAGGTTGGAGCGGAAAAAATCATAGACGAGTGATTTCATACAGACAATATTCAAGAAAAGCATCTAATGTCTCCAGGATCTTAACCTAGCGTTAACGCGAAGGATAAAATACCCAGGATGTTGATTTTTTAAATCGACACGGAGGTAGTACCCAGGATGTTGATTTTATAAATCGACACGGAGGTCAAATAAAAACTAATAAGCATGCATGCATGCATAACGTCACGCCTGTATCCCTTATGGGGTAGGCAGAACACCAGAGGTTACAAGACCATCTGATGTCACTTTTGACAAATTTGGAGGTATTATAAAGATGGAGAGACTATTGTAGTGATAGGTGGTCCGCCTATCGCCCACAAAAACGCCTTTAAAACCTCTGTCCCTTAACTGACTTTTACAGTATGCCCGGGAAGAGAAGCAGCTGGCGCATTCTATGTTTTTCTTTCGCTCCCAGTCCAGCATGGAAGCAAAAGCTAAACTAGATTTCGGAGATAGAACGTCAACTGTTACCGAAAGTTCCATCTGAAACAGCAATAATTCAAGCGGAAATACAAACGCTTCCAATTTAAATCGTAACGGTTCTGGTAGTTCCCGTTAACAAAGGCCCTAAACATGGCGAATGTATTCACCAAGATTTAGCTCAAAGATGGCTGCCGTTATTGCGCAAAGGGCTACCCAGAGAGGTTTAAGATCAACCAGATTATTGAAAACCCTTAGTCTGAAACCAAAAATTTGAAGGTAAGCACTTGGGCTCGGAACAACAAGCCATAAGCCAAGCTATGACTATTCTTTGGTTGGATATTAAAGTAAACACAATAAAATTCCTAGTGGAGAATTGCAGAGTTCTGTCTGATTTTCATTTTTTTTTTTTGAAACTGAAATAAGAACGAAACTGCCATGAAGGTCTAGATTTGTTAACATATTGGAAAATGAAGAAAGGGATAAAAATGCATGTTGACATGCCTAAAATATCCACATGTCAAGCGAACTCACGCCCGCGGTTTCAAGGTAACTGGACCGAATATCGGCTCGCAACTACGCAACAGTATTATTGTCAGCGCTACGCGCCCCCGAACTCGGTGGACGATATCAACGAGACAATGATCCCTAGCCCATCGTTAACGCAGGTACATGGCTTTATAGCGATAAGGCCGCCTATTGTACCTTTCAAAACTGTTTTTGTTCTAATGTATTCTTTTCCTTTTATTATTTTGTAAGTGTGCAATGAAGTATAAATAAATAAATCAATAAAATGGCATATTTTTATAATTCTGGTACAGCTATTACCAATGACTGTTGGTTTAAAGTGGATCTCCAAAGGCGTCTCATTACCAAAAATCTGTCAAGTTATACAAATCGTAACTCCTATAAACAATTTTGCTTTTAAATAAAATCAGGCTTTCGAGATAGGCTCTCTCCATACATAAATCAATTAATCTAGGAGCAATAGTCTCCTGCTCTTCTCAGTCTGATCAGTTTGTTCCGAATATATTTTTTGCACCAAAATCAAATGGAGACAAAAGATTTATTTTAAATCTTATACAAATTTTATAAATTCCTTAATAACAAATCACATTTTAAAAGAACATTTTAGAACCTCCCTGAGCATAGTGACAAAAAAGTCCTTTTTAGCTTGCATTAATTTCAGAGAATCTTATCTTTTAGTTCCTATAATAAAGGAACATCGTAAATAATTACGATTTCAGTTTTTACCACAAACTTATGAATTCGAGGACTTCAACTCGGATCTGTCAAATGAATACAGTGTTTACGAGGTCTCTTAAAGATTTTTGGAAAAGTTATAACAAAGTCGCATATCAACATATTAAAATTAACTCAAAGTGAATTGCAAATATTAGTAAAGATAATTAATACTGCTCCGTGGAAATATAACCAGTGATTTTGCAAGAAAAAAATGAAATACGAAGTAAACAATTTGTCATAAATAACAACACGTATAAAAACATATATCGAATCAACCAGTTTCAATCAGTGTTCACTATCTCAAATCTGTGTTGCCATCCTAAATTCAGTTTTAAAAAGGTAAGGAGCAAATTTTAAAAAGTAAGGTGTTGCACCATCAGAGAATTAGCACAATTCACAACTAACTAACCATTAACTTCAGCCTGTCCAACGGTTAAATATTAGTGATTATACTACCACTCAAACTTTTGAAAGGATAGATACAAAGCTCTCAAAAATAGCAATAATAACGATACAAAAATACAAATACATAGTAAGATTTTAGAAGATTTACAGTGGTGGAAAAACATGTGAAAGACATCTTGTCATAGAAATATTTAGCGAATATTTGCGTCACAGCCTGATGGGGGGGGGGGGGTAATTTGTAAAGATAATCATGCAAATGGAAACTGGAAAAATAGTGAGACATGTTTTCAGCTTTTAATAGGTTACAGTGTTTTGCAAAGGATAAACACGTTTGCGCTGTATGTAGGTACTATCTATATTAATTTAATGGGAGAAATTCGATTTCCTCATTTAAATGCATTAGCTAAAAGTATTTGGTAATAGTTTGAGAAAATGAATATTTGACAATTTTCTGCGTATATCAACTCGGGAAAAAATACAGCACTACCCAATTATGCGTATCAAAGTTTTCAGTCAACCTCAAGTAAATCTGTTTGCTTCTCGCACCAATGTTAAATGCTCACAATAGGTTTCTTGGTAACGAGATCTTGAAGCTACGGTTATAGACGCGTTTACTACTCATTGCTTTAAATTAAAACATTCAACCCGTTTTGAAATTTTTGCATTTAATAATGCTCAATTATTCTTAAATAGGTAACGGGAAAAATAAATTAAAAAAAAAAAAAAGACCCGATCAGTACACGAACCTGGGACCTCTCGCTTGCCGAACGAGTGCTCTTTTACTGAGCTAACGATTTTGAAAAGAAATTATTTATCTTTCCAGAACGAACCAGCGAGGCTTCCCGGGTCTAGTCGTGGTCTCGTCGCTTTCTAACAAAACTTAAGCTCAGTACAACGTAGCATGGTACAACGTATCGGTACTAGAATTATTGTCACAATAACAGTGGAGATATCTTTAATCGTTCGATTTCACTGAATTTTATCATTTTTTAAGGAACAATTAAAGTAAAACTAATAAAAACAGTTAATAGATATAGTAAATAGTCATAGGTTGGCCTTATTATTAGGAAACAATATAGGATCACATGAACTAATTAATCCATTACCTTGGGTTAAGGCCATTACCAACATAACACAATTACACTTGGTTTAAGATTAAGATCTTCAAGTCGTATTAAGATTATATTTCAAAATGGTATCCCAATAGTTATTTAACTCTTGAGCAAAGTACACACACAGTAACTGGTATTTTTACTGGCTTTTAGGCCACTAGCACACCGTGTGCAATTTTTCTTATAATTTTTGCAAATGAAATCAAAATAGGGAATTTGGATTTGATTATAATTTCAGCTACTGCTAGTAACCAACTCTAGTTTTGCCATATTTCCATGAACATGCCATTCCTGTATATGCCCTGCATTAGCTTTAGAAAATTAGTTATTTGTAACGAGTTAACTTAGGCCAGAGCGTGTAGATTGCCTTATAGTCAAACCAAAGCGACCTTACAAAACAACGATCTCACCGTCTATCAGTCGCTGGATAAAGCATGTCATGGGGTCTAGCGGCGCGGGCGTGGCGGCGGCGCGCGGCGTTCAGCGCTCACAGCACGCGGCACGCGCAGCAACGTCCGCGGCCAGAGCGCGTGGCGGCCTATCGCTGCTAGCCATTCGCAGCACGGCCTGCAGGACCGCTCAGTCTCAAACATTCGCTAAGTTTTATAACCGCCCCATGGTCGATCAATAAAAGTAATTTTGGAAGGGCAGTTTTTCAATCAAATGTAAACTCCTTTGTTGATCTTTAATTATTAATTTACTTTAAGTAATTTTATTCAGTATGCATATAAACAAAATGTTTCAAAGTTATACATTTACATTGAGTTGATTAAATAACTGTTGAATATTAGTTAATGAATTTTTATAAAGCAAAACTTTACCTTATGCTCTGAACATCTACTTGGTAAATGAATATATCTGAAGAATGAAGCAACGAAATATAATAGAAGATCAAACGAACTTCTTAAGTGAAGTTCGATCGATATTATATGAGTTGCTTCATTCGAAGATATACATTAAGGTCCCACCCGCCCTGTCAATGTAGTAAACTATTGCCCTTAAAGTTTTGCCATAACTATAAAATTAAGAACTCTAAAATAATGAGCTCGACAGAGGCGCATCCTATGGATCCAGACTGGTGTGAAAAATTTTAACTAAAACGATCGAAAACACGTGTTTTGACCTTTTTAGTCATTTCATAACTCTTAAATTCGTGCGTGCTACCGTGTGAGTCAAAGGGACTACTTGGTGAATGAATATATCTTCGAATGAAGCAACTCATATAATATCGATCGAACTTCACTTAAGAAGTTCGTTTGATCTTCTATAGGTAATATGGCCCAAAGATAATTTTAAAATACTTACTTAATTAGCTCTATCTAAAAATATAAGGTTCAATAATGAATGCCGTCCTTTATTTGTAAATTTTGTAAGGCAGAGCACTTATATAAATCTGCCAGGTTTCTTTCCAACTTTAAACTTCCCAAATCAATCTGAATCGCTCGTACATATTTCTAAAACACACTTTTTTGCTAAAACGATGAAATAGCAAAAAGCAACGCTACCCCAACATGTTATGAAGTTGTTTCTAATGCTCAATAATGTGAAGCTATCAATCCATAGTTGTCTATCATTTCTCTCAGGGATCGCCGCCATGTACAGAAAGACAAAAAAGGCTACAAGAGTCCGTACAGAGCCCATCTATCTTGATTGTACAGTCGCGTCGGCATAAATTTAACACTGGATTAAGGTGTAGCTGAAATAAAGCGAACACTACAGGTGGAACATAATAAAATATTTATTCAAGGCTTTTAGAAAAAGGTACTAAGACTAAATCACTAATCTCGGTAAAATGAACAGCATATTTGTATTTGTAGTATTTTTATTTTTATTAAGAATTTA
Organism: Stenoptilia bipunctidactyla; assembly: GCA_944452665.1. Taxonomy (NCBI): domain Eukaryota; kingdom Metazoa; phylum Arthropoda; class Insecta; order Lepidoptera; family Pterophoridae; genus Stenoptilia; species Stenoptilia bipunctidactyla. The sequence goes on along the minus strand of OX101726.1, from coordinate 4,343,790 downwards.
TTTTTAAAAATAATTTCAAAATTAAATATTTTGTTTTTTTTTCATTGTTGAATGATAATTAAAAAACACGGTTTTGCACAATTCATACTCTCGATTAGACTGTGCTTTTTTGATAAGAGGTATGTATATCATATTATTATTTCATTCGGTATGGTTGCTCAGCGCGAAGAGTGCCGAATGTTCAGCTCGAATTACAAAAAAAAATCCAACGTTACGCATTATTATAATGCGACCCCAAACATTTCAGTGTCAGGGGATGAAAAATGCAGTCGCATTGTCGCCAGCGAACAGTCTCGTCAATGCGGCTGATTGCCACTGCGCCAGCGGGGACAACACCTACCTACCACAACCTTTATACCTACCACCTACCTACTACCTTCCTATCTTTACAGTTGTTGAACAATAAACATTAGCTTTCGGACTTTTCTACTTTGAAGATGTAGTTAGTTTGTTTTATTTTTAGGTCTTTATTTTGAATGTTCTTTTTGTATTCTTTTGTCTCTTATCTACTTTTTGTTTTTTTTCCTCTGAAATGTTTTTCTGCTTAGATTTATTTATAAGTATGTGTATGTTTCTGTATTTTTATTTTTCATTAGGTTGCCTGGAAGAAATCTCTAACAGCGATAAGGTCGCCTAGTTGTCGATGTAGGTCCTATGTAACTAATAGATAATATATAGAACTCTATATTATAAATAATAGTGTATTCAAATTCAATATTGCAATAGGTTTCTAATATTGATTTCGAAATTTTTTGTTTTTAGACGGCTCGATATATGTATTATTTTATTACACTTATATGATAAAGACGGAAAGTTTGCTTGATTAAATTGAACACGATCTTTTTGTTTAAACTTCCTCTCGGATCTGAAAATATATTTTTGACCTCGATAGTCTAAGCTTAATTTTATGAGACCAAAACTTGTAGGCGACATCACGAAAAGCTACACGCGTTAGCATGGTACAGAAGGCAGCAGATCAAGCAGTGTCAAAAAATTGTAATAGAATCTGAACTGGACATTAAGTTAAAAATTGTTTGGGGAAATGTGCCAGGTTTTTAACGCTTGATCTGCTGCCCTCTGTACGTATTTGAAAACAAAGTAAAAAAATCAATTGATCGTGGTAAAATTTATTACATCAAAATATACCGGCTATTTGACGACCGGCTCTGGTGCAGCGGTAACATACATTGCCTTCTATGCCGGAGGTCCTGGGTTCGAATCCCGGCGGCGGCGGATATTTGTGTGATGAACACAGATATTAGTCGTCAAATCATGGATGTTTATATGTTTATTAAAGTTTATTCTAATAAAAAATATGTATGTTCATATATTTCTTAAGTATATCCGTTATCTGGTATCCTAACACAAGTTCTTTAAGAAACTTAATTTGGGCTGGATAATGTTGTGCGAGTGTCAGAAATATTTATTTATTATTATTTTATAAAGGTATAAAAGTTTTTAATTAAATCCTTTCCAGTTTATAATTTCCAGTTTATTCCGTTTAATTAATCCATTTAACGAAGTTTTCCTTCACAAACTCTTATAAGTATTGAAAAACTGATTTAAATAGAATTCAGAATAATTATTTATTTATTTACTCTTTTTTGTAAAATTACAAAAAATGCGATACAGACAACATGGAACAAAAGGTACAAAAGACGGTCTTATCGCTCTAGAGGGATCTCTACCAGACAACCATAGAAAATGCCCAGTACCTAAAACAAATGCGCTACACAAGCTGTAATTTTATTGAAGGAATAAAATAAATATTTTATGATCTAACTTCAAACAAATACAGACTAATAGACTTTTTATAAGTTCGTCGTAAACGCCCTCGAGTCAAGACTTTAATTCAACTTTAGACCCTTTTGCTAAGCCCTGAGGACATCGCTACGGGACAGACATAACATATCGATCGATCCCTTAAAATAACTTAAGATTCAATGAGTTGAAGTAATAAAATAATCTGCTTCATTTTAATGTTTTTTTTTTCAAAAACAACAAGCCATGTTTAAGGCCTTCAAACAACACCGCCGCGCCGATGAAAAGTGACGATATCACATGTTCCGTCGTATTAATGGACATTTTATATGTAAAAATTCCTTAAAACTTAGACCTTAATAGACCTGCTAGCACCGTTAATAGAGACCGCAGAATAAGAAAGAACAACATACGTACATACATAGCCCCACGCCTGTCTCCCCTTGGGGAAGGGAGAGACAAGGGAACACCAGTTGCTAAGATCCAGCCATACATCTTTTGCTTCTTCCACGTTCATTTATCTTTTGATACATGACTGCAGGTTACGGGTACTTTTCACCAAGCTCTTTTTAAGAATGTCGCCAATTTGATCAGCATACGTTCGCCTAGGGCGGCCCCTTCCAACAACACCGCTTGCTCTATACACCTCTTTCAGGAATCTACTTTCACTCATCCTTTCCAAATGTCCAATGTCCGAATCAATCTTAGTCACTACAACTTCTTTCAAACAAAACATTACAAGAAGGAACCTTTTATAAAGTGCTTCAACATCAAACTGATCGTCATGGAATCAGGCCATACTCGCGTGCCCCAGTCAGAAACTATATTTTTTAATACATCCATAATATCCATAAAAAGACGTAACTGAACTTCTATCGAGTATCCGTTTCAACGGCCATTTATAGAAGTAAAAGTGACCAAATTATAACATAAAAATAAAAGTCATATTATCCTAAGTGTTTGAAAAATGTTGCCATAAGAAACAATAATTTACTTGTTCGTCATGGTCAATTACCTGACGAAATAATAAAGTAATGAATTCTAAATTGCTTTCTTTCTATTTTGCTATTGGATAATCATAATTCGTATAATTTGACGAGGTTCCGTGAAACTTTCGTTTTCAATTATCTACCGACAACGTATTTATTCGATAATCGCTTTATAATTGAAATGAGTTGCATGAAATTGTTTATTTACAGGATATAAGCAGGGAAGTGTTTGGTTTTTCTGTAGGTACCTGAAAAAAAAACGTACTAATACATAAAACCTTCGCCGCTCCCTAATCGTACATTTGGAACTACCGTGTGGATTTTTATACGGTTTTATCCAATAACCGGAGTAAAGGTATGATTGTATAATCCATTCTTGTTTGTGTAAGTTGACTGAAATAATACGATAAATTGTTAAGGATGAGGGTGAAATAATGTCGACTTTCACTCTGCAGTGCAATGCCAGGAGGGTAACTCTTAAGTTCCCATCTCCTGTGAAGTAAGAAGATTTAATTGTCTTTTGTACTTTTTACAGGCCGAAGTTGAATGAACTGGGCAAGGTCTAGGCCGGATCATTTTCGACCGTCTATCAACTCCCATGAGTAAGGATTTTTTGAAGCTGATAGGCAATAGAGAATACGGCAAAAGCCATTGATTTAACTTTTGATTAACCTATAGCTGTGGATTTTACAAAGAAGTTAAAAGGCACTTAAAAGCCTCGAAGATTTCCCTGCGGGACCAAATCAAAAATTAGAAGATTCGCAGACGAAAGTCACTGACCCGAACTGAACTTAGTCCAAAAAATGTGACAGGTTTTTCAATTGTCTTTGCAATAAACAGATCGTGGGCAGGTACTCAGTGGAACGATGAGCCGGTGAAGGTCATTGGATTTATTTTCAGCAGCATTCACATAAATCTTTCTAATATTACCTAAATATGAAAGTTTAGATGGATGTATGAATGCTCAACGGATTTGGATGAAATTTGGCATAATAATAGTGTACAGTCTGGAATAGCGCATAGACAATTTTTTTTTATCCCGATATTTCTTGTCATGTTCATTTCCTGCGGTAGTCGATATTGTCTTGGTGAAACTGCGCGAAATAACTAGTACCTATAATAAAAATAGGATTTAAAATACGTTAATTTTACACGTTCAGAAATCGTTTAAACATGGTGTTAAAGTACCACTCCTTTGTGAAAATGTGCCAGGAACACCATTACTCCTCATGCCGAACTTACTTATAAGTATAAAAATGTCAAACCATATATCCACTTTTCCTTCATAATTTATAACATAAGTGTAAAGCACTAATGTGGTTGCAACTATGTCACATTTATGTTTATAGTCCCGTCTCACTACATAGCGGTTATGACGTCATAACAGGTAGACAAGAGATGACACCCACTCTTTTTAAACAAATGGTGCTTCTTGCGTCTCAATGAAGGAGTGGGTATAGAAACAATTGAATAAGTAGGGAGTAACGAATCATACGAATAATTTAATACACAGCTTATGCTCATATCAAATTTATTTCTCAAATTCCTTCACAAAAAAAAAATAATCATTTGTTATTTAATTAAAACATATTTTGATCGAACTTTTATATTTCGTCACATTTCGTTTGTGTTTTTATAAAAAAAATGGCTAGCATTTGTTACAACTCATTTCTGTGTTTTGAATTTTCTGGCATCCACGAAATGCTGGTTTCATTTCATGCCTAAACCGCTATCATTGAGGATAGCGATCAACAGCCTTTCCGGGGAGATTCAAAGGGTTTTGCTGTTTCAAAAGTTAACAAAAGCCTTTCCCGACGTACATACAAATACAGTTTGCCAAGCGTACAGTTTACGGTAATTTACTCTTACAAAAATTACTTCATCCGAACAAATTATTTTCCAATTTCATCACCCGTTAGTGAATTACCGATGCTGTAATATTAGATTAAACGGAAAACAATGACTTTCTCCTTGAAATCGTGAAATCAACCGGTCACTTATAATTGAGCGTAGAGACACAGATATTTACGATACTCTACGATTTGTAAATAATTTAATGTTTGTTAAACGGGTACATTATGGCAACAACACTAAGAAATTAGCTGCATAATAGATGATTTTTGCCCATCAGTAAAATAGTAAAATAAAACACTTTTTAACCGGATTTATCGCGTATATTTACATTTTAAATTTTAACTCGATGTTTCGGTGTCTTTGCAGACCCCGTGGTCGCTCGTGATAAAATATACGCGATAAATCCGGTCAAAAAGTGTTTTATTTAATAGTATGAATCGCAAAAACTTAAGACAATATTAAAATAGTAAAAACCATAGCACTCTTAAAGTACTTTTTTATTTGATTTGAATATTTCTCCTCTTTTATACAACAGACTAAGCCCGCGCTTGGTTTGAATCTCACCTGGTGGTAAGTGAATATGAGGTTAAACATGAACACGGGCTAAGGAAAGAACTGGCTCTTCATAAAATATTGCCGGAACACATCATCGCTGGAGGTAATATTTGGCGGCAGATTTTATATGAAGGGTGGTCGCTAGCCATATTCATATTCATATTCAGGTCGTAAAGCTATTCTAAGCAGACCCTACACGGGCAGAAATCCTATGCTAAGTTTGTTTTGTTTATAAACACAAATATATCTTAATACATACATACTTAACTTCACGCCTGTATCCCTCATGGGGTAGGCAGAACACCAGAGGTCATCAAACCATCTGATGTCACGTTTGACAAATTTCGAGGTATTATAATGATGGAGAGAGACTATTGGAGTGACAGGCAGTCAGCCTATCGCCCGCAAAAGACGCCAATAAAACCTCTGTTCCTTAACTGAATTTTACAGTATGCCCGAGAAGAGAAGCAGCTGGCACATTCTATGTTTTTCTTTCGCTTTTTCTTTCTTAGTAAAGCGACCTAACTCTAAGTTCAATAAACTGTTTTAAAAAGAAATTAATATTAAGAGTCACTTTTTATTTCATTGTTCTAGGAATACTAAATAATTTAATAACTAAATAATAATCAAGTTATCGACTATGAGTAAAATTTAAGTAGGTAGTGTAACGGTCAATAATTTACATTTTTTTTTATATTGTAATGATAGGACGTTTGTCTTCCATGCCACCTGATGGAAAGTGCGCATGAAGACTATGGTGTTACACGTCCATCCACGAGAAACCTATTCACTCGACACTTAAAAGTTCCAGGACTGTAGTGGTCAGTAAAAACAGACGTAGGCAGATATCAATAACTTAAATTCATATTCAATTAGGTACTAGAAACTTCTCCATTATTGCTACTCAATAATCTACAAAATTAATTATCTTATGAATTACCGAGTACTCGGCTTGTTGCAGCTGACGCAATGTTGATATTCTTTATTATGTCCGATTAAGTTTTATGGTGAAAGACGGGGTCGTTATTAACTAGAAGGCCATGTTGCCTGGACATGCAGTTATTAAATTATTTAGTATTCGCTTTATTTACAACTCATTTTTATCCGACTACAGCGAAGCAAAAAGGAGGGTTATGATTTTGATCTGTATGTATGTGGGTCAAAGTCAAAGTCAAAAAAATCTTTACTTTGTAGGTATTTAAATACACTTGAAATAGTCAAACTATTTACAAATTGAACTTAATCTACCACAACTTCGGAAAGTCGATCTGTTGATGTATGGATGCTCATCTGTTCCCTAAGAACTTGTAAACTAGTTGGACAACGTTGGAGCCTCTTTAGTGTCCGCGGGTTATAGGCTACATGACGTTATGTTAAATTGACTACATCGCCCTCTAAGGGACTTAAAGTAAGAAACTATTTCTTTTTTTCTTTACGGTTTTGTGTGGGGTATCAAATGAAAGAACTTTGTGAGCACAGCTCAAATATGTAAACAATATTGCCTTCTCCAAAATAAATTAAAAAAAGTTAAGTTTTAAAACTAAAACCCGACTACTAAAAACCTATTATAACAAAACAGATTAATTATAATAAAATAAAATCAAAGTTGAATACGATCACGGCTACCCTTTCAACATTTCTCTATCAATATGACGTAATACTTACATAAATATATCAGCGGAGACTATTTTCATGTTTCGTACCTACTTTTTAGAGCATGTTTTTAGTTGTCGGGTTATAGTTTTTGTATCACGTGCTTCATAAATACGTAGAGTATCGATTCAACCCTTTCCTGTCTTACAGAAGAAACTTGTTTTTTCAAACCTTTGACTTGTCTCAGAATTGTTGAAATGAGTAACTAAAGACAATCCAGTTATTAAATTTTTGAATATTTGATTTTCTGATTCTATTAATAAAAAAATAATTGTCGTCAATAAATTGCCAGCCGAAGAAGAAGTAGTAGTAGACGACACCAAGACATTGGTGGATAATGGGCGATCATTATCTTCATGAGCCGAGAGATGCACACTTCTCGACGGAGGCCTCCCCCAGGATTCGTCATGTCGTCCGGACCCGCGCCGCCCTCATCCAGCGTTTGACGTTCGTAAAGTGTATAAAATTACCTACTACGAATTTTTTTTTTTTTCATTTTCCATTCCATAAAAGTTTTTAACTACTAACTACAAATGAGCGTTTGTTTCGGGGATAATGATTGGAAATATATTTAAGGATGTTATTTTAAGATGATTCTTACGCAAACTCAAACTCAAATATGAAGACATTATTTTTAATAATGATTATTCCCGAAACAGACGCTTATTATAAAACTACATAAGAGCATAGTGTACCATCCCACACAGTTTGGTAAACTCAATAAAACTGACCCTTTTTAAAATAAATTTAGTCCAAATACATTTCACACTTAAGTTGGAGTCAGTGTTGCGTATAAAAAAGTAGATATGGTATTTATTGATAATCAATTTTTTTGTTTCTAGTTAAAATAATCACTTTTTCTGCAATGTTTTAAATGTGTCTACGTAGTTAAAGTGCATAGATTCAAAGTAATCAAATATTTAAAGAATCAATAACAAATATGAATTTAAAATATGTAGTATAATGTAGTATATAATTATAGTTTTGTGTAAGTAAAATATTATAGTGGGAGAAATAAATAAATATTTGAATTTATGAATTTTTGAAAACGTTATAGAATCTTCGTGTTTTCGATGAGATTGAAGATGACCTTCCATGCTGGACTGGGAGTGAAAAATAAATATAGAATGTGCCAGCTGCTCCTCTTCCCGGGCATACTGTAAAAGTCAGTTAAGGGAAGGAGGTTTTATTGACGTTTTTGTGGGCGATAGGCTGATCCCCTATCATTGCACGTCTCTCTCCATCATTTTAATACCTCCAAATTTGTCAAACGTGACATCAGATGGTTTTATAGCCTCTGGTGTTCTACCTACTTCATTAGGGATACAGGCGTGACGTTATGTATGTATGAAGATGAAAGCACACGGGTTAAGTAAGAAATTGGTTCTTTATAAAACATACAAGACAACATCACAACGAGAGCAACGCATAAAATAACAAAACAATGTAAAATTCATTCAAATATTCCCATAAAAGAAATAATTTCACATCTCCAACAAAATCAAACGCGATGTTCTAGAACTAGCCGACAAAGGCACAAAGTTAGTATGCTTACACTCTGCATTAGTATGTTCACGCGAAATCTTTACTCCCAGCCGATAAGTAGAACAAACGGATTATGAACTAGAACAAAATAACAAATACTAATAAAAAGGAGATAGTATAGAAACGTGCCACTCACGGCCGATTCTACAGTTATCTTTGGTGTCGTGTATGCGTCTGCGCATGTATACATATACAATATAAACAGTTATACATATTTATTTAACTTATGAAGAGCCTGTTCGTTTCTTAACCACGAATTGTGTCAAATAAATTTTGTAACAAATCTTATTATTGATTAATTATAAAAATGTATGTATGTAGAAAAATCTTGGCAGAGGCCTTTGTCCAGCAATGTGCGTCTTCTGGCTAAATGATGATGATATTATATCAGTGGGCCTTTTTATGAGTGCATCCCATCTTGCCCGGTGGATTGACCCGGCGCCGGGCCACATGGTGGCACCATCTTGTTGAAACCACATATTGGGCACATCAATATCATCAAATTTCGGCAAAAAGAACTGTTATCATGTCGCGATATCGAGCACCAGTAACAGGCACTGTTTAACAAGCCTTATTTTTATAAAGTATGGTCCAATTATGCCTGCAGCCCAAAAGCAACACCAAACAGTGACACGTTGTGAATACGAAGCAATGGCTAGAGAGAAATGCACAACTAATGGTCGTATTACAGAACAGTACTCATGTATTGATACTAGTTTTGAAACTAGTATCAACGACTTTCTTTATTACAAAACGTTGCCTAATACTAGATTCAATGATCGGATATCACTTGAGTACTAAATGATTTGAACTGTGTTCACGCTTATTATAGAACTTTACTTATGCATATGCCAATGATTGAAACTAGTTTCACAACTGTATTCACTTGAATGTGCTGTCTACCATACTTGAGCGTACTTCAAAATAAGTTTTTGATGTTGTGAACTGTGGCTTAGAGAAAAACTAGATAGGTACGCGATTCGTGCCTTCTTTAATAGTGATCTGTATTAACTATAATAGATCCTTTCAGTGATATTGACCATTACGATAATATTTTTATAACAACTTTGAACTTTTTAAAACAAGTTTGAACTTGCTTTTCGTAAATAAAAACTATATTGGAATTTATAATTTTAAGTGACTTTACTTAGTAGTTGGCAACATTACATTTAGCTTTTACGTTTCGTATTATTTTTGAGTGATAAATATAAATATATTTTCAAAGTAAAAAGAAGCGACAGTTATAATTTAACGGTACTGCTTCTATCGAAAAACAGATAAATAATTCAAAACATTGGCAATTTTGTCATATATCATATAGAATTTAACACAATTTATAAGACATTATAATCTAAACGTTGCGTATAACGTAACAGACCATTATTTTTTGTTTTTAAATGTAATGGGAAACAAATTTTTTTCAAAGAAAACCCAGTATCAACTGAGTCAGATATTTGAAACTAGTTTCAGGTAATCTGGTTTTGATAATTGTTTTGTAATAAGACTAAAGCTCAAGTCAAGAATCAGCTGGTGAACAACGCTTACGTGAAACGAGTATTAAGTCTCGTTCTGTAATACGAGCATAAGAGTCCTCGTGTGTGCTCGTATAATTTTAATTTTGTATCAACCTATTTTTCAGCTGTACCTACCACATACCGTGTGCAACCTATTTTATAGATGATTGAAACAAATGCAAACATGAAAAAAAATTGGGCGTCAGAACATACAAATACACTGCCCACTGATATTAACATTGTAAATGTATACTCTAAAATAAATGTAGGCACTAAAAGATAACAATTAAAGGAATGCTACGTTATAACGGTATTATCATTTCAACTGGAATTTTTCCAAGTAACCATTAATAAAAAAAAAACTAAAACAGATTTGTAACAAACTGATAAAGAATTTTAAAATCAAAAATAGCGCCTCAATTAAATAACCAAAACTAACAAGTCCAGCATAGTACTGTAATATTTGATTTCGGTATAAAAGCTGCGTAGTATTCAAATGAGGGATCATAATAAGTACCACATACATACGTGCCACCTAATTGACTGCGGTGGGATTTAACCAAAATTAGCCAATAATTTGGTTAATGAGATCGACTGCAGTACATTTATAATAGTGCTGTGTATCTAGGCTGCTCTACACATGTGGTCGTATTTATTTAGCGATAGTTGAATATCGTGGTAAGAAGAGGAATGATTACACATTTTATTATTAATGTACCTATTTATACTCTGATAATAATCAACGAATGCAGAGCATTAAAAAAACCGACTAATAACGTCATCCACGTAAACATTCTCCGAAATCTTACATATTATTTTAAAAACTTGAAATTTTTAATGAAAAACTAAGCCGATTTCGATGAAATTTGTATGAGACCAACTATGAAGTATCTACTAATATATGAATTAAGAATTTTTAAAATCGATTCATAATTGTCCGAAATATCGTGTAACAAAGACACACAAAAAAAACATACAGATAAATTGAGACCTTTTTTGGAAGTCGGTTGATAAAAATAAGTCAGTAGCTTTAGTCGAGCTAATCCGAAAATACCTTCGTGATAAAATAGTTTGATTTGATAGCTTAATATCTTCATGATCATCATCTTAATCATTGAGCTAGGAGACGCAGACTACTGGAGAAAGGTTCTCCATACTGACCGGTCCGGCGCTACCCACATCCAGCTTTGACGGGCTACTTTGAACAGATTATGGAAAGGTTATCAAGGTATTTAGTATAAGGCATTCAGGTCAAATAACCGGTTTTATGGATACTAGATAAGGATAATTAAATTTAAGATAAACCCTAAACTTCTTCGTGAATCAATGTTTCCATAGTCAAAACATCGCATTCAAAACCCAGTCAGCAATAAAATATTATAAATAAAACCGGAAGGACCAAACATACAATCCTCTTAAGTATTATCTCTTCATTATGTTACACGTTGTAGAATACCTAGGCAAAGTAAAAAATAAATAATATTTCATACATACCTGCTCGTTTCAAGTATTCTATACATTACCTAGGTATTGTATACAATACCGAGTTATACAGATTGCCGGTAACATATATACCACTACATCAGCAGGTCATAGTTTCCGAGTTAATCAAGTACAATCAGACACAGAGGCGACTAAGTTATATTTTAAAATACATTAATAAATATAATTCAATTTTGCGATTGCATTACAAATACACTAATCTACATTTAAATGCAAAGTGCTTTGCAATGTATTAAACTGAGACTATATCAATGCAAAGTTAAAATCAAGTTTAATCTAAGCTAAACTAAATCAATGAATCATTAAATAGAATTAACCAGCCAAGGTGTATCTATTGCGGACACTGGCCTACGGTGGCTTAATCTTCCTAATATTTTAAATGTAAAAGTTTGGATGTATGGATGGATGTTTGTGCCTCAATCACGGTAGAACGGCTCAACCGGTTTTAGTGAAATTTGCATAGGGATAGTGTGCAGTCTGGAATATCACTTTTTACCCTGATATTCCTGGGTCCGAAATAGCGCCGGTAAAGCCACGCGAAACAGCTATTAAAAATCAAGAAACTTAAGGAAAAGGTTGTTTTTAATGTCATTCGATAAAAGCCAGAGGTTCCCGAACTTCTTGCGTCGTAGACCCCTTACTATGTTTTATGGCATTGGGTAGACCCCCTACTTACCTGACATTGACTTTTTGATATCGTCTACATCCTACAACTTAATATTTTTTATAAACATATACATATTTTACTTTTTAGGTAAGTACTATTAATATTAAAATAATGTATATGTCTATACATATATTACAAGATAATATGATGTAAGTAAATAGGCACTATTTTCTTTTCATGGACCCCCTAATTTTTTTTCGCAGCCGTAGACCCCTCGCACGCTGTCATAGACCCCTAGGGGTCGATATAGACCACTTTGGGAATCACTGATCTAAGCCATCAATGTTTACTCTTTAATTTTTTTCTCGTATAATATTTATTATATACAAATATTTAACAAGGTATGACAAGATTAGTACAACTTAATCAGTGAAATATTAAATAGAATTAACTGGCCGTTCAAGAGTTGTGTCTATTGCGTTCACTGGCCGTTACAGAGCGAGTTTTTCTAGCACTAAAGAATGCAGTCGCGTACACCTGCCCGTAGAACGAGGCTCTAAGACTTCTAATTGAATGCATAGGCGGCGATATAAATAAAGGTACTGATATTCTTTTACTGACTTTAAAATAAGAGGTTGTACGCTGAGGTATGAGAGAAATATTTCACCGTGAAAAAGGAAGCTGTTTTTTTATTGATATTTTCTCGATTTTATTTGCGATATACTTAAAATTCTAATAGGTCTTTTTTAATGTGATTTGAAGTTTTACTTTCAAAATAATACAAAGGCAACTATTAATAATGTCGCCATGCCGCCGCCATGTCTGATTGTCTGTCTGCCGCACCTCCATATCTCGTAAACTGTTATAGCAAACTGCATTACAATTGGAATAAATATGTATTGTGATGTAAGTATATTTAAGACGCTTAACATCTTTTGATATACTAGGTCCATTGAACCATTTTGAAACTAAGCTATATTATACTTCTTACACAGGGTTATGTATTTTTTATTGGACCTGTATCCGTTGAGTAATTGAAGAGTAAGTCATCATCATCATCATCATCACAACTCCGTGTAATGAGCCCACTGCAGGGCTATGAGTCTCTCCTCTGGGTGACGGGGAGGTTTAGGCCGTAATCCACCAAGCTGGCCCAGTGCTGGTTGGTGGATGTCAGATATTTCAGGGTGCCGAAATGGCTTCTGACAAACCCTAACGACTACTGTATACAAGTATACAGCACCGGGGACCGACTGCTTAACGTGCCCTCCGAAGCACGGAAGTCGTCGTGAGTTATGAATGGTCGGCGGTCACCCATCCAAGTACCGACCGCGCCGAACGTTGCTTAACCTGTGATATCGTGTGATACACACAGTAACCACGGCGCCACGACGACTTCAATAATAATAACAATAAATATAAAGGGTATTTTTTATGAAGATCAAAATATTTTAGGAGAAGGTTAAGAATGATGGGTGGATTTTTTGATTCTCATAAGTTAACAACTCTTTAGTTTACCTACTCTGTTATTTACGACTAAATAGCAAGAAATAAAAGCGTTTTTTCTAACTATTTCTATTAAGAAATACGTTAAGCCCCCGAATTTTCAGTGGTCAGAAAAATTTAATCACTTAAAAGAATTGTAAAATTTCAATTAAAAAAATATATGTATACAATTATTTTTGTCATAAATTTAATCCACACATCATTTTTGATCTTCTACTAAAATATTTTGATCTTCAAAAAAATTACCCTGTATTTTTTACTTAGGTATAAATAGTGAAACCTAATCAAATGCTTTTTTTTTATTAATCTTATTTTCAACGATTCTAAGCAGCGTCAAGAAACATAAGGATTGATTTATTGTTGTGCATCAGGAGATAGACTGACCTGGAAACTTTCATTGAAATGCTTTTAAGTAAATTATTTCAAGAAGTGCTTTACAGTTCTTCGTCGTTTCTTAGCACTCAAAAGAATTGTGCCACCACGATTTAACAAATGTATTTATATTTTTTTCAACACACTTGCTCGTAAAGTGAGCCTTATTCTATTGAATTTAGAACTATAAACTTGGCTATAAGTCACGCGTGCATAATATAATGAATCCTACAAAGTTGAATTGTACCTTAGTGCAAATTACATGCGAGTGAACAGAGCATATTTTATTGATCCGGGTTATACATTAAATATATGAGCGCGCGCGTCCAGGCGGCGCGCCTGCAGCAGCAGCGGCACGCACAGCGCCTCCAAGCAACAACAGCGTGTGTACGTGTAATGGGACAGGGTTACTGACGCGCAGCAGCTAACAGCTGCTTCAAATAAATTTTACGACCACGTATGTCTGTCTTTTACTCACAAGTTTGTTGAAAAACGTCGTATGTAACTCGTGAGCTAAGTTGCTAATTACAGTCGAGGCTGTGATTTGAGCCCGAGCCGCAGGCTCACTTGTTACATAATATACTATAATTAGAAATGTCATTGTGCTGTTACAGGATGAAAGACATCTTTATTAGGCTCTTTAAAAACATATTACGCAAAGACTTCACCTTTCAGCAAAATGTATAAAAAAATCAAGTCATTTGAATGAAAACTACGCAAAACATACAATATTCTGAAAAATTTAAGTCATTTGTACTTACACTATATTTTATTGCTTCACCAGCCAGTATTTACTTAGTTCATAACATCTGAATTCTTACTTCTTATTGAACGCCACACGAAGCTGACAAGAAAACCAGAAACCTCCAATCTATACTAATATCAGTTAATATTAGGAATTACGGATCGATAAGAAAAAGCAGCCTATTTATCGTGAAAGATTAATTATTGATCGCAGAAACAACCGCATAGAACCGAGAATTAAATTAAAACGAGTCTTATATTCGTACATTTCGCACAAATTACACCACAGATAAATACAATTTACTGAATGTATTTAAATACTTTATCAAAAAGTGGTTTACTACGTGTCAATTTACATTAAAACGAATGAAGTAACTACTAAATTGTGTTAATATCAAAATGTTGAAATCGAAAAACATAAAACACTGAGTGCATTGCATTTGTAGGACTTTGTGTACCGTTTGTTTTGTTGACGTTCATTTCCATACTAGCACTATGACCGCGTAATTTTTTAATGTCGTTTTTTTTGATGATACTTCGTCAGCAGCAGCAGGCTCAGCTTCAGCAGCAGGACACAAATATGTTTTAAAATCAGGCTGACAGTGTCCGAGATTACCACAATCTATACTAATATATAAAGCGGAAGAGATTGTTTTTTTGTTTGTTTGTTTGTTTGTTTGAACGCGCTAATCTCAGAAACTGCAATTGGGATTTGTAAAATTCTTTTTGCATTTGATAGCCCAACTCTTGAGTAAGGTCATAGGTATTTTATCCCGAAATTCCCAGGGGATCAAAAGTTACGCTCGTAAAACCGCGCGCAGTGGCTAGTAAATAAATAAACCCTAGAGCTCATTGCTCTTTACATTTACGTCCATCAAAACACGTAATAACTAGCATCGCAAAAATTTGTTCGGTAAGTAATTCTTGTCTATAAAAGTAAAATTAAAAATTTTAAAAACCCCCCGACACAAAAAAAGACCTTAAAAACTAACAAATAATATTTTAAACCTATTCTAATTATTATCGTCCCATATATAATTGACTGTAAGACTTGTACTTTAAAATATTTTTATTTTCCGAGCTTCGTCGCCGCGTCGGGGACCGCTCAAGTATATAAAGTGCCAACAACAGCTAATTAACTATTACATTTAGGTATGAGCGATCTTAAGTTTCATGCATAGTCTACGCTCTACGTAATGCCGCGCGCGGCGAGCTCGGTGTGCGGCTTGCGGCGCGGGGGTGGGCGTCACCAAGTGCGGCGACCCGAACGGGCAGACACGTGAGGGCAGACGACGTTGACGGTTGTGTCGATTTTACGAATTTTTCGGAGTGAATTCTTTTTTTTTGCAACTGACAACTGTTTTACTCACTTAGCGGTCCCCCGACGCGGCGACGACGCTCGGAAAATAAAAATATTTTAAAGTACAAGTCTTACAGTCAATTATATATGGGACGATAATAATTAGAATAGGTTTAAAATATTATTTGTTAGTTTTTAAGGTCTTTTTTTGTGTCGGGGGGTTTTTAAAATTTTTAATTTTACTTTTATTTTGTACTTTTTAAAGTAGGTTTTAATATTAGGAAGATGATAGTCAGATCCCCTCATCAACAATAAGAGAGCTGATGATCTTCAAACGGCTGATCAGGTCATTGTAACCTTACCATACACTTTAAATTTCATTGAAGTAATACGGTACCAAATTTCGAATCGATAGGATATATGGAAGGTAGACAGATCCTCTCATCAACTATTAAAGAGCTGATGATCTTCAAACGGCTGATCAGGTCATGGTTCCCTTACTATATACTTTCAATGTAATTGTAGTAATACGGCACCAAATTTCGAATCAATACGACATATGGAAGCTATTCAGATCCCCTCATCAACTATTAGAGAGCTGATGATCTTCAATTGGCTGATCAGGTCAAGGTTACCTTACCATATACTTTTAATATCATTGTTGTAATACGGCACCAAATTTCGAATCGATACGACATATGGAAGTTAGTCAGATCCCCTCATCAACTATTAGAGAGCTGATGACCTTCAAACGGCTGATCAGGTCATGGTTCCCTTACCATATACTTTCAATATAATTGTAGCAATACGGCACCAAATTTCGAATCAATACGACATATGGAAGCTATTCAGATCCCCTCATCAACTATTAGAGAGCTGATGATCTTCAATTGGCTGATCAAGTCATGGTTACCTTACCATATCATTTTAATATCATTGTTGTAATACGGCACCAAATTTCGAATCGATGTGACATATGGAAGTTAGTCAGATCCCCTCATCAACTATTAGAGAGCTGATGACCTTCAAACGGCTGATCAGGTCATGGTTACTTTACCATATAATTTTAATATCATTGTTGTAATACGGCACCAAATTTCGAATCGATACGACATATGGAATTTAGTCAGATCCCCTCATCAACTGTTAGAGAGCTGATGACCTTCAAACGGCTGATCAGGTCATGGTTACCTTACCATATAATTTTAATATCATTGTTGTAATACGGTACCAAATTTCGCATCGAAAGGACATATGGAAGGTAGTCAGATCCCCTCATCAACTAGAAAAGAGCTGATGATCTTCAAACGGCTGAACAGATTTTCATGAAACATGGCTAAGAACACTCGGGATAAAATTATCTATAACACAAAAAAAACTAAACGAAAATCGGTTCATCCGTTTGGGCGCTATGATACCACAGACAGGTACACAGATACACAGATACACAGACACGTTAAACTTATAACACCCCTCTCGTTTTGCGTCGGGGGTTAAAAACAAAGATATAAACAGTACGTTCATGCTTAGCCTAGCTTAGAGTATCCTATATTTGTAGCTACAACAAAATGTAGTGTACCAACAACGTTACATCTTCGTTACATCCACTAAAATCTTACATTTTCATTGGACTTATAACCTTATAACAACCGAGTAAGTTGCAAAGTGTGTTTATAGTATATTTGGCGTGTGTTGACTGTATCAACTACTTAATCACCCTGATATGACAGTACGGGTTCTTAAATTAAGAAACAGATTACCGGTACGGACAAACCTGTGCGGGGCCGGTTCCTTTATGAAAGCACTCTTATGTTCGCACACATACGGTCCAAAATTGATTAGCATATAATTTATCTGTACTAGAAACCTGCTTCTTAATGTAAGCACCCTTAAGTACTAGACTGTTTGACTCCAGATTATAATTAATATGTAAATGTGTTAGAATTGTACAAATTGAGCATTGTCTCAATCCTCCCACAGCATCCTACATGGGACTGGTATCCAATGATTGTTGATAGTCGAGTTTAACTTGTCAAACTGGACTTGAATTCACCTACGCTACTAAAACAAGAAGTCTTTGAATAAATGTAAAACACGAAATATCTTATCTTTGTAATATCTGCAGATATTTATTAGCGGTTAAATGGGACAGACAAAAAAATACAGGATTAATAAATACGTTAAGAAGAATACTTGGTTTCCGAAATTGTCATGTCCCTGAATTTTGTGCTAAACTCAAGTGGCTTCCG
Source organism: Stenoptilia bipunctidactyla (assembly GCA_944452665.1). Lineage (NCBI taxonomy): Eukaryota > Metazoa > Arthropoda > Insecta > Lepidoptera > Pterophoridae > Stenoptilia > Stenoptilia bipunctidactyla. The sequence continues at coordinate 4,325,638 of OX101726.1, read as the reverse complement.
TAACGAATTGCTACGGACAAATTATTGAACACTTTGATAATATTTAAAGCCCATAGATCTTTTATCTTTCACGTTGATGCATGAGGTAAACTTTTCGATTATTTATATGTTTTACCCTAGCAGTTCCGTGCTAGATAATGAGTCTGTAGGAATTTCTGGCTTGAAAAGATATCATATTATGTACAGTCTGCAACAGATATATGTATACCACCCAGTCTCCCGCACACATACAATATGCATATGTATTGTATGTGAGGGTTCAATCAATACACACTCCAATAGCCTCTGGTGTTCTGCCTACCCCATATGTATTGTATGTGTTCGGGAGACTGGGTGGTATACATATATCTGTTGCAGACTATACCTCCTAACAACGTAGCTTCCAAACTTTTTTTTTTTTCATCAGACACACGTAAACGAAAAATTTCATTTTTAGTAGTAGTAGAATAGTGCTTAAAGATGGGCGGCCTTAATGACTCAGTGACTGAATAGCCGTTTGATAGGCTAAAGGTTTCAGGTTTAACAGCTGCTGCATGACAAATATTTGCATTATCTTTACTACTTATAATAAATCTGTAGAAGTAAAAAATCTGTACATTGAAAATATCAAAAAAATAAAAACACCCCCTGTGTTACTAGACCTACACAGAACCCAAAAATGTGATTAAATTTTTTTTTGTCTGTCTGTCTGTTTGTTCAGGCATCACGCAAAAACTACTGGTTCGATTACGATGAAACTTGGTATAATTATTCTTTAATATCCTGGGCACCACACTGGGTGCTTTTTATCACGGAAAAGTATATACAATAAAAAAAAACTTAAATTTGCGGTTCGATCCCTAGACCCGATTACTATACCAACCGCAAATACGAATTTCACGAAAGATGAACTTCGCTTTATACAGGGTTGATTTGTAGTCACCGGCCAAATATTTTTACACAATAAATACCATTTATAGAAACGATTTTTGCAAAAAAAACGTATTTTTTTTTACAAGGAAATTAATATATCCGCTAACATATTTAACAGCAAAGCATGGTAAATGTAAATTACAATTAAAATAAAGTCGACTACGCGCTACTATAAAACATCTCGTTGTAGTAGCGCATGTAAACATCGGGTTGCCTGGTAGAAATCGCTTTAAGCCCACATTGTCATTGATAACATTGTTAAAATGTTTATTTTTTAAGTTCTGTGGCAGTAAAGAATATTTATTATTATTATTACTACGTCGTATTATTACAATGAAATGCCGTGTCGTAGTAGCTATGTTCATCAACAGCGATATTTTTAAAAAATATTGTTTTTCCATATCTGAGCGACGCTGAAATAAATATGCAGGTACGTTTATATTGTATAAAAGAAACTAACATTCAAATTTGGCTGGTGACCAAAAAAACAACACTTTATAGAAACAAATAACTAACATGTTTCATACAATATTAATAAATTAAATCAGTTCAAAGTTAAAAGTTTGCAGTTTAAAAACTTCATTCTTGATTTGCCAAAAACACGTATTTTTTAAATACGTCACTACTATTCAGGAGGTGCGTTGCGACATGTAACGTTGCCACATCTATAATTACTCTATAACAACAATACCTCCCAAGTGTGTTTAATTACTGGACGAGGTTATTTATAAGTCCTCTGAGAGTTCGACCTATTTATTTACAATCTCACGCGGATTTGTCTAGACAGATGTTCCTAACTAACTTAGGTGGGTAACCCAATTTATTATTGTGTTTATATGTGGTTTATCCTATCGTCTTATCTAGTCTACGGCGCGAGCACAGAACTTTATCGAATCGTATCTTTACGAATGTTCGTATAGTATGGAGTCGGTTGCAAGTTTTTAGTAACCTTGTAATTTTTTACTTTACAGTTATTTAAGAGTACTACATCTATACTAAAATTTAAAATGAATAAGGCACACATTTATTTAAGCTGGCCGTGCGGTAATATATACATAGATTTTAATTATTGCTTATGGTGCGTACAGATTGCTAGTAATGCAACTAGTAATGTAACATTCTGCGCATCACACGTCCAAATACGCAACGTGCGCAGAATGTTACATTACAAGTTCCATTACAGCAATATGTACGCACCATTACAAACCGTCTCCATACTATGCGAACATTCGTAAACAGACGAGTTGATAAAGTTCTGTGCTCGCACTTTCTATTAAAATTATGAAGTTAACTAGTTTGCTACGTTGAGGTCATTTACTTGCCGAGACTGCCTGAGGTTTAAAAAACAGTAGGTTCAAATATTTGGTTTTGAAAATCAGGATTGCAACATTTTTTTTAAGTTTATTTATTTAGTTTTCTCTTGCAATTGGTATATGAGTATTAAGGTAGTTTATGTGGTATGGCAAAAGAACGGGTTCTAAAAGTTATGACTCATTGTGTTCCTAGGTTCTAACGGAAAAGGGTCTTACTACTTATTTCGCGGTAGTAAATTAAGTTGACTCGTGACGAATAAGGTCGGTACAATAGCTTAAGAATAATCTACTATAGGCGATCAATAAAATCTGAGTTGAGCGTGTTACAAGTAATTTGTTTTTAAGAAGTCGTGGTTGCGTTATGGTAGCTGCGCGTAGACTATCTCGGTACCTTGTTCGGAGAAATCGCATTCGATTACGGGTACAGTACTATACCTACTTGTAAATAGTAGTTGTAAGGGTTTTCAGGAGATATAATAATAAAACTAAAATCCCCAGACAATTACACCAACTATATGGCCCCAAAGTAAGCATAGCTTGTGTTAAGGGATACCATATAGCGAACTAGGGGGGAACCTAGAATATAAATACATAAATAGATAAACACCCAGACACGGAACATTTTTTTTTCTTGTTCCGTGCGGGGATTGAACCCGCAACCACTGGCGTCTGAGGCAGATAGGTTTACCCCATCGCCAAAGTGGTCGTCAGATATATAAGTGCCATGATCGAACAACACAGCTCTAGCTTGATGTCCTAAAACTCCTCTTCGCTCTGGAAAGAGACTCATGTCTATACAGTACGCATCAAAAGGGATTTTTGCTACAGTTTATGTATGAATTATATTCCAGTTTATACATACATAACTTCACGCCTGTATCCCTTATGGGGTAGGCAGAACACCAGAGGCTATAAAACTGATGGAGACATTGCAGATTGCAGTGACAGGGAGTCAGCCTATAGTCAGCAGTAAAACCTTAACTGAAACTTCCTGGAAACAGAAGCAGCTGGCACATTCTATGTTTTTCTTTCGCACCCAGTCCAGCATAGAAGAAATTATGTATCATAAAGTCCACTTAAGTATCCTAAATCTGAAACTAATTTCGATTGCAGTATCTTCGAATCGCTGATCTCTCAAATACCTTGGTGATAGATAAAAATTATAACATAACATAAATATGGAGGCTGATCAAACATTTTAAGGACACTTCTTTTTATTTTTTTTATTCTATTTAGTCTTCCATGCTGGACTGGGAGCGAAAGAAAACCGTAGAATGTGCCAGCTGCTTCTCTTTCGGTAGAGTTTATATGAATAGTTGCTACTTACTAACCAGTCGGACCCTGACGGGATCCTACCACCAAGGGAACGTAACTTGGACAAGTCGTCTTTTACGACAAGCTTATACAGATGTGGTAGGAATAATCTAATTGGATTGTAACCTAACTACTAGATAGGTATCTACACTGAATAAGACTAAACTTAGCCTATCAGTATTTTAAATAAAACAAGAATAACTGTACCATTTTACATACATACATACATAACTTCACACCTGTATCCCTTATGGGGTAGGCAGAACACCAGAGGTTACAAAACAATCTGATGTCACGTTTGACGAATTTGGAGGCATTATAATATTGGAGATAGACTATTGCAGTGACAGGGGGTCAGCCTATCGCCCACAAAAAAGCCTCCCATAACACCTCGGTCCCTTAAGTGACTTTTACAGTATGCCCGGGAAAAGAAGCAGCTGGCACATTCTATGTTTTTCTTTCGCTCCCAGTCCAGCATTGAAGCTATCTATTTCACACATATCTATTTTGCATTATAATATATATCTCAGATCAGCAGCTTTATGTTTAACGTACGGAATCCATTCACTATCCTTACAAACCGTTAAAAACGCCGTAGGTCACTTCAGGTTCAGATTCAATGCTCGCCGATATATCAGCGGATATATCACAACATATAGGTTCAATATATACGCGTATAAAAGCCCATCATGCACTCAATAAAATGAAGCATTAAATAAAACTAAAGAAATATAATATAGTTGTTCAATCAGCATAAGCACCCTTTAAACGAGCTACTATCTCGATCAACCATTTCCGAGATACACACCTGTTTAAAAAAAAAAACAAAGAAGAGCTCATACACGAGATAATTATTAACATGTTATGCACCTGACCTTAAAACTGATCTTCAAGTAGGTGTGAAATGTCAACCGGTTATCTGGTTTCGTTTGTCACCGGTGACATTCGTAGGTGAAGTTACATTGTGAAGCTAAAAAGGTCTTATTGTTGAACAGACAACTTGTTTATTATTTAACCCTTGGTAGGATACCGATAACTTGCTTTTTCGAGTAAATTTGAAACGGCTTCAGGAATGTAAAGCATTAGTTGACTTTTTGCCTGTGCTAAAATAAAACCCACAGACAATCACAGCAAAGCTTGTGATTCCCTTTAGCGAACTAGGGGGAAAGTAGAATATAAATACAATCGAACCAATTGAATCATGTACTTAAATGAGTATCGCTTATAATGCACTTAGGAAACTGTATGAATTCTGTACTCAAAAAATGTCAGTGTCGAATGAAATGATAACAAGTTCGTCACCAAGGAAACCGTTCTTCTAGCGAATGTCGACGTACTAGCATTTAGTGCCAACAACGCTGCGTCACGCGTTTGAAAGCGTTTCATACAAAACTGCAACGTACGTTCGAACGTCCGTTCGAAATGCGCCAAATAAAGTATTCCATTGACACGACTGTGCAAGCACACTTATGAAATTTTACCTAGCAAAGCTGCGTTACAGCCCGTTCACACATGATACGTTTTACTGGATACCTTTTTTGTATCGAAAATATGTATACTTAATACTGTGCCATATATGAAGTCGCTCATATAACTCCATGCGCCATCGATGAAAAATAAACGTCTCCGGTAAAACGTATCCAGTAAAACGTACCATGTGTGAACGGGGGTTACGCGTATGATACGGACGTACGGTACGCGCGTTCGAACGCGTAACGCAGCGTTGGCACTTAGACGGTTTGCCAGAATGAGCTTATGGTGGGTCATGATTCAATTGATTCGATAGTAAGTTCAAGGATTGACCCCGCAACCTCGCGAATTACGTATAGCACAGTACAGATATCTACAGTAATTCAACTAGGCCGCATCTTTGAAATAAATGCCTACAGCAGCGCCGCGGTCCGTTCACATGTGATAGGGCTGCCCGCCTTCAGCGTTTAAATTACATTTGTCTACTTTGTGTTTACTTCCATTTAGTTTTGAGGCTCAAATGTACTTTTTATATAAACTAATAAAATGAATACCTTCTTTGTAAATTGAACAGAAGAGGAACCATGTTCACGTTTGAATAACAAATTGGTCTTATAAATTAGCGACCGAAAACTAACTGCGCTTCGACTGAGACGCACGAAAAGATGTATTATTAAATTTTTTAAGTATAAACAATTCGCATATTAACGTAAAGCTCAACCAACAATTGTTTCGGTATGCTGACACTCGCGACTGGCTGCATGCCAAGCGTATGCCGAGATCGTGCCGCGTAGGTATAGCTTGCGTTTCGTCCGTTTGTATGAAGTTGAATTACTGTAGATATCTGTCTGTGCTTATAGCGTCTTAGACCACTGCGCCATAGATAGAGGTCGTCAAAATGTATGATGATGTATTTATCATCATCGCAACTTCGTGTAATGAGCCCACTGCAGGGCTATGAGTCTCTCCTCTGGGTGACAAGGAGGTTTAGGCCGTATTCCACCAAGCTGGCCCGATGCTGGTTTTTGGATGTCAGATATTTCAGGGTGCCGAAATGGCTTCTGACAAACCCTAACGACTCCTTTATACAAGTATATAGCACCCGGGACCGACTGCTTAACGTGCCCTCCGAAGCACGGAAGTCGTCGTGGGAAATGAATGGTCGGCGGTCACCCATCCTAATACCGGCCGCGCCGAGCGCGCTTAACCTGTCGTTTGATATGCACAGTAACCACGGCGTCATGACGACTTCACTGGTATGATTAGATTGGATTATTTATTAGATAGTTTACAAGTTACTTTAAGTGCAAGCTAAACTGGATTGGGTCTGAGTTTAAACTAGGATATCCTGGTGGTGTCGCTGTGTGGCCTCTTATCAAAATAAAACTGGATATTCAAGTTATCAAAGGATTGTAAAAATTGGCGCCTAAAAAGTAATCAATAATTAAGTTTTAGCCATGCCTAGCTTTCCATTCTTAGCTTTCCCACTTTCAAAGGCAAATGATTTTATGTAAATTATAAACGTTGCATGCGTTCTACACATGCAGTTTATGGGTCAACTACACGCAGCGAGTATATAGTACGATGCGAATGCAATACAACAATGCATTTTACGCCATTATTCGTAAGCGCAGCGCCTCGCTGCTTAGTCGGGTGCGCGCCACCTCGAACAGCATCCTGGATGCACTGGCAAACAGGTGGGATTCTCCATTGTTAAAACGCTGGGTTAATCTACATGCTACTGGGAATCAGCCGGGAGCATGCATTAATTAAAATTCTAGAATCAAAATATGTAGATAATACTATTTTATTTTATAGGTACCTAAGTACTTATTCTCATGCTGGACTGGGAGCGAAAGAAAAACATAGAATGCTGCTTCTGCTTCTCTTCCCGGGCATACTGTAAAATTCAGTTAAGGGACAGAGGTTTTATAGGCGTTTTTGTGGGCGATAGGCTGACCCCCTGTCACTTTAATAGTCTCTCTCCGTCTTTATAATACCTTCAAATTTGTCAAACGTGACATCAGATGGTCTTGTAACTTCTTATGTTCTGCCTACCCCATAAGGGATACATGTATGTATGTACTTATTCTCATTTCAAAATTTAATTTAATTTAATTTATTCTTAATTTAATTTAATTTCAATTTAATTTATACCTTCTGATCAAAATTATAATTCATAAATTTAATAAATAACTAGATTACTAACACCTATGGATGTAATATCTGAAATAAATATGTTTGAATTTGAATTTGAATAAACTATTTAGAGATTATTGAGTTAATGAGATAAGCGTGACTAAACGGAAAGTTGAAAACAGAATTACGTCACAACAACTTAAAAAATCGAATCTATATTCTATTTGCAAAATCAACATGGACGTGTTCCATCCAAGAGAGCTGTTAGTGACAACGTTTATAAAAGAAAACTGAACAAAAACTAGCCGGCGTTTATAAAAGTTACTTACATTTATGGGACTGGAATAGATTTTATAATAACGTTCCCAGGGATATACAAGGATAACTTCCAAGAGGTTCTAAATTATTTTTAAACGCAAATACTTAGTTCTTTTTTATTTATTATTATTATTATTATGTATGCTTACAGCTACACGCCTTTCGGCGGAAAGACCCGACAATTTGACCAGTCGGTCGGGGATCAGGGCAAGAGGGACAGAAACCGGCGAACTATTCGGGCAGTATCCAGCAAAACCGCTCTTTGCATGCGTGCTGGAAGCGAACCACCGCCGAATCCCAGCCTTTCAAGGTTTCTGCCCAAAGTGGCTGTGGTCAAACCGTTTGCGGATATTACAACCGGGATGATTTCGGTGGACACAACTCCCCACATTTCGTTTATTATTATTATTATTAAATTTTCTTCAAAAACGAAAACTTTAAATATGGTAGTTTTAAAAACTGTAAACCGTTAATACTAAAATAGTGAACTTAAGAACAATACAATTTATGGGTGAAGGACAACTAAGTACTTAAGGCATAGTCTGGAATAAAACATAAAATAGTTTGACTCTGATGTTCTTAAGGAATCCATATATGTATACAAGGGTAAAGTTACGGATAACTTTTAGAACATAGGTACCTTTTATACATTTCATAAATCAATCATATGCGTGCAACAACATAACACTAGATGCATCCAAGGAATCTTTTTACAAAAAAAAAATTCTTAATTCTTCTTACCTAGTTAAAAGTCAAAGCAATAAACAAAAGGAATTAATTTTTAATCCATGGTTTAACCTAGTGAATCATGAAGTCTAAAGCTGGTGAGTCATCCCTTCCCCTACCCTTTTCAATCACCCTACTAATATAATTCCCACTACATACCGCATATATTGTAGAGTATGATGGTTTGTTATGTAAAACAAAACTTTTATTTTTGACTGTATGTTTGTTTGTAAGCTTATTTCATTTAAATTAATTTGTTCAGCAATGCGTTATGCACGTAATTTTGATTTAAATTTCGTAAAAAATATTCAGGGTTACTTTTTATTGAACCCGATTCTGTTGAGGGGTTATAGAGTACGTTAAAACCACAGTATCTATGAAATAAATGTCTACAGCGCGCCGCGGTCCTATCACTTTGTGAATTGAATAGAAAGTGTTCAACAAAAATACGTTTTGAGTCAAAAAAACGAACGCGAGAAACACGCGAGAACGCGAGAAACACGCGATAAACGAGAATTTGGAGCCGATTCTCGTGTTCTTCTCAAGTTCTCGCGTGTTTCTCCGCTTTTTGTCGGTTTTTTGCGCGAGACAAAGGAGCGCGAGAACACGAGAACAGGCGAGATTCTCGCCGCGAGATTGTGTATTGACTTTAATGAAAGAAAGCATTTTGAGAGAGTTTTGAAGTAACTCGTAATAGATTTAAAGAGTTTTTTTTATTTTTTATATTGTTAGTATTGAAAATTGTCCAGGAGGATACAAGTTAATTTCTAATATGTTTGATTTGAATATTTACTAACAAATAATGATAAGTTGTGATAAAAACATTTTGATCTCAAGGCTTTATATTCTATGTTTGCCTTTTTTTAATATACGCATGAGTGTAATATGCGAATGCGCATAGCCATAAACTTGCCGCAGCGGTCACTTCAGCTTCCATCGTCATCGAGCGGGAGAACTGTAGTGAGAACTTTGAGAGTGTGGACCCAAAGAAGTTCTTGCTACAGTTTCTCGGTACAGGTTTTTAGTGTGGATAAAGCTCAATCAACAATTGTTTCGGCACGCAGACACTCGCGACTGGCCGCCTGCCGAGCGCAGGTATAGCGTTAATTTAACGACCGTTTAAAATAAAACATTATGTATATTTATAAGAATAGTAATAAATTTAAAACTAGGAAAGATAATCATGATACAAATTACTCTGTAAGAACTAGGAACGACCATAAGTTAGCGTTTCCTAAATTAAGGCTGGCTAAAAGCAGCAAATCATTTATTGGAATGTCAATACGTATATATAACAGAATTCCGAAGTCAATTCAATCCCTGCCATTCAATAAATTTAAATCAATCATTAAAAACACTCTATCTCGAAAAGCTTATTATAAAACTAAAGATTACTTAGATGATAAAAAGGCATGGGATTAAGCACAACAGGATATTTCTAAAAGTTTCCAATTACTTAATAATTTTGTTTACGGCTTGGCTGTGCGGTATATATATGACATGCTGGTGACTGTCCCACTCACTTATTTTCTTGTCAAGACAACAGCAAGAACGTCATGCTCCCTCAGGCGGCATGGCTAGTGGTAGCGTCGGGTATCGGGTCACCCTCTTCCCTAAAATATGGTTGAGGAGGGTGATGGCAGGTGCTTGCGTTAACTCGTGAACGGGTGCTGCTAGCGGTGCCAGGTCGTTTTGCTAATGATACTATGACTATTTTATTCCATTCTTGTTCAAATACTCTGGTCCCAGTATGTCATGTTCGTATTGTGCATCCATAGCTCATTGCATCTGCTATGTAAGCAATTTGGTTGTGGCATGACATTGGCTCTCACAATTAGCTGTCTTGTGTTTGTTTTTTTTCATGTCACGGTCAATTTGTACTGTACCTATTTGTATTTGATAATTCTGACTGAAAAAGAGTGCCAAGAGTTTTTTTCCGCCGGCTTTTTTTGTCTCTTGGTCTACTGTAATATCTTATTTAACAACTATCAACAACTAGTTAAAGCCGAAGTATGTGATGACTGACTTCATCAAGTGTTTTGTGAAATTCCTAAGATGAATAAAACTTTTTGAATTTTGTTTCGTCTGTTTGTATGAAGTTGAATTACTGTAGATATCTGTACAGTGTCAAAACGAACCATTTTCACTATGGAACACCCCTCTTAAAATTTACCGTTTTTGAGTAATTTTACCTTTTAGGATTTTACTATAAACACCCATTTTTCACTAGTTTTTGTGATAAATAAAAAATACTTCGCTAGCTAACTGCTTTTTTGACGTTATCATGTAAATGATTGATGATTTAATGAAAAAAAAACTCAAAAATAACGTCGAAGGAGCGCATGTTATACAGTCTTTCAAGCACTATTCTCTTCTTAAGTTAAACCAAAACATCGCACTTAAAATGCGTCTCTTGTGAAAATGTCCTCGTAATTTACTGTGCAGATTACATCATAATAAAGTAGGTACATTGTTTAAGCTATTCAACAAGGTATAATACATAGGCAGAGTTTTTAAAATTCCTAGATAAAATAAATTTAAAGGTAATGCAACTATTATGTAAAAAATTACAGTAGGCGCCAAGGGACAAGTCTAGCCATGAATCGGGTATTTTTTTTTAAACGCTTCGACTACGGCGAAGCAAAAGAAGGGTAGTGATTTTACCTGTATGTATGTATATGGATGTGGATGTTCATCTTTTCCCTCATAACTTCTAAACTAGTTATAATAATCGGACTAATGAGCTTTCGATGCAAGTCTCGTGATTGTTTATTGGTTACAAAATACATTACGTCTCGTTAAATTAACTACAGTGACTTCTACATAAAGTAACGCTCTAGAGGCCCTAGAGCTTTATTTTAATTAATTTAGAGGACCATCGCCAGAAAAATCGATCCAACTATTCATAAACTGCAAGGAAGATATTATAGACTCTCACAATCTTACTAATATATGAATGTGATATTTTGGAATGACGGATGTATGAATGGATGATTGTTCCTCAATCACGGCAGAACGGCTCAACGGATTTGGCTAAAATTTGGCATAGTTACAGCCTGGAATAGCACTTTTTATCCAATATTCCCGCAGGATTCGAATCTGAGCAAATAAACAGCTGATAGATTTATTTATAAAGGATGCGGTATGATGACCTGATAGACAGTTCACTTTCCTCATGAATACTTTAAAGATTATTTCAAAAGAAATCAAATATTACCTATAAACGAGTCATGAGACTTATCGAAGTGACTCGCGATTGTCGTTCAGCAGATCTCCTGAGGACTCATCAGGACTCAGATAATCGAATTTGGTTTATATAAAGTCTGTGGCCAAAACCAAGGCAAGGGCATATAGAGCTATAAGAAGAACAATTTATCTTCTTGCACCTCAGTGGATGAGAGGACGAACAATGGATGAGAGGCAACGAACAATGGTCTTGTAATTAGTCAAAAAAAAACTAGTACTGCGTTTCAAGATTCGTTATTTATTTGTATAAAAGACTGTTTGACACTGAATAATATCGCATATACGTTATCATGTTTCCAAATTAAAACACTTTTCAGTGTCCTCAAATCCTGTGGTCAAGAGTGGAAGACACCGAAACGATGCGTCGCGTCGAGTTAAAACAGTTTTAGAAATAGTTGTAAAGAGGAGTAAACTGCTCTAAAAATCGCCCAGCCACACAAAGCCACTGGCAACGCTAGTATTATAATAAATAGCCACAGGTCCGTATAGTAAATATGCAAATGAAATAGTCGCTCGGCACATTTAAGCAAAGGGTGCAAAATAATCGGCGGGTTATCACGGCCTGCACTTCACTACTGTCGTTTAGATAATAGTGAGGACCCTTGGTAATACCGTCTTAAATATGCTTAGACACGTTCCCCAAAATTGTAGATGTGTACACGTTAGGGACTAGATAATTTGTTTCTTTGAATTATTTCACGGTTTCTTTCTATGTAGATTAGGGGTTAACTAAAGGAGATATTCAACGACGTTGATCCTATGTCCTATGTCCGGATGCAAGAAGATGGGATTCCCTGGCTGTAAATTTTTATTGTGTATTTTTTTTTCTATATTTAAAAGATGATTGCTGTTGAGTTTCTTGCCACTTCTTCTCAACAGATCGACTTTCCGAAGTGGTGGTAGATTCAGTTCAATTGTAAATTGTTTGACTTATTTCAAATGTATTGAAATAGTTACGAAATAAAGAATATTTGAGTTTAAGTTTGATTCGATATTGAAATTTATGAAAAAACTAATTTGATAGCTATTAAAATAAATAATATTGTAATTTATATCCTGTTTGTACAGCAATCGCTTGCGTTGGTGAGCACATAAATTTGTGGGTCCAAGGTCCAAGTGCTTTTTGTTTGTATACCTAGGACAGTGAGGACTAGACATTTCCGCGACCTCCAATTTCTGACGTCCACCAAACAGACTGGTAAGTTACAGTCCAAACTTAATCGTTGCCCAACGAAGAGGCTCTAAATAGAGCTTTAAAAAAACATCTGGTAAATACTATGCAGAATTTTATTACATGTGATTAAAATGGACTTTATTAAGAATTATTGGCCTTCATTTTCGCAAGGTTGTTTTTCGCATTTTACTTAAGGTCTGATCGACTCACGAAGTGGTTCAGAAAAACTTGACTCAGCTCGTTTTTGATTTAAAATAATATTGACATCTTTTCTTTTTGTGCAAACGAATCTTGTACAGGATCAAGTCAATATAAAAAGTTACTTTACAGGTAGAGTTCTCATAAGAACCAGTAATTTCATGTCTTCATTCAGAAAAGTTCCACCTTATCATCAATTTCAAACTTCGCTTACCTGATTTGATCAAAGAGGCTTACATGCATACATAACTTCACGCCTGTATCCCTTATGGACTAAGAAGAACAGCAGAGGCTAAAACCATCTGATGTCACTTTTGACAAATGTAAAGATATTATAATGATAAAGAAATACTATTGCAATGACAGGGGGTCAGCCTATCGCCCACAAAACCTCTGCTCCTTAACTGATTTTTACAGTATGCCCGCGAAGAGGAATAGCTGGTATAGTCTATGTTTTTCTTTTGCTCCCAGATCAGCATGGAAAAACCAAGAAGGCTTGTTTACCAATAACAAGCAAATAATTAAAATGCCCTTAATTTTCCATAATTATTCGTGAAAACTTCAGACCTTTTATTGCTTGGTGGTAGGATCCCTTCTGGGTCCGCCTGGCTAGCGACCACCCTTTATATAAAGTCTGCCGCCAAATGTTACCGCTCCGGCGGTAATGTGTTCCGGCAATATTGTATAAAGAGCCAGTTCCTTCCTAAACCCGTGTGCTTTCATCTTCGACCTCATCGTCACTTACCATCAGGTGAGATTGAGGTCAAACGCGGGTTTAGTCACTTATAAAAAAAAAAAAAAAAACCTTACTTAAGAGATTTGTACTAACCGAGTCTTTATAATACCGTATTTCATTAGGTACACATCACTCACATTCATTCGGATATAATTTTTATTTCAACAGCATTTGGTCACATTTTCCTTTAAAGTAATAAATAAATTTACTTATTTTGTTGCACAAACTCGCTAAATACCTCAGTTGATGTTCTCACCACGCTAGTGGAAAATTAACAAAGAAATATGTTTAGTTCAGTCGTGTAGAAATTAAATGAAAATGCTAAATTATGTAGTGATAATACTTAAAAAGTGTGCAAAGAATGTGTTATGCAATGTGTTTTTCAGGTAACTACTAAATATTTATTTCTCTTCTAGGTACTTGAATACTACGACTATATTATAAACCTGTCGTAGTATTCAACTTTGGCGATAGGGTAAACCTACCTGCCTCAGACGCCAGTGGTTGCGGGTTCGCCCGCTCCGAAGAAGAAAAAAAAACGCTCCGGGTCTGGGTCTTTATATGCATTTATATTCTAGGTTCCCCCCTTGTTCGCTACATGGTATCTCATATCACAAGCTTCGCTCGCTTACTTTGAGGCCATCTAATTTTTGTGATTGTCTGAGGATTTTATTTTATTATTCCCATCTGATGGTGGGGTCTGATTCCTTTGTTTTCATCTTTCCATTTCGTAAGGTTGGACGTATCGTTTTCTGTAACATTGCAGGATGTCAGATCTTTAACTATGATACCCCTCCACCTTGTCTTCGGTCTTCCTCTTCTTCTGGACCCAGGGATATTTAGATCCACAATTATGTTTTAAAATGACTTGAAGTATTGAACAAAATTTTCTCTTCTTAACAGCTGATACTGGGGTGATAGCGGCAGACTTTAAATGAAGAGTGACCCCTTACCAGGCTAACCCTGAAGAGGTCTTGTCCTATTACCAACGGACCTTTTTACTACACACTCATCCATGAGATTTGAGCTAATTATAGCCCACCCTCCATTTCATGAAGAAGGATCAAATAGCAAATGAATTAATGAATTTGCTAACTAAGTCATCAACCGTTATTCCTTGTGGTTTATTTTAAAAGAGCGAATCCGGCTCAAGCATAGAAACCATACCACCTATAGTTCTAAACATACATTATGCATGCAGTTCGTCTGAAGTCGTAAAACTCAATGGGCTAACTGTAATATTGTATTATAATTGAGACCGTCCACCGCGGCCCACGTGGAAACGCTCAATGAAATGTGGGTACCTCGTAACTTTGTCACTTGCGAACTATTATTTTCTTTGTCACTCCTACGCCTGTTTCTTGGTTAATATAATAAGTTGGTGTAGTATTATTTATATTTAGCAGTTTATCTATGATACATATATCTATTATATTATACTATATGTATATAAGAGACTTGAAATAGACCTATTTATAGAAAAAAAGTCTATTTTCCCAACAGTTTTACAACTATTTTGTTGATGTTGTACCCATAATTATATTTCGTCGCTTCATTCTTCAATATAATTAGTAACATAGGTAGTTTCTTTTAACTTACTGGCAACATTACGCATTCTTTAGAGAAACAGTGGAAAAGACTGGTCACCCTGGATTCATTCGTCTCTGCTCTCCTGTAATATTCTTGTCATTCTTTTTCTTTGCGTGGCAACGAAAGTACGTATTAACCATTCTTAATTATAATTTTTATTTTCAATAATGCCAAAGCATAGTAATTCAAGTAAAATTGAACATTATAAAAAGAAAATAAGAAGACTTGAAAAACGGCAAGCCCGTAGTATAATATCGGATAGTTCTGATAGCGAGGAAAACCAAGGTAAGCAATTAATTAATTATATGTTTAATTATTACGTATTTTTGTTTAAATATCGGAGCTGATCGCGAATCAGGTTCGATAATGGGGATAACTGCGAGTTATACCTCAAACTCATAAAACAAAGAAAATTGTACAATAGAATTAAATAAAGGATGAATATATCATTTAGATCGAAGATGACTGCGAGTCATTTTCGATAATGAGGATAACTGCGAGTTATACCTCAGATGATGCAACCATCTTACAATTTGTATTAAACAATACAAAACATTTTTCCCAGAAATAGTTAAAAAAATGTGCGTCATTTTACGAGTACCCGCAATTAAGATATATTTTTTTCTTTTTCTCGAGAATATTAAGAGCTCTGTATCTAGTGGATTCAGTTTTGTGAAGTCATGATACAAATTACAATAAGTATATAAATTAACACATAAATTTTATTCTTATCTTCAGATGCCTCGAGGCTAGTGCCTGAATATGAACAGGGAATTTTCTTCGAAACCCAACCGCTTGATCAACAAGCAAATTTACAACAAATAGATACTCAATATGACTATGAAATACAAGCTGGCCCTTCGCACCAAGATGCGTCGCAGGTAGAACAAACTAATAGTCCCGTCCCAGAACCGTTGTTGGATCCCTTAGATCCTGAGGTTTTGTCGGCACTGGGTGATTGCTTATCTGATTCTGTAGAATTTGGAGACATTATTCACGATAATCTTGCTAAATTGTGGACCCCATTACTCAAAAGAGGGCTTTCTAAGGAAGAGAGAGATAAATTAAATAAAGAATATTTAATTCCTGATAATTGCCGTCTATTGCAAGCACCAAAGCTGAACGCCGAAATCTCATCCGCTATTGCAGAATCTGCTCGATTTCGCGACAAAAAGTATGCTGTTTTTCAACAACAACTTGGACATGGCATTACTGCTGCAAACCGGGCCATGGACTTATTGCTGAAAAATGAAAATAAATTGCAATCGCTTAAATACTTAAGCGATAGTTGTCGGATATTATCAGACTTACATTTTTCAATGTCTAAAGACCGAACAAAGTTGATAACACCAGGCCTTGATAAAAGTTTTATGCATATTATTAGTGATTCTGAAAGGGATGAAACTCTGTTTGGTAAAAATTTGCCTGACAAGATAAAGGCTAGTAAGGCCATCGAAAAACAAGGACAGCTAATAAAAAAGAACGCAAATGCTGTAAAATACCAAGGGCCACCAATACCTCGTCCCATGCCGCTTCAGGGAAACTGGCAGGGCCCTCCTCGTTTCTCGTCGAACAGGGGGGGGCGCGGAACGAACAGGAAGATGAACTCATTTCCGCCGCGACATCAGTTCCTTCCGACGCAGTCCAGACCCAGCAACCAGGGCAAACCACGTGCGAATCTTCAGCACCGTTAAACCAGGTACATGCTGGCAGAGTCCAAGCTTTCTTTAATTGTTGGTTGAAAATTACAAATAACGTAACAGTTCTTTCTTGGATTAAACATGGATATTCAATACCATTCTGTAGTAAAGTACAACAATTACATATACCACATTCTAAGCTATCTCAAAAAGAAAGTCGATGTATGTCAAACGAAATTTTAAAATTAATTAATTTAGGTGCTATAAGACCATGTATGGCCTCAAGTGACCGATTTATATCAAGTATTTTTCTTACCCCTAAACCTAATGGGGATTACCGTTTTATACTTAACCTTAAGTACTTAAATAAGTTTATCGCTAAATCCCATTTCAAAATGGAGGATTTCCGAACTGCGGCGAAACTTATACCTAAAGATGGATTTTTAGCTACAATTGATTTAAAAGAAGCTTATTTAATTTTACCGATAAAAAAAGCTGACCGAAAATACTTAAGTTTTCAATTTCAGCCATTAGGATCCAACGATATCATAACATATGAGTTCACTGCCTTACCGTATGGATTATCTGTAGCACCTAGAGTATTTACTAAGGTCATGAAAGAAGTTGTTACATATTTAAGACGCCAGGGTTACCAATCTGTAATATATTTAGATGATATTTGTTGTATTGGTTCTAATTATGACGAATGCCTAGCAAATGTTAATAAAACATTGTCAATTTTAAAATGTCTAGGATTTGTTATAAATTACGAAAAAAGTTCATTACAGCCAGCTCAAATATGCAAATTTCTCGGATTTGTTTTTGATAGTACAAATTTAACAATGTCATTACCTATAGAAAAACAAATTAAAATTTCAAAATTAGTGAAGACTTTCTCAAAAATGCAGAAATGCAAAATCCGTGATTTTGCCCACCTGATAGGTATTCTTATTTCTGCTTGCCCTGCAACCAAATATGGTTGGCTTTATACAAAAATATTAGAACGCCATAAATTTTTGGCTCTTCAAGCAAATGATGGAAATTACGATTCAAAAATAAAACTAAGTGAAGAGATTTTACAAGACCTAAATTGGTGGGTTAAAAATATATTTACTACATTTACTCATATTCAAAGCCAATGTTTTAAACTCGAAATTTACACTGATGCGTCCCGAACGGGTTGGGGCGCAGTTTGTGGTAATCTAACTATTAATGGTTTCTGGAAAATTACTGAAAAGGATTTTCATATAAATTATTTAGAGCTCCTTGCAGTTTTCTTAGGACTCAAAAGCTTTGCTAAGAATGAATCGAACTGCACCATTTTATTGCGCGTAGATAATACAACAGCTATTAGCTACATAAATAGAATGGGAGGCATACAATTTCCACACCTAAATAACCTCACTAGGTCAATTTGGCAGTGGTGCGAAACGCGTAATATCTCACTGTTCGCGTCATATGTCAACACGAAAGAAAATCGTGCGGACATCGAGTCTAGGAAAACCAATCCCGATACTGAATGGGAGTTATCCGAAACGGCCTTTCAACAAATAGTTGAAAAATTTGGTCAACCTGAAATTGATCTTTTTGCGTCTCGCGCCAACGCTAAATGTGACGTTTATGTGTCCTGGTTCCAAGACCCAGAAGCAACGGTTGTAAACGCTTTCACTTTAAACTGGAATGGAAAGTTTTTCTACGCCTTTCCACCATTCTCAATGATCCTAAGGTGTCTTAAAAAGATTATTGATGATCAAGCTCATGGGATAGTGGTATTTCCATACTGGCCTTCACAACCGTGGTTCCCCCTACTTAAACATATGTTAGCCTCAGATGTTATTTATTTTGAGCCAAATAAATCACCACTGATACCTCATTCCAGGGAACATCCCTCGCTGCACTCGAAGCTTACCCTGGCTGCAGCGACGCTATCCGCTCGGCCTTCACCAAACGTGGTGCCCCACTCGATGCGCTCCCACTAATGATGGCCTCCCTCTCTGACAATACTATGAAGCAGTACAACGTCACTCTTAAGGCTTGGTGGGATTTTTGTAAAATTTCTAAAATCAATAGCTTAAGCCCATCAGGTGCATCAGTTATGTCATTTCTTGTTGAACAATTCAATAAGGGTTGCTCACACAGTACATTGAATAGTCACCGGTCTGCTTTATCTCTATTGTTGGGAAGTAGTATCTGTAATAATGATAATATAAAGCGTTTGCTTAAAGGAGCATACCGATTGAAACCCAATGTCCCTAAATACACTTACACATGGAATCCTCAAATAGTTCTTAATTTGATCTCACAATGGTATCCTAATACTAACCTATCTATTGAAAAAATTACTAAAAAACTTACAATTTTATTATCTCTGTGCACAGCACACAGAGTTCAGACCATATCGTTGATTAAATTAAAAAACATAAAGGTATTAGAAACCGGTATAAAAATAACAATAGAGGAACCAATCAAAACATCTGCACCTGGTCGTGAGCAACCCATATTGTTTTTGCCTTATTTTGCACAAAACCTTAACATATGTCCTGCCTCCGTTCTTCGAGATTATATTACTGTTACTGATAACTTGAGAAGTGTTCATTCCGACACGCTATTGCTAACTCATAGACCACCACACAAGCCAGCTACCACACAAACCATCAGTAGATGGATAAAGCAGGTGTTATCAGAGAGTGGAGTAGACGTTTCGATATTCAGCGCCCACAGCACCCGGCACGCAGCTGTGTCCGCCGCGAGTGCTGCTGGCGTCAGCGTCGAAACTATACGGAAAACCGCAGGATGGACCGATTCCTCCTCGGTATTCGCGCGTTTTTACAATAGGCCTATCTATGATAATGATGAGGGAGGTTTTGCAAGATCTGTCTGTTCTATTTAAAACTGATTTATTTTGTGAATCAGAATTGTCACAATTGTTATGTAATAGGTTAAGTAATTTTGTTAATAAAAAAGTTGATTAGAAATTCCTAGTTGTTTTAATATCGCATACCTACATCATGAAAACAAAACTTAACTTGCTCTAAATATCTACCTATGTTACTAATTATATTGAAGAATGAAGCGACGAAATATAATATAAGATCAAACGAACTTCTTAAGTGAAGTTCGATCGATATTATATGAGTCGCTTCATTCGAAGATATAATCTCCCGCCCTCCCGAATACTGTCAGCACATATGCTGCCGTAAGCCCTAGGTAAGTTTTGTTTTCTAGACTCTGAAAAGAATGACAAGAATATTACAGGAGAGCAGAGACGAATGAATCCAGGGTGACCAGTCTTTTCCACTGTTTCTCTAAAGAATGCGTAATGTTGCCAGTAAGTTAAAAGAAACTACCTATGTTACTAATTATATCTTCGAATGAAGCGACTCATATAATATCGATCGAACTTCACTTAAGAAGTTCGTTTGATCTTATAATATTGGGTACAACATCATAAAGATATGACTAGGCAGGTACATAAAAGTACAAAAACATTTCAGGTATTTCTGCAATATACATAAAATAAACTAGAACGTAACATAATAGATATAATAATAGATAAAAAAATAGTTTATGCTGTCAGGCATATTAACTTATTATAAGCATTATTTAATAAAAAGCCATAGTATAGCCATAGTATATATTTTGAGGTGCCGTCCTAAAGTGAGTCATGATATGATTTCGATCGCGGATTTATTCGCAGACAAGGACATCAAATATTTGTTCCTCTTTCATCATAAACGTATTGATTGGGATACGGCAATTTATCACTTAAGGATGCGTTTCCGAAAAGGCTAGGTATCGAATTCTACTACTACATGTATAAGATTCACGCACACAAGCGTGCCGTGAAAAAGACGAAAGGTTTTGAACAGTTTTGATACTTTAGTTTTAAATATTTGCAATTTTTTTTATTAAAACGATTAAATTGGGTAAGATTAATTAAAGTGCTCGGAAAGTTTGAGCTCGTTTTATTCGTAACGATAAAACCTCACCATCGAACCTGATGAGCTGGTGGTATACTCGAGGGCTTCTACTGGAATTCCTATTCCTAGGCATGTCAAGTTCGAGCTCATAAGACGAGACATTACCAGCAGTCCTGGTAGTGGGAGCTGAAGGTATGCCTTGAGGTACTACTGGAACTCCTAGACGAGTAGAGCTAGGCATGTCGAGTTTGGGTTCATTTTGATTCTTAGGACGAGACCTTACCACCCGTTCTGGTAGTGGAAGCTGAATGTATACCTCGAGGTGCTACTGGTACTCCTAGACGGGTAAAGCTAGGTATATCGAGTTTGGGTTCATTTTTATTCGTAGGACGAGACCTTACCACCAGTTCTGGTAGTGGGAGCTGAAGGTATACCTCGAGGTGCCACTGGTACTCCTAGACGGGTAAAGCTAGGTATATCGAGTTTGGGTTTATTTTGATGCGTAGGACGAGACCTTACTACCAGTTCTGGTAGTGGGAGCTGAAGGTACCATATTTTAAAAGAACTGAACAGGACACAAGGAACTGAAATCTATAGGCGGTCAGATTTGGTGGAATCGGGTTTTCATATTTTAAAAGAAATAATAAAATTTATGGATAAAGGATAATGCAAGTGATTGGGCTCCAAAAAAAAAGTCATTGTGCAGGGATGAGATGAAAGTCAGATTATAGATTAGACACATGTCATTCATATTTGTTAGGACGCTAAAAAAAATAGCCCTGGGAAAAAAAAATATGACCAAAAATACATTTTGCATTTAATAGAATAAAAATCGTTTTCTTTTATGATACAGAAACTGAACGCCCGTAGATTTCTACGAGTGTATTCGTATAATCTTTACAGCCATTGACTACGAAACTAGTGAATATTGTAAATAAATACGATTATTGGTAAAAAAAAGTGCTTGTGTGATCCTTATAAGTACCTAATGGGTTGGCTACACAGTTGTAAACCGCGATTAGTTCGTCTCTTTTCTTAGTATAGTGACTTCCCTTCTTATTATCGTCGACACACAAAAGAGATGTTATTATTAATCTGTCTCTTTTCTTACTATAGCGAACTTTTTGCGGCACTGGTTCGGCGACATTGGAAGCACGGTTTACAACTGTGTAGCCACCCCTTTTGATTTGATTTGTCTTTTTTCTTACTTTAGCGATGTCTCTTATACGGCACTGGTTCGGCGACATTGGAAAAGCAGTTTACAAATGTGTAACCACCCCTTATGAAATAATGGTATGTATGGTTCATCTAATACTGCTGTTTAGAATAAGCTAGTATGTTGCTATAAGTGGTTAATAAAGTCTAATAGTGGTTATATAATTATTACAACTAGATTTCATTAACGCTCTCTATCTCTTTCTCGGAGCACATTATTAGCGCGCATTGTCCATTTTATTCGAAACATTTCGGGGTTCGAGTCGAAAGTCGAACTTCTTTTATGATTATGATATTTAATTGTATTGTTAATATGAATCATGTGTTTAAAAGTACTATTCCTTTTATAATTTATGATGTCTGTTTAATTGTACTGAAATAATGAATAACGTCTTCAAAAATAGTACTTATTTTATGTTTAAGAACTCTTACCAATGGAAATGAATGAAATAATAAATCATGTGTTTAAAAGTCTTACTTTTTTCATTAACGATAACCACTTATACCAACACATTAGCTTATTCTAAATGGCAGTATAGATAAACCATACATACCATTATTTCATAAGGGGTGGTTACACATTTGTAAACTGCTTTTCCAATGTCGCCGAACCAGTGCCGTATAAGAGACATCGCTAAAGTAAGAAAAAAGACAAATCAAATCAAAAGGGGTGGCTACACAGTTGTAAACCGTGCTTCCAATGTCGCCGAACCAGTGCCGCAAAAAGTTCGCTATAGTAAGAAAAGAGACAGATTAATAACATCTCTTTTGTGACAGCGCACTGCTGTCTCGCTCGACGATAATAAGAAGGGAAGTCGCTATACTAAGAAAAGAGACGAACTAATCGCGGTTTACTATAGCCAACCCATTAGGTACTTATAAGGATCACACAAGCACTTTTTTTACCAATAATCGTATTTATTTACAATATTCACTCGTTTCGTAGTCAATGGCTGTAAAGGTTATACGAATACACTCGTAGAAATCTACAGGCGTTCAGTTTCTGTATCATAAAAGAAAACGATTTTTATTCTATTAAACGCAAAATGTATTTTTGTTCATATCTTTTTTTTCCCAGGGCTAATTTTTTTGACGTCCTAACAAATATGAATGACATGTGTCTAATCTATAATCTGACTCTCATCTCATCTCTGCACAATGACTTTTTTTTTGGAGCCCAATCACTTGCATTATCCTTTGTACATAAATTTTATTATTTCTTTTCAAATATGAAAACCCGATTCCACCAAATCTGACCGCCTATAGATTTCAGTTCCTTGTGTCCTGTTCAGTTCTTTTAAAATATGGTACCTTCAGCTCCCACTACCAGAACTGGTGGTAAGGTCTCGTCCTACGCATCAAAATGAACCCAAACTCGATATAACTAGCTTTACCCGTCTAGGAGTACCAATGGCACCTCGAGGTATACCTTCAGCTCCCACTACCAGAACTGGTGGTAAGGTCTCGTCCTACGCATCAAAATGAACCCAAACTCGATATAACTAGTTTTACCCGTCTAGGAGTACCAATGGCACCTCGAGGTATACCTTCAGCTCCCACTACCAGAACTGGTGGTAAGGTCTCGTCCTACGAATCAAAATGAACCCAAACTCGATATATCTAGCTTTACCCGTCTAGGAGTACCAGTAGCACCTCGAGGTATACCTTCAGCTCCCACTACCAGAATTGGTGGTAAGGTCTCGTCCTGCGAATCAAAATGAACCCAAACTCGATATGCCTAGCTCTATCGGTCTACGAGTACCAGTAGCACCTTGAGGTATACCTTCAGCTCCTACTACCAAAACTGGTGGTAAGGTCTCTTCCTTCGAATCAAAATGAGCCCAAACTCGATATACCTAGCTTTACCCGTCTAGGAGTACCAGTAGCACCTCGAGGTATACCTTCAGCTCCCACTACCAGAACTGGTGGTAAGGTCTCGTCCTGCGAATCAAAATGAACCCAAACTTGACATGCCTAGCTCTATCGGTCTACGAGTACCAGTAGCACCTTGAGGTATACCTTCAGCTCCTACTACCAAAACTGGTGGTAAGGTCTCTTCCTTCGAATCAAAATGAGCCCAAACTCGATATACCTAGCTTTACCCGTCTAGGAGTACCAGTAGCACCTCGAGGTATACCTTCAGACCCCACTACCAGAACTGGAGATAAGGTTTAGTCCTAACAAACATAATGATTCCAAGTTTCCAAATTCAATCCTAATCATAAAAGGCTTTGTAATTTTTTTTTTTCTCAATAAAATTATATTATTACCTTGTCAACTCAGCAGTGCTAGCACGGATCTTTTGTCGATCGTAAGTTTACGAATGCTCGTATAGTATGGAGTCGGTTGCAAGTTTTTAGTAACAATGTAATTTTTTATTTTACAGTTATTTAAGAGTAGAACCTGTTAACAAACATTCAAAATTAACAAGGAACACATTTATTTAAGCTGACCGTGCGGCAATGGATAGATTTCAATTATTGCTTGCAAAACCGTCTCCATACTATACGAGCATTCGTAAACTTACGATCGACAAAAGATCCGTGCTAGCACTGCAGTTCAGAGAGCGTCAAGTATCGAGACTTGTTTGATGTAATAAATTGTGTATGTACAGCGATGTTTCTTAGCACGAAAAATAACTCAAAAGCGATACAGGTCCACTCTCGACAGCGGCTGAGCGCAGACTGAAGATATCTAGTTTTTGTTTGGAATGATATTGACATTATTTGCTAAAGTATAATAACCCTTACCACAGTGTGTTAAGATTTACGCATTTATACAAACATGAAGAAAATTACGTGTTTGGTTTTTTTTTTTAAAGGGTTTTTAGTAGTAATTTCAAAGAAAAAAATGCGTATTATCAAAAATGAACATGTCAACCATCGAATAGTATTTTTTTTATTCATAAATACTTGTGTTTTCATACCAAAAGTGGTACCGTAAATTGGCTTAAAATCGTCATTTTCGTGCGACGAGGCATCGCAAAATTAGTTTTTAAGCCACAAAAACAAATTTATTTATATTATTTTTATATCATAAATGGAGATGAAAGTCTTATCTATCTATTAGTACTTGTAATTATACTAAACTTTGCGCCATTTTATCACAATATGTACCAGAAAATACCCTATTTTGAAGATTTGCGGAAACGCGTCCTTAAGTACGTATATTTTTAAACGTCATTCTAATGTCTGATTGTGGAATGGGTGACGGAGGTGCTTTTGTCGTTTAGGTATACCGTAAGACAAGGTAAGCTTGTTTCTAAGTAATTTCTATGTAGATAACGTTGAAAAATTAACGTCACATTTATGTAGTTTCGTACTTATAGCAGGAAACTTCGAAAGACTTTTATCATCACAAAATCTTTTTTATCCAGAACTTTATTTTAAATTATATTTTTTAAATACCTGCTTTGTATTCAATTAAATCACATTAAAGTCGTCGTGGAGCCATGGTTAATGTTTGTATCATACAATAGCACATGTTAAGCAACGTTCGGCGCGTTCAGTACTTGGATGGGTGACCGCCGACCATTCATTTCTCACGACGACTTCCGTACTTCGGAGAGCACGTTAAGCAGTCGGTCTCGGGTGCTGTATACTTGTATAGAAGTCATTTTGGAACCCTGATTATTCTGGCATCCACCACCCAGCACTGGGCCAGCTTGGTGGATTATGGCCTATACCTCCTCGTCACCCAGGGGAGAGACTCATGCCCTGCAGTGAGCTCATTACAAAGAGTTGGGATGATGATGATGAAATCACATTAAACAGCATTGATTAACCAGAGCAGAATTTGATGAACAAATCCCTACCTCTTCTGGTTAAACATGTCGTAGGAAATTACTTATCTGGTTGCGCCAGACCTGTAAGTCTTTAAGGGCCTTCGCTGCGTTAAGCGCACGGAGCGGACGCCCGACGCGGATGTCCGCCAGCTCCATCGCGGGCGGAGCCCTACAAACAGCTCCGCTCGCGTGCTCCGTCACGCGGACGCACGAGCTCACCCGTGCCGCGTGCGCCTAGGGTTGCCAACTTTTTTTTCTAGAAAAACAGTATATTTAAGTCTCAAAAGGATATCAAACAGTATTTTGGAAAAAATGTCATTCTTTGGCAGGAAAAAAAAATGCTGAAAACAGTATTTTGTATACTTTATTTTTGTTCAACAATAAACAGTATAATGTAGTGAAAAACAGTATAATACTGTTAAAAACAGTATGGTTGGCAACCCTACGTGCGCCCGCCTAACGCAGCGCTGCTCTAACGTTTTTACAAAACATACACGCGAGGCGGGTACCGGCGCGTGCGCCAGCTTAACGCAGCGAAGGCCCTAAAAGGCCCACATCACTAGAAATCACCGGGAATTGGTGATATTATAAAGTTATTTGGTTCCTTCAGGAACAACACTACCAATTCGGATTTTCCACTAATAGGCAAACTGGGGAAATAGTTCGTTTAGTTTTGAAAATTGGCACCCGCATACCTTATGCAGTCTAGCTAGATTAACATACCTACCTACCAAAAGTCAACGAGGATGGGGGTATGAGGGTTTTGGGGGGATTAAGGTCTCTTTTTTTCAGGTTTTTGCTCATATCTTGAAAATCTACACAAATAGTATTCCTTATTGATTAGCAAATTGCTTGTAACAAAAGTTTTTGCATAAAATTTACTACTTCTTACTACTAAGTCCTTGGGTCATATTACTTTTTACTAAACTTTTAATTTTTTTTTATAAAAATTACCGATTAAATGTCATATTTTGAAATTGGTACGCTTTTTAATTACTATTACAAAACGCTGACAAAGCGTAGATGTTTTTAAGCACTTCTGCCGAACATCTTCCATTATAACTTTTTAGATATTCTAAAAAGAAAAGTAAAGTGTTTTTTTTTTCAATTTTGGTTAATATGATCAAAGAGCATAAAAAAAGCGCAGCAATTTCAAAATATGACTTTTAATGGCAAAAAATCGGCAATTTTTATAAAAAAAAATTAGAAGTCGAGTATCTCGAAAACGGTCAGGTTTAGGGTAGGGTGTTTAATAGTAAAATAAGTTAGAAAAGACGGGTACTATACGCTCTTAATGGATCTAGGTCGAGTTAACCAGTGACCCTGTATATCCAAATCAGTAGGAGAAATTATATGTAAAAACTTCGTCAGAAGCAAAAAACAGAAAATAATGACTTTAACCGTCCAATACCCTCAGCACACCCCCCACCCTCGAGGACATTTTGTATGTTAATCCGAATCCCACAACGTACAGTATCGTGTAATAAGATGTGTACACTTCCCAACTTATTCGGTTGTGCTAAGGTTCAAATTCCAATGAAAATGTATACATCTTATCAGACGTGACTGTACAAGTGTGCCAATTTTCAAAGATACACGAATATTTCCGTGATTTTACTAATACTTTACTTGTCTCTGCTAATACTTACCTACACGATATTATTATTCCAAAAATATTTTTAAAATGAGTTTTTTTAAAGATATGACTGGAATATTTAATCCATGATTGCTTAAAACCTAGCCATTTCGAATTTTTGGTAACGCTCATCCAACGTAGCTTTCGATGAAAGGTTGTTTAATCCGAATTTAATTCATATTCGAAGGATCTCATATTGTACATGTGCTGCCATCTTTAACTTTTGCAAGGTAACTTTTCATTACAACTTGAAAGAACTCCAAATGATTGTATGCAGTTCGTTTCTTCGTTGTAACAGTAAAAACATATAGATGGCGCTGTGATACTTTCAGATTTTTTATTAAAAAAAAGTAGCCTCTAACTTTACAACTCTGACTTTATGCAATTTAACTATATCTTCCGTTACCTACTCCTTTATCAAATTATAATGATTTTATTCTACTTATTTTGGAATATCACAACTACAACACTCAGATAAAGTTTTATAATAAAGGACAAATAAAAGTAAATATGACAAATAGACATTTCCTTAAAAAAAAGTAATAATAATAAGTATAATGACAGGATCTATCATATTCTATCGTATTATCCTTATAACTACTTTGCAAATTAAACCTTCTACAACTTTGGTCATCTAATTTTTTCTCGTAGTACTATAAATAAAAAAGTTATAAGCGAAAATGTTTAGAAATTCGAGAAAATAATTTATATTTTTTGATATAACTTTTTTAATCATTTTACGAAAAAATGATGTCAGACCATTTTTGTAGATCGTTTTTTGAGGAACAACTTTTATAAGCAACATTTTTTCATTAAGTCAATAGTTATGGTTTTACAGCGCTCCGAAATGAGTACTATTTTTCAGTACTCTTAACTAGACTTATGCGTGTGTACTAATAATGTGTCATCAGTAATTGTTTTTATTTAGTTTTTATTTTGTTATTACAATTTTTTAAATTATTAATAATGAATTATTGACTCTTTTCCCCACCACCCACGAGGTAGAGTCTAGAGGGTGAGTTTTTTTTTTACGTTTTTTTTTTCAACAAGTTGTCCGCAATGACATCTCCGTAAATAAAACCTTACGCACAATATAATTGTTCTGCGGTTCGTCCTTTTGATGGTTTTAAAAAAAATACATTTGCTTGTTTTCTACCAAGTGCTGTGAGCAATATCAGTATGTCAATATCTTCAGCTACAATAGTAACGGTATCGAATAATGGAGATGCAGCAAGAGCAGAGCGAACGATATGAGTGTCTGCATCTGATTCTGCTTGGTCAACAGTGAAACCTATTTTCGAGAATGCAGTTTTGAGAAGTATAATAAAGTTAGATTTGTTCTTCTAATTACTAAGAAATTTCTCCTGTGATAACGTCGGCATTGAGTTCTTGTCAAATATTACTTCTGTCGACTGGTATTTTTTCGTACGGCGCAAACGCTCCCAAGACTTTGTTCCTGCGACATCAGGGTCGTCTGAGTAACCGTCAAACACAATGCTTGCAGAGAGTCCAAAGTGTTGTTGTACATATTTGACATATTTAGTAGTTATATCATTAAACGATGAATTTCGATACCAAACTACTTTATGTAAAAGAAAACCACCGTCAATGACAAAATGACTCCTGGCGCTGGTGTTAGAGGATCGTTCCACCGGTGTAAAGGCATTAAACAAAGATGACTTAGTACCTTTTCTCATGCCATCCTCCGCGAATAATGACAATGGGAAAGGTGCTAATTCATACTCTAAGTATTCTTTGACATCACCGATTGTTTCTCTTGAAATGCACATTCTTTGAAATAAGAGTAATGGATTAATGACGACACGAGATTTATCAATTTCAATAGTACTTGTCATAGCTTATTACCTTATTTTTACGCTGAAATGATAGCCATTGAAAATATATTATAGTACACACGTATAATATAAGTCTAGTTAAGAGTACAGAAAAATAGTACTCATTTCGGAGCGCTGTAAAACCTTAACTATTGACTTAATGAAAAAATGTTGCGTATAAAAGTTGTTCCTCAAAAAACGATCTACAAAAATGGTCTGATGTCATTCTTTCGTAAAATGATAAAAAAAAGATATATCAAAAAATATAAATTATTTTCTCGAATTTCTAAACATTTTCGCTTATAACTTTTTTATTTATAGTTCTACGACAAAAAGTTACATGACCAAAGTTGTAGAAGGTTTAATTTGCAACAAAAAATGTTAATAATTTTTTTTATCAGATAAATAGTTTAAGAGATATATCGTAAAAACCATTTCAACTCCTATTTTCAAGATGGCGGCCGTAGGACAAGGGTGGCGACCCCACAAACTTGGTTTTAGCTTTACACTGACCCCCCCTACACATCAAAAAAATAAAATTGCGTCCTCTGAAAAACGCAAGGTTAGGCCTAAAAAATGTAACATTTCAATGGACTATAAGTAATTCAACAAGTATGAAAGTTTTTAGTGAGGATGTTTGTAAAACACTGTAAATACTCTACTTTTCCTTAACAGTGTTAAACAAAAATTTAAATTCAATCAGTCTGTTGTGAGTTAATGTTTTTATTTTTTTATTTAATTGACATTTAGCTGAGTTTGAGACTCACGAGTGATATCAGATGATATGCACATTATTACATGACGACCTCAAAATGTAAACTATAGCTTAAGCGAGGTTCAGCTGATATAACCCTTGAATTTTCTAATGACCGATGTGTGGTTGTTATCATATTATGGTTGTGAATTGTGATCATGTTTTGATTGTGATAATATCGAATTTCGCTTGGTGGTAGGATCCCTTCTGGGTCCGCCTGGCTAGCGACCACCCTTTATATAAAGCCTGCCGCCAAATGTTACCGCTCCGGCGGTAATGTGTTCCGGCAATATTGTATAAAGAGCCAGTTCCTTCCTAAACCCGTGTGCTTTCATCTTCGACCTCATCGTCACTTATCATCAGGTGAGATTGAGGTCAAACGCGGGTTTAGTCACTTATAAAAAAAAAATGATTTCGATGAAATTTATTTGGGATCAAATGGAAAGTATCCTCTGTCATATGAAACAAGAATCACCAAAATCGGTTCAAAAATATACAGAATTGAGTACCTCCTTCTTTTTTTGAAGTCGGGACCAAGAAAAGTATCCATACCCAATATAAAAAGATTACTTTGGTGTCACATAGTTGGTGTGTCAGTTTTCGTAACATAGGGAACGTCTGTCTGTCTACATATTCAGGGTAATCTACAGAACTACTCAACAGATCTATACATCAGTCTATGAGTAGTTCTCGGGGCTCACATCATCATCAAACATCAAAAGTTATCACAGTTTTGAAGGAAATCTCAGAAGAAGAGGAGGTGAATGCTTGATGCACCAGAGGAGACCGTTGGGGGACACATGCTCGTTAGAGACACATGACCCCGCCAGCCAATCCCTAAGTGTGCAAGACTCACCGAACCCAGCGCTACCAGCAAAACACCCCCTTTGCTGGTCAATCCTGAGGTAGGCTTTGACCCTCATCTGAACGACAGCCAATTGGAGTCAGAGGCTTTGTGCACTTCACCTGCACAGACAGCAACAATTTAAACCCAATCTGCACCGATTCCACAGCGCATTTCTTACTTAATATCAGGTTACCAACATGCAGGTTTACCTATCCGCTATTTATACTCTTTTTTGACGTAAGAAAAGTTGACATAAGAGGTTTTAAAGGCATTTTTGTGGGCGATAGGCTGATCCTTTGTCTCTACAATAGCCTCTCTCCATCTTTATAATACCTCCAAATTTGTCAAACGTGACATCAGATGGTCTTGTAACCGTTGGTGTTCTGCCTACCCCATAAGGGATACAGGCGTGACGTTATGTATGTATGTATGTATGTATAAGTTGTCCTCCCTGTCATTAAGAAATAGCTGTACATGAAGAAAATACTGAAATAAAAAAAGGTTATTCACAGCAATTAGCACAAGTAGGCTATACGTAGCCTTAAGCCGATCGGCCACCGCCAACTAAACTAAGCTAGTTTAGCTTAGCTCGCAAAGTTGAGCCAGTTTTTCATACACGTGCGTCAACCGCAAACTATGCTTATTGTTTGGTGGACTGATAAATCTTGTTTAGTTTAGTTGACTGAGTTTATTTTACATTTAGTTTAGTTGGCGGTGGACGATCGGCTGAATAGCCCTACATGCCATGGATAAGATTTAATAAAAAAGACCCAGCTTGCTGGCAGGACCTCTTCAGGTTTCCTCTGACTAGCGACCACCCTATATTTAATATTTTCATTTTCATTTAATTTCTTCGGAACCAGTTTTTTCCTGAACCTGTGTGCTGTCATCTTAAACCTCATCTTAACTCACCAGCAGATGAGATAGAGGTAAAAGAAAAAATACGAAGGAATTCTGTAAAACTAAATATCTTTGGAATATGAATAGTTAAAACGAAGCTTTTTCTTTTAAGCTTAAGTTGCTACCACACAAATCCATCGAGTGTCGAATGGTAGAATGGAATAGACGACGTCGATCGATAGTTTTTATTATGGTATGGCCCACGAGAGAAAAAATAAAACGGCATTGACTCGACTTCTACCAAGTTTTACACAAACTCATACTTCTACGATACTCTTGTTTTACTCGTTTACGACATATTTGCGATAATTTCCATACACTTTTTTTGTATCGTTTTTACAAAAAGGGTACATTGGTAGAGAGTCGTCAATGCCCTTTTTTTTCGTGGGTCATACTTTAGGCCAAAAATACCGATCGGTCGACCGTCGTTCGATTGGTGAGGTAACACTGCGAAATTTGAATGGATGGATGGATGTACCTATAGAGTTTGTTTCGCAAACACGACAGACCGGCCTCTAGCAATTGATATAGGCATAGTGATAGTGTAAATCTGTAATAGCACATAGACTACTTTTATACCTATATTCCTCAGTACTTAATTCGAAATTGCGCGGGTAAAACCAGTCATTTCGATGACCGGCTGGTGTAGCGGTAACATACATTGCTTTCTATGCCAGAGGTCCTGGGTTCGAATCCCGGCGGCGGCGGATAGTCGTCAAGTCATGGATGTTTATATGTTTATTTAAGTTTATTCTAATATTCAATCTGTATGTTTATATATTTCTTAAGTAAGTATATCAGTTATCTAGTATCCATAACACAAGTTCTTTAAGAAACATAATTTGGGCTAGATAATTTTTTGTGAGTGTCAGAAATATTTATTTATTTATTATTTAAAACCGCGCGAAATATTATACAACCCTTATGTTCTGACAATATTGGGCATTCATAGCTTCATATCTCAAAGCCTACTCTGCTATCGTTTTTGGAATAGTTCCAATTAAAGCTAATAGCATAACTTTTCAATGAAAAATATAGTTTTGTTTACAATTGCAGTGTGACTTAGGTTTTTGATTTGATTTAGTAGAGTAGGTATAAATATTGAAATCTAAAATGTCGTGTAAAAATCAAAAGCTTGGCTCCAAATGACATATCGAATGTAGAGAACTCTGCTATGAAATTTTGAATAAGTACATCAAAAATACTCAATAAAAATTAAGGTACTAAGTAGTAAGGTACCGTAAGGTTTGTGTGCGACTTACATTTTGTAAATAAAGAGTTTATAAGCGCAAACCAACCTTACGGCAGATGTAAGAATTACATTTAAAAGATTAAAAGTAAAATAATAAAAAATGACGCGGGTTGTCCGTCAGATAATTTTTTCATTCTACAAAATTGTTTTTCTTCAGAAAGTAGAAGGATCCCGAGATCCTGCTACACCCCCACCGCCACGCTTTTTAAATAGACATCCAATAATGAATTATGAGTGATCATTTTAAGTCGAGTATAATTAAATAGTGATTTCTGAATAACTGAATTTTCATTCGGTAGTTAATCTGTTTCTCAGAATTGCCGCCTATCCGTCCCGCGTTACGGTACCTACTCTAGAATATACCTACATATTTCATATTAAGTACCTACCTATCTTAATTTAAAGTGGGAATATGAATCATATTACGGAGTTTCAATAAATGAATGTATTGATATTCAAAGTATTTGAGAATATCAAATAAAAGACTTCTCCAACTGGGTCCCTGGTAATAATACTATTCAGTACTTCAACTCGGCTGCATCTTTGAAATAAATACCTACAGCAGCGCCGCGGTCCGTTCACATGTGATACGGACATTATTTGGACTACCTTCATTATACCTTTAAATTTAATAATAAATCATTTCGTACGTCTCAGTCAAGGCGCAAGTATTTTTCGGTCGTTAATTTTATAATACCGATTTGTTATTCAAACGTAAACATGGTTTTTTGACACAAAACTCATTTTAGTTGAACACTTGCTAATCAATTCAAAAAGTAGGTATTTCATTTGTTTATATAAAAAAGTATATTTACAATCACAAAACTAAATGGAAGTAAACACAAAGTAGGGAAATACAGGGTGTAATCTAATTGCCCTATAGAGCCAAACCACGTATGTCCTAACACATGCATGTAAATACTATGGTGAAGTCAGAATTTGAATATCACGATTTTTATTTTTTTATTTTCTATGTACGTGAAATTGCTTACGAATAAAATTGATTTAGTTTGTATGAAAGTGAAAAATTTTAAAAATCACGATATTAAAATTCTGACTTCACCAAGATATTTACTTGCATGTGTTAGCACATACGTGTTTCGTCATTATAGGGCAATTAGATTACACCCTGTATTTCCCTACTTTGTGTTTACTTCCATTTAGTTTTGTGATTGTAAATATACTTTTTTATATAAACAAATGAAATACCTACTTTTTGAATTGATTAGCAAGTGTTCAACTAAAATGAGTTTTGTGTCAAAAAACCATGTTTACGTTTGAATAACAAATCGGTATTATAAAATTAACGACCGAAAAATACTTGCGCCTTGACTGAGACGTACGAAATGATTTATTATTAAATTTAAAGGTATAAAAAATCCGCATTTTCATGTAAACATCAATCAAAAATTGTTTCGGCATGCAGACAGCGCATGCTGAGATCAAGCCGCGTATGTATAGTTCGCGTTTCGCGTTGAATTACTGTAGACAGTATTACCGTGACCGGGTGCTATCTCATAATGAATCATGAAAACTTAAAAGAATATTATTTGTGTGTATTTTTTACTAATAATAAGAAGAATTCAATATTATTGTTGATTGCAAATGCCGTTCACTGCAAAAACAGTCGCTAATACACAGTGGTTGACAAAACACGTTAGTTTCATTTCAAGATAGCATTTCAAGATAGCACCATCATGTGGTCGAAATCGTTCGCCGGATTTTCGTGTTGTGAATTAAATATTTTGAACTGACTTTATTCAAGTTATCTTAATAATAAACATTGTGAACAGTGAATTTAACATTGAAATTAACTTATAAACTAAGTGCAGTGGATAATAAGTGTCTAAATTATGGCGTCTCAAGACCAAATACTTTCATTGTTGGAAGATACCGCGGCTATGTTTCGTAAAACTCAAACGAATTTAAAAAAATGCCCCAAATCAAGATTGACAAAAGGATACATAGAAGCAAGGCTAAATATTATTGATGATTATTGGGAAACTTTTAAAAATGCACACCAAGATTTGGTTAAGATTACGCCTAAAGAAAAAAGAGGAGCAATGCCGTATTTTTTAAGCGAAGAATATTTTACTTATGAAGAACTTTATAATATTCTCCAAGCGGATTTAAAGGATATGTTGACTTCAATAATTGACACCAGTGAGTCGAGAATAAATATGAGCGCTGGTCACATATCACAGAATAGCGTATTACAACTACCTAAAATCCAAATACCTACCTTCAGCGGCAACTACGAGCATTGGCCTACTTTTAAAGACTTCTTTATTTCATTGGTACATGACAATTCTTCATTAAGTGATGTACAGAAATTGCATTACTTAAAAACTAGTGTTACGGGTGAAGCAGAATCACTTTTAAAACATATACAAGTAACATTCATTAATGATCCTGCATGGAACATTTTGAGTTCACGGTATGACAACAAACACTTCTTAACTCCAACTTAAAACGATTATTTAACCAAAAAAGATAACTACTCAATCAGCTATACAAATAAAAAGTGTAGTAGATACGACCACTGAGACTTTGAACAATTTAGAAAATTTAAGAATTCCTACCGGTTCTTGGGATCCGATGATAATTTATATTTTGGTGAATAAATTAGATTATGAAACACATAAAAGTTGGGAAGAGTTTGCATATAAAGAAGACATAGAAACTTTGCCATAATGGAGTGAATTTAAAAAATTCTTGGAATCAAAATTTAGAACATTGGAGCTAGTTAATGCGACGAACATTAGAGAAAATAAACCTGTAAATCAAAAAATCAACCAAGTATGTCATGTTGCCACATCGAAGAGAACTTGTATTATGTGTGAAGAAAACCATACTTTATGCCACTGTAAACAATTTATAAGTCTTAAACCTAAGTCATTATGTCAAAAATAAACAACTATGTTTTAACTGCCTAGTGCCAGGACACACATCATCGAAGTGCAAGTTACCAGTGTCCTGCCGCATATGTCACAGACGTCATCATTCTCTACTGCATGACAACACTGTTCAGGAACCAGCGGTCTCAACAAGCAACCCTCAACCAATGGTTTCACAACATGTGGTAGAAGAGGAACAAGACAATTTGAACACAATGATCACGTCACATCTTACCACTGGAAAAAACATAGCGACGGCGATAGTGGAAGCAACAAATGAGCATGGTTTTCACATTCCACTCCGGGCGCTAATAGACCCAGGTTCTCAAGCAACTTTCATTAGCGAAAAGCGGCTCAATCACTTAAACTCAACCGAACATCTATCAAGGGCATCATGAATGGAGTTGGATCCATGCAAACGGAGATAAAACATATGGTGCGCCTTCAAATTAAATAACAAGGGGACACAAACAGTATACCGATTCAAGCTTACGTAATGTCAAAACAAATTACCACAAAGTTACCTACAAGAACAATCCCCAGACAAGCATGGCCCCGTCTAGAAGGATTGAAACTGGCTGATCCAACCTACTTTCAGCCAGGATCAATAGATCTTTTGCTAGGAGTCAAAGAATATTCAAGGATTATTGAACAAGATATCATCAAAGGTCCACCAGGTACACCATTCGCTCAAAAAACATGCCTAGGTTGGATCTTGTTTAGTGACATCAAAGAAATAACAAGAGAAGACGGATTAGTTGTGATGCATCATCAAGTTGACATAGATGTTATGTTGAAGTCTTTTTGGGAAATCGAGGAGGATAAAGAGAGACACTTAACAAACCAAGAAAGATTATGTGAAGACATTTATAATAAAACAACAACCCGTAACAAAGAAGGTCGATACATTGTAACATTGCCCTTTAAAAGTGACAATCCCCAATCCGCTGGAAACACAAAAGAAATTGCAAAACAAAGATTCTTGCAACTAGAGCGCAAGTTTCGAAGGCAGCCAGATCTGAAAAGAGAATTCACACAAGTTATTAATGATTATATTAAGCAAAATCACATGGAAAAGGTACCTGAAAATGAAAAAGAATGTAAAAGAGCTGTGTACTTACCACATCGTGCTGTAGTTCGTGAAGATAAAGAATCCTCTCGCACTAGAGTTGTATTTGACGCCTCTTGCAAAGGTTCAAATAATGTTTCGCTGAATGATGACTTGCTGGTGGGTCCACAACTGCAAGAAGACTTAAGAAATTTATTAATGAGGTGGAGAATGAAACGAGTTGCATTTGTAGCTGATATCCAACAAATGTATAGACAATTATTAGTTAATAGAAAAGACATTGACTTTCAAAGACTATTTTGGAGGTCACAAGAAAACGAAGAATTGGAAGAATACAGATTGCTGAGAGTAACATTTGGCACTGCACCAGCCCCTTACTTGGCTGTAAAAATACTCTTAAAGTTGGCTGATGACGAAGGCATATGTCACACAGAAGCTACACAGAAGCTACAAAATCAATAAAGGAGAATTTTTATATGGATGACTGGCTAGATGGCGCTGATTCAGATGAGATCGCAATAAAACTGGCTAAGGATGTCAGTCACATTCTACAAAAAGGAGGTTTTGTTCTAACGAAATGGTCTTCCAACAGTATAAATTTTATGAAAGCAATTGACATGAACAAGCGATCTATTAATGCAAACGTAGATATGAATTTCGATGGCTCAATCAAGGCGTTGGGAATTGTATGGAATTTACGCGCAGACACGTTTCAGTATAATTTATCTGTAACAGCAGCATCTGAAACCATAACGAAAAGAAGCATATTATCAAACATACAAAAACTATTTGACCCATTGGGCTGGATAGCTCCAAGCACTGTAAATGCAAAAATGCTTATGCAAAGGCTATGGCTAGAAAGAGTAGACTGGGATGAAAATGTGAGAGAAGAAATCGCAGAAGAATGGATTAGAATAGAATCAGATTTAATTCATGTTAAGGAAATACAAATAGACAGATGGCTCGGAACAAGTAATACATTGAAGATTGAGCTGCATGGCTTCAGTGATGCTTCAATGAAGGCCTATGCAGCAGCTGTCTACATACGCATCCAAACTTCTGATAATGATGTTAAAACCAAACTCGTCGCAGCAAGAACCAGATTGGCTCCTCTAAAAACGATATCCTTACCTCGTTTAGAGCTCTGTGGTGCTTTACTCTTATCCAAGCTGATGAAACAGGTCGGAAATGCATTGAGAATATCGACTTCAGACATATTTGCATGGACAGATTCAACAATTGTAATTGCATGGTTATGTGGTGAACCTAACAGATGGAAACCATTTGTTGCAAATCGCGTTGTTGAAATCGTAGAAAATCTGAAAAACAAACACTGGTACCATGTTCAATCTAATGAGAACCCTGCAGACTTGGCATCTCGAGGAATGTTACTCCGTGACCTCAAGCAGTGTGACTTATGGTGGAAGGGTCCACGCTGGTTGGCTAAAACAGAAATAAAGATAATTAAACCAAATATAGAAAATACAGATTTAGAAAAGAAAAATATAATAACTAATACTTACCATAATGCAGACAGCACAGAAGAAAAATCTATAACAAATAAATTTGATGACTTTAACAACTTACCTGAATTAATAAATGCTATATCATATTGTAGAAGATTTCTTAACTATAAAAGAAAAAATACACAAACGAAGAAACATTTACAACACAAGAAATGCATCAATCACTTATGATATGCATATAAAATGTTCAAAGAGCTGAATTTCAAGTTGATATAGAGAAACTACAACAGAATAAACCATTGAAGAAGAACAGCCTAATACGATCACTCAACCCATTCTTAGATGAAGAACAAGTGCTCAGGGTGGGCGGTCGTCTTA
Organism: Stenoptilia bipunctidactyla; assembly: GCA_944452665.1. Classification (NCBI taxonomy): domain Eukaryota; kingdom Metazoa; phylum Arthropoda; class Insecta; order Lepidoptera; family Pterophoridae; genus Stenoptilia; species Stenoptilia bipunctidactyla. The sequence goes on along the minus strand of OX101726.1, from coordinate 4,286,909 downwards.
GACACACAACTTACCTGACGATAAAAAATATCCAATTATTCTTGGCAATAGAAACACGCTGACATCACTGATAATAGCTGACGCACACATTCACACCCTGCATGGAGGAGTACAACAAATGTTATGCTATTTACGCGCAAAATATTGGATTATCAGAGCGAAGTCAAGTGTGAAAAAACATAAACATAATTGTCTTATCTGCGCCAAGCAAAGAGCAACTACAAAAGTACAAATAATGGGTGACTTACCTGCAGAACGGGTGACACCTTCTAGACCTTTTTTAAACTGTGGCGTAGACTTTGCAGGCCCTTTTCAAATACTGACGGCTAAGGGTAGAGGAAACAAATCAACAAAGGCTTATATATCAATATTTATTTGCATGTCCACCAAAGCAATCCACATTGAATTGGTTGGAGATCTCACATCGGAAGGATTTATAGCAGCTTTTAGACGATTTGTAGCAAGGAGAGGCAAATGTTGCCACATGTGGAGTGATCAAGGAAGGAACTTCGTGGGTGCAAACAAAAAGCTTCACGAAACATGGCAACAAGCTAGCCTTCAATTTGATGGAGAAATTGCACAAAAATTTGCTTCAGACGGCACGCAATGGCATTTCATTCCCGCATGCAGTCCACACTTTGGAGGATTATGGGAGGCTGGCGTGAAATCGATAAAATACCACCTCAAAAGAATCCTTACCAGCAATGTGACGTTTGATGACGACTATTCTTTGTGACTATTCTTTGTCAAATAGAGGCTTGCCTGAACTCTCGTCCTTTATGCCCATTAGATGACACCGACCCTGAAAATCTAAACCCACTTACACCAGGACACTTCATAATCGGAGAGGCACCGCTAGTAGTACCGTCGCCAGACTTCAAAGACATCAAAATGACATCTTTGTCACGTTGGCAGCACACTCAAAAGCTAGTGCAAGATTTTTGGCGTCGCTGGCAAGAAGAATACTTATCACGACTTCAGCAACGGCCTAAGTGGTTAAAAAAAGAAAGAGACTTCCAAGTTGGCGATATCGTGCCCATCAAGACAGAACACTTGCCGCCGGGCAAATGGTCACTCGGGCGCATCATGGCAACGCACCCGGGAGCAGATGGCTTTACAAGAGTCTACAGCGTGAGAAACAACGGAATCGTCACAAAAAGGACAATCACGAAGCTTTGTGCCTTACCTATTGACACTAAGTAAATAATTAATGCGAAAGTATATAATATAAATTCCAATCCTTTATTAAAACAAAACTTTTAACAGTAAACATTAGATAGAAAAAGAAAACATTTCGTATACAGGGTCAATTTATAATATACTATAAAACTTTAAAATTGGGTTAAGAATCATAAGTGGGTTTAAGTTACGAAGTCAAATTAAAAAAAAAATTATAAATTAAAATTTGAAAATAATTTTTAGTGAATAAAAGGGGTATGGGTAATTTTGGCGTCTTTTTTTTTTCTCGCGGCCAGTGATGAAAAGTGATGGGTATTGTAGGCCTACTGCTACCTTACATTAAACTGCAAAAAATATTATCCTACGGACCAACGTTACGGAGATATTGAATTTTAAAGTTCGAAAAAATTTCAATATTTCTTCTTTTTCATTTTAGCTTTTTGAGTGCAGTAGAAATGGAATTGTTTTACGAAGTAACGTTATTTAGTATATATTTTAATTTTTATCTTTAGTTTTAATAATATACAGGGTGTACGATAAATAAATATTTATTTTCAATGACGTAGACGTTTATTTTGTATAAAAACAATACAGTATAAAATAATCTTAGTTTGTAACACGCACATAAATGATAACATTGTTTGATTGCTTTTTTATTGGAATTTTTTTTTTTTTTATAAGTAACTAAACCCGCGTTTGACCTCAATCTCACCTGATGGTAAGTGACGATGAGGTCGAAGATGAAAGCACACGGGTTTAGGAAGGAATATATTTATAGCTATGTTTCCTCATATTCCTCATTTTCTATATCATGACGCAAAATAGTAGTTAAAGTTTAAGTTTAATCTACAATTTATGACTAGGTACATAGCAAAAAAAAAATCAAACATCTAGTCTTTTAAGAAAATCACTTAACCAAAATAATCTTACGCGAATAGTACCTACGCATCCGAGCGAAGGTCGTTGACGCGCGCCCGTGTGTTTGCGTGACCCAGTTACCTACTTAGCGCGGAATCAGCTGTAATTACGTCAAACATCAGGATAAAAGGTGATTCTAATGTCCCATCACACTACTGTTACAGGCTTTTGACAACCAATTTCACGTTAAACTAATTGTAAATACTGTTTTAGTTTTGATTTTCATTAAATTAAAAATAAAATAAAGCATTAGTGCTTGAACTCTTTGTTTAAACTAGTAAATTTATTTTACAATTAATTTATTGTTAGAATGACGTGTTAAAAAACTGGAATCACCTTATTTACAACTATTATAATTAACAGAGTAGGTATGTTCAAAAATAACTTACGTTTTTACATTGCGTCCTGTCGTTGATGTTAGATCCGATACTCGTAATCACTGACAACCAATTCAAAGCAACTGCTGCACATACCGTCCTTGCTGCTGTATACACAGTCTTGCCCGTTTAAGTACATTCATTTTCACTATTAGTAAACTGTCCTTCTCAGTTCTGACGACAGCAAAGGCGTCAGTTATTCTACTTTTAAGTTCGTCCGCACTTTGAATCGTATGACCGTCCCGACCATACACCAATTCTTTAATTCGACCCCAAAAAAAAAGTCTACAGGTGTAAAGTCAGGTGATCTAGGTGGCCAGCTCACTAGCCCTCCGCGTGCTATCCATTGCTCACCGTACTCTTGAGACATGTATTCACGCACATTCCTGAGAGCACTCCACGTTCCACATTCCACAGAGCCATTTCCAAATATTCTTGATTACTGTACGCGTAATTCGGCATTTCGGTTACTTTAATCTTACTAATCGCGCGCGCGTATCTCTAGACAGACTGGCGAGCGAGCGGAGGGCGTCCTGTAGGTTTCAAACATGGAAGCCGTGGCCGCCGCGCGACTAACCAATAGCGTGACGTAGGCGCCGGCGGTGGCGGCGCGGCGGCTCGAATTTGACTTTCGGCTCGTTTGATTGTGCCGCGTAAGAATGTATAGGTATTATTTGGTAATGAAATTAATAAATTATTTTTTAATAAAAATAAATGGAAACGTTTTTTTATTTCTTGCTATGTAGTCGTAAATTACAGATTAAAGGCGATTGAAGTTTATGGACTTACAAGAATTTTGAAATTTTAATTTAAGAAAAATATTTATATATAAAAAAAAATTTTTTTTTCGTAAAATAAACCTACTCATGATTCTTAACCTGCTGTAAAAGTTTTATAGTGTATTATAAATTGACCCTATATAAGTTTTATATACAGTTTTTATATAAAAAAAAACTATATGTATGTATTACGAACGACAACATCAATTAAAACTAAATTTAAATTTCATTAAAATTAAAAGGTGCACAGTTCACAGTTTTAGTAGTATAACTTTGCAAATCCTTTGTTAAAATTCGTTCACAACAAAATGTATCGTTTCGTTTAGTTTTAAATCTATCTTCATATTGTCAATTCACTTGTTTACGCAAGTTGAATGAGATTCTTGGAATTGAACGAGAATGGAATGCGATGTTTTTATGAATAGTTTTTGGTAGCTTATTGATATGGTTTTGTACGATGTTTTTTTGTAATAATGATGCTTATATTTTTCTGTGAATGTAATACTTGTTTTCAAATAAGCATTAACATACAGATTAGTTATGAATTGTTTTAGTTTAGGCACTTTATGGTATTGTATTGTTCTAAATAGGTATTATAAAGTAGGTATTTATGTTTATGTATTTAAAAGGACAGTAAGTCCTTTTGGTGGGCGGTATGTTGATTGTAAATGCCGTTCACTGCAAAAACAGTCGCTAATACACAGTGGTTGACAAAACACGTTAGTTTCATTTAAAGATAGCTCCCGAACCAGCGCAAGCAAAACTAAACATTAAACACACCATCAATTATTATTATACATATCATCATCATCATCATCATCATCACAACTCCGTGTAATGGGCCCACTGCAGGGCATGAGTCTCTCCTCTGGGTGACGGGGAGGTTTAGGCCATAATCCATCGAGCTGGCCTAGTGCTGAGTGGTGGATGTCAGAATTTTCAGGGTGCCGATATGGCTTCTGACAAACCCTAACGACTACTGTATACAAGTATACAGCACTCGGGACCGACAGCTTAACGTGCCCTCTGAAGCACGGAAGTCGCCGTGAGAAACGAATGGTCGGCGGTCACCCATCCAAGTACCGACCGCGCCGAACGTTGCTTAACCTGTGATATCGTAAGATACACACAGTAACCACGGCGCCACGACGACTTCATTATACATATACCTACCTTTTTTTTTTAATTGGGGAAATACTCCATGGATACGATGACGCTCGGGGGAGCGTCAAAGTTATGCCTGGACTTTAACCGGCTAAAACCCCAATGTGTTCCTCCTCCGCGCCTAGTGGCGGGATCACGGGCAAGCCAAAGCATTCAACAGCGAAACCGCCGGCGCCATCCGCTTGCGCGGAACCCTCAAATGCAGCGTGCCGAGAACCCCAGGCACGCCGCACCTCAGTGAACTCCCTTGAGCAGGGCGGCAGATACCCCCGTATCCACGGTCCAGGGACTTCACTATGGCCGGAAAGGGTTAGGGACCGGTGAAATCGCATCGCGTTAGATCACCAGAATCTAACCCCCCCAGCCGCGCCTCAATCTGGTGGATTCGCGTCGCGTTAGACCACCAGCATCCGGCTAACTGGCCTGTCATCATCCGGGGAAATCGCTCACGCGTTAGATCTCCGAAATCCGGATGTCCGCAAAGGGGATTCGAAAAAGTGGACGGCTCTTTCGCTTCCCCTCGGTAGACGAACTGACCCCCACAGCCATCCATCCCACGGATGAGGCACCTCGGGCACCCGGGGATTGGGGTAATTTTTTACATAGGTTGTCTTCCTCGCAGCCGTTAGGCCCCCGGTCCTGTTTCTGCCCAGGATTACGGGTTGGCCGACATCTCGGACGCCGAAGCAATCCAAGCCTGCCGTCCCTCCGAGCAGCTGGTGGCTCAAACCAGCGCTCCCCTCCTCATGCCCTCATCGATTCCCCAAAGTGAGCTGTTGATACTCCTTTGGTGTACTGATACTGCTGATTTTGGTCCGCGCCGTCGAAACGGTACACCCCATTTCTGGGGGGTATTCCCGTATCCGCCACCTGGGGACGCGCCCGATGGGAGACCAGCAACTCCACACGGGATACATATACCTACCTATCTGAGCCTGTACTAGCCTTACTTTGTAGGTAGGTAGGTCCTCTACGCTAGCAGATCTGTTAGGTATTAGATTTTTTTAAATAACTTGCATATTTATACATTATTATTGTAAGGCAACATTAATTGTAGCTATTTTCAACTTTATCTACACTCATAATTAAAATCTACACATTTGATCAACTCTAAGCTATTTTAACTCCATTCAAAGTTGCTCCAGCATAAGGTAACAGTACACTCGTCAATTTACCTATTCGTCTATAATCTGTCAGAGCATGACGAAATTGGGGTCACACGCCGCGTCGAACCCGCGCCCGGCCACCCAGAAGGAGGGGCATGAAACTCTATACCGGCGGAAGCCGCTGACTTTGTTCGCGGCGTATGTTATAAACAGTGTTAGGCTAAAGCCATATCTATGTTGTAGCTTGGTCGGAGATTTGGCTTAGCATTAAATGTCCGACCATATTGCTTTATTTTATATCCTAATTTGGTATAATACTTTAAATCTATTTAATTCATCATCATCATCAGCTGGGTGACGCTCAATGCTGGACAAAGACTTCATCCATTTTAATTTTCATATTATACAACGTGTAACATAATGAAGAGATAATACTTAAGGGAATTATATGTATGGTGATATAGTTTATAAGTAACAGTAACATAAATTTGTTATAATTACGGTTCGGGCGATAAACAAGTTCAAAGTTTAGATCAAAATATCTAAGTGTCAACCCTGAAAACAGCTGTTAGCTTTTGATGAAATCTATTCGATAACAGATGGCGTAAAAATAAAGTTATAGGTAACTAAGACAGATACTTCTAAGTTCAGCCGGTACGGGAAAGGTCATAAGGTCACTGACTTCGGCACAAATTGTTTTAGCTTATTAGGTTGATTAGGGTTGTCAAAATATTTTGTTGTAAAATAATTAAATAAATTTGTATGAAAGTCTATACCAGCATGGATCATGCTAATCTTCTTTAAGTTCATTCTACGTTTGGTATAGAAGCTAACCCTAAAGTTTTATCTCTCCATTTTGTTACACGTTGTATAGGTAATAAGTATTTATATTATTAAGGTCCATAAAAAGACTAAACTTTAGTGTCATTCCGTCCATGTAGAGTCGGCTTAGGATAGCCCCGTGTCGGAAAAATCGACTTATCCGAGTGGCTCTGCTTGGTGATAGGAATCAAATATTACCGTTCCCGTCGGCGTTGATATCTTCTGGCAAAATTTTATGAAGAGCCAGTGCCAGCTCTTTCCTAGGCCCGTGTGCTTTGATTTCATCTTGACTGAGATTGAGATTGAATGAGAATGAGGTCAAACGCGGGCTTAGTCTGTAAAATAAAATATAGGAATTTAAACACGGAATCGTTGTAAAATTACTATAATTTATATTAAATATGATATAAATTTTTATTTACATATAATAAAGTGAAGGCTTCGGTTATTTTTCCCGGAAACTAGATGTCAGCTTTGAAAAAATCTATTTGCATTTGATAGCACATGCCCTTTGGGTGAAAATTTATATTTTAGGGAAAGCTTATTAAATAGATAGTACAAACAACCCCTTTTTATCTTAGTTCTTATGTTCACTTTCAACTTTCAGGTAACATGAAGGTAAAACTTCCAATTAAAAAAACTATAACCCATAGTACTTAACTATAAACCAATAAACTCTATTATTTATGTTACCCTTAATCTTTCATTAAGTCACAGTACCTAACAATAAAATACGATCATGTAAAAAAAATATCGCCGCTAGTGTGTCCGCAGCACAACAATGTACCTGGCTCTACGTTGTGAAATTAATACTCAATTGTCATTTTCGAATCCAGTGAAAGTAAAATGTCGTTGTCGTTGGGTAAAATGATATAATTTTGATATGTTCTTCCTAAAAGCCCCTTTTATATCTGTAAATTCTTCTATTAGTTAAATATACATTCATTTTAGTCAGTCTAATAAGTAATGGGATGTAACCGTGACCTTCCGCATAGATAAATCCGTTCTACTAAACATTTATAATAGTTGGAAAGTCCCCGCTTCTGTCGATCTCCAAAAAGGTTTGCTGTGATCCAGAGAATACCTAGGTATTACTTTAAATTATCTAGTAGCACTGATCCATTATTATTTTATGATCAGCATAATATCTTCCGCTTGGGCAGTGGTGGTTGATTACTCATAGCATCAATAAACCACGTGCTCGATTGCCCCTTATAGCATAAAACAACAGTAGGTATTGATCAGCTATTTTGCATACTAACTAAATTGGTCATACAACTTTGTAATTAGCTTTTCAATGTCGTGTTGTCTTTGTAAGTAAGTTAAATTTCTAAAAGCTGTTGATTTCTCTAATAAAGAAAATTAGAAAAGCTATATTTTTTTATCATAAATGTGTATTGTTCAAAACCTGTTAAGCTATACAATAAAAAAGCAAATGTCTAACTGCCAATCTGCATGTAATGCAAATTAAGCAAAGCGCAACGACCGCTACATTGGCTAGGTACACCAATGCATCTAGAAGTATTAGTCCTACTGCAATTGATTATCCCTCAGGATGTAGGCTACCCGTTCGTACTGCCGGCATGTCAACGATCCTGGCTTGAGGAACAATTCGAAGTCGTACAAGTCATAAGCTGTGTACTTTTGTATCGGTCGGCACGCGTGCGGCCGGCAGTTCTAGTTCTAATTTAGTCTGTGGCCGTGTTTTTTTAAAGTGTTCCATTCCATTTTTTTCATATTGAACCTCCTTTTTAAGCGAACCTCCGTGAACTTATTTTTTTAATACAAAAAAAGTTTTAATGAAATAGTTTGTACCTACTTTAGTATATTTAATATATTTCGTAATTGATTAACTAAATTAGTGCTGTGCCCCGCTTTACGACTATGATAATGAATGCAAAATATGGATCGACTGATACTAATGAAAAAATCCCGGATACTACGACGGATGAAGCTAATGAAGTTAAAACCGAAATAAGGTAGGTATCTAATTTATAAGGTCTCCCACGCAAAGCATTATCTTCGAGTTAACTTTGACATGCAATTTTGTGATTATTGTGTTAGCAGGGCAATTCGTGAATTGCTAAAACTTGCGTTTCCATAGCTACTTAGTAGCAATTTACTTCAATCGAGCGTAGGATTAAATTGAGAACTTTTTGTCCTTTGTACTAACAATTGACGAATTGCTTGGTAATTAACCTGAAATTCCGACATTTAATTTTTGCAAGCAGAACAGAACATAGGTCTCGTATGTGAAATTCTAACCCTTGACTAAATAGTCTTTAATTATGGAAAATTCAAGAAAACTAAAAATAACATCTGTCATACAAGGACCAAGCAGGTAATATACAATGTTATATTAATACTTTTTGTAAAAAATGTTTCGCACAGTACCAATTAGAACTAAGTAGGTATCTTGAATATGAGTCCTAGATAAATAATTTAAATAAAAGGTATGCTCATTCATAAACTAAAACCCAAGTTCTGAAAAATGTTGTTCCAAAAAATATATCCCAAGAAAGTATTGGTTCCCAAATGAAATTGTTTTATGTCAGTATCTCTATTTAATTTTTATCGTCTTATAAATAAACAAATACTTAACACATTCACTCAAATAAATTATTATTATTATTTCTGTTAAGGATTTTAAACTCGGTATTGGTTTTAGTAGATTTTAACGGGCCTAGGCCAAGTTAAAATCAACAATGTCTATTATTATTATTATTTATACCTAAAGCTACACGTTATTATTATTATTATGATATTATACGTGGTAATATATGCATTTTAATTATTATAATTTTTTGTTATACTTAATATTCAGATAGGTAGTTGAACTAAACAGAGGTTATGTCGGGAGTACCTACCACATTCAAATAAATACCTATAACATCACATAGCCTTAGGTACCCAGCGTAGCCCAGAAATTGATCGAGATGCTACCAACGATATTTATTTTATTTATTTTTAGGAAGAACAACAGCCATTATAACAATAATAAAAATACATAAGTAATAATTATAGGTTATATTAATGCGGAAACATATGAAATTACGTTCATATCGGAAAATCAAACCCGGATAAAAAAATACGGAATTTTCTAGAACAGCCGACAACTTTGAAGGTGTTGAGCAACGGTTCAAAGACCCGCGTGCTGCGCCAGAAGTACGTTCTCTCTGGTCTAGGTTCATACTAGGTTTATATTATACTACTAATACTTAGAAAGAAAGAAAGAAAGAAATGGTTTATTCGACAATTAAAACAATAGTACAATCAAAAAGAACTTAAGATAAAGTAGCAGAATAAAATTTGTCGAAAACGGCAACAGCTCAGCATATGCTACAGCCGATGGCTGGTTGGAGGCTGGGGTAGATTTTTACAGAGAACAGATTTTTAAAACATAAAATTTGTGCATACAAAAGCTGCAACTGGCAATAAATCAAATTATGTAATAGAGTTATTAATTAAGCGGAGGATCTCAAATAAGAACTGAATAAAATAAATGGAAATAAATAACATTTGTAAAGATAAATGAATGTTATTGAATTAATATGTGTAAATTAAATTATCTATACTAATATATAAAGCTGAAGAGTTTGTTTTGTTTGTTTGTTTGTTTGAACGCGCTAATCTCAGAAACTACAAGTGGGATTTGAAAAATTCTTTTTGCATTTGATAGCCCAACTATTGAGGAAGGTTATAGGCTATATTTTATCCCGAAATTCCTACGGGATCATAAGTTACGCGGGTAAAACTGCGCGCGGTGGCTAGTATAACATAAACGATAAGATATGTATAATAATGCTTCTTAAAAATAAAATAATTTTAATATAAGTAAAAATCAAAATAGATAAATAATATTAACAGTCTTCACTAATCAGGACAAGATTTTCTTCTACATACGGTCACTCAAAGACTCGGTCACTATAACTCAATATTAATTGCTTTAGGGGTTATTTTTTCACGTAGATATTAGTTGCCTTTTACAACCCGCTTATACAGGGTGCAATGGTTCTCTAGATCGACACTACCCGGCTAAAGTAAGTCCAACAGGTAGGATCATTAAAATAATCGTATTCATATAAGTTCTCTATTCATCGTCATCATCATCATCATCACTCTTTGTAATTAGCCCACTGCAGGGCATGAGTCTCTCCCCTGGGAGACGCGAAGGTATAGGACATAATCCACCAAGCTGGCCCAGTGCTGGGTGGTGGATGCCAGAATTTTCAGGGCGGCGAAATGGCTTCTGACAAACCCTGACGACTACTGTATACAAGTGTACAGCACCCGGGACCGACTGCTTAACGTGCCCTCGAAGCACGAAAGGCGTCGTGAGAAATTAATGGTTGGCGGTCACCCATCCAAGTACCGACCGCGCCGAACGTTGCTTAACCTGTGATATCGTATGTTACACACAGTAACCATGACGCCACGACGACTTTTCAGTTCTCTATTAAAAGAGTATAATGTCCTGATGAGGGTATCTCTCTAAAACCCTGAGACAAGGAAAGATATTGTGACAGTCTGTCTGGACAGCAACTATTATTCATTGTTCATGTATTTTTCTATTTGTAGTGGTGTAAATTGAGTATCGCTCATGCGGGCAGACCATAAATTTCCAGTGTTGTTAAATGGAATCCATAAATGATATTAGCCGAGTCCAAGCTATTTTGGTCGTCTTGTAAATAAATAACCATCTATTACCATCCGAATCTGCTCCATCCGCTATCAAATTGTCACCATCGTTTAATTTTATCACACTAAATTAAGCAGCACGGTGTCATTTTTTTAAGTATTTCCAGAGATTAACACTTATGAGTATGAATTCCACAAAGCCGTAAACATTAGTGACATTGCCCAAAATAATTGCTATATTTCTCAGCATCCAGGTGCGACATATTTTTACGACTGGAATTTAGGACATTTGAATTAACTTTGGAAATTTTATATTTCCCATGCTTTTTATTTATTATGAGATCACAACACATCGGCACCGTTGGAAGCGCCATGAGCACAACGATACTTCGATATTCAAAGACGTATTTAAAAAAGTATCTACTATCTCCAAAAACACACGTTGTATATCTACCTTATTTATTAATTTTACACTTCCTTTTAACAGTAAACGGTCTTACAGCTGCCGAGAGATTTCTTCCAGACAACTTTCTTTTTTTTATTTGCTTTGCATTTTTTATGACAATAGAGTATTAATGTATTAAATTTATGAATGTCATATTTTTTGTTTATTAAGAGGCTATAATTCGCACGTTACTGTAGTAAAATGTCCGACTAGTTTCGAGCTCTTATAGAGTCCTTTTTAAGGGATGGGTGCAACCTCTCCTGTGCCTTGCTACACCTACACTGTTAATGTATTGCATCTCATATATTGATGTTTCTAGTGAAGCCCCGCGTCGACGATGGTGCTCCGTGAACCAAAGGAACCTGTTCGGCCTGGGCCACGTGTACAACGACCTCTGCGCTGCCATGTGGTTCTCCTACATGATGCTCTTCTTCCAAGCCGTGCTGGAGATGAGGGCTGTCGTCGCAGGGTCCATGCTGCTGTTGGGTAGATATTTACTTATTTTGTACTGTTTTAAACGTCAGATGTTTTGTGTTGTTTTTAAAGAAATCCATTCTCAAAGTATTTCATTTTCTGATATTATGGAGATTTTTATTATTTATTTCTAAGACATTGTTAAGTTGTCAGTCCTCCAGGTCACCTGATGATTTAGGGCCTCTCAGTATGAGATGCTTGATGAAATCCGTTGATACAATAAAACTTCAAAATTTAAACCTATCATTGGAAAATAAAAACGAAATGGGGAACGAATTTAAGAGTTAAAATTAAGACATATTTTATATTAAACTTGTGTAGGTATCACAATTTCACTAGCAGTCACAGATATTAAGTAGGTATTTATTATAATTATTTTTTTATTTAATAACTTAGGTACACATATAGAAACTTAAACAAAGAAACATATAAATTTAAAAAAAATGTACAAAGGCAAAGCTCATTTCTATAAAAAAATCTACTAGCAAGCCTGAGGCTGGAGAATGAGAATATAAAGAACTACTACTTACAAGCAAATATAGATATATTACATACACTTCATACTAAATACATACATACAATCAAATATACAAGTTGCTTTCCCATAACTTTGTTCCACACTAAAAAACAATACCTTTTGCCAAAGAATATGTGGTTCAAAAGTGCATAATTTCCAAGATATCATCAATCTTAATATAATGAATTCATAAATTATCACCCTTGTAAAATCTCTTTAACATTAATTCAATAGACGCGTGTCACTGAAGCCATACAATAAACATTAAAAACATTTTAAACATTGAGGAACGTTGCATACAAGGTACAACGCAAAGCGTTGCGAACTGTATCTTTAAAAAAAAGGGATAGAAAATGCCAAGTTGTCATACTTCGCATTAAATGTGTTTTACATATGTTTTGTTTGACTTAATTGATTTATTTTGTATGAAAAATAAAAACAAAAAAAAATTCAAATAGAAAAATTATTCACATGTTATTTGATTCTATTACATGGTCCCATTAATACTCTAGAGTTATGGGAAATCAACAGGAACACCTTGTATAAATAAATAAATTAAAAACTATATAAATTATAAAATTAATATAAAATATAAATTATACATATAACTATGAACTATTGTTGAAATATTATCAAAGAACGATCTATAATATAAAAATATATAACCAAAGAATTTAAAAACCTAAGTTTGAGAGAGTTCTCTAACTCTTTTTTCACTTTCACGAATTACACTTAGTCCATAGGATTTAGCCCAGTCGCTTATGCAGGAAAGATCATCGTTGATCCTAGCAATAGCAGTATTAGCTTCGGAAACTGTGAAGTGGTGGTAAATTTGCAAGTCATCGGCATATAGATGAAATTTGCTGGATAAAACTGTGGTAATGGTATTAATAAATACAGAGAAAAGTAATGGAGACTTGGGGCACGCCTGCAGTAAGGTCACACCACTCAGAGTAAGACTCATCAAGGCGAACCCGCTGAGACCGACGCCAAAGATAGGAATTAAACCAAGCGACTGCAGAAGAGGATACATTGATAGAGTTTAATATAGCAAGAAGGATATCAAAGTCGACGGAATTAAAGGCATTACTGAAGTCAAGCGAAACAAGCAATGTTACGGACCTATTCTCCATAGCCCAGCGAATAGCATCAGCACATTTACCAGTGCAAACACTGTGCTGTGACCGGGATGAAACCCGGATTGAAACTGACTGAGGTCTTTATTCGTAGTCAGGAATGTAGAGAGTTGACGATGAACAACGTGCTCAAAGACTTTAGACAGGAAGGACAGTACGGATATTGGACAAAAATGGGACAATGAAGTAGGAGTAAAAACTTTAGGCAGTGGGATTATGTGGGCTCGTATCCAGGAGGTTAGGAACGTACAGGTTGTACAGTTTGTCATCACCAATGGCCACTGACGAGATGGAGAGAATAGCTTTTTTTACTTCGTCTTCAGTAATGCATGAGAAAGAAAAGGATGGATGCGAATTAGACATATTCGATTAATTGCGTAATGTTTCAGCTCTTAGATGTGAACTTATAGCAAGTAGAGGTTTAAAAATATGATTATTAATAGAATTTTATGTTTGGCTATAATATCATCGAAGTCTCTTTTTAATTATTATTATTATTTATTTATTATTATTGCCTTGCAGAGGCCCTAAGTAACGAAAAAGTATAGGCTGTAATGCACAAACCAAGCAAGCGCTGTTAGATGGATATAAATATTTTCAAACTTCTGGCAAAACCAAACGACAACTATGTACAATTATTCAGCATTTTGGGACCCGAGGATAACTATCTTTCAAAATACATACTTGCTTAGAATATGTTGTTACAAACTTTATCTTTAACCTTGAATTTCATTTTTCAGGGCAAGTTGTAGACGCTCTAGCTACTCCGATGGTCGGCATGCTTGCTGACAGATATAGCACAAAAAAGACATGGCATTTAACTGGTAAGAATTTTATTCAATGTTTTCACTTACGTTTAATATCCATTCATCCTTACTTATATTCCTAATAACATTTATTTGTGTTTTCATATTTTTTATTTAATTACTTCAAAAAAATAAACAAAAGAAAGAGACATTGTGGTTCACAGAAGCTGCACTATTTCTAAATATTTATTTTACACAGCACAAATTCATACTTTTCATTTTTCCTTACATTCTACATTACATTTGGAAGAAGCAATGCATATCATATCAGTACTATTTTGAATTTCCAGGTTCAATCCTCGTCGTGTGCACTTTTCCTCTTCTCTTCATCAGGTGTTGGGGCTGTTGGATCAACGGAGACCCTCAGTACCTGTCTTGGTGGATGCCGTTCTACTACGCAATACTAATCATCTTCTTCCAAATCGGCTGGGCGATCGTCCAGATCTCACACTTGTCCATGATACCAGCCATATCAGAGAGCTCCCAAGTTCGCTCAGAACTTACTTCTATAAGGTATAAAGAGTAGTCGTAAGTTATCTTAAGGATCTTCCATGTTGGACTGGGAGCAAAAGAAAAACATAGTATATACCAGCTGCTTGTCTTCCCGGGCATAATGCAAAAGTCAATTAAGGGACAAAGAATTTAGTGACGTTTTTGTGGGCAACAGGCTGACCCCCTGTCAATAGTATACATCGTTTTAATCCAAATTTGTTAAACGTGACATCAGATGTTTTTGTAGCCTCTGTTGTTCTGCCTACCCCATAGGGGATAGAGGCGTGAAGTTATGTATGTACATACAAGGCTATTGATATTTTTTTTTGAATTTTTGAATTTTGAATAGCATAGTATAAATTCTGCTTATGTCCCCTACTACACGGCTTTGCTATGTACCAAATAGAAGGGTAAAAACGGCAGTATTATTTGATGGCTTTGAACTTACCAACTTTTGCCCCAATTTTTCGACGGTTATTTTGCAAAAGCCTTGGAGACATATCTCCGTGATTGGATGATATCACTATTTACACCAACTTTCTGTTTTTACAATTTCTTTGAACTTTTGATACGGTACCAAATTAAACGTGAAACTTCTCTGACTTCGATGAAGTTAGGTAGACCTCATCAAACACAGAATAAGTAGGAACAAAAATAAAGTAAGTTGTAAGTAAACAATTCTGATGAGATACCTACGGGTTAAGCGGGTGAATGAATACTTATCTAAACGTGGCAAATCAGGATCGTTGCAAAAACTTAATTTTAAGAAACTCTACTTATCCTATTCAACCTATACTTACTTATCGAAAGTTTTTGGCATTGTCTATAATGAGAATATTATTTTTACGGTCATGTAAGTTGGGTGCTAGCCAGGCAAAATAGGAAAGTTTAGAAAAAATTTATCACTGAAACTGACAGATTCCAATTCGAACATGTCCGGTATAGATGTCCTATCGTTTAATTTGAAAAATATGAGTATTTATAAAACAAGCTATCGAATCATTAAGACACCATAAGATACAATGTTGCTTTCTATGGAATGCCATAGAAATTTGATGCTAAACCAAAATAGATTCTCAGTATAAATTTACCCTTTGACTATTTTTGTTATTGATTTACGAATTTACTGCGTTTTTATTTCGCTATCAGTTGCAAAGAGAACAAGTGAATCTGCTTTCAGAGCTCCAGAAAAATACAGAAGGTATTTTTTTATTCTAGAGATGCGTGAAATTTGTTTTTGTGAAAGATGTTTATTTATATGTATTTTTCCAGATACATGGCCTCTGTTGGCTCCAGTTTAATGGTTTACCTGATCACCTGGATAGTTTTAAAGGCAACTAACTACAGCACGTTCATTGGCCCAACTGATGACTACAAATTTCGGGTAATGTATAAAAAATAAATGAACAAAACGTATTTTATAAGTGAAAGTTATTGATAGCAATTTATCCCGAAGATGGAATATGAGGAATAAGAAATGGCTGCCTATAATGATGATCATTATTTCGTTAAATCTTTCTATGATCCCTTTCAATAGATGGTCTCCATGGTGCAGTGGTACCTATAGAAGCTACCATGACAATCGGGAGGTCGCGCGGTTCGATTCCCACACGGAACAAAAAATATGTTTCGTGTCTGGGTGTTTATCTATATGTGTATTTCCCCCCCTAGTTCGCTACATGGTATCCTTATGTCATGAGCTATGCTTACTTTGGGGCAGTGTAGTTGGTGTAATTGTCTGGGGATTTTATTTATTTTAATATTATAATAACTGTATAGGCTATGTATAGCCGCGTAGAGTCGCATATAATTTCCTTACAGCTCCTGGATAAGCTATCGAGAAAGAGAATCATCGAAGTGACCCCGGCTTGGTGGTAGGATCCCGACTGGGACTGTCAGACTGGCTACCATTTTTCATATTGAATATGCTGCCATATATCACCGCACTGACAGTGATGTGTTCCGGCAATAGTTTACGAAGAGTCAGCTCTTTCCTGAACTCGTATGCTCTTCGAACTCCCTGCGGGGCTAGCATGCGTCCATCGACAACGATAAATCGGGCCTTTGTATCGATATTTTCTTAGTACATGTTTTTTTTTTTAATATAGCATCTTTAGTTCTGCGGGCTTAATCAGGGTATGGAATTGAGTAATTCTAAAGCCTTGTTCGGACTAGGCTAGTATTTTAGTCTAGTGGCGAGTAATTTAGTAGCTAAACTATTCGCTACTGCCTAAAAATCGTTCGCATTACAGTCGAGTAAAGCTCACAAGTCAGTGGTACTCTGCAAGATGAACAGCCTACAGCGTAATAAAGGCAATAAACTGATAAAGCTAATCGTAACGGCTATTTTAGAAGAGGTGGATGAGGAAATTTGCGTGATTAATAAAAAGAAGCTGTGGATACGAAAATGGATCAATAGAAGAAATGACCTAGGAGGTACTAATTGTCTTCTAAAGGAATTAGGGAATTAAAGGGACTTAACATTCCATAAGCAATCATGTTCAATATAAATGGAAACAAATTTTAAAGTAGTTTCCTCGCTCCAGCGAAATGACATTTTCACGTCAACTAATGAACTCGACTAAATCGACAGGTTCGGACTTATTTAGCCGGCGGCCGAGTGAGCACGGACGCGTGGTGGGGGGTGCTACTCGCTACTAGACTACTAAAAAAAATAGAATAAAATGGATTGACTCGACTAAATTACTTACTAATCCACTCGACTGATTGTTTGGTGTTCAGACACGTTTAGCTACTAAATTACTCGCCACTAGACTAAAATACTAGCCTAGTCCGAACAAGGCTTAATTGATTAAATCAGGCGTTACTTTGCGGAAATCCATGACAACTACTTTAACAAAGTTACCTTGCTAATTTCGCGACTTGTACCGAACTAAGTTCGGTGGTGGTCGTTGTACCCTGAAGATGCTTTTGGTTGAAGCGAAACACGTGTCGGTGATAGCTAGTGGCGTGGGTTACAGTATTCCTAGTGCGTGTTTGTTGCTTTTCTTGCCTTTTGTTTGAGGGAGGGAGGGCGGTGAACCAACGCAAGGAAATCCTGCATCACTAGTGCAAGTGCAAGTCGCGGAATTAGCAAGGTAACTTTGTTAAAGTAGGTGAGTAATTCTATCTAGTATGGTGCACATGCTAGCTAATATGAGTGGATAGAATAATATTTATCTTGTTGATACGAGTCTTTATCGGTTGCATGCTGGCCCTGCTGGTGAGAAGATATTTCGCTTGTCATCAGGTGAAATAAAGTTCAAATGCAGGCTTAGTATCTTATAAAAAAAATACTTGCTGTTCCCCGCTGCTTTACACGTCTAAATCCTGGTCCCATGAAAATATACTTAGGACTACCAAAATCTATCCCTACGCTATTTCAATATTTACCCAACCTCTGTGTGAAACACTTTCATAGTGTAGAGAGAATTAATATGTCTTATCGAAACATAAAATTTGTAGGTATTATCCAATCGCCCTAATTTAGTTCATACTCTTTATTTAACTCAAAATTACTTAACGGTCCATTAAATATTAGGACCATTGTTGTCAAAATTAAGTAGAGTTTGCATATTCATGAACTTAAATGCGTTATCATATCGGGTGTTCATTGCATTGTAAGTCGATTTTAGTAATATAGAGTTTTTTTATGGTAAATTGGCGATAGAAATTAAGTAGGTATATCTAAGGTTAATTGAGACGTCAAGGTCTTTTAACGTTAATAGAATTTCAATGACAAAACGTTTTTTATAATTTACTAGCTTTATCCCGCAACTTCGTATGCGCTTAACTACCCTTCTCGTGGAAATTTCAGAAACTATACAACCAGACACCCACTGAAAGAACCTTTATACCAAGTATCACACCCATGCACTCAAGGAATACGCTTTTTTCATACAAACTAAAAATCATATATTTCCCGTGCCCGTGGGAATTTTGGGATTTTTTTTCGTAGCACAACCAGTCACTCTTTGAAGAACCTTCAAGCCAAGTATTACATCCGTACACTCAAGGAATAAGATTTTTCATAAAACATAGAAAGTCCAACCACTTTCCGTGGGAATTTCGGGAATTCCTTCCATAATACAAACATACACCTATTGAGGAACCTTTATATCAAGTATCACATCCGTGCACTCAAGGGATGGGATTTTTTCATAGAAACTAAAACATCATATATTTCCAGTTCCCGTAGGAATTTCGGGAATTCCTTTCATAACACAACCAGACACACATTGAAAAACCTTTACGCCAATTTTCCCTTCGGTGTACTCAAGGAATAAGATTTTTCATACAAACTAAAAAGTCCTATATTTCCCGTTCCCGTAAGAATTTCGGGAATTCCTTCCTTAGTGCACCTCTACACCCCCTAAAGAATGTATGTTCCAAATTTCAGCTCTCTACGCCCAGTAGTTACGGCTGTACGTTGTCTGTCAGTCACTCAGTACCTCAGTCACTCAGTCACTCAGTCAGTAACGGAACAGTTTTATATATATTGATGATTCTGTTTTTTTTCGCAGGATGTTTCTCTTATTATTTCCGGGATAGGAATAACGTCAGTTACGCTATTCCATATGTTCTTCAAATTAAAACCAGTGAAAACGGATAAAGCAAACGGACATGCGGTTAAAAATGGAAACGTTCCGCTTATCAACGAAGAAGGAGTCAAAATAATTAGCAAGACCAAGTCTAAAATTATGCATTTTTTGAAAATGCCTCTTCTGTACCACACAAGTTTGTTGTAAGTATATCTTAAATTAACTCATTTTTAAAATTAGGGCACAACAACTAATTTAACTCATCCCACTATTATGAAACTTATCTTCTACTAGCCACCGCGCGTGGTTTTACCCGCGTAACTTTTGATCCCGTGGTAATATCGGGATAAAATATAGCCTATAACCTTCCTCAAGAGTTGGGCTATCAAATGCAAAATCCCACTTGTAGTTTCTGAGATTAGCGCGTTCAAACAAACAAACAAAAAAACAAACTCTTCAGCTTTATATATTAGTATAGATTTCAGAGCATTTAAATAATTTCTTTATTTTAAAGCTGTTTTATAACAAATAATTTTAATTTAATTCTGGGCTCCTTTCAAAAGTGCAATCCTGTGAGTTACTTTACCAATATATCGACCGTCGATCGACTTACGAATGGAACGCCGTCTTAGATTCTATGCTCTTATATTCTTCTTATATTCTATTATTCTTATATTCTTCGTTCTTAGATTCTCGATCGATTAGTCTGGTAACACCCTAACGCGGCCTTGCAAAGTTACGGCAACATTCTCAATTATTGTAAACTTTTAAAAAATACACATAATTCATAGATAAAAAAACCATATCAGAACTTTGGAAAATTATTAGAATCTAAATCGCTCTGAGGAATAGGTACAAATCCATATAATTTCCAAAGCTTTTGTTTTAAAAATATCATGTAAAGAATGTTGTAAGTAATTCAATGTTAATATTAGATACTTAGGTACTAAGAATTTCTAATTCTAATTTAATATTTAAGTGAACTAAATAAAATAGATATACAATAGATCAGGAAATGAATACTTCCTATAGTGTTAGTGATAGTGCCTGTACCTACTTTATATAGTTAGTCCTAGTAGGGCCGGATGAATAATTCAACTCGGGATGTCGTAAAAGTAAGAAGTATTCTTCTTTTACCAACAAGGTGAGGTCAAACTAAAAATACCAAATAGAAATATTCTGAAAAACTTAAAACCGACTTCTAAATTGAACTAAAAAGTAAAAAATAAAAACGATAATTTCTGTTTTAAATAAACTCACTTTAATATACCAACTAAGAATTTTTTGAAGTCGGTGCCTTTTAACGAATGATTTGTATGCTTTAACTGCATTAGGTAGGTACTCTTACTTTAATTCGGCTGAATTTCAACCGACCATTAATTACTTTAATGAACCGATGTTGATGAAACTTGCAGTATTCCCTAAGTTGAACCATACCTAGTAAAACAAAAAAGAATTACTTAAATCTCGTAGTACAGGAGATATGTGAACGCAAACATAAAAAATACATACATACCTACATACACGTTTCAAATTTGGCACATTTGTTCAGACGCTAATATAAACTAACATTTGCGAAAACTGGGCAGTTCTGGAAATATTACATACATACGGGTCGAACTGATAACCTCCTTTTTTTGAAGTCGGTTATAAAACCGGCTATTTGTGAGATGGAGTCCCATTCGTTTACTAAGACACTGATACTAGATAGTACTTCCATTATATGACACAGAAATTAGATAAACACTTGCGCGCGTTAATATAGTGTCCGTTGTACGGAACGTTTTTTTCTACTGTTTAATATTTGTTCTTATATCGGCAACAAAAATATACCATCTGTGAAAATTTCAAACTGTCTTACTATCATGGTTCATGAGGTACAGCCTGGTGACAAACGCACAGAGAGACAGCGAAGCCTTAGTATTAGGTTCCCATTTTTTGGTACGGAAATCTAAAAATAACTCTTTATTGTCCATTTTCCAGATATGTGTTCTCGCGTCTATACTGGGCCTTGAGTTTGGTCTACGTGCCTCTATTTCTTGAAGAACGGCTCTCAGTGAACCCGAGTTCGGGGTCCGAGCTGGTAGCCAGCGTACCATTGGTCCTCTACATCTCGTCATTCGTCTTCTCACTGCTGTTGAAGAGTAATATGAATACTTTGGGCAATCAGGTAAGATCCGTAACCGATGAGATTTGGATATTTAATTTTATGTGGTAATATTTTATGAAAAGCCGCTTCCATCCTGAACTAATAGGTTTCTCGTGCATGGACGTGTACCACCTTAGTCTTCATGTTAACTTGCCATCAGGTGTCATGGAAGAAATGTCTCAACCTTATTTTATAAAAAAAAAACTGCATCATATTCACTTTGCGCCAAGTGAGATTGGTAAAAACGTGGATTTTAAAAAAGAAAAACTTTCCATCCGCTGAAATTATTGACATGTCTTTTTTATACAACGTGAATCATAATGAAGAGATTATACTTAAGGGCATTGTATGTTTGGTGATGTAGTTAATAAGTAACAGTAACATAATAGTATATTATGTAACAAGTGAGCTAAGTTGCGGCTCGGGCTCAAATCACAGCCTCGACTGTAATGGGGAGTTTTCTGACAGCTCATAAAAATTAGTTCAAAACACCTCTATAGATGGCACTTTTAAAAAGCCGAAGGCGTTAAGTCTGTAAACTATAATGTAGGTAAGTGGTATCTACCATCTATGGTTATTTATACGTTCAATTTCTGATACAGACATCAATTAATTTATTTTACTTTTAAAAACGCAGTGTGGAATAAATTCTTCGCCTTCGCCTTTTGTAAAGCGCCATCTATCGAAGCCTTTTGTACCAATTTTGTACAGTTTTGTTTTTTTAATGAGCTGTCAGAAAACTCCCCATTAGCAACGCTCACGAGTTACATACGACGTTTTTCAAGACACTTGTGAGTAAAAGACAGACATACGTGGTCATAAAATAACAAACACACTTGATAGCAAAGCTGTGAATTGTGATTGAAAAATGGCGCCGAACCTCGCGCATGCGCGTAGGTTTTTTTCCGCCAAATGTGTCAATGTCTGTATAGCATATACAGCCTATTTTAAGTGAATTTTTTTAATTTGGAGTGGTAAATGAAAATATTTTAATATTTTATAACAAATTATTGTAAATTGTGAACAATTTGTTTCATATACAAATTTATTTTACTAATGTAAGGCGCAAACATTTAAAAATGTATATGGATTTAAAGTGGTATAAAATCTCTTTGTTGTTTCTGAAAATATTTAATGTATAACCCGGATCAATAAAATATGCTCTGTTTACTCGCATGTAATTTGCACAAAGGTACAATTCAACTTTGTAGGATTCATTATATTATGCACTAGGGTATAATATATTATGCACGCGTGACTTATAGCCCAGTTTATAGTTCTAAATTCAATAGAATAAGGCTCACTTTACGAGCAAGTGTGTTGAAAATTTGTTATCCTTACTGTTCAAAGTTTAGATCAAAATATCTAAGCGTCAACCCTAAAAATAGCTGTTAGCTTTTGATGCAATCTATTCGATAACAGATGGCGTAAAAATAAAGTGATGGGTAACTAAGACAGATACTACAAAGTTCAGCGGATGCGGGAAAGGTCATAAGGTCGTATGAAAGAGTATACCAGCACTGATCATGCTAATTCGTTTACTGTATACTCTACGTATGGTATAGAAGCTAACCCTTAAGTTTTATCTCTCCATTTTGTTACATGTTGTATATTTAATGCTAACTTTTAATATCCGTGTTAAAATACATTGTTTCCTTCCCAGGTTGCATATCTCATAGGAAGCTTCTTAAGCTTAGTAAGTTGCATGTGGATTGCTGTGGCCATCAACCCTGAAGCCAGCATTGTCCAGATCTACATGGTTGCTACTTTAATTGGTAATAAATTTAACAACTTCATCACTTTTTCATGATACTTTTATCTTTTTTCGCCGGGTCTTTTCCTTTGGTTGAGAAAATTTTGAGCTGTAAAGCAATAAAACACAGACAAGGATAGTGTCTTCCCTGTGGCAGAACTAACACACTGTACCTATGCAAGTATGACGCTCTGAATGTGCTCTTCATAGCACGAAAGCTGTTGCGATAAAGGCAAATGGCGACAACGTTGAAATGGAATATCTTTGTAGTCAATTTGAAATGTATGAACGAAATTTAATAAAAACTGAACTTCTGAACTGAATCATCATTAGTGAGTGTGTCTAGTTTTTGTTTTTTTTTTATTATTTGGACAGTTACCTATTGACATACCAAGGACAATACTATATTTAATACCTTCAAAGATTCACTGGTAGTCGTTCCCAGTCTTCTTTACATAGTAGTAAAGTAAGACATTCATTGAAATTATTACTACAACTTAGCTTCAAACCCAATTTTCAATTATTTAAATGGGTTATTTAAAGCACTATAACATTCATAAGAGACTTTATTTCTCGTCTTTAAGGTGCTGGCAGTGCAATAACCCTCGTGTCAAGTCTGTGCATCACAGCTGATCTCATCGGCCCGCACACGCATCAGGGAGCAGCTATCTACTCCATCGTCACCTTCGCCGACAAACTGGTTACTGGCATCGCAGTTGTCGCTATTGAAAACTAGTAAGAGCTTTTTAAATTCTAAAAAAATAAACTAAAATATAAACCGTTGATAAAATATGGTTTTAAAAAGATAGCACATTATTATAAGCAACTGTCCCTTTTCACTAGGGACTAAACCCATGTTCTAGTAAATTTTCAACTCAAGGTGTGAATTGGGAATATGTGGACTAAGTCAGAATCTAATTATGCACATTGCGTTGCCATGTCAACGTTGATGCTGTTATATTTTGTTAGAGAATCCATCCTTGGTTCGCAAGCCAAGGAGCATTGCTGCGCTGCGCTGAGCGGAGAGGAGCTTGTAGAGGAGCAGTGCCTGTATAGACCAATCACAATGCAATCTCAATGCCAACCCAATGCAGTTCTGTTTCCATTGAAGCGGAGCCGATATTTCGAGCATAGTGATTGGCCTAATCAGGCGCCATTAAACTCCGCTCCGCTCAGCTTCATGTCAATGGAAACCCAGCCTAAACCCACGTTTGACCTCAATGTCAAGTGAAGATAAAATCACACAGGCTAATGAAGGAACTGGCTCATCATAATATTTACCGGAACACACCATCGCAACCCTGCAACGGTGGTGTTTAACACCAAAATTTAAATGAAGGGAGGTCGCTAGCCAGACATCCCTGAAGGTGTCTTACCACCAAGGAAAATATTATTTTATTTATTTATTTAACTTTTTATGTACACACTAGAAATAATAATAGAACAAAGATATATAATTAAATGGTGCAAAGGTACTGCTTATTCCTAGCGAAATCTCTTCCAGCCGTCCTGCGAGTGGAGAGTGGGATGTATAAAAATATTGTTACTTCCAGTTTTGAAATATTTTGAAGGTCTCCGTGGTGAAGTGATCTACTACACCACTCGTGAGCTGGCGAGTTCGAATCTCGCACGAAAAAAATGTAGCAAAATCTTCTGTCGATTTTATTAATTTATTACTTATTTTAAAAGTTTTCTGTTTTTTTCCAGCAAATGTGAAGACGTGGTCGACTGCCCGCAGTACTACCGGGGCGTGCTCACGTACGCGTGTGGCGGGAGCGCCGTGCTGGGCATACTTTCTTTGTCTTTTCAGAGACTTGTGTCTAAGTCCAAACCGCAGATATAATGTTAATAAAATAAGTTTGATAGTCAGATTTGAGTTTTCTTACTGTGTATATGTATGAGTGTCACTCTCAGTCTGAAGAGACCTTTATTACCTAATTTCCACATTTGAACAAGATTCTCGAGGAGCTCCTAGTAGAGGAGCTCATCGAGAATCTTGTCCTCTTGTGTGTATTCTAGGACATCCTCCGAGGATGTCCTAGAATACACACAAATGAAGAGCCACTTCAGAAAAGTTCGTTTCCCAAACTAACTCGACTGGGATAAGAATCCAGGTTCCCTTGAACTGCATGAATGTTTATACGTACCACGATCATATTAATTCATACTTACATCTTATCGCTACTAAGTAATTTATCCTAGAAAATTCAAATAATACTTTCCGGGAGTTTTCAGATTAATAGATAAAAGGAAGGCGTTATCTAAAACAAAAACGACACAGCTTTGTTTTAAAGCATTTAATAAAATAAAACTGTCCGTGCGTACTTAGCCATGCCTATCTGTACAACCAATACGACGATGCCGAGAAGCGCGCAGCCTCCGCAAACGTAGCTGAGAACTGCTCTGTAAAACTCCGGGCAATCCTTGAGATCCTCACATTTGCTGAAACAATTGCAAATTTGAGCAATCTTTAAAATAATTGGATAAAACTCAATGGTAGGGAAATTGAATGCTTGTAAAGATAACATCATCATCATCACAATTTTTTTAAATGAGCTCATGAATCTCTCCTCTGGGTGTCAAAGAGCTTAAAGCCGTAAACGGTCTTCCTACAAATAACCGTTTTCTCCGTATAGGGTCGGTTTACAATTGCTCTAACGTTCCTGGATAAGCGTTTGTAAAAGCGACTTAACCGAGTGACCCCCACTTGGTGGTAGGAGCCCGTCAGGGTCCGAGTGGCTATCGACCACCCTTCATATAAAATCTGCCGCTTGTTGTAGATATGTTTCAGCAATATTATATGAAGAGCCAGCTGAGATTGAGGACCAAGGCGGGCTTAGTCTTTAAAAAATATCTGGTCCAGTGGTTGGTGGATTTTAGAATTTTAGGAAATAGCTTCTAACAGACCCCAACGACTACTGTATACAAATATAAAAACTACAAATGCAAATCATCACAAAAACCTACCTAATCGTCATTTGACTAGTAGAATAGGAATAGTTTAGGTAAAATAGAACATGAGTTTATTTTTGTATTACAATAAGAAACTAAAGATTAACTTACATATGTTCAACTACAACAACTGCAATACCCGTGATGAGTTTGTCCGCGAAAGTGACGATAGAGTAGACTACCCCGCCTTGCTTCGCGTGCGTCCCTATCATATCAGCCGTGATGCTGAGACTTGACACCTGGGTCGTTGCACTGCCAGCACCTACATCAAACAAGCTATTTGGAGATATGGTATTAATCATAACCTTAATCAAACAAGAACATTTAACCGAATTCTATATTATATTTTTAATTATTCACAGTTTTATTTAATATCCTTTTTATGGGAGATTACCCGTCCACCCACTGCCTTCACCCACCAGTGGGTGGAGGGGTAATTCGCATTTACCCGCGCACGGGTAGACGGGTCATGGCCCCTTTTTATTTCAATAACAGAGCGACTTACTGACTCAAAAAATACTTTTCTAGAGAAATTTCAATTCACAGAAGTTGACAATTCACTTAGAAAACCGAACAATTAAACGGTTCCCTATTGATTCTCTGACCTTTTTATAAACTTTAATCAATCATTACAGCTCGGTTATATATCGTAATTATTGGCTACAATTTAATCAAACAGTGCCCCTTTTAGCCCGCGCAATGATAAGTGCTTCGGCAGTTGAGTGCAGTCCACGGATCAGTTTTTCCGCGGTTGAGCGTTTCAAATATATGAACGTTGCCATGACAAACAAAATCCAGTTTTGTTTTTGTTGAAAAAAAATGTGGATTATATTAAGATTCAACCTAGAAATCCACTATAGATAAAAAAATGCATGTCTTACCAATCAATATAGCAACGAAATAGACGTGAACTATACTAGCGAATGGGTGAATGAACAAGGCGATCCAAACGCAGCCGAGGATGCTTACACAACTCCCCGCGAAATAGGCGATCTGAAATATTGACAATTTAATATTATTTTTACTATTTATACCAAACAGGTAGCTTCCATGCTGGACTGGGAGCGAAAGAAAAACATAGAATGTGCCAGCTGCTTCTCTTCCCGGGCAAACTGTAAAAATCAGTTAAGGGACGGAGGATTTATTGGCGATTTTGCGGGCGACAGGCTGACCCCCTGTCACTGCTATAGTCTCTCTCCATCATAATAATACCTCCAAATTTGTCAAACGTGACATCAAATGGTTTTTATAGCCTTTGGTGTTCTGCTACCTCATTAGGGATACAGGCGTGACGTTATGTATGTATTTATTTATACAGGTCTATAGTAAAGAAACATTACTGAGTTACTGATAAATCACCACTTTTCAAAATAGACAGAACAGATAAATTGTTGCATTTTTTTAATAAATAAATAATAAACTTTAAGGAAGACATTTGTGATTTAAAGTGCACGAGCACAGTATTAAATACGGCTTTAGGTTACAGCAATAAAGCTTCACTTTGAAATATGGTACGGCATCAGCCCACTGGAATAAAAAAAATTTTGCATTTTTACCAGTCAAAGACATCCAGGCTTCAGAATCTTTAGCTACATTTTCGTTTCCTTAGGAATCAGAAGAAAAATATGTCCCAATATACTTCCTTGTGGAATGCCATTTCAGATTAAAGACTACAAAAATCGTGAAAAACTTTTATTTTTGCAAGTTTCGGAATTTTAACTGAGTCTCCACATTAGGAATTGGTGGCATTCGAGAAAACACCCAGTCTCTAGCAATATTAGGAAAGTATGATCCTCAAATCGACCCGGTTACACTGGAATCGAATACTTACTTCTGTCATACTCGAAGAATGATCTGGGACGAGAACGATACTTGACAGTATAAGTCAATATGAAAAGACTTTTTTATAGTCTCACTCAAACACGGCTAATATCGATTAGCTACCCCTTAATCTATGTCTGAATGCAGATTCAAACTTAATTATACTAATCATATGGAAGAAGAGAGTTAGTTTTATTGTACCTTTAGCGGGTAGAATGTGCGGGTGGAAAATATGAACTTCGTCTCATTTTGCAGCTAGGTAGAGCTAAAGTTATATTTACTACAAAAATGTACAAATAGGTATGTAATATCTATTGCCTAATGCCTGTAACAGAACCTATGCGCTTACTTTACCTGTGTGTAAAACGTTTTTTACTGTTTTACTAGTAGAAAATTTCCGCTTACCTGATTTCCAAAAAGATGTATATACTTCTTGAGCAGCAAAGAGGCGGTAAACGAAGTGATATACACAACCATCGGCACGCTGGCCACCTGTTCTGAGCCTGAGCTCCTATTCTTTTTTAAACGTTCTTCAAGAAACAAAGGAGTGTAGATCAAGCTCAACGCCCAATACAGACGCGAGAAAACGTACCTGAAATTAATATTATAATCAATAAGTAAAACACGTATGTGAAGTATTTTAATTAAAGTTTAAGACAATAGCAAAAATTAGCATGACTAGATACTTTTGAATTAGCTTTAGAAATGGGACATTTGCATTGGCTCGTTTTACTTTCTCGATATTTCGGTAATTTGGAATAAATAGGTTTTACTATGATTTAATGTATTTACGGGATTCTTACCACGATTTCCGATTTTATTTTCGCACGTCCGATATTTCGATGCTGTTACAAGCACCATGATCGCGGACTCAGTAAATACAGACCCGTAAATACATTAAATCATAGTGAAAATAACCGCGATAGTTTAAAACAAATAGGTTTATGTCAAAAGAAAATTTTCCTTAGGCTGAAATAAATATGATCAATATAATTTCTTGCTTCCATGCTGGACTGGGAGCGAAAGAAAAACATAGAATGTACCAGCTGCTTCTCTTCCCGGGCATACTTTCAAAGTCAGTTAAGGGACGGAGGTTTTATTGGCATGTTTGTGAGCGATAGGCTGACTCCTTGTCACTGCAATAGCCTCTCTCCATCATTATAATACCTCATTTGTCAAATGTGACATCAGATGGTCTTATAACCTCTGGTGTTCTGCCTACCCCATAAAGGAGGCGTGAAGTTATGTATGTATGTATCATTTTTTTTCTTACGGAAAATTCCTGAATGAACAAGAAGACTAACTAAATTGATGATCACATTAGGCTTGAAATACGAATCACTCAAGTGGTGGTTTTCTTTCACTAAGAGCTAATCAAGACAAATAATAGGTATGAAAGTAATTCAGTTTACGATTATTTGTATGTAGGTAAAAACTTTTGTAATTTTGAATTAAAAAATGTTGCTGCAATAGAAATAAACCCTTAAAATGCCTTTTATGCAATCAAAATAATTTTAAAGTCTAGCTATCAGACTTTTTTAAATTTACTACCGCACCAATGCGTCACACTTGTTACTGTTAGTGCGAGGCCTGTTAGTGCGAGCCATAAGGCCTGTTAGTGCGAGCACAAGCCGATAAAATGTCTTATGACTTAGTTCGCATGTTTCATGTTTGTAATGAGTTTCCTATATTATAAGAAAAACATAGATGACAATGTGGTGGATTTGTAATTTGAGTCTGAAAAATCTACAACGGGCTTTTGTGCACCGCACAATCTTGATCGCACGAATAGTGGCATCTGCGCTGCATATATACCTTTTCAAATAATTCAATGCAGTAAAATAACAGTTCCAGTGTGCCCACTTCAGGGAGGAAAAAAAAGTGATGCGATTTAGTAAATAAATCAATATTTTTTCATAACATAATATAAGTTAGGAAAAAAAATATTGGGACTAACAAATTATATTATACTTTCAATTTCTCATTTCTAGAATGACTTTAAAAAATAGCAAATAACAAATTTTACGTCTACTGTAACCGTTTTTAAGCACAAGGTATGTTTGTTAATTAATTATTTTCAATCAAGTTACTGTAAAGATAAAATACACACCTCAAATTCAGTAATTTATAGATACATTGCTTTAAAATTATATGCTAACGAATGAAAAAGTACAATTCAATTTCAACCACACTCATTCAATACGAAGATTTTAACTGTTACTTATCACTTTTTGAATTTGAATTTCTAACTGTCATTTTACTGCATTGAATTAATTGCCACGGTATAAATCAAAATATTTCTCAGGATATACTCACAGCAAACTCGTAAAGTACAGTAAAGGCAACTTCAAAAAATATATTATACTGAATTTTGTTTTTTTTAAATCTACACTTCCTTCAGGTTTTACTTCTTCCTTCGGTTTAATTTTGAAAAAGACATGAAAGAATACGGTCACTACGCCTCCGATCGCCGTAATTATAAGAACAATATTCTGTAACAAAATATTTTTTCTTTAAAGCTTAGTGTGATAATTTTTCAACCAATGAGGAGTTTTCTGACAACTCATAAAGATTAGTCCAAAAAACCTCTATAGATGGCACTTTTAAAAAGCCGAAGGCGTTAAGTCTATATACTATATTGTAGGTAAGTGGTATCTACCGTCTTTGGTTATTTATAAGTTCAATTTCTGATACCGACGTCAACTAATTTATTTTTCTTTTAAAAACGCAGTGTGGAATAAATGGCTATGACAGACAAGACTTCGCCTTTTGTTAAGCGCCATCTATCGAAGCCTTTTGTAACATTTTTGCACCGTATTGTTTTTTTAATGAGCTGTCAGAAAATCTCTCATTACGAACCCGCAAATCTGTATGAATAAAAATGTTTCTGAGTACATAATTTATTATAGAAACATGGATTGATTATTTTCTACAAACTCAAAAAAAAATTAACATCGTCATCACCCTTTGTGAGCTCATTTCACCACAGGGAAATTAGTCCCCTGCCCTGGGCGACGAGGAAGTTTAGCCAATAACTCTGGCCTAGTGCTGGTTGATGAATGTATTTTCAGGGCGCGAAAATGGCTTTTTTTTATATTGTAAGGAGGAAGACCGGGCAAAGCGAACACCCCGGGCAAAGCGAATACTGTAAATTACTACTAAATTATTTTCGTTTTATTTAACACGCCACCTCAGTTACGTTCGGCCATCTTGGTTCAGTCAGTGGCAAACAATCGAGCGTGGGGCTGCGTCACGTGTCGTTCACGAAATAGAAATTTGTGTTTTCGTAATAAAAATATTAATTTAGCAAGGTGAGTGTTTTGATGTTACTTTCAATATTTATAATTATTGTTCCTCAGATATATTATCATTGTGTTACTTATTAAAGTGGTTTTTTATTCTATAATGAACAGAAAGCCAGGATCTATAGTTTTTGTATAAAATCAATTAACCTCAAAATTTATCGAGGCGGGCAAAGTGGATAGGGCAAAGTGAATACGGTATTCGCTTTGCCCGCTATTAGTAATTATTGATTAACATTTCACAATAACAATCTCATTGTGCTTTTTTGTTTTAGATGGTAAATAAATATAAAATGAAAACCAACCAAGGCTCGTGGGATCCAAATGTGATGCAAACGGGTAAAGATTTATGCAAGGCAGGGGAGTCGATAAAGAGCACGGCCAAAAAATATTGACTAAATTCAATGGACGGAACCAATGATTCCGTATCTTTAGCAGAAATTTCTTTACCTGCATCACCATCGCTTTTGTCAGAATCTATTCCACCAAGCCCAGCAAATCTTTTTTCAGAAAACATCCTATCTCGAAGCAAAACTTCAATCCCTGATTCTTCAGATTCCCCGCCAGCATTTTTAGTATCCCAAGATTTACTTAGAACACCCGAAAAGATTAACATTGAAATTTTTTTTTTTTTTTTTTTATAAAATATGGATAGGACGTTTGTCTTCCATGACACCTGATGTTAAGTGAACATGAAGACTAAGGTGGTACACGTCCATCCACGAGAAACCTCGACACTTAAAAGTACTAGGACTATACTGGTCAGGGAAAATAGACGCAGGCAGTTCATTCCAAACCTTGGCGACCCGTATCAAAAAGGAACTGTCAAAGCGCTTAGTTCGACTTTTCGGAATATCAACCACATACGGATGGAAGTTCTGTCTGCGTCTAGTAGTCCGATGGTAAAAGGGTGAGGGTTCAATTTGCTCAAACAGAGCACTCGCGCACTCACCAAAATGTATCCTGTAGTACACGGTTAAACAAGCAACCTTACGACGATGCTCTAGGTTCTGCAGTTTTTTGGTCGTAAGGTCGACGTTATTAATTAGATTACGGGCTCTTCGGTCAACGGAATCCAGCGCTTCTAGTTGATATTTGGCTGAACCATCCCAAAGATGACTGCAGTACTCCATGCATGATCGCACTTGAGCTGTATATAAGTTAAGAAGCTGTGCAGGGCTGAAGTACCGCCGTACCTTTGAGATGATTCCCAACTTTTTTGAAGCTACTTGAGCCATGGACACAATTTGTTGACCGAAGTTTAAACTGGATGTTATAGTTACGCCTAAAAGCCCTAGATGGTCAGTGATGGGGACAGATACATTTTGGAAAGTGGGCGTAAATGTGAAGGTGCTCTTTTTTGCGGAGAATAGACACGCCTGAGTTTTGGACGCGTTAAATTTGACCAAATTCGACTCACCCCAATCGGATACTTTCCGTAAGGTCAAATCAACGCGCTCAATCATTGACTTTCTTAAACTCTGGATTTCACGGGGGCTCGCTCGCGCATTGGATACGTATCTCTCTACAACAGTGCTGTCATCAGCATAACTAATAATGCCAGGTGTTAAGAGGTCATTAATGTGCAGCAAGAATAATGTTGCAGAGAGAACAGATCCCTGAGGTACCCCGGCATTAATTGCCATTTGGTCGGAGGAGAAGCCATCTAAAACTACTCGAATTGACCGTTCCCTCAGAAAATCAGATATCCAGTCGCAGAGCCCAATCGGTATGCCATAAGCTGGAAGCTTACTTAAGAGACCATCATGCCAGACCCTGTCAAAGGCCTTGGAAATGTCTAAGGATACAGCTATTGCTTCACCATGACCTTCCAAGGCCTCGCTCCATAAGTGAGTGGCATACACGAGAAGATCGCCGGTCGAGCGCCCGTTGCGGAAACCATATTGGCTATCGCTTAGGAGCTCGTTGGTCTCGAGGTATGCCAGGAGTCGATTGTTCAATACACGTTCCATGACTTTGCAAAGTATGGAAGTGATTGATATTGGTCGATAGTTGACAGGATCGGCACGGCTTCCCTTCTTTGGTACTGGTTGTACGTTAGCAAGCTTCCAGGACTTGGGAACCTTACCGGATTCCAATGAAAGTCGATAAAGACGCGTCAAAACGGGAGACAACTCAGCTGCGCAGCGTTTTAAGACCACTGCAGGAATACCGTCTGGACCACTAGCTTTGTTCTCGTCTAGGTGCAGCAAGCATTTAAGAACCTCCTTTTGGCGAATGTGAACGGTACCCATTGTAGGTCCGAACTGAGGTAATTGGGGTGGGATTTTTCCTTGGCAATCTAGACGAGAATTTTCTGCGAAGATACTAGCAAATAAATCTGCTTTCTCCTTAGCAGTGTGGGCCAGAGAACCATCGGGTTTCCTCAGTGGTGGCAGCGACGGGCGACAAAAGTTCGTTTCGACCGACTTGGCAAGGGACCAGAAAGCTTTACTTCCCGAAGGGTATGCTGCTATTCTGTCTCCGATACGGCCTATGTGGGCAAAACGAGCTCTTTTGATTACCTTTTTGCAGGACTTGGCGGCAGCATTGTATCTTTTCTTAAGTTCATGCGAATCCAGGGCTTTGCTTCTGCGAGCATTTGCCCAGGCTTTGTATGCTTCCCGCTTTCGCTTTTCAGCGGCAAGGCAAGCAGTATTAAACCATGGGCAAGCTTTGGTTTCAAGGGATAGATCAGCGTGGGGAATGAAGTACTCCATTGCTTGAACTATCACACTTGAGACAGCATCAGCGCAGCACGATGGATCGGTTGAAGTAAAACAGGTTTGCCGCCACGGATAAGATGCGAAGAAATGTCGCATTTCATCCCAATCTGCTGACTTGTAACGCCATACTCGCCTGGAGCCTTTAGGGCGGGTGTCAGGTGGCGAATACAGCGATACAGATTTCACCATACAGTGATCGGATGTCCCTAAAGGTGCAGTGACGGACACCGAGTATCTGTCAGGATCGGTTGTCAGCAGAAGGTCCAAGCAATACGCAGTGTGGCCAGCAACGTCGGGGATGCGCGTAGGCTCGTTTACAAGCTGTGAGAGACCATAAGTCAGCGAAAACTTAAAGGCTTCTCTTCCAGCATGGTCAGTGTCCTGATACGGGTATAACCACTGCCCGTGGTGAGCATTAAAATCCCCCAGGAACACCAACTGCGCTGTGGGAAAACGTTGCTGAATCTTATCTGCTGTATTGCCAAGGTATTCCATGAGCCTCGTTGTCTCCCGATCTCCGCTATGTGAACGATAGATACCGGCGTAAACCACTTGGTCTAGGCCGGTATCTATGTGAACCCACATGACTGAAAGGTCCGGCACTTCCAAGTAACGGAGACGCTGACAACAGATCGCGTCACTGGCATACATGCACACCCCGGCGTGCGGGCGGAAAAGTGACTCCAGGATATAGCCTGGGTAACCAAGGTATGCCGAGTCTGACGGATCGCAGATCTGCGTCTCCGTTAGAAAGAGTAGGTGGGGTCTCTCCGTCTCAAGATGGTGGTGGACATCATTCAGATTGGAGTGCACTCCTCGGATGTTACAGAAGTGCACTTTGAGGGAGAGGAAGTGCAACCGCTGTTGAACCTTACTCTTTTTAGGACCTTTCATTGTGAATTGTGGAGTGAATAGGGAGGAGAACAGAAGTTGAGTGAAGCGCTGCAAATGGAACCAAGCAACTCGTAGGGAACAACGCACCATTGGGGAACTCGCCTGGAGACTGCGGGGACGCCCGAACCCCCCCGAGGTCGCCATCGGGTCCTCTCCAACCGGTCGCCAACCGGCACGATGGAGCCTCCCGGGATTTTTCGCGAGGTGGTGGGGCAGCCTTTCGCATGTGGCTGGCATGCTACTTGGGCCCCCTACTACCTGCGGTCGGCCAGCGGTGCACCGTGCTTCGGATCCCGCTACCCTCCAAATCGAGTTACCCGGTGAGTCATAATCCTACGAGTTGAAAACTGTTCTCCGATGCAGCACGATTACTCAGACCTATCCTCTTCAATGGCTACACTAGACATCATGCCGGAACGCAACTAGGTTACTTGGCGGCATGGTTTTGTCTAGTGGGTGGTGACAAGCCACGGCCGAAGCCTACCACCAGATTTTACTGCTCGTTTAGCACCACCCAGGGACCACGTACAAGGCATCGAGGGCTAAACCTTGCGGACGCGAGCAGTTTTCAGTCCCCAGTTCACATCCCAAATGGGATGTTTGCCTGAACCACAACCTGGATGTTCTCGAGCGTTCTTAACTTTTGAGGAAAGAGCAGTTACAAATCCTCCAGAAAGTCACACACTGATGCCAGAGACTCCAATAATTACTTCATCTAAAACAAGCTGTCGAAATCCTCCTGACCCAGAACCTGGGTGTTCAGCCTCTCACTGCTGCCCTTTGATGTTGAGACCTATACCACAGCCCACTAACCCTATGACCACTCGTAAACGTAAATTACAAAAATCTGAAATATTAACTAGTACACCAATCAAAGAAGACCAAAAGCAAAAATTTGAGAAAAATAAAGTCATATGTTAATAAAAGACTGGATGAAAAATTTAAAAAATATTTCTAAAAAGATACTTAATATTATCAAGACTGAGAAAAAAAATAAAAAAAAGCTAAAGAAACTAAACTACCAAAGAATATTAAAACATTTAAGGATATTTTATGTTTTTTCTGCGGCGAAATGTATATCGAAGAGGACGACAATCCAATTGAAAATTGGATTCGATGCGACATTTGCCACCGTTGGTGTCACGAAGAGTGTTCTGCTTTTGAAGGCACTGCAGGGTAAAAATGTGATAACTGTTCCTAATTTAAGTTTAAGTTAAAGTTTTGGTTTATTTTTTGATTAATACCTGTTTTCATTAATTAAAGGGTGTGTGTTCACTTTGCCCGACTACTGTATCCACTTTACCCAGGGGTCAGGGCAAAGTGAATAATTTCCCATTTTTTCATATTTTAGTTATTGTTAATTATTTTGAATTATTTGAAAAGAACTGAATATGTTTTTTGTTAGACCCATAAATAAAGACTGATTTGAGCAATTAACTTTGTATTTTTTCTTCATAGTACTTGCGAAATAGGCAGATATCTCTTAAGATATTCACTTTGCCCGGCCTTCCCCTAGGACGTTTTGTCTTCCATGCCACCTGATGGAAAGTGCGCATGAAGACTATGGTGTTACACGTCCATCCACGAGACGGCTTCTTGTTTTGTAACCGTAAGGGTAACAAATTTATGTTACTGTTACTTATTAACTACATCACCAAACATACAATTCCCTTAAGTATCTATTCATCTATTCATTATGCATAACATCAATTTGCTTAATACTTTCAAAGTACCTAATTATTGATTGTGCGTATGAAGATAGGTTACCCGAAATTTGTAGTCATCTGCTGGACCAATGATAAAGCTTTTGGTAGATTTTAGAATTATCCATGTGATGGTATAAACCAATAAGCTAGCAGCCATAGTCGCCATTGTTCTGTAAACGAAACCAAATAAATATTTCGGAATAAATATTTGAAATAAAAATTGGTAAATTATAGGTAAGAACTAAATGAATCATAAATAACACATAGTATAAAACTGACCGTCGCACATAATTTTATATTACACTAGCTGTTTCACGCCGTTTTTCCGGCTCCGCCATGTCGTCGGTCACCCAACAATGGTAAAATTCTGTCGCCACCTCCCTCCGGGCGATCCTGTGCAGGTAGTGACCGAAACATCCATGTCCGGTCAATACCAAAACAAGGCGGAAGGGCAAAGTACCCCACCTTCTCTGCACCCACTCAACGAGGACCGGACGAATCGCGTCGGTTGTTCAGGCTCCGTAAGCGGGCGCGGCGTGGGAAGAGTCACGGGCGCGGCGTGACTCTTCCCACCCCTCCTGGCACGCCTGCGGACGCGCGCCACCTCCTCGGGGCAGGGGCTGGCCCACATCCCTCTTCCCGGCTCGGTATCGGTAAACGGCACCAAGCACTACCGCCTCGAGTTCCCACGGGGGGCACTTTCCAAGACACAGACGAAGGCCATATCTAGGTAGAATATGCAACCAGTTACGCATAAAGGTTTGTGTGAGATCCAATGTATAGAGGAGATAGATCACCAAGTATAGGTTTTTGATTAGCAATATAACCATAAATCATTGACAATCGATAGTAACCAAACCAATTTCAGATTTTCCATTGATTCTTTAGTACTTAAAAATATGTTAGGTGTGTCATAGCTATTGTTTATTGGGTGGCTTTTACGCACACTTTATTTTCCTTCGGGCTCTTTTCCCGCGGTTAGTGTAGTCATGGCTGTGCCTCGTTCTGTTATAACTGATTTAGAGTCCAGAAGAATCTGAAACTAGTTGGGCATATCCGAAATTGACTTGTGAGTAAAAGCCACACAACAGACATTCTTTAACTCGTTGATACCTTATAGAGGTCAATTCAGCGCGGTCGTTGGAGGATTCCGATAAATCCGGTATCATTGCCAAATGCGAGATCTGGACGATGGCCCATCCTATTTGAAACCAGAAGATGAATGAACCATAGTACAAGGGCGCCCACCAAGATTTAAACGCTTGATTGCCATCTACCTTGCAGCCTGGACATCTAATGAAGAGAAAAGGAAACGTTGACAGTATTTGCACTGACCCTGAAAAAAAAAATATTTATGATAAAGACGACGGCTGTGCATGGAGTAACACAATCTACCATAGTCACAAGTGGCCGGGTTCAATCTCGTTTCACTGCAAGAATTTGTGTTCTTCAGCAGCTATGGTTTGGGTGTTTTATAAGAAAAACCAAATGAAGGTATGTGTGCCTGTGTTTAGTGACTATTGCATAAGTTACCTATATTCTTACTTCAGGCTTAGATGGCGCTTTGTAAATATATGTCCTACAAATTATTATAATTCAAGACAATAATTTTATTATCATTGTGACTTGTTGGAGGAATGTTCACGTGCTGTATTAAGTCCTAGTTCAGAAACATGCAACATGACCTCTACTAAACTGACTCGGGTTTGGGTGTTTACGAAACCCCCTTGTTCCACTATGTGGTCACCATAGGTAACATATTAAGATAAATTTAAGGGCTTTGTTGGTTTGACTGGTTTGTGTGAGAGTTATTTTTAAATCATATAACTTTAAGCCGTTATAAT
This sequence comes from Stenoptilia bipunctidactyla, assembly GCA_944452665.1. Lineage (NCBI taxonomy): Eukaryota > Metazoa > Arthropoda > Insecta > Lepidoptera > Pterophoridae > Stenoptilia > Stenoptilia bipunctidactyla. Next base: position 4,248,368 of record OX101726.1, on the reverse strand, counting down.
TGTAACTAGAGCCACGGGTTAAGAAAATATCTACCCTCGGCAATACTTATGATCTGATAATTCAAAAGATATCCTATTGCACTAATAAGGTACTGACATATATTAAAACTACTTACCCATTAGATGCCATTGCTTTTTGGTGTAAAATTTGTCGATTAGCAAGCCCACTATGGGAGTAAAAAGAGCGTCTACCACTTGCCCTAAAATCAGTTTTATAGAATAAAATGTACGATCAAAAATTATTATAGATATACTAGCTGACCCGGCGAACCTCATAATGCCTAACAGTCGATTCTTAAATTTTTTGTTTTTTTTTAAACCTCTTTATGCTATTTGGGACGCCCCGCCAGGTCAGCTAGTAAGATAAAACAAGAGAAAAGAAAATTAATAAAAAAAAAAAAACATGCATTCAGCTTGCTTGATCGATGTTTGTGCGAAATTATCATTTTGGCATGTCTCGAAAAAACTGTTTGTTTTTTTTTTGTAATATAAGCAATCTATATTATCGATTGCTCATATCACGAAAAAGTCTTCTAAGTTTACACGGTCCATTATATTATATGAAAAAAAATAACTTAGTTATGGGATATTTAAAATGATACTGACGCCGAAATATCGAGAACTCAAAATGAACAAAATTCTATCTCATTACCAAAGTAAATTCAAATTACATATCTACCAAGCAACATCATATATCCTGAAATTACACCCTTCATTTGTATCACAGCTTCGAAAAAAAGCATCATGTAGGAGAACCACATCGAGGCGCAGAGGTCGTTGTACACGTGGCCCAGGCCGAAGAGGCTCTTCTGGCCCACAAGCCACCACTTCTGATGACCAGGATCACTGAAAAGTCATCACTACATACAGACTTGGTTTTTAGTCACCAGCCCAACTTAAATGCTTTTTATTTGATGAGATATTAACGTACAGAAGGCAACAGATTAAGCGTTACTAATCAGCTGTCAAAAAATTGTAAACTCTGTGCCCGCAATATTAAGTTAAAAATTGGTTGAGGAAATTTGACAGATTTCTGCTTTCTGTACTCTACAGGGTTGTTTTTTGGTCATCAGCCAAATTTAAATGTAAGTTTCTTTGATACACTATAAACGTACCTGCATATTTATTTTAGCGTCGCTCAGTATAAAAAAGCAGAAATATGGAACCACAAACGTTTTTGAAAATAGTCGCTGTTGATGAACATAGCTATTACGACGCGGCATTTTATTGTTAATAGTACGACATAGTACTACGAGATGTTTTGTAGCAGCGCGTAATCGACTTTATTTTAATGATATCATAGAGTGACCATGCTTAGCTTAACATGTTAGCGGATATATAATTGTATATACAGGGTTGATTTGTAGTCACCGGCCAAATTTTTTCACACAATAAGTATCATTTATAGAAACGATTTTTGCAAAAAAAAAGTATATTCTTTTTTTAACAAGGAAATTAATATAACATGTTAAGCTAAGCATGATCACTCTATGATAGTATTAAAATAAAGATTACTACGCGCTACAACAAAACATCTTATAGTACTACGTCGTAGTATTATCAATGAAATGCCGCGTCCTAGTATAGTTCGGCCGTTCAGAGAATGCGTTCCTGACACATCGCGATTGAACTGACGACGTAACTTTGTAATGGCGTTGCAGTTACGATAAAAAATATTTTTGCTGGTTGATTACCGTTTTAACAATTGATGAGCATTAAAACAACATTATTATATCAACAATCAATGAATTTTATAATTTTTTGCCAAACTGAGTGTCAAATAACTTGGTAAACAATATTTTTCAAAATCTATACTGCGCTATTACAAGGTTATGTCACAGCTTTATATTTGTAGTGCTGTGCTAACAATAACAGGCTATAACAGTATTGTAATCTGTTCTTAAACAGGTATACTTTATGAAATAATACGTTTTGTTTTTCTTATTAAGAATTTGAAAATAATGGACTATAAGATAACTTTCATTAAATTAAAAAATAAAACTATCACCAAACCGAATGCGCAAAAAAAAGTTGGTTACAAGCAAAAGGCATTGACGCAAATATGCAGATGCTAAAAGCAGAAAGAAAATAAAGTGGCAAATGTGCGATACGAAATCGATGAACTGGCTCTGGAGTACGGTCATCGCGTTCTAAGAATTCCATCGTATCATTGCCAATATAATGCGATTGAGCTAATCTGGGCTCAAATAAAAGGTTCAGCACGAAAAAGATGATGACCTTATTAAAAGAAGCCCGCGGGGAAGTCACTAGAGATGACTGGGCAAAGGTTGTTGAAAGACTAAAAACCTGATTATGGAATATTTTGACCGAGATATCAGAATTGATTCTGTTATTGATAATAAAATAATTATACATGTAGGCGAAGATGATGATGAAGACACTACCTCCTCAAGCGAATCGGAGTCTGGTTAATATTCTGTACGCACATTCAATTCAATGTACTTTATTGCATAGAAATACAGATTGTAACTTTGTAACAAAAAATAAATAAAACATATTATATTTATATTACCTTTTTTTGGTTTCCACTTAAATTACTAAAATATAAATTTTAAATGATTCCGCCAATTTAAAACGAAAATAATCTTAAAATTAACGCGGCGTTTCATTTTGGAGGAACGGTAACGAACTCAGTGTTATGTTGTGCCCATCACTAGTCGTGACTAACTGATAGGTGTCAGGAACGCATTCTCTGAACGGCCGAACTATAGCTATGTTCATCAATGACGACTATTTTTTTAAAGTTTGTGGTTCCATATTTCTACTTTTTTTTTTCTATCGTATCAAAGAAACTTACATTTAAATTTGGCTAGTGACTAAAAATCAACCCTGTATTAATTTTATTATCGCTCAGCACAAAAAATATGCCACTACAAACTTTTTTACAAATAGTCGCTGTTGATGAACTACGACGCGGCATATCATTGATAATACTACGACGTAGTACTATAAGGAGTTTTGTAGTAGCGCGTAGTCATTTTGTTTTCAATGGTATTCATTCTATTGAGATATTATTACTAAGTATAGAGAAGCTATCTCGAATAAAAAATATGTTCCATTTTTATGATAAGAGGATACCAATACAAGAAGACCAGACCGACCCAAAAAAATACTACAGTGGTAAATCGCTGCCGCCGATAGGACCTTCAATTTTTTACCAATGAATAATGAATCTTTAAAGTAAAGTTTTTGCATCAATATTTTTAAATATAAATGCCATGAAAATAAAATAATAAATTTAGTTTCAATCGAAGAGAATGTTATAAGTTACCTTTTAACTATTTTATCTTGATTGCTTTGATCCTTTGCATCTGTTGATAATAAGCACAAAGTAAATCAGCAAAATAATTAACGAGTAATCGAATCGAAGCGAAAAACAATGTGCAAATACCTTTTTCTTCATTTCCCTCAAAACTTATAACCTTATCGAAGTTTTCTTCGACACTTTTTTGGTTCTGGGCTGCAATTCCTTTTCTATCCACTTCTTCAGCTTTTGAAAAATCTGGTTTATCTGCATGTTTATCCGGTAATTCTTTGTAGCGAATGGGATTTCCTTTACGCCTTACTATAGATCGACTAAAACAATATTTCTCATAAAAAAAAGGTAGATACTGAAAAATAATTATTAATGACCTACAGAATGGGCGTATAGAAAAACCCATAATTTAACTTTTTGATGTAAAATACCAAGTAAGAAATGATATTGTTGGTTTCTTCTATAAAGTGATTTATATTGCATAGGTATACTTTCAAATACATTTAGTATTATTACTATTACTATTCAAAAATATGCTATGAAAATTAAGGAACAAGTGGAGGTGAAGTTAAAGACGTCCTAATTATATTCTACGTTAGGAGACTTTACAAGTTACCCTTTTTCCATTTTATCACGATTGCTTTCATCCTTTTCTTTATGAGGCGTTGTTGTTTCTTTTACATCTGTTGACGATATTCACAAAGTAAAAGAGCACTATAATTAAGTAATTATATAATGCAATAACAGTTAACTCAACTAAAAACAATCACTACATACCTCGTCTTATGTTCTGCTCAAGGTCCATAACCTTATTTACGTTTTCTCCGCCAAATCTTTGGCTCGGGTCAGGATTTCCGTTTCTGTGGACCACTTCTTCAGCTTTCGAAAGATCTGGATAGTTTGCACTTTTATCCGGTAATTCTTTATAGCGAATGGGAGCACCTTGACGCCTTACTGTGGATTGACTAAAACAACAGCTCTCATAAAAAATGGGTAGAATCTGAAAGTTAATTTTTAAGTCCCCTAAAGAGGGGACTTAAAAATTACTCTGCATTTCATTTCTTTTTCCATTAAAACGTTGAAGCCCTACTATCTTACCTCACAATTTGGTGTCAATCCATCTAAGTATTTTTTTCTTCGTTTTGTTATATCATAGTTGAGTTTGTTGATAGTCAGAATAATACCATACAATATAATTTTAGTTAAAAAAATCATATTTAACGGAACTATTTTATGTAAATAATAAGAAAAAAATATAAATCAGATAATTTATATAACATTATTTAGTTGATTGCCTCATATTCAATTTCCAAACTATTTAGTGCGTAAAACTGAGAGAAAGAGCAAGATTTCATGCCGTGTCTAGTGATCAATTAAGCGACTCAATGCTAATTTATATCATGAAATAGTATGGGAACAAACCTCATTAAATCATCATCGGATGAGTCAGTCACATCATATTCGTTACTTGTAGGAACGCTTTTTTGGTCTCGATGTATAGGCGACGTGGGACGTGATTCTTTAAAATCACTCTGACTTTCAGGTGAATCCAATACCCATAATTTACTACAACAAAAATTATATTTGTCCGAAATATGATAAATATGCAAAATACTTTTACAAGTTCATTATTTATGTAATAAAATACCTAATTACATTACATCGTATACAAACTAGTATTAATTGTGAAATTTAAATCTTTTTTTTAGTTCCATATTACTGCAGTACATCAAAACGATCTGAAATGGTAGTCATACTTTCTTTACCTGTTATATTCATCGTTTTTGTATCTTCGCTTTAGTTCATTTGAATCACTTTCTGCTATACTGAATCTGTCTTTTTCTTTCCTAGATCTTCTCATATCATCAATTATAGAGCTATTATCACGGTCATATGTTATTTTATTTCTAGATCGATGTGTAAACCTTTCTTCGTCTGATTTCTCCATATCTGATATACTGATATCTGCTTCTTCTATAGATCTCCCTGACCTTCTCATTTCATCCACATCAGAACTATTATCTTGTTCATTTGTTGTCTTATTTCTAGATCGATATGTAAGCCTTTCTTCGTCTGACTTCTCCATGTCTGATATACTAAATACGTCTGCTTCTTTTGTCGATCTTTCTGATCTCTGCATTTCATCAACATCAGAATTTTCATCCCGGTCATGTGTCATTTTATTCCTAGATCGATGTGTTACTCTTTCTTCATCTGATTTCTCCATACCTGATATACTGAATATGTCTGCTTCTTTTGTAGATCTTCCTGATCTTCTGATTTCATCTACATCAGAAATATTATCCTGCTCATATGTTGTCTTATTTCTAGATCGATGTGTGACTCTTTTTTCATCTGATTTCTCCATATCTGGTACACTAACTTTGTCTCCTTCTTTTCTCGATCTGCCTGATTTTTTCATTTTATCAATATCAGAACTATCATCCCGGTCATATGTTATCTTATTCCCAGATCGATGAGTAAGTCTTTCTTCAACTGATTTCTTCATGTCTGATATACTAAATACGTCTGCTTCTTTTCTCGATCTTCCTGATCTCTTCATTTTATCAATATCAGAATTGCCATCGAAGTCATATGTTATTTTATTCCTAGATCGATGTGTAACTCTTTCTTCATCTGATTTCTCCATATCTGATACACTAATTTTGTCTGCTTCTTTTCTTGATCTGCCTGGTTTTCTCATTTTCTCAATATCAGAACTATCATCCTGGTCATATGTTATCTTATTCCCAGATCGATGTGTAAGTCTTTCTTCGTCTGATTTCTCCATATCTGATATACTGAATATATCTGCTTCTTTTATAGATCTTCCTGATCTTTTCATTTCATCTACATCAGAACTATTATCATGCTCATATGTTGTCTTATTTCTAGATCGATGTGTTACTCTTTCTTCATCTGATTTCTCCATGTCAGATATACTAAATACGTCTGCTTCTTTTCTCGATCTGCCTGATTTTCTCATTTTATCAACATCAGAATTGTCATCCCGGTCATATGTTATCTTATTCCCAGATCGACGTGCAAGTCTTTCTTCATCTGAGTTAGGTCTATATTCATCTGAGGTACGATCTCCATAACTTTCATGCTCAGACTTCGAAGAGCTTGGGTTACTGCCTTGAGAGGAACTCTCTACCACAGCACCTGCCGCAGAAAACTTGTCAAAGCTGCTTCTCTCTGACCATGGATCTGACGAATAAGACTCACTTTCACCACTGTAACGCAATAATGATTTTAAAAATGCTTCTTATTCGGATTACCTAACTTGTAACGTAGATCAATGATTGTCTTACGCTGAGCTTCAGTTTGACAAATTTTAGTTTAACTTTGCACATAGTACAACTAGCTCCTAGAATACTTTTTTATCCCAATATAACCACTTACTCAAGTTACATACGGATAAAGCCGGGTGAACCATCCGTGTAACCATAAGTAAGAGTCTGTTTAACCATAGTCTCTAGGGACAGAACTCAAATGTGTAATTATTAATTGCGCATTTATGAAGCACAGCGCTGATCAATCACCTATACAAGGTATTCTTTTTTATATCCAATAACTTTGATTGTTCCTTACTAAAAAATATTGCTTTTAGCCAAAGAATATGTGGTTCAAAAGTGCATACTTTCCAAGATATCATCAATCTTAATATAATGAGTTCATAAATTATCACCCTTGTAACATCTCTTTAACATTCATTCAATAGACGCGTGTCACTGAAGCCATACAATATACAACAAAAACATTTAAACGTTGCGAAACGTTGCATACACTGAACTGTACCTGTTTGCGAACTGTACCTGACGTGCATAGCGATAAAAAAAGGGATAGAAAATGCCACGTTGTCATACTTCGCATAAAGGTGTTTTACATAAAATGTTTTGAATTGATTGAAATTATCTTGTATGAAAAATAAAAACAAAAAATATTGAAATTGAAAAATTTCACGTGTTATTTAATTTTATTACATGGTCCTATTAATACCCTAGAGTTATTGGTAATCGGAATACCTTGTATATGCTTCAAACCTTTTAATTTCTGATCTTGTGCCTTTAATGTTATTTCTGTCACCTTTTCGACTCATAGAATCTGCCTGTTTTGTTTTTTAAACTATTCTGCAACAAAAAGTATTAGCATTGGTTAATTGCAATTTGAAGAGAAGTCGTTGTGGCGCCGTGGTTACTGTGGATATCAAACGATATCGCAGGTTAAGCGCGCTCGGCGCGGCCGAAACAAGGATGGGTGACCGCCGACTTCCGTGCTTCGTCGGCAGTCGGTCACGGGTGCTGTATACTTGTATACAGTAGTCGTTAGGGTTTGTCAGAAGCCATTTCAGCATCCTAAAATTCTGACATCCATCTGGGCAAGGATTACGGCTTTAACCTCCTCGTCACCCAGAGGAAAGGCTCAAAGCCCTGCAGTGGGCTCATTACACGGATTTGTGATGAAGATGAATAGCAATTAATTTTAGTGTATTATTTTACCTATACTCTCTCTTTCTTTTCCTGACTGTTTAATATTTGTTGGCGTATATAAATAACCTCCAAACTACCTAGGCCGATAACGTGTAAAGTAACAATTCAATTTATACAGGATGCATAAACAACAGAAATAAAGATTGTGTTAGAATGTATTATTCATTCCCATTGCTTTAGAGGGTCGTTTTTTTTGAAATATCCGCAGAATGTGGTTGTTACAATCAAAACACCTTTCATAAGATCTCACTGGGTTGCTGCACTCGATGGGATGTGAGTGTCGGATGACGAGGAAGTAGGAGACCTGGCCCAGTGCTGGTTGGTGGTTGTCAGAATTTTCAGGGTGACGAAATTACTTCAGGCCTACTCTAACGACTACAATATACAAGCACACATCATCCGGGACAGATTGCTTAACGTATCCTTCGTAGCATATAAGTTGTCACCGTAAAATAATGATCGACGGTCACCGACTCCGACTGAACTTCGAATTACAAATCACAATGCAGGTATGCAAGTTTGAAAGTATAGGAGTTCGATGTACGTTAGTTATATTGTCGAACATCTCGGTAGGTATTCCATACGTCTCGCTACAGTGAACTTTCGCACTAACGTCGGTACAACGAACTCCTAATACTTTCGAACTTGCATACATCGTGATTGTCATTCAAAGCTCAGTAGCGGAGTCGAGGTCGTTTCGTAATTCATTAGAGGAGACAAAATGTACCGACCATTAAAAAGTAAAGAACTCTGAAAGTCTAGATAATCAGTGAAAGCATTTTATTTTTACTCGTAGTTACTTTAATATCGTAGTTCTGATGGAACTAAAAATACAACCTCTAAAATGTATTCGTTAGCTATGCCTAAACAGTGTCGTAGAAGGTACCTACGAAGGCGAAGTTAGATAAGTATCTACCATTATGTGGTAGAGTTTCGTTTACTTAAATATCCAACGACAACTAACTAGAAAAATAGAGTACAAAACAGACACTTACCAAAAACTTAAGCGAAACCCATTTAATATAATAGTTGCAGTGTACTATCAGCCCTAAATACCGACAAGGTATCGCATATTTTCATAAAAAAAACATGAGTTCATTGATAATTTTTTAAAGTTAGATAATTATTAAATATATTTCCTTGATTCAAATTGGTCAAAAATTACTTTTGACTTGACACTGACTTTGATTTGTTTTTTATTTACTTGCTTATATTTTTGGAGGCATGAAATCTGTTAAACTTTAATCATATTATTTATTCATAGAGATTTTGCCGGCTGTCAGTTAGGCATCTTCATAATAGAATGCGTCTACGCGAATATAGCGAGAGTACCTAAACGGTGCGATCATCATAAATAAATAATAAAATCCCCAGACAATCACACCAACTACATGGCCCCAAAGTAAGCATAGCTTGTGTTATGGGATACCATATAGCGAACTAGAATATAAATACGATTGTCGAACGATTATCTACATACGGCACTGAGACGTGATCGCTAACTATGGGCTTTATAAAAAAGCTTGAAGTCGCTCAGCGGGCAACGGAAAGGGCTATGCTCGGAGTTTACCTGCGGGATCGAATCAGGAATGAGAAGATTCGCATACGAACCAAAGTCACCGACATAGCCCGAAGGATTGCAAAGCTGAAGTGGCAATGGGCAGGGCACACCCCTGCAAGATGGACCGACCATCTGGTCAAAGTCGCCGGTAAACTGGATGAGGGCGGCGCGGTACCGAACGACGTGGAAAACCTTGGGGTAGGCCTATGTTCAGCAGTGAACGTCTACTGGCTGTTGATGATGTCTGTAGACCAAGCACCACAATCACCCGATTGCATGTTTTTTACTCTAAATGCTTCTCAATGGTTCATAGCTGTCTGTAGACCAAGCACCACAAATCACCCGATTGCATGTTTTCGACTCTAAATATTGATTTAATATTGATAAACTACCCGCATCTGTTTTACAAACCGTTAAATGATTATTTGCTAGTCGCAGTAAAAATAAACAAGGACCCATAGAAAAGAAAAAACCACCCAAGTCTTGCACAAAGTGGGTGTACCTACCTACCTAATTGTACCTAAAAACACATGCAAAGGGACTTGACTTGTTACTTCGTAAGACATCCCCGATACCTCCAATAGATGTCTCCCACGGCCGACTTTCCTATTTTCTTGTCCAGTTCACTCCTTTCTTCCTATGATGGTTTCCGCGCAGATGTTGGTTTCCAGTTTGCACTCTCACCACAAAAGAGGTAAAGCTTACTTAATGGTGTGCCTCTTTTTTTTTTTTTTACTTGAGGTGAACGTGCTATCACGTCCCCGCCCGCCCAAGGGGGAGCGACGGGGTATGTGGGGATGATCCGGCAGAAGGCCAGACCTACCCACTAAAAACCTCAAGGTGTACCTCATCTGCCATAGATGGAGCCCACGGCACCGCCATTGGCATTACCCGCGAGCCCCGGCAGATTGCGCTCAGCCTTAGCCGAGCGCAATCTACCATTTCCCACGTGGGAAATGGTCCAGCACACGAGACCATTTCCCCACACATAGCCCTAGTAGCCGCAGCAGGTCCCCTCACCCGCTACGGATGGCTATCGGGAGAGAGAAGGTGAGCGTATGTCCTTCTCCGTTCCCCCCTCCGCCTACGGCGGATCGGTGCCGAAGAGGCGTCATCCTCCCGGCACCGCTCCGCCGCCTCCTTCTGTGACATTACGTCCTCGCAGAAGGAGGTCATGGCCGCCCAAGCCTCTCGACTCCCTAACATGGTTTTAACCACGCTAGGGAGCGAGAGGTCATCTCCGACGACAGACGTCAACTCGTGCCGCAGCCGACCCCACGCCGGACACACCACTAAGGTGTGTGTCAGCCGCCTCACAATGGTGACACTCTGTCGTCACCACCCTCTGGGCGACCCTGTGCAGGTAGTGACCGAAAAAACCATGTCCGGTCAATACCTGCACAAGACGGAAGGTCAGAGTCCCCCACCTTCGCTGCACCCACTCAACGAGGACCGGACGAATCGCATCGATCGTCCAGGCCCCGTAAGCGGGCGCGACGAGGGACTCTTCCCACCCCCTAAGGAGTGCCCTCCTGGCACTCCTGCGGACGCGCGCCACCTCCTCGGGACAGGGGCGCTCGCCCGCATCCCTCCTCCCGGCTCGGTACCGGTAAACGGCACCGAGCACTACCGCCTCGAGTTCCCACGGGGGGGCGCTTGCCAAGACGCAGGCAGCCCCATGGGAAATCGAGCGGTACCCTCGCGATACCCTCACCGCCATGACCCTCTGCGGCTTCCGCAGCAGGGCCCTATTTTGGCGGTTGAGGGCATCATCCCAGATGGGCGCTCCGTAGAGGGCCATGCTTCCCACAATACTGAGGTAGAGCCTACGGCATGGGGAACCAGTGGAATGGCCGGTTCATCATTCGGCCATTTCCATTTCCTCAGCCGCCTGCTGGGGCGCCGCTGCTTGGGGAAGCCGGTCTCGACGTGTCCCTTTCTTTTTGATGGGGGGAGGATTGCAACTCCTCCTTCCCATCACATGCTCCGACGGGCAGCCCACGTCAGAACATACCGCACAGCGCGTGGCGGCAGTGCAGGCGGCGGCCTTGTGTCCCTGCTGTCCACACCGGTGACACAGGTCGGAGCAGTCGATCGCAGACTGGCACGTGGCACGAACGTGCCCGATCCCCATACACCTGTAGCAGCGCATGGGGCGCGCCTCAAGTGCCGTTACGGAGGCGGAGCTCCAACCGACAAGCAGGCGACCCGCTCCCACTATCTTTTTTGCCGCGGTGATAGGGCACCGGACAAAAATTGCGGCTATCCCTCAGGCCGACGACAGAAGTGCACCCGCCTTGACTTGCTCGGGTGCACATTCTCCTCTAGACGCAACTGCCGCCACATCCTCAGCGGTGACGGAGTCGTCTAGCCCCCCAATCCGCAGCTCGGCTAACTTTTCCGGCTTAGCCGCGAGCTGGTCCGCCTTGTCCCCACTTTGGGTGCCCGGGACCTCCAGAATGCGGGCTCCCGTTGCAGTCTCCCGGATCTTGACCGTTTCAATCCCTAGGTCCCTAGGTCAGCGGATGTTCTGACGCGCAGTCAGAATTACGCCTTTGTAGCTCACCCCTCTTTGGATGGCCTCTGGAAGCAGTGTGATCACCACTGCAGAGGATCTTGGAGGGGTAAGCTTCGGCTTAGCTGCCGGTGGGGCAGGAGGCGCGGGTGCCACAGCCGCCAACGGCCGCTGGGACTGGCTTGCCGGCTTTGCAGCGGACCTCACCACCTGCGTGTAGCTAGGGGAGGGCTGAGCCACCAGAGGAACCGCAGGAGGAGAAGAAGCCTTCTTCTTCTTCTTATTATTTTTTTTGCCGACCACGGTTTTCCAAGGCTGCTCTGATGCCTCGGTTGGCAAAGGATTTGGTTGCACTGGCGCAGGCCCCGGTCGAGGACGGGCCTGGGCAGACTCCTCGCGGGATTCATGTGCCAGTGGAGGCCGTAATTTCTCACTTGGGAGCAACGACTTGATGCCAGAGAGCTTGAAATCCATCATCGCCCCCATCGAGATCTGCAGATCCGGAAGCAGAGCAGCTTTGAGTTCCTCCACTAGGTTGGTGGTGGAACGTGCGGCAGGCTGAGGAGACTCACGCTCCCTTCCCTCTTGGTAATCCCGTCTCAAGGCAGCGACCTCGGACTTTAGGTCCTCGAAGTACCTTCTGAGACGGGCATTGTCCCTACGGACATTGCGAATCTCGTCCGCCTCCGTCCTCCTTGAGAGAATCTCCACCATGTCATTCAAGTCTCGGGCACTTTCCTTGAACTCCTTCACATAGATGCCTTTCAGGTTGTTTGAAGTGGTAGCCAGCGACAAGATCCGTGCGACTCTCACACCTGCCCTCTCCCGAATCTGGTCAGCAGCCAGCGTTTCTACGTCCAGCTCTACCATGACTGGAAGGGGCGGACTAACTACGTCCTTGCGGATGGTCAGCTTGAAGGGTTCACCCTCTGCTTACTTCTGCCTTTGTTTCTCGGGGTTCTCCTTTTTGGGGGATCCCGCCTTCCCTTTTTTGACAGGGACAACATCCCTTGCCCTAATACGGGCCTGGCTGTCCGTCTCCATCTCTGAGCCTGAAAGTTCAGTGCCAGAAGGAATGGCACTAAACTCCAAACACCTCTTCTGAGGACCACAGGAACTTCCGAGTTCGGAACCGCTGCTTTCCCCGACCTCCATCGAGATTGAGGAGGCTTTTCTTTGTGCACGGGTTCTTACTCCCGTGCTACCCACACTTCTCCCTACACCACCTTCTCGGCGTCTACTTAACCTACCCACATCGGGCACAATAAAATCTCGGCTTTCGCAGCCAACTCCGTCTTCGGTGACACGACGTCCTACGTGGAAGACGACTCCGCCCTTCTCAGGCACAACCACGACTCCGCCTTTACGGCTACCATCAACTCCGCCTTTCTCAGGCACACCGTCAGCTCCGCCCGTCTCAGGCACTACGTCTACTCCGCCCGTCTCAGGCACTACGTCTACTCCACCCTTCTCGGGCACATCGTCCAGTGAAGATTGATGATCCATACAAATCCCACGAGTACCGCATTTGTGATATTGTCTGAGTCGAGGCAGTGACGCGATGCCAAGGACAACCCTACATACACCTAGGGGTCGGGAGGTACCCAGGGTTGGTCGCTAGTTGGCAGAATTGACCCATTCTGCCACCTCCGAAGAGACAACCGATCGCCGCGTTTCCCAGCGATCGGTCTTTCAGGGTTTTTTATAGAGGATGTCTCCTCACGGTCCGGGCGGTTAAGCCAAGACCCCCGTTCCATCAAAGCCGCGAGACATGAACCACGACACTTCGACGGGTTACGGTTTTGGTGGCAGTGACAATTTAATGCCTACGCGACGGCAGTGTAAGTGCTCGCCACGCCTACCACCCCCTCACCCCGATACCACTGCCGCCCGCTACGGGTCAGACGCAAGGTACCGGAGGGGCACACTGCCGCCCGATACGGGAAAGACGCAGCGCGCCACCATCGTAGGAGTGATTTGGCTTCACCCAATCGCTGGATTGCGACGGGCTACTGAGCCCCCCCGCCACGACAAGGCACTCTCCACTTGGACTTAATGGTGTGCCCTAACCTAACCATTAATATAATAATAATAATAAAATGATTTATTTTCTCACAACAATATTTAAAATTATCTACAATTCAGCGTTACATAATTATTATTTAAACAATATTGTGCGAGACTGGTGCCTAAGCTAGACTCGAAGTCTGTGTTTCAGGACACCAGGTCTCCGCCTCTTATAAAAAAGTACATTTCATTATTATGCATGCAAACGCTTAACAGACGCAGCGCGCCACCATCGTAGGAGTGATTTGGCTTCACCCAATCGCTGGATTGCGACGGGCTACTGAGCCCCCCCGCCACGACAAGGCACTCTCCACTTGGACTTAATGGTGTGCCCTAACCTAACCATTAATATAATAATAATAATAATAATAAAATGATTTATTTTCTCACAACAATATTTAAAATTATCTACAATTCAGCGTTACATAATTATTATTTAAACAATATTGTGCGAGACTGGTGCCTAAGCTAGACTCGAAGTCTGTGTTTCAGGACACCAGGTCTCCGCCTCTTATAAAAAAGTACATTTCATTATTATGCATGCAAACGCTTACAATTACTATAAAAAGATTATAATTGTTGTTATTTATTAATTTTTGTTTTTACTAGTACCTAAATGTTTTTGTGAATGTATGGGTATGTGTTTGTGTCAGGGTGAGTATGTGTATGTCTGTGTGTGTGTATTGGGGAGAAGGGATGGAGTAGTAAGATATCGTTTTAGTAATTAATTAACTTTAAGTACTTAAATTTAGGTCAGACTGATCAAAAGCACTTCAGTGTCAACGTAATTGAGTTCCATCAGCCACTCAGTTAATTTCATTTTACACCTAGTTTTTGTAAGAGGATATATTTGAATTTTTTTGTTTATTCTATTATATAAAAAACTACCCAGGTGACAAAAGAACCGACTAGAAAATTTGGTTTTCAGCTTGGTGTTATGTTGGTCAACAGGGTTATATCGCCTCCTTTCACTAGACAGAGACGGGTTATATGTGATCAACACGTGTTGTTTGAGCACGGTGTTACGTATAAATAATTGTCGTACTGTCAAAACTTTGCTCTCTTTATACAGTTTTTCTGTAGGATAGCGATAGGGTCGAGAATACGAGACCTTAAGGATGGCCCTTTGCGTTCTCTCTAATTCCAAGAGTAATGTTTTAGGCGCACCACCCCAGGAGGATATACAATAGGCAAGGACTGACTGAGCAAGGGCATAATAAACCAATTTCATATGTTTTTCGTCAGTCACTTGCCTAAGGGATTTAAAGACATATATTAATTTGCGTAATCTGTTGTTAAGAGCGTTTATATGTTCGTCAAATCTGAGGTTGTTGTCAATAAGCACGCCCAAATATTTTACACTCTTCCTTTTGCAGAGACGTGCGCAAGTACATGCACTTATATACGGTTCAGAACACTGGTGGGCTACTATAGAGTATAGTGGTGGCACGTTAGTTTGAAGTTGAAGGCTATTTTTTAGAGAGAATGGAATGTAGTTGGTTTTATCTGTATTTAATGTTAGTAAGTTGTTCCTCAGCCAGGATGACACCGTATTAAATCCTAACTGAGCGTACTCGTAGACTTCGCTCCAGGTATCAGCACTAAACAGGAGGGCAGTATCATCCGCAAACGCAACCAATTTACCTTTATTTAGGGCGAGCATACCCAGATCGTTTATATATATGAGGAATAGAGTTGGTCCCAACACACTACCCTGTGGGGTTCCGTAAGAGATTTTACGCTCAGCACTTATGAACTCATCTATCTTAACTCTCTGTGTACGCTCGCTCAAATAGTTTTGGAAAAGACACAGTGGGACTCCTCTAATGCTTAAGCTTTCCATTTTTTCCACAAGAATTGGTACAGAAACCGTGTCAAATGCTTTGGCTAGATCCAAAAATATGCCCAGGACTTTTTTACCACCATCCAAATTCTTAACAACATAGTCAATTAAATCATTCACTGCATCAGATGTTGATTTACCAGCCCGGAAACCAAATTGTGTCGGTGAAAGAAGATTATTTTTTTCTAGGTAGTTAACGAGTCTGGTGTTCATAACTTTCTCAAGTATTTTAGAAAGGGCAGGTAGTATAGCTATTGGTCTGTAGTTATTAACATGATCTCTCTCTCCACTCTTGTAAATTGGATGTATGATTGCCTTTTTAAGGGCACTGGGAAATACACCCGTGGATAGAGCGAGATTGCATATATGTGTTACTGGTGGAACTATTGTACTCTCATGTTTTTTCAAGAGTTCAGCAGAGATTTTGTCCCATCCCACGGCACAGTTGCTACGGAGTGATCTTAATATTTTAGTAACTTCTATCTCGTCGGTTGGTAACATGACCATAGATTGTGATTTTTTGGTACTGATGTCAACTTTAGTCGATTTTCTATGTCCGTTTGCTATTTGCTCGGCAAGATTTTTTCCAGTCTCAGCAAAGAAATCGTTGACCAAGTTAACAGAGCAGTCTGGCGTGGTTGCGGATTCTAACAAATGTGATGAAGTGTTTTCTTTCTTTGTAGAGCGCCCTGATATGTTGTTTATTGCCGTCCAAATTTTTTTCGGGTTATTGCCAGCGTTATAAATTTCTTTTTTTTCAAATTCTAATTTTATATTCTTTAATAACTTAGTACAGTAGTTTCTGTATCTGTTAAATGTTAATTTTAATATCTCATTATTAGGGTCCTTTTTTAACTTTCTATGTAAGGTGTCTTTGTTGCGTATACATCGAAGCAGGCCAGCTGTAATCCACGGCTTCATGATTTGTTTTCGATTAGGGATCTTAAGTGTTTTAGAATTGGACTCAATTGATTGTTTAATCAATTGAATCATTGTATCCGTTGCTACATTAGGATCCTGTGCTTTGTATATCTCACTAAAGTCTAGTTGTTTTATATCTGCATCCAGTTGCTCATAGTTTACACGGACTACGACTCTTTTGGGCTTAATTTTGGGGATATTTTTAGCTAGAAATAATAAAACTGTTTCGTGATCAGTTAGGGCCGAATGTGCAACCATAGTATAAGCAGGTAGTCTGCTTTTTAACATGAAATGGTCAAGGCATGCATTCTGCCGGGTTGGGAGGGTATGCGCAGGTAGTAAGCCGTGTGATGCCAGTAGGGTCAAATAGTTATTCTTGACAGATTCCTGGCAGTCCTGATGAATGTTTATGTTAATGTCTCCAGTTATAATAATATTTTTGAAGTGTGCAATATTAGTTAAAGTTGCATTTAGAGAATCAAAAAATCGTGTAATATCTTTATAACCTGGTGGACGGTATATGGCTAGTAAAATTGTATTTGCATCAATTGTTATTTGGAGACAATTAGCATCTAGAAATGATGGTTCTTTCACTGTTACTTTGAGGTCTTTATGGACGTATACAACCACTCCCTCATTTTGTGTACGATTGTTAACCGTAGCATATTGATTGTAGCCCGTCACATTAGGTACATTTTCTGTGTTTTGAAGCCAACATTCAGTCATTGCAATAATATCCCAGTCCTGTTTTGTTCTAGCAACCGTGGTAAGAAAGCCAGTCATATTTTTCGTTATACTTCTTATATTTTGATTTAGTATTTTAAGTGACTTATTTGGCGTGAAATTAGGCGGGGTGCAGTTGTCTAGATCACAAGTTGCTGAGTCTGATACAGTTACGGAATCTATATTATTTATATTAGTGAATATGCTATCGAATTTTAGTTTTTGTTTTTTTCCGTAGATACATTACTGTGGGTATGAGTAAATGAGGCATGATCCACCTCGTATTTGAACAGAAAAGAACGACTCCATGATAGATATATGTGTGTGACAGTATTAATTCTCTGAATATAAGTGTAGGTGTGTGTTTGATGTGGTGTATTTGTAAATTATAATTATAGAAGAAGTGCATGTATGTACTGGTAAGTGTATTTGACGTACGTTGTGTGTAGTAAAATGGGAATATAAAAGAAAGTTTCAAGTGAATTTTAATAGTTTGTAAACTAACAAAAATTATTAATAAAAAAATATTTATACAGAACACAGAATTGAGCGAGTAAGACAAAAATAGTCATTTTCTTTTTCTTAGTTTTGTTAGGTCTTCTTCAGATTTTATGAGCAAGCTGGGCATTCCTTCTCTTTCTCGGATATAAACCTTGCCTAAATATGAAGGTTAGGTCGACCTAGTATACACCAACCGCCCTTGGTGTATTTTGTCTCAAAGGACCACTAATCGGAATCACCGTATGATGGTATGTCACCTGCAGTTCTGGGTTCACCTAGCTTACTAGCATCCCATCCTTCAAAAAATGCTCGCTACGTGTTAATGTGCGGGATGGCTTTTTTTTCCCAAAATCCTTGCAATTGATTATACTTATTAATTGAATGTGGCCTTAGGATAGCTTTTTGTAATTTTTTTGTAAACTTATTCTTTGGTCCTCATTAATCGGTAAAGAACACATAATCAAAGTTTCCGCACGTGAAGATTTAAATTACCTACCCCATTTCTAGTTCACTCCCAGCAGCCATAAGAATTTTCTGTGTCAAATTTTATGAGAAAACGAAAAAATAATATATAAAAAGGTTTCAAATATTTTTAATTAAAATAAATAATATCACAATATCTATATTGACGAAAACATAGACGTAAATAGATTAACTTAGAAACTAGTTTAGGTAGACACATTTACAAAATACATACCAATAGTGAGTTGAGTAAGATTGTGTGTGAAACGAGAGTCAAAAGGGTATACGCACTAGATAAAAGTAGGTAGTATTAAACCATAACCACTCCGCTACTGAGTATAATGAAATGTAACATATACATTTTCACTGAACTTTTAATCTTATTACAAGTATTTCGTTAGACATGACTACGATGTACGCTAGTTCGAAAGTTTACAGTAGCGAATCAAAGAATGCAGAGCATTAAAAAAACCGACTTCACGTCAAAACTTTGGCTGAGTTGAGAATGTCATCAACATAGACATTCTCCGAAATCATACATATTTTTTCAAAAGTTTGAAATTTTCAATTTAGTACTAAACCGATTTCGATGAAATTTAAATGGGACCAACTATGAAGTATCCTCTATCATATGAAACAACAATTTTCAAAATAGATTAATCATTTTCCGAAATATCGTGTAACAAAGACACAAAAAACTCCTTTTTTGGAAGACGGTTGAAAATAAACGCAATACTTAGGAACTGAAAATGAAAAGTGATCAAGTCATAATTTTTATAAGGCTGAGCCCTCTAGGTAACTCCGTGGTGCAGTGGTCTAAACGCCAGTCGTCAGGTCGCGGGATCGGTTTCCGCACCGAACGAGAAATAAAAATGTTCCGGGTCTGGGCGTATATATGTATTTATATTCTAGGTTCCCCTAGTCCTCAACATGGTATCTCATAACACAAGCTTTGCTTAGGTACTTTGAGGCCATGTAAGTAGTTGTTATGATTGTCTGGGGATATTATTTATTACTAGCTGCGGCCCGCGACGTCGTCTGCGTGAACGCTATGCAGCACCAAACGCACCTACGATTATAACACTGCTAGCGTGATAATATGTAGCCTATATGTTGACCCGACTTCTTAACTATCTTCATGCCAAATTTGAAGTAAATCCATGCAGTACTTTTTGAGTTTATCCCGGAAAGACAAACAGACAAACAGACAAAAATTCTAAAAACTATATTTTTTGTTTCTGTTTCGATTGTAGATCATACCCCAAGTATTCTTTTAAAAAAATATTCAATGTACAGTTTTGACTTTCCTACCATTTTATTATATGTATAGATTTTATGTCGTCAACATAACCTCGACATGCGTCCATCGAAAATCCATAAAATTCAAAAAGTTTTATTCATCTTAGGAATTTCACATAACACTTGATGCAGTCAGTCATCCCATACTTCGGCTTTAACTAGTTGTTGATAGTTGTTAAATAAGATATTACAGTAGACCAAGAGACAAAAAAAGCCGGCGGAAAAAAACTCTTGGCACTCTTTTTCAGTCAGAATTATCAAATTAGGTAATACAAATAGGTACAGTAATTTGATAATTACGTATAGAATAGCATACGTCGCTATAGTAAACGATCGAACTAACGAACAGCGTTCGTAGGCCCATCTTGTGTACTTTCGAACTCACATACATCGTGATTTATTTAGTCGAAATTTAGTAACGGCACAGCGGAGTCGATCATAACATAACTACTTAGTTTAGATTTGCACATATTTTTTAGAGTAATTTGAAAGGAACCTATCAAAAAACGTTTTTTTCAATTTTTAGACAGAAAGCACAGAAGGCAGCAAATCAAGCTTTCCAAACCTGTTACAAAATTGTAATTGAATCTGAACTCTATGCCTTGGACATTAAGTTAAAAATTGGTTTTGAAAATTTGACAGATTTTTAACACTTGATCGCTGCCTTCTGTACGTTCAAATAAGTATTATTTTTTAATTTTAAAAGCTTTTAAACCGGATTTCATATAAATACATATGTACAGAAGGCAGCAGAATAAGCGTTACAAACCTGTCAAATTTCCCCAACCAATTTTTAACTTTATGCCGAGGGCATAGAATTCAGATTCATTTACAATTTTTTGACAGATTTGTAACGCTTGATCTGCTGCCTTCTGTACATGTTACATTTTAACTGGACGTTATGTTGTTGTTACAGTAGCCATGGTCACGACTAAGGTGATTTCCACACTGCCGAAGCACTGACGCGCCTACACGCGGACTTATGGTTGTGCAGATCTGCATAATCATGCAGGTGTTTGACGCATGAGCGTAGTTGCGTCAATGCAATAAAATTAATATAATTCTTTGAAAAATCTGTGTTTTTCTATACAAACGGAGATAGGTATAGAACTTACAAGGAGATTTGCACGTCCGCAAACACGCGCGTAAGTGCGTCGGCAGTGTGTGAATTCTCTAATACAGCAGGCCCCAGTTTGTAAAAATCCAGTCAAAAATGTTTTTATATAAAATTATTATTATGAATCGTGGAAACTGACAACATTACAACCTTTTTTGTATAAAATATCAATAAAATATTTTTAATCAACAACAGATAACACTTTAAACACTTTTATAAATGGGTCATACGTCATTTTAATTTCCTTATTATTATATTCCTCTCTTGTTTTATTTGTGGCATGTAATTCCATGTGCAGATAAGGCTTTTTACACCTGTTTTTCGCTTTGTTAAACAACTGCCACTTCTTTGTTTTCGTACTGTCTGTCATGGAAGCGTATATACAGAAGCTGTACAAGTTTATACACTTTTCAAATAATACATTGGGATCCCCCAGGTCATTCAGCTCTGTAGACTGATCCGCTAAGTAAATATTTTCTAAAGTACTGCATTGGCTAAAATATGAGAACAATGTACTAAAATCAATACATGTATCAATTAATCTTATATTTTTCAAACTACTACTTATTGGTATTGCTCTTGATACATAAAAGGCACAACGAAAAGACCCTTCAATACTTAAGGTCTCTAATTGAACACAGGATCTAAATAAAATACCAAAAAAGTCAACATTATAACGCACTGCTGCCCCACAAAGACTGAGGAATGTTAACTTTTTTAAATATTCACATTGAGGTGAAATTGTAATGACATTGGAAACATCAAATATTATACTCAATTGTAAAGTTTGTCTGTTTGCACATAAATAATCGAAATTTAATGCAACTCCAGGATTTGCTACCCTTTTTTTCTTAGCAACAGGCTGTAAATCTTTTCTTTCCTCGCTACCAAGGTTATTACAATAAAACCAGAAGTGATCAGTAATTGTATCTAAAGATTTCCAGGATACATTATGAGGAAAATAATTGGCAATTTTCATTTTCAATTCAGAAAAGAAAGAGTTATTGAAATCTGTGGTATCTTTATTCCAGATAAGTATTGCAATATTTCCAAAAATAGTACGGTCTTCAGCTTCTACCACAACTTCTTCTTGTAAAGTAAGTTTTGAGTCAAATATTTTCGATTCAAAGCCTTTAGATATATAAGCTGTATAATTATCAAGAAAAATTTGATTTAAAATAATGAATTCATATTTTTTTACATCAAGTTTTGTGAAAATAGGAAACTCACTTAAGTAACATGTGAAATGATTTCGATCCTTCCAGTTCAGAATAAAAATTTCAAATTTTTTGAAGTTTATCATATTTACATTGTTTTCCCCAGGAAAATTATAAAAAGAATTCTCTGACCAGGAGATAGTGTATTTTAAATATTCTAAAACAGATTTTTGCAAAATTAGCATAGGTAAATTTGAATGAACCAAATTATTTAAAGATCCTACGAAGTGAACTGATACAAAATTTTGGAATATGTCTTGCAGTTGTTTAGTGAACCTTTGAATTACATTTGACAACTTGAAATTAACTGCTATGTTATGAATAGTTGGGCATATTGGATATAAGTCAATTAAATCTACAAGAGTTACTTGAGTGTAAGAAATATCTAATTTTTTTAAGCACTTCAGCTTTTTCAATGGCACAATTAATGAAGATTTGGATACATCCGGAGCACCACACAAGTCCAATTCTTGTAAATTCTGGGCAACATCTTTAAAAAATGCAGTCTTTAGAAATGTTGCAGTGGCAAATGTGTTAAGGGACAATTTTAACTTCTTAATGAGTCCGTAACAACAAACTAAATTTCTAAATCGAGATGATGTTTCATATATATTATAAATACTTTTTTGGTCCAGTTTCTTCACAATTATAATTAAAATTTCATCAGGAATGTCTTCAAAATTCATTTTAACTTGATGTGATTTTTATCTGAAAAAAAGAAATTATTAAATTATTTTTTAGAACTGTTTTCTTTTTTCAAAGTTGAAGAAGAGTGCATCTAGCTGCTACTAATTTGAGAGGTTCTAAAGATTTTGTTTAATTCGGAAAAAAATACTTGTTGATACCTGGAAACGGATGTTAAAACAATTAATAAAATCAAATCTACTTAGTAAGTATAAGGGTTTAATTCAGGACTTTAATATTACCTTACTGGGTAAATAAATAAATTACAAAACAATGTTTTAAAACTCACTTTATCAACATTTGATGGAGCTTAATTTCACAGCCTACGTAAGGACGTCCTACATATACGGAACCATAGTACATATATTACGGAACGAACATCAACTATCCTTCCAATAAAAACGCACCAAAAGTCCATGCATGAGTAAACACAAATATTTTTCGAAATCTCAACTATATTATAGTAAAGTAGAACTATATAAGCAAGCAGGCACTCAGAGCAGGCACTGCACCATGCTAGTTCGTCTTCCATACAATTGGGAAATTCTGATATAAACTAACGCCACCATACCCTTGGGCTCGGAACTATTACGAGTAGAAAAAATGCGTTCAAATAGCGTTCATAATAGAGCTGCCACTCAAAAAAAGTAACAATTAATAGTAGATTTAATATCACACTATTAAGCTATTCACTTTAATTCAAATAAACCTATTGTAGCTTGCCTAATGAAAAACACGTATTAATACTCACCTAATTATTGAGTAGGTAATATTTGGTTTACTAAAATCTTGAATAAGCATATCTATGGCTACAATTTTACAGATCAACATGGTCTGAGTTGTCCCTTAGTGTTTTTTCATTTTTTTTTTTATCAACTTTGGTGTTTTTTCATATGTTTCCTGTAACAACTTTTTTTGAGCAAATAAAAAAAAAACTACTAAACTGAATCAGTATCAATAGCTGGGAGGAATATTTTTTTTAATCCTGGCAACACAAATTTTGTGTTGTATTACGCACTATGCGATTCAAAGACGTTGTATCACTGAGAATCCGTTGGTTTTCAGTGAAATACGTTTGCGTTTTCAACTTTTTACCAATTTAGACTTTTTGTTGTTCGAGGATAATTCGAGGATTATTTCCATTTAGGCTGAAGTTCTGCAAGTAGTTCTAAAACTTTCTTTAATATTTTAGATGAAGCATCCCCCGCCCGCACCCTTTCCCCGCTTTTTAGTTCCGGTCCCGGGGCCTAGTTGGCGCCCTAGTGCAAAAACGGCGAGACGGCCATCTATACTTTAGTACTTATTTTCATCTATGCACTGCACGGCGCCATGCTAGTTTGTCTTCCATACAATTGGGAAATTCTGATATAAACTAACGCCACCATACCCTTGGGCTCGGAACTATTACGAGTAGAAAAAATGCGTTCAAATAGCGTACATAGTTCAATAGCGTCCATAGCGTGAAAAGCTTAATAACACACTATTAAGCTATTCACTATAATTCAAATAAACCTATTGTAGCTTGCCTAATGCAAAACACGTATTATTCACGTATTAAACACGTATTACTCACCTAATTTATTGAGTAGGTAATATTTGTTTTATTAAAATATTGAATAAGCATATCTATGGCTACAATTTTACAGATCAACATGGTCTGAGTTGTCCCTTAGAAATTCAAACTTTGGTGTTTTTTCATATGTTTCCTGTAACAACTTTTTGTGAGCAAATAAAAAAAACTACTAAACTGAATGAGTATAAATAGCTGGAAGGAATATTTTTTTAAATCCTGGCAACACAAATTTTGTGTTGTACGTACTATGCGATTCAAAAACGTTGTATCACGAGAATCCGTTGGTTTTCAGTGAAATACATTTGCGTTTTCAACTTTTTACCAATTTAGATTTTTTGTTGTTCGAGGATAAATTTATTCTTAAGTTCGAGGATTATTTCCATTTAGGCTAAAGTTCTGCAAGTAGTTCTAAAAATTTCTTCAATATTTTAGATGAAGCATCTCCCACCCGCACCCTTTCCCCGCTTTTTAGTTCCGGTCCCGGGGCCTAGGTGGCGCCCTAGTGCAAAATCGGCGAGACGGCCATCTATCTATACTTTAGTACTTATTTTCATCTATGCTGCACGCACTGCATGCAGGCAGGCGCCAGGCAGGCAGCATGTGGGCAGGCAGGCAGGCAAGTATAAGTAATGTACTCTGTGGCAGGCAGTCAGTCAGTACCGCAGGAAAAAATGTATTTTTAATACAGTTGCTCAAAAAGTGGCGTATTGCAGGGACGTGTAGCGTTCGGAAAGTGGGCTTTTACGCACTCGTGCTTTTTCTTTCCCAAGTGTCAAAATAATGTCTATTAAAAAGAAAAAAACCAACCACGAAGTTTTTACAAAAAAAATTCATAGAAGTTTTAAAGATTCATGCAAATATTTCTGAAAAGAAGCTACTAATTTGTTTCAATATCAGATTTAACGATTTGATTCAATGTGTTAGGTTAGGTTTCATCTCATTACATTTAATTTTCATTACATATTAATAAAAAAAATCTACTAAAGACTTGGCTGTATGGGCATAGTTCCCTTGCCTACCCAGACAGGATGTGTGAAGAAAACAAAAAAAATCTTTGCTTATATTCTTTTACGGTTGGCGCCATTTTGTTTATTGTTGAGTTTGTTGTGTTTTTATTATTTTATTAAATTGCTTCATTTTTTCGCAACTGTATTAAAAATAGTCGTTCAGTACACGTGCGGAACCGTCATTGCAACTTGTTCCGACTGTCAACCCTCGCCTTCGGCTGCGCCTCGGCTCGTGTAGACATTTGTCGGAACCATGGAATTAATAGGTACGTAGTACTTATTAATTCCATGGTCGGAACTCTTTGCAATGACAGGCTTTCCGCACTCGTAATGAAATATACTATTGTCTGTCAATCAAGTGTAAATTTTCTGTGGCTCTGTGCTGTCAATCACTTTCTTATATTATATTATATATTAAAGGTCCAATAATGAATTTGTACGCGACTGGCTGCCATAGAAGTGAAGGGAAAATAAAAAGTTTTTATTTTCAAATTAAATCAGCCCAAAATAATTAACGTTTCATACGACTATTTCAAAAGGAAAAGTCTTGTCTGTCATATAGCCATTTATCGCACACTGCGTTTTAAAATAAAATAAATTTATTGACGTCTGTATCAGCAATTGAACTTATAAATAACCATAGATGGTAGATACCACTTACCTACATTATAGTATACAGACATAACGCCTTCGTACAAAAGGCTTCCATAGATGGCGCTTTACAAAAGGCGAAGTCTTGTCTGTCATATAGCCATTTATTCCACACTGCGTTTTTAAAAGTGAAATAAATTTATTGATGTCTGTATCAGCAAATTGAATTTATAAATAACCATAGATGGTAGATACCACTTACCTACATTATAGTATACAGACATAACGCCTTCGGCTTTTTAAAAGTGCCATTTATTGAGATTTTTGAACTTATCTTTATGAGCTGTAAGAAAATTCCTCATTGATTTTAAAAAGAAAAACAAACATATCCTTTTCTTCTATGCTTTTCTCTCAAAAGATGACGTTGGTAAAGAATTCTATACGAAAAGACTTGACATTGACATTGCGCTTTTGTAAGAAAAGCATGTGGCGCCATCTAAAATGAAATCTTGTAACATTTTATTTTATTTTTAAATGTCACTTTGAAAACCTCTCAATCCTAGAAATGTCACTTGACAGATGTCATTTTTTTTGTTACCATATGGATAACGCTATTTCTTAAAGTCAGTTTTTTGCCAGAGACTTTTTTTTAGGCTTATATTTTCCTATTTTTTATAGTTAAAGTTAGATCGATTCATAGAAATGAAAGAGTTTCGATCACAGATTAGAAAGTATTTTTATTATTATTCCTACTCAAGAAATACTACAGTCCACTTATTTATGAGCACCCATTTCTACATGAACTTGCAGAAAATAATATAAACGTAGGTATGTATATATGAATAAATAAATAAATAAATAAACAAAGCAGATGTGATAGATATTTTGCTCAACAAAATTTTACTGGCTCTTCGAAGAAGTGTAATTTCGATTTGCAGCCCTTTGATTTTGATGAAAGTATGACGATGAGTAGGAACCTACATGCATGACAGACGTCGCTTTCGACTGACATGCACTTTTATTTATTTATTTATTGTTAGTACACGGACAGTGTCCAGTTACATAAAACAATTTTCTATTCACGGCATTGACAATCAAAGCATTTTATTCAATTTCAAGAGTTTGGCCATAGCACCATTGTAACGTTTGGTGGCGCCACTTATTCCTGGCAAGAACAACTTAATATGAGTGAATTGAGTGAATGAAAGATAATCATAAAATCATTCGCCATTTGATCACAAAACGCTGCCGGATTCACATATTTCGACGAATAACTTTATAACTATCAAACTTGCTAACAAGTGTTTGTTTTTGATTATTTTAGTTAGTGGTTCGTTAGTATATTTATATTTATCAACAATAACAATAAAAAACCACTGTAGTGCATAGTCAACCCAAAAAACCTCAAGCACATAAGCGCCGCCAAGCGGCAAAAAAGCTTACATTCCAAACTCCCTATAACATTGATGTGTCCTATCCGTACTTGTACATAATACTTTCTAATTTGTTTTCTATTTACGTGACGCTATCAACAAAACTGAGTGAAATGAGATATAATAAGTTTTTTTTTACAACTTTTATGAAACGCTTTTTACTGACACTTGTATGTCGCCTGTAGAATTGACGTTTTATAAAACAAAAGGCATTTGAAAATTTCTAACAATGGGGAGTTTTCTGACAGCTCATTAAAAAAACAAAACTGTACAAAATTGGTACAAAAGGCTTCGATAGATGGCGCTTTACAAAAGGCGAAGGCGAAGAATTTATTCCACACTGCGTTTTTAAAAGTAAAATAATTTAATTGATGTCTGTATCAGAAATTGAACGTATAAATAACCATAGATGGTAGATACCACTTACCTACATTATAGTTTACAGACTTAACGCCTTCGGCTTTTTAAAAGTGCCATCTATACAGGTTTTTTGAGCTAATTTTTATGAGCTGTCAGAAAACTCCCCATTGTCAGTTTACCACGAATTGTAGCGTTATGAAATAGGGCTGTCGATATTGTCAATCGAAGGTTGTTGGTGGTTTTGGTTATCGAGCTTTTGCAATTTTCGTATTTAAAAATGAATAAAAAAAGATATGATAGTTTTAAAAAAATCAATGTAGGTAACAGCGATACCAGTGACTCTAAAGATTCATTCCATTTAGAATTGCTGGATACAGATTTTGATTACAATGAACACAAATTACTTTTGTATTTTATTGTTTAATTTTTAAACATGATTAATACTATACCCTGGCAAATAATTAAATGCTGTAAACTGACAGTTCTAATGTCTCAAAGAAAAAATGACAATTTATACCCTTGACTCATAACAAACTGTTTAATTTACAAGTTGTTACCGAAATTGCTTGTTCAATGTTCTTTTTGGCGGTAAATCTGCATAAGAATTTGTTTTCCATATCAAAATGTAGAAAAGTGGACCGTTATATTATGTAACATTGCAACAAAAGTTTATATCAACTTTCGCTAATTTACGTGCTCAGAGAAACAGTGGTATCTATTTTCTATAAAACTTATAAATTACGCCACGATGCATTTCTATGTTTTTTATAAAAATCGATAAAAAATAACTTTTACTATGGAATTGTTAAGGTCAAGCGTAATCAGCGCCGCTAGTTTAATAGACAGTTTTCTACCCCATTTTGTCATTTTTTACGATATTAACATTAACATTTGTTTAATCCATGTATTTCGTACTAATGTCGGGGCTACCACAAACTTATTTTTTGCCGTGGTTTTTAAGTCTCTACTTTCATTAGCCAGGCTCTATAAACATCACTGCTTAGGTATTTTTTTTATTATAGAGGCAGCCGGCTTTGGAATATTTACACTTTAATCGATTGGAGGAAAATAAAAATATTCCTTTTGTTTTAAACATTGGCTTGTCAGACACTGTTTCATAATTATTAATTCAAACCTTAACTATCTTTTTTGTTAGTTTTTTGTTTTTCTGAATTCTACTATAATGTTTGAAGTCACGTTGCAGATTCAGCTACATGTTTGCACAAAATCATTTGAACACTAACATTATTACAGCATGTATTAATGGATTACAATTCATTTTCTTAATTTTCAAACATTAACTTGATTTCATCTTTTATTTCAAAATATTGTTTGTGTTCAGCCAGCCTTTTGTAATCAAAGGCGGAAATTACGTATACGTATCAGACACTGGCCACATCGGCTTCACAACTTTTCTGAACATTTTGTTCGGGCCCAGACAATATGGCCGTGTCTCTCGGATTTGCTTGGTAGTGCGCGGAGTTCACACGCGATAAAGTCGTTGAACGTAGTGAAAACGCTTCGTTGTTCAATTTTTTTATTTTTAAGTGAAAATAGTTTGTATTTATTTGATTTTGGTATGGAATAGATGCAAGAATATCAATTTTTTAGTTCCACCGTCACCAGAATTCACGCGACGACAAGATGGCGTCGCTTGACAAGAATTTAAAGCCAAATATTTCCTAATTTTTTTCCATTTTCTATCGGAATTATTTTGATGTTTTATTTAAAAGTGTGTTTTGCCATGTTTCTTCTTAATAAATTCTTAAAAATTGCTTAGATATATGCGACAGTTTTTGAAATACTGGTGTATTCATTGATATTTAGAAAAATGCCTTTGGTAAGTGTATTTGTAATGTTTTATTTACCACTTTTCGGTTTTCTGATTATTTAATTAATTCTACGTGTTTAGGTCTTGCTCTCAAAGCTCAAGACACCATGGGTGTGGTCCAGTAAAGACTTGAATTTTTGAGACGTAATAGTGAATTTTAGCTTTATTGTGATTGTTTACAATAGTTTTTCGTATTTTTGTGTATTAAAATATGTTTGTCCAGCGTTAGAAACCGTTTGCAATGTTTCTTGGTTACGTAATCTTTCTGCAGAGCCAAATGAAAATAATTTTGGAAATAGCCCTAATTTCTCAATTTTAGTTTAAAAGTTAGTCTTCCACAATGCTCACAGATGCTCCAAGGTGTATAGGTTATGTTGACAAAACATTTTTAATAATTATTTCTTTCTGCAGTTATTTCATAGAATTTCTATGTTTAGTGTTCTCATTCTTAATTTTCGTTTTTTTTTTCATTTTTTTCTTATTTTTATTGTAATTTTTCAAATGACAGGTGAATTTTCTATTTGTTTACATCTGTAAATTATTTGAGAGATGAATAACACAGCATTTTTGATCATAGTTCCAAGGTTAGGTGTCTTAAGTTAAAATTTAACTTAATTAAATTTTGACTGAATAAATTAGCATCTCCTCGGGACCATGTCTACGTTCGCAATAAGTTTTTGGACAAAAAAGTTTTATATTTGTAGATTACTCCTTGATAAATTAAGTTACATTACATTACTCTCATATTCATGTGATGCCTTCTAATTGATAATAATATATTGTTGGTTAATATATTCTTGTTTCGCTTATTAATACTAAAGATATGGTATTTAATTTAATCGTTTTGTTGCAGACAGGTTCTATGAATGAATCAGGTAGTGATTCTATGAGTGAAAAAGCTGACAGAAGTGATTCCAGTGGTTCAGGATCAGGCAGTGAAAGGTTAATAACATTTATGAGATGTTGTTTTTGTTGCTGTAGCTGAGGCGTTTCTGGCTTGCATAGTGCATTTTATTGACATTATTATTTCATTACAGCGATAGTGGCTCTAGTTCCTCAGGTTCAGGATCTGGTGGAAGAAGTGGCTCTGACAAATCATCAGTTGCAGACAGATCACGGCATAGTGATTATTCCAAAGCTTCTCCAAAAGACAGTCATGCTAATTCATCAAAGTCTGATCATCAAAGTGATGGAGATTATTCATCGGATGATGGCAGAACCAAACCCAGATCTAGGAATAGGGTGAAATCTGATCCTTGGGAGGATAATCCTGATATTTATGGCATACGAAGATCAGCAAGGTCTAGAAAAGAACCAGATAGATTGAAAATAGCAGATAGTGATTCAAGCGAAAGAGGAAAGAGTCGGAACAGAAAGAATAGAAAGAAGAGGTATGTTCACTGACTGGACTCTTGTTCGATGTTGACCAGTAAAATTGATTTCTTGCTATATTCTTGAGTTATTCTTTTAAATAATTTGGTTTTATATGTTTTCAAAATCTTATCATTCAACAATCTTAACATTAGTAATCTTAACATTACTAAAAAACATATGAAAGGACCCTATTTAGTGTCATACATAAGTTACTATATCATTATGCCAGCAGAACTGTCTTCAGCAAAAGGAAATTATTTAAGAAATTAATATTCTAGATCAATGTTTCTTTTTTTATTTAGTGATTCCTGGAACTCCGGTTCATCTGGGAGTGATAGTGATATGAAAGGGTCTCCTCCGCCTCCATCGAAACGGCCAGGACAGCGAAGTGTTCCTCTACGAAAGAAGAAGCCAGCTAGAAGAAGATTTACAAGTGAAGAGGATGAAAGTACTGAAGCATCAGATGATGAATCTAAAAGGTTTTTGTGTTATTTCATGAACTCTTTTTACTGTCCTCATACTTATATTACTGTTATTATTTTTTACACTACTATTACCTTTATTATTTTTGATACTAATATTACTATTATTTTTAGTCGAACAGCAACAAGGCGTAAAGCAGCTGCTGTTAGTTACAAAGAAGCTAGTGATGAACAAACGGATTCATCTGATCTTTTAGAAGTTGAAGGAGTTGATGGGGAAGCAGATGCTGAACCAGAACCCGAAGATCACAGTGAAACTATTGAAAGGATTCTGGGTTTTCGACGAGGCAAGAAAGGAGGTATTCTTTTTTTATCAAAATTTATATAAATTAAGTTTTAATATATAGATAATTATGTAATATAATCCCTTTGTTGCAAATTCAATGGTTAATTTTAGCTAATATCTTCTTATCATTGTGCAGTCACTGGCCATGTGACAACACTTTATTATATAGAAGAGAATGGGGATGCTAATAAGGGGTGTGATCCCCGTGATGAAGAAAATACAGAACCTCAGTACCTGATTAAATGGAAAGGATGGTCTCATATACACAACACATGGGAATCTGAAGCCACCCTAAATGAACAAAAAGTAAAAGGACTGAAAAAGTTGGAAAATTATATGAAAAAAGAATCTGAACTACAATGGTGGAGAAAGCAGGCAGGCCCAGAGGACATTGATTATTTTGAGTGTCAAGCAGAGTTACAACAGGAGCTTGTCAAAACCTATAACAATGTTGAAAGAATAATTGGTAAGAAACAGACACCCATACCTAAAATGTACTCATAAATGTTTCTGTATTTAACTTTATGAATGTTTTTAGCTGAACAAACTCGAGAACTTGAGGGAGGTGCCACTGCACATGAGTATTATTGTAAATGGGAATCTTTGCCATATGCGGATGCCACTTGGGAAGATTCAGCGTTAATTGAACGAAGGTGGCCTGAAAGGGTTGAAAACTTTAAATATAGAGAAGCTGCGAAAACAACGCCATCAAGGCACTGTCCAGTTTTGAGGCGACGACCCAAATTTCACCAAGTGAAAGAGCAGCCAGAATATATGGGTAAAGATCAGGTATGTAGCTTTTTAGGTATTTAAATACCATACTATTCAAATTTCCTTTCTCTGCTTCAGATATTTTTATTTCAGTCTTAAAAGTAAATAATATACAAGGTGTGTTCCTTTTGATTTCCCATAACTCTAAGGTATTAATGGGACCATGTAATAAATCAAATAACATGTGAATAATTTTTTAATTTTAATTTGTTTTTCAAAACAACTTATGTGAAACACCTTTATGCGGAGTATTACAAAGTGGCATTTTCTATCCCTTTTTTTATTGCTATGCACAGGTACAGTTCGTAACCTTTTGCAACATTCCTCACCATTTAAAATGTTTTTGTTGTTTATTGTATGGCTTAAGTGACATGTGTCTATTGAGTGAATGTTAAAGAGATTTTACAAGGGTGATAATTAATGAAATCATTATATTAAGATTGATGATATCTTGGAAAAGTATGCATGTTTGAACCACATATTCTTTGACAAAACATATTATTTTTTAGTTAGGAACAAAACCTTAAAGTTATGGGATATCAAAAAGAACTCCTTGTATAGAAATATATTTTACCCTTACACCACTACACATACAAACACACACACTCAAACACTCATAGATATACACACATGTTTTATTCAAGCAACAGTTAATTGTGAATGTTGAATAAACATAATAGTGGTTTGGACATTTAGAAAGTATGAGGGCTTTCACGAATGGATAGTGTTCGACATCACCCAGAACCCGTCATAGGCAAACGTAAATTAGTAGACTACAAAATTGGCTACATATTATTTTAAAAAGGCCTAGTTAAAAGTACTTACCTGTAAGCATTTGGCATTCCCTACTCTCTGCCTACCCCGAATGGGAGATTGACGTAA
Organism: Stenoptilia bipunctidactyla; assembly: GCA_944452665.1. NCBI lineage: Eukaryota > Metazoa > Arthropoda > Insecta > Lepidoptera > Pterophoridae > Stenoptilia > Stenoptilia bipunctidactyla. Next base: position 4,215,098 of record OX101726.1, on the reverse strand, counting down.
AGTTATGTAAGCATATATGTATGTACATAACAATAAATCAAATCTCCAGTACCTATGCCCATATTATGCTTATATTGCTGGTTTTGTTTTCCATAATTTTGTACATGTAATTATATCACATTTATACACCCACCCACCCACACACCCACACACACACACACACACACACACACACACACACACACACACAAACATACAAACATAAACATGTGCTATTCAAGCTACTATAAATTTTGAATATTGAATAAAAACATGTTCCATGCTGTTATTGTTCTTAAAAGATTTTCTCTAGGCCTTAAGTGGACCATGCAAAATGTGGCTTATTTTGCGCAAAACACATAACACATACAGCACCAGACGTCACACACAAACACACACACACACACCAACACACCAACAAAGTCACACACAAAACACACACACACACCTCTGACACACCTCTCTCTCAGGCACACACACCACATGCATATAAAATGCATATCTATTTATATGTTAAATAAAAACTAAAACTTTTGAAAAGAGAGTTGACAATGCTGAAATTTAATTATGAAAAAGGCAAAATTATAAAAGCAATTCAAATAATTGTTAAGGATTTCATTTCGGTACCCACCTCCAATAGCCATGTAAGATACGCAGTTGGATAGATCTTGGTAACCTGAATCAAAGTTGCTATGACGCTAAGTTCCGATCGTTAGTCCCTTCAGAGCTATAAGGTCCTAAATGTCGGACTATAATTTTGGTATCCACCTCCAGAACCTTGTAAGATACGTCGTCGTTAGATTTAGTAACCTGAATCAAATTTACAATGGCGCCAAGTTCCGATCGTTAGTCCGTTCAGCATAAGGTCCTAAATGTCGGACTATAATTTCGGTATCCACCTCCAATAACCATGTAAGATACGTCGTTGGATAGGTCTTAGAAACCTGAATCAAAGTTACTATGGCGCCAAGTTCCGATCGTTAGCGACCGATCGTAGATAGTAAGCGACAGCACCACTCTGATTATCTGTTGCACACCTGAATTAAGGTTGTTTTTTTAATTTTGTTTTCGGAGATTTTGATTAATTTTATTAGGTTGGTTATCAGTTTGGACTCAGAATCAAGACAGGCGCCATACCAATTCTTTTTCTAGAAGATGAACTCTTTTCAACGATATATCACACATGTCTATTGAGGCGGGGGTACCAGCTCTCATACAAAGTTATGCGTCGTCCTTTGTTATGATAAATTATTACAAAGTTTAAAACGCCTTCTACACATTAGTTAATTTGGAAACCACAATAATGAAGAATATTTATACATATAATTGAATTCACATATAAGTACACAATTGGTTCCACAGATTTACACATTTGTTTACACTGTTACACATTTATTCATATACACTAAGCTGTGTCATTAGCAAACTAAGCTTCGGAGGGCACGTTCAGCAGTTGGTCCCGGGTGCTGTATGTACTTGTATACAGTAGTCGTTAGGGTTTGTCAGAAGCCAGGCGCCCTGAAAATTCTGAAATCCAGCAATCAACACTGGGCCAGGTTGGTGGATTATGGCCTAAGCCTCCTCATCACCCAGAGGAGAGACTCATAGCCCTGCAATGGGCTCATTACACGGAGTTGTGATGATGATGATAATGAAGGATATCCATATAATTGCATTCACATGTCAGTACACAAATGGTTCCACAGATTTACACATTTGTTTACACAGTTACACATTTATACATACATATACACTAAGTAAGTTGTGTCCTTAAAAAAGTTAAGGTACACGAAAACTTTAATAAAACACTTTAATCTAGGGCTCTCTGGAAGTGTAATATATATTTAGCTACTATTTTATTTTTTCTTATACAATCTCGTATTTTAAAATATTCACTGGCATCCATGTTGTTTTAATGGTCCCACAAAATGGCCGACCGCTTACTGCAAAACAATACTCGACGCCATTTTGTTATCGTGTGGAAGTGACGTCACGTCTTTATATTGATCTTAACCTGTATGACATTGACAAGCCGGGGCCGCGCTATTTTAAAAATACACTTTGCAAACTGGATTCCTATGTACAAACTGAAGTACATTTAGCAGTTATCTTTTGTTAAAATTAGAATTCCTGATATTTTTGTTGTAAAAATAGTTGGTAAATCAAATAAATGACTATATTGGTCCTATATTGTATCAGCTTTAAAACATTTTAAAAAAATTCTCTAGCTGACTGAATGATAATATTGACGTAGTGTCAAAGGGTGGGTACACTTGTAGGGTTCTCTGCCTAAGACAATATAGGATTCGAGGAATCGATATCCTGCCGAACTAGTCAGGGAAACTATTGCTAATTAGCTCTGATTTAGGCTAGCTCGCTTTTACCACGCTATACGATTACTTCAGGGACAAATACGTATATCATTCGCAATTTACCTAATTGCAAATTAAATAAAAAAGGTTTATTCAAGAAAGGAATTAAAATTGAATTTACTAAACCTTTCATGCATCATTCAGATTAATGGCGACAAATGAATTTTTTATTACAAGTAATTTTATATCGCCACACGAAAAACATCTTATCTATAATAATACCTATAATATAGGCTTGAAGGTTTGCTTGTTTGAATAGATTATTCTCAGAAACTTCTTTACCTTCGATAATCACGCTTGCGGAAGGTATTAAGGCTTTTACGGTGTAACGATGTAACGATCAAAACTTCGACGGTGAAATCGCACACTGCTACTAGACTTTTCATAATTTCGATTTCGCAATACGCAGATTCGATAAAAAAAAATGTTTTTGGTGCTTAGTTAGAACAGATGAACAGTTGAAATAGGACAAAAACTACTGTTTTGTTAGGTATTATATTCCTGCAAACCTAGGAAAAGTAAGATGTGTTGTCAGACGCATTTAATTTTTCGTAAGTGTGTGTCATTGTTAGGAAAATAAGCTGTAGCCTGCGCTTTCACGCGCGTAATTACCAATCCAGTAAGAATATCAGCGGGGCTAGCATGCTACCGTCGACAACGATAAATCGGGCCTTTTATCGATATTTTCTTAGAATATGGTATTTAGTGTATGTAATTTATTAAGATTATGACATATTTGGTTCGGTCTTAATCATGGTATCAAATCGAGTAATTCTATCTATTATGGTGCGCATAGTAACTTACATGATAGGATAAAATAACAATATAATACTCTTGTTGATTCGACTATATATCGATGGTTGCATGCTAGCCTTGCAGGATTAAAAATATCTTCCTCCATTTAGTTATTCCAGCCTATGCTCTACCTATGTGTAAAATTTCGTCTTACATCTGTAGAGCCGATTTAGTGTGAGAGTTGAAATAATTTTTCCTCCTTCACAAATCTTTACTTTACTTTACATGAAAGCCTTGTGAATCTCTTTATATAATGGTTATTTATATTACTTTTTTATTTTATTTGCAGACTTATGTACTTAGAGATTATCAAATGGATGGTTTGAATTGGTTGATACATTCCTGGTGTAAAGAGAATTCAGTTATACTTGCTGATGAGATGGGCTTAGGTAAAACTATACAGGTAAATATATTGTCATAATAAAAATAATGTATTATAAAATTTTAACATATTAAAATTAAATTTCATTTCAATGTTTGAAAATTATATTTTTAAATTTTATTGTTTATTTTTGAAATTTAATTGTAATGTTTTCTTTTGTTTTCAGACTATTTGCTTTCTGTATTACCTCTTTCAAACGCAACAGCTGTATGGTCCGTTTCTTTGTGTTGTACCACTTAGTACTATGACTGCCTGGCAAAGAGAATTGCAGCAATGGGCACCAGATATGAATGTCGTTATTTACATAGGAGATGTGAATAGTAGAGATATTGTAAGTAAGATTTATATTTAGAATTTGTGTTAATCTGAAGTTAACAGATTCGTTTATTTTTTTTAAATATTTCTTGTATTTAAATGACTTTATTTATGATTTCAGATTAGACAATTTGAATGGAGTTTCGCTAGTTCGAAAAGGCTGAAATTCAATGCAATCCTTACCACCTATGAAATTTTGTTAAAAGATAGACAGTTCCTTAGATCATTTAGTTGGGCAGTGTTGTTAGTGGATGAGGCTCACAGACTGAAAAATGATGATTCTCTTTTGTATAAAGCTTTAAAGGAGTTTGAGACAAATCACAGATTGCTTGTAACCGGAACCCCATTGCAGAACTCATTGAAAGAATTGTGGGCGCTTTTGCATTTTATTATGCCTTATAAGTGAGTATATGCAATTGTTTTCGTTTCTGGTTCAGTGTTTAGTAGAATGTATAATAAGTTTATATTTACATAGAAAAGGTATTTTATCTGTGATTTATTGTACTTAACCATTGTACAATCTTGCCTATATAATATTGCTTGTCAAACTATTTTTATTTTTAGTTGTAATTGGTTTTTTATGTCTTAATATTAATAAATAAAATAAATTATATTTTCGGTCAGATTGTAGTGTGAAAGATATTACTTATATTATATTATACATATTACTAAATATTTACTGGATTACTTCTATGATTCGTTTCAATTTACATTGTTCATCTTCTTTTAGACCAAATAGATTATTATTAATTTATTCTCTGTTATAAATTTTAGATTTGAAACTTGGGAAGAATTTGAAAAAGACCATGAAGATGCTGCGACGAAAGGATACGAAAAACTTCACAAGCAACTAGAACCCTTCATTTTAAGGAGGCAAAAGAAAGATGTAGAAAAATCTCTGCCTGCCAAGGTGGAACAAATTCTGCGGGTCGAAATGACATCAATACAAAAACAATATTACAAATGGATTTTAACGAAAAATTATAGTGCGCTCCGGAAAGGAGTAAAAGGATCTATTAATACATTTATAAACATTGTCATTGAGCTCAAAAAGTGTTGTAATCATGCGTTATTGACTAAACCGGAAGATTATGAATCCAGGGCGTCATTAGCCACTACAGATGCTGTTGAGGTAAGGATGACAGTAATCTTTGTTTTCCATTAACGGTTAATAACACAGCTGTGTCTAGATGTAGTAAGTTCACTGTTGTTTTATTTATACAGGAGTAAATGCAGAAATTTTATTTGTTACAGAAACTTTTAAGAGGCTCCGGAAAACTTTTATTATTGGACAAACTATTATGCAGGCTCAAAGAAACAGGACACAGGGTGCTTATATTCTCTCAAATGGTCAGAATGTTGGATATTTTAGCAGAATATTTACAAAGGCGACACTTCCCATTTCAACGCCTAGATGGAAGTATAAAGGGTGAAATAAGAAAGCAGGCTCTTGATCATTTCAATGCAGAGGGCTCTACAGACTTCTGCTTTTTGCTGTCAACTCGTGCAGGTGGCTTAGGTATCAATTTAGCTACTGCAGATACTGTGATAATTTTCGATTCAGATTGGAATCCACAAAATGATTTGCAAGCTCAGGCTAGAGCTCACCGCATTGGGCAAAAAAACCAGGTAAAGTCCATTTGTAATTTAAAAGAATTAAAATCAATATCTATTTTACATAGTTCTTTATAGCAAATAACTAAAGTTTTCATTCCCAGGTGAACATTTATCGCTTGGTGACTGCCAGGTCTGTAGAAGAGGATATTGTAGAGAGGGCTAAAAGAAAAATGGTCTTAGATCACTTGGTGATACAAAGGATGGACACTACAGGTCGAACAGTCCTTAACAAGCGGGATTCAACAGCCACCACCGCCAATAATCCATTTAACAAAGAGGATCTGAATGCAATATTGAAATTTGGTGCTGAAGAATTATTTAAGGATGATGATGAGAATGATGAGGATCCTGTCGTAAGTATCATGCACAAAACTAATAATAAACGACCACTTTGGCGATGTGGTAAACCTGTCTGCCTCAGACGCCAGTGGTTGCGGCTACCATTCCCGCACGGAACAAGAAAAAAAAAATGTTCCGTGTGAGTCTGGGGATTTTATTGAGTTTATTTATTACTCCTTAGTGTCTAAATTTAAACAACCATGCTTTAAACTTGATTCCAAATATTGGTAAATTTTTTGCAAAGCTGATTTTTAGAGGAGACATGCTTAACTTGGTTTTCCATTTCAGTGTGATATTGATGAGATTTTGCAAAGAGCAGAGACAAGAGATGAAGGCCCGACGATGGTTGGTGATGAACTGTTGTCGGCATTTAAAGTAGCTAGTTTTGCGTTTGATGAAGATAAGGCTGTTATGGAGGTTAAGAAAGAAAATGCTGAAGACGATAGCAAAGATTGGGTAAATACAAAATTATAACAAAATAAATTTGTTAATTACGAACAAGCTTCTGTTCTTTTATCTTGCGAATTAGTTTAACTGTGAATTAATTAAAACTTTTATCCCCGTATAGGATGACATTATACCAGAAAATGTTCGTAAAACTATTGCAGAACAAGAGAAAAATAAAGAAATGGAAGATCTGTACCTGCCACCAAGGAGAAAAAATATGCAACAAAATAATGCAGGTACTATTTTTATAGTATTTTTTTTTTATAAATTTTATTGATTTATCTCTTTTTTGACTTGCTTTTCTCTGCGGCTTAACTTGCGTATGTCTCGATCCCGAGGGTAAAGGATAAAAAGTGCGTATGTTTTAGAGTAGAAATTTTATCACCTTTGTCCGCTTTGAGTGGGTACCATGATAGTTCATCATCACAAGTCTTTATAATCAACCCACTACAGGACTTGAGTCTCTTCCTTGGGCGACGAGGAGTTTTAGGCCGTAAACCACTTAGTTGCACTAGAGTAGGTAGAAATAAAAGTATCTTAAAATAACAGGAACTTAAATAAGTTTAAAATAATAAATAATCGTATTTACGACCCTGGATTTGAGACTAAAATGAAAATATTAAGCGGCACACTTTTCATTTTATTTTATTAAGTATTCAATTAAAGACTTATTAATTATTAAGTTTTCACAACTCTTTATACTCAAAGGTTCGTGTACACACATGACCAGTTTTACTGGATACGTTTTTGTATGGTAAATATGTATACTGAATACTATGCCATATGTGAACTAAACAAGCATAATATGTCCAACCCGGGTCTCACTGACACGGCGCTCTGCAGATACTGCGAAAGCGCAGAGGAAACCCCTCTACACCTACTGTGCCACTGCCCCGCAGTTATGCACAAGCGCTCCGCTCACCTGGATAAGCACGAAATGGATCCAAAAGAGATTAGGAGCATCGCCGTAAGGAAAATCCAAAATTTCCTGGACTCCATTGGAGTGTGCGGCGTGTTATAAATTGGGACTCACACAATAGATCTTTTAGGTCGCAGTGTGACGAGCCGACAAGACTGCTCATATAGTCCCAAAACCCCCAATAATAATAATAAATAATAATAATAATGCCATATGTGAAATCCCTCATACAACTCCATGCGCCATCGATGAAAAAAAAACGTATCCGGTAAAACGTATCCAGTAAAACGGACCATCTGTGAACGGGCTGTTACTTAGTAGGCGACAATTTTTTTTTCATAAGCCTTATACTGAAAAAATATTTGATTGAATCCATAGACGGAGGTCGCAAGCGTCGTAGTCGGACCTCTGGCGACGGGGGCGACGGCGACGGCGACGACGACGACGCCGAGAGCGACGCCTCCGACGCCGAACACAGCGCCGACGACGACCGACCCCGCAAGCGCGGCCGCCCGCCCGCCTCGCATAGAGAGAAGATCAAGAACTTTACTGATGCTGAGGTTGGTTCTCAACATTTTTATAATTTACACACTTTATTGCCTATCAGCATGAAAATTCAAACTTAGGGAACCGTTTTTATACTTATTGTTTTGAAATTCAATAACTTTGATATTGTCTTAAGTTTTCACGATTCATAATTTAAATAAAACTACTTTTTAACCGGATTAATCGCGTATAATTTATATTTTACATTTTAACTCGACGTTTCGGTGTCTTTGCAGACCCCGTGGTCACGAGCGAGTAGTCGTATAAAAATAAAATAAAATCGCGTATAATTTATATATAAAATATAAATTATACGCGATTAATCCAGTTAAAAAGTAGTTTTATTTCAATAACTTTAGCCTGATGATAACGTCTACTAGCTGTTCTATATTTCTTAACATAATCCTGATCAGGATGAAAACTCATGTCTTATTTCTCACTTTTTCATAAGGCTATTCTAGCCCCGTTAGATTGAATATCATGTTGTTAAAGGCTACTAATCCGAGAGAATACCTTTTTAGTGTAGGACCCATTTAGGGTTCGCCTGACAAGTGAGCACCCTTTATATAAAATCGGCCGCCAAATATTACCGCTCCGCCAAATTTACCGCGGTAAAGTGTTCTTTACTAAGCCTGGTTATTTATTTATTTTCTTCTTCGTACTTATGTTAACTTCAAACTAGTACCAGGATTTACATTACTTTATTAGACGAAATGTGTTGCCTTTGTATATCAACATGTTATTGCAACCTAACATGAATTGTTTATTTCATAGGAATTTATTTTTAGAGTGATATGTAACATGAATTGATTAACTTAATATTAAATAAATTAAATAACTGCTGTGATTAGATTATGCAATGGATTTGTGCAAAGAATTGTGTTGTTTTTAAAATAAATGGTTTTTTATCTATTGTAAAGTTTGAAATATGTTATGCATATAATCTTAACAAAAAGATCAAAAATAGCTGCCTTATCACCAAAAGATTACTATTGCTATATCTCTACACAGTAAAAGATTATCTATTATAGGCAACCTTTTATAAATAAATAAATAATAAATAAATATTTCTGACACTCACACAACATTATCTAGCCCAAATTAATTTTCTTAAAGAACGTTATGGATACTAGATAACTGATATACTTAAGAAATATATAAACATACATATTGAATAAATACATATTTTTTATCAGAATAAACTTAAATAAACATATAAACATCCATGACTTGACGACTAATATCTGTGTTCATCACACAAATATCCGCCGCCGCCGGGATTCGAACCCAGGACCTCTGGCATAGAAGGCAATTTATGTTACCGCTACACCAGCCGGTCGTCATAGATATCATAAATTGGCCTCTAATTGTGACAGCACAGTCTCTCTAATCTATACTAATATATAAAGCTGAAGAGTTTGTTTTTTTGTTTGTTTGAACGCGCTAATCTCAGAAACTACAAGTGGGATTTGAAAAATTCTTATTGCATTTGATAGCCCAACTGTTGAGGAAGGTCATAGGCTATATTTTATCTCGAAATTCCCACGGGATCAAAAGTTACGCGAGTAAAACCGCGCGCGGTGGCTAGTGTTACATATGTGTAATTGTTACGGCACCATTTCAGAAGTCGTGAAGAATGTTAGAGTGGTTGTAAAATTTCAAATGAACCTTTTATTTAACTCATTTGACGCCAATGTTGGTAGGAAAGGTTTCTCCATTGATCCTGAAGACCCTAAACGATTCCCGTCAACAAGCAAGCTTGGGTTGGTCAAATTAGTCGCCATATTAATTAAGATAGATGTCTTTTTTTTTATGAATTATGGATGAGATGTTTGTCTTCCATGCCACCTGATGTTAAGTGAACATGAAGACTAAGGTGTTACACGTCCATCCACGAGAAACCTATTCACTCGACGCTTAAAAGTACTAGGACTATGTCTATCCAGGTGCCATAGAAATATTCTAAGCCAACTGTTACATGTCTAGTCTGAGAAAAACCCTTTAATAACAACCTGATGCTTCGGTTTTTAAGACAATCACACAGCAACAAGTATATTCAAGTAAAACACATGATTAAATAATGTTTTTCTTTGTCTTTGAGTAAGGCATAGTATTTGCACTGCTCTCTGCCAGTTACTTTGCAGTTATATTGCGCTCTGGACGTATATGCATTTATTAACTTTGTAGATCGACTCAAGGGAATATAAAGCCTGCAAAGATCCAATCACGGAATCAACTTTCCTGTGATAAAGTATTTTATTTTTTTAGTGGGTTTGGTTACAGAAAATAAATGGTAACCTTTAGAATACAATCAGTCTCGTATCATTATGATCTATGACACGACGCGTACGGCCATGTCCTGTCGGTAACTGTGCCAAAGTAGTACAAAGAATATTTTGACTTCATGATTTTGATTTTAGTTATGATAATATATGTCCAATGTTATTGGCACTACTTATACGACAAAATATACGTATAAGTACTGCCAATAACATTGCACTTAAAACTCTGATTATAATGGTGTATCTAATCTCTTCTTAAATAATAATCACCCACACTAGGGTTCCCAAATAATAATAACGTTTTTTGTTACAGATACGAAGATTTGTTAAAAGTTACAAGAAATTCTCCGCGCCGTTGAAGCATTTAGATAGCATAGCCTGTGATGCCGAACTTCAAGAAAAGCCATTGGCGGAATTGAAAAGACTAGGGGAAATTCTCCAGGAGCGGTGTAAAGCTGTTCTGAATGATACTTCAGAAACAACCAGTGAGTTAAAATTTAATAAATTATATAACAGATAGTCCGTAGCAGTAAAGTTAGCTATTATGAAACTACATGACTTACAGTGAGAGCATCTTGCCTCAGAAACATTTAGTCAGGAAGGAGAAATTAAGAAATATAAGCATTCTAAAATTACCCTGACAGAAGTCAAACCCAGAAAATGTGATGCAGTATTATATTATTTGCATTCACCATAAATTAGATTGAAGATAACCAATAAGCAGTCATTATTATTTATTTTTTCTTTTCATATGTTAAATGTCTGTATTTTTTTTTTTGTAGTAAAGATTTATTATTTATTTATTTATACATATAGGCATAGTATCTACACATGTAATACAATAAAATGCCCGTGTAGGGTCCACCTAAAATAGCCCTACTAGCCCTGGATAAGAAGATGAGCAATCCGAGAAGAGTAGGACCTCTTCAGGGCCCGCCCGGCTAGCGACCATCCTTCGTATAAATTCTGCTGCCAAATATCACCACTTCTGCGGTGTTTTATTCCGGAAATATTTCATATAGAGCCAGTTGACAAATAAAATCACAAATAAAAAAAGAAATTATAAAGTTAAGGTTCTGAGTAAAATATCATACTCACATGCTACATTTTACGTAATTAATTCGTAATTCCTTATCTTTATGGACCTATTTTGTCACCAGATGAACAAGCCGATGGTCGTAAGAATGCCAGGAAAACATTCAAACTTGGCGGCGTTCCTGTCAACGCCAAAACTTTAGCGGCATGTCAGGACGAGCTTGCGCCTTTAGATGGTTTCTTGCCCGATACCAAAGAAGAGAGGTTAAAATGGCAGCTCGACTTTCAGTAAGTAATTTTACTAATAATAATTATTGATCTGCTTTTGATAACTATAAAAAAATCGAAATTAATAACTCAATTCAATTCAAACACTTTATTGCCATTTGCACAGAATAGGATAGTTATAAAAATACAGTATTAACATTAAATGTACAATTTGGGCAAATGTAATAATAATAACCATTATTTATCTTGAAATACTATGTTCTAGATTTGAAACATAATGATGTTATCTATAATAGGTTATTTGATTTTTGAACTGAAACTTATGTTGTGAGTTTTTATCTCTAACTAATGTGATAGTAAACCCAAGAAACTTAATGACTCTATAAACATTGGTTTGGCCTTTTGTACTTGAATTCAAATAACAAAAAAAATATTTGTTTTTTTAGAACAAGGCCGGCGAACTTCGACGTCGAATGGGATGTAGCTGATGACTCTAAACTTTTAGCTGGCATATACCAATACGGGATGGGGTCATGGGAAGCAATAAAAATGGACTCTTCCTTAGGAATCTGTGATAAAATACTTACCAACGAAGATAAAAAGCCTCAGGCGAAACACCTACACTCTAGAGCGGAATATTTATTGAAAGTTATTAAAAAGCTGCTCGATCAAAAGAATGGCAAGCAGAAGCAAAGGAAGCCTCGAGGGAAACGGGGCGTAAAAGAGCCAGTCACGAAAGATATAGTCGAAGATGACGGCAGTTCTGGAGACGACAATAAAAAAGCTAAAGCAGCAGCTAATAAGGATAAACATGATAATAAGGTATGATGACTTTTATTTTATAAGAAAAAAAAATTGACTTGTTTATCGCGTCTATTCTGACGTCTTACCAAGGCGTAAGCGTTAGGCTCGGCCACGAAAGTAACGCCACGCTTGAGGCATCAATTCGTTACAAGCGTCAATTTGTTTAGTTTACTTTGGTGCTGTTTGCAACGCTACTTTGTGGCCTTGTAGAGATAATAAGAAATTTGTTTTAACGCTCCACGCTGACGCTTTCAGCACAAGGCAAATTCGCTTGGAGTGTCTCAATTCGTGGCCCGAGGGGTTAAAGTGGTAAAATTTTTTATTTTCAAAAAATATTTATATTGACATCAGCTGATCATGCTGGATTGAAATTATCGTTCTTATAAATTCTTTACGAATAAAGAAGATATCTAACACAGTTCAATAGAAAAACATAGTTAAAACTACATTTTTCCTCTTTAACTAAAAAAAATGTTTACAGAATAAATTAAAACCAGAGGAAGTTTTAACGCACGACGAAACGTCCAATGACAAGAAAGAAAAAGACAAAAAGCGCACAAAGAAAGAGGGCAAGGACAGGCCGAAGGGTGAAAAATCTAAAGGTCGCAAAAAACCTACAGCAGGAGTTCCTATGCATTTTACAGCAAATAACGAACCTCGGGCTCTTGAAGTTCTGGGCGATCTTGATCCTACAGTTTTTGAAGAGGTAATTTTATTGTATTATACTTTTTTAATTACTGTGCTTTTTTTCTAAGTTGCTGGGTTCCTTCTTTTTGTTATAGAAATACTTGAGGATTATTGATTCATATTTAACCTTCTTAATTTCATTGTAAGGTGCTGATCATATTGAAGATTCAAAAAGATTTTTCAGTACTTTTACTTGTCAAATTATTACTTCTATTATAATAAAACAAGCACCATAAATAATGGCTAACAGAATATAAATAGTAATACTATTATTGTGTAAGTATTTTTCTTATTAAAATTTATCTAACTTTCAGTGTAAAGAAAAGATGAGGCCGGTCAAAAAAGCCCTCCGAGCACTTGATAATCCAGATCAAACATTATCAGAATCAGAACAGGTCAGCAGAACGCGGTCCTTCCTCACACAAATCGGTAACCAAATAGACATTTGCCTGGAAGCATACCCTGATGCCGAGAAGAAAGTGGAATGGAGAAGTAATCTCTGGTATTTTGTATCAAAGTTTACAAATTTTGATGCGAAACAGTTGTATAGGTTGTATAAATATGGTCAAAAGAAAGAAGTAAAGCAAAAAGATGGAAAACATAAAGAAAATGTGAAGGTACACTACTTTTTTCATAAACATCTTCATGTTAAAGTCAATTCTCATAATGCAAGTATACTCAATATAATTTTGTATTTTCCAGAATGACAAGAACAATCACAATTCAAACAATCATAACAAAATTCCCAAAAAAGCTTCCAAAAATCATAGTAGCAAAAAAGAAAAGAAATCAAAGGATAAAAAAAAGACTGACGGAAGCAAAGAAACAACTAATGATAAAGTGCCGCATACCTCCGGAATTAAGAGAAAACTGGAAGAAGGGGAATGTGACCCGGAGCCAACTGAAAGCAAAAGACATGAAAGGTAAACCAAGCTGGGCAAGCTTTCATATAACTTTAACACACTAACCTTTTAGGGACAGAATCGTTAGGACTACACATTGATATGCGAATATGATCCACAGGTGAACTATTCACTACTCAGCATGATCTAGTTGTATTGAAGTTTAGCCCAAAAGCTATTTAGAGTCATACTGCAGATGTATACTCTGGGAAATAATTCAATGCAGTAAACTGACATTTCGAAATGTCAAACAGAAAAATAATACCAGTTAAAATCTTCGTAGTGTAAGGTGCTAATTGAATAGTACTTTTTCATTTGTTGATCATAAAATTTTAGTCAATGTCTCAATCAATGTCTGAATGCGTGAATTTGAGGTGTGAACTTTATCTTTACAGTAACTTCAATTAAAATAATTAATTACCGAACATGCTATAAACCATGCTTTAAAACAGTCACAGTAGAAGAAAAAATTGTTTTTTTTTTTTTGCAATTTTTAGTCACGAAAAAGTTAGATGCGTAAAGCCCACTCTAAAAATGAGTAAATGACAGCATAAAATAATTTGTGAGTCAAAATATTTTTTTCCTAAGTTGAGGATATTATTTTATAAAATAAGTTTAATTAATTTATTCATTCACATAAATCTGATACCTATTTTTTTCTTTGCTAAAGTAGGTACACTGGAACTGTCACTTTAATGTATTGAATTATTTGCCAGGGTATACTCATCAAGATGTAGTCATAATGATTCTATTCCACCTTTTGTACTTAGTTACCTTTTAGTTACATACAAGAAACCATGCATGCTTATCATTTTGCACTTCCATCTCATTCTTTCATCTGCTTCTACTTTTTATGTGAAACTTAACATGTATTTCACTGTCGCTAATCATCCCTCTCTCATGGCTACGACTCGCTTCCATCCCAGCAGACACAAACACAAGAATAAGGACAAGGATAGGGACAGAAGCTTGAAGGACGATTTGATGCACAGAGAACGGAGTCGGTCGGAGCGGGAGCGGGATCGCGATCGAGACCGGGAGCGTGATCGGGATCGGGACCGGGATCGGGACCGAGAGCGGGATCGAGAGCGGGACCGGGACAGGTCGCGTACGAGGCGGGATAGCGGCGGGAGAAGGCCTCCGTACAGTATGGGGCCGCCGCATCCGGAGCACGCGGCGCACCCGGGCTGGACGCCGCCTGCCTACCCCGGGCCTCGGCAGTACCGGGGGGACCGAGGCGCCAGGCCGCATGATAAGAGGAGGTAACTCGCTTTTTTAGATATTGTTGATTTAGAGATGACTTTTTTGATCTTTTAGCAGATACTCTTAATCTTACTGCTGTGGCGCGGCTAGTAAGGAACATTAAGTTCTCTCTCTCGCATTGTCAGCGTTTGACTTCAATCTCGCCTGATGTTGAGTATAAATGACGACCAATATACAGCACATGGGCTTCGGAACGATCTGGTTTTTCATAAAATCGCCTGACTAGCGAATCTGACGAGATCCTACTAGTCGCCTCTTACAACATGCTCGGACAGGGGCAGTAGGACTATTTTAAACTGACCATGCACAACTTAAAAGATTGTTTTAATGTAGCTCAAGTCTATCCAGATGACAGGACATTTAATGTTTGATTGTAAAACTCCTATCATAACCAATCAACACTCTTTTGTGCAAATTATTTAATATTAATTGTGTATGACCTTTATTGTAATTGTTATTATTTAGCATAGTCAAATAAACTATTGAAAACAGTTAACCTTCTAAAGTTGTAATATATTACTACTATAAACCCATAACCAGATTTTTTCTTTATTCAACTATGCAAAAGTCTGATAATAATAATATGCTTATAACTTACATTCTGTCAAAACTATCAAGTAATTTAAAGTGAGTTTTTCTTCAGAAATTTTCGAAGCTAATTATTAATTTATTGAAATAATATGTAAATTGAAATAACATGAATTCGGCTATAATAAGATTTAATAATTAGGTTCGGCGGGTACGGGAACATGGCGACCTCTGCTGCTTACGGCAGCTACTACGATGGCGCGGCCATGGCTGGCAACATGGGCTTCCCGCACGTGAGGCCTTACCCCGAGGACTGGCGCGGCTACAGCCAGCCCCCGGCGGACTACCCCTACGACGAGCGGGAGTACGAACGAGAAGTCTACCGCAGAGATTACGACCGAAGAGCGCCGCCAACCTAACGAACCTCCCTCAAGAAACAAGTGACTTTATCTTAACACTGTGGAGCCTACTTCACCAAGTGGACTATAAGAATGGCTCTGTGTTTTATGGTGAATGCATTACAAATTTCCAAGGACTCGTGTGGAAATGTGATTCTGTAGTCGTTAATGTACTCTTTATTTTGTAAATATCTTGTAAATAGCCGGTGAGATCTCTTTCCAAGAACTCTTCTGTAAAGTGTAAGTGACAAAATAGTGCTGTGTTTTAATCTATGTGATAAGCGAAATGCATTAATTCGGACTTGGGACATAATAAAAGAAACTGTTTTATGTAAGTTTAGTGAGACTGTATAGTAAATTTATTTATTACTGATTCTGCCCATTGTTTGTTATGTACAGGTTTTAGAATTAATTCTTGATACCATTAATTTTTATATTGTTTCAATTTTATTGCCGAATTTGCTGGTGTGAAATATAATTATCAATTGTAATCCAAACTATTTATTTGAGCCTCACTGTATGTTACTGTGTAAATTAGACTGACAGGTGATAGTAACATGTAAAATGTACAAATGTAGTGGTATAATAGGTTTGCATTTTCATTTAAAATCATGTACAATTGCAAGAATTGTCTACTACTAGCAGTGAATGGCACATAACTTTGTCATTGCATTTTAGCAGTGTATAGGAAAGAGTGATTAATTTGTACATTCATTTCTCATTCTCTGCATTTCTGAGTCCTAAAGAGACTCGTACAGTCCTATTTTTATACATTATGTAAAGTCTTATTCTCTGTTACATGCAGTTGAATGTAATAAGAGCGAATCTTAAGATACATACCATCTTAAGATACCATGATAATAAACATAATTTAAAGTTACTATGTATTTCATTTAGAAAGTTCCTTCAATAGGAGAATGATGTTTCGCGTGTAGTTAACAACACCACTAGACTGCACCTAATATACTTTTACCTAACAAATAAAAACTCTACGACACCCCAGTCTAGTAGGTAGTGTAATTGAAAATACGAGTTATTCGGAGTTAGCTACAAAGTAAGTTCGATTTGTCGATTATTATTGAATTGATGAAGATCAATGTAGATGTAGGTAGTAGGTGAGTGATTAGATAGATTTACTATAATTTCAGAGGTCCTACTATGAGAGTCTTATGCAAGCTCGTCACACAGATGCCCGTATACGCAGCAGGACCCTGTCTTTAAATCGATATGTCGCAGTCATCTGGATGAATTAGCCACTCCATTGGACGCCTAGACCGAGTCAACGGCCTAGGCCGATAGTTGATTGAACACGAAAAACTCAACGTTTAACAACTTGGCGTGTTGAAGGTTAGCTCCTTGAAGATGGCTGACCAAAATTCAGCCAAGTGATTTAAATTTGGTACAGTTTTGGATAAAGTAATAAAACAAGTAGGTCATGGTAAAATTATCTGTCATGACGGAAAAACCAGTCAAGCAAAATATTTTTTTTATTTATTTCAATTACAAGGAAATAAAATCCATTGTGGCGCATCGCCGGGTGCTGCCGAACCACGCTCGCTTCGCTCGCTCGGCTCGCGCATAAATATAAATATCATAAATATAATAAAATAAGTTCCGTTTTTATGTTTTAATATTTAAACCAAACATCATAACTTTAACAATATCCAATTTAACTAAATGGCTAAACAACGTTTAGGCAACTGGTTAAACGTTGCGATCGACGACTTGACTAATTGTCCTTAAGCCGGTTGAAACGGCCTAGGCGTCCAATTGAGAGTGGCTAATTCAACCAGATGACTGCGACAGATATACAGCTACAGTTTAACGTAGTACCTATTTAGTAGGTAGGTACATACCTTACAAAAAGTAGGTATAAATTTTTTTTTTTTACCTGATTTGCTGCAAAGGTATTAGGTACCAATTGCCGGAACCTCAGCCGTTTGAAGGTCTTCAGACCAATGGTATACGGCCCCGATTAGAGGTACCCTAAAAAAAATTTTATGAGGAATCGCCTGTGAGACTTTTTTCATGCCAGCAGGACCCTTTTATTTTGTAACGTTCTTAGAGCCCAGATAGTCACATTTCTTATCAGCATTTTATTAGTACCTACCTAGGTACTTAACAAAAAACAATATATTTAATTAAAGTAGTATTTTAGTAGTAATACAAGAAAACTTAAACACCCTACTACTGAATAGGTAGTTAGTTTCAACTAAAAAGTACAAAACAAGCAATATTACTATAAGAGCTTTTAACTTTTAAATAATATTTGTAAAAAACTTGTAGCGGCAGGCGGGGACAAGCTAACACAGAAAGTATTGAACTGTATATTTTGTAACGCTTTGCTAATTGGACATGCCTGAGTTTATAACAATTTCATATTTGTACTTGACGCTTGTCATACATACAGGCGGGGACCCCCGCCTGAATAAAAATCGATGTGTTTTATTTGAATTATAAGTCTACAAAGAAATACATTGTAATATCATAGTCCTAGGTATTATATTAACCCAATAACATCGATCAAAGAAGCGTTTCAGTCGCGCGGCCACGAGTTATTAAATCACTGTTATTGTTAGAATTATTGGATATCTATTAGAAATTTAAAACGGTATTGTTAGAATCGACATATTATTTGACAGGATCGGTTGTAGAAATTAGAAGTCTTGGATTTTGGTAGGTAATAATCAAAGATGAAAAAACCGGAAATAGAGAATGGTGCGGCCATACTTTGAAAGGGCTTATTTTTCCACCGACTTCCAAAAAAGGAGGAGGTTCTCAATTCGTCTGTATGTTTTTTTTGTGTCTTTGTTACACGATATTTCGGACAATTATGAATTGATTTTAAAAATATATAAGTATGATAGAGGATACCTCATAGTTGGTCCCATTTAAAGAAGAATGGCAAGGTCCCATACATTGTCAGTACCGCTTTTATTTCACATAGCATTCACGTACCTCAAACTTAATACCTATGTGCGTTTTATTGCTTAGATAACGAGTAATCAGAAAATAATTATTAGATTTATACAGAAGTTGGGAATAAAAAGTCAAAACAATAATCTAACCTAAAAATTACAGGAATTTATAGTAGTCCATCTTTTCTAACATGGCGTCGTATTTTGAAACCATTACATTACATAAGCAGGTATTAACCAATCCAGAGGTTTGAAACGGGGTGGCGGCGCGGGCGGCTTAATTCAAGTTTGATAGTAGGACTTTACAACTATTATTTTTTATTGCCGGGAAATTAAAAAATGTGCTTTCGGCAAGTTTAATTTGATTTTATTGTATTTCTAAATATTCCCAACAACTATCACAACAATAGATGTTGGAAAAAACGTGTCTCATATTGACCTATTAACTACATATAGCCCGGTTTTGATACGCTTGAAAACTCTAAAATTAAGTGATACCGTGGCCGCCAATCCCCTTTCATCGAAATCGGTTGAGTACTTCATTGAAAATTTCAAACATTTCAAAAAATACTTATGTATGATTTCGGAGATGACATTTTCAACTTAGCCAAAGTTTTGACGTTAAGTCGGTGTTTTTAATGCTCTGCATTCGTTGATTATTTAGTTATCGAGATCTCCATGGCCGCGCCATTCTCCGCGTTTCGATTGCGCGGCCATGATCAAACTCGAATAACTTCATTATTTTTACTTCGACAATTATTTTTTTTGCACTCTTGTATTTCGACTAATTTCGCCGAAAATTTGGTGCAATTCATTTCTGGATTTTTTAACTTGTCCGAGTAATCGAAACGATCATTTAGATTTTACATATAAGTAATAAAATGACAATGATTTCTGCTTTGTTTATTGAGGGGTTTCATATAGGTACACGACCTAGGCCATTTTAAAAAATCTGAACCAGATATGATACTTACCACTCCTGACATTCCATTAGCTCTTGCTGAATCCTACCGGTTATTTTCTTAAAACAGATTTCATTCAACATGCCAACATGCTTTTAGGCATGCTAATTTTTTTTTTATTTCCCTGGGTTTTAGTGAGCAAGGATTATCTAAGTTTGTATCTCACTCTTGATCCCCGCTGATCATTTACGAAGCCTGTCTAGTTCGAAACTGACTTGTGCTACACCACACATGTTACTGTTTAAAATGGTTTGATGATAGAAGTTAAATGTAATGTCGTATCATTAAGAATATGCCTAGGTCGTACGCAGGGAATACCTGCTTATATTCGGCTAAGTCATCGTATGTGATGACACTCGGCTACATCACGGCAATTCAACTAATGCCCCGGAATTCGTTCACAATAAAATTCACAGCCTTAAAGTCCGAATACCCATACCCTATTTGTCTCTTCTAGTGGCTATGAATCCACTGTGCTTCACTCCATTCCATCCAGTTTTTTCTCGAGGAGTCGGAAGTCTATATCGATGAGTTTAGGTAAAGGTAAATCTTTAAAAATCCCTGAATTATTGCTTATTCCTGGGTGAGTGCACGAACGAGCATAACCTTTTGCAATGATAGGTATCAAACAAGTCCTTTACTGTTTATTAAATAGATAAGTAGGAACACATGTAGATAAAAGACTTTTTATAGCTTTTAGGAAGCTTTTTATATGAAGAACTAACAGCGAAACTATGGTATACCTAACGTAGAACTTACCTAGATAAGAACCAATTTAAAATAATCGTTTTCCTTAACTGCCTAGCTATGTAGGACTCCAGTTCGAGATATCACTGAGGTTTAAAGCCGTCAATACCTAACTACCTATTAACAAAGGTTACATAAGATCAGACCGGAATCTTCTAAGTAAAATGAGTCATTATTATGAGACTTATCATTTGGTATATTCGAAAAGCAAGAAATTCTGACCTATACTTATATACCTACCAATACTTTTTTAGTTTTTCCAATAGTTCACATCCAACGGGTATGAGGACGTACTTCTATGCAACTGTGACGTACGGCTTCTATGTGGATAAAGATACGTACAGGCTCATAGACTTTGCTTACGTACTTCGTAGTTTGTCTACGTGTTCTGCGCATGTGCGGATTTGATTCAGAAAGCGGCATTCATACCCTACAGGCTTTTCTACCTATACCATAAAAGTATTACCAGTCCCAGTCTGCCTTCAGTAACCCTCCAGCGGTCGGGAGGGGCAGATGTTTTGTCTCAAAGTTTGTACCTTTTCCTCATCGGTTTCCATAGATTAGTTTTCATTAGATTTGTGAGATTAGATTAGTCTTGTAGAGCTGAGAGCACAGGTAAGTGCGGCTTATAGTCGATTTGTAAATAGAATACTTTAAGTCGAAATTTGTAAGTACTGTTGTTATATTTAAGCTCTAATTAGCGTTGTCGAATCCAAATAGAATTTTCATGCTAGTGGGAATTAGCCTTTTCATTATTCACTTGGAGAGTAAAAAGGGTCGTTTAATGTTTATTTAAGTAGAATACCATATAAGAGAGTCGTCTAAAATACGAAAGTAGATATCGCATTTGTTTATAGAACCTTTATTAGGTTTAGTAGTTCATGAATATAGAAAAAAACTGCACTTCAACTAGTAGGTAGGTATATTCCTGCGTAGGTATATAAATTATACAATAATTATTAAATAAAATAAATACCTACTTGTACGTTTAGAACAAAAAGTGTAGGTAAACTAAGTAAGTATTTTCTGTGTCTTTGAATTAAAACAGGCCTTAAGTCAGGCCTTCAAATTAATCGTACCAACTGAGTATTTTAAATTCATTCGGGATGTGGTTTAAAAACGCGGTCACGGTAATATTACCTATTCAGTATTTCAACTCGGCCGCATCTTTAGGGCTGCCCGCCTTCAGCATTTTAATTACATTTACCTACTTTGTATACTTCCATTTAGGTTTGTGTCGTTTTGTGTCAAAAAAGCATGTTTACGTTTGAATAACAAATCGGTGTTATAAATTAGTGACCGGAAAACACTTTGAGTTATTATAAAAACTTTTTAAAGTAGGTATACAAAATCCTCATTCTAATGTTAAGCTCAATCAAAAACTGTTTCGGCATGCAGATATTCGCAACTGCCCGCATGTCGAGCGCATGCTGAGATCGAGCCGCGTAGGCATAGCTCGCGTTTCGTTCGTTTGTATGAAGTTGAAATACTGTATAGATAATATTACCATGACGCGGTTATGGCATCCTCGGATGGGTGAGTGAAACCTAGTTCCGCTGTGTAATCTCCATAACTTTACTCACTACAGCATAATTTGGGTGAGCTGGCTTACCTAATTTTTTACTTACAGGTAAACGTGCCATGGGCTCGTAGGATGAGTAATGGTGGCAAAAGGGGCATCTGCCACTATCGGCGTCACTCGTTGATGGTCGGGCTGAGGCCGTTTCTGTTGTCTCTACTCGTGACAGTTGCTGGTGGATGCTATCTGTTTCCAAGTGGTACGTTCTATTATTCTACTTATATACATTATAATAAAGTCATCTGAAAATTGAGTTTTTTACACCTTTTATTCATTCTGGGACTCCGTCGATTCACTCCGTCGTAACTCTTATACTTATTTTATATTAGCTAAGTACCTAGGTAATGACTGATCACAATGGAAAATGAATTTCTAATGTTTTATGATTATTAGAGATTTGATCAACATCAATATGCTTATATGAATTCGCGGGTTCGATTCCCGCACGGAACAGGAAAAAAAAAAGATTCCGTCTCTGGGTAATCTGTCTATTTATACATTAGTTTTCAACATGGTATCCCATATCACAAGCTTTGCTTACTTTAGGGCAGTGAAAGTACATTAAAAATCCCCAGACAATCGCACCAACTACTATGTGCGGTTAGGTTGGGTATGTTTTATTTTATATCTTTCTATCATTTCGATTTTTGATACATTCCATCAAACATGCTACACGTCGTCTACTTTTTAACCACTGTTAAAGATTTTTCTGATGTCTGATCGGTTTTAATTTTTAGACGTATCCAATCCGTGTCGGGGCGTAACATGCGGTCCGGGGGCCTCTTGTCGGCCGACCCCCGACGGGCTATCGTACAACTGCGAATGTCCGACGTCATGTCCCAGCTACGGGGACCACGAGGGGTCTCGGCCCCTCTGCGCAAGCGACGCCCGCGACTACCCCGGCGACTGTGAGATGAGACGAGCCGCCTGTGAAACTAATAGTAATATTACGTTCAAGTATTTCGGTAAATGTGGTAAGTATTGTACACAAAACCGTATAATTATATATTTCTTTAGCTAGAATGTGCAAATATTCTGTATAGGTGTGTTTTACGCTGGATTTAAGCGTACTGAAGATGATGCGTTTAATTGATTTGGAATTAAACTGGATCTTAATAAAATATTTTCGGAATACACAACTTAGAAACAATGCTATTTTACGTTGGATTTTATACAAAAGATTGGCCGTAAGCTTGGCGGATCATCAGTGGGCTTATAACCAAGCGAGGATTACTCAGAGAAGTCATAGTAGTAGATCAGTATTAATAGCATTGTCTGCCTCAAGTGTGTCATTAACTAAAATCTATCTGGGCATCCTTCGAAAGGTGACAGTAGGATTCCGGATATATTATTTACAGTCATGAAACTCAAGTTACTAAGTCAAATTAAATCAGGTTAAAATATCTCTTATTTACAACACAACATGTTTGTTCCAGACCCTTGCTCTGGTGTAACCTGCCCTGATCCCGAAGTGTGTCAACTAGACGACACCCGGTCCCCTTCCTGTCGTTGTGCGGAACCCTGTCCTTTAGAGTTCTCTCCAGTTTGTGCCTCTGACGGGAAGACCTACTCCAACGAGTGCCAAATGCATCGCGAGTCCTGCAGAGCGAGAAAGCAGCTGCGGATTATTTTTAAAGGGCAGTGCAGCACTGGTAAGGTTTTACGGATATACGATTTCTTTTTTGAAATTTAGGGGCTGTTTGTTGAAACCAAGTTCATAATACGGCCTTTTACTATTAAACATTTTTAGCAATAAATATTAGTTTCTAAATTATTACTTATATTAAATGTATTGAAAAAGTGCACGAAAAATTTATACGCAATTTTTTACGTCCTGTAGCTGTTTAGCATCATACTGAAACAATTTTATTGTAGTTTATTAGTCATTCTATCATTCATTCTTCAGTAATCCATCTAAAACTGAAAATAGAACTGAAATCGGACCAATAATTCTTTTTTACAATCGGTGTTTGAAGGAGTAAAACTGGATTTTTGGAAGAAAAGGTAACACTCAAATATTTCAATAACAGTACACTTTCGGATTACATAATTTGGGCCTCAATGATAGGAAATATTCTTTCCTACGTCACCTCAAAAGATTCTGGTCTGATTATCACTTAGTCTGTATTTATAGTGTAAAACGGCGCCTGACCATTTTTTTGACCTATTTTAAATAAGTTTTATATACTAGCCTTATTTTCAATCATAAAGTTAACTTAGGTTATTGAGAAATTTTAACTTGAACTACAGTTATTATATTCGATATCAAAATGTATATTTTCAACACACTTGCTCGTAAAGTGAGCGTTATTCTATTGAATTTAGAACTATAAACTGGGCTATAAGTCACGCGTGCATAATATATTATACCCTAGTGCATAATATAATGAATCTTACAAAGTTGAATTGTACCTACCTTTGTGCAAATTACATGCGAGTAAACAGAGCATATTTTATTGGTCCGGGTTATACATTAAATATTTTCAGAAACAACAAAGAGGTTTTATACCACTTCAAATCCATATACATTTTTAAATGTTTGCGCCTTATATTAGTAAAACAAATTTGTATATCAAACAAATTATTCACAATTTACAATAATTTGTTATAAAATATTAAAATATTTGCATTTACCACTCCAAATTAAACATTTTCACTTAAAATAGGCTGTATATGCTATACAGACATTGTCACATTTGGCGGAAAAAAAAATCTACGCGCATGCGCGAGGTTCGGCGCCATTTTTCAATCACAATTCACAGCTTTGTTATCAAATGTGTTTGTTATTTTATGACCACGTATGTCTGTCTTTTACTCACAAGTGTGTTGAAAAACGTCGTATGTAACTCGTGAGCGTTGCTAATTACAGTCTCGGCTCATTATTAAGCCCTCGCCTGCGGCTCGGGCTCAAATCACAGCCTCGACTGTAATTAGCAACTTCGCTCACTTGTTACATAATATACTATTATTTAGTCCCACGTTGGGCACCAAGAATTATAATTAATTATGGTATTCTGAAATCATTGACATACACCAATTAGCAGGTACGATGCCAGTTTATTGTATTTTACTTAAACCGTTCATCACTCAGAGGAAAAACTGAACACATAATATTCAAGGTGATTTGCGTTCACAATTATTAAGTGAAAGTTAAAGGTTATAAGACAACTATGCCAGCGGTCAATATTTATATTTTTTAAAAAGACTCTTTTTTTATCTCAAATGTTTAAAATAATCACATTAAAGCTCAGTATACCTAGTTCTCATGACGGTCAGGAATTTGTGTATTTTCTTTGTGACTTACACATGTTTCAAGCTGTACTATTTTGTTGACCTTATCTTCCCACTTTTAAACGCAACCACGGTAAGAGAATGCGAGTATTCTTTTTGAACTCGACCAGACCACTAGACGCAGACAGAACTTACATCATTCCGAAAAGTCGAACTAACCGTTTTGACTTTCGCGTTTAATTTTTGATAAGATTCTCCAAGGTGTGGAATGAAATGCCTGCGTCTGGCTTTCCTGACCGTATCATTCTGGTAAGTTTAAGATTCTCGTGGATGGACGTATATCAGTCTTTGTCACCAGTTGTCATGGAAAACAAACATCCTTATTTTATACGAAAAAAATTAAGTGCTTAATTCTGACCAATTTCCAGGAGTGAATCCTTGTGCGGAAGTGGAATGCCGCCACGGCGCGGAGTGCAGAGTGGAAGGCGGTGGTGCCGTGTGTACTTGTCCGCCGGCTTGCGAGCCCGTGTTGAGGCCTGTCTGTGGATCAGATGGGAAGACTCACGACAGTGAGTGCGAGCTGAGACGAGCGGCCTGCTTGCTGGGGCGCGAGCTTAAGGCCGTGCATGCTGGGGCTTGTGGTAAGATTTTGCTTTTAGTTTTTTAATTATATGAATAATTTACTCCGATGATGGGACCATTAGTGCGATTAAGAATAAAACGAAGCTCTGCTACAATGGAAATAAGCATTACCATGGAAAGTTCACAGATGGGCAGGCTTCACAATGTGGTTATGCTTTAAAACCGGTATGCTAGATGTGATTTTAAGAGGGAGAATGTTCCTGATGAACATTTCAAATGGTACAACTACAATTCTATAGAAGAAGGGTTATAAATTTCATCAAACTCGATAAAGCACTTTTCGAGACAAAATCAACAAATACAGATAACGTTTTGTTGTGCAGCCAAAGTTTTGACATGGGTCGAAAATTAAGGTGAATTAATTTTGTTATACTTTGCAAACCTTTATTATTTATCTTTCACAGGTTCAAACGGCATCTGCGCTGGGCGCACTTGCCCGCACGGCGGCGAGTGCGTAGTGACCGGCGGCCGCGGCGTGTGCCACTGCCCGCGGTGTTCTAACGAGTTCGCCCCGGTGTGCGGCTCCGATGGCATTTCCTATGGCAATCGGTGCAAGCTACAGCTAGAAGCGTGCCGGCATCGACGGGACGTGCAAGTTCTATATGATGGGCCTTGTAGTAAGTATTCGATGGGTAGTAGGGTGGAGGTAAGATATTTTTGGTGCTAGAGAAACGGGCTGCTTAAAAGCGTCACAAACGAATTTTTTTATTCGTGACTAAATCCGCGTTTTAACTCAATTTTACTTAATGGTATGTGAAGATGACAGAACACGGGTTTACAACGGGGTGGGCAAGAGCGGTGATATTTGCCGGCAGATTTTATATGTAGGGTGGTCGCTAGCCAGGCTAACCTTGAAGAGGTCCTATAACCAAGTGGTGGTCACTAAGATTAGTCGGCTATTTCGACACGCTAATTTAGGGTTGGTAGGGCTATTCTAAGCCAACCATACTCATACATAAAACATAAACTTAGTGAGTAACTTATTGGGTAACTTAGTGAGTAACTTAGTGAGTAACTTAGTGAGTAACTAAGTGAGTAACTTAGTGAGTAACTTAGTGAGTAACTTAGTGAGTAACTTAGTGAGTAACTTAGTGAGTGAGTTAGTGAGTAACTTAGTGAGTAACTTAGTGAGAAACTTAGTGAGTAACTTAGTGAGTAACTTAGTGAGTAAACGTGAGTAGGGAAGTGCTACTAGAACTTCACTTTACCTTACGTGTAACTTTTACAGACGGCTGTGAAAACAAGAAGTGTGAATTCTACGCTGTTTGCGAAAGTGATGGTGTTTCCGAGGCTAGTTGTGTGTGCCCGAAACATTGCGAAGAAGGAACTGTAAGTATTTTAAGTTTAATGATATTATTAACTATAAATGGGTTTTTATAAAAAAATCAGCCAGATTTAATTTATCCCACTGTATATATTTTTTAGACATTTCTTTGTTTCTTACGTGTTTCTCCAATATGTTCCAGGAAACAGAAGAAGTTTGCGGCAACGACAACAATACCTACAGCAGCGTGTGTTCTCTGCGCGACGTCGCATGTAGAGACAAGAAACACTTGCACGTGAAACATATGGGCTCTTGTGGTAGGTATTAACTTTCATCACAAACTTTTTTAATGAGCCACTACGATTAATCTTCTTTGGTCGGATACCCAGCCTTATATCGTCTGAGCCGAGACCGTTGTTTAACCTGCTTTGTCCAATGATACAAACGGGCGTAGTGGCAAGCCACGGCGCGGCGGCGATTTAGGTAAGACACATAACAATACAAAATTTCTTTTGACATTCTCACTTGATGTTGTCAAAGATGGATCAGAATGTTGTACCTCTTATGGTGGAGCTCCGTAGAAACATTGAGAAATACACAGGTATTTATGCATGAACTTCATGATAAAATAAATTTAAAGTCAGTAAATTATATCCGTAAATACGAGTGAAATAAGTTTGTTTTATCATATTTAACGAATATAATTTACTGACTTTAAATTTATTTTATCATGAAGTTGATGCATAAATACCTGTGCACTTATTTCTCAATGTTTCTACGGAATTTTTTATGAAAGTTTCAACTATAACTATTTCATATGTGTATTCACTTACAGCGCATATTTTCACCACGCAAATGCCATCTTTTGTCATAACCGTCCTTCACCAATTTCTTTGCTACACTTCCTCAACATCATTAACATCTGTACTTAATTCTACAAATTCTAGAATCGTGCTCGTCTCGTGGTACGCTCGCGGTGCGTGCGCGTATTCCAACTCCTGCGCGGACGCAGTCCACGAGCCCGTCTACTCCAACAACAAACACATATATGTGCATTTACTTATATCAGACCATATTTTCGCCATTCCAACGCCATCTTTTTATCACACCAGTCCTTTACCCAGTTCCTTGCACAATAGTCATTAACTTCGGTCCTCAATTGAGCTTATTTTTAATCAAATTCCCAGAATTATGCGAAAACGTGCAATGTCCTACCAGGCACGTGGCGCCTGCGCTTGCGGTGTTTCTGAATAAAATATAGCCTATATACCTTCTTTAATAATTAGGCTATCGAAAACAAAAAGATTTTTTTTTCAAATCAGAGCGATAGTTAGTAACAGAGTTTCGTCTTTTTATTACTTCAACTTGCTTTGCTATACCACCGCAACGTCATCAAATTCTTTCCTAGATTAAGCTCTCTTTTTCTCAATTTCTAGAATCATGCGAAAACGTGCAATGTCCCACCGGCACGTGGTGTGCACGCGGCGCCTGCGCTTGCTCCAACCCCTGCGCAGACGCAACCCGCGAGCCCGTCTGCTCCAACAACAAACACACGTACATACACGAATGCGCGCTGCAGAAGGCGGCGTGTGAAGCGAGGATGAGGGGGGAGAACCCCATACGAGTGGCGTATTATGCTGAGTGTACGGATGATGAGAATGCTACGGCAGGTTGGTGAAAGTTTGTTGTTTTTAGATAATAAGTAAAATGTAGTTGTAAATGCCTAAGTCCATTTCAGGCCGTCAGGAAGCTTTATGTTTCAGCATTTAATGGATGAATTGAATGCACGATAATTTGTATGATTTATGTAAATGATTACTTAAGAAAGTATCAAAACTAAAATATTTCCCAATAAAATTAATCTCAATTAATAAGAAACTAAACTTGAGGATACATACAATAGCTGCGCAACTTTGGGGTTACTGATTCAATGCAAAATATGTTTTATTTTTGGTTTATTTTAATAAGATTTCCATTAACAGTAAAGTAAACATATAAAGTATTCATTTAAAATTAAATAAATAATATCAAAAGCATAATAAAAACATAATTATGTAAATTGTATAATCTTGCAATGCATTATTTCGATTGCAACTACAACTTTTAGTGAGTTTTGTTTCTAGTCAATCTATTAATAATCATGACGGTATTATATGCTGAAAAATCATCGGCCGATGGCTCAAACACTATGGATTTAAGCCTTTGAATTCTTACCTTGTATTGTTTTAACTAAAATATTTTAAGAAAAGTCTTTATACTTTAATAAATGATTGTTTCCCTGCTTATAAAACAGTATCTTACTATAGAACCTTAATTTGAAAGTCAGGCTTCTGTTGCTTAAATGTAAAATCTTAGAATCAAATTAATATATCCAGTGTAATTCCCTTTTCAACCGACTTCCAAAAAAGGAGGAGGTTCTCAATTCGTCTGTTTGTATTTTTTTTGTCTTTGTTTCATATGATAGAAGATACTTCACAGTTCGTCCCATATAAATTTTATCGAAATCGGTTTAGTACTCCATTGAAAATTTCATATTTTTGAAAATAATATGTATGGTGTCTGAGAATGTTTAATGTTTACGTTGATGACATTATAACTTACTCAAAGTTTTGACTTGAAATCGATTTTTTTAATGCTCTGCATTCGATGATTATGTATTAAATATATGCCTTCATAATTAAATTACCACACGTAATCCAGTTAAATTACAGGAATACACAGGCTTCTCCAGCTTACGCCTTGAATCGGCAATACATTATTGATTCTACTTAAATTATCATTAAACACATCCAGATTACCACTGGGAATTTTAAATCAAATATCACTGGAGATTTTAAATCAAGTACCACTTATCATCATTTAGGTAAACAAAAGTCCTATTTTCCACAGAAACAAAACTCAAAAACCCCGATTTAACCAACGAAATAAACGAGCCTGAAAGCTCGAGCGAGGCCATCACCGGCACCGCCGTCTGCGCACGAGTGCAATGTTCATTCGAGGCGACCTGCGCAGTAGACATGAACGGGCAGCCGCGATGCGCATGTCTATTTGATTGCGCCGCCGCTTCCGCGTCCGCCTCCGCGCCGGTGTGTGCATCGGACTTGAGACTGTACCCTACGTTGTGTCATATGAAGCTGGAAGCTTGTAAGCGCCAGGAGGACTTGAGATTACGGCCGTTGGCGTTGTGTAAGGGATTGGAGGTCAGTGTGATATCTATAGTAATATAATAATACTGACTGCTTTGAGTGTTTTGTTTCGACACTATTTTTTCATTTCACAGGCGAGTTCTTAGGAAAGTTAAAGGCTATTTCTTCAGGATCGAAAGTACGAATTATAATTTTAACCTTGTTGTATAAACCCCAAATAACTAATGAAAGTCCGACAGCGCCACAATACCTAATAAGAATTTTCTGGTTGTATTTTGTAAAGCACACGTGTTTTTTAGACATTCACATCTTTGCAATAAAATCAAGAAGAAAAATCCCCTTTAGTGGCAGTGCGTGTCTATTTGATTTGATTGCTATTTATTCATGATTGATTTGATATTTTTTTGTATAGCAACATATAAGTACCTACTTCTCTTTAGTTCCGTCCCTGCGGTGACAGCGAGCCGCTAACGGACGCGTCCGGCCGCCCGCTGGACTGCGGCGGCGGCCCGCGGCGCGCGGACTGCCCCGCCGGCTCCTACTGCCACCACACGCACAAGCTGGCCACCTGCTGCCCTAAAGGTATCCTGCTATTAAGCTTGAACCATACAGTTTACTCTGGTTTCCAGATCGCAATCGCACTGTGAAAAATCGCACGCAATCCCGTCCATCAGGTCGTAGTGGGGCGTGGCGGGCCGCATCACACGCAAGCCAAAATCTGCGGAGGAATATATAGCCCACTGCACCCTAGCATATTTAGTTTATACAACGTGTAACATAATGAAGAGATAATATTTAAGAGAATTGTATGTTTGGTGATGTAGTTTATAAGCAACAGTAACATAAATTTGTTATTTTTACGGTTCGGCCGAAAAAAAAGTACAAAGTTTAGATCAAAATATCTAAGTGTCAACCCTAAAAACGGCTGTTAGCTTTTGATGAAATCTATTCGATAACAGATGGCGTAAAAATAAAGTGATGGGTGACTAAGACAGATACTACAAAGTTCAGCCGGTGCGGGAAAGGTCATAAGGTCACTGACTGCGGCACAAGTTTAGTTTTACCTTATTAGGTTGACTAGGGTTGTCAAAATATTTTGATGTAAAGTAATTAAATAAAATTGTATAAAAGTCTATACCAGCACTTATCATGCTAATTCTGTTACTGTATATTCTACATATGGTATAGAAGCTAATCCTTAAGTTTTATCTCTCCATTTTGTTACACGTTGTATAAGATATGCAGTGTAGTTATGCAAGTGAATATCTGCGCGTACCTTACACCCAATCTCGCCTGATGAAAAGTGAAGATGAGATTGAATATGGGAACAGCCTTTGAGAAGGAAGTGATTTCAGATGGTGCGGTATTATTTGGCAGTAGACTTTATATTAAACCTGAAGGGATTCTACCACTTGTAAAGAACTGATAGGACTATTCAAATTGGCTTTAAAACCCACTAATCTTGATTAGTAAGAACTACAAATAACTTTTCCAGAGAACTCTTTTTCTGCTATCCTGATACTATAACTGAAAGGAGCAATTTATTTATTTCGATGTCAATATGCTTACAGACAAAGCTGTAGCAGAAAAGAAAAGTTGTCAGGAGTCCTGGCACGGGTGCTGCGCGGACGGCGTGACTCCCGCAAAGGGACCGAATGGCGCCGGCTGCCCCTCGCAGTGTGGCTGTCATCGACTTGGTAAGACTCTCAAAACTAAATCACAAAGGTCTTTCAATAAGGACGGGTCGATTTCAAAATGGAATAAATCAGGCTCTGTATGAGATATTAACGATTTTTTTTCTGTTATTTGAAAGATCTATTTATGCCATTTTGTTTTGAATATGACATCATCAAACTGTCCGCGGCGTCTTCGAACAGTGGCACAAATCTGGGAGGTTCAATTTTCAACAGACAGACAACAATCAACAGGCAGATCCATTTTAATTAATTTTTTGCCTAAATTGAACTATATGGATATGATATTTTCTTGTGGGCGTTTTTGAAGTCTCCAATGACCAATTGAAATGACAAATAAGCCGCAAAAAACTGTTACCCTGAAAGTCGATATAACCTAGGCCATCACTCAGTTTCAGTAGAATTAATGCAGCTGAGTAATTGAAGATTGGACTTCCCGGATCCGTGCGAAACTGCGGCAGACATTTGAATTATGTTATATTCAAAACAAAATGGCATGAATGGGTCTTTCAAATAAAGAATAATTTCATTAATATCACACATATAGCCTATTTTATTCTATCTTGAAATCGACCCGTCCTTATTGAAAGACCCTCTATAATAAATACAAGCTACTGGAATTACGTAGGCGGCATAACAATCATTGGATTGTAAAAAATTGAACTTTCTTTTGACCTTATTCTCACTTGATTTGATTTGAATGATGGAGCACAAGTGTCAGGAAGGAATCTAACTCTTCATAAAGATATGAAATAAATAAAATCCCCAGACAATCACACCAACCATATGGCCCCAAAGTATGCACAGCTTGTGATATGTAGCGAACTAGATTTATACGTATAGATGAACACCCAGACACGGAACTTTTTTGTTTTGACAACACCACAACTTCATGGGGGACACTATGACCAGAACAATACTTTTTTTCTCATAACCTGTATATCGTAAAAACAGATCTGTCTATTAACAAAACCACCTGCATGGACGGAGACAGATGAGCAAAACAGGCTTTCATTCTTTAAATAAAGGAGGCTATAGTCTAGACCATTTAGAACATTTTGAGTCATACATGACTTTGACGAAGTGTGATAGATTTTTTAAATAAAGATAAAAAACTGAAGATCTTGCAAACGGACAAGAAAACCTCCTTCCAGCTTTGTATCCTCTAACTAAACACCCTGTATAGTTCTTGAACCTATCTATTTATTGACCAGGTGCCGAATCTTCCCAATGCGACGAGAGCGGGCAGTGCTCGTGTCGGCCGGGGGTCGGGGGGGTGAAGTGCGACCGCTGCGAGCACGCCTACTGGGGACTCGCCAAGATCGGCTCCGGACATAGAGGCTGTATTCGTAAGTTGTTGAAACCTTCATCAGATTGATTAAATAGATAGATAGATAATTATTTATTCACATGTCCCTATGAATCACGGTGCGAAAAATATAAATGGTAATGTTGAAATATTTGTTTTCAACGGTAGTTCCTAATTACGATTCAAGAAAAAAGCAGTACCTTTGTACAAGTTAAATATCTTTCATTGTACTATAAAATCAGTTTCTCAGAAAAATAATACGAGCCATAAAATAAATGCTGTCATTTGCCAAATGCTTGATTTGTGGGAGAGTAACTTTGGCATTCTTCAAATTTAACGGTTAAAATCACATACTACTAAATCAACTTTTTTCTATACACCTTCTATAAAACATTTTACCCTTTTCTTCCAGCTTGCGGTTGTTCGGCGTTCGGTTCAGTACGCGAGGACTGTGAACAGATGACTGGACGATGTGTTTGTAAGCCGGGAATACAGGGTCAGAAGTGTACTGTCTGTTCCAACCATGAACACACGCTGGGACCTAATGGATGCTTCGATCGTAAGTTTATATGAAAATGGATCCGGTTTTCAATCTATAGTAAAATATCAAGTTACAAAATAAGCAGATGAGGCCAATTTTGTAAAGAAATCTTTTGAACTTGTAGATTAGCCATCCGTAAAGGATCTGGTTAACAGTTATGTAACAAGGTAGGTACAGAGTCGGTGGATTAGTTATGCCCACAAAATTATGCCACATTTATGAGAAACATTACATTTTACATAAAAGTACTGATATAAATAAATTACACAGACTTTTAAAAAGGTGAGCCTTAATTTAACTAAAATGTAAATAACGATTATTTTTGGTCAGGCTCAAGATTGTGTTTTATTGTTTCCTTCTTGAAATTTTTTAAATACTAGACGTAAGAAATCAACCATCAAACATAATTTTATTAAAATAAAACTTCCATCAACAGCTGAATCCACCCAGCTCCCGGCGACAAGCTGCGAGCACATGACGTGTTACTTCGGTGCCTACTGCGCAGTCCGAAGCAGCATCGCTACTTGCGAATGTCCAAACATCGAATGTTCCACCACCGACGGCCCCCCAGTTTGCGGCAACGATGGACGCACCTACCTCTCAGCTTGCCACATACGAGCACACGGCTGCAAAACACAATCAGACGTTGTGATCCAAGCTATCGGCCCTTGCGCCGAAGAACCACAAGTCCGAAGAGGTAGCCGCTCCATTAAACACGAAAACACGCTAGATTCGCTCCTCAATCACTCCTCCAACTCACTCCAGTTAACTGAGGCTTCTGTAGACACGAGCGATAGCGGCAAACCAGATAGTCCAGACCCAGAGCTCACCTGCATCGATATACTACCACCCGTTGGATACCGCTAGTAGTAGCACGCTAGATTGTAGTTTCATTTTCTTATAATAAAAAGTTTGACTAAGTGTATTATTCTTTTTAAAAACTTACAGAGATTCTCGACGATACTAAAAATATTAGTAATGCGTGTGAAAGTAAATCTAGACCTTATTTAGAGGAGGAGGAAGAAGAAGTTTTGAATGAAATCGAAGAAGATTATCCTCTTTATGAAGACGACGTTAATGAGCAAACGAATGACGTGTACAAAGCTCCGTTGTTTGACGGGCGAGCTAGTATTACGTCTCGGTTGCGATTACCGGCCCAAAGATTTGATATTTGGGCAGAGATATCTGCTGTTTGCGGTACGGGAACATTGATAAGTGCTTCGGGATCAAAGGATCATTTATGGCTGGGTATTATAGAAGAGAAAGTGGTTTTGCGCTGGGACGCGGGTAGTGGACCACTGGAAATGCGGTCGGGGAAGGTGAGGCTGGATGGCAGAACTAAAATATCAGCAAGGAGGTACAAAAAGGATTCAGTGTTGAGAGCCGGCATGACAGTTGTGAGAGGAACTTCTTTTGGAAAAATGAGTTCACTTGATGTCGATCCCTTTATCTATGTGGGCCAGCCGCCGGGCAATGCTACCAGGTAATTTCTTGTTCATTTACTCTTTTATGCTAAAAAATAAAAATTGGAGACTATGCCCGTAATTTACCTTAATGTCATCTCATGGTAAGTGGGAATGAGGTCGAACATGGCATCACACGGCATCATAAGGAAGGGCTCTTCATAAAATATTGCAGAAATATCACCGCCGGATAATAATTTCAGATTATATCTTTGGCTTTATGTTGACTACCTATAAATTAAAATATTGACAAAATGATTGAATGAAGAAAATAAGAACATCCGCAGGAGGAAACGATTTTTTTAATTCTTAAGTTTAAACTATCCTGATAAACACATTACCTATTTACATTCTTATAATTTGTTCCAGATTGTCCGGCAGTACGTTTTCGCCAGGATTCATAGGCTGCGTCCACAGGCTGCGGGTAAACGGTCGCGATGTGATTCCACCAGCGCGCGGTCTGACCGTCACCTCGCACGGACTCAAACCTTGTACTTCATACAATCTTGCTCGACTTGTATGTCCATAGTAACGTAGTTATTGGAAGTATTTTTTTTTACTTTTGTCACTCAAAGTAGTTTCACGGTAAAAGTTTAGTCGTCAAGATCACACTTCTACCTGGAAGCATAGACACCGAAAGTCCCATAACATATTACAGCAATTTTATTTGGTTTCTTTTTAAGATATGCTTTAAGCAATCAACAAACTTACCTTATTGAAATATATTTTCTATACCAGCCAATAGATATAGAGTCATCACAATGTATACGGTTTTTAGAATAGCGAGTATTGCGTATTTTGATTGAAATATTTTATTTGTTTTCAATTACAATTATTGGCTTTACTTTTAAACATTTCGACTAAAAATTTTGTTTCATTCTCTATTTAAACACTTTGTTTTAATATTTAGTTTGGTTTATATTATAAAATAATCAAAATTACATAACATGGAAACACGTAGAAAGAGTTGACAATGAATTGGCGTATATTGTTTTACTTAACTAATTATCGTAAAGTCCAAATAATGTTTTAAATAAACAAAAATATCAAAAACTCGTCAGTAAATAATGCAAGTAATTTTAAATATATATGGCACTGTTATAATAATAATCATAATGTATGAATGTGATAAACAACTGTTTACCTCTCTTTGCCTAAAGTGTAGGATTTCTACTTTGATCGATATTTTAACTTCATAAAACTATGTATACCTACGGATTTCAATTAAATATTGAATTGTTATTTTGCAGTTTTATTCATAACCCTGTCTTTGGCAATATTTTACTAAACACTGTTCTACTCCACTCTGCAGTGCGAGCACAGAACTTTGTCGACTCGTATCTATACGAATGTTCGTAAAGTATGGAGACGGTTTGTTAGCAATAATTGAAATCTATCCATTGCCACAAGGCCAGGTTTAATAAATGTGTGCCTTGTTAATTTTGAATGTTTGCAAACATGTTGTACTCCTAAATAACAGTAAAATAAAAAGTTACAATGATACTAAAAACTTGCAACCGACTTCATACTATACGAACATTCGTAAACAAACGAGTCGATAAAGTTCTGTGCTCGCACCGCTGAGGTGCCAGGTTCGACTCCTGGTAGGAATTGATATTAGTGTAATTAACATAATACCTACTAAAATAATACTTCAAATGTTGTATTTTTAGTTCCTAATAAAATAAGCGACTCATACTAGAAGAAGTAGCCCTGGTGAAGTAGCTACGTGGCTTCGGTAATGTAGGTACTTATCTACAAATATCTACTTGTTTATTTATTTGTATTATGTTCTAGTTTTGAAATATCATTTTGTTTTTGTATTAAGAGCTTAAACAAGTAAGTAATTGTCTTTGTATCTGAACCCTTATTTTTGATAAGTATGATAAAGTTATATTTGAAAGATCATTAGAGGTCGATTCGAGTAGTCTTAGACGACTACTCCTCTGACCTAATGGCAATTAATGCCGGGGTACCTCAGGGATCTGTTCTCTCTGCAACTTTATTCTTGCTGCACATTAATGACCTCTCACATTAAAGTCTATGATTGTGCGCGTTGATTCGACCTTGCGGAATGTGTCCGATTGGGGCTAATTCAACCTGGTCAAATTCAACGTCTCCAAAACACAAGCGTGTCTATTCTCCGCAAAAAAAGCACCTTTACCTTTACGTCCACTTTCCAGAATGTATCTGTTCCGATCACCGACCATTCAGGGCTTTTAGGCGTCACTATAATGTCCAAATTAAACTTCGGACAACAAATTGAGTCTATGGCAAAAACTGCTTCCAAAAAATTGGGTATCATCTCGAGGGTCCGGCGGCACTTCAGCCCTGAACGGCTGCTCAACTTATACACAGCCCAAGTGAGGTTGTGCATGGAGTACTGCAGTCACCTTTGGGATAGTTCTGCCAAATACCAGCTCGAAGCGCTAGACTCTGGTGACCGAAGAGCCCGTAAACTCATTAATAACAACAACCTTACAAATAAAAAATTGCAGACGCTGGAACATCGTCGTAAGGTTGCTTGTTTGACAGTATTTTATCGACTACATTTTGGTGAGTGTGCGAGTGCTCTTTTTGACCAAATCGAACCCACTCCTTTTTACCACCGGACTACTAGACGCAGACAGAACTTCCATCCCTATATAGTGGATTTACCAAGAAGTCGAACAAAACGCTTCGATAGTTCCTTTTTGGTACGGATTGCCAAGGTGTGGAACAATCTGCCTGCGTCTGTTTTTCCTGACCACTACAGTCCTGGAACTTTTAAGTGTCGAGTGTATAGGTTTCTTGTTGATGAACGTGTATCACCATAGTCTTTATGCGCACTTTCCATCAGGTAGCATGGAAGACAAACGTCCTATCCTTACAATATAAAAAAAGAGGTAATCCTTATTATAGAAAAAAGGGATGATAAGCATATTTCATCCAGGTACTGCCAAATAGGCAAGCTTTATAGAAGAGTCCTCAACAGGTCAAGGGAGTCAAAAACAAGCAACTGTCTTCCGGTAAACAATTGGACTTCAAATATCATGTCATCATACGTCCAACAGGAGCATCGCATCATGGTGAATATTTGATAGTATTCAAGGTTAATTTAATTAGCGCATCACCTCTCGCAGGTAGCCTCTCCACATCAATCCCAACAACATAATTTGTACATACAAAAAATATTTATTGTCTCTAAACTGGCGTTACTCTATTTACACTGATGCCAGGCACCTTGCGTCACGCCATGCCACGCCTCATGCAGCGGGGCGTGACGCGCATGGGGTTGCGGGGTGCCGTTTAAAATACAGAGTAATAAATAACAGAGGCAGCAAAAATTGGTTTGTTTTACTTTTTTAGTGTTATTAATTAAGATTTGTAAAAAGGCGTCGAACAAATATTGTTGGGATTGATGTGGAGAGGCCGCATGCAAGAGGTGATGTGCTAATTAAAATTAACCCTGTATAAGTAAAAGAATAAAATGAAATATTTCTTGATAAAGGAAGCTTTTGACGAAGCTTCACACAACGATTCTAGTAGATGTAGGTACATACTTAACCCTTAGTTGGACGTGTCTGTTGGACTCATGCGCATTAAACTTGCCTTACCTTAAGAATAGAAGTAACTTGATATTCGCAGTCCAACAAAATTATGTATTTACTTACTTTATTGCTTCTATGCTGGACTGGGAGCGAAAGAAAAACATAGAATGTGCCAGCTGCTTCTCTTCCCGGGCATACTGTAAAAGTCAGAAAAGTAAATAAAAAAAGACTTTCAGAGCATTTTTCGCGTTTTTTTTTTAATTTTAGTTCGAAGTTTCGCTGTCTTTACAGAATACGGGATACAATTTAAAAACACGAAATGCAAATATTTTTATACCAAACACGAGCTATGTGCTTACGTCAGGGATACATGGATGACCAAAAGTATTTTTTATTACCCATATATTTTTCATAGTATGCATAGATTACATTGATAAATAAACAAAGATTTTTCCACTTTAATTAATCGCTTTCAGGCACCACAGTTTAAATTGAATAAACACAATTAAGTTAATCTACATCATTGTCAAGATAAATTTGTGGACATTTTCCAAACTTTTCACGCTGCTATGTACTCTCGCTTCTCGTATAATCCTTATCTCACTTCAGTTCATAAAAGCTCAGCTCCGAATTTAAAGCCTTTGTTTCATTCTATAGAATTGCGAACGAGAGAATGAATGATAGTGATAACAGTTTTACTAACCTTTGTACTTTGTCTTACGTTTGAATATAATTAATATGCGTACTTGATAACATCGACTAATTAAAACTTAGAAACTTTAATTATCTATACTAATATATAAAGCTGAAGAGTTTGTTTTTTTTTGTTTGTTTGTTTGAACGCGCTAATCTCAGAAACTACAAGTGGGATTTGAAAAATTCTTTTTGCATTTGATAGCCCAACTCTTGAGGAAGGTTGTAGGCTATATTTTATTCCGAAATTCCCACGGGATCAAAAGTTACGCGGGTACTAGCGGTGGCTAGTACCTACATATTTCTGCAATGAACTGAAGTCAGCGATATCAAGGAGTTTGGACTGACCGTTCTGTCTGACTTCTTGGTTGACTAGGCGTGCGGAATAATCTGAAACTGATGAAACTTTATCCATCGCGTTTATTTATCAATGGATAATCTTTGACTGTTTGTCCTACTAGTAGCAAAATTTTTACAAGATACCGTCTCACCTACAGTTATAAATATTTCTGACACCCACACAACATAATCTAGCCCAAATTAAGTTTCTTAAAGAAGTTGTGTTATGGATACTAGATAACTGATATACTTAAGAAATATATAAACATACATATTGAATAAATACATATTTTTTATTAGAATAAACTCAAATAAACATATAAACATCCATGACTTGACGACTAATATCTGTGTTCATCACACAAATATCCGCCGCCGCCGGGATTCGAACCCAGGACCTCTGGCGTAGAAGGCAATGTACGTTATCCCTACACCAGCCGGTCGAAATTAGCCCATAAAAAGCGATTAAATAGCAAACACTCTGCTTTATTGCTATTAGCACTTATAAGGAGTAGTTTTGGGCCATCTTCCATAAAGCAGTGTATAAAATGGATAAAACTATGGCTGGTGAATTAGTATTGCCGTTTATATTTCAAACTTTATTTAATTGAAATATAATAGAAATCAATTGTGATTACCAAACTTTGATGTTAGGTGTCCTCATTATTCTTAGACAAAGTCGTTGAGCTCGTCAGAAAAATCTTACAATTTCACTCAGCTTGCCACGTGACCATTGTTGACCACTACGTATTGTTAGGTGCATTATAAAGCTACCATCGATCCAGCTGAATCGTGACCCATTTTGCTGAAAATACGTTTGAAACTGTGAAACTTGTAAGGTCTATCGCGTATAATGCACTTAGGACATTTTAGGTACTGTACGAATTCTGTACTCATTAAATGTCAGTGTCGAATAACAAGTTCGTCACCAAGGAAACCTATCTTCAAACGTATTTCGGACTAATAGCATTTAGATGATTGATTGATTCAGTTGGTTTTATGGTATATATTCTTACGAAAATCAGGATGCGAACTATTTTAATAAGTTTTTAGATTTATAAATTATTAACTGATGTTTTAAGCGCGTAGAGTCGGCTTAGAAAAGCTATACAGCCGGATTAGCGTAAAACCGAAAAAATGGACGACCGGCTGGTGTAGGGGTAATGTACATTGCCTTCTATGCCAGAGGTCCTGGGTTCGAATCCTGGCGGCGACGGATATTTGTGTGATGAACACAGATATTAGTTGTCAAGTCATGGATGTTTATATGTTTATTTTCTAATAAAAAATATGTATTTATTCAATATGTATGTTTATACATTTCTTAAGTATATCAGTTATCTAGTATCCATAACACAAGTTCTTTATGAAACTTAATTTGGGCTAGATAATGTTGTGTGAGTGTCAGAAATATTTATTTATTTTATTTATTATTATTATTTATACAGCCGGATAAGCGTGTCGTAAACGGCAACTAATCCGATTGATCCTAGCTGGTGGTAGGATCCCTTCAGGGCGCATATGAACCTCGACCACCTTTCATATAAAATCTTCCGCCAAATGTCGCTTCGGCGCCGATGTGTTACGGCAATGTTTCATAAAAAGCCAGTTTCTTCCCGACGTGTCCTTATGTTCCTTACGTGTTGCTTACGTGTCCTACACGTGTGTTTCGATCTCATCGTTACTTATTACCAGTTGAGATTGTGTGCAAACTTGGTTAAGTCACTTGGTTAAGTCACTTGGTTAAGTCACTTGGTTAAGTCACTTGGTTAAGTCACTCGGTTAAGTCACTCGGTTAAGTCACTCGGTTAAGTCACTTTGTTAAGTTACCTATAAAAAAAATCGCACGAAATTACTAAATTATTTTTTATAAATAAACTAGTTTGAATTTACTGATGAATAAACATTACTGATTGCCATATAAGATTTTTTTATTGCGTACTATTTTTATTACTAATATTACTGGGGTTACCTACAATATTAGCTTGGGGTTAATATACCTACATACCTTTAGATTTTAAGTATTCTATCCGTATTGACTAGCAATAAATTTAAAGATCGACGAGACAAAAATAAATCATTGGTACTTAGACTTGATATTTTATACTTATCAAAATAGTAAAGCTACGGGGCTCCGAGGTTTGTATAATCAGAATGGGCAATCTCGTAAAACACCAAAATGTTTTCTAGACCTATGCGATGTCATTATGTACATATGCAATGATTCGATTCAAGCTCTATTTTAGAAGTCAAATTAAAAAGATACCTTGCATCATTTAAAAAAAAATATAACCGACTTATTACTTACGAATTTAGTTTTACGGACAAAAATTCGTGTCTTTATATTTGTTTCGTGCATTTTCGCGCGGAACTCCAAAAACACAACATATTTACGTTCGCTAGTTAACTTATCCGCCGCTCATAATAATGACATCATTTTTCTAAAACACAAATGTGCCATCTCCCCTATTCAGTGAGGTGAGCCACATGAGTGCTCAGTTAAGTAGAAAAACATTAATATTGTCACAACCGTCCTTTTGAAGCTGTTACTGTAATTTTCGTAAAAGCCTTCGCATTATTTTGACTTGACTTGTATCCCTGCTTTTGTCGTGTACAAGAATATAATAATTAGCACGAGCTAGGTTTTGAGTATACAGTATTACAATTTAATTAAAAGTTGTTAATATTGGGGTTTATCTTTCCTTTAAGATCAATTGTGGGTGTGACTTAAGATGGGTTTTAGGAATCAATGATCCTCAAAAAAGACATATTGCCGTTAATGATATGTTATAATATATTGATATGTGTAATGCACAGCAGTGTTTTTCCTTGTGTTAGGCGTTTACGGAAGATCAGCGTCTTGGTGTGTCCGCACTCCATGATCTATGCTGAGTGCTGAAATGCCTTTTCGGTGCTTTGTTATGTGACAGTTGTATGGTTTTTTATTTGTATATTTATTTATGTTTGGGCACCGAATAAATTTATTTTCTTTCTTTCTTGCTTAACTGCTCAGTTACTATGTAATTACCGGTTACTTTAAGGGTACAAAAAATAAATTAGGTACTTATCGTTTTGCTAAAAATCGCAAAAGACTATTTTTTTGACGTTTCACCGTTTATAAAAAAAACTTGGGGAAAGATGGGGATTTTTTTAAATCATATTTTTAACAATGTTTGATTTTCAGCTTGTTGGGAATTTATGTAGTTTTACCCAAATTTTCGATCTAATTTGATTTTTAAAATAAATATTAAATGTTAGTTTCGTGTTTCCCTTCTTGTTTCCTTCATATTTTCACTAGCAGCTTTAAAATATCAAATAAACACATATCCTAAAGCTGACCGTAACATTTTACGCTCTAATGAAAATGCCTCGACAGTGGCGCACTTTGCGAACTTGCTGAGTGGAGTAAACAAAGGAAAGTTCGCAAGTGTTGTTGCTGACACTCAGCTATACCTACAGCTACTAGGCAGGTTCAACTTTTTGGTCAGAATTTCGATGAGTTAACTTTTCTAGATTAGGGCAGTAACTCAAATATCGAATGACCTTTGAGACATTGATAGTTTAAGAAAGAGTTTTGTATGTTTTAAGTTATCATAGTCGTACTTATATTAGTTGGTGAAAATCATAAGCAAATGATTTAATGATGCTACCGTTTTAAGTTATGAGTTTTGTATAATATACATCTGAGGAATACCAGGTTAACTACTTCTAACCTGAAATCAAGCTCCAGGCAGTTTGTCAAGTTACAATGATAGGAAGAGGCGTCAAGGCAGCTTGAATGAATATTTATTATAGAGAGAAGAATATTCAGATAGGTGCCGCATCTTTTCATGTAGGAAGTAAATGGGCGTAATGTGGGCAAATAGTATGAAGGTGTATGACCAACTAATGACACTCGCGGCTTCAGGGAAATGACCATTGCATTCCCAACGCTGGGATATTAGATAGTATGCTCGCTCTACGCTAGTACGCTCTCTATTCTATCTACCCGGAATACAACAAAGCTTTTTTGTAGTTGAGATAATCAGGTCGGCGATATCTAAGATACTGAACAATGTAAAACTTAGACACTTAGATCACAAGTTGCAGGTGATCTATATCTCATACAAGTTTGCTTTCTCTAAAATCCGCTCTAAAATTTTAAGACTCTTAAACACCACACACAAGATGCCTCAACCTACTCAATTTGTATTTACATAACACGCTGTAAGAAACGAGCACTCGTCGACATAGTTAGAATTTCCAAAGGGTTAATATCAAGGGCGGCTCAAGAATTTAATTATTGCTGTGACAACCAGCCCTGAGAAGGGGGCTGGTATTTAAATCAAAATCGAGTCCCTTTTCCAACGAGTTTGCAATAAAGATAACCATTGTCGTTCATAAAGAGCTTTCACTACGGATTTCAGCGTATTAATCTTACAGGGTTTTTTAAGGTTCGGCGAGTTTATTAAAG
This sequence comes from Stenoptilia bipunctidactyla, assembly GCA_944452665.1. Classification (NCBI taxonomy): domain Eukaryota; kingdom Metazoa; phylum Arthropoda; class Insecta; order Lepidoptera; family Pterophoridae; genus Stenoptilia; species Stenoptilia bipunctidactyla. The sequence goes on along the minus strand of OX101726.1, from coordinate 4,170,749 downwards.
TAGGGTTTGAAATTTTTTGATTAACTTTTCAACCCTCGATGTATGAGAGGGGTGTTATAAGTTTGGCATGTGTTTGGTGGCTTTGGAGCTTTTAAACAAATGAACACATTTTATTGCTGCTTGTTTTCACGAAAAGTTTTGTTTGTCGAGACTTGGGCTGGTAGGATGGGTTTTACTACATTATACTGTTAAACAAAAAGAAAGAATACAAAATACTGTTTTCAGCATAATAATAATCATTTATTTCATACTCAAAAAGTACATTTGAACATATGGGTCAAGAGCCTCCTTTTATTAAATAATTAAATAAAACACTTTTTAACCGGATTTATCGCGTATATTTACATTTTAAATTTTGACTCGACGTTTCGGTGTCTTTACAGACCCCGTGGTCACGAGCGACTCCTTTTAAGCTCTGTGCCAGGAGACCCCAACCATCCATAGCATAATTTATAGATTACAGTTTGAAATAAGAAGTAAGCATAATAATAATCATTTATTTCATAGTCACAAAGTACATTTGAACATATGGGTCAAGAGCCTCCTTTTATTAAATAAAACACTTTTTAACCGGATTTATCGCGTATTTACATTTTAAATTTTGACTCGACGTTTCGGTGTCTTTGCAGACCCCGTGGTCACGAGCGACTCCTTTTAAGCTCTGTGCCAGGAGACCCCGACCATCCATAGCATAATTTATAGATTACAGTTTGAAATAAGAAGTAAATATAACTCCATCTTTAGTTAAAAATGCATATCATAAGAAGCTAAATACTGTACAGCTATGCTTTAATTAATAATCCAGGAAGCTCTAAAAATATGTTTTTCAAACATTAAATAAATTGAATACTGTTTATTTTTCCTAAATACTGTTTGATATTCTTTTCAGACTCAAATATACTTTATTACTAGAAAAAAAGTTGGCAACCTTAGCTGGTAGATATGTGCTAGGTAGAAATCTGCCATACACTAAGATATTCATATAAACTAGTGATAGAATAGGTAAAAGACTACGCCTGCTTTTTATAAGCGACTAAGCCCGCGTGTGGTCTTAATCACACCAGATTGAAAGAATAGATGCGGTCCATGAGAGCACACGGGCTTTGGAAGGAAAAAAAATCATCTTTTTGAACAAATTGAACCCGGACCCTTTAACTATTCGACTACTAGACACAGACATCACCTACTTCCATCCATATGTGGTGGATATTCAAAAAAGTCAAACCAAATGCTTGGATAGTCACTTTTAGATACGGGTTGACAAGGCTTGTACCTGCTATTCCTGACCAGTAGTCATGGTACTTTTAAGCGTCAAATGAATTGGTTTCTCTTTCATGGACGTGTACCGCCTTAGGTTTCATGATCACTTAGCATACCAGGTGTCATGGAAGACAAACGTCCCATCCTTACTTTTTAAAAAAGAACTGGTTTTTCATAAAGTTTTACCGAAACACATTACCGCGGGAGTATTCGCTAGCCAGGCGGACCCTGATGGGATCCTAATACCAAGCGCTGTCACTCGGATTACAAAGCTGTAGGATTAGTCTGAGCCGACCCCACACCTTAAAACATGGAAACTAAATAATGATTGTAATAGACAATCATACTAATAACTACACTAACTATGTGCATCAAAACAGCCTTGTGACCTATATCCTTTTTTTCTATAATAACGTGTAAGCGTGGTGTTGTTCCGGATGAACAGAACGATCCGTAAGTTACAAATAGACTTACGTAAGCAAATAGGCTTTCCATCTTAAGTAGGTTGACATTGCATCATTTATCCAATTCAAAATATTTTCCTGTTTTCTTATTGGTTTTCTCTCGTAATCCATAACGTGAAATAAGTGCCATTTCCTATTATTTTCATTCTTTCTTTTTACTTACAATTATTGACGTGCTTCTTTTACAAAAAGCCAAATCTATCTAACTTATCACTTATGTTGGCTTTCAGGCAAGCCAGCTCAAAAGCTATTCGCATCCCTGTCATATGAATTTAAATTGTAAGTATTTGCTTGTTTTATTCTCGGAAAAGACTGGACCGACTCAAGTCGAGCAGAAACAAAAAAAACTTTATTCAAATACAATAGGGTTGCTATCAACAAAAAATCCGCAATACGACAATCGAGCACCCAGATATCACAGCTAGGTATTATCAGAAAACCCGTGACAATTATTTACGAGGTAGCCACAGCCAAATTACAGCGTAGTGCGCGGCGCCTTTGTACCTACCTATTTATATACGGGTCACACGGGTTATAATTCGCTAGCAGAGGGATTATTTCAAAACGTAGGTATATAGTTGAACTCGTATTTCACTGGCATAGTCAACGACAAAAGCTAGGATGTTCGTTTTTGTACACAAAGGAATTTTTGCATTTTTATGTAAGCCGGCAAAAGAGTAGGTATCCGTTTGATGATATGTATCGACGGCGTTGACGGTACAAATAGTTAAAAAAGCCTGTGTTATTATTGGCTAATTATTTCTGCGATAACACTACCTTCCATGCTGGACTGGGAGCGAAAGAAAAACATAGAGTGTGCCAGCTGCTTCTCTTCCCGGGCATACTGTAAAAGTCAGTTAAGGGACGGAGGTTTTTTTGACGTTTTTGTGGGCGATAGGCTGACCCCCTCTTACTGCAAGTCTCTCTCCATCATTATATGGTTTTATAGCCTCTGTTGTTCTGCCTACCCCATTAGGGATACAGGCGTGACGTTATGTATGTATGTATGTATTCGGATCACTGCTAATCTTATACGTTATTATAACACTTAAAATAGCAAAGACGGTATTGCATATCTACCCACACAACTAGGACTCTACGCAAAAGAGATTGCTGCCGTTGGAAAGCTTTTTTCTTTATACATTAAGGAGTTCTTTATACATTTGAGGTTTGTTTCTTAGAAATAGTTGATGTAGGTTTTATATTTTATTTCTTTCAAACTACGTACGCTGTCGATGCATTTGAGCTTAAGCAACGGTCATTTTCTATTTCAAATGCATGTGGACGTGGGCAACCAACTCTTCAACGGCATTTTGTACGGCATTTTAAGTACTGAATGTGGGTTTTCCTAGTATGAAATTTCAGAAAAATGTAACTTCGAATACAACCTTTTTGGTTTCTTTAAAAAAAATACTTTTAAATACAACTATGAACATAAATATTTTTGAAAAAAGAACAAGAAAATACCTGTAAACCGCCTGTTTCGCTCACTGTACTCGGGGATGCCAGTTTCGCAGTAATCACTGTATGGGACATGATGGGTATTATGTCCGCTGCAGGCGATGCACACTCCTCGCGACTTCGGTAACACAGCGATGCATTGACGGAATCCATTACTAGCTTCCAGTGTTTCCGAACTCAAAGTTCTGTTAGGTTTATAGGTGCAGTACGCAGAAATCATTTGCTTGTTATTAATAATCTTAATCATAATAGCAGTTGGAATATATGTTGGTATAGTGGGCTTTCCAAAAACACAATTTATTTTATTATACGCAATGTAATATTGACTATATATTTGTAAAAAAAAATTAACCTGAACCTCGGTTTCTAGAGCCTTATCATTTATCATTAAAGCTGAGAAGCCGCAATGTTTACTTTTTTATACGCTATTAATAATAACAACAAAAACAACAAAGGATTTTAAAGGCGTTTTTATGGGCGATAGGCTGACCCTCTGTCACTGCAATAGTCTCTGCAATAGTCTTTATAATACCTACAAATTTGTCAAACGTGAAATCAGATGGTCTTGTAACCTCTGGTGTTCTGCCTACCCCATAAGGGATACAGGCGTGACGTTATGTATGTATGAATGTACAAAAACAACAAGACTCTACTAATAAGATATTGTCTGGCTAGGTCTCTGTTTACGCTTACACCTATAAGCCTTAAAACTTTAAACTTAAAGCACTAACCACGGTGTTTGAAATGTCTGAAACGTTGACTTTAAATGAAGAGTAAAATATATTTAAAAGCGATAATTAATTTCTAATTTAATACTTCTACTTAAAACATAATCTATTTAAATATAAATAAGCAAAGTCGTAATTATTTAATGTCGCCTGCTTGGTTATACATAGACTGGTGTCAAGTGTTAACATCACATAACCAGGTAGTAACTGGACGGTAAAATCGCTATAGCGCAGAAAGATCCATAATATTGTGGTGAACGTATCAATAATCGTTCAGAAACATCGGCCGTTCAAACGATGTGTTTCATGAATCACGGCTGATCAACTGTCACACGGCGGCTATTAAACTTGGATTACCAGCTTAACTTTATGTTTCACATGGAAATCCCAGCGTAATGTTAAAATACGACCTGTCAGTATAACATTATATTGCCATATACTCGTATTTTCACCAGCGTGTCACTTTTGTGTCATAAATATCGCCCGGATTTTCATATTAATTGTAACATCACTTGAGAGCCTATGTAGGCTGTGAATTTTTAATTTTAGAACCCTTTTTTGCGGATCTAAGTTCATAAATAAATAACTGCCACCCAGTTCAGTATTTGGAGGAGGGCGTCATTTGTTTTTCTGTTCGTACGCAAAATGGTACGACGAGTTATTTTTTTTATTTATGTCGTATGTCAAAAATGGTAATGTAATCAATTATATATGCGTCAGGCTGGGCTGTTGGTTTTTTATTTATGTGCCGTGGAAGTGAAATTGATTTAAAAATACATTATGAAAATGAGAAAACAATTATCTTAAATACGTATTTACGTTTAAACATAACAAAGTTACATTGATAAACAGCAGAGGCAGGGGCTGTTTCATGTGGATATTATTTAAAAACAAATATGATTATGTGTGTGTGATTAAGAACTTTTGTTTAAAGATCTGCTTGTTACGTTATTATAGATAACTATAATAATTGTTGAACATAAATTCACATACTGCTATCTAGCCCTAAAGTAAGCACATACCTAAGCTTGAGTTACAAGTACTACAGAGTGGATATGAATGTACATTCGAATACATTTTTTTTCGGTAATTCATAACCAGAAAAACGTTCATAAATAAATAGATAATTCCTTTGGGCGGGTATCGAACCCGCGAACAGTGGCATCTAAAGCAGATCCACCTTTACTGGACAATATCTATACTAATATATAAAGCTGAGCAGTTTGTTTTTTTGTTTTTTTTTTTTGTTGGTGGTTTGAACGCGCTACTCTCAGAAACTACAAGTGGGATTTGAAAAAATATTTTTGCATTTGATAGCCCAACTCTTGAGGAAGGTTATAGGCTATACTTTATCCCGAAATTCCTACGGGATCAAAAGTTACGCGGGTAAAACCGCGCGCGGTGGCTAGTGGTAAAATAAAAAAAAATTGTTATTCACAATCGCAGAAAAAAAACGAAACCGAAAATTAAGCAGCAGTACAAGACTTCATTGGATACTGATTATAAGAACCCATGTTCAAAAATAACAGCTCATCACAATTCATTGTTGACATGTAGCTATTATTGCCAGCTTTAATAATAACTCACCAATCAATTAAAACCAGAGGTCAACAACCTACCAGAACTGGAATAGCAGCCAGGCATCATGGGGCTAACTTGGTGGTTTATATGCTAAATTTCCCCTTGACCCAGGGGACAGACCTCGATTAATGACATCAAGTAACTTTTGGTGAATTGATGCACATAGAGTAAGCACTGCTTAGCGTTACCATATCTAAAAAAAACTAAAAGAAACAGGGCCATCAATCTTCCGCGTCGGCATCCTAAAAGAGCTACCCATGTTTAAAGTGTAACCTTTATATTAAAGCTAAAAGTTATCCCTATTACAAACAAAATAATGGTTCTTTTAGTACATAATGAGCGGGCGTAACTTAAATAATAAAAGGATTAAAGATCAGCAATAAACGAGACTTAAGTGTCTATAACTCGTCTCGTATCTCGCCGCACAGCGCAGTAACAAATTGGTTTTACAGAAATACATTTATACCTCCGCAAAAACAAAGTCAAGATGGCGGTGAAAAGACGACGATCTAATTGATTTTTGATGTCGCCACTTTCTTTGCGCTTGTATAATGATTTTCTTAAGGCGTTGCTACGAAAAAACCTTTTACATCAATTAATTATATCGCCTGTTCCCTGTTCACATGCAATGTAAGCAGCTACTTTACTTAATTAATAAGACTTGATTGATTATCGATGTTTGTCAATCAACGTGATTGATGAGGCGATTTAAAACATTTGTGAATAATGGAGTTTGCGATTCTTTTTTACTATAGGCCTTTCGATCTTTGTTTTTATTGTTAAATAAACTTTTGATGACATGACAGTAAATTACGATGACGACAAAGGTGGCAGAGAAAGGGTTGAGATGGAATCGGCTGTTCATAAAATTTTATGAGAACATATAATTAAACAAGAATTGCTGGTCAGGTAGAATAAAGATTTTTGACCACCAAGCATGAGTCAAGTAGAATAATCAACTTATAGGCATTTTTGCTGACTCTACACGAACTCTATAAAAAACTATTCTATATGTGGCTTGCTTCTTTTTTATTTGTTGAGTATAGTAATTAATTAGTTATTTTTGAAATTCAATAGTATTTATATGTATATTAAGTCTTTCAGTAGATGAGAAAGACAGTTAATTGTTACCTAAACCTGCATAATTCCTTGGAATAAATTACGCAAATAATGTCAGCTAAATTATAAGTACGTTAAACAAAACCGGATGAATGTTTTTTCAACCAACTAACAAATGTAGAGAGCCTGGTTATAACACGATTTGAGCGTCTGTTATTTGGTCAATCACGATACGATTTTAATGATTCTAATTTAATTTGGTAAAAAATACTTTAGAGGTAGTGTCATATCAATTTTATCAACATCGCTACAGTACTTTTTGAGAACTTTATACTTTTAGGAAATGCCGTGTCTACTAAATCTCACCTACTTCAAAGATAAAAGTACTAAAAAAATTTGAAGTTTCGTATTTCTGTTTGACTATCAATAGGTCTATAAAGCAGTTACAAGCCGTAGGCTGTACAGGTCATCGTTATACAATATTACCGTTCATACATTTCGATCCGAGACAGGTCTATTCTCTCCACAGCCTTGTAGGCTATTAATCCGATCACAGCGACAAATCATGATGGTGTGACGATAACCGTCGCATCCAATCATTCAGTGTACCATTATTAAGCGCGTGGTGTTATTTACGCGGGACCAATCAGTATGGAAATATGTGGGGTAGGTGAATGCTCTGTAGTGAGTGGGTTGCCTGCGTCTACGTTGCGACAGCCTCCGACGCGCCCTTACCATGCGCGCACGCGCTATTGTGATACTGACAACTCCTCAAATAAATTTCGGGCTTTTTTAATACATCATGCTAGCCATAGTGTCCCTTACTTTGCTAACTCTAACTTTGGAGGCTGTCAACATGAATCCGCAATTTCGGGCGGGCAGGCTCCCGCGCTACGCACCGGCTGGCTGCGGCACGCGTGTCACCATCGAACCTTCAATATTAAAACGACTGACTCTCAGCTCGAAATACATTTTTACGGGCAAAGTGTACGGTGTAAAAGTTGGCGAAAACAACAGAAGAATATATAAAGTGAATATCCGGCGAGTGTTGAAAGGTGATTTAAATGACGTTGGTGTTAGAGTCGCTTTTGGTAAAACAGATTCGTTACGTTTTAGTGATGCGTCGATATTGGTGGAAAGTTCGCGGTATGTAAATTGCCCCGGGTTGCGAGTGAGGACGTATGGTATATTTTTGAGTGAAAGGAGGGAGGGTGGAGAAATAGCCCCTTTGAATTTGTTAGTGGAACCCGTCCCGCTAACGTTGAGGTCCATCGATATTATTGAAGCAGTGATCAAAGGTATGTTTGTTTACTTTAATTTATTTTTGGTATGACGGCCTCTTACGCTAACTGCCTTTTTTTGTTTTTTGACAGTGTTCGCGTTTGATCTTTCGGGAAATGACTATTGTTTTTATAAACAGCTTGTTTTTTATTTATTATTTTTATTTTATTAACAAATTGTTTGTTATTTATATGTAGGTATATAAAAAACCTAATATAATAAACCTAATATGAGGAATAATCGAAAGGCTCTATTTTGAAATTTGGCACGTTTTAATTATTCATAGCTACTTCAATTTCACCTAAAACATAACTATATAAAATATTTTTTATTAGAAGAGGATGAATCTAAGACAAAAACGAAGTTGCTTCAAATTTTTTATTTAAAAGTATAGAATCTTGTAGTACTACGTCGTAGTATTATCAATGAAATGCCGCATCGTAGTAGCTATGTTCATCAAACGCGACTATTTAAAAAAAAGTTTGTGGTTCCATATTTCTTCTTTTTTGTAATGAGGGACGCTAAAATAAATATGCAGGTACGTTTATATCGTATCAAGGAAACTAACATTTAAATTTGGCTGGTGACTAAAAATCAACCCTGTATAGGTACTGTCCTACTCTGACGTCGAGTCCTGACTAAAGACTTCGCTTTCATATGTCTACATATGAACCTCCAAGCTTACTCTCCTGGAACCTCATCAGGCTTTACACTATCAGTTCCGACCAAATATTCTGTCTTTTAATATAAGTTTAAACTTAAAATTTTATTTCACTTAAGCTGTATGTAAAGTAAAAGCCAACAGTGGCAAATATGTTAACAAGCCGTTTTAACGTTAGCATAGAGAACGTTAAAACGGAGATGTCTTTTGAGATCTGTAACAGTAATTGTAAACTATTAAAAAAATGTATCGTAAGATAAAAGAAAAAAATATTTCGGTTGTGTGAAAAATTTTATGTTTACCAAAAAAAACAGGCATAATATACTGGTCTCAGAGAGGATTTTACTCTCACCAGCGTACACATTTTTTTTTTTAAAAGAATTTTCGAAAAATACTTTTGTGTCAAAGGGGTTACTTAAAAATATCTGAATACACGAACGATAAAGGTACTTGTGTAACTATTAAAACAAATATGTTAGCTATTGAGTTTCTATTTCAACAGATTTATATCTGTTGAATTGTGTGTCATTTGATTTATTTTTAAATTTGCAAAATGTACGTTGACAACCCTATTTTTTTAAATTCAATTTATGTTGTGATACTAACGAGGTATTAACTTATGAGCTCAAAATATTGAAGTAAATAACAACATATCATTTGTAATTTTACATGGTCCGTCATCCTGGCGACAGAATGGTAGAATGGCAGAATAGGTCTTTATAACGACGATATCCCTTAAAGTACGTCGGTACCAACTATTGAAAGGTACTAAGAAGTAGATTGCTGGTATTAAGTTCCCATACCTACAGACCTTTAAATTACGCCATTCTGATGGATACCATACAAGAATATTTTGAACTTAACTTTGTGTAAAGTAAATTATTTACCCTGACTTATGGTATTTGTAAATATACTGAAATGAGCATTTAAAATATGCGATGAAAACCGGTAAACACAACTTTTTATTTAATTTAACTCGAAATGAAGTCGTCGTGGCGCCGTGGTTTACTGTGTGTATCATACGATATCACAGGTAAAGCAACGTTCGGTGGGGTCGGTACTTGGATGGGTGACCGCCGAACATTCATTTCTTACGACGACTTCCGTGCTTCGGAGGGCACGTTAAGCAGTCGGTCCCGGGTGCTGTATACTTGTATACAGTAGTCTTTAGGGTTTGTCAGAAGCCATTTCGGCGTCCTGAAAATACTGACATCCACCACCGAGCACTGGGCCAGCTTGGTGGATTAAGGCCTATACCTCCTCGTCACCCAGGGGAGAGACTCATACCCTGCAGTGGGTCAGTTACAAAGAGTTGTGGTGAACTCGAAATAGTGCTTACAACTAACACCAAACTATCTAACCGGATGAAAATCAATCTCCATAAAAATACGACCAAAAGTGAAAGTTAAAAAAATAATAATAGATAGAATAAAAATATACATAGAAGTTATTATAATAATTACAATTTGAATAATTATTTATTTATTCACAATGGCCAGGTGGTTGGAGGCTGTATTCCGAAGGAAGTATTTAATAAGGGCTGTAAATAAACAACTAGCTGCAATTAGCGTTGGGGGCGGTTCGCTGCTACCGCAACTAGGACGCGGCTACCGGTTCTACTAGGGCTGTCACTCGTTAGCATTTAAATAAATTTATTATTATTATTTAAAACTTTTTTAGTAGTACCAATTATTCTTATTTTTGACTTTAAACTAAAGTCTTTTCGTTACTATTTACATCAAATACTTTATTGCCCATCGTTCGTAATTATATCCAGATTATAACCGGTCAAGAAGTATTTTCCTTATTTGACTTTATTTAACAATATTAAAATACCGAATAACTGTTTTGTATTAAAAACTCCATTATCAAGGTATACTGATTATGTGATTAAAGATGCGAGTTTATTAAACTATTCAAATGTAAATTATGAAAAACATAATGAAATGATAAATAAATAATAATCGTTAATACATGCATGTCTCTGTTTTAAAAAAAAAAACATTCTCAAAAATCTACTTAAACACTTATTTTTACAACATTTTAGAGTACCTTATCAAATTAGTTTCATGAACATTCTCTTTCAAAGCTTGTTAATATATTTTTAATGTGTTTTGATAACCCTAAACTTAGCTTTAGCTGAAGATGGTTTTCAATGTTATTACGTTTTAACAACCACCTTAAAGCTAAATATCTAATGCAATTTGTGCTAAAACTGTTTTGCTCAAGTACTGTATATTAATTCTACATTATATTAACTTCAGGTAAACGTGAGTTGGTTGCTTTATTAATAAGCAATAATGGATCTTAATTTTATAGTCTTTAAATGATTTATTACTTTTGTTAATAAGCTTGCTTTCGATTCGTTGGTTACGATTTTTGTATTATACAAAAGTTTTGTATACATACTTAAAGAAGGGTTGTAAGCTTTATTTATATATCTTTACTAATCTAATTAAGGATTTGTTTGTTTGAATGTGCTAATCTCAGGAACTTCTGTTCAGATTAGAAAAAATATTTGCATTTGATAGGACAGTGACTAGGTGACACACTATACCTACATGCGAAGCAGGTTGTTAACGATTTCAAGTAAATGGTTAAATATGCATTTTTCGTTATTAACGGTTAATTAACCGCATAATATGCTTGTAACGGTTAAATAACATCGCTAGATGTCGCTTACTGATTGAAATGTGTATCGCAAGTTGCGCGATGACGCCAGCTTCGACTGGCAAAAAAAAAGTCGGTTGAAATTCTCTATCTCAAAAACTACTGAACTGATTTTGATAAAACTTGCAGTATACCTGAAGTTGAACAATGCCTAGTACAACAGAATTACTTGAATTGGACTTGTAGTTACGGAGATATGTGAACACAAACACAAAAAAATACAGTACCATACAGTTTTGGAATTTGGCACATTTGTTCAGACGACTAGATAGACTAGACTAACATATACGAAAACTGGGCAATTCTGGAAATATTACATTCATTAGGGTAAAATTGATAACCTCCTTTTTTTGAAGTTGGTTAATAAGAAAAAAAAAACTTTATTCTTTTTTGTTGTAGCAGTCGGAGATTTAACCGTTAATAACTGCATTTTATCGGTAGCTAACTATAATAGTATATTTCAACACACTTGCTCGTAAAATGAGCCTAATTCTATTGAATTCAGAACTATAAACTGGGCTATAAGTCACGCGTGAATAATATATTATACCCTAGTGCATAATATAATGAATCCTACAAAGTTGAATTGTACCTTTGTGCAAATTAAATGCGAGTAAACAGAGCATATTTTATTGATCCGGGTTATACATTAAATTTTTTCAGAAACAACAAAGAGGTTTTATACCACTTCAAATCCATATACATTTTTAAATGTTTACGCCTTATATTAGTTAAACAAAATTGTATATCAAACAATAATTAACAATAATAATTCACAATTTACAATAATTTGTTACAAAATATTAAAATATTTGGATTTACCACTCCAAATTAAATATTTTCATGTAAAATAGGCTGTATATGCTTTTGGCGGAAAAAAAAACCTACGCGCATGCGCGAAGTTCGGCGCCATTTTTCAATCACAATTCACAGCTTTGTTATCAAGTGTGTTTGTTATTTTATGACCACGTATGTCTGTCTTTTACTCACAAGTGTGTTGAAAAACGTCGTATATAACTCGTGAGCGTTGCTAATTACAGTCTCGCCTCATTATTAATCATCATTATCAGCCTCGACTGTAATTAGCAACTTCGCTCACTTGTTACATAATATACTATTTCAACACACTTGCTCGTAAAGTGAACGTTATTCTATTGAATTTAGAACTATAAACTCGGCTATAAGTCACGCGTGCATAATATATTATACCCTAGTGATAATATAATGAATCCTACAAAGTTGAATTGTGCCTTTGTGCAAATAACATGCGAGAAAACAGAGCATATTTTATTGGTCCGAGTTATACACTAAATATTTTCAGAAACAACAAAGAGGTTTTATACCACTACATCCATATACATTTTTAAATGTTTGCGCCTTATATTAGTAAAATAAATTTGTATATTAAACAAATTATTCACAATTTGCAATAATTTGTCATAAAATATTAAAATATTTGCATTTACCACTCCAAATTAAACATTTTCACTTAAAATAGGCTGTATATGCTAAACAGACATTGACACATTTGACGGAAAAAGAAACCTACGCGCATGCGCGAGGTTCGGCGCCATTTTTCAATCACAATTCACAGCTTTGTTATTAAGTGTGTTTGTTATTTTATGATCACGTATGTCTGTCTTTTACTCACAAGTGTTTTGAAAAACGTCGTATGTAACTCGTGAGCGTTGCTAATTACAGTCGAGGCTGTGATTTGAGCCCGAGCCGCAGGCGAGGGCTTAATAATGAGCTTAATAACGCCGCCTGGACGCGCGCGCTCATATATTTAATGTATAACTCGGATCAATAAAATATGCTCTGTTTACTCGCATGTAATTTGCACTAAGGTACAATTCAACTTTGTAGGATTCATTATATTATGCACTAGGGTATAATATATTATGCACACGTGACTTATAGTACAGTTTATAGTTCTAAATTCAATAGAATAAGGCTAACTTTACGAGCAAGTGTGTTAAAAATTTGTTTTATTAACGGTAGCTAACGGGTTTTTTTACATAGGCCGTACCTACAATATAAAGTCTGTCCCCAAATATGACCGCTGCAACGGTGATGTGTCTCGGTAGTTAATTTATGAAGAGCCAGTTCATCTTCGACCTCAGGTTGATTTACTGCAGATGAGATTAAGGCCAAAAAGATAAAGCTTATTTCTATAGAAATCTCTACAGTAAACCTGACGAAATAAATGCAGTTAAATAAAAATCTATTATACAATAAATAATAATATTTAATCCCCAGACAATCATACCAACTACATGGCCCCAAAGTAAGCACAGCTTGTGTTATGGGATACCATGTAGCGAACTAGGGGGGAACCCTGAATTTAAATATGTCGGCGGTGTCTAGCTAGAGCCTTATAGTTTATTTGGATTGACTTCGGATGCCAGCACCTTCTTGGTGTTTGACAGAGTCTACGTCCAGAGTTTGTCACCGGCAGAGAGAATATCAACAATATAGAAGAAAGTGAAATAAATAAATAAAGATGGAAACGAAAATAAAGATGATGAAGAAGATTTCCAAGAAAAGTAGCAACTATGAAGTATCACGCTACTAATATCGCAGAAGTAGAAACTGTCATGCACCGAAGATTAATCAGTTCAGCGCCACAAGCATTGTCGACAGTAGAAAAACCGACTCGCCCTAAAGGCGTCCACACAAAAGACTGTATTAGAGAATCATAATTGAAATCCCCAAGAATACCTGATGTTGAATAAAAGAGAGGAATCACCCCGAGATTCACTAAAGTTTTTAATTGTTATTTCTTTTCATTATGTAATTTTAATATGGTTCTAAGTGTGTGTACATTATCAGACGTAGGAATTAAACTGTAAAAAAAAACTGACATTAGAATTGTATTGTTAATTAATTAAAAAAATTTAATATAAGTAGGTATATGTATTATGTTAATATTATCTGATTTGATTAAGTTATAATATGCATGCTGTATGACAGTGAAATATGTGGCACTATAAACTCCTCTAACAACCCAATGTACCATATTTGATGCAATAAATGAATTTTGAATTTTTTTTTGAGATTCCGACAAATACATAAATAGATAAACACCCAGACACGGAACATTTTTTTTCTTGTTCCATCCAGGACTCGAACGGGGTATACCCCATTCCCAGAGTGGTCGTGTTTGTTCACTGAACATTTAGCATCGGTTTAGCTTTTATTTAGGTTATCAAGAGTTAGCTTAAAACAGCTCCACCACTATTGTACTTATAAGCGTTTCGTAAAAACTGAATAACCTAAGTGATACAGTCTTGGTGGTATGCATTCTCGGTCCGTCTCTCTAGCTATGGGTTAGTGATCTTTCTCTCTCAGCAGATGTCGTGGATGTTCTGACAGCATACAAAGTTGACGATATACATACAGGGAATGTTCTAGAAAAGACCCATTTCCTTACTAAGGACGCTCATGTGTGGTATTTCTCAAGTAAAAAGAAGCTTTACAAATAATAAAAAAAAATCCAAGTGAACTTTTTCCCATTCCCATTAATAATTCACAAAACTAACCAACAAAAAAACCACGCGAATATCTAAATTAAAACTGTATCTGCCAGTCCCAAACTTCCGTGTACAAACTTTCCTGCACCTCGAAACCTACAAATATTAATTTAAAGAAAACTTCTTGAAAGAAATAAACTTGTTCTTTCGAAGAATTTCGTCTGCATGTTGTACAAGATTGCGCACTTTGAGATAGAATAACTCAAAAACTTATGTAACGTATTAGTTTTCCGATAAATACTTTAGGAAACTTACGAGAATGCTTTAATAAGTGCATATTACAGTTCTGGGTTGCAAGTTTGAGGAATTTTGCTACTAGACTTTTTAATGAAGTTAAAAAAAAAGATGGTCGTCGCGGCTTGAAGGCTTTCATTATGAATGGACTCACATTTTTATATAAAACTCATTAGCTCATTATGGTATGGTACACTCTCGTAATGAATATAAAATGAGTTTTAATTAACTAAGCTCCTTGAGAATAATTCATAGAATTAAAGCTTGGTAAAAAGACTAACTACCACTGTGCCGGTGGGGTAAAATATCTGGCTCAGAATACTGTGGTCGCAGTGGGTTGGCATCATCTATGCTATCTATCCTAAATTATGTAAAAAGTCTAACAAATAATAAGTTTTAATACTATTAATACTTCTGACACTCACACAACATTATCTAGCCCAAATTAAGTTTCTTAAAGAACTTGTGTTATGGATACTAGTTAACTGATATAATTAAGAAATATATAAACATACTTATTGAATAAATACATATTTTTTTATTATAATAAACTTAAATAAACATATAAACATCCATGACTTGACGACAAATATCTGTGTTCATCATACAAATATCCGCCGCCGCCGGGATTCGAACCCAGGACCTATGGCATAGAAGGCAATGTATGTTACCGCTACACCAGCCGGTCGTCTTTTTTGGCGTATAAAATAATAACTATTTAATGATGTACATCGGCTTGAATTTTACTTACTAAGGTGGTTTATGCGCTTGTGTGGCTGCTTTCTTAATTAAAAAAATAACACTGAAAAATTACAAAACATCGTTACATCGTTATAGAAATAATTATTCGTCTATTTCCCCTGTGGAATCTACTTGAAAGTATAATATGCAATCTCCTTGGTTTGTTCGGAAATATTGAAGTTGAAACTTATCTTTTAACATTATTTGATATGTTGAAAATGTAAGTTATAGGGTAGCGGTAGTATAGTTGCAGGTAGTGGAGTTGGATTTTCAGTCTGTGAGACAAACTGGACTCCGCTGAATATGTTTTTATATCATAAAAGAAGAATAAAACTTTTTTGTTTTTATACCATAAAAAAAAGAAATAAAGAGATTTATTATTATTATTAAAATTTATATAAAAAATATATCTCCTCTGAAGGGGTGATTTATTTTTTACGCGGGCATTAATACCAAGCGCAAAAATATTATTATGTTGTGATTATAGAGTTGCTGTTGATTATGGAGTGAGAAATTTTCTGGTTATACGACAGGTGTTTAAAATTATTGCTTTTTTATTATTAAACGTTTTTATCGGATTCTATGGCGTTTAACGATATTTTACATTTCAAATCAATGTATCGAAGTCTTTCCAGACATGGTTGTCATTCTTCTGTCATTTTTGACCTTCATCTCAATAGGTGCATCTTCATCTCACGTGCTGGTAAGTGAAGTGAAGTGGAAATGATGTCTAATGCTGCTTATAAAACATTGCCGAAACACATCAGTGCCGAAGCCGTGATATTTTGTGGCAGTTAATGATATAAATCGTCCTCTATTCAATTTAAATCAACGTACATACATTACAGTACAGTACATACGTAACTTCAACGCCATTTGCTGCGAACCAGAAATACTTCTTTCGCTTCCTTAACATTCATTTATCTTTTCATACATTATCGCGGGTTGCAGGTACTTTTAACTAGGCCCTTTTTAAGTATGTCGCCAATTTGGTCGACATACGTTTGTCTAGGGCGGCCCCTTCCGACAACACCATACATTCGGGCACTGTACACTTCTTTCGTAAATTTACTTTCACTCATCCTTTCTAAATGTCCAAACTACGAAACAATTCAACGTGTAAAATGAAATCAATATTATAAAAGAAATAACTTGTCATTTGTCAATTTTTTCTTTACTCACCGAAATGCAAAGAATACAGACAAGAAACTTTACGAAGATGTGCACGAAACTTTCTAGTTCCCGTTGAATAAAAAGCTGACTTAATTTAAAATAGCTAAAAGAAATAGTCTTACTATAATAATATGCGGAGCGCAAAAAAGGACATTGATGCTTAGACAAATTGTCTACTGTGAGTCTATATGCATATCTTTCGTTCATTTATAATATATTATTTATTTTCATATTTTGTTCGGTGGAGTGGAGCCAGTAATTAAATTTTCGTAATTTCGAAGGCATGACAAATATTTAAAGATATTCAGATTTTACTAAGTAAGTATTAAATCCGATACCAGATATCACGAGCTCTACTCAGTAAAGGGCAAGTCAAAAACAAAAGAATCCTTATTTCGTAAGTATTTAAATACATTTGAAATAAGTCAAACAATTGACAAATTGAACTGAATCTACCACCACTTCGGAAAGTCGATCTGTTGAGAAGAAGTGACAAGAAACTCAAAAGCAATCATCTTTTAAAAATACACAATAACAATTAACAACCAGGGAATCCCATCTTCTTGCATCCGGATATCTTATAGTAAAACTTTTTATACAGGGTGTTCGGCAGAACGTTGAACATACGCAAATGGTGGGTGGGTGGGGTCATGTACTACTTACTTAGCCCAAATTATTTGACCTTGGCCACTTAGTTTTTTTTATATTATTTTTTTGGTATATTTTTTGAATTTCACCACTTTCATGTCTTTGCAGGCGAATATTTTTATTTACAGTGAGTAAAACAGGCAACATTTTGTTTTGTTTTTATTTTGAATGTTATCAGATTTTCATATAATGATCGCTTAACGCTGATGTTACCTTAAAAAAAAGTTATGGGTCCTCAAAGTTACATTAACATGTATGAAAAAACTTAAAGCTTAATTTCAACTTTCATTTAAAAAAAAGCTAAAAAAGATTGAGGACTTCCAATTCTAGCAAAACATCCCTAATGTGTGACCTTTCTAACGATATGTAATTTGTTGTAATCAAAAAAAAAACTTCAAGAGTTATTCAATATTTTTATCAAGTAGATAAATTTTGACAAAACTCTACTTTTGAGGACAGTGAAATGTTTTGCGAAATTTAATACTGTTGAGTTGGTAATAATTAAATGATCGATGGAAAATAAAAAAAAATATATTGTTTTTTATGTGTATTTTCATTTTTATGTTCCAACTATTGTTATGTGTTGTGTCTGCCAATAAATGTTGTTTTATTCTATTCTATATCAACTGCCACTTTATTCACAGGCTTTCCATTTTCTATCACAAAAATTAAAAATGAATAGTAATAAAGGCATCTTTCAATAAGTGTAAAGTATCTGTTTACGATGGCGATGTGATGTGACGAGCCGTTTATGCCCGCCATTCCAACAATGAATTATTTGTCCAGCTGTAAAACTCCGGTACGTTATAATTTTATCTGTCATATTACACATCGTTCGAAGTTATATTGTGGCATAAAATGCTGAGGATTCCGACTGCTAGTTAAACGGGACTTTTAATGAAAACCGCCCTCAAGCTTGAAACTCATCTGTTGTTTGTTTTACATAAACTAATTTCTAAAGAAACTACAATTATCTTACTTATATTATAAATGTGTATGTTTGGATGTTTGTTCCTTAATCACGGCAAAACGGCTCAACGAATTTTGATGAAATTTGGCATAGTCATAGAGTACCATCTAAAATAGCACATATGCTACTTTTTATCCCGTAATTCCCGTGGGTACCGAAATTGTAGGTAAAAAACCCTTTATAAGTTATCATTTCGGTGTCATTATGGAACGCGTTACCGATGGAGATCCACCTTGCTCGCAATCCTTACAACATTGAAAAATTGTTTATCTTAACGCTATCATTGTTTAGGTATGTATTATTCATATGTATTTGTATGTAATTATTGATATGTATGTAAGTAGTATATTATTTATAAACATATTATTTCTAAACTTTGTCCCAATCCTAATTTCCACTTTCTAATCCTGTCACAACTTGGTTGCCTGGCAGAAATCGCTCTACAGTGATAAGGCCGCCTTTCTACAAATAAATGAATATCACTGATATTTATCATTTATCAAGTCGCAATCATAGAAGATATGAAAGCGCAGTCATTATCAATGGTCATCGTTTCCAATGTGTAACTCTACGGAAATTATGCTGCCTTTATAAAAAACAATAATATTATACTCAGTTTCTGGTGATATCAAATAGTAAAGAGAAAAATTGCCTTTGAAAGCTAGCCTTTAAGCTAAGCTATGGCCTCTCAACGTCTCTTTTTATAAAGGGCTTTTATTAAATTACCTACAAGGAGAATGGCTATTAAATAGGTAGGAAGGTAATTACCCACAACAATGCCTATTTCCTACGAAACTCAGTTTTGCAATTCGAAAGTTCAATTGTAGGTACTGTTGTTATACGAGATTGCGTAGGACTTTTTATTACGGAATTTCAGGGAATTATACTCTCTAGTCATAACTATTGTACAGTTAAGTGTTTCCAAATGATTCCGTAATGATCAAATTAAGTAGTGTATACTTAAACTAATAGAGTTTAGCATGGATGTAAATTATTTTCAAGAAAATGAGGAGTGTGTTAAGAAAATTTTTACGTAGGAAAGATCGGAGTCGGAACTGAGCTAGATTATTATTAAGAGATGGGACTAGAAACGATTGTAAATTGTTTTATCAGTTTGAAAATCTGTTGGAATTTGGAATTGAGGAGTAACCGCAAAATTTTTCCTGACCACTACTGTCCTTTAACTTTTAAGTGTCGAGTGAATAGGTTTCTCGTGGATGGACGTGTAACACCATAGTCTTCATGCGCACTTTCCATCAGGTGGCATGGAAGACAAACGTCGTATCCTTACAATATAAAAAAAAAGTAACCGCTGAGGTGCTTTATTAAATCTATACCGCTGAGCATTATGTACAAAAATATTACATTTATTTATTAAAATCTGCTTTCTTCTTTCTTGTCCTTTCTTTCTTTCTCTACAGTTATCAATCCAAATCAAAAACTTTCTAAAATTTCACTGAACTGTTAATCGACACCTCATCAAAATATAACTCAACAACCAATAATAGCACCGCTTAATGTCCGAAGTTGCGAAGTTATTTCACCCGATAATGAACTCCGCTCCAACAGTCAAACTTCTACATTTTGATCCTTTAGGGAAGTAGCCTTTCAGCTAAATAACATTTCGATTTTCGACACTCCTATAAAAAGTTACCTCCAGGCGTTTTATAATGAAACGGTTGGGAAGGCTTTGATTATGTTGTAACGATTAACTCTCCGGTTTAAATCATGGCGGCTATCGATGAGTTTCAATTTATAGGACATGATTCGGAAAGCTGTACCGGCGTTTGTGTGGGAGTTGTAATTGTAGAAACAAAGTGGGAGCATTGATCGCCAGTTTCACGCGATATTCAATTATCTCCGTATGACAGAGAATGCGTGAAATTCATAAAACACCCATTGTCGAAATATTATACGGCTCTGCATCCCGAATGCTGGCTTTCATACTGAGTCCATTCAATCTATATGTAAACTACAGTTTATATTCGCGTTATGGATTTAATTTACAGCTTAGTACGGCTTTCTTTTCAATTGATATTACGAATGAGGTTCGTAATTTAAAAGTCGATTAAAATTTTAAATTATTTTAATTTGCCCGCAGTCCGTGCAGTTATTGAGCATTAATAGGAGTAAGTGTTTCGCTGAGGTGTGATTTAGGGTGATTGCTGAATAGTGAGCTTTTTACGCATGAAGTTGATTTGTCTTTTTTGAAAATGGATTCGTTTAATAGTTATTGTTTGGCTATCAGACCGTCTTTTGCTTTCTTCAAATGTGTTTAATTATTTTATTTTAACCTGAGGGTTTGATATTAATACAATATACTATCTTTTTACCTTTTTTATCTATTAATACATTGTAGGGTTTATGATGATTTGATTAAGATTATACAGGGTTGATTTGTGGTCACCGGCAGCCAATTTTTTTTACACAATAAGTGTCATTTATAGAAACGTTTTATGCAAGAAAATAGTATAAATATTTTTACAAGGGAATTAATATATTTGCTAACATGTTAAGCAAAGCATGGTCACTCTAAATTACCATTAATATAAAGTCGACGACGCACTATTACAAAACATCTCGTAATACTACGTCTTAGTATTATCAATGAAATGCCGCGTCGTAGTAGCTATGTTCATCAACAGCGACAATTTTCAAAAAAGTTTGTGGTTACATATTTCTACTTTTTTGTACTGAGCAGTGCTAAAATAAATACACAGGCACGTTTATATTGTATCAAAGTAACTTACATTTAAATTTGGCTGGTGACCAAAAAACAACCCTGTATATTTAACCGCAGTATACAGCACCTAAATCTGAACTATTAATCACTTAAACGGAAGTATCTTGATAAATTAACATTCACCGGCAACCCTCTTCTGTAACTATGCTCACCCGCCATTTTAACAAAAGCCAAGTCGCAATCATTTCCATTTAAGAAAATTATAGAAATTATATGCCCCATAACAAAAGGTTTCAAAGGAAGCTTACTCGGTTGTAAAGAAAAAATGAGGTAAGTATGTATTCGTCTCAATAAAAATATAAACTTTTTGAAATAAAATAACAAAAATAAGTTTAAATATTTTTTTATAATAAGACTTTGATCTACTTTATAATAAAAATTTCGGAATAAATGATTATAGGTAATGAAAAAGATTAACTACATCATTAATTTTGCAAATTTTTTTTCCACAATTAAAATAAGCGTACTGCTTACTTTTTGGTTCCATCAAACGTCAACAAGGTGTCGCAAAAACCCTTCAGGGGAAGTATCTTAATACAAAGTCATAAAAAAATGGCTGCGCAGCCTTTTAATCCCAATTACCTGTCACTCCGTTACACGGTCAACTGTCCCTAGCAAGACAACGGCCAGCAAAGGGGTTGTTTAGTGAGCATGCTCATTCTAGATAAATCTAACAGTGATTGGACAATCTTACAGTGATTATTATCTTAAGTATGGATGGGACGTTTGTCTTCCATGACACCTGTTAAGTGAACATGAAGACTAAGGTGGTACACGTCCATCTACGAGAAACCTATTTACATACTGGTCGGGGAAAATAGACGCAGGCAGTTCATTCCAAACCTTGACGAGACGTATCAAAAAGGAACTGTCTAAGCGCTTAGTTCCATGTTGTGCAAAACGGCATTCACCTCCTCGCTTTGACTACAATACGTACATTTGGACTATTTCTTTAATTCTACATTGATTGCTGTCTATATTTCTATATTGCTGTCGTATCGTTGGGTGCCTTTGCCTTAGCACGTAAAAATAATATCAATAAGTCGCCTCCATGTCGCTTATCGCCTTCATTGCCACTTGCCGTACGTCCCTATCAAAAACTTTAATAAGTTAAGCATAACTTTGAAACAAACGCTCCCACATCATATTGTGAAATGTAGAACGATGCCTCTATAACCTACTGTCAAAATTTAAGGTATTTTTTTTCTTACATAAAATATAGTTGGCTTAAGTTTCTACAATTCATTACATATTATTTCAATTACGTTTTTAAATATAATAGATCTAATCTCTTACAATACAATACCTTGATCACCAGTGAGTATATTTTTCCAATTTTATCGCAAAAAAAAACCCAAATATTTACATGAAAAAGTTACCTGCAGAAAGTCCCAAACCTTGTTAATACTTAAGCAGATTAATAAAGTGGCAGTCCTCCTCTACACACTATATACAGGATGATTCGATTAGACAGAACGCTCGTTTGTACAGGGTGTTTACCTGAGCGACCTGTGTAACTATTTAGGTTAGCGTTGGCACTACTCGGTCGTGTGAGGTCAAGAGGTTCTGATTAATATCCTTAATCTTTGATAAAGCCCCGTATGTTGAGGGTAAACGAAAATATTGATACAGTGACTGAGGTTTAAGGTTTTATGATTTAGGGTCCACGTATTATAATTTTAAGGGTTCGGTACACTGTTTTGCTTCATAATAAAATAAATTACCTTAGTGCGGGAATGTTACAAATAATAAGGAATATGAGTTACTGTTTTGTTGACTAAACTCGCGCACAAAACATTGTATTTAGCATTTTATAAGATTTTGCTTTTTCAGCTATTTTATCAGCAGTACGGTTTTGCGTAGGTAAATTTTGATTCCTAGTAATTTCTTGATATAATTTTATACCTATACTAAAACGCTTTCCCTAAAGACCAAGTCTTAAGGTTGGACTAAGGTATACATAAATCCTTCAGCATTATTAGGTATTCTAATATAAATATAATTTTATACGGGAGAACCATAGGTCCTGTAACCGACAAAACTACCTACAAAATTCAAGAAGTTCAATCAAAAGTTTTATTCATCATAAGACCATCGAATGGCCATTTAATGACGTCACAATTTTGTACTTTGGCTTTAACAAGTTGTTGATAGTTGATGAATAACATATTACAGTAGACCGAGAGACAAAAAATAGCCGGTACAAAAAAAAACTTTTTCAGTCACAAATTATACGAATTAATTCAAATTAGTATAGTACAAATTGACCATGACATGAAAAGGACAGGGATGGGAGCATGACGTTCTTGCTGTTGCCTTAACAAGAAAATAGTGGAACAGTCATCAGTAAGCCACATGGCATATTGCACAGCCAAGCCATGAACAAAATTAATTACTTTTAGAAATGTCCTGGTGCCTTGCCTTTCTATCGTCTCAATAATCTTTACTTTTATAATAAGCTTTTCGAGATAGAATGACTTTAATGATCGATTTAAATTTATTGAATCGCGGGTATTGAATTGACTTCGGAATTTTGTTACAGTTTTGTTATTATTATTACGATAAAAACTTTATTAAATACAATTCCTGGAAAACAACAGGATTGGTAAATCCCAACCTTAATTCACAAAAGAAAAAAATACAAATATTGTAAATAAAACTTAGGGCAACTTTTTTAAACTCAATTTCTATAAAAAAGCGTTGTGTACATATAACACAAAATTGTGTACATGTAACACAAAAATCAAAGCCATTTCGCCTCTGCCATTTCAACCCGTGACTTAAAGATGGAGTCCCTACCCGCAGCGGAAGCCCCTTTGACGGATAGAATTCAAAACGATGTTATCGCGTCAAAGAACGGAAGTGCCTCGAATAGCTCGCAGGATCTGTAAGCTGGAGTATTCAAGGGATTTGCATGGATGGATATTTGTACTGATGGTTCCAAGTGATATCATTGGTTTGACGATTGTTAATTAGAGTGTGAGAATTCGTTTATGATTTATAGAATAGAATATCGTCAAGTCAATCAATTGAAGCAGAAGTAGTATTTTCAATTGTTCGTTACAACGCCGATTCAATTTGTTCTTTATTACAATCATAATACTGTCTGAAATTTCACGATTCATAGTTCAAGACTTAAATTTATAATCTATATTTATAATAAATCTGTTGAAGTAAAAATTCTGTACATTGAAAATATCAAAAAAGTTAATGACCGTATACCGACACTGAACCCAAAAATGTGATAAAAATTGTTTTTGTCCGTCTGTTTGTTCACGAATCACGCAAAAACTACCAGTTCGATTACGATGAAACTTGATAGAATTATTCTTTAATATCCTGGGTACCACACTGGGTACTTTTTTATCCCGGAAAAGTACATATAATAAAAAAAAAAACTTATTTTTGCCGTTCGATCTCTAGACCCGTTTACTGTACCAACCGCAAATAATAAGTTTGTCGTAGGTTACGTCACACGCAGTTCACTTAAAGTTAAGCTGTAAATAAATGTAGTGCTGAAGGTTGAATTTGGCTTGCACCGTTCGCAACACACGTGTGGTGCGCGGCCGCCACGGACCGCTACCGTAATAGGTAAGTATAAGAACGGTTTTTTGAAATTTGATTTGAATGTGTCAAGTCAAGTGGCGAGCGTTTGTTCTTATTAGCAATCTATAAATTTTATGTTTTATTAACTACTACTAGCAATTCCAAACCGTGCTTTCAGTGCGACCTTTTTATTCCTTTTAGTTTTTACTTTTAGGTTTTATTCTATATAGTTTTATTTGTATAAGTCGTAGGAATAGACTTTAATTTTAAAGTATATGTAGTGTATGTGATATTGTACGTGGTGACCGTAGGTTATTTTATAAGTCTGTTAGGTAGGATTATTATATAGGTATTGGTTTTTAGGATTTTGCTTATTTATTGAATTTAGATTATTTATCATCAGAAATAGGTGTATTCAGGTACTTAGGTAGGTATATTATTTTCTGTTATTGAGTTTTTTTTTTTAAATTGGGTAGATACTAAGGTTTACTTTTATAAGGCATACACCGTATGGATTTTATATCTGAACTTAGCCGTAAATCAGTATTGATAACCATTTAAACGTATTAATAGGGAGTACGCTGCAGAAAATAACTATAATCCTGTAGAACTATTAGAAACTTTGGAAAACAGAGTTTAAAATATGACATCCGAGCAAAAATTGTTATTTGACTGTGTTAATAATACTTTGAGAGAAATTCTATTAGGAATAGCAGGAATGCCAGGAGGAAAAACAGCTCATAGGTACTATGCTTAAAATACATATTGATCTTGAACGCACAGAAAATCCTGTATGTGGCATTAATAGGAATAGTGATAAAGCGCAGATTATTCGTGCGTGAGTGTTCACATAATTAAGGCAGAAATTTTAACCGGTTTATTTGCCGTGGAAAGTGTTTTGATTCCTAGAATTCATTTGATTCTGAACAATTTCCCATTTCAGTTTAAGAGTACTGTCTTATATTACAGGTACAGATTTCAGTAGCTTTCTGTTACGCTATGACAGAAAATAAGGCACAAGGTCAGACTTTGGCGTTGCTGGCGTCGATCTTAGTTGTTTAGTAGTGAGTTGTTTTTCATATGGTGGCTATCTATCGTTACCATTATCTTTGTGACCATTCGATGCAATGAAAGTCAGCTTCGTTATCGAAGATCCTGCTAAACAGGTACCAAAACAGGTACCAAGAAATCTACTACGAAAAACCTACAGAACGCGAGCGATGCCGCGAACAAAGATATCATATACCTTCTTAATCACCGCTAATGTGATTAACACAATTTATTGGTTTTCTATTGTAATTAGCCACAAAAAGCCCGCACCGCATAGCACTTTACACAAAAATCTCATTGATAGGTTTCGTCGTTCACGCGAACGAAGGTGCGGGCGCAGCTAGTAAACAATAAAAGGGTTGGGACAAAATGAGCTGACTGAGTATTAGGTCGTGCAGCTCTCAAAATAGGTACCATGCCTCTTCTCTGTTGAAATTAAGGTGTTTTTGTTTCTCCCTAGATTTAGCTCCCGGTAAATATTATACGTGCCAAACAAGAACAGATATGTCAAGACGTCTTATTGTAGCGAATTTCACAAAATCTTTATAAGTGAGGTGTAAGGTGTTCAAAAAACAAAGAAAAAAGAAAGAGGTTCCAAATATTATTTGTGGCCTACTGTCAAACATTTTTTTCAGATGCTGATATAATGATACAGATCAGACTTATGTCATAATTTAAATTCTGAATTTTGAATTTCATTCAGGTTGATGTATTTGACCCATCGAATTACTTGATAACATTTAAAATAGATTTGTTTTTTGTATCTTCTAAAATTTTTTTTTGATGAAAATGACAATAGTAATTTACTTCATTAATTTAGCATTAGGTACATATTTCATTATTTGTCTATCTTTTCAATAATTTCGCCAACCAACTCTATATAGTAGATTCATACCATTATCCAATCATTTTGATTGGTAAAAATGGTATGTAACACTTCAAATCAATTTAAATGTTCTCAAGTATTTCGATAGGTCAGATAGATGCGTTTGTAAGACCACTAAGGGCGTTTCCACACTAATCGATCGACGGTCGACAGTCGATGTTTTCTGATCGGATTAGCCTAGTAAAAACTATCGATCGACGTTGACTAATCCATTCTACCATTGATCAACGGAACCATGATATCTATCAACCCTTAGATATCACGGTATATAAATTTCCTTCTCTTCAGAACTTTTGAAGAACGAAATATAAATTGCAGGATTTCTTAAAGTTGAGGTCATAGATCGCTTCCACCTGTCTTATAATAAAACTCGGAAAGTAGTTAACGTTGAGAGCTCCCCTTCAGCGCATAGTGATAAAGATAGATAGTATCTAAGTAGCAGCTGTAGTTTCATTGAATGAAGATAGTGAAAGTTGAAAGAGCTTTTGAAAAGATGATTGAAAACAGTTGGCGATAGAAGTTAGGTTCAAGCTTATAGAGGTTATGATCATTAAATATATAAACGAAGTGCCATTGAAAATCGTTTTTGTTTTGAAAATATATGATGTTTATATTATGTGTGGAACTAATACAAACACAGTCTTAAATATAAAGCTATAAAATCTTATCAAAGCTGTTGTTTAATTAAAGCTAAGCGTATCATGGGTTTGAATCTGCTGAGGATATAATACACATAATAATGAAACAAAGGAGTTTGATTTATGTTTCAATCTAGTGTTGGAATTTGAAAAAAAAATCATTTGCATAAAGCATCATTATATTAAGCTCAAATCTTATGTTAGTATATAGGCTTTTAGCTCATATAGAATCAAAACTTACTCAGGTAAAAACTTTTGCTATATTATAGCTTTTGAAGTAATATTTCTACTTGTCAATCAACAATAGTTGCCAATTGTACAAGTTCTCTGTTTACCTACATATTTTATCCTAGTTCATTTTCCAAACGATCCGTATCCAATTACACTTCACCTTCTGTTACGAGTTTCTATGAGTTTATTTTATGTTAATTGTTAAAAAGTTATTAAACTTACTTACGTTTAGTAAACGTTTAGAAATTAGTGTTTTCTTACTTCAAAAGTTGCAGTTCTGTGTGATGAGATGTAGTTTTATGCTTCTAGTAAAATGGAGTCCATTAGTTTTAACTTCAACGTATTGGTGATAAATTATCGCGGAGTCTAACTTAGAAATGAAGATTCTCTTGAGTGTGAAGAATGAGCTACAATTTAAGTTTTAGATTATGTAAAAGTAGAAAGATGATAATTGTGTCTGCTGTGAGAAGTTGGGTCTGATCTTAAAGTTTCGAGTTTGTATTACTGAAAGCTAGCTGCATTATTACCTCTACCTTATTGACATTATACAGGATTGTTTTTTTTTTGGTACGGCATCTATTGAGAGGTTATAAAGTAAGTCAAAACAAACCATTTTTACTATGGAATCACTCCTCCTAAAATTTACCGTTTTTGAGGTATTTCACTTTTTAGTATTCTACTGTAAACGTCCAATTTTCACTAGTTTTTGTGAGAAATAAAAAGAATCTTCGCTATGTAACTGAATTTTCGATGAGTTCATGATAAGCTTTCATGATATGAAGCAAAAAATCTAAGATAACGTCAAAGGAGTGCATGGTCCGTCAAATATATTCTCTTCTTAAGTTAGATCAAAACGTTGCACTTAAAATGCGTCTCCTGTAAACAAAGTCCTAGTAACTTATTGTGCCGATTACATCATAATAAAGAACATTGTTTAACATTGCTATCCAACAAATTAATACTTAGATACGAACTAACTATTTTGAGTGAATGTTCTGGTTGATAAATTATAGGGACATTCTTGAAGATAACGAGTTTGTTATGAAAATAAGGTTTAGAGTCAGGATCGCATTCTCTATGGCATGAAATGGCGTATAATATTGGGGAAATAGACTTGCCCTGTGCATCGTATGAAAAAAATTCAATACTGATATTCCAAGGCGTGTTGTAACGGCGTTAGAAGTCACATTGGTTGGGTCTCATCCTCTTCGTCCGTCCACTTTGTACACACGTGGCCTAATTTTGTCTAATTTTAATCTCTGGATAGAACCACTCTAAGCCACCAGTAGATACTATGAAATACCAACGCATCGGGCAGTTGACGGCCTGGATAACGTCGCACGAGTTCTTGACCGGGATTCTCTTTCGCTAAACCCGTAACACATGATTAAACCAGCGTGTTCTTCGTTTAAATGGGCAGCCAAAGTAAACAAGATCCAAATTACAAGCAAATATCGTAAAAAAGTAACATAGTCAATTCAGAGGTTCAAAACAAATCAGTCCAGAATTGAAGCCAAGTCACTATTTTACGGAATTTATTTGAAAAAAATGCATGCAATACGCTCGGATGACAAAAATACACTGATTGTGCAACATTTTACTTAAAACCCGATTCTAGGCTAGACGTCCCTTGGCGCCTTCTGTTTATTTTTAACATAATGCTTGCATTTGCTTTAAATTTATTTTTTTTAGGAATTTAAAAAAAGTCTACCTAAGTGTTATACCTTATTGAATAGCCTAAACAATTTATCTAATTATGATGCAAACTGCACAATAAGTTACAAGGACTTTTTTACAGGAGACGCATTTTAAGTGCAAAGTTTTAGTTTAACTTTAGAAGAGAATAGAGCTTGCAAGACCATAACAAGCGCTCATTTGACGTTATTTTAGGTTTTTTTTTGCTCCATATCAAGAACTTTGTTATTTATATGAAAACGTAAAAAAAACAGTAACATAGCGAAGTTTTTTTTTTACTTCTCACAAAAACGAGAGAGAAACGGGTGTTAACAGTAAAATCCTAAAAAGTGACATAACTCAAAAATGTTAAGTTTAAGAAGGGATGGTTCATAGTAAAAATGGTTACTTTTGACCCGTTAACAAATGTGGGTCCAATAAAAAATAACCCTTCTAACTACGAGGCAGATAAGGATTGACTATTGCTTACACACATCTTGTATTGATGGTGTATTGCAGCACCAAGACATTGGTGGATAATGGGCGATCATTATCTTCAAAGCCGCAAGACGCACACTTCTCGATGCAGGCCTCCCCAGGATTCGTCATGTCGTCCGGACCCGCGCCGCCCTCATCCAGCATTTGACGTTCGTAAAGTGTATAAAATTAACTACTACGAATAAAAAAAGTTTTCATTTTCATTTTTATATTTTCATGGAACAAAAAAAAAAAGTTAACAATTTCTAACCTCGAATGATCGCGTTGATATTTAACGTTTTCAACAAGCAATAATGAAATTCCCTAAGGAAATTAAGTAACTTGAGATTTAGAACTCAACTGTTGAGTGTTAGGTTTAATACTTTTGATATTAGGATGCCAGAGAAATTATGCTGTAAATTAAGTTATGCTGGACTGGAAGTGAAAGAGAAACATAGAATGTGCCAGCTGCTTCTCTTCCCATAAATAATGGCGATGAAGTTCGATCACCTCACAAAAATTATGCTTGAACATGTTTTTTCGCGTATTATGAATAGTATAATATGCTTTTTTGTTTTGGTTGCAAGGCGCCAGGGTTGTTTTTTAGTCACTGTATATCGAAAATACATCCAATAATTTAAATTTGGTTTTAAATCGACTTTTAAGAACAACATATCATTATACCTACAAACAACAAATGCATTTGAATAAAATACAGCACACTCGATAAAATTTGTAAATCTACACGTTTGTGAAGATGTATTCTCGCGAGATGATTCTAGATAAAATATGGTGATCGTATGATAATGGAGTTGAGAGAATATCAATAGTTTTGGTGATTCTAGTGGGAAAATTCGAGATAGAGTCAATTTTATCCGGCTCTATTTTTTTTGTTAAATAAATAAATAAATATTTCTTACACTCACACAACATT
The DNA here is from genome assembly GCA_944452665.1 of Stenoptilia bipunctidactyla. Lineage (NCBI taxonomy): Eukaryota > Metazoa > Arthropoda > Insecta > Lepidoptera > Pterophoridae > Stenoptilia > Stenoptilia bipunctidactyla. The sequence continues at coordinate 4,140,106 of OX101726.1, read as the reverse complement.
ATCTAGCCCAAATTAAGTTTCTTAAAGAACTTGTGCTATGGATACTAGATAACTGATATACTTAAGAAATATATAAACATACATATTGAATAAATACATATTTTTTATTAGAATAAACTTAAATAAACATATAAACATCCATGACTTGACGGCGAATCACACTGATATCCGCCGCCGCCGGGCTTCGAACCGTCTCTGGCATAAAAGGCAATGTATGTTACCACTACACCAGCCGGTCGTCTATTTCTTGAATTATTATAATTGGGCTCTATATTCTTGAATTATTTTAAAACAATAAACATATCTGAAATGAGACACCCGTAGGTTTTTATATTACGATAAACAATATAAGCTAGTTTAATCCCAACAGCTTAAATATAATAGTAGTTAATTATAATCGAGAAAAGCTGTGTAAAATGCTATCATGTTCGTCATAAAACTATTATAGAGGATAACAGTATTTAAGAACTAAAATAGTTGTAAAGTTAAGATAGGTCATGTAACGGTGCAAGGTTAAAAGTAAATATCGCATTTATGTGTAATAATCCGTTTTTAGTGTTAAGAGTGTTCATGCCCATAAGCCTAACTTGTCGTTGATCTCGGCAATATTTAGTGAGATGTTGCGTGAAATGTTCTTACTGAAATCGGAACGCAAAATGTGATTAAAAGTTTATGGAATGTGTGATCTTAAGATACATAGAGTGATAGGGTGCGCAACAGTGAAATAAAAAAGAGATGCGGATTGAAAGAGGATGTAGGACTAAGATTGAAAAAGGTATGCTACGGTGGTTTGGGCATTTGGAAAGGATGAGTGAAAGTAGATTTACGGAAGAGGTGTACAGAACAAGAACGGATGGTGTTGTTGGAAGGGGTCGGCCTAGGCGAACGTATGCCGACCAAATTGGCGACATTTTGAAAAAGGGCCTAGTCAAAAGTACCCGTTTCCGGCGATCATGTATGAAAAGATTGATGAACGTGGAAGAAGCGAAAGACTTATGATAAAATAAGTCATCGATACTTAGAAGTCATCTTAGCGTGGTGGCTCATGTCTATATCATATGATATAGTAGGTTAAGCAACATTTGGTTGAGTTATTACAGGGATGACCGCCGACTATTAATTTATCAAGGCGACTTCTGTGCTTCGCAAGGCATATAAAGCAGTCAGTCCTGGTCAGTAGTTTTAGGTTTTGACAAAGACCATTTCAGCTCCGTAAAGATTTTGACTTCCGCCAGCCAGCACTGAACCAGCATGGAGGATAACGGCCTAAACTTGAAAATGAGAGACAGGACAGACTCATGCCTCTCCAGTGGGCTCATTAAAAAGAGTTCAGATTATGATAACATAATTTACAACCTTAAAATATAATTCAGCTAACGCATTATTACTTTGACATTTTCTTATTTTACGCCAACAGTTGTCTCAAAATTTGGATTGAAATATATAGATGTTTCATACATACATACATAACTTCACGCCTATATTCTGTGTGGCCTAGGCAGTGGCTACAAAACCATCTGATGTCACGTTTGACACGTTTGGAGGAATTATAATGATGGAGAGAGACTATTGCAGTGACAGGGGGTCAACCTGTCGCCCACAAAAACTTCAATAAAACCTTTATCCCTCGACTGACTTTTACAGTATGCCCGGGAAGAGAACATTGCTGGTACATTCTATGGTTTTCTTTCGCTCCCAGTCCAGCATGATTTTTCAAGGACCATAATTTTGTAATGTATTTTTCTGACTGTTGCTTAACATTGAAGCGACAAAACCATATTTATGTTTTGTTATTTGAGAAGAAAAGTAAAGCTTCTAAGGCTATTTTTGTAAGTAAAATTAACGGTCTGGGCACTCTTAAGGAGTTTCAATTAACTGTACTTATTTAATTATGTTTGTCTTAAATTTCGTAACCATGAAGGAAATTGCAAATACCTTAGGAGCTCACAGCTAATTTAAAGGCTAAAAGTAGTACCTAATAAATGTAGTAGAAAGATTAATTGTTAATTCCTTTTGTTAACTTGTAAATATATTTAAATACTCATTAAAAAATAAACGAAAAAATTACAAATAAAATCTCTGTCATGTTCTTTGGAAGTTTAGGTTAAAATTCAGTCGTTGTGGCGCTGTGGCTACTACTGTGCACCATGGTATTAGGATGGGTGACCGCCGATCATTTATTCGGAGGGCACGTTCAGCAGTCGGTTCCGGGTACTGTAGTCGTTACGGTTTCTCAGAAGCCATTTCAGCGCCCTGAAAATTCTGACATCCACCACCCAGCATTGGGCCAGCTTGGTGGATTATGGCTTAAACCTCCTCGTCCCCCAGAGGTAGAGACTCATAGCCCTGCAGTGGGCTCATTACACGGAGAACTTTAACTTTAAGCCTGGGAATTTTGTCTAACATCTATAAATCTTTGACTAAGGGTTGTCCGTAGATCACTCTTTAAATTTAATTTGATGTCAGTATCATTTTTTGACCGCGGGACGATATGTTTATTTTAGTCTGAACGACATGGGAGAGCTATTAAACACTATAAGTGATTTATTTAACACCTGAATTTAGTAAACGAATAGGTATTGAATTTATCAGAATGAATATGTTGGTTCAGTGTGGTGTATGCCTTGTAGATTAATTTAATTAAATTTGAGCGCGTCAAAACACTTTACGATGGGGTAACACTGTCTGCCTCAACGCCTGTGGTCGCGGGTTCGATTACCGAAAAATGCAAATATTCGTGTGCATATAACACGTTTGTTTTCATTGGTCTGGGTGTATAATTTATGATATGTATGTATTTACGAAAAAAATAGTATTAGTATGTTTATGCGTTGTCTAGTAGGGGAGGGCGGGGTTTGTTGGGGTCAAACCTAAATTCATAACATGTATGATACTCGGCTTAGGCACATTAAATACGGAGCCGTATGTATCCTTCCTGACAAGTGAATTGCCAGCCGGTCGTAATATGTAATAGTTATGGGTTGTGACCTAGGATTGAGAGATAAATGGACTTTTTGTGCTTCGCAATAGATTTTCGCATTAAATTACGTTATCGTTTCCACTAATTTGAACTCTATTTAAGTGGCAATAATACCATGTCATTTGTTTATTTTTGTTTTAGTTAGTTTAGTTTTTATACGTTTTTAAGTAAGAATAACGACCTTGGGCTATAGTTAACAAATTGGGAGGGCTAAATATTAATATGTTAACACTTAACATTTGTTCCGTAAATAATGTTTTTGTAAATAAATTTTAAGTGTCTTAAACATAGAAATTGCATTATGTGATACATTATGGGATACATTATTTTAAATTTAAGTATCGTATATTAGTTCTAGAATGTTATATCTAAAGAAATATCAAACCTGCAATACAAATAATCTCGTATAATATAACTTTATTAGTTTATTTAATGAAAAAGTAATTATGTAGTAGTTATATATATCCTATATTTATTATTCGTTTTAATTATTCTATGCTCATTCAGTAAATATTTATTATTTTTATCCACGTTTATTTATTTTATGTACCTATTTAAATTTATACAAACGTACCTACATATTTATAATTATAATACATAAATAGGTACTGATAGTCAATTATAAATTTAAAACGTACACAATACAAAAATGAGATGATGAAGTGTTTTTTTACTTTTTTTCTGTATATTTATTTTTAATGTTAACTATGATATGACCCTATCATTTTTTTTTATAAGTGACTAAACCCGCGTTTGACCTCAATCTCACCTGATGGTAAGTGACGATGAGGTCGAAGATGAAAGCACTCGGGTTTAGGAAGGAACTGGCTCTTTATACAATATTGCCGGAACACATTACCGCCGGAGCGGTAACATTTGGCGGCAGACTTTATGTAAACGGTGGTCGCTAGCCAGGCGAACCCAGAAGTGATCCTACCACCAAGCAAATTTTATATTACCACCAAAAATTTATATTATTATAATAATGCTGTATATGAAAGGTCAGGCCTGAAAATCGGCGCTGCCATAAATTTTATACATTTCTGGCAGCTATCGCTGAGGTCTGCCCCATTATCACAAAATGTTTTTTTTTTTATCATTTAATATTTTTTAACTTTTATTTTTAAATGTAATTATTATTTTCCTATGTAACTGTATTATTTTTTTTTTTGTGATAACAAAACTTTTTTCTTTCTTTCTTTCTTTTTCAAAAAAAAATAGTGAAAATAAATATACGTAGTTAAAGTAATAATAGCTGTGTGAAATCGTTTTCTAAAGTTAATAAGAAATAAAAAAAATTTAAAAAATTAAGAGAAGTCTTGAAGAGACCAATCCGACAAGATCAGAATATTAAAAGTTAAAAAGTGATTCAACAGTTTTGTCTTTGTCTGCTACTGTTTTTGAAAACAGCAACTAAAAACAGTTTTAGCAAATTCTGTAACAAAAGTTATTTTAAAACTAGTAAATTGCTGAAATATTGTGTATATTTAACAAATTTTCAATTGGCTGAACATATTGTAAAAACATAACTATTTAAAAATAGTGATTAAAAAATAAATAAAAAAGTCATAAAACCAAAACCTTAATGAAAGCAAACTAATTATTTATTTTTAAGAAAAAGTTTTTTTATCAAAAAACCAACCCACTAAAAATGTTCAAATAATTTTTATAAACGCCATCCTATTCCTGTTTCTATTCCATCCATATTACTACCCCGTATGGTAAACTGCCAAAAAATAATTAATACTAATGAATTTATTAAGAACATTAACAATTTATCTGGGTAGGTATTTACATAGTTTTTGAAGTCGGTCTTGCCCATACGTACAAATATTTTGCTTCCATGCTGGACTGGGAGCGAAAGAAAAACGTAGAATGTGCCAGCTGCTTCTCTTCCCGGGCATATTGTAAAAGTCAGTTGAGGGACAGAGGTTTTATAATAATCGTTTATTTCAGACCAAAGATCCATATTTTGCTATGTTAGTAATACATTACTTATAAACTAGGTTAATAAATAAAAGGTACAATTTTTTTGCTTAAGTCTAACATAGTTTACAATTATACATTTCTATTTAAATGTACAGCATTCCAATGACTATGCATTGTACTGTCGACCTTTGCGTACAATATTTGCAGGATGTTGTTAGGACTTCCACTAATTCGAAATTTAAGAGACGCGGTTCTCTTCCTTATGATGGCATAAAAGTCATCGACCCTTGTGTCAGCGAACATAGTGGATGCGCTACAAAATCGCGGTAGTCCTAACAGCACTCTGAATCCATTATTATATTGGACACGTAGAGCTCCATACGCTTTTTTCGTAAATGTTTCCCAGAGGTTGCACGTATAAAAAGTTTGGCAATAGGCTCTAGGTTTTAAAGGCGTTTTAAAGGCGTTAGGTGGGCGTTTCTGTGGGCGATAGGCTCACTGTCACTACAATAGTCTCTCTCCATCTTTATAATACCTCCAAATTTGTCAAACGTGACATCAGATGGTCTTGTAACCTCTGGTGTTCTGCCTACCCCATAAGGGATACAGACGTGACGTTATGTATGTATGTATATACTAGCTGCTGCCCGCGACGTCGTCTGCGTAAACGCTATGCAGCACCAAACGCACCTACGATTATAACACTGCTAGCGTGATAATATGTAGCCTATATGTTGACCCGACTTCTTAACTATCTTCATGCCAAATTTGAAGTAAATCCATGCAGTACTTTTTGAGTTTATCCCGGAAAGACAAACAGACAAACAGACAAACAGACAAACAGACAAAAATTCTAAAAACTATATTTTTTGTTTCTGTTTTGATTGTAGATCATACCCCAAGTATTCTTTTAAAAAAATATTCAATGTACAGTTTTGACTTTCCTACCATTTTATTATATGTATAGATTTTCCCTATTGTACACGGTAAAATAATTATCCAGGAAACTAGCTGTTTTCTTTCTTTCCACAGACAGTTGATTGTGTTTCAAACATCATTATTTACTTATTTTATCGACAGCTTCCTTACCTATAACAAAAACTTTTCGTAACTATTCGAGTTGGGGTGTATCCTAAGATAGTACTGGATAATTTAGTTATGTAGTGTCTTTGGTCTACAGCATATCCTTTTTAACCGACTTCAAAAAGAAGGAGGCTACCTGTAAGGGTTGTCTGGAAGAGATTATTTGTAGATGATAAGGCCGCCTATTTGTGCACTGTAGATACCTATAATATTGTTAGTAAAATTATGTCTTACTCCATGTGTACAATGAAGAATAAATAAAAGGAGGCTGCTCTGTTTACGCAAATGTTAGTCTATATCAGCGTCTGATCAAATTTAAAAAGAGTATGTATGTATATTTTTATGTTTATTTTCGCATATCTCCGGAACTACTAGTCCGATTTAAGTAATTCTTCGAAGTAAGTTTTATTGTTGTACTAGGTATTGTTCAACTTAGGTAATACTGCTAGTTTCATCAAAATTGGGTAATTAGTTTTTGATCAACCAACGAGACAAAAGAAAAATAGATATTATTTTTCTTCGAGGGTATCCAAGAAAGAAAAATATAGATCTACCTATAACAATGTGAGGAACCTTTAAGTACATAACCTTAACATACAATAAAAAAAAAGACTTAATTGTACCTTACTTACGTATGTTTAGAAAGAATATACAAAGGTGATATCAGTTATGCCGTGTAGGGTCGCCTTGGACTAGCCCTACCGCCCTTGGATAAGCGGGTCATAAAGGCGAATAATCCGAGCTTCGTGATTGGACCCCTTCAGGGTCCGCCTGCCTAGCGACCACCCTCTACACCTTATCTTACTAGGCTTACTAATATTGTAAATGTGAAAGTTTGGATGTGTGGATGTTTGTTCCTCAATCACGGCAAAAGGGCTTAACGGATTTGGATAAAATTTGGCATGATGATAGGTTACAGTCTGGAATAGCATATAAGGTACTTTTTTTATCCTGATACTAATATTACAAATATGAAAATTTGGATGTATGGATGTTTGTTCCTCAACCTCGGCAAAACGGCTGAACGGATTTGACTGAAATGGCATGGTGATAGGTTATAGTCTAGAATAGCACATAGGGTCGGGATATTTTTGTCCCGATATTCGGACGGCATTCAAAATGGCGCGGGTAAAACCTTGTAAATAATAAATCTTGCTGCCAAATATCACAACTACGGCGGTGATGAGGTGATTTTGTTAAGAGCCTAGAAATGTGATAGAAAATCGTTAAATCATAATTTAACGGACTGCTTCATTGTTTTCATTACAATTAAAATGTAAATGTTAAAAAGCCTACATTTCATAACAAAAAGAGTTGTACAGGTTTTAACAAAGTTATTGGAAAACTTGTCACCGCATCGCTTGCGATTTGCGTCGTAAATATACTGTGAAACATATTTTAAAAATGTTCCATATTTTTTTGTATCGGGGACTAAAATATACGCCTATGGTACGGCTTGATATTTACGAATATGAATGGATGTTTGAATATTGGATTCTGAATAAAAGAATTTACAACAATTCGTTTTGTGTATTCGAGAGTAAAATTTTGGTTTGATTTTAATATTGCTTGATGGTAACTTACACTGAGGATAAAGATGGAACACGTGGGAAGTATTTAATTGTACTCATAAGATGTAAGCTCTGGATGATCGGAAAAATGTCTACTTTAAGGAGATTTATACTCGTAAAAGCATCAAAAGGAATATATTCTTTGATCGGATTTTCTTTACGGATAGATTTTTAATTCCTTTCTAATATTGGAACTGAAAACTGAAATAAGATCTTGTAAGCGAAGTAATGGACATTTTTTCAGGAACTCCAACAAGATTTTATTCGAAGCTAACCAAGTCCACGTTCGAGTGTAGTGTTAACTGATTTTAAGAAGCAATGAGTTTGGAGATGGATCTCGCTTGGTGGTAGGATCTACTGGTCCGCCTGGCTAGCGACCACCCTTTATATAAAGTCTGCCGCCAAATGTTACCGCTCCGGCGGTAATGTGTTCCGGCAATATTGTATAAAGAGCCAGTTCCTTCCTAAACCCGTGTGCTTTCATCTTCGACCTCATCGTCACTTACCATCAGGTGAGATTGAGGTCAAACGCGGGTTTAGTCACTTATAAAAAAAAAAAGATAAATACAGGTTAAGGGAATACCAAATGGTGGTTATTCCGATTAGTCGCGTTTTACGATATGCTAATTCTACGCGACACCCCTACGCGGATAAAATACTTTTCAATAAAGTATTCTTTTCTGTACTTTATTGAAGCTTTTCCAAAACCTGTCTTTTACTTAAATACTACTTAGGTATTAAAAAGAATTGTGACAAAGTGAACACTAATACCTTATACAGTATGATAGAGAATAAATAATGACCAATATGTAAAAATTAAGTATGCACTTTCTTTTACTTCTTTTTACATTATTTATTCAAATAGTATCTTGTGAGTAGGTGGAAATAATGTACTGAACACTGGTTGAAATTTTTAGCATGATTTTATATTTATTTAAAAAAAATTACAGACATATAAGGACAAAATTTCTCTTTAGGTGTTGATTTTTTTTTAAATTATTAATTACGAGTTTTTGTCTGCGAATTCGCACGATATGCTTGAAATGCACTCCTGTACCTCCTAAGCCATTTATGTTCCAAATTTAAGCTCTTTACACCTATGGCTGTACGTTGTCTCTCAGTCACTCAGTCAGTAATGGAACAGTTTTATATACCTACATCGATTAAAAGTATTGGTTGCTTTCAGTTCATCTAGGCAGCCGTCAGGATGCCGCTCGCTGCGCAGCCTCTATCTGTCGATTGGCTGTCGCTCCGATTATGATCAGTGGCCTTTGTCAAGGCGGATCATTAAAGGGGGATGTATAGTGGGTATACTCAGGCGTTCTAAGGAGTCTCGTGGCCGCTGTTGCGGTCCCCACACTGTCTGGGTACTGTATATCTGTTAGCCACTGGGGTTAGCAGCTCTTTAGAATTCCCTTTCGTCCGAAACAGGATTCATCCTCCTCCTGCTAGAGCTTACCTTAGTGGGTACCAAAGACTTTCCTTGGCGGAAAAAAAAGTATTGGAATTTAAATACCGCAAAGATAAAAGTTAAACAAATAACACATCCATATTATATTTTCTATATACCTCTATAAACCATTAGTATGTGTCGCCATATTTTTTATTGCATGTTTAATGCAGTACGGTGTGGATGAAGGCGCGGCCTTTGTTATGCGAGCGTGGTATTGCCAGGACGCAATATTCAAAGTGACAAGTAATTGTTCCGCGAAGTTGTTAAAAATGTGTGCTTTAATGTAAAAGCTAGGTGTTAAATGTTGCCATTTAAATTTATTGTGAGGGTTTTACTACCGAAGAATATGACAGGTCACCTATTATTAAATTAGTTGTGACATAAAACGGAAATAGGGGCTTTTTCAATCATCATACCTATCAAACTCGAAATTAGTGTACAGCCAGCTAGTTGAAGTGACTCATTAAATATGTGACCCTTAATGGGGAGTTTTCTGAAAGCTCATAAAAATTAGTTCAAAAAACCTCTATAGATGGCACTTTTAAAAAGCCGAAGGCGTTAAGTCTGTGTACTATAATGTAGGTAAGTGGTATCTACCATCTGTGGTTATTTATACGTTCAATTTCTGATACAGACGTCAATTAATTTATTTTACTTTTAAAAACGCAGTGTGGAATAAATTCTTCGCCTTCGCCTTTTGTAAAGCGCCACCTATCGAAGCCTTTTGTAACAATTTTGTACAGTTTTGTTTTTTTAAATGAGCTGTCAGAAAACCTCTCATTAATTTTAAAGCTTTGTTATCAAAACCATAATGTTCTCTGTGGTAAACCAGCTAAATTTTGAATGCAAATAATAATAAACCATAAAATTCGGTCAACTATCTAGACCGTGTAAACCACGCTTTAACTTCAAAAGTTTTATAGTAATATTATTAAGAAAAAAATACATAAAGCTTTCACACCAATTTGCGTCGCCGTAAATTTACTCAAAAAAGCAACAAGCAAAAATACATCGATGTTTACTTTAGCACTTTTGGCCAAAATTCGAAAAGGGCATTATAAACCATCCAAAATTAAGGTGTAAGGTGAATTTCCATATACTTTTAGCTTGTTTCTCATGAAAGCTAATTTTGTATAGCATTTTAATGGTAATTGTTGGCAATCGACAAGTCTGTTATACAGGCTGTTGAAGGCTGTCGGTGGGACATGTAAATGAAGACATGACGGTAACATTGGAGCTCAAAGCAAGCTCCGCTACTATAGGTTTGCTTGACAAGTCACATACAGAGGCAGGTTTAAAATTTAAATGTTAAAACCAAACTGTAATGTTTTTTTTTTTTTGCAAAATTTACTTTGTACAGGGTGGAGATGTTTTTTTAAGAAATATTATATAGTTTTGATCGATTAATAATAAAATAAAAAACCTTAGTTGCAATAGTTTGAAATAGCAAATTAAAAGATATACTTTTTGGTACGGTGGCAGCTTGATCGTCATTAAATGAAATATATGTATATTAACATTTTTGTTGTTGGCGAATACAATCGTTTTACCTACCCTTAATCGTGGTGGCTAGTAAAATAAATCTTTGAAGTCCATGATGAAGATAGTGCCTTATGAAATTATATGCTAATCAATTTTGAACCGTATGGGTGCTAAAATTAAGAAACAGGTTTCCAGTACACATAAATTATGTGCTAATCAATTTTAGACCGTATGGTTGCTTACATAAGAGTGCTTTCATAAAAGAACCGAACCCGCACAGGTTTGTCCGTACCGGTAATCTGTTCCTTTTTGAAAGCACTGTTATGGAAGCACTCATACGGTCCAAAATTGATTAGCATATAATTTGTCTGTACCGGAAATCTGTTTCTTAAGGTAAGCACCCTAAGACATCACTTAAAGATCCCAGGAACCTGTTGCCTCAAATGTACAATTTTGTTATCTACCTTCGGATTTCTTTAAAAAAAAACAAGTATGTAGTATGATCGGATAACTTAGTATTACCTTTGTTTCCATGAAATGATCGCTGATCTATTAAGTTGATTCTGGATTTTTTAAACTTTATAAAACCAATACCTAACATAAGTTAACTTCCGGAAGGGATATTTATTATTTTTTATGGCTGCGAGAATATTGAACCATCTTGGCCTTGGTGCGTTTAAGTGCCGAAACATACAATGATTATCTAACGAAAGTGCAAATATCTCCCTTTTTATCTTTCAAAAAATGTTTATTAGTTTATCTTTGAAGCAGAGGAAATTACGATTTAAACTATTTTCTTATTGTTTTGACGATTCTACTCGAGCTAAATGTAAACAATGTAACAGTTTTCTGTGTGTCGAATTTAGCGTTAAGTCGTGGTTCAAACTTGAGAAACGTTGAAATAGTTCCACGAATAAAACTATTTTTTAATTTACATGCACAAAATCATCCGATTGTATTCAGACAATTGTTTATTTTTTCTGCAGATAGCTTTTCCTGCAAATAGTTTTTATATGTTTGATAAACATATTTGCTATTCAGTTATACAAATAAAAGTTTTAACCGAATCAATCGTCATAGTTGCGTTTGTTTTTTGATATGTATGTCTGAAAAATACCAGCTTAAGAACTAAACCTCCGAAAGTAACAAAAGTAAAAGTTTAAGATAGCAAACAATATTCGAGCTTTTTAAAATAAAACAGCGCACGAAAACTTTGTTATTTTTACAGTTGACATGTTCAACTAAAATAAGTACCTAGACCTAAGACTTTAACATAACAGAAGTCACTTCAATGAAATAAAAGATGTTTTTCGTGACTCGCGACCACGTAGGAAAATGAAAGTAGATTTAAAATACGATAAACTCCGTCAATTCTTCTATTTTCCAAGGCTGTCATCGACAACGAAAATTTATGATGTTTTTTCATTTTGAATTTGCGTCGAGTTCCAGAAGTAAGGTCAAGACCAGCAGCCAGCCCCAGCTGTTAGCCAGGCCGGGCATCCTCACCATCTTAAACGCGTTTTACGCCACACCACGCCTCGAATGCCCATCTACATAAATTTGCGGTTATTTGTAGTCCTATAAAGACGTAATTTGCGAGAACAAGGATATAAGTGCTTTTATTTCTCCAACGTCGCATAGCAGCAATATAATCGATGGTTAATGGGGTGGAATATTCTAGATGACAAGTCGTATGCTTTCGATAAGTTAAACGGGGATTAAGGCCTTGCGATTAAATTATGTGACAATCTATAAATAGTGATCGTGGGTTTTAGTTGTAAGTTTTATATTTTATGGTGCCTGTGTTGATTATCTTGACAGCGAGTTGCTTTTTTAGCAATAAATGATAATGCCTAGAAATCGCTAATGCTTTGGCTCTTAAAAAGTTATGCAAAAACTAGTTTACAATAATTGAAGATAAATTCTATTATGATTGAAGGTAACATCAACAAAAAAAGACTATCTAACCTACTATTAAGCAAACTGTATTATAACACAAGTGACTTTCTAAATGACAAATCTCTCTAGAAATCGAATTTAATTTTTTCAATTTATTTTATTTCATTAATTTATTCTTAATAAGTAATTTTATCTGACCATATGTTTTTTTTTTCATGACAATATCCAAATTAATAAAATATGACATTCTGTAATTGTATAATCTAAAGCTGATTATTTAAATCATATATTATATTACAATTTTTGCACACTGACACCTGTCGGTAGGATGTTGTTGACCTCACTTCTATTTTTAAGACCTAAAATGTACCGACTTCCTTGCAAATAAAGACATTTCATTTCATTGAATTTAAGATATATTTCATAATCATATTAATTCTTTACTATTTAAACAAAGCTGAAGGTTTGATTTATTTGTGTGATCCTGCTCATCTAAAAAACTACATTTTTCATTCTATATCCAGCCTTTGGGGGATAAAAAAAGGTTATCTGAATACGCCAGTTATCAGACTGTTATCAGCCAAGAAGCCTCAAGCCATGATGATTTAGCAAACATCCAACATACCTTTCTATTTTTTTGAAGGATATGAAGAGGAAGGTTTATTAAAATAATATAAAACAGGCAAAGGTGTTTTAACAGTTATTGCTTAACCCTGTTGGATTTTAATCTCATCTGGGCCCTGTTTAATAAAGCTGACAATTCAACATATATGTCAAAACCGACATAATTGTAGAAACGCACGCTTAGGCTGTTTAATAAAAGTGACAAATATCTAAAAAATCGACCGGTGAAATCTTGACATGTTTGTCATTGTAGAAAGCGTTTAATAAAACTCAACATTTGTCAAAAAAACACAGTCGAATTATATTTAACGATTGTCGCTGGCAATTGTCGGATTGTCGTGATAAACATGACGAATTTTGACATACCTATTTAAACTTTTTTTGTTTACTATATTTTAACTATTTTATCCGCCATAAATTCTTATTTAATTTGTTTAATTAGATAGAAAACAAAAATGTTATAAAGGAAGGGATTATCTTTGTGTAATTTGATTTAGGATATTCGTTATATCTACCCTGTTGGCGTAATGAGGTAAGGGTTTGATTTCCGGTCGGGTCAATTTAGAAAAAGGAAGTGATTTTTTTAACTTTTTTGTTGCTGTTTTTTCAGGAAAAGGGAGATAATCGTTTGCAGACTGTTTCTGGTCTGTTTGTTTCGTGTTCAAGCTGGTGACCAATTTTATTAATCAAATGTTAAACATTAGTTTTATATACCCGAAATCTTTCTTTAAAGCAGAAATCTGTAATTGAAAAGGAGAAATTGAATCCCTTTCAAATGTTCGCCGTTGCCTACAACGGCGAACATTTGAAAGGGATTCAAAAATAAACACTTTTATTTAAAATAAGATTTCGCAACAGACAGTAGCACTCCTGTCAGAATAGTCCTACTAATATGTCAACATGTCATGACAATTTTATGTTTTATAAAGCAGATTCGACAAGTTTTTAACGACAAATTGTCACTTGTCGCTTAAAAAGTTTTATTAAACAGAAATTTATGTCAAATTGTCGCGACAATCCGACACATTTGTAAATTTTCCACCATGACAATTTTGTTGCCTGTCAGTTTTATTAAATAGAAGAATTGTCGAATTGTCGCTTTGTGACATAATTTGGATTGTCAGCTTTATTAAACAGGGCGCTGATACACGTGCTTAGGAACTAACTCTTTGTTAAATAACGCTGTAACACATCCTTGCCTTGAAGGGTGGTCACTACCCGGTCTAACCACTAGGTAACCAATACTGAGGTAAATCATAACTAAAGATTTGAAATAAATCAGTAAATATTTCTTAGTCGGTTCCTGCAAATAAAAATAACATTTCAAAATATCTAAAATCCGCATTTCAATCTAAATTTTATGTTGAACAACCTTTCTTTACTTTTCCAAACGGTTCCAGAAAAAAAGGTCTAACCGTTTACTAAACAACATGGATAATGCATTCTGTAAAAACGCTAACTACCATAATTTCCTGTTTCCTAAAAGTGTAATTAACTCGATTGAGTCATTCTGCCCACGCGCACTATTAAACAAACGACCAATCAGATTCCTGCCACTCATAAAAGTGCAAGCGGGATGGCGCTATACAAAACAGTTACCATGTCTCTATCTTTTGTGTACCGAGAGTTTTTGAGGTAAATTTCCCTTTCTCATCCGTTTTGCTGTAAAATAAGTGACAGGGGCGGGCCATTTGTCTCATTGATCCCTTTGCATACGTCTCAGTCAGGCGGGACCCTGAGGGATTTACGGGATTTCGCCGCGGGCAATAGAATACGATGATGCCGTTTAGGTAAATTACTTGTACCTTTTGCTGATATGTTCCGTATTTATGTCTTTTGTGAGATTTTCTTGGAAATATTACTGGTTTTGGTTAATTTGGTGGCACATATTTGTAATTTTAAGAGATTTGGACTAGAATAAATGCTGTTCTGCATTGCATTCACTACGTATATTACTAGTCTATCAAAAGCTATCACAACTACTATTACTTTTCAACCGACCTCCAAAAAAGGTTCTCAATTCGTTGGTGTGTTTTTTTGTGTGTCTTTTTTACACGATATTTCAGACAATTATGAATCGATTTTGAAAACCCATACAAATTTCATCGAAATCGGTTGAGTACTTCATTGAAAATTTCGTTGTGACGTGAAGTTGTTTTTTTAATGCTCTGCGTTCGTTGATTATTATAGTAGTAGGATTTCATCAAATTAAAGCATGATTCAATTAATAAACAGTTATTCGCTTTACATAAAAACTTTGAAAGAATCTGAATATAGTTTACATGTATTGGCGTTTGTAATTTCGTCTTAGCCACCCTCACTTTGCGGTAGCTTTATGGTTTAACGCTCCGCTGAAACGTTTCTCAAACACGCAAGGTTTTTGTGTACCTACGTGCTGAGTCAAACGGAATCCGTACAAAATTTAATTAATTAAAACTTAAAAATCAAATATTGGGTGATATGAAAATAACTAGTTTAAAATTATAAAGTATGTTGATAGATACGGGGATATGAGTGGACGGAGCGTACAAAAGTTCTAACACTCGAGTAGCGTAAACTGCAAACTCGGCGTAATAATCTTTCTCTCTTGCCCTGATACCCGACCGACTGGTCTTATTGTCGGGTCTTTTCCGCCGAAAGGCGTGTTGATTTTGAAATGCCGAATAATAATAATAAACTCTTTATTGTACACCAACATGGTTACAGAGGAAAAATTACATTTAGGCGTACCTACCTAAATGTAAAAATTACGTGCTGGCCCGGTCAGTTTGAATCCCGCTTGGAGAAAATTGTTTCTATTGTTCTGTTAATTGAACTCAAACAATTTTTTTTTTTGAGAATGTATAGGAGAAAGACTTGTTTTTATGTCTGGTCAAAAATGTTTCAATGCCTCGATTTATACTATGTTTATATTTAGATTATTCTGATAAATCAAATCCTTTTTTAAGGATATTATCGTGTAGGTATAACTATAGGTACTTTATAGCTAAACTCGACGTTTTGGCATCTTCACAGACAAAATTAAACATTGTATAAATAGAGAAATTAATTAAAATAAAGACGAGAAATAAAAATAGTCTCTCTTCATAATTATAAAACGACCAAATTTGTTAAACATGACATCAGATGGTTTTATTACCTCTGGTGTTCTGCCTACCCCACAAGGGATACAGGCGTGAAGTTATGTATGTATGTACCTACGAGAAATAAGTTAAATATAGGATTATTATCCGCGATAATATCTGTTTAAGTAATAGTTTTATTCAAAATAATGAATTGACAAAACTAAATGAAATAGAAATAGATCTTTCCGATTTTCACTATATTGTGAAATCATTGGGTCCTGTTTTAAGGAATAAATTATTAGTCTTCAACAACAAAAATTAAAGATAAAATGATAAAAATTTGACAAACATTACTTGTACATATAGTAATAGACTTTACAATAATGTACAGTTTGTCCAGTGAACAAGTTTTCAACCTATCATGATCTTCTAAATAAACTTAAGAAACGGGATATAATGACCACAAATTACAAAGTTAAAAAAAAATACTATACCTACACTTTTCAATAAATACCAATGAGTCAAATAAAAATAAAAATTCATGGCCGCAAACAAACGCTAACATTCCGCGAAACAACATTCTGTGTAATGGAAACACGCCCCGTGATTTAAGACTCGTTTGATCCTCCTGCTCCGCTCTCTATTCACGTAATTGTTTTCAAATGTAAATTTTAAAGGCAACTTGCGCTTTTACTTGATTTATGGCAGTACGTGGCGTTTCAAAAGGCTGTATTGTGCCGTGAAAAGACAGAAGTCATCGGCTCTGTTTTTTGTTGATAAATGGCTGGGTTTTGGCAGAGTCCGCATTAAAAGTAAATACTTAAGGGGTTATTTTCTGATATTTAGGGAAAAATTCGGAGGGGTATCCCTCGATTGATATTTTTTCTTTGACTTATATTATGCTGATATTTGTTGAGTTGTTGTTGTGGTGGTTGGCTCTTATTTAAACTAAGATTTAGAGTCAACTTAAATTTAGAATTTTTGACAATTTTCGATCGATAATTGACAGCAAATCTCTGCTTAGGTCATGATTAAACCTTATGAAAGCTTTAATAGTATGGGTCTTAGTATGTTATGTCTTCCGTGGACCATTGGTTGCCTGCGGTATGATATGTCCCAGGTTTGAGTTTCGGCTGGTCAAGTTTAGGAAACGACCTTTTATAAACGGAGTCGGGTATGGGTGTAAACTAGGATTTAAAAATAACGCTTTTTGCTCTTCATAAATGAAGCTTATTAAAGCTAACACTGAGGAGAGAGAATTAGCTCAACGGACTAGGTAAAATAAATTCAAAATATATATATAAAAAAAAACTTCTACACGGATTGACTATTGTAAAGATCTGAGTTATGTCTAAGTTATGTTTTAATTTCAATTAATTGTTCGCCATGAGGTAAAAGATGAAGCGTACGGATACACTATGAACCTGTATCTTCTTGAAATAGAGCTGAAATACATCCAGAGCAATGGTATTTTGTTTTAGTATAAATATAGAGCTGTACTAATTGCGAGCCAAGGGAATTTTGAGAGGGTCCAACCACTAAGTCTTATAGGATTATTTACCACTTATGTCATGCGTACCCATAAAGGACCGGAAAGCTTCTCTTAGCCAACTCTACAGATTACAATTTCATTAGTTTTGATCAAATTGAAAAGGTGGGTATAGATCGCGACACATCTCGTCCCCTCCAAAGTTGTTACAAGGGGATTCGCGTAGGAGTTTTACTTAACCTAACCTGCGCAAAGCGTCTTGCAATGCAACTGACTGACGTTACGGCGCGTAATGTAACGTGTTACATAGCGAGCATTTGTGTAGTCAGCACGTAGAAACAAGGCGCTCGCTCACTCGCGCCCAGCAACTTGATGCTCATTGCTCTACACATGCTCACTATGAATGTTAAGTTGGGATGACTCGGATTGCAAATTGGATAATGTAACTTGGAAATGTGATTTTCGTTTGTTAAGTTATCGTATCGTTTTTGATGTCAAGTCAAAGCTCTAGGTACAAAACCAATTTATCCATTTGAATCATGTAAATCAGTTTACTCGTTTAGAAGATAATTTAAGAATTAATTGGAAAGATTAATGAACGTGGAGGAAGCGAAAGATGTATGTCTGGATCGAAGCAATTGGTGAGTTTATGTATGTATGTATGTAATTTGTATCGTGAAAAGGTAAAAAACCAGAAATTTTAAAGTTTTTGTTTTATCATCTGTAAGCCGTCTCTCCTTTTATACAATTCTGTGCGCCACCGACGTCGAGGCCTTCGTAGTTTTTCATGAGTACAACGATTAGCTTTTGCCCATGACTCCGTACACGAATAAACATTGTCTATCTAGTACCCATAGCATAAGTTCTTAAGAAAACTTTATTTGGCCTAGATAATGTGGTGTGAATGTTGGAAATATTTATTTATTTTTAATTTACCTAACCAGACACCCATTGAAGTTTCACATCGGTGCACTCAGTGAATAAGTTTTTCATACAAACTAACAGTCATATGTTTTCCATTCCCGTGGAAATTTTGGGTTACTTTCCTTGGTGCACCCCTTCCCCTACATCTACCTAGGAATGTATGTTTAAGCTTCAGCTCTCTTCGCCTAGTAGTTATGGCTGTACGTTGTCTATCAGTCATTCAGGCGAGTTTTAATATAGGTATGTATGATATTGATGAAGCTCTGATAAAAATTAGAGCACAAATGAGGTCTTCGAACTCTATACCTCATCTGATCTATTAATTTTGTGAAGTGTCGCAGAGAGAGGTATTATCAAATGCAGAGCATTATAAAACCGACTTCACTAATATTTTTAAATCCTTGTCAAAACTTTGGCTGACGTGAAATGTCATCTACGTAGGTATATATCCTCCGTTTTCATGCATATTAAGCAGGTACTGAATCGATTTTCATTAAATTTATATGGGCCACCTCTGACTTATTTTGATCTATCAAATTAAACAAGAATCATCAAAATCGATTCATAATTGACTAACTAAGCAAGTAACAAACATACACACGATTTGATAACCTCTTCCTTTTGGATGTCGCTTGAAAAGAACGTGTGCGGCGACAGACCGTGCTCGCAACGAAATACGGAAAAAATATTTCTCAGGATGCCCGTATTGAATGGTCAGTTCGTGCGCAATACACGTCCAAATACAGCGTGCGCAGGCATCGAGTGCTGGATATTACATTACTGGTTCCATTACAGCAATCTGTACGCACCATTACGCGCAACATGGCGAGCATTTGTGCAGTTATTACGGGGACTCAAGGCGCTCGCAACGATACAAATTTCAGAACACTGCGTGACATTACATGCTCGCTGCGTATCTTGCGCCGTGTAACATCAGTCAGCTGTACCCATGTTTAGATTACCGCCCGTAACACCAGTTAGTATCCAACTTTAGCAATTAAAGTATTATAATAGATACTTTGGTCGAGACAGAATATCATGTGACCACGAATTTTGTAATACCAAATTTTGTAATTTTAAATGTGTTGTACCTATTTTTATTATCCAGATTTGTAATTATTTTTATAAATTAAGCTTTAAAGATTTTAAAAATACAGATCGAGTTGTTAAAAGACATAAATCAAAATTTCAATTACCTACTCTTGGAACTGAATATTTCATTTCTTTTGATTGCTGCAATATCAAGGAGAACAGATCAATATCAAGGTTAGTTGTGTTTATGGTGCTTTTGTAAATATTAACACCGTGATTCTATAATTTCTAAAACAATCAATTCATTTTTAAAAACGACGCGTGAAGAAGTTTTAAAATGTACCGGCTCTATCAGTGTCGGTGTTCATAGTTGTCTCGCTATAATGGGTTTTGTCTTTTCGGATGAACTGTCCTTGCGGGAGCCATCTGTTCTCCTAAGATGGCCTTGAGACGTGGAAATTATATTAGGAACAATCCAGACTGTAGGGATTAATGTTGGAGAGTTTTAAAAAACGGAATAACATAATGATTTTACATTATTTTTTATTTTATACCTTAACTCAGCCATATTTTAAAGTTTATTTTAAAAACTTATCCGTATTAACGAATGACTTTCAGTGTGGGCAGATTTATTTTTTTCCTAGCAGCAAAAAAACTAATACATTTTTCTCACTTAAGTACCTACGTAAAACAAAAGCAAACTGTGAAAAGATTACAAAAGCATAAATTATTAAAACTTAATTTAAGTTTAATTTATTGAAAAGCATAATATTAAGCTTTTCATGCGTTTATAATTTGAAGGGACCAAACCATCGGTAAATATTGTCAATACATATCATTCAAAAATACTGTCACAAATCCTGAACCCGATATTTAACAGTAAAACGTGCTATTACAATAATTGTGTTCGGAACTGCATAAGGAAACAGGCACTGTTTGCACTGTTCGGTAACCCTCATAATGAAGTTGCCGACTTTCTATGCATATTTGCACTTATTACCGTTCGTCCAGATAGCTACGTCGTCAACCAGTAATTCTGCTCGTTCACTCGTAAAAATTAACATAATTGAAAATTTAACATGTCCATTTAATATTCAAGCAGAAAGCAAATAAAAAGTAATATTTCCGTTTACTTTTTCGGCTTCTGTTAATGCGTTTCTAATTCAATAATATGTTTGCTTGCTTTTATGTTTGTTTTAGAATAGAAATATGTTAATCTTTCTTCGTATTTATGTCAACGGTTTCTTTTTAATTTGATTTCGTTTTAGGTGTAGCCGTGTCTTTATGAAGTAAAAGTTTAAATGTAATGTAGGTACTTAATCTACATAACTACATTATACATTCCAACATAAAGGCAAATATTATGTTTGTAGTTGGTAGTGTGTTTGTGAATGCAAATGTTACTCTGAAATTATTGCTAGGATAAGTAATTACTTTTGGTACTAGAATTCGTTTGTTTTTGTTGGATTTATGTATCTTCTTACAAAAATGAAAATGTTTAATTATTGTGCTATTTGTAGATACTGACAACTTCAAAAAAAAGGAGGTACCGGTAAGGTCGGCGTACTTTGGCTACTTTTGCTGTATATTTTTTTAAATACCTCTGGTGTGAAGATTCTGAGTAACTTTTAAGCATTATAACGATTGTGTTTGGTAAACCGGGATATTATCTAGATATTAATAAACTATTTTGACTAAAAATGTAATTGCCTTGTATTTTTTTATTTGCTGACATTTGAGCCAAATTTTTTCTTTGAGGATGGTAACTTTGGCTCGCTGTTTTTTTTTTCGATATAAAACGATACAAAACCAAGCACATAGCCAAAGTTAGACTTTAAACTGAAAGATAAGAAAAAAATAAACGTTTTGACATAAAAATTCTTTAATTCGTAATAGAAAAGTTAAAAAAAACAGACTATAACAGATTTTTTTCATAAAATTTAACAAAAACTCTTATTAAACTATTGAGATCATAACCTGGGAGACATAATCAGTGAAGAGAAGGTACCTATGAAAGATAAAGAAGAAAAGGCTAGTCATCTAATTCAGGTACTGAAAAACGGTCTTTTTTTCAAATGTGGTTATTATTTTTGAACTGTGGCACATTTCTACCTTGCGCTACGAGATAATCTTTAATAATCATTTTCAACACACTTGCTCGTAAAGTGAGCCTTATTCTATTGAATTTAGAACTATAAACTGGGCTATAAGTCTCGCCTGCGGCTCGGGCTCAAATCACAGCCTCGACTGTAATTAGCAACTTAGCTCACTTGTTACATAATATACTATTTCAAATCAAAATCGGTTAGAGGAAAGCCGAATTCTGAAAGTGCCGTCATGTGAGCAACAAAAAGACTCTCCGTAAATATTGTTGGGCGACCCGCTTTATTACCAAACTTCTTTTTTAATTTGTTTTCTTTTTAATTTTTTATAAAAGCGATAAATAAATCAAATGAAATCATTAATTCAATAAAATCATTAAATTTATGAGTCAAAGAATCCCCACACTTATTATTTAAAATTTTGGTACCATTTGTAAAAACCGATCGATTCTATAGTTAATCAACTCCTTAATATATATCTGACGCGACTAAATGTAATATTAAATAAAGCTTACCTTAAAACTCCGTTACACTATAAAGTTAGCAGACGAAAAAAACCGACGTTTCATAGGGCAGAAGTTTTAAAAGCAAATAGCGGTTGTAGGGAAGAAATTAAACTTGTGTTTTTGTTCAACTAGGCGCCAGTAGCACCATCTTAAGATTCCCGCTTAAACTAAATCGATAAATGTAATTGATACAATGTGGCGCGAAGTCTAAATTTATTTTTGATTTGAGCCAAAGTTACCTCCTAGAGACAAAGTAACCCGACTTTACGGTACTCAATTCGTCGGTATGTTTTATTATGTTTGTTACTTCATAAATTTTGACTGGGTTAACCGATTTTGACGATTCTTATTCATATGATAGAGGGTACTTCCCATTTGATCCCATATAAATTTCATTGAAATCGATTGAGTACTTCATGTACAAAGTTTTGACGTGAAGTCGGTTTTTTAAAGCTCTGAATCCTTTGATTATAATCAAATTATTAATTATTAATTTAAATATTATGAATGTTGGTCCTCTACTATTATTTAACTTTTGTCTTAATTATAAGTTATCTTGTCTTTTATTACGGCAACCTTCTTAATTTCATCTAATAGTCAATCGAAGGTGAAAGCACACGGTTTTTTTTTTGAGGGGGGGAAGCCCTTAGGGGGCTAGGGATTGTGTCTCCAATTAAGGACGCAAGAGGGATCTGTTAGGGACTCAGGAGTGTGGGAGCACTCCTTGATGGCATGATCTTCTAGGCACTTAACGCCCTTGGTTTAGCGAAGCAATTATGAGCCGCGTGACCATATAGTTGGCAGCGATGGCATTGGCCGGGGTGACCTCTGTTGAGAGGTTTTGCTACTCGGATATTCGAGAGGCTGCATACAGTGCGGACCCCATTGCGAAGTTCCCTACTAAGTTAATTCGTAAGAATAACAAGCGCAAGGGGATACTGTTTGCCCCGTTTGTTGTGCATCTTGTGCACAGACTCAACGGGAAAACCTTGGGTTTTGAGATCGGCGGCGATTTGCTCGTTCGATAGCTCGAACGGCACACCCCTGAGAATAACGCGGGCTTTACGCTCCTCCGGGAGGGCGTAGGTATCCGTGGTAGGTATGATAGGTGAAGTGCCTTAGGGTGGGGAGACTCGTCAAGTTCCTGAAGTCATTTACAGTACATGGCTCTATCTTGATGAAGACACCCGTATACGATGCCTTCTTGTAGTTGATCTTCGGGGTATTCTAACCACAAAGGGTCGAGATTTGCCCCCAAAGATGTATATCCCGAAGGAAGACAGGGGGTGGGGGCTTAGAGCTCGGGGGACAACCTTGGGGCGCATTGCCGCCTCAGGCGCTACTGCCGCCTTAGTGGCCGCTACCACCTCGGTCAAGACATTTAATTCTGTACTCATTAAATGTCAATGTCGAATGAAATAATAACAAGTTCGACCTACTAGCATTTAGATTAGACAATTTGCCAAAATGAGCTTGTTGTGGGTCATGATTCAGTTGGTTCGATGGTACCTACACCAGTAGGCCTATTACGGTTCTTGCAAACAAGATTTATATGATACAGTGATCAACAATGATGACATAATGAATAAACGAAATAAATAAATTTAAAAAAAAAACCCTATACATTTGAATGCAAGAGGCATTGCATTACCTTTTGCAATGACAGTTTCAATTATATCATCTATGACTTAAAAACGTTAATTGAAAAAGGTGAGGTCGCACCCACCTGTATGATATGTTTGTTTCTTGATTTCATTCGTGTTTTTCCATTTCGTTTGCTTTCATAAATAAATACTTTATTATAATATATTGGGGTTATTGTATTCAATCTACATGGTATACCAAATAATGATCGCATGATATGTTTGAGGCCGCTCTACATTCTCGCGAGAATCTTGCGGGTCGTTACTATTATTATCTGCATACATAGAATATAAAGCCTTGAGATCAATATGTTTTCATCATAATTTTTCTTTATTTGTTAGTAAAAACATATTAGATATTAATTTTTATCTTCCTGGGCCATTTTCAATACTAACCATATAAAAAATAAACAAAAACTCTTAAAACCTATAACGAGTTACTTCAAAACTCTATCTCTCTCTAAAGGGAGTTACGTGGGTGAAACCGCGTACATCACTTCCCGTTTGCGTTCGCTCCCGAACGGTCGTGTCTGCGGCCGCTCCCGAGTGTTCGTATTGCGCTGCCCTTGTTCCCTCCCCCGCACTCGTGCGGGTCAGGTGCCAAGTTAAGCTCTTTCGGAAAGTTTTCTCTTGTGGAGGCTGTGTGGTGTCGGGGCTAATTCATCTGCCCTTTTCAGGGCGGACCTGACTGCTGCCGGCCGAAGCATCGCTGGTCAGGTGGATACGTAACCGTGCCAACGAAGCCTGATCGTCCGCCGTTCACCGGCAATAGGTCCGTACTAGGTCGTTTTCTTTTTCAGCGCAGTTTGTCTTCGATAGACTTTCTTTCAGCCCAGCATTATGCCTCGTCACACTCAGTGTAACGATGATAATTGCGCAAACTCCCGTCGTTTGTTGATGGCCTTCGAAGGCCTCAAATCAACTTATCAAAACGGCGCACGCCGTCTCCAGACCGAAATCGAGTCCTTACAGCAGCAGAACGCGTCCTTGCAGCAGCAGTACGAGTCCGTGCAGCAGTCCCTTCAGCAGCAACCAGCCGCTCGTCCCCCTTCCCATTCGTCTAAAATCAGACAATTGGAAGCACAACATGCATCTGAGAAGGATGCCCTTCTCACTCAAATCAATTCCTTGCAGGAGCAATTATCTGCTCATCCCTCGTCTTCAGAATTCAGTCAGTTGTCTTCAGATTTCAGTCAGATGTCCAGCGATAAACAATCACTGGAAGCCCAATATGCAGCCGAGAAGGAAGCTCTTCTCGCTCAAATCGAGTCCATGCGAAAGCAGGTCGCCTCTCTTTCACAGGGGTTTCAAACCGATTCTCCGGCGTCTCCAGATCCATCCGAGTACGTCGACCCCTTCTCAAACTGCATGTCGGTAGATTCCACCGCATGCAAACGGAAAACTACCCCGCCGGGTAGTGATTCCGACACCACTCCTTTAGTTCCAGAATCTCCTGCTCCGTTCACAGAGGTTCGCAAAAAGTCCAAGTCTAAGAAGAAGAAGCAAGATGCTTCTTCGACTTTATCTCCATCCGTTTCAGCTGCTCCAGCCGCTGTTCCTGCTCCGCAAAATGTCGCACCGGCGTCTGCTCCTGCGCCCTTTGTTTCAGCGATCCCGGCGTCACAGCCTGCGTCGCAATCAGATTCGGCTCCGCCGAAAGTCAAGTCTCCGCCCCCCGTCTTCCTACGGGACAAGAGCCGCTGGACCGAGGTCTCAGCTCTCTGCGGAACGCACTCCCCGAAGATCCAGTATAGTAAGGCATCCAATGTGGGTGACTCTATTAAGGTCGTTGTCTGCTCAATTTCTGATTTCAGGAATTTCACTCGGCTTCTTGCTGACAAGAAGCTCGAGTACCACACTTACGCCCTCCCTGAGGAGCGTAAGATTAGTGCCGTCCTCAGGAACGTGCCGTTTGAGCTCTCGAACGAGCAAATCCAAGAGGACTTGTCTTCTCAAGGCTTCCCCGTCGAATCTGTGCACAAAATGCACAGCCGCCGAGGCAAGCAGTTCCCACTTGCGCTAGTAATCCTAGCGAAGAGCCCGCAAGGGCAGTCCATTTTCAGAGGCAAGCTCACCGTGTGCGGTCTCTCCAACATCCGAGTCGAAGCTCCACACAAACGTGGTTTCCCAGGCCAGTGCCACCGCTGCCAATTGTATGGTCATGCGGCGGCAAACTGTTTTGCTTCCCCTAGGTGCGTCAAGTGCCTAGAACCGCATGGGACTAAGGAGTGCTCTCGCACTCCCGAATCGCCCACCGCTCCGTCCTGCGTCTTGTGCGGCCAGTCAGGCCATACAGCAAACTTTCGCGGCTGTCCCAAGGCACCGCGTGCTGCCAGGGCTACCGTGAAGCCCATCGAGAACTGGAGAGAGCGACCGCAGCCTAGCTCGGACGCTCCTCCAGTCAGTTCAAAGGCCCCCAAGGCCTTCACCTCTTTCGTTTCAGGTCAGCGCAGCCGGGACACGACTCAATCGCAACCGGCCGCCAAATCGGCTTCCCAGTGCCAGAACGCAAAAGGTCCTCAAGACCGCATGGCGTTCTGGATCCAGCTCGCTCCCATCGACGAGATCCTGGCTTTCGGCGCCGCTCTCGACGCCAGCCCAGAGGGTTTCAACGGTGCTCTTCCGGTCCTAACCAAGTTCACTCCCCTTATCAGGAAACTCCAGCAAGCTCAACGTTTCTAAACGTAGTCCTTCCTTCCAGCATTCCTATCTCAGAGTGAGTCTGATCACTCTAGATAATATCTTAGTTTCAGCTTTGTCATTTCTGCTAATCTTAGCTTTGTTTTTTTCATTTTCAGTTCCTTTTGGTGGCAGCCGTCTGGATGCCGCTCACTACGCAGCCTCTCGCTTCAATTGGCTGTCGTTCCGACGATGACTAAGGACCTTAATCAAGGTGAGTCAAAAGGGGGATGTTTAGTGGGTATGCTCAGCCTATCTGAGAGAGTCTCCACACTGTCTGGGCATTCTATTTGCCATTAGCCACTTATGGTTAACAGCTTATAGAATGCCCATTCGTCCGTAATAGGATTCATCCTCCTCCCGCTAAAGCTAGCTTTACTGGTTAAAGCTGGTTTTAGTGGGTGCCAAACGACTTTCCTTGGCGGAAAAACAAAAAAAAAAAAAAAAAATAAACCGCGTACAAAAGCTGCCTGTCGATGCATTCAGTCATTCAACCATTCGAATTCTTTCAAAGTCAGTCGGCCATATTGAAGTTAACCATCATAAGTAGTTACGAATATTAGTAGTATCATTCGACTCAGGACGTTAGTATATTACTATCGTTCAAGTCGAATATTCAAGTTAGTATTAGTAGTTTATTCGACTGACATGATCATTCGCAGACGCGCATCGCTGAAATATACTCTGCGATATTACCGTTCAAATCAGTATTCTCGTTACTGAGAAACATGCGAGTGTGACTCCTACACAAAACTTCAAACTCCCCACAAACCCCAAAAGCCACAAAAAGTAGAGAAAAACGAAAGAAATTGAGTAGAATACGAGGATCGCTTCCACATTCTCGTTTCTCGATGTTTTGGAGCGGCCTTTGCGTCTAAACTATTTCATATCATCGCATGGTTTTGAGATTCGTAATAGGCCTGCAGATCAAAATACATTTCCATCTAACAGATTAAGAGATAAGTTATTTCCATCTAATTTTTAAAATAAGAATGCAATAAAATGAATACTAATTACCAATACATATAACAGTAGCAGCCACCAAAACCAAACTTGGAACTACAGCCATATTTCAAAGTGCAGTGTACTAAGTAAACTTACTATGCTGGGTGCTCTAATTAATGGCACCGAATTGAACAGAGACACAAATCACGTCGTGTGAAACTGACTTCGTGTCGTCTTGATCGAGCCACAGACAAAAGCTAACTCAGTTTGAAGATAAGAGCAACCTGTATAAGATGTTTTGGCAGAGTTCGAACAAATTAAAGGTTGTTTTAGTCTTGTAGAATGAGGTTGTAACCTACTTAAATTAAAATTAATTATGAAATATACGTTAGTATAGTGACTTGGACACCGAAACTTCAAATTCAAATATGCGATAAAATCCGGTAAAAAATGTTTATTTTTAAAAACACTGAAAACACGGACATAGAGTGTTCTTTTTTGAAAATGTTCTGAAATGATGACTGATTTTAAATTACTTACTACAAAATTTTCGACAGGTTTTTTTCTGTAGTGGTGGTAGATTCATTGGGAATAATTTCAAGTTAGTTTATATGGAAATTTTAGTGTAATTGCTTGGGTTGGTTTAGTATAATTTTTCTAATCGTGCATTTTTTGATTAGGTTTTTAAAAAAATACCATTGAAGTATCAAAAAATGAATAAATCAGCACGAAAACGTACTTGCAATACGTTTAGTAGTTAAATCATTTTGGACAGTAACCATCGCTCACCGCCCACTTTAGCAGCATCACAGCGGAATGCAATCTCTCTGTAGGTGCCAAGAGGAATGTGGTATCTGGTGGAAAGATCTGAAAGTACCGACAGCAGCGTAGGCGGGACATGTAGAGCAGGATGGCCGTTTTGTCTGCACGCTGTACTTAGTGTTTATTTTGCTTGTTTTGCTGTTTGTTGTTTTAGTTATAACAAATAGTTGGATTTATTTATACACCGTTATTTATACAGTCGTCGTGTCGCCGTGGTACTGTGTGTATTCGGCAACATTCGGCGCGGTCGGTATTTGGATGGGTGACCGCCGACCATTCATATCTCACAACTTCCGTGCTTCTGAGTGCACGTTAAGCAGTCGGTCTCGGATGCTGTATACTTGTATGTAGTAGTTTTTTGCATCTGTCAGAAGACATTTCAGCGTCCTCATTCAGCACTGGGACAGTTTGGTGGATAACGGCCTATACCTGCTAGTCACCCAGTTGAGAGACTCACGCCATGTCTCTCCCGGGCTCATTGTCAAGATGTGTGATGATGATAATAATTTATACACCGCAATTTTTTATTATTATCTGTTACTAAGCCCGCATGTGATGGACAGCACATGGGCCTAGGAAGACTGGCTCTTCATAAAGCATTGCCGGAACACATCACCGCTAGAGCAGTGATATTTGGCAGCAAATCTATATGAAGGGTGGTCGCTAGTCAGGCGAATCCTGAAGAGGACCTACTACTAAGCGGGAGCAATTCGAGTTAGTCACAAGGGTGCTAGGGCTATTCTACACGGGCTAAGTCAAAAACGTGAAAATTAACGTCTATAAATAGAAAACGAAAATAAAGGGTCACTTTATAATAGTCATTAATAATTTAATAGCAGATTAAGAATTATGAGTGGGTCATAATTACGAAAAAAAAATTTTTTTTTCAAACATTTTTCATACATTGAAATTTCAAAATTCCTCTAAGTGATTTTAATAAAAACGTTTCCATCTAATTGTATGTAGTAATAAAGTGTAAATTAATCTTAAATTTTACTCACAGAGATGAATTTTGAAATTCATACCCACTCCTCATTCCTAATCTGCTATTAAAGTATAATTGATTATTATAAGCGGACCCGATATATGAAAAAGATATGTACCAACATATCTTGCATTAAATACGAGGTAATATGTTAAGTTTGTAAATGAAATCCTTGCGGATTTTATAAACACATAAGTTGTAAACGTTTTGTTTAGTTTTTACAAAGTGGGAAAGCTCACAGGTGTAATATGTTTTGTAAATTTTAATTTGACTAGACGAAGCTCTGTTCTTCTCTTTTTGTTTGAGATATAAAGATCGTTATGATATAGAATATGATGAATAAAATGAATACTTAGAACTTCAGATAATTGATACTTGTAGCGAATATCCGAATATCTGAAGAATTTAAACTGAAAATCCATGTATGGTGAAGAGTATATTTTTGATTCGAGGCTTTATTCAAGACTATTTCTAATTCGTTTTAATTAAAAGACCCAACAATTTGCAGATTCATTCAACTTATTCTACCAACGAAATGCATTAGACGACTACTTTGGCGTTGAGGTAACTAACACTGTCTGCCTCAGACGCTAGTGGTCGCGGGTAAGATCCCCGCACGGAACCAGAAAAAAATAATGTTCCGGGTCTGGGCGTTTATCTATATATTCTAGATTCCCCCCTAGTTCGCTACATGGTATCCCATATCACAAGCTCTGCTTAGTTTGGGGCCATGTAGTTGGTGTGATTGTCTGGGGATTTTATTTATTTACTAGCTTTATCCCGCAACTTCATATGCGCTTAACCACCCTTCTCGTGGAAATTTCAGAAACTATACAACCAGACACCTACTGAAAGAACCTTTATACCAAGTATCACACCCATGCACTCAAGGAATAAGTTCTTTTCATACAAACTAAAAATCATATATTTCCCGTGCCCGTGGGAATTTTGGGAATTTTTTTCGTAGCACAACTAGTCACTCTTTGAAGAACCTTCATTCCAAGTATCCGTACACTCAAGGAATAAGATTTTTCATACAAACTAAAAAGTCCAAACACTTCCCGTGGAAATTTCGGGAATTCCTTCCATAATACAAACAGACACTTATTGAGGAACCTTTATATCAAAGTATCACATCTGTGCACTTAAGGAATGGGATTTGTTCATACAAACTAAAACATTATATATTTCTCGTTCCCGTGGGAATTTCGGGAATTCTTTTCATAACACAACCAGACAAACATTGAAAAACCTTTACGCCAAGTTTCACATCAGTGCACTCAAGGAATAAGATTTTTTATACAAATTAAAAAGTCCTATATTTCCCGTTCCCGTGGGAATTTCGGGAATTCCTTCCTTGGTGCACCCCTACATCCCCTAAAGAATGTTTGTTCCAAATTTCAGCTGTCTACGCCCAGTAGTTACGGCTGTACGTTGTCTGTCAGTCACTCAGTACCTCAGTCACTCAGTCAGTAACGGAACAGTTTTATATACATAGATTAATTTTGATTTTTAGCTTGATTTTTAATGCATTAGTTATTTATTAAATAACACGTTTCATTTTAGATTGGACGTCTGGCCAGCACCTTTGCCAAAGAAAAAAGTTGTGGAATACCATTATGAAAACACTTAAAATAACTGTTAATTAAATTGTTAGTTACTTTTCGTGTACATTAAGAAAAACTACTTGAATCGACAATGACCACACCACAGGTGACTGACGACGCCATATTGAAGTCATATTATTATTGACATTGGTATATTTTTGATTTCTGCCTGGACGTAAAATATGATTTCTTTTAAAAAAACTAGAAAGCAAACTAAATTCATAAAATATTGTGTATTTTTGATAGATATTAGTAGTGGTGAAATGTCACTTCCGTACATTAATTATGTTGACCTTTCAAGATCATCTCTAATTAACCGTTTTCTAACTTTTTGTTTTAAAACTCGTATGCTTTGAAGTAATAAGAATATTTTTTAAGTTTTTTTTTAATTAATTCTAAGAACAAAGACAAATATCTATAAGTTTGGAACGCATTTTATTGATAGATTGAGTACGTACATACAGTAAGTATTTCCGGCCATTTTGGATAACTGTGGAGATTTATGGCAATACCGTCGTTTTTTTTCGTTTGTACACCTTAATTAGTGATTCAACTTAAAATGTTGTATTTTTGTTTGATTTGCGAATAATTTCCACGATCTTAAAATTTGGTACAGGTTGCGGCCAGGAATGCAACGGAACCATCCACCGGAATTTGTATTATCTTCAACTAATTTTTCCAAGGTTTCGGTAATAACTCGTATACTAATTAAGTGAGTGACTTGACAAACGTTTTTAGATACCTATATTTTGAGCACTGCTTCAGTGTTTTAGTAATGACATTTTCATAAACATTTGCTAATAATTATAAATTAAAAAAATATTATAGTCACTAGTAAATGTCGGAACAGCGCTGTCGGAAGGTCTTGTAAATTTTTTTTTTTAATGATAAAATATGGATTGTACTTTTGTCTTCCATGACACCTGATGTTAAGTGAACATGAAGATTAAGGCGGTACACGTCCATCCACGAGAAACCTATTCACTCGACGCTTAAAAGTACTAGGACTATACTGGTCAGGGAAAATAGACGCAGGCAGTTCATTCCAAACCTTGGCGACCCGTATCAAAAAGGAACTGTCAAAGCGACTTTTCGGAATATCAACCACATACGGATGGAAGTTCTGTCTGCGTCTAGTAGTCCGATGGTAAAAGGGTGAGGGTTCAATTTGCTCAAACAGAGCACTCGCGCACTCACCAAAATATATCCTGTAGTACACGGTTAAACAAGCAACCTTACGACGGCCTCGGCCTTAGAGCCTTCTAGGGTCTGCAGTTTTTTGGTCGTAAGGTCGACTTTGTTAATTAGATTACAGGCTCTTCGGTCAACGGAGTCCAGCGCTTCTAGTTGATATTTGGCTGAACCATCCCAAAGATGACTGCAGTACTCCATGCATGATTGCACTTGAGCTGTCTATAAGTTAAGAAGCTGTGCAGGGCTGAAGTACCGCCGTACCTTCAAGATGATTCCCAACTCTTTCGAAGCTACTTGAGCCATGGACACAATTTGTTGACCGAAGTTTAAACTGGATGTTATAGTTACGCCTAAAAACCCTAGATGGTCAGTGATGGGGACAGATACATTTCAGTTAGACGTTCTTCAACGTTTAATGATCAACGATGATTATTAATGTGGTTTGTCTTAATGGATTTCATGCTGGACTGGGAGCGAAAGAAAAACATAGAATGTGCCAGCTGCTTCTCTTCCCGGGCAAACTGTAAAAGTCAGTTAAGGGACCGAGGTGTAATGAGAGTCTTTTATGTGGGCGATAGGCTGACCCTTACGTTATGTGTGTATGTATGTAAGCAACGCTTGAACTCAAGCTTAACCAATGAGGTCGATGATGGTCATAGATGAACTGAACTGGATGGGAACCGAAAAAATCATCATATCATATTGCTAGTAATACATATTATTGATGAAGCGATGTTATTTATTGATACAGTTACTATAGGGTGATCCTATCACAATCCTTATTACGTAAATAATTTTTGTAGTGATGACACATACATACATAACTTCACGCCTGTATCCCGAATAGGGTAAGCAGAACACCAGAGGCTATAAAAACCATGTGATGTCACGTTTGACAAATTTGGAGGTATTAATATATAATGATGAAGAGAGACTACAGCAGTGACAGGGGGTCAGCCTGTCGCCCGCAAATTCGCCAATAAATCCTCCGTCCGAAGAGAAGCAGCTGGCACATTCTATGTTTTTCTTTCGCTCCCAGTCCAGCATGGAAGCAGTGTAGTGATGATGATGATAAAAAATAAGTTTGATACGAATTAAACATTGAAAAACTTGACTTAACCTTACGCTATTCAACATGATGTAATATGTATTAAAAAAAGTGGCTAAAAGTTTAATGTGTTTACAAACGACTTAACGCCATGGCGCCTGTGCAGTAAATCCGATTAAAATAGCCGTTCATATAACTAAGCAATGATATTTGGCGACACACAGGAGATTGCTTGTCCGGTTTAACCTAAAACCATTCAACAATACAAAACATTTAACTTCAATTTAAATTAATTCAACGGAAAACATATTTCAATATCGGATAAACGATAATTTATTCCGCGTCGGTGTTCCCAAATTAGCCCGTAACCTTAAACAGTGAGTTAATGGAGTAAATCATTAAATAGGATTAATGTAATTTACGACAATTAACGGAGACGTACAAGCCGCACTGAGCGAGAAACAAAAGCGTATGTAGGTACGCACGTTCCATAGATTATTTTAATTGCTTATTAATTAGCATGCCGACAATGTTGGTAGGATTGTGCTGGTTATTAAATGATTCAAATACTTTGTATAGAGATAATTTATTTGGATTCATGTGTAGCTTTGTAGGTACTTAGTTCGATGACATGGAGTAACTGTGTCTGCCTTTGACTTCGGATCTCGTCATTTTGGTGCTCGTACAATGCAATTTTAATGTTAGTATTAACAACAAAATGTATTGGTATGTTTATCCGTTGTCTAGCATCTGCGACACAAGTTTTGTAGTAATTGCTGGGTAAGGGCACCGTGTGAATTAATGGTGCTTGACTCCTCGTCACGTTGTTGAACTCTTCGTATCACCTCTCAATCAATCCCTGACTAAGCCTAACAATATCATAAATAACCTAAGCACAGTCGTTGCTAGTGTGGATGAGCGGTGCCTATTTGATCAACGAAGACTTTTGGTTTATTTATTTAATTAGTTAAGCTATGCCAACAATAATAATACAAAGCACTTATAATAATCATTTAGAGTAATCTTAAATCTAGTACTAATATCACTTACAGGCACATACAGCATTCTATATAATAGCCTATTGTCATAATAAGATTAAATACGATCATAGCATGCAAATGAATGGTTGTAAAAAATAAAAAGATACAGAAAAATAAAAACGAAACAGACTAGGTATGTCAAAAATTACACAGTTGATTTCAAATGCAGTTACATGTCAGTTATCACAGTAATTTAATATACCTACACTACATTAAAATTAAAAATTACAGCTTACATAAGATTAGTTAATAACCAAAAACTAATTTAGATACTTAACTAAAAAAGAATGTCAAAATTAAAAAAAAAATACTATTGATATATGCAACATTGAAATTGCAAAAAATATGTCATAATTAATTAATAAGTATTGTCTCAGAAAAATTTGGCACTAAACATGTCAAGTATAGCCAAAAAAAAAAACAAAAAATAACACGTTCATCCGTCAGGTGCTGTTTTCATGTAGGTTTATAAAGTTATTAGATTTTACAAAATTCATTCAAAATTCATGTTGGGACGGCTTAGAATAGCCCTATCGCCCCTGGATAAGCTTCTCGTAAAAGGCGACTAATCCGAGTGACCTCCGCTTGGTGGTAGCGACCACCCTTCATATAAAATTTGCCACCAAATATTACCGCTTCAGTGGCGATGTGTTCCGGAAATATTTTATGGATAGCTAGTTCTTTCTGTGTGCTTTTATTTTCAACCTCATCTTCACTTAAAATAAGGTGAGGTTGAGGTCACACGCGGGCTTGGTTTTTAATAAAAAAAAGGAGACCTACAGTTGTAAGCTTGCATTTTACCACCTAAATCACCTGATAGGGAAATACATATAACCTTGTTTTTTTTATAAAGTATGGATGGGACGTTTGTCTTCCATGACACCTGATGTTAAGTGAACATGAAGACTAAGGTGGTACACGTCCATCTACGAGAAACCTATTCACATACTGGTCAGGCAAAATAGACGCAGGCAGTTCATTTCAAACCTTGGCGACCCGTATCAAAAAGGAACTGTCAAAGCGCTTAGTTCGACTTGTAAATATAGTTTAAAAGCTTGAAATCAATTAAAAGTTTCACAATGGTCTTGAATATTTTTGAAATTAGTTATGTCTGTTGGAGCTATCAAAAAGCATACAATCACTTCGAGGGAGCTATCTCGCTACATGTCAGATCAAGAATCCCCTTCAAATAACCTATCATTAGCGGCCTCAAATAAAACATCTGCATCCAACTGAGCTTCAAAAACAATAAAACAAAGATCAAAAAAATTACACAAAAATATCCAAATTACAATCGCTATATTCCCCAAACGTATCGGTAATAGGCATAAATATCGGTTCAGGAATCTATTACTCCGGGGCACATTGGCTGAACACCTGACTCGTATCGCAATATCCCCCAGCTACCCACATAAATATCCATGTTGTATCAATTTGTATTCATGATATTAGTAAGTATACTGGATCTGTGACATTTGATACGCGCCGCTGATACAAGCGGGGATATCACTGATGCATTTGTATTTACTGAAAGACTTTCTAGCCAACTTCTAATAGGTTTCTCAAAAGAAATTTTTCAGTGGAATGGAGAAGGAGAAATTGATTCAGTATTTATGTACAGAAGGCAGCAGATCAAGCGTTACAATCTGCCAGAAACTTTTACTTGAATCTAAACTCTATGCATTAAGTTGTTGTTATTGAACATTAAGTTAAAATTGGTAGGTGAAATTTGACAGGTACTGTAAAGCTAGATCTACGACCACCTCTTGTATCAACCCTAAATTTGTTTTCTGTAAATTATCGGTATATTTATAGTTGTACAATAAAGTGTTATTATTATCTGCTGTCTTCTGTCCTTACGAAATAAAGTATTTTTTAAGTTTGACTTTGGTTCTTCATTGGACTGTATCGTTTCATTTTGTAATGTTTCATCAACTGTTGACCGATTTTGATTGTTTTTTCGTTTGGTCGAAAATTCTTCCGTGGTGGTCCATATAAATTTAATCGAGATTTTGAAAAATCAGCGCTCTCCGAAAATACTTAAGATAAACACAAAGTATATAGTGTCCGTCTATAATAGTCAATAATATTTTAAAAGCAGATTAAGATTGATGAGGGTTTAAATTACGAAAGAATAATTAAAAAAAATATATTTTCATAAATTAAAATTTCAAAATTCTTCTAAGTATTTAATCAAAATTTAAGTCTAATCTGTTGTTTATGACTACACAGCAAGTAATAAAAACGTTTCCATCTAATTGTATGAAGACATAAAATGAAGATAAAACTTAAATTTTACTCAAAAAGAAGAATTTTGAAATTTAAATTTTCTTTTTCAAAATTCAGATCCACTCATCATTCTTGATTTGCTACTAAAATATAATTGACTATATAATAGACGGACCCTGTATACACTTGTGAGATTCCCTTCAGCCAGTGTTGGTAAGGAAATGAAAATGTAAAAAATATGATACATTTCAAGGTTGCTAATTTGTATTTCATGAGTTTCAATTCAAAACAACTAATTTAAGAAATAATCTAGTATTTTTCTGTAGTTGTGTGTTTTTCAAAATCATAAAAATTTAAAAGATTCACAAACAAAACTAAGCAAATGAATCTTCCAAATTTTCCTAAATATCCCATGGTCATTCATCTGAACTTCCCAGCTGCTCGGTACATCGGTAAAGGGATTCCTGCAATAATTCAAGCTTCGGACTCGGCCACACTAATCCTATCGTAACGAAACAATCAGGTCGGCATATTAAATCACTCTGTCAAACTGCTACGCCCGCTCATTAAGCGGGATCTCCACTTAATGACGATACACCCTTATTACAGCTTACTAACTCAATTAATTGACGGGCGATAGAGTTGGCAAAGTTTGGCGTTTTTAGTGAAAAATTGTGATGATTTGTGTGAAAATTGGAGTGTTTAGGTTCAGGGTTCGATATGATATTTGAATAGCTTAATGTTAAGTGTGATGTGAATGTATGTTCATAATTTTCGATGCTTTCTTGAGAGATAATGAATAACCGAAGTTTGTGGCTATAAATATAAGAAGCAGATTATACAGGGTATTTTTTTTTTAATTTGTTTTTTTCTTTTTTATTTTTTTTGTGTTTTTAATCAAGGTTTGTAAAATTTCGTAGAACAATTGTTGTTGGGATTGATGTGGAGAGGCTGCTTGCAAATTAGCGCGTTCAAACAAATAAACAAACTTATCAATTTTAGTAGACCAGCTCTTGGGAAAGGTGATAGGTTATACAGGGCATCCCAAAGCTATGGTACATCGAAGAAAATACCTTAAATATCGTAGATTTCACATGCATTTTCACGTGAATTCTACGATACATTCTTTCGATTGGCATCATAAAAATGGGGGTGTTCTTAGGAAATCTTTCATAGAAAATCTTTAAAAGCAGAATTATTTATATTTAAAAATCATGTAAAGTCTTCTTTCAGCAAAATAGTCCATTTTTTTTTTTAAATTTTTCATTAAGAACTTGCAACGTCTCGTATCGTAAGCCGAGAGTAAAAACGCAGGCTACTGCTATACCCTGGCAAATACTTCAACGCAGTAAAATGACAGTTCCTGTGTGCCCACTTTAGGTAAGAAAAAAAATTGTGGTGTGGTTTATGGTGCTTTGGGCAACTATTCTTGGAATTTTATTTTTAACCACAAAACAAGTTTAAAAATAAAGAAGTTATCAAATAGATTTTACTTCTACTGGTAATGGTACTATGTTTGGCAATGACTTATTTTCATTAAAGTCACTTTATGAAAATAAGTCATTACCTTTATATTTATGCCTCAAATTCGATTATTTATAAATTTCTTTATAATTTTATGCAAAACGATAATTTAAATAATTCTCACTACACTACGAAGTTTTTAACTGGTATCATTATTTTTCTATTTGACATTTCAAACTGTCAGTTTGCTGCATTGAATTATTTGCCAGAGTATAGTCTATATAAGGAGCAATATCCCCAGCCAAGAGACATCTCCATAATTTAGGCGTCTCCAACCACAGTACATCTCAATCTGTAAGTTTAGAGAGTGGGCAAATCGAAATACTATTCAAAACGTGGTATCAATACAAACGAGAGTTCAGCAAAGAAACTTATGAAACTCAAATCATGTTTGCATGCGTTATCTTGGTCTGAAATAGATTTTAAAATTATTTCTCTTTGAAGGAAATAAAATACATTATAAAAATGATATTCTGGGTAATGGTAGGTTGCTGCGATTACAAAAGATGTCCCGAAGCTTAAAGTCAATCGACAGGCTAAGTTATACTACTTCCAGTAAATACTGTTAAAAATATACTTTACGAAAATGGAAAAGCAGTAACCAAAAGTTTAAAATATCATAATATTTAAGATTTAAAACATAAAACGTTTGCAATGCAGCATTTTCAAAATATTCATCATATTATTTTACCAAGTGATTGCTTACATTATCGCCTTTTAACTACTTGACTGCCTGTGTTAGAAAACACTTTCATGAAGGCAGTGCCCGGTCTTGGAAGGCTGCTGTGCAACCGGGGGGGGGGGGGGTCGATACCCTAGTGCCTAGGCATTTTGAGGAGCATGGCCCTGTACGGTGTGCCCATCTGGTATGATACCCTCACCCGCCAATATAGGGCCCTGCTGCAAAAGCCGCAGCGGGTCACAGCGGTGAAGGCATCGCGAGGGTATCGCTCGATTTCCCAGGTGGCCTGTGTTGGCAAGCCCGCCCTCGTGGGAACTCGAGACAGGAGTTCTCGGTACCGTTTACTGGTACGGAGAGGAGGGATGCGAGCGAGTGCCCCTGTCCCGAGGAGGTGGTTTGAGTCCTAAGGAGGTGGTAGGAGTCCCTCACTGCCCGCTTACGGGATTTGCACGATCGGCACCGATCCGGCGGAGAGAAACACGGAGAAAAATCTACGCCTACCATTTTCCTCCCGATAGCCAGCCGTGGGTTTAATCACCAATAAAAAAAAACCAATGGATTCAAACTCAAAAAAATAGTAGCGTTAACTATGACACTAACAACAATAATCGAGAATATAATATTCAAATCTCGAATGACCACGCAAATTACGTTGCCGAAATGAATCACTTCTTTGGCTAAATTTTCTGTCAAAATAACAACTGCAGTGTAGATATTGTATGCCAATCATTGACTTTAGCGCTCTCTACAATATCGTAACTTTGTGTATGAACATTGCTCCCTTATATTTCGACACGACCATTTTGCAATATCATTGACTTTGTTCGGGTATTCCTATCAACTTATAAAATCAAGTCATAAAATGTACAGAACTATGGCTAGGTATGGCTATTTATTTCTTACTGTGTACGTAATTATCTGAAACACTTCATAAGGATAAATTAAAACAACATTTAAATTTCTTGCAAGCTGGTCTGGGAATAAAAGAAAAATAGAATGTACCAGCTGCTTCTCTTTCCAGGCATACTGTAAAAGTCAGTTAAGAGACAGAGGGTTACCGCAAAAGTCTTTCTCCGCCATTATAATAACTTCGAAGTTGTCAAACATCAGATGTTTATGGGTACTGAACTCTGGTGTTCTGCCTACCCATATGGGATGCAGGCGTTATGTTAAAATGTATGTACGTATCTAAGTGCCGACGCTGCGTCACGCGTTCGAACGCGCGTTTCATACAAAACTGCAACGTAAGTTTGTATGTTTGAATCTCTCTTAGTAGGTGTTATATAAATCTATGGGTAGGTGTGCCTATTTGAAGATGCGGACGTACGGTACGCGCGTTCGAACGCGTAACGCAGCGTTGGACTAAATTGAATATCGAAACTCAACCTTATTTAAACTCGGGCTACTTCCAATGAAGAAGAAGCGGATCTTATAAAATGTTTGTAGATGTATTTCAATCAGTGGTGCTATAATAACAATACTTCAGCATCTACTAATAAAGTATTTTTAATCGTTACTTTAGAACCACCTAGAATCAAGCCGTCCTAAACGAGTCTTTATGTTTTAACCGTATTTGTACTAACCGTATTTGTACTAACTACACTTTCACTGGGTTTTAGAAGGTTTTAGAAACATTTTTTAGCTGCATTCCCATTGAAAAACGGTTTGTATACGGAATTCTCATACAGTATTGAATAAACAACTTTATTTTTTCCCATTAAAATAGTTTTTGAGTACCTGCTTAATGAGTTGCTTCTTTAACATCAACGAATGCAGAGCATTAAAAACACGGACATTTTAAAGTCCTTTTCCAATTCTACATTTTTTTTTGAAAATTTTGATGAAATTTATATGGAACCACCTCTGGAGTATCTTCTATCAAATAAAATCATTTTTTAACCGAATTCAAAAAAAGGAGGTTCTCAGTTTGAACTGTAAGTATGTATGTTTGTTTGTCCGTGATTTTCTCACGTTTGGCTGAACCGATTTGGTTGCGGTTTTCAGAAAAAGATTTGTCATGTTTAGGAGAAGGTTTTAGTATATTGTCCAACTTTAAAAACTATGTAAATACCTACCCAGAGAAATTGTTAATGTTCTTATTACATTCATTAATATTAACTATTTTTTGGCAGAAATTGACTATACGTATACAGGAATAGGATGAAGTTTATAAAAAATATTTAAACATTTTTAGTGGGTTGGTTTTTTGAATGCGGTTCACTTTTTCTTAAAAAGAAATAATTGGTTTGCTTTCATTTTGGTTTTGGTTTTATGACTTTTTTTATATTAAATCATCAAAATCGATTCATAACGGACTAATAAAAATCGTGTTTCAAATATATACAAAAAAAACATGCACACGAATTTTGAGAACCTCCTTCTTCTGAAAGTCGGTTAAAAAGTTACAAAAAAATTGTGTGTTCTTATTGACGTAGAGGTAATTATCATTCTCGATGTAGGAGGTCTGTTGATTTTCTGGAATTTATTACAATGTCAGGGCCTCGTACTCAGGAGCAGTTGGCGCCGTTATATTTATGGCCTCATCATTATTCCTGATGGACAACTAGAAGCCAATACCTCACTTAAACAAACTAGCTGGGGCTAAATTAAATTATAAGTATAATGAAATGATACAAAGAAAAATGTCCTAAGAGCAGGTGTGTAATGTATTATTTAAATGCATTTATTTTCCGACTATTTCATTTGACGTCTGCTTGTTTTTCTTTTTTTAAGGTTGGTCCGTAACTAACGTCAATATCTTCGTAGTATTATTTCATCATCACAAGTCTGTAGTGAGTAGGGCTTTGAGTCTCTCCCGCAGGTGGCAAAGAGGTATGGAGAGGTGACCGTAAGCCACCAAGCTGGCCCAATGATTGTTGGTGCCTGTCAGAATTTTTAAGGGCGATGCAATGGCTTCTGACTCGCCCTAACGATCATGTATACAAGTATAAAGCACCCGGGGCCGAATGCTTATCGTGCCCTCCGAGCGGTCACCCATCCTTGTACCGACCGCGCCTTACGTTGCTTAACCTGCGATATCTTATGATATTCACTGTAACCACTGCACTACGACGACATCTAGCCTTATTATTGAGATTAAATTGTATTTTATGTTACAACAGTATTTATTAAAAATTTTGATCTTACGGGTACCTAAGTGAAGTCTTATGGTGCGTACAGATTGCTGTAATGGAACATCATAGTTGGTCCCATTTAAATTTCATCGAAATCGGTTGGGTACATCATTGAAAATTTCAAACTTTTGAAAAAATATGTATGATTTCGGAGAATGTTTACGTGGATAACACTCTAAGTCCGGCCAAAGTTTTAACGTGAAGTCTGTTTTTTTAATGATCTGCATTCGTTGATTATTTACCATTAACAATAACTAAAAAGCAATATAGAAATGCTCAAAAAATATGGCAGCACAAATAAACTTTTAATCAGTAAACCCGAAATAATAAATATTGACAGATTCAAATAAACCCAACTTCACTGAAACAGATTAGTATAGAAAGATTCAATCAAAAGAAAATAACTGTTTAATCCGAATTTCAATCAAAGAACGCAAGAAATGAAAATTGCTACAGTTCAACATCAAAGCCGTGAATAGCACCCGTATCCCACTTCATTACTTGCAAACGGTCGAAATCTAAAAATCTCAGCGAATCCAACGAACAAACAGACGTTAATAATTAAGTTTAAGGTTTCCCATTCGTGAAATGTAGGTTCGTTCTTTCCAATAAAAGTCTGAAACAGTCACCTTTGTAAGCCGTTTCGATTTATGCGGACGAAATGCAAAGCCGATGCCCGGGTACAGACTCCAACAAAAGATTCCCTGGTATTTTTCCGTTGGTCTTACAAATGTTGATAAAGTTGTTGATGGCAAATCTTTGTCCTCTGTAATACTTTGCAGCTGAAATACTGAAAAAGAGCCATCTGTTTCGGTCTGAATTTTTACATCAAATATCTTCAAAGAGCATGTCAAAGGCACGATAAATTGTACTTACGATTCTTTGTGCATTGCTTCGAAAGCTAGATTATCTGAGTTCTTGACAGATTTTATACCGTACGTTTAAAGAAGAAGAAGAATGAAGAAGAAAAGAGATTTATTCGGTGCCAAAAAATAATAAATATACAAATAAAAAACCATACAATTGTAACATAACAAAGCACCGAAAAGGCATTTACTCAGCATAAGTCATGGAGTGCGGACACACCAAGACGCTGATCTTCCGTAAACGCCTAACACAAGGAAAATACACTGCTGTGCATTACACATATCAATATATTAAGAATAACATTAAAAAGATATTATTTTAATAGGCTGTTATGACATAAATTCAATATATCATAACAGCCTCAATATCAAATTTCACTCCTTACAGTAATACAGAACAATTCA
Source organism: Stenoptilia bipunctidactyla (assembly GCA_944452665.1). Lineage (NCBI taxonomy): Eukaryota > Metazoa > Arthropoda > Insecta > Lepidoptera > Pterophoridae > Stenoptilia > Stenoptilia bipunctidactyla. The sequence continues at coordinate 4,097,164 of OX101726.1, read as the reverse complement.
ATTTGCATATAATCGTAATTTAGCAATAAACATACACACCACACATATAAAATGATATAATAGATAGATATATAGATAGATTTCTTAAGTATTCGATTTCTATAGGTTAATTAGATATTTTTTATAATTTATTTTAAAAGTAACAGTACCTACTTTGACAGTGTTTTAGAGGTGGTGGGATATTACAAAAAATCGTACAAGTAGGTATGTATATGCGTTTCGTGGTGCACAAGGTATAATGTTTACTAGAACCAAATATTGCTTCCAGCATTCAATTTACACTGGTTTGTGTTGATCATATAAATTTAGCAGATCGATTCGATACCTATTCATTTTGCGACCGCATCCTTATTAAGCGGCTCATACAAGTGACATCGAACTTGGCTAAGTTCGTTTGAATTTCGAACTTATGCGGCAGGTAGGTAGTCATGTTTGCATGGTTGGATCGATCTCCATTTAGATTGCAACTGCTTTATATACAAAATCAGACACGTATCAAAATGTAGTTTGATATAAGGAAATAAACTGCTGGTTTCCTATGCTACTATACGATTTACTAGATAATATGATAGGTACCGCGTTTGACCTCAATTTCACCAGATGTCAAGTAACGATGAGGTCAATTATGGAAGTTCACGGGCTTGGAAAAGAAATGGCTCTTCATGAAATATTGCTAGAAAGCAGGGTCCGCCGATATATATTAGCGTATATATCACGATATATATCAATTGATTTTTTCTGTCTTCTGAACTAAACATTTTGGAGATAAATGTTTTCCCTGGCAACACGTAGCGAAAAACTACAATTCAGAATAATTTATATTGTTGTCTAAAATGGCAAACTCATTTAAAGTTTGGAAATTGTTCATTAAAAAAAAATTTCTCAAATTAACACAAAGTAGTTCTTTTGTTACTTGTTAAAAGTTTTTTACATAATAAATGTGGTCATAATTTGATACTTACTTCATTTTACAACTTCCTTTTAAAAATTAAGCTTGTTTACCCATTACAGAATGAAATTCGATTCTTTTTGTTAGCCGGGATATATATCATAAAAGATTTTTGATATTTATTATAAAAATCGGATTTTTTCGAACCGTGCTAGAAAAAAGATGCATGGGCCATAAAGCGAGGGTGACTGGGAATAGTCGCCTTTTAAGCAGCTGAACAGTTCTTTTTGAATACTCGTTTACAAAGAAATATTGTCGGAAAAACGAACAAAACGAAAAGAAGCGTTACTCATAAAACACGATAGAATTAATCACTGGACAGTTACTTAGTACCGAGTCTGTGGGCTTAGGTATAACCCTGGCTTAGTCACAACAAAATCTTTATTCGCGAGTCCGTTCCGTCAGTTACAATGCCAACTCAATTAATACCGAGCTGCTATCGACCGTCAGTCTGAGATACGTCAGCATGGAACAATATACTCTCTTACGAGAGAAGAACGATTACTTCATACTTCGTAAATGCATACATACAGCTCACTAGCGCTTCAGTTAATGCCATCCGCCACTTTTCAGTGTATTAATAGATCCACTTTACACAGTAGTAATCTATGCAGTCTATTACTCTAAGATAGGAACTTAATGTATAATTATTATTGTTTATACTTACAACTTTTATGACCACCTGCAGTACCCGTCTTTGTTATGGCTTTACTGTTAAAGTTAGATAAATACTGTCTAGGCCATTTTTGATCCTCGACGTAAACAGAGGGACGTTATAAGTTTGATTACCTAGCCTCTATATATCTATACCGTCTCATGATATTTACTTAATTTACCTTAAGGTCGAATTTCAACATTGAAATTTATATATAAGTAATGAAATGAAACAAAATATTTAGATATTTTTAAGTATATTTAACTTTCTTGCTCTAACGATGAAAGGTTAAGCTTGGGGCATCCTTTGAATTTATACCACATTTGGCACACTTCACAGTCCCTTTTCCAACCATTATCTTAAAACTACTGCACAAAAGCGTCAATTTCGCAAATAAACAAGCAAACAATTACAAAGTATTTAGTGTCACTATCACAATATAAAGTGTCAATTTCGCACTGAACAAATAGCACTTCCGTAAAAACACACAGCTTACAGATTTTCAAATATTTTTTTTTACAGGTTTTCAAATTAAAAATGGGTTGCTGAAATTACGCAGTTAACGCAATGAACCGTTTTTACAAATGGCGTCAGACAGTCGTTGGCGATGGATGATTGTTTGTCTCTGATTGTCACTTTTGAGAAGATTGACATATAGACTTACGTCAAAGCAAAGTACTTTAAAGCTTTCTCATTCATACGTATAGATTTGTCCCACTTTGGCTCCGGCTGCCATCGACAGCATTGGCTAATAAATTAGTAAACTCCCCCTGTACGTCAGCGCACCTAGCCGTCCTAACCGTATCTGTGTCACTTGCCATCATCCTACTTCAAGATGCAACCTATGGCGCTGCAATCGAATGTCAGTTATTCATTGCATTTAGCGCCCTCTTTAATAGTACTACCAACATACTTCCGCTACCATGAAGTCATACAAACATCTTAATATCGCAAACTCATCGTTTTCGCCAACAATATGTAGGATGGCTTACACGTCTGTAATGGCTAAGGTATAGTTCATTTGTTATTCTATTTATCGTTGCTTGATTAACAGTCGTTAATTTTACGATTTACGGGTCTAGATTTGACATTAGATTGCTCTTTTTGACCAAATTGAACCCACTCTTTTATACCACCGGACTACCAGACGCAGACAGAACTTCCATCCCTATATAGTGGATTTACCAAGAAGTCGAACAAAACGCTTCGATAGTTCCTTTTTGGTACGGATTGCCAAGGTGTGGAACAATCTGCCTGCGTCTATTTTCCTGACCACTACAGTCCTGCAACTTTTAAGTATCGAGTGAATAGGTTTCTCGTGGATGGACGTGTAACACCATAGTCTTCATGCGCACTATCCATCAGGTGGCATGGAAGACAAACGTCCTATTCTTACAATATAAAAAAAAAGATTCGCTAATTTCTTTCTCTAATGTCAAAATAGCAGACTAAAATTGATTTTGAATCTTCTAAGTTTGACATTAGAGTGACTTAAAATAAGAGATTGCAATGTCAAATATGGTCCAGGGTTTGTTTCCATGTGTCTTTGAGACCAAAGAAAAAGTCCATCCTGTCACTTTTTATTTTTTTCCACGTGAAATAAAAAGAGTAGGGTCAAACAAAATAAAAAAAGAGTAGGATCATTAGTTTCTTCGCAATCAGCTCAGTGAGGCATACGGCTTTGAGCACAAAGGTAAAATCATAGAAACTGCGGAAGGATGTCTCAAAGGTCTTTGTTGCAATTTAACATTGTACGTATTTCGTGGAATTACAGACGCAATTTCTTCAAGCGAAGTGTAGTTGGTAGATAATAGATATCGATTTTTGATGTAATTTTTCAAACGGCTTCGAAAAGGAGTTTATCAATTTGTCTGTATGTTTTTTATATGTGTGTTATGCGAAGTCTTTTCTTAATGCACAAAGAAATAACAAGATTAAACCCACCAAAATAACCATTATACCGGATCTAGATAGCTTGCTGCTAAGAGGCGATAAATGCAACTGACTTCTTGATCAAAGGACCTATTTTGGATATGTCTAGCTAACAAGCATCCTACTCATTAGATATGCTGCCAAATGCAATCGCACCAGGGTTAATGTTCTACACTTGATATGATTTTCTTGCATAATATATGTAACAGTTTTATAGACAGCAATGTACTTTCTCGCCTCATCCTTACTTTGCGCACTCCTTCTGCAAGGAAAAGACATACAACCCTTTTTTGTCTGCAACACAAAAACTAACTACACACAGAATCCCATTATATAAAGATTACAAAATCCTTACAATAAGAAATTCGCCCAAGTCACTGATATATTCCATAACAGTAAGGCTGAGTTTTAGCGAGAAATACAACAATTACTGATTAAGAGTTAATTAATATTCATTTGAATAGAATAATTGGCATAATACATGAAATAAATTACTACCACATACGCATAGACACACTACACTCACACATACACACACACACATACACTCTTAAACACATACACAATTGATTGACCATATTGTTTTCTCTGTTATCTATGTATTGTAATTATATTGTTAAATTTAAGCATTTCTGTATACAGGGTCTCTTTATGGAGATCAAAATATTTTAGGAGAAGGTTAAGAATGATGTGTGGATTAAATTTATGACACAAAAAATTATTCTTTTAATTGAACTTTTACAATTCTTCTAAGTGACCAAATTTTTGTGACTATTGAAAAATCGGGGCTAATAATATTTCTTCATAGAAATAGTTGGAAAAACGGTTTTATTTCTTGATATTTAGTCGTAAATAACAGATTAAAATAAAATGTTGTAAAACTTATGAAAATTATAAAATATCAATTTACCTAATAAAAAATTTTTTTTTCGTAAATTGAATCCACACGTCATCCTTAACCTTCTCCTAAAATATTTTGATCTTCATAAAAAATACCCTAAATAACATTATTCATGTAGTCTGTTAAAGCATTACTTATATAAAAATTGTATGTCCATAACTGGCTGTCAGTGTTAAACGTTAAGGGGGAAACGTACATTGCCTTCTATGCCAGAGGTCCTGGGTTCGAATCCCGGCGGCGACGTATATTTGTGTGATGAACACAGATATTAGTCGTCAAGTCATGGATTTTTATATGTTTATTTAAGTTTATTCTAATAAAAAATATGTATTTATTCAATATGTATGTTTATATATTTCTCAAGTACATCAGTTATCTATAACACAATTTCCTTAAGAATCTTAATTTGGGCTAGATAATGTTGTGTGGGTGTCAGAAATATTTATTTATTCATTTTTTAAATATGTATAAGAGCTTTGGACATTGTAATAAATAACATAAATAAATACATTAACGCGGCGGATAAGCAGATTATTCTTTGACTCAAATAACCAAGTGATGCTGTGGCACTAGGAAGTCAGAATTATGAGTTTGAATTATGTTTCGATCGCCGACAGTCCGCTTTCCTAATACTATCGGTTAAATTATAATCATTTCACAACCACTGCCATATTTTCGAATGATTTTTAATAAATTTAGCTCGTCAAACGCGGGTATCTCAGTCGAACGTAAGTATATTATTTTCGAATGAACGTACCGTATCTGGATCTAGCTTTTTAAGAGCAATATGAAGTAATTGAACTTAAATTATTGATTTTTATATTTTGTAAAGCCTTTACTGCTGTAACGAAATTATCAATAAGTAACTCGAGATTGCTCTCCGTAGTTTATATTAAATAGTTTGTTATTTTGTCATAAAACAGTTCTTCGAAAACATACATAAATAAATATTATTATACAGTAGCGGTATGACTGAGGCATAATATGACGACGACGTTGAAGATCAAAACAGACAGTCGTTTTCGGTTCCAGCGTTCCTTCTGTTGGTCCATTGCACACTTTACTCCGCTCCTATCTTAGCTGCCTTCCACAGTCCCAATGCCAAGTAGCGCCTCTTGAAACCCACCAGTATATTCAGTATATTCAATTACTTTGAAGGAAGGTTTCTTTAGTAATTGCATGCACCGTACCTTAATTACAATCTATAAATTAAATAGATAGGTATTGAAATATATTTTTCGTTCGTCCCAGGAGTCCTAATCGATTCTGTGGTGGAATTTTTCAAGTTCAAATCTGTGCGTAGTTTTTATTTCGAGATAAAATATAGCCTATAACCTTCCCCAAGAGTTGGGCTATCAAATACAAAAAGAATTTTTCAAATCCCACTTGTAGTTTCTGAGATTAGCGCGTTCAAACAAACAAACAAAAAAGCAAACTCTTCAGCTTTATATATTAGTATAGATTGGGTGACATGATATTGGCAAGCACTAATAACTGTCTTCTTTTTGTTTGTTCATGTCATAGCAGAGCTGTGTTTCTGCCAAATTGTACCTATAATGAGCACTTTTACAAAATAGTGCCGAGAGTTTTTTTTCCGCCGGCTTTTTTCCTTTCGGTTTACCTAGGGTTCTTCTATCATTTCGTTTTTTTAAAGCCGAAGAAGCTCGCCGCCCTCATCCATCGTTTGACGTTCGCTAACTGTATAAGAATATCTACTGCGAATAAAAGTTTTTCATTTCATTTCATTCCATTTCATTACAAATCAATAAAATAATATTTTCTTTTTTAAATAAAACTACTTTTTAACCGGATTAATCGCGTATAACTTTATTTTAATTATGAATCGTGAAAACTTAAGACAATATTATTTATTTTTTTATCAAATCGTCCTTAAAGTGTGTTTAATAACTTTTTATTGAGAAGCTCAGCTGCGCGAGTAATTTAAGTAGGTACGTACATACAACAATAATAATACCGCGTGAAAAATTTTCTCCATTTTACGCATTACTCCATTTTAAACAGATCCCGTATAATTATTTCGAACGTAAATTTACTTTAATACGAACGTTTTCAATTTTAATAATTAATATTTACATAAATAAGCTTTAATATGATTTTGTTTTTCAGTTTTACAATGGTTTTATTTGTTGGAAGTTTTATTACTTATACTCGTGGGAAGAATATGTGTAAAGACTTGAATTGCTTTGCTTTTTCAATGAAATTTTATTTTTACCGGATTGTTCTATATTTAAACATGTGTACGTTTTGGCGCTGCGGCCGCGCCGTTTTGACGCAGTAAAACTCGTCAACCCCACGTCAACAACTCGACAAACTAGCTAACGATATACATTGCTGGATAAAGTTAGCAAGATAGGTAAACTTGTCAATAAAAACACGTATACAGGGTGACTGGTGACAAATTTTAGATACTGAAGGAGAGCACTCTGTATTCGATTATGATCATAATCATGTAATAAAAGTAGGTACTTCATTTTTCCACTAGAATTCCCTATAAATAAATACTACTCTGTTACAATTTACATACAACTGAGGCGATCGCGGCACGTGACCTGACACGCGGATCGCTGCAAACACTAGCGTAACCATGCGTTGCGTAATCAATTTTTTAACTTTCGGTTAAGTTTACTCAGATAATTAATATTTACTTTTTATTATATTTTTTCTCTTCATGTATGATCTCAAACTATCACGTCCTTGAATTTCAAAAGTGACTCACCAGTATATTGGTGTATAATAGATAGTTATAATTTAACCACAGTAACCTTAAAAAATGTTACAAAGATTTTTAAAAGTACAAAGATTTCACATGCCAATATGATGCATAAGCTCATATTGGTGGAATGAATTTCAAATGCATTTTCCCGCTTCATTGAATGAATCATAAATCAAAGGACCAGTGATAGGAAGCCGTCCATACGTTACTAAAATTAGCTATAGACTAGACTTGATTGAAACTAGGTTTTGAATTTAGAAACGCGTTGTATAATTCAGCACGCCTGTCCGCAGTCAGGTACCTACGGACATTATCTTTAGAATCGGGCGTAATTCTCATGTGATCGATACATTATCGAAAGTCATCAGGCCTTATTATTAATTAAACAGGTTTACAAGATCTAACAAAAGGGACATGAAAAAAATCTTTGCAGGATCGACTACGAATGCTTGTGCTCCGAGAAAAGCATGTTATAAAAGAAAGGGAAAGAACTGATCCTTTGTATGAATTTATCGCCAAATATCATCTGCACTAGCACCATAATATCCCTTAAAATAAAGGTATAAAAATGACTTTCTAGTAAAATATTCCAGTTAAAATATCCAGTCACGTTACGTGTCCTATGAAAAATTATGAATGCTTGAATCAAAGGAAGCTTTTAAAATAATAACTAAGTAAGTGGCTGAATTACATTGAATTTTAATTTTTAATAAATATTAAATTCAATAATATTTTGGTACCGTGTGCGGAAATCGTACAGAACCAAAGAGATCGTGGTACCTACTTGATAGATAATAAATCAAAGTTTGGGTTGCCTGATAGAAATCCAAGCGATAAGGCCACCCTTTACACATATGTTTTCTTTTATTTGTATGTTTTTTTTTCTGGATTTGTTTGTGTGGATAACAAAGGGTAAATAAATAAAATAAAATTGTAAATAAGAAATACGATTAACCTTTGTATTGTTAAAATACTTTTGAATTAAATAAATCTTTTTATCAAATTAAACTAACATTCATGTAGAATTGACAACCACTATTGTTCAGAAAAAAACTTATTAAAACAAATCAATCAATTTTTTAACCTTATCGCTAATTAATAAGCGTACAGGTATTATAATATGTATACTGTTATAGTTCATGATACGTTTCTTCATCGCACAAGATATTAAGTCGAATGTGAATTTGATTTTATCACTTAGTCTCAGAATCGGCCGCCAAATGCTAGTCCGACCGAACTGTCAATGACTATTTATATTTAATAGAGCGAAGTATTTACCAGGGAATTACTTGTTTTATATTACTTTAATTATAAAAGAAATTACAATAAACTTTTAAATCTAACTAATACAAAAGATTGATCCTATTCGAAGTATGAATTAAGAATGGAAAAATACATTAACACATTATTTACGAAAAACTTCTAATTGACGTCATTGCTGCGTCTGCATTTCCTGTTTACTCGAAATGCAGTTCATAGGTGCGTGTCGGCAATCCTCTTTGTATAGGTATATGTAATTCCTCCATCCCCAGAACGGCGACTATTTTAGCACGTTCAGTGAAAATGTTGCCGGAACGTTTTCAGCATCCTTTTCCTGGAGGATGATGGTGGGTGGCTTCTGCAAGGCACAAGGCGGAGGGCCTTCAGGATCATATCTGGATCGTGCGACATTTCTAAATTAAACGATTGGTATAAATTAAAATTAAAATCTAAACTTAAGTCTCTATTACTATCTAATAATTGCTGGCGGGCCTGTCGTAATTCAGGCGGCCTTAACCTAGAGGCTCTAGGGTGATAAATTTTGAAGAAAAAATAAAAAAATATAAAGAAAGTACTTAGGATAAAAAGGAAGCAACACGAGTAAAAGTCAAGTGCACTTACATGAACTGCATAGCCGGTTAGTTTTCAGCAAGCTATTGTCGGAATCTCCTCCTGGATTGTAGCAGGTCCGTAGAATACGGATATTCAGCAGCGGGGCTTGATAGCCTCCCGGGTTCCTCGCGGTCTGGATCTCGAAGTTAGATGCTCCAAATTTGCGAAAAATTCCCGTGAATATCCTACCGACTGCGCCAATTACGTTTGCGACAACCGGAGGATCGAAAAAAAACCGAACTTGTTTTATACTACTTTAATTATAAAAGAAATTACAATAAACTTTTAAATCTAACTAATACAAAAGATTGATCCTATTTGAAGTATGAATTAAGAATGGAAAAATACATTAACAAATTATTTACGAAAAACTTCTAATTGACGTCACTGCTGTGTCTGCATTTCCTGTTTACTCGAAATGTAGTTCATAGGTGCGTGTCGGCAATCCTCTTTGTATAGGTATGTGTAATTAGGGTTTGACAGGTTTTTGTTTGTTTATTTAAGGTAAAAATAATTATGAATTGAAGAAAAATGTATACAAATAAGTTCACAAAAATTAAGAAAAATTTGACCGTGAACAGACGTTTTTAACTTGTAAATACTTGCTTTAATCAATATATATAAAACTGTTCCGTTACTGACTGAGTTACTGAGTGACTGACAGACAACGTACAGCCGTAACTACTGGGCGTAGAGAGCTCAAATTTGGAACATACATTATTTAGAAGATGTAGGGGTGCACTATGGAAGGAATTCCTGAAATTCCCACGGGAACGGGAATTATTGGACTTTTTAGTTTGTATGAAAAGTCTTATTCCTTGAGTGCACGGATATGCTACTTGGCATAAAAGTTCTTCAAAAAGAGACTGGTTGTGTTATGAAAGAAATTCCCAAAATTCCCACGGGAACGGGAAATATATGATGTTTTAGTTTTTATGATAAAATCTTATTCTTTGAGTGCACGGATGTGATACTTGGTATAAAGGTTCCGCAATAAGTGTCTGTTTGTATAATGGAAGGAATTCCCGGAATTCCCACGGGAACGGAAAATAGGACTTCTGAGTTTTTGCGTGTACGAAGTCGCGGGCAAACGCTCGTAAGCTATAGTCTTATAAAAGTGTGTCCAATAAAACCAGATTTTATATGTGTACTGCAGACAGTCTAATTAAGCACACAACGGAGTCAATTTTCATTGATTTTTGAATAAAAAATCACAGTAAGAATCTTGTTTTTATGCGTCAGTTCAATCAAGTTCAATTGAGCAACAATTCAACAATGTATTTTGTTTGATTAAGCATGAATATTCTTGTTGTGTTGATTATATTTAAGAGGTAAAATTTATCATGAATTTTTTTAACTGTGGGCAAAAAAAATAAACAAAAAAAAATGCAACTTCGACTTTATAACGTGCTATAAAGTCGAAACATTCAGTGGAAACAAAAACTCTCGGCACTCTTGTTAAAAGTTCCCGTAAACTCAATTAGTAGATACACTACTTGATAGTTATCTGTGCTTGTAAATGTCTTGTCACTGCTGAGTTTTTTGACATGCTCATTTACATTTATATTTATTATATTTATAAATTAGTGTCTAGATTGTCCTGATTTGCTCAGCAGGGTTTCATTCCATGAGCCCCGAACTGAACTCAGAAGCAGTAATAAAAAACTATTTTGACTAGGGAGGAAATAGGGACATGCCGTACCAATTTATGAAAACACTGTTGTCTGTACAGAATGTTCGTCTTGCATAGAGAACATGAGAGTAAAATAGACCTTTTCTGTCAAACACTTCCTTTGCTAAAAAAAACATAATTCAATGAATTTATATTAATATTTTTAATTTCTATTTTAAATTTACATATTGATATGACTGATAAATACGCTTTGACTTAAATAATTATTATATTTTTACTTTATTTGATTTAGTGTGTTAATTCAATTAATTTATAATTGTATTAATTTATTGTAGTTAGGTAATATTTTTAATTATAATTTAATTATTTAATTCCTTTAATTAATTTTTATTTTTAGTCATTATTATTTTTTGCGATTTAAATTAATTTATAAATTTAATTTAAATCTTTTATAATTTATATGTATGTAGATTGTATTTTTTTTATTGTAAAATAACTAAGTTAGTCAATTCACCCAAAGGCTGTTGTAGCATATGTGTTTTTTTAGTTATCTAGTGCATGCTGTGCTCTTTTGTAAGTAATGGGGGCATTTAGATTAAGTTTAAATAGCTTTCTTTGTAAGTGTACCATTGTTCCTATTGTTAAAGAGCCAAATATAAATAAATAAATATAAATAAATAAATAAAATAAAATAAATTAACGAACTCGATTTCGCCTGATGGTCACTGAAGGTGTTTTAAAATAACCAGGCTTCTAATGGGGCCTAAGATTAAACATGGCCCTCTTTTGTCATTACCCTCTTAGGACATGCTCGTAACTATAGGATAACTAATGAAGTTTAATATTAAACAATGAAGTGGCTTATGTTACACCGATAGCTCATATAGAGTCTTTCATCATGGATGATTGCAGTCGAGTGCCTGGCAACCCCGTTCGTATAAAATCCATTAAATGAATTATAGTTCAGACTCACCTTACATTATTAAGTTTAAAGTTTACTATGTTCGTGTTTCGTCACCGAAACATGAAATAATGCCACTTCGGAACATTTCATGCAAAACTTGCCACGCGATGTGTTATGTTATGAGTCGCGCTGTCTTGCCAAAAACACATGTTATCAGAAATAACTTAGATTGCATGGTCAAAGGAATCTTGCCGGTCGTTCGTTTTTCTTTTTAATTTAAAGAAAAGTTAGATTCAATGTCCGCATTATTCTCAAAACAATATTTTTGAAGACACGTTTTGGTTTTTTATGAATCACATAAAGTTCTTACCTAATATATAAGCGTCCGTATTTATATGCCCAAAGAGTTAAAATGTTTATCAGACAGATATTATTTATTTATTTATTAGATATATCAACAGTAGTACTTACATAATACTACTGTTGATATACATAATACATAAACATTAAATTAACAATTTTGACACTTTGTCTTGTACTTATATGTCTACCTATTACAGATATATACAGCATTACATAATAATATTGAGACGCACAAACACACAAAAAAAAAGATTAATTGAAATTAAACACATAAGTTAACATCACTTACTTACATACAAAAATCACATCAAAATAAAATAAAATAAAAAGATTACAAGATACAAGATGTTCTTTGAAAAGTTTAATATTGTCGAGTTGTCTTCTAATTTTTTCACAGCCTTATCACGTGTAATCGGCGCAGTGCTGTTTTTAAAGGTCGAAAGTCAATAATTTTCAGTCTAACCTATTTATGGTCAAGGTTCGAAAACCTGTTTTGACATAGACGTAAACTATAACCGACGTCTATGGAGTACCTAGCTGACCCTTCACATTGAAGCTTTCATTGTTTAGTAAACACGGGGCCTTTGGAGGAGGTTTGTTTACTTTTGGGTGGTCTTCGTATGTAGGAGTTCCAGCATAGCCTACCCTCGCACCATTGAGCCGTTAAGAGCTGTGAAAATTTAGTTAAGAAAAAGTTATATGGCCATTTAATTTAAATATAACGGCTTAGGACAGAGAAATATACCAATTAGTAACTTATATATCGGCCGGCTGGTGTAGTGGTAATATACGTTGCCTTCTATGCCAGAGGACCTGGGTTCGAATCCTGGCGGTGGCGGATATCGGTGTGATAAACGTAGTTTATATGTTTATTTAAGTTTATTCTAATAAAAATATGTATTTATTCAATATGTATGTTTATAATATAAATAATAATAATAATAATAAATATAATAAATATTTCTGACACTCACACAACATTATCTAGCCCAAATTAAGTTTCTTAAAGAACTTGTGTTATGGATACTAGATAATTGCATTTCGCCTTATTCTTTATGCATTCTTACAGTCGGATAAAGATTCATTTAAGAAAAAATAAAGCTATGCAGCATTGCATACCATGATGAAATAAATATAAAGGTGAAGATAAAAAAATATGTCTATATGAAACATTTATTAATATTTAGTAAAGACGGCCTTCAAAATGTAATTTTTTTTTTTTTCCGCCACAGAAAATTTTGGCACCCCCTAAAACAAGCTTTAACCAGTAAAGCGAGCTTTAGCGGGAGGAGGATGAATCCTATTACGGACGAATGGGCATTCTATAAGCTGTTAACCCCAGTGGCTAACGGAAAATAGAATGCCCAGACAGTGTGGAGACTCACTCAGTGAAGCCGAGCATACCCACTAAACATCCCCCTTTACGACCTACCTTAATCCAGGTTCTTGATCATTTATAGGAGCGACAGCCAATTGGAGAGAGAGGCTGCGCAGTGAGCGGCATCCAGACGGCTGCCACCAAAAGGAACTGAAAGTGAGAAAAACAAAGCTAAGATTAGCAGAAATGACAAAGCTGAAACTAAGATATTATCTAGGGTGATCAGACTCACTCTGAGATAGGAATGCTGGAAAGAAGGACTACGTTTAGAAACGTTGAGCTTGCTGGAGTTTCCTGATAAGGGGAGCGAACTTGGTTAGGACCGGAAGAGCACCGTTGAAACCCTCTGGGCTGGCGTCGAGAGCGGCGCCGAAAGCCAGGATCTCGTCGATGGGAGCGAGCTGGATCCAGAACGCCATTCGGTCTTGAGTACCATTTGCATTCTGGCACTGGGAAGCCGATTTGGCGGCCGGTTGCGATTGAGTCGCGACCCGGCTGCGCTGACCTGAAACGATAGAAGTTAAGGCTTTGGGGGCCTTTGAACTGACTGGAGGAGCGTCCGAGCTAGGCTGCGGTCGCTCTCTCCAGTTCTCGGTGGGCTTCACGGTAGCCCTGGCAGCACGCGGTGCCTTGGGGCAGCCGCGAAAGTTTGCTGTGTGGCCTGACTGGCCGCACAAGACGCAGGACGGAGCGGTGGGCGATTCGGGAGTGCGAGAGCACTCCTTAGTCCCATGCGGATCTAGGCACTTGACGCACCTAGGGGAAGCAAAACAATTTGCCGCCGCATGACCATACAGTTGGCAGCGGTGGCACTGACCTGGGAAACCACGCTTGTGTGGAACTTCGACGCGGATGTTGGACAGACCGCACACGGTGGGCTTGCCTCTGAAAATGGACTGCCCTTGCGGGTTCTTCGCTAGGATCACTAGCGCAAGTGGGAACTGCTTGCCTCGGCGGCTGTGCATTTTGTGCACAGATTCGACGGGGAAGCCTTGAGAAGACAAGTCCTCTTGGATTTGCTCGTTCGAGAGCTCGAACGGCACGTTCCTGAGGACGGCACGAATCTTACGCTCCTCAGGGAGGGCGTAAGTGTGGTACTCGAGCTTTTGATCAGCAAGAAGCCGAGTAAGATTCCTGAAATCGGGAATGGAATTGACAACGACCTTAATAGAGTCACCCACGTTGGATGCCTTACTATACTGGATCTTGGGATTGTGTCTACCGCAGAGAGCTGAGACCTCGCTCCAGCGGCTCTTGTCCCGTAGGAAGACGGGGGGCGGAGACTTGACTTTCGGCGGAGCCGAATCTGATTGCGACGCAGGCTGTGACGCCGGGATCGCTGAAACAAAAGGCGCAGGAGTAGACGCCGGTGCGACATTTTGCGCAGCAGGAACAGCGGCTGGAGCAGCTGAAACGGATGGAGATAGAGTCGAAGAAGAATCTTGCTTCTTTTTCTTCTTAGATTTGGACTTTTTGCGAACCTCGGTGAATGGAGCAGGAGATTCTGGAACTAAAAGAGCGCAGTCGGAATCGCTACCCGGTGGGGTAGTTTTCCGTTTGCACGCGGAAGAATCAATCGACATAAAGTCTGGCGCAGTGTCAACACACTCGACATCTGGGGACGCCGGAGAATCTGTTGGGAAAGAAAGAGAAGGCGGAGTGGCCGGGAGGGACGCGGGAGGGACCTCGGTGGTCTGGGCCGGGGAGAGCGATTCCTGAGGGGCTGACGCGGTGGAGGCATGAGTGGCCATGAAGCTCGTGATTTGAGCCTGAAGGTTTGATGCGAAAAACGCGAACATATGTTGCACACTATCCCGAATTTCGGTTTGGAATTGATTAAATTGGGATTGCAATTTCTGATTTGCCAGATCCCGGAGTTCTTGTTTTCCTCCGGGCCTAACCGGGGATTCGATGGGGGCTTCCATCGAACCCTGGGAACCTGAACTGTTCTGAGAGGAACCCTATTCCTAACAAGGAACCTACTTGCCGGTGAACGGCGAAAGGACTACAAAAACTGCGCTGAAAGAAAGATCAACCTAACACGGACCTATTGCCGGTGAACGGCGGACGATCAGGCTTCGTTGGCACGGTTACGTATCCACCTGAACAGCGATGCTTCGGCCGGCAGCAGTCGGGTCCGCCCTGAAAAGGGCAGATGAATTAGCCCCGACACCACACAGCCTCCACAAGAGAAAACTTTCCGAAAGAGCTTAACTTGGCACCTGACCCGCACGAGTGCGGGGGAGGGAACAAGGGCAGCGCAATACGAACACTCGGGAGCGGCCGCAGACACGACCGTTCGGGAGCGAACGCAAACGGGAAGTGAGACAAAATGTAAACGTAAGTTTTTACGTTTTAAGGAAAACTCGTTTCTTTTAAAGTAAAAAATATTTGGGATCCTTTTTATAAAAATACGATACTTTATGTCAAACCTATCAATAGCTCTATGGCTACACTCTATTGCTTATTTTTTGAGGCGGCTTTAGTCATCAAAAAAAGATATCGAAAATAAAGCAACATATTAAAAATAGCCACAGAATAAATAAATTCTTTACAACTGTCTACAGCAGCTACCTACACGCTTAACCCCCTGGGCGCAGAGAATTAAAGATTGAATTTAATTAGCATGTAAAATGTTCATTTAGAAAATGACTGCGCGATTTAGATACTAGTACATAGCTTCGCCATTAGTGTTGTAGTTTGTAACGGATCATAAGATAATATACCCGTTCTGCCAACGTTTCTGTATCGGAGTAGTGTAGGCATACTGCAATTACACCTTGAAGATTTGTTAGCAAACGGGTTAGGCGTTGGCCCAAGTTGTAAGTTGATGTGATTTTGGTTTTACATGATATTTAAAAATGTTTTGTTGGTAGATAATTAAACTTTTCTATTGCTATTTGCATAGGAGGGACAAAATATAGAGTCCTAAAGAGCAAGTAAAGAATAAAATCCTGAAAATGATTGGAAGTTGAATCTTTCACACAACTTGAACTCAATTTTAACATAATTATACTCATTAATTCTTGTACAAGAAAATCAAGTTTTAATTGTTTATTTTTTATCACGTTGCCAACATGGCCATAAACTAAGCAAAGCGTAGAAAACAATGTAGCCAACTAGGGGGAACCTAGAATATAAAATTATAAATAAATACCCAGAACCCTTGACCTCATAATTTGCGTAGTAGCTAGTATCTAAGACCACTGCAACATGGAAATCGTTAAAATATGATAAAGTACATAAAATATATACTTAAATAAAAAAAGTGTTTTTAAAGAATTGATAAAGAAGCTCCAATTACTGGATTTAATAACGTAACAGTTTCTTTTTATCGTTCCTAAAATAGCATTGTAATCACAAACTGAAATATTATAAGCAATGTACTAATAATAGCAAACGTTCATCATAAATTTAAGGTACTATAATAAATTGAAAAAAAATTAAAGAAGATTTGTACTTATAACGCTGCGTATATTGAATTTACAGAAATTGCGATAAGTTTGCACAATACGTGGCTACGTTTTTAAATTTAGTGATTAACAAACCACTAAGTATTTACTGTACTTAGTTTAACTAAAAATAAAGTTGCACTGATGTTTCTTTAGAAAATAACTAAAAGATGCAATTTACTGCAAATTAACTTGGATTCTGCATGTTTAAGAGATTTGTAAACAAATTAACATAGCACTTTCAATGTTCACGTTTGTCTAGCTATAAGTTTTACATAAATAGGCAATTATTGTATTAATTATGCAAATCGCTATCGCCGGTGACTTGTGACGCGGTGCAGTAGGCGCCACTCTCACCGGTCCGCCCACGCGCTCTACGCATCGCGAGCTTTCACAACCGACACACGCCGCGAACCAACACTCACAAACCACGCTACACCCAGTTATACACCCTATACCCAGTAAATAAAGCTTTAATTACCACACTCTAAACCCAACGAAAACCCTAGATTTGCCGACTTACATCTTCAATATCGAGAGCTATGCACTTCTCCAGAACAACGTGTCTCAGATAGATTTATACTACATTATTTTATCGGATTATCTCTGACAGTAGATAAAATCAATATAAAACCTGGCTGTAGGTGTTTCTGATAAATAAACTATCCATTGCCGCGGTTATGGGCTGTATAAAATAAGTTTAGTATTATTTTAATATTATTGTTGGAGATCGCAGATAGCGACGGTTCAAGGGTTATTGTTTACAAACAATCGTTGATAAAGCCGCCGGGACAGCTTTCAATGAAGTCGCGGGAGGCTGCGAGTGTCAGGCTTTCAGTTGGTGACGGAGACTGCGCGAGCGCACGCGTGCCCGACGCACACTCTCTAATGCGATGCCGTTTGTTTACTAACATGATACCATCTGAGACCGTGAGAAATGCCTCGCTAACAGTTTCAAACTTCAATACTGAATAAAACCCACATACCTTGAATAGTTAACTGATCATATCAGGTTATTAAATATAGTAGTTGATGGTTGTCTGCCAGTGCGATGTCAACGCCTCAGCCGATTTAATAAGTTGTCGCCGGCGTTTGCGTCTTTGGACATAAATAAAGAACATTATGTGACATATATGTTTATGCGGAATGTATTTAGAAGTGTAACGAGACGATCTGCGCTATGAAGTTCTCGATTGTCATTGTTTATGTGATGGCAGCGGTGATGTTGGCCGGGGGAGAGATAAGGATCCGTGGCAAAGTGAGAAAAAGACACACCGCGCACAGACGACACCGCGCCGTGCTCCCGCCGTGTAACTTTAATGAGACCTTAATGGAAGATGAGTGGTCGTTGATGCAAGTGATAACAAAATCGCAGTTCATTTTTACAGGCAAAGTTTTAAATATAAAGAAGCTTAGATCGGAAGGGATAAGAGGGAAGCGGTCCAATTTATATAAAGTTTACATGCGTCGCGTGTTGAAAGGTGATGTTAGTGAGTTGCGGACATTTTTGAGTTCGGGCGGGTTGGCGTATGAATTGGGCGGTTCGACAGTTATGCTGGAGCGGAGACACGCGACGGAGTCTTGTGCTCCGGGGCCGAGACCTCGTCTGTCAGCAATCTTTCTCAGTGATGGTTCCTATGACATAAGCAGGGAAGGGATCCCGCGACTTCAACTACTTACAGATCCGCTGCCTTTGACATTGTATCATCTGGATAGAGTCAATGCTGCTGTAAAAGGTAAGATGTCTTTTTGTTTTTAAATTTATTCCGGTTAATAAACATTTAAATTCCACGTCTTTGAGGTATTGAACTGAATGCACGAACCGCTTGATCACTTACCTATGTAATCAAAACTATAAAGGACATCAAAACCTTACATAGCTTCTTCCATGTTTCCTGAACAGTAACCTTTCGACCTTATATTAGAATTACATTATATAGCAATAGATGTCACTACAGTCAGCTCGTTACAATAAGTATGCGATCGGCGCAACTTTATTAGAATTTTACTACCGTAAACACCTAGTCTTGAAACAAATAAAAAAAGTA
The DNA here is from genome assembly GCA_944452665.1 of Stenoptilia bipunctidactyla. Lineage (NCBI taxonomy): Eukaryota > Metazoa > Arthropoda > Insecta > Lepidoptera > Pterophoridae > Stenoptilia > Stenoptilia bipunctidactyla. Next base: position 4,078,343 of record OX101726.1, on the reverse strand, counting down.
AAATATATAAGGCTTTTTAAAGAAACCAAGTACACTATATAATTTCATTTACCCATGCTTAAAATTTCCCTGCTTTTTGTCCATCCTATACAAACAGCCAAATATCATATCCGCAGATTCAAAGGTCTAAAATTATTTATTTAACAGGTACATATAGAATAAATACACTTAAAATAAATTATATCATGCATTAAATTAAAACGAATGTACAGCCACTTCACATGGTCGATCCGTTGAGAAGTGGCAAGGTATTCACCGATTCCTGTTCCAATGGTGACTTTTTAACTGTTCTAACCATTTTATATACAAAAATCTGTTTATTCCCTTGTGACCTCATGTCCTCATTTTCATTTAAAAGCAGGTAAGATAGAGTTCATAGGCGGTTTAGGTTACTAATAAACTTCTCAATACATACCTAATATTTTAACATTTCATTAGTTAAGTTTTACGGTTAATTAAGCCCATCATATAATGCATTTTACAGTTACATAATTATCAAAAGAGATGGCGGCTGGTTCGGAACAAATTTTAATGAGCACAATCCGTTTAGCTCTATAGAAATTATAATATTGCGTGGGAGTTCCCGCCATAATGCGCGCTCGTATGATCGACATCTCGATGGCTGTATAGATCACTCTTGTCGTACTTTACTGGTGCGTACAGATTGCTAGTAATGTAACTAGTAATGTAACCTGCAAAAAAAGTTCCCATGATTTGGATGCCTCTCGAGCACGAACAGAGCCGCAGTAGAGAGCGCAGCTATCCGTACATTTTCTGTTTTTTGGATAACATTAAAAAATGCTCGATGCTCAATTTGGACGCCGCCCGTCCTTATTGCACGAGCACGGCTCGTGAGCACGAATTGCACCTGTGTGAGTGAAACTTGCTCCTGTGTCCGTGATGCTCATAGCCTGCTCGACGCAATCCGTGAATTGTCGGTTTTTTAGACAACATTAAAGGGATTCGGATTGCAAATTGGATAATTACGAGAGCAACTTGAAAATGTGATATTTTGTTTGTTAAGTTATCGTAACGATTTTGATGTCAAATGAAAGCTATGGGTATAAAACCAATTTATCCATTTGAATCATGTAAATAAGTTTACTTGTTTAGGGGATAATTGAGGAATTAATTTATATCGTCAAATTGTAAACAACCAGAACTTTTAAAGGTTTTGTTTTATCTAACGTTGCTGCAGTTTTTTCCTTTGGCCTACATAATGTGGTGTGAATGTTGGAAATATTTAACTATTAACTAAAGAATAATTAAACTTTGAGTTTTCCGTTCCTGTGGGAATTTCAGGTTACTTTCCTTGTTGCACTCCATCTCCCTAGGAATGTATGTTTAAGCTTCAGCTCTCTACGTCTAGTAGTTATGGCTGTACGTTGTCTACCAGTCACTAAGGCGGGTTTTAATTGAGGTATGTAGGTCTGACGAAGCTCTGATAAAAATTAGAGCCCGAATGAGGTCTTCGAACTCTATACCTCGTGTGATCTATTAATTTAGTGAAGTGTCGCGGAGAGAGGTAATATCAAATGCAGAGCATTAAAAAATCGACTTCACTAACATTTTTAAATCCTTGTCAAAACTTTGGCTGAAGTAAAATGTTATCTATGTAGGTATATATCCTCCACTTTCATACATATATTTTTAAGTAGGTTCTGAATTGATTTCCATTATATTTCTATGGGCCACCTCTGAATTATTTTGATCTATCAAATGAAACAGAAATCATCAAAATCGATTCATAATTGACCAATTGATCAAGTAACAAACATACACACGATTTGATAACCTCTTCCTTTTGGAAGTCGGTTGAAAAGAACTTGTGCGGCGACGGACCGTGCCCGCGACGAAATACGGAAAAATCTTTCTCAGGATGCCCGTATTGAATGCTCAGTTCGTGCGCAATACCTTCACGTCCAAATACAAATACAGCGAGCGCAGGCATCGAGCGCTGGATATTACATTACTAATTCCATTACACCAATGTGTGCCCACCTTAAGGGAATAGGGTTCAAGGTTTCGCATTTGAACTCGTGTTAAAGTTAACCTTGGGGGTATTGTTTTAAGTTGAGCATTATCATCGAAGTGGTGTCATCAAAGAACCCCTTTTGATGAGACCACTACTGCAGGGTTATGAGTCTCTCCCCTGGGTGTCGAGGAAGTATGTCTTTTGATTATTGTAGTTACAATACGTTTTAAATCTGGGCCTGTAAATTAAGTTTGAGTAAAAAATTTGTAAATATTTAAAAATCCTTTTTAATTAATATTGCACAAGCAACTGCGCTTTTGGTTCGGTAGCATTTTCTTGAAAACCTGTTGTTGTTACAATTCAAGAAAATAGGTTTTCAAGAAAATGCAATGTATAAATACGTATGAATACGAAAATTCCTTTTATAGATTTTTTTTTCAAAACATGCTTGTTGTTTATGAGTTAACCTCGTAGAAACAAACAAACTCTTCAGTTTTATTATTTAAGTGATTATTATAATTTATCATAATAAACTTTTAAAAGAGCGGAGCGCCTCACCCTTGACGTGACGATGTAGTTTTGCCCGTAAAGTCCTAGAGCTAATTGACAGATAATAGAATTTTGACGGCGCTTAAATGGCGTCTGACAATGGAGAAGAAAACCAAAAGCTCTAAGTAGATGTCGCTTCATACGCTTGACGCATAACAAAGTATCAAATGAACAAGATGTAATCGAAGTTACTTGTTCTGTGTTCTATATAGGGGTAAACCTATAAAATAATGTAAGTACATGTATCAAAATATGAAAAATGTGGACCGTAATATGTACATTTCCACAAAAGTTTAAATCAAGTAACATCCACAAGTTCCGCATGTGTATATCCGCAGAGAAACTGTGGTATCCATATTCTATAAAACTTATGACTACGCAATGATGCATTTCAAATTTTTTTATCAAAATCACTATAAAATTAACTTTTACTATGGTATTTGACAGTTGTTATTTATTTTATTTTATTTATTTATTATTAAAGAAACATACAGCCATTATATTTCTTATAAATACGGTTAGATAAATATTACATAGGCTAACACAGTTTCCAACGTTAGTAGGCATTAAATATATTGTAAATACTTAATTAAGTGACATCACTAAAAATTAATCTAAGTTAAGAATAATTATTAAAAATATTTTGAAATAAACAATAAATTGAGCATTAAGTATTGAAATATAGAGAAAAATTTATATTTAAACTGTAAAACTTTATGGAAATGTTATTTTACTTTTTTCACAGATGAAATGTATCTATTCAATGTACAATGGAATATATCAATATGATGGTAACATTTATTATGTACGTTGCAAGCTCTTACAAGGTATCGATTTTTCGAATAATTCTTACTACATTTAGGAACTGAAAATACTGCATTGGAGCGACTACTATTAGACCTCGGACATCTAAAAGAGATACGACTGAGAAGGAAGGGTGAATCAATATAATTATTAATAACTTTAAATAAAAATATTTGATCCCTATGTTCACGACGCAATTCTAATTTTTGCAATTGATGGTCAATATTTGGAAATTTGTAACCTAGTCTCTTTAAGAACTTATTTTGAATTCTCTCAATTTGGTCAATGTAAGATAGATAAAGAGGGTTCCATACTACAGATGCATACTCTAAATGGCTTCGGACTAAGGAATCATATAAAATTATGTAAGTATTTATATTTTTAAAGTCTTTGCACTGTCGGAAAACAAAACCTAACATTTTATATGACTTAGCTGTTATCGTTTCGATGTGAGTAGAAAAATTTAGTTCACTATCGAGGTGTTATGGGTCAAGCGTAATCAGCGCCTCTAGTGGAATAAGAAGGCAGTTTTCTACCCCATTCTTTACGATCACTATGTGTAACTGCACTCCATAGTGTAAGTGCCTCATTCTTGATGCGTAATAAATTAATGGTCAACCTTGAGTTGACCGGATCAAGCATTGCTTAACTGGATACATCGAAGTATTGTACAGGTGCCACTAAGTCACGAGAACTTCAACAAACGATAATTATTTCTATTATTAGGGTGAAGTTATATCTACATTATATTTGAAATATTATTCCTTGAATTGTATATTTTTGTTTTACTAAAAGGATATCAAACTTTCATAATACCGTCGTAAAGGAGGTCAAAATTCTAATTTAAAAATATGTAATAAGATATGATTTAAGTATAAGGATATGATATTTGTTTATTTCTTAAAACTTTCAAAATGGATGCATCCTAAGCAGTCTTTACAAAGCTTTAATTAGATGTGGGGCGTAGGGATCATTTTATTAACCAGGTTTACCTACATTTAATTAACACATTAATCAATTTTTTTTGGCTTAAAGTACCTATTCATTTTTGTATAACTGTTTTGTTAGGTCAGTTTAACAGTTCGCTACAATTATTTGTGATTATCAAAACAATACTTTTTATAACGCTATGAAAGCCGATAGACTAGCTCTTAATATTCGTATCTAGGTTAAGTTTACGGGAATAGAATTGGGCTAAGGTGATCCTGCTTGTTTTAAGAGGCGTCTACATGAAAGAACAGCTAGGACCGAACTCTAAATGTTGGTGCATTAGAGGTTTAAGACGGAAGTGGTCCAGGGAAGGTGCGTAATAGTAATGAAATACAAACAGGAGAAGGTGGCCATCGGGGGGGTTTTAGCGGGTAAAAATCTCAGATATACCGGCATCATCCCCGAGATGTTGGGTATGTTTTGAAGATTTCCCCTTCGTCAAGAAAAAAAAAGGTCTATGTACATAATTTACTAAGGGTAGTTTTTAAACATGCCAACCTTAAGTTTCAGCTAGACTAGCTGTTTGTGCCTGTAAAATGACTGATCCCTTATTTGGAAAAAGTCTGTTTAAGCATGCTTATTATTATAGTGGTTAAAATTTAAAAGATGGCAGCATCCCACCCTTTTGAATAGCTTATCCGGTATCTTCAATTAAAATTGCGGTATTATGTATTAAACTTGGTATTGTTACTCACAGAAGGAAATCCCTAAAACACGGGTTGACCTTGTTTGCAGATTTATTAAATGTAAAGATATTCTGTGTGTAGTAAAGCTATTAAAATACATTTATATTGTGATTTAAAAACGGCAATAGGCTGACTGCCTGTCACTGCAATAGTCTCTCTTCATCATTATAATGCCTGCAAATTTGTCAAACCTGACATCAGATGGTTTTATGGGCTCTCGTATTCTGCCAACCCCATAAGGGATACAGGCGTAAAGTATGTAGGTATGTATGAATTTATAAAGTTTTTCTGGAACTAAATATATTACATAAAAGCTTGTAAAGCGTTTTAAAATAATTTTGTCTAAAAGTATAAATTAAAAACTATACAAAAAAGTAAGACGAAAAGTAAGAGATACCCTGGCAATTAATTCAATGCAGTAAAATGACAGTTCCAGTGTGCCCACTTTAGGAAAGAAAAAGAATAGGGATGTGGTTTAGGTGAACGAATGATTTTTTTTAATGAATAATTTTGGCAAATTAGGAAAAAAAAAAATTTTACCTCCCAAAATATTTTTTACTTTTATTTTATCATTTCTAGAGTGATAAAATAATTTTTTTTTCATGCTTTACGCAACTTACTTTTTCGTGACTGAAAATTTACAAAAAAAAAAACAAAATTTTCTTCAATTTTGACCGTTTTAAAGCACTAAACATGTTTCGTAGTTAATAATTTTCATTAAAAATACTGTAAAGTTAAAGTACACATTCATTTCTTTAAATCATTGCTTTAAATTTTTTGATTAACGAATGAAAAAGTATCATTCAATTTCAATCATTCCCATTCAGTACCTTACACAATGAAGATTTTAACTGGTATCATATTTTTCTGTTTGACATTTCAGTTTACTGCATTAAATTATTTGCCAGAGTATAGTAGTTTTGAGGATGACGTTCTACACGCAAACATGAGCTGTCTGCAACACAAACTTTTTTACTGATTAACTCTTTTCGCATAGCTTTTGTTTGACAAGAGAGTGCTTCTAAACGGGTATTGCATGGGGGTTAGCCTTCTAGATGATAAATCCCGGTGCTAAAATTACCTTTGCTATCCTGATTTTCTATACGGAACGGTTTAACGTTGGAAACAAGCTGGAAAGTTGTATGGATGTAGATTACAGACTATAAAGTGATATGTCATTTTAATCGCGTTTCGATTTAATAACATAGCGTCATGAATGCCTTTGAAAATATTATTGTAAGGTAAAAGTGAGTCCATTTTCATTATAAAGTATAAACAGTTTTATTGGTAATGAAAAGCTTGACATTTGCTTGACAGATTTTATGACACGCCAACAATGCATTTAGAAGACTCGGGTATAAATGTGATTTATTGAATTGTACCTATTTAGCATTTGAACAAGTATTAAATCGTAAGTATATGGTTGGTTACAGTTTATATCTGAGTTATATATTTAGTTATGTGATTACGACCAGTTAATACAATACCGATAATACCCGACATATTTTTTTTGAGTTAATTATTCTTGAGTACCTACCTACTATGGTAAATATGCAGTAAAATTTGGGATAATCGTTATTTTTACTATAAACAGGATGAATAAACGATTTTTTAGGCTTTCATAGTGATAGTTTTAACCGTTGCTAAAAAAACGTTGCATTCATTCTTTGTTTTTAAGTATTTTGTCTATTTAGTCTAGATGTAAAGCATGATCTTATGCGTAGGTACCACTGACCTTATTATCACCACCACCCAGCTCTGATGTGTTCCGGATAGCCGAAGATGAAATGGCAGAATAACTGCTAGGATCGGTTCTTGTTTGGGTCATGTATAAATGTATAAATTATACAGGGTGACTGGTGACAAATTTTAGATACTGAAGGGGAGCACTCTGTACTCGATTCTGATCATAATTATGTAATAAAAGTAGGTACTTAATTTTTCACAACAATTCGCTATAAATAAATACTTTTATGTTACTATTTACTTTACATACAACTGAGTCAATCGCGGCAATAAGTTTACTTAGTAAATAATTCATATTTATATTTTCAACCGACTTCCAAAAAGAAGGAGGTTCTCAATTCGTCTGTATGTTTTTTTTGTATCTTTGTTACACGATATTTCGGACAGTTATGAATCGATTTTGAAAATTATTGTATCAATGATAGAGGATACTTCATAGTTAGTCCCATATAAATTTCATCGAAATCGGTTGAGTACTTCATCGAAAATTTAAAATTTTTGAAACAATATGTATGATTTCGGAGAATTTTTACGTGGATGACATTATTAGTCGACCAAAGTGTTGACGTGAAGTCGGTATTTTTAATGCTCTGCATTCGTTGATTATTTCTCTTCATATATGATCTCAAACTATCACGTCCTTGAATTTCAAAAGTGATTCACCAGTAACCCTGTATACGCACTAATCACTTTTAATATTGAATCAGTGATCAGGGTATGATGGTAGTCGAGGTTAGGTTAGATGGTAGTCTAACCTAACCTCGACTTAAGAAACTAAAATCAAAATGTGCAATAATCAAGTAGACCAGGAGTAAATAAAGAGGAAGAAGTAATAAAGAAAGTTTAATCTGCGGGGAAACAGTTAACGATGTACGTTGAGACGGATATCATACTATATTACAAGCTGAAAACGATTGCGGTTAGCATGGTATGGTTGAGGTAGTGGACGATTACATGCGTAATAGCGCAAACTTTGTGTGAGGTGATCGGCTTCCGTGGTATAGATAGATAAATAAATAAATAAACATTTCTGACACTCATACAACATTATCTAGCCCAAATTAAGTTTCTTAAAGAACTTGTGTTATGAATAACTAGATAACTGATATACTTAAGAAATATATAAACGTACATATTGAATAAATAAATATTTTTTATTAGAATAAACTTAAATAAACATATGCTTATCAAGAAGTAAGATTTTAAATTTATTTTAAATAGTTATCAAATAGACAGAAATGCTTAAAACTTCTACAGATATTTCATACAGGTCCTCGAAAAATAATTTAATCTAAGCTAGACGTTTAATCGGTGCTGATAGTCGGGGATGATGATGTAGAAGATGTATTGGAGGCACTAGTATTCCGGTAGGAACTTGCTCTTCATTCATTTTTTCTAGTATAATTATTTGGTACAGATTTTTATGTGGCTACTAGCTTTTGCCCGCAACTTCGTTCGCGCATAAACATTGTTTATGTTTAACACAACCAGCCACTCATTGAAGAGCCCATATACCAAGCGTCACATCCGTGCACTCACGGAATAAGATTTTTCATACAAATTGAAAAGTCCAATAATTCCCGTTTCCGTGGGAATATCGAGAATTCCTTCTTTGTGCCCCTCCACAACCCATAAGAATTGTATATTCGAAATTTCAGCTTTCTACGGCCAGTAGTTATGGCTGTACGTTGTCTGTGAATCACTCAGTCATTAACGGAACAGTTTTTTATTTTGAGATTTGGTTAGTCCAGTGGATTTCTTAGGGCTACTACTACTACCGGTTGGGTGGGACCTAAGCTCCAGAGAATGCGTGAAAATTTGTGCCACTACGTATCAGTTCCAAGATTTAGTGTTTATGATGAACTAGTTCCACCCGTGATACTCGTCCTCAGTCTTAGAGCTCATGTACGCATACCATCAAGAAATTGAGGGAAACCGCAATCACGGACTTAAAAAAGTAACTAAATAAAAGCGGCATTCACAATTTACATACATACATAACGTCACGCCTGTATCCCTTATGGGGTAGGCAGAACACCAGAGATTATAAGACCATCTGATGTCACGTTTGACAAATTTGGAGGTACTATAAAGATGAAGACAGACTATTGTAGTGACAGGGGGTCAGCCTATCGCCCACAAAAACGCCTTTAAAACCTCTGTCCCTTAACTGACTTTTACAGTATGTCCGGGAAGAGAAGCAGCTGGCACATTCTATGTTTTTCTTTCGCTCCCAGTCCAGCATGGAAGCAAAGATTCACAATTTCTGAAAAAGAAATTGGTCTCGGGTGGTCTTAGCTGCAAAGCTATACCTTTAGATGGAGGTACGTTAGCAATATAACGTAAAAACAAAAATGTGATAAGTACGAGTAATATCGAGGCTTACCGCCAGTATCCCGGTAGCTCAGTGGAAGAGCACTCGTCCGGCAAACGAGAGGTCCCAGGGTCGAGTGATGGTCAGGTGATTTTTATTTATCACATTTTTTCATTTATTTATAAATAAAAGCGATTAGAAATTTTTATATGCTTATCATCCTGATATTTTATACGGGATCCAGTTTCACACAGGTAAAGCGCCAGAGAATATCTAGTGTAATAAATTATACTCCAGCAAATGAGCAATCAATTTATCTGATGCTGATTTGCAAGATATCAATGACAAATGATGACAGCACCACTAATACAATATTCAAATTAATTAATAGACAATTTAACATCAAATTCTATTTATTTCAACAGGTAAGATAAACGTACTTTCATACCAAGGCAGAGACACCTGTTTCATAGAATAAACACGACTGAATAAATCATGTAAGATACACTGTGCCATCTCGTACCAAACGAAGTAAAATGGTTTATGGGGGCCAGAATATGGATACATACTTTACACATTTCTGACCTTTAACTGTATATTTGAACATTTGTCATGCAAACCCGTACATCTTGTAATTTCAAATATTTGCTAACCCCATAATCTAAAAATATACGGCTATATACATGGTTACTGGTAGGTCATGAGACCATACATGAAGAGAAAAAATAAATATGAATTATTTACTGAGTAAACTTAACCGTAAGTTAAAGAATTCATTACGCAACGCATAGTTATATAAGCGTCATGCAATATATACTTAGCGAGTGGTGGTGTGCGTGTGGCGGGAACACTGCTGTTTGCGTGTTGACTGAGGCAGCGCGTCCGCGTCGGGAAAAGTGTAAGTGTAAGGTCTCTTTATTTATTCATAGAGATTTCTTGTGAAAAATTAAATACCTACTTTTATTACATAATTATGATCAGAATCGAGTTCAAATTGCTCTCCTTCAATATCTAAAATTTGTCACCAGTCACCCTGTATAGGTATCGTTGTAAGAAACTATTTCAAAAGCTTGTACTGAGTGAAATATAAGTTTAAAGCAGAAATTTATTTCTGTATCAGTGTTTTAGGACAAATTCATTGCCCTGACTCTAGTATCAAACAATTAAACATTTTTGATAATAATTTTAAAGAGCAAAAACACCAACCATAATCATTTAAGTAGTAGAACAAATATTGTTGGTATTGATGTGGAAAGGCTGTCTGCAAGGGGTGATACGCTATTTAAAATTAACTCTGTATAACCTGGAACCGTTTACCCTTATATGGTACCCTTAAAACAAGTATACCTCTATTGTCTATACATATTAAATGTATAGGCAATAGAGTCATTTTGGGCCATTTTTTAAATTCTATATCGAAATTACATACCTCATTTTAAATACTACTGACCTACCTTAGGTATGGGAGACCGGGTCAAAGCCGTGTAGCTAAGGGTCTGGGCATGAAGCTCATCCGTTTAAAACGAAATGATATTAAATCAACATATATATTCAGACAGACTCATTATGTACCCATTACAATGAACATATTATTGAAAAAAAAAGACAACAATTTCAATGAAAAAGCAAATTACAACTTTTTCCGGTTTTGCCCCGATCCATTCGTAAAACCGTATACTATGTATGACATTGCCCCGGAGTTTGGTCAACGAGCAGCGCTGATGAATATAATATGATACTAATAAGACTAATCTATCTGGATAAAAATCGTTTATAACCGGTTTTACCCCATACGGTTGTGCCCCAACACGGGTGTAGAACAAAAACATCACTCACTCACACATAGTGAACATAAACTTGCCGGTGCAAACATTACATTTAAGAACAAATACAGCACCTACAATATAGTGGATTAGTTACACCTATTGCGTATGTACACTTTACAATCACTGCTTGTATATTCACGAAAATACGATCAAGACTACCGAAAAACAATGTGAAAATGAAAATGAAAACTTTTTATTCGTAGTAGGTAATTTTATACACTTCACGAACGTCAAACGCTGGATGAGGGCGGCGCGGATCCGGACGACATGACGAATCCTAGGGGAGGCCTCCGTCTAGAAGTGTGCATCTAATGATCTCCCATTATCCACCAATATCTTGGTGTTGTCTACTACTACTACTTCTTCGGCTTTAAAAAACGATGAAATTAAATAACTCCAAATTGCACTAGCCTATAAAGACAAATGTTTGATGCAAATAGTACTGCTCGGTAGGCATCTCTGAGCGGCTTGTACGCACGAAATTTGGATTATTGGTGAAAATAGCTTCACTGTAGGGTTTTACCCAGGTATACGATATTGTACAGGTTTCCCCGACTTAAAAAAATACTTCCACAAGTGCAACCGTAATTTAAACTTCAAAGGGCTCTTCTCTCTCCACACTTAACTCGAATGAAGACATTACCCACAACCGTAAGTCAAACGCACCAGCAATTAAGGGCACTAAACACGGCTAAGATACTATGATATTTTATCTTACGATTTTGTTTTAATATTGGTATAACAGACGAAGAAAATACGATAATAATATATTCTAAATTTTAGAGTTACATTTTGCCACATTATTTTACACCAAACTTATGTACAAATCTCGTCATTCATGTTTGGTATCTTAGATATATTTAACAACTTAAGATGTGACGTTACGATAAATTCTCATATCGCTCTCTATCTCAAGATACGGAAGATATGAAATATAAATTATCTTCATCGTGTGTGTGCTGGTCCAAGTATGGCGCGCGATTTCGTATCTTAAGATAAGATATTATAGTATCTTAGCCGTGTGTAGTGCACTTTAAGCTTAAAAAATTACCATGCAAATGTGATAACTGGTTAAGTTTCAGCGAGTAAGTCACTGGAATGTATGCAGTGAGTCGTGGCCACGTTTGATCGACGTCTTGACAAGCGTTCGTTAAGTTAATGGAGCGAGCTGGTTCGGTACGTTTGAGTTCGGACCGATGATGCAGAGCGGGCTGTTCCTAGATGGGTTTTGTTTTGATTGGTAAATTGTTTACCAGTCAATACACATTTGTAGTAAGGATAGTTGTTGTGTTGTAGAATCGTTTTCATTGTTGGTTTAAAAGTATTAGACTACACTTTTTATCTTGATTTTATTAATAAGCGATGATGTAACTGAAGATGATGTGAGGTCCTTGGTAGCTTCTGAGCTATAATATCATTATGATACATACATAACATCACGCCTGTCTCCTCTTGGGGTAGGCAGAGACTAAGGAACACTAACTGCTACGATCCAGACATACTTCTTTCGCTGCTACGGTATACATGCTCGCCGGTTACGGGTACTTTTAACTAGGCCCTTTTTAAGTATTTTGACAATTTGGTCGATATACGTTCGCCTAGGGCGGATTCTTCTAACATCACCATCCAATCGCGCTAATAATTGTTAAATATTTCTTTTACACCACACCACCTAATCCTAAAGTAACGACATTCACGACAACGTGTCGTGAAAGGCGACTATATGTATCTCGCTATATACTCGCTAGACCTTTGTATAAAATTTTCCGCTAAATATCACTGCTCCGGCTTGACGTGTCCCAGCAATGTTTTATAAATTCCAGTTCTACCTTTCATCCGTGAGGTGTCAGCTTCAACCTTTGAAATTGTGGGTAAATAAGGGTTAAGCCAACTAAGAAATCCGGAACGACCGGCTGGTGTAACATACATTGCCTTCTATGCCAGAGGTCCTGGGTTCGAATCCCGGCGGCGGATATCGGTGTGATGAACACAGATATTAGCCGTCAAGTCATGGATGTTTATATGCTTATTTAAGTTTATTCTAATAAAAATATGTATTTATTCAATATGTATGTTTATATATTTCTTAAGTATATCAGTTATCTAGTATCCATAACACAAGTTCTTTAAGAAACTTAATTTGGGCTAGAGAATGTTGTGTGAGTGTCAGAAATATTTATTATTTATTATTATGACCTTTTTTGTAAATAAAAACATATCAAACATCATTCACTGATACCAGTGCAAACAATGAATTTCATAAAACCACAAGAGCCCAAAATTTATTCGCACACTATATTTAACACAGTTTCACCTATCTTGTATAATATAAACCAGTTAAAGGATATAATTATAAGTATGTGCAAATCCTATAAACTATTTTGACGCAGCTCGGGGCGTTTCCTATATCTATGGCGCCTCGGCTGAGATATACGAAACTGTCTGCTGCATCACGGATGTCGGCTCATGTTTGGTACGTATCGTATTTGGTTATTGTATACAATAAACCATATTTTGTGTGGAATATTACTTAACAGTGAATCGAATATTAACAGAAAAATGGGAAGAAATTAGTTGTGAAGTTACTATGTTTCGGTGGCTTATTAATACCTCATATCTTAAGAGAATTAATGGAAATATCGGTCCATCGTGATGTTTTATAAAAAATGGAAGGCTTATTTCTATATTTTTTTGATCAGAAGCCATAAAAAATAATATCCACAAAATTTTCTCTGGTTCAGAAACACATAAGTCATTTAACAACTTCTAAGATCAGAGCGATAAGAAGAAAGGCTCATAGGTCCGTGAAAAAGATCACAAAGAGTGCCCTGAGGTCAACTGGTAATTACTTAAAAACAATAACTAATTATCCAAGTGATTAGTGTGAAATCTCAAGAGAGTATGTTTCGTTTTCGGTGATATGTTTGTTTCGAAACTGAGAAGAACCTTAAAATCTGTAGTCCAGCAGATCGATCAGTGCGGATCAACCGCGCACCCATTACTTTGAAACATTAAACGATCCACGGTTTACCATATAAATGGTTAAAACAAGAAACTCACTCTGTCCTAATACTTTGCATTACTAAACGACGTGTCAAAACCAGTCCAATTGACTGTATTAACAGTTTCACACATACTTGATAATGTTATTTAGTTATTTTTTTTAAACTGAAACTGAGTGGCATTAAGTATCTTATAAATAGGAGTACATTTATGAAAATAAGACCGATATATTTTATATTCTTTGCGATTGAAATTCTTAAGAAGAGCTTAGATATGTGGGTTCAAAGAATTTGTTACAGATTTTATTATAAATCTGATCGTAGTATAACAATAAAGGAGATAAGCCTTTAAGCAAAAGAATATGAATTTGATTTGAAATAGAATATCAATAATGCTCAGCTTGCTTATTAATATGAAAATACACATGTAGCAAAAAAAAATTAAAAAAAAATCGAAATTAGGTAGTTTATACGACCGGCTGGTGTAGTGGTAACATACGTTGCCTTCTATGTCAGAGGTCCTGGGTTCGAATCCCGGCGGCGGCGGATATCGGTATGACGAACACAGATACTAGCCGTCAAGTCATGGGTGTTTTATGTTTATTTAAGTTTATTTTAATAAAAATATGTATTTATTCAATATGTATGTTTATATGTAGTTTTTTTAAGTATATCAGTTATCTAGTATCCATAACAAAAGTTCTTTAACAAACTTAATTTGGGCTAGATAATGTTGTGTGTGTGTCAGAAATATTTATTTATTTATTTATGCTTTTATAGTGTTCGGAAAAAATTGACAGATTCACCTAGAGCTGCGAAGTTGCAAGTCAGGCTTTCGGTACTTTTTATTTAAATATCAAGAATCAGTTCTCTTTCGAGACCGTGTATCTCCATCTAAAAAAAATAAAACATAATAGAGAATAGCAATTTTCAACCCTTTCCGTCTCTTCTAGTCTTGCTGTGAAATCGACGCAAAAAAATATACTTACTACAATCACCAAACAGCTTCATTCTAAGCTATCTTTCAGATGCTAAGTCTTAATGATGAAACTCACCTGTCATCTGTGTTTTGTTTTTCCAGCCCAAGCAAGAAAGTTTAAGGTGTAATCGATATACGACAAAGTTCGTCAAATGTACGTTATTTTCCAAAATAATGTCGCAAGTTTAGTTATATCTCGGTCGATGGCATTTTGTCATAATACAAAGATCTCTTCGTGTGCGGCGCAGACGGTATCATTATCATTGTGTTCGGTCATTACTTTCTATTATCTGATGCGTCTTGTGATTCAAAATAAGATAATACTGCGACTATCGACGATATGAAAATTATAGAGCCTTTTTATGAGTAACTGTATAAAATATTTGATGCTGGAGATGTTGTTTTATGCAGTTTTAATGCAGAATTTCTTGTAGTTATTTTTATTTTTATTTTTTATCATCATCAATATATATAAAACTGTTCCGTTACTGACTGAGTGACTGAGGTACTGAGTGATTGAGTGACGAGTGACTGACAGACAACGTACAGCCGTAACTACTGGGCGTAGAGAGCTGAAATTTGAAACATACATTTTTTAGGGGATGTAGGGGTGCACTAAGGAAGGAATTCCCGAAATTCCCACGGGAACGGGAAATATAGGACTTTTTAGTTTGTATGAAAAATCTTATTCCTTGAGTGCACCGATGTGAAACTTGGTGTAAAGGTTTTTCAATGTGTGTCTGGTTGTGTTATGAAAGGAATTCCCGAAATTCTCACGGGAACGGGAAATATATGATGTTTTAGTTTGTATGAAAAAATCCCATCCCTTGAGTGCACGGATGTGATACTTGATATAAAGATTCCTCAATAAGTGTCTGTTTGTATTATGGAAGGAATTCCCGAAATTCCCACTGGAAGGGGTTGGAATTTTTAGTTTGTATGAAAACTCGAGTGTACGGATGTGATATTTGGCATGAAGGTTCTTCAAAGAGTGACTGGTTGTGCTACGAAAAAAATTCCCAAAATTCCCACGGGCACGGGAAATATATGATTTTTAGTTTGTATGAAAAAAATTTACTCCTTGAGTGCATGGGTGTGATACTTGGTATAAAGGTTCTTTCAGTGGGTGTCTGGTTGTATAGTTTCTGAAATTTCCACGAGAAGGGTAGTTAAGCGCATACGAAGTTGCGGGATAAAGCTAGTTTTTAATAAAGTTTTACGTGTTTTGTCACAACCTTATCAGCGTCATCTACTTTTGCTTTGTAAATTAGATATATCTATTCTAAATCTGAGGCCGTGTAAAAAGATTCAAGTTACTTAAAAAGAAAACAAACTTAATTTAAATGCCGCTACATACTTTTTGCCCATCAGAGTGCTAAAAATACGACTACAAATAAGGTTTTCGCCAAACTACTTTCAACAGTTAGCACTAACTCTCATTCAGCTTAATTTATTTACTAGAATAAGGGAAACCAAACTAAACACACAATAGTTAATAAACAAATTAATAAAAGTTAGTCTTCTGTAGCGATAATTAAAGCAGAAGTGTTTATTCTCGCAATTGGAAAAACGCTAGCGTGCGCTTCGACTATAAGTGGCTTAGTCTTAATGAGGTTTTGTTAGTTTAAATCGGGATTAGAGAGGAGTATCTATTCTGATCTCTCCATGGTTTGCGCGGGATTGGACATATCGTTGGACTAATCGAGTAGCTATCAGATAGGAATTTAGTTTTTTTTTTTTACTCTGATGCTTCAAGGTGTTGCTACGGTTTACAAAAAATATGAAATCAAACGATTTTGTTTTCTTTTTTTTTTATATCAATGAATTAGCCATTACCGAGACATGAAATGTAGCCTCTTTGTTAGATTTAATTAGCTGTGTTATAGAGACTATAAAGCAGATCTTTTTATGAAGACTTCTAGCGCTGTGCACATAAATTTTTTTATAATGCCCGACGCTAAATTTGATTTTATAATGTGCATCAGTTTACTTGTGTGATGTCTGTAGTGGCGGAGCTCCTAAATATATAAAATCTTTTACGTCGAAATTGTTCGTCGAATTAATAGTTTTTAGGAAAATGAAATATCCTTAAAAATAGTTGATTTCAAAATCGTATTAGAACTAGGCATTACTGGTACATTATTGTTCAACTTTGTAGCATTTTTTAAACGAACTGCCTTTATTTTTGAATTTCTTTCCAAGTAATCCGACCCATTGACCCTACATATGTACTGATCCTATTAAAATATCTGGGATAAAAAGTATCCTGTGCCCAAAAGCTTTACGTAGGTAGGCTATGTGATCCAACATTTAGACAAGATATATTATTATTTGTGTTTTAAAACGTATGGGAGTGACGGATGCTTTAAAATTGTTACCCTAGCTAGAGAATAAGGATGCATGCAAGGAAGCAGCGTTCGGCCCGACGTAAACCTTTCGATGTATGGATTGTGGCGACATTGTATCTGAATAATGCAAACTAAAAAAATTTATAAAGGATTTAGTTTTATTAGCAGTTTTACAGTTCATAAACATTAGTAACGTTCACAGACGGGAATCGAATCTCGGGTCCAACACAATCGTCACTTTGAAGTTAATGTAAAGATGTGATTTAAAGTTACTGATAAAAAATATTGCCATAACTCAGAGGCATCGCGACTCTTTTAATTTTAAGGAGGTAAATAATACTTTGCTTATATTAGCTATACATCGCATTTATTTTATGATATTTAGTTTGTTGAATTACGTATTTAATAAGAACCTTGATATTATACATGCTTTAGTTAGTGAGTTTTTATGAAGAGTTCACTCGTCATTTACATACCTTGATAATTCAATAAATAGTTATTTAACTATGTATTCTTACGATTACATACGTAATTCAACAAACTAAATATCATAAAATAAATGCGACGTATAAGCTAATATATGTCATGAAAGCGCGCTAGCCGGTCCGCCCACGCGCGTCGCTTTCAAATTCCGAACGCTGCGCGGCGCGGGCGCAGCCTTTGTAGAGCTAACTACATGTTACAAATCATTTATTACGGTTTTTTGCTTGGAGATAACTATAGTGTGTTATAATTGACTACGACTTTTGGTAAACGATTAAGACATAATGTTATATTGGATATATTTTTTTGTGGTATGTCCAAATTTGTCGCTACATCTATAAATGGGAATGTCTGCCTATCTGTATGTTTGGGAGCTACTGTATAGATTTTGATCCTGATTGTGCCAATCTAAGAGTATTCCTTAGGGTTTACTACAGGCTCGTATTTTAACATCACGATATATTGCATACGAGCCGAATAATTATGGTTTTCGTCAACAATGTCGATGAAAATAACCATTTGGAAGATACGAGTTGAAAAAAAAACAGTAACAACTTACAACCTAATTGTCCCCGAGTGAAACCGAGAGTCCATGCTGGACTGGAAGCGAAAGAAAAACATAGAATGTGCCAGCTGCTTCTCTTCCCGGGCATTCTGTAAAAGTCAGTTATGGGACGGATAATGGCTTTTTTGCGGGCGACAGGCTGACCCCTGTCACTGCAACAGTCTCTCTCCATCATAATAATACCTCCAAATTTGTCAAAAGTGACATCAGATGGTTTGATAGCCTCTGGTGTTCTGCCTACCCCATAAGGCATACAGGCGTGAAGTTATGTATGCATGTATGAAACCGAGTACTAAAACTATTATTAATATAATAGAGCTGAAGGTTCTGTTTGTTTAAACGCGTTAATCTCACGAACTATTTGTAGGGTTTGAAAACACGCTTTTTTATTTCATAGCCTAATTCTTACAGATAGTTATTCCTCAAGCTCGTATTTCTTTAAGAAATTCTTAAGAAGGTATGGTAAAAAAGTCACAGGAAAAAATTGAATGTGCCAGCTGCTTCTGTCAGCCAGTTAAGGGACATAGGTTTAACTGGAGATTTTTTTGTGGGCGATAGGCTGACCCCCTGTCGCTGCAATAGTCTCTCTCCATCATTAATACCTCCAAATTTGTCAAACGTGACATCAGATGGTTTTATAACCTCTGGTGTTCTGCCTACCAACGACGCCATAAGGGCGTGAAGTTATGTATGTATGTGTGTATGCTAGTATTTGGATGTTAGTTAAAATAATCCCAATTATCGGAAGCTTATAGCAAATAGCATACTAAGAGGCTTCATAGTGCTTAGGTAATTGATTTTTGTTGATAAACATCTATGTGTTCTTAAATCAACTCTTAAATCAAAAATTGCAGACGCTGGAGAATCGTCGTAAGGTTGCTTGTTTGACAGTATTTTATCGGCTACATTTTGGTGAGTGTGCGAGTGCTCTTTTTGACCAAATCGAACCCACTCCTTTTTACCACCGGACTACCAGACGCAGACAGAACTTCCATCCCTATATAGTGGATTTACCAAAAAGTCGAAGAAAACGCTTCAATAGTTCCTTTTTGGTAAGGATTGTCAAGGTGTGGAACAATCTGCCTGCGTCTGTATTTCCTGACCACTACAGTCCTGGAACTTTTAAGTGTCGAGTGAATAGGTTTCTCGTGGATGGACGTGTAACACCATAGTCTTCATGCGCACTTTCCATCAGATGGCATGGAAGACAAACGTCCTATCCTTACAATATAAAAAAAAGCTGGTAAAATAAAATAAGACGAAAATCTTTTTCACGAAGAATTAAGCACTAAAGATTTAAAATAGAAAAAGGAACTCTTCACTTTTCTACCTATCAAGGTTGAAATGAAGATACAAAAATAAAATTCGCAGTTTCTTCATAAGCACTCAAAAGACTATAATAATCGGTCTTTGAATAAGCTTTTTACGTCCATTTACCAGCTTAAATAAAAAGGTAAACGCGAAGTAGGTTTAAGGGACGTTTTATTTTCAATATTTCTTAGAAACTCTTTAAGAAACCTACTCTAAGGATCTGAGTCACTTTTTTTATAGCTTTAGAATTTCGCAATAGTAAAGACGGGCGGTGTGTTACAAAGAATAGTATTTTACTGAAATAACTAATTCATAAAAAAATATGAATCAATATTTATATAGTGCCTTCGCTGTGTAAGGATTATAGTCGAAGAGAAATACTTACTTTACATATTGAATTGTATTCCCGGTAACATAAGGGAATATAAACCGTGTTGTTAGGAAAACTTATATTTAAAAAAAAAAATGGTTCTTAGTTTCAGCGGGTTTCATTCATAAGTATAGCATAAATAAAAAAAAAGAGTTACGGCTACCTAATGCTTGTAATTTTGTGTCTTAATAAAATTACTAACTCCTTCTAATTAATTGTTATGTATTATCATTTTAATGATTCAATCTATACTAGGTATATTGTCTTCCAGTCGTATATTGCTTCTTGTACAACAATTAATAATGAGAACGCCTAAAATAAACTTACAATTTTTAATAAGTAACCAATGTTAATATTTTTCTATGCAGTTCAACCAACTTAAAAATAGCATCGACGTTAGTCTAATATGAAATATTTAATGTGATGTTGTATAAAATGAAGTGACAATACCGAGAGTGCCGATTCCCTGTTGTTGTAACATGAATATTCATGAACAAAGTCGGGATCGGGAGCTAAAGCAATAACTGTTAACAGGCGTCGCTCTGTTGTTGCATCTTCTAACTGTGCTGCGGATCACTAACTAGGAAAACTAGAAAACTTTGTCATGCTACGAATAATTTCCACCGGGTATACGCTCCGATTTACTCTACTCTACAAACATGGTAACTACTGCAATTCTATAAACTATACAGTTAAACTCCAAAGTTTACAACGAACCTTATAAGGCCTCCCACACATAATCTAACATCAAAAGAACGTGAGTAATACCACCGCGAGTGTTCGCAAATGAGTAACCAACACTCACATTTTCGTACCTGTTCATCTCATAGTCAGAGATCACCACGTTTGTTTACGTTGATGAAGGCTGTATTGAATTGCGAGGTCCCCAGTCTACGGCGGAGACTGCGCATGCGCGAGCGTCTCGCCGGCACTATCCAATCTTGCGCAACAACTTCTCCAACGCGACTTTACGAGCATTCTCAATCAAACTCAGATATGGTTTTTATTTACACTCATAGCGCATGACATAAAAACAAATATGTGAGTGTACTCCAAACGGTAAAAATGAAGCTACAAACTTTAGTGTTATTACTTTACTATTTCACAATAATCCACGCTTTGCTCCGAGAAAACTCTAAACCGCAGGAGAGACGCCGTCGTAAGAAAAATACGAACGTAAACAAATGTGTTTCGAATGAGACGACATCAGACGATTACGAGATCTTCTCGTCCGCGGTTTCAGAATCTAAATACATCTTCACGGCGCGAGTGTTGAGGGTGCGCAAAATAAGACAAGGCATTAGGCCGAATGTGAAAGTGTTTATGATTTATAAGTTGCATATTAGGCATGTTATGAAGGGAGATGCGATCGAGTTGATGAGTCAGTTAGAGTCTAGAGACGATCATAGTTTGAATGGTGCTGTAGTGTACGTTGATTGGTTACGTGTGAATAAGTGCATTTATCAGTTGTATCGGAGGTCCTCAGGTATTTTCCTAAGTGATGGATTCCATGAGGGCTTCGCGGGAGCGCGTCAACCGCGCCTGCGTTTGCTAAAGGAACCCCTACCACTGTCTCTTTACGACTTGGACAGAGTGAATGCGGCGTTGAAAGGTAAATGTTTGTCTTTATAAGGTGTCGGCTTTAGTTGTCTTTGCAGTGTCTACAAGTCGTAAAGTTATGTGACTTTATTGTTACTTTATGGGGACATTTAAATTTATTTACTTTGATATACGATAGGAAGTTTGATGTAACTACATGCGGATTTATGGATTGTGGATTTTATAGATAATTGAATAAAAGCTTATATTTCTAATATTGAAGCTACGAAAGTGAAGTTATTATAAAAACTAAGGCGTTAAGCTTAACTTTATTGGCTTTACTAATATCGAGCCTGAGTATCTATAAAAAAGATCATAAATTATTCATAAGGTACCAATTTGAAGTAGTATAAGTTTATTGACACAATAAACATTAAAAGCGGGTCGTGTTTGACAAAATAATTCCTATAGTTAAAAAAACGTACTTAAGAGGTCATTTTGACATAGATCAATAAATCAGAAATAAATATCAATTTACTCGAATCTTCAAAACGAAAAGACATTGAGGTCAAATATGGTCATTACAGCCCAAAACACCCTTTAATTAAAATAGACTCATGGTAATATTTTCTGTTCTAACCTCTTGGTAGTATGTTTGTATTTTTATATTTATTTTATACCTATCTGCTTATATGTTTAGTATTAATATAGGTACCTATGTATATTACTATTTTTCTGCCGTGCCACATACTATTTTTTTATCCTAGCTTATAAAGCTTATTATATATTTTTTTGTGTTTTGTTTAAATTTTAGTGTTTTAGGGAGGGATTATCCCAGTACATTTTTCCTCTCCCCGAACGCCTATGGGACAGAGGGACGGACTGAAAACCAGCATCGATGTTCTTACTGGATCAATCGACATTAAGATGAGTCTGATTCCTTTAGGCTAATATAAGATATGTTTTAATTATGGAAATTGCGATAGTTACTTAAATAAATATTTTCTTTCTTACTTTCGTTCTCTCTCTACTATCATCTCTATCTGCGACCTGAATGCACTTACCGGTGATATTCAGATCTGATTGAGTTCAAACGCAGATTTGGCAGAAAATAATGAAAGCTTTGGTCAAGCAGTGTACGTATAGTAATGGGCCCTTAAATTACTTTTGAGGAACAATTCGCTTACGGCCCTAAAAGGCAATTTGTGTGAGAATTAATTATCAATAATCATCAATACACTTAATAATGTTTTTAAGGTTTTTGCATTTAAAATGCTCAATTATTCTTAAATAAATGAAAAATGTGATAAATAAAAATTACCCGACCAGGATTCGAACCTGGGACCTCTCGTTTGCCGGACGAGTGCTCTTCCAACTGAGCTATCGGGGCCTGGCGCTACGCCTCGAAATTACTTACCACATTTTTGTTTTTACGTTATATTGCTAACGTAGCTCCATCTAATGGTATAAGCTTTGCAGCTAAGACCACCCGAGATCAATTTCTTTACAGAAATTGTAAATCCCAGTTAAAGTGAAGCATTGCAATGTTTTAATAATGTTTTTAAGGTTTTTGCATTTAAAATGCTCAATTATTCTTAAATAAATGAAAAATGTGATAAATAAAAAATAAAAATATCACATTTTTCATTTATCAATACACTTATTTGATGATCCTGCCGTATTTAAATTAAGGTAAAACTTAAAACATTGATCATAAATGATGATATATTAATAGTCTATTATAATATCATCATTAAAGAACGTAAAAAAAATAGATAAAATAAAAACATATTAAATAGAAAAAAATTTACCCGGATTTTATTGCGTTATTTTGAAAGAAGTTTCGGGGTCTGTAAAACCTTCTGGCCCCCAGACTTAATTAAACTTAATAATCTTATATTATAACGGAAATACATTATATACGGCTATGTTGTGATTGTCTGGGAACTTTATATATTTATAATATAAAAAGAAGGCTTACTTACGATAAGAAATGTTGTGATATTTTAATATAAGAAAATTGTTTTTTTTATAGCTACACATTACGAGTACTTCATTGAACGAAAATTTAAAAAAATGTACGACAGAAAAATTACCGTATTTCGTCCGTAACGGTTTCATAATTTTTACCCCTTTTTTGTTCTAGCAACAATCCAGAGTGACGTAAAATTAAGACTTTATGTCCATCAAAAATTAACCAATTCGACTTAAGGTTTCTATCTTAATTTTACTTTTAAAAATGCTTAATACTTTAATTCGTAATGGGGTGTACCTCCATATTATTACCAAGTATACTTTGTACATATTTTTTCCTACATACTATCATTACTTTACTGCAAGAAGTGGAATATACGTAAGTGCAGCTTATTGTTAAACTCATTTAAACTTTTCATTTACCTAAACTGCCAAACAGATAATACGGGGTGACGTCTGGTGGGTCACTTTTGAAATTCGATGACATGATAGCTTGAGATCATAAATGAAGAGAATTTTTTTAAATAAAAAATAAATGTTAATTATTTACTGAGTAAACTTAACCGAAAGTTAAAGAATTGATTAAGCAACGCATGCTTACACTAGCATTGGCAGCTATCCGCCGCGATTGACTCAGGCGTAAGTAAAGTAAATAGTAACAAAACTTTACTTATTTATAGGGAATTGTAGAGAAAAATTAAGTACCAACTTTTATAACATAATTATGACCAGAATCGAGTACAGAGTAATCTCCTTCAGTATCTAAAATTTGTCACCAGTCACCCTGTAGATGAAACTCATTCGTCGGAAAAAAAACTCTATATTTTTGATGACTTTTTATTAATAGTAAATTTACAATCAAAATAATATTCTTTTAAATTTATTCTTATCAGCTGTAATACCGGCTTACTCGGGTGCGCTTTGACTTTTAAGTTGTTCGGGTCCTTCCAGGTGAATTAGGGTGTTACGTCGACCGACACCGCCGGTCGACCGACGAACGAGTTTTGTGGTAACACCCTATATATAATAAAATGGTGTCTTTTAAATCGATAATTTCACCGACTATTTTAATAAGGACCTTGAGAACTTGGTTCGCAGAATGTCATCATCATCACAACTCCGTGTAATGAGCCCACTGCAGGGATATGAGTCTCTCCTCTGGGTGACGAGGAGGTTTAGGCCGTAATCCACCAAGCTGGCCCAGTGCTGGTTGGTGGATGTCAGATATTTCAGGGTGCTGAAATGGCTTCTGACAAACCCTAACGACTACTGTATACAGCACCCGGGACCGACTGCTTAGCGTGCCTGATCGCACCGAGCGCGCTTAACCTGCGATATCGTTTGATATGAACAGTAACCACGGTGCCACGACGACTTCGCAGAATGTATCACCACAGAATAAGTAATAGTACCGTTGGTATCACAAAGTGAGACATACTGACAAACTGGTGCAAAGCAAATCAAAATCTAATCGGCAGTCCTGAAGACTACTCCGAACTTATAGTCAGATCTTTCCTTATAAAAGATGTAACTTAACTAAATAAATACATACATACATAACGTAACGCCTGTATCCCTTATGAGATAGGCAGAACACCAGAGGTTACAAGACCATCTGATGTCACGTTTGACAAATTTGGAGGTATTATAAAGATGGAAAGAGACTATTGTCAGGGGGTCAGCCTATCACACAAAAATGCCTTTAAAATCTCTGTCCCTTAACTGACTTTTACAGAGAAGCAGCTGGCACATTCTACGTTTTTCTTTCGCTCCCAGTCCAGCATGGAAGCTAAATAACTTTCATATTTTATCATATCAGTAAATTATGTATCACTCACTTAAATAGAAAAAACGTAGAAATTTTGCATCTAGTAAAATATCCTTATTGCGAATTTCGCTACTAATCTCCGATTTAAAATACGATCTGAAAAACGAAATGCAGTTTTCGGTAAATTATTTTTAAACATGAAGGCAATTTGTAGCTAGTCTGGTCGGTGGTCGCTCTGACAACGATGCTTTATCGGTAAAATGTCACTGGCACGGCAATAGATACGAAATACGAAATTCTTTAGCCATTCTACTTTATTTCTGTTGTTTTTTTTTAAATGGTTAAGATTGCAAAATTTGAGCGAGTGAAAATGCGAAAATGTGTTGTATTTGAAGTCAGCAGAGTGCTTTCAATTTCGATTGATCGGAACCAATTTATGAAACTTAATTTAAAAGTATTTTTCTTGGTAAAAATGTTCATACAGATTGGAATTGATGTCTGTTTTTCATTTACTTCGGAGTGAAAATGGAAGTTGTTTTTATAAGCAAAAATTGGGCGTATTAATTTATTTTATTTCAAATATAAACGGAAGTGAAGATACATTTATTTCTGGTTTTTTATTTATAACATTTTTCTATTTTTCTATTATTCAAGAATAATTGAGCATTTTTAAAAGCAAAAACTTAAAAGATATTATAACATTTATACATCCTTGGGATAATGATTCAATAGGCTCTCGTCGCGTCTTGTCTAGTCTGATGATAAAAGAGCGTTAGTTTAACTTGTATAAATATTATGTAGTAATTATTTAAACAATATTTGATGTCCCTACTCTTCAGGAAAGCTAAGATATAAAAAAAAATCTACGGGAAGAAAAGTTACGCGGTTAAAAACGCCTCAAAATAAACAAACACATAACTTTATGTAAACTCTTGAGACGGTGTGATTTCTTATCGATGAGGTCAACGTCGTTTATGATTTTTACGAGATCTTCAATTAACTGAGTTCAGCGCTCCTAATAAAATAAGTAAAACCTAATCAAAAAACAGAATACAAACATACATAACGACATGCCTGTATCCCTTATGGGGTAGGCAGAGTACCAGAGGTTATAAGACCATCTGATGTCAAGTTTGACAAAATGTAGAGGTAGTATAAAGATGGATAGAGACTATTGTAGTGACAGGGAATCAGCCTATCGCCCACAAAAACGCCTTTAAAACCTCTTTCCCTTAAGTGACTTTTACAGTATGCCCGGGAAGACAAGCAGCTGGTACATTCTACGTTTTTCTTTCGCTCCCAGTCAAGCATGAGAGCATTTGCTACCAGTCTAAAATGGAAGCAATATCAAAATACAGAACTATGAAAGTAATATAAATGAAGAAAAAACACGAGATATTATTGACTGTCTCATAGCCTGGATTCAATGGAGATGAGCTTTAGTGCGTTTTAAACACATATCCCTTTACAACAGTGCTTTTATCAGTTTGTTGGATGCCCATGGTTGACAGGTTACTACTGATTTGATCCATTAATGTACTTACAAGGAAAACGTTTTTGCAAAATCCAGTTCCCTTAACACAAGCTTACTCCCGTAACTGATTCGATTTCGATTCAAGAGTTGTGATTTAAGTTCGATCCTGGTCGGTACTACCGAACCAAATCGAATCGAGATCGCGATCGAGTGTTATCAGCGCCGTTAGCTGGATCCGGTTAAAGACGTCTCGTCCGCAGAGTAAAAGTGTTATAGATAAGTATGATTTCCCCTAGAATTGGTCATTTGTTACAAGATTTAAGCAGTTGTATTCAATCCTGATTAGTTACAATTTGAGCCACCGCTCGATTCGGCGCTAGTATCGGTTTCGAGAGTGCGAAAATGCTTGAGATTGAGTTGATTTGATTCTCGATCGCGTCGGGAGTAAGGGCCCTGTTTTAATTACTACGTTATAATACATATTACGAATATTATATAGTAACAATATAGCGTTGTGTAGAAATAGCACCAAGCGTTATTCACATTTATTTCTGACCAACATTAAAGAAGAGGGAAAAACACGGCTAAGCTAGTTAGATAATTAGTACCCGAGCTCTGGTCCCGACAGGACATACTTTATTCTTGGAGGTTGGGTTATATTATTCAGGTATGCATTGGTTTATAAAAAAATGTTTGAAATTTTGTTAGGTATTTTGCAGGAATATTTATCAACCGGCTTCCAAAAAAGGAGGAGGTTCTCAATTCGTCTGTATGTTTTTTTTTGTCTCTGTTACCCGATATTTCGGACAATTATGAATCTATTTGAAAATTCTTGTTTCATATCATATAAGATACTTCATAGTTGGTCCCATATAAATTTCATCGAAATCGATTGAGTATTTCGTTGAAAATTTCAAATATTTGAAAATATATATATATGATTTTGGAGAATGTTACGTTATTTACGTGGATGACATTATAACTCAGCCAAAGTTTTGAGCATTAAAAAAACGTGAAGTCTGTTTTTTTAATGCTCTGCATTCGTTGTTATTTATTGTTTATTCTCATAACCTTTCTTGTTGTTTATTACGTAGCTTTTACAGACAGGGTTTTTGTCGTAGGTTTCCAAATAGTTTTGAGCTCTGATGGAGTCCATCTTCAGGGTTGGGTGCAGTCGCCGCATATATATATATATATATATATATATATATATCTATAGCCACCGCAGGTGTGGACGAGCTTTTTACGTTCCTGTAGATGGAAACAGAGATATATTTTCAACCGACTTCCAAAAAAGGAGGAGGTTCTCAATTCGTCTGTATGTTTTTTTTGTGTCTTTGTTACACGATATTTCGGACAATTATGAATTGATTTTGAAAATTGTTGTTTCATATGATAGAGGAGGATAGTTCATAGTTGGTCCCATTTAAATTTCATCGAAATCGGTTGGGAACTTCATTGACAATTTCAAACGTTTGAAAAATGCTTTTGGAGAATGTTTACGTTGAGATGTTTACGTACAACTCGGCCAAAGTTTTGACGTGAAGTCGGTTTTTTTTTAATGCTCTGCATTCGTTGATTATGATATTTAGAAATCCGGATAGTAGGTGTACACGTAAAAGTTAAAATTAAAGGGTATATTAAAAATGTGGTTTCAATAAATGGAGTTTTTGACGATATGATCAAAAAGATGTCATATTTTAATCCTCAATCTTTACTGTTGGGAAGTGATGTTGAGATAAAATGTGACGCAGCTATTCAGACGATACGCGTCGATCACGCTCAGGACCCGCGTTTCACCCATCTTTCCATTAATATTTACGTCAGGAAATGACAAAGCCATTGAGGTGCCGGTGAGCAGGTACGTGTGGTCTAAACGTGGCCCATTTTCAGAGCAATAATATTCAGCGACAGCCTTCACCTCAGTGGGTGGTAGCTAGATGAACCCTTAAATACTCTCTGACTTAGTCAACTGTATTCCGACTTAGGCTTCCATGAATATGAGTAAAGTTTGTCGGTGTACAAAACCGACAACAATCAGAAATCGCCGCAAAGCACGAACGCGTAGACGCTAAATCATTTACAATCGCTTTTGCGCCGTTCGCAGGTTTATTACGCCGCTTCGAGCTGGAGCGAGAGGACTTTCAGTAAAAACTCTATTGCCAATAGCAAGGCAATGTGCTATTGTTCAAAACTTTTCCATGGTGCATAGTTAAAACTTACTGAACCTACAGAAGCGTTTTACTCGTGGCAATCTATCTAAGTGATCTAAGCTAAAGTTGACAGACCATGAAACTTAGCCTGTTTGGGACCGTCCTATTCCTCGACTAAGTATTACCGTTTTAACAACCCGTAACGAAAAGGCTTCGCAGATCCACAAAGCCACCATGATATTCAGATATCTGACAGCATCAAAAATAAATAGAAGTTTTTCAATTTATTTTTTATTTTATCGGGGTTAATTATTTGACAGTGAGTCCTTTAGACTCCGTGACACCTGAATACCCGTTAAAATATTTTATTTGATATAAGAAATCATGAGGTTTTGTTTATTATGAAGTTATTTACAAATACATTAATGAAATATTATGGACAAAGGTTTAAAACTGGTTTTTCAAAATTAACTTCTCCGCCATGTTTTTTTTTATTATTAGGTATATACCCTAACTGACACAGCAACCGTGCAGGTGTGGCCCCAAAGTAATCTTTATGTTATGTAGACTGTACTGCATAACTAGAGGGTAACACCCAGATGTGGGCCAGTTTACCTAGAAATGTACGTTTCCTAATCCTAACTGGCTGAGACATGCATCCAGAACCTCTCAAATCGCACTAGGGAAGCCGTCCTTTATAGTAATATGTTACTTAAACTTTATTTCACCTGTAAACATTAGTTGTTAACCAGTAAATATTACCATTGGTATTTATGACACAGGCACCTCAAGCCTAGTTTGAGAACCCCTGGCCATTTCGTGCACAATATATGTACCTATACTTAAAATTACCTTATACCTTGAAACTTCGTGTATTTCTTGTGTACAAAAAAAGATTATTGCTATTATTGAAATATTAATTATAAAAGCTTTGGGGAACATTCGTTAGTATTTTCCTAGTATCGTTAGTATGGAATTTGAGGCTCGAGTCCCTGCCAAGCGAGCTCAGGGTTTTGTAACTATACTAACTTAGATAATTAAAACTCATATTTTTTTAGTTTCAACCTATGGCGTTACGTGTCATTGAGAGTAAAAAATCATTAATTTTAATTCCTCCTCTTTAAACAGTTTTAGTGGCAAATCTTCACAACAACAATGCCTCTATTTTATTCTTACGATCGTCTGAAATTGAGGTCAAATGCTGGAATAGTCAAAAACAGTTGAAATTATGTCCTTAATTTCAAGCAGAGGACCTAAAACGTAAATCATTTTCGCGCTGACTGGTAACACATGCTTTGGTAAGCAATTATGCAATCAAAGATTATCTATATGGAAGATAGATGTGGCTAGTTGTGAATAGATCTTTGTTGAGATTAAGTACATAGAAGATGCATTGTATATCCTGATAATTAATATCTGTGTATAGTGCTTTGAGAATCGTACAAATAATACCATGTGCCGGAAGATGTCATATACAGGGTTAATTTTAATTCCTCTTGCGGGCAACTTCTCCACATCAATCTCAACAACATTTGTTCTACGTCTTTCTACAAATCTTGATAAATAACACAAAAATGAAAACAAAAAAATTTTGGCTCCTTACTCTACATTTTGTAAGAAGTTCCTATTATTATTATGAAGCGATGTTTTATTAAACAAGGTGCGTGGCATACATACGCTCAGAGTAAATAGAGTTACGCTTATAAACAGAGGCTACAAATATTTTTTGTAAAGGGAAAACTTAAATTTTAAAAAGTTATGGAACAAATGTTGTTGGGATTGATGAGGAGAGGGTGCCTGCAAGAAATTATGCACTTATTAAAATTAACCCTGTGTACTCAAACATTAACAAGAGTTATCCATATATGATCTTGAATATAGTAGATAGGTATTTTATATCCTAATTGGGTTAAAAAGTTATTAGGTTAAAAGTTAACCTATGTATTAACAAATTCTAATAGGTTTATCGTGGATGGATGTGTACCACCTTAGTCTTCATGAACACCTACCACTAGGTGTCATCCTTATTTAATATTACAACAGATTAAAAACATTAAACAAATAAAAAAGTTAGGGCTCCGACTTTCAAATATATTTCAAAACTACACGCTGCAGAGCGATGCTTAAATAATTTTCTTTCTAAGTTTCAAAAAAACGTTTTTTGTGTTTATTATGAACTTATTGTGCTCTCACATTTACCTGAATTATAATTAAGGCGTTAAATCTGAATGTGGAAGAGCTCTTTTGTTTAAACGGAATCCACAAACATGCCAAATACTAGCTATGACAAAAAAAGTACTACGACCATGAATAGAAAGAAATAATTTATAATTCACTTCACACACAATCCTCAATCAAGGCACAGGTCGATTTAACAAAAGAACTACGACTCGACAACGTAGAACAGGTCTGTCTCGCCTCTGGACATTTCTGCCTCAACAAACTTCACAGTAAAACAAAACTGCCTTGACTAACCACTGTTTAGAAGAGTGACCGCTCCACAGCCGCAGAACATTGAAAATGCACTGGTTAAAAATTCAAATCGTTTTCACTGCGAATGGCTACTCGCGGCGCGACGCAACGACTCCAGTTTTTATGTTCACTCCGTGTCAGGATAAGCCAGCTTTCTATTTGTCTGCCAGTTATATGAATGTCATTTTTCTTCTATAGCTCATTTATCACGAATAAAAGTGTTTGAGGATTTCGTGTAGTACTTATGAATTGTATCTTTTTTCGATGGTAATGTTATTAATGTTGTGTGATTGTGGGAAAGTCAATGAAGTATACAATAATATACATTCTTATTAAAAAAAAACGGTATTCTGATACCTATTTAATCTTCAGCTTGTGTTTAGTTTTTATCATTAATAAAATTTTCTGTAAGAGTGGAAGTTATTTATGTACAGTTTTTTTGTATGCCTTAATCTGTCTTTCGTAATAAAAGGATCTCAATGTCTACAAGACCACCCGACTAAGTACTACGCTTCGAATAATGCTACAAAATAACCGATTCTAAAACTATTGATGCCTGTAGGAATAACCAGTAAACTTCATGAGTGCTCCAACTTCAACTCCATCGTTATTTGTTTTATTTTCACCATCGGGATAGGAAAAGGTGAATTGTGAGTTAAGTCTTTAGGATATAGATTGGTATTTCCAAACTCTACCGGTTATATGATTCTGATTCTGATTCCGAAACTCTATATGTTCGGTGACTAACCCCTGACTATAAATCCATTGTAACATTTACTAGTTAAAGTAGAGTGAAGCCGAAAAGCGAATAGATATACATGAGAACTTGCCATTAGATAATATAGAACGCAAACTCTAAACTATCATTTGTACAGTACTTGTACAGTAAAGTAACTTAAGTACAATTCCTTGAAGAGGACTATAATGAAGCGGAATAAACGTTTGTGCATGTAAAGTGGTTCAAAGTGACATGTAAATTCAAAATTAGAATAAAGTATGAATAAAGCCAGCTACAGGGGGTCATTTTTATTGACAAGTTACCAAGCGAATAGCGGGATGTTTAAAAAACGTCAAAAAGACAGGCAAGTCTAGTAGACAGTTATAAATATGCATTCTTAATGGCCATGTCATCGTTATCGTAATTTATTTAATCAAAATATTGGTCGTTATAGAAATGGTATTAAAGAATGTTTTGTAGAGAGTAAATTAAGTATAATTATATTCCTTAATAGTATGTTATATATTTCTTTAGCTTTATTATTAGACAGGTAATAAGGTCAAAGATATAAAAGTTTTAGTTTTAGTATACTGTAGGACTACATTTAAAGTGCATGAATTGAACTAGTAGCCGATGAAATCGCAGACAGATTAATGTCACCACATC
Source organism: Stenoptilia bipunctidactyla (assembly GCA_944452665.1). NCBI lineage: Eukaryota > Metazoa > Arthropoda > Insecta > Lepidoptera > Pterophoridae > Stenoptilia > Stenoptilia bipunctidactyla. The sequence goes on along the minus strand of OX101726.1, from coordinate 4,045,631 downwards.
ACCGATAAAACGGCCATTATGAATATGTTTTTCAACTGTCAATGACTGGATAAACTGGCAAGAAATAGCGCAACAGCCCCTGGATTGGGACGTATTGGGAATCCCGACTAATCTGAATGATGCCCCTTGAAGACAACACAATCCGCCAATTTTTTTTTTTATTTCTGACACTCACACAACATTATCTAGCCCAAATTAAGTTTCTTAAAGAACTTGTGTTATGAATACTAGATAACTTATATACTTAAGAAATATATAAACATATATATTGAATAAATACATATTTTTATTAGAATAAACTTAAATAAACATATAAACATCCATGACTTGACGGTAAATATCTGTGTTCATCACACCGATATCCGCCGCCGCGCCGCCGGGATTCGAACCCAGGACCTCTGGCACACAAGGCAATGTATGTTACCACTACACCAGCCGGTCGTCATTCATACTGTCCTTCATACAAAATCTTCTAAAAAATACCACCGGTGTGGTTGTGATGATTTCCAGATAAACATAGAAAAAGCACAGATTGATGTCAAAGAGGAGTTTAGCCTAATAGCACAAGTCATATTGTAAAGCACAAGTTGTTGCTCCGTCCTTTGTTGCTAGTGTTTGCTCCAGTGTTTATTTCTAAGAAATTTCTCTATCAAATACAAGCAAAATTATATTTGCAATATTGTCTTCATTCATACGATCAACTAGATTACATAAAGTATGATTTTAAAAAGTTTGACTTAAAATCATAGACTCTCGTGAACTCAGTGCCTGAAATTTCGCAAAAACAAACATGCAAAAATTTAAAATGTAGAAAAATATGCGATAAAAACATATACCTAAAGAAGCAAATACTTTTTCTTTGATAATTTACGATGTTTCTTTGAATTTTAGTCTCTACAACTTTACTTTATTACCCTAACCAAACAATCGTTAGACAAAGTTAGCCCACATAGAATTTAAAAAAACACTGCATGCATCATTTGATAAACGACGTTGTCACGCATCGCTTCATACGTTGGTCGCCCTCTGAGCAAGGACTATTGAAAAATAATTTTGTTATTAAACCACTGCTGAGTTCTCATCATGCATTATTTATACAGCATACAATTAAAATCGTATCATGACAAAAGGAATATTACAAATAGGTTAAAATCGAATTTGTAATTAATATGGTAATTAATAAAGTGGTCGCAATGTCGTCATACCTCTTGTGTGTGTACCTACAACCTATGTATCTACTATTTATGAATTTAAGCGACATTTGATCCATTTGACAAAAGGAAAGGTGGCCCACAACCATCCATTCAGTGCGAAGACTTCCATACTACAGGGTGCACGAGAAATAGACAGTGTTGGGTGCCGTAAAACTGTAAACTGTAATATACTTTGGGTTGGTTCAGCCAAATATCAACTAGAAGCGCTGGACTCCGTTGACCGAAGAGCCCGTAAACTAATTAGCAATGTCAACCTTACGACCAAAACACTGCATACCCTAGAGCATCGTCGTAAGGTTGCTTGTTTAACCGTGTACTACAGGATACATTTTGGTGAGTTCGCGTGTGCCCTGTTTGAACAAATTGAACCCTCACCCTTTTACCATCGGACTACTAGACGCAGACAGAACTTCCATCCGTATGTGGTAGATATTCCGAAAACTCGAACTAAGCGCTTTGACAGTTCCTTTTTGATACGGGTCGCCAAGGTTTGGAATGAACTGCCTGCGTCTATTTTCCCTGACCAGTATAGTCCTAGTACTTTTAAGCATCGAGTGAATAGGTTTCTCGTGAATGGACGTGTACCACCTTAGTCTTCATGTTCACTTAACATCAGGTGTCATGGAAGATAAACGTCCTATCCATATTTTATAAAAAAAAGCTCCTACAAAATGATTGCGGTAATTTTTTGAAAAACAGGATTCAAATGTTGGGTATTTTAAAAGTAATCACGAGATATGAAATAAAGGTGTTCTTTAAACACACAAATAACTTATTTTTATTTATTTATTTTCAAGGGAAACATACATTTTTCTACACTTATATATAAAAAAAAATTTCATGGTACTACTATGTTATTTTATCATTTATCATGGTTACTAATATGTTATTTTATCATTTTTTTTGAGCTGTCTTTAAAGTCACTCGTTTATTTGCTTACATTTTTCTTACACTTTCAAAGCTAATCTTTCAATTTTAATAAGCTCAATACGTTACTTAACCATAGTAATATAAACATCTTATAACCGACAGTAGTAATTTTCGTTTTAAATATTTACTTGCCGTGCCACTGTGGAAGTTCATTTCTATACCAAAATTAACATACATATATTCTAAAATCATGTTAAATTGTTCCAGGTAATTCCATTTGACCATGAGTCATGACTCATGACACGTGAGAAGTAACTCCGAGGTACAGCGATGAATGCGTGGGCGATCCAGTCCTTACAACTTTACTACTAACCGATACCCATATAACTTCTCAACAGGAAAAGGACACTAAATCTCTACTTATTAAACTATCTCACTCTCACGTTACGTAAAATTAAATGCAGTACCTCAAATTGAATAGTTAAATATGAAAACAAGTAGAAAGTCAAAGCTTATCCGATTTATGTATGAGTTTACATTATGTCATAGGACAATATCTGTGGGAATTCTCTGTTGATCTAGGCAGAACTTTCTAAGAATTTTTCGAAATGATTCTGAGTCACTGTTTAATATTAATGACCTGCTAATTTGGGGTTATCGCGTCTTTTGGGTAAAGGTCCGAGTTAGGAAGAAAAGTGAACGTTTTGGATATTTGTAGGTGCCTATTATTCCATTTTTACGTCTTATCTTTAGATACTCTAATTAGGTACATTAAGATGAAATAATGATATTCACCGCAACATAACAATGTTCACTAATTAATTGACTATATAAGTGGGAAATGTTTGAAGTGCTTTTCACTATGCATTTACTAGATATATATTAGATAAGAAGAGAAAATCTCAAATATACAACAAACTCGAACTCCTTGTAGTATTTAAATGAATTAGATATCTATTTAAAACAAAATAATGTAAAAACAAGCCCTTACTCCACATTTTGGTAATTTTGTAATTACAAATGTCGCTCATAGCATTAGAATGGACGTACAAAATATTTACTTTTTGTAGGGTTTCATGCCCAAAAATGGCAAAATGAAACCATGGATCATTTTGTTGTTCGTCTGTCAAAAGTTCACACACGTCTTTTTGTAATTTTCCTAGGAACGCACAGTTATCAATTTTAACATCAAATCGAGTCAACGGCATTTCGCTATTTGAACAATTTGACGTTTAGGAAACTTCCCGCTGACCCAGTTTTTTCTTTTTACAATATCATAAAATTTGGTTAGAAGAAAATAACGGTATAGATATATGTAGTTTAATATTAAAAGGCGGCTTTTTATCGTTGTTGCACCCGTCTCTAGGGATGAAATTGGCCGTTTTTCCTTTTACCCTTTATTGTTTTTTTAATTTATCTACAAGTGTGTACTGAACCTTTGATGTGTAAGCCCAACTCGCACTTGGCTGGTAAATAGTTTCTTATTTTCGACACGTAAAATTTGTGTAGCTTTAAAACGTTAGTAGTAATCTAAATTCAAATTAAAACTAAAACATAACCCTTCTTACGGGGCAGTCGAGTAAAAAGTTTTGAGCGCCACATTTCTATGAATTTTACCAAGAATTACTGATTCTTGATAAAATAATGAAAGCTCTGTACATTTCAATGGTGGCGCTACTGTCTTTCTAAATCGAGTTAATAGAATTTATAATGAATTACAAATTTATGCCTAACAATTTGAGTCGCGTTTGTCGTTAAATAACTCAACAGTTCAATAAGGTTATATCGATAATAAGTTAAGAACTTAAACTTTATAAAGTTTACATAAGTAATTAACAGTAAATTTCTAAACAACATCGTGCTTATTTAACACAATTATTGCAACTTACTACTGGTATGTAATAAATACAGCTTTTTGTCTAGTAAAAATGCTTTCATGCTGGACTGGGAGTGAAGGAAAAACATAGAATGTGCCAGCTGCTTCTTTTCCCGGGAATCCTGTAAAAGTCAGTTAAGGGACAGAGGTTTTATTTGTGGGCGATAGGGTGACCTCTGTCATTGCATCTAGTCCATCTCCATTATACTGCCTCAAAATTTGTCAAACGTGACATCAGATTATTTTTGTAACCTGTGGTGTTCTGCCTACCTCTGAAGGGATACAGGTGTGAAGTTATATATGTATGTCTAGTACAAATATCAGCCTTCGATGAATTTTGATTTCATTCTTGTCCATTTTGAATGACCTAAACTTTCCTGAATAATGGACAGAGAAGTTTTGGAAAAGAGCAAAATAGAACCATTCAGACCATTCTGGCTATCGCAAACACTTCTCTATACACAATCTGAATTCTCAAGTCAAGATTCATTCATATAAAGTACTTAGTACCTCACTGAAATTTGTAGAGTTTCATTTTCTATTATAACTACGATACTAAAAATATTACCTTCCTGCTAGAAAAACTATATAATCAATGTACCTACATCAAATAGGAAGTTGCGTTTTTGTTAATTTTGTCCATTTACTACCACCAAGTATACATCTCTAAATATAGTGGTAAAACACGCGTTTTCAAGACCGTTAAGACCTACACTTCCATCAGTGAGAAATCTATTCACTCGATACTTGAAAGTACGAGGACTAGACTTTATTCAAATACATACTTTATCTGTTTACGAACTTTAAATAAATAATAAATAAATATTTCTGACACTCACACAACATTATCTAGCCCAAATTAAGTTTCTTAAAGAACTTGTGTTATGGATACTAGATACCTGATATACTTAAGAAATATATACACATACATATTGAATAAATACATATTTTTTATTAGAATAAACTTAAATAAACATATAAACCATCCATGACTTGACGACTAATATCTGTGTTCATCACACTAATATCCGCCGCCGCCGGGATTCGAACCCAGGACCTCTGGCATAGAAGGCAATTTATGTTACCGCTACACCAGCCGGTCGCTCGTCAGAAAATATTCATTCCAAATCGCTAACCTAAATGATCGTTTAACGTCAGTAGGTTACAAACACATGGATGTTTATTCTCAGTATTAGGGACAAATTTTAAAGTCACATGTATGCGCAAAATCCGAGCCCATATACTCCGTTATACGACACTGAATAATTCAAAATGCGCATGGTATTTGTAATATTATGGCAACTTTCATCACAGGCTTGCTACACAAGTTCTGTTACAGTTTTATGTAGGGTGACCATTTTTACATTTATATTAGGTAGGGTTAATTTTTTTAAAAGCTGCAATTAAAAATAAATTCAGTTTTGGTTCATAATATTCTAATTTGATAAGACGTTTATGTTCGGCTGGTGTAGTAAAAAAATGCCTTTTTGCAACTAAGTTCAAATCTCGAAGGAAAAATATTTGAGTGAAGTACATCAATATTTTTTTTTAATTCCTTTTCAAGTTATCTCATGTTCCTTGAAAAACTTAATTTTGGCAAGACATAGTGGTGAATCATTATTCAGGTAAAATCATTTATTTAACTAAGCCATGAAATAAAATAAAAATACACCTACTGGACTTATACTACAACTATATTATAAAGTTATTAGAAAAATGGCTCGTTAAAAAAAGTTCCCCAGGACCATAAAAGTTGCTGATGTTTTAATCTACTGCGGCACAACTTCACCGAGTAGGTACATCATTTTATAAAGTAGGAAGTACACGTATTAACAAAGCGGAACAGAAATTCACATACTTTCAACGTGTATCATAAAATGAGGGTACATTGCCAAAATTTAAATACATCGTGGCAACGTTAACAAATCTTATCAAGGTAGTTGCGAATATATTTAAGAAACTACAAAAACACCTGTTGATACGACTAATAATCATAGAGCATTTGTAGAGACTTCCTTTAATAAATCAAACTGTTAACTCCTTAAGCCTACGTCTTTATAAATTTTCTTTGTGCATTTAAGGTGTTGATATGACTGTAACACTGAACAATGATACAAAGAGATTTATCAATTTTCACATTAACTGAAAATATTATTCTATACTGGACTGGGACGGAAAGAAAAATAAAGAATGTGCCAGCTGCATCTCTTAGGCATACTGTAAAAGTCAGTTAAGAGACAGAGATTGCCTGTTTTGTGGGCGGGAGTCTGAGTCCCTGTCATTGCAATAGTCTCTCTCCATCAATACAATGCCTCCAAAGTCAAACGTGACATCAGATTGTTGTAGAGTCACTGGTGTTCTGCCTACTCCATAAGGGATACAAGAGATGAAGTTAAACATGCATGTGTCTGAAAAAAGTATTATTTGTTCCATTTTATATGGTTACCCTAGTGGCCAGTAGTCCAATTCGCTATAGTTTTGTAGGTTTCAGCTTTGTTGGGTAATGGAAATTACAAACTGTTAGTAAAAGATGACCTGATGAACTATTTTACATTCCAACAAATTGTTTCAACACTACTACGCAATCGTTAGATTAGTAGACATAGCCCATTGATATTTTTTTTCCTGTAGGTTATGTAGTTATGAAGTAAGACCTATGAAATTGGAGATTTTATATCCAGCATTTTTCAAATTTAATCGCGGTCCGTACTTTGATTATAACTTTCTATTATATTACTCAATAAAGATTTTTAAACTCAACATATTTTCCTCTCTCAAAGCCTATTTATTCTTACAAGATTCTATTTGTTATAATAGTTTACTTCTACCCTATAAATAAACAATAAATCGATACTAATACTCGTAAATTACTTTTTATTGCCATCATATTATTTTTGACATAAAATTACAACTTGTAATCAATCTTGTCAACACTGACACGCGCGTCGCGATAACAAAAGCCGGTCGACCGGGCTTTTGTTGACAATTTGACATCGCTGTATATTCTATTGTTGAACTAACATCAATTACAACTCGGAACAATGAAGGTAAATAGATTTTATAAATCAATAAAACATTTTTGTCTACAACTGTACAGATTTCTGCAATAAACTCAATATTGAATAAAATTTTATTGCAGTATCGAAGTATTTGGCATTATTATTCAAATGCCATTATGGGTTAAACTGGTCCTAACATTTTAGTTTTTTTTTGGGATTATTCTCCTCATATTAACAAAGTTAAAGATTGTGAGGATAAAAACATGGATGCTTGATATAATGTCTCCCTGAAACTGTTTGATAAATTGAGCTGAAAATTCAAAAGGTAGGGGGAATATATATGGATTAAATTTATTTTTTCTTGACGTACTCTCAGAAGGTAAATTATAAGGTAAATTACCGATAGAAAGCTAAATTATTCAGGAGAAACGTATATATAGGTAATGTAGGTACGGGAGTTATATTTTACCAATGCTAGTATATTACAATAAAAATCATGTACATAGCGAGTATTATATTCTTTATTTGTGGCAACTCGGTTTTAAACCTAATGAGTAGATAAGAAGAAGCAAAAAAATAAAAAAAATGCCGGAAGATGTCATCAACGCCGGAGTGATAGTATTTTACGGTAATCTTTATAAGGAGGGATGTTAACACCAAAGAATCAATCGTTTTTGACACATTTGCCGGTCACATTCGTATTAGTCATTCATAAATAGGTTACCTTTAAAGAACATAGGGCTTTATCCCAGCCTACACGGATTACCAAAGCGAGTGAATAGTTAGTATAGTGTTCAGTCTTCATTATTAAATAATTCATTTGGCCTGTCTGTTTGTTTACGTGAAGTTAAAATATATAGTGTATATTTATTCGCGATTGTATCCTTTTCACAACGTATTTGACTGTATTCATCTTAGAAAATATTACTTCCATACTGTACTGGCAGCAAATGCTTCCATGCTGGACTGGGAGCAAAAGAAAAACATAGAATTTTCATGCTGCTTCTCTTCTCGGGCATACTGTAGAAATCAGTTAAAGGACGGAGGTTTCACTGGTGTATTGTGGGCGATAGCCTGATACCCTGTCACTGCAATAGTCTCTCTCCATCATTACAATTCCTCCAAACGTGTCAAACGTGACATCAGATAGTTTTATGGCCTCTGATGTTGTGCCTACCTCGTAAGGGTAGGGTTGCCAATTAGAAATAAAGTATATTTGAGTTTGAAAAGAATATCAAACAGTATTTTGGAAAAATAAACAGTATTCAATTTATTTAAAGTTTGTAACACATATTTTCAGAGCTTCTTGCACAAATTATTAATTAAACTCTAGCTATACAGTGACTAGATTTATAAGCTGATAACAGTATTTTTTAGGTATACTTTATTTTTTTTCAACAGTAAACAGTGTAATGTAGTGAAAAAAGTATATTACTGTTAAGAAACAGTATGGCTGGCGACCCTACTTAAGAGATACAGTCGTGAAGTTATGTGAACACATAATAATAATAAATAAAATCCCCAGACAATCACACCAACTACATGGCCCCAAAGTAAGCATAGCTTGTGTTATGGGATACCATATAGCGAACTAGGGGGGAACCTAAAATAGAAATACATAAATAGATAAACACCCAGACACGGAACATTTTTTTTTCTGGTTCCGTTCGGGGATCGAACCCGCAACCACTGGCGTCTGAGGCAGATAGGTTTACCCCAACGCCATAGTGGTCATCTTTTAGAAAACATAAAATACATAAGAACAAAACAGCCAAGGAAACTATAAACGATAAGTAATTGTTTTTCAATTAATTTCGTTAACATATTAAGGTTTAATCTAATGCAATACGGACAATTAGCTTATTAAATACTCAGAAAATCACTTAGGACTGCTTAAACAACAATAAAAACATCATAATAATTAAATAAAATAAAAATTTACCTCTTTGTATGAGTATGAAAAAATAATAAACATAATAAATATAGCCACGGATATATCAATTTAGAGTGTTAAAACCTCTCAGTAGAGTCATCCTTCAGCAATAAATAAGACTTACATTTTATAAACAGTTCGTTTACTTGTTTTTATTATCATTTCTACTTGTAGGTATACAAACAAGCTATCAAAATGCCATTATAATACTTGAAACCAACAAAGGTGTCTGAGTGGTAAATAGCTCGGCGTGTTTGTGGTAAGTTTGCAAATTCTAGCTAAGTACCCGACGGTAAGGGTGACTGCAAGGATCTGGGCAAATCCTTCCTTTGATCATTCGAATTTAATGTCCTTATTTATGTACACAGGCTAAAACAAAAATATTTAAAGAACATAGAAGCACAAAGTTTTCTTGTAATAACATTGTTGACCGTATTTAGGTCCGTTGGATTATAATTATTTTTATTTTTTTCACTTAACGTTTCGTTGTCTTTATAAAAAAAGATATCGTTGTCATGAGTACAAAATACTGAAAGGTAAAAAGTATTAGATGCGGAGCACGGCTGCGCAGTGGAGAAACGAAGAAATATCAACAAATATTTCTGGGTGGATTTCCTATTTCGCTCCACATCAATAAACATCAAGAGAAAGCAAAATACGTTTAGTAATCGAAGTATAAAAACAGAATATTCAAAAAAACCCATGATTCATCAAGCTGATCAAATACAATTAAAACGATCGGTGTTACGAATTATTTGTAACTTTAAAGAATCATGGAGTAAGTAGGTGAGTAATAAAAACCTATTACCTATCATTACTTAATATTGCGAGTAGTATAGTTTAGAAGTAACTTTCTTTGAAAAATCATTACGACTTTCAGTTTGCTGACTAGCACCGGAAGGCTGTATTATGAAGGCTTGCTTAGAAATAAGCTATATTTAGTCGTAGGTAAGTATATAGTTAAGATGTTTTTAATGGAATTTATTAGCGAGTCTATATTTATGTGGCTATCAACCGACTACTCTTTGAATATATACAGAAACTAGCTGTTGCACGCAGTTTTACCCGCGCAATTTCGAATCCTTCATAATTTTCGGATAAAAAGTAGCCTATGTGCCATTCCAGACTGTACACTATCACTGTGCCAAATTTCATCCAAATCCATTGAGCCGTTCTCCCATGATTGAGGAACAAACATCCATACATCTAAACTTTCACATTAATAATATTAGTAAGATTATGTGTTATGTCATATTTTTATGCATACTATAGTTTTCTGCTAAATTATGAACTTTTCAGTTTACCATGTATGGTCTATCTTCAACCTTATTGCCAATAAGAATCTGGCGGGAATAAGAATAACATTAAAAAAAATTATAAGCACTAAGGTACAGTCCATTTCTTCAGTGTTCTTCTAGAAATTAAAGTTTTATATTTTTCATAAAATATAGAAAATATTTAACAAAACCTTCTCAATAAGACATGTGTGAAAATGACGAAAAATTAATACGTAGTCTAGCACTTAACTATTACCCAAGTTTCACTCACTTTAGGGCTTAGAAGGCTCCGTATGAAAAGGCATAGATCCAACAATTTATTAGTACTATTTAGAAACTATAAACACATTGAATATGCTAATAAAACAAAACAACATTTACGGAAAATATTAGCTTCGTGCATGCGAACGACTGTATGCCATTTACGGGTGTATTCCATTTAGTAGCCCATTCTATTGGGTATGAAGATTTTATTAACAATTTCTCCAATGGGGACATAATGTTGATTTCTTTACTACGCGTTTAAGTGCACGGCCTGTTATGGCGTTAGTTTAATGGGAAGATGCTTCTTATGGTGTTCAAACATCCCATACGCAGTTAGGTCGTTCTAATTTACGATAAGACGCGAGTTATCGAGTAATGTCTCTATTGAAATGCTTCGGCTTCGTTTTAAGTTGCTTGTGATAGATTGGGCTTTAAAAGGTTCATGACTTTTTGGGCGTTGGAAAACAATAATGTGAGCTTACTGTATAATAGATACCAGTAGTATTAATTATCTTTTGCTTTACTACCTTCCAATTTTTTGGTGATTTTTTGTATACTTTTTATCATATCTCTTTTAATTAGCATTTTTCTATTACGACTCTAGGTACTGTGCCAATAAAATAATAATAAAATAATAATAATAATAATAATAAATACTCTTTATTGCCAAATAAAATACAATTTTACAATTAGGTACTAAATAATAAATATATTGTCAATGTGGCGGCCTTATCGCTACAAGCGATTTCTACCAGGCAACCAATAAAAGGAATCAATTTAGAATTATTTTTACAAAAAGAAATGTGTATTCATAAAAAAAATGTGTATGGAGAAATAAAAAAAAGAAATATTTTTTTATTTCTCCATACACATTTTTTCTTAAAACTAGAGACAACAAAAGTAAATCAGTGTGCTAGGAGCTGGTGTCTGAAATACGATGACTCCTGTGTTACAGATCACCAGGTTCGTCTTGAGTGATTTTACCATAGCTGATATAAAGTCTTCGTATGAGTGGAATTGGTTTTGTGTGTGTGTGTGAAAAATATTATGTGTCTATGAACAGTCAGTCAATCATCATGACGAGTCAGTTTTTCCATTAAATCCACATGATCTTCATTTTCATTTTCTTCAATTATCGATATTTAAACGTTCTTTACTTAAGTAGCATTGAGTACAAAGTCAGACTGTCTATAATATAAATAGAAGCTTAAAGTTAACAAACGCTAGAGCTAACCTAAAGAGATATTAGGATAACTGTGCTGCTCAGGCGCAGCGGTGGGCGGGTGCGAGCGTGAGAAGCAAACACTGCACTCCTGCGCACGCACCACTTGTTAATGGCCGAGAAAACATTTTACTCTTTAATTGCTCAGTCGGGAATTTACGATGTGTCGGCTTATATGTACTTAGTGCGGCAAATCACACGATTGATTTAAGACGGAGATGCTTATTGTGTTTTGTTTGTAATTTCATATAGCGCCATCTAGCTTGTTCTTATGAAAATTAAGTAAATTTAGAACAATACGTTAATTATGTAATTATTTTAATTTACTTAAGTTTTATAATAAAAGGCTATATACGTATATATTGATTATTATGTATAGATTGATGTATAGATAGCGTAAAAGTAATGAAAGTTACGATATTGCACCGATAGGGTGCTAAATAATTATCTCTGCCGTTCATTCGATGAAGTATCGCGGTTATAACCATGACTTTAAGTAAGTATCTGATAAGTAAAAAAGATTTGATTCAAACCACTAGACTCACGAGGGACTATAAAACTGACTTAGGTTATCAATGTAGGATGATGCAACGCACTCGCAAATAAAGATTTTGCTGCAAATAAACCCAAACCCATACACGTGGTACTTAGCAATGTTGAAGATATGACTCAATCGGTTCCTGAAACCCTACATCTTCTCCTTATTTTAAAAAAAAAAACAATGATCTGACGCATCTGGCTATTCGGCACGTAAGCTTCATATTTTCAAAGCAAAACAATATAGAAAATAATTAAAGATTTTATTTCGATTTAACACCTTAAAAAAATCCTAAACTTTAACTTACTAACCACAAACTTACTATATCAAATACTTATACTTAACCCAATGTGAATAAATTGCCCTCCCCTCAAGATAACTGGGCAAGATTAATGAGTTTAACGTGCAAAACGCTTAACCCATTCGTAGCTGAAATTTAACCACCCACCATATATTAGATTTGGTGCAAACGTTTCTGACACAAATTTCCATGATTAACATTATCCAAATTAGTTAGCTTTATACCATGGAGTTTCCATATTGAAACTCGTTGGTAATTCGTATAAATTACACCTACGATGGTTATTGTATGATATTCGATATGCACAGGGTGCTCTTGTTATTATTAATCATCTTGCGAGAGGAGAATTCTCTGTGTTTTTTTTTTTATAAGGACGCGTAAAATAACAGTCAAAAATATCTTTGTAGAATTGAATTTGGTGGTAGCATAATTTCTAGAAATTTTTTTAACCTTGAAATTTCAAAGAAGCTTCGATTTATTGAAGTCGATACAAAACATTTTTACAAATCTATTGCGATTACAAATTTTAACTTACTGTTCAGACGGTTTTATCTGCGGAACTCCTGCTTCTATAGATTTTTTTAATACGATATTTCTGTTTGATGCAGTTTTCTATCAGCGAATTTTGGAAACCTGATCTGTAGTTTCTGGCGAGCAGAAAACAAGCAGAAATACAATATTTTCTCTTTACGATATTATAACTTCTGACAATGCAAGAAAACGTTTAATGTCTAAATTATATAAAATAGATCAAATCCTTTTATTTGACTCAAACAAACATTTCTTCAATGCTGGACTGGGAGTGAAAGAAAAACATAGAATGTGCCAGCTGATTCTCTTCCCGGGCATACTGTACGAGTTAGTTGTGGGACGGGAATTTTTATTGATGTTTTTAGGCTGAACCCCTGTCACTACAATAATTTCTCTCCATCATTTAATAAATACTTCCAAACTTGTCAAACATGACATCAGATAGTTTTATAGCTTCTGGTGTTCTGCCTACCCCATAAGGGGAGTGAAGTTAAGGGTCACGCCTATTTCCCTTATGGGGTAGGCAGAACACCATAGGTTACAAGACCATCTAATGTCACGTTTGACAAATTTGGAGGTATGATAAAGATAGAAAGAGAAAATTGTGGTGACAGGGGGTCAGCCAATCGCCCACAGAAACTTTTACAGTATGCCCGGGAAGAGAAGCAGCTGGCATATTCTATGTTTTTCTTTCGTTCCCAGTCCAGCATGAAGCAAAAAAAAACAAACATTACCTCAAATAAACAGTAGTGATATTGACCACAATGTATTTGTCCTATTTCAACCTCCCACTCACCCTGTATCAAGCAGTATGAGAAACTGCTCTGCATTATTGAATAATAGGTTCAGATATTAACGATAAAGTAATCCAGTCTCATCATTAGGGGATATCATAATAAAGTTTAATTATGTATTCCATTAATTATAGGGTAATCATGCAGGGACGTTATTAGGTATTCATACTGGCCGATAATGAGTCTGTACTGATGTGTAATGTAGAACGTTTTACTGGAAATATCCTTTAACTGATACCGTTAATTGAACTATTGACTATATATTTTTTTTAAACTTATTAAAGCATGGATTAGGGTTTTAAAAAAGCTTGTGTCCTTATACAAATAATATGCCCCTACCAAGGAAATAATAAGTACTAGTTGTACGTAGTACCTACTAATTCCATTTCCCCTACTACAGAGTGTTTTTTGATTGTCAAATAACTTGTGTCAAATAGCAATACATAAAATTAAACTAAGGGTCTTTTTATAATACAGGGTTGATTTGTAGTCATCGGCAAAAATTTTTTTACACAATAAGTATCAGTTATAGAAAAGATTTTCCCAAAAAAAGTATTTATTTTTTTTACAAGGAAATTAATATATCCGCTAACATGTTAAGCTAAGCATGGTCACTCTAAATTACCATTAAAATAAAGTCGACTACGCGCTACTACAAAACATCTCATTGGAATCATTCTGTAAAGGTGGATGCTATGATTTTGTAATAAATAAATAAATAAATCTCGTAGCACTACGTCGTACTATTAACAATGAAATGCCGCGTCGTAGTAGCTATGTTCATCAACAGCAACTATTTTCAAAAACGTTTATGGTTCCGTATTTCTACTTTTTTGTACTGAGAGATGCTAAAATAAATATGCAGGTACATTTATGTTGTATCAAAGAAACTAACTTTTAAATTTGGCTGGTGACCAAAAAACAACTCTGTATAGCTCTAGGAACTCTGGATACGTGAATCGTAAAAGACGACTAATCTGATCGACTACTCACAGTGATCCAGCTTCACCAGCAGTCCATCAGGGTCCGGCTGGTGGTAGGACCACATCAGGAAACGTCTGGGGACCTTATTTCATATTAAGCTTGTCATGAAATATCATAATCAAATGTTTTATTAAGAGTAAATTTCTAAGACCGTAATCACTAAGTATTGGTAAAACTTTAATGCAAGAATTTATACCATTCCTTATACCTCAAGAGTGACCGCAATCTCGCTAAAGGTACCAAAATATCGATTTAAAAAATAAATAATAAGAAGATGCTATAAGATAAATTAAATAATGAAAATTCAAAGCAAAATATAATTCATTCACGAGCGTCACTAAGCAAACGAACTTAATGGTCAACATGGTTCAGTTTATTTTATCGGTCAAACTTATCAAGTTGCCTTTTGTCGAATTGTGTCAAGTGGCGCCACCAAGCCTTGACTATGGATAACTATACCCTTAGAATACAGTGAATTGACAGCTGTCAATGTCAAGAGCGTAATTAAACTCCGCACGATAGTTAAATAGTTGGTGTCATAAAGTTACTGTGTCGTTACCGGGGCAATGTGTGCGATTTTATTAGAAGGTTTCCAAAGATTCAAGATTTATTACTTGATTGCTTGAAGCAAGAAATCGTTTCTGAAGGATTACAATATGGTATTTAAATACATGTTCGATAGATGTCTCGGTTGCTAGCTGACAGTTTTTTCAATCGACTTCCAAAAGGAGGAGGGTGTCAATTGGTCTGTATGTTTTTTTTGTGTCTTTGTTACACCATATTTCGGACAATAATGAATCGATTTAAAAAAATACTTGTTTCATATGATAAAGGTTACTTAAGAAGTTGGTCCTATATAAATTTCATCGAAATCGATTGAGCACTTCGTAGAAAATTTCAAAATCTGTCTGAATTCGGTGAATGTTTACCTTGACGATGTCATAATGCAGCCAAAGTTTTGACGTGACGTCACGTCGGTTTTTTAATGCTCTGCATTCGTTGATTTTTATCTGTGGTGAATCCCAAGAAGTATTAGTAGACAACACCAAGACATTGGTCCACCTGGACATTATCCATAATGGGCGATTATTATCTTCATGAGCCGAGAGATGCACACTTCTCGACGGAGGCCTCCCCCAGGATTCGTCATGTCATCCGGACCCCCGCCGCCCTCATCCAGCGTTTGACGTTCGTAAAGTGTATAAAATTACCTACTACGAATAAAAAAACAAGTTTTCATTTCATTTCATACGTATTCGGGCTAAGGAAAGAACTGGCTCTTCATAAAATATTGTTGGATATTTGCTGGTAGACTTTATTTACTGTGGTCGCTAGCCTGGTAAACCCAGAAGGAAGCTTTCAGCCAAGCCGAGGTGGCTTGGATCTGTCGCCTTTTACGACAAGCCAGGGGTAGAAATAAGCCAAACCTAGACAATTTGTTTTTGCGGTTACTTTTTATATAGTGTTCGTTAAAATACCAGCATTTTTGTTATGTTAGTTTGTTTGTTTAGTTCTTTAAGAAACTTAATTTGGGCTAGATAATGTTGTGTGAGTGTCAGGAATATTTATTTTATTTATTTATTTATTTATTTATGTAGAGCCTAGAGTCAAATGTCAATAAGGCTAAAATTAAATAAAAAAGCTATTAAAACTTTTCAGAAATGACTCACAAATGTCGCCATGAAAATAATAGCTACGTTAATAGATAAAATTTTAAAAACTAGGTATATTATGTTTAATCAATAAAATGCATAGGAACAGAAGGCACCAAAAAGGCGTTACAAATCTGTCAAAATATTTTACCTGAATCTAAACTCTATACCCTCAATATTTAGTTTATACTGTATGGATAGTTAAAATGACAGTATTTCTGTTATGTAGAGTCTAGAGTCAAATTTCAAGAAGACTAAAGTAAAAAAAAATAGCTATTCAAAGATGACTTACAAATGTCACTGTGCTATGAAAAAAAGTAAGTAGGTAGGTTAATGTATAAAAATATTAAAAAAAAATTAAATGTATACTTTACTTAGATTCCAATTATTTTAATGATTAAGATGCACCTATTTAGATACTAAAAATAGATTTGAAGAAATAATGAACCGACAGTAAATAACTTGATGCTTCAAATCACTTGGTTGTTAGCGAAGGCACACGTCTCAAAGTGCAACAGTAGGTGGTCCGCAGTGTGTGGCAAATATACCGCCACATAATTTTATTACTCCTATAAAGTTTTACTGATCTGTACTATGCTGCTTTTAATGTAAATTTTAGATGTTTTATTGTTTTGTACGTTTTTTTGAGATCAAGACAAATATCAAATCATTTACATCATATGAATATGAGTCTTTCTAATGGTAGACTTGGAGAAAAACAAAAAAAAAAAGATAAATTAATAAAAAAAAAAACGGACCTTCTAATTAAAGCGGTCCTAAAGCAAACTTTCTAAATGATTATGTTATAGTGACCACATAGTGAAAATAGAGGGAATCCTTGTAAACACCTAAATACAAACCGGTTAAGAAAAGTAAGTGTCCTATACTGAACCAGCTGGGACTTTAAATCAGGACATCGCACGCCATGTTGCCTATTCGATCAATGTACGCACAATGTGTTAGTTAGTAAACTTTTGAGTCGTGTGAATGACGACCGGCTGGTGTAGTGGTAACATACATTGCCTTCTATACCAGAGGTCCTGGGTTCGAATCCCGGCGGCGGCGGATATCGGTGTGATGAACACAGATATTAGCCGTCAAGTCATGGATGTTTATATGTTTATTTAAGTTTATTCCAATAAAAAATATGTATTTATTCAATACGTATGTTTATATATTTCTTAAGTATATCAATTATCTAGTATCCATAACACAAGTTCTTTAAGAAACTTAATTTGGGCTAGATAATGCTGTGTGAGTGTCAGAATTATTTATTTATTTATTATTTATTTAAAAAAAAAAAGATTGCTGGAATGTAGCATTCTGCGCAATTCACGTCCAAATACGCAACGTGTACAGAATGTTACATTACTAGTTACATTACTATGTAACTCTGTACGCACCATTGAACTCCTACAAATGAAATAAGAAACACTTACACTTACACAAAGTTATGTCAGGTTCTACCCCACTTATTGCACTTTAAACTAAAATCACTTTAAGCCGATTAATTTTCAGCGTCTTACGGTTATTGTAAATGTAAATAAATATTTTATTCGTAATCTCCATCATCAGATAAGTGACATCCACTACTGGACAAAGGCCGTTCCAAGTTTATCCGCACCACACTCGGTCTTTTATTTTAATCTGTTCTTCGCCTGAACAAGAATCGCTTATCTTTTTAACCGACTTCCAAAAAAGGAGGAGGTTCTCTATTCGTCTGTACGTTTTTTTTTTGTGTTTTTGGTACACGATATTTCAGACAGTTATGGATCGATTTTAAAAATTCTGTTTCATATGAAAGAAGATACTTCATAGTGGGTCCCATATAAATTTTATCAAAATCGGTTGAGCACTTCATTGAAAATATCAGATTTTTGAAAAAATATCTATGGGTTCGGAGAATGTTTACGCGGATGAAATTATAACGCAGCCAAAGTTTTGAGGTGAAGTCGGTTTTTTTAATGTTCTGCATTCGTTGATTATTAAACTCTTGTTTATAAAAAAGAAATAAATAAATCTTGAACAGTTAAACTATGCCCAGAAAGAGAAATAAAAAATGAAATGTTTGTAACTTGTACAGACAAAAATATTTACTTTGACTACAAAGTGAAACAGTTAAATTAAAGCGTAGTAACTTTGATACCGTTTATTTCACTCGGATGGTTCCGTAGCTACACTATTAAATCTAGTATTTAGATAAATGGGTCGTAAAGATGGCGCTTTAGAAAGTTATCCTTTTCATATAACGCTATTAAATATCTTACGAACAGATAGCTATTGGAGTAACAAAGAGGAAAATGAATTAATAAACTATTTTGCATATTAATAAGGATATTTTGTATTTTAATATGCATACATACATACATAACGTCTAGCCTGTATCCCTTATGGGGTAGGCAGCACACCAGAGGTTACAAGACCATCTGATGTCACGTGTCACAAATTTGGAGGTATTATAAAGATGGAGAGAGACTATTGTAGTGACAGGGGGTCAGCCTATCGCCCACAAAAAGCCCTTTAAAACCTCTGTCCTTTAACTGACTTTAACAGTATGCCCGGGAAGAAAAGCAGCTGGCACATTCTACGTTTTTCTTTCGCTCCCAGTCCAGCATGGACTATGCAAGCCGTAGTAAATGAATGAAATAAGTAGTTTTGCATTGCGATTCTCTTCGAGTAAATCCCGGTAAGTATTGAATACTAGATTTGCCCGTGATTTCTCCGATGCATAAACATTGTATACGAGTTAGGTATCGTCAAAATGCTATAAGGTACTACCGTTCCTTTGATAATTGCAGAAATGCCTTTCATAATGCAACCAGACAGCCATTGAAGAACCTTTTTACAAAGTTTCAAATCGGTGCACTCAAGGAATAAGATCTGTCATATGAACTAAGAAGTCCTATATATTTTCCCATTCCCGGGCATTTCGAGAATTCCTATACCTTAGTGCACTCCTAAACCCTCTAAGAAATGTGTGTCCATATTTCGGTTCTCTACGCCTAGTAGTTATGGCTTTACTTTGTTTGTCAGTCACTCAATCACACACAAAAGATGTATAATCTTATTAGTTATTCCAGGCTCTAGAATTTGCATACAATTTGTGTATACAATTTCAAATTCGAGTTCTTTTTCGTGTGAAAGGGTAACAAACAAATTATCATCGATTGGTTCACGCAAACTTTTACGTTAATTAAGGATAACTACTGTATAAAAATGTGAAAAATCAATCTAAAATACTTTTTAGTCTACCTCAAATACTTTTTAATTAAACTTACTTTTACAACTTAATCCCAACCGATAAAAAACGCCATATCTTTTTAATCAAAAAATTTAACTCGTAAATATATTAAACAAGCTGTAAATAAACTCCAGCACGGTCCATTAAAAGAACGAGCGTTTAGTTAAATCTTTTAACCGCTGTTAAATCGTAACCCCGTTCAAGTGGTCTGTGGTGTGGTGGTTACGTACGAGTTTGCTTTCATTAATTGAGTGTTATATTGGGTGCGCAGACGGCCGCCGGCCGGCAGCTTATCAAATTGAATCAATTTCATCTCTCCCTGAAGTGTCACCGCCTTGAATTGCTGTCACTTGTGAATGGACCTAAAAATAGAACACTTTGAAGTGGCGTCATATTAAGTTCGATTCATTGAAGTTTGTAATGACTCCGAAAAGCCGAGAAATGTGTAATTTTATTAAACTAGATAATATCTTGCAAAAAGTGCTTATTTATTTACTTCAACATAAGTCGATTAAAAGAAACCAATTTAAAAGACTAAACAAGTCAAATATCCTTGAGTGCCCTAAACTAAACGCTATTTAATCGGAGTTCAGACTAACCTAAGTTGAATTACAAAAAATAATACTGTAGATAGGTTCCGCTACAGACCTATTTAAAGTAAATCTACCTTAACCTCAAACTACGATATTGTATAATAATGGTCATAGAAGGTACGCATACAACGTGTAACAAAATGGAGAGATAAAACTTAAGGGTTAGCTTCTATACCATACGTAGAATAAACAGTAAAAAAATTAGCTTGATCAGTGCTGGTATAGACTTTCATACAAATTTATTTAATTAATTTACAACAAAATATTTTGACAACCCTAGTCAACCTAATAAGCTATAACAAAACTTGTGCCGCTGTCAGTGGTATTATGACCTTTCCCGCACCGGCTGAACTTTGTAGTGTCTGTCCATAGAACACATATACTCAAGAGAAGAAGTACAACTTCATACATTAAAAGTTAAGACTAGACGCCATCTGAAAACGGTCCACATAGCTAATACGGCGGGAATTTCAAACAGTTCAAACGACTTCGAGATTTCAACTTGCTCTGGTCTGAATAAAAATAAGCAAATACTTACAAACTTGTTAGGTGAAATACCATATGTATCAGTTCTGTAAGGTTTGCTTATTTTTATTGCGACTGGCTAAATATAAGGTTAACTTGATGAACAATAAGTAAAACAATAAATAAGTTTTTGATACTTTTATTTTGTTTAAAGTAATACAACAAAAAGTGTGGATAAATTGACACTCTTTCTTAAAAATACAAATTCACACTGACGCGAGTTTCTTCAAGCAATCAGGGGGAGAAAAGTCGATTAAATCACAAGAAAACTTAAATAAAACACAAACACAATTTAAAAATATCGCAAAACCGCAATCGCGAAAAAATATTTACATATTGTGAAGTAGAAGTTAATTTTTGACATTTATTTTTATGTCTGTGTTGCTATATTCAAATAACATCGATTCGCTAATTTCATTCGATTATGTAATACGGTCCCTTTAAATATTTGTTAAATTATTTAAAAATTATGAAGAAGTCATGAAAAAGTTTTCGTTTAATGTTATTTCTAATAAAAGCGAAGATTTCTTGAAGAAAAATATGAATAAGTGTAACCTCAAAAAAATACTGCGATGTATTCGAACAATCGATTGAATATTTTTTTTTCATGGGCTACACTGGTATCATTCTTGCTCTTTTCCTCTTATTGTGTTCTGTCTTCTTCACTCTGTTTCCAGTATGTAGTCTGCACCATCTCCATACATTGTCGACGCCCCCTGTGTCTGTCTTAGTTACCCATCACTTTATTTTTACGCCATCTGTTATCGAATAGATTTCATCAAAAACTAACAGCTGTTTTTACGGTTGACACTTAGATATTTTGGTCTAAACTTTGAACTTGTTTTTCGGCCGAACCGTAAGGATATCAAATGTATGTTACTGTTACTTATAAACAACATCATCAAACATACAATCCCTTTAAGTATTATCTCTTAATTATGTTACACGCTGTATAAAACGGGAAGCGCGTTGTTTTCATGGCCCTTTGATGTGGTTTAATTCTTTAATTTGAGAAGGTTCGTAGGCAATAAATACTTAGCGAAAATCTATTGTCGTAAAGCTAGCTAAATACATGCTTTCTCGTTAACTCTGAAATACTTGATTCTATTCGTTCCACTAAAAGCACCATTATTTCGAAAACACATGCAGTACAAAATGAAACTATAAGAAATGGTAATGACTATTAAGAGGGTACGTGTTGTGTTGCTCTACGAATAACAGCATCCCATTTCTTCTCATGGATATTGTAATACTTACTTGAGTAAGAAATTCAATGCGTAATAGAGTCGCTCTTTGTAAAATAGACATAGGTTGCACTGTTTAAATATACAGGGTGTACAATCCAGATGAGTCAGTATGGAGAAGTCAGAAACTATGAGAGATAGCGAAATCTGTTCTTAGGAACCATGGCGTCGATTTTAGATTTAATAATAATCACTAAAACTTTTTTTCTTAACTGTCATACATAGCCGGGGTTCAAACCTGATCAATACTCTTGTAATCGCGTCAAGTATTGTATAAGGTATAAGTATAAGGAAAAAATTGATCACTTTCAAGATAGCTGTATTGGTAAGCATTAAATGGCCCACAAGATCACCTGACATCACGCCTCTTGACTTTTCTTATGGGGTTGTGTAAAAGTTGAAATCTATAAATCAAATAACGACACTTTAGAGAATTTAACTACAGCCTTAGAAAACATTTTAACACATATGCACCCCATGAAAACGAGAAACGCAATTTTACATTCGTAACTCAAAAGAATCATTCAGCAGAACGGCTACCATTTTGAACATTTACTGAAATATAATAATTAGGTATGTGGTTGTTGGGTTTTTCTTTCAATTTTTTAAACATGATTGGATTGGGTTTTTGCGTCTTAGGAATTGCAGAATTTATACCACATTATAGCGGTGCCAGGTCGTTTTGCTAATGATACTATGACTATTTTATTCCATTTTTGTTCAAATACTCTGGTCCCAGTATGTCATGTTCGTATTGTGCATCCATAGCTCATTGCATCTGCTATGTAAGCAATTTGGTTGTGGCATGACATTGGCTCTCACAATTAGCTGTCTTGTGTTTGTTTTTTTTCATGTTACGGTCAATTTGTACTGTACCTATTTGTATTAATTTGATAATTCTGACTGAAAAAGAGTGCCAAGAGTTTTTTTCCGCCGGCTTTTTTTGTCTCTTGGTCTACTGTAATATCTTATTTAACAACTATCAACAACTAGTTAAAGTGACTGACTTCATCAAGTGTTTTGTGAAATTCCTAAGATGAATAAAACTTTTTGAATTTTGAATTTTGACATTGTTTACACAGATTTTGACCAGGTTCGATTCTCGGTTATGTGTGAGAGTTTATGAAAAACGTTTGAATGTGATTATTATTAAATCTAATGACGCCATGGTTCCTAAGAACAGATTTCGTTTTCTCTCATAGCTTCTGACTTCTCCATACTGACCCACTTGGATTGTATACACCCGGTATATGTCCACCATATTATGTAGTAGGTATGTATCTTTGTAAGGTTTTGAAAGTTTTTGAGAATCTTTAGAACGTAAGGTTTAAAAGACTGGGCTGAAGTTGTCCTTACCATTTCAGCCCAATCTATCAAACCTATTTAGCCCAAGTATCCCTAGTATCTTGAAATAGTATATATATAAATAATATTCGGCCTGATATTTGCTTGAATCGGTATTAAAATAATCAACGAATGCAGAGCATTAAAAAAACGACTTCACGTTAAAACTTCGTCAAGGTAAACGATCTCTGAATTCATAAATATTTGAAAAAAAAATCACGAAGGGACCTAATAAAAAGTTTCCTCTATCATATAATATAAATAAAAAAAATGAAAATGTGTCTAAAAGCATATATTCCTTTTAAAAAGCTCTTTTACTAAGCATCTACTTAGTTGCGATACAAAAAACATCTTTGCAGTTTTTTTCCCTCATTAAAAATGAACAGCTTTATGAAAAATATGTCATGTAGTTATTTTATCAAACGAAAGATGTAGATAGCACACAATGAAAAATAGGTACTTAACTTTTGTTAATTTATAAGTATAATATATTTCATTACAGATTAGTGTCAATTTAACTTTGTAAAGTCTCTTTTAAGTAAAATTTTGGAGATCTAAATGTGACAGCTATTGCAAAAAACGATTTTACTTTATTTTATCGGTAGCTAAATAAAAGTCTTTTTTTCCCTTAGGTTCTTTATTCCTTAATGATATAAGAATTTTGCAATTACCTATCTAAAGTTATTTATAACACTCTGAAATTATCTGTTCTTGACTCCGAAACAAAAAAGTGTAAAAAACAATGAGATCAAACATAAGGCTTGGAAAATATTTAGTAATAGAAAGCGTTTCGTGAAACTTTGGCGGAATATAATGGTGGGTCATTTTCGAAATTCCAGGACGTTATGGTTTGAGATCATTAACGAAGAGAAAATAGAAACTTAACCGAAAGTTAAAGAATTCACTACGCAACGCATGCTTTCATAAGCGTAATGCAATGGATACTTAGCGGGTGGTGTTGTGCATGTGGCGGGAACACTACTGTGTTCGTGTTGACTGAGGCGGCGCGTCGGTAAACGTGTAGTAATGTCCGTTTATTTATTTAAAGGGAATTCTGGTCAAAAATTAAGTACCTACTTTTATTACATAATTATGATCAGAATCGAGTACAGAGTGCTCTCCTTCAATATCTAAAATTTGTCACCGGTCGGTCACCCTGTATATTTACTGAAAAGACATGTTAACATTAGACGAGTAATAGCGTCTTGGAAGACCTTAAAAAGATATGACAGTTAAATTTTGGTCTCTTAGCTTTTACAGACAAACTTAACGTGAGATATATGATATCCACATCTTCATTCAAAGCATTTATTACAAGAATTCTTTAGCCATATCCTAAATTCTTACAAAGTTCAAAATTATATCTGATATAAGATAATAAATGGGTATCCACTTTTGCTTCTAAGCCCGCATCGCATCGTAATGATGTTACTTAATAAAATTTTGCTGGAAAGCTTTTAATACGAACTCGAAGTAACCATTTTTGTTTACACCTCGTAACGTTATGGAGTAAGCGCCGTAATAATAACAATATTATACAACCAGAAATTCAGAACCGAAGTATAAGAGAGTAAGAGTAAATTTAATCAGCATGTGAAATTGAAAACTCAGTTAACCTAACTAAAATTAGACTTAGTTAAAATTAAAATTGAGAGGATTTTTTTATTTATAACGAGGATATAACTGGGAGCGAAAGAAAAACGTAGAATGTGCCAGCTGCTTCTCTTCCCGGGCATACTGTAAAAGTCAGTTAAGGGACAGAGGTTTTAAAGGCGTTTTTGTGGGCGATAGGCTGACCCCCTGTCACTACAATAGTCTCTTTCCATCTTTATAATACCTCCAAATTTTTCAAACGTGGCATCAGATGTTTTTATAGCCTCTGGTGTTCTGCCTACCCCATAAAGGATACAGGCGTGACGTTATGTATGTATGTATAATAATCATACTGGTAAATATTTTAGCTTAGATTTCCATGTTATTTTGCAATACCTATACTTAATATACAGTTACCGTTGATATTAAAGAAATTTTGTACAAAAAGCTGCGTCCTTCATTAATACTCGTATTTTATCATCAATTGATATTAAAATCAAATGCGCTTTTCGACATCATTTCGGTAAAAAAAGAACTCGTGTATCTCCTATTTGAGCTATACATCCACTGTAGCTCTGTAAATATATCTAAATCAAGTGCATGGACCACCGAAGTTTTGCTGGACTTTGTATTCTCCGCTCATAAATTATACAGAAACTGTGAATCTGGCAGTTAAACAGACGATACGGAACACAGATTCCGTTGCTAGGCAGAGTATTCGATGAAGTATTCCATTCTGTCCCTTTGACGGTTCAAATTTACACAAAGGTAATTAAAAAGGTAGAAAATGGAAAAAGTAATCAAAAAGGTGAACTTTTTATTTTTGTATGTCCGGAAAACAAAACAAACTTTGTTACTGTATTTTCATTTACTGTTCTTTTAGTAAGTGTATAAGTAATACTGACAACGGACCACTTAACCTTCGTAGAGTATTAAGGGAACAAAACATTGAACTCGCGGGTAAACAGATGTTAATAAATTTGAGGTTGGTCAGTTAACCGCCATTTTGAATTCGTTCCCGTTCACGTTTGCTAAATGAACTGGATAAAGGACCGCGAAAATGTGCCAGTTTTTCATCGTTTGCCAATAACGGTTCGTGGAAGATGCAAATAAAAGTATGTAAAGGAAATAAAATAAATTCTTGTAAGCTATGAATGATTGTGATGTTGTCTTAAGTTTTCGTGATTCATATTATGAAACAAAATACTTTTTTAACAAGATTTATCGCGTATATGAATGAATGTGTTTTTCACATACGATGATTCTAGAAGATGTTGGACATCATACTGAATTAGAATGCTTACTTTTACATTTATTTATTTATTTAATATGGCAAACACACAGATTACAATCAAAGAAAAGAAAGAAGAAAAAATATTAATAGTTTTGAGCAAGATTGCAATCCTAGACATGCTTACACAGCAGCACAAGCAGTTATGGAGCAAAGATGTTAGTGATATACAGCTTAAACATAGTGTTAGTTAATTAATTAATTAATCAATTAAGATTACATGAAATAAAACAGTTGGTACAAGAAATCAAACAATTGATGATTTAGCCCGAGTTTAACCTCAATCTCACCTGACTGTAAGTCATGATGAGGTCGAAGATGACAGCACACGGGTTAAGGTAGAAACTGGCTCTAATTCAATCATTGCCGGAACATATCACTATTTGGCGATAAAGCAGGGTCGCTAGCCAGGTAAGCCCTTAAAGGGTCCTTAAGACGACCACTTTGGCGATGGGGTTTTAAAATAAGGTTTTACTATGGTGAGGCTTTTTACGAAGGGCGTGGGTTGAGGAAGATATACTGATTTGCTGCGTAATAAGCTGTAAAATAAAATAATTTGCTAATAAATTTAACTAACATATCATTGCTACATCAGTATCTTTTGACGACCACTTTGGCGATGGGGTAACACTGTCTGCCTCAGACGCCAGTGTTTGCGGGTTTGATTCCCGCACAAAACAAGAAAAAAATTTATTCCGTGTCTGTTTATGTATTATATTCTAGGTTCCCCCCTAGTTCGCTACATGGTATCCCGTACCACTAGCTATGCTTACTTTGGGGCCATGTAGTTGGTGTGACTTTCTGGTGTTTTTTTTTATCCTACCGCCGTTCAGATTATTCGCCTTTTACGCTTATCCAGGGGCGGTAGAACTATTCTAAGCCGACCATAAATTGCAAATTCTACTCTTTTTACCTGTTTGCAGTCATAGTTGGTCGCTAGTAATACAAAATTACAAAGACGTAAGCCATATAACACACTCAACTCAATCTAAAATCTCAAGATAACAAACTACGGAACCCATTTCAAACTTGAGCTGGCAACACCAACGAAATAAACGTTTAAATTTCGAACCTTCAATACAGTTTACTCAGGAAAATATTATTTTCAAACTCTTGAACTAGATAGAGTAAATCGTTTTGTTGGTTTTGAGCTCGAGGTGCAAGTAAGGGCCCTCCAATGTCCGACTCAATCCGATGTAAGCTCGTTGAACCAATCGCTTTTGAAATGTTCGATTTTTGAATGAAAAAAAAAAAGATTTTTGTTTTTTTTTTGTTTTGGCTTTTGTTTTTAGGTCTGTATGTTTATTACTTATTAGAGTAGATAATGCCTTAATCAAAATATAAATTATCTTTAGTTTAGTCATTTTCAGTGTTTCGACATTATGATCATCATCAGCATCTACCTATTTTCTTTCTACCACCGGACTACCAGACGCAGACAGAACTTTCATCCCTATATAGTGGATTTACCAAGAAGTCAAACAAAACGCTTCGATAGTTCCTTTTTGGTACGGATTGCCAAGGTGTGGAATAATCTGCCTGCGTCTGTTTTACCTGACCACTACAGTCCTGGAACTTTTAAGTGTCGAGTGAATAGATTTCTCGTGGATGGACGTGTAACACCATAGTCTTCATGCGCACTTTCCATCAGGTAGCATGGAAGACAAACGTCCTATCCTTACAATATAAAAAAAAACCTTACTAAAATAGCAGCGACGTGCTCGACGACGAGCTCATCGACGAGATGGCATAGATTTCGTCATTACATTTACCAAAACCTAAAGAAAATTGTCAAACGAATAACATTCCTTACTCACGTCTTCTTCAACGACGAGCGCTGGTGTCGTGTTAGTGAATACCAATTATGTCACTCATCGCTGAGGCATCAGTGAGCTCGACGTTGTTGTTTAGGAGAATAGCTCTGCTGATGTATACATCAGCATGTAATCTCCATCACAACGGAGATAGTTATGGGATATTATATTACAAATTAGGCTTGTAAATATGAATCAAATAGTTATTATATATATATTATATAGGATATATCAAATAGGATTGAAACTAAATCTTACCAATAATTATTATAAGCAAAGTATTAAATAAAACAGTTTTTAACCGGATTTATCGCGTATATTTACATTTTAAATTTTAACTCGGAGTTTCGGTGTCTTTGCAGACCCCGTGGTAAGCAAGGGATTAATTAAAAGTGTTTTATTTAATAGTATGAATCGCGAAAACTTAAGACAATATTATAAGCAAAGTAAATACAACATAAACTCTCAACAACTAGAAAAGCAGGGCAAATTGAAACTCAGCCGAAGTGTCGGGTCCGATTGAGTTTAACCCAAAACTGCCTGGGTATCTGTGACCCGGAAAATTGCTCCGACGAGATAAATACGGGAGCCCGAGATTATGAGCTGAGTTAAGTTGACTGAATTAGGCTTGTGTTTCTTGGGTTAAGTGTTTGAAAGTTGCTTGAATTTTTTGGACGTCATAAAGTTGGTAGTACTGACTTTTTTGAACCATTTGCTAGAAAGTTGGTAGAAGGTAACTGCTAGTATTTATTAAATAAAGACATTTCTATTTCTGATACCTAATTAGTTTACTAACGCAATATCTTGTACTGGATTTTATCGCATTTCATTTCGTTGGAATTTTTTCTACCTTAATGGTGTTGGTCATTACCAAGGACACTAAAACACTAAAACGCCGAGTATCAACGAATGCAGAGCATTAAAAAACCGACTTGACGTCAAAACTTTGGCTAAAGTAGCAGGTCGTCAAGGTAAACGACCTCCGAATTTATTAATTATTTATTTATTATTATTTGAAAATTTTTCATGAAGTACTCAATCGATTTCGATGAAATTTATATGGGAGCATCCTCTATCATCAAAATCGCTTCACCCAGTCAAAAGTTATGAGGTTACAAACAAAAAAAAACATACAGACGAATTGAGAACCTCCTTCTTTTTTTGAAGTCGGTTGAAAATGTAAAATAAAACGTTTTATATAATGAATGTAAAAACTTCTGACAATGTAAGGACTTTTATTAAGTATACATGTATTTTATTTTCTAATATTTGCAAAATTCAATAGGTAGGTGCCTATTTAAAAATAATACACTATCGACTCAATTATAACGCATTTAATTTTGATGCCTTAAATGACGTTAGTTATATATTTTAAATTAAACTTTTGGTGTATGTATAGATATTTAATTAAACGCGATAAAATCTGATTACAACGTCATTGTTTTAATGACGTGAAAGTTAGTTTTCACGCAATAACGGCGCAATGAATTTTGGTGAAGTTTAGCACACAGATAGAAATATCCGGGTTAATTCCAGGAAACATTGTGATTTGATTCAGGTAATATGTTCCCGTGGGATAATAATTAGGTAATATGAAAAGGTGAAAAGCAATGTATGAAAAAAACTACATAAGCAGTGGAAGAGAGAAATATTGTGTTAGTATATTGGTTTAGAATCTGGTATTTTAAACCAATAAACTAAGTGCGAAAGTAAATCAATCTAAAGAGACCGAGAAAAAAATCTGTGCATCGTGCTTATCTAAATCTCAGTCAAATTACTTGACTTTTGATAAGGATACAAATATTTCCGATAAAAATTGACAAAACTGTCACTATTACAAAAAAAGTGTCGCACTGAAGCATGTATAAAAATGTATACGCGAGTAAAACCGCGCGCGGTGGCTAGTGCTCAATGAAAGACTTTATTTCCTGTACTAGCCCCCGCGCGCGGTTTTACCCGCGTTATTTTTGATACCTTATGAATTTCAGGATAAAATTTAGCCTATAACCTTCCTCAAGAGTTGGGCTATCAAATACAAAAATATATTTTCAAATCCCACTTGTAGTTTCTGAGATTAGCGCGTTCAAACAAACAAACAAACAAACTGTTCAGCTTTATATATTAGTATAGATTATACCGCGCTTATTTAACCCTAAACTAATACTATTGCTAGGTGTACTAGCATAAATACAAAAAAAACCAGTGTTGAGTCTACTGGAAGGACTCGCTGTAGAAAAAAAAACCTTTTCCTGTACCTGTCTCTGTGTGTTGTCTGTTAATAATATTGTTAACTTAACGTGCGACCGTTATATGAAACCTATCAATTATATATATATATACATATATAATTATATTGTTAATTTAATTAATTTAGTAATGTAGTACCCGTATTCACATACTAAGATTTAGTTAAATAATTACATTTAAAAAAGTTATGTTATGCATATTACACTCAAAAAACACGTCAAACCTATCAATATTAATAAATGTTCCCTGAACTAACTCAGTTTACAGAATGAGTCCCTGGCTGCGATCGCTTACGGGAACTGGACAAAAGAAACAAAAGAATAAAGTAGAAGGTAATTTAAGGATCATCTATCTTATATAAACCGCATTTTCTTATAGCTATTAAAATCAGAAGTAAGAAACTCATTTCAAATACTACACACCTTGAGAAATGTACTGGTTAAAAAACTAAAGACAACTTCAAGGTTTAAGACTACAATAACCAAGGTTAAAGATAATAAATAATATAATTAAATCCCCAGACAATCACACCAACAACATGGAATCAAAGTAACTTGTGTTATGATACCCATATAGCGAACTAAGGGGGAACCAAAATACATAAATAGATAAATGCCCTGATCCGGAACATTTATTTTTCCTGTTCCGTGCGGGAATCAAACCCGAAACCACTAGCGTCTAAGGCAGACAGTGTTACCCCATCGCCAAAGTGGTCGTCGAAAGATACTGATCTAGCAATGATATGTTAGTTAAATTTATTAGCAAATTATTTTCTTTTACAGCCTATTACGCAGCAAACCAATATATCTTCCTCAACCCACGCCCTTCGTAAAAAGCCGTACCATAGTAAAACCTTATTTTATCAAGTTCAGCAGTCTAAGTAGCTCTAAAACGCATTGAAATCCTTTCAACCAATAAATCATTGTTTTAATAGATGAAGTCATAAGCAATGTAATGTCTATTAATGTCTAATTAATATACAACCTCTAACACACCTTGATTGTAGCATTCACACCTTAAATTACTTATTGACTAACTTTATGAACTTCGATCAAATAAAGTTGGCGATTTTGAAACGTTTTGGTTAGATAACTTTTCGGTGGAAAAATATGATGCAAGTCGGAAGAAATACGTTGTAGAACAAAGATATCTCCCAAAAGTAAGAAAAGTTGCATGATCGTATATCTCGAGGTGATTGGTGTATGGTGATTATCAATGTACAAGAATGCCTATAGACAATATTACAAACAAGATATTTAGGGTTTTATATAGCATACTTAAACTAAAAAAGGTTTTAAGACCATTTTGAAAGAAAGAAAGAAAGAAAATAATTTTATTATCACAAATAACTTCAAAAAAAAGAATACAAAACAAAACAAATTTAAAGAAAGAGACAGTTGTGTGTGATTTTGAACTTAGGTTCATAATCATTATAAATATGGTATTACACATTACATAGGTATATAGTTCGCTATATGGTATCCCATAACACAAGCTATGCTTACTTTGGGGCCATGTAGTTGGTGTGATTGTCTGGGGATTTTATTTATTATTATTTATTATATACATTTTGTTAATACGAACGTACAATGCCCGTCTTTTAACACAAATGATATGAAAATTATCTTCAGTTACGCATGATTTGGCTAGCCTTGTCTCTGAGGAGCAGGCTCCTAATCTAAACGGCATAGCATCATAATATAATTCATCGCAAAAAGTATACATTCTTAAACTACGTTCACAGTAGGTATTTTTGGAACAGTCGTCACAGAAAGATTGCCGCCAGATATAGCAGCTCCACGGCAGAGTTTGAAAGTTTATGTTGTAAGAAGAAACAGTATTTTCTTGAACCCAGAAGATCACCAACTCGTTCATGGGTCAATGTGTACGCTTTTATAATAAAATTCAAAAATATTTAAGATTAACCCTTCGATAGATTTAAGGATAAGTGTTATATAAAGTTTTACTATAAGATATCCGGATGCAAGAAGATTGTTAATTGTTATTGTGTATTTTTAAAAGATGATTGCTGTTGAGTTTCTTGCCACTTCTTCTCAAGAGATCGATTGTCCGAAGTGGTGTTGGATTCAGTTCAATTTGTAAATTGTGACTTATTTCAAATGTATTTAAATAGTTACGAAATAAAGATTCTTTTGACTTTGACTTTGACCCGTAACGTGAGAGTATAGTCGAACATCGACAGTATTTTCGATCGTAGTAAAAAAACATAACATTTCTGCATTTTATGAATGTAACGTATTTGATTCAGCTCTGTTACATATTTTCCAGGAATTTAAGATTGAAGGTAGAACGAAACGAGGATAAAAACATCGACAACCAATGACTCCTTAATGATGCAACTAGTATCATACTTTTTGGAAGCATGATTAATGCTTTCAGGTGCTCTTTGATGAGGCTAATCTCACCATTCAACCACAACAGCTATAATAGGTGATTTATTAAAAAAAAATTCAATTGTATAGCAAATACCAAATAATAAACGAATGCAGAGCATTAAAAAAACCGAGTTCACTAGGTATATTTTCCTAGTCAAAATTTACCGTATTGATTATGTGTTGTATATGTATAGCTACACATAGCGCGCGTAGCTACACATGTGTAGCTATACATATACAACATTATGACATATTTTTTATGAAAGTTTCAAATGTTTTTAAACCTACTAAATCGATTTCTATGAAATTTATACGGAACTGCTTCTGAAGTATCTTCTATCATACGAAACAAGATTATTTAATATCGATTCATAATTATCCGTAAAATCGTGTTATAAAGACGCAAAAAAAGAACATTGAGTATGTTCTTTATTTTTGAATTTCGAACCTCCTCCTTCTGGAAATCGGTTGCAAAACAAACAATCGTAACACGTAGCGTAACAATCACGAACGTTTAAACGCGATCAAGTTTAAAAGGCCACCATCATTGTGTTACTCGTTTACAGTTGATTTACGAGTTCACACATAGTATCCGATCTCACTTAGCAATGATTTATGTTTAACATCTCGTACTGGGCTGGGTATTATCGCTCTAATGCCCTTCCAACTTTGTACGAGCAGCGTCAGCCGAGTTATCTTGGTGGAATTTCGCTAATGAAGGACGGTATGAGCTATGTTTCGGCTAAACTAGATTGCAATTCATTACCTATACTTATTTCGGGTTCGGTTTTCAAATATGAACATAATGAAGCTGAAGATGTTGTTTGTTTGAATCTCTAAAGTCTGAAAGTACCATTGGATACATATTTACATACAAAATAACTTCACGCCTGTATTCTTTATGGGTAGGCAGAACAACAGAGGCTACCAAACCATCTAATTTCACGTTTGACAATTTTTTGAGGTCTTATAATGATGGAGAGAGACTATTGCAGTGACAGGGGATCAGCCTATCGCCTTAAACAAAAGCAAAAACACCAATAAAACCTCTGTTCTTAGCTGACTTTTAAAATTAAAATTTAATCAATAACAAATTGTTTTAAGTTTTCACCATTCATTATCTTACTTGAGGGCTTGAGCAACAACAACCTATCAACGAAAGACAACGAAATATCAACTTTAAATGTTCAATATAATACGTGTTAAAATCCGGCAAATTTTAATTAACTTTTACGCCTTCCATTACCAATTATAACTTAAACTGTTTACCAACACACAGTAACCCATACAGAGGGTTACCCTCTATTAAGTAACTCAGAAAGAAAATCAAGATTTCATGATACCAACAAAGTTATACATCAACTTCCACCGCAGAAACTTCCCTATACACTTACTATCAAATATTCAGTTCTCTAATCATAAGATGGTCTGATTCAAATGCAAACAAATTTGTTTCTTATCAGCAACGATTGAGAGGTGAATATTGTCTGTGAGATGCTTGAAGTAAGTAATTGCATGTTATCTATTAATTGAGTTAGTTGCCTTTAATAACGTCATATCAACGTCATTAGGTTGATGCTATTAGGTCGCGGGTTTATAGATGAAGCTATTATTTTTATGATGCATATTTAAGAAAGCTGTTTTTAAAATTGCGAACTATGTAACATTTGCAGAGAGAAACCTAGCCTTAACATAGATTGGGCGATATTTACCAAATAACGGATATGCATTGCCTATTTGCAACCGACTTCCAAAAAAGGAGGAGGTTCTCTATTCGTCTGTACATTTTTTTTGTTCCACGATATTTCAGACAATTATGAATCGATTTTGAAAATTATTGTTTCATATGATAGAAGATACTTAATAGTTGGTCCCATATAAATTTCATTAAAATCGGTTGAGCACTAAATAGAAAATTGCATTTTTTTTTAATTATATGTATGATTTCGGAGAATGTTTACGGAGAATGTTTACACTCTAACAGCCCGTTCACACATGGTCCGTTTTACTGAATACGTTTTACCGGATACGTTTTTTTTTCATCGATGGCGCATGGAGTTGTATGAGCGACTTCACACATGGCACAGTATTCAGTGTACGTATTTACGATACAAAAAGGTATACAGTAAAACGTATCATGTGTGAACGGGCTGTTAGTCGGCCAAAGTTTTGATGTGAAGTCGGTTTTTTTTCTTGCTCTGCGTTCGTTGATTATCAAGAGTAATATGAAATCAAAGCAAATTATATGTTAATGTATAATTGTGATTGAAAAGAGCAAAGAGAGAACTTGTGATCACAGATAGTATTATCAAATTCCACAAAAAATATATATTCCCCGATGACCATTTCCGTGTCTTCCCCTTATTGCCCTACTGAAATTTTGCACCTTAAAAACTATATGGTGATAGTAGACTTAAAAGATCTTAAATATGCTGCTGAATCAAATTCCTCGCTGAGTAATAATCTGGCTATTCGGCTTCTCAAACATGTTGAATAGTACATTTCGTGAGATGCACGATACATTTTGACATAAATATTGACATTTTGAATAAAGTCCCACTTACCGAAGCTATTTTTTCATCACAGCTTGTATCATCAGTTTAAATTGCCACTTAAAACATACATACATAACTTCACGCCTTTATCCCTTACGGGGTAGGCAGAACACCAGAGGCTATGAAACCATTTGAGGTCTCGTTCGACAAATTTAGAAGTATTATAATGGATGGAGAGAGACTATTGCAGTGACAGGGGGTCAGCCTATCGCCCGCAAAACTGTCAATAAAACCTCTATCCCTTAACGGACTTTTACAGAATGCCCGGGAAGAGAAGCAGCTGGCATATTCTATGTTTTTCTTTCACTCCTAGTTCAGCATGGAAAACGGCCACTTAAAAACAGTAGATAATAAGGTCAAACGCGCTTTCAATCTACTTTCATCGCAAACCGAATCAATAGTTGATTTATTTTTCCAATAAAAAACCAATGAAAAACAAAACCACGTATTTTTGTTAGATTATCGTAGCTACACAGTTCGTTTGTCAACTCATCAATGTGCAAAAGTAGAATACGCAGGTAGTCAGTCATTCTGGCTTGTTTTGCATATAAAGCCAACCCGACCGATGTTATAAAATGAATACCAATTGCCTCACATCAGTAAATTCACGTGGAAAGGCAGTTGATGGACAGTACACACAATTTGGAAAAAGTCAGGTATTACGAGTACGCCTTTGCCTATTTTTGATGTTTCAGTTAAAAAGAAAGAAAATTTAAATGTGTATTTAAGAATGAAGGGCTCCCGCGCCGGAAGACGTAGTCGGTAAGGTCTGCGACGACGAGCGCAGTAAGCAGTTAGACTGGATGTAGGCCACCGAGCTCGAGCCGAGCGAGCGAAGCGTACGTCGCCGCGGCAGCGGCTTACGAAGCGCCATAAACCCTAGAGCTTTGTGATTAAATAATGTTTTTACGTCGCTGTTTCGTTGATTTCTCGTCACTCGCAGTCACTCGCTCACTTGATTAAAAGAGTAAGCCAAATTCATAATTTTGTCACCTAAAATTTTTATTTACAGTTACTCGATTGCATTTACAGTTATAAATAAATAAATAAATAAAAAATCTTTATTTGCTCGTTACAATAATACAGTTGGTAGGTACATAAACATATAGAATAAAATAAAAGGTAGGTGAGTACAGGTGAAGAATGGTCCCTGAAAAGGCAAAGCCTGTGCTTCAGGTAACTAAAGCACCAGTTGTAGTCCCCGAATGAAAGTATTTACAAATGCGTGCCAAAGTAGTTTGAGGTTTGAGGTAGAAGTTACTCGATTAAATCGAGTGTAAATCAGTATAGACGATTTTAAACTTACTCTTTTACGCCTTTGCAAATTAAGTGGAAATTTCGGAAACAGGTAGGCGTAGTATGGATGTAGTGCCCATTATGCCTCGCTACGCTGTCCATCCTACATACGCTCCGCAACATTATTACCAGGACTGAATCGAAATCCACTTATCTGCATCACTTTGAAAACAATTGCAATGAAAAGATTTTAGCACTCTATTCTGATGGTAAGTGAAGGTTTCTATCGAAGATGACAGAAGTAAAAATTTAATCGATACGTAAAATATTCTGCTACAATGACAAATATTTTATAATTAATTTAGCTAAAAACTAAACATGTGTCACAAATCTCTATCCTCTTTCCATGTTATTCTATGAATTAAATATAGCAAGTCGCAATAGATCTTTATTTTGTTTTCCCACTTTCATAAAATAGACTAAGGCCTAACACCTATGTCTAATTTTAACTTTATGTTAGACAGTGCACTTAAATCTTTTCTTTTATCTACTAATGGCGTACTTTACGATGCAATTCGTATTGTGGCGCCCCCCATACATCAGACCAACGATTATGATTCTAATGTATAGAGTGGCTGTTTTATGGCCTGGCACTTCAAGTCCTGATACTTCACGACTGTTAATTAAAAGAGGTTTATTCTCTACTAATTCTTCGGCGTTATTTTATGGGTTAAAGTACTTGTAGGTTGTATGAACAAAGGCATTGCGTACTTGTATCTTTTGTTTATCTATCTAAAAAATTATGTAAAAATACGACATTCTTTTTGAGGATTACACATAACATAACATAACTTCACGCCTGTATCCCGTATGGTGAAGGCAGAACACCAGAGGCAATAAAACCATCTGATGTCACGTTTGACAAATTGTAGGCATTATAACAGTGGAGAGAGACTATTGCAGTGACAGGGGGTCAGCCTATCGCCCACAAAAAAGCCTCCCATAACACCTCGGTCCCTTAACTGACTTTTACAGTATGCCCGGGAAGAGAAGCAGCTGGCACATTCTATGTTTTTCTTTCGCTCCCAGTCTTGCATAGGCTCGGTGGTTTATGGCCTTAACTTTCTCGTCACCCGGGACACAGACTGAAAACCCTTCTGAGGGCTCGTTACAAAAGGTTGTGATGATGACTTTAAATTACGTAACTACTTTCAGATCACATGCGCCCGCCCAGCGCACCCCACGCATTCGCCCTGCGCCCTATATTAAATCATTGTAATTCCCCATGCTGGACTGGGAGCGAAAGAAAAAGGTAGAATGTGCCAGCTGCTTCTCTTCCCAGGCATATTGTAAAAGTCAGTTAAGGGACAGAGATTTTAAAGGCGTTTTTGTGGGCGATAGGCTGACCTCCTGTTACTACAATAGCCTCTCTCCATCTTAATAATACCTCCAAATTTGTCAAACGTGACAGCAGATGGTCTTGTAACCTCTGGTGTTCTGCCTACCCCATAAGGTATACAGGCGTAACGTTATGTATGTATGTATGTAATTCCCCATTATTTCAGGATTTGTCTATCTGTAAAATTGCAACTTTGTTTCAGTATTAAACAATAAAACACCTTCACATCAGTTTAAAATATAAGTAATCCAATGAAAATGTAACGATACACACTTGCTTATCTTATAACTAGACGCAAATGTCACTGCAAAAGTCTCTCTCCATCATTATAATACCTCAAAATTTTTCAAACCTGGCATAAGATAGTTTTATAGCCTCTGGTGTTCTGCCTACCCTATAACGGATACAAGATAAAACACAAAAACTCTTCAACCTTATTTTATCACAATGATAATTAATTTTGAACACTACAGCCTTAAGCACATTAAATAATCCAAAATAATTGACATAAAAGTAAGCCTATAAGCGATCAAGACTACCATATTCGTTTGAATTAATTTCGGCATCGTTTTGAGGACGTATTCAAAAATAGCAAATTGACCGAAATCATAAAGAGCCTGCAGTAAAGACTCATGTCAATTCTGTCTCCAGGCACTATATGAAATTGATATTTTAAACCTTTGTCTAAAAACTCTACCGGCCTCAACTTGTCACAATATATTTAAAGCAACTGAAAATTCGGCTTATTTCGTTCCCGTATTAGTCACTGCTTGTACGTAGATATACTTGTGATCGGTGTGCCTAAATGTTTGTCCCCATTGTAATAGACCGAACAAATAATTTGTAATAGACCGAGAAAATAATTTGTATAAATGCAGAGTCGACTTTTGTTTCTGCATTGTCAATATTCTGAATAGTCGAAATCAATTTGAAAGTTTGTGAAAGTAAGTAGTATAACATAGTCAGTACTGTTTTTGGACTTAAATAATAATTATACTTTTATCTTCATAGTCACTTTCTAAAAGCTATAATTAAAGCTATAATTAAAAAAAATAATTGTACCTATAATAAGCACTTTTTACAAAAGAGTGCCGAGAGTTTTTTTTCCGCCGGCTTTTTTCCTCTCGGTCTACCTAGGGTTCTACTTTCATTTCGTTTTTTAAAGCCGAAGAAGAAGTAGTAGTAGACATCACCAAGACATTGGTGGATAATGGGCGATCATTATCTTTATAAGCTGAGAGACGCACACTTCTCGACGGAGGCCTTCCCCAGGATTCTTCATGTCGTCCGGACCCGCGCCGCCCTCATCCAGCATTTGACGTTCGTAAAGTGTATAAAATTACCTACTACGAATAAAAAGTTTTCATTTCATTTCATTTTCATTTCATTTCATAAAGAAAAGAAAAACGAATTCATATAAAAAGTGATAACTTTATTTTAATTTTGCTCGATTGTCAGTTTTCTACCGTTGTCAGTTTCAAAGCGGAACTGAAGTACAAAATCATCAAACACAAGAAAATCCAGTTAAACAAACATTTCCTTCAACATTTTCTTTGTATTTGTATATAAATCCCAAAAACTTCAGAGAAAAATTTACAGAAATGCCCAAACAAACCTAAAAAAGTGCAATGGAAACAGTGAGTAATACATGATTTACAATTCGGCGTTCGCCGGATACCTCAGCGGAAGTCAGAGGCACAGAGGCGCCGTGACAGCGTAGATCAACATCCTATACATACGTAATGTGGGTATTTTGCAAATATTAAACGAATGTTTGTTATATTAAACCTGGGAGAAAACTTTTGGAAGTTTCGCAAGTATTGAAACGTCGCTGAAAAATGTGTGAGTAAAATTGTAGGTGTTTGATACAAGACTTTTTGTCTTATCTTTTTTTTTATCCTTCGTGTGACCTCCATTTCGCCTGACTTAGAAGAGGTCTAAGATGACAGGCCTGAAAGGAAGTCCGTCTTACCTGACTAGGTCTATGATGACTGATCAATTGAGGTAGGAACTGGCGTCATAACAAATCCAGTAAAAATCACCAATCACGGTTATACGAATTACTTGCCTTTCACGTCAAGTTAAAAAAGGTAGTAAGACCATTCCAGGGGTGCCACTCTTAATGTACTACAATTTGACAGCTCAGTTATATCAAATGATACATTTTGGTGTAGCAAATGTTATCATTTTACCACGGTAGATGTCCATCGTTGTAATCCACCAATCAAACAAAAGGTCTGACTTGTGACAGGTCCGTCACAAAATGGCTGCTCCTCCTTGCGTGTGCATGTGTTGATGCAGAATTTTCTGATCCCTGTGCTATCTTGTGGTGTTTTCTGGAGATTTATGCGCGGCGAGTTGAGCTGAGTTTCTGGGTTCAAATCCTAGTAATGACGAAATAATGTGGTGCTTATAATATTAGAAAATCTGTACAATACCAGCCACGTTACAGTATTATTGCACCAAAATTGAGATGGCCGCACGAGAGCGTAGCAAAATGGCGGTGCGTCAATGGGGTGACAAGCTGAGGCGTCGAGATGGCTCTCTACTCCTTTTGGTATATTTATCATCCTCTATGGACAATAAGCCGAACCTGCGTGGCTTAGCTAGCTCTAGCATCTTTAGCATTTTTTAGTTTGCAATTTGCCGGATACGTCAGCGGTTGGCAGAAGCAGCGGTTATTTAACCTCGAGGAGAACTTTTAGAAGTTCGCAACCGTGAAAAAATTTGACTTTAAAAAAAAAACAAAACGAGTAGAACAAGAGACAAAAAAAGCCGGCGGAAAAAAACTCGTGGCACAATTATGACTTAATTTTATGTATAGCAATTCTTTGCACATGCATTAGGGTTACCACACCAATCAATTGATCTTCGATCGACAGCGTCGATTTATTTTAGAATGGATTAGTTGACGTCGATTGAAAGTTTGTACTAGGCCAATCAGATCAGAAAAAAACTGAACGATGTCAATTGATTTGTGGCCTTACATGCAACGATGATCGCTCTTGCGGAAAAAGGATTCATAATTCGCGTAATAGAATGCTGCCCACTGCACTACTAAGACCATAGAATCCAAGTTTGTCAATATCTTGTAAAAAGTCGCTATTGCTAAGAAGAACAAGCTTTTTAAATTCAAATACCGAATTTCACTGCTTTTGTGACAAAAGACATAAATCTTATCTCGAATATGATCGTTTATTTGATTTATTTAAAAATGGTTTTCACAAAACCTTTGTCATGTCAGATTTCTTTTGTTGCCTAGTTTAACTATTGCTAGCCAAATAAACTGGGCAGAAATAAATCACGACACTAATAAAATTGTTTACGATATTTCGTGTGTTCTAGAGAAAACGGTATTGTGTTGTCAATATTATTGTAGTAGTTAATTTAGTAGGTTTTGCTCGTACTTTAAATTCAGATAACATTTACATATAACTTTGATGTTATTAAATATTAATGTGGTGATAAAATCCCTTTAGAGAACGACTGGCTAGCGACCATCCTTCATATAATATCTGCCGCCAAATGTCAGCGCTCCGGCGGTAAAGTGTTCCGGCAGTATTTTATGAAGAGCCAGTTCTTAAGCCGTTTGCTTGCTTCTTCGACCTCATCTTCACCTACCATCAGGTGAGATTGAGGTCAAATGGCTTGGTCTATAATAAAATACATACAAACATACATAACGTCACGCCTGTATCCCTTATGGGGTAGGCAGAACACCAGAGGTTACAAGACCATCTGATGTCACGTTTGACAAATGAGGTATTATAAAGATGGAGGGAGACTATTGTAGTGATAGGGGGTCAGCCTATCGCCCACAAAAATGCCTTTAAAACCTCTGTCCATTAACTGACTTTTACAGTATGCTCGGGAAGAGAAGCAGCTGGCACATTCTACGTTTTTCCCTCGCTCCCAGTCCAGCATGGAAGATAATAAAATAATGATAATAAATTTCATATAACTTTCTAAGATGTGCTATGCAATGGATGTATAAACATTATACTAACTAGCAATGCAAAGGGACAGTTTTGTTAACCATTTTTTAACTATTACTTTGTTTATTTGATTTCATAGTATTACAAATACTCTCATACATAATTCGATAGTCCCAGAAATGCTATTGGTAGTGATTTTTTTGTCGCGAATGATATCACACAACTATTAGAATAATTAATTACTCAAACGGACAAACCATCTGTGTAGCGTTGAAGTAAGCTTCAATAAGCTTATATTATGGACACAAAATACATTTTTGCTAAAATTTTATGCCTAGCTTATCGTTGATGTGGAGTTCAAAGTACATTTTGAATAATCCTTTGTTTTGATTTTTTTATTTGCTCCCGACGCAAAAGAAGACTGTACTTAAAACGAATAGATAGACTTAAAGGCATAGTACCTA
This sequence comes from Stenoptilia bipunctidactyla, assembly GCA_944452665.1. NCBI lineage: Eukaryota > Metazoa > Arthropoda > Insecta > Lepidoptera > Pterophoridae > Stenoptilia > Stenoptilia bipunctidactyla. Next base: position 4,003,299 of record OX101726.1, on the reverse strand, counting down.
TAAGTACGTGCGGGTTGAGCCGATTTAAATGCAGTTTCTTTATATCGAAAGTCTTATTTCTAGGGGTGGTTCATAGGTGCATATATTAATGCAGTTGCAATGTATGCCGTTGTCATTATAGCAAATGATATGTGCTTAATAATATAACTCTTTATTGTACACCAACATGGTAACATAGTTTAAATGAAACAACAATTACAATTAACATACAAAGGGTGGCCTTATCGCCAAAGCGCGATTTCTGCCAGGCAACTTTGATAACATTGAAGATAAGGATTTCAATCCATGTAAAAGGACGAATCATTGAAACTGCCAACAACATTATGCCTACATATAGAACGCGAAAGGATATCTAGAAATGACGAAACTATATTTCAGACGTCGTAGGTGTTTTAAATTGTTTCTTAAGGTCAACAGTAACTCTACTGAGAAGAACCATTAGCAGGCATTTGCTATTGAATTTTTTCTTAGCTTGTATTTAATGTAATTAAGGTTTTTTCATACAGAATTTTAATTTTGATGGTGGTTGTCATGTTACACTCATACATTGTAGAGTCTGAAATTTAAGATCGAGTCTTGACATTTCATTCTAAAATCCACTACATGTCTGGTTCATAAATTCTTGTTAGGTATTCTAAACCGGGTGCTTTTGGACATGATTTACCACAGATTTTTCATGAATTTACCTCATACGAAAAGGCCCGAGCACGCACGAACTATCACAATCTTAGAAATATTACGGAAACGAACGCAAGCTGAGTGCGAGTCAGTCGAACGTATACGTGCGTATATGTAGTTCCGACATCGAATAGCAATCCAAACTTGTTGGGATCTCGTGCATTGAACAATAAACTTACTTAGATATTAGCTTGGTTTACGAACACATAACGCACCTTCAAATCAAAGATACAATTGTCAATTTGGAAAAACGAGAGTGTGAATATGTTTGTGAGATTAAATTGACTCTAATTATTACTTTTGTGACGTAATATTCAAAAGTTTTTTCCCTTCTTCTTCTTAGCGTGTCGATGAATATGAAATTATATTATATTTTGCCCGCCCAGAAACTTGCCACCTTTATGGCGTTATCGGTGGCTTGTGCGAGGTCCTCGACAGTGCAGGTTTCCGGGCACATGGGACAGGAGAGAAGGTGTAACATTGTTTGTGGGGTCGCGCTGCACAAACAAATCTCATCTCCGTCAACGCTGAAACCTCAAGTTTTTTCCCTATGTGCTAATAGCTTTGAGTATAGAATCACTAAATATGTCGTGCCTTGCGTTTTATTACAGCGCACATACGCACAGACGCGGTTTCTCCGCGGTTGACTTTAAATTCAACCGCCGCAGTTAAACTGGAAAAGCGACACGGCTAGCTACCCCTTAGGTCAACCGCTAGTGTGTATGGGCACTTAGGCGCGTAGGGTTGACACAGTATAACCCTTTTTTTTTACTTGGAGAAATCCTCATGGATACCTGTCGCCCGGGGGAGCGGCCAGGTTATGTCGGACTCTTACCGACTAAAACCCCAAGGTGTTACGTCACGCACCTGTTGGCGGGAGCACGGGGACGCTTACGCATTCTTCCGCGAACCCGCCGGTGCCTTCCGCAGCGCGGAACCTCCCTCGCTCAGCGGCATGCTCGAAACACGTAGCACGCCGCTGCCAGCGAAGACCTTTGGAAGCGAGCGGCGGATACCCCCGTATCCACCGCCCAAGGCCTTCACTCGACCGGATCAGGTCAGGTTGGCATACGCCCTCCTTCTCCGACCGGTCCTCCTGCGGCAGATTGGAGCCGAAAGGGAATGACACAGTATAACCCTACTGCAATTGGAAAAGCGTGCGGTAAGACTCCTTCAGCGTACGCAACCGCCTAGGCTAGCAACCACCTATAAAGTAAAATCTTCCGTCTAATATCTCCACTCAGGTGGGTTTTTATTTCGGCTATGTTTTATTTTTTGACGACAACTTGTGCGACGGGGTAAACCTGTCTGCCTCAGACGCCAGTGGTGGCGGGTTCGATGTCCGCACGGAACAAGAAAAACAAAATGTTTCGTGTCTGGTTGATTATCTATTTATGTATTTATATTCTAGGTTCCCCCCTAGTTCGCTACATCGTATCCCATAACACAAGCTATACTTACTTTTGGGCCATGTAGTTGCTGTGATTGTCTGGGGATTTTATTTTATTTATTTATTAACAGCCAGTTCCTTTCAATCTCATTTTCACTTACCATCAGGGGACATTGAGGTCAAGGTTGACTGGGACTTTTACATTATTATTGTTGTATTTATTGTCTAATTATGAAAGTTTACTAACCTGGGTTTTCATAGTTCAATTCCTCGGATATGTCGCGAATAAATTGTTCACGGATACTAAAATCGACATTTTGATAGGTTCTCAAGATAGTTACAAAAAACAATTATTCGAGTATTTACAGAGCAAAAGAGTTTAGTAGTTAAATAATTTAAAATGTAATTATAACGTAGGTACCTGTCATTGTAATTATTTTTTAAGCTTTACAGTTTATTTTTATTTTTACTGATTTATAAAGTAAATTATAGTAATATTTTGAATTAGTATTTTACTTTACATGATTGCACCTTTATTTAATTGGTTTATAGATAATTATGATGTTATTGCCTTCAAATTGGGTGTACACCCTACCATGTTGTATAATTTTAAGTTTCTTTTTTTACCATGTATAGTGTATTACCTGTTGGCAATTTATAAATGAATAAATAAATAAAGTTTAAACATGACTTTATGTAACTCAGATATAGAATAATCAACATAGCTATCGAAAGAAGTCGTCTTAAAATGTTCCTACTATATGCAGTTACAAACTTGCTAGCCATGCCTATGACTACCTGACTACGAGTCTCAACAGGGTATTTATGTTAATTAAACTCTACTGCCCATGTTTAAGAAGGCATACTAGCTAATTGAAGCGCTTTTTGAATACATTTTCTTCGAAAAATATATCTTCTTTTTAAAGAAATGGTGTTAGAGATACTAGAAATCGGATTCCTTAAATTACGAAATATATAAGGTCGCCTTATAATAGTCAATAATATTTTTATAGCAGATTAAGTGTGGGTCAAAAGTACGAAAAAAAAAAAAATTTTTATAAATATTTTTCATAAATTAAAATTTCAATTTCCTTCTAGTGAACAAAATTTAAGTTTGATCATTAGTTTATGGCTACACAGCAAGTAATGAGAACGTTTCCATCTAACTCTATGTAGTCATAAAATGTAGATTAATCTTTAATTTTACTCACAGAGAAGAATTTTGAAATTTTAATTTATGAAAATATTTTAAAAAATGTTTTTTTTTTCGTAATTTAGACCCACTCATCATTCCTAATCTGCTATTTAAATATAATTGACTATTATAGGCGGACCCTGTATACCCATACATAACTTGATGGCTAATATCTGGGTTTATCACACAAATATCGGCCATGTTTTTGCAAGTACAGCAGCCGGTCATTTAATTTGAAATACAAACGTTCATTGATTATGATGGAATTTATTTGAGACCGCTTTTGAAGTTTATTCAGCCAAAATAATAAGGCATCCAAATTAATTACTTAAAAACATAATCACGTATCAAACATGCAAAAATAAAAACAAGTAACGTCAAAAAAGATGGGGTCCTTCTTGACGTCAGTTGAGAAAAAAAGAATAGAGAAGAAGTGTGTTTTAAATTTATTATGACCATATTAATAACAAAAATTTATATGTTTTTAAATGTACATAAATATCGTATTAAATAAATTTATCGACCTTTAAATTGACGTTAAACATGAGGCTCATTAAAATATACTTATGAAATACCGCAATTTATGAGTCGATACTTATCAAAACGTATTGAAAAGTAATTATTAACTTTTGATAAAATGAAACATAATATTATTTCATTTTAATTGAGCCTTATCTTAGGATATATTTTTCGAAGCCGCTTAAAAGATTGAGATACAATCAGGTTTATCAAAAATAATTAGCTCAAGTGTAATTTACATTTATATAAATGTTTCTTTAAGAAATGATTGCTGCCGGTAGTTATATTTTTATCTTATAAAATAACACGTTTCATTTTAGTATGGACGTCTGGCCAGCACCTGTGCCAAATAAAATAGTGGTGGAGTACCAACATGAAAACACTTAAAATAACTGTTAATTAAATTGTTATTTACTTTTCATGTGCATTAAGAAAAAATACTTAAATCGACAATGACTACAAGGGACTGACGACGCCATATTTAACGCATATATTTACTGATATTCCTATATTTTGGATTTCTGCCTGGACGTAAAAGATGATTTGTTTAAAAAGTTAAAAAAACTAACTGAATTTATAAAATATTGTTTATTTTTGATAGATAGTAGTAGTAGTGAAATGTCACTTCCGTACATTATACTGACCTTTCAGGAGCATCTCCCATTAACCAACTTTTGTTTAAAAACTCGTATGCTTCGAAGTAATAACATATTTTTTAAAGTTTTTGTCATTTTTTTAAACATTCTAAGAAACTAAAGACAAATATCTGTAGGTTTGGAACACATTTCATTGATAGATTGAGTACGTACATACAGTAAGTACTTACGGCCATTTTGTATAACTGTGGAGATTTATGGCAATAACGTCATTTTAGTTTTTTCATTTGGTGTATAAATAATTGATTCAACTTTAGATGTGGTATTTTTGTTTGATTTCTGAATAATTTCCACGATCTTAAAATTCGGCACAGGTTGCGGCCAGGAATGCAACGGAACCTTTATGCTGTTATTTTTTGTTTATATCGCAAGGTGTATAACCATGTAGGGTTGGTTTATAAATAACCCTACCACCTCTGTATACGCGTATCATAAGAGGCGACTAAGTGCCAACGCTGCGTCACGCGTTCGATCGCGCGTTTCATACAAAACTGCAACGTCCGTACCATACGCACGTTCGATACGGACGTTCGGAATGCGCTAAATTAAATATTCCATTGACACGACTGTACAATCACACTTATGAAATTGTACTAGCAACGCTGCGTTACGCGTATGATACGGACGTACGGTACGCGCGGTCGAACGCGTAACGTATCATCGGCACTAACTCGAGTCACCCTCTTTGGTGGTAGCACTACTTTGAGGTTCGCCTGGCTAGCTATAAAATCAGCGGCCAAATATCGTCGAGGAAACGTTTATGAATAGCCAGTGCCTGCCTAAGCCCGTGTGCTGTATGTACAACCATTATCTTGACTTACCATCAGACAAGATGGAGATCAAAGTTGCCGATAAAAAAATAAGGTGTTTTTTTTTATATTGTAAGGATAGGACGTTTTTCTTCCATGCCACCTGATGGAAAGTGCGCATGAAGACTATGGTGTTACACGTCCATCCACGAGAAACCTATTCATTCGACACTTAAAAGTTACAGGACTGTAGTGGTCAGGAAAATCAGACTCAGGCAGATTGTTCCACACCTTGGCAATCCGTACCAAAAATTAACTATCGAAGCGTTTTGTTCGACTTCTTGGTAAATCCAATATATAGGGATGGCAGTTCTGTCTGCGTCTGGTAGTCCGGTGGTAAAAAGGAGTGGATTCAATTTGGTCAAAAAGAGCACTCGCACACTCACCAAACTGTAGTCGATAAAATACTGTCAAACAAGCAACCTTACGACGACATTATAATCTCAACTAAATCTAATTTATAAACAAAAGTCCTGCAGTTTGTTTTTATGAAACATTAAATTCAAAAACAGAATACAAAGTAAATTATATGTATATTCTGGTTACGTTAATTGACGCAGAGTATTGAATATTTGCATGCGCTGTAAATCTGAACTGCTTTGTGTGCGAACCAACAGTATTTAATTGTATCCATAAATAAATAGTTTCGTATACTTAAATAAATGCTTAATGATGTTATTTACTTTACTGTATCATGGGTTTACTTTGGAAATACCTTTTAAGGGTATACTGCAGTTGAAGTAGCGTTTCATATATTATTTGCTTTTGTCTACATTGAGACAGAAGCAGTTACGATAAAATATTTTAAGTTCAGAGTTAGTATTGCGACTATGGTTGAATTGTATTGTTTATTTAGTACTTTGATATCTATAAAGCTATCTGAATCAATAAATATCTCGTTGCTTACAGGCCTGTGACCTTTAAAATTTGGGATTTGGTTAAATTAAATGCAACTAAAGGGTTATTAAAATAGTTTGTCAGCGCATACATCGTTTTACTTTTTGTGTTATTTGCAAAATGTCAAAATACTATGTATCAATAATATACGTAAGTCTTTATTAACTTATTTGACTGTATTATTTCTTCAGCTGATTAAATACTTTTGGGTCATTTAATTTCTCAATGACACCAACTGCGTCAAAAAATATAACTAGCAACTAAATTAAATTCATCATATTCTTTAAAATAATGTCGGTACGTCTCTAACCAATTATCATCTTAAAAAGTAAATTGGCCTGAAAAAAAATCTCTTCCAAACGATAAGAGCACGAATTGCGTAACAAAAACAAACCTAGAATACAATACAAAAAAAATGTAAATAAATAAATAAACTTAAGCTTTCAGAACTCTAACAACGCTCCCAACGATTGCTTGCCGTAAGATTCTTCTCAAGCTTGTTTACTCTTGTTGTTTTTTGGACTCCTGGCAGTGTTGACAAGCTGTACCATCTGTTTGGATTACGTGATCTTTGGACCATTTCTTGTATAGTAAGGAATGCTATTATTAAATTAGAGCCTTATTGAGTCGATCCTATGTGGAGAGTGAGATGTTGATTGAATGATATTGACTGAGCTTTTCATTTTTATTTTGGACTTTTATGTTTTTGAGTATGATCAAGCAATAGTGAGTAGGTTACAATTTTCATTTCTAAAAGTTACATTTGGCATGAACTGTTGGTTTTTATGTGAAGTTGGTCTATGCGAAGTTTCGAGTACTTGTCGACAATTCCAAAGTACATGTGTTCGAGTCAGTTTCATAAAAATAAATATTTTGAACTAGCTCAAGTCTGGGTGCACACTACGATTCACTGTTACCAAATTGCACAAATTATCTAAAAACATTAACACTTTTATTTTTAATTTTCTTTTGATTGCACAATTCATTAAAATATCAATATCGCAAATACAACAAATTTTTACTGTCTCAAGTTTTTAAATATATCAAATAACACTTACCGTGGAATTAACTTGTTTGCCTTACAGAAAAATAAGGTATTTTAACTTTATAAGAAAAAAATGTTTAGTTTCAATAATTAATAATTATAAACTAGCTGTATTCCATAACTTTACATGTGTGAGGATATTTTCCAATTCTGTAGAAATATCAGGATTGAAAATTGTAGGATCGGCCCTACTAGCCGTAAATAACATCTATCCGTTCATCCGCACAATTTATCACATTTATAATATCAGTAGGGTATTATAAGCTTTAGGACTTGTATAATAAGTAGGATACCGATAAGTACATTCAGCTCCACACACATCAGACCCTCCGGTAATTTAAAAATAAGCTCTTTACATCATCAACATCATCATTCAGCCAGGAGACAAAGGTCATAGGCCTCCCCCAAGGTCCTGCGCTGCCCTCATTTAGGATTCTTCATATCAGGAGCATTATCGTTTTAAAATAATAATAAATAAAATTTTACTTAATCGCAATTAAGTTAAATAGGTTTTCTTATCGGTAACTAAGCTCGCGTTTGAACTCCATCTTAACTGATGATACGTAAGTGAAAATGAGGTTGAAGATGATAACGCACAGGTTTAAAAAGAATTTGACTTTTCATCATAAACAATTCTGGAACACATCAGCGCTGGAGCGGTGATATTCGGGATGTTGAATTTAGCAATTTAAAAAAATTACTTTTACGAATTATTAGGGTGTTGTTTTATTGAAGCTTACTGTACACTTACTTCGAAAAACAACTAAACTCCCACGTCGTTGTCGCGTCGCCTGCGCCCGCGCACCTTGTCGCGTATTATCTCAAAATCTTAAGCTTTGTTTACCTTTTTTACACAGAGGCGCTTTGATTATTATTCTTTTGTAAAAGATCAAAAACAGTGGGTTCGTTCGTGACTGTACCTATTTTTGTAAGGACGTACTGTCAGAAAGTAAAGTCTATCTTAGTTTTTATTAGGGTTTCCGAGTAGAATTTAAATTGAAATAAATAAGTGACGTACTTAACTTGTAAGTTGTCAAAAATAATCTCTTAAATTTCAAATCATCATAAACGTGAAAATTTGTGTAAATGAATGAATGATTTTTGTCAAGACTCTCATGTAACAACTGAAGGGCTGAGGACGAAGTTTGATAAAAAGAATCACCGTATCCTGTTTTCACATATTCTCTTTTGTATCAATTGTAATCCAACAAAAATCATAACTTATACACGAGTAAATAAAACATAGGTTTAATAATAAAAGCAATAAATAAATCATATATTATATCATAAGCAAAGTAATCTACGTTTCTCGTACACTTTGACCATAGCCTAAAGCCGTTGATCAGAGCAGTTCCCACAATTCTTCAATACTTAACCCTTCACACTGAGTAGGAGTAAATCGCATGCATTCGTATGATACCATCTCGCAATACCCGTAAATATACAATCTATAACCATCCTCAGATAGCTATACGACCTAACACCTACCAGGTGAGAACAGAACGGTTAATAACAATTATATTCCTCGGAATAAACGCATTATATTCCTAGGAATATAATTGTGGGTTCGCCATCTTGTATCGGGGTCGTCACATTCTCGAGTGAGGAGTTTAATGGTCTGGAACATAGGCTGATACAGGTTCTGATCAATCAAGAAGGGATAATTGAGCTCGTAAAGGTTTATAGGCTTGGTGACAATATGTATGCGGTGTCGTAAATATCTGATGGGGTGTATTTTATTTGGTGAAGTTTCTGAGGAATAAACTGGTGAAATAGTTAAAGAGATCGGAACTTCAGGTTTATTTTTTGTATGAAGAGTATAGCGCTAAAGAGGTCTTATAAAGCCACTACTTGGTTACACCTATAAAGGCCTGTAAAGTTTCTCTAAATTTACATCACGAAGCGAGTAATTAGAGCGCTGTATAACCATACTTGTGTATTTTTCGCATGAAAAAATACTACCCTGAAAGTATAAAGATATGATTTGGCTTATTTAAAATGAAAACTCACAAGTTCACGTTTCCTTTCCCTTCTGGAGATAAAAAAAATAAAACTTTTCATAGCTCTTCCTAAAAAATAAGTACATTAAACACACAGGGATATGTGATTAAATAAATGCGCCATTAAAAAAAGATTTAAACCATTTCCCTAATTATAATGTAAAATATCACATTCATATTCCATTCTCTTAAAAGGCAAAAAAGATTAACCATTTCATATATGCAGCTTCCCAAAAAGTTTTCGTATATTAGACATACGAGGTCATATAATCCAATGTACGTTCGCGTACAATATTTCCTCTGAAGAAGTATGTAAATATTTTTTCCATACGTTTACGATGTTGTGATGAGATGGCAATAACGCCGACAGACGTAATGAGGAAGCTTGTCGGTGCGACTGGACAAATATGATGCAGATTTGCGAAAATATTCTCTAGAAGCCTGTTATAGTAAGTTATAAGGTTCGGTTTGGCGTGTATTTAGAAAATGGTAGTGAAAATGCAGGGTTGCGAGTGAGATCTCGGCGCCCCGGGGCTCGGTATAACGAGCGCGTCGGTGATGACGCTGATCGGGGTAAACATTCAAGAGTTTCATAAAAATTAGTCCTTAAATTTTAAAGCGTATGACTTGAAGCCTGCTTTGATAAGAGTCAGCGTAAAGGGGGGTACTTTGTGTGTTCTTTGTGCTTTTTTTAAATGAAAGTTTGTAGACTTTTGTTAAATGAAAGAGGTTTTAATCGGGTTTCTTTGTGTTTGATTATATTTTGGTTTTTTAAATTGATTTTTTGGTTGATGACGTCTTTGCAGGTATTGTGGTCACATGTGACCACTTTAAAACGTCTTTTACTTTACAACATTCACGATTCATTTTATTATAAAGCAACTTTAGATATTGTTAGTAGAGATATGATATTTAATCACTGTACTAAGTTTTTGTTATTAAGAGCTAATGTGATCGTTAATATAGTATTTTTTTATTTTTCGGATGCAACGAAGAGACTGTCAGTAAAATTAAGGATACAAAATTTCATTTCAATTTAAGCTTTAGGTCGGCAATGCGTCTGTCATTATTTAAATATTTACTATACTTGCACACGCATACTGGGAAATACTGGATTAACGCACACATTTACTTGATGCGGTGATAAGAGGGCCATTTTTGCAAAACGTATTTATGGAACGAACTACTCCGGACTTATTCTAAATTAATTCAAAAATAAAATTAAAGTCAAAAATTTGGTGGACCCTTAAGTATTCTTGAAAGGGTTCATTCACACAGAAAGACTGCTTTAAAAAAGAATTAATAAATTCATTTCATTTCCTCTTCTAAACTAACTTAACAGGGACAAATATAATATGTGCAATTATACTTAAACCACTTAGAAAAGCTCAAAAGCAAACTCCGTCAATATCACAACAAAACTTTAAATAATTTAACTTCAATACCATCTTTCGAAGGTAGTTAACCAAGGAAATAGTCAGCCTAAACTCATATTTTATATCGTTTAAACTTCTAAGGGATACATAGATCATTAACAAGACGTATGCCGCGGTTAACAACTCACATCTATTACGCTATATTTTGTAGTTACGCAGCACGTACGCACTTCACGCAACGTCCTTATTTATGAGGTTTTAGAATGTTTGTCGAGCCTGAAGTTAGCTACAGTTCAGTTTCCAAGTTATAATTAAAGTAACGATGGCTTGGGTGACAATTAATTAGGCTATGCGAGCTGAATGATGCCATAACTGTTAAGTGTGAGATATGTGCCTAGGAAATAAATTTTCACTATATAAACTTAAAGATATTGTAAATCCAATAGCTGTGTAAAAAGGTTATATATAACTTCAAAAAAGGAGCAAAGTATTTTAAAAAGACATAGCGCACCTGCAGAATCAGTTCAAAAATCAAAGAAATCGAGTTACCATTATAGAAGTATTTTTTTTGCTGTTATTTCACTTAACTTTAAAACCAAGTAACTAACATGTTTCATACAACATTAATATATTACATCAGTTCAAAGCTGAAAGTTTGCAGTTTTAAAACTTCATTCTTGTATTGTCAAAAAAAGTACTTTTTTAAATACGTCACTACTGTTCTGAAGGTGTGATAGATGACAATTTTACAACTATGGGATAAAAATAAAGCTGTACTTTTAAAATGGGTACTTCAATAAAACCTCAGTAACACATACAGGTAGGAAGAAAATTTCTTATAAGAAAAGTTCTCACACCTAGAAAGGCGGTACCCAAATGGTTTCTACTACAAACGGAATTAAATTAGGTCAGTCGTCTCTATCGGCCCCGGATTTGAATAACTTACTAAAAAGTTAAAGTAAAAGTGAAGATAGAAATTCCTTTACTATCTTGAGCTCAAGTGACAGGTTTTGATTGAGATTGGCCGTAAGTCCGTTTGTAGGACTTATCTAAGACCCCTGCATAAACAGACACACTCGAAAAACATTACTCTTCTAGGGCGATGTGGCATTAAAAGGGCTAGAATTGCTTAAACATTCTTTCCGAACATTCGTTTTAAATGCCTGCCTTGAATGTAGTCCAAATTTTTTGTTCTGGAAGTTTGTTTTTAGTTTATTATTGGAAACCATTTCTGTATTTTGAAACAAATAGATTTTAATACAAATTGCTTTCAATGAACAGCGACCCTGATAATGTTTAAGATATGATAATCATCAACTGGTCTGATTGCCGGGTCTTTTCCGGGTCTTTTCGGGTGTAGTTTTTAATATGCGAAATAATAATGATAGTAATTGTTGTACATATATTTGACATCGAAATCGTTGAGGCGCCGCCGTGGTTACTGTGCATATTAAACGATAACTAAAATATATTTTCAAAAACTAAAATAATAACTTTTCACCCATTTCAAAAAGAGCCATTACATATTAAACTTAATTATCGTGACGTAGAGCTACAACAAGTAAATGAATATTGCACTCTTGGACTTACCATTGATACACATATCTCTTGGAAACCACATATACATAAATTAAACTCTAAATTATCAAAATTTTCATATGGCCTTCGTGAAATAACAAAATGTACTGACGAAAAAACAGCATTGTCTGCTTACTACGCATATGCACATGCATGGTTAACTTACGGAATCATACTATGGGGAAACAGCACAGATTCACAGTCCACATTCATCATGCAAAAGAAACTTGTACGCATCATCTCACATATAGAGCAAACTGACAGCTGTAAACCTGTCTTCCAGAATAAAAAGATACTGACCGTGCCATGCATGTACATAATGGAGATGTGTAAGTTTGTTAAAAAATACCCTGAATTCTTCACTAACAGACAGGATCTACCTACTAGATACACACTTAGGAAAAATACAGCTACTAGACTGATGCTCCCCACATCCAGGTTACAACTACACGCAAATAGTCCCGCTGTTATGGGAGTAAAAATATTCAATAATCTGCCTAATGTATTAAAATCTCAAACAAATGAAAAAATATTATTTAAACAGCTCAAAAATTTATTAATTACAAAAAGCTATTATACAGTACAAGAATACTTAAATGATAAATTTGTAAATTTGTAATGAGACAGTAAATTTAATTTATCTATAATATCTCTACGCCTCCTCTCTCCTAATATTGCAATACCCAATAGGGTCATAATGTATCCTAATGATTTGTGTATATTATGAAAGCAATAAAGAATTGAGAATTGATATCGCAGGTTTAGCGCGGTCGGCGCGGCCGGTATTAGGATGGGCGACCGCCGAACATTTATTTCTCACGACGGCTTCCGTGCTTCGGAGGGCACTTTAAGCAGTCGATCCCGGTTGCTGTATACTTGTATAACAGTAGTCGTTAGAGTTTGTCAGAAGCCATTTCGGCACCCTGAAAATTCTGACATCCACCTAATAACACTGGGCCAGCTTGGCTAAACCTCCTCGTCACTGAGAGGAGAGACTCATAGCCCTGCGGTGGGCTTATTACACGGAGTTGTGATAATGAAACATTTAAGAGCGCCATCTAGCTGTGAAGTAAGCTAATAAGCTTATGTTTTAAGTACTACACAACGAATTTACATGATAATACTATTTTTTTCGTAAAAGCTTGCATACGTTTTCATATACTTAAATGATTGCATTGTACGGGGATCGATATCTTAATCACTCTTGTACCTAATTGTGTTGCTTTATGATTTGTGTAGCTTATCACTTACCTACTTGTATAAGTAAGCCTTTACTCCAATCATAAAGGTAATTAAGTTTAATATATTCCTTTTACTGTTATAATGATATCAAACTACAATACAATATAATACGATTTCCAAACCTCCATAATTTATTGTCAGTATTGTAGGCGTTCAGCTGCATCTTTCTATTCAAAATGTAACTTTTCTCACGCTCACGCAATTGATTTTATATCTGAGCAATAGAAATCTATGAATGCCTTAAATATGGAGAAATGTGACAGCTAAATTCACTGAAGTAACCTTAAACTGGAATTCAACGTTTTTGTAACAAAAGCATTCCTGCGTACGCAATTTTATTTGCGAGCTGTAAAAACTTCGCCACGGATGAAACGAGAATAAAAGTAATGCGACATTTATCCTCAAAACAATTCATACTTCAAACGTCAGATTAAATGTTAAGACGCATCTTTGATTGTTGCGAATTCTGCCGCAGTCTGAACAAAGCCTTCAATTACTTGCCGTGGGCTCTTAGAGAATAATGAGCCGCTTATCCCGACGTATGGAGGCTTTAGTAGATTGTTCTCGAATGGGTCGTGGGTCGCAGGACCACCCGGCCGTTGTGTTCATTCGCCCCCGCGTCACATCGCGTTACGTTACGTCCCGTCACCGCAAGCGCAAGCGACCTCTTGCGGTTATTCCGTCAACACCGCGTTCGTTCCCGACTTTGACATTTCACACAAAACAGATGCGGTCACCGCACAAGCCTTTTCAATGTACCGTTTCAAGCGCAAAATAACACGAACTCGCATAAAAGTTGTCTACAAAATGTTATCATTTAAAACATTTTTTACAATGCGTTGGGTTTGTTTCGTGAGTCAGGAAGTTGGAAAATGTGTAACAAACTTGTTGAACACAATTTTAATAATTAAAATAGCTTTATATATACAAGAAAAAGAGCAGATGTGTATGTGATTTTTCTATATGATGTAAATAAAATACAATATTTCGTTTCTTTTTTTAAATATTAAAAAAAGTCTAAAGGTTTTAAATCCGCAGCTTCTGGAGTTTCGAGGCAGACACGATGGTCACCCTATTGTAACAGCTATAGTTTTCACAAAATTTCTGCATAATTTTCAGGATAGGATGAAATCTCTCTATACCTTTTTTTCCTTTGGAAATGTATACCCATTTTGTTTCCTTACGTCGTTCAATATTAATTCAAACTTCGTTTAAAATGTTGGTTAAAATTTCCACTTTGTTCCAACTCATTTAACTTCATACCGGGTCAAAACACTACTTATAATTGCTATTGCGAATGTGCTTCTGACATATCCAAAAATAATTTCATGACTAGTTAATGGCGAAACGGCGGTGAAAGCTGTGACAGTTAAGTTGAATAATAGCGGTTGCAGTCGGCACTTGCATGATTGTGTATTGTGCCATTTGATACGTTTAATTAAATTAAATTACCTTCATGATTTAATCGTTTTGATATCGTAACTTTTAACTAGCCTTGTTAATTAGTTGGAAGTTGGTACTATTTGTTTGTAACTCGCAGATGTTACTCAAGTTCGAAGATAAACGTTTCGTAGAAAATCCTTCAGGATCTACCTACCAAATATCTTGGCTTTGGTTTTTTTACATTGTATGGATAGGACATTTGGCTTCCATGCCACCTGATGGAAAGTGCGCATGAAGACTATGGTGGTACACGTCCATCCACGAGAAACCTATTCATTCGACACTTGAAAGTTCCAGGACTGTAGGGGTCAGGAAAAACAGACGCTGGCAGATTGTTCCACACCTACAATCCGTACCAAAAAGGAACTATCGAAGCGTTTTGTTCGACTTCTTGGTTTCCACTATATAGGGTTGGAAGTTCTATCTGCGCCTGGTAGTCCGGTGGTAAAAAGGAGTGGGTTCAATTTGGTCAAAAAGAACACTCGCACACTCACCAAAATGTAGCCGATAAAATACTGTCAAACAAGCAACCATACGACGATGATCCAGCGTCTGCAATTTTGTATTTGTAAGGTTGTTGTTATTTAAGCGTTTACGGGCTCTTCGGTCAACAGAGTCTAGCGCTTCGAGCTGGTATTTGGCAGAATCATCCCAAAGGTGACTACAGTACTCCATGCACGACCTCACTTGGTGATTATGTGCTGCTTACCTTCGTCACTTACCATTATGTAACATTAATATAAAATACCCAGACAATCACACCAACTAGGTACATGGTCTCGAATTAAACAAATACCATGAAGCAAACTAGGGGCGAACTTAGAATATAAACACGAAACAGATAAACGATCAGACCAAGAACATTTCTTATTACAGATTTTTTTGAAATCAATATGCGTATGATAGAGCCACACTTTGACGTGTGGTCCGGAGCCCGTACATACAATAGTACGAGTATAACTACAAATATCTTTATGGTTATTCATATTTGCTGTATTTAAGACTTTACTACTACTAGTTAGAGAATTATTACCGCTGACTTGTAATAAAGATATGCTTATTGTGCATAGAGTTTACTTGCCTCCTTACTGCTACCGACCCATTAAACAGCTTTTACGTGCTTCATAAACGATTGGCTCTAACATCAAATTTCTCCGTTCACTACCCTATAGGTACTTAGATATCGTATAGCCGACCTGCTTGACACAAAATTGAGGAATTAAAACGAACGAAACTCATTCTTTACGACCTCATTACTTTAGGTGTTTTTACGCAACTGGAGTTTTTAATGTCTATATAAAATTTTCTTCGTCTTATAGTTTAATTTTACAACATTTTTATGACGCCGTTGATGAAAGGACGTGCATTTTTTATTAACGAGAAGCTGTGCTAAGAGATTCTTAAAGTAAATACTTGAACGGTTTCAAGTAAATTTGCTCTCGTGTTTACTTAAGAAGCTTTATAGGCACCGAAAACTATTTCAAACAAGAAATACGCTTAAAAGATGAATTCAATTTATTCTTAATGCTCGATTGAGTTAAACTTCTTAAAGTATCGTCGGTAAGCATCATGGATCGTTTCGCTAAAGGAAATTCAATCAAAAGATTGCGCTTCGTATATAGTTAACAGGAATCGTTTCAAAAAATAGTTAAACATTGTTGAGAACTTTTCACGAGCTCAGTCGAATGGATACTTTGTCAGGATGGGCAGTTGTGCATAAAATAACCATTGACGCGCCACGCTACAGTAGGAATGGCGCTGTAGTTGCCCGACGCAATTTGTACGACATTCATCTCTTGCAGTGAACGGCAACAAAAGGAATAATCAGAGTCTGAACTCGCCAAACTACTATGTCCTATCTACTGTCACGAAATCTCTAGTTTTTCTACACAATTATATTCCCAGCGCTTAACTAGCGCACTCGTTCGAGATTGTCTCGTTAGTTCAGCCCGATAAACGTCGGAATGGTTGAAATAATTTGAATTGTTAGAGCGCTGTCGTAATGAAACTGTCTTCGGTTTTATTTCCAGTTGAAAACGTTATTTAAAAGCTGCCATTTTAATATCTAACATGTCAATAAAGATATTATTTTAAGCCTCACTCGCATACCTGTTAGTTTACTCGGTATATGGGGCAATATTTTAGTTGGAGCGCGGCGGGCGATAGGTCGTCGGTTAATCTTCCTGCTGGGCGAAGGCATCTCATTTCGCTGTAAGTAGTCTGCGGTTTATGCAAAAATATTAGTATTTGTATAAGTAAAAGAATTTAATTTTTACATTACAGTAACATTATTTTTATATTACTTGGTTATTCTTTGCAGACTTGTCATAGTAACCCTGTTTAACAGCTTTGTTAATAAGTGCAACTGAATGTGTCATCTACATATTAAGTCTGCAAAAAACAAACAACGTACAAACGACACGATTTTGCGAACGCTGCATTTAGCTATAACAATTATAGCAGATAAAATACAGCTTCTTCCATATAGCATTAGCGTAAACACGATACAATCCCGACTGTGTTTGTTTCCAAGGTACCAAAGCGTTTCTCCAGACAACTGTTTGCTCATATTTTCATTAAGGAACTAAAGATTATTTGCATTGCGTTCAATCCCGCGTGTTGGTCCAACTCGAGAGCTGGGCGACCACAAAATGCAATTATCGACCGCTGTCGGCCGCAGCTATGCTCTATTACATTCCGTTGCAGCGAAGTCTAAACCCATCTGATATACAATATAGGAGGGTCAGCAAAACAATTTTTCTAACGTAATATCTCTTCAAGATATTTTATTATCTGATGATAGCTAAGATTTAGCTTTTCAATTTGAGATGTTATGGTTGTGAAAAGGCACGTACTTATTTACTTTTGAAATAAATATTATGCCTTAATTGTATATCCTATTTTGTTACGTTTTGAATGTTTATCTTTGTTTTATACTAGCTGCTGCCCGCGACGTCGTCTGCGTGAACGCTATGCAGCACCAAACGCACCTATGATTATAACACTGCTAGCGTGATAATATGTAGCCTATATGTTGACCCGACTTCTTAACTATCTTCATGCCAAATTTGAAGTAAATCCATGCAGTACTTTTTGAGTTTATCCCGGAAAGACAAACAGACAAACAGACAAACAGACAAAAATTCTAAAAACTATATTTTTTGTTTCTGTTTCGATTGTAGATCATACCCCAAGTATTCTTTTAAAAAAATATTCAATGTACAGTTTTGACTTTCCTACCATTTTATTATATCTTTGTTTTATTTTATTTATTGTTCTTTATCTTTTAGTGTTTGAGGAGTTTTATTTTTATCTTGCTGAGGCGGCACTATTTTAATTCTTAGCGTATTTTATCGCAAATATTACGCTGTAATAGTGTGGTTCTTTTATATAATGGATTTCTTCTTCATAACTGATTGTTATTTTTATTTCTTAATCAACCCTCCAGACTTTGATGGTGGTCGATATTCAGGCTCTACATACATACATACATAACCTCACGCCTGTCTCCCCTTGGGGTAGGCAGAGACAAGGGAACACCAATTGCTGCGATCCAAACATACCTCTTTCGCTTCTTCCACGTTCATCAATCTTTTCATACATGATCTTTTCATACAAATTTTTCATACATGATTCAGGCTCTATTCAATCATTTAATACAATGTTATGGACTTCATTGATAATATCTATTGACGTTGCCACGATAGTGCGTCCAGGATCTTCAGCATTTACTTGTACTAGAAAGATCAAAAGGAAAATCAGTAAACCATTTGTGGTTCCTAAGCAAACCAATTTATAAACCGCCTTAATCGCATACAAATAGGTCACATATTTCAACTAAACATTACGGTATCTTTACAGATTCCATAGTCAATTACATGATAAATTCGCTTTAAAAAGTGCTTCGTAGAGATTATCATATATACATAACATCACGCTTATATCCCTTAGGATCCTTAGGCTGAACACCTACCCCATAATGATGAAGAGAGACTATTGCAGTGACAGGGGGTCATCCTATCGCTCACAAAAAACATAAATTATTAAAAAAAAACATTTATTTTCGAGTTGCATAGACTCATAGAAGTATATAAAACACATCAAAATAATAATTTACAAAGATACTAAGAATAAACAATTTAAAATATCAGAATTAAAATTAAAATCACATTACACGTCAAAGAAAAAAAAATTTAAATAAAACAGAAACAACAGGAAAATATTAAGTCATCATATAATTTAATGATTAATTAAATTAAACATTTGGATTAACATAAATAAAATTCAATCATAATTCTAAATGTCATATCCAAAATATAAAAACAGCAAAATTTAAAAATAAATATGTCTTACATTTTCTTACTTGATTAAAATTAATTTAAAAGTTCTTATATGTATTGCAGTAAATAAATTAATACCGTATACTTTTACAATGTACCCGGGAAGAGAAGCAGCTGGTATATTCTATGTTTATCTTTATCTTTCACTCTATCTAGCAGCAAGATAAAATTTTATTGAGAGTGAGAGACAACTATAAATACAATATAAATTTGGTTAAGTTTTAATTTTAGTTTCTTGAAATTTGACTTTTATTTCATAATTACTACCGCGAAATGTGAATCAATTACATCAAATTTCAGATATTTCAATCATAGCCTTCGTGTTAAGGAGTTTATTACGGCGCAAAATTTTGATAAGCATTCCGTGAATTCGTTCTATCAAAATTGAAATGACCGCAACTTAGTAGAGCTTCTTCTTTGTTCCGGTTATTATATTATTCGGTTTAATTTTAATTAATTGTGTTTCATGATATAGGTAATGCATACAAAAGTTTCATTACATAGATTAATGTAAGTTTGTTAACTTATTGAACGATTTGAGCTACTCGTATAAATCGTATCCAAGGCCTACTGAGGACATATACTACTGAGGAGTATACTAACGTACTTAGATAATTTTTATCACATTTATAACAATACTCGTGGCTAGAGTGCGGCCGTTGCGGGAATGCGTTCCTGACAGCTCCTTATGTCCACTGAATAAAGTTTATTTCCGATTCGAAAGTTAAAAAAGCTATGATTTTGACAGCTGTCAGGAACGCAAACTCCCACCGGCCGCACTATAATGAAGATGTTTCACCCGTTTTTGTACGAATAGGACCTAGACCGGGAAAAACGTTAGTTCAAACAAGAGCTTCTACGATAGGACGACTTCAATGAAATAATTAAACCTGATAACAATTATATATTTTTTTTCTCATTAATTTTTATCTTTATCAGTAAAAAGTGTTAGTTTAAAAAATAACCGAAAAAATGTGATAAATAAAAATTACCCGGCCAGGACTCGAACCTGGGACCCCTCGTTTGCCGGACGAGTGCTCTTCCACTTACCACTTACCACATTTTTATTTTTACGTTATATTGCTAACGTAGCTCCATCTAATGGTATAGCTTTGCAGCTAAGACCACTCGAGACCAATTTCTTTTCAGAATTTGTGAATCCCAGTTAAAGTGAAGCATTGCAACGTTTAATAATGTTTTTACCTACCGGGAGCTCAGTGGAAGAGCACTCGTCCGGCAAACGAGGGGTCCCAGGTTCGAGTCCTGGCCGGGTAATACTTATTTATCTCATTTTTTCAGTTATTTAAGAATAATTGAGCATTATAAATGCAAAAACTTAAAAACATTATTAAGTGTTAGTTTAACCAAAACAATATACTGTCGAAGAACAATCCTAAAATTTTGAACAAACTTTTTAAAGTCTCATTAAAAATGCGAATGCTCCCAAAATTTAAGTTGCCAAGTACCATCTGATTAAGGTATCCTAACTAGGCACTTTAAAACAAGCCCAGACGTGGAAGCGTATAATTGTGGACTTATTTTTCACTAGCTGCTGCCCGCGACGTCGTCTGCGTGAACGCTATGCAGCACCAAACGCACCTACGATTATAACACTGCTAGCGTGATAATATGTAGCCTATATGTTGACCCGACTTCTTAACTATCTTCATGCCAAATTTGAAGTAAATCCATGCAGTACTTTTTGAGTTTATCCCGGAAAGACAAACAGACAAACAGACAAACAGACAAAAATTCTAAAAACTATATTTTTTGTTTCTGTTTCGATTGTAGATCATACCCCAAGTATTCTTTTAAAAAAATATTCAATGTACAGTTTTGACTTTCCTACCATTTTATTATATGTATAGATTTGCAATGAACTTAATGAGGTAAGTTTGATAGTCTGCATACCTATCTCTAGATCTCAATATCCCTGAAAACAAAACTATTTAAACTCAACGTTCGGGTTAGCGCATTACAAATGATATGAAATCGTTTCGTTATCGAAATCTTGATTATCGTTTAAACGTATTTTGAGCGGGAATTTGATTACTTTGCGAAGTGTTGCCATTAGTTTTATTCTTAATTTAAAAATAAAGTTTGTCGATTGTTTTTTCTTGAAGATCTTGATAGTATTTGCAATTTTGTATTTTATGAGCTCTTAATATGTGGGTTTAAAGGAGTTTTTAATGATTGTAAGTTTAAACTTGTAAATTGTTTTTGATCTCAATCTCACTTATGGTAAGTGGTGATGAGGTTGAAGATTATAGTTATTGTTTTAGGAATAAAAAAAATATTTTATTTTAGTGTTCGCACCTCATGCCCCAGCCCAATCAAATTTCATTAAGGTCTTGTGTTATGGATATCAGATTACTGATAAATAAAGTTGTCTGGTAGAGCCTTCACTGAGCGCCCTCCACGTAGGAAATGGTCCAGTACACGAGACCATTTCCTCACACATAGCCCTAGTAGCCGCAGCAGGTCCCCTCACCCGCTACAGCTGGCTATCGGGAGGGAGAAGGTGAGCGTATCTCCTTATCCGTCCCCCCTCCGCCAACGAAGATGCGTCATCCTCCCGGCACCACTCCGCCAAGGTAACCTCTGCCTAGGTTTAATCAAAGAAACCTGAATAATTTATGAAACTGTCAAAACTCACGTGTTTGCATCTTTTTGTAAAATCAGCTTAAACACGGTTTATAAGTAGACCTTAGAAGTTTCCAATAAAATAAATAAGTGACACAAAATTATTTATCTCTCATACTTTAACCGTGAGGCACTTCACCGCAAATATATGTCGACCATAAAAACGATAGTAAAAAGGTATGACACTGATTGCTTTATATGTGTTTTGTAATTAAAAAAAAGACGTGTGGCACTCGGAGACTGCCGCGGTAAAGCTATTGCATAGCATTTTATATCAACTTATGCAATTATAATTATTTATTTATTTTATTAATGCAGTAATGTTTAATCTAATATGAAGTTCCACAAGTTCCTAGTAGATGGCGCTGATTGTTTATTAAAGCCCGCATGTAAAGTTATGAAATCAAAGTATCACCTCTGTGCCGGTCCGAGTGGGGTGTTCGATTTTTTTCGTTACGGAATTTCTGTATTCGGTCCCCACGCTCAAGGCCCGCGATAGAAGCTATGCAATAGCTTAATAAAATGAAAAATCTTGCTTATCAACTTGTAAAAAGTTTTTCTTGCTTGGTGTATCAGTAAGATGGTTTTTAATAGACTAGGATGTTAGCTGTTAACTAGAATACCGCCATTATAAAATTATATGGTTTTTGCAATACAATTAATCAACCTTACTTTGGGGTTGTAATCACTGTCATTTAACTTGTGGTAGATTAATTATTTGTTACGAAAAAAGAAATAACTTATTTGTCCTTATAATCATACCGAACATATAACACAATACTCATTTGTCATAAAAAAATAAACAAAATAAAGCTATTTGGATCGCTTTTTTTATAAAAACAATTTATTCCAGGCAACGCAACGCTTACAACATAATAAATTGAAACTGATACAATATAAATCATATTTGGTCAATGTTTACAAACAGCGCTATCTGAAACTAACCCAAAGCCTTCTCAGTAACATTTCAAGGATCAAACGAACTTACCTGTAAGTGAAGTTCGATCCTGATTATGCTGCCTTCGTTGGAGAGATTTATAACTTGTAGTAGGTTTCCTACGCTTCGACTTTTCGCACAAAGTTAATCGCCAAAAGAAAGAAAGAGACAAATAGATATAGCTTAGCACCTAGTTGCATCTACCTGGCCTATCAGAACTCATTAAGTTTAGAGTAAAATAGATAAAAAGGGTTACCCTTTATACTTACAACATTCAATTAAGGGAATGAGAGTAACGAAAAAATAAAATAAATAAGGGTATGGGTGGGACCCTAAATCTCTCCAACGAAGGCAGCATAATCAGGATCGAACTTCACTTACAGGTAAGTTCGTTTGATCCTTGAATTATCCTGCCTTCGTTGTTCGAGATTTATAACTTGTAGGATGTTTAGAGATGATGTTGTAAGAAATTAAATATAAGCCATATTTTCTTTTCAATAATCATCCATGTATTTTTAAAGTAATAATGCGCTCATAAAGTTTTAACATTAAATAATAAAATTTTATTACATACATATTTGTATGTAAACAAGCTTATCAAAATAGTAAATAATAATCATCTTCCTGATTGCTATCATGGCACGATAAAACAACATAATTATAACATTACTATGGCATAAACACTCCATGACAAAAATCATTGTTGGGCTCATTGAGTGGCCTTTTATAAAACTTTGCGAACACTGAAGAGCTTTCCGACCAACCTACTGTCTTTCTAATTATGTCAATACTTACACCTGCCCGGTGGGCGGCAGAAGTGCTCGCGTGACGCGTGCTGTGTGCACTAAACACTGAAGTATCGACACCAGTAGCAGAGCGTTTGCTTTATCCATCTCGCAATGCTTTGTGATGTAGCAGCGTGATAAGGCCTTTTGTACGTCATCAAAAGAATGTCTTGTGATTGATTACGATAAACAGATGTTTTATTAATGTAGTCTACGTTTTAGCCGGACAAATAGATGACTTTTGATTGAAAAAGGGTAAGTTTAATATCGGCTGACGGTTTTTTACTCCGGAAGTCTTTAAAAAGTCTGTGATGGTAATTGTGACTTGATGGGAATTTATAACTATGTTAGAAATACGAATAAAAGATAATGTTTGGCATCTTTGCCCAGTCGCTAAAGCTAATAAGACTCATTATTTTAGTCAGCTTTTCCAATGTTAGATCCTCGTTAGGAAATTCATATGACAGATAATTTAGAACTATATCTGTATTCCATGTAGTGGCGTATTTTGGAAATGAGGGTTTCAAACGGTAAACCCCTTAAAAAAATCCCTTAACGAATTCTTGTGCAATCTTATTTCTAGAAATAAGTGCTAAAGCTAAACGATGGTTATTCAAGGTACCATAAGAAACACCGCTTGAAAAACAGTTGTTAAGAAAGATTAATACGTCGCTAACCTGTACATCAAATGAGTCGAGCCCATTTCACGACAATGTTGCCACCACAGTTTAGAGCTTGAAGAATACTGATTGATCGTATTACTGGACAGGGATAACATCATTATCTCTATTACTAAAGCAAGGACTTTACTCTTTGAAAAAGCTTTCCTGATAATACACTCGCCGCCAGGGAAAGGTGTTTGTGGAGTGGGTGAAATTCTCTGAAATTAGAATAAAGCAAGTATTTTTCGGGACTGAAAATTAAACTAGTACCTATAGTTAATGATTTATAACATCCTCTTTATCCAAGCTTGAGTCGGCTAATTAGGAACTATAACTATTCCAGATGCCTTATCTTCCACAATCTTATTAAGAGTTTTTAATATCAGAGAGGATGGGGGGAATGCATAAAAAAAAAACATTTTCCAAATTTCCAAAAACAGTAAATGCATCTATGTTAAAAACGAAGGGGTCGGGCTTCCACGAAATATATTTATCACTTTTAGCATTTAACCTTGAGGCAAAGAGATCTATTTGAGGCCGTCCGAACTCATTAATAACTTTTTCATATACTGTTGGGTTCAATTCCCATTCTATGTCAGCATTCCTGGATTTCCAATCCACATCAACATTTTGAGCTGATCTGACATAGAACGCTACGATAAAAATCTGCCGCTCCTCACACCACTGCCATATTTTTCAAGTTATAGAATCTAAATATGGAAATTGCACTCCCCCCATTTTGTTGATACAAGCAATGGCAGTTGTATTGTCAACCCGCAACAAAATGTTACTATTAATGTGATCCCTTGGAAAAGAAATAAGACCAGCTAACAGCTCCAAATAATAAATATGATAGCGGCATTCGTCAGGATTCGACGATACGCCAATACGCTTATCATAACACGACGCGCCCCAGCCCGTTAAGGACGCATCTGTATATATTTCTAAATTATATGAGCCCTTTCTAATCGGATTAAAAGATGATAAAATAGTCGTTCTCCACCAGTTTAAATCATCGTGTAAGCTTTTTCGTATATCCATAACTATATCATAGTCATCATTATTATGTAAAAATGCCAAGTATTTAGCGCGTTTGAAAGATTTCAAATACATAGTGCCGTAGCGTACCGCTGGGCAAGCAGCTGAAAACACACCGACATATCGCGCGAACGCACGAATCTGCACCTTATCAGTACGCAGAATCTCTTTGGTAGGCATTAGAATACCCTCTTTTTTCTGTATAGGAAGTTCAAGAGTCATTGAATCTGAATTTAGAATTAAACCTAAAAATTTACATTTGTTTTGAGGCGTTATGGAACTTTTTTCATAGTTTATTATAAATCCCAGTCTTTCAAAAAAAAATATAGTAACATTGAGGTTATTTAAACTTTCCCAAATAGAAAACAAACTTGATACCTCGAAATCTTAAATAAGAAGCTACAGGTTTCATTAACTTGGTAAATGCAAACGGAGCCGAACAAAGACCAAACGGTAAAACTAAAAACTCGTACAAACTGTTATTAAAATAAAATCTTAAATAGTTTCGATGGTCTTTATAAATTGTAATTAAATAATATGCGTCTAATTTTTAATGCAGTTCTAATGGAGGATCCATTTTAAAGTGCTGAACCTCAATAAATTGTGTTTTTAAGTTTATTTTGCATTTAAAATGCTCAATTATTCTTAAATAAATGAAAAATGTGATAAATAAAAATTACCCGACCAGGATTCGAACCTGGGACCTCTCGTTTGCCGGACGAGTGCTCTTCCAACATCTCAATAAATTGATTAAGTTTTTTTTTTTTTTTTTTTTTAGATTCAAAATAAGTCGTTTGCGACCATTACTTTTAGGTACCAGAAATATTCTGGATACGAATTGACCACTGATGATCCTCTGGTAAGCATTTACGAATCACGTTCGATAAAATTAAAGTTTTGATTTCTTTTGTAATAAAAAGCTCATCTTCCTTTGAAAAAGTAGAAATAGGATAAGTATGTATATTTTGATCAGGGTATTTTATGAAAGGAATTTTATACCCAGTAACAATTTCAAGTACGAAGGGTCATTTGTGTTTTTTTTTGCCATTCGGATATAAAATATTTTAAATGGCCTGCCGTTACCTGCATTATTTGTGCCTGGGCTGGCGAGTCGCCGGTGGATGGCGATAGCGGAGCGGAGGGGGAGGGGGCGCATTGTTGTATGGAGCTCGCGGAGCTGCAGCCGGCTGTGGCGTAACCCGCCGGGACGGTGGCTGTGGCGCCGTCCTCTACGCCCGGGTTCGTGAGACTCCACCGCCGCCTCGGTTGTAACGAGTTTGCAATGAAGTTCAACCTTGATGTTGAGGCGGCGGCCTCTTCCAGTTTAAAGGATTGGTTGATTTTTTTAAATCTCCAGTTTTTTGAAAACCACGGAAGTTTTTAATGAATTCGCCGAGGATCTCCCCGAATAAAAAGATGTCTAGCTTTCGATCTTTGATCGGGTCCAAAAAGGGCTTTTCCAACATGGGAGTTATAAGTGACTGCCGAGTTCCTGTCTTGCGGTAATGCGAGTCAGCAAGCAATTTGCTGGCATCATTCAAATTATATACTACATCAGCAGTATTTATCGTATGGTTTAACATCATATGCATGGTTCTTACTAGCGTTGTTAAAACGCAACCAATTTGGGATTGTTTACTAACTACCCTCGAATCGCGATTCCTTGCTGGTTCGGTAAGGATTGTAGAAATCTCGGGGTTGCGCACAGGTGCCTTCATATAAATCATATTCTTCGGATACAGTATTTTTTTCAAGAGTGTATCTTTGATTTCTTTACTGAGCCCGTCTCATAAAATAGGGTTCAATCTATCTGAGAACTCCTTGAGGACGTTTTCGCCCCATTCCTCGGCCGCTTCCTCACATTCAGAAAAAACAACACCCGGCGGGTCAGGCGGCACAGTTTTCATCATCGGCAAAGATCGTGATGGTGAAGGGGTCCTTGTGCGCTGTTCACTTCGCGTGGGCTGCACCCAGCTTACAGTAGAATGGAGACCGGGGCCCGGTTTCGCGGGGGGCGATGGCGAATACATATCGCTATCCTCGCGCCCATGTGAATTTGCCGGTTAATATCACGTATTAACTCTAATGCAAAATATGCTTTGGTCAATATCTCGTATTGACTCGAGCAAAAAAAAAAAAGAAAAATGTCATGCCTAACCTCACGGGTTAGGTCTAAGACTTGAAATAAGGGGGCAAGAAAAAAGAAATTGTAACGCCTAACCTCACGGGTTAGATCTAAGACATATCCTTTAGTCTGGGGGATAATAAAATAAGGAATAGGTACCTTCACTTGAAGAACTGCGTGATCGATATCTCCTTTGTCGTAATTTCTTTTCATACTTATAAATCTTTTTCTTCCATTTATCTTACTTAGAACACTCATGCTTCCACTTAGGCATGATTGTATAACAATATGGCGATTGAAAAAAAAAATATTATAATAAACAATAAGAATTACGTGCATAAGCCGCGCGCGCACGAAAACGAATGAGTTCTGATAGGCCAGGTAGATGCAACTAGGTGCTAAGCTATATCTATTTGTCTCTTTCTTTCTTTTGGCGATTAACTTTGTGCGAAAAGTCGAAGCGTAGGAAACCTACTACAAGTTATAAATCTCGAACAACGAAGGCAGGATAATTAGCCCACATTTTCCCTTTAATCAAAGCCTTAATAAACTCGAAACCAACAAAGAGATGCTAAAGGGGCGATTGCTGTTATTTTTTATTTGGAGCCGTCGTGTCGTTCACACTACGAGCGAACAGCTTTTATTACGAGTTCGCCCACATGAGATGGACGAACAGAGCAGTTGTAGAGATGGGAAACCTTTGTTGTTTGGCTGAGTTTAGAGGCGACTTCGAACTTATATTATTTATTTATTTACTCTTTATGTTTATTAAAAAAAATACAGATAAACATAGTGAACTTAATAGCCATAGTGAGCCTTATGTTGTTAGCGCTGATTTTTGTTTAATCGATAAAGTTTAGTTTCAGGTGGAAAACAGCGAACACTGCTTTAATAGTTATTCTCTTGTTTATAAGGTACTTTCAGAAAACGGCAATAAAAAATTCTCAAAATTGCCATTTTGGTGCTAGAACATTGTTAGTAAGATATTATGGAAAAATAATTTCTAAATCGTTCGGTTCGTTACATTTCAATGAAAATCATAATTATAATTCAAAAATCCATGAATCGTTAAAAAAATATTGAAGGGCTCTGGACATACTTCTAATCTATACACTTATGCTGATATTAGTATATTTTTAGCTGGATTAGAAGCTTTCAATGCAGGAATTAAGTATGTTATTTTGTATTTGACAAAAGCTTATAAGTGCAGTAGAAAAGGCTCATTTTTTTCCAAATTCCTTTTTTAACAATTCTCATTTTTTTTATTGAGAATGAAAAAAATCGTATTTTTATTGAATCGATAAATTGTTGTTTCTTTACTGTTGAATTTTGTGAGCAAACCCTTTCCGTAAAAATATCTTGCACGGCACCTCGTCTTAACTTTGCTGCTCTACGGTAGCACCACTCGTACCGCACTGCACCATCCGTTATTTCATGACATATGCATTCCTCTATGATCTCCACAAGACATGACAGCTCTACAACTTAAATACCATCCAACATTAGAATACATACTAAATTACTCAGATAAACGTATACTTTATGCATTTTATTTCCATCTACGGACGAAGATATCCAAATGTTTGTACATAATCAGTTAACTTAAGTTGCTTATTTGTTTAAAAGTTAAGTTATAGCTTATTGTTATGCAGAATTTACGTAGTGGTCAATATCCGGGAATAAGTTACAAAGTTAAGGGCAACTCTCAAACTCCAAAGTGTTAGTGAATGTTTTTCTTAAACTTTTTGAAAGCGTTAACATGTGTTGAAGATTGAATTTTGGGAATTTTGTTTTGGCATTTTCATATGTGACGTGAAAAAAAAATCCGCTGTTATGCAAAAAATAATGGCCTCGTTATTATTTTGATGCATTATTATTTGATCATATTAAACTTAATTTAAGTTAAAATTATATTTTGCTTCATTATGTTCTCATTTTTATTTAACCTATTTAAATTTCCCTCTCTGAATTTTAATAGAAACATACAATCGTTGCATATTTTATGAGTTTCACGCAGAGAAAACATATTCCAGTAAAGCAATTATTTAAGCGAAAATAAACCCATTCCCAATATTTACTGCTCTTAAAACTCAAGTGCGAATTTCAAAAATATCGCACAGGATTCCAATGTTTACAAAACTGGACCAGAGTGGTCTAAGAATAACATACAAATAATAGTCGCAGTAGGCTGCGGCGCGATACAGCCTCCAGTTGAAGTCACAACGCGGGCCTGCGCGCGCGCACCGCTACCGACCGCCGATCTTCCGATACCGCTATCGCATCAACAACCGTTCCAAATACAAACATGCTCACCCAACAAACAAAATACGATTCTAAAATCAAAAATCTCATATGACGAATAAACAAAAGCATACGATAACATCCAGCTTCAAATAAACAAAAACAATGTGCAACTTTTTCCCCGTTTTGATAACATTTTCACTATTTACATTATTAACAAACGCGGATCTCGTACTCAAAGGAAAAGTTAAAAAACGCAACACTGTCATAAAAATAAACGACAATTTTCCCCCGTCGTGCTTTTATAACAATACCATTTTTGAAAACAATGATGTGCTCCGGCGAATAGTGTCGGAATCTAAGTATATATTTACGGGTAAAATTTCGAGTGTACGAAAAATTGAGAGAAAGAAGAAAGAGGTGTATAAAGTGTTTGTGAGAAGGGTTTTAAGGGGCGTTCTAGGGCTGAGTGAAGTGCTTAACTTTGAGACCAGGACGAGAAATTCCTCTGGAAGGGCTTTTGTGTATGCTGAAGGGAAGGTTCAGGATGGCTGCTCAGGAGGATCGAAGGGCTGGGCTGCCCTTTTGTTTAGTTCTAAATTCTCTTCCCCACTGAAGCTTATTGTGAACCCTGTACCATCAAGCTTAGAACATGTTCGACGAGTCAAATCTATCATAAAAGGTAATATTCTTACAAAATAAATAAATAAATAAATATTTCTGACACTCACACAACATTATCACCAAATTACCAAATTAAGTTTCTTAAAGAACTTGTGTTATGGATACTAGATAACTGATATACCTACTTAAGAAATATATACATATACATATTGAATAAATACATATTTTTTATTAGAATAAACTTAACTAAACATATAAACATCCATGACTTGACGACTAATATCTGTGTTCATCACACAAATATCCGTCGCCGCAGGGATTCGAACCCAGGACCTCTGGCATAGAAGGCAATGTATGTTACCGCTACACCAGCCGGTCGTCAAAGGTAATAAAATAAATAAATAAACTTAGTAAGTTTATGTAAGTCAACGCTTTCATCGGTTCTTCTAAACACCATTCTTTAACACATTTCAAGTCTTTAAACTACTGTAAAATTTTATGATCCTTTATAATAATATGAAGTATCAGTTCTTTACCACCGGACAGCCGCGCTTCGCAAATATTTAAAGTTTTCTTCCGCGCATAAATTCTAAAGTGGGATTTTTTATTTATTTTGAACTGACCCTAGCTAAACCTTTGTTTATGCGAATAGTATGATGAGGCAAATTATGGATTGCGTAGTTCTAAAACAGAAAATTTTATGTAAAAAAACTAAGAAAAAAGGTTTTCGTTTTAAGAAATCTTTGGCTTGCAATCGCGAGATAAGTGGGTTATTTCCGCGGATTTTGGATGTTTTAATAATCTTATTATATATTAATAGTAGCTTCAGGCGGTTAAACCATTGTAGCACCTTTTTTTTACTGGAGGAAAAAAACATTGTAGCACCTAATTTTGAACAAAATTTTGATAAAATATGAATAATACATATCTAAATTAAAAGCTATATAGATATCAAAAAAACAGTAGACAATGAGTCTATTAATCCGATACAAAATAGTATCATAAAAAAGTATTCTAATAACAAAATGTTTGTATAAAAAAAATATTTTTTAGGAGCCAGGAAAGTGTCCAAAAAGCCCAAATAATCCTATATGTCAGGAGAATGAAAACGTAACCAAAACCCGCAAAAACTTATTACTCAACAAAACTTATTAGAGCAAGCAAAACTAACAAAATAATCAATTAGTTAATTCAATAAACAGTCCCTAACACAGGATTCCCCTGAGATAAACCCGAAAAGGGTCGTGTATATTGCCGTAAACTCTGAAGGTACACGTGTAATGTATTCACAGTATGAACAGCGAATAAACTACAAATTCGACTAGAAAATAAAACTGAGAATAGAACTGTTTATATGTAAATAAAGCTCATATTCCCCTGAAGATTATTATCAGGTGTGAATAGGAATGCCAATGTGTTAAATTGAATATTCTGATGCGTTAATCGCAGATGATATTCTGGAGATAAGGGAATATTTAATAAATACCTACCTTAACATCTTCAGGTTCATGATTTGTCGATAAGTAATCTGCTTGTGATTGCTAATTGAATAAGAACTTCATACGTGTTGCGAGGTAAAGGAATCCTTAAAGCTCCTACTTATACAAATACTAGAAACTTTTATTATATGAGTAAGTAGTTAGTAAATTATATCAAATAACAAGTTTAAGAGATATTATAAAAACAACAGAAATTAAAAACACACGTGTTATTTTAAAAAGTTTGCGTTAGTTAGTTTTTTATTGAGGTAGTTTGACGGGATTTACTTAGTACCTCTAAATTGCAGATGACAGTGTTTTTGTGAGTAAAATATTTTGTTTTAAAATTCCGCTATAGTTTATAATTAAAATGATGTTCTTTCATTTTATCGATTTGGTGCTTCTTCTGTAATTCTTGCACCTCGAAATAAAGACACAATTTTGCTATCAACATAGTATGTAAAATATAATTTTTCTCCTGAAAAATGCGTATTTCCAAAAATTTGTAACATAAATCCTGTTTAACACAGCTAAAACTGTATGGCAAAAAGGGAAATATAAGTTTGCTTTTGTTTTCAATTCAGTGATTGAAAACGGGACTAAGCTTACTTCTTCATATGTATATTGGTATATATTCAAACATGATGTCAAACAATGGACACCAAATATTAGTTTGAGAAGTGCCTATACATAGAAGAGATGATTAAAGGTGATAAAACGATAAGTGTTAACTAAAACATGCCCACGTCACGTCGACGATAGACGAAAAGGTAAAAATTTGCAAACAGAATAAAATACATGCATACCTTTTTTTTCCAAACTGTTTCATTGAATTTCGGTTTCAACAGCCTTTTCTGTTTAGAGGCACCAACTAAATTTTTACTGACGTTTGACGCCATTATTACCGAATGATACATACTTGCGTTACAAATAACGCAAAAGATTAGCCAATGAACGAACGCTTTACCAACTTAAGCTTTATGTCAGTAGCTTTATTATTCTGACATAATACGTTGCTAAGTTCAAGTGTCCCGATTGCACTAACCATCAAGCCCTGGACTACTTGCCGTTTAAAATCACTTTAAAAAATTAACTACATTAAAGAAAACCTAAAATTCAGAGCAATTTATTTCCCGCGCTGTAATTTATCACCAAGTACGTTCTCAAAGTGATAAAGTAGATTCATCAAAGTAATGTATCGCTTGGATGGACATCTAATTCGATAACTTTGTTACCTTGTCTCAAGTTGGGTAACTTTCTACGATTATTGTTTTCCTGGCTACAAGCACAGAACTTTAGAATGGGTTCGGGGAAACCGTGGGCGGAACCCGCCGTGAGAGAATAAATCCCAAGTTCGGACGTCTCTATCTAACATTAAATTATAGCCTGCTTTATCTATTGTGGCAGCTAAGGCGCTAAAGATGATGCAATGACGTAATTCTTAAAATAATAGGTTTTCTTTTATTTTGTTCTTTGGTCGTAGCTGTCAAATAAATGGCGGTCATAAAAAAATTATACCCAAAATATCGATTATGTTTTTGAGCTTTAATAGTTAGAGATAAGTAGATTATTTTAGTAAGCTTCCTCAGAAGACTTTAGTCTTCTCTAAATTCATTCTTAAAATTGAAACATTTTAAAATTTGTTTTTTTTCTTCTTAATATTAATGCCGTCAATAAAGGTAATTTAATGAAATAATTAAGTTATTCATTTTAAATATTTTATATTTGCGTATTTTGTTGTTCTATAAATAGAAATTAAGCTGGCTTAATTTTTTTTGTGTTGATTTTTTCTTTTAGTATCAACTGTATTTCATAATGACAATAAAAGCATTATCACGATAAATAAAAGGTATTTATAAAATATTTAGAAAACAATACACGGTACCTACTGTCTGTATATCTACTTTGTTATAGATTGGGTTTCCGAATAACAAGTGAATTTATTGTTATTATTGATATGGTTTTAATGTTACTTGCACCACCATCAAACGAATAAAAAATAAATACTGATACATCCTAAACCACTTGACCATAAAATTTAAACTATAACCATCTTACCAAAACCAATGTCTTCTCACGATAAACATGAGATATTTTAAAGCAGTACAAGATAATGCGGCGATATTTCCAAAGATAAATCCTTTGGAAGAAATATTGTAATGAGGACAAGGCTGGCGGTAGATAAAAACAAACGGGTTGAGGACCGCGACATGGGTTCCATCCTAGGGGATATATCTCCGACTGGGGCTGTCGAGACCACCGACGTCGCCACAACCACTCCCGACAAATTTATTGACACTCTTTCAATTAAACCCATTGTACTAGTAACCGACTCAAGCTCAAACACGATTACTCGCAGCATGTATCTGTAATACCCCCTCGGTATCACCCAAAACGCAGTAAAAGGAGATTTATTTCAACTATTTGAAAACAGATTCGATCGGAACCGGGCGATTTGACGTTTAGATAAAGAGTTAAATTTATTTTTCCCTCGTTTTGGTGCGGCGTGACAATGGAATAAAAAGGTTGTAAAGTTGGTTACATCCCACGGGCATTGTTGCGTTGTGAGTGCGGTGCATATCAGCGGACTGGTTGGTAGACGCGGGGACAGATAAAACGCGACTGCGTTATTATCGCGGTGCTACTCGCAAGCACGTGTAAATTTCTATGTGAGAACATGGCAGATAAGCGAACGCGTGGGAGGAGAGAAAATTCATGGCGCCTCAGCTTGCCGTCTGCTTCTCGACATCTTCCTTTTCTGCCAACTTATCTCTGCCAATTAAACGCCTTTTTATTGACATTTGTATTAATCACACATAATAAGGTGGCGTTTGTTTTTATATTTTCTTTTTTTTGGACCGGTTTTTTACTCGGAGGCGTCAAGTTAAATTAATTGTCATTGTCATTATAATGAAACGCCTACATCTAATTGTTACATTAAATGTAAATAGTTTATTGTGATTAACTATTCCTGCCTAATCATCCTCGTCAAAGCTTTCATGTAGGCTTGAAACTAGAACCTGTTTAGATAAAACCTTTTAAGAAATATTTAAGTACATGAGACATTCTTTTTTAATTTTATTGTTTCCATAGCATTGGGGAGATGAATGTGATAAATATAATCTTTTGAATACGTGACAGAAGAATAAAGGTTTTTTTGCTGACGCATTGTTTTGTTCCTTTAAAGATATTATATGTGCCTGTGCCAACATGAACGCGAGTACTGTGGATCTTGCTCCTGAGAAAAGAACTAACAAGACGCTTGCGGTTCTCACAGTCAACGAGCTTTTATTTTTATAAAAGCGGGTTCAACATTGTAGTAAAATACACACTGAATACTTTAAAATTCCTTGTTTGCGTTCAACTGAATAGAGCCTCGTGAAGGCAGTACCATGAATTTCAATTTGAAGATGGACCCGAGGGAACATAGAAAGTAACACAATATCGGTAATCTCCGTTTGTACGAGTCGTTCGATATGGAAACTCCTGACACCAAGAAAGGTTACTTTAAACTCTAATTTACATATTTCTATTGTATCCCTTGGAGTTTCCATAAAATTTAACGCCAGGAGACTCGCCGTGTTCTACAAGTGCGCAAGATGGTATTTTACGACGATCCCAAGACCGAGTTAAGGTTATGACTATAATTCAGTTTTATGAAACCCCTTTTAGGTAACAAAGTCTGTATTTTCGATGGTCTCATGTAACTTATATTGGGTTTGAAAAGGCTTTGGAGGTTAAGTTTGTTTACTAGAGTGAGATTAATAATGTATGGAAACTGCATTGTAAGCGTTGATAGCTTTCTAACTTAGAGTGCCTAGTAACGTGGGATTTGTTCCTTGATATAGAATTTTAGATTAAGGCGTGTATTCTGAGAGTTTACTCAGACTTGAGCTGTGCTTAAGCTACAGATTTTGTGAGAGTTCTCAATATAGGATTGACAGCGTATCAGTGCTTGGGATATGATCAGCGCTTTAGTGAGCTTTTAGAATACGAAATTTGTGACGCTGAAAGTTATGAACTTTGCATCTGAATTCTGAATTAAAAAATATGATATAATTAGTACGTCGATGGCGCAACGACTTAAGGCCCTTTTGTAGCGCGGTGCGTTTTTTTATACTTACCGCCCAGATATTACCGCTAGCTTTTTACCGCTAGAATTTCACCGACGAAAATATGTTTAACCAGTTTATTTTCAAAAATTATTTAACTATTTAAAAACTTTGCTTTACACATCGGTTAAGAGAAGTTTGTTTTATGTTGTCATGTAACTTTTATATGAATCTATTATGATGTTTCGTAGCAATATCTGATTAGAATGGTAAATGAGTGTTATGTTTGTGACTTTTTTTTATCGAGCCAATTTTCGTAAATGAACTCAATTCAATCTCAAATATTCTTTATTTCGTAAGTATTTCAATATATTTGAAATGAGTCAAACAATTTACAAATTGAACTGAATCTACCACCACTTCGGAAAGTGACAATAACCTCAACAGCAATCATCTTTTAAAAATAAGAAAAAAAAAACACAATAACAATTTACAGCCAGGGAATCCCATCTTCTTGCATCCGGATATCTTATAGTAAACCTTTTCACATAACACTTACGCTCAAATCTATCGAAGGGTTAATCTTAAATACTTTGGAATTTTATTATAAAATAAAGCGTACACATTGACCCATGAATGAGTTGGTGATCTTCTGGAGTCTACTATTATATTTATACATTAGGCAATCAAGTACTAGACAGAAACCTAGACATAGATATATAGAGGTAAAGATAGAAGCACAGATAGACGTAGCGATAGAGGTGAGAGAGAATACAGATAATGTGGATGGAGATGAGGATAGTCGTGGACAAAGACAGGACGTGGACGTGGACATGGAGATGGGGAATCATGTTTCTATCTTTGGTATTACAATAACACAGCGGTTGTTTATAAGGTTAATTATTCTGAATATTTTTTTCAGACACAGCATGTTTACATTACTGGGTATATTAACGTTAAAATAAAACGTAAAAACGCTGCATCCTCGCCTTAAGTAGTCCATTGCGGTGTCCCGTATCGTGGTTTCGATTCACAGTCGACAAAGTTTGGAACTTTTTTTTTTAATAAATGAAAAATGTGATAAATAAAAATAAAAAAATAAAAACAAAAAAAAAATATTTATCATATTTTTAATTTATTTAAGAATCATTGAGCATTTTAAAAGCAAAAACTTTAAAAAAATTTAAAAAAATATTAAAACATTGCAATGCTTCACTTTAACTGGGATTCACAATTTCTGTAAAGAAATTGGTCTCGGGTGGTCTTAACTGCAAAGCTATACCATAAGATGGAGCTACGTTAGCAATATAACGTAATAACAAAAATGTGGTAAGTAATTTCGAGGCGTACCGCCAGGCCCCGGTGGCTCAGTGGAAGAGCACTCGTCCGGCAAATGAGAAGTTCCAGGTTCGAGTCCTGGTCGGGTAATTATTATTTATCACATTTTTCATTTATTTAAGAATAGTTGAGCATTTTAAATGCAAAAACTTAAAAAAAAAATATTATTTATTTTATTTATTTATTTACACTTCAGTTTATAAAGGTACAGTAAAAGAAAAAAGAACACTTACATTAAACATAAAAACTTGGCGGTCTTATCGCTGAGTAGCGATTTCTACCAGACAACCATTATAATTTTTTTTGCTTATTTACGTGAAAGTATATTATAAACTTGGATACCCACTACTTTTATTGTGTGGCCCACTCTACTTAACCTTCTTAATTTTTTCTTTAGAGCGACACCTACTCAGTATGTCAGTTTGAGTAATTTATATTATAATTTTGGGCAATCAAAGTGACTTTTAAAGATGTTTACTAAGTATGCAAAAATCGCTGCGCAATTTATTTATGTTTTTTACTTGTCGTGGTATTTTTATATATTTACTTATTAAAATATCTAACAAGAAAAAAGAAACAAAATAATCTTTATTGCTAAAATATGGTATTACAATAATTACTGTGGTAGAGTCTGTCTAACGAAAATAGACAATGGGGGTTTTTGCAAACTTTTTTATATGGCAACTTATTCTGGTGTCACTGTTGTCAATAGAATGGTTGTTGGTGGTTTTGGAAATTGAGTCTTTGGAATTTTCATATTTGAAAATGAATAAAAAAAATAAAAAAATTGATAGTTTCATAACCAATGTAGGAAACAGCGATACCAGTGACTCTGACGATTCATTCCTTATAGAATTGCTGGATTCAGATTTTGATTACAATGAATAAAAATAATTATTGTATTTAATTGTTTTATTTTTAAGCCTGATTAATACTAGTTGCTTATCATTTTAATTATATACTTCTCATCAAAAAGTAGGACAGTACCAATATTGTTATTTTTTTACGATACTGTTATAAAAAAAATAATCAAGTATCATGTTTGTTTAATCCATATGTGTCGTACTATAGTCGGGGTTACCATGATGTGATTTTTTTAAATTCGCCAGATTTTTTCATTTTCTACTTTCATTTGCCAGACTTATAGTAGGTATTTGATTATAAATGAGTATTAGTATCACATATTTTATTGTCACACAGCATGCAATATTTTTTTAAAATGAAGTAGGAACACGGAACGAAAATCCACGTCTAAACAAATTCAAAAATAATCGGATTATCTTGCAGGGCGCGCGGCACAAGCACGTGCAATCTTTTACGACGAGGATTTTTCTCACAAATCCCAGAGATAAGAAATTTGAAGGATTGATTTAGGTTTGGTCCTGTTTGGACTGCTAATTAACAAGGCCGTCAGTTTAACGTATTTATTTATTACATAGCAGCCTCTTATGTTAAACTTTGCCACTTTATTTTTGTTTTTTTTTTTTATATAAGTGACTAAACCCGCGTTTGACCTCAATCTCACTTGATGGTAAGTGACGATGGTAATTTCATTGTTGACTCTAAGAAAACATTGTGTTTAAAAGGCAGAAGGGTCCATGATGTATGTACTACTACCTTAAATTGTTATCTGAATTTACCATTGTGGAATGCAATAAAGAATTGAATTGAATTGAGATACCTAGCAGTAGTAATAGTACCTAGTTAGTAAATAGATACTAAATTTGCTGCTTATAAGTGCGACATAAAAGAGACAGCAACAAGTTGTGCATCATAAAACTAAATTTAATTGATGCTTTATAACTTATTCTAATTTAGGTCACCAGATTATATTTATAGCCTAAATTAAGTTAATCAAGAACATGTTATCGGTTAATGCAAAAATTTCCACTATTAATCATTGCATTGACAAAAGGTTATTGGGAGTCATTTTACTCATCAGATAACGTAAATCAGATATCAGTTAAAGTTTTTTATATCTCATTCTCTCATTATACTTACAAATAATTGCCAATGGCACTTATCACACTGTATTTTGAAGATAAGAAAATTCCACATTTGCTTTTTTGCTTGAAATTTACTGCAGAAACACCTTCTTAGTTTTTTTCTTCTAAGACTTTATTCCAGAATTATTTGAACGTGACAAATCTTTATCCAACTGTTCGGAATTCAAATTAAGAATTTGCTAGAGATGTGACTGCGATGATTTAACTCTAATGTGTCCGTGAATAATTGAGTGAAACAAATTCAATACTAGCTTAATTAGTGCTGATTCACACGTAATAAGTTGAGCAAATAGGTGGAAAATGTTTACTTAAATAGAACTGCAGACTCATGAATCCAAATATTTTTATATTTAGAGTACGAATTGGTTTTTAGTTTTCAGAAATATTTATATAATCCTGATAATATTATTTAAGTTACAGTTTGTGGGGATAAGTGAATGTTTGGTTGTTTAGCCGCTTTTAAATGAGACCAACTATTTCACGGCTACAAGATTTGAACGGCAAGCAGTGAGGCATTTGTGTAGCATTTGAATGTTACGGTTTATTTAATGGAGTTCAAATGTGTTATGAATGATCACAAGTATGCGGGTAAGTGCATGTGCGGTAAAAGTCGCCTTGTCTCACTGCAGACTTACTCTTTTAAAGAATAATTAAAGATTGAATTTGGTTAATACTTAAAAACTGGTAGAATGTTAATACATAGAATACTCCTATTGTAATATTTTCTCGATAACAAAGTTCTCAGCCATTTAAAATAAAAAAACCCAAAAAAAAATTATTCCAAAACAAATTGAAACTTAACTCCGCTAGAAAATAAAATTGCATGTTTGTTACTATTGGATACTAAGACGGTAACCTTCCCGAGTGCCCATAACACTATCAACAAGTCCATTTTTGAAAATTAGATGTCTTCTATGATGAGTCGAAGGTTGCTCCAACCGTTTTACTTTGGCACAAAATGGGAGAAAGAAGGGACGCGGAGGCTATAAAGCGGCGTTAGTGCCCGAGTGTAGCCGTCGTAAACCCGACCTGTGTTGGGCGGTAGCGGCCCACTCCGGTGTCCACCTAGATATGTAATCTAAAAGTACTCATTTTAAATAAAACCACTTTTAAACCACTAAATCGCACGTGATCTTAAAGTTTTATAAATTTAACAAAATATTTCATGAAAGAATATGAATCTTAAAAACTTAAGAAGACAATAAGTGAATATTGTAGTTATGAAGTAAATTATTAAAATAAAACATAATTTATTACAGTCTCATTGTAGGAGGACTGCAAGAAAAGTAATATGTTGAACAGGGTATTCTAGATCCTATTTGTATAGTTTAAAGTTAAAGGCTAAATATAATCCAATTGCAATTACTTACAGAAAATTCTTAGTATATTCAAACGATTGATGTATTTTGTTTAAAGATTATCCTCAAAAAAGTAAATACTGCAATTTGATTTTAAATATAACCAAAACTGACACACGAAGGTCATTTTAAGGAGACAGAAAGTTTTGGGAAGCAACCATACTATTATACCCAAATAGTTTAATATGCAATACTCAAACCGTGGCGAGCTCCACGGCTGCGCACTGACCCAACGCAGCCGCCGCCACCAAAATAGTCTTAACAAAAAAGGGATACAAAACGACGTATCAAAGTGGAATCGCCTAGTTTGCAGGAGAGTTCAAATTGAATTGAAATGTACCTACGTATCTTGTAGCCAAGTGAATCATATTATTATCAAAATGTTTCTAAGCACTTTCAAGAAATAAGCCCTTACTTACTACTGATTTTTATGTTGATATTTTAACTTGAGTTTATACAAATTCTACATACTAAATCACATGGAAATGAAAAGGCTTATTAGTATTGCTTCTATCTCTTGCTAGAAAACGTTAAGCAAATGTAATCTTCAAGGGCATAACTATATTTGAATATTTGTATCTATTATAGAATATCATCCCAAAGAAGATATTTGGATTTTGTATGATAGACCCATATGCTGTATCTTGGACCTCAATGTCATTTTAACTTATTTGTAAGATTGAAGTTAAACTTAGTCACAAAAAAGATAGGCGTAAGACTAACGCGCCTAAAGATTAACACTGTGGTAAGTAACGGTGAAATGTGGCAAGCTTAGAATAGAACTGGCTTTTTATAACTACCCGAACACATCGTCCTTATATCCTGAAGTAATTATTGGTACTAAATGCAAGTTATGAGACGCTTGGTTTTGGTTGAAAAAGTTTTTCAAAGCCTTCCCATAACGAGTGAAAGAGACTGAAAGCGAGGGACTATTTATGATTGGTCGGGCATACATGAACAACAACAAATCATAACATAGAACATACCTTGTGTATTGGCCTACTACTTATAAGGGTTTAATTCATACATACAGGGTTGATTTTTGGTCATAAGCCAATTTTTTTTCCTGATTTAAATTAACTTTAGAAATGGGATGTTTAAGATGTTTTTCATTTATTTTGAGTTCTTGGTATTTTGGCACTGTTGCAAGCGCCATGATCACGACGGTGCTGAAGATGCGGGTAAGTGTTTTTAATCACACGCAAACAAATCTGTCTACCCTCTTTATAGTGCGTTTCGATCGTTGGTTACCCCTACTATTATCACTTCACTTTTTTCACTCCATTTTGTTGTCAACACGCAAAACTCACAGTATTGACTCGTAAACTCTTTTTGTAATGAGATGGCCTTTTGCACAGTTGGGCCACTGGATTCTATGCATTTGCAACTCAAAATAAATGAAAAACATGGAAAATACCCCATTTCTAAAGTTAATTTAAATGTTAATGACTATGTCAGTTTAAAAACTTGTAATAAATATTATTTAAAGAAACAATTTTTGCACAAAAAGTTTACGAATTTTTTTACAAAAAAATTAATATATTCGCTGACATATTAAGCAAAGCATGGTCACTCTACTAATGAATGAATACCATTAAAATAAAGACGACTACGCATTACTTCAAAACGTCTTGTAGTACTACGTCATAGTATTATCAAATAAATGCTGCGTCGTAGTAGCTGTGTTCATCAACAGCGACTATTTGTAAAGCAGTTTGTGGTGTCATATCTTTATATTTTTCTACTGAGCGTTACTAAAATAAATATTCAAGTACATGTATATCGTATCAAAGAAAATAAAATTTAAGTTTGGCTGGTGAATAAAAAACAATCCTATATATATAAATATATATAGAAACCTGGCCATTGTGAATAAATACATTTATGCACACTAATCATCACACTAGGCATGATGTGGAACAAACACGCGACCACACGCAATCACCAGCGATAATATAACCCCGGTCTAACTACTTAATTATTATAATAACCAAAGAATTCAGAGCATTAACAATCCGACTTAACTAACATATTAAAATCCTTGACAAAACTTTAGCTGAAGTATAAGGTTACGTACATATAATCCTTTTTCATATATATCTTTTGGAAAATTTCAAATTTATCAAAAAGAACTCAATTGTTTGCGATATAATTTATATGGAACCTTTGAAATATCCTCTATTAAAATGATATAAGAACCTTGAAAATCGATTCATAAGTGTCCAAATGATTGTGTAACAGAGATACAAAAAAATATACACTCGAATTGAGTACCCCTCCTCCTTTTATAAGTCGATTAAAAAATAGATTTCACTCTCAATTTTAAGTCCTGTACACTTGAATATGAAGTATGAATCACAAAAATGTACAAGGATCATCAAAATAATTGTTTACTTTTCTGCAATAGTCTCTATCCATCATTATAATACCTAATTTGTCAAACGTGACCTCAGATGGTTTTATAACCTCTGGTGTTCCTACCCTTAGCGTGAAGATATCTATAATAAATATTAATAAATAAATATTTCTGACACTCACACAACATTATCTAGCCCAAATTAAGTTTCTTGTGTTATGGATACTAGATAACTGATATACTTGAGAAATATATAAACATACATATTGAATAAATACATATTTTTCATTAGAATAAACTAAAATAAACATGTAAACATCCATGACTTGACGGCTAATATCTGTGCCGCCGGGATTCGAACCCAGGACCTCTGGCATAGAAGGCAATGTATATTACCACTACACCAGCCGGTCGTCAAATGTATGTATGTATTATGTATATGTATTTATTATGTATGATCATCAAAATAAATTAATGAATGACAAAATAATCGCGTTTAACAAAGGTACAATAAAATACAGCCGAATTGATTAAAAATTTTGAAGTCAGCTTGAAAAATTATTTTGAAAATTATCGTGTTGTAAAGTGATGAGTTCAAAAACTTTTAAATCGATTTCCATGTAGTTTTTCACAACAGACTGACTTGATCATTTTAATTCAGGTTACATTAAAAACCCTGCTTAAAATAGTCAGACTATTCTTAAAACTAGCCACTCTGCAAAATTACGTTTCGCATAACTCACGTTTGCATCTGACCATAATGTATGCAATTACAATAATAACATATTAACCACCAATTTCGCAGTGCTGTTCGTTTGTGTCAAACTGTCGGGCCTTTGAAACCGCTGGGCCATTCCTGTACAACCGAGCTCGAAATAAGGCCCTCGGCGGTCTATCTATTTTATATACGAATCAAAGTGAGCGAGATTTATGCGTTATGATGCGATTATTAATAGGATCGAGTCACTTGGTTTTATGAAGTATTGATGTGGAAGTTAAATTGAAATAGGTCTTGTCTTTTAGTTGTGGCGCCTGTCTGCAGTCATACAAACATGTATTTGATATACCTACACAGAGGCTTGTTTGTAACCATAATTTAAAATAAAAAAATTGTATAAGTAGGTTTTTAATAAACCTTGTCCACCATTTTCGATTTCGTGGGCTTACTTTGTCCAGTGTTTGACTGCTGATTGATGAACC
This sequence comes from Stenoptilia bipunctidactyla, assembly GCA_944452665.1. Lineage (NCBI taxonomy): Eukaryota > Metazoa > Arthropoda > Insecta > Lepidoptera > Pterophoridae > Stenoptilia > Stenoptilia bipunctidactyla. The sequence continues at coordinate 3,959,288 of OX101726.1, read as the reverse complement.
CTTTGTAACCCTATATTTTTAAGATCAATGTGGGAAAACTAGCATGGTAATAGGAATTACTCAAGTGAGTGAATTACGATTAAAAATATATTCTAATTATTATGTAGTATTTTTGTAAAACATTGTTTTTGCCGAAGTTAGCCTTAACAAATTAGGTTGGAACCCGGATTATTTCCTTTAGGTAATTAAATTTTATATATTTTATGTTTTTGACATTTTATGATGCAGTATTTGTGCAATAATCGTTAAGGAGTAGTCAAAATTCACTTTTCCGTGATAAATTAAACAGAATGTACCTAATTATAACAGTACTTTTACAATAAGAGTAATTACTAATTAAAATAAGTAATAACCCGACTGCCTTAAAAACATCAATTGAATCGAACTTGCTACACAAAGCAAATTTCGTTCATTCCACAGTCCGACAAAGTTCACCTTCGTCACATTTACTATTAAAAATGTAAAATGACACCTTAAATATCGAAATCCATCAAGATTCTTAGGCACAGACAAAATGACACCTTTTGGTGTTAAAAATAAAAACTAAAGAACACAATTTGAATTTAATTCCAAAAAAACAAGATGGCAGCTTCTGACAAAACCCTCCGCTGTCATACTAAAAGCTCTCACGCCAATTCTATAATAACCCATAAACGTTATTGTTTTATTTTATACTTAACTCTATCTTTTTATCGTTTAACTCATTAATCCTTATAAAACTCATGTTACAAGCAATCAATTTCCAACCTTATATCGATTGCAGTAGGTTTATTTTCAAAAGAGGTTTTATGTTTGAGGATGCGTGTACGCAGGTAGTTTTTACATGCATTCCGTTGCTTTGTTCGACGATTTCATGCGCCCACGCATTTCCGGGGAGTCCACATACTGTCTTGTCGAACTTGATTCATGTTAAATGCTAATTTGGGTAAATTATGTGCTTCATAATTCAATACTTTCACGTCTTTATCTTAAAGGGTTTCTTTTAATTTAAGTGTTGTAACAAAGACATAATTATAGCACTTTTTTTGTAAGTATTGTCAGAGGTCGTTGTGGCGCCGTGGTTATTTTGCATTTCAAACGATATCGCAGGTTAAGCGCGCTAGGCCGGTATTAGGATGGGTGACCGCCTATCCTTTATTTCTCAAGATGACTTTCGTGCTTCGGAGAACACGTTAAGTATTCGATCCCAGGTACTGTACACTTGTATACAGTCGTCATTAGTGTTTATCAGAAGCCATTTCGGCGCCTTGAAAATTCTGACTTACACAAACCAGCACTAGGCCAGCTAAATGGATTACGGCCTAAACCTCTTCGGCACCCACAGGAAACTCATAACCCAAAAGTTAGGACTTCATTCTGTTTTGCTTTGAAACCAAACTCGTGTTCTTTGACACACATTCACATTATGAGTCACAAAATCAAGACATTCAGTCAATATACCAAAGAAGCAATCTTTCATATCTTTGTTACACAAATATAAATTTAAAACCGGCGCCAGGTCCGCCTCATCTCAAGTTGCAGCTTTGCCTCTGGACATTAACAATTTAAGATATATCTGTGACAAGTAATTGCAGTCCTAAGGCTCTAGTGGGAAAATAATTTAATTTCAATTATTTAGCGACTTTTTGTACTTGTACATAGTCACTATATTAACCAGTATCGACAAGACTCCCGTGTATATACTGTGCATGTAAAATATATGTTACGATCCGATATATACATCTATCTTCCTTGTAGGAGTAGTTAAGAATATAGAATACGCCATCACTGTAGAATGATTTATATCACGGAAGAAATCCTAGCACTGATCGGTGTTTATCGCATTAGTCACCTCTTTCAATATGAGTACTCATCCAACACAATCAACATTTTAAAACTTTATCCCTATATTAGAAGTCGTCGTGGCGCCGTGGTTACTGTGTGTATCATACGATATCACAGGTTAAGCAACGTTCGGCGCGGTCGGTACTTGGATGGGTGACCGCCGACCATTCATATCGCACGACCACTTCCGTGCTTCGGAGGGCACGTTAAGCAGTCGGTCCCGGGTGCTGTATACTTGTATACAGTATTCATTAGGGTTTGTCAGAAGCCATCTAGGCGCCCTAAAAATTCTGGCATCCACCACCCAGCACTGGGCCAGCTTGGTGGATTATGGCCTATACCTCCTCTTCGCCCAGGGGAGAGACTCATGCCCTGCAGTGGGCTCATTACAAAGAGTTGTGATGATGATTTTGATCCCTATCGTAATACATCTAGAAACAAAACACTAATTTAAAGAGCCTAAATTATTATATGTTCTTTTTTTTTAATGCAAAAAGAAACAAACACCTCATTATTTGAAACTAGAACACTAGGTACAATCGCGCACAAAGCTCGTTACTAATAGTTGGTTTCCGACCACCCACTGTTCTGTCTTGAGCTGACAGACAGTATTGGCACTATCATAGCTATCAGCTGTTGTCTAGAAACACTGGTTGTTAGGTTTGCAGCTGACGCGGTAATCCTAGCCTAGCCTTTGGATGTGCCTGTCCTTTGGAATACGTGTACATCCGAGCGAAAATTACTAATTTGTGGCACAATGGGATTATTAAATTGGTTTATAGTCGAAGGTTTATAGTTTGTGTTTTGTTGTATTGTAATGTATTAAGTATTGTGTAATAAATTGGAATTAAGTTGTGTTTTGTAATTCCTTAATAGGGGTATTATGTAGACCTCAATTTAAAGCTTTGGTCTCCTAAGTATGTTTGCCTGGATCTCATACTAAAGAAAATTATAAGTTGTATCTTTTTCCAGGAAAATATTTAAATATATAAAAAAAAATTGTATTTGCGCAATTATCAGTACTAAAAATAATGCTCATCATTGGTTTTCATCATGTAAAATACACGTATTGTATTACGTGACGCTTATATTCATCAATTTTATTTCCTTACAATAAACTCCCTATATTGTTTCTTATCTACAAAAACATAAACATGAACCGCCCATAAATTCACAATAGAATATAATTCACACAGTGAAATACTCAACGAAATCAATATTGTTTGTATCCTCCATAAAACTATTTATTAACATCTGCCCGCCCGAATCGTTAAACCAACACCTACATTAATGCTTTATAAGTAACAATGATGTGGGGGCTGAAATATATTGTGCCTACATTTTATTTTATTAATTGTTTTTTATCATCTATTGTTACAGGTATGGTAACTACTTCTGTTTTCGAATGTACAAGAGATTTGCATTCGATTTTGGGCGTGACAATGTACAGGTATTTTGGTAATATTGTTTTAAGAAGCTCTATGGAACTCGTATATTTAAATTGTAAAGCATTGTTGTATAGAGTGTAGAGTATGAAGCCTATCTATGAGAGAAATTAAGACTAACAACTCAATCAACATTGCGTGCATCTAAAAATGAGTTTTGTCTTTTACTCCGATCTAAGGCTCATAATAATATCTATAAAGCTAACTCAGACTGAACCTACTTAAGTATAGGTTTATACACTAATTTCTTAAGCAAATGAGAGCAAATCTATGTTGAGTCATGATCAAGGCTTAAGATTGGATTCAAAACCCGTGTTTAGCCCCTTTACTGATATGCGGTTTTCGTATATTTTTAGATGGTTGAATAATTCTATTAAATTATTTGGAAAGAGTGTAATATTTTGGTTAATTAGTATTGACAATCCTTTGAACTCCTTCATATAGAATAATGTCAATGAATGGTTCAGAGCTAATTGGCCTTAATATTCTCAAATTTAATTTCAAAGTCTCGAGAAACTCAGTATTTGCTAGAAATAAATGAATTTGAAGTGTTCACATTAATAAATAAATAATAATAAATAAATAAATATTTCTGACACTCACATAACATTATCTAGCCCAAATTAAGTTTTTTATAGAACTTGTGTTATGAATACTACATAACTGATATACTTAAGAAATATAGAAACATACATATTTTTTATTAGAAAATTCTTAAATAAACATATAAACATCCATGACTTGACGGTTCATTGTGTTCATCCCACAAATATCCGCCGCCGCCGCCGGGATTCAAACCCAGGACAGGAACCCAGAATGTATGTTACCGCTACACCAGCCGGTCGTCAAACAAAATAACTTAATTTAATGAGGAGAATTGAAATCAAGAATTTTAATAAATGCTTACTTTTAACATTCAACTCATAATACGTTTAATTTACCATACGTAAAAGATGAACAAATAAAATTAAGATATTTATTAATATACATAATATAAAATTTATAAATATTCGAAATAAACTTAAAGTCAGACTAACTTACCTTTACGCTTAGAAAGGAATTTTCCGGAAAATAAAATGTCGACTTACAATTTAATTGGTGTCGTTAGGTAGGTCCTGCAATAAAACGTTGAATCGGCGCGGCGCTAAAAATCAAAGGTTCTATATTCAGTAGTTCCTCTGTATGAAATTTAAAGTTATTATTATAATTTTTAAACTTTCATATGAAAAATAACTTCAATGCCTTCAATCGTAGAGTGACTCGTGGATAGTCTCGGATAGAACTCGTCAAAAACAACTCGTTTCACCATAATCATCATGTCTTCTCTATAGGCTGATGTACACAAACTGTGCTCGTTACGAAAAATCTTATTTACGCAGAATTCAAAGTGAGCAGGCGTCCTGTATTCCTTGTAAATAAATCTTGAGTCAAACGTTTGTTTAACTTTTTGCCTCTCAGTAGGCAAAGAATCCTACTTTCGCACGTTTAACTATGTTTCTTAAAATAGCTTTGTTTATTTAAACTCATATGGTAAACACCTTAAGATATTCCAGTAGAGTTTCATTCTTAACTTTTTAAAGTAGTTGAGGCACAACATTTTTATTTGATGGTGGTTAAATTAAGGTGAAGATAGGATTTTCTCTTCATAAAACATTTCAATGACCACTTCGGCGATGGGATAACACTGTTAAAGGTGTGAATAATATATTCATATCAGTTATACGGAGCAGTTACACGGCAGAAATGTTATATTGGTAATCCGAACATTTCTTTATCATGTTACTCAATAACAGTCAAGTAACAGCGAGCGACGTTGCATGCAGTCATCGTGTTCTTATGACGAGCAGCCCCGCCCGCGCGTCTCGCGTTTTGACAAAATGCGACGTTGCCATACTTACCAATCATTCCGAGATCCTCGCGACTTGGCGATAATGTATACACTTCGTGTTTAGTATGGAAGGTTCGTGGATAAACAGAACGACAGCAAGCAATCGATATCGATTAAATAAAAATTGAAAAAAAAAATGCAATAGTTGATATGCACATCAAAGTGCACGATATTCATTATTTTATATTATATTAGAATGAATATACGAACTAGATCAGAAACTCTCACTGTTACTTGACTGTTACCCAGTAACAGTTATGACATCATGTTATTATATTAGTTAACAGGGATATGAAAATTCGATCCTAATATAACGTCTTTACTTAGCTTAGGCGCCAGAGGTCGCGGGTTCGATTCCCACACGGAACAAGAAAAAAAAAATATTCCGGTTCTGGGCGTTTATATATACGTATTTATATTCTAGGTTCCTCTCTTGTTCGCTACATGGTATCTATCACAAGCTCTGCTTCGTTTGGGGTCATGTAGTTGGTGTGATTGTCTGGGAATTTTATTATTTATTTATTATAAGAATAAATCACCGCGTGGAATTCGATAATCCTTGTTGGCTGATTTTATGTGAAGGGTGGTCGCGAATCAGGAGAACTCTTAAGGGGTCTTATGATCCCAATGCGTGGGCCGCTCAGTCGCCTTTTACGGTAAGCTCGCTCACGGGTGGTGGTAATACACTAAGCTGACTCTATGTGGCTAAGTCTTAAGTGTTTAAGATTCATTACATTAAATGAAATACGTTTTTTTATTTGAGTGACAATATCGGTGTCTATAAAGTTACTGAAACCTTGAGTTTCCTTTCGGGTGGAAATGACCCAAAAATCTGACCAGTCGGTTGGGGATCAGGGCATTTGATCCCCAACCGACTGGTCAGATTTTTTTTTTTGGTTTAACTGATTTTTTTTTGTATTGGAATACGCTTTTTATAAAGAAATAATCATTTGCAGATCATATCTGAATATCACAATTCACTGCAGAATACATACATATACACAAAATGGATATAGAATTTCAGATGCGGTTTCATCGGTAACTTTAAAGTTCCTACAGTAGACATACAGCTATACTCGAATCCATGATTACTCAACACAACTACGTAAATAAAATCCCGCTTAAACAACAAAAAAAGCGAATTAAACTCACCTTAAACTTTTAATCCGTTAAAAAACCTTAACTTGCAACATATTTCATCCAAGCGCCCATCGTACACCAGAAACTAGTACAATCAGGAATAAAAATAGTTAAAAAAAGCGCAGGTAATTTATCTGCTTGGACTACGACAGTTGGCGCCAAAGTAAAGGCGTGGGTGAACAAGAGACGCGAAATGAATGGCCCGATCAGACGAAACCCATTTGGAGCTGCTAAGCTAATGGTCTCGAAGGTTTGGATTTATAGAGTAATTAGTAGGTATGATGAAATTCAATTTGAAAGAAGTTTGGTAAGAAGGTCATTAGTTGGAAGATATTGTCTCAATGGAGAACAAAAAGAAAAGCACTAAATAGATGTCGCTTCATACACTTGACACTAACAAACTATCAAATGAACAAGTTGTAATCGAAATTGCTTTTTCTGTGTTTTATTTTGGGGTAAACCTATAAAATAATGTAGGCACATGTATCAAAATATGAAAAATATGGACCGTAATATGTACATTTCCACAAAAGTTTAAATCAAGTAACATCCACAAGTTCAGCATGTGTATATCTTTAGAGAAACTGTGGTATCCATTTTCTATAAAACTTATGACTACGCAATGATGCATTTCTAATTTTTTGATCAAAATCACTATAAAGTTAACTTTTACTATGGCATTTGACAGTTGTTATGGGTCAAGCGTAATCAGCGCCTCTAGTGGAACATGAAGGCAGTTTTCTACCCCATTCACTTGCAATAATACAACAAAAATATATACGCCAAAAAAATATGGAGATCAAAAAAGACAAAGTTATGATAAAAAAATAAATGTTTTGTTTAAAAGAATAATGAGTAATAATAATAATTTCTCACTGTACTAGTTTTGAAACTTGATATAAAATTTTCATTAAATTTGGTTGTTCGTTGAATTTTAAATTTTAAACATGTAGTGTGCACTATAAAGTGAAATATTTCCGATTTGAAAATATCGCTTTATCACATTAAAGCCTGATTTTCAATGGACAGATAAAAGTTATTTTATGATAAAAGAATTAACCGAAAGATTCAAGCTCGTCTCTAATTTATTGTCATTCTATGTAGGTTTCAACAAAATTGTCAAGAAAAAATCATAAAACAACTTTACTCCGCCTGTAGTATTTTAATTCTTATCCGAAGATTGAAAAATCGGGCCTTAATAATCTATTAAAGGCAACACTAGTCGTTGAATTACATGAACATAGCTTAATACCAAAAAATCAAAAACTCGTTAAATTATAAATAGTTAAAGCAGCACTTTAAAGATTACAAAGTCAAACTCTCATGGACCTTTCTGCCTATTTACAGATAAAAGTAAAAGGTTAAAACTAAAATACTTACCTTTTCGAGAATAGATTTCGGCCCTTTTATTTCAGAAATAGAATGTTTTCCATTGTACTTCTTTAATACATATACATATTTTATGAAACTTGTATGAATTTTTTGGGGAGAACCTTTTAAGTTAGTGCTAAATATGCAAGAAAATTGATTTAATCATGCACTACTTTTCGGAAATCCATGACACCTACCATAACAAAGTTACCTTGCTAATTCCACAAAATAGTAACATTTATGATTTTGTCAAAAACATTGAATAGTCACATAACTAAGTTTTTAATATGTCTATTAAGTCGCAAGCGTAAACTTAAAGCTAAATAGGGCTTTGCAAATATGCTAAACAAAAAAAAATATGTTTGTATTCAGAAATAAAATTTCCTACTAATATTATTATCATTAAAGTCAGTTTGTATGTCATCACAAAAAAACATCTTCACGAGAAGATAGCTTAAAGGATAATACATTAGATTCTTATATCTATCCTCCTTTAAGCTAGCTTATACAGGGTTAATTTTAATTAACGCATCACCTCTTGCCCATTGTAGTAAAAATTGCAAAGTACAAAAAGTACTTAACTTTTCAAGGCTCTTCCATCTAAGAGCTTATCTCGGCAATGCATAATTAATAGGTATTACTATTTATAATTAATGATGAACATGGCCCTCGATACTAATTACCATCAGATACCATTGATAAACGATTTATTTATTTCATGTAATGGTAAAAAGGTAAAAATAATAACTTAAAAGAATAAAATGTATGTATAGGCGGTCTTATCGCTGACGAGCGATTTCTTCCAGACAACCATGACTGCCAGATAATCGCTACTGGTTTATCGGCGGAATACTAAACAATCTGTCAAATGTGAGTAGTACCTACTAACTCACGCACCGAGTATTACCCATATATTACCCGCTTTCGATATTTTTGTTTTATCGATACTACAAGTTGTGATATCTTATAAATTATTTATCTTACCTATAAGTTTTAACCTCAGATCAAACAATTGTATGATCTGAGCTTTTAACTGTCCTGCGAGTGTCAGACAGAATGCAGTAAATCTTTAAATTGCAACGACTTAAAAAAACTTGTTTTCGGAGTAAAACAATGTCAACAGACAACAAAGTGATTCTAGATCCTTTCAGTTGTTTCTTTGCATTCCCATACACAAACACCAGATGGCATTCTATTGAATAAATCTCAAAAATATACATGACTTAAAATATTTTGAAATAATATGTTTTTCTTCCCTCGTCATTTTAGCTTTCAGCTAATCCTTGGGGCAGCCCGTCAGGATGCCGCCCGCTGCGCAGCCTCTGTCTACCGATTGTCTGTCGCTCTGATTATGATCAATGGCCTACACCGAGGCGGATCATTAAAGGGAGATGTTTAGTGGGTATACTCAAGCTTTCTGAGGAGTCTCGTGGCCGCTTTTGCGGTCCCCACACCGTCAGGGTACTCTATATCAGGGACCGGAACCGCTTACCCTTAAAGAGGTTTTTGATTGGGTTTTTCATAGACTTGTTTTAAAAAACCCTATCAATTTGGTAACCGTATCGAAGACTTATCCTAATTTAAGGCTTACCATATCAATAGAGTTTGCTTCATGTAAGCAGTAAGCCTATCGAAAACCCTATTGAAGGTTACCGATTCAATAGGGTTTTAAAACCTGCAGGCAAATTTAATCTCTAAGAATATCAAATTATCAAAAATATCACCATCTATTCAATCTCGCACTTCGAATTATACTTCCGAATTCAACAGCATGCGCGGAAAAGAGATAGAAATAGGCAACCCTATCACAGGGTAAGCGCATCCGAAAGTAGTTAACTTTATTCAAAGTGTTACCACGTCGATAGGCTTACCTTATCAATAGGGTTACACTTCCATATGGTAAGATTTCGATAGGGTTACCCTATCAATACGCTTAATCAAATAAAGGGGTTTTCCGGTCCCTGCTCTATATCTGTTAGCCTTCGGGGCTAGCAGCACTTCAGAATGCCCTTTCGTCCGTAACATGATTCATCCTCTTCCTTCTAGAGCTTGCTTTAGTGGGGCCAATCCTTTCCTATGTTTTCTCTTCTCTTAAAAAAAAATGTTTTTTTTATTAAGAGAAGCTGAAGGAAGAAGCTAGTAAATAAATAAATGCCGACTGACTCCTAGTAGGTTATATCGCTTGTATTCATGCAATCTGGATGAGAGCCGCTATAAATTGCAAAAAGACGAACCTCGGCTTTTGAAAAGCGATTTCTTGAAACGGTTCACAATACGATGGAAGACTATTGTACTCAGATCTAGCCGTTTTCTTTTCAGCCTCCACTGGGTTTCACTTTTGTACGGATGAAAATAAATAAAACCATTATTTTGACGTGCTTAGAGGAGGTCTTGTATTTTTTTTTGTAATGTATCTGTAGGAGTTTAAATACGCGTTTGCTTATTGTAGTTTTTTATTTAACAACAATTTTGGTATAAACTTATAAATGTAAGTTTTCGCAAAAACTGCTAGATAGATTTAGTTAAAATCGTGCCAACAAGTAAGCTTTAGTCTGTAGCAATCTGCATACTTAATAGCTTAATTCTTTGCCTGTTGAATAACTTTAAAATACATAACATTCACTATGGTGAATGAACGCAACGCTGCCTGAGAACCAACTCGTTCTTTTCCCTCCCTGCGGGCGCCTCAGCCTCGGCCATTTCGTTACGTGTTCAACTGAGAGCGGACGCGCTTAAAAAACTGAAATAATACAATAGCTAGTTATCCCGTCTACCGGGTGAGTTGTCCCTTATTGTTCTATAATGTTTATTTTTATGGTGTTCTAACTTAAATTGTAAAGTAACTATGTGTAACCCTAGAATACCTTTCCTAACTTCCTTATGGAGACACTGCGACCTTTGTGCCGTGAGCGTCGTGTCGGCCATTTTGTTAACGCGACTAACGCCCTTTCTATTCGCCGTGCATTCCAGGTTCAAGGAGAGGACTAAGTTATAAAGTTCAAGGAGAGGACTAAAATCTAAAGCGGAATATATAATCCTGCATATATATAATCCTAACAAGCACGTGAGGAACAACTACTACTCTAAAGTCCTACGTGCAGAATACTACCGAGAAGAACCTGCATTGTTGGAATTTGATTAAAAGGGACGCGCCTGGAGCAGAACACCGGCACGAGGACCACAACTTCAAACAACAGGCCAGTGCTCCACTAACATTGTTACCTTATAACTTAGCCGAGGAAAGTAATTAAATAACTGTTAAACCGAAGTTATTCCTTTTTTTCATTTGGTTTAACCTCCGAACCCACCTAGTCTGCCGGCTAAGCGCGGCAGTGGCGCCTACAACGTGGTTTAATTACTTTCCAAAGCTCGTCATTTCCTAAATTCTACGGGTTCACATAACCTAAACGTGTGAACGCGTGGGTGAGTGTGCAAACTGTTACGTACTAGCCTAAATTAATTAACTTCTTTCTTTGTAAATTCTACATAATTGCTTAACGTCGTTTTTATATAGTTTTTTGTGCAAATGCAAAATTGTTAACAAATACTTCCATGCTGGACTGGGAGTGAAAGAAAAACGTAGAGTGTGCCAGCTGCTTTTCTTCCCGGGCATACTGTAAAAGTCAGTTAAGGGACAGAGGTTTTCTCTCCATCTTCATAACACCTCTACTAAACCCGTATGCTTTTGTTGAAACTCTAATTTGTGTTTTAATTTAAATTCTTGTTTAATTCTAATTGTTGCTCTAATTTTTAACCTACAGTATATTAATTCCTAACTATCAATTTGTAAAATTAACGTCAAACGCGGGTTTAGACAAACTTAAAACATTTATACTGTTTTAACCAGTATATATAAATAACTTTTATACTGTTCTAACCAGTACATCTAAATCATTACCATTTGTAATACATAACAGTTTGTACACTAATATTGTTTATTTTCTACTAAAACTACTTGTAATTTTGCATTAATTTAACGTCCCCAAATTGCTAACTTTAATTTTTCTCTCTAATTAACTAAATTTTCTACAAATAATATCACCTAAGCGTAGTTTCTTGCTTGAATTAATTGTAAAGAACACCATTTAATTCCTTTTAACTATAAATATTGTTTAACTTAGTAGTATAAACATCTTTGAACATGGGAACTCACCCTATTAAATTTTTTTTGCTAAACAAAAATGAATTAACCTACGAAGTGCTTATTAGAGGCGAGGAACCTGCAAATACTGTGCTTGAACTACGCAGGCAGATAAATAAATTAACACCATTAATACCTACATCTGACATAGTCGACTCAGGCATCGAACCGGAGATAGATATTACAGGCGCTAACATTTCTTTTACTGAACTTGTGAACAAATTAAAACTACTTGAGGATAAATTTGAACAGAGTTTGTTCAACCGCACTACAGCATTGTGCAATCATTTATATTATCGCTTAAAACGTATAGATTGTTCTGAACCTAAACATACAGAAAAAGTAAATTTATTATCAAATAACTTAAATAAGATTAGGAACAAATTAAATAATTTAAATAAATTGGCAAGTTCTAGCTGTGATCCTGCAATAGAGAGCGAACAAACAACTTCTGATAACCCTACACCTGTGATGTCTGTTAACTGTGATCGTTCTCACATTAATGACCTTCAAAAAATTAAATTTGACGGTAAATCTTGTGTACACGCCTTTAGACAGAGAGTGAACGAGTATAGCACCACTAGAAATATCCATCCATCTAAATTGTTATCTTATGCAACTGAGATATTTACTGGCGATGCCTTACATTGGTATCGTAGCGTTAGGGATACTGTTTGCACTTGGGATGAATTAATAGCTTTACTAATTGAGGATTTTAGCCAGTTCGACTTCGACTATCGTCTCCTAGCGGAAATTCGTAACCGAACACAAGGTGAAACTGAGAATATTATAATTTATTTTTCTAAAATGACTGAATTGTTTTCAAGACTCAAAACCAAAGTTCCTGAGAGTGAACAACTAAACATCCTAATGCACAATATTAGACCTTGTTATGCAAGTGTACTAGCTGCAAATTCCTCATCAATTGATAGCATTTCGAATCTTAAACAAGTCTGTAGGAACTTTGAAAGAATGCAATCACTCACTACACAATTTAAAGAACCACCTAGGATTTCATCTGAAACTTTAGCCCCTGATCTGGCATTTTTATCAATTAACGAACCTAGCACTTCCAAAGCTAAAACTCATTATCAATTTAAAAATAATAATAGCAACTACAAATCTAATTATAATTATCCTAAACCTAATTTCTATAAAGACAATAATTCTCATAATAAATATTCGGAAAACAAAGTAAATGTAGCTTCGATTAACTATACGGAACCCCACACTAGGAAAATCTACTGTCCACGCTGTAGAACTACAGAACATTCCTTAGGACGGTGCAAAGTTGAAAGGTTTCTAATTTGTTTTAAATGCGGTAACAAAGATGTTAAATATCCGAATTGCACTAAATGCCACCCTCATAATAAGTCAAAAAACTAATTTCTTCCTGTTGTAATGGTAGTGCTATCCTACCTTGTACTAAAAAGTCAAAAAACTTTAATGAAATTGACTGGAAAAACTGGCTAACAACTCTAAAAATTTTCTTTACTAGTTACTACATTACAACAGTAAATAACAATAAATCTAATCATGACATGCGTCCATATGCAACTATTGGAGTAGGTAGTACTAAACTTACTGGTCTGTTGGACTCTGGTTCTTCAGTTAGCATCTTAGGTAACAATTGCCATGAAAAACTTAGCTTCTTGGGTTTGGTGCTACACACCAACGCCTCTATAACGTTTACTTCCGCTGGAGGTGAGCGACTGCCTGCTACTGGTTGTATTTATCTACCAATTTCCTTTGAAAATCAGTTTCACATACTGAAGGTTTATGTGGTACCTTCTGTAAAAACAAACTTAATACTAGGTATAGATTTTTGGAAAAAATTTAAACTATTCCCTAAATTTTGTAATTCTATTTCACTTCAATCTTGTACTAATTTAAATGAAGTGACAATAAAGGAAGAACCATCGCTATTTCTACAATCTTATCAAGAACTATCCGAGACCCAACGTACAGTCGCCGACAACGTTATTGCCCAGTTTCAAGACATTTCTACTGAAAAACGTGGTTTAGGTAGAACACAGTTAGTTAGTCACCAAATCGACCCTGGCGATTCACCACCCATTAGACAACGCTACTATCGTGTTTCTCCTGAAAAACAGCGTATCCTATCGGAACAATTAGATGAGATGTTAGCCCTGGGAGTGGTTGAAGAATGTGAAAGCCCTTGGTCTTCACCGGTCTTACTCACACCTAAAAAAGACGGTAAACTAAGGTTTTGTCTAGATAGCCGTAAGCTTAATTCAGTTACTAAGAAAGACGCATATAAGTTACCCTACATAGCCGACATCTTAGACAACTTAAAAAACGCCAAATACCTAAGTAGTATAGATTTATCTAGAGCGTTTTGGCAAATACCTATAGTTGAGAATGATAGAAATAAGACTGCTTTCTATATTCCACGTCGGGGAACCTTCAGATTTGTTACTATGCCTTTCGGATTAACAAATTCACCCGCTACTCAACAAAGACTAGTCGATACGCTGTTCTATGGTCCTGAATTCGAGAACTCTGTCTTCGTGTTCATAGATGATATAGTAATTGCTAGCTCTGACTTTGACAGCCACATTTCTCTATTATTAAAAGTACTTAAAAAACTAACCTTAGCAAATTTATCTATAAATTTTGAAAAATCTGTGTTTTTCCGTAGGGAACTTAAATACTTAGGATATATCGTCGATTCTAGCGGCCTTCATGTCGACCCAGAAAAAATCAACACTATTGTTAATTACCCGACACCAAAAAATAAAAAAGAGGTGAAAAGATTTCTAGGTATAGCCTCTTGGTATCGTAAATTTGTTCCACAATTTAGTACAATAGCTGGTCCTTTAAATAAACTAACGTCTACCAACAAAAGAACTAATCCCTTTGTATGGACTACAGAAGCTGACGAGTCGTTTACCAAGCTAAAAGAGCTATTAGTGTCCGCTCCTATACTTTCTTGCCCAAATTTTGATCTTCCATTCGAGGTTCACACAGACGCTAGCGACTATGGTGTTGGAGGTCTATTAACCCAAACCATAGATGGCATTGAGCATCCAATTGCCTACACTAGTCGTACATTAACAAGACCAGAAAGGAACTACAGCATCACTGAGCGAGAGGCTTTAGCAGTGTTAGTAGCACTAGAACACTGGAGATGCTACTTGGACAATGGTAGAAAATTCACAGTCTATACTGACCATTCAGCCCTTAAGTGGTTTCTTAATTTAAACAACCCTACTGGTCGTTTAGCTCGTTGGGGCGTTAGGTTTTCTATGTTTAACTTTGAAATAAAACACCGTCGTGGTATTGATAATGTCATACCTGATGCTTTGTCTCGGGCTTGTCAGATATCAGCTATCAATAACGTACCAACCACACCTGCTAGTTCTACTAACTTCATAATGCCAACTACTACAGATCAATGGTATCTGAATATCTATCAAGGTTGTCAAAACTCGCCTACGTCTTTTCCTAACTATGCTATTAGAGACAATCGCTTATTTCGCTTTATGCAGACTAAATCTGTCCTACACAGAGAATTCGAGTGGAAAGAAGTGATTCCTGTAGAGTCAAGACACAACATTATTACTGAAAATCATTCGGAGGCAACAGCCGGTCACCTAGGCATATTTAAAACCTTCAAACGCCTTAGCCTAAAATACTTTTGGCCGGGAATGCATGCTGACGTCGTAAAATTTGTAACGTCTTGTGACACATGCATTGCACACAAGCACCAGAACCATGCACCGCTGGGTGAAATGGGTAGGCCGAAACAATGTTCTAGACCCTTCGAAACTATTAGCGTCGACCTAGTAGGACCTCTACCGACTACCAGAAAGCAGAATTCCTACATCCTGGTAGTTACATGTTGTTTCAGTAAATATTGTCTGCTGTTTGCAATCAAGCGTGCAACAGCTGAAATAGTCACTAGAATTATAGAAGAACATGTATTCCTCATACACGGGATTCCCTCTACCGTGATTCTCGATAACGGAAAACAGTTCATTAGTGCTACGTTAAAACAAATGTTTGAAAAATATAAGGTTCCAAAACTCCACTTCACCCCTAAATACTCTCCGCATGTGAACACAGTTGAGAGATATAATAAAACTATTATGACTGCTATATCGTCATTTATATCAAATGATCAGCGTATCTGGGATCAACTAGTACCCAAAATACAATTTGCTATTAATAGTTCGGTGAATGAGGTTACTGGCTACACTCCTTCATTCTTAGTCTATGGACGTGAGTTAGTAACATGTGGATCATACTACCTTGGCAAGGAAAGCGATGACCATCCTGTTTTTCAACCGCGCGATTGTTATGCTGATAACATAGGTGTACTATCTAGCATCTTCAATAAGGTGCAAGCTTCCTTATTGCACGCTCACAGCAGAAACTGTCAACAATATAACCTACGTAGGAGACCTGCAGAATTTAATATAGGTGATGTGATTTGGAGAAAAACATTTTACCAAAGCGATAAGGACAAATATTTTAACAAAAAACTCGCACCAAAATTTATTAAATGTAAAATCATTAAAAAACTATCTCCACTTGTTTATGAACTAGCCGACATGTCTGGGAAACCACTAGGATCATACCACATCAAAGATTTCAAACTCACTAATTATAAAGAATAATGAATTTTATTAACTACTCAATTAAAACCTCCTAGAGTAAAGACTTAGCTATCTATCTTATCTTAATAACTATTAAATCATTGTTCCCTATAGAATACATTTTTTTTAATGACTAAACATTGAAATCTACTAAACTAAAGACTTGCTGTTCGAGCACAATCTGACCTAAAAGGATTGTTCTCTATTAAATATTATTCTCTAAAAGAGTAATAAATTTTTTAAATGCCTACACATTTAAATCTACTAAAACAGAGTCTTGCTGTTCGAGCACAATCTGACCTAAAAGGATTGTTCTCTATTAAATATTATTCTCTAAAAGAGTAAAAATTTTTTTAAATGCCTACACATTTAAATCTACTAAAACAGAGTCTTGCTGTTTGAGCTCAATCTGACCTAAAAGGATTGTTCTTTTTCAATAACTATTCCCTAAAAGAATAATGATTTGTTAAATGACTATTTAAATCTACCAAATAAAGACTTGCTGTTTGAGCACAATCTTGTTCTAAAAGGATTGTTCTCTGTCTGAAAGGGTCTCAAATCATCCTAATATGATATGATGACAGTATGGCTATGAATGAATGTTGCGTGAAGTATGAAAGATGTATGAGAGAAACAATAGTAGGTCCAAATAGTAGTATTAGTCGGATTTTGCATACAAGTACGCCAAATCCTTCGCTTTGTCGGGGGGTACTGTAGCAATCTGCATACTTAATAGCTTAATTCTTTGCCTGTTGAATAACTTTAAAATACATAACATTCACTATGGTGAATGAACGCAACGCTGCCTGAGAACCAACTCGTTCTTTTCCCTCCCTGCGGGCGCCTCAGCCTCGGCCATTTCGTTACGTGTTCAACTGAGAGCGGACGCGCTTAAAAAACTGAAATAATACAATAGCTAGTTATCCCGTCTACCGGGTGAGTTGTCCCTTATTGTTCTATAATGTTTATTTTTATGGTGTTCTAACTTAAATTGTAAAGTAACTATGTGTAACCCTAGAATACCTTTCCTAACTTCCTTATGGAGACACTGCGACCTTTGTGCCGTGAGCGTCGTGTCGGCCATTTTGTTAACGCGACTAACGCCCTTTCTATTCGCCGTGCATTCCAGGTTCAAGGAGAGGACTAAGTTGTAAAGTTCAAGGAGAGGACTAAAATCTAAAGCGGAATATATAATCCTGCATATATATAATCCTAACAAGCACGTGAGGAACAACTACTACCCTAAAGTCCTACGTGCAGAATACTACCGAGAAGAACCTGCATTGTTGGAATTTGATTAAAAGGGACGCGCCTGGAGCAGAACACCGGCACGAGGACCACAACTTCAAACAACAGGCCAGTGCTCCACTAACATTGTTACCTTATAACTTAGCCGAGGAAAGTAATTAAATAACTGTTAAACCGAAGTTATTCCTTTTTTTCATTTGGTTTAACCTCCGAACCCACCTAGTCTGCCGGCTAAGCGCGGCAAGTCTTTAATAATAATGAAGACTTTCCCACGGGTTCAGAATTTACATAGATAAAGCCACGATGGATAGCTATTATAAAATATAACCAGGATGTTCATAGACAAAAAAAAAAACTTATACAGGGTGGCTTATACAGGTGGGGTCACTTTCGAAATTCGAAGTCGTGTTATTTTGACATCATACTAGAAGAGAAAAAATAAAATAAAAAATTATAATCAATTATTTACTGAGTAAACTTAACGGAAATTTAAGAAATTCAGTACGTAACGCATGATTGCATAAGCTTTATACAATAGATATTTAGCGGCCGGTGGCGTGCGTGTGGCGGGAACACTGCTGTGTGCGTGTTGACTGAGACGACACTTCGGAAAAAGTGTAGTAGTCTCTTTATTTACCTATAGGGAATTCTGGTGAAAAATTTATTACATAATTATGATCAGAATCGAGTACAAAGTGCTCTCCTTCAATATTTAAAATTTGTCTCCAATTTTCTTCGTCATTTAAACAAAAAACCGAATCCTACCAATTTTATAAGCAAAAATGTTTTTGAGCTAGCTTAGAATTTTTTAGCTTTTTAATGTTATGACTACTGTAGGAACTTTAACTAATTGCATGAAGGAAGCAAAATGATATATTTTCATAATACAGAACAATAAAAAAAACAAATGAAAGGACGTTAAGTCCAGATTTCGAGAGTGGCAAGACGTGGCAGACGACCGGCTGGTGTAGCGGTAACATACATTGCTTTCTATGCCAGAGTTCCTGGGTTCGAATCCCGGCGGTGGCGGATATTTGTGTGATGAACACAGATATTAGTCGACAATTCATGGATGTTTATATGTTTATTTAAGTTTATTCTAATAAAAATATGTATTTATTCAATATGTATGTTTATATATTTCTTAAGTATATCATTTATCTAGTATCCATAACACAATTTTTTTAAGAAACTTAATTTGGGCTAGATAATGTTGTGTGAGTGTCAGAAATATTTATTATTTTTATTATTTAATATGTTCTTGGATTTTCAGGATTCGTTATTCATTAAATAATATTATTTTTTTACCGAATTTTATCAGGCGTTATTTACATTTGCTTAATGACCTAGTGGTCACGAGTAGCTCCAGATCAATCCAGTAACAAAGTCTTTTATTTTATTTTTATGGGGTAAGCAGAACACCAGTGGTTATAAGACCATCTGATGTCACGTTTGACAAAATGAGGTATTATAATGATGGAGAGAGGCTATTGCATTGACAGGGGGTCAGTCTATCGCCCACAAATATGCCAATAAAACCTCTGTCCCTTAACTGACTTTTACAGTATGCCCGGGAAGAGAAGCAGCTAATACATTCTATGTTTTTCTTTCGCTTCCAGTCCAGCATGGAAGCTCGTATAATAAGATTAAAATAGATGGGCCTTTGTATCGATGCTTTTTGTTTTTTTATTTTTAGAGTTTCGTAGTTGAAAAGAATAAAACCCTTATAAGATCACTTTGTTGCCGCTGTCTAGCTGTCTGTCAAGAATGTGTAGGGACTACTCTATTTACAGAATTGAAATAAATTTTTTTGCTTAGCGCAAAGATAAAAACGCAATGATAAAGAAGAAATCATAAGATAAGTGTAATTTTGATGCTTTCAAAGTAATAGTGAAATTTGATTAAATGTAAAACCTCAGAGTATCGATAAAAGGAAAAAAAAACGAAAACTGTGTTACGGAGATCGATACGGAGCCCTCGGTGGGAGATTCTGAAGCGCACTTGACCAGTATTTTTTTGTTTTGTTAACCTGACCTGACCACCAAGGGTTTAAATCTCTTGTTCATTGTATCTTCGATTATTGTTCATCCATGTAATGGCTTAATACAATGCGTTTACGCATATTATTATACACCCGATGATTATACAACCATGATAATACTACCTTTAATATTTGAGAGCTCAACTATTTTTAATAAAGTTATTTTTAGTCTGCACGCTCTTTTTTCAGGTTAGTTTAAAGTGTTTTAGGGGTCCGTACCAAAACAGTAAAACAGGACCCCATTACAAAGATTTCGTTGTTCGTCTGTCACCAGTATTGAAAAGACAGCAATTTTAACAGATTATGTATTTCGGTACAAAAATAGGTAGGCATCCCGCAAGGTGGACCGACAATCTTGTCAAAGTCGCCGGTAAACGCTGGATGAGGGCGGCGGCGCCAGTGCACGACCGAGCATAGTGGAGAATTCTCCTAGCCAAATGATGATGTTTTTCTGTTGACGCTATAGAAATAAATACAAAAAAAAACAGATTAAATTTAATATTATAGAGGGCTCCCATACAACACACATGATTTGCTCGCAGTTGCTTATCGCAGTAACTAGATGGCGTAGTTTGCGTAGTAATCGTAATTATTTACATACATACATACATAACTTCATGCCTGTATCCTTTATGGAGTAGGCAGAACAAAAGAGGTTATAAAACCAACTGATGTCACGTTTGACATAATAATAATAATAAAACTCTTTATTGTACACCAACATATTTTGAGGTATTATAATGATGGATAGAGAGAGACTATTGCAGCGACAGGGGGTCAGCCTATCGCCCACAAAAAGCCTCCAATAAAACCTCAGTCCCTTAACTGACTTTAATACGTAATTATTAATAATATTGACGTAATTATTTAGTGTGTTATTTTTGTTAATTTCTTTTTTTGAAACGTCTCCGTTGGAGAAAACAATAAAGTCTCATATTGATAGTTTCATTAAGTGCACGGTTGAAAACAGTATCAAAGTAGACAGTACAGAACTCTTCGAGCTTGAGTACCACTTGCACTTGGCCGTTTATTATTTTTACTAAGCCTGCGTCGCTTTTTATG
Source organism: Stenoptilia bipunctidactyla (assembly GCA_944452665.1). Taxonomy (NCBI): domain Eukaryota; kingdom Metazoa; phylum Arthropoda; class Insecta; order Lepidoptera; family Pterophoridae; genus Stenoptilia; species Stenoptilia bipunctidactyla. The sequence goes on along the minus strand of OX101726.1, from coordinate 3,938,506 downwards.
AAATGCTAATCCATGGACGGTAGGGTTATTCTTGGCCGACCTATAAGGTCAAAATTATATTAACATTAAGTTCTCTAAATAAAATGGCAACACGCAATAATATTTCTTTAATGAGAGATTTTATGACAGCTCCTTAAAAAAATAAAACAGTACAAAAGGCTTCGATAGATGGCGCTTTACAAAAGGCGAAGTCTTGTTTGTTATATTGCCATTTATTCCACACTGCGTTTTTAAAAGTAATATAAATTAAATGACGTCTATATCAGAAATCGAACTTATAAATAACCATAAATGATAGATACCACTTACCTACATTATAGTTTACAGAGATATCGCCTTCGGCTTTTTAAAAGTGCCACCTATAGAGGTTTTTTGAACTAATTTTTATGAGCTGTCAGAAAACTCCTCATTACGGCTACTAGTTGATTTTGATATTTAAAATGTTAATAGAAACAAACTTCTTGTTGTGAAATTAGTCGCCCATACATAAATAAAATACTCAGACCATCACACCTACTACGAGTACATACATGGCCGAACGTAAGTAAAGTGTTACTCAAAGTTGTACTTAATTTCCTTTCAAAGATTTTTAGTTTGCTTGTTGGCATGTCAGCTTTGGCACAGTTTTGACCACAGATTAGAAAGTATTATGTACAAGTACATATAGGACACATCAATATTATAGGGAGTTTGAAATGCAAGCTTTTTTGCCACTTGGCGGCGCTTATGTGCTTGAGGTATTTTGGGTGAACTACGCACTATAGTGGTTTTTTATTATTATTGTTCATAAATGTTGTTTTTCATAAGTGAAAGAAAGGTTGCTAATTTTACAGTAGGTACAGTGGCAACGAACTAACGAACCGCTAACTAAAATAATCATAAACCAACACTTGTTAGCATGTTTGATAGTTATAAAGTTATTCGTCGAAATATGTGAATCATGAAGTCTATCAAGCATCACAACAATTCAGTTAGGTTTATAAATGATAAACTTAAGTTCACTTGACGCTACTTTTGAGTTTGCAGGAAATTATATACACACAGCAGATATGTGCAGTTTACAACAGATATGCTTAGGACTTTCTTGTGCCGGTGGCAGCGTTTTGGGATCAAATGGCGAATGATTGTCTATCACTCACTCAATTCACTCATATTAAGTTGTTATTGCCAGTGATAAGAGGCGCCACCAAACGTTAAAATTGTGCTATGGCCAAACTCTTGAAAGTGAATAAAATGCTTTGATTGTCAATGCCGTGGTTATGTTGTCTCCTGACAAACAACCCATTTCTTCCCACCAAACAAACTTTGAAGGCTAACTATATTTTTTTCTGACTTAATAACCGGTAACCACTGAGCAAGTGTTTATGGGTAAGGGAACCTGTTTAAACTAATCTAAGAGAAACCATACAGCACTAGAAAACAGCTAAAGATCAATCATCTTCTGATATTACCCAAAGATCATGAAATAAATTTTAGCATCAGAAATAAATAGAATAAATAAATAAAAACATCTTTTAGTCGTTGTTAGGTGTATAAAACGCAATGCGCGTAGTTTTCGCATACCTATTTAGAGATATGTTTTATGTATTTACTTCTATGCTGGACTGGGAGCGAAAGAAAAACATAGAATGTGCCAGCTGCTTCTCTTCCCGGGCATACTGTACAAGTCAGTTAAGGGACCGAGGTGTTATGGGAGGCTTTTTTGTGGGCGATAGGCTGACCCCCTGTCACTGCAATAGTCTCTCTTCACTATTATAATGCCTCCTAATTTGTCAAACGTGACATCAGATGGTTTTATTACCTCTGGTGTTCTGCCTACCCCATACGGGATACAGGCGTGAAGTTATGAAGTATGAAGTTTTATAGATCTACTTTATAATAAAATAATAATAAAAATAATTTATTTTCTCACAACAATATTTAAAATTATTTACAATTTAACGTTACATAATTATTTAAACAATATTGTGCGAGACTGGTGCCTAAGCTAGACTCGAAGTCTGTGTTTCAGGACACCAGGTCTCCGCCTCTTATAAAAAAAGTACATTTCATTATTATGCATGCAAACGCTTACAATTACTATAAGAAGATTACAATTGTTGTTATTTATTAATTTTTGTTTTTACTAGTACCTACATGTTTATGTGAATGTATGGGTATGTGTTTGTGTCAGGGTGAGTATGTGTATATCTGTGTATGTCTCTGTGTGTGTGTGTATTGGGGAGAAGGGATGGAGTAGTAAGAAATCGTTTTATTAATTAATTAACTTTACTTAAATTTAGGTCAGACTGATCAAAAGCACTTCAGTATCATCGTAATTGAGCTCCATCAGCGACTCAGTTAATTTCATTTTACACCTAGTTTTTGTAAGAGGATATATTTGTATTTTTTTGTTGATTCTATTATATAAGAAACTACCCAGGTGACAAAAGAACCGACTAGAAAATTTGGTTTTCAGCTTGGTGTTATGTACAGATACTTTAAAACATATCTGTGGCTAAACAACTGGATAAAGATCAAAATCCCTAAGTTAGCTATGTTTACTTAAGATAGCACTGTGTCAAGAATAATGTTAAACTTAGTAACTAATTCAAAGAAAATTTGGACCAGTTCATAGGTTGAACCAAAAAATAATTATTAGATGACAGTTAAAATAACGCAATCAAGTTATTATTAAAGCAGTTTAAAATATCTGGAATGGAACCTAAAAAGACTTCTTTTATCTTTTAATATAGACACGACATAAAAATTTAATACATTCGCCATTTTGCATTGACAGAAAATTTAATCTTTACAGCGTCTTGTCTTCATTTCGCAGTCAATAAATTAACATTAATTCAATTTTGGTGAAAAGGAAAATCACTTTATATTGCTCCTCATAATGAAAATGTTATAATTTTCAATAATGACAAGTCATAGAAATTATAAATATAAAGGAAAACGTGTAACTTTTGATTTGATGTCGAAATATAACAAACCATTATCGGAAGGAAATACGATTCGAAATTAATTATTTCGTAGAAATATCATTGATTTCTAAGTGTTTGAAAATTGTATGGAAATGTCAAAATATTTGGTTGACTTTGATTTACCGCCCTGTATAAGCGTGTTATTGCGCAGTATTTTCTATTACCCTTTGTAAAAGAGATATGTCATCAGCCTTATTTTATTTATTTATTTATTTAACTTTTTATGTACACACTACAAGTAACAATGGAAAACAGAAATATAATAATATTTATTCTATTTTAATTCTTTGATGTTATATATTTAAATTTTAAATGGTTAAAATTTTGTTACTCAATAAGTGTCATTTATAAAAAGATTTCCAAGGCAATTTATATATTCGCTAACATATTAAACAAAGCATGGTCACTCTAAATCACGAATGAATAACATAATCAACGAACGCAGAGCATTAAAAAAACTGACTTCACGTCAAAACTTTGGCCGACTAATAATATCATTCACGTAAACATTATCCGAAAATTTATATGGGACTAACTATGGGACGAAAAAAGAATACTACGCTACTAAAAAACATCTTGAAGAACCATGAAATGCCGCGTCGTAGTTCCTGATTTCATAAACAGCGACTATTTCTACAAAAGTTTGTGGTGCCATATCTTTAATTTTTTCTACTGAGCGATAGTGAAATAAATATGCATTTGCGTTTATATCGTATCTAAGAAACTAACATTTATAAAAATCTGGTGACTAAAAATAACCCTGTATAATTTTGTTTAATGAAATGAAATGAAATGAAAATGAAAAAAAAATTAAATGAAATGAAAACTTTTTATTCGTAGTAGGTAATTTTATACACTTTATGAACGTCAAACGCTGGATGAGGGCGGCGCGGGTCCGGACGACATGACGAATCCTGGGGGAGGCCTCCGTCGAGAAGTGTGCGTCTCTCGAATATATAGTCGTTTATCAGATAGTATTTATTTATTCTTAAAGTTGTTTTTAATCTGACATTGTTAAAGTACATGTGTTGTACAGTTATTAATTGCAGCGTAGTCTGGTACAGATCATCTTTCGTTGATAAGGCCGCCTATTGTATTCTGTTATAAATAAGTGCATTCGGAGCTATTTTTAAAATTATGAAGCGTTAGTATTTACCGTGATAATACGTTGGTATAGTACAAGTGTTAATTTCATGAATGTGAACGAAGAAGTTATTATGAAATACGAACTTAATCTTATGAAACCTTTGAGTACAAATTGCAAAAACGTGCAAGGAGAATTTACAAGAAAGCGAAATGAAATAAGAAAATAAGTACTATCTAACCAACTAAATCATGACCCACAACACGCTCATTTTGGCAAACCGTCTAAATGCTAGTAGGTCGAAATTCGCTTGAAGATAGGTTTCCTAGGTGACGAATTTTTTATCAAAGTAAAAGTATAAGTAAAAACACATTTATTGTTAACAACAGTACACATTAGTAAACAGAAAATAAATAAATAATAATAATAACAAACTAAATAAATATTTAGAACCAACATGCAATGCAGTAGCAACTCAGCACTCAGCTTGTGCTTTGAAGCTAGTTGCTACAAAGCGCTGATTTTCAGTTGCAGCCAAAAACAGGAAAGACTGTCGCTGAAACTATGCATTTAAATAAAATATTCATACAATATAATGTAATATGACCATTACTAACAAATTGAGTCTTTGTTACTTTTAAATAAATCATTCATTCATTCATTACATAACTATACCTAACGGTTTTTTAATTATAATATACAATATACATAAACAAAAATAATAACGTAAATAAATAATAATATGGTGAGTCAAGCAAGACATAAATAAATATATGTTAACCTCAATATCACTACATTCGACACTGACATTTAATGAGTACAGTATTTAAAAGTTATAAGTCGCGATAGTCCTTACAAGTTTGACAGTTTCAAACGAATTATCAGCAAAATGGGTCATGATTCAGTTGGTTCGATGGTACAGAAGGCAGCAGATCAAGCGTCACTTTACCTGTCAAATTTCTCTAAAACAATTTTAGCTTAATGTCGTGGGCATAGAGTTCAGATTCAAGTAAACTTTTTTGACAGACAGACAGACAGACCTATAAAATATTGAATGAGTAAAATTCATTGTGGCCAGTGGTATAGCTCTGTATAGCTCTCAATATAGTAGAGCGAGCAACGCTCACCGCGGTCGGTAAAGGATGGGTGACGCCCAACATTCATTTATCACAAAGACTTTCGTAATTTAAAGGATTGCTTAAATTTCTGTAGGTATGCCACAAAAAAGTGCGGACCAACAACACTAAGCTGCCAAAATTGCGTATTTAAATGCAATTTAGCAAACAGGTAGCTTCTGACCTGGATTTGCACCCACGTTATTTATACCCGAAAAATGCATGGATCCTGTGTAATAGCAAAACTATTTTTAAAACCTTTTTTCGTGGAAATGTAAATGTGATACTTGAATATCGTAAATAAATGGATGTTAAAGGGTTTTTAATTAATAAAATTAACTCTTCTTTTCGATTTGAAACGCATTTGAAACACATTTATTCCAATCAATTTAAATTTGAATATTTCAGAAATACTCTCTAATGAGTTTATAAACACAAAGTTATTAATATTAAAGTAATTTCAAATTAATACATGTGTAATATATGTTCGAACATGTAACATAATTAAAACCGACAGTTTACTTTATCTAAGTATTGAAGTGTCAAAACGTCCAAAGTTTTGCCAAGTTATATTCAAAGTTCGGCAATCTACCTCGTTGCTCGGGCCAATCTCTCTGCAAATGGCTCTATAAGTAGCCCAAAGCAGCCTGAACTCGCTACAACTCACTCAACATTGTTATGGAAATCTCCTTTCGTATAATTAGAAATAAAGATAGGCCGGAACAAATGGCCGTATCGATTCCACTGCCAAAAACTACCCGGAACGTGATCTTTTTATTTTTCAATTTTGCGTCTCACATTAGAAGCAAGCGGTTACAATTCGTGCTTTAAAATGCAATCTTTTCGGAAACGGAAGATAAATGTGGTAGACGTTAAAAACGGAGGGTGACAGTGCCAAAAATTCTGTTTCTGTTCGGCGTGTGTGGTGTTGCAAAAAGGGTAGGTTAGGGTAAATCTCCTTCATTAGCGCTTGTGAAACTTGCTTGTGTTAGTTGGAATACTGAGGGGAGATGGGGGAACATGCAAGTCATTATGCGGGTGATCATTGAATTAATTACGTGAACTTTGCAAGGAAACGCTCCAGCGGCGTGCCTCTTAGCTGAGGTTTTTCTTGGCATTTATTGAATAATTGAATGTGCTTCATTCTCCGGCTACGTAATTGGTTTTAATGGAATATTTTTCGACTGCAGTTAGATTCAAATATTGGCTTTCTGGTGTGAGATAAATTATTTTTTTACGTTCGGCTTTTCTTCATTTTATCTTGAGCTTTTCATCCGTTTAAATTGCGGATTCAATCTGAAAAATAAATTAATGTAAGTTAAAGGATGCTTTGAAACTAATCATGTTAAAAGTTGTTCTTGAGCAAGAACATGAGTTTCTTCATCAGGCCGGAGGTGCACATTTTAATTCAGTTTTACTCCAAATAACTATTCAAAATAGATATTATTACTTTTAATTAAAACTTTCGTGATTTTGTGTATATTACATATTCTTGACTATGTCCGATCAGGCTTCCATACGTAGTATTCGATAAAGTTTGTGTTGCTAAGTGGTGCATTTTTCATGAGCACAAACCTAAGGTAATATTGGAATCATTTATAAATTAAAGCTAAGTATATAAATATATTGTTATTTTTTATTTATTTAGTCGTGTCACTTAGCTTTTTCATTATGAAAGAACTATTTACCAACCATACTTAAGGTATAGATGATAAGGATATTACACCACACCAGAAATAAACACCTCTCTATGCATAAGTGAATTTCTATAACGTTATGAGTTTTTTTAGTACATGTATGCTGAGTTATAAATTAATAATTTATAAAATAATTCTGTTCTGGGTGTATGCTGGTTCTACTGTGTGGACTCCATACCACAAACTTTTACTTTAGCTCTCAAAAGTAAGTTTTGAACACTAAACTTAGCGGCCACATAGTTTCATGGCATAGGTTGTGTTTATATTTATTAACCAACTGGTTTAAAAAGAAATAAATAATGAAGAAGGAATGAGAAAAATAATAACTAGTTTTTTAATTATTTATTTAATTAGTTAATAGTTTTATATATTTTTGAATAGGAATATTTCCAAGAAATAATCGATCTACCAGGCAGTACATACCATTTTCGACTAGTCCCCTATTTCAATAAACAACCACAATCATAAGCAAACAAACCCACCTATCATTCAAAGAGTCAAAGCAACACACAGCAACATAAAATGTAGGCTACATTTTAACCCTTCGCCCGGCGGAGACACACTCCACCTGACTCGTGAGCGTTAGTCCGATATTTAGAATTGATGGTCGTAAATCCGGTTTATTAGATAAATAAAAGTATATTTATTAAAAAAATGTATATATTACGTTACTAAATACATACATACATACAAAACTTTATACCCGTCTCCCTTTGTGGTAGGCAGAGATTAGGCAACGCCAATTGCTATAAACCAGACATAACTCTTTTGCTTTCTCCACGTTCATTAATATTTTCATACTAGATCGCCGGTTACGGGTACATTTAACTAGGCCTTTTTTTAAGTATGTCACCAATATGTTATGTTATGTTTTTTAAAAAGGTATGTGTTTCCTTTATTTTTCTGAAATGCTCTGAATCTAAAAAGAAAAAAAAAAGCAATAAGAATATGAACAAAAAATTCTTCCTCCTCATTTTGAACCAGGCCAACATTTCAATAACTAACAATCAATAGCAAACAAACCCACTTATCATCCAAAGAATCAAAGCAACACACAGCAACATACAATGTAGGCTACATTTTAACCCTTCGCCCGGCGGAGACACACTCCACCTGACTCGTAAGCGTTAGTCCGATATTTAGAATTGATGGTCGTAATCCACGCCCGGGTTTTGCATGTCTAAGTGGAGATAAGACGTTGTTACATTCCGGCCTGCTACACGACTTGGCAGAGGCGGACGGTAGGTTAAAACCTTAAATTGAGTGGGTTGATGCACTTAAATTTTATGTTTGTTAGGTTAAGGGAACCTTTCGATGGGTGGGTTTTGAGTTGTTGAATGTTTTGGTTGTGACTTTGCTGTTCTTTTTAATGCCGAGACTGGTATATTTTAGTGAAAATCTGTTTTTTTTTTTAAGATTATTAAGTTATATAAGAGATCGGACAATGTAAGTTCTTGTGAACGAATACGAGTGCGAAAAGTCTTTGGTTTAAATTAAATAGCCTTAGGATTGCAGAGCTGAAGTGGCAATGGGCAGGGCACATAGCTCGCAGAACAGATGGCCGGTGGGGCAGAAAAGTTCTCAAGTGGCGGCCACGTACTGGGAGACGCAGCGTAGACAGGCCCCCCGCACGATGGACCGACGACCTGGTCAAAGTCGCCGGTAAACGCTGGATGAGGGCGGCGCGGGACCGAGCGACGTGGAAGACCTTGGGGGAGGCCTATGTCCAGCAGTGGACGTCTACAGGCTGTGGATGATGGATGGATGATGAGCCTTAATGTATGAAGCTCTACCAGTCTATTTTACTTTTAACTACCCTTTTAAAGAAACAGGGTTCTATATATCACTTTAATATAATCTATATAATTTTATTAAAACCGTCCACAAAATGTTATTTAATCCTTTAACTAATCCACCTAAATCATCTTTTTTTATGAACTTCCCAGATTGGAAGAAACTAGCTCTTCATCGAACTTTCCATGACTTCAGGAGAAATCTGAATAGGTCCTGCTATCGAAAGTAGTCTGGTGCGAATAATTATCGTTTTTTTTTCAAAACGCAATGCAGCAGTTTCTAAAGGGCTTAAGAACGGCCCAACCAAAAGTAACATGCTTGACACTGCCTCCGTTCAAGTACTATAATAATTGCCTATTTTTTTATAGCCGTATCTGCGTAAATAAAGAAGTATAATCTTGGACCTTGCACACGAGGTGACCGAAATGTGGGAAGTTATGTCCACCGAATTCATCCCGGTTGTGATATCCGCAAACGGTTTGACCCCAGCCACACTGGTCAGACATCTTGGTGGTTCGCTTCCAGCACTTATGCAGAAAAGGGGTGTTGCTTGATACTGCCCGAATCGTTCGCCGGTTTCTTTCTCTCTTGACCTGATAACCGACCGACTGGTCCGATTGTTGGGTCTTTTCCGCCGAAAGGCGTAGGTATAGTTATAAGTAGGTATGCAAAATAATAAGATATGTACATAATGACTATAAACAAATAAATAAAATATTTATATTATATATGTATAAATGAACATATATAAATATAAATATTATTATCATTATTACTTGTTATCGGCTCTTTTCCGAATTTCTCGGAAAAATTTTTTTCGTTCCAGTGTTTTTTTTCGTTCCAACAATCCATTTACCGCGTTTATTAAAAAAAAGCAAGAAGTAGAATTAAACAGACAGTACAAAAAAAACAAAACAGTATTTCGACAATTCTATTTAAAAACAACATTCCACTGGTAGTAGATAAGGCACGGAAACATTGCTTCGTGGCATTAGGGCGCGTGCCGGCGACGCGGCGACGTAGCAATGAGCAAATGAATGTTCGGTATTTAGGATTTGGGATAAGGTTTGCTGAGGACAACGCGGTTTTAAAAATAATTATGAAATGAATGAGATGAAGTATTTTTGTTTGCCATATTTGTGGGGGAAAAGAAAATGCGGATACAGAAAGTGGAATGTTATTTAAAATGTTTCTAATTCCACGGCCAAACACATTTGCTGTGCTCTGGATATTATTATTTTTATTATTTAATTTAGTTAGGTACAAAACTTTTTCACGACATATTTGTCGGTATTCCCGTTCCGAGATTCTCAGGAAAAAGATATTTAGCCCCACTTATAAATGAAATAAAATTTAGAATATTTAAACGTCAAGTTTCTAATGAGTGGAGCAAAACGTAAGTTCGTGCAATTCTTGTTGTGACTACTTTTGTCGATTTATCTCGTCGTTATTCAAACTTGTTGTGGTCCCTACAGATGGACCGGTCAAGGATTCTGTGGGAGACTCCCGCCGTGACAAAGCCTCATCTGATTCTGATTCTACCTATTTTTATTTATTATAGACCTTTTGAATTATACATATGTATGTTAATTTTTTTATAATGGTGATAGAGGATAAAATTTTGTATTCGCAACAATAAAGGTTTTCCAGGGACTAATTTAATTTACTTGATATCAATTTTACAATAGCTACGAATAGTCGGTTAAAATGGTAACATGCCACTATTTTTCAATTGCGATTGCAACTCATTTAATATATTTAAATTAACTTTAGAAACGGGATATTTACCATGTTTTTCATTTATTTTGAGTTCTCGATATTTCGGCACTGTTACAAGCGCCATGATCACGACGGTACTGAAGATGCGGGTAAGCGTGTTTTTTATTCACGGGCAAACAAATCTGTCTACCCGCTTTATTTTGCGTTTCGATCTTTGGTTACCACTACTATTGTCACTGTTTTTGTTTTCACTTAAAGTTAAAACTCGATTTTGTTTTCGACACGCAAAACTCACAGTATCGACTGGTGCATTCTTTTTGTATTGAGATGGACTTTTGCACAGCTGGACCACTGGATTCCATGCAGTAGAAAGATGGAAACCGTCTTCACGGTTGAAATTAGGATATTTGGTAATCTCAATAGCCTCTCTGACCAATCTAGGTATGTAATGTTTGTCAGTTGAGATTACCTGAGGTTTATGTAGTTCGATCCAATGTTGTGTTCCAGCTTCGAGTAGATGTTGTGCTATGGCTGATTTATTCGAGTCATTGTTTTTTACAGCTCTAATGTGCTCCTTTATTCTACAAGCGACTGTACGTTTAGTTTGGCCGATATATGATAAACCGCAGCTGCAATCCACTTTGTAAACACCAGGATTATCCAAGGGGAAGTTATCTTTAGGTGAACGCAACATTTGACTTACTTTCTTGAAGGGGGTGAAGATAGTGTTGACTGAGAATTTACGTAGTATGTTTGCGACCTTATCTGTCACTCCCTTAATGTAAAACATGGTAAATATCCCGTTTCTAAAGTTAATTTAAATGTTAATGACCATGCCAGTTTAAAAACTCATTTAATATAATCTGTTTAAATCCTTGTGAACGATATCAGAGCAAAAACAAAAGCTCTGAATGTTTTTGTATGCAATTGGATTCGAACTGTTTTGCTACTTTTAGCTCTGATTACAAATTAAGGCATAATCTGGCGGTTCATGAAGTGGTTAAGTAGAGAAATGGTTTTATATAAAGATGATGTAATGAACAAGACATTGATAATGTCCAAAATTACAACTAATAGTACTTTTGTAGGGTTTCTGGGAACCGTTAAAAGTAAAGATCCTAAAACACGAAGCTAGCCTTGTTGTGTGTAAAAATTTTAAGGGCGCTCATTGATAGTATAGTAATTAATAGTATAAAAATAGTTGTCGATGGTTACTCATCGCTGTACCGAACTATTATTTTTATGGGGAAAAGCCTCATGGGTCGCTACGGCCGCATATGGCCAGGCTATGTCGGATTCTTAGCGACCCAAAACCCACGGTGTACCTGGTCCGCCGAGCCCACGGTATCGCCCATTATCCTCAAGCTTTTGCAAACCGCAGTCATGAGCCCTTTTAGGCAAGGATGGTCTTTTATAGGTAGTACTGTATTTTTTAAACAAAACAACATAAATGTGAAACAAAAGCTACTAAAACCGCATTATCTCAAAAAGTCCTTATGAAACCTGATGAACCTCAAATACCATCCAGCTCAGCGGCCTAATTCCATACTTGAAGGCTGCCAACTCTCAAAATTGCATCCTAATCAATGTTGCCAAGATTTTTAGGCATATCTCGTCAATATGCCGTTCTCGGAAAGCCTTTGATTTCGTACTTTTCAGAGGAAATCTTTCAGCAGGTTTTTTTTTATGATTTTAATGTGTCTGCGCATAGAATGTTGATATGGACTTCAGATTAATTCAAAGAATCGACACTCAAAGATTGAATATTTTAAACGTTAAGAAAAATGTATGTCATGTTTATTAAAATCTTTTGTTGTTTATTTCATTGTTTATTTCAATCTTTTGTTGTTATTAAAAACATAATTAAAACAAATAAGATTCATAGTACGATTTTGTTTTGATTTTGAGTTCTATTTATTTTTAATTTGATAGAAATTTTGAACTTTTATCCCAGTAATATGTAGCAGTTGAATTAATTCTTCATTTCGTGGTAAAGCCGTAGGGTGCAGTTTTAAAAATATTTAAATATAATGTCATGCGATATGCGACATCAGTGTTATTAAATACAGAAAACGCCATAACACCAACTTTTTCAAGTAGTAAGTGCCTCAAGATGCCTATTATGCGGATAGTTTTAGCATCTGCAAGCTCATTTATCACATATTATGCACTAAACATAACAAAAACTTAGTTTCTTTATGGTTTTCCATGATACAATGTCCTTTTTACCGTTTTTTTATATAAACATTTTTTTTGATTTCTGCTTTCATGGGACATTCTGAGTCAGAGTCATGTTGAAGTTTTTCCAAATTAAAAAAATAATTAATAATAATTTCACTAGAATTCCTCATAAATAAATACTACTATGTTACTATTTACTTTACATACAACTGAGTCAATCGCGGCACGTGACCTGGCGCGCAGATCGCTGCCAACGCTAGCGTGACCATGCGTTGCGTAATCAATTCTTTAACTTTCGGTAAAGTTTGCTCAGTAAGTAATTAATATTTATTTTTTATTATATTTTTTCTCTTTATGTAATGATCTTAAATTTGATTTTGAATTTCAAAAGTGACCCACCAGTCACCTGTATATCAAGTACACCTTGATTGACTAGTTTTGCAGTGAAAAATTCAAGAGCTTCTCAAAAAACGGTGCATAGTTCAGCCTTTTCCATTTTCATCTAAACGCTACAACAAACTGAAAACAATTCAAAATTCATTCGATTCAAAAAAAAACAGCAACGCAATTCCAGTTGTTTATTCACAATCTAACAAATAATCTAGGCTATATTTACTTTTCCGATGTTTAAAAGGTTTGTTCAGAACTCTATGGTTTTTTTTAATCAATTTCTTAAATTAACAATTTGAAAATACAACGACAATGCAAAAATGTTGTTCACAAAAAAAAAATTATGGTAGTTTTCGAAACAAACATTCCTGGCCATGTATGTTGCAGGTAATATTTTAGTAAGTACGTACATACGAGTACACACATAACTTCACGCCTGTATCCTGTATGGGGTAGGCAGAACACCAGAGGTTATAAAACCATCTGATGTCAGGGGGTCAGTCTATCGCCCACAAAAAAACCTCCAATGACTGCCTCTTCCCTCAACCTCTTCCCTCAACTGACTTTTGCAGTATGCCCGGGAAGAGAAGCAGCTGGCACATTCTTTGATTTTCCTTTGCTTCCAGTCCAGCATAGATTAGTAGTAATAAATATACTTCGTAGCGAGCGCCTCAAAGAATATTAAACGAGTTTACTATTGTCTTTAAAAAATCATTAAAAGGGTTTATTTATAACGAGACTTTTCCCGTAACTTCGTACACGCTAAACAACCTGTGGAAATTTCTGAAAATCCCTCCATAATACAACCAGACACACATTGAAAGAACCTTTTTACCAAGTTTTGCATCCGTGCTCTCAAAGAATAAATTTTTTCATACAAACTAAAAAGTCCTTTATTTCCCGTTCCCGTGAGAATTTCGGAAATTCCTTCCGGAGTATTCACTTACACTCCCCAAGGAATGTATCCAAATTCCAGCTCTCTTCGCCCAGCAGTTATGGCTGTACGTGTCTGTCACGTCAGTCAGTCAGTAACGGACCAGTTTTGTATATTAAGATAACCCTATTATAATACCTACATATGGAACCTATTATATAGTGGAAATCGATTCCTCTGCTGGGACTCTGCGTCACAAAGTGATCTTAGAATCATCTCAACCCTTTTTTATGAGTCCGCAATAAGGTCACGAGTCTCTTCCCTGGGTGATGAGGAGGTTTCGGCCATTGACCACCAAACTGGCTCGAAACACCTACAGGTTGGAGGGTGAAAGAATTTTCAAATTCGAAAAAGGAATCGGACAAGTTCTGACGTCTATTGCATACAATTATGCAGCACCTAGAAACAATAGATTTATGTTGTCATAGACACACGAAAGTCTTCCGAGTATAAATGTTCTTTCCACAATGACTTTCCACTACTGATATACGACGTCTTTGCGGCAAGTCTTCGAATATTGTTTTTGATAAATCTCATTTTTTATGGGATTATTATACGAATTCTTGTCTAGCAATTCCTCTTACGAATGTAGGTACTCTATGCACCAAAGAAGAAAATCACACATCAATTATAAATTATGTTTAATTAATATGACATAGTTCACTTTTTTTGAAGTAATTGAAAAAAAAAACAGTGACAGTTATAACTGGCACAGTTCACGCTTCCCAATTTAAACTAACGTTGCGTCGATCGTGAAAACTGATGTAAAAATGTTTTAGAATGCATGTCGCAAAAAGATTTAAATTTTCTAACCCACTTCACTTTTACTTTTTTTAACTGGCGTTATTTTTCAAATGTAAGGTTCGGGTTTTAATATTTGTTTACGTATGTTTTTCTTATATTTCCATATTTTTTTGAAATAATCTGTTGTTTTTTGAGTATTTAACCTCCCCGGTTGGATTCTCACGATTTAAAATGAATCATCGAATTGAAATATAAAACCAGCTTGATAAATGTAATTTTTGCATAGATGGACGTATAAGACATCATAGTCTTCATGCTCCACCAAGTGGCATAGAAGGCAATAGACAATTTCACCTGTATAACGAATAAAATAATAATATGTGATCGATCATGTTTCATTCGAGTGTCAATAGTTACTACGTTATTTTGAATACGATTTAGACTATATTGACACAAAATTGCTCTATTTTCTCTTGGTTCGATATATCTCTTGATATCGTCATATTCATTTTTAATACGTGATTACATTAGTTTTAAGTTTACTAAGGATAAACTGCATTTAATAAATACCAACTTTATTATTTTTTATCTATATAATTTTATCAACTTATTTAATTTGAATCTTCCATGCTGGACTGTGAGCAAAACAAAAACATAGAATGTGCCAGCTGCTTCTGTTCCCGGGCATACTGTAAAAGACAGTTGAGGGACGGAGGTTTTATTGTCATTTTTCTGGGCGATAGGCTGACCCCCTATCACTGCAATAGTCTCGCTCCATCATTATAATGCCTCCGAATTTGTCAAAAGTGACATCAGATGGTTTTGGTGTATTAAAAATGGAAAACCAGTAAAGATAATCTACTTATGATAAAAAATTCGAATGTCAATAACATGGAAATAAAATAAACAAAAAATATAGTTGAACTAAGAACATCCGACCGGCTGGTGTAGCGGTAACATACATTGCCTTCTATGCCAGAGGTCCTGGGCTCGAATCCCGGCGGCGGCGGATATTTGTGTGATGAACACAGATATTAGCCGTCAAGTCATGGATGTTTATATGTTTATTTAAGTTTATTCTAATAAAAATATGTATTTATTCAATATGTATGTTTATATATTTCTTAAATATCAGTTATCTAGTATCCATAACACAAGTTCTTGAAGAAACTTAATTTGGGCTAGATAATGTTGTGTGAGTGTCAGAAATATTTATTTATTTATTATTTATTCTTGTTTATTTAAGCCGTTTTCAGCGAATTTTAGCTTCTTGCTATCTCATCTGAAGTCATTGTCAAGCAATAACGTTATACTTTACTACGTAACTTGTACTTTTTCTTGAAACCATTGAATAAATACTTCAAGATTAGCCAAATATTTTATTAAGATAGTCATAATCTCCGGGGAAGACCCGAAGAATTTGTAATCGCTTTTAAAATATAATCAAATAATAATTTAAAAATAGAATCCCAAATCCCACCAACATGGCCTCAAAGCAAGCAAAGCTCGTGGTTTGAGATACCATGTAGCGAACTAGGGGGGAATCTAGAACATACATACATATATAAATAAACGCCCAGACCCGGAATATACTTTTTTCTTGTTCTGTGCGGGATTCGAACCCGCAACCACTGGCGTCTGAGGTAGATTGGTGGACCCCATCGCCAAAGTGGTTGTCGAATTAGAATCGTCCTCGTATTAATATAATATAAATAAAAACATGTGAATAGTTTTTAGTATATTTGAATATTTTATCAACAACAAAAAGGAACTAGTTGTTGATAAAATATTTAATATTATGGCCTCAACTATAATTAGGGTTAGTCGAAAAGCGTAGGTACCTTAGCGAAATGAGGTACACCGCAAAGTTTGGGTCACCTGGAGATAGAGACATAAATAGGCCACACTAAAAGTTTCGAACTTCTAGCCAATCGGAACTATTTGAACTTCGAATGTTATATTTTTTTAAACGACTTGACCTTCTTAGTAATAATAAAAATGGCAGAAAATAATTTTTCAATTGTTTTTATCATCAATATATATAAAACTGTTCCGTTACTGACTGAGTGACTGAGGTACTGAGTGACTGAGTGACTGACAGACAACGTACAGCCGTAACTACTGGACGTAGAGAGCTAAAATTTGGAACATACATTCTTTAGGGGATGTAGGGGTGCATTAAGGAAGGAATTCCCGAAATTCCCACGGAAACGGGAAATATAGGACTTTTTAGTTTGAATGAAAAATCTTATTCCTTGAGTGCACCGATGTGAAACTTGGTGTAAAGGTTTTTCAATGTGTGTCTGGTTGTGTTATGAAAGGAATTTCCAAAATTCCCACGGGAACGGGAAATATATGATGTTTTAGTTTGTATGAAAAAATCCCATCCCTTGAGTGCACGGATGTGATACTTGATATAAAGGTTCCTCAATAAGTGTCTGTTTGTATTATGGAAGGAATTCCCGAAATTCCCACGGGAAGGGGTAGGACTTTTTAGTTTGTATGAAAAATCTTATTCCTTGAGTGAACGGATGTGATTCTTGGCATGAAGGTTCTTCAAAGAGTGACTGATTGTGCTACGAAAAAAATTCCCAACATTCCCACGGGCACGGAAAATATATGATTTTTAGTTTGTATGAAAAAAACTTATTTCTTGAGTGCATGAGTGTGATACTTGGTATAAAGGTTCTTTCAGTGGGTGTCTGGTTGTATAGTTTCTGAAATTTCCACGAGAAGGTTAGTTAAGTGCATACGAAGTTGCGGGATAAAGCTAGTTACACATAAAAATTCTACGTACGGAACGAAAATGGTATTAAGTCGAAAAGATTTTAAAGCGATGATTTCTAAAGTTCACAAGACTGTGCCGTTCGTCTTCAAAATGCTTTTGGAAGAGAAGCACCTTATTTGAGCAACGTGAGGCGATAGTTTGCTGAATTTAAAAGAGGTCCGGTTTCTTTACATGACGAATTTCGTAAAGGGCGGCCTTCAATTGTCGTCAACGAAAAAATGTAGCTACTGTTAAGCGGATAATTGAAGATAAAAAGAAAAGCATTTCAAATAAAACTCACATTAAGTCAGAACGATATGACTAAGACCTACAAAATTTTTCACTAACTAATTTAAATTCAATGACTATGGACTTAGAATCGGATTTAGATAAAGGACTTGTCGATCATTCAAAATTCAAAAAAAAATTCAAAAAGTTTTATTTATCTTAGGAATTTCACAAAACACTTGATGAAGTCAGTCATCACATACTTCGGCTTTAACTAGTTGTTGATAGTTGTTAAATAAGATATTACAGTAGACCAAGAGACAAAAAAGCCGGCGGAAAAAAACTCTTGGCACTCTTTTTCAGTCAGAATTATCAAATTAATACAAATAGGTACAGTACAAATTGACCGTGACATGAAAAAAAAAACAAACACAAGACAGCTAATTGTGAGAGCCAATGTCATGCCACAACCAAATTGCTTACATAGCAGATGCAATTAGCTATGGATGCACAATACGAACATGACAAACTGGGACCAAAGTATTTGAACAAGAATGGAATAAAATATTCATAGTATCATTAGCAAAACGACCTGGCACCGCTAGCAGCACCCGTTCACGAGTTAACGCAAGCACCAGCCATCACCCTCCTCAACCATATTTTAGGGAAGAGGGTGACGCGATATCCGACTCTACCACTAGCCATGCCGCCTGAGGGAGCATGACGTTCTTGCTGATGTCTTGACAAGAAAATAAGTGAGTGGGACAGTCACCAGCATGTCATACATATACTGCACAGCCAAGCCGTAAACAAAATTATTAAGTAATTAGAAACTTTTAGAAATATCCTGTTGTGCTTAATCCCATGCCTTTTTATCATCTAAGTAATCTTTAGTTTTATAATAAGCTTTTCGAGATAGAGTGTTTTTAATGATTGATTTAAATTTATTGAATGGCAGGGATTGAATTGACTTCGGAATTTTGTTATATATACGTATTGACATTCCAATAAATGATTTGCTGCTTTTAGCCAGCCTTAATTTAGGAAACGCTAACTTATGGTCGTTCCTAGTCCTTACAGAGTAATTTGTATCATGATTATCTTTCCTAGTTTTAAATTTATTACTATTCTTATAAATATACATAATGTTTTCATAAATATATTGTGATGCAAGGGTCAAGATACTAATCTCTTTAAACTTTTCTCGAAGAGATTCTCTGTTTCCAAGTTTATACATTCCACGAATAGCCCTTTTCTGCAGTGTAAATATCGTGTCAATATCTGCGGCATTGCCCCAAAGTAGGATGCCATAGGACATTATACTATGAAAATAACTAAAATATACCAGCTTCGCTGTGTTAACATCAGTCAATGAGCAAATTTTCTTTACCGCGAACGCTGCAGAACTAAGTCTACTCGCTAGTTGTGAGATATGGGCGCCCCATTGCAATTTAGAATCTAAGGTAATTCCAAGAAAAACAGAGTTATCTACTAGATTTAATCTGTTCCCATTAAGCCGCAGATCAGACTCAACTTGTTTTACATTTGGTGCAGAGAATTTTACACATTTAGTTTTTTTTATCATTGAACGCTAGATTATTTATATTGAACCACTGAACAACATTTGCGAGAGCATTGTTTACATCGTTGTAGTTTATTTTCTGTCTTATCATTTTAAAAATTAATGATGTGTCGTCAGCAAACAATACAATCTCATGATTATTGCCTACCATATAGGGTAGATCATTTATATAGACTAGAAACAGAAATGGGCCCAGAATTGATCCTTGAAGCACTCCCATTCTCACAACCGACCCAGCCGACCTTTTCCGGTTAACCTCAACCTTCTGAATTCTATCACTTAGATATGAATTCAAAAGTTTGAGGTCAGTGCCTTTGATGCCGTAGTGGTGGAGTTTCCTGATGAGAGTGTCATGCTGAACACAGTCAAATGCCTTAGATAGGTCACAAAATACACCTAGGGCATCCTCCGACCTCTCCCAGGCACCAGTGATTATTTCAAATAGTTCAACACCAGCATCAGTTGTTTAACGGCCCTTTGTAAATCCAAATTGTTTATTATGAATTAAATTGTTATAGGTGAAATGGGCCAAGAGTTGATTAAGAATATTTTTTTCAAAAATTTTACTATAAGTAGGTAGAATTGAAATTGGTATAAAATTAGTAGGGTCTGTAGTGCTACCCGACTTAAATAAAGGTATAACCTTACTATGCTTCATTAAATCAGGAAACTCCCCACTAATAATACAGTTGTTAAATATTTCAACAAGGCAAGGAGCTATTACATCTATAATAGAATTTAATATTTCAACAGATATGCCCCAGAGATCAGTTGTCTTTTTAATATCAATTGTCTTAAATTTTTTAATAATATCCCCGGTGTCTATGGGTTGGAACTTGAAAGACACCTTGCACTCACTCACATGATTTTTGCCACAGGCGATGAGCTTAATGATTTAGTAGTTGAAACTGGAATGTCAGCAAAAAAGCTCTCAAATGCTGTCGCAACATTTTCATCTGCTTTAATTATTGTATTGTCAATAACAAGCTTAAACTCACTATTGCGATTCTTAACTTTCCCAGTTTCCTTATTAATTATATTTCAATTAGTTTTAGTCTTATTAGCACTATTTTTAATCTTATTACCTAGATAGATTGATTTGGCTGCGGCACAAACTTTTTTAAATAACTTTGAGTAAGTTCTGACATAGTTGCAAAAGGTGTCATTTTTGTTATATGATGTCTCATGATAGAGATCATATAGGTGCTTTCTACTGATATGTATACCTGTGGTAGCCCAATCACTGAATGATTTACACTGGTTTAGAGAGATCTTTTTCGGAATAAATACACTGTCATGTTGTTTATTTATTAATCTACTTAAGTTACTGTATTGTAAATTTACATTATTGGAGTGGGCTATAGTAGGTATATTGTTGATTAGACCACATCGAAATCTCTCCAAACGTTTGTCATTGACTGGAACAACCATTATACTCTTATTAACCTGTTTTTCTTTTGAGTATTTAAATGTAACCAACTGACCGCTGTGATCAGAGCTTAGTTTATTTATTACTGATGATTATACTGGAATTGCATCAGAATACACATTATCTAGACAAGTTGCAGTGGTCTTTGTTACCCTAGTTGGTTGTAGAAACAGGTAAATAAGATTGTGACATTTAAATAAATTTATTAACTAATATTGTCTTAAGTTTTCGCGATTCATACTATTAAATAAAACACTTTTTAACCGGATTTATCGCGTATATTTACATTTTAAATTTTTGACTCGACGTTTCGGTGTCTTTGCAGACCCCGTGGTCACGAGCGACTGAGGTGTCAAGCGTCGGATTGATGGATTGAAAAAGTTATACATCATCATCTCCATCTGTTTCTCAGTCTTCGAGCGTAGCGTTCTGGGTTGACACAAAACGAGCTGACAGTATCTTGAGTTTCAGGTCGTGCAGCTTGCTGGATGTTATATTTAATATTTTTCAGGATAGGGTCCCATGTCGGTGATAGTTTCCAACCATCTTGTCTATTGAAATTAGGGTGTTTTTTAATTTCAATCGCTCCTCTGATCATTCTAGGAATGTAATGCTTCTCTCTAGATAAAATTTTCACAGAGTCAAACCTTAAGTAGTGGTTGGGCTTGTCCATGGAATGCTCACAAACTGCAGACTTTGAAGCTCTTCGATTTTTAATATCAGCTATGTGTTCTTTTACGCGGGTTGATACGTTTCTTTTGGTTTGACCAATGTAGGAAAGCCCACAGCCGCAGTCAATCTTGTAAACACCTGGGTCTTGTAAAGGGATGCTGCATTTAACTGAGTGAAGATGTTGACTTATTTTTGAATTAGGTTTAAATATTGTTTTTATTGAAGCGCGCCTAAGAATGTTTGAGGTTTTATCTGTGACACCCTTTACAAAAGGTAAAAATGCAGGTTTGCGTTCGACTGTCTGCGGCTTCACGTGGTCACTGTGGCGGCGACGAGGTGGTTTGAGGCCGTTTTCACGAAGCACCTTGACAACATGTTTCAGTTCATCATCAATGTGCTGAGGATCGCAGATTCCATGTGCTCTCTGAAACAAAGAGGAGCCTACGGCGAGTAACTGGCTCGGGTGGTGGTGGGACTTCCCATTTAAATATCGGTCAGTATAAGTGGGTTTCCTATAAACTGTGTGACTGAGTGTACCATTTGGATTTCTTTTAATTAAAACATCAAGAAAGGCTAACTTATAATCTTGTTCTTTTTATTAAGATGATTTAGAAAAGCAGTTACTTTATGTTGAGGTAAGATTGTATATGTATCGTCAACGTACCTCTTGTAGATCTTCGGCACGACGGGTGCCATGTGGAGAGCACGCTCCTTAAAGTCTTCCATGTAGATATCAGCAACTACAGGTGACACTGGGGAGCCCATAGCAACACCATCAATTTGTAGATAAAACTCATTGTTCCACATAAAGTAGCCCGATGTAAGGCATAATTCTAATAATTCTGCATATTCAACAGGCAAATCAGATTCAGTTAGCTTTTTCTTGACAATTTCAATGCAGTCTTTGACAGGTAGTGATGTAAACAAAGACTTAACATCAAAACTAACCATGGTTTCATTGTTTGCAATTTTAAGATGTTTTAAATCTCTAATAAAACTCGGGTTGAAGTTTTTACATACGACTGACTTTTATTTGCACTTAAACAGGTTTACAATGAATGAGTGAATGAGTACTTTACATATTTCTAACTAGATGGCGTTACATACCTTATTTTGATATCAATTAATAACACCCCCACTATATCAAAATTAAAAATAAAAGCCATCATTTACAAAAAATTTACTTATGAACAATTCCAAGCATTTTCATAAATTTATAATGTTTTATTTCTGGCAGTCCCTTAGTCAACAAATCAGCAGGCATACTGGTAGTTGGCAAATGCTTTGTTACTACTTGGTTGTTACAAATTACATCCCTAATAAAATTGTATCTAACATCAATGTGTTTTGAACGTTTGTGTGACTGTTGGTTGTTTGCCAGTTTTAAAGCACTCTGATTATGATACATTCACCGACATGGGACCCTATCCTGAAAAATATTAAATATAACATCCAGCAAGCTGCACGACCTGAAACTCAAGATACTGTCAGCTCGTTTTGTGTCAATCCAGAACGCTACGCTCGAAGACTGAGAAACAGATGGAGATGATGATGTATAACTTTTTCAATCCATCAATCCGACGCTTGACACCTCAGTCGCTCGTGACCACGGGGTCTGCAAAGACACCGAAACGTCGAGTCAAAAATTTAAAATGTAAATATACGCGATAAATCCGGTTAAAAAGTGTTTTATTTAATTTATTAACTTTTTACTCAAGGTTGAGTTTTCTAACAAGTCAACATTAAAGTCCCCACAGACAAATATTTTCTTATTTAAATTACTTAATTTATCCAATAATTCTTCCAAAGCTAGTTCAAAACTATCATAGTTTGATTTAGGGGGTCTATATATGCAAACAATTATAAAATTTGTCAATTCTACACAGGATATTTCAATAGTTTGTTCAATAGATAGGCTCACTATGTCCTTACGTTCCTTAAATTTTAAAGATTTATTTAATATTATTAAAGAGCCACCATGTATTGCTGTCTTTCTATTGAACGAACTAGCAACTTGGTGCTGAGCAAAATTTAATGTTAATTGGTGTTCTAATAAAAAATGTTCTGTTATACATAGTATGTCTATATGCTCAGCATTCAAAAACAATTCTATTTCCAGGACTTTTTCCGAGATGCCCTGTATATTTTGGTGTACCAAGTTTAGATTACTTTCATTGTATTTAATTGACATATTGCTAGATGCTCCAGCATCTGTTGTCTTAGGACAATCATTGGAATAAAATAAACACAAGCCATCTCAATGACAAAGAGAAAAGGGAAATTTAGCTATGAAGCAATTTCAGCACTATTGGGGATTGGTATGAGCCAACAAAACAACGTTATTTTTAGCTTCCACATATCCCGGCCTAGCATCTTGTGATTTCTGTATTTTCCCCAAAATCAAACATTTGATGAGAGGTTTAAAAAAATGATAAAAATTTAAAGGACATTATTTTGAACAAATAAATACAATATTTTGGTTATAACATGTATTTTTTTTTAAGTTACGCAAAACTTTTAGTGTGACCTACGTACACTTGTTCACGATTGATATTAATGCATTGGGGAGCATTGAACGCTTATGGACGTTGTAATTATATATAGGGTTGATTTGTAGTCACTAATTAATTGTTAGTTTTTTTGAAACGATTTAAACGTACCTGCATGTTTATTTTAGCATCGCTCAGTACAAAAAAGTAGAAATATGATTCCACAAACTTTTAAAAAAATAGTCACTGTTGATGGGCATACCTACTACGAATCTGCATTTCATTGATAATACTACGACTTAGTACTACAAGATTGTTTGTAGTAGCGTGTAGTTGCCTTTATTTTAGTGGTTATTTATAGCGACCATGGTTTGCTTAATATGTTAGTGGATATATTTATTTCTTTGTAAAAAAAATACTTCTTTTTTGCAAAATTCCTATCTAATGATACTTATTGTGTAAAAAAATTTGGCCGGTGACTACAAATCAACTCTGTATAATCAACAAATGGAGAGCATTAAAAAAGCCAACATTTTTAAATCCTGTCAAAAATTAGATCATCATAGTACAATTCACCATATTGATGTTTCGAAAGTTTCAAAATTTTCAAAAAGTACTTCATCGATTTCGAAAATTTTATGCGGAACGACCTCTGAAGTATCCTCTATCATGTGAAACATAAATATTTAGAAAGACACAAAAAACACATGCACAGGAATTGAGCACCTTCTCCTTTTGGAAGTCGGTTGAAAATCTTGTTAATGTACATACTGTACTGTACATACATACATCACCTCACGCCTGTCTCCCTTTGGGGAACACCAATTGCTTCGATCCAGACATACCTCTTTCGCTTCCTCCACGTTCATTAATCTTTTCATACATGATCGCCGGTTACGGGTACTTTTAACTAGGCCCTTTTTAAGAACGTCGCCAATTTGATTGGCGTACTTTCGCCTAGGGCGGCCCCTTCCGACAGCACCATCCATTCTTTCTTGTTAATGTGTGTCTTGTTAAATGTGTTAGCAAAATCTAAATGAATATCTATACTAATACTAGCTGAACCGGCAAACGTTGTTTTGCCATACAAATAATAAAAAAAAAAAATAGATGTTGGCCGATTCTCATAGATACCGGATAAGCACAAAAATTTCATCAAAATCGGTCAAGCCGTTTGGGAGGAGTATGGCAACGAAAACTGTGACACGAGAATTTTATATATTAGATTAAAAAGAGGACACCTTTGTATTTTTGTATGTTTGTATTGAATAGGCTCAAAAACTACTAGACTGATTTCAAAATGTCTTTTACCATTACTTAGAGGGATTCTGCCGAATCCGTATAGGCTACTTTTTATCCCGAAAATTCCGCGGGAATCATAATTGCGCGGGTAAAACCGCGCGCAACAGCTAGTAATAAATAAAGTGGTCGCTAAGTGACTCATGTATATCATTTGATAGAGCAAGCTAAGCAACGTTCGGCCGGGTCTAATCATTGATTTATCATGACGACTTTCGTGCTTTAGAGGGCTAGTTATACCATCGTTCCGGGGGACTGTATAGTTACTTGTATACTTTCAATGAGCATATATGGCCGTAACCTGCACATAGAAGCTGCAATAATTGGATTATTAAAAAAGACGTGTGGCACTCGGAGCCTGCCGTGGTAAAGCTATTGCATAGCATTTTTTATCAACTTATGCAATAATAATCTATGCCGGTCGGAGTGGGGGGTGTTAGGTTTTTTTCGTTACGGAATTTCTGGATTCGGTCCCCACGCTCAAGGCCCGCGATAGAAGCTATGCAATAGCTTAAAAGGGGTGGGGTGAGATGATGGACTTAGTTTATCTTACTTTAAACCGAATTGGTGAAAATGATTATACGGGAATAGATGTACAATCGCCTCCCGTCCCGGTGTTCCAGTTAAGAAAATCTTCCCTAGAACGGCTTTTGGATCGAAGCTCCGCCTATTTATCTCTGCAGCCAATGAAACAATATAGATCTCATATCTATAATCAATATAATATAAGCGTAATTTATCATAATATTACTGACTGGCTTATTTATCTAGTTAAAATAATATGATAATAAAAGGAGCTAACCGAACTGCCTAGTTATTAAAGTGCAAGTGAATTTAGCATTAAAGGTGGAACACCGGAACATTTTTCGATAGTACATGCATACGAATTCAAATCAGAACCTTCCTTTTACGGTAAAAAGTAAAAATCTTATTTCTCGCCTGTAAGACGAGACGGACTACATTAAACACTTAAACCCGACACGAGGCGAATAATCAAGTGACAAGATTAGTAAAACTTAACCCATTGGTTGGACTTTCATACCCCGAGTTTCATAACCGGGGGAGCATTCCGTGACTGCACGAATTTAGTAGTTCCGTCGTTAACCTACATAGTGCTTGGATCTCCTTTAACAATTAAATGAATCACTTGTCTCTAAGGACCGGGTGTGTTGGTTGAGGTAATTAGCTGGCCTATTTGAAGTACAATGTCGTGTAGATAAATGAAAGAGCATTTATTTAGCTTGGGTTTTTACCTGGGCTTTTGCGTAGTTTTTATTTTTTTGTGATTTAAATCCAGTGTTAAATAAAAGACATTTTAAACCAAGCAGGTTTAAAATTTGTGGTAAAAAATTGGCTGATATTTCGGTGAGTTTTTAAATACTGAGGGCAAAATAGACTGAATTAAATCTATTCTCAACCTCGTAGCCACTGTTAAATAAGACACAAGTGTTCAGTACAAGATGTATTCGAGACTGCCATACAAAAACACAACTTAGAACTACCTAAATATATAACAATTTATAGACTTAGATTGTGCTTTGAAGATGTTTAGTTTGGCTGTAACAGCACATGTCATCGATCACGTTCATTACAAGCGCCAATGATGTTATTGTACTGTGCTTTGCTTATCCAATTAGCAAGAAGTGTTGACAATCAAGGACATAGTGATGATCATAGAAAACAACTACTAGCTGCTAAAATAAAACGAGCTTCGTGGACCGATTGTCAAGGAGTTTTGGTATTTTTTATACTAACTGTTTTATTACTGTTAAAATACTGTCAAACTTTTCCTTTAAACTTTTTTCGATTTATTTTTGCAGAACTTACAGATTTCAGCCCATCAAGTCCATGATGGGTCCATGATGCTGTAGTATGGTAGAACTATTACCATGGTACGTAAGGGAATCAAAATCAAAATATTTTATTCATCACAAAGCCATCGACGCCCACTTAATGACGTCACAACTTTTTATTTCGGCTGAAATGTGATAGTTATTGAGTAAGATATTACAGTAGACCAAGAGACAAAAAAAGCCGACGGAAAAAAACTCTTGGCACTCTTTTTCAGTCAATTATACAAAATAATACAAATAGGTACAGTACAAATTGACCATGATATGAAAAAAATAAAAACATAAGACAGCTCATTGTGAGAGCCAATGTCAAGTCATAAACAAAATTGCATTGAGCTATGAATGCACAACACGAACATGACAAACTGGGACCAGAGTATTTAAGCAAGAATAGAATGAAAAAGTCATAGTGTCATCAGCAAAACGACTTAGCACCCGCTCACGAGTATAACGTCCGCACCAGCCATCACCCTCCTCAACCATATTTTAGGGAAGAGGGTGACCCGACACCAGACGCTACAACTAGCCATGCCGCCTGAGGGAGCATGTCGTTCTGTTGTCTTGACAAGAAAATAAGTGAGAGGAAAAGTCACCACTATGCCACATGGCATATTACACAGCTAAGCCGTAAACAAAATTAATAAGTAATTATAAACTTTTAGAAATATCCTGTTGTGTAATTAATCCCATGCCTTCTTATCGTATAAATAATCTTTAATGTTTTAATAAGCTTTTCGAGATAGAGTGTCTTTAACGACTGATTCAAATTTATTGAATGGCAAGGATTGAATTGTCTTTGGAATTTTGTTATATATACGTACTGACATTCCGATAAATTATTTGCTGCTTTTAGCCAGCCTTAATTTGGGAAACGCTAACTTATGGTCGCCCCTAGTCCTTACAGAGTAATTTTTATCATAATTATCTTTCCTAGTTTTAAATTTATTACTATTCTTATAAGGGTGATGAATTTAATCAAAGTAACGGGTTTCTAACAAGATCAACACAAAACTTAACACGTTATTTGGGTGTAACGTAATATAAAAATCTTTGCACTAGATTTTATAAAGTTAAATCATTATAAGTTAGTTCTTCCACGCTGGACTGGGAGCGAAATAAAAACATTGAATGTGCCAGCTGCTTCTCTTCCCGGGCAAACTGTAAAAGTCAGTTAGGGGACGGAGGATTTATTGGCGATTTTGCGGGCGACAGGCTGACCCCCTGTCACTGCTATAGTGTCTCTTCATCATAATAATTTTGTCAAACGTGACATCAGATGGTTTTGATAGCCTCTGGTGTTCTGTCTACCCCATTAGGGATACAGGCTTATGTATGTAAATCATTATAATACCTACATTTGACCGGTGTTCAATTAGTAGCTAAGCATGTATAAAAAGTAACATTTGTATTCAGATAAACCTATGCATGTACAATGCTATTTACAAATCCTTTTATCAATAAGTCAGATAAACATGTAAACTACATGGCTGATTTAAATCAGCTTATTGGAGCATCGATGTTTATAAATTGTACCCCCTATTCAACTTAGGTTTAATTGCAAACATATAATTTTGGCCGTAAATTGGCGGCGGCTATTTTCATAATTTGCTCCGGAGCGTCCAATTATTAAAGCGTCATACATAATAATGTATGTCAATTTGTAGGTTAATCGATCGATTCATTAACTAGTCTTGATACAGAGAGCTTTATTTTGAGAAGTCTGTGTTAAGATTTTTTTTAAAACTACTTGAAAGTGCACGAGGTGTACTCGTGTGTAGGTGCTAATTGAAAATACTAATAAAGTTTTAGATAAGTCATAGTGACTGCACTCACCCCAGAAAGCACAAAACCGTTCTTTGTGAGATGTTTGTGTGTTTTCTTCGATTTCGATCATTTTCATCAAAATCGTTGCAGTAGTTTGGGCGTAAAATGTTTTATAAGCATCGTGATCTGAAATCGCAAAATCAGCAGGCCCCTCAGTAAAGTCAAGGCTGTGCTGAGTGTATATTCAATTTTCGCAGCAGCGATAAGCACTGCTACAAATTAAATATTACTTAATAATTTCCAATACGATAAACAGTCCTTATTAACAGTTTCAGGTCGGAATTTGAGACGTAAATATCAAAATATTTTTGTAACGAATGTATAAACTAAAATATCACCTTCAGCTTTAGAACGATATGTGGTATCCTGAACTTGTTTCTAAATACATTTCCTCACTTAACACTTAATCGTTACTACTTAGAAAATGAAATTTCAAATATAAGAACAAAATTTTGACCGTTAGTGAAAATACAATTTCATTAGTCACATCTTATATAAGTAGTGATTAACAATACTTTTCTGATATTACAGGAATACTTACAAAAAAATTTCATTTAATTTATAAAAGCGACAAATTTGTAGGTGAAAAATGTGTATGCGCCAATTTCCGCGCTGTCGTAATAACATGATAATAATGGAGACTTGCAAAGTAAATGCCTATTAAAAGTTTGTTAGGGTGCCATCGGGACCTTATACCTAACCAACGAGGGTAACTTCTGTTCTTTCATGCCACCTTTCATATTTAAAATAAGCTGTAGATAATTTTTATTACAAAATATATTAATTTGGGCTGTTGGTCATGATGCGGG
Organism: Stenoptilia bipunctidactyla; assembly: GCA_944452665.1. NCBI lineage: Eukaryota > Metazoa > Arthropoda > Insecta > Lepidoptera > Pterophoridae > Stenoptilia > Stenoptilia bipunctidactyla. Next base: position 3,908,927 of record OX101726.1, on the reverse strand, counting down.
TTTTGACATTATTTTTAACTTTCATAAAAAGAGTGTCGTTTCGTCAGTGAAAAAATATTTCAAAAATATTTAGGGGCCATTGGTCATGGGTACATATGCTTCTTAAATATTGTACAGTCATCAAACAAAGTAAATGGAACAAATCACTTGTGTATTTTTTACAATTCTTTATTCAGGCAAACATTTTAATTTCTAAAACTACTTCTTTATATTCACAATTATAACGCACATATTATATACAACTAACACAGGGCTAAGATTTTAAATGCAACAGCAAAAAAAAACTCTATAAAATTAACAATTTAAAATCAAAAGCATGTTTTCTATATGTATCATATATAAAATACTAATACAGGGTCAAAATAAAAAAAGCAATAAGTAATAAAAAAAAATAACAATTAAAAATGACAAATCAATCACAGGTCTAAAGATCAAAGAAAATGTACCTACATAATATAAAAATATTTTGCAAAATGATTTAAGATTTATCTCGGGCCGCTTTTTTATCTCGGGCCGCTCTTTTACTGTGCATACATATATGACATACACAAATGTTTTCAACACTCTCAACATTTAATCTATGCGGACGATAAGAAAATTTTTATGAAAGTTAAATCTACTTCTGACTGTCTTCTTATTCAGCGTGACTTAGATGCTCTATTTGATTATTATCTTAATAATAACATAAAAATAAATATAAACAAATGTCAATGTATAAGTTTTAGTCGTAAAAATCAAATAATTATTTTCCCCTACAACTTTAATGGCAGACCTATTGAAAGAACTGACGAGGTCCGAGACTTAGGTGTAATTCTGGATTCGAAAATGATATTTTCTAAGCACATTGATTTTATAGTTCATAAATCAATCCGTAATCTTGGCTTTATTATAAGAACATGTAAGCCCTTCACAAGAATGCAAAGTCTGAAAGTCCTATACTATGCCTATTGTCGTAGCATCCTTGAGTACTGCAGTCCCATCTGGAGTCCTAGTTATAACATATATATTTCTATGTTAGAGCGGGTACAAAAAAAGTTTGTTAAACATCTGAACTTTAAGTCTCATAGAAGACATAACTCATACGAAGAGGATTGTCGTCATTATAACATATTGCCACTTAACTCTCGACGGGAGCTCTTAGATATGTCCCTCCTTTATGATATCCTTCACGGTAATCTAAACTGCCCTGATATTTTAGCTAGCCTAATGTTTTGTACTCCTAAGCGTCGCACAAGACAGACACCTGTATTTGCCATACCAAAGCATCGTACGAACTATGCCACTAACAATGTATTAACCCGCATAGTTAAAACATACAACACAAAATTTGATAATGTAGACATATTTCACCTATCTAAACAGAACTTCAAACAAAAAATCATTAAAACATTGTTACTAAATTGTACTTAAATATTAAATATTAGACATATTTGCAATTATGTATGCATTAGTCGGAATATTAAACAATACCTATATTAAGAATATACAATGATATTTATTTATATACCTACATATTATTTACATATTATGTTTATTACATTATATCTATTTTTATACACCTAAGATTTATATGTACAAAAATAATAATTAAAATTTGAAAGACGTTATGTATTTTGTAAATAACCTCATATTTTACATAAACCTCAAAAGAAAATAAAAAACAGAATGTGCCTAAATAAAAAAAAATATATATATATTTTAGTAAATATTGTTTAACTGTATTCTTTATTGTTCATGTGTTAACCACTTAAATTACTTGGGATAATAATGTGTACAGCTTATCATGCTGTGAAACTCTGTTAATGGCTTAAGTTTTATGTTGTAAGATTAAATTTATTATTATGTACACTTTGTAAAAAAGCTGTTGAGTTTCCAATAAATAAATAAATAAAAAAAAAAAAAAAAAAAAAAAAGACATAATCTCAACTTAAAATTAACAATTAAAAATCACAGATATTCAATCACAGCTACAAAAAATTTGAAAGACTAATCAACAGCTGGCACCCAACGATATATTTGTAATCATTTGGCGTATATCATATAAGTATATATAATAAATATGTTCATATAATTTTACACTAACTAGGGGGCAATCTAACTAGGTACTTGGTATTTAATAAATTATCGTCTTAAATGTTTTATAATGTAAATAAGAGATCTTTTTATCTCTTTAAGAGAAAATGTATCATAATTTGCTAAAATCGCTGTTAGTTAATTATCAAACTCTATAGACCGTCGTTTGCTTGTAGTTATTTGTTCACCACAATTAAGTTTTTATGCCATGATACTACCGAATTAATTTTTTTTTTTTTTTTTTATTATTTGAATAGAAAAAAAAATACATATCTGAAGTGCTTGCCATCTAAAAACCTCGAGGGTTTGTCTAGATGGAGCATAGTTAGGTCTAGTTTACAATGGATTTTATTAAATTATACATATTTAGAAAACTATAGGTACACAGTTAAATTGAGAACAACAGTTAGCTAAATCAGTTGCATTTTAGGTTACAGAGAATATTGAATTTCTATCATTTATTTAAGTATTACTAAAACGACCCTTTACCACGGTAAACCATCATATTTTTTATGTAAAAATATTTGTGTATGTGTGTCTGTATTGTACTTTACAAAAGAGTTATAAAGTATTTTTTAAGTAAAAATTTAATGTTTTTAGTAGATAGTGTAGATCGGATTGAGTTTTTCAGTTCATTAATCATTCTAGGGACCAGATATGCACATGTACGCTGGCCATACATATTTTGAGCTCTGGTGGTTTCTAGTTTGTTATTTGTTATTGATCTAGTTGAATAAGAGTGAGAAATTTTTGTTTGGAAGTTAGTGTTGAAAAAATTTTCTTTTAAAAGACTTAGTGTTACTTTAGTATGAACTGGAACGATATTACAATATTTGAAAAGCTGGTTAACATCATGATAAAATTGGTTTTTTAATTTCAGAGGCACAATGTTTTTTATTATTCTTATTTGTAGTTGGGAAATGCTGTCTAGGTAGGATTTATATGTGCGACCGTAGCTACTTAGCCCGTAGGATATGATTGAATCCGCCAAGGCATTATACAACATTATTTTTGTTTTGAAAGGTATGCGATTTTTGACAATGGTAAGTGACGCTAAGAATGCACGGAGTTTGTCACATACATGATTAATGTGAGCTTGCCAATTAAGTCTGTGATCAATAATAAGCCCCAAGTAGGTGTGTGTATCGACAACTTCTATATTTGGACATTTGCAGCTGGATTTTTGTGTACATATTTTGTGGATACAATCATGACTGTGAGCAGTAAGATGTTTTGTTAATGAGGTTGTTATGTATGGAGAGTGAATATGCATCATTTTAGTTTTGTTAGAATTCAGTACAAGCCCAGAGTCGTGACACCACTTGGTTAAGTTGTCAAAGTCCTGTTGTAGGTGAGTGAGTGCTATATGTGCATCCTTATTGGCAATCACAAGACAGGTATCGTCTGCGAATTGGTAAATGTTGCAGTTAGTAACAGAGTTCTTGATGTCATTAACATATGTAAGAAAATGTAGCGGTCCGAGCACTGATCCTTGCGCCGTGCCCTCTGTTACATGTATGGTGTCACTCAAGCTATTTTCTACTTTGACATTGTAAGTGCGACTTTGGAAGTAATCAGTGCACCATCGTAGTAATGGTCCACGGACTCCATTGTTGTCTAGTTTTTTGAAAATCGTGTTGTGATTAAGCGTGTCGAAAGCTCGCGAAAAATCAATAAACAAAACAAGAACATTTTTTTTATCGTTTAAATGGCCATTTACCTCATCTGTGAATTGGCTCAGAAGGGAAGTTGTACTTTTTCCTTTCTGAAAGCCAAACTGATTTTTACTGATTATGTCGTGCTTTCGATAAAAGTTGTGTATTAGTTCACAAACATACTTTTCAACTATTTTGTTGAGTGAAGATAATAAGGTAATTGGTCGGTAGTTCTCAGTAGTGTTCTGTGACGGCGGCCATAACAATTCCAAACTTCCCGTAAATTATTTCCTTCTAACCAATATGTCACGAAGTTATCGTTAAACGCCGTTACTCTTTCAGTAGACGGCGCGTCTTCCATGACACTTATCGAGTCATGATATTCATACTTACGGTATTAACTAATAGATTCATGCATCTTTTCAGAATAAAACTGCATTGCTGACTGTACTTTAAGCGAATGACGAAAGGCCCCTTAAAATAATAAATTTTAAATAGCAATGACCAAACGCTACTAGTTATTTTAAAGCTATTGCATAGCTTCTATCGCGGGCCTTGAGCGTGGAGACCGAATCCAGAAATTCCGTAACGAAAAAAACCTAACACCCCCCACTCCGACCGGCACAGCGGTGATACTTTGATTTCATAACTTTACATGCGGGCTTTAATAAACAATCAGTGCCATCTACTAGGAACTTGTGGAACTTCATATTAGATCAAACATTACTGCATTAATAAAATAAATAAATAATTATAATTGCATAAGTTGATAAAAAATGCTATGCAATAGCTTTACTGCGGCAGTCTCCGAGTGCCACACGTCTTTTTATTTTTTAATAAAAAAACGACACGATGGCCAAAATAAATTTAAGTTGGTAAAAGTATATGAAATCATTTTGTATATGTTAGTAGATTTTCTTGCGGCTTCATCGATGCAATTTTTTTTAGTAAGAAAATTCGTATATACTACAGGGTGACTGATGTGTCACTTTTGAAATTCGAGGACGTGATAGTTTGCGATCATACATGAAGAGAAAAAATATAATAATTAATTATTTACTGAGTAAACTTAAACGAAATTTAAAGAATTGATTACGCAACGCATGTTAGCGTTGGCAGCGATCCGCGTGCGAGGTCACGTACCGCGATTGACTCAGGCGTAAGTAAAGTAAATAGTAACAAAACTTTATTTATTTATTGGGAATTCTAGTGAAAATACTAAGTACCTACTTTTATTACATAATTATGACGGAATTTAGTACAGAGTGCTCTCTTTCAGTATCTAAAGTGTTTTACCAGTCACCCTGTATTTTCAAATAATTTTAGCTCAAACCGAATGGCCGAATAACTTATAAGTGCAACAATCATCCAGGCATCGATCGCTCCTCACAATCTTCCACGTTTATAAGGATCAGTAGGATTAAGATGTTACCATATTTTTTTTAAAGTCGAACTACCTACGTCATCACTAGCTGGGGACGCTCACTGCTGAACAAAAGCCTCGCTAAAGGTTTTCTACGAAGCCCGCTCTTGCGTTTGAAGTTTTTGATTTTGAAGAAATACTCCTTTTTCAATCCATTTCTTAAAATGTTTGCGTTTCGATAACACCAACTAAAAAGGCAAACACAATGAATAAACGTATTCACACCCCATATGGTATTAGATAACCAAACAGTATAGAACGGCAATTTTCTATCGATTATTGTTACTTTTTGGCCTTTCCGTGACACAGTTCAATCCATGCACTAATTACATGATGGTCTAGCGAGTACAACTGGGTCACAAGTATTGTTTTGTTTTGTTTATTTGAAAAGTGAAAAGTTGGTGAATGTATGTTAGGAAAGCTGTAGTTAGGTTGATAACTTGGTGAATGTAGGTGAGCTTAACCTTATGGTTAGTTATTTTTGTGATAATAGTGAAGATAAAAAAATTACTTGTTTAGCCCTAACGCTCCCGGATTATTATGTTGTAATAAGTAGCTTTTAAAAAGAACAGGATGGGATGTGTCTCGCTTTCCTTTTCAGAAAGCGATAATGAATACTAGTAGATACTATACGTTATTTCAGCACTTAAACAAGCCAGGGCTGCAGTGGTCAAAAAGGCAATCAAACTACTGAAACAATAACTAATATCCTTCAAGCTATCAATTATTTTCCCAGTTATGAAAACATATAGTTACGTAGAAGAACTCAATTCTTATATTTCTAGTTAACTAAGACGGCCAATAGTTCATAAAAACAAAAGAATAACTGCACTCTCCGCAGAAATCCCTCATCGCCATTTAATAACAACACAAACGCAATCCAGCCAGGCTTATCCTGAAAAACAGTACCAATAAGCGAGAACAGATTTAAAACTGCATCGCAAGAAAATTCCCGGCCACCTCGGATTGTCAATAAATAAAAAGTGTTTTTAATAAAAGCGCAGCGTTCGAAAACTGGGCCGATGCACCATATTGCAACAGCGCGGTATAAATTTGCTAATATTCCTGAACTGGGGCGATAAAGCCTAAATTCGTACAAGTTACCGCTGAAATAATTCTTCGGATTTTTGACAGCGCAATCGAAGTTTCCAGAACCAATGCCGAGGTTTAATTAAGAGCAAGCAAAATGCTACCTCGCTTCGTACAATGAGCAAGTAAGTTATATGCACGCAAGTAGAGAAGTTTATTTTGATTTCTACTCGGGTAGTTTATTCAAGGAAATTATTCAAGAACGTCGTTTTAGTACTGTTGGTTCTAAATTTTAATTTAGTTGTGATGTTAAGTAAATATTAATTCTGTTTGTAGACGAGGATTTGGTGCTGTATGTTAAAATCATTATTGCTTTTACACAGTCTGTGGTAGTTTCATTACCTAAAAGGTTAGAAAACGAAACAGTACGTTAATTGATAAATACCACGAAAGATAATTTAATTACGGGAAATGAAAAGCTTTGTGTTATTTCTTTCAAAATGCACTATGAAAAACATGTTTGTATGAATTTAAATAAAGTAATATTTAAGGGTTAACTATTTTTTTTTAGTTTCGCGCGTAATTATAATTGCCTCAGTCTGAGACTATTTTCAAGCCCGACGTCAATCTCACCTGGTGGTAAGTAAAGATGAGTCCGAAGATGGAGCACAGAGGCTTAGGAACTATCTGGCTCTTCATAAAATATTCATCATCACAACTTCGTGTAATGAGCCCGCTGCAGGGCTGGTTGGTGGATGATCTGACATCCACAAACCAGCACCGGACCAGCTTGGTGGATTACGGCCTAAACCTCCTCGTCGCCCAGAGGAGAGACTCATAGCCCTGCAGTGGGCTCATACACGGAGTTGTGATGATGATGAGGCGGATCCTTAGTTACGTAAAATAATGAACGTTTAGAAATCTATTCATCACTTATCTTAATATTCTTCTTCTCTATTCTTCTACGAACTTTCAACACATTCGTTTAAAGTGTGTAGCGTTTTTAAAATAAATCAAATTCATCCAAAAATTGTATTGTAATTAGACATACAAAACATATAATATTCAAAATGCAATATCTTTTCGGGTAACGTTCGTCTCCGAGTTTTTTTTTGCACTGAGTTACCCAGGAATAAATTCCGAATAGTCTAATATGTTTTTGTTTGTTAAACGCCAAAAAATAACATCAACTAAAATCATATTGTATGGCCCACTGCCACTGTTCTTTGAAGTCTTCATGCAAATCTCGTTACTTGTAAAACTATACAAAAACCTACTTTAAAAGCGCTGAAGAAGCATTAACATAATTTATTTCCATCGACTCATTAATCGACCTCCTCACCTCTTATCGTTTCTGTTCTTACAAAGAAAGCGGAAATCTCCGACTGCAACTATTCGAACGGAATCGCACTATGACTCCAAGGATCTCAATCTTACACAATCAGCTAAAAAGGATGAAGTTTTTATCGTCCCAGCCTCGTGTCCGGTCTGATTCTAACTAGCTCATTGGAAATTCAAATCGTTTGGGTGCGGTGGTGCCCTGTAATCAATAATATTACTCGTACGTGAGCTTTGCAGCTAGCCGTTTTAAGGCTAAACCGCAATGTTGGGCTAGTCTCACAGTATCGCCTGTATCTGTATCTAGCTGGTTAGCTAAAATTCGGATCAGCAAGTTCGATTAGATTACACCAACTGGACTGCCGAAATGTCCGCGTTGAAGCTTGCGGGCGTTTTTATGATTTTTTGGATTCTAAAAAAGGATATTTTTTCGTTGGCATATTTTTCCACCTGGAAGTTTGTTTGGAGGTGCGAAAAAGATTGTTTTAGTTTCGAGTTTGGATTTTTTTGTGTTTTTGGTGAATTAAGTAATGGAGAAGTTTTTTTACGTGTAATGTCGTTATTGCAAAGGTTAACCCTTTAGGATTTATTCAAAATTATATATAATACAGTTATAATAATAATTGAAACTTATAACAATTCTTAGATTTGAATGATAAAAATCACAAGTAAATAAGATTACAGTATGTAGGGTATTTAAATTAAATGTTATCAGTTTATTTTTGTTCAATCATTCATCAATACGTTTGATGAGGTTCCCGAGTTGAATTGGCTATCAAATATTTTAAAAGTTTGTATCCAATTTTTGATTTAAAAATGATTTTTCGATTCGGCTGCATCGCGTATCAAATAATGCGACTTATTTAATTTACTTACCTAGGTTTATTGCTACTTCAGGGTCCACTTGGCTAGCGAATGGGTGATAATATTTAATCCGCGAAAGTATATTAAGACTTCTACGATAATGTGTCTTTCAACTTCATGTTTCTATTTTAAAGAAACGAGGAATATCAAGATAAAAATATCCTAAATAGAAAAAAACGATTAAAACGTAACTCATACATTTTCATTGAGTTTAAGTAAATGTTAGACAAGCAAAGTCAAATACGAAAGCTGAGTAGCTTGGTATTTGTGAGCGCATCGTCGAAACATTTCATTATGGAAATCACGAAAATTTCCTAACATTTTGTTCTAACAAAGTTTACTAATTCATTGGGCAATTTACTTGATTGTTGGCAATGGTATTCGTGCATTTATTAACATGCACAGTTGAAATGAAAATTGTAACCTTGAATAGTATTGTTTTAAGGTAATGATTCATATTTGGTTAAACGCACTAATATCGCAAATACTAGTCAAATATGAAAAAAAAGACATTTGAAGTTTCAGATTTCGAAGAGTTCTATTGATTTTATGTATTTAATTTTTTGAGAAATTCCTACATACTTAATCAAAAGTACACAGCCACAAGTAAAATCACGCAAGTTATTTAAGAAAATTTTATAGCCTGTAAACTCAGCCTTTTTAAAGTCTTAAAGACTTTATGATTTAATGCGTTTAGTAATATTTTTTTCAACACACTTGCTCGTAAAGTGAGCGTTATTCTATTGAGTTTAGAACTATAAACTGGGCTATAAGTCACGCGTGCATTAATATATTATACCCTAGTGCATAATATAATGAATCCTACAAAGTTGAATTGTAACTTTGTGCAAATAACATGCGAGAAAATAGAGCATATTTTATTGGTCCGGGTTATACACTAAATATTTTCAGAAACAACAAAGAGGTTTTATACCACTTCAAATCCATATACATTTTTAAATGTTTGCGCCTTATATTAGTAAAATTAATTTTTATATTAAACAAATTATTCACAATTTACAATCATCAATACATATAATAAAACAGTAAAAAAAACGTGTCTGTACATTTAATATTTTTACAAAAAAACTTATCTAGGGTTATAAAGAAATGAAAAAAGAGTAAGAATCTGAAAAAAAAAATTTGTCTGTTTGTTTGTAAGTTTGTCTGTTTGCACACGCTAATCTCTGGAACCGACGGACGGATTTGAATGAAACTTTTTTTGATGTATAGCTGTGAAGCCGGAGCAACATATAGGGTATATTTTATTTCGGTTACTGGAACACCTGATGCAGAACCCTTAAGGGATCATCAAAACCGTAAGAAATATAGATATGATGCCTTAACAAAAGTTGTCCAGGATGATGAGCAGATTCTGCAGACATAAAAAAATCTAGGATCTAAAAAAATTGTAATAGATTTTTAAAAGTTATGCCTAAAACTTACTAGAATATGGTGGAGATGTTGCATATATATTTTTTTTATTTTGCTTACAGTAAATATTTAATTGTGAACAAAATTGTCTTTGACACCACTTGATTTCAATCAAGATCCAAAGAGATATCGTAATAATTTTAAAATAACTCCGTAATAAAATAGGTAGGTATGTTCGATAAGACGCGGGCGGGCGAGCGAGTGATTCGCTGGCATGGCCAGCCGCTCACGCTGTTAATTGTTCGAGATACGTACCAAACTCTGGGTGCCTATAACCATATTCACCCAACTTTTATTATTTTACTTGGAAATAAGATTTCTCTGAATGAACCACCAAATTTGTGTAACGGTTGGGAGTCAGACAACCTACGAGTTTAATTTTATAACTTTCTATTCCAAAATATTAAGTATTTACTTACTAAGTTTTTTTTGAAATCGGTGAATAAGCCCGAATTTGACCTCATTCTCACCTGATGGTAAATAAATGAGGTCGAATACCGAAGCCAAGCCAGTTCTATCATAAACCCGTTTGCGCCTCTAGAACTGGCTCTTTATAAAATGTTTTCGGGACGCGTCACCGCTGCTGGCAGTAGTGATATTTGACGGCAAATTTCAGTCAGCCGAGACAGTCAGTTTACCACCAAGCGGGGCTCACTCGGATTTGTCAATTATTCAGAGGCGGTAGGGTTATTCTAGGGGTAAATTATAACTAAATTGTCGTCAAAATCAATGAATGCTGGGTTTCAATATTTTACATGAGTAAAAGCTGCTACAAACGAATGGTAGGTAGTTATAACAATAGTAAGTAGTAATTTGACAAGACGTTGAATATTGAAACGCTTACGTTGAATATTGAAACGCTTTATACGCTTCAATATTCAACGTGTATGATAGCTAAATCTACTGTTCGTAGACTAAAAGATTGTACATACATATAACTTCACGCCTTTATCCGTTATAAATTGACGGAAAAAAAAACCTACGCGCATGCGCGAGGTTCGGCGCCATTTTTCAATCACAATTCACAGCTTTGTTATCAAGTGTGTTTGTTATTTTATGATCACGTATGTCTGTCTTTTACTCACAAGTGTGTTGAAAAACGTCGTATGTAACTCGTGAGCGTTGCTAATTACAGTCTCGGCTCATTATTAAGCCCTCGCCTGCGGCTCGGGCTCAAATCACAGCCTCGACTGTAATTAGCAACTTCGCTCACTTGTTACATAATATACTATTATTTAACATAACGTTGCCCCCTCCTCGCATCACCCATGGGAAAGAATCATGGCCCTGTAATGAGCTCATTAAAAAGGGCTATGATCATGAAAGCAGCCACTATAGAATCACTATGAGTTTTATGTTACACAAGTAAGTCAAAAGTTTAGTATATTCCATGCTCTATAAAGAATATACCATAAATTGGTATGACATGTTGTTATAGTCGTTGGTACAGCACATTTCACCATGAATGATATATGTGTGTCTACGTTGTCAAGTATTTAAGGGAAGTAGGCAGGATGGTGTGGGGTTACCAAAATGTTATCCTTTGTCCGACGTTCCGCAGTCCATGCAAGCATGCATGTAAAATAACATTCTAACTTTTAGAAAAAAATACTATACTAACTGTACGTTTAATTTAAGAACATTCTCATATCATGGTAGATTTAAAACATTATAAGAATATAGCTATTGAATTTAGTAGTACTGTTTTAAACTATCGCGGTTATTTTCACTATAATTTAATAAATTCACGGGATTCTTAACATGATTTCCGATTGTGGTAAGGATCCCGTGAATTTATTAAATTACTAGTACTTGGTGAAATAAGAACAGCAACAGAAAATAGTAGAAAATAGTTTAATGGGAAGCAACATTGAAGGGGTTTGATTTCCGTTTCTTGTCAAATTATCTGACAATATTCGGGATTTTTACTACAGGAACAGTGTCAAAATGCTTTTAATAGACCCAAAATATTATAACTTTAAAGAAAATATCGTAGTATTTTCGTGGTGCTTGAAAATATCTTCACTGGTTTCTGTATAAGGCTGAATTTCACTTGCAACACTACACCTTATTCTTTTTTTTTATATTTTTACCTTATTCATTTAAAACCTTCTTCAGTACAAACTTTTCATGCCGATTTAATGCTTTATTAGTTTTCCATGCGCAACCGACAGCTTTAACAGAAAAAAAGAAATACTTCAACAATTAAACACTAATAATTAAATTCAAATAATTTTACTTCGATAAACCAACCAATCACAGAACTATATAATACATTTCAATCACTAATTGAGTCCGTGAAAAACCCAATATTAGGCACAATAATCAAAACAATATTCAATAAACTAAATTTTAAACTGTATTCCTAACAGCAATTACCCTGTATTATTAAGCGAATATCGCCTCATTTCAGGTCGTGTACTGGTTGCAAAGAAAATTACTTTAACTAATGATCATATCGCTTCTTGAATACAAATTTAGGTCTTTCAGCACAGGGTAGCGTTGCCTATTACTGGCATGTTCGAGTCGGTAAATTGAAACGGCGTTATGATTTATAGCAAGACTTCACGAACTAGTATTACGGTCAGCTTCGGGCACGGACGTGACACGAAAATTAAACACCTGGCCGCAAATTAAAATTTCCCCCGAATGTCAACTTTGGTAATAGGGGTTAGGCTGCGTAGGAGCCATTTCTTGTGTTTATTAGGTACTTGGAAGGGTGGAATTAGAGTTGTACTGTTTTTTTTTGCTGACGGTTGTGAGGAATTGTTGGTAATTAGTCTTCGATTTTTTTGAAAAGTTTGGAACGTGATTTAAGACAGTTTTTGAGGATTAATATTTGTTTCTTCTTTGCTCTGAAATGGCTTGACAGATGCAGTTAAAATTTTTCATAAGAATTTCACATATAAAATAATGTAAGGCATTATCCTGGTCTACAAAGAATCTGGACTCTTACGGGCGGGAACAGATACTTCGAAAAAATTTCAAGGAACACCTGAGTTATTTTAACTGCTCTATTTTATTGATTTATACTCTAATAATAACAAATATATGTATAAAGGTATGTTTACAATGTATGTTTATAGGATCTCAAAAACAACCAGTCGAGTTTTAAAAGTGTTATTGTATTGCATAGCCCATCCTATAACAATATCGTAATAATACATCGGATAATCTATACTTAGTTATCCAGAAATGTTTGAGTTTCTATGAATGTCCTAAGTTTCACTTTAATCCGTTTAATCCCATCTTTATTTTAGCATCTTATTTTTTTACATCACATCATTATTTTTAAAACAATTACATATAGAATTTTTTAATCGTGATCAAGCAGTCTGTAGAGAAACCGAACCGTCGAGTAATAATATTACATATTTTTATACTCATGAAATTTTATTTTATATGTATCGTGAAAATTGCTTCCATGCTGGACTGGGAGCGAAAGAAAAACATAGAATGTACTAGCTGCTTCTCATTCCGGGCATACTGTTAAAGTCAGTTAAGGGATAGAGGTTTTATTGGCGTGTTTTGTGGGCTGACCCGCTGTTACTGCAATAGTCTTTATCCATCACTTTATACCTCCAAAGTCGAAAGTAACATCAGATGGTCTTCTAGCCTCTGGTGTTTTGCCTACCACATAAAGGATACAGGCGTGAATTTTTGTATGTATGTATGTATGAAATGCCACGATAACATTATGTACCTAAACACAAAAATGTTATCAACAATGTTACTCTCAGAATTATTTGAAAGGAGCCATATTCAATAAAACTAAAAGCATTTTATTGAAATACTTTTTTCTATTCATTCATTTTGTAATAAAATGTGAAGCAGAATAACAAATGATATAGAGGCCTCGTTATATTTACATTAGGACTGTCAGTAAAGTTAAACATAAAGTACCTAGTATAGAATATTTTGAAATAATAATAATAATGATGCATAACTCTTTGATATTCATGTTAACACCTCGTGTTTTGAATTAAAATTAAATTAACTTGAAATCCCCTATGTCAAACTCAGATTGACGAAATGTATTTATTTATATATTTCAAAAAAACCTCTATATGAAACTATTAATTAAACTCGCGTTAAAATGTTTCTTTTGTAATGTTAATTTCATTAGATTTTATATTTATTATAATATAAAACAGTCCATGCTGGACTGGGAGCGAAAGAAAAACGTAGAATGTGCCAGCTGCTTCTCTTCCCGAGCATACTGTAAAAGTCAGTTAAGGGAAAGAGGTTTTAAAGGCGTTTTTGTGGTCGATAGGCTGAGCCCTTGTCACTACAATAGTCTCTCTCCATCTTAATAATACCTCCAAATTTGTCAAAAGTGACATCAGGTGGTCTTGTAACCTCTGGTATTCTGCCTACCTCATAAGGGATACAGGCGTGACGTTATGTATGTATGTATAAAACAGTGTTTTAAGATAATTAGAACTAACATTTCCTCGTTTTCCTCCTCATTAAGTAAGAAAACATATCATAATTGAGAAACATATTTAACTGAATTTCTATTATAGAAATGTGGAAAAGCTTCTGGCAACGCTCTTTAGCCATTTATATATTATTTGCATAGTTAATTAGATCGCGGTTAGTTGTAGGTACTACGAATATTGTTCGTCCTTCTGATATTATAAATGTGAATGTTTGGAAATGATGGTAGAAAATAAGTTATTACTTGTTGGACATACATTATTATAGAGTCATCTAACGTTTCAGCTAGGTTATAGCTACCTAGCTAGTTTGTTCAGCCTTTTTGCGTCAGAGATAATTGCGTTCACACAAATTCTTCAACTTTGTACGAAAGTTAATCAAGAAATTTGAAAAGGATTTAAAAATATTAATTATAAATATTAGTAAACTCGATGAAGCGATACTATCATATATTTTATATTTTAATTCAACAATACAGTGTCTTTAAAACCCTGATTATACTAATATATATAATAGGTAGACAGCAAAACGTCGAGTTAAAATTATCAAATAAAATTAAACACGATAAAATACATTTATAAACAACTTCTGCGAACCAACTTTTCTAATTTCGTCAAGTTGGTAATGTTTGCGTAACTTGTTTATTCCTATTCCTTCCTTTTGTGAGAATAATCGACTAAACTGTTACCTCGCTATTCCGCTATTTCCGCCATTTAACATTTGTGTAAAACGTAAACATATTACGCAGACTTATGCACCGCAGAGGTAATGTTCTGACCACTGAGAGAGACTGTAAGCTTGATACCTATTCTATCCTATTAAGAAAGTTTGTGTGAATGAAATGATGTTTGTGACTTTGAAATAAATGAATAACAAAACCAATAATATTTAGGCTCGTATTGATAGGTACAATACTTTTACCCTTGATTAAGTTTTAATTTTAAGCTACGCTTACCATTTTTATCAAAACATAACGGAAAGCTAGTATAAATGATTTATATACCAAAACAAAAGTATTCACTAAGTGTATATTCAAATCTTTCAGCACAAAATGTGTTTTTATAGTCAACAGAAAATAGACATTCCAAAGTCTATTTGAATTCTCTTTTGAAAAGATATCGAGACTTGTCTAAACATTGATAAAAGGGCTTAGACGAGATCTGTATCGTCTGAGGCCCTTTCCCGAGAGGGCCTTAATAAATTGATTTAAGATAAATATTGCCCATGTCAGTTTCAGTGACCCCGTTTTGCTTTAACTGAGTCACTGGTTGATAAGATCCACATTATTGCTTCGTGCTTTGTTCGAATGCTTTGTGGATATTTCAGTGTTTTAACTACTTTCTTGCTTAATGTTTAATGAAAAGAAGGCAGTTCAATTATAACTTTTCCTTTAGTGTTTACGATTGTATATTTCAAATAAAATAATTATGTAAACGCATTAAATAAATTGATTTATACACCATTCTTAGATATAGAGCGAGGAAATTTTCAGGCATGATTCGCTAAACGGTAGTGGTAGAATCGCTTTGGGATCCGCTTGTAATCGGTTCGCGTTTCTTGTGAAGTTTGCCACAGGAAATTAGCATTCAAGCAATATTTTATCGAAAGTTATCTTCATCCTAAGGTCGATTGCCTAATTCGTCGTGAATAAGACATTTGGGTTTTCATCATCTTCTCATCGTCAGATGAAATAAATTTACGTTTAGTTTATCTCTAGTTGTTTTTCTTTAGCATTTGAGTTTGAAGCAAATATTTCACCAATATCTCCATCATCTTTATTCCAACATTCATATGCAAAAACATGAGACCTAAGTGCAAATTTAAAAACTGAAAATTATTTTTTAGTTTTCTTTAATATCTGTTGCCATCATGCCGTTACAAATTGAAACCTTGATTCACGACCAATAATTCCCCACATAACCATTGACTACTAAACTTGAGTAACCCTTTCATTACAACTTCATATCACATAAATACACGCACATATTAAAACAAACATTTTGCTTAATACCCATCATTCAAAACCGCCCAAACCGACCTTAAATCTCAAAGTTTGTACCAAACATTTACTCTGCATATACTGCTTACACGACACCTAATCGATGTTCCACGGTTGTGACCCTGTAACTTAGCACCGTCGATTATGGCGCCCCCTTACATGTGCGGAGCGAGTCTCCGGTATTACACTCTAATTTATAGCACAATGTTCTAAGTTCTAAGTCTTTGTAATAAACAACCAGGGCTGGTTGTTCTCACACTCGTCATAAGAAAAGCACAAGAAATGTGGAAAAGTTGCATTGATAAATCTATGCTGGGTGCGTAACGGAAAAGTTTCAGAGCCTTCTGGTTTTACCGCTATTAGGCTACGGTTTTTTCGTTTTATTGAAAGTTATGGTGTTTTCTTTTGTTTTATGGTGAAAAAGATAAATTATACACTTTTTAATGGGTTCCTGGCGTAGGCGCTTAAAAAGGAGTTCGTATTAAGACAGTTATATAAATGTTTGTAGTATTCGTACTTTTAAGGTTATATTTTTTATATTTTTATGTATTTGTTTATGGCACACAAAATTACATCAATCTTATCGCAAAACTATGCAGACTTGAACTAACCATCTCAAACTCTAGCACTGTTGGGTCTATTATTACATGAAAACTTCTAAAGGAAAGCCTAGTACTTAATTAAACATTGGCCCATTTTGAAACAGTACAAAATTCCCATTTCACTTTACTCCTAAGTGTAATATTACCTTTATTCTAATTTGAATTTGGAGGGAGTATTGACATAACTTCGTAATTACGTTTTATTAACTTCCTCTCGCTAAACACGAATCTAATTTTATTTGGAACATAATTTCTAAATATTTCAATTCGTCTGCCTGAAACAAAATGTCACGACACACGCCATGAAATAATAATTAGATGTCTCAATGCATCAAGATGGCGTCATTCTCGTGTTTCCTTTTGACAGTTTGTAATTTTCCTTGTCGTTAAAATGGTTTCTAATTATTTCTAGGTAAAATCTATGTAAAATCTATTTCATATATGCTATTAAAGTACTATGATAGATAGTTTAGTGCGGGTCGACCACGTTTCCTCTGTAGATCATTTGGTAAAGATATGCCGTGGCGGTATGAACGGCAGTACCCGTTATTAATTACCGTAGAATAAAAGCCAAGTGACTGTATAGGTGATCCAAGAGGGTGGGTTATCCATTCATTGGAAGCCGTCTGTGTGAAAGAGAGATGTATATGACGATAGCTGAATTTATACGTTAGATTTATGAGAGACGTTATGTGGGACGTAGAGTTACTCCATAAAGTAGAGAAGGGTCAACGGTTTGACGTTTTTAGAAGGTTTTGTTATTATTGTGTGATATTTATCATTATCATAACATTCTAAGATATATATCTAAGATATATTGCTTCTATGCTGGACTGGGAGCGAAAGAAAAACATAGAATGTGCCAGCTGCTTCTCTTCCTGGGCATACTGTAAAAGTCAGTTAAGGGACCGAGGTGTTATGGGAGGCTTTTTTGTGGGCAATAGGCTGACCCCCTGTCACTGCAATAGTCTCTCTCCACTATTATAATGCCTCCAATTTTGTCAAACGTGACATCAGATGGTTTTTTATTACCTCTGGTGTTCTGCCTACCCCATACGGGATACAGGTGTGAAGTTATTTATGTATGTATCAAAGATATATTTTTTTCAATATTTATTAGCTATTTAAGTTTCTTTTTTAGTTCGACAAAGATAAAAGATATTTTATAAGTTTAATTAATACTGAAGTGTACTTAGGTTTATGCGGCTCATATTCTTTGTTTATAATAATAATAAAAGCTTTAATTTTAACTTTAAAGTTATTTTCATTGTATGAAACTAACATAAGTACAGAGATAGCCATTTTTACCATTTAACCTAGACAAAGATCGACTTTTAATGAGGAAATTAAGGTGAAGAAAACAACATTTAAAGGAAAATATAACGGATCATGTATCGGTGACGTCTGCTGCTTATTAAGAGGTGTGCTATTTTAAACAGCAACTTCTCATCGTAACCAATACGTTTCATCCAACCCGCAATAAGCCTAAGTAGAGACAATAGTGCCCTTCTGCATAAATGATCAGCAATAGTCTTCAACACGAGACACGATCAATATGTGCCTACACATACATACTCTTGCTACAAAATAGTACCTACGAAAAAGTATTTAACTTTCGAACATACGAGTTTACATACTAAAACTAACTTTACCTACTAGAGAATAGAACCGTTGGTTTTTGCTCGAAATGATATTTTTCTATTAAGTAAGCGTTGCCACGACAGCCAATAAACAGATAGCCGTTTACAACATGATTCAATAAAGAAAGGAATTTTGTTTTTTTTTGTTTTTCCGCCAAGGAAAGTCGTTTGGCACCCACTAAAACCACTTGACCAGTAAAGCTAGCTTTAGCTGGAGGAGGATGAATCCTATTACGGACGAATGGGCATTCTATAAGCTGTTAGCCTCAGTGGCTAATGGCAAATAGAATGCCCAGACAGTATGGAGACTCTCTCAGATAGGCTGAGCATACCCACTAAACATCCCCCTTTTGACTCACCTTGATTAAGGCCATTAGTCATCGTCGGAACGACAGCCAATTGGAGCGAGAGGCTGCGTAGTGAGCGGCATCCAGACGGCTGCCACGAAAAGGAACTGAAAGCGAGAAAATCAAAGCTAAGATTAGAAGAAATGACAAAGCTGAAACTAAGAGATTATCTAGAGTGATCAGACTCACTCTGAGATAGGAATGCTGGAAAGAAGGACTACGTTTAGAAACGTTGAGCTTGCTGGAGTTTCCTGATAAGGGGAGCGAACTTGGTTAGGACCGGAAGAGCACCGTTGAAACCCTCTGGGCTGGTGTCGAGAGTAGCGCCGAAAGCCAGGATCTCGTCGATGGGAGCGAGCTGGATCCAGAACGCCACGCGGTCTTGAGAACCTTTTGCGTTCTGGCACTGGGAAGCCGATTTGGCGGCCGGTTGCGATTGAGTCGCGTCCCGGCTGCGCTGACCTGAAACGAAAGAGGTGAAGGCCTTGGGGGCCTTTGAACTGACTGGAGGAGCGTCCGAGCTAGGCTGCGGTCGCTCTCTCCAGTTCTCGATGGGCTTCACGGTAGCCCTGGCAGCACGCGGTGCCTTGGGGCAGCCGCGAAAGTTTGCTGTGTGGCCTGACTGGCCGCACAAGACGCAGGACGGAGCGGTGGGCGATTCGGAAGTGCGAGAGCACTCCTTAGTCCCATGCGGATCTAGGCACTTGACGCACCTAGGGGAAGCAAAACAATTTGCCACCGCATGACCATACAGTTGGCAGCGGCGGCACTGACCTGGGAAACCACGCTTGTGTGGAGCTACGACTCGGATGTTGGAGAGACCGACACGGTGGGCTTGCCTCTGAAAATGGACTGCCCTTGCGGGCTCTTCACTAGGATTACTAGCGCAAGTGGGAACTGCTTGCCTCGGCGGCTGTGCATTTTGTGCACAGATTCGACGGGGAAGCCTTGAGAAGACAAGTCCTCTTGGATTTGCTCGTTCGAGAGCTCGAACGGCACGTTCCTGAGGACGGCACGAATCTTACGCTCCTCAGGGAGGGCGTAAGTGTGGTACTCTTGGTACTTTTGATCAGCAAGAAGCCGAGTAAGATTCCTGAAATCGGGAATGGTATTGACAACGACCTTAATAGAGTCACCCACGTTGGATGCCTTACTATACTGGATCTTGGGATTGTGTCTACCGCAGAGAGCTGACACCTCGGTCCAGCGGCTCTTGTCCCGTAGAAAGACGGGGGGCGGAGACTTGACTTTCGGTGGAGCCGAATCTGATTGCGACGCAGGCTGTGACGCCGGGATCGCTGAAACAAAAGGCGCAGGAGCAGACGCCGGTGCGACATTTTGCGGAGCAGGAACAGCGGCTGGAGCAGCTGAAACGGATGGAGATAAAGTCGAAGAAGCATCTTGCTTCTTCTTCTTAGACTTGGATTTTTTGCGAACCTTGGTGAATGGAGCAGGGGATTCTGGAACTAAAGGAGCGGAGTCGGAATCACTACCCGGCGGGGTAGTTTTCTGTTTGCATGCGGTGGAGTCTACCGACATAAAATCTGAAAGAGGATCGACGTACTCAGAGGGATCTGGAGACGCCGGAGAATCGGTTTGGAACCCTTGTGAAAGAGAGACGACCTGAGGACGAGCTGACGATTGCTTTCGCATGGACTCGATTTGAGCGAGAAGAGCTTCCTTCTCGGCTGCATATTGAGCTTCCAGTGATTGTTTATCGCTGGACATCTGGCTGAAATCTGAAGACAACTGACTGAATTCTAAAGACGAGGGACGAGCAGATAATTGCTCCTGCAAGGAATTGATTTGGGTGAGAAGGGCATCCTTCTCAGATGCATGTTGTGCTTCCAACTGTCTGATTTTAGACGAATGGGAAGGGGGACGAGCGGCTGGTTGCTGCTGTAAGGACTGCTGCATGGACTCGTACTGCTGCTGCAAGGACTTGTTCTGCTGCTGTAAGGACTCGATTTCGGCCTGGAGATGGCCTGCGCCGCCTTGATAAGTTGTTTTGAGGCCTTCGAAGGCCATCAACAACCGACGGGAGTTTGCACAATTATCTTCGTTACACTGAGTGTGACGAGGCATAATGCTGAGCTGAAAGAAGGAAGTCTATCGAAAGAAGGAAGTCTATCGAAACCAGATGGAGCTTTGTGCCGATAAACGGCGAGACGGCTGCACAATCTGCGCTGTAAAAAAGATCAACCTAAAGCAGACCTATTGCCGGTGAATGGCGGACGACCAGGCTTAGTTGTCACGGTTACGTATCCACCTGATCAGCGATGCTTCGGCCGGCAGCAGTCGGGTCCGCCCTGAAAAGGGCAGATGAATTAGCCCCGACACCGCACAACCTCCGCAAGAGAAAACTTTCCGAAAGAGCTTAACTTGGGACAAGGGCAGCGCAATACGAACACTCGGGAGCGGCCGCAGACACGACCGTTCGGGAGCGAACGCAAACGGGAAGTGCGAAGAAAGGAATTGAAAATGTCGGCGCTTATCATGTTTTCTCGCTCGCATACTAGTATCGTCTATACTCACGGTCTCTTGAACGGTAAGTAAAAAAAATTGATTGTAAAAGATTTGATACATAAATATATTGTATTTTTGCGTGGTTACCAATTTGTTATATTTGTAGAGTTTTGTTTAATTGTTAAGTTTCGTTGTTTCGAACATGTCACGGCTATAGTGAATAATTTCATCAAGTATTTTGAAGAAGAAAAGTTCTGGAGCGTTATCGTCCATTCGAGTGTAGCAACGCCACGGGCCCCAAAAAAGCACTATTTCAGATGAAAAAAATAATAACGTTCTAATGATACTGGACGGCGGCGACACGTTTTTTCTAACTTTCAACTTTCACGCCGACGAAGCCACAGTCAGTAGCTAGCGTAAAAGCCCGGTCTTGTTTTTATTATTTTCGAAGTGAATAAAATACTTTGAAATTAAGTCGCCGCCATTTATGATTCCTATCTTTAATGCATCGGATTATACTAGCTAAAATATTGGATTGAAGGTTAACTTCAAATTTAGATAATGACGTTACGTTAGAGTAATAGTGGTATTGTTAACTTAACACTCAGTTACTATTAATTAACTAAAGGTCATGTTTCCAAACTGGAACATTAGATGAACACGTGACCATAGTGTTGGTAAAATGACGCTGTTCTGGATAAAAATATCCAAAAATTACAATAAACTTAATGAATGGCGCACAAAAATGTAACAGTTGTAACAGTCGCCATATTTGATAGTTTCATTTCTGTCAAAACTGTCAAAGTCTTGTTATCTGTCTTGCCATTTGGTACAAATCTGTTACTTCAAGTTAAAAGGAATGGAATGGCTATGCAGGGAGAAACTATTTTTAATAAATCTTGTGCTTTTTTAATACAATGTTTATCTGAAATTAAATGCTTTATTAATGATAAGTGATTTATCTTTGTCTGTACGTATATTCTCTTCATAGTACCGTTGTGCTCACATTCTAGCCCCAGGTACAAGGAAATGGGAACATGTCTTTTGAATAGAACGTAACATAAATCAATTAATACTGATTACATCAACTTAATATATTTCTAACAAAGTAAAAAACGATCTATTTGGTAGGGACAATATGGGTATGTTTTTGATCCATTCTCTTTATTAAGCTAAAGGTTCTCATCGAATAACTTTTTCTTGACATTTTATCTTAAAAAAGCCTAGTTTGTTTGTTGTTTTGATACTAAAAAATATATAACCACGTGTAAGTTTATACAGTAAGTAATAGAGAAAATTTAATATATGGCTGCTAAAGGCTCATAAAGCTCATATTTTATTAATTTTAGAACAAAAAATAGTATTGTGTAAAATTGAAAAGGAGTTCTCGAAAAAAAAATCTGAAATTTTACTGTAACACTAGCCAGCGCAATTTGTATAATCCCGTTGGAATTTTCAATAAAATATCACCTTGCTCAAAAGCTGGGTTATTAAAATATGCACAAAGTACTTTTCAAAATTCGATTAGTAGTTCCGGGAATCCTTCAGCTTTGTTATATTAATTTAGTTAGATTCTTCGGAAAATATTCTTTTCAAACTAAAAAAGTACACCCTTTAGGATTTTTATTTTAGTTCAGATTACTTGAAATAATATTCCATAATATATAATTGCAAAATATGGATGATTTCACAATAAAAAAAAAATTGATGACTTTTAATTACAATTTGTATTTACAAGAAACAAATCTACCGAAAGGTTGGATTTATTGTATGTACACATTTTTAGTTGGTATAAACAAAGGGCGAATGTACCATTATTTCTCAAACTACAAAAAATATATTTAAACAACATAAACAATATTCAAATAGATTCTCTTGAAGTCATTTAAAACATGCGAATAATCTGTACCATTTTCTTGTTTTCGAATATCACAAAAATTGTACATTGATCTAATATATAAAATTCTCGTGTCACAGTTTTCGTTGCCATAGTCCTCCGAAACGGCTTGACCGATTTTGATTAAATTTTTTGTGCTTATCCGGTGTTCGCGCCTCTACGCGCCAGTGACGGCGGCGGTACCCGAACTCAGCCGAACAAATCTGTTCGGCATCCACGAGCGCTCGCGAGCGCCCGCGCACTCAACACACCGCTTCGCGTAGCTCGAGACTACGGTCATTTCTCTTGCTTTAGATACCTACTGTAGATACTATATACTGAACATTAAACCTATTTATTTACAATACAGTCCATTATTTAATTGAGTAATCGAACCGTCCACTTAAGGCCTATTCATTGTGGTCCTTCGAGCCGGGGAGTATGTTCGCGCCTCTACGCGCCAGTGACGGCGGCGGTACCCGAACTCAGCGGAACAAACCTGTTCGGCATCCACGAGCGCTCGCGAGCGCCCGCGCACTCAACACACCGCTTCGCGTAGCTCGAGACTACGGTCATTTCTCTTGCTTTAGATACCTACTGTAGATACTATATACTGAACATTAAACCTATTTATTTACAATACAGTCCATTATTTAATTGAGTAATCGAACCGTCCACTTAAGGCCTATTCATTGTGGTCCTTCGAGCCGGGGAGTATGTTCGCGCCTCTACGCGCCAGTGACGGCGGCGGTACCCGAACTCAGCCGAACAAACCTGTTCGGCATCCACGAGCGCTCGCGAGCGCCCGCGCACTCAACACACCGCTTCGCGTAGCTCGAGACTACGGTCATTTCTCTTGCTTTAGATACCTACTGTAGATACTATATACTGAACATTAAACCTATTTATTTACAATACAGTCCATTATTTAATTGAGTAATCGAACCGTCCACTTAAGGCCTATTCATTGTGGTCCTTCGAGCCGGGGAGTATGTTCGCGCCTCTACGCGCCAGTGACGGCGGCGGTACCCGAACTCAGCCGAACAAAGCTGTTCGGCATCCACGAGCGCTCGCGAGCGCCCGCGCACTCAACACACCGCTTCGCGTAGCTCGAGACTACGGTCATTTCTCTTGCTTTAGATACCTACTGTAGATACTATATACTGAACATTAAACCTATTTATTTACAATACAGTCCATTATTTAATTGAGTAATCGAACCGTCCACTTAAGGCCTATTCATTGTGGTCCTTCGAGCCGGGGAGTATGTTCGCGCCTCTACGCGCCAGTGACGGCGGCGGTACCCGAACTCAGCCGAACAAACCTGTTCGGCATCCACGAGCGCTCGCGAGCGCCCGCGCACTCAACACACCGCTTCGCGTAGCTCGAGACTACGGTCATTTCTCTTGCTTTAGATAGCTACTGTAGATACTATATACTGAACATTAAACCTATTTATTTACAATACAGTCCATTATTTAATTGAGTAATCGAACCGGCGCGAACATCCGGTATCTATGAGAATCGGCCAACTTTTTTTTTTTTTTATATGGCAAAACAACTTGTGCCGGGTCAGCTAGTAATTATATAAAAAGTTTATGATACATTTATGAAATTATTGTTAAAAGTGTATTCTGTTTAGTACAAAAGACCTAAACCATACATACATACATACGTGCGCCGAAAGAATAAATGTATTTGCATTAAATAAATAAAATCTGTTTTTTTTTTATTAAACATACTGGTCGTACGTAAATTGTTGAATTAAATAAGCGTAAAATCGATAGCTCGTTTCCTTGAAACGAAAATTTTTGATTTATTTTACTAACTTCCCCGTACTGACCCTCGTCAATTAACCCTGTTTATTAAAATACGAAATAAATATTTCCCTTCGAGGTCAAGGTCAATAATCAAATGTCATTAAAGGTCAGCCCTTAACAGCCCTCATTTCCACCCTCGAAGAAACAGTCATATTCAAATTATTACTTTATATTACGGTCACTTTCACAAACGTTGTAATAAGTGTTAGATAAGAACTAGTTTTATAACCTTTTAAATGTTCAGGTCTCCTTTGACGCATATTGAACGAATATTAAAATTAAATGTGTAATAATTTCAATATAGAAACTAAAAAAGTACTTTACTTAATTTTTCACGTTTCGTTGTATTAAATGAAAGGTTTTATTTACCTGAATTTAGATGTATTTATTTATTTTATTTTATTAACACTTTATTGCACATATTACAAAAGGAGAAAAAAACAATGATAAGACAAACTTAAGAATGATACAATGGGCGGCCTTATCGCTTCAGAGCGATCTCTACCAGACAACCCCTAATGTATTTACAAACCCTGTGGTCACAAGTGACAAAAGTGGTATTTAAGTTATCTGAGCTTTGAAGTTTAAACATATGCGTACCTACTTCAAATATTATTTCTTGGTCCAGCTTGAACGTCATTTAATATTGTATAAATTAAAAGAAATTTCTTTGCAACTATCAAAGTTCTCATTAAACCATAAAAATAATGCATAGATTCATGCGCAGTATTCGTATATTAAAAAACCGATAAGTTTTCATTTCCAATCGGTAAAATATCTACCATCCGTTTACCTTAACCCTTCCTAAACCTTCTTTATTGGTGCTGCTGTGCAAAACTAACTTTTTAAAGCTGGCTCCAGCTTGGGTCACTATCTTGTTACACTGCTTGGTATCCATGCTAAAAGTTATAAACTTACTAAAGGTTATTTTTTATGTGTACTTTATGAATGAAAATCTCTAATACATAGATAAAATTCAAAGGTTATCTATGGGAAGTAGTTTTTAAATTTAGGGAACACTCTCAATATAATATACACGTTTTTAACCTGACAATTATTAAAAAAAAAACTCCAAGGAAAAATGACTATAAGAGATACAAATTCTACGAACTAACCAGGCAAAGTCATCAATGTGGGCTGCTCAGACTATGCGGAGAAACGTCAAAACTATTCTGCAGTGCGATCACAGAACTTTATCGAATCATATATTAACGAATGTTTACGAATGCTCGTATAGTATGGAGTCGGTTGCAAGTTTTGAGTAACATTGTAATTTTTTATTTTACAGATATTTATGAGTACAACATGTTTACAAACATTCAAAATTAACAAGGCACACATTTATTTAAGCTGGCCGTGCGGCAATGGATAGATTTCAATTTTTTCTTAAAAACCGTCTCCATACTATACGAACATTCGTTAACAAATGATTCGATAAAGTTCTGTGATCGCACTGCTGAGTAACTCTGATAAGACTTAGATGCTTTATAAAGTAGGAGTAACCTACAAAAAACAAATATCATTATCTCTAAAACAATATTAATCAAAATGTGAATTCCCCGCCATTGTTGTCTCAAATACATATTAATGTCCCCAGATCGTCATCAAGGTTAATCTAATATATAAAATTCTCGTGTCACAGTTTTCGTTGCCATACTCCTCCGAAACGGCTTGACCGATTTTGATGATTTTTTTTGTGCTTATCCGGTATCTATGAGAATCGGCCAACATCTTTTTTTTTTTTTATTTATATGGCAAAACAACGTTTGCCGGGTCAGCTAGTACACTATATACCCTTTAATGTCAAAATTTGTCGAAACAATTATGGGAACAATACACCACTATCGTATGTCCTCCGAAAATGCAACTCTGTCTTTTACAGACTTGATATTGATTTCTCATCTAAAATCGGCCGATTCAAAAAGTTACTAAATTCTTGTAAAAAATTTTAAGTAAATGTAAATTCATCTTAAAGTAAAGTATTAGAAAATTTTGTAAATTTGTAACGTAAAATAACCTAGATTGTAATTAAAATTAATTAAAAGAGCTTTGTTTTTATAGTATCTAAATATAATAACAGTAATATCTTTAAATTATGTAAAAAAAATTTAGTTTTGTTTATGTACGAACTATTATTTTAACTGAGATTGTTGTGCTGACCTTTAATTTAAAATCATTTTAATAAGTGTTTAATTGTGCAATTATATTGAAAATGTTTGTAAGATGTATTTTAGTTGATAAGCCATAAATAAATATATAAATCTCAATATATGATTTATAGAAACTATTTTTGTAAAAGAGATATGTACGCTAACATATTAAGCAATGGATGGTCACTGTAAATTATGAATTAATACCATTTAAATAAATACTACTATGCACGAATACAAAACATTTTATAGTACTACGTCGTAATATTATCAAATGTTATCAATGAAATCGTTTTAGCTATTGTCATCAACGGCGACTGTTTGTAAAAAAGTTTGTGGTGACATATCTTTATTTTTTTCTACTGAGCGATACCGAAATAAATATGCAGGTATTTTATATTGTATCAACAAAAATAACATTTCAACTTAGCTGATGACCAAAAAATAGCTGATGACCAATAAATTGGCGATCTTAAGCAAAAGATAAATTGTCCTTTTGTCCATACGAGAATTTAATTAAAATTAACTAAAGAACCCCAGTTGTGAGATAAATGAAAAAACGAAATTGGACACAGCGCAATGTTTCTAAACGAAATCAAATAAAAAGTAGAATAGTACGTTTTTTATTTCACCTTTTTTATAGATAAAAGGGCGATAGGCTGACCCCCTGTCACTGCAATAGCCTCTCGCAATCATTATAATACCTCATTAGTCAAACGTGACATCAGTTGGTCTTATGCCTACCCCATAAGGGATACAGGCGTGAAGTTATGTATGTATGTATGTATAGATTAAAATACTTTAAACATAACTTATTTAAATAAAGCTAACGTCTACTTTACAACCTAACCTACTCTGTTTTGAACCTAGCCCCAGTTTGTGATGAATACACATATTAACTCCCTTAATCAATTCATTGTCGTGTCTGTATGTTTATTTTTATTCCGATATTTTATTTTTTTGAAAATTAAAGACGTCCCTTACCGGCTATAAATGAAGAGTGGTAATGGCGTATAAAATGCAACAAAAAATCCAGCTATTTAATTATTTCAAGGTACAGATGTAAACTTCCACAAAAATACACGCAAGACTTTAATTTACATACTTAATAAACCAATTTCACAAACAGAGCAGTTTTCCGCTACAGCGATCGTTAAAGATTGACCGCCCGTACGTTGTTAGCCGTAAAAAGTAGAAAGACAGTCAATATGTAAATAGGGTAGTTCCCGAATGGAGCATTCCGCCACTCGGTCGATGTCAGTGGAATAAGGATAGCAAGGAAATCCGAGGACTGCTGGCAAGTTTTTTTGCTATCGTATTTGTTGTACAAGCATTCTATGTTCAAATAGGATGTATTGTGAAAGGAAATTGTCGTATTTCTTTTGCTTACGTCAGTTGTCTATCAGGTAATCCTGCTAGTTTATATGCAGACTAAGATGGTTAGTTATGTTAGTGTGTAAATGGCTGCGTATTCAGTTTATATGTAGAAACTATGGTCAGCTATATTACGGTATAAAGTAGTTTGGAATGAGCGATTGAAAAATGAAACTGAATGTTTTGATATTTTAAACGCCTGAGCATCCTTATTGAAGTACTTGTTGATACAATGATCTGACTATTAAATTGTTTTCTGCACGTTGACCTATATTTCTTATGTCGAGTTAACTAAGAAATGTGATCTAACTGATCAAGAAAATGAACATGACCAATAATATAATGGTAGAATCAATAGTGTTGCCGATCCAAGGTATAAGCTAAAAAAAACTATTGTCCTCGTTTTTTCACTAGTGGATTATTTTTCGTATTTGGAACACTGGTATGTATATATTGTACATAATACTATTGATGCTTGTTATTATGTCGTTTACTGGATTAATCATATTTTGTTAAAAAAAGTGATGTACCTTCAACATTTTTGGAGACAAATAACACCATGGCTATTATTAGAAAGTCTCGTGATGCACTGAAAAAATGAGGAGGTAGCAAAGTACCTTTTTGGCTTTGTTAAAAGGATCTTGTTTATTTTTAATCAAGACTCGTGGAAAATGATGGAAGTAAACTTGGTAAATAATATATACGTAAACATGGCTAAATTCACTTGTTTATTAACACCATACTGCTCATTAAATACAAATAACTCAATCTACAAATTTTACAGTTTACACAATTGTTTAAATTTTAATAAGTTCACTCAATAAGCTTTAACAGAGTAATTCGTGTAATATTAACCGTTACCACTCACGGTTAAACTTAAATAACCAGTACTTTACTTTAATAACCACTTAGCTTTGCTAATACAAAAGAACACTCATTGGTATTTAACCGAGTATAATTATTTATTGGTAGCAGGGTGGAGTTAGCTATTTCGTTTGCTATTTAGTTAGTTAATTTTAACAGAGTACTTGTTTTAATATTCATAAGTAAATATTCCTGCCCCGGTGGAGCCGCCGATGCGCAGATATCCCCTCCACGTTTCGGTCAGCGCTAGAGTTATGTGCGTGCCGCAAACTAACCGTCTTTCGTTCGAACGTTTAATAATTTAATTAAGTGAGTGCGACGACGCATAAAGGAGTGTGTTACCTATAAAACGTAGTTGATTGATTAGGTATATGCTATTGCTTTGTGCCTGAATCCACTGTTTGTTCCTAAAGACGCTGCCGCCGGCCGCCCCGACAGCGTCGTATTTTTTATAGTCAGGTGATTTAGTGTAAATGGATGAAGAAGTACAAAATCTGCTGAAAGCCTGGATACTGGAAGAATATATAGAAGTGTTCAAAGGTAAGTTCGTTTATTTATTTAATTTTTATCTTATATATTTTATTAGACAGAGACCGTACAATCGCATACCAGTGACCAGTGAACGCGTGATCTTGAGTCAAGGTAGCGCCACCGTAGAGGGTTTCAATACCTACTATGTGAGACTAGCTTTACTGGTTTATTGCCACTGATATGCCGTTGTGTCTTTAATTTACAGCTGACTAGCGGCTTTGCGCGGTTTGACCCGCGTAGCTCTTGATCCCGTGGGAGTTTATTAGCAAAATATGTTACTTCTGGTTAATGTAGCCATCAAATGGTGAAAGAATCTTTGAATCGTTCTAGTAGTTTTTGAGTTTATTCATTACAAACATACAAAAATACAAATCTTTCCTCTTTATAATATTAGTAAAGACTTCAAAAAAGAGGAGGAAAGTAGGTTTTATTAATATACATTTGAACTGTACATTGCCCAAAAAATGTAAGACAGTTGTTAGAAACAAAACATATATGTATGTAGTAGGTAATTTTGATTCTATACCCGGTTGATTACTTTTGCTTCAAAACAGTCCGCAGGCATCTATATTTCTATAATTGACAACAAATTAGACCTAAAATATTTTAGTGTGCGTGTCGGACACCACTATGGGCGGAGACAATTTTGCAAAGCTGATGTAAGAAATATAATAGATAACGCACAGCAGGCTGAAATATATAGCCTGATACTTAGTGCCTTTAAAATATATGCTCTTATTTTATCTACTAATACTGGTTGTATTCAGCCAGCTTGGAGCATTACAGCAAGAACCTTATTGTCACCCAGAGGAGAGACCCTCAGCCCTGTAGCCCTAAATAAAAAAGCGTTGTAATGATGATGATAATTTTTTTTAAATCAGTTATTTAATTACAGAAAATGCAATTACATCTCTATCACTTCCACTACTCCAGGAATCTGACCTAAAGGAGCTATTTCCTAAAATAGGCCATCGTGCCATATTCTCAAAAAAATTTGAAATACATAAGAACACTATGCATCTTATTACCGATGATAATGTAAGTTACTAACAATTCAAAATTTTTATCTGCTTTAATTATCTGTATACTGTTGTCTTAATTAGTCCTTCAATTTATAGGCGTGTGATGTTTCAAGCTTTAACTTAACTATGTCTGACTTGCTGACATATCCGGCTGACCCTGATGCACGTCCTCAAGCTTCAAGCTCACCCGCACCCAAGACACCTATCACAATAACCATTCCATCAGAGAACAAAATTAACATTATCGTATGTATTGTAATATTTGTTCAGAGCTATAATTAGGCACTATCTATACATATATCTCTATTTATCATCATTCATACAAGATGTAAAAAAAAAGTCAATTAAAAATAAATGAAGGGTATACCATTATTATAAACCACTTTGAATCAACTTTGAATCCTGAAAAAAATCTACTGTTCCATATTTGTTACAAATTTTTCAAACAGATTTTTCTTATATACAGGGTGTCCGTAAGTCATGGATCTACGGATCTATTGTACCAAAATAATATAACATATACAACAGTTTACAAGTTCGATGTTACAAAAAGTTGTGTCAAGTTATATAATCTGCAGCCGCACCAGGTTTGATGCCTGTATGTCGGCAGACAGTGCCTCGTTTTTAATAGAAAAAATATTATAAGTAAGGTAGAATGAGTAGAAATTATAATTTATTTATTTCTGTTTTTCAGGATTTACCGCTACTTTTAAATAGTTTATTAAATTTAGATACACATATTCCGTTGGATAATACGGCAAGAATAAGATTGGTAAGGCTCATCGGAACCTACATTTTGAGCAATCATCCGTCAAATGCAATAAGGAGTACCATTTATGCAAATTGGGTACACGAAATTATTCGAGTATTCCCACAGGAAAAGGCATCGGTGTACTTCCATAGCAAGATTGTGGAATCTTCACGAGGTTTAATCACCAGGTTGGCAGGAAAGTTGCCTGATCAAATCCTGTGTGCCTACTGTGCCTATGCTGCTGTACTGTGCTAATGCTGACTGTGCCTACTTTGTAATTTGGGTTCTTTGTTATTGTAAACTTTGAGACTGTTCTTTTGTGATTTTCAGATATATGACAATAAATAGTAAGTGAAAAATAACAGTATATTTTTAGTTTTTTTTTTGTTACACAACATTTAAATTAAATGTGTGATACCGATTGAAAGTACAAAGAAAATCGATTGCATCTACATAGCAAATCGATTCCAGATATCAAGTAGGTTTGCCGTCCTCCTTGGTGTAGAGGTAACATCGCTTGCCTTCTATGCCCGAGGTTTCAGGTTCAAGTCCTGGTGAGGGTGGATATAAGTGGTTTGGCTGTGGCTACAGATTTAAATGACTCCCATTGCAGAGAAAGTCTGTTGTGGCTACCTAGCAAAACGATTGCAGATACCTAGTAGGTTGGCTGCGGCTACAGAGTTAAATGACTCGCATTGCAGAGAAACTCTGTGGTGGCTACCTAGCAAAACAATTGCAGATACCAAGTAGGTTGGCTGTGGCTACAGAGTTAACTGACTAACATTGCAGAGAAAGTCTGTTGTGGCTACCTAGCAAAACGATTGCAGATACCAAGTAGGTTGGCTGTGGCTACAGAGTTAAATGACTCACATTGCAGAGAAAGTCTGTTGTGGCTACCTAGTAAAACGATTGCAGATACCAAGTAGGTTAACTGTGGCTACAGAGTTAAATGACTCACATTGCAGACAAAGTCTGTTGTGGCTACCTAGCAAAACGGTTACAAATACCAAGGAGGTTGGCTAAAACTATCCATGAAAGTTTGTTAATATAAACAGTAAAGTTGGCTACGTTTACAAACATTCTGTTTGTAATAACAATCAAGCTTACTTTGTTATTTCTAAGCAAACAATTTTAACCGATTTACTCGGTTGATTCTGATCAAGTAAGAATAGCAAACTTGACTTATTTATTTTTAGCAACAAACTTTGCAGGTTGTATATTGACAAACACGCTTTGTTAAAATCAACCGAAACTTAGTTATTTTTACACGCGAAATTTTTTGAGTGTGATAATGGAATAAGTTAAAAACAAAGCCCACCTTGGCGTGTCGTAGACGGGTAATAATAAGTAATAATAAATATTTGTGACACTCACACAACATTATCTAGCCCAAATTAAGTTTCATAAAGAACTTGTGTTATGGATACAAAATAACTGGTATACTTAAGAAATATATACACATACATATTGAATAAATACATATTTTTTATTAGAATAAACTTAAATAAACATATAAACATCCATGACTTGACGGCTAATATCTGTGTTCATCACACCGATATCTGCCGCCGGGATTCGAACCCAGGACCTCTGGCATAGAAGGCAGTGTATGTTACCATTACACCAGCCAGTCGTCGGGTATAAACAGCTAGAGCTTTTAGAGACTCAATGGAATAATGTACTCATTAATGTGAATAAATTCAGAGGTGATGAAATTTGAACCAAAATAAAGATACCTCTTAATAATGAGGATAATTTCTAGATGGATGTCCTAAAAGGATGTTGCCACAGTTTAATGTGACCAAAAACTTCAAAAACCATTCACCACAAGCTTATCAATGGGCTATCGTGATTTCCTCAGTCTAGTCAAGTTTAGAAAAATCGGACAAAAAAACTTCAAAAAGTTTCTTTTCCATTAGGACTCAAACTGAGTAGGTACCTCTAACGACGTAAGCGAACACTCAACCAATGACGTCACAAATAATGTTTCCCTAACTTTTGATGACTTACGTAAGTTGAATTTAATATATCATAAACATTATTTGAATAACATTATCTCACATAATAATATGTAAAATCAGAGCGCAAACCGGGCATTGAACTCGCAGCCTCCGAGACCGCACTTGTCGTCACATTGTTTGGAGTCGGCGGCGGCGTGACGTCCGCACGGCAGTTTATCTCCCACAATTTCAATTTTTCATCTGCACCTGTCACAGGCTCCGCAGATAAGTAACGTTCGCACAAAAGTTTGTGCACACCAGTTTGTTCGCTCCACTTCGTTTTATGAAAGTTTTTATATCAACCGTACGTTTTCAATAATTCTTCGCGAGTCGCGACTCTATATTTTTGTTTAAGTTCGCTTGTTATGTTCGATTTTTGAAATTGTGTTCGATTTTAGTTTCTTAATTTGGTGTTATTGGTATAAACATTCGATATAGCCGGATTTATGTTAATGGGTGCCTTGTCGAAGTAGTGCGTGGGTATGTTTATCTATTAGGTTTTCCAT
The DNA here is from genome assembly GCA_944452665.1 of Stenoptilia bipunctidactyla. Taxonomy (NCBI): domain Eukaryota; kingdom Metazoa; phylum Arthropoda; class Insecta; order Lepidoptera; family Pterophoridae; genus Stenoptilia; species Stenoptilia bipunctidactyla. The sequence continues at coordinate 3,874,723 of OX101726.1, read as the reverse complement.
TGTAAATTGAGTCGAGAATTCAAGATTGCGTAATTGAAGCGAACCTATTATGCTAAGTGTATTATTTAGGTCATATTAGTTTAGGTCTTTCTACATGTTGAAATACTGTACTAATAAATATGGACATTATTGATTTCTTACGATGTAGAGCAGTGTAATTGCGCCTAAACTCTCGGTTTACTATTGTTTTTATCTCATTTTTACTAATATAATAAAGTTGAAGTGTTTAAAGTAAATTTGCGATGAAACACATTTAGTCTCAAAAAGTATGAGTCAAGCGAAATTAAAAATTAAATGCAAATAAAGTCTGCTATAAAAGTTTTTTATTTAATATAAAGAATCGCGAAGACAAAAGATATTATAGTGTATAAATATTACGCAAAGAACTTACAGAAACTTACATAATATCCCTATTACATCAAACAGAATATAACGTATCAAGATACTTAGTTATTTTTTTCGATCCATTGTCCTGAATGAAATCAAAGGCATACCCTTATCAAAGCGGCTAAACATCAAAGACGATTGAGCCTTAAATATTACAGGTAGTCAATCAGAACCGTCTTTCAATATGAAAACTGTCTCTTGCTGGAAATATTGTTATCAGGGTGCTTTACAGATATAGATTCTATTTGTGAATATTTGAGGATTTATATAGATTACTTATTTATGAAACCTTTCAATTTATTTATCTTTTTGTAAAGATAAATCTTAACAATAGATTGTTTTTATTTTATTTTGACTTTTATGTGCATATATTTGTTACTTCTATTTAAAGTTTTTTCAAAATGTTATTGAGATCTAAATAAATAAATAGTAGACCCGAGTAATTAAATTGACCCGTACACTCTATATGGGTCATTTAGGGTGTGATATAATGTTTAACCTATGTGTGTATATGAATACGGAACAGCGGAACTAAAATCCAGGTAGACTTAACACAAAATTTCAAAAACTTAATATCCCTTTAATTTTTAATTAAAAATTTCTTAAAATGAAGACAATTCCTCAACCAACACGCCAAGAAAGCCATATACAGTTTACATTACTCTTTTCACTGAGCTCATGTTTGACCTCAATATCGCCTGATAGAAGCAAAAGATGAAGCATTTCTATTACGTTTCTAGGAAAACACTAAGTATACTTGAACCTCAACATATCGCTGTTGCGAAAATATGTAATTGGCATCATAATGTAAATACTAATCAGATAGCATTAACTTCCATGTCAATTTCAAAATTCGAAATTGCATTTCTTTTTTTAAAAGAGGTTGCATACCTTACTCTATTTTTTTTCTTCTTCAATTCTAAAGTTAAATGTTGCCAGTGATATTAATAAAAAAAAAACTCATCTGGGTTTAGTAGAGCGATGACAGGGGGTAGGTTTGGGGAGGGCGGTCCCCTCCATAGAAAGCCGTCAGTTGTTATCGCGTCGCTACGGCGGTACTACGCCGTTTGAGCGCAGAACTCGAAACACGATCGCGACTTTGGATGAACTGTTAAATAAACATGAAGTTATCTACGATTTGAAATTGATGGATGTATGGTTTTATTAGTGATTTGTGCTTGTGATAAGTGTTAGTTTCGCTTGTATGGGTGCGTTTTGGCCCGGTGTCTGTCACCTACTTTCGATGATTAGATTGTGTTACATGGATATAATTGCAGTAAATGTGTTAATTGTTATGAGAATTTTTTGATGCTTCGTTATTTTTTATATTAAAATTAGTAAAAAGTTTAATAAGTTTTAATTAAAACGATTAATAGCTTTACAATCAATTAAGAATTTTCAATGAACTGAGCTTGTTAGAAATCGTATCGAGTAGAGGTAATTTATTCAATTAGGCATATTTAAGTTGAATAAATATTAAGTTCCTATTATTTTCTTCGGAAATTATCCAAACAACTAAATCATTTAAAATAAAATATAGTCCTTATAAAAATTAAAAACATCTTAAAACATATTATTTAAACTAATTTTAAGTTTCTAGAGTTTTGGCTTCCTCGTAAACCAGTTGTTTCAATTATTTAACACCATCCTGATGTATAAGAAAAAATATGATTCGTTGCAAAACTTCTTTAAAATATACTATACTTTTTTAATTTATAGTATTAACTAGTATTCTATCTAAAAAATCAAGCAAATACGAACAACATCTTTAAAACTTTAATTTATACACATATTCAAAAAAATACCCATTTAGTCTTCAAGCTATTTTTAAATGAATTATAAAACAATTTCACTTTTTTATTTAGATTGGTACACCAAATGTTTAATCTGATAAAATAAGGAAGACTAATTACTTATTTAGTTACCACCGTGTAAATTTAATATTTTTAGGTCAGAGTTAAAATATGAATCAAAGCCTTTAAAGCTCTTAAATAGGCTCGGCTATAATTATTTATTTACAATATGCCCATTTTGGTTCAAGTATTATTTCATATATATTTCATAGTTGTTTATTCTATTTTAAAAAGTGAAAAATTTTAAAACAGTGAGGCTTTCAGTAATGATTTTTTTCTAACCTAAAAAATAAAAAAAAATTTAAGAATTTAAAGACATACTTTAGAAATACAACTATATGAATGAAAAAAATTCAAATAAGAAGGTATAAATAGCATCTTCTCCATAACCTTTTACTTTATCCTTGATCTGATCGTACATAGTACGATGTAATTGAACTCAATTGTGAATTTTTGCACTTTCTACATAGGTACATACATAACTTCACGCCTGTATCCCTTATGGGGTAGGCAGAACACCAGAGGTTACAAGACCATCTGATGTTACGTTTGACAAATTTGGAGGTATTATAATGATGGAAAGAGATTATTGGAGTGACCGCCTATCGCCTACAAAAAAAAAAACTCCGATTAAACCTCAGTCCCTTAACTGACTTTTACAGTATGCCCGGGAAGAGAAGCAGCTGGCATATTCTACGTTTTTTCTTCGCTCCCAGTCCAGCATGGAAGTTGAACTTTCTTTAATAATCATCCTCGTTCAATTTTATCTTTCATCCAATGATACGAAGAATAAAAAATAAAAATCGGCTATCAAAGTATTTATAGAACGTAAATATAGAGCCTTTTTAATAAGCCAGGGTAGAAGGCAGTCCAGTGCTTTAAGGACCATATTACACAAAATAATTAAGAAATAAACAAATGCTTCCATGCTGGACTGGGAGCGAAAGAAAAACATAGAATGTGCCAGCTGCTTCTGTTCCCGAGCATACTGTAAAAGTCAGTTAAGGGACCGAGGTGTTATGGGAGGCTTTTTTTGTGGGCGATAGGCTGACCCCCTGTCACTACAATAGTCTCTCTCCATCTATAAAATACCTCCAAATTTGTCAAACGTGACATCAGATGGTCTTGTAACCTCTGGTGTTCTGCCTACCCCATAAGGGATACAGGCGTGACGTTATGTATGCATGTAATTAAGAAATAAGTTTTTTTAGTGCTTATCCTTAAGAAGTATGGACCACTAACGCATTATATCATTTTACAATCACGTAAATGACATTATAATTCTTTCATTATTAGGCATTATCTAAAAGCCAGTAAGATAGAGACAATATTTAAGAGAAGATTCTTAATTTAAATTTAAATTCTATTCTAAGCGTTAGGCCTATGACGTAGCTTATTAATTTGTAGATTGCTGATATACCCGATCATAACAACTAGTTTGATAGAGTAGATCCTCACTTCGGTTGGCTGTATATCTATTATTATTATAGAAAAAGTTAATTTATTATTAAAAGATAAATATTTAAATTCTCAAACTACTTTTATCTCAAACAGCAAAAGAAACAAAACTAAAAATCTATTTTAGTTAGTTCAGCGTTTCGTTCTGGAGTCAATAAATAAATTAGGTAATATAATTTTAACGGCTTCTATTGTATACGAACGTTTGCCCGCGACTTCGTACACGCATAAACTCAAAAGTCCTATTTTCCCTTCCCGTGGGAATTCCGGGAATTCCTTCCATTATACAAACATACCATTGAGGAACCTTTATACCACGTATCACATCCGTGCACTCAAAGAATAAGATTTTATCATACAAATTAAAACATCATATATTTCCCGTTCCCGTGGGAATTTCGGGAATTCCTTTCATAACACAACCAGTCTCTTTTTGACGAACTTTTATGCCAAGTATCATATCCGTGCACTCAAGGAATAAGATTTTTCATACAAACTAAAAAGTCTAATAATTCCCGTTCCCGTGGGAATTTCGGGAATTCCTTCCCTAGTGCACCCCTACATCCCCTAAAAAATGTATTTTCTAAATTTCAGCTTTCTACGCCCAGTAGTTACGGCTGTACGTTGTCTGCCAGTCACTCAGTAACTCAGTCAGTAACGGAACAGTTTTATATCTATATTGATTATAGAAAAAGTTTATTTATTACTAAAAGAGAAATATTTAAATCCTCAAACTACTTTTATCTCAAACAGCAAAAGAAACAAAACTAAAAAACTATTTTAGTTAGTTCAGCGTTTCGTTCTGGAGTCAATAAATAAATTAATATAATTTTAACGGCTTCTATTGCATATTGCTCCGAGACACCTTGCTGGTGTAGGAAATTAACTGGGTGGAAAAAAGGTGGAAAAAGCTGGAACTGGGTCTTAGGGTGTTGCCACACTAATCTATCGACATCGATCGGATTTTTAGGCATAGTAAAATCTCCGGACGGCGTTCATCGACGGTGGATCGATTATTTTCGTAACTCCCTTATTGTACCTTTACTGAAAAATCCGATTTCTTCTTCATAGTACAAGTTTGTTTTAACTCATCTTACAGCAAAGTCAGTGAGTAAGACTGTGTGAAATAAAATCTTTCTATGTGAAGTGTAACAAGAAATCAGAGCATTTCTTCTAATTGATGTCGTAAAGATTAACTTAGGAATTAGCTAGAGAGATATTTCTTTCTTTCTTTTTAATTCGTATTTTTCCTAACGCTATGTTCATCTTAGTTCGGATTTGCGGATTTGATTCTTGGCACTAATTTCGGTAAAATTTATTCTACAAGCCATTCTTTTGTAATGGACAAGTTCCCACCCACGGCTTTGTGTCCGTATGTTCTTATTACGTACTGTTTTTTTAACATTACTAGGTAATTATATTTAATACATTACATTTAATGTATCTATACTAATATATAAAGCTGAAGAGTTTGTTTTTTATTTGTTTGTTTGTTTGAACGCACTAATCTCAGGAACTACAAGTGGGATTTGAAAAATTCTTTTTGATAGCCCAACTCTTGAGGAAGGTTATAGGCTATATTTTATCCCGAAATTCCCACGGGATCAAAAGTTACGCGGGTAAAACCGCGCGCGAAGGCTAGTTAAATATAATCTTGGTAATGTAATCATTGTATCAACTTACGTATACCTGAATCTATTAATTTGTTTTTCTTTTTTAGAAAAAGTTAAAAACGTCTTAATTTTCACATGTATTTCTGTGAAGGTATTAAATTTAAATAAAACCCTATAAATTTTATCCCCTGTAAGGAGTTGCAACCTTGTCGGAGGACTGAAGAGATAGACTAGAAGATATTTAATAGATTCTTTTAATTTATTTATTGAAAGCTTTCCGTTTGCAATTTGCTATTCTCTTGCCAAGAATTAAACTATGCATTTTAATGTAACAAAGTAAGAATAACCTTGAATTTGTTCAAACAGTACATTATTATATTTGCCTACTTCATTTGAATTGGGTCCATATTTTAATTATTTAATTTTATATTTCCTATTATTTTTTAGGCCTGATTTTCAATCGTCGGATAAAAATGATCTTAGGAATAAAATTGTTTTACTTGGCGGAATAATGTTGTTTTACGTTTTTTTATATTGTAAGACAGTGACATAGAATGACAATAAACTTGAGACAAGCTTGAAACTGTCGGGTAATAATTTATTTATTGGATAACTTTAATCTGACCATTAGAAGTCGTCGTGGCGCCGTGGTTACTGTGCATATCAAACGATATCGCAGGCTAAGCGCGCTCTGCGCGGCGAGTATTAGGATGGGTGATCACCGATCATTTATTTCACACGACGACTTCCGTGCTTCTGAGAGCACGTTAAGCAGTCGGTCCTGGGTGCTATACGTGTCAGAAGTCATTTCGGCACCCTGAAAATTCAGAGATCCACCAACCAGCACTGGGACAGCTTGGTGGATTACTTACTGCCTATACCTACTCGTCACCCAGAAGAGAGACTCATAGCCCTGCGGCTCATTACAAGGAGTTGTGATAATGAATTGACGAAAAATTTGACCCAAATGAAGTGATTAAAAAAGCAACCCCGATGCGCGTTTGGAGATTTTTTCGTCGGTTACACTGTCTTGGCTACTTTCACTTGTGGGTAGGATACAATTAAAAGTACCTTTCCATGAGCAGCCTAAGGGCCAACGCTACGTCATATACGCGGGTATTCATACAACATTGCTACGCCCGTGCCGTACGCGCGTATGACACGGTGTACCTACTACACGCTAGTACAGCGTTTTCCATTTTTATTCGAACTTTAGCCACATAGTAAGAGATTAAATATTGTACTGACACGAGTGTACAATCAGTAATGAAAGGTCATGTTTCCAAATTGGAATATAAGATTAACATTTGACCATATTGTTGGTAAAATAACGTTGTTCTCGATAAAAATATCCAAAAATTACAATAAACCTAATGAATGGCGCACAAAAATGTCAAAGCTTAATGTAAATGGCAACCGCTATGCTAGGTCGTCCATACATTTTGCCATTTTTGTTAGTTTCATTTCTGTCAAAAGTGTCATATGTGTTGTCATTTGGTACAAGTCTGTCGCATGAAGTTAGGAGGAATGGAATGGCTATGTAGGAAGAAGCTATTTTTAATAAATCTTGTGCTTTTTTAATACGATGTCTATCTGAAATTAAGTGATTTATCTTTGTTTGTACGTATATTCTAGTCATAGTACCCATGTGCTCACATTCTAGCCCCACGTATAAAGAAATGGAAACATGTCTTTTACTAGCGAAATTTTGTAACGCGTGCCGTACGCGCGTATGACAAGGACGTACGGTACGTGCGTAGACCGTACGTCCTTTAGTTTACATTCCAATACCAATCTCAAATCGCAATAATAGAAGTCTATCCTTGCGCACGCCCAGGACATTCCCAGCGCCCGCCACAAACCTACGACTTGCCCGCTCTACGCCTGACCCGTGCCTTCGTGCCACACGTGATTTGATATCTTGTGATGGAAATAAAACTCTTAATATATAGGGTTGCCTTATAATAGTCAACAATACTGAAATAGCAGATTAAGACTGATGAGTGGGTTATGTCATGCTTTCGAGAAAAAAAAACTTTTTAGAATATTTTTCATAAATTAAAATTTTCATAAATAATTTCGAAATTCTTCTAAGTGATCAAAATTTAAGTTTATAAAAACAGCAAGTTATAAAAACGTTTCCATGTAATTGTATGAAGTCATAAAATGTAGATTAATCTTAAATTTTACTCACAGAGAAGTATTTTGAAATTTTATTTTAAAAAAACCCTATATCATACACTATTTACATATACAATATACACAATATTATACACTTTTGGTTGCCTGGTAGAGCTCGCTCTCTAGCGATAAGGCCGCCTATTCGTACATTGTGTTTATTTTTCTTTTTTATCGTTCTTTTTTTATCTTTTGCGAAATGTACAATGAACGGTTAATACATATAGGACGACTCCCGAGACAGTTTAGAAAAGCTGTTCATTCCTTAGATTGTCCCAGCTAGAACTCAAACTAAGAATTTCGCGAACCGCAAGTGACAGAATATTCCACGGAATTCGTCAGCTATGCTTAAAGCTTCAACACTAGTTTTTATTGTCAGAACCAACATAGGATTTACTTTTTGAAAGCTTTGTTTCACAGCAAAGTTCCATATTCAATTAGATCCGTCGGAATTTCGCGCCAATACCAACTTTCTAGAAATATCATTCTGCTTTTGTTTATTACGTTTTTAATATAGAGCTTTTTGACAAAATACCGGATACTTGTTTTATTGTTTTACCAATATGATAACTATCAGAGCAAAAGTTTTAATATATTTCTAATTTTTAATTTAATTTAATTTCTTTAGTAGAAGTACACTAAATTTAAAATAAATTTGATAAACTACTCTGAAAAGGAAAAAAAAATGTCTAAAAATTGTGAACCTTTAATTGGCAGTAAGTTTTATGTATCTGATTCTTTCTATTTTAATCTAAAGTGCTGTTGGTTCTGTGAGAATTAAATAAATAATTAGAGATTTTCCTTAATAAGTACCTATATTAATTACATGTCTGGTAAGTGTTCACTATGTCCAAAAGATTAAAGTTTAGATTGTTTTATTTTGATTACAGAGTAGGCAATTATCACAAGTTTTTTTTTCATTTAAAAGTTAAGCTTATCAATATTAACTTTACATTTTTAATAACGGTTTAGTGATAGCTCCAGCGTACACTCATTAATACGTCTTCTTTGACACAGATTTTCATAAATGAATATACCAATACCGAAATGACGAATTTTGTATTCTGAATAAACCGACTGCAGACCATGCCCGAAGATATAACAGACACTTGACATTTCCATTTTTATCTTTTAATTCTGTGAGAATTAAATAAATAATTAGAGATTTTCCTTAATAAGTACCTATATTAATTACATGTCTGGTAAGTGTTCACTATGTCCAAAAGATTAAAGTTTAGATTGTTTTATTTTGATTACAGAGTAGGCAATTATCACAAGTTTTTTTTTCATTTAAAAGTTAAGCTTATCAATATTAACTTTACATTTTTAATAACGGTTTAGTGATAGCTCCAGCGTACACTCATTAATACGTCTTCTTTGACACAGATTTTCATAAATGAATATACCAATACCGAAATGACGAATTTTGTATTCTGAATAAACCGACTGCAGACCATGCCCGAAGATATAACAGACACTTGACATTTCCATTTTTATCTTTTATCTGAAAAAAACGTCAATAGTTGCCATGACAAGTTTTATCCTACGTTCCTCTCTCTGTAAACCGTATTTTCATTTTGAAATAGTGGTTCCATCGATTCAACGTTTTAGCGTTCGAAACTTAAAACAATATTGTTCTTTTTTGGCGGTTCGGCTAGCTTCCGGAAATAGTCAGTAGAATTGCATGATTTTGTGTTATTACAATAACTGAATGGCTTTATTAGTAAACAAACTAGACATAAGAAACGGAATGTTTTTTCTGTAATGAAACTTACTCATACAACAGCGATTAACTTAATTTATTGGAACAATTTTATAGCTACTCCAGAAAATTAAAGCTTAGAAATCAGATACAGCAAATTTTCATGACTAAGTCGTTTGTAAGAAATACCAGACAACTTAAAATAATTAGCATTGATTAATATATTAAAATTTCGAAATTTTGGTTTCCGAAATATCACCATCTGAAACAATCTAGTACCTACCTCTCAAAGTAGATCATTGAAAAGAAACTGAAGAAAACGCAACAGCAATTCACTTTTTTAAAAATAATTTGAACAATGCGCTGAAATATTGGAATATCGAAGCGAAATCCAGAATCAAAATCTTGATAAGATTCCCGTTACTTCATTCAGTGGTAAAATGACATAAAAAATAACCTTGAAACATTTTGATCCAGCGGGAATTACTAGATAAAATACGGCATACAAGTTTCCTTAAGGGTACAGTTAAGCATGAAAATCTTAACTGTACCCTGTTTATAGATCTATGAAACGGCATTATTTGTAAAAATACACCCGGAATATTTTGTGGAAAAAAAAGAAATCTTGAAATTTAATACAAGATTTCCAAATAAATTATGTTTACCAAATGTCAAAACTGAGATATGTATTAGAAATAGTTATGTCATGTGTATTAAAATATTTAATAAATTACCAACAAAGTTAAAAAACTTGCCGCTGACAAAATTTAAATTTATCCTACGCCAATGGCTTATAGAGCAATGTTTTTATACAATTAATGATTTTTTTAATAGCAAATTTGACATGTAATAAATAAAAGTATCTGATTTTTTTTTTCTAACCTAAGAAAACATAATATTAAATATTTAATTAAATTGTATGCATGTATGATTTTTTAATTTGATGAATTTTAATTGAATTATATAGTTATTAATTGTTTACACACTGATATTGCATGCTGTAAGACAGTAAAATATGAGCTCAATAACGAATATTTACCACCAAATGTATATACCACCATATTTGAAGCAATAAATTGATTTTGATTTTTTTTAAGAAATGGGCTATATAAGGTGTTCTTTTTGATATCCCATAACTTTGAGGTTTTGATCCGTGCTAAAAATAATACTTTTTGCCAAAGAATATGTAGTTTAAAAGTGCATACTTTCCAAGATATCATCAATCTTAATATAATGAGTTAATAAATTATCACCCTGGTAACATCTCTTTAACATTAATTCAATGGACGCGTGTCACTGAAGCCAAACAATAAATAACAAAATCATTTTAAACGTTTCGGAATGTTGTATACAATGTACAACGCAAAGCGTTGCGAACTGAACACGTGCATAGCGATAAAAATGGTATATAAAATGTTACATGTCATACTTCGCATAAAGGTGTTTTACATAAGATGTTTTAACTTAATTGAATTATTTTGTATGAAAAATAAAAACAAAAAAAAAAAAATATTCACATGTTGTTTGATTCTATTCTATGGTCCCATTTATACTCTAGATGATTTTTTGAAATCAGATCGGTATTAGCGCGCTCTACCAAACAAACAATCTCTTTAGCTTTATTATATATTTTTTTCCATGCTGAACTTGAAGCGGAAGAAAAACAGAATGTTCTCTTCCCAGGCATACTATAAAAGTCAGTTAAGGGACAGAGGTTTTATTGGTGTTCTTGAGGGCGAAAAGCTGACCCCCTGTCACTGCAATAGTCTTTCCATCAATATAAAACCTCCAAATTTGTCAAATGTGCCTGACATCAGATGGTTTTATAGCCTCTGGAGTTTTGCCTACCCCGTAAGTATCCCTTAGGCGTGAAGAAATGTATACATGTAAACGATAGCTTATAGCTTTCCTCCAGAATTGGGCTATAAGTATAATGCAAAGAGATTTATTAAAATCAGATCGTTTGTTATAGAGATTGGTGCGTTCAACCAAAAAACAACCAAAGTATTTATTTTTTATTGAATAAACTCGAAGTTCGTATTAATCGTATTTTTATTTATACAGAAAAATTTTATCGTTAAACTTAATAAAAGATATTAGTCAGTAATTTCTATACGTTTAATGAATAGAAAAAAAAAGAAAAGTAAAATCTAAAGAACTATAAATCCCGCCCGCAATACGAAGCCACAAGGCCAAAGTTTCGCTTGGTCGTGTTCAGAATTAGCTAATTTCATAGTATTTCATAGAAATCCATTTATTACTACCTCTTGAAACTAATAGTGTTTCCAAACAGAGTCGCGTGCAACCCGCCATATACACGTGGGCTAATTTAATAACTCAAGTGCTAGTTAAACGTCGTTTATGAAAAATATGAAAATACGTAGATTTTCAAGTGAATTTTTTTACTTATTTTTGCAATATGTTGTTTTAATGAGAAGATTTCAAGTGTTTTAATGACAATCGTTGCATGTTTCTGTTTTGTCTTATATTATCTTATTATCTTATACCTAATCTTAACTATTGAATTGAATAAACGAGTATTTTTTCTATTTTAATTCGACGTTCTATTGTTTCAAATATTTCAAACGATGCGGCTCATTCACCACGGGGATTTGAAATCAAAATAAAAACATTTCAATTTTTAAGTACCTGTAAACCATATTTAATTCTTTAATTTTATTTTTGAACTGCCCTGCCAACCGTATATCTAATTTTAGTTTTAACAAAAATTAAGCCTTCATGAGATCGTACTGAAAATGAAATGAATATTTCGGTCACGAACCGTGAGCAGCTTATGATAATTTTGCAAATTAATAAATATGACAACGGAAATATTAAAGCGTATAGATTTATTTTGAAATAAGATACCCAGATAAAGTTATTTATTAATCATGGTCGTAAAATTGTTTGTTTAGTGATGTATAAATGCATTTAAGACCGTGGCCAAATGTCCTTTTAGCTTGATCTTTCACCCTTTTACCGTCGTCGTGATACTAAACGCATACTGGGTTTCCATCCTTTTATAGTTTGTATCCATAACAAGAAACAAAGCATTTTGTCTTTTGGCACGAGTCAAGTTGTGCATCAGCAATGAACTGCCTGTATTCGTTTTTTTTTTAAATTCGTACAAGTTTTAAATTTGTATAGACAGGTACCTCGTGTTGACATTACAAATAACTTCCTGTATTTATCCCACAAATGTCGCATCTTTGAACTAATAACGTTCATTGCTAAAACAGAGAATATAGTGTGTTTTAAATTTACAATTTTAATTTTAAATTTAACTCAACAGTTGGCTTAGTTTTCTGATTCTTAAAATAAAACTAAATTAAAAACTAAGTTATAAATGTAAATTTCTAAAAACAGAATAATCTCAGTGACTGTACCTACCTAGTTTAGTCTCGTCCATTTCTAAAAAAAGAAAAATCTAAACAAAGAACTAAAAAAAGAAAAAAAAAGTTTATATTTTCTTTTTTTCGCCCGCCTGTAGTTAATGAGTTTCGTTTCATTACTATTACGGTCTCCACCTGTCTCCAAAGTTCCCGTAACGAGTTTTGTTTGTATTTAATTTAATTTAATTAATTAGTTGGATAATCCTAGTCGTGGCAGGGATTCCCGGCAAACATTGTCACTGATTCGGTGTTTCAGGTTGATGAACTTTAAGTGTACATAAAAATTAATGAAATTAAAAGTAATTGACAAGTTATAGATTTCCTAGCTGGAATTTGATAGTTGGAAAATTGAAATCAGTAGAAACTGTCGTTTTGTAACATGCATACTGATCGTAAATAATTAAGTAGCGTTATTGAATTCATATCACCGTTTAGTAATTCCAATTAAAATAATTATGCTAAAGCAAACAGCATTCACAACCAAGAAACAATATTAAATGAACAAATATCCTGACTCCCTCAAAAATGTAACAGAAACATTGCCAAAATTTCAGTTAAAATATGTGTATAACCTACAATATTCTAACCTTTATTATCAAGGTATTTCAAATGACACCCCATATACCAACGTAAGTTTTATTCCGCGCTAAAAATACATTAAATATCAAACGAATTCTCAGTGATATTTTACGTTTACGTAATTTGTAATTTTTTTTTCAAACACATTTTATTATTCTAAAGTCTATAATTTAGTTGCTGGAATATAAAGATTCTATAAAGTATGTTTTAGAAAAGAGCTAAATTAATATTTAAGTAGGAATATCGAAAGAGTTCTTTTTCGTCTTTGTGTGCCCAGACGGAGCGCTATAAAACGATAATAATAATATTATTTATACTCTAATAATGTATTTAGATGTCATAAAGATAAAATTATTGATACTTCAGTTTTATGTCAGCACAAAGTAAATTTATTTGAAATGCTACTTTTTCAAGTAAAAGTATAAGTGACTAAAACCTTATAACTTAGATAAATTTTAGACGCTATTCGCTCACCAAATTTTATGTTAATATGGAATGTTATTTATCTCTATTAATTATATTAACTAATCAAATAAAAATATTAGGTTAAATATGTTTCATTATAAAAAGAATCGTTAGTTTTGTTCGTCGTTTGAAGAAACATGAATGAAACTACCTAACCTCAAATAAACAATAAAAAAACATGCAAATGTCAGACTGCTTAGGATAACAAAGTTAATTCTTCTGAGAAACTATTCAGCTTAATTTACTTAAGTCACAAGTTCCTTGTGTTGTTTCAACAGAGTAAGAAGACAGATTGAGTCATCTACATAACAAAAGTTGAACTAATCTGATAAATAAATTCTATCTAGATTACTAGGTAAGCTTATACTAAATATTTGCAGAGTAATTATTCAGTCAGTAAAGCTCAGTTTATTGATCTCGATTAAAAAAATCTCATAATAGTTAAAACTAAAAGTTGATAAATATTCATTAATAAATGTCTTTTAGACAGAAGATGTTATCAATAATGAATGAAAGATGAGCTCAAATGAAGCGATTAAGATCTAAAGATGAACGGGCCGGCCTACGATTTCACCGTGCCTTCATCTACAGGATACTACGTGGGGAATGTGAGGCCACCACAGTACGAACGTGGGTACAGCCAACACCACTCGACGGTTGTATACAGCCCACACTCACACCCATTATCCAACTACGCCGATATATATGAAGGAAATAACGACACGACACTTAGAGCCGAAGAGAGACACTGGTACATTGAGAATCACAAAAATCTAACTCCAAACTACAATAGCAGCATCAACCACGATGTTATTCCTCAAGATGCCAAAATTAAAAAGGAAGAAGAGAAGAAACCTGAAGTGCCTCTAAGAAGGTCAGAGACAGCTCAGCCTCGACAGAGGCGGAAGGAAGATCGATGTTCCTGCGAATGCTGGCCTACAACTGAAAGTACAGTCGTTGAAGAAAACGCAGCGAATGAAACTACAAGATCAGTGTCTGGTGTCGATATAGTAGCTTCATACGGTGTTTATGGTAACCCTCAAGATGACGAGTCAGGATTCGCTCGGGATAAAACAGCTAAGTACGGACAGACTAGTGAAAATCCAGTGCAAGGTGTAATAGTGAATCAACAAGGAAACAGTACAGTGCTAAGGGCTCCAGCAGCTCAAGATGCGTCAATAGAAAATTGTTGTCCGTGGCCTTCAAGGACTCCAGCTGCAAATTCAGAAGACTACTGCTGGAACCACTACTGCAAACCTGCCTTGATAGTCCTTCTACTGCTGTTTGTGATTGTTCTACTAGGAGTATCAACAGGGTTTTTATTGACAAATAACTGTAAGTACCTCATTTGATTTTTACATGTAATATTAATGATAATACGGTGTAATTAATGCTACATAAATATTAGCACGACAAGAGCACATACGCTAAATAAGCTCAAAAACAAACACATTATTCATCCAATAGAGCATAAAATTTATATAGAAAATTATACGGTAATGTTGAATATTAAATGAATAAAGCTTCGAATGAAATTATAAATGATTTCAAATTGCTTCAAAAAGTTTTCGAACTACAACAAATGGATATGTATGAAAGTTTGTTAAAACTTTACAATTAAACTGTATGAAAACTTTAAACTTATTTAGTAAAAACCAACATATTAATCGGATTGCGCATCAACATTTTATGAAACACGGAAATCGGATTCGTAAACCTTTTCACTGCCGTCAGAGCGCATAATGGATTTTTTAAAACAGTTAAAATGGCACAACATGAATAAATTCAACTGCGGGTGGCACACTGCAGTCGTTTTTCTCACTAAAGCGCTTAACTCTATCAGCTCAATCATTGGTGTTGTAATAAAGCGGGACACATACTGCTATTTCACACTAGCTGGTGCAGCGCTGTATTTTCAACGGAGTATCGCCTTTCAAAGCGTTTACCTATGTTCACGTTCGAGATAGGTTAATCTCTCTTAGAAAAGATGCTTTCATTTATTCATTCCACCACGAGTTAGTATGTTGTAAATGGAGATATTTTTTCGTTATCAGCTTGAAATGTTTTTATGTTAAAATATAAATGAAGGGCTAAATTTACATTAAACGAACACAATATCTATGATTAGTTTTTTAATCCAAACTAATGCTTCTTAGTAGATGCCAAAAAGATTGTTTTGATGTGATGTGTGTAAAAAACTATCTACGAATCATAATTATTTTGTGCTCACATATTTTGTGTTAAAAATATTAGCAAATATACTCAAATTTGAACCTATATATCTCTTAAAGCAAGCGCTTCTCTACAAGTGTTCCCACTTTCGTCTTGCTAATAACTCTCAGGTGATACTTTAATAAAAAGTTGCAAGTGCGCTTTGTAGACAAACTAGTACAAGAGAATTTAAAAGTTTATATTTCTTAACGATGCAAATACTACTTAAGTCCCAGGAAACGTTCAATGTCAAAAGTACTGCAGTCAGTTAAAATTAATTCTTCTCTTGAGGCACTTTCAAAGTGAATAGGGAAAAAATGGATGAAACGACAGAGAAAATACAAAGTTGGAAAGATAGGCAACGTTGTGATTTTTTATTTAATGGGAAATTATTTTTTGAAATTGGAATACCCAATTTAAAATGTGTGTTAGAATATCATATTGAGATCTATGCTTGACTCGTATCTTATATAAGAGACTATTAAGTTTAAAATGGAGCCCACGGGTAAAAGAAGAGATGGTTATAAAATATATTTGAAATAATATCATCGACAAAGCACTGGTATTTCTATAAAGGATACAACAAAGCGGAATTTATTTAAATAAGTCGCCTTATATGACAAGTTTATTCTAATTGAATAATATTTCATCAAATAAAATCAAGAGAAGAATTAAACTAAATCGTCATGTGATGTGATGTGTTTCAAAATATGAAAAAGCAATATATCTCTATAAAAGTTGTGAAAATGTCAAACACGGATTTTCACAAACTTTTTTTAAGGCTGCTATTCTACAAAGGGCTATGGCTATGAACAATTGTCCTTAATCTTTTTTCCGCCATTTTAATAGGAAAGGGAAAAATCACATATTAAAATTACCTATAGGAAAAATTTGATACTCTAAGGCTTGCATCCTTAAAACATAATAAATTCTACCACCCAAAACAAATAACGTTACTTTATTAATTGCATTGCTCTTTTTCCGGAATAAAAAAGCACAATTGCATATCACGAAGTTTATACCTAAAAGAAAACTGATTCTGGATAATACATATGATGACAGTATTGTTTGTGTGATAGTTCAATGGCCTCTAAAAGTCACTAGAAGTTGACGGGTGGTATCAGCGTATACTGAGTACGTTCCTCTGAGAAGCCTTTGTACTGCAATAGATGTTTTACCTGACATACATAAATATTTATAAGATTTATATCAAATGATCTAACTAAAATTAAATTGCATAAAGAACTAGGGTACAAACAGAAACTAGAAAACCAATAAAATAAAATTCAAATAAACATGTAACAGTCTATGAATCCAGAGCAAAACGATGTTTACCCCAATAAGTCCAGCTCTACCAGAATTTGAACCCAAAAACAATATACAGAAGGCAGGTTTTGTTAGATATTTACACGCACATAAACATGGCGTACTCAAAATCAATAAAGTCTTAACAAGATTAACACTCGCACTAACATGTGCCATTACCTTCCTTATTGTTTCCATAAAATCGTAGTTTTTTCCTCAAAAAACTGTTCTTACTTCTTATATATACAACGTGTCACAAAATGTAGAGATAAAACTTAAGGGTTTGCTTCTTTACCATATGTAGATAATACAGTAAAAGAATTAGCATTATCAGTGCTGTTATAGACTTTCATACAAATTTATTCAATTATTTTACAACAAAATATTTTGACAACCCTAGTCAATAAGCTAAAACTAGACTTGCGCCACAGTCAGTGACCTTATGACCTTTCGCGCATTGGCTGAATAGCGAGCGATACGCCGCGGCCGCCAACCGCGCGCGAGCAGCGCGCCTACCAGCGCAGCTGATTGATAAAAATATAACAGCTGTCTTAAGGATTGACACTTAGATATTTTGATTTAAACTTTGAAATTGTTTTTCGGTCGAAACGTAAGGATTACTAATGTATGTTACTCTTACTTATAAACTAAATCACCAAACATATAATCCTCTTAAGTATTATCTCTTCATTATGTTACACGTTGTATAATAAATTATAACAACACTATTTGCTCGATAAACTCCATCATGTTACTTGCGACGAGTTGAGCATCTGTTACTAGCCTAAATAGATTAGTGGGAGACTTTCGTTTGACTTAGTTCCACTTTGTGTATTTAACCTTTCAGCTATTGAAGATAAATTATAAACTGTTTCCAGAGATACACGCCTTTTTGGGGTTGATATCGATTGCTAAGTAAATAACGAATTTGATTTAGTAAACGATTTCTATTTGTTTTGAAAATCTGAAATGGTCAGTTAGCGAGGAACTCGATCGTTCTTAAAATAGCTTTTGTGTAACCTTGACATTTAATTTGAGTTATAAGAACTTCAGTTACAGTGAGATCATGTTTCTTAATTTAAGTTGTTTGGAAATCTTAGCTCTTGAAACTAAGTTTTCTTTTATTATTTATAATATCATATTTAAATTTAAAAATTTTGTGTGTATCTAAATACATGCCAATGACAATAATTCTCAAATGACACTAATAAATCCTTTAAAAGTTTATTTACTTATAAGACAGAAAAATACGCATGTCAGAGTGAAGGAAGTATGCATTTTCAGCATGATTACTAATTACTTATCAATAAGTGATATTAAAAATTCTTATAAAATACTAGCCACCGCGCGCGGTTTTACCCGCGTAACTTTTGATCCTGTTGAAACTTCGGGATAAAATATAGCTTATAACCTTCCTCAAGAGTTGGAATATTAAATGCAAGAAGAATTTTTCAAATCCCACTTGTATTTTCTGAGATTAGCGCGTTCAAACAAACAAAAAAACAAACTCTTCAGCTTTATATATTAGTATAGATTGTCCACACAAAAATAAAACTAAAATAAATTCATCGGTCCGAATGTTTTATGTGTAGTATATAGGTATGATAATTAAGAGAGTATATTTTAAATATTTTATCCGTCTTTCGTTTCACTTATAAACATCAGTAATCTATATTTTTTTCAAAAACATTAAACTTACATTTTATTTCGTTTACGGCAAGACTTAAAACCATCGCTTTCTAGTGATTTTATGCACTTTTCAGCTGTATGCGTTTTTGCAGGAAAAAAATATTTCCTTTGTCACCTTTTTTAGTGGGAAAAAAATATTTTTATTATTATTATTAATCTTTGAGAGATCTGAAGGCTTAACGGTCAATGACATAATCCATGTTTTCAAATGCGAATAAGTTATTCAAACAGCAAAGAAAATAATCCAAGAATCAAACCATAATTAATTAATTTCTGGTTTATCTTGAAATCCTTTTGAAAACTGTTCTTAAAAGTAATAACGAAAACCGTTAAATCTATTCAACTGAAGACATTCTGGGAACCAGATTCGTTTTTAACACCGTCATCATTCAAACCGTACTCCACAAATAAGCCAACGGCATTCAATCTAAAATTCTCTATAGTACTGAAACTAATCCTCAAATCAAGTAAATTATTCCATTAGCATCGCAGACAAGTTAAATCTTCTTCGTTAATATTGTAAAATCTAGTTTAATTCCAATAGTTCGTAGCAATTTGAAATCGGGCCGCGGCGCTCAGCGTGCCAATAAAATTAATGTTCTGTCAGAGAGAAAAACGAGCGGAACGAGCTCCCAGCCCATCTATAGTGCACATGTGCCATTATAGTTAACCCTTCTCTGGCTAGGTTCCCCGGGTGACAAGCGATGCCGCACGTGGTTTGTAAGACCGTACAGTAATACGGAATATTGGGAAATGTGTTAACTTTGACAAAATGACTCATATTTCAATTTCAGTAAATTTTATGGAAATGAGATACTGCGATTTCGGCTAAACATGGATGGAAAATAATTTTAACAAATATCAACTATAACGACCTAAGGACACTTAAAACTTTACCCATTTAATCTGACGGCTTTCCAAAAATACACTTACGCAAAAAACGTTTTAAGCATACAAATAGTTTTGCTTTAAACATGTTGAAGTATAAAAAATAAGAAAACCGGAAAGCGATGTTAACTTGCAACTGTTTATCTTAAATGTAAGAATGTGTTGGAAAACGAGCGCCGCATTTGCATCGCAATGATCTACGCTGCGGTTTCAAAGAATGAAGATGTGAAACTCGGTGTGAATTTTAGCTAGCATTGTCATGAGATTCAACTCAAAAACTTTGTATTAAATATCTAAAAAAGAACCAGAAAAGCATGTTGCGTATATGTCACTATATTGACAGCATTAAACTCAACCGAATTTTCTAAGACCACGTAATTTTATAATTGGTAACTAAGTCTCGTTTGACCATCATCTCACCTGATGGTAAGTACAGATGAGGTCGAAGATGACAGCACATGGATTCAGGAAGAACATGTGCATCACCTGATGTTAAGTTATCATCAGTGCGCCTGGTAAAATCTGAGTTGACGCACTTGACCAAAAAGCCGAGGCTGTGGAGGTGAGCACGACTGTTTGCGCTTAGTTACGCAAGGGCGTTGGGGCTGCACTTCCCGCAGCGCCGGAGATGTTTTATTTCTTAACTGTTACCATGAAGAATAATGATCTTAAATTCCTTATGGCATCTTCTTCTTTCTTATGTTATGGTAGTTATGGTCAGAATTAAAATGATTAAATCTTACGACGTTTGTTTATTTACTCTTTATTGTTTACATACATTTAAATACATTTAAACATTAATGGATAACAATGTACAAAAGGCGGTCTTATGGTTCTCGAGCGATCTCTACCGGACAGCCTAATCTATCAGACAACCAAATTCCACTCAAAAGGCGTAGCGACCGATATTCCACTTATTTTTTATTTACTTTTTTATTTATACACAATAAATTACACATTTACACCACTAGATAAATAGACTCAGGTAAGCGCTTACTGTTGTATTTAAATAGACCAAGGTAGCCAGGTTCTAAAGAACATAGTTTTTGACCACAGCAGAATAAGGTTTATATTGCTAAACCTCGTTTAGTACTTATGTAAAAAAACAGTTATTTAAAATTTAATAAGGTGATATTGCTATAGTTAATACATACATACATATACGTAAATAAAATAAAGTGTTAATTTAAAATAGATACAAATTAGTACACCTAGTTTTATAAGTTTATTATATAAGATGAGCTTTTTGTTTCAACACGAGAAGACAAAGTATCGTCACTAATAAGTCTTTAAAATTGACAGAATTTTCATAAAAATCAATAGCATAAAGTTTATCAATAACATCTCAGTTATCCTTGATTAAAAATTTAAACTTCTTCTTTCTATTCGCATCCACAATTTACCCCAACTTTACCTACTAAAATATATAAACTATTTTTATGCGACGTAACGTTCAGCCATAAGCTGGATTCTGCAAATATCTCGAATATTAATACCACAACTTCGGAAGTTGAAGTAATAACACTGCCCGGGCCGATAGCCGATGCAATAACCGTGCAATATTCAAAACTGTGTATTTACCAATCTGTGCATACCTACAAGTTGGCAGCGCTGCGTGCGAATAAGAGTTACCAAAACGATTGTACTTCGTTGGACTCCTTATTCACTGTGAATAAATGAATATTTTGGTAGTTTTTTTGCATTCGTACTGACTTTTAAAATGAAATCTTTTTTTATTTTCATTACTTTATCAAATTATTATTTTAAATTCTATGCTGGACTGGAAGCGAAAGAAAAACATAGAATGTGCCAGCTGCTTCTCTTCCCGGGCATACTGTAAAAGTCAGTTAAGGGACCAAGGTGTTATGGGAGGCTTTTTTGTGGGCGATAGGCTGACCCCCTGCCACTGCAATAGTCTCTCTTCACTATTATAATGCCTCCAAATTTGTCAAACGTGACATCAGATGGTTTTATTACCTCTGGTGTTCTGCCTACCCCATACGGGATACAGGCGTGAAGTTATGTATGTATTGTGCCAAAGTGACACTTGAAAGGGATTCGTGTTTTTTGTTACAAAAACCTTTTCATTTAACGGATAATTTTCTGCCTTGAAAGTCTGATGGGTGAAATATGTCAATTTATACAGAAAATAAAAACATTTGTTACTAAAAATATAAACAGTAAAACCTAGGTGAAATAAATATTACTTTAACACAGGTGTTTAAAACATATCGACATTTACGGTTCGTTCCATGAAACGAACTCTCAAAGAAAATTGACCGCGTTTGCCCATTGGCCAATACGAGTGGCGTTCTCGCGCATTAGCTAATGAGTGAACTTTAGCACGTAGTGACCAATGAACTGCAAGTATTTGAATTCTTGGTAGTTTGCCTCATAGAACAAAGTTAAAATAAGGGCTGAACAGTCTGATGGTATGCGACCACTATGCCTTCATTTATCCGAATATTGAAAAAAATATGAAAATTTTCAAAATTAATCTATTTCTACAGGTACAAATATGGCGCAAAGACAGTTTTAGTATTCAGTCTTTACTTCGCTGACTACTTCCCAATATAGGGCAGAGCCCTGTAACTTGTAAATAAGTAGTAGATGACCCACTGCCTGCCCTTCAGACACGGTGCTCTTAAGGAAAGAACTTAAAGTTCGTTCAATAAAAAATTTAATAGCGAGAAATATAAAATTTAAGCTTTGAAAGATGCCAACGATTTTGGGGTACAACAGAAACCTTCCTTCATAAAAATAAATTAGTTGAGCCTTCTTTGTGGGCACACAGCTTGCATATAAACTTGAGTAATTTATTATTACTAGAAACCTAGATATTTCATTTGCTTACCTGAAAAAAATAAGAAATATTAACCGAAATAATATTGTCTTAAGTTTTCGCGATTCATACTATTAAATAAAACACTTTTTAACCGGATTTACACGCTCGTGACCACGGGGTCTACAAGGACACCGAAACGTCGAGTCAAAATTTAAAATGTAAATATACGCGATAAATCCGGTTAAAAAGTGTTTTATTTATTAACCGAAATTCATAAAAATTTTGCAAAAAACCTCGGAAAAATCAGAAGTGAATAAGACCGCAGGCATATGAATTCCTAGCTGTTGTTTTGTGGGAGAATATCATTGATTGAAAACTTTTAGTGGTTCTTTTAAAATAGCAATAGGTTGAAGTTACTATCCATTTTTAAGCGTTTTTGCAAGATTTAAAAATTAGTTTACGTCTAAAGTAATATCGATTCAAAGCAATTTAAATCATACACGGTAAAAAGTTCTTTTTAAATGTAGCAATGCTAATTTTTGTTCAGAAAGAAAGTTGAAATGAACCTTAAAATAATTAATTTTCATATTATATTTAAAAGTGTATCGTGCTAAGAAAGTGTTACAGTTCTTAATGAAATTCATAGGAACACGTTCACATTTATGTAGAAGTTGTTCTGAATAATAAAAAAAACTTAGGCATTTGCATGGTTGTGTAAATAATATACTTAGTAACTAACGGAACGATATTAATCTCTATGAAGATAAAGATAAATGAGTAGCTTTAGCCCTCCATAAGGCAATTCGGTTTTATAATCAAACTAGCTGACCCGACAAACGTTGTTTTGCCGTATAAATAAAAAAAAAATAGATTTTGGCCGATTCTCACAGATACCGGATAAGCACAAAAAATTTCATCAAAATCGGTCAAGCCGTTTCGGAGGAGTATGGCAACGAAAACTGTGACACGAGAATTTTATATATTAGATAATTTAGTTTTATACTCGTACATCTACCAAAACTCTGGCGTGTTGGGCTGACAGAAATTACATCAAAGTTAACAGCAATCAATTATAAATCAAAAACTATTTCTACCGGAAACTATTAACGATATCGGTATTTTAATTATCCTCCTCTTAGAGGATAGTTTGACAGCTTCAGGGAATATACATTTGAAATAACTACACTTTGAAATCCACAGAAAATTCATCCAAAGCTTAATGTGAGAGTAAGAGTCTACTGTTTTGTTATTATTTATGAATATCATGTGAGCACCAGATTTATAGGAACTCGCTTATCTTAATGTATACTATTTTAACATACTTTGAAATTCAGAAAATAAATTTTCAAGAAAACTTCAGAATATTTAATTGTATAAACATTCTCTAAAATAAAAGACATGCTGGCTAAGGTATCTCCTCTATGATAACTTGCATTGCATTTACAATGCATTGAGAGCTCAACATTAAAAAAAAATCTTCGAGAGGATAAATTTATTGTCCTTTCAACTACATTACTGCACTCATTACTTTCATTGCCACTAAACTCGTTTACCCGCAGCCATACAATACAAAAACTGCGATTGAAGCTTACAATCAACTGTCAACTGTCAAAAAGAAGTTCTTTTCATTCCGTTCCTTTATTTCACGGAGAGAATGAATTCCCTGGTTCAGTCACGTACAACTTTAGCTTTACAATCGAGTGCGAATGGCTAATCGATTGATTAATTTTCACGGTGTTTGAACTCGAATTCTTGGGCGCTCTAGGTACGGAATCTGCTGTGTTAGCCGGATTAAACTGATGAAGAGTCGTTGTTTTTACTTTAGAATTAGCAATTCGAAAAGGTATAACTTTTTATTTGATTTTATGTTCTTTTGCAAATATGTTTAGGGTCGTTTTTTTTGTAAATATCTATTGGAGGATATGGTTAAGTTTTTTTTTACAAGGTGACTACCATGAATTGAATTCTTACGTGACGGTGTAGAAATGTCCTTACAGTTTCGTCAAGTAGCAGATTGAAGATTGAAATTCAAGTACAGACCGTTCACTATAAGATGTCCCCTGCCTGCTGATGTTGGCAGCATTGTGGCAGCAGTGTTAACAATAATATGTGTCCATTTTAACCCCGTAATCTAACTTTGTTTATACCTACCACGAATAAATATATGTTTAATTTTCTGATTTGTAAATAATAAAGAACTATAAGACTAGGAAGGTTTTGAATGACGACACAATTTATATTATACGAGGGCGAATCAAAAAATTCTTAGAATGAATACAAAAAAAAAAAATTAAACAAGAATATTTTATTTTTCTACGTAATCTCCTTCTAATCTTATACACTTAGAATACCGCATCTCCAACTTTCTTATTCCTTCCGCAAAAAAATCATTTTCTCGACTATTAAAAAACTCCTCTGCGGCAGTCATAACCGCGTCATCATCGTCAAATTTAGTTCCACGTATATACTCCTTTAATTTTGGAAATAAGTGAAAATCACTCGGGGCTAAGTCAGGAGAATATGGTGCGTGATCAAGGACTTCGAAGCCAGCACTGCGGATTGCGGTGAGCGCAACTTCCGAACGATGAGGTGGAGCGTTATCCTGGAGAAACAACACGCCCAATGACAATTTCCCACGACATTTTTCTTTAATCGCTACACGTTATTTCGGGATTAAGTTTGCATAATAGGATCCAGTTATCGTTTGCCCTTTTGGCAAGTAATCAATAAAAAGGATTAATTCACTATCCCAGATAACGAAAACAGCTTGACAAGCAATAGTGCCAACATAACGGCAGGGGACATCTTACGATGAACGGACAATACTCATATAACTTTTAAAGCCAATTTTAGATTCAATTAGTTAAAAAAATATCTTTTATTTAAAAATTTAGAAAAATATTCTACATTGATACCCATATAGAAGTGTTTGTGAAAATGTATGAGTTTTTAAAGTGTTTTGATGTTTATTTTTTTGGAAATTAGTCAAAAATAGTTCTCCATACATATTCGGCATTTACGTCGCATGTTGCAAACTCATAAACCATTAAAAAATAAAGAAATTCAAAAGCGAATAAAATTGCCTGTCACCACCTGATTCAAAAACCAAATTTCCGGTATGTAATCTAAATCTAAATACGAAAACTATGTATAAAAAGTAATTTCTAATTAACCTTTTTACTAATTCATTAAAAGATTAAGATCTTTTATTTTCACGTAGCATTTAAAACCAGCGAGCCGCTATTGGAACTTTTCAGTACATACAGCGTTCTTTATATCTCGATAGATGGCGTTGGCGTCGTAATGGTTTGTAAATGGTAATTTTATACTTTTATGGTCTGTATGTCAGATAGACACATTACTTACGGAATTATCGTGTTTTTTGTTGTTAAAATATGTAAACGCAAAAGAAAACCTTCTGAAAAAATATTTCAATGTGACCGTAGTATAAAGCGTTAAATATAATTCCCGAGGTAAAAAAAGCGAGCGCCATCACTAGTTGCCGATAAAACTAAAACTTAACCTACAAGAAAACCGCCCATTGTAATCGAACAAGGATCTCGACCACACGGATTCCTTGTACCTGTAGATATAATAAAGCAGTAGATGCGGTGTGCGTGATTGTGCCTGACACCCGTAATATCCGGTAGCCCACAGCCCACAGATCATATCAATTTCAATTTGTAGCGGTGCCATAAATGCCGACTCTGCTGGATTCGTTCTATGAATCGATTTCAGCCAGTTTCCTGTTGTGAATCGGGCTTAATCTGCAGCTAGATTGTATCGTTTCAGGTTTTGTGTGTCGATGTGTTGGAATTTGGACTGGTGAATCTGTTAGGTAAAAAAAGGTGTGAAGGAAAAGTCAAATACTATCTTTAACTACCTTCTTTTTTCTGATTACTTTTTGTGAGATTTTCTTTGATTTTTTATCACATATCCAATGTAAGTGTATTTTTGCACTCTCCATCCCATTGTCGTACTTACTGCCTTTGTCCTTTTTTGGGTCATCTGCAATGTTTCATTTTTGTATAATCAGTAGGTAAATATTTTAACGTGTTTTAATTATATCTATATATATTTATTACTCATGGTTCTCACTTTGTATTATAGTCTCAAAGGGAACAATTGAATATAACTAACTTTAAGAAAGTATCCAATTTTCACCATGATGTCTGAAATATTTAATTGTCAAATACTCAGAATACATGTTTTTTAAGTTATAATAACTTTGAGGTTTTGTTCCTTACTAAAAAAGAATATGTGGTTCAAAAGTGCATACTTTCCAAGATATCATCAGTCTTAATATAATGAGTTCATAAATTATCACCCTTGTGAAATCACTTTAACAGTAATTCAATAGACGCGTATCACTGAAGTCGTACTATAAACAACAAAAACATTTTAAATGTTGAGGAACGTTGCATACGTATAACGCAAAGCGTTGCGAACTGTACCTGAACTGTTGTCATACTTCGCATAAAGTGTTTTACATACGATGTTTTGACTTAATTTAATTATTTTGCATGAAAAATAAAAACAAAAAAGAAATTAAAAATTATTCACATGTTATTTGATTCTATTACATAGTCCCATTAATAGTCCCCTAGAGTTATGGGAAATCAACAGGAACACCTTGTATAAATACAAAACTTTACGCCTTTGGGGTAGGCAGAAAAATATCGATTACCGAACGCCAATTGCTTCGATTCAGACATACTTCTTTCGTTTACACCACGTTCATTAATCTTTTCATACATGATCGCCGGTTACAGTTACTTTTAACTTGGCACTTTTTAAGTGTGTCGCCATTTTTTTTCAAAATAAAAAGTCTTAATATATTTTGACAATATTATGAAATAAATCATTAAGTTATTCTATTAAGAGGTAGATAGCTATACATTCTATAAAAGTTTAAGTTATTAATTTAAAAACCTTCGTGCTTGAGTGCTGTTTGTCATTCCCACTATCATATTATGAGTATTTTCCACATAACTGACAGAACAGTGGTCAGTTGCAGCAAAAATAGCTCGGTTCTTTGTTTGAAAATTATAATATTCTTTATTTAAATTTAAACGTCGCACAAATTGCTCGAAATTATAATTAAACAGTGGAATAAAAATACTTAAATATTATTCAGCGTTGCTTCTGCTGATTTTTTTTTTTTTTGTTTTTCCGCCACGGAGAATTTTGGCACCCCCTAAAACAAGCTTTAACCAGTAAAGAAAGCTTTAGCGGGAGGAGGATGAATCCTATTACGGACGAATGGGCATTCTATAAGCTGTTAACCCCAGTGGCTAACGGAAAAAAGAATGCCCAGACAGTGTGGAGACTCACTCAGTGAAGCCGAGCATACCCACTAAACATCCCCCTTTACGACCTACCTTAATCCAGGTTCTTGATCATTTACCGGAGCGACAGCCAATTGGAGAGAGAGGCTGCGCAGTGAGCGGCATCCAGACGGCTGCCACCAAAAGGAACTGAAAGTGAGAAAAACAAAGCTAAGATTAGCAGAAATGACAAAGCTGAAGCTAAGATATTATCTAGAGTGATCAGACTCACTCTGAGATAGGAATTCTGGAAAGAAGGACTACGTTTAGAAACGTTGAGCTTGCTGGAGTTTCCTGATAAGGGGAGCGAACTTGGTTAGGACCGGAAGAGCACCGTTGAAACCCTCTGGGCTGGCGTCGAGAGCGGCGCCGAGAGCCAGGATCTCGTCGATGGGAGCGAGCTGGATCCAGAACGCCATGCGGTCTTGAGAACCATTTGCATTCTGGCACTGGGAAGCCGATTTGGCGGCCGGTTGCGATTGAGTCGCGACCCGGCTGCGCTGACCTGGAACGATAGAAGTAAAGGCCTTAGGGGCCTTTGAACTGACTGGAGGGGCGTCCGAGCTAGGCTGCGGTCGCTCTCTCCAGTTCTCGATGGGCTTCACGGTAGCCCTGGCAGCACGCGGTGCCTTGGGGCAGCCGCAAAAGTTTGCTGTGTGGCCTGACTGGCCGCACAAGACGCAGGACGGAGCGGTGGGCGATTCGGGAGTGCGAGAGCACTCCTTAGTCCCATGCGGTTCTAGGCACTTGACGCACCTAGGGGAAGCATGACAATTTGCCGCCGCATGACCATACGATTGGCAGCGGTGGCACTGACCTGGAAAACCACGCTTGTGTGGTACCTCGACGCGGATGTTGGAGAGACCGCACACGGTGAGCTTGCCTCTGAAAATGGACTGCCCTTGCGGGCTCCTCGCTAGGATTACTAGCGCTAGTGGGAACTGCTTGCCTCGGCGGCTGTGCATTTTGTGCACAGATTCGACGGGGAAGCCTTGAGAAGACAAGTCCTCTTGGATTTGCTCGTTCGAGAGCTCGAACGGCACGTTCCTGAGGACGGCACGAATCTTACGCTCCTCAGGGAGAGCGTAAGTGTGGTACTCGAGCTTTTGATCAGCAAGAAGCCGAGTAAGATTCCTGAAATCGGGAATGGAATTGACAACGACCTTAATAGAGTCACCCACATTGGATGCCTTACTATACTGGATCTTGGGATTGTGTCTACCGCAGAGAGCTGAGACCTCGGTCCAGCGGCTCTTGTCCCGTAGAAAGACGGGGGGTGGAGACTTGACTTTCGGCGGAGCCGAATCTGATTGCGACGCAGGCTGTGACGCCGGGATCGCTGAAACAAAAGGCGCAGGAGCAGACGCCGGTGCGACATTTTGCGGAGCAGAAACAGCGGCTGGAGCAGCTGAAACGGATGGGAATAAGACTGAAGAGGCATCTTGCTTCTTCTTCTTTGACTTGGACTTTTTGCGAACCTCGCTGAACGGAGCAGGAGATTCTGGAACGATAGGAACGGTGTCGGAGTCACTACCTGGCGGGGTAGTTTTCCTTTTGCATGCGGTGGAATCTACCGACATGCAATCTGAAAAAGGATCGACGTACTCAGAGGGATCTGGAGACGCCGGAGAATCGGTTTGGAACCCCTGTGAAATGGAGGCGATCTGAGGACGAGCGGACGATTGCTTTCGCATGGACTCGATTTGAGCGAGAAGGGCTACCTTCTCGGCTGCATAATGAGCTTCCAGTGATTTTTTATCGCTGGATATCTGTCTGAAATCTGAAGACAACTGTCTGAATTCTGAGGACGAGGGACGAGCGGATAATTGCTGTTGCAAGGACTGGATTTGAGCCAGAAGAGTATCCTTCTCGGCATCGTGTTGAAATTTCTGTTTAGCCAAGTGATCGAGGATGTCAAAGTTATCAGGACGATTGGCTAATTCCTCATTCAAGGAATTGACCTGAGCCTCAAGGGCTTCTTTGTCAGCTTGAAGCTCACGAATACGACGACGAGCGGCTTCGCTGCTGGATTCAGTATGACGAGGCATTGTGCTGGGCTGAAAGAGAGAAGTCTATCTAACCAAGACGAAGATGCGTGCCGATGAACGGCGAGACGGCTGCACAAACTGCGCTGTAAGAAAGGACGACCTAATACGGACCTATTGCCGATGAACGGCGGACGATCAGGCTTAGTTGTCACGGTTACGTATCCACCTGACCAGCGATGCTTCGGCCGGCAGCAGTCGGGTCCGCCCTGAAAAGGGCAGATGAATTAGCCCCGACACCACACAGCCTCCACAAGAGAAAACTTTCCGAAAGAGCTTAACTTGGCACCTGACCCGCACGAGTGCGGGGGAGGGAACAAGGGCAGCGCAATACGAACACTCGGGAGCGACCGCAGACACGACCGTTCGGGAGCGAACGCAAACGGGAAGTGGCTTTTGCTGAAGTTTACGAATGAATTTTGTATCTTCAAGAATTGCAAACAACTCTCTAGGTGTTCAAATTATTAGAGTGTTGATATTCTTTAATTTTCTCTGCAAAATAACTTGGACTTCTCCAGAATATCCTTGTTAGTGGTCTTATAGTGTTTGCGTGTAATATCTTGATATAAATCAATCATTTAGAACCAGTTTAATAACAAATATAACATAACTTAAAAACAAAATTACCCGGATCAGTGTTCTCGCTCCTGTAACTTAAGGGCCTACACTACCTCAAACACGCTCCGAATCCAGATTTTGATCTCAAATATCTATCAGAGTACTGAACTAATAATTAAAAAAAAAACATATAGCAAAGTTAAGAGTATGAACTAAGAACCATATGTTTTGAAAACACGATTAATGAAAAAAATCTCGATAGAAAAAAATCACAAACTTACCTCTAAAATTAACAAAGAAACCTTATTACTTAATTAGTACTTAACCTACACTAATGTAACTTGGTATTTAGTTTCAAGGTATGACAATACGTGTACTATATGATCTGATTTTAATATAAGTTTATTATTTTTTTTATTATAAATCTAAAATAATGTGTTTGGCACGACGGGTGACCTGCGCCCGCTCAAGGATTCAGTTGCGCTCCGGCATTCGTACGAGGAACCTGTGTCGCTTTCACGCTTGCCGCCGCCGCTACAACATCACGTAAATGTCGTGTTTTCCATAAATAAATTTGTGGTGTGTTTTATTTTAAAATGGGAAATGAAAGAAATAAGATACGGAAAAGGCAGAGTTGGAGAAAACAAAACGCAAGTGAGTAAGATAGCTCCGACGCGCGTTGCGGGGTGCTTCACGGCCGGGCGGTGAGGTGGGGGCGAAATTCAGATTCTAGCTGGAGTAGTATGGGCTCTTAATGCTGCATATAAACGACACATTGTTATACCTTTTTAGAATCTACATATACTAGACAAGTTTTTAAGATTATGGGCAGCTACAGAACCATACTTTTTGTCACAGTAGATGATCAAAAGTTGACAAAAATGTCCTAAAACGACAAATTTGTTTGATGTTGAGACACCTAAGGTTATTTTTAAATTATATGAACAAAGTATTTAAAATATTATTCAGAAAAAAAATGTCGAAAATCCCATAATTATAATAATAAAATCCCCAGACAACCACACCTACTACATGGCCCCAAATTAAGCATAGTTTGTGTTATGGGATAACATGTAGTGAACTAGGGGGGAACCTATAATATAAATACATAAATTGATAAACACCCAGACACGGAACTTTTTTTTTTGCTCCGTGCGGGATTCGAACCCGCAACCACTGGCGTCTGAGGCAGACAAGTGGTCGTCAAAATTTGATGAAATAGCACTGAAATAAATGAAAGAATTTGGGAAATTTATTCTGCACCATTTTCATACGGCTGAGAATCTCATCAAGAGGATTTTTTTTTTCATAAATTATGGATAGGACGTTTGTCTTCCATGACACCTGATGTTAAGTGAACATGAAGACTAAGGTGGTACACGTCCATCCACGAGAAACCTATTCACTCGATATGATTTTCTTACAGTCTTACATCCGGACCAACTCCAGTTAACGAGTTATCCATTTATTAAGACAGATCCTGTATATTAACAGTTAAAAGCGAAGTAAAAACTTCGTTTATAAGCAAAATTATTCTTATTGTTTATAAGCCCTACTTGGTTTACTAACGGCGGGTTTCAATCAAATGCTCGATCACATCTCAAAAAGCTTGTCATGTTTAACAGTTGCTATGGCAGCGTTACATAAATCTATCTATTTTTTGTATCTTGGATTGATTCGACGGCTGATGGCCACTCAACCCAAAGAATTGAATAGAATTGATCTTGGATTGAGAGATGAATTGAATGAATTGAAATATTAAAAACAGCCTTTATCTACTTACCCCTTATTTTTGATAACGACTGAAGTTATAAGATGGTTGTATAATTATTTAAACTGACTTACTGAGTAGTAACTAGGATAAAATTTTAAGAATATTTTTATGTTCTAAAGAACACATTTTTGAAGGTTTTGTTCCGGTGAGTTCAGAAAAAATGTGGGTAAATCCAAAAAAACTACTTCTATCATTAGGTATAATAAATTGGAATCTATATTAATCTATTATGAATAAAATTTTCCATATTATCCATTCGTGTAATTCACCTTTGTTGTGCGACTTTGTGTCTTCCATTAAAATCTTATTTTGAGTTAAAATTAATTGGATTAATTTAGATGTCTAGCTCTAAAATTCATAATACCAGGCTGGTCAGTTTGCTATTTTTAGACTGGATTACATTGAAGGCTTTTTTCGGAATTTTATTGCAAAAAAATTCACATTTAATATATTAATAAATAAAACACTTTTTATCCGGATTTATCATGACCACGGGGTCTGTCAAGACACCGAAACGTCGACTTAACATTTAAAATATAATTAGGTATACGGGATAAATCCGGTTAAAATTGCGAAAAACATAAGACAATATTATTTAAAATATTTGTCTGTAAAGACACCCCTGGTGACACCCCACTCGAGTGACTAAGACTCTTCGTGAGTAAGACTCGACTAAAATCTGAAGAAGTGTTAGTTTATGGAAACAACGCGACTTCCAAAGTTTCTTCTATTTTTTTCTACCATTTCTCCCAAAGCTATTCTTATTCTTAACAAACTGTCAGTTACTTGTAATCTGTCTCTAGCATCCGATGCAGCCATCGGATTCGTTTCACACGTGACTGCCCAGGCGGCGCATTTTAATGTTCGCTGTATGTAAAGGACAGGCGCACTCACGTCCAGCCAATTTGCAATAAAACAATATGGAAGACGACGCGGATGGACCAATATTGGACTATAATATGATATAGAAAAATAGAATGGGATCGTTTTGGACGTTTGGTAAGGTTTGCTTTTGTGTTGAATTGTGGCGTTAGTATGATCTTTAAAAGTAGTGTTTTTTCGTTTTTGCGCTTTTTGAAAAATAAATTATTTAAGACGTTCTTAAATTGAATAAATAACATTTTTTATAGAATCATACTTTACCATTAAAGTATCTAAATACTTAAAGTTTGAAAAAAGACGGTCAAAAAGTAAAATTACAAAAAGAATGTTCTGGTCTTTTATCGTCAGTATACGTAGCACCGGTTCGAATCTATTTGATACCTGAAATATTTACAAATAAAATAATATTCCACAGAGTAATAAGAAAAAGATATATCATAAAACCAACTGATAAGTAACTTAACCGAAAATGGTACCTTTCTAAAGGCAGTGAGACAAAATAATATATGACCCATAAAAGATTCCGAGTTTACTACAGAATCCCACAAGGTTAGATCTGGTTTTACCCTGTGTATATGGCGGGAGGTTCTTGTTCCTTTGTATTTTATCCTTTATTCGTTGCAGTCACATTTGTTTTAACCTCTTTGTGCCACATTTGGACACGTTACGACCACGGTTTGGTCTTTGCACCAAATCTAGGAGAACTTACAACGGAGAGATTTTTAAGTTATTGCGTAGGTACTTACTAAAAAGGAAAAGACTTGAAATTGTAGGATTCGGTTATTGGTGAAAACTTAGATTTTGAACTTTAATTTTTAACAAAAAATTCACCAAGTCTTAAATGTAAATAAAGTTATATTTTAAGAACTATTGCACATTTTTAGTCACTTTAGTAAGAGTTTTAGGAAATATTAAATATAATGGAATTGTACCATCTCCCTAAGTATGTAATAAGTAATTTTGAGTTTATTTTTTTACTCTGGACTAAGCGAAGCATAAAAATAATCTGTTTCGTGGTTATTTTAAATTGGATTATTTTTTTGAGGCGAACAACAACTTATTAGGCGACTAACTACTTGGTGACAAAAATACTAGATGAGGTATTAAAAATAATGACTTGGCAGCTTATATTAACAGGAAGACGTAGTCGGTACGGTTAGGTGCGACGACGAGCGCAGCGAGGAGGAGCATGTTTGGTTGCATATAGTTATATACATGCGCGAGCTGAGCGAGCTAAGCCATCTTTGCCGCGGCAGCGGCCGGCGAAGCGCCATAAGCCAGGTTGACTATCATAGTCTATAAACCCAAAAAATCACTGCCAATTTAAAACTAAACAATTCTAAGAACACAATATAAAGCTGCTACTTTATAATTAAAATGCTACTTCACTGTAGCTGCAAACTTATTATTTTTCCTATCCATTTTAATTAAGTATTTTTAAAACCCTTAATTTAAAATGTCATGCTTAGGGCCTAGAAAAAGGACGCGATATAGTATTGTATTAAATATTTTTTTTTCCCGTAAAAGTCACACACGTCTGTTATTTAAAAGTTAACATTCTTAAACACTTATAATTCAACTTTGAATTGGAATTTAAAACGGAGTGCAAAATATGTAGTACGTTAGTATGTATGTAAGGAAGATTACAAAGTAATTTCATCAAATATTTAAATTCCATATTATTCAATTATTTCTCCTTTGTTACCAAATTTAAATTTAGAACTCAATAAGGGTAACTTTTAAATGAAATTGGTAAACAGTACCATTTAATGTATAGCAAAGAACCTTTTACATAGACCTAATTATCATGCGCTGAACAATATTGGATTAAAGAACTTTTAATGAAGCTCCTTATAAATATTCATGAGAGCATTCCTTATTTGAATATTATTTCTTTTTTTGAATATGAGCATAACAAGCAGTAAGTTAGTAATTAGAGGCAAAAAAAAAACTGAATAATAAAAAAATAAACGTTATGAAAAAGTTTTTAAGTGATACAATAGTTAGGTAAATTAAATATACCAATTCAAAAGCATCTTACGATATCGCAGAGCTCTTTTTTCTGTGGAGAACGATTATTAGGGCAGTTTTGGTTGTTAAATATCCTACATAACCAGATATTTCCAATTGTTTGTTAACTGGCATCTTCAGAGTATGGATTAGACGAGTATTTAAAATTTTGTATGTCACGAAATTCCTTTAATCTGTCTTATTCAACTTCACAGCATCAAACTAGCCGTAACTCAATGTCTGGAAAAGTGAATTTCAATCGATTTCTATGTAAAAATAGGTGCTGGTATTAAAACTTGTAATATATTATTTCATAAATTGTTAGGTAATTACATTTCATCAGCTGGCACTTTGATAGTGTCCCCGAGGTAAGTTGAAATTTAAATTTAAATTTTTAATTGTCATCTCTTTTATTTTTTTTGTTATTGTGAACATCATTATTTTTAAGTTTCTTGGCAATAAAGAGTATTTATTATTATTG
Source organism: Stenoptilia bipunctidactyla (assembly GCA_944452665.1). Lineage (NCBI taxonomy): Eukaryota > Metazoa > Arthropoda > Insecta > Lepidoptera > Pterophoridae > Stenoptilia > Stenoptilia bipunctidactyla. The sequence continues at coordinate 3,839,141 of OX101726.1, read as the reverse complement.
TTACGCACACTTATAACTACACGCCTTTCGGCGGAAAAGACCCGTCAATCGGACCAGTCGGTCGGGTATCAGGGCAAGAGAGAAAGAAACCGGCGAACGATTCGGGCAGTATCGAGCAATTATTATTATCCTAGTAAGATACGTCTAAAGTCAAGACAGTTTAGAAAACCACATTTTAGAAAATTAACCTGGCTGGAATTTGAACCTGAGAATCTCTTCTATTAAAATTAAGTAAGTAAATTAAGATAAATAAGGCAATTGCTCGCTCTACCTTTATAGTGATTGGGTAACCTATTTTCCTCAGGCGCCACTGCCCAAATTTTAACCCATAAGGCAATTATTTTTGTCCGTGAACATGGTTGTTTGCATTGGTCTGTTTGTTTTATAAATGTAAATATGAAAAAAAAAATATTCGCTATCTAGTACTTATCAAATAAGACGAGGTAAGGGCTAGTTTAAACAGAAACTTATTAAAGAAACCTGTTCTAAGACTGGGACATCAAAGGAAAGCGCCTTAAATGAATTTGCTGTATGAATACCTTATATGATTTTTAACCTTTAACTATGGACGTGGGGTCTCAGATGCCCCTCCCGTTCTAAGAATTTCCAAAATAAGCCACTTCCCCGCGCTCTCTACCATTGATTTGCTCAGTACCTTTAGAGTCAATGACAAAACGAGTGTCGATGGGATTGGTTGTGTCACTGGCTACAAAACACGGGAGCATTAAATGTTCCAAACTGGGCCGGGGCCTTTATGGCCCCACGTCTATATTTTTCATAAATTATACTTTTTAAATATTTTAATGTAGTATATAATATATATTTTTATGTGCTTTTTGTCTTCTGCGTACACAAATTATTGTTATTTTGATTTTTTGTATTTATAATGTAATGAGATAAATTCCATATAGTATATATTTAATTTTTTAGATTTTCGGTAAAATGGTCATAGAGATGACCCTTGGTTGTGTTTTACAAAATTCAGGACTTATATGTCCTGACTTGTCAATGACTTAGTATATTTTTAACCAAAATCAAGCAAAAGACATAAAAGAGGTGAATTGATAAAGAAAAGGTTCCTTTTAATTCCTCAATACAAATACGCGTTGTCAATACTAAACTACCGAAAGAATTGAGAATGACTTTGACCCGCGCTTAGGGATCTGAGTGCCTGGTTCTCGAAAAAACTTTAGACTCTGCCTTCCAAAGGTACAGAGAAAGACAACAAATTTTCGTGTTGTCTATCTTCGCCCGTTTGTTTGCAATTTTCAAAGCAAATGTGTAAAGATTGCCAATAAAACTTAATGTTGAGGTGTTGTCCATTGTTTTATATTATCACGTATCAGGTTAATTGTAGTCTTTTTTATTTGTTAGACTTTATAATTTTTTGAAAACAGTTTTATTTTTATTTGCAGTTTTTTATAGAATTGTTTTCATATGAATCCTAATAAAAAGTTCATGAACTCGTTATTATAAATAAAGTTAAAAAAAAAAGTTTTTTTATTTATGTTATTTTTGTTTGATTGAAGTCTATTTATTCAAACTTAGGCAAAAAATAGCACTTTCTCTAAACAAAACGTTTAAAATAGGACCATTATGTACGGGGGCCTCAAAGACCCCACGACCATACCTGTAGTGTTATAAAAATGACGTCCATAGTTAAAGGTTAAATATTAGTAATTCTGCATTTAAAAAAATCCTAAGAATGATTTGTTTCTTCTGGGAATCGAACCGAATAAAAATACAAATAAAAACACCCCCATTTTTTATTATGATAATAAAAAAAATGGATAAAATTTCAAATAAAATAAACTGCTGAAGCGAAAATAGTGGAAATCTTCATACTACTACTACTTGCAGAACCACTAATATTCAAAAATCATATATTTTGATCAATCAAAAACAAACATATATATAAAGTCTTCTTTCACCAAATTACCCTAACTAAGATATTTAAGGAACTTTTCTTGATGTCTCATGGTCTTGGGATTTCATTGAAAAACAAAGAAGATGAACAGCCCCTAATACAGGGTCTATATCGGCTCACATGTCTTATTTCAAAATAGCTTACTTCATAATGAAGAGAGAGAAAAAAAGACAGATAATTATCATAATTTTTGTATTAATAAACGCAATAGGTGCAAACTAAGTAATTAATATCAAAAGAAGATATTAAAATTGCGGGTACGCTTTTGGTACGCTTCGAACGGCATAGCCGCATCTCAGCCTTGCGTAATTTGTTTCCGAGTGCAGCACTTCAACGAGTGTTAACGTAGATTTGTTTTTATTACTCATACAAATGGATGTCATATATATAAATTCATTTAAAACACCGTGGAGGAGTTCAATATACCACTCCAAGCCAATGCCCAAGAAATGTTAATCAATTCGATTGGAGCAAATATTCGGGTAAACGTCTCCAGCGCTGCGGGATTTGCAGCCCCTTTGCCCTTGCGTAACGAAGCGCAAGCACCCATGCTCAACTTCGCAGCCTCAGCCGCTACGGCTCGCATGCTGCCTGCGCTTTGCTTACGGCGGGCGGGGGTTGCACTCTCTCCGCGCCTCCAGCTTATAAAAACACTCTAGGGCGGTACAAGTACTGAGTGATTATAGAGGTTGTGGTGATCGGGTTAGTGAGATTCGGTCTTGTCTTAAAATTGATCTCTGTAAAGAAGTAGTCAATCTCTTAGTATTTGTATAAAACAAAGGTATGAATAAATACATTATGATTTTCAAAAATATGGATAAAAATATTTATATTATTAAAAACTTAAAAGAATTAAAATCACGTTTATGAATATGATAATTATTTATTCGAATAGTAAAGAGTTTTGATCATTATTATATTGAGAAAAATATTATTGAAAACGTGTATGACTAATTATATTATGAATATCAAAGATTATGTTTTTAAATATTTTGTTCTTACATTTTTTATGAAGAATGATCATTATGGTTTTAAATGGTATAAGAAAGATTTTCGGACTTCCAATGATAGGAATTGAAAAGTTATGTGAAACAATGCGCCCCCCTAATACAACATCTTTATAGAAAATTTTCCCCGCAAATCTAAAACACGACAACATATTTCTAAACCCGTGTAAATACGGAATAATATTCAAAATGATATAGCTCGGCACATCCGTATAAGGTGCGGTTATGTCAGAAGTTAATTAGTTCATTTGGCATTCTTCCAAAAGTTAGATGAGGATAGAGACTCATAACTGGATAGTATAATTTTTGATATGACTTTTACATAACTTATTTCGGGAGTGGTTTTCTAGATTTTTGTTGGTTTTTAAAATTCGCAGAGAGTAGATTTATTTGAATGAGTATGTACGCCTTAGGATTACTGTATGAATAAAGATTTTACAAATTATTTATGAACAATATTTTCAACTTATGTTTACCCGTGTATTTAATGTTGGCAAGATTTCTTTTTAAGGATTTTATAACTTTTAATTTCAACACTTTTCTTAGTATTGTGACTTTTTTTTAAATTGATTAGTTTGCTTTAAAATTATGTAAATAATTTTATGAATTTACATTTTATTAAAAATATTTATTTTTATATTTTAAAAATTGTTTAGATCAGATTGTTTCAGTGGACAGGATTGTTTATTTAATATTGTTATCTAAAAACATAATCCCTTCTAACTGTGTAAATATTGTTATTACAAAGAGTTTTAAAACAATCTGTTTTAATTTCTTTTGTATGACTTATTTGTGATCTTTAAGGTTCGTTGTTGCTTTTTAATGTAAAGACTTATTAAAGGGTTTCTTTCATTATTGAGTTAAACAATGCTTACTACAAGTACCTAAAGCACCCTTATGCCTTTATCATGAAACACAAAACCCATCGTTCGGTTATATTGGTCATGCCTTGGCAGCGTAACTTCGTATTTAAATATGTTATTATAAATATATTTATTTAATCCAAGGTTTTATTATGAAAAAAGAAAATGTATGAGTAATGGTTTTCACGGCAATGCTCATTGATGACATTGAAATGTTCTCAATCTTAGGTTCAAGTTTGAGATTGAATATTTAAATTCAGTTATACTTCAATAGGATATCCTAGGTTACGACTTTGTCTTATTATTGGTTGCTTAGAATATCATATTCATTAACCCTGTAGTTAACACTTATAACTACAGGTAGTCAACACGCTTTAATATTTCGTTTTTAAGGTATATCGGGTCCAATATTTTATTTTCTACTTAATAACGTTTTACCAAATCATGCTTCTTATGTTTATAAATTAGGACTCTTGATAAAAAAAAAACTTAGGAAGCCATATAATAGGTATATATTTCATCAAAATCGATTGAGTACTTCATGCAAAATTTCAATTGAAATATGTATGAATTCGGAGATCGTTTACCTTGACGACCTTATAGGTACTTCAGCCAAAGTTTTGACGTGAAGTCGGTTTTTTAATGCTCTGCATTCGTTGAATAATGAAGATCAAAATATTTCTAATCAAATAAAAATGTAACATGTATAACTTTTGATCAAGAATAAAATAAATTTTAGGTTTGAACTTCAGCTTAGACCAATTATTCAAAATTGCTTCAAAGCAAATATTGGAATCCAAAGGCATCCTTCTATCAATAAATACAATTAATATATCACAAGGTTCACTTCATTTCGTAGAATTGACTGAAGTATCAAAACTATCTCCGTTGCTATTTTGCTACGACGAAAATGAACAATTCCATTTCTCCTTACAAGCTGAACCTCCAAAGTACCTTACACATACAAAATCGATTCCTAATTTGAATCAAATAGGTATCAGAAATTCAAATATTTGCAATGTGACCCGCAATGCAGACTCTACGTGACGTTCAAACGCCTTATGCATAGAAAATGGCACGGCTGGTAATCTCCATAGTGTATATTAGCATCAGTCTATGGATATTGTCCATGGGCTCACATAATGATATTGACACTTGACTGCTTGAATTGGTCGAATAGTTTGATTGAATTGAAAGTTTCAATTCGAATTGAACAATCTTTGTAGAGATTGACACAATAACAATCTTTGTGAATTGAAGTGTAAATGAATTTAATTATAAATAAATTATAAAAATATTGTATAAGTTGTGAAAATTGTGTTACCCTTATGTGAATTTCCAAGAAAATATACCAAAGGAAGTACCTAACTATAACTCAACAATACCTGAAATATACTGACAGCGAGGACTGAAATTATATACCTATATTGGATTTGTAATTGGATTGTCAGAAAAATTTATTTAATCACACCACATTGTCTAGCCTAAATTAAGTCTCATTAAGAACTTGTGCTATGGATACTAGATAACGGATAAATAAACTTAAGAAATATATAAACACATAGATATTTTTTATTTTTTATATAGAAAAACATCCAGACCCATATTTATTTATTTGTAAATTACATTATTTGACAAAGGAATTACCTATAGGCATAACATACTAAGAAACTTCTTTGCCATGTATGTAGAAAAAAAACTGCTACACCTCATTGTGTAGAATAACATTTAAAAAAAAAACAAGCTGTCAAAATCAATATGTGAGCCTCGTATAGACCGACATCTATGACAAGGGAGTTGTCCGTCTGAACTTGTTCTCCTTATTAGTCTGTGGAAAATGGTAAACTTGCATTCGATTTACAAGAAATTTTCCAATGTTTATGAAACAAATACAACGCATATGCAAGGAAAACGATACGTTTTCGATCGAAGCTAGAGCTATTTATTTTATAAAGTGTTATCCAATAAATAAAAAGGCTGAACGTGGTACGGATTTACAGGATTTTCTCTCGTCATCCCTGTAATATGATGCACAAAGAAAGCATACGAAATATAATAACGTTAGCAAGGATTTGTTTCTTTTCCAGGTCTGTTTGTGTTTGTAAATAATACCAACGGGTATTGTGTAAAGTTTTCGATCTATTTTTGTCTATAATAGTTTGATTTGAACTATACGAATGTATTGTTATTTGCTGCAAATATTTTGATTTGCGAGTTGGTAAAGAAGATTTTATCACACCTTTGTTTTTGTAAAAATACGTTATTTCGTCATCGTTTTTTTCTACGTTTATTTATATTTGTCAAAAAATTCCAACGGGTGTTGTGCAAAGTTTTCAATTTTTTTTGACTATAATGTGAGTGAACGTACACAAATGGCGGCAAAAGAGATTGAATGAACTGCGAGTTGGAAAAAAAAAATTCACACCTTTGTTTGTTGTATAGATATTAATATATAAAAATTGCGGTATATTGCATTCTCTAAAATAACATAGTTACTATAGCAGCGGAAAGAGGCGTTACTAAGTAAGTCTTATAAGTCTTGCGAAAATAAGGATAACAAGTGCTCAATAGTCATTATTTTAAACACTTCTCTGAAATATGCTTTTTATAAAATGTGTTTTAGAAAACGTTTCATTTTGTTACAGATTTACATTATCAACCGAGGTCACCGGCTCCTGAAGGTAAGAATATAATATAATATACCTAAATAAACATTTAATAAAATTATTTTTAATATTTAAATTGTTTGTCAAAAGTTATGTGAAAATTGCGTTCTAGTTGCGTTCTAAATAAATTTGAATTCAGAAATATGGGCCAACATTGTAGAGTACCAAAGTATAAATTGTAAATACGTACCAACTAGAATGAATATGGCTTTGTTTTCCTTTCATTTAAATCGTTCGAGTTATTATTAAGTTACGATAAATTTAGTTTTCGCTGTTTTAAAATATTTCGCGATTTCATTTATACACACCGCTCTCGCCGTAGACGCGTTCAACAATTATTTGAACCAGGGAAAGTACCTACCCAACTATATTTGACCACCTAACTATGTTTGACTACAGTGAAATGTTTGTAACTGATGTTTTTGAATGAATTGGTTAATAGTGCTACCAGTATATTAACTACTAGCAGTTATATCCCTGTAACTTTTTTGTGCTCGATTCTTGATTAATTGCAGCATAGGGCTTCCTACACGAGTATACTTTCGAATCCGGCCAGTACTTTTTAGATTAGCGCCTTCGAATCAGAAATACAGTTATGTATTTATGTCCTAGGTAGCACAGTTATAAACAGAAATTAATAAGTTGCAAAAGACCTTCTGTCAATGTATTTGGAAAGTTGTTGATTAATGTTTTTAATTACCTTGACGGTTTTGGATAACTTGTCCAAATTGGAAAGACAATTATTGCCCACTTTTATGAAAGGACTTCGATTTCATTTATATATTTACAGATTTCTCAACCAAAAGGCAAGTATCATTGCTGACATGATGATGACAATTTTTCTACATGTAGATTAGAAATGTTTATATCAGTAACTATCAAAAACTAATAAAATACAGTAGTTTGATATAACTGGAGGTTTTGTACGTTTAAATCGATTCGAACATAGTACAGTTCAATCAATATATATAAAACTGTTCCGTTACTGACTGAGTTACTGAGTGACTGACAGACAACGTACAGCCGTAACTACTGGGCGTAGAGACCTGAAATGGAACATACATTCTTTAGGGGATGTAGGGGTGCACTAAGGAAGGAATTCCCGAAATTCCGATGGGAACAGGAATTATTGGACTTTTTAGTTTATATGAAAAATCTTATTCCTTGAGTGCACGGATATGATACTTGGCATAAAAATTCTTCCAAAAGAGACTGGTTGTGTTATGAAAGGAATTCCCGAAATTTCCACGGGAACGGGAAATATATGATGTTTTAGTTTGTATGATAAAATCTTATTTTTAGAGTGCACGGATGTGATACTTGGTATAAAGGTTCCCCAATAAGTGTCTGTTTGTATAATGGAAGGAATTCCCGGAATTCCCACGGGAACGGAAAATAGGACTTTTGAGTTTATGCGTGTACGAAGTCGCGGGCAAACGCTCGTGTGTAGATATACCATAATCCTTTAATAAGAACTGACACCTGCTACATTCCGCCTGAAGCCTTGCAATAAGCTCTTTATTTTAATACGTTACTACTTGGGTATATGCTTTATTTTAATAAGATAAATAATAGTTACTTCCATGCTGGACTGGGAGTGAAAGAAAAACATAGAATGTGCCAGCTGCTTCTCTTCCCGGGCATACTGTAAAAGTCGGTTAAGGGACAGAGGTTTTATTGGCATTTTTGTGGGCGATAGGCTGACCCCCTGTCACTGCAATAGCCACTCGCAATCATTATAATACCTCATTAGTCAAACGTGACATCAGTTGGTCTTATAACCTCTGATGTTCTGCCTACCCCATAAGGGATACAGGCGTGAAGTTATGTATGTATAAATAATAGTTACTTAGAATAGTATTTATTTATTTATTTACCCTTTATTATACACAAAAAAAAAATCCAGAATATAAAAAAAAAACACAAATAAAAGAACACATTATGTATTCTTTTTAATAGTTAATAGTTGAATACCGGAGATTATACCCACATTTTCATTTTTATCCGGTAAGAAACTACAGGGTGAAACAGATGTTGTAAATAGATTATTTTGTATCTATAGCTGTATTTAAATGCAATTGTATTAAATCTAAATGAAATTAAATCAACTTTATTAAAAAGAATTTAAAATAACAAAAAAAAAAGAATATTCTTAATACAAATGCTATATCAACCTCTATAGGACGTTGATATAGCATTTGTATATACGACCGGCTGGTGTAGCGGTAACATACATTGCCTTCTATGCCAGAGGTCCTGGGTTCGAATCCCGGCGGCGGCGGATATTTGTGTGATGAACGCAGATATGAGTCGTCAAGTCATGGATGTTTATATGTTTATTTAAGTTTATTCTAATAAAAAATATGTATTTATTCAATATGTATGTTTATATATTTCTTAAGTATATCAGTTATCTAGTATCCATAACACAAGTTCTTTAAGAAACTTAATTTGGGCTAGATAATGTTGTGTGAGTGTCAGAAATATTTATTTATTATTATTTATTATAGGCTTCAATATGGTTATTAGTTAAGTTAAAAAGAAATTACTTACTTATTGAAAATTTTATTATTTTCTTTAACCTTAAATATTGACCCCTTAGTCGTTTTAAATAACAACTAATTTGGCGATGGAGTAAATCAATTCAATTCCATCTTCACTTGAAATGAATGTAAAACGTGGGCTCATATACATATAATAGACAGAATTGCAAATGATCTTCATAGAAAAAACTAGTATCAATAGAAGTATTTTTGACTGGATTTGATATCGTTTTCAACCGACTTCCAAAAGTAGGAGGTTCTCAATTCGTGTGTATGTTTTTTGTGTCTTTGTTACACGATTTTGAGGAGAATTATGAATCGATTTTTCAGTCTATCGAATTTTAATTATTCTTGTTTCATATGATAGAGTTGCACTTCAGAGGCGGTCCCATAAAAATTTCATCGAAATCAATTGAGTAGGTACATCATGAAGAAATTTAAATTTTTGAAAAAATATGTATGCCTACGGAGGATATATTTTACCATGACGACCTTATACTTCAGCCAAAGTTTTGGACATGAAGTCGGTTTTTTTAATGCTCTGCAATCGTTGATGATATTGTCAACATTTTAACTCGACGTTTCAGTGCCTTTACAGACGTATTCACGAGAGTTTTATTAATAGATTCGCTGCAAATTTTCCAAAAACACTTTTTAAAAAAGCTAGACAGCAGATTCGAACTCGAGCGTCTGGACACAGGAATATAGTAACTGTTATAGATTTTGCTATGATAATGAAATGAATTATTAGAGAAGTCTAGACCATGACTCAAGATAAAACTTGCTGGAAATTATTTTAAAAGAATTGTCAAAAAAAAATTAAGTACTGGTTAAATCTGAGAAAAGTTTTATAACGCGAACCAACAATTCAAGAGCAGGAAGGTTCTTTTTTGTCATAAAACTAATACGGTTATTTCAAAATACAATTGAAAAGATAAACCGATCAATAAACTTTTCCAATAAAATATGTTTTAAAAAAATTATACTTTATTAAAATTGAGTTCAGTTTTACGCGGTTTTCATTGGTAAAGTCTAAAAGTTCACTTTATGAATATTTCAAAAATAAAACAACTAAATAACTATAAGGATCCTTTTGGACGGCAATTATTTAAAAAAAATGATGTGGCCCATGTTCTATTAATTTAAATTTACGCTCTGCTTGGTTTCGTGTAAAAACGGCATGTTATATTCGTGTTTGTTAAGTTAAAAAAACATTCAACAAATTTCGGATTCCAAAGTAAAAGCAACTCGATATTTTATATTTCGGTTAGGCTCGATATTTAATTGCTTTTTTAGTTTCTAAAGCCAAATCTTAATGGGAGTTGCTGAAAAGTACACACATACGAATAAAATCACCACTAAATATGGGGGCTTGGTCGCTAGTACTAGAACCCCGAAGAGGCCTATAAACTTAAACTTAAATTAAACTACCAAATTATCTAAGTTTTTAAACTGGCATGGTCATTAACATTTAAATTAACTTTAGAAACGGGATATTTACCATGTTTTTCATTTATTTTGAGTTCTCGATATTTCGGCACTGTTACAAGCGTCATGATCACGACGGTACTCAGTTAATAAATAAGTTAAAGTTAATTTAAATACCAAATTATACTTTTCATTGAAGGCTAACTTGGATATTATTTTTTAAGGCCGCTAAATCGAGACTCGCCAATCCTGTATTTTCTCTCGTATAACTATTTTCACTTCTATTTCAAAGTGAGCATTGTTATAATCAATATCTCCGGTACCAAGGGACGGTTATAAATAAAACAGTGATTTTGTTTTGTCAGTCCCCGTTTTCAACGAAATATTTTTTTGATTTCTCTAGAGATTTGGGCTTTTCGCGTATGCTGTTCATTCATAGTTATTGAACAAAAGGCAGAATTTTCGGTGATTGTGCTTGTTTAATATTTTTTATGTATTTTCAACCGACTTCCAAAAAAGGAGGAGGTTCTCAATTAGTCTGTATGTATTTTTTTGTCTTTGTTACACGATATTTCAGACAAAAATGAATTGATTTTGAAAATTGTTGTTTCATATATAGTTTCAGTAAGGCCTATTTAAATTTCATCAAAATCGGTTGGGTACTTCATTGAAAATTTCAAACTTTTGAAAAAATATGTATGATTTCGGAGAATGTTTTTTTTTTCTCTCAACTCAGCTAAAGTTTTGACGTGAAGTCGGTTTTTATAATCTGCATTCGTTGATTAAAAGTTATATAAAAATCAAAGAAATAAAAGCTTCGTGTTGATATTTATTAAGTATGAGTTTATTATGTATTTTACGGGATTTTTATTCATTGTATCTAAGACTAAGCCCGCGGTTGACCTCACTTAATCTCACTTGATGGTGTGCGCAGATGAAATTGAAGTTGAAAACACACGGACGTAGGATAGAACTCGCTCTTCATAAAATAATGCCGGAACACATCACCGATAATATTTTGCGGCAAGTTTTATATGAGGAGTGGTCGCTCGCCAGTCGGACCCTGACGGGATCACACCAAGCGGAGGTCACTCAAATTATTCGCCATTTACGACACGATTTCCAGGCACGGTAAGGCACGGTAAGGCAATTCTAAGCACGCTTTTGTCATAATTAAATATTTTAGTGTTTGATAATATTGGGTCACAAGAACAGTTATTAAAAAATCCCGCTTTATACTGTGCGATAGTTTAAATAAAATATGTACGAGTGTCACACACAAGCAAATTTTGGCGCTGTTATGCGTATCGACACAGTGTGCGCGTACATTCAAAGATCAAAAGCACGACTGAACAGAAACCCGATTCAACTTGATCTTCATCATCATCACCATTTGCCCAGTCAGCTACATTTGCACAGTCAGCTACATTTGCACAGACCATTTGCACAGTCAGCTACATGAGCCCTGGGCAATATGGAATACTTTACAGTGCTGGTTAGTAGAAGTAAAAAATGTTAAAGACTGCAATGGTGTCGGAAAAGCCCTAACGATTCCTGCATACAAATATATTCAACACCGGAACCGATTGTGTCACGTGCCCTATCGGATGAAATGTACCTATATCTCTTCCGTTATTAAGTAGATTCGAATACACCTTAATGTTGAATAAATGCAAAAATAGACAAATATACACGTAAGCCAAACATAAATTCAAAAGACATAACTCTCTTTTATGCAGGCCTTGATTTACAGTACAGTAAAAATACCTTAAAATCGCCCGAATACAAGGAAAATAAAGTTCATTTTTATAACTCATTCCGACACCAAAAAATGTAGATAAGACCAAACACTTAATACTGCAGAGATATTTGGGGGAAGGGGCTTTCCAAATTACTCACTATTACACTTCAAATCGTAAACATTATCTTCCTTAACTGAGGCCAAAAAGCTTCATGGCGGGCTGTAAATTTTCTTATTTCCATTCATTCGCGCAGCATCCGCCATCATTTTTATTCCTCTCCTGTCCCCATTTATCTCCGTTTCTTCAACAATCTACGATTCTAACATTTTGTTTGTTTCTCGCAAAATTGTTATTTCCGGTTGATTTCTTTTATTTAAGCGGATTCGCCTTACCTTTGCGAAAGTCAAGGAAATGAATTTGCAGTATTGCCGCTATTTCAGATTTCTAGGCAGAGACGGTTTGAAATAGGATTTAGAAAACCATTTTTACTTTTTATCAATCCAGTAGTGTTTATAGGTTTTGCTTGTTTTGTCGGTATGCGGCTTAGTGTTTTGCGTTTGAGCTCTTTTTCGATTAACTTCTTGCTGGTTTGCGAACAGTTGGTAAAGTTTCTGTGTCGTGATGTTGGCGTTATGTAACGCGTCATAAAGTATCGCCTGTTTGAATCTGGAACGTTGATGTATTATGTATGTCTAAATCATACTCGTATTTATTTTATGAGAATATTATTTAGTATTAGATTTTAATAAACTGGTGAACTAATTTGATAAATATAGAGTTCGAAGACATCGATATACCTTCCCAATGAAATAAAAGTCTCAACTTATTATTTTAGTCATAACCATGCCATGTGGTTTTTGCAGACTATCTACATGTGGTTCTAAACTTCTACGTAAATTACAAGGTGCACAGCTCACAGAATTTATGGTGATTTAGGCAGAAAGTTTCTTGAGTGGCGACCACAAGTCTAAAAACGGATTTGCACAGGGTGATAAAATGAAACATGCGTTTGAATCTTCACATATTCCTTTAGGAGCTTATAAAGGAAAAAGATACTTTATTTACTACCGAGCAGAAATAATGATATTGTCTATTGGAATAAAATCTATTATTTTATCAAATGTATTCTAACTTTGCTCACAAATTGTTACCTAAATAAAATACAAAAGCATCAGATATGTACGATGTCACCACGAAAACGTGACTTCCAGCATCTCGAACACGACGGTCTATTTCTATTCTTAATTTATCTCCCTCGATCTGTTGAATTTAGGAGAAAATTGTACCTAAATTAACTTTTATCATGCCGCTGTGTTACCTACAACTCGACATTTTCTGTCTTGAATTTTAAACAGACGATAGAGATCGGTAATTCCCGAAGCCTGCGCTGACACAGTGCTGTGGGAAACCGGTTTTACGGTTTTTATTTTAGTCTGCTTTATAACTTAGTCACGGATCCAAGTAGGTAGTAGAAAATTGACTCATTGTTTGCAGGTTCCGTTTTTCACGTCGGTTTTCACGAAGCTTGTTAAGGCAAATCTTGTTATGTGATATCTGACTTATGCTTAGATATGCAGGCTTTGATTTGCCGTTTCTTTTTTTTAAGTCTTCTACCTAGCTTAAACTAAAGCAATTTGAATAATAAGGCAAATTGTTCTCTTAATTTTTAAAATAAATATGTATCCAAAGTTAAAGAAAAACAACAGATTTTTAAATAATAATTGGGCATCAAGCTTCGCTTTTGGTTTCGGAAAAGGCACCAACAACGTGTCGAATGAACTGGGTTTTGGATGGCTTTAAATTTAAAGATCGCCAAAACACATCACCGCTGTAGCAGGGATCTGAAATATGATCACTAAGCACTATATAAAAACTAAATAATATTAATATACACCATTTTATTTCGATGTTTTTGCTTTATTAGGTTCGCATATCACAACATCCAAAGCGAGAGCTTGAAGATGATTAACTTATTTCTTATTGTCTCACAAAATCTTATTTAAATTTACTTTAAATTTACGGACTATTTTCTTTCACAGAAGCCTGTGAAAAGACATTCTGCCGCTGGGGCGCGGAGTGCGTTTCCCTAGGCGATGGCAGAGCCCATTGCGCTTGCCCCACAACTTGCCCACTATCTGCCGCACCGGTCTGCTCTACTGCAGGACGCACTTACAGAAACCATTGTTACTTGAGAAAGGAGGCCTGTGAACGGAGGCTTAATCTACGTGTCAAACATGAGGGTGAATGCGGTAAGTTCTCTATTATAATTGTTAAAAGATTGATTTGTGCTCGAATCGAGTTATAAAATAAAATGTTTTGTGAGTAAAAACTTTGCGGATTTTTTATTTGTAAGTCAGAGCTCATTAAAAGTTAGCGATATTAACATGATCATAATGAAATTACGCTATTGTTATAAAACGCACTGACTTTGATGAATGACTGATTGACATTGCAGTACAAATGCTCGAAAAAAGCATGCTTAAAAGCTTGCTATTTAGTATTCTCAATACGAGCATGCTTAGGACGAGTTTACATTTGCTAGCAATAAGCATGCTAGTTTTAAGTATACTTATATATTTAAGTATGAACAACTGATCGATAGTAGCATGCTCAATAAGAAAACCTGTTTAGTTAGACCCGCTTAAAGCACATCCCCTTCCACACGCGCCGCTGGTAACATGTTCGAAAATCGCAAGCCTGTCGATTCACAAGCATGCTCAAAATGAGCTTGCTTATTTTGAGTAACATTCCGACACATAATTTATGCTCAATTGCGGCATGCGTTTGTGCTTGAAACGAGAATGTGTAACAGTAGCAAACTAGGAATCTGGCAAGTAACATTCGTTAAGAAAGGCTTTACGACTAATTTGAAACTAGTGGTTCGTATGTAGCTCGCTGATAATTGATTTGGTTTTGTACAACTGTCGGTTTTAAATAGCAACGAGTGATAACGTTTTTTTACTCTTTCTTCCACTCTGAAATTTAAAAAGTCTTTCTTCTATAGGTACATATAAAAGATAAAAGAAGAATAACGGTTGTCTGGAACCTCTTTTATTTATTTGACAATTTTTCCACGTATTTCTAAAAAAATATTTTTCATCATATCTAAGAAAATAAATTGAGATAAAATCAAGAAATATAGACATATTAAAAGTATATCCAGTTACTTAGACATCCAGGAATAATCGCTGAGTTCATACCATATTATTCACAATAAAATACAAAATCAAAAAGACCATAACTATAAAATCTCGCTTCTAAGAAAATATTATTGATAATGATTTAGGCTCAAGAACTTCTGATATACATATACTGAGAAAGGAACTAGCTCTTCATATGAAGCCGGGTACTATTAGCGAGTACACATTAGTTGCCATGGTTCGCGAAATACATAAACGTTTGCGAACCACTTACACACTATGTTTCTTGGTTACAGTGCATGCAATGGTTAAGGTTACAGCTCGCTCATGATTACCAGCCTAATAAGCGTGCCGTATCACGCATGTTACAGTTACAGCTCCCTAATGAGTACCCGCCTGAACATTGCCAACCGAAACCAATTGGCGGTCAACTTTACAAGTTACAAGCTTAATCAGGAGTGTGATTCTAAGACGATCCTCAGCAGCTTAAATACTTACATCTTTATTTTAAAGTACCTTCCTTTACTTTAAAAAACGATTAAGCTTTAAGATTCTTTGAAAGGATACGTTTCCATTTCTTTGTACCTGGGGCTAGAATGTGAGCACAAGGATATATTGAAGAGAATAAGTGGGTGCGCATTTTCTCACATAACTTTTCTATTCCTATCATCGGAGGTCCGAAAATTTTTCTCATACCATTTAAAGTCATAATGATCATTCTTCATAATAATTTTAAAAACTAAATATTAAAAAATATAATCATTGAAATTCATAATATCACTAATTATACACTTTGTTTTTAGTAATATTTGTTTTAATATATTTGCTTATACTAATGATCGAAACTCATAATCATTCGAATAAATAACTTTAATATTCATAAATGTGTTTTATTCTAATATTTGTTTTTATAAATTTCTTAATCATAAGTGTTTTTATCCATATTATTGAAAATCATAACATTTTTCATTCTAACTATCTTTATTCCTAAATACTAAGTTCCTAATGTTCATCGTTCCGAATCACTCAAATTCATAATACTGGAAGTGATAAACATCTATTTGTTTTGTATATTTTCTCAACATAATCAATCGTCTTTATCACTAATATTAAAATTCATACATTTTTTTATTCACATTTATTTTTATTCATAATTATAAAAATTACGCGTGTACCTGTAGATATATGTAACTAAACTATTTTTATCATACAACTCATACTTAGTTTCAAATTTGTTCAAAACCTTATTCGTCGACCCCTTAACCACGTAGTCTTATTGGATCGACCCTAGAGTGTTTTTGTAAAGCCGGAGGCGCGGAGGGAGAGCAGCCCTCGCCTGCCGTGACAAAGCGCACACAGCGTGCGAGCCGGAGCGGCCGAGGAAAAGCCGAGGCTGTGGAGGTGAGCATGCGTGTTTGCGCTTTGTTACGCGAGGGCGTTGGGGCTGCACTTCCCGTAGCGCCGGAGACGTTCCACATCTAAATAGCTACCGCAAAGACTGATGGTAGCCATTTTTATAGCTACCATCTTAGTATAGCCTTTATTAAAATAAAAATTATGATAATTGTCTTTTATGAAATAAGAAATTCTGAACAACGACGTTATGAGTTGAAGTATTTTCTTAGTAACAAAGTTATTAATAAGAGCAATATGATCATTGAATGTCATGAAGAAAAAAGATTTGAAAAATAAAATTATGATTTTAAACTGGTTCTTGGTAGTAACATTATTAATAAAAAAAACATGATCACTAACTGTTATGACAACCGTTGGTAGGAATAAAAATGTATGAATAAAAAAAGTATGAAAAATAAAATTATGAAGAGTGATTATTATGAACAAAAATCGGTAGTAAGACAAAAAATATGAATTAGAATTTTATGTGAGCCGATATGGACCCAGAATAAGTATACAAACAAATAGTAATCACTCAATTTCAGATAGACATCATATTAAAAAAGCACAAGATTTATTAAAAATCGCTTCTCCGTACATAGACATTCCAATCCTCCTTATTTCAAGAGACAGATTTGTACCAAATGACAATACAGATGACAGTTTTGACAGTAAAAAGATTATCAAAAATGACTAAATGTAAGCATGGCGGTTGCCATTTATCTTTAACATTTTTGTGCGCCATTAATTAAGCTTTTTATAATTTTTCGATATTTTTATCGATACCAACATAATTTTAGCTACGTTGTGGTCTAGTGTTTATTTAATATTCCAATTTGGAAACATTGCCTTTAAAATTTAAATTAAAAACAAGTGCTCTGAAGAGCTCTGCAGTACATGGTGTCGATAAGTCAATTTATGCACGAAGCATTTGGCAAATCTGTTTCATCACATCACAACTCCATGTAATGAGCCCACTGCAGGCTACGAGGAGGTTTAGGCCGTGATCCACCAAGCTGGCCCAGTGCTGATTGGTGGATGTCAGAATTTTCAGGGCGCTTCTGACAAATCCAAAAGACTACTATATACAAGTATACAGCACCCGGGACCGACTGCTTAACGTGCCATCCGAAGCACGGAAGTTATCGTGAGCAATAAATGATTGACGCGAAGGTCCTAAAACCGACCGCGCCGACCGTCGCTTAACCTGCGATATCGTATGATATGCACAGTAATCACGGCGCCACAACGACCAACAACCACAAATCTGTTTATAAGTTTCGGAACATGGGATCATGGATAGAATATGAGATACTTTGTAATCACTGAAAAGAAGTTGGCAAAGCTGCGGCCGTCATTAATATATCGATAATCGATAATAATCGAAAATCGTTTATAAAAAAGTGTAAACTTTGTCGAAAGACGTTTTAATTGTTTATCTTCTTAAACTATTTGTATACTCTAGTTCAACAACAGATAAAACTTTGAAAAACAATGAAGTAAAATAACATTTTAATATCTATGCAATTAGTTACAAAGTAAACAAAAAAAAACTGTTTAAGTAAAGCGCTTGTTCAATTTGTTTAAAGAAACTATGAACGCGGCGTTGATTTTCTTTTTGAAGTGAGAACTTTGATGAAGCTACCTTTTAAGCGAGCCATTCTTTGCTGGATTTTAAGTTTTTAATTGTGTGGATTAAGAGTAGCTAAAATCTCTTTTGTTTTGTTAAACTATCATGAGGTATTTAGGCGTTTAAAGATTATTTTTGCTATGGTCTATTTGAACTTTACTTTGTGATGGTACAAATGAGGGGCTTTAACCCGTTTGCATAGATACCACCCTTGAATTAATTATTACCGTCTAAAGACTTTTTTGCGTTCCTCTTCGTTCCACAAACATCCTATGTTTTTCCATCCCATCACTGATACGAATACAAAATTTTAATTATCGCATACATGAGTTCTTCAATTTATATCTTTAAACATAAGCTGAACTAAAATGGATCCTGCGCGATAGACTTTGTTATCTTAATCACTTAGTTATTATTCATTTAGTTATTTTAATATTAATCATAAATTTTTCTACACTTTAGAGGCTGGAGACCCCTGCACTGGCGTCTCCTGTCAAAATGGGGCTCGCTGTGTAGTGACCCTAGGCCAGCCAGAGTGTAGATGCCCAAGAAGCTGTCAACGAAGAAAACCAGTCTGTGGAACCGATGGGAAGGAATACCCGTCAGCCTGTCACCTGGAAAAACATGCCTGTGATAACCAGCTGAATGTTACTATCAAATATCATGGGAAATGCGGTAAGTTTACAATTATTTTAAGGTAAAAAGGTTAAGTTTTTGACCAGGGTTACCGGATCAAGCTTAGCCCAGAAAGCTCTAATTCACCATGTTTTATTTTTTCTTGACATTTCAAACAAGCCTTTTTCAACTACCGTACGTAAAGTTTTTAGGGATAATGGCTCACTTGTCTATTGGTGAAAACTGTATGAAAATCGAATAAACATTTTTTGAGATCACCACGTCTTGAAGGTTAGGTCCGACTTACCGAAAAAATACAGAAATACATAATACTGCAATATATTATGTATTTCTGTATTTTTTCGGTAAGTCGGACCTAAAACTTATTGTCACCACCGAAACAATAGTGGAAACGCAATCAACTTATATTCATGCTAGCCCTTAACGAAACTAAGTTAACGATTGCGGACAGAATTAATCAAACGGATAATAAAGTTTATTACTCAATGTGCGGATACGACTGCTAGCTTAATTTTATTAATAATGGACTGGAATCTTAAAGTTATCGCTTGGCAAGTGAATAAGAAAGGAATTTCTGTTGTATTGAGCCGGAAAATAATATAAACTAGATTAAAAATAAATGTTTTGATACTAATGAAATAAACTATATTGAACGCACTTCCACGGCCACGAAATTGAAATGTGGAATAGCTAATTTTGTTAGCTAGCACTTGTGTCACGAGTAAAATGCGAAACAAAATTAATAAAAAAATTCTTGGTTTGCTAGCACCGCTGTATTGCATTACATCTTAAATAATACAAAAAATGACGATGCATTTCAATTAGTGCAATTAAGTCATGTTTATATAGTATTTTTTCATATTTTTAACAAACTATAGAGTCTGTTATAATTATAAGTTACTACTGAAAGTAAGAGTAAAAGAATATCATATTCAAAAGAAATAAGTAAACTGCAGTCTCAGTAATCATTTTAAAAATAACATTATACGAGTACAATATTTATAAATAATTACTTTATTTATCTTAATTATTATATTTTTAATTTAATTTAAATTTAACACTTTCCAACCGTCGTATAGCTAAATATGTACATTAATTTTGGCTATAAAGTGCGAGATTAACATTGTTAATTATCTTGCTATTTGAATGGATACCCCTTTGATCAGTCTGTTAACAATGTAACAAAATTGTTTAAAGAGATGAAACAAACGCTTTGTTATTAATTTTTGACACTTGCTATACTTTCATCAGCATTCTTTTGTTTAGCGATCAACTTTCATAAAGAATCTGCCACCAAAAGCAACCTTATACCCATATTAAGAAATGGTACAGTACCTTATATAACGTGTGCTCTATCGTCAACCAGCATCAGGTGAGATTGAAGTCAAATATGAATGTACAATACCTTTTATTTTCTATTTAATTTAAAATAATTAAATCCAAAAAGTACAACCGCACAATAACTCACACGAACATAATTCCTAACAAAAAGCAAATCGTTAAGCTGTGAAGGACATTTTAATGTCGGTCGGACGGGACTCCCAAAAATATTTAATCCTGGTCCTTTGCACGTAACAAGGGGAATTAATTAAAACAAATCACCTTACATTGTTTGTGTTTGTTGAAAGCATAAAAGAACCACTTCTTAGTACTTGTAATAAACGAAAAGTAGCGCAAAGGGTCAGCTTCATTTTGATTCTGAAAAACAACAGTTCAGAAACATACGGTGACGCGCGCTGAGTACTTTCTGTGCTATTTCTTATGCAAAGGTCCCTTTGTGGTTTTTGTATATAGTTTTCAGTTCATTTTAAATATTGTAAGTCATGTTTTTTGATTGCTTTTTAATTTTGTCGTAAAGTCAAAATTAATTTAATAGGATTTTACTTTTGATTTTGTAAGCTCATTTTTATTAACATTCCTTCTTAATTAACATTTAATTTATAAAATTCTTCTTTTTGGAGTCAACACAATTAGTAAATTTAATCAAATAAGTTTGAAAACGTGTATTTTTAAATATAACGCAGAACAAAAGTTAAGCTCTACACTATCCTAGTTTAAGCTACATAAGAAAACGTGCAAACAGAAAATCCTAACTTAAATACAGAAATCGCAACTTTCGTTGACTTAACTCCTTACAAAATGTTAATGAATTCCAAGAAAACTTTACTATACTTTGATGTTTTTACATCTCCCGCGAAACAAAGTGTTTGGAACCAACTTTTTTACTACGTATGAGTTTCGAAGTTTCCCACACATGTGCCACTCCACTGCGGAGAGGTTGCGTCTGTTCTCTTTTTAATATAATGTAATTTAATCTTCTCCAGTTTATATACAAGTATTTTGCTAACCCTTCTCAAAGAAGTTGTCTTGAGATGTTTCGATCCGAACTTGAACTAAATTTGTCGGGACCCGCACAGTCCGACATCCTTTGTGAGATTTTCTATTTACTTTACTAGTCCTCTTTTGTACTTTTATTAAATTGTTTCGTCCTAGTCTTTGCATTCTTTATGTAGAGGGAAACGTTTTATTTGCTTTAAAATTTCATGTCCTTTTGTTATATTCTCGATCAAAAATGAGGAAATCCTTTGAGTTAGAACAAATACACGCACAAAAAGGATATTAATAAAGTAGAGAGGAAGAGTAAATACTGCGAAGAACATAGTAATTGTCTGCCTCCGTCTACTTTTAGCTTATTTCTACTAAACCACTCAATATATTTTAACAGTAAAATAAAAAAAAAATGTTTTTACGACGATTATTTTTCACAAAGAACTACAATGTTCTTCCTTGGATTTTTTGATTTTGACGAAATACCGTCTTAGTTTATCATTTCTTACGTATTTTTAAGACATTTTTTTTTCCTGTATCGTTATTTTGATTACTTGTTAAATTACTTGCGGCAGTGTACAAGGGTGGATAACCGCAAACCGTTGATTTATCACGACGATTCCCATGATTCGGAGGGCACGTTAATAACAATATCATGAGCTCAACTCCGGTATATTTGAACCGCTTTGAAGCCAAGGCAAAGTTATATATTTTATTTTATTTCTTTTTTTTTCATATATATAAAATATGGATGGGACGTTTGTCTTCCATGACACCTGATGCTAAGTGAACATGAAGACTAAGGTGGTACACGTCCATCCACGAGAAACCTATATACTCGATGCTTAAAAGTACTAGGACTATACTGGTCAGGGAAAATAGACGCAGGCAGTTCATTCCAAACCTTGGCGACCCGTATCAAAAAGGAACTGTCAAAGCGCTTAGTTATCTACCACATACGGATGGTAGTTCTGTCTGCGTCTGTAGTCCGATGGTAAAAGAGTGAGAGTTCAATTTATTCAAACACAGCACATTTCAACATACGGATGGTAGTTCTGTCTGCGTCTGTAGTCCGATGGTGAAAGGGTGACAGTTCAATTTGTTCAAACAGAGCACATTTCAACATATTGTTTAAAAATTCTGTATATTAAAACATTTAACAAAAAGAAAGACATCCATTGAAGTACAAATCAAGTATTATTACACTTGATTTCAGAGTTCTCTTAGAAATCTTATGCTGTATTTATTATAATTTAAGCACAACATAACGACTCTATGTTAAGCAAAAAAACAAATAAACCACTAATAAAAAATCCCAGAGTTATATATTTAAACAACCAAAATCTAGTCTCCCAGCAATAAAAAACAAACATTGCTTCGAATAAAAACAGAAAGGTTCACTTCTCGACTTTTTGTTTACGCAGTAAAGTTTCGTTTAAATTTACTTGTGTCCTTTCGCCTTTAACTTTTAGTTCTGACCTTGTTTTATTTACTTAACATTGTTTTAGATCCCTGCGAAGAGTATGAGTGCCCTGATGGGGGCGTGTGTCGATTGAGTGAGACGAGGACTCCGACGTGTCAATGTGGGCCTCCATGTGACCTGATAGCTCCGGCTTCATCAGCTGTTTGTGGATCTGACTTTGTGGACTATCCTGATGAATGTGCTTTGAGGAGAGAATCTTGTCGGACGAGGCAACAATTGACTATTGCTTATAGAGGGACTTGCTCGTCAGGTAAATTATTTTAATTTTAATATATTTACCATTAACAAAATACACAGACCTTAACTAAACTTAAAAAATAAATCTTGTAAAGTGTAACTTAAGTACGTCTCATGTCGGATTAACTTTTAATAAATATATTTAATTAAACAGGTAAGTAATAATAAGAAATTTAATTAAAATAGATTTCTCTTTTGTCTCATTTTGGAACTTAGAAATTATTCACAGTGGGTTTTAATAATAAATCCTAATCTAAATTTAGATTTAGAACAATAACACTACTATGTTTGTGCATTTTTATGACAGCTTCAATCCAGATTTCTCTTTTGTTTAAAATCTTGGAATAACAAATTAGAAGTCTCGAAAATGAGAATCTAAAATAAGCAGTAATTAAAATAACTTTTTACACAAAACACTAAAGGTTGACGAATTTTTTAAATTTTAATGGTATTTTTTTTCTATTACAATGTTAGATGTTTTGTTATAATTAGGCGTATTTGTACAAGATAGTAAAATTAAGTTCATAGGTTTTCTATGAACTTAATTTTAAGTTTTCTTGTGAGTAAAAACTTAAATAAATAATGAGTAAATAAAATTAAAAGCTTTCGTAAACATAAAATCTCTGTTTTAACCTATTAAACACGTCTTGCCAAAATTAATTAGCGAAGATTACTTAACGTGCCATAATCTACACGGAAGAGGTAGTTTCACCAAAGCACTTGCCGGCTAATCTAAAATTAAATCTTTATTCAAAAATGCAAAGATCCAAAGTTATTGAAATCCATTTTGAAGAGACATTTTTGTTCTTCGAAAAGTAATTGCGAGTGGAGCGCACGCCGACCTGAAAGAAATTCACAAAATTAGAACAAGAAAGAATTAATTTTATTACGTATTATCAAAGTTGGAACATTTGAAGGGTTGTCTTTTTAGTCGCCCTTTTTCATATTTGATATCAAAGAGTCTCGTTCATTTTTCAACTTGATGTTAAGTATCTAATTTGATTCTTACTTCTCTGGAGTTTTGTTACAATTTGCAATTAAAACTTCGTTTTGTTTTTTTAATGAACTTGTTTTTAGTCTTGAAATAAATAAATCAGACTAAATATTTATTGCTAATATAACAATGTTCAAGTTTTGACGAGTTCAGTAGTAAATTTAAACCTGATTTTGCATTTTATCTCTAGTTTCCGTTATGACCAAATTATCTGAAAAACCACCGAAACGTCATGTTGAGATAATAAAATGGATCGCAATTGTATTCTTTTATAATGCAATATTTTAAAATTTTCTTCGACTAGGAAAATAATTTTATGCATGCTCCTAGGATTTTTTTTGTACCGGATTAAATGTCAACTCAAGATAACAATATGAGTACGAACCGCAAAAGTGTCAAAATATCTACTAAACATCTAAAATTTCTGCATTTACCCCAGCATAATAAACCTAATGAAAAACTTTGTTCTTAACAGCTCAACACCCATGCGAGTCTGTGAAATGCGGGATCCGAGAAAGATGTTCATTAGACGCAAGAGGCGTGGCCGTTTGTGGTTGCGGGCCTGAATGTGAACCCATCGTCCGTCCGGTCTGTGGGACCGACGGCCGGAGTTATGATAACTCGTGTCTACTGGACCGGAGCGCCTGTTTGGAAAATAGGGACGTGCGCGTGGCATATTTGGGCCATTGCGGTAAGTCCTCTTAGTCAAGGGTGATTGGGTTTACGTTTTTGTAGAGGTTTTTTTGTGGTTTTTTGAGTGATGAACTGTGTTGACTTGGGGGTTTAGAAGAAAGTACAAATAAATTTCGAATACGAATAAATAATCTTTTTAAATTTCTTATTTGTAAAAGAATATGATTGAAAGATGTTTTTGTACCTACAGTAAAAAGAAGACCTATTTTT
Source organism: Stenoptilia bipunctidactyla (assembly GCA_944452665.1). Taxonomy (NCBI): domain Eukaryota; kingdom Metazoa; phylum Arthropoda; class Insecta; order Lepidoptera; family Pterophoridae; genus Stenoptilia; species Stenoptilia bipunctidactyla. Next base: position 3,814,219 of record OX101726.1, on the reverse strand, counting down.
TTATTCAACTTAAATGTCTTTTAAGTCGGTCAACCTGCATAGAACGTGACATTTACTTAAATGTCAACAACCAAGATATGCCTTGTAAATCTGGAAGTTGTTTATGCTAAAGGTATAAAGGGTATGAAGTTATAAAAAATATGGCTGCAGTTTAAGAACGTAGCTTTATAACTGTAATCTTTCCTCACTTCAAATATGTTATCTATAATTTTTTTGCTTCCACTACAATGCTTATAGATTATACAAAATGGAATAAAACATGAAAATTACCATTGTATTGTATATTTCAATACCCGCAGTACTTTTGCATAGCACCTACGTCATGAATATTGAATTGACAATACAATTGATTTATGATTTATTTTGGGAAATAGGGACTAAGATCAAATAGGGACTGACTGACTTTTAATAAAATTTTGCCAGAACACAACAGTTCCAGTGTTGGAATACCTATTTGCCGATATATTTTATACAAAAGGTGGTCACTAGCTTGGCAAACCTTAAAAGGGTCTTATCAACAAATGGCAGTCGCTCGGCTTATTTGTCTTTTACGCTTATCCAAGTGCGTTATGGCTTGGTCATACGTCATTAATGCAATTATCCATATGAACGATATCTTATGTCTTAATTTACTGTTATCGATTTAAACATCTCTGCCAGGTGACGAAAACCCCTGCGCCCGCGCCTCTTGCCCGTGGGGCGGCGCTTGCGTCGCTCGCGGCAACGTCGCTCAGTGCGCCTGTGCAGTCTGTGATACTACTCTAGCGCCGGTCTGTGCGACCGATCAGAACACTTACGGAAATGAATGTAAAATGCGGATGCATGCATGCCAACATGGGTTAAAGGAAGAGAAGCTGAAAGTGCTTTATAATGGGACTTGTCGTGAGTATTTGATTAAGTTTTAGAATATGCCCTTGTCAAAATTTAGTTCAACCTGGACCATAATATGACCCTAATATGTGAGTATTTGACTATGTTATGTTATGGTTGAAAACTATTGTAAGACCTAAGCGTAACAAAAATGTGTACAATGTTTCGTATTTTTGAGTTAAATTGTATCTAATTTAATAAAGCGTGATAAGTTTATTTAAAATATTTTTCGTTATTATTACAAAAATTAAGCGTTTGGTGTCTATTGCTGACTCTTTAATGCTGGTGATATAAGAAACAACCATAACACTTTGACTCGCCGTAGATTAATCGAAACCTTCTATAAGTAAAAAAAGCTAGAATAATAAAAGTTATTTCTTGTCAGAATTTTCTATTTAGTAAAGTTTTACAGCGTCTAAGGATATCTGTCAATCACTACACAAGTTAAAGGCTTTAGATGCCTTCTGGAGTTCGAATGTCCTCACAATGCATTGGACGTGTTGAAGGGTTAAGGATACTTATATCAATTTTGCTGTACCAACTGACTGACTATTTCAATAGTATGATATTCTAAGACCTTATTAAAATTGGTAAAAATGTAGGTGCCAATAAATAATTTGATAAAGCTTACAAGGTTCGTAAGTTTATTTGTTGAAACTTCCAAAAGAATTTGAAAAACTGTTCTTGCATTTGATAGCTCAGACGAAGGTGCAAGGTTATTTTTTTATCTGCAATTAAGAACTTCCCATAAGAAAAATAGTTTTTAGGGCAAAATTTTATATGAATTATTGTTTCAAAAATCTTTCCAGCTGCAAAGATTGCAAAACAATTACGAAAAAACTTGCATTGGTTTTCTTCAATATACGCTTACGCAGGGGCTATTTTTAACACATGAAACTGAAATAAAATAAGAAGTCTTACTTTAAAATCGCCTCGTAAAAAGCATTTCTCATAAAGATTAACAATTAAAAACGTTTTAATAAACAAAAAGAAGCTGCCGCCAAAGTTGCGAAGTATTCCTAATTCTTAAGAATAAAAATGCTTTCGAATTCTACATGAATAAAAACGTTTTCCTGTTACAAAATTCGCTTATGATTTTTCTCATACTTTTAATTTCTTTTTGTGTTCATAATTCGAGATGAGATTTTATTGTTTCAACGAAATGTTTGAAGAATTTTTATCATAATTCACCATTGAGAATTATATTGGCTGGGGAATATAAGAATTCATATTTCTGTAGAGACTTGCTTGAATAATTATTTTATTAGCATTCGTAGCATTAAAACCAACCTACACAATGTTCTATGATGAGAAGAACTTTTGAGAGATATAAATGCTATATAAATGTACTTGTCCGCTTGGATGCTCTACTTTAAACTTGGTAAACGTTAATTACAGCTTTTATTTAGTTGTTGGTTTTGAAAAGCAAACACTTGTTTTTACATAAAGGAGACTAGTTCACACTAAAAAAATGCATGAGTAAAGAAGTATTGTACTTAAACGAAGATCAGAAAATAATATATAATGTAGAGAGATAAAAAGACATGTTAACAAATTATCGCCGCGCTGTTGGGTTACAATACAACTTAAATCCAGCACGTGGGTACTACAAACACAAATCCAGTTAAGTTTGAATATTAAAAAGTTGTATTCAAAGTTTCATAAACTTCTGAGAATCTGCCAGACCGCTGCGCAATCTAGGTATCAATTTAAAATGCAGACCGTAAAAAAGAAGACCTACGATGTTAATAAATCTAGAATACGACCATCAAATCTAAGCATCAGCTAATTTATTCACTAATAAATGACAAACTAAACATTTCTCATCAAAAACTAAATTAAGCACAACGTCGTCGGCCTTCTACGAAAATTGTACAATTAATGAACTAAAAATTCAGAGCAACATTCAGAAGGAACTGTTGTCACAAAAGAGGTTTTAATTAAAACTAGAGCTTTGTTTATTAGTTTATTGGCGATTGAAGGAAAACAGTTTTCATTTTATTCTTTATGACTAGTTGGAGGAGCTTCATTTGCATAGGAATACGAAAAAATATCAAGAAATATTGTTTCTGATTGCAGTTATTAATGATCTCATTTGATTTTAATGAGGCTTTTGCTAGCTTTTGATTCTATTGAGGGGAATGAGGAGTTTTAATCAATGAACAACTATGCTTGCCCAGTGATAGATAGTGAATGTCAGAATTTTCAGGGTGCTGAAATACCTTGACTGTATTGACTCGTATACAAGTCTTAACAACTTGCCCATTGATTCAAAATTTGATTAATTAATGTGCGGCTGTCACGCTTCCTTGTACAAACGGTGTCGAGGTTGCTTGGTCGGCTTATTTCTGTTTACATCGTTTGACAAAATGTACAATATAGACAAATGTATAACCATTAATATTATTTGGCGCATGATATAAATGTCACTGAATAGTAATAGACTATATAGCCCAATATGAAAGCAAAAGGTCTAAAAACATTACGGAAACATAAATAACAACTGAAGCGATGTTTACAGATGGCAAAATTTATAAGAGGAGTCGCTAGGCACACGGATCCTCATGAAGTACTACCACCATGCGTGTTATTTATATTTATTTCTCTATGCTACTTCCACTAAAAATAGAACTATCATCCTTTGATTTGGTTTGACGTAACTAATTGGATAAATTTTCCATGACCGCTGGAAATATATTTTTCTTTTCATTTATCATCATCATCATCACAACTCTTTGTAATGAGCCCACTGCAGGGCATGAGTCTCTCCCCTGGGTGACGGAGGAGGTGTAAGGCCATAATCCACCAAGCTGGCCCAGTGCTAGGTGGATAAATATAATAGTAGACTCCAGAAGATCACCAACTCGTTCATGGGTCAATGTGTACGCTTTTATACTAAAATTGCAAAATATTTAAGATTAACCCTTCGATAGATTTAAGGATAAGTATAAAGTTTTATTATAAGATATCCGGATGCAAGAACATTGTTAATTGTTATTGTTATTATGTATTTTTAAAAGATGATTGCTGTTGAGTTTCTTGCCACTTCTTCTCAACAGATCGACTTTCCGAAGTGGTGGTAGATTCAGTTCAATTTGTAAATTGTGACTTATTTCAAATGTATTTAAATACTTACGAAATAAAGATTCTTTTGACTTTGACTTTTGACTTTGACTTTGGATGTCAGAATTTTTAGGGCGCCAAGGTGGCTTCTGACAAACCCTAACGACTACTTTATACAAGTATACAGCACCCGGGACCGACTGCTTAACGTGCCCTCCGAAGCACGGAAGTCGCCGTGAGAAATGAATGGTCGGCGGTCACCCATCCAAGCACCGTCCGCACCAAATGTTGCTTAATCTGTGATATCGTATGATCACACAGTAACCACGGCGCCACGGCGACTTCATTAAGATATATTATTTTTAATATATTTCTCTTTACTTTTCTCGTAGAAACTTGTGCAGACATCGTATGCGCTGGCGGTGGCGAATGTACACTGGATCCCGTCAGTGGAAGACCAGCATGTCATTGTAAACACAATTGCACGGAGTATACGGTTAGTACAACAACTTTTTTATTTAGATCCAACGACATGAAGAGCATGAACTATTCGAAATATTAGATGCATACAGATGAAGAATATGAATTTATAGCAATACCTATGAATGTCTGATAAGCAGTCCAAATACACATGTTTCTTAATTTTCTATTTGAATTCTAATTTTAGCGTACATTTTGACTTTTGCAAGGTAAACAATACTTTTGGCTACTTTCGTTGGATAGCAGTGAGAAATTTATTATAGGTTATATAACTTGTTAATTACCATGTTAAAAATTTGCTAATATAAAAAACAAATAAAAAGTCATAAAACCAAAACCAAATGAAAGCAAACTAATTATTTCTTTTTAAGAAAAAGTAAACCGGAATAAGAACAACACCCACTAAAAATGTTTAAATAATTTTTATAAACGCCATCCTATTCCTGTTTCTATTCCATCCATATTACTACCCCGTACAGTAAATTTCTGCCAAAAATTAATTAATATTAATGAATGTAATAAGAATATTAACAATTTATCTGGGTAGGTATTTACATACTTTTTGAAGTCGGTGCCAAACCAAATTTTTAGGACAACAAAGCACACTGCATCAGAAGTACTAACATAGTGCTTGTATTCGGTAATTATTCGGCAAATCAATCAAACATTCGGCTGAATACAAATACGAATGTTCGGCCGAACATTCGGCTCATTTCTGATACAAAATAAACAGATAAATTGAGAACCTTATTTTTTAAATTTGGTCAAAATACTAAAACCTTCTCCTAAACATGACAAATGTATATGTATATATATTTATATATTTTTAAGAAATATTACCATGGTAAATATTATGAGGCAAAACCACAAATATTTATATAAAGATATATAGGATCGCTTGACCTTCTATGTGACCTACTCAGTACAAATTTTAACTATTTAAATAAATAAATATGAAAGATAATTAAATTAAGGTGCAATGTTACAAATTACGTGCCAATTAAAATGAGAAGAGAAGTGGTTTAGCCAAAAAACATTGAGTTGTTTAATTTTAAAACACGCAAGCTATTCCACCTTAATTTGTATCAGCCTTATTAAAACCTATAATATTCTATACTAGCGACCCGCCCCGGCTTCGCACGGCTGCAATGCTGATACAGGCTCTTGACGCACCGGGCGGCCGGCCGGTACCGCCGCAAACGCTACGTCCCGCAATTTTTAAATCTGTAATATCTTCGAAAATATTCACTTAAATCATACGGTGTAAGGTGCCATATAGATCTTTATTAAATGAACAATGTAATCAAGGTATTTAATTGGTTAAGGATTAATGCTGTATTGGTTGAAATCGCTTCGAAAATTTGCCATTATTTGTCGTAAAAAGTAAATGACAATAAAAGTTATTGTGGGTTATCCATAAGAGATAGACATATACCATAACGGACTTTTCTGTAGACCTTTTCAATGTGTACAATGCTTAGTACATTATTTTGATAAAACTCGTAGGGTTCAGCCTGCGTTTGCAATGTAAGCGGAAAAAATTTAATTATTTACGACATCACATTAGAAACCTCAAAAATAACAGTACTTTTCCACTATTTAATGGATGTTATTATACATATAAACCTTCCTCTTGAATCACTCTATCTATTAAAAAAAACCGCATCAAAATCCGTTGCGTAATTTCAAAGATTTAAGCATACAAAGGGACATAGGGACAGAGAAAGCGACTTTGTTTTATACTATGTAGTGATTATAATTTTAATTCTGTTAAAATTTGACTAGTCTGGGCCATTACATAATACCATTAGATAGACACAGAAATTATCTGGGCAAAACTCCGTAACAGTTAAGTTTTTTTTTAATTATTTTCAAATGATAAACACAAACCTTCTCCATTTACTACCCTTTCTAACAATTAAACTCGTATGAACACATTTTGCGTGGTTAATAAAAAATAAGTGGTAAAAATATAGAGTCAGTCGTATTTCTTCCATTTTATATTGTTCAATATTAAGTTTCATATATATAATGGAGCTTGGAGCTTTAATTTTAAAGCCAAAAACTCACTAAAAACCAAACCGTTCATATGGAACATTCATTCAAAACTATATCAACGTTTGATCACAAATTTCAAAAGAAACTTCTGAACCAACTCTCGATAATATATAACTTCAGAACCCATTCTTACCTTTAATTTAATTAACCCTTTACTATCCGACGACGGTAGATGAAAATCCAGTTTACTGAAAGGAAAAATTTCAATTAACGACCGAAAGGATAATAAAAGGAAATTACACCTAAGCCAGTCATTATCCGGCTTGCCGTACAAATCTTCCATAATCACCTTCTACTTTCTAAGTAGGCATTGTTTGCCAAATATTAATGAATTGCTTTTAATCCCTTTTGTGAAAATTGTGTTTGTGACAAATAAAGTTTGGTCACGGAACTTGGACACCTTGTGTTGTTTACTGTTACCTTTTGGGTTTCATTTTTTTCATTGGGTTTTTACTGTCAACTGAAACGCACGGAATTTACATTACTTGTTATTTAGCTTACGAAGAGCTTTACACACTTCTCACACAAGTTGAAGCAGTTTTTAACTCCTAGCCGTTGACGCTGCTTTCTTCGGATCTATCAGGTTAGACTCCACTAACTCCCGGACATTTCCTCATTGGAAGACCACTCACTTCTTTGCCTAGTTAGGACCATCAAAGCCATGCCACTAGTCATTTTTTTCGCTTCCAACGTATCGAGAAGTTACGCCAGCATTTTTGGGCTAGATGTAGCAAAGAATATACAAGGTTATTGGTAATTAGAACGGAATATTTTTAGCTGACGTAGGAGAGGTCATTTCCGATCATTTCAGCCAAAATCATGTGATCCCAAATGTTTAAGAATACTAATTTATTTATGAATTTCTAGCTTTTTCACTTGCTGGTTTCACTTAAACAATTGAATTTTATGATGAAAGATTTAAATAAAAGGGCAAAGTTGTCTTTTTTTATAAATAAGTCAAATAATAAGTCAAAAGATTTTTTATTGGATTGGTTGTTTTGGAGACTAAAGTTTATCATTACAACAACACACAAAAAAATATTTAGTTCATGTAGCATGTAGTTCATGTATCTCAGTTTTAAAAACTCTTTATCTATTTTCGAACAGGCAAAAGTGCATATAGGTTACGTTATATTAAATAATCACAACGGTAATATCACTTTTCTTATTTTTGAAATGTTGTCAAAATGGGTTTAAATTTGTTATTTTTTATATGAATAAATAAATGAATTGAATATTTAAAATTTTTGTTAGTTTTAAATTTAGGTTTTTTGACGTATGAGCCTTAACATGTCGTACATTTGATTTTTCAAAAGTCAATAATAAAAAATATAGCTTTCAATAAAAGCAATTAAATTTCTCGTTCGTTTATTCCTATCGTTCAAATTTAGATATAAACTCAATTATCTCACTGGTGTAGCTGTGTTTGTTTACTGTTAATTATAAATCTGTCTGATCAAATGGATTTGTGGTTTGTGTTCCGATAGAGTTTGAATGTTTAGTTGTTTAATTTATTTCTATTGTGTGCTAAAAATTGTTGTTGTTGTTGAATTAAATACCATTTTCTCAGTTAGCATACAGGCATATTTCTGATGAGTTTTATTTTTTTATTATTTTGTGAACGGGCTTGCTGTCGTCTCTAATAGCGTGAAAACAACTATAATATTAGTTTGCCTTAATAGATTATCACTTAACATCTTACAATTCAAAAAATATTATAAAATATGTGAAACTTTAAAAAAACTGCTTGACATAAAAAATTAACCCAAAATATTGTGGAAAAAACTCACTATTCCTATTTGTTTTCCTTTTTTAATTAATCTTGTTTTTTTTTACAAATTTCGAGTTCTTGATATCTTTTTGTTCTTAGAAACACCGGTATCATGACTACACGATAATTAAATCAGCTAATTAACCGTTCCTTACTTTCTATCAATTTTTTATATATATTTATATAACTTGCCTTACCCCGATTGTTTCTAATTGAGAAACTTTTTATTACCCAGGATCGAATATTTTCTTTTATTTTTTCTGCACGTTTCTACACAGCAAATTTTCATGATCAAATTTTATCCAACTAGGAAGCAGACGTAGTTTGCGGATCAGATGGGCAGACCTACACATCACAATGCCACTTGGACTCGACGGCGTGTCGAGAGCAGAGCGACTTGAAACTTGCTTACCGAGGCGATTGTGGTGAGTTTTTTGTATGAATTGTGCGAATTTTGTTCAGAGCTTAGGTGGAGTTTAGTGAGCGAATTCAAATATCAACGCGTATTTGTCAACATTTATATATATATATATATAATCAATCTGAAAAGAATTTAATCGCTTTGAATTTGAGCATCAGTTTAACTCAATTCAATCTTGTTAATTTTTTTGGATTTAGTGAAATGTGAATCGACAAAATTTAAGGTAATACAAGTGATGAATAATCGAACATTATCGTTGAATTATGAAATAATGAAAATTATGGAAAAACAAATTACATAGTTATTGACATACTCATAACCTACCCTCCTAACCTACAATTTTATTCTTATAGTCGCTCTTTTTTTTTTATGAATTATGGATGGGACGTTTGTCTTCCATGCCACCTGATGTTAAGTGAACATGAAGACTAAGGTGTTACACGTCCATCCACGAGAAACCTATTCACTCGACGCTTAAAAGTACTAGGACTATACTGGTTACCGTTAAACGCGTAAATTTTTTTAAGTAATTCGCTTGGGGCTTTAAAAACCTAATAAATGTTATCGAATCCGACGGGTAATCTTCGAAGTCAGCTGTTTAAAACAAACAAACACTTATTGATGATCGCAAAAAGTAAGATCACATTTCAAATCAAAACTTCAACGCTCCAAAAAATGCTTTTTAAAAATCCATATCTCTTTTAAAATTTCAGGCCAAAACTTAAAACAAAATTCAACTTTAAAAATACAATTCCAAATTTTCATCAACAAAAATCCCCAAAAAAAAACCGAGATATCTGTTACCAAATTTTTATAACGAGCTCAAATTGGAGTGTTATGAAAGTTTGCGATAGTGCTACTAAGTACATTCAGCGTCATAACGAGAGAAGACATTTCAGGATACCTGCTTGCCCACTTACTAAGGTATCTTTGGAGACAGTCGTCTCATGAAATTACATCGTTAGCTTTGAGTGTGCTGACATGGATTATATTAAATAGCTTATTGTGAGTCTGGGGGCTTTTAAACTATGAAAACTTGTTTACTTAGTTCTTAATTTTAACTTAGTACGCAAAAATTCAAATTGCATAGTCACCCTACGGGTAACGACCTAATATTTAAAAGATTTATGCGTTTAATAATACGTATGTAATCAATAAATATCAGGAAAAAATACAACATAAACTACTTGTACCTATGTCTTTACAACATAAAAAAGAAATTGGCAAGTATCGCTTGAAAATATAGATAGGGCTACAACAATTGTCCTACTCTGCAATACATGGTAATAAAACCAAGCCGTATATTGAAATACCACATATGATAGCACGCAATGTAAGCAGTACATTAGCCAACTGCCCAAACCGAAAGCATGCTCAGCAGATGTTCTGCCAAAATTCCTGGATACGAGCATTTTCGTACGTTCGATCATTCTGTTGTTAAATCGCACGTTCACTCAGTCTGAATACATTCGAGAGGGAAATATTGGCATTTAAGTTGTTTTTTTTATCGGATCTTAATGATATTGCACTTATTCACTTTCTTACACCAGATCTGCACAGTTATACCCGAGTAACTTTCGATCGCGTAAGAATATCCAAACAAAATAAAAATTGGAGAGTTAAACTATTTAACGTTACACTGAACTAGTTAAATATTTTTTTAAATCTGACTGCTGGTCTGATATTTGAAAACTTTCAAACAAATAAACTTTTCAGCTTTTTTATATTAGCAAAGACTGATTTTAACTTTTCCGCGTTTTGTAACGTGTAAGTATAACTGTATTAAACAATAACTGGAAGAAATCCTCTTAAATATATCCGTTACTATTAACTAAAGACAAGTTATTTTTGTTAAAAATTTTGTACTACTCAAGTATGTCACTACAAATTCCTTGCCCAGGTGCTTAGAATTAATAATACGCTGCTGTCTAGACGTCTAGGAATTTACTTTTTTACTCGAAATGCAAAAAACGCTGGCATTTTAGATCGTATACAACGTGTATGAAGAGATAATACTTAAGGGGATTGTATGTTTGGTGATGTAGTTTATAAGTAACAGTAACATAAATTTGTTATCCTTAAGGTTTGGCCGAAAAACAAGTTCAAAGTTTAGATTAAAATATCTAAGTGTCAACCCTAAAAACAGCTATTAGCTTTTGTTGAAATCTATTTGATAACAGATGGCGTAAAAATAAAGTGATGGGTAACTAAGACAGATACTATACTACAAAGCTCAGCCGGTACGGGAGCTTTGTAGTATAGTATCTGTCTTGAAGGCTACTGATTGCGGCACAAGTCTTGTTTTAGCTTATGAGGTTGACTAGGGTTGTCAAAATATTTTGTTGTAAAATAATTAAATCAATTTGTATGAAAGTCTACACCAACACTGATTATGCTAATTCTATTACAGTATATTCTACGTATGGTATAGAAGCTAACCCTTAAGTTTTATCTCTCCATTTTGTTACATGTTGTAGAGTTAGCTTAAAAATTCCTTTATTTTTTTTACATTATAACGATAGCGTACTAGGTTGGTAATCCAAGTCACTTCTTCAGTATTCACCTTAACAGCCACCACCCTTTATATGAAATGAATTTCTCTGGTGGCATTTTGTTTAAGTATTGTTTAATGAAGAGACAGTTGCATCCCCAATACTTAAAAGATTACGCCAATGGTTTTAAATAAATAAATATCAAAAATTATAAGATATTAACAAAGTGCTCATTTTTTCAAACGACTTCAAAAAAAAGAAGGAGGTGTTCAATTCATCTGTATGTTTTTTTTTTATGTTTGTTACCTCATAACTTTTGACTTGGTGAACCGATTTCGATGATTCTTGTTTCATATGATACAGGATCCCATTTGATTATATACAAATTTTATCGAAATCGATTGATTTTTCAAAAATGTATTCGGAGATCATTTAACTTGACGACCTTATTTTGCCAATGTTTTGACGTGAATTTGGTTTTTTTAATGCTCCGCATTCGTTCATTATATCAAATATGTGATAATAGAACCATCGAATGGCTACGGTAAGTAAGGCAAGTTTTACGTAGAGCTTGGCTTACATGATTCAGAAAATGACAATTTTCAATTCGTTCACTTTCATTACATTATTATTGTGGAGTTACGTTATTTTATTCCATAAAACAGCCTGGTTTTCTACTAAATATCCTCTTCAGTGGCGGAATAGTGCTTGTGTAAAGTATTTTGATACCATCACCACCAAGTTTTACAACAGTTACCTATAACACAACTTCAAAAATGAAAATTCTGCCGTTGATCAGTTTTCTCGTTCCTGTAGCTTAATATTTCTTGTAAACTATATATTGTTATACCCTTTTTTATAATCTTTTAATAATCTTTTTTTTTATTATTTATACTAGACAAGTTTTTAAGATTATGGGCAGTTATAGCTCCATATTTTTTTGTCACCGTAGATGGTCAAAGTCGACACTATGAAAAAAGTTGAAAAAAAATTCCTGAAACCGACAATTTTGACAATGTTTTACGTTAAGAACACTTTAAATTGTATAAAAATTAGGTGAAACCATTCTTCAGAAATATAATTCAGTAAAAATTACATCAAAAATACCTAAATTTGATGAAATAGCAGCTAAATGAATGAAAAAATTCGGGAAATTTATGAAAAAGTATGAACGTCTCCGCCATTTTTATATGGCTGAGTATTCTACTAAAGAGATACGATTTTCTTACAGCCTTACATCTGGACCAACTCCAGATAACGGGTTATCCATTCATTACGACAGACCCTGTATAGAATTGTGTCTGAAAAAATAACACCAAGAAAATTTAAATCCAAGTAAACTTAAGAAAAATCTTTAACGTAATTGATTCAGTTCAAGTGAAGGCCCTTAGAAAGACCGATTAAAGAGGGATTAAAGTGATTCATAGCGAAGGGCCCAAAAACCAAATCACATTAAGTAAATCGCTATTGAGTTGCATCCCCTAGTTAATCCATAAGGGCTTCTATTGTAGAACTTTAATCAAGATGTCGAAATTCATTTCGCTCGGGTACTCTTATTGATGTTCGTTGCTTAACTGAAAATGATCTTTCTTTGCGGAAATATTTGGAGGTCCTATAATTTCTCGTTCTATATATTGATTTTCGTGATTTCGATATGAATAAAATAAGTTTGTGATCATATTTTATAACGTTTATTAATATTGTATATTTTAACTCGAATTTTCAGCACTTGTTCAGACACCATGATTACGTAACCCGTTTAATTTAATCAATTAATCGCAATAGCTTAAAATCCAAATAATTTCCTTTCAATAGTCTCAATTTCAATAATTTTCTTTGGCATTTTATGCAAAATTATTTCGTAATATGAAACTTTGTGTATCATTCATTATTTATTTTCCTAAACAATACCAGCATTTTATACATCAAAACTTGCTTACGTTTTCAAACTCAATACGTGAATAGTTACGAAAAATTCTTTTTTTTTTTTATTAATTTTTTGGATGGGACGTTTGTCTTCCATGACACCTGATGTTAAGTGAACATGAAGACTAAGGTGGAACACGTCCATCCACGAGAAACCTATTCACTCGACCCTTAAAAGTACTAGGACTATACTGGTCAGGGAAAATAGACGCAGGCAGTTCATTCCAAACCATGGCGACCCGTATCAAAAAGGAAATGTCAAAGCGCTTAGTTCGACTTTTCGGAATATCAACCACATACGGATAGAAGTTCTGTCTGCGTCTAGTAGTCCGATGGTAAAAGGGTGAGGGTTCAATTTGCTCAAACAGAGCAATCGCGCACTCACCAACATGTATCCTGTAGTACAAGGTTAAACAAGCAACCTTACGACGATGCTCTAGGTCAATAGTCTCAATTTCAATAATTTTATTATCATAGTATCATTCATTATTTATTTTCCTAAACAATACCAGCATTTTATACATCAAAACTTGCTTACGTTTTCAAACTCTATACGTGAATAGTTACGAAAAATTCAAGAGTAATCAACCTATATGTATGGAGTTAGGTAGCTCGTACGAACTACGTAGGTATGTAGTTCCTTTTTCTTGATATTAAATATAACAATGCATTTTTATGCGTATTATATTTTCATTATTCTTTTTTTTTTGAGTTATTTATTTTAGTACATTTACAGACACAGTGTAATAAATCGTGAAAACTTAAGAAAATGTTATTCACAATTATAATATTTTAAAATATTCAAATCTTAAAAACTCAATTCTATTTGTTCTAATACGTGACAAAAAATATAAAGATTAAGTCATTTCACAAAATCAGAATAGACGTTTTCAAAATAGAAAAGTATCTAAGGCCATTATAAACTTCCGTAAAGTTGCGAAAAGCCGCAAGTAAGTAAATGAATATTTAACAGATAAGAATAATTTAAGCCAGAAAAAATTGGTTATTCTTTTGCGAATAAAATTTACCAAAGTTACTTAAGAAACGTGTTTTAAAATTCTAAGTAAAATATTCCGGTTTTTCTCGAGCGATATTAATCGAACGCCTTCGGAGTTTCATTTTGTGGTAGAAGTGGTAAACAATCGTTATTAAATTTGCGCGGATGTCTGCCCTCGTTCCTCATTTCTGAAAGAGAAAGTAGTTAAGTTTAATTATGCGAGAGACAGAGTGCACAATAAGTTTGCCATTGTCCAACGTAATTGTATTATCTATGCAGCGATTCGCTTTTTGGCAAAGTTTCGGTCTGCCGGCACCTTTTAACCTTACTGAGAGCAAAAAATAAAGCGACATTGCTGACTGTGTTCCAAGCTTCTTTACGTTACTGTTATGTTCTGTAGATAGTGTTCTTTGATTGTTAGAGCTGACTTTTAAATTACAGTTCTTTTTATAGGTGATGAAAACCGCAATTTGTTTGAAAATAAAATTTGCTTGCAGTATGCAAAAAAGCGATTTTAGGGTGGGATTCATAAAGATACGAGTATCTCCTTTGGAATTTTTTTATTAGCTTAAAGATTAACCTTTATTTTAGGATGCTTTAAGGTCAAGTAGGCTAACAACGAGCCATTACTATAATGTCTGCCGCTTATATTGTTGCTCGGTAATCGTGAACTTTAACTGATTTTTCAAAAGAGTAATTTCCTTCTTACACTAAAAGCTAAATCTAAATCTGGCAGCGATTTACTCACTTAGAACATTTAAATAAAATGGAGTAAATTTATATCAACCCCACTCTACTTATACCCATATTTTATTCAAAAACATTTACATACCCCAACGTTTCAAAATAATTCAACAATAACTTTTTCTTCCACAGCTCTCTGTGATGATGTTAAATGTTCCTTCGGAGCGCATTGCAAAGCTGGCGAGTGCGTTTGCCCCACTGATTGCACAGACGCGCCGCGCGAGCCCGTGTGCGCGAGCACTATGCAAACATATCCAAGTGAATGCGAGTTGCAGAAAACAGCGTGTAAAATTGCCACCTCTGCCAGTCTACACGTTATATTTTACGGAGACTGTAAAGACAGACTAGCTGTTGTTCCTCCTATAGCTATGAGTAAGTTGAACTTTATTTATTGTACTAAAATGACCTATACTAACTTTTCTTTATTACCAAATTGATATAACTTCCTTGAATAATCTAAACGCTTTAATTAACAATTCTTAAATTAGCCAGCACCCGGTTATTATAAAAGAGATAAAACATTTTCAATTTCCTACTTTGTAAACATTATCCACTAAGTTTAATATAGCGCTCAGTTGAACTAGAAAATTGTATTTCGTAATCTCGCCGCACTCAAAATATTTACCATCGGACCGCGATCGGGTTGCTTGTTAAAACGAGTAATTCCAATAAAGCCGGAGTCTGGGTATATGAACTAACTTTTAACCCTTACTAACACAAACATTTGGGTGGTGGGGTAGCGACTACTGCGATGTCGACGACGGAGGTTGAGGAGGGTTGGACAGACAGTTCGGACGCCACGGATGGGGGTACGACGAGCCCAACAGCTTGTAATGACATTCGATGTGATTTCGGCGCCAGCTGTGAAATCGGAGACGATGGTTACCCCCGTTGTTCTTGCTTGTTCGAGTGTCCAACCGACGATGAGTACTTTCCAGTATGCGCGTCTGACTTCCGACTTTATCCAAGTATGTGCGCGATGAGGAAGGAGGGCTGTCAAAAACAATTAGAGCTACGGCTGCGACCGCTAGACCTTTGTAAAGGTTGGTTACTAACTTTCTTGTTTATTAACGTGCTTGAACTTGGCTACTTAACATGCGATGAGCTTTAATACAAAGTAGATTTAGTTTGTGTTTATTTTCAACTTGAATGAACCTCAAACAATATAACTATTAACGCTTTTTCAGCTTAACTTATATTATTTTCATAGAATTATTTTTATTTGTACGCCTGATTTGTTTCTTTATGATTAAAGATATAATTTAAGTTTTTGCATTTATAATGCTCAATTATTACTAAGTAACCGAAAAAATGTGATAAATAAAAATTAACCGGCCAGGACTCGAACCTGGGACCCCTCGTTTGCCGGACGAGTGCTCTTCCACTGAGCTACCGGGGCTTGGCGGTACGCCTCGAAATGCCAAACGTTGCAATGCTCTACTTTAACGGGGATTCACAATTTCTGAAAAGAAATTAGTCTCGGGTAGTCTTAGCTGCAAAGCTATACCATTAGATGGAGCTACGTTAGCAATGTAACGTAAAAATGAAAATGTGGTAAGTAATTTCGAGGCGTACCGCCAGGCCCCGGTAGCTCAGTGGAAGAGCACTCGTCCGGCAAACGAGGGGGCCCAAGGTTCGAGTACCGGCCAGGTAATTTGTATTTATCACATTTTTTCGGTTACTTATTAAAGATATAATTAATAATCTATAGCTACAGCATCATGTGTGACTTGATATTTGTAGTAAAATCGTCTCCATTTCAATATTTGAAAACAATATATAATTTATAATAATTTTGTTATAACAGGCATGGAAGTGAGACCCTGCGGTAACAATAAAGCAATGATAGACTATTCGACTGGTTTAGAAATTGACTGCGGAAATGGACCTCACAGGCAAGACTGCCCAGTAGGCAGCTACTGTCACATCACATTAACAGCAGCAAAGTGTTGCCCCAAAAGTAAGTCATTAATTCATTAAAGTTCTCCCCAACAGTATCAAAAAACAGTAACTTACTTCTTTTTAATCATAAAAAAGAAAAATTAGATTAACGTCGAAAGCTTTTCTCCAACTTTTGTATTCAGTTGCGGAAAGTAATTTGCTGTTTTGGCAGGTCCAAATTAAAATTATGACATCCATTCACACTCAGTTACATCGAAACTTTTTAATCTGGCGCCGCAGTAAGCAGTATTTCGCGTTTTAAAAAGTATGTTCGGAATTTGGAGTACAACAATAAACATTGTCAGTTTAAAATATTTTTGGAAAATGGAGTTTTGCGAACAATACGCGGTTTACACGAAAGGACTATTTGTCAAGGGAAAGATACTAACGGGATACGGTAAAGTGGGTAAATTGTGTGCAATCACGCTATGGTAGATAGTCAAAGACTGTCCAAGTATGTCGTGTCATATTCTATGCCATGACTGCCTATTATCTTTGTATTTTAGTTGTTAGTTTGGTAGTAATTTTAATGCAGTATCAGTATCGATTGTAATTGTCTTAGATTTATAAAGTCTAAATAAAACTTAGATACATATTTTAACATAACTCCGAGCGCCGTGGTCTAAGGCGTCATCGTGATCTACGAAAATCATGTTCAATCCCGGCACCGGAAAAGAGAAAAAAACTGGGTCTGGGTATTTATGTGTGGACCTTTATTTTAATGGTCTCCCCTAGTTCGCCACATACTATCTTTTCTAAGCTTTTCTTAGTTTGTGCTCATATGGGATTATCTGGGTGAATTTTTTTATAATTGACAAATAAGACAAAAATCAATTGTCTTACATCTTAAAGCCCACCTTAAAAACAATTTTGTTACTATTTAATCCTAATGAGTTTAGGTATGTTTTTTGACTTTAATTTCAAAAAGCTAAAGTCGGTAAATTGTTGGATTTTATTACATTAATTATTAAATACACATTAGATATATCGTAGTCACGCACGAGTGATTAAATCCGGTTTAAAGTGTATTTTTTTATAAAATAACTTAAAAATGAAAACTCAAGAAAATACTCTCATTTAATGTGATAAATATAAATATTGTACAACCACTTTTCCAATGTTTTCCTAAATAGGATCGTATATTTAACATTCGAAAATAACTTAATAATTATTATCCGTTTCTAGTTTGGAAAACATTGGAAAACTGGTTGGCCAATACTTATATTTAACTTATTAAATGAAAGTATCTTCTTGAGTTTTCATTATTGTTCCTTAAAAGAATTGATTCTAAGACATATATGTATATTTTGCTTTCTTCTTTTTTTCTTAACTCGTGTTGTATTTCAAAAGAAAGAATAAAAAACCATTATTTTCACCTTTAAAATAAGAATATAACATTATATTATAATATACTCATATGAGATTATTAAGACGAAAAGGTACGTGACCTAAACTACCAACACAAACTTAGATACGTCATCAAAATTGTTAATCGTATTTACATAGGCACAACGCCGAGGTAATAAATGTTTGTTAACATAAGCCCTGAATATTAATCTTAAGCTCAAACAAAACAGTTAATCGTCCCAACAAACTTTATCCAATTAACACAATCTAGTTCTACAATCTCTTGATTCAGACGACTCAAAATCGGATGAGAAGAAACCAGTCCAATGCTGGGAAACCGAGTTCGGTTGTTGTCCAGACGGTCTTACAGCATCCGGGCCGAACGAAGACGGTTGTGCTATAACTAGTTCAACTTGCGGTTGTAACCGGCTCGGGTCTATCTCGGACCGATGTGATGAGAATGGACAGTGCATTTGTCGACCGGGCGTCGGGGGATTGAAGTGCGACCGATGTGAACCGGGGTACTGGGGCTTGCCGAGGATAGGATCTGGACATACTGGTTGTATACGTAAGTATTTAGTTGTGTTATCGGTTTTAAGGTTTTCTGATTTTTTTACTCCCATCAAGACTCCTTATAATTTTTTGTTACTTTAACTTACTACCCCATGATTTTTACTATTATAACTGAAATCTGAAGAAGATAAATTAAACGGTAATAAAAAAATCTTGGAAAGAGGTCATAAAATGTTTTTATATTTGTTTGGTGTGCAAACAAAAGAAAGTTAAAAACTCTGACAGCATTATAAAATAGTTTATTAATTTTACGCAAATTTTAAACAATAACATTCAAAACCCTTCAATATCGAAAATACCCCATTCACAAATACATCGACTGTAGGTAACTAATCTAATTAAATACGTAAGCTCCTCAATAAACAACAACATATCCTTATCAAACAAGGTTAAACTATTTGTTCTATAAATATTATTCTTGTCCCGGTTCCTGTTCTTAACCAGATTAAGCTTACAGACCGATTAGAACGAAACCTCGTCCTTTGTAAGTCGGGTTTAGGATCGGTCCTTCAATATGCAAACATACTGATTGTATTCGTACGTGTAGATCTTATAAATTAGTTTAATCAAATATGGAACGAAGCTTTGAAACTTAGCTGCAAAGCTTAGTTCGCCCGCACGCAATTAACTTGGCTTTGAAAATTTGATTTCGACGCGTCGAACGAAACTCGAACGTATAAGTTTTGTATTGAAAATATTTCAGCAGTACTCCCGCGATAATTGAATTAAAATTGCATTGAAAAATGTGATGATTAAATTAGTAATTTACTGATATCGATAGGGTTTCGCGTCGAGTTCGAAATTAACGCAATTTGTGGTGAGATTTTGTGGACGCAATGAACTGTAAATTTGTGTAATATATTACAAGATTTTTTTGATGCCAATGCGTAAAACTATAGTTGTATTTAGAAAAAGATCCGTTAAAAAGAAGAGTTACATACAAATAATTTATTGGATCCAATATTTTGGAGTTCGAAATATCACTATAAATTTTGTTATTCTTTGTTTCGTTATCCCTGAATATAAGTCTGATTAGGATTTCATATGTTTCCCATAATTGTATTTTTTTTTTGTTTTTAGGATTTCGTACCATACTCTAATTCCATACTTTGTTGTTGCGGGTAATACGGTGATGTGTTTTAAAATGAGTATATCAAAGATAAACCTGTAGAAATAAAACGCATTATCTTTTTGCTCACTAATCATGAGTCTTTATCTAAATAGCTTTAAGATTTATAATCCTTAAACGTTTTCTATACCAGCCTGCGGATGTTCAGCCTTTGGATCAGTGAGAGAAGATTGCGAACAAATGACAGGCAGATGCGTTTGCAAGCCCGGAGTCCAAGGTCAGAAATGCACGATTTGTGCCGATCACACGAGGAGGTTGGGGCCTAATGGATGCTCTGATTGTAAGTTAAATATATGATTTATAGTTATATTAAAGGTATAAGTAAAAAATTGCACCGGGACTTTACCACCAGAGTCGCAACTTATTTTGTGTATAATTATGGTACATTAAAGTATTTATTTATTTACTCTTTATTGTACCATCACATCGATGGGAAAAAAACAACATGAAAGAAAAGGTACAAAAGGCGGTACTTTTGCTCTAGACCGACCTTAAAGTATCCAACATTCTTCTTTTCTGTGTAGATACAAAAAACTCAATCCTACTTTCAAATATGAATCTGCGCTGCATGACTCTAGATGAAATGAATATATCGAAGTGTTAAGCTCAACTATTAATAAACCTGTGCCAGAAAAGTTGGGAACGTTTGACTGCTTAATTGAGTTGCTTTAGTTTTACGAGTTCATTTTTTATAGGAGGTATTTAATATGTCAATTAAGGTATTTTAAACTCTTGATTTTTTTATCTAGCGTATCAAATATGGCATAACTTTTCAATCACAAATAATTCTGTTTCAAAATGAACACTCTGAGGATTAAAGTGTTCATAGGATAATTGCTTAGTTTAATTTCGGCTAAAATTTATTCAGTTTTTAATAATTGATTACATTCCTTAATGTTCAATTATTGAAGAAATAAAGCTTTTTAATTTTAATTCAATAAGTTGGATACTGAATTTAGTAATTTTGCTTTTTATAACAATAAACACAATAATAAGAACAAAATACTTTAAATATCCAAAATTCCTTTCAATTAAATTAATACTTTTGTGACTCACTTATTTCATTTGAGTTAAATTTATGATTTAATTTTAAATTCCAACTGAAACTATCAATTTAAAGCTCATGAAATTCAATTCCAAATGGTTTTCGATTACGAATATGCCTTTTTTTAAAAGTCAAAGTCGTAAAAGATACCAAGAAGTATCTAACTATGCTAAAATAGACGGTTACAAATTCAATGTACAGACGAGACAAAAGTCTCATAAAATAGTCGTAAACGATTCTTTATGGGTCACATTAAAATATATTATTTTATCCTTCGCATCGATTATTGAGATTCGGGCAATCTATGGGGGCGTTCTTTAACCCCAATATCCCCTATATATTCTCGCTGATATCCTTATTAATACGGCGAACGGATCGTCGTTTATTTCCCCCTCTTTTGTATTATAAATCAGGCTTTCTGAGTATGCAGTGTATCTAAATCTAATATCTTAGGGATGTTCTTCATTTCTTTGAAATATATGATTATTGTTAATTTCATCGTAATATTGCTTACTTTACTAATCAGTGATGATGAGATCGGCATGGGTTCAGAAAGGAAAAAACCCGTATTCGTTGGTGATAATTGGCATCAGGCTTTTTATGGAGGGTCATCCTGAAAGGAGTCCTTTTAATTTAATAATAATAATAATAAAAAAAAAATCATTTATTGTGGCATCTTGGCCCACTTGTTAGTAATAAAAACTATGTTAGTAATACAAAAAAGGGAATAAAAAATAGTTTTGAGAATTATACATTAACTAAAACAGACATAAAGTGCTTCCATATTGAAAGCTCCAGTGTATTAGCAAACATTCTCAATAAACTGTTAGTGCTGGATTTCAACCTGGCCATGAGTGAAGCGTTCTTTTTACGTATCATTTTATTATTATTTTTTTTTTTATTAATTCATAATTTTTATCACTATTTTTACATACTAAGATGTTTAGTGAGGTAAATAATACTGCAGTATTAGGTTGAGTAGGCATTCAATAAATGTCTATCAAGGTTTATTCTATCTCTCCTATTGTTTTACTGAAAATCCAGATAACTAGAATCGTATTGGAAACTGTGATTGTACAGCATTAATCTATGATAGTAATATTGGTTTTGTCTGAATGTTAGTTCTACCAACACAATAGACTAAAATGTAGACAGATAGCTTTGTATTGTATTATTTGTTCAACACAGAACAACACGCGGACTTTGATCAATTTATTAAAGTTTCAAGACTGAAACAAAATACGAAAGGAAACTTCAAAATTTTTGCATACTTTTAATCCCGTAAATGTTAAATCACAAAAATATTGCAGTTAACATTCCAAATGCGATAGATTTTTTCAGAGATTAGCGTCATTTGCAACTTTATTTTATCAGTAAAGATAAAACTAATTTCAACTATAATCGAATATTACTGTCAAAGTAAATCGGCTAGAAATAGAGAGTCTCCTAAAATTACCTTTTATTTGAAAGAACACAAGTATAACACGTAGTCATTATACAGGGTGACTGGTGGGTGATTTTAAAAAACTTATATATTAATTATTAACTTAGTAAACTTGACCGAAAGTTAGAGAATTCATTACGAAACGCATGGTTACATAAGCGAAATGAAATAGATACCTAGTGGGTGGTGGTGTGTGTGTGGCGGGAACACTGCTGTGTGCGTGTTGCCTAAAGCATCGCGTCGGGAAAAGTGTCTCTTCATTTATTCATAGGGATTTCTGGTGAAAAATTAAATACCTACTTTTATTATATAATTATGATCAGAATCGAGTTCAGAGTGCTCCCCTTCAGTATTTAAAATTTGTCACTAGTCACCCTGTATATAGATTCGGTAAGTGAAGAATTTGGTCGAAGATGATAGTAAACGGTTTTAGAAAGGGCCTGGCTCTTCATAAAATATTAATGCTCTCCAGGCGAACCCCGAAAAGGTCCTAATCGGTGCCCACTCAGATTAGTCGCCTTTTAGGACACGCTTATCCAGGCCAGGAATAGTCTCAGATAACCCTACGGGAAAAATGAAAAAAACGACTATACACTTGTAAGCTATATCATGTTTCCTTGTCTCCAGTGGAATCCGGCGCAGTGGCAGAGTCCTGTAATCAGCTCTCATGTTACTTCGGAGCTGTTTGCACAGAAAGAACTGGAGGAGCCATTTGTGAATGTGCGGCGGCCCCATGTCCTGATACTGAGACAAATATGCTTGTAAGTATTTTTTACAGAATCTCAGGATTAGGTAAGCGTCGGACATAAAACGACCCTTCCGATGACTGATGTCAAAATGACAACGTAACAGCCCGTTCACACACGGTCCGCTTTACTGGATACGTTTTACCGGATACGTTTTTTTTTTCATCGATGGCGTATGGAGTTGTATGAGCGACTTCACACATGGCACAGTATTCAGTACACGTATTTACGATAAAAAAAGGTATCCAGTAAAGCGGATCATGTGTGAACGAGCTTTAATATTTGATATTTTCGTATCGCAGCGCGTCGTGTTGTCGTTTTTGTAGTTCACATAGGAAAACGGGTAAAGCATTATCGTGAAGTTGCAGTATTTTATTTTTAAATTTGGAGGCTGCCCTAAATCATTTGTTTTTTAGACTAACGATGACGCTGCGCATTTTCGCCAACGAATTAACAGGCAGAAACAAGGCTACTATCGTTACTAAGAAGTGAAGCCAAATCCTTCTCCCTTCTGTATCAATGTATTAAATTCATCAGTTAACTAATAAATATTTTCAATCTTATTTCAACTGTAATAATTAAAAACTAATAGATGAAAATGCAATACATTTATTCATGAAATAACCATTAACCGTTATTAATTTCTTTATGCAATCAAAATATGCAAATAAATGTCCGCACATAACGCTGATGTGGTTTTAAGAGCAACATGTCATTTTGGTGTATATAAAACGAAAAATATACGAAATAAGCTAACCAGCAAATGCAATTAACTAAATGGACCAACATAAACATTATTTCTATATAGTCACAAATAAAGCTAGAACAGATTTGTTCGTGTTTCAATTGAATGATTGTAATTGAAAAATGTTTTTTCACTCCAATTCAATTAAATTTTGTTTTATAGGTGCTATTCATGTTTTAAAATAATAATTTGTAACTCATTATTATGTTAATAAGTTAATAAGAAAATATTAGTTTGCAATAATATTTGTTGAAAAAATAATTAATGAAAGAACTGATTGTTCTCCTTTTTTCATTGAAATCCTCGATTTTTGCACAATATAAGAGTTCTTAGAAAGTCTAGACTTTTGACGTCATACTTATTTTTGATCGCAATTTAAATACTTTAAGCTTTTTAGAATATTTCTTTAATTAGTCACATTCGTGGCTTACTCGAGTCTCATTGAAATCAAAATGAAAGCATAATTAAATTCAATATTAATTGCTGAATAATCAACGAATGCAGAGCATTAAAATAAACGACTTCACGTCAAAACTTTGGCTGTGTTAAGAATGTCATCAACGTAAACATTCTCCGAAATCATACATATTCTTACAAAAATTTGTAATTTTCAATGAAGTAGTCAACCGATTTCGATGAAATTTATATGGGACCAACTATGTAGTATCTTCTATCATATGAAATAAGAATTTTCAAAAACAGAATTGTCCGAAATCCAGTTAAAACGTATTTTATCTTGAACAATTCGAATTCATTTAAATCCAAACGTATATCACATTAATAATGGTACATAAAAAAACCACAAAAGTTTAATCATCATCATCATCACAACTCTTTGTCATGAGCTCACTGCAAGGCATGAGTCTCTCCCCTGGGTGATGAGAAGGTATAGGCCATAATCCACCAAGCAGGCCCAGTGCTGGGTGGTGGATGCCAGAATTTTCAGGGCGCCAAAGTGGCTTCTGACAAACCCTAACGACTACTGTATACAAGTATACAGCACCCGGGACCGACTGCTGAACGTGCCCTCCAAAGCACGGAAGTTGTGAGAAATGAATGGTTGGCGGTCACCCATCCAAGCACCGACCGAACCAAACATTGCTTAATCTGTGATATCGTATGATACACACAGTAACCACGGTGATACGATGACTTCACGCCACGACGACTTCGCGCCAAGACGACTTCCACAAAAGTTTATCACATTGAAATAAAAAAAAAAAAATACCATGACCACCTTAACAACAAAGTTGTTAAATACAAGAATTAACAAAAAAATCCCGCCAACTTAATAACAAAGCACATGTTAATCATACTTATAAACTACAATCTTTACACTGGTAACTCACGCGATTTAAAAACTCCAACAGGTATGCGGCAGTGACGGTAAGACTTATGAGTCTGAATGTCACTTGAAACTACAGGCTTGTCGGACGCAACAGGATATAGTAGTCCAAGCGTTTGGGCCTTGTAAAATTAGCGAGATACCAGGAACAGCAGGGCCACCTAGACCTTCATCTCCAATACAGTTTACTCAACAAGATGACGGGTCAGCATCCAAATCAACAAGACATTTACTCAACCCGGATAAATATAACAAGTACGCGTGGACTATGAAAGAAACTCCAAGTGAATTTGACAACCTGTTTTCTGGTCAGAAGTTTAAAGGTAAGAAATGTTTTTACTAACTTTTGATGTAAGTTTCACACTGGTTACATTTCTCGGAGCAAGCATATTTTATATCCAGAATAAAAGACTCGCGGTAGACTCGGGTGAATTGAATTTTATAAAACATTTTCATGTCACTTTTTTATGTCTTTAAGTAGACTTTAAGAAGTAATTTGATTTATTGATATGAGTGTATCGTGAAATCTTTAAGATCTGAAAATAGTCTATCTTTTTTTATTCTGTAAAATAATGTTTGATATTTTCATAATTTGGCCAAATTAATGAGAAATAATTAAGTAACTAAGCATATTGTTGAATTCTAAACTAAATCATAATCATAATGAATACCGCTGAGGTATTCCAATGACACTACAAAGGTTCTATATATTTCATAGTAAATTTCATAGATGGTCTGTAAATAAAGATTAACTTACAGTTCATTTATTTCTGCGTCCCTTATTTAAACAGTGTGTGTGCCTAGTTATTGATTTTTCGATAGATTGTATTTGTTTTAATGTCTATGATTGTAATATTTATTATGTTTACTCCTTTGATGGAGCTTGTCATTTTTTTAGGTTTTTGTGTTCTATTTGTTTGAAAGTCTAAAGACATAGTTACACAGAACATATTTGAGGCTTTGAAACGGCCTTGGTAAATAATTTTATCGATGTCTTTGAAATTCTGTTATTATGAAACTGGTGCTTGCAGCACTTATATTCAGCTAAGAAACGAGCAGGGGTCAATGTCCTCTTTTTTATATGTACGCGTAAAATTGTTTGCTTCACATACTTCCTACGGAATAAGTTCGCTCAGTTTCTGCCCGTTCTTATTTCAAAATAATTTCTACAAAATGTCATCAAAAATAAAAATGTTTCAAAGCTTAAACAAATTGCTTTCATGATACTCCTGACACTTCAAGATTTGCCTACACGAACTTGGCATTCAATGAGAATATTTTAAAAATTTCACTCAAAAATTTGGTCACGTAAACGAAAGCTATTCGGGATAAAAGTTAGCCTCTTATTGACTTACTCTGGCGTGCCTGCGACTGAAGCTTTTTATGGGCCAACGGAAAAGTAGTTACGTATATTTATCACGTTTTTACCTCGTAAAGTCTTTATAAAGATATAGCACCTTCCTTGGTTCTTTAAAATAAACGGCGTCGGCAAACGATATTTTAAATACAACTAATTTAAGGGAATGAGATTTGTTAAACGTGTAAGTGCTACGAAAAAACTGTAGCTTCGTAGCGTGTTGCTACGAGTTAGCTGTGGGATTGTAGAAAATAAAAAGGCGCAAATCTTTTCTGTAACTGTTGCAGGTTTTTGATGCAATTTTGTTTGGTTTAATATTACAAGAGTTCAAGGGTAGTGGACTGTATTCAAACAAAAACATTGTAATAAAACATAGTCAAAGTAAATTGCAGAGTTAGCAATTCGTACGTAATTAGAATAATTCGAGTTAAAAAGGGATTTCGCATTTATTAAATGATTAAGTAAAATATGTTTTATTAATTATGCAAGGAATTATCCTTGGAAAGTGATATCTTGCCCTAAACGAAGCGGACTTGTGAGATGCGAATAAGACAATGGCAATAAAATCCTTGCATATCATTTTTGTAAATATTAACAATATTACAAAAAATATATCACCGTATTATTTGTCAAGCAGCAGGGCTCAAACTCGCAACGACTATGGCTTTTGTTTAATGGAAATAATAAATAAGTATAGGTTATCGCCAAATAAAAACTTTTAACAATTTACATTTTTAACTTTAACATATACTTCCAAATTTCCTTATAAAAATACAAAGAAATTGTGGGAAATATACATGTGTATTGTAAAGTTTTAGATTTACCTTAAAATTAAGTTTTAGGTTTTGATTTGTTTCTTATCTAGCGATAGTGTTTAACATAATGCGTCATTTTTCAGTCGTAGAGCATTAAAAGGGTAAAACAGTACATTTTATCTAGACATTACGATCACCTACCTACTAATTTTATTTTTAATCAGTAATTGTATACCTTTTTAAGTATTTTAAATCTTAAGGCTGTATTTATAAATACGAAGTTATTTCCAATTATGTTTAATTCCAATAACCAATATTCATCAAAAGAAGCCATTAAAAATATAATTTCAATATAAAACGAAACACTTCAAATATAAACTTTCATTTAATTCTACCGACGAGGTACGAAGTAAATTAATCGGTGCAATTCGATATTTCAAGTGAAATCTGATTTTTTTTCTGTCTGCTATATTTAACTGTCAATTCCTTGACTGCAACAATTTTTTTTATAAAAAATATGCTCCATATTTTAAAGTTACCTACAATTATGATTATACAGGGTTAATTTTAATTAACGTATCACCTTTTGCGGGTAGCCTCGCCACATCAATCCGTGATACGTTAATTAAAATTAACACTGAATAAATCTTTTACGATACAAAATTATATGATTAAGATTATGACTTTGTTTCTTATAGCTTTTTTCTACGTTTATTTTTTAATGCATTTCATTGAATATATGTATTATGTCTTTTCCGTCAGAATAAAGTATTAAATGCACAAGATATAAAATTGTCGAAACTTAAAAGTTTGAGATTGAGTTTCATATCATGAAAAATGTTAAAAGTTTAATAATGACGTTTTAATTTCAATTGTTTCGATTCTTGGCCCAATCCATCAAAAGGTGCAAATCATGCAATTCATCACAAACTTTAAAAATCAAAACCTGTTATTTTCGTTATGCCATTAATAAACGTCAATAACCAAGTTGACATACTTCAACTGTCATATTGACAACTATGACATATCAGGTTCGCAAACAGCGACGACGGCAACTATTGGTGCAGTCGGAGCGTTGCTGGGTGACCTCTGCAATGATGATGCTGACTGTTCTGTGCTGCCTGAAGCGCAGTGTGCAATGGGAGGTTGCGTTTGTAGGAGCGGGTTCGTTCCCACGCCGCATAGAAAGGGATGTGTTGGTAAGTTTTTTTTAAATTTTTTATAAAACTTTTTTTAAATACTATTTTGGTTTTTATAAAAAAATAAAATAATAATAAATCAGTTTATTGACACTCATATTAAAAAATACACAGTTAACAAATATAGAATTTTTGTGTCAAAAGGGATACTTTCAGCAATGTTGCCTGGAGGTGGCAACGCTGTTTTTCAAAGCACCTTATTGCCAAAGTGCTGAACTGTACATTTATTAAAAAAAGCATTTCATTAAAAAATATTTAAATAAAAATACATTACATTAAAATACTACAATATGTTTACAATTTTATCAAATTAATTTAAATATTTTCAAATTAGACAATACATTTAAAAAATAAAATAAAAATAAAAAATTACAACATATTATTCTCAAAAATAGACATTCAAAATACAAAACAACAAAAACACAATTCTTATAACAATTTTATAAAATTCTGATCACTTAAAAAATATCTTAGTCTTGTCATCTTTGTCATCTAACTGGTCATCTTTCATTTTATTTTTTAATTTTTTAATTGTTATATAGACCAAATCGACCACATTCACCTTTTCACTCAGTTGAAATTAAAGTCAAATGCCCGGCTAGTCGGCGATAAAATAAGAGACTTCAAAAATAATAATATATAAATATATTCATAAAAAATATTACTAAATTATAAACAGGAATGTAACAATCAAAATTTTAATGCTATCATGGTTTCTGATCTGAAAGATTCGTTGTCACGATGAGAACAATAATTTACAAAAGAACATAATCGAATATTATGCTAAAAATAAAACCCTTTATATCTCACTTAACTTCACTGATTATATTATTTTTTATTCGAATTCGACATTTCGGTGTCTACAACGGCGTCCTTAAAGAGACTCTTTTTTTAATAAAAGTTAGACTATTCTATCAATTGAGGCTTAGACCAAATATCACAGTTACTTAAAAAATACTCTCAAATATTTATATAAAATATCTTTTTAGTTTTGTATAACAAGAAGAATATTGTTCTGAAACTTTGTTAAGGATAGAAGTTTATTCACCCATTCTAATTCCTCTTTAGAAAAGTAATTGTTTGTTATTGCTAAGAAATTCATTCGTAAGCCGATGAGTATAAAAGAAAGTTTGTGAATCGAAGAAAAATATTAGTTTTTTTTTTTACTTTAGCTAAGTCTTGTTATTTTGAGAAGCTAGACATTTGTTCAGCTTGATAAAAGCGTCTTTTGAGCTTATTAATAAGCACTTTAACAGTTTTAATACAACTCACTTGTTGAGTAAGTAAGGCGAAAACGGAACAAGTATTTTTTATAGTTAAACTAAACATTTATTTCAGAAGAAATTACTCGAGAAACAACAGAAGAATACAGCTCGTGTTTGTCAGAACCGTGTTACAATATGGGTACATGCGTTGACTTACCTGGCTCGACTTACTCATGCTTGTGTAATGGTGGTTACACCGGCCCAAACTGCGAAACGCCTGTTAAAGATTATATCACAGGAACATATATAGAAACTCCGTCCTTTGACGGTACATCGTATATTCGGCTGAAACCACTGAAAGCTTACCACAAATTGAACATCGATATAGAATTTAAAACCTTTTCTGAAAACGGCGTTATATTGTACAATCAGCAGAAACTAGACGGTACCGGTGATTTTGTTTCGCTGGCTCTGGTCAACGGATATCTGGAATTTAGGTGAGCAATATTTTATTTTATTCACTGCGACACTTTTTTATCTTTTTAATGGATTGTGTAAAACACATTTTTATTTCTATAGGTACAATTTGGGCAGTGGAACGTTTGTTCTGACGTCTTTGGAAAAGATAACTTTGAATGAGTACCATAAAGTGTCGGCGAAAAGGTATCATAGGGATGGTATTCTTTCTATTGATGACATGGAGGACGTGGTTGGACAATCTAATGGACATTTAAAAGCTTTGGATTTGGCAGAAGATGCGTATATTGGAAGCATTCCTACAAACTTTTCTAGGTACATTTGGTATTTCTTATTTTCAATACAATAAATCTCAAAAACTCATTATTATGTACACTTTTTTGGATTAAAAAAGCCATTGTGACCACATTAAAACCTGGTTAAAAGGAGCCTTCCATTAATATCGTACGGTGTAAAAGGAAATAGTCGGTTTTGTGCTCAGTAACTTTCAATCACCAAACCATTACAAAAAGGTAAACTTTCTAGTTTCCCCGCCAAATATACTCTTACATTTCCAATCAATAAAACCACTATTGCTACACATACCCCTAATACACCAGAAAAACCAATATCAAAGCATTCGCAAAGCAATTTAGACTTCTTGTTATTACTTCATTAATGTTGGTTGTATTTGTGTCCATCAATATCAATAATGAATACCGTTACAGGGTTTTCGATAACATCGGTACTCGGAGCGGTTTTATTGGCTGCGTCAAATACTTAAGAATAATACGCCATCAAGTAACGAAGAAATTGGGCCGGCCGGATTCATTAGTTACAGCTATTGAAAATGTTCAAGAATGCGAATCAAGGTCTTGCTTGAGTATGCCGTGTAAGAATGGCGCTAGCTGCAAAGATACTGAGTCTTCGAATGAATATACATGTATATGTACTGTTGGGTTTCAAGGAGTCAATTGTGATGAAAGATTAGATCCTTGCGAATCCAATCCTTGCCGATATGATGAGGGGCTATTGTGTGATATTGGGCCGGACGGTGGACACGTGTGTCGATGTTTGCATGGCGGGGAGATTGGGTCAAGCGGAAATTCTTGTAATAATGGTAAGTTAGAAAATATCAAAAATATCAATACCAAAAAGATATTCCAATAGCAGTTTTGTGAGGTTTCATATTTGTAGCTTTTGATAATTTAGGAATTAATTAATAAAATATAGCCTATGTTACCTACTTTTGAATTATGACTAATTATAATTTTCGAAATCGTGTCAGAAGTTTTCAAGTTTGTTCTTTATGATCATATAAATTAAATACTTTTAATTTTATAATAATATTAAAATAGACTGACTGATACTAATTATAAATATACAACTTCGAGGCAAAAAATATTTTACTTACTTTCAAGTAGGTAATCATCTTTCTTTCCAAATAGAAAACTCAAGTGGGTATACTCCAATAACTGCTGTCTAGACTAAAATCCTCGCGTTACAAAAAATAGACATTTGCAGTATTTTTATTATTTCCAGATGTAAACGTTTTCCAAGAGTCATGGATACCTCAATTCAACGGAACAAGT
Organism: Stenoptilia bipunctidactyla; assembly: GCA_944452665.1. Lineage (NCBI taxonomy): Eukaryota > Metazoa > Arthropoda > Insecta > Lepidoptera > Pterophoridae > Stenoptilia > Stenoptilia bipunctidactyla. The sequence goes on along the minus strand of OX101726.1, from coordinate 3,782,518 downwards.
TACCTAGAATTGCCTCTAACCGAGGGTCTTTCTAAATCGTTTCGAATCGAAATTTGGTTTTTAACTAACCGATTTTCCGGCATGTTGCTTTACACTGGACAGTCGAATAAAGCCAAAGGGGACTTCATTGCGTTAAACTTGGTTAATGGATACCTACAGTTCAGGTTCAATTTGGGGAGTGGTATTGCAAATATTACGTAAGTAAATTAATAAGTTATTTGAGCTTTTCATTGTATTAGGAATATGACGCTTTTGAATGTATTTTTTTTTTAATGCGGTAAAAACAGACAAAATAATTAGCTACCAATTCCCGAACAGTTTCTAAACTACTACCAATTACATACATACAAACATACATAACGTCACGCCTGTATCACTTATGGGGTAGGCAGAACACCAGAGGTTACAAGACCATCTGATGTCACGCTTGACAAATTTGGAGGTATAAGAAAGATGGAGAGAGACTATTGTCAGTGAAAGAGGGTCAGCCTATGGCCCAAATTAATGATCATAAACTCAATTAATGATGGCTATACGATGACATATTACTCTTAACTAATATGTGACTGTTTAGATTATCTTTCTTAATATATTGTCTGTGCTAATTCTGACTACAGACTTGGAGTCAGAATTCTAATTAGATTTTTTAAAATTAAAAATTGGTTTTAATATGAGCCTTCTTTGAATGTCCCATTAAATTGCATCTCTAAAAATCAATATTATAAAAAACTTAGAAAGCCAACACATTTGAGTCATTCAAGGAATTCCATTTTGAAGCAAATCGTCGTTTGTATGCAAACTCATTTACCGTTACCTCTGACTCTAGATCTCCAGTGGCCATAACAAAGGGCAGATGGCATCGGGTGCGTGTAACTAGATTTGGACGTCACGGTAGCTTGCAACTTGACCGTCATCCCATGGTGAAAGGCACGTCTGCCATGCCACACACTAATTTGGAACTCACCCTACCCGTGTTTATAGGGTCTTTACCGTAAGTTGTTTGTTGTTTTCTGTTGTTTTAAAAGATTGTTAAGATTTTTAGAGTTATGACATCATACTTTAATTATTAATACCACGCTGGGAAATAATTTAAACGGAATGTAAATGGGTCTTTGGCTTTATTTACATCGTGGATATTATAAGACCTCTATTATCTTATATTATTGACTTTATGAGTTAAATTAATAAGAATACTATAATATGATCTTAAGTTTTCGCGATTCATGTGGTCACGAGCGACTGACCACGGGGTCTGCAAAGACACCGAAACGTCGAGTTAAAATTTAAAATGTAAATATACGCGATAAATCCGGTTAAAAAGTGTTTTATTTAAGAAATGTATACTTGGTATGTTCTTTTATTCTATTTTTCATTTTAATACTAATTTTTGATTAAAAATAATTACTGTATCACACACTTAAGTTCTTCAAAACTATGTAGTTAAGTTTTCAAACAATATTGTAACTACTACTTTGTATTATTCAATCAACAAAAAAATGGGTCAAACTTGTTTTAAATGTCAAACTAAAATTAAAAGATGGTGACGAAACTAGGTACGGAGAATTCTAAAATTACAATGATGCTTCAGATTTTTATTGTTAGAAGTAATATTCAATGTAATTAATACAATTAACGCATCACAGATATTGTCTTATTTATCTTATTATGAAACTAATTTTCACAAAGTTTCCAATAGAAAAGCGGACCGATTTCTTTCACATAATAATAACCAACAGTATGACTTGCACAAGACAAGTATGATTATTTGATAACATAACGTCTTTGCAGGTCGTTCGTCCGCCCCCACAAAATGTCTGGAGTGATCAGCAGTTTTATAGGAGCAGTGCAACAGGTCTTTGTGAATGGGCACCCTATTCCGTTGTACGGGAAAGATGTAGCCAAATGTGCCATGATGTTGGAAGAGGAAAAACTGCCGTGCGCAACTGGTGGGGTCACCAGATATTTGGGGATACCGTGTGGTGACGGTAGGTTTAGCTGTAAAACATTTCTTATTGTTATTCGGTTAAGAGTGTTTTTGGCACAGCTGCAAAGGATTTTTCAAGGAGATTCAAAATAGTTTTTCATGCCAGATTAACTTGGTTCGGCTTTTAGTTATTGCTGTTAAAATCTCTTTAAAATTTGTATTGCTAATGTCCTTGTAATAGTGCCTACAGTCCTGAGAACTACTCTTAGACTGGTACGAACTAGATCAAATCTGTCTGTCAGTTCAAAGATTATCTCGAACGAACAGATAAAAAGACAGACATTTTCTTTCATAAGTGTAGAGGCGAAGAACACCAGCAATAAAGGAAAAACAGGCACATAGAATATAAGGAAATACATGCTTACTCTTGTAAAAGTAATGAATAATACTGAAATCCTTAACAAATTGAAGTCACCCTTGACGTGGCATGTGTCCTGTTTGTATCGTTTAATACAGCAGGATTAACAACGTTATCCCTATTTTAACACGAGTACTTCCGTACTTCGGAGGGCACGTTAAGCCGGGTGCTCTTTAATTGTATTAGTGTTGTCTTGAAGACTTGTCAAAACTGGTGTTGGCATTCTGAAACTTCTAAAATCCACTGAACAACCATAGGTCAGTGTGGTGGTTTACAGAAAAAAACTCCTAGTCTAATATGAGAGAGACCCGGGGTCTAAGACCTAGAAAAAAGGTTTTGAATATAGCTTTAACGACAATGAAAGCCATTATGATTTAAAATACTTATAATTTGATTCAAGTCTGTTCCTTAATAAACAAATTTCAATAGTCACACATAATTTTAGCTTCTTAAAATAATATCATATGACTAGAATAATAAGGAGCCTACGAATATTTTCTCAGGTCCTACGCCCTGTAAAAACAACGGCACGTGTATTCCTATGCTAAACGAATATAAATGTACTTGCCCCGATGGATATCAAGGCAGAAACTGCGAAACGCAAATTAAAATGGAAATGTTGAATGACGGAGCACCAATCAAGTTTGACGGAAATAATTACTTTTCCTACAGAAGTCGGGGCAACCGAAGGTACGAAAACGTTTAATGCCAAGCCATAAAAATATAACCTACTTTTTAAAAATGTTTTCCACTAACAAATTAATTTTATATTTCTAGTTTCCATACTAACAGGCATCTACATAAAGGAATTAAAGATGTAAGATAACATTTGAGGGGTGCTGCAAGTTATTATTAATAGTTTATCCATTGCCAGTACTTAACCTTAATATAGGTAACTTCTTTTAATATTGCTTATTCATCATCCGGTAGCAATTTAGCAGCTTTAAATTTTATATATTTTTTTTAACTTTTCATCTATTCATCAAAACACTTTTCTGCTTATCTGTATCACTTAACTGACTATTAATATTCTTTTGCTTGAATGCCTTTGCTAATTTATTTTATAAGCAATTTTACTTAGAACCTCATAAAAGAAATGTATAAAAAACATATTTTTTACCATCTAAAGCGCTGTTTTGCGTACGAAATCCTAAAAATTCCCAAATTCTCGCGGCACGAACGAAATTAGCATGAATACAACATACGTAAATGGAAATACGGGTATAGAATGAATATTTTCTTTCCACATATTACAAACATACCTACGAAATCTTAACCCTAGATTCTACGAGTATTTATAAATTCATGTACATTTTTAGGACTCGCGGCGAGCGTGGCATAAGATATGAAATTAAATTTCGAAGTTATAATGATTCAGGCTTGCTTATGTGGCGGCGTAAAGTTGGTATACGGCCAAGAGACTTCATAGGGCTTGGTTTATCGAAAGGAAAACTCCACCTTATATACACTGACAGTGAAGAGCTAGAATCGAATGTGGCGGCCAATGAAGACTGGTTCCAAAGTATCGAGTCGCGATCCCGCGTGGACGATGGTTTGTGGCATACAGCAACTGTGAGGCGAAGAAAAAGACTTGCAATGTTGCAAGTCGACGGGAAATCGGCGGTTAGAGGGTACTCACACACACTACTGGTGCCTTCGAAGTCGAATCCTAAACTGTGGATTGGTAAGAACTTTTTTAATTTAATTTGGAAAACTTTTGGCAGTATCGGTGTTCTTTGATCCAACAAGATTTTGAACTTCTAACACTGTTTAAAAGTTTCGTTTTCACTCGATTTTGTACTTTGGTTGGATCAAATTATGTGAACTCGAAAAAGTTGTTGAGACTTAGGAAACAATTAGTGTAATTAGAGTGACAGAATGTGTTCATTGTTATTTTCTTTTCTCGATCGTATTTTTTGACATTTCCGTAATCTAATGATCATCTTTCTGATATTTTTTGTGATTTACGAGGATTTTTGGCGTATTATATGTTTTGGCTCTTTATATATTAATCTTTTGTTCAATATTTGTTTTTACGTTATAAATGAAAACCATGTAAGAATTAATTTGACGTAAACGTAATTCAGGTCTCCAATATAATTATCCAAGTTCCTTTTCAAAAACCTTTTTCATTAATTTCATAATCGCCATTAGTAATTTTCTATCTCTAGCTCAATACTAAAATAGCTCCTGTAATGGAATTAAGTCAGTAAAGTTGTGTTGACTTTTCCATTTAAACATTATACCTACTAAATGATACCGTTGAAACTTTTCTATTACACTTTCTTTGTTATTATGTTTTGTGGAAGAAGGCGCAGGCTGATAAAATAACGTTTTCAACACACTTGCTCGTAAAGTGAGCCTTATTCTATTGAATTTAGAACTATAAACTGGGCTATAAGTCACATGTGCATAATATATTATATCCTAGTGCATAATATAATGAATCCTACAAAGTTGAATTGTACCTTAGTGCAAATTACATGCGAGTAAACAGAGCATATTTTATTGATCCGGTTTATACATTATATACCAATATAGTTTGTCTTTGTTAGTTCCACTTAACGCACTAGATGGCGTTGATTGTCTTTTAAATCGCGCATAAACCTGAAATAAAATTCATTCAAATTCAGTGGTTTCATTAGTGGTGTTAAATATTTTCAGAAACAACAAAGAGATTTTATGACCACGTATGTCTGTCTTTTACTCACAAGTGTGTTGAAAAACGTCGTATGTAACTCGTGAGCGTTGCTAATTACAGTCTCGGCCCATTATTAAGCCCTCGCCTGCGGCTTAAATCACAGCCTCGACTGTAATTAGCAACTTAGCTCACTTGTTACATAATATACTATTACAACCATGGTGGGTTGGCATAGAATATCCCTACCGCCCCTGGATATGTGTGCTGAAAAGGCGACTAATCCGGATGACTCCCGCGTGGTGATAGGATCCTGTCAGGGTCTGACTTCACATAAAATCTGCCGCCAAATATTTCCAATCCAGCGGTGATGTGTTCCGGCAATATTTGATGAAGAGCCAGTTCTTTCCTAAACCCGTGAACTTTCATTTTCGTACATATCTTCTTACCGTCAGGTAAGATTAAGGTCAAACGCTATAACAAATATTAATATTTATGTTTATTTTTATTTCCACTTTACCAGGAGGGTCGCCATCTTTGCCACTCGGGTTGCCTGAAGCCTTGTACAAAGGTTTCCAAGGATGCGTTGGAAGTGTTAAAGCAAACGGTCGCCATATTGATATCTCAACTCCTATACGACCGACAACCAAAGTGCAGTATTGTAATTAGTCAAATAACTGGCATATTTCATTGAAATTATCTGATCAACAACTAAACGCGTATTACCGACAAGCATGGTAATATGAAATTTAATATGGGTACCTTCTCATTCAGTTTGTAGTGAGATTTTAGAAACCTAAATCTAAGAACTGTACGTGCAATTAATATATCAATTGACGCCATATAATGTAAAAACACATGTGTCTTTAATGTTCGTTTCTCAATAAACAAGTTAAATCGTTTTATAATTTGTATTCTCTCAAAGACTGCTTGTTTATTTTCTATAATAGATTTTATTAAACAAAGTGGAAATTTTAATATTACATTATTAATGTAAATGGGTTTTCCAGCTTGCAAGCAAAAAAAAGGTAACTTCGATATTGTATCAAATGCATGATACATTATCTTGATGTCATATTGTTTTCTTCGTTATGTCTCCATTTCAATTTAAAATTAGGGCAAAAAAATCGGGTAACTGCTATTAGTAACGGTATAAAATGAGTTAATTGCCAAGTTAAATTTAATTAAGTTTTTGGAATTTTGTATCTTTTATTTTCTATTACGTTTTCATCCTACCGAATGTACTGTCTCTATTTACCATTGACCTCTACGATACTCTTTACTGTCGAAGACTTTTTGCTTTGAATAAAAAATGTAAGTACCTACGTTTCTGAATAAAATGTTTTTTTTTGTATATGGCCAGCTCAGAATACAAAAAAAAAGGTTGTTCGAATTATTTTCACGGTATAATCAGCTTAGCACAAAAAATTAGCGGTCTTGTGTATGTATACGAAAACCTGTCTAATGTAAAAGTATAATAGGGATCAGTGGTACTAATTTGAATACTGATGATGATATTTTTAACTGAATCTGTTAGCGAAATGTTTACTTGTTAATTTGTTACAGAATTATACAATATAAGCAAATTTATGATGTTTATCAAAAGTATATTGAATAGTTTATTATTTTAACTTTATCAACACGAATAATCAAGATTTTTTATAGCTTACGAAATACACATTTATTTGACTATTAAAACAGTTAAAGTCATTTTTAAAGTTGAAGTTGTATCTAAACTGTTGATTATATTGTTAAAAATCTTTGAACTGTTCAATATATCTTCGAAAAATCAATACGTTGTTTTATGTGACCATAAGTACGTTGCCATAACCCTTATCTTTAACTTAGTTAAATAAAGTATACTTAGTGTTAATTAAATTCGCATATCGGTGCTCGGATATTATAATGAGAAATAAAAAAACATGATTATTATAAAACGGTAAAATTTTAGTATTAAAAGACACTAAATAGCAACTTTAAAAAACTGGTTTAATCAACTGATAATCTTGTGAACATCGAGTCTTGATACAAAGTCTTTAATTGAAGCAAAGACTAGAGTATTCACAGAAGGCATATAAAAAAGGTTTTGTTTAAAAAAATACGTTGAAGTTGAGAATCTCAAATGCGTTTGTGTCATTGAATTCAAATTTGGAAAACTCACTTTTTCTGCCTTGCAACAGCCCTGATGCGAGATTGATGTGTCAATATTTTCGGCCAGCATCCAACTCGATAATAACAGTACTTTTTGAAACGAGGTTTTCTCACTTTTTTTGATAAAGGCAAGTAATATATTTGGATGATTTAATTATTTTAATAAGTACAACGTCCGAATAGTAGTTAAGAAATCAATACAAAGAAATTGTTGGCCATTTTTTTTTGTTTGAACGAAATTAGTAAGACAAGCCTGAAAACAAAAACCACGTTCACCTGTGAAACAGTTAATAAATTAATTCGTTGTTAAATAGTAGAAAGTATATAAATAGTTTTTAGATTAGAAATCTATAGAATAATTAGATATTTCTATACATTTTGTTTTCTAAAAGCCGAGCTAAATATATTATACGAAATATTACTGTTAGTTAGAGTGTATATTATGGAATATTGGCTTTAATGTTAACATTCCTTTGATAATTTTAATAAATATTGCCTTCTACGAATTTAATTTCAGCTGAAAATTTATATAGACTAAAGTTAATAGGATTATATTATCAATAAATGAAGTAACTGTATCTAGGAATTGGTTGTACAGTTGAAAAAAAGATAAGTATTTTTTGCTCGTTTGATACGATATATTTTAAACCTACGCTTACACCAATGCAATAGTTGTGCCATAGTTTTGTATAATAAACCAATATAGTTTTAATTTAGTTTTAAGTCTTTGTTTTTTATTTCATCACAATTATGGATCAAAATTTATCAAAAACGAAAATACATATAAATCACATATCAAAGTATTGATTACATCACTGATAAAGCAATGTTTGGTTCTGTAGAGAAAATATATTTTATTTATAGCTTGAAATAACTTAATTAAGTTATCTACTTACGATGTAAATATCAGGTATACTTAGTTTTATGTCCTAAAGTTTTTTAACGCAAGGTTTTACTGGCATTTTTACTTCAAACGTAGTGTTATTTGAAGTTAAAGATGAACATATTTGAATAAAACAATGACAATATTATAATGTATATCAACACGAAGATTTTGGCTCCTTAGACTTTTGGGTCAACATCATTTTTGTTTTTTTGTTTTTAGATATAATAAAAAATTATCAAACAACTTTAACCAGAAAATCGTAACTTTTGTTTTTCTCTGAAAGACAATAATTTCTAGTTGAGATAATGTTAACTAACATACCGTAACTTCAAGATGAATATAAAATAATTATTATATTATTTGGGTAAAGTTGTATTCATTGTGCAAACTTAAAGAATATGATTATTTAATAAAGACGTGTCAAGTTTTTTATTATTCGAGATTTAGAAAAGTGTTAGATGTAAATAAAAACTTTAACACATATCGTTGTATTAGTAAAATATTAAAGGTTTTTACGTTTTAAAGATCCATTACTGAACCTAAGTACCTATATTTATTTTTTAACATAAAAAATCTAATAAATGATTGATATTATCTGTTTGTTACCACAGAAATTTCACATCTGGAATTTTCTTTCGATTATGTTACATTTTTTTATGTGTTAATGTTCGAATATTTTCTTCTCGAATAATTGAAAACTGACTTCAAGCACTAAGATGTATGGCTACAATTTTATATAATAGTTTTTGACATATCTTCCATTCCAATTTGTTACGCAGTGTGTGTTTGGTATAACTAAGAATAACTATTTAATAGTTTAAATGAAAGAAGCATTAAAAAAATGAGACTGGAAACTATGAAGTGTTTTTTCTATCCTTTTCTTGGTTCTATATTATATTAGCTTACCTTAGGTGATACACCAATATGTGACCCGAAAAGTTAGCTCGAAAAAACTTGTGCTTTGATGATAAGACAAAGTGGACCAAGGACTCAGTAAACATCCAAACCAGAGGCTTTTAAGAAAAGTTATTATCTCAAACGGCTTGTATTCGAACCCATAACCTCTCATACCGCAAGTGTAGTACAACGGAGGTATTATTCAAAATGGACTTTTTGATTGACTCTCGCACTATTACCTTTTATTTCGTGCTACTGTAGAATCATGAATCTTTCGAATAAAGCTATGTTCCATTTTACGCTCAGTTTCACTTCAGAAAGCTTTAAATGAAGAAAAAATTCTTTGAATTGAACATTTTATGTTTTTGATATGCTGGACTGGGAGCGAAAGAAAAACGTAGAATGTGCCAGCTGCTTCACTTCCCGGGCATACTGTAAAAGTCAGTTAAGGGACGGAGGTTTTAAAGGCGTTTTTGTGGGCGATAGGCTGACCCCCTGTCACTACAATAGTCTCTCTCCATCTTTATAATACCTCCAAATTTGTCAAACGTGACATCAGATGGTTTTGTAACCTCTGGTGTTCTGCCTACCCCATAAGGGATACAGGCGTGACGTTATGTATGTATGTATGTATGATAAAACGACTTTTAAAACTATGAAATAAAGTAACTCATAATCACATTGAAACTTGTTGTGATCAATAATAAATTACATTACCCGCCTCAACAAGTCATCATTAAAATTACCAAGCCATTAAATTTTATGAAATCAATAATCCATTTACGAGCCAATCATAATTTTTAACTGACTGTTGTACGTTTCCATGATATAATCTCCACACTATTACAATTGGCTAATTGGGATTGCCATAACTGAAAATTTCAATGCAGTCCCTTAATGCTATTAAGCTTCTATCGTGATCCCATGGTATTCAGGGAATAATGAAGTGTAACCTGTTGACTGCTGCATAAAGGTAATATGATCTGACTGAATTTAAAAATGGAAGGTGAGTTATAATTTTCGTTAAGGCGCTTAGCAGACGATAAACTTCATGCGCCTTGTTGCGACAACCGACAACTGACAACTCCCTGTTCATATATTATTCCAATGGAATTGCGTACACAGCAATTCTAGTTAGGAGTTAGTTTCTGATTGCAGCAACTCGCAATTAGCAACTTTGATTAAGTTGCTGGTTTTTGCAACTGACAATCGCAGCTAACAAAAGTTTCTAAAATCAGCAATAGCAAGTCGTTCTTTGGGGTATATACGAGGGTGGATTGAAAAGTTCGCGGCCTAGTCAAGAAAACAGAATAAAGCACATACAAAAATATTTTTATTTTTCGACGTAATCTCCATTTAGCTCTATGCACTTCTTCCATCTGCTTTCCAGAGCTTCCATACCTGTTTTAAAAAAAGATTCCTCAAGGTCTTCAAAATACAGGTTAACAGCGGCTTCGACCTCTTCATTCGTTAAAAATTTCTGCCCACCGAGGTGTTTTTTCAGGTTTGGAAACAGATGAAAGTCCGAAGGTGCCAAATCAGGAGAATAAGCTGGATGTGGCAACAATTCGAAACCACAATCACGAATTTGAGCCATAGACTCGACAGACGTGTGGACTCGGGCGTTGTCCTGGTGAAACAACACTTTCTTTCTCAGTAATCCTGGGCGTTTCTGTTTAATTTCTTCACGTAAACGGCGCAGAAGGGTGCTATAGTACGCAGAGTTTATTGTTTCGCCTTTTGGAAGGTAGTCCACCATAATGACACCCTTAGCATCCCAAAAAACCGATGCCATCACCTTGCCAGCCGACAGAATTGCCTTTGCTTTTTTCGGAGTTGGTTCACCTGATTTTTTCCATTGTTTGGATTGTTGTTTTGATTCTGGGGTGGTGAACCCAGGTTTCATCCATTGTCACAAATCTGTCAAGAAAACCTTGTGGATCAGCCTCGAACATCTCCAAACAGTCGCGAGAAATCGTGAGTCGAATTCGCTTTTGCTCTACTGAAAGCAATCTGGGGACCCACCTAGCCGAAACCTTAGAAAAGCCGAGTTCATGGACAATGATGTTTTGCGTTCGTTCATATGAGATGCCTATAGTGTCTGCAATTTCTCTGATAGTCAATCTACGGTCTTTCAATATGAGATCACACACTTTATTGATGTTTTCTTCGGTCGTAGACGTCATTGGCCTGCCGGAGCGAGGGTCATCTTCGATGTTCTCTCGTCCACGTTTAAATTCTGCAACCCATTTTTCACAGTGGTATAAGACGGGGCAGATTCCCCTAATGTTGTTTGCATGTCATCATGGATCTCCTTTGGTGTTAATCTTTTTTTAAACAAATATTTAATCACAGCACGTTGTTCAAATTTCTCCATTAGTGAAAATTTGTTCTACACACGTATTTATATTGTTCGTAAAATTTTATTTAAACAAGATATCAAATTGAAAATTCGCGGGCTGACAATTGAATAATGACAGTTCAAAATGACGGCAGAAAAAATAACAAAAGTTTTATTTTTAATGGCCAGGCCGCGAACTTTTCAACCAATGTAGTACTTTCCCTCATCACTGTATTCTGTAGTTTTAAATCACTTTCCAGCAACCTATTAAATATGTAAACAGACATTTTAAAATATTGTTTAAAGTTGTCATTATGTTTCTGAAGCTCATTTATGTTAATAAATCTAGTCCTATCTTGCAAGAAGGGATGAATCCAAAACCGACGATTGCTGCGAATAATTTGTTGTAGTTGCCACCGTGTCGGCGACGCCGACGTAATATAATTTAAACGAGTGCTGTCTCTCCGGTGTCCATCGTAATACTGAGTGGACTCACCTAACAAACCAGGTTCACATAAAATTGCGACAACCGTAAAGGCCAATTTGTGGTTGCTGCAACTGGAAACCTTTAGAACATTTACAAAAATTGATAGTTGCTTCAACAAGGTTACCAGTTGCATCAATTGCAGATTCTCTAGTTGTAGCAAGTGGCAATTTCTAAAAAAGTTGATGGTTGCCTCAACTAAGTTGTCAGTTTTGTAAACTTAAGTTGCTACGTTAGCAAAGCGCCTTAGGTTTTATATCAGAGTCGTCGTGGCGTAGTGACTCCTGTGCATATAAGTCAACTATATTATAAGGGTCTTTTAATAAGGACGGGTCAAAATGGAATAAAACATGCTGTGTGCGAGATATTAACGAAATTTTTCTTTTGTTTGCAAGACCTATTCATGCCATTTTTTATGATTATAAAAACTGGCACAAATTTGAGAGGTCCCATTTTCAGTAGAATCAAATCGCCCATCCAACTCACATCACTTCTGAATGAAATAACCCTACCTTCAAATCGTTCAGTCAAAATGTCCATTGTTCTGTGCCGTCTTGCTGGAAACAAATGTCATCCACGATTATACCTATCGTTCAATTTAGGCCAAAAAAAATGATTAAAATGGATCTGCCTGTTTATTGTTGTCGGTCCGCTGAAAATTGGTCTCTCAAATTTACCACTATTCGAAGACGCGGCGGACAGTTGAATGACGTCATAATCAAAACAAAATGGCATGAATAGCTCTTTCAAATAAAAGAATAATTTCGTTATTATCTACCACACAGCCTGTTTTATTCCATTTTGAAATTTGAAATCGACCCGTCCTTATTGAAAGACCCTATACAAGGAATGGACCTAGGAGCTGTGTATCTACGCAGCAGTTATAAGCTACTTCAGAGTCTTGATTTATTGATTTTTGATTACATACACGAACTAGCTTGATGGTTTATGTCGTCACAAAGAGAAGAAGGGAAGGAAATAATTTTTATCCACTCTGTCATATTTGAGAAGAACTAAAGTTGACTGATTTTTTATGTACCACTCCATAAGTACATTTTTTTAAAGACAATCACATTAAGTACATGACCCCGAGCTAAGCAAAGCTTGTGATATGGAATAGTATGTAGCGAACTAGGGGAGAACCTAGAATATTAATAGATATACATATTGATAAACACCCAGACTCTTAGCATTTTATTTTCTTTCTCCATGCGAGTATTGAACCTACGAACTTACAATTTACGTAATAGCCACTTACGCCATTGCGCCATGGGAGTCGTCAATTGAAAGCTACTCAGGAGTAAAATAGAATATATTTTATAAAGATTCTTACAGAATCAGAACCTAGGCGGGGAAAGCCGCACAACCTCGGCAGTATACTGATCTTATCTATTTAGTAACCTAATAAATAGCAAAAAATGACATATTTTATTATTAATACAGAAATATTATCTGAATTTTATAGAAACAGTATGGACGACATAAAATTTTGATTTCAGAAGCATTAAAATATTGAACTAAAACTAATCCCGATCAATAGAAAATAAAGCGTGAACTATATTCTTCCTAAAATCAAACGAACCACCAACTCAGGCAGTAAATTATCCTACTGTTTATTTATCCATTGCAACACAGCCATAATGGTTTTGGTGCCACAAATATTACAAACTGCGCTGTGGCACGAAGGCTTTTAATTTAATGATTGTAACAATCACAGGACTAAAATACGGATGTATATTTGAAATTGTTTCACTGATGACTTGGTTGTTATATTGGTTTTGTCTGTGAGTGTTGTTGTAATTGTAAATTAAATGAGATTAAACCAGGGAAAGTTTTCTTCTACTTAATAAAGATGATGAGAATATGATCTTTATGTAACTAGTTAAATGAACTAGATTCCGAATAAATTGCAAAGTTGTTTCCATCTGAAGTTTTCTGACATAATATAAATTGAGAATAGACTCAAGAAATATTACTTTTCAAATATTTCTCACAAAGTACAGGAAATTTAATATACATCATCGAGTGTTCGCCTGTCTAGCGATATATATTCAAAAAGTTTTCTAACAAACATTATCGATCCGACAAAAATGTGTTTCATAAAAAAAAGCATCAAACTTTCACTGATGAAAGGTTATCACCCCTTTTTAAATTATGCCTTTCTGTGTTAATACAAATATTCTTCGTATATCCACCGATAAACAGCTTTGCTGTGAAAATGGTAAAAGGACAGCATTTTTAGTGTCAATACAGGATCTAGGACTTACAATATAATTTCTGAAGTTCGGAAACGCACCAGTTACTCTGTAAGAGTGTTGAGCGGTAGTGGTAATTAAGTAAATTAAGTGGTTAAGATGCAGCCCAATTGTTCCCTTACCCCCAATCAAAATAAGTAACAATGTATGTCTATGAATCAAAAAATGAGCTACGTGCCAACATATCACCAAGAAGGATAAGGTTGGTCAACTTTATACAGAACAGTATTGAAAAAAAGTATATTTTCTGAATATTAATTTAATTTAAAAACACATCTATAGTAAAGATGTTTAATTATTGTGATGAATAAAACTCCTGTAATATGCTGAATAATTTGAAAAGAACATTTCAATTTCCAAGTGTTTGATCATAATAATTAGTTTATTTTTGTCTCACAGAATCAAACTAACCTAAAACATAGATTAGTCACTCTTTTAACAGCCTTAAACTTTTTGGTCAATAACGTAACGATTCCATTAAGGTACTTATTCCCTAAACGAAAATAAAATCAATAAGTCTTTTCTCATCATTGACTTACTCAACCAATAAATCGCTGAGTGTACTTTTTGAAACAAGAGCAAACTTGATCCAATTAAATAGAGATTGCTTTTACAGGTTATTTTGAAGTTTTGATGTAGGTATATACTAAACTAGTGTAAGAATAAGCTTCGTTATTAGAAGATTAGATAGAACATGAGTTTTTTGGTAGGTACATTATTGAATGAAACAAACACGGAATATAACATTTTAATATGAAGACTTTTTATCCCTACTTTTTTATTGGTGACTCAACGCGGGTTGCGTTTTACCTTAAACTCACCTGTTGGTAAGTGAAAATGAGATTGAAAATGTTAGGGTAAACTAATACGGATATTATACAACACGGTATTCAGAACCCGGTAGTGGCCGTCTTAGTTAGGAACCCTTACTTTCTAACTCTTAATACACCCCCCCTAAGTTAGGGTCCCTAAATATTGGGTAGTGTAATAGGCCTTTGAAGCGATTAACTATAAAGGGCTAGTTTTTAATCAACGGGTATATTTTTTTTACGCAAGAAGTATAAATTTATAGAGACGATTTTTGCAAAAAAAGGTATTTATTTAATTATTCATGTACACAGTAAGGTACACTTTTAAGGTATACAGTAAATAACAGTATACCTTAAAAGCTTAAAAATGATCAAGCATCACAAATCTGTTAAAATTGTAATTGAATCTGGACTCTATGCCTTCGACATTAAGTTAAAAATTGGTTGGGGAAATTTGACAGTTTTGTAACGTTTGATTAGCTGCCTTCTGTCCAAAGGTACAGCTTATTTCTAATAGAAATTTCCGCAAGCTCAACCGTATCTCAGGTATGTATTTTTTAACAAGGAAATGAATATATTCGCTAACACATTAAACAAAGCATAGTCACTATAAATTATGAATTAATACCATGAGTAATAAAGACGACTACGAGATACTACAAAACATCTTGTAGCACTACGTCATAGTATTATCAAACGCAATCAATGAAATGCTGCGTAGCAGTATCGTACCGTGCGTAGGATGTTAATCAACAGTGACTCTTTGTAAAAAAGTTTGTAGAGCCATATCTTTATTTTTGTCCTACTAAGCGGTTCTACAACAAATATGCAGGAATATTGTATCAAATAACATATTATTAAAAAAAACGCCCTGTATATTTTAATTTTGCTACATTTCTCCACCTAGTGCAACATGAACATGAGGACTTAGAGCTTTCCATAAGAAACTTATTCACTCAAGTGCTAAGAAACATGATTATGCTTACAATGCAGTATTCGAGGATAGAACTTGCAACCACTGGTGTCCGAGGATTTTACCCATTGACAGTGTTCACCTGCCTTGCCTACCTTTTCAACACCAATCAACAGAATGAGATGGTGTTATTCAAAATTATAGGTAGGATCACTAAATGTCAACTTATTATCATAGCTTTACATTTTCTGTCATAGTTCAGCCAACTTTCGCAAAAACTAAATAAATTATACAAATTATACCTTTCTCTTAAATGAAATCATTGGTGAATTGTATAAAACGAGCGTTTGCCCGCGACTTCGACATGGATAAACTCCAAAATTCAAAATTCCAAAAGTTTTATTCATCTAAGGAATTTCACAAAACACTTGATGAAGTCAGTCATCACATACTTCGGCTTTAACTAGTTGTTGATAGTTGTTAAATAAGATAGTACAGTAGACCAAGAGACAAAAAAAGCCGGCGGAAAAATACTCTTGGCACTCTTTTTCAGTCAGAATTATCAAATTAATACAAATAGGTACAGTACAAATTGACCGTGACATGAAAAAAAAACAAACACAAGACAGCTAATTGTGAGAGCCAATGTCATGCCACAACCAAATTGCTTACATAGCAGATGCAATTAGCTATGGATGCACAATACGAACATGACAAACTGGGACCAGAGTATTTGAACAAGAATGGAATAAAATAGTCATAGTATCATAGTATCACTCCAAAGTCCTATTTTCCGTTTTCGTGGGAATTCCGGGAATTTCTTCCATTATACAAACACACACTTATTGAGGAACCTTTATACCAAGTATCACATCCGTGCACTTAAAGAATAAGATTTTATCATACAAACTAAAACATCATATATTTCCGGTTCCCGTGGCAATTTCGGGAATTCCTTTCATAACACAACCAGTCTCTTTTTGAAGAAATTTTATGCCAAGTATCATATCCGTGCACTCAAGGAATGATATTTTTCATACAAACTAAAAAGTCCAATATTTCCCGTCCCCGTGGAAATTTCGGGAATTCCTTCCTTAGTGCACCCCTACATCCCCTAAAGAATGTATGTTCCAAATTTCAGCTCTCTACGTAGCCAGTAGTTATGGCTGTACGTTATCTGTCAGTAACGGAACAGTTTTATATATATTGATAGAAGAATTTCATCAGTCAGTCGTGACAACGGAGTCTGTAAAGACATCGAAAGGTCATGATAAAATAACTGAAAAAAATGTGCTAAATAAAAATCACCCGACCAGCACTCAAACCTGCTGTGCTCTTCCACTGAGCTACCGGGGCCTGGCGGTACGCCTCGAAATTATTTAGCACATTTTTTTTACGTTATATTGCTAACGCAGCTCAGTATGTCGTGTTAAAATTTTCAAAAATATACAAGCAATGATATCTGGTCAAATAATAATTTATTTGCTACAGTGAATCCTGAACACTTAAGACTAGCAGTATAAATATCTGCCCTCAATCAGTTTATTTTATAATTATATATATAATAATAACTAAAAAGGTAAGTTTAACATTCATTTCATTTACTAGACTCTCGTATAACTACAAGAAGATTGATAGAATTTTCCGCATGAAAGGCTATTCTAATCTCAACTAGTCTGAATTATGGCTTAGGAAATACACGCTCATTCCTCGCATTACACATAAATCACAGGATCTACTGAAATCCCTGAATTATGAAGGGGGGAATAAGAAACACTGTCGTAACAATACTTCCTTAAGTAGAGAATGAAATGATTTTTTTTTATATAAAAATGCAAAGGATCTTTGAAAAAATTATAAGGGAGTGTTAGTGCTTTGTCTTAATCTCAATTCAGAGTAATTGGCAATAAGGATTTGTTAAAAGGATGGCTTTTTATTGAGTATTAACTTATTATCATCAGAGTAATAATTTTTGGCAAAAAGTATATGAAGGATACGTAAGTCAGTAGGATCGTAATCATTCTGTGCATTGTTCTTGTTTCACTATGATTGTTCCTTATTTAAAATTTAATTTTTATATGGTTAGAGATTGAGTTAAGCAAGATTGTCTTACGAAGACCACATTACGGAATCTACATAGGGGGTGTCCTAATGCACATCCAGACCCGATTTAGATCCCTTAAAACTCAGCCTAGATTTGATCTCGAGTTCCTTTCTTATCAAAATAACCTACAAGATTATTTTTTTGGAATGAAATGGACTTTCAAACAAAGCTACAGATAAAGTAATTCCTTTGCTGCTTTATTTCAATGATATAACTAGAGCATAGATTGTTACTTGCCATATAAGAGATGAAGAGCCTAAAAAGTCATTTGAGTTTTTTTCCAAAGTTTTTTGAGAGCGTAAAGAGTTGAATAGTCTGATCCTTTTGTATTGTCTGGAGAAAAATATGCTATCACGTCCCCGACTGCCCAAGGGGGAACGGTGGGGAATGTGGGGACGATCCGGCAGAAGGCCGAACCAACCCTTTAAAAATCTCCAGGTGTACCTCCCCCGCCATAATTGGAGCCCATGGTATCGCCAGTGGCATTGCCCGCGAGCCCCGGCGGATTGCGCACAGCCTGAGCCGTGCGCCCTCACGTAGGAAATGGCCCAGCACACGTGGCCACTTCTGATCCTGATAAGCACGCTTGGCCCTAATGACTTAAGGCATCCTGCTTGTTCGTAAGACTCTTTCAAGACCTTTCTGGTTTACACTGGGCTGGGTCTGTCTTTGCATAAAGACTTCCATCAAATATGAACGACGAATATTTTTAAATTCCTACATAGATTGTTTTATTTTTTATTCGAAACTTTTGTTTCTAACTAGCTATTTCGCGATTTTGTATCCGGGCAATTTTGAATCCCTCGGAAATCCGGGATAAAAAATAGCTTTTGTGCTTTTCCAGACCCTACACTAGACTCTCTTTGGAAAAATCATCGTGGTTGAGGACAAATATATCATACATCCATCTTACATCCAATCTTTCATTAAGTAAGCCTTTTTTCATGTTTAATTAGTGAAATGAAGTTTACTTTTTTGAGAGCTCATGAATTTTGCTAACTAGAGGCCATCTGAATACAGTTGTGTTTTTGTATACATTCTATAAAGTTTTCTATTTGCATTGATTTCAGTTATCAAAAGATAATTCTGTTAATAAATCTACTTAAACAAAATCTTCTAAAGATCACCCAATTCAAACTCTTTAACGAAAACGACAACATTAACGAAAAACACACTCAAACTTCTTCGTGACTTAAAGTAGATTGAAAATGAAGAACTTCTTTGAATATCCTATAAATAAGACTGAGGTGTTTTTATAGGTGTGTGCGGATTCCGTCTCTCGAGATTCGTATCTCGGATCCCACATTGAAAGTCGTGTCCTGAATACCTTTCAACAACTTTTCAGATAGATACAACTGTGCTTCGTTTGTGGACATAGAAAGCTAAGCATGTACCGCGCTCATCGAGTATGCATCGGAATTTTAAAATCAATTCTATTTAACAACTTTGACATTTTACTTTGACTTTGAAAAAGCTATTTGAATGATTTTTAATTAACTTTTAGCGGCATTTAGGCATTTTGAAGCTGTTTATCGATGAGTTAATTGGAATGTAATTTAATAAATTACTATTATAAGAGATACAAGGTATTAGCGGGGTAAACTTAGTTTTATGTAGTCAAAATTACTTTAAAAAATACAAAATCCTCACATTACCGGCAATGTACATAAGTGCAATAGTAAACTTTGTAAGAGGTAAGAGAGCCGTCGTGATCTTAAATGATGGTGCCTGTTAGGCGTGTCTACATACATGGGGTTTTTTAGTTACCGGGCAATTTTATTTTTACGCAATAAGTATCATTTATAGAATCGATTTTTGCAAAAAAAGGTGTATATTTTTTAAGTCCGAAATTAATTTATTCGCTAACATATAAAGCAAAGCGTGGTCAATCTAAATTATGAATATGACTATGAGCTACTATAAAAAATCTTGTAGTACTACGTCGTAGTATCATCAATAAAATGCCGCATCGTAGTAGCCATGTTCAACAGCGACTATTTGTAAAAATGTTTGTGGTACCATATTTTTAATTTTACTGTTTATATTTTACTTTAATTTTCACTGAGCAATACTTTAATAAATATGCAGGTACGTTAATATTGAATTAACATTTAAATTTGACTGGTGAATAAAAAACGACCCTCTATATCGTCCACCTATGACGATGTCGTCGGTGAGAAGCAAGTAGCTTTAAATAACCGAAAAAATGTGATAAATAAAAATTACCCTATCGGAAGAGCACTCGTCCGGCAAACGAGGGGTCCCAGGTTCGAGTCCTGGCCGGGTAATTTTTATTTATCACATTTTTTCGGTTATTTAAGAATAATTGAGCATTGTAAATGTAAAAACGTTAAAACATTATTAGCAAGTAGCTATGTTAGTAGTTAAAAGTTCGACGCCGGTTTCATAACATTCTCTTGGTAAGATCTACAAAGTATTTGTCATAGTTCTATTATACAGGGTGTTTTTTTTAAGACAGCATCATTTCAAGCTTGATAGGTAGCACATAATCAACGAATGCAGAGCATTATAAAACCGACTTCACGTCAAAACTTTGGCTGAACTGGAAGGTCGTCAAGGTAAACGATCTATAAATTCATACGCATTTGAAGTGGGAATAACTAATGCGAAGTATCCTTATCATATGTTACAAGAATCATTAAAATTGGTTCACCCAGTCAAAAGTTATGAGGTAACAAACATATTAAAAAGCATACGCGACGAATTGAGAACATCCTTCTTTCTTAAAATCGGTTGAAAAAGTTGAAAAGCAATGTTTATTATAGTCCCCATTTAAGATTTTTTACTACATTCGTCCTAGGTGGCACTGTGTTAACGATAATAACAGAATTTTACAACTATAGGCTGACTAAATGACTTGACTGATAAATTTATTTATTTGATTTGTTTTGAATATTTTTTTTTTGTAATTTGGCAAATATTTTTGTGAAACTGCTCTTGTAAAAGTGTAAAAAATTTTTGTAAAAGTGTAATTCAAATGTGACTTTTTTATATTATATAATCTTCCTTGTATGACAAAATCTGTCTTCTACTTCTGGTGCCACTGAAAATCAGCGTCATAGCATCCTTGCGATGCCATGGCTACAAAGCTGAGTGGTTAACAATTGGTGGAGTAGATCGGTAAATCTGTATCTGAGCTCTGTTGATTGTTATTTTTTATTTTCTTCTATGTTCCAATAAATATATTCTATTCTATTCTATTCTATTCTATTCTATTCTATTCTATTCTATTCTATTCTATTCTATTCTATTCTATTCTATTCTATTCTATTCTATTCTATTCTATTCTATTCTATTCTATTCTATTCTATTCTATTCTATTCTATTCTATTCTATTCTATTCTATTCTATTCTATTCTATTCTATTCTATTCTATTCTATTCTATTCTATTCTATATTCTATTCTAAATGAGAAGAACTGGAACCATGACTCACAAAAGCTATTATTTTGACTATTTGACGCATATAAATTTTTCAAAGAGCAAATTACACAAAGAATTTATACATAAGTTACATTCCCTATATTTTGAAGATTAAAAAAAAATAAGAAAATACTATAAATTAAATATAATCAATTAAATATAAATAGAATACACAAAAATATCCCCTGAACAAAATCAAACGCGCCTGGCTTACATGTCCATTTTTTCCCCTCAATGGAGTTTAAAAATCGAATTTGTCCTGCTGGACGACAGCCTCACCTGCATTTAGGGTAATGAAATTTAAAAACATTTTGTTCTCGCCTAGTTGTGGTTATGGCCTTGTACGAATAAATACAAAATGTAACGGTTTGATTTTTAAATTTCGATTATTTAACAGGTTTTATAGTGTAGTATAGACTACTATCTTGTTATTATATTATTTACTTTATTATATAACTAAAAAGAAGATTCGTTTATATTATTACCAATTGAAAGACAAATAACCACATTGACCATGTGTATGTAAATGTATTGCGGGAAAGTAGGTATTTATTTTACAGTTTGCCTTCGTGTCAAATCTTCTTCCCATCTTCACTGACCGGTTTCTTCCTTAGTTTGCATAAAGTTAAAATAAAATAACCACTGGAGCGCCAGCAATATACCTAAAGTTTTTTTAGGTCGCCAATATGTACGAAAATCTTAAATAAATGAAAAAATGTGTTAAATAAATATCATCCGACCAGGACACGAACCTGGGACCTCTCGTTTGCCGGACGAGTGCTCTCCCACTGAGCTACTGGAGCCTGGCGATACGGTAATTACTTAACACATTTTTTGTTTTTACGTTGTATTGCTAACGTAGCTCCATCTAATGGAGCTTTGCAGCTAAGACCTCCCGAGACCAATTGTGAATCTTAGTTAAAGTGAAGCATTGAAACGTTTAATAATATTTTAAAGTCTTTGCATTTAAAATGCTTAATTACTCTTAAATAAAAGAAAAAAATTGTTAAATAAAAAAGAAATATTAGGAATAAAATTAAGCATTTTAAATTCATAAACTTTAAAATAATATGTACGAAAATCTCTTTTACCATCCAAATACATGAAATTACCTAAAACACTATATAAAATAGTTTTTTTCTTATTCAATTTTTTATCTTTAGTGCCAAATATGATTGTGTTGTAATGTTTAATTAATAGGTACTGCAATTACGCAATAAAATCACAACTCATCATGAGGTCAGAAAATGCTTATGGTGTGTCGTATGGCGCGGTACGGGATAAAACAGTCAATGGCCTTAATCTCAAATAAAACACTGTTGTAATTAAAGAAAATTTAATCTACCATTCTTGAGTTTCTAGTGTGTGCTCTTTATTCTTTTAATTTTTCTCTGGTTTAAAATAGCGTTGGTTCCTTGTCTATGCGTGTAAGCTTCCTGTAAGAATTAAGAATATGTCCGACCACGAATAAAACTAAAGTTTAACTAAAAATGTTTCTTATTTCGATCCAACCATCTCAACAAACACTTTTTTAACGGATTTAATCGTGTTTAAATACGACGACGTAATATAAAACAACAAAATAATAGTATATTATGTAACAAGTGAGCTCAGTTGGTAATTACAGTCGAGGCTACAGCTTAATAATGAGCCGAGACTGTAATTAGCAACGCTCACAAGTTACATACGACGTTTTTCAACACACTTGTGAATAAAAGACGCACATACGTGGTCATAAAATAACAAACACACTTGATAACAAAGCTGTGAATTGTGATTGAAAAATGGCGCCGAACCTCGCGCATGCGCGTAGGTTTTTTTTTTCCGCCAAATGTGTCAATGTCTGTATAGCATATACAGCCTATTTTAAGTGAAAATGTTTAATTTGGAGTGGTAAATGCAAATATTTTAATATTTTATAACAAATTATTTTAAATTGTGAATAATTTGTTTGATATACAAATTTGTTTTACTAATATAAGGCGCAAGCATTTAAAAATGTATATGGATTTGAAGTGGTATAAAATCTCTTTGTTGTTTCTGAAAATATTTAATGTATAACCCGGACCAATAAAATATGCTCTGTTTACTCGCATGTAATTTGCACAAAGGTACAATTCAACTTTGTAGGATTCATTATATTATGCACTAGGGTATAATATATTATGCACGCGTGACTTATAGCCCAGTTTATAGTTCTAAATTCAATAGAATAACGCTCACTTTACGAGCAAGTGTGTTGAAAAAAATATTATATAACTGGGCAAAATTTTTTTTATTGATTTGAAACTTCATGTAAACGATTTATGGAAAAATATGTAAAGTGAAGTACCTAACGCAGAAACTACGATTTTATAATGCCTCGTACAAAATTATTTAATAATAGAAAAACGCTCAGACCCGGAACATTTGCTTTTTCTTGTTCCGTGCGGGAATCGAACCTGCGACCACAGGCGTCTGAAGCAGACAGTCTTACCACATCGCCAAAGTGGTAAATTTAAACGATTTTCAATTAAGTTTCATGATGTTAAAATTTAATATGTATGGGTATTTACAAATTAAATAGTTCTAACTAGAACACCTCATTTGCTTGCCTAAATTAAGTTTGTCATGAAATAAATTTTGCTGATAAAAAAATATAGCTAAGTGTTTTACATGACTATGAGGTTGCTTGTTTGGTTATAAATTACAGTATAAATATTAGAAAATGCACAAAGGCTCTCTTCACAAAGCATATTCAGACTTATAAAATCATTTGTCATGCAGTGGAAAAATAAGTCCATAAGTGCCATTACGCCCGGACAAGTTTGCCCTCTTTTTTAGATTCGTGATTAAAGTAGCTTTTGAATTCACAATTACATGATGTCATGTGACATTGAAGATTTAAAAACATATTTTTCAACACACTTGCTCGTAAAGTGAGCCTTATTCTATTGAATGTAGAACTATAAACTGGGCTTATAACTCACGTGTGCATAATATATTATACCCTAGTGCATAATATAATGAATCCTACAAAGTTGAATTGTACCTTAGTGCAAATTACTTGCGAGTAAACAGAGCTTATTTTATTGATCCGGGTTATACAATAAATATTTTTCGAAACAACAAAGAGATTTTATTCCACTTCAAATCCAGATACATTTTTAAATGTTTGCGCCTTATATTAGTAAAACAAATTTGTATATCAAACAGATTATTCACAATTCACAATAAATTGTTATAAAATATTAAAATATTTGCATTTACCACTCCAAATGAAACATTTTCACGTAAAATAGGCTGTATATGCTATACAGATATTGACACATTTGGCGGAAAAAAAAAACCTAAGCGGCCATTCGATGGTCTTATGATGAATAAAATTACGGCTTACGTATGAAAAACGTATTATGTAATACTATTTTTACGTAGGACATTTCAATCATCGTTTATTAGCTCTAAACTAAGCACAAAGTGATTTCTTCTGTAAGTAACTGGCATCCAGGAGTATCAATATCATGGTTTTGTATTAAAATGTTTTTCGATGAAATGTTAGCAGCACGATAACACGCCCACATAATGTCGCGTATTGCATGGAAATCGCGACCAACGACACCGCTCAGATTTTAAAATCATTTATAAAATCGATAAAAAAGTAATAGTAAAAGCTATGTAAATTTTGAACTACCATAGTTCGAAAAATAATGTGAACATTGTATTTAAGCAGTAATAACTACAGTCAAAACTACGTGGTTATTTAAGAAAAAGTATTTCTTGACTTATTTTCGAAAAAAATAATACTATCGAGTCAAAATATTAAATTATGTACCTATTTGAGCAATCCAAGTATAGATAAAAATATGAATTTACACATATCAAATTTCAGATCCGCTCGGCTTGTCATATTCTCATAGTATGCGATGAAAGTCAATGCATTTTTTCAATGTGTCCTTAACCATGATCTGTACAAGCTGATGTTCCTAAAATTTCACTGACAGAGCCTTTCCTGGAACACAACTACGCTTGAAAAAAAATCTTAAATACCTTTTTAATTCAAACACTGATATTTATTTATATATATATGTATATGTCGGCGGTGTCTAGCTAGAGCCTTATAGTTTATTTGAATTGACTTCGGATGCCAGCACCTTCTTGGCGCTTGACAGAGTTTACGTCACGAGTTTGTCACCGGCAGAGAGAATAATAACAATATAGAAGATGGAAACAAAAATTAATATGATGAAGAAGATTTCCAAGAGAAGTAGCATTTATGAAGTGTCACGCTACTAAAATCGTAGAAGTAGAAACTGTCATGCACCGAAGATCAATCAGTTCATCTCCACAAGCTTTGTCGATAGTAGAAAAACAGACTCGCCCTAAAGACACCCACACAAAAGACTGTATTAGAGAATCATGATTACGAAATCCCCAGGAATACCTGATGTTGAATAAAAGAGAGGAATCACCCCGATTATATATTTTTTTATAAGTTATTATTTTTATCGTTGATTAAGTCCGTCTTGTTACTTGTTTGACCTTTGTCTCTCCTCACGGTAAGTGAAGGTAAGTTCGAGGATGACAGCACACGGGCTAAGAAAGAGTTGATCTGAGTATTTTTTGTTACATGCTTTACCTACTGATACACAGGGTGACTGGTGGGTCACTTTAACGAATTCATTACGCAACGCATGGTTACATAAGCGTAATACAATAGATACTTAGCGGGTTGGGGTGTGCGTCTGGCGGGAACACTACTGTGTGCGTGTTGACTGAGGCAGCGCATCGGCAAAGTGTAGTGATGTCTACCTACTTTTATTACATAATTATGATCAATATCGAGTACAGAGTGCTCTCCTTCAACATCACCCTATAAGATCAAAGAGGCTTCTACCATCTCAATTTCAAACATTGAAAAGACCTACAGCAATGAGAAATATTTGTCATGAATTCGTAACGTTGTCAGAGTCTCGCGACGACGACAACGTGTCTCCGTTGTATTCAGTGCTGAGCTAAGTTTAATCTCTAAATAACATATATTTTTTACCAGATATTGCAGCGTTTTATTATCTAGTATATTTTGACTTTCTGCTACCCTTACTCATTTTACATAAATGGAGCGCTAAAACATGAGAATTATTTTTATAGTACTTACTGTATTTTTTTGTGAAAATCACAAAACAAATTATTATTTGTTTTGTGATTTATATATCTAAAAAAAATTATTATTCGAATTAATTCCAATTTATATAAGTTTTCTTGCCATAGATTAAATTTTATTTTGAATTGCTGAAAATATTTAATAACACACTAAATTTCCGAGATAAAATTATCACCTACCTATTCATCAACATGGCATACTATATTACTTTCTTGATAATTCAATCAAATTGATAGCATTTTAAGAAAAATATGTGAATAAATAGATTTTTCCCCATAAATACAAGCAAAAAACAAGTTCATACTCAAAAACAAACGCATTGTACGAGATTCAAACCCGCTACTAGCGCCGGCAACATTGTCCCCATTGTCCCAACGGCGCATATTAATTATAAAATCTGCTCAATTATCAAAGAATTTTTCTTCGCCATCACAATATTATTATTAACATTGTGTCATTAAATAATACTTTTACAATCTTGCGAATTCATATGCAGTGACTCACATATCAAAGTGTAAAGAAGAGGTTATGAAAGGATAGAAAAGAAAATAAATTGGGTTGATATATTGTCCCGGTGGAAGCTCATACGAAATGAGGCACGTTGAATTATGACTGCAAAAAGGCTAAATGTATTATTTTTTTTATAAATAAAAACGTAGGATTAGGTTTATCCTCTGTTAGGGATAAATTGGAAGTTAGAGAGGATTAAGGTTGATTTTTTAGTACAAATTAAATTATCTTTATTTTTATACAGAGTAATCCACGGGATTTGCAAACACAGCAATACTTCGAGATATAATAATAGATACAATTATTCCCGATTGATCCAGGTACAAGGTGTTTTAGTGAGGATAATGAGTCGTACAAAATTAATACATACATATCTTCACGCCTGTATCTCTTATAGGGTAGGCAGATCACCAGAGATTATAAAACCATCTCATGTCACGTTTGACAAATTTTAAGAAATTTTAAAGATAGAGAGGTTTTAGCAGGGGGTCAGCCTATCGCCCGCAAAAACGTCAATAAAATCACTGTCGCTTAACTGACTTTTACAGAATGCCCGGGAAGAGAACCAGCTGGCACATTCTATGTTTTTCTTTCACTCCCAGTCCAGCAGGGACGTACAAAATTAAGTAAGATAGTATTAAACTACTGCATAGATTGACCTGAGATCACATGTCCAGAATAGCCGACCACAACATTGTCACTCATATTATTTCTCATAGGGGATTTACTTATACGACTGAAATAAAAATAGTTAGTTATTTACGTTTTAATTCATTGAGTTTTTTGTTTATAAATTGCTAGTAAAAATAACTTGTTTACTTGATGAAAATGATCTCTATTTACTTAGAATTAAACAAAGATATAACTCATTGAGTGTTTATAGTTCAATAGTATAAGTAAGTATGATTTAAATAGTGTTAACAAAATAGAAATTGTCTCCAGTGTGACTGGAGGTCTGCTGAAAGAAATTTCTTTCAGAAATAAACTGTACCTTTGTACATGCATTAGTTTTAAAATAATTGGTTTTTCTTTTCTACCTTTGTGTCAACATAAATTAATAAATAAATAATCGTTTGTCTTGTATTAATATTAAAAAATAAAATTCAAAAACTTAAACCCGACTAGTAAAAACACGCTCTGAAAAGTACGAAACAAGAAAAAAGTCTCCTCTGAAATATCATTTATTTACGTCATATTGATAGTTCAAAGGGTAGCCGTGATCATATTCTTGGAAGAGCTTGAAGCTGAACTCAGATCTCCCGGCTGTCTACCAATGAACTACCGGGGCCTGGTCGTTGACCGTCAAAATTATTTGTTATATTGGATTTTTCTCTAACCGTAGCTCCATATCGTGGTATTGCTTTTCAGCTTTAGATCTGAGACCAAATTTCTTTACAGAAGTATAGAGATCTCGGTTCAGATGAAACTTTTAAATCAAACAAATATTTTGTATTTTATAATGCTTAAATATAATTTTAAAGATTAAACTTTATTTTATGTATTAATTCAAGTAAAAAAACGCTGAGTAATTGTTCAAATGTTTTGCATTGCCAAAAATTGAAGTAGAATGAGGCGGTGTAAGTAGGGATTGAACAGGGGAAGGAGACAAGGAACATGAATATTCCGGCCAACCAAAGCGAATTGAAAGCAACTTGAGTTTAATATGCGATACTCGGAAACATGATCATATTTCCACAAACCAAATATAAATCGTATTTAGTTGGTCTCCTATAATATTCAGATAGCAGGAGGCATCAGCGTAATCTATAGTTGAATTGTTTTCGAATGATTTTCGTGACAGTTCTCATTTTCCATTACGCGCAAACTGTTTACAACTAATAAAATATAAATTGGCGCGTTAAGAAAATAAAAACTATGTCAATAAAATTGTTTATTTTAAAATTATAAATTGAACTATTAATAAAGTGTAATTATTATTATTAACTGTAAATAAATTAAGTAAATGTCATAAAAATATTCATCTTAAATAGACAGATTCAAAGAAACGGAATGTTCAGTTGATAGTGATTGACACTTCTGAATCGACATTGAATCGATGAATATGAGCGGCCATCTTGTAATCGTAAGTTTATATACATTTTTTTCACCAACTGATTCGATACGTCAAAGCCATCGAATGGGAGATCGAACAATTTCATTACGGCAACGTCACAAAGATTGTCAATTTTTAACCCCCGACGCAAAACGAGAGGGGTGTTATAAGTTTAACGTGTCTGTGTATCTGTGTATCGGTGTATCTGTGTATCTGTCTGTGGTATCGTAGCTCCCAAACGGATGAACCGATTTTCGTTTAGTTTTTTTTGTGTTATAGATAATTTTATCCCGAGTGTTCTTAGCCATGTTTCACGAAAATCTGTTTAGCCGTTTGAAGATCATCAGCTCTTTTCTAGTTGATGAGGGGATCTGACTAATTTCCATATGTCGTATCGATTCGAAATTTGGTGCCGTATTACAAAAATGATATTAAAAGTATATGGTAAGGTAACCATGACCTGATCAGCCAATTGAAGATCATCAGCTCTTTAATAGTTGATGAGAGGATCTGACTACCTTCCATATATCCTATCGATTCGAAATTTGGTACCGTATTACTTCAATGAAATTGAAAGTGTATGGTAAGGTTACAATGACCTGATCAGCCGTTTGAAGATCATCAGCTCTCTTATTGTTGATGAGGGGATCTGACTACCTTCCATATGTCCTATCGATTCGAAATTTCGTACCGTGTTACTTCAGTGAAATTGACCTACTAGTTAAAACTTAATCTAGTAAATTAAAACTAATATGATATCTAATAACTAACTAAGTTACTAACTCAACTAACTAATTACTTTTAATACCTTCCTAATATTAAAACCTACTTTAAAAAGTACAAAATAAAAGTAAAATTAAAAATTTTAAAAACCCCCCGACACAAAGGAAGACCTTAAAAACTAACAAATAATATTTTAAACCTATTCTAATTATTATCGTCCCATATAATATATGTTATATATATATATATATGCCATATAATATATGTCATAATTTATTATATTATAATTGACTGTTATTTTCCGAGCGTCGTCGCCGCGTCGGGGGATCGCTAAGTGAGAAAAATGAGAAAAACAGTTGTCAGTTGCAGATTGCATCAAAAGAATTCACTCCGAAAAATTCGTCAAATCGACACAACCGTCAACGTCGTCTGCCCTCACGTGTCTGCCCGTTCGGGTCGCCGCACTTGGTGACGCCCACCCCCGCGCCGCAAGCCGCACACCTGCATGAAACTTAAGATCGCTCATACCTAAATGTAATAATAAATTAGCTGTTGTTGGCTTAATACTTAATATACTTGAGCGGTCCCCGACGCGGCGACGAAGCTCGGAAAATAAAAATATTTTGAAGTACATCTCTTACAGTCAATTATACATGGGACGATAATAATTAGAATAGGTTTAAAATATTATTTGTTAGTTTTTAAGGTCTTCCTTTGTGTCGGGGGGTTTTTTAAATTTTTAATTTTACTTTTGAACTTTCACAAAAACCACTTGAAAATAATTCAACTATAGTTAAAAATTAAAGATAGAGTATTGTACAAAAAAAATTTTGTTAAGAAGAAAAAAAATATGCAAACATTTTAAGGAATTGGTAAACGACTTGGGCTTCCAATTTAAAGTGAGTAACGTCAAGAAAAATATCAAGGTTTTTAACAGCACAAGGTACAAGGCAGCACAGTCTAGTTAATTACGTAAACCTTATTACAACGAAATGAAATGAATGAATTCGATAACATCATAAAATTAAATGCAAGTCGCTACAAAATAAAAAGATAACATTTTCTCCGAAGCAATCGCTCAAAGGAAAAATAAATCTGCATTTCCTTTACAACAAAATAAATCGTATCTAACCGTTTTAGCGTAAGCGTAATCCATTACACATGTCAACCTTTGCCTGCCTAAGGGACAAATGCCGAATTATATAGAACTTTATACATACGCATTTAGGGTGCATGTAACAATAACGTTACCTGTGACGAGAGTAGAAACCGGACGGCGTGACTACGATAAATCGGTTAATTCCACCCGGGTGACTGGACCGATTGCGAAGGCCGAAACTCCATCACAATTTACTGCTATCTAGTCGCAGCGGGACACAACACCTTACTTTAATAATTGTGCACAATTTCTATGATTGTACCGTTTACTGTGCTCGGAAAAGTCGGGAATTGGGTCGTTTTTTGTGTGTAAAAGTGTTTTATTTATTCGCTGTTTTTCCGTCATTATTCTTCTTTTTCGTAACATAATATTGGCGTATTATGTCGGGAATATACAAGATAAAAACCAAAATAGCGCAAACGAGGATAGATACTTATAAAACAAAATCACTCATGCATAACTACACATTTTTTAAATAGATAATTGAAATTGATAGAGGTACGAGTATATCTAAGCGTTTTTTTTTAGTTTCTAACCTTTATAACTTGTCAGGATAGTAAATTAGTAATTCGAAAGAATCGCTCAGCGTATAATGAGCGACCTGGCTGTGTGCAGATGAATCAAAGAATAGCACAAAATCAAAGAATAGTAAACTTTTAAATTTCGAACTCTTGTATTTTTTTCATGATTAACAAAAGGAGCATAAAATATGCAATTCGGAAGTTAAAACGACAATGCCATGTGACAATTTATCTCATCTTTATTCCGAGCACAAAATACTCGATGGTATTAACATATTTATTAAATTTATTAACTCATACATATTTTATAAATACCGCGCTGTAATGTAAATAGGATACAGTTCATGCCCAAGGAACCGAAAAGTAGATTATTTTGCTTCAATGAATATGTTTAACTGGAATTCGCTTCGGCAAAATTGTATTTCGTTTGAAATAAGGGATTCTGATTAACTGTTTAACAAATAAATAGTATAATATTTGGATTTGAACATCAAAGTAAACTTGCAATAAATTATGAAATGATTGCTCTATGAGGAAAACCTATCTGCCTCAGACGCCAGTGGTTGCGGGTTCGATTCCCGCCCGGACCAAGAAAAAAAAAAAATTCCGGGTCTGGGTGTTTATTTATTTATTTATTTATTATCCCATATATGTATGTATATTCTAGGTTCGCTACATGGTATCTCATAACACAAGCTTCGCTTACTTTGAGGCCATATAGTTGGTATGATTGGCTGGGGATTTTATTTATTATAATTTTTGAAATGTAAGATTTTCCTAAAATTTATTGAAATAAGGGTTTCTTACCACAGTCTCCGATTTTTATTTCGCGTATCCAATATTTCGATGCTATTAGCGATAGTTTAAAACAAGATATTCCATTTTCATCAAAAAACTAGTACAGATGTTTCAAACATATCTTGCAAATGAATGTAAAACTTTGTAGGACGGATGGATTTGTCATAAAATATACTTTTTTCCTGATATTTCGTTGCGTGATTTCGCTCCCACAATAATCTTCCATTAAATTGAAGAGTTATTATTAAATTGTTTATGAACTTAATAATATATTACAATGTTCCTGTTTTGCGTAGCAACTTCGACCATTATACAATGTGTTTGTGTTATACACATTCATTTCATTCGTTCAGTAAAGGTGTGATTCTGAAGTGAGAATTTTATTAATATTGTAAGCAGTACCTAGGTAAGTTGAAATCCTGCATAGAATCACATGTCGAAAATCTCTAACTCCACATTTATTATAGATATTATAAATGAATAACCTGGTGACATAAAAATCATGACATACGACTACGAGCAAACTGTCTAACGCAGTAGACAGATCAAATCTCCATTCTTATTATTCAGAAAGCCTACGTAGCTACACAAAAAGCCAAAGAACTCAAAAAGTGGAGAGCTATCTAAAAATTTGTTCACAAAGATCACAACCCTTAGCATTTAGTATAATAACTTTAGAAGTTTACTTTGTCTTCAAAATGCATTCTAACAACCCCCCTTAATTATTCATACAAGCCCTTTAAATCAAGAAGCACTACGAATGTAAGTATGCACTTCCATTCAACTACCCATAATCTTTAAAGCTAAGCTTTACTGAACTATTACAAACATGTCTTGTGCATGCATGATATGCATTAAATCTTTACCTACAGCAAAACAGAGGCAGCAACTTTCTGTGCTAAAACTGGTGTCTTAGTCTAGTTTGGAATGTCGCTAAAACTTTGAACTAAGTCGTATTTAACTTGTGTGAGAAACCCGCTTGTGTTTCGACCGCATGCCAACAAATTTTGACACCGTCTAAGGAATAATTTGTTCACCATTAAACTGAATTTTGTGGTTTAGTTATTCAATTAATGCGACATATGTGCCAAGTGTGTTGTGAAACTTTTAATTTGTTTTTGGTTCCTTTGAATAGAAATAATAATAAATAAATATTTCTGACAGTCAAACAACATTATCTAGCCCAAATTAAGTTTCTTAAAGAACTTGTGTTATGGATATTAGTTAACTGATATACTTAAGAAATTTATAAACATACATATATATATAAGATTTTGAAAGCTGTACTTTGGAACATATTGGGCCGTATTTGAAATCGCATTTCCTTATTTTTAAGTCTCTCCAGTATCAAATTTTACGACGTGAAACCTGACAGCCTCATACAAAAATAATGTTTTCCTCTTTCTGTCACGGCATTAACACTTAAAGTAAGAGAATTAAATGTCGAATCGGGCCCAATATAGTTCTATAGGTTCAATAGGGGTTTATGGAAGGAATTTCCGAAATTTAGGGCTTTTTAATTACCTTGAAAAATCTTATCCCTTGAGTGCAGCAATTGCAGGTTCTTCAATGGGTGTCAGGTTTCTTATATTTCCTATATTCCTACTATGATAGACTGGGAGCGAAAGAAGAACATAGAATGTGCCAGCTGCTTCTCTTCCCGAGCATACTGTACAGACGTTTTATTGGAGATTTGTTTTGTGGGCGATAGGCTGACCCCTGTCACTGCAAGAGTATCCTCTTAATGCCTCCAAATCTCTCAAACGTGACATCAGATAGTTTTATAATGTCTGGTGTTCTGCCTACCCCATGAGGGATACAGGCGTGATGTTATGTATGTATGTTTATTTATTTTATTTTACACTAATAAGTGTAAAATAAACAATGTTTATGTACGTACGAAGTCGCGGGCCAAAGCTCGTGGTTGTATAAATTGAAAGAGACCACGTGCGTCAATTTGAAGCTATCAAATTATTAAAGTTAAACGCAAGTTCATAAAATTTAAAATAAAAATACCGAGCGTAAACCACGCTTAAAACAGCTATACGTGTTAGTAAATTAAGTACTTTCCAACATGCAACGCTTAAATTGAATCCCCGTGAACTATTAAGTTTATATATTGTTATTATGATAGTGTTTTATAATGAAATTCGTCGCAAATTATTTTACGCGAATCCTAAATTCGAAACCTATCTTAGTAATTATAAAGTGTATTTTTTTTCTTTTTCGTTAAAGTGTTTTCTTTTTACAACTGCTTTTCTCCTTATTCTTATAAACGCTTGATGAAAAAGAATATGCGACAAAAATGAACCAGAAGACGTAATCGTTACGGTTGGGTGTTGACGATGAGCGTGGCGAGGAGGAGCAGTGAGGTTGCATATAGACCACACGAGCGCGAAACAACTGAGCTAACCGAGCGGTGCCACGGCAGCGGCCGGCGAAGCGCCATAAACTCTAGAGTGTTAAGTTGATCACCACAACCCCGACATGGTCAGTATTCAAGCGATAACTCATCAAGATTTATCATTAATATTTTATTTATAATATTTGTCTTTTTCTAATATAGGTAGCGTATTTTCGGGAAAATAAAAAGTCTTAAATAAATTTTAATCTACCAATCAGTAAGATTTCAAAACATATAGAATTTGAAAAAAGCGTTATTTGAAAATCGTATTATCAGCAATATGTGATTTGTATTTTCGGTATAATGAGAATATAGAAAACAAAAATGTGGCAAAACGTTTTTGGGATAATGTTCGTACTAAAAAAATTCGTAGGTAATCCAAACTGACACAACAACGATGCGGCCCTAAAGACAAGCTTTTTATGTAGACTGGTGTTACGAAAACCTCACATCAGAACTAGGGGGTATCGTATAATACATTGTATAAATAGTTCTAATAATCATACCATATTATTTAGCTTAAATAAAATCACTCGAACTGGGACTCGAACTTGCTTCCATGCTGGACTGGGAGCGAAAGAAAAACATAGAATGTGCCAGCTGCTTCTCTTCCCGGGCATACTGTAAAAGTCAGTTAAGGGACAGAGGTTTTAAAGGCGTTTTTGTGGGCGATAGGCTGACCCCCTGTCACTACAATAGTCTTTCTCCATCTTTAAAACGCCTTCAAATTTGTCAAACGTGACATCAGATGGTCCTATAACCTCTGGTGTTCTGCCTACCCCATAAGGGATACAGGCGTGACGTTATGTGTGTATGTATGTCGAACCGGGACCTCCCGTTTGCCGGCGGGGGTTTGCTCTTCCAACTGAGCTACCTTTTTTACAACAGATTCTTAGATACTATTTATAACTAGATAGTTGATAAATAAATTTAAGAAACAAACATTCATATCGAATATAATTAACGTTAGAAATAAACATATCCATGACTTGACGAAATTTTATTCATCACACAAATTCCTGGATTCGAGTGGGATTCGAATTCTAGGAATTTTAGGTATAGAAGGCAATTTATATTACTAGGTACTACACGTGCCAACCGTCAAAAACGCGAGTTAAGTAAGTGGTTACTATTAAATACAGGGCATATTATGCAATTCAATTGTAAAATCTTTATTTCAAATATCCTAATAAATACGTTTAATTTATTGCTTCTTTTTTGTTGATTCATGAAAAGCTAAGATACATTAATCTGTAAAAAGAAAACATTTCATTAGACGAAAAATAAGAAGAGGCTTTATAAATACCTTTTTCTTAAAATCAATGATACCTACTTCTTATTTAGATTTATTTCTTGAAAAGGATCCCTATCAACACAAAACAAATCTTTGTAAAAAGTTCGATTCAAATAACGACACAAGTCTACAATGTAAGACTAAAATAGAAGCGATTGTCTTTGAAGACAATCTTTTTGTCCATTTATTTTCAGATTTACTGGTATATCCCCCATTATAGTTGAGACAGCATTCAGTCTGTGGAAGACTCGATAAAATTTCCGCTGCTACATCAACACTCTTTTCCACTTCATTTATTTGCCATTTGCTGGGCTTAGAGAGCGGTACAAAATTGCACAACGCATAAATATTTTACTTTTAAATCTTGCAGAGAAAGGTCGGTGGCACGAAGTCAAAAACAGTAGGTCGAAGTGTTACGGATGACTGAGTTTTCCTTACGACAAAATGCACTTTCTGCAAACAGTACGAGAGTACGTGCACTCTGCGCTGCATTTACATATTGATCTCGAAATCACAGTGGCTGACTGAATCGGAGATAAAAAGTGTGTGTTTGTTGCTTAGACGTTTTTGGTATCTGCATTTCAACAGCGCTGAGTCTGCTATTGATTTTGTTTTCAGGATAGGTATCAACTTGTAAATCAGGTGGCTGAAACGCTTCGAAGTTTCTTGTAACGTTTAGTAATAGATTTTTAGTTTAGTACTTTTGAGCTATAATAAACTATGATAGCCCTATTAGTTATAGCTTCTATAGAAGATTAAAGTAAATTAATTTTACTTATATCTAACTATGAAGAACAAAATTGAAGTTGATACCTTAGAGCTTGGTTGAAAGAGGTGGTCAGTCAGTTAATAAGGAGTATACCATTTTTGAAGTAGTGCTTCAGGAATAATGTATTCTTTGAGTTTTTCTAGTCTTCAATTTAAAAAAATCAACATAAAAGATACAGTTTTCTAAAGTCATTGTATCTATTTCTGTTAAAACTTCTCGTACTTTGGACTTATTCAGTTCGAAAAGTTTTTAATAATTAACTTAGTTATACATTAATAATTAACGAGAAAACGGGAAATGCCGCTAAAATAAACATACAGCTACGGCATTTAAATAAATAAAATAAAATCTCCCAGACACCACATTGCCCCAAACTAAGCAATTCTTGTGATATGGGATACCAAGTAGCAATAAGGCAGACAGAATATTTTTATGATGAGAGTCTTACACCACTGTATTACAGAGATCGTCGTTGATAAAAGACTTACATAAATTCATCCCTTTATAGGACGGATGGTCCTATATGAAAACTATATAATTAAACTAAGGTCTTTTGGAAATATAAACACCACTTACACGAATTTTAACAATAGAATTTATTTTACTTCCACAATTGTTCCTTAAGCTAATTACGTAAGTAGTGCAATATTGGGGATTCTGCATCACTTGCTGCTTGCCCAAGTCTTACTAACTTTCGCTGACAGCACGTGACTACATCAGACATGATCAACTCCATAGGATTTGGGCGAATCCGTATAGTGAATCTCATATCCAACTGCCACTTGACAAGTTTTTTTTTTTTTTTTTTTTTCCAGCCACAGAAGACTACTCCTCAGAACACCCGTAGGCCTATTGACCGTACAAGTGCTCAAAGAGGAGAGGAGGAGAATACTCAGAAGTACGAAGGGGCACTTGCCAGGGGGATTAGACCCCGGCCAGATGACACCCAACAGTGTGAGACTTTTACTCACTAAACTCCCCCTGTATGGTCTTTTGTCTTTCTACCGACAATCGACCGAAGAACTGAGCGACAGCCAGTTGGGAAAAAGGCTGCGCGTGTAGATATAGGAAGCACTTCGTGCTGAATCGACTACATTAAACCAGCTAGGGGCTGGCAGATAGGAGGTTATCCAGATCTCGAGAGAGCTGGTTAGGAGGATCAGAAAGAACATCCTTAGGTCTGCGGATAGAGCGCTTAAATGACTTGGGATTGAGTTTGTAGGAGACAGTGTTTCGCACCAGCCCGTTCGGGTGGTTTTCGCAGCGTTTGTGGTGAGATAGGGACAGGGCCTTAAGGGTCTGTTGGATGGTGGGAAGTTTGAGATCCCTGTGTAAATCCGCGTTGCGAACGTAGTACGGCGCGTTAGTGGCTCTACGACAGAAGTTGTTTTGAATTATTTGGAGTTTATCGATTAACCGAGGTTTGGCGTGGGCGAATACGGGCGCGGCGTAAGTCATGACTGGTCACTTGACAAGCAATGTTATTTTTCTTATATACTAATAATCAATAAAAACATTGATAGCGCGATTTAGGAATTTTGCGAATATCTCATTAAACGTAATAAATTGAATCATTTTTTTTTTTTATTATAAATGCATCGCTTCAATATATTTCTATTGTTGAATAAATAAACTGCATAATATTTAAATAAGACGGGTTAATCATTAATAATTGAAATGTTTTCGTCAAATATCATTTAACGCCACCTAATGTATGCACTTAGTTCTAAGAATCATCATATTGCATGAAACATAGTAAGTATGTGAGAAAAATATGTAGATGGCACCACAAAATGTATCTAATCTTTCTAAAAAATTCTGATTTTAATTATTAAAATAAGCAATTATTTAAGATTTGACTAAATAAAGTAAGATCTCACTCAGCTTAAAAAAAAAAATAAACCTACATTTTAAAAAAAAATACACCGGTGCGCATTATAGTTGCAAGTATCGAATCCAAAACCTAGCGATCGGGAATTATCAAGTAGGCAACTACTACCTCTATACTGCAACTCACATACTGTTTGTAATAGATTTTTTTTATTTAACTTTCTGACTATGTATAATGCATAGACATATTTTTTAAGATAATATGAATGTCTGACGTTTTCTGTTTTTTTTTTTTTTTACAATAAAAGTGTAAACTTTTAAAGATAATTATTATATCAAGTCCAAACATCTGTTACATTATTTTATTATCAGGCAGGGTCAGGATTCGAACCTGGACTGCCATGGTGCTAGCGCAAACAGAATCCGTAATTTCGCAGTATAAGATAGTTTGTTGGGCTGGCATAATTATCGGCGAGCGCAACAAAGTGCATTATTGCAATATTATGACGTTCTGTAAGCGCATGTACCAATATTGAATAAAAAAGATTTTTATTTTAGTTTTATTTAGCGTTCCTGCCCGCTAAGAATGAAAGAAAATGCATTTATTTCACACTACAAATTATGAAATAGAATAAAAGTGACAAACTTAAAACCAGATCGAAAGAGATCCTAGGTTCGACTCCTGCAACGAACAGTAATTCTACGCGGTTTCTTCGCTTTTATTTTTATTAAGTTTGTATAGATGCAATCTGTTACCTATTATATTACATCAAAAATAGTTTTTCATTTGTAAGTATGTAATTTAGTATGTTCGTCTTGTATGAATTCCTGAACTGAGCATTTGATTGAGCTGAAACTTGATACGGGTTGTTATGAAAGTGTACGAGCAGGTTGGAAGGAAATATTAAGTAGTATTAAATACATTAACTTTATTACTTCACGTTTATACGATCCGAAAATACACATTGTAGGCCCATTAGCTCGCTGCACTAGGATCATTGGTATTCACCAGGCATCAAAACCAAGACCTTAAATCAAAGCGGTTTATTTAAACCAATGTGCTGCTGGCGATTCTTCTTAAAAGTCAGTACCTACACGCCACTTCCTTTTTAGATTTTCGTATCGAATTGGAGCCGTCGAGCAAATTCAGCGTAAACACTAGGTAAACATCGACCAAAATCGGCTCCTAAACAAGTGATCGCACTAAAGCTTATATTGTAAAATTACAGTACACGAAACTGAGCCATATGTATTTGTATGATATGGACTAGAATGGTAAGTAAGTTATAATATTACTTTTGTAATTATTGCTAATAAATTTTATCAAAAGAAGTGTGAATGCTGCCCTATGATATCGATCTTTACAAATTATTTTCTTCATGATCATTGCTTTTTTTTCTGTTCCTAGTAGATGCCTGTGTCGACTGTCTATTAAAATTTTAAAAAAATTTGTGACTTAAAGTATGTATGTATCATAAGTGTTTGGTTTTAGCTATTTGAAATGCCTCATTAGTGTGTAAACGCAATAACTATATTTTGTTCAATAATTTTCAGGTCTTCCAATCCTTTTGTATCGGACTGTGAGGAGTTAGAGCAGCCACCGGTTGCTCCAAAGAAAAAGGCTGCCATTACCACGAAAAAAGCCACAAAAGCAAAGGCGAAGAAAATCGTTCCTTCTACGAGCAGCGCCCCAGTGCTCGAGAGCCCACTGCTGGATGCTGCTGATTCCGAGTCGGACGAAGAGCTGTCCTGTGCGCAGGCCAACAAGAAAAGAAGGAAAATTTCACAATTCCCTGATTCTGAGGTCAGTTTATTCGGTGTTCTTTATTGATTAGATTATCTAGTTTCAATAACAAAAATTCTAAATGAAATCTAATTTAGGCTTCATAAGTTGTGATTGTTAGAAATAATTATTTTATTTTTTTGTACTAGCCTTTTATGATAGTCTTTAAATATGTGTATGGTTTTAAAGCTTGGTAATATTCATCGATTAAAAATTAGCAAATACCTGTCATAATATGGTTAAAACTAGTAATGTATATTTATACTTTTAAGGAAATATAGGCAAACAGATATTAAAGAAGTCGCAAAGAAAGATCGTAAACTATCTGTTGTTTATTATTATTAAGGTAAAATGTACTTACTGATAATTTCATGAA
This sequence comes from Stenoptilia bipunctidactyla, assembly GCA_944452665.1. Taxonomy (NCBI): domain Eukaryota; kingdom Metazoa; phylum Arthropoda; class Insecta; order Lepidoptera; family Pterophoridae; genus Stenoptilia; species Stenoptilia bipunctidactyla. The sequence continues at coordinate 3,741,895 of OX101726.1, read as the reverse complement.
TTGCCTGCAAATATCATACTTAGGCTGATTTACCTACTTTTAATTGAGTTTCTATAAAATTTCAACTTTTTTATATTAAATGAATGGATTATTAAAATTCGTATTTCATGAATTTAAGAGCTCTTTATGTGATTTGTTTTACTTAAACATCGAGTCCCGATAGTCGAGACTTGGCACTATTAAATTTTATTTGAGGTAAGTAAAGAAGACTTTTTTATATTTTTTTAATGTTAGTATTTTATATTTACAGGATGAACAGGAGCCAGTGAGGGTTTCGGCTTTAAAAAACTTTTTTATAAGACGTACTGGTAGCGGCAACTCGTATCAGACGGACCCTGCTCGCCGGGGCGATTTTTACATAGAATGCAGAGTGTTCAATACCAAGGACATTGAGCATCGGCACATGAACGAGTTTGAGAAGAGCAAGCATGCCCTGGTGCAGTTTAAAACGGCGGTAAATTTGGACAGCCCCGTATGGCGATCGGTAGCTAAATTAGTAACCGATACTAAGGCTACGTTTAAAGGCATTCGTCCAGTAGTATACCCATCTAACATTTGCTAATTTGTTTTTTATTTTTTCAATGGGTATGTTTCATGAGTTGGTATATTATTGGAAATGTCTTCAAACTGTTAATACTTTATTTTCTTTCAAGTTTTTTTTATTTTTTATATGGTAGTAGGTTAGGTAGTAGTATATAGTTAGGTAATAGGTAGTAATATTATTGAACTTATATTTCATATATTTTATCATAATTCACTAATTTGCCTAATTATTGTGACTTGATCATTTTTTTCTTACCTAAATACTTCGTATATGGTTTTATGATTAAAATACGCGCTATTTTTAACATTTTTCACTTGGAATTATAACTTTTTGTAGTTGAAAAAGTCAAAATGGATTTTTGTAATAACTGTCAGGTCAAAGTCTATCGATTATCTTCTCATAGGAAAAGTAGCGCGCATAAACTAAACTGCTTAGTACAAACTGAATTTAGCAACGTTCAAATAATAGCTTCTGCTTTTAAAAATCGAATAATTAGTTACAGAATCAATCCTACTACGAACTATATTTTTCCTGAACAATTTTTATCAGAAGCTTCTCCAATAGTATGTGATATTATTCAAAAGTTGATAAAGAAACATAAGTCAGTAAAAGTGAATTTAGAACTTTTTATTACATTCAAACTTCCAAAAAATGATGCTTTATCTTTGAAATCTTTTAACACAAAATATTCTATGGTATTCCAAAACACAGATCTATCAAAGTTGTATTATAAACATTCAAATGTTCTTTCATGTAAATGTTCAGAATTCGAACAGTCGGAATCTGGGCAGACTATTGAGTCTATAAGTCACTTAGAGATAAATATTGCTAAATTCAATCCGCTAAAAGCAGGTTCGTATCTTCCTCTCCCAAAAAAAATTCAAAATACCAAATCTTGTCTTAATATTTATAATACTGATGAGTTTTGTTTTCTTTGGTGTATTGTTGCGCATATGTTTCCTGCCAAACAAAATCCAAATAGAGTTTCATCGTATCCTCATTATTCAGAAATATTAAATATTTCAAACATATCATTTCCCCCCAACTTTAATAATATTAAATGTTTTGAAAAAAAAAATGACAACATAAGTGTTAATGTATATGGTTTGGATGAAAAAAATAATGTTACAGGTCCCTTATACAAAACACTCAAACGGAAACAAGAGCACGTTAATTTGTTATTTTTGAGTAGAAATGGTCACAATCACTTTTGTTTGATCAAAAACATTGAAAAACTTTTGAGAAATCAGCTAACTAGACATAAATCTAAAATCCATTTATGTGATGAGTGTTTTATGTATTTCAGTTCAGAACAAAAATTATCGAACCATAGTTGTGCTAGGATCCAAACAGTTCTTCCCGAGGAAGGATGTAAACTCTCTTTTTCTCACTACGAAAGAACTCAGCGTATACCAATAGTAATCTATGGTGACTTTGAAAGTCTACTGCGGGAGTACTCTGATAAGAACAAGTCAACGCATGTAGAAAATGTGCAAATTCATGAAGCTACTTGTTTTGGTTATTACGTCTGTTGTAAATCTAACCCTGAGTTAAATGAATATGTAGCTTATCGCGGTCCAAACTGTTCTCAAAAATTTGTTGAATCGATATCCAAAGACATTCAAAGGTTGTATGAAATATTGTCTATATATAGAGATATGTTGCCATTAACAGACGAAGAACAATTAGTTGTTAACAATGCAACCTGTTGTCATATTTGCAAGAAATCTTTCGCTCTTAACGATCAGGTTGTTTTAGATCATGATCATTTTACCGGAAAATTCAAAGGACCTGCACATAAAAGTTGTAATTTGAATTGCAAAGCAGCCAACTTTATTCCCATAATATTTCATAATCTTTCTGGATATGATTCTCATTTGTTTATAAACGAACTTTCAAAGATTTGCGGGCGAATAAATCTGTTGGCAAAAAATAAGGAAAAATATATATCCTTCACTAAATTTATTCCAATTGATACGCAAAAAATAGCTCAGTTAAAATTTATCGACTCTTTCAATTTTTTAAGTTCTAGTTTGGAAAACTTAGTACGAACGCTCGATTCTAATGACTTTGAAAATCTAAGATACTTTTATGCTGATCAAAAATCATTTGATTTGGCTCGAAGAAAAGGCACATATTTTTATGATTATGTGAACACTTGGGAAAGATATGAAGAAACTCAATTACCAGATATAAAGTGTTTTTTCAATAAACTATCTGGCGAGTCAATTTCTAATGATGATTATACTCATGCCGTAAATGTATGGGAGACATTTAGGTTTAAAAACTTAGGCGAGTATACTGATTTCTACTTGAAATGCGATGTTTTATTGCTTGCTGATGTGTTTGAGAAATTTAGGTGCATGAGTTTAAACTTTTACAGTTTAGACCCCTGTTTTTTTGTGTCATCAGCATCTTTAAGCTGAGATGCAAATACCGAACCTATTATGTTCTTGTTTCAAGATATCAGATACGAAATAAACGGTATTGAAATAGATCGTATTAAAAATTCTGGAATAACATCAACAATAAAGTCATACCTATCAATGAATGAAGGAGAAAATAAAGTTGCTGCGTTATGGGGCTGGAATATGGACGGATTTCAAAGTGATGGTCGTTTTAGTGCTATCATACCTCTTAATAAGATTTTAGGGTTTGCAGAGGATTACAATAAAATTGTGATAAATTGTAAACATGAGCTTATACTAAACAGAAGTAACTCTAACTTAAACAGCATCATATTGACTGATGATGTTGCTCATTTTCAAATAGATGTGCAAAGAATACAATGGCGTGTACCACACATAAAAGTGTCTGACCGTGAACGACTGACACTTCTAAAACATTTAGAAAGAGATAAACCTATTCAGATTGCGTTTAGAAATTGGGATTTATACGAGTATCCATTACTTCCTAAAACTACTAAGCATTCTTGGTCAGTTAAGACTGCATCTCAGTTAGAAAAACCACGATATGTCATTTTTTGCTTACAAACTAATAGAAAAAATAATAAAACGAAAGATAGTTCGTTGTTTGATCATTGCGGAGTAACAAATATAACGCTATTTTTAAATTCACAGTATTATCCGTACGATCCTCTAGGCTTAAAATTTACTGAGAGCAAATATAATATATTATACGAGATGTATGTAAAATTTCGTCAGACGTACTACAACTGTCCTGCGGACCCGTTGCTTGATATAATCAATTTTAAGGAAAAGGCTCCTCTTTTTATCATAGACTGTTCAAGACAAAACGATAGTTTAAAAACTGGTCCCGTAGATGTACGGCTGGAAATTGAATGCTCTTCGCCGATACCAGATAATACAACTGGATATTGTTTAATAATTAACGATCGGCTTGTGGAATATAAACCTTTGAGTAACATAGTGCGAAAATTGTCATGACTGCTATCGTAGATGTTCAAGGTTTTAAAACAGAAGCAAATGAATTCATAGTAAAAGAAATTGCAATATTGTGTGATGATAAAATACAGGTGTTTTTGATTAAACCGCCTTTTCCATATCATAAATTAACAAAACAAGAACGGAGGCAAGTAAATTGGATTCAACGTAATAGAAAGATATATTGGAGTGAAGGACTTGTATTCTATTCAGATTATCGGAAATTAATCACAGATATTGTAAAAGATAAATATATCTACGTCAAAGGTTTAGAAAAAGTGTCTTGGTTAAAATGTATTTTAGAAAATAATAATATATATAATTTAGAAGACGAAGGCTGTCCTAGTTTGTTAAGTCTTTATGATCAATATTTACATTCTCAAGCTGTATATAGTTGTATTTATCATGAAAAAATATGTGCTTTAAGAAATGTCCTATGTTTAAAAAAGTGGTGTTTAGAAAATAAATGTTTAAAATAAAAAATATATACGTTTTATTCCTGAACATACCTGTCATAATAGTTCACCTCCCCCCTAAACGTCCTAGAACGTCAGCTATTACATTTCTATATAAATTGTTAACAATGAAATGCGACTTCATTATATTTTCATTAATATTGGTTTGAAGTATTGCATGGTGAAAATGTTAAAAGAAAACTACATTCCTCGATATGATATGTACAATACACATGAAATGCGCAAACATTCATTTAAATATTATTGGGCAAGTGACACTCAGAAAAGGCTGGTGATGGAAATGGTTGATGCTGGATTATTTTATGGCGGTAATGGAATTAATGATAAAACTGTATGTTTCTCATGTGGAGGCGTTATTGAAGGATGGGAGATGTACGACGATCCTTGGAGGCAACATGCTATAAACTTTCCTGATTGTTTGTATTTGAACGCTGTGAAAGGAAGATATTATATCGATAAGTGTCTGAACCAATAGTATCAATAATGTGTCTGTCTCATATTAGTAGTGTTATTGGGGCACTCTCCATTTGCGAACCGAGGTCCTACAACTATTTAAATAAGGCAACTGAAGTTGACAGTGTAGGATACATCTGGTTTTGAGCGGGCAGTATTGGGGATTCTGCATCATGCAGCTCGAGCGCAGCGAGGGCAAGTGATGCAGAATCCCCAATATTGCACTACTTACGTAGTAAACACAGCACTAATTGTCTTATATTATGATTGTCTATATTTCTAATGTTCACCTTTTAATTAATATCACTATAGAGGTTCACTCGCGTAATTTATTAAGTTTATTTTGCGCGGCCGAGAGACGCAGCTTCACCGAACAACTGCAGGATTTGGACTGGTGGGCCGCCGCTAAGATATCACGCACGGCTTGCGTGAACGCAGGACAATAGCGACGGTCCAGACGCATAGATCGGTAAGTCGCATTTTAGTTTTGCCAAATTATGAAATTGAATTGAATTTTTATGTTGATTATTTATAGTTAAGTTTTTATTGCAATTTTGACTTTAAATATTCTAAGTGATATTATTAATTGATTTTACTTTATTTTTCAGGAATCAATGAGGCTGCGCCACATCACTCCCCCGCCGAGACCGGTTTACGGTCGAAAGTAGTCTGGAAAATGGACCTTTCGTCCACTTCTGGTAGTTCTTTCTATTTCAGGTTGTGTAGTGGGCGTTGGAGTTGGAGGTGTAGCCGTCTTCATTGGAATTATGTTTCCTTCTTTAGTAGATCTTGCAATTCAGGGTCTTGTTCCTGATCTCTTGCAAGGTCTTCATAATTGACGGCCTCTGTTATGTCCTCAACCCTTGACAAAGCATCTGCAACGACGTTATCGCTTCCAGGTACGTATCTTATGTCAGTTGTGTATTGTGCGATAAAATCTAAGTACCGAAACTGGCGGGGAGAACACTTATCTCGTCTTGTTGAGAACGCAAAGGTTAGTGGTTTGTGGTCAGTATATATGACGAAAATTCTCGCTTCCAGCATGTATTTAAAGTGCTTGACGGCTTCGTAAATAGCGAGCAATTCTCTGTCGTATGGACTATACTTCTTTTGGCTTGGAGATAGTTTTCTCGAGAAGAATGCCAAAGGTTGCACTGTATGTCCAATTCTTTGTTGTAGAACGGCTCCAATGGATTCGTCGGAAGCATCCGTGTACAAGGTAAGTTCTGCATTGATGTTGGGGTGGCAGAGAAGAGTAGCTTTAGCGAGACTCTCTTTACAGGATTCGAAGGCTATAAGCATATCTTCTGTCATCTTGATTGGGGCTGCTCCTTTTATGTTCCCTATTAGGGCATTGTTTAAGGGACTTTGAAGTTTGGCAGCTTGCGGAATGAATCTTCGGTAGTAATTTATCATTCCGAGGAATCTACGTAGTTGTTTTGCAGTAGTTGGTGGTTCGATCTTCTGGATTATCGCTATTTTTTCTTCCAGAGGTTTTGTACCTTTTGCTGTCACCATGTTTCCTAAGTTACTTCAGGAACTCCGAAAATGGACTTAGAATTGTTTATGATTATTCCATGTTTGCTAAGTCTTTCAAACAGCTGTTTTAGGTGTTCCAGGTGATCAGCTTCACTGCTGGAAAATAACAAAATATCGTCGCAGTAACAAAAAACGTTCTCCATCCCATGTAGCACTTCATCCATAAACCTCTGAAAGGTTTGTGCTGCATTCCTCAAACCAAAGGTCATGAAAGGGAATTCAAATAATCCAAAGGGAGTAGTTATTGCAGTTTTCGTTATATCGCCCTCAAAAACTGGAATCTGATTGTACGCTTTAATAAGGTCAATTTTAGAAAATATTGTGGCTCCAGCAAGTTGATAAGAGAAGTCATTTATGTGACGGATTGGATAGCAGTCCGGTATGGTCCTCGCGTTCAAGGCGCGGTAATCGCCGCATGGCCGCCATCCGTCGTCTTTCTTCTTTGCTAGGTGAAGGGGAGAGGACCAGGAACTCTCTGATCGCCGTGCTGTTCCATTTAGCAGCATCTCCTCAAACTCCTTTTTTGCGATTAGGAGACGATCTGGAGCTAAGCGGCGCGGGCGAGCACTTACGGGTGGTCCAGGTGTAGTCCTGATGTGGTGCTTGGTATTGTGCTTCGGTTCAACAGGTGCACCAGCCGGTTTAGTAATTCCTGGGTATTTTTTCAGGAGTTCATGGTATGGAGAATTACCTGTAACTGCTTTGATGGTAACAGTTTCTTCGGAACTTGTATTGCGGTGTGGTACGGAGATCGACAGATTTGTTATACCATCTACAAGGCGGTGGTGGCGGCAGTCGACTAGTAAATTGTAATGGCTTAAAAAATCGATGCCTATAATTGGCTTAGCCACATCAGCCACAACAAATCGCCATGTCAGGTCTCGACGTAAACCAAGATCTAAATGTAGTTGAATAAAGCCATAAGTAGAAATGACAGAATTGTTGGCTGCAAATAACTCAAATTCTGTCTTTGTACGATGTCCTCTGGTCGCTTTTCGTGGGAAAACACATAAGTCGGAACCAGTGTCAATAAGATATTCCAACTTACTCTTCCTATCGGTGACGAAGAGGCGGCCGTTACATACATGGCAGTCATTAGCCGCCACTATTGGCTGCCGCTGGCATTTCCCGCGAAGTTACAAGGTCGAGTGCATTTGAACGCCTTACTACCAAATTTGTGGTGGTAATAACACTGGCCATTGTTCCTGTTTCGCGATTTTGATCGGGATCTTGATCTCCCGCGGTAAAAATGCCTACCACTAGGCCGGGGCTTATGGGCGCTTAGTGCAGCAACTTGCTTTGTCAGCTCTGCTATCTGTTTGGCCATGGCTTCCATAGCTGCCCATGTGGGGTCCAGTGAAGTAGAGGCTGTAGGTGCAACTTCTGCCACTTGAGGTGTCGGAGAAGCTATCGCCATAATTTTATCAGCAAGTTCTGCGAGCTTTTCTATTCCCATGTCACTATGAGAAGCTATTATGGGCTGTAGGGATATTGGTAACCGGTTGTACCAGGTGGTGCGAATAAACTCCTCCGGTATGTGCGGTCCGGCCAAGTGCTGAAGGTGCCTCAAGAATTGTGATGGCTTCCTACTCCTCGCTGCTCAAAAATTGTTTAATATTCTCCTCACGCGGTGCAGTCAGACGTCAGATCAGTTCAGCTTTCAGAGTCTCATATTTTTTATCGGCCGGTGGATTTTCAATAATGTCTGCGACCTCTACTGCATATTTGTGGTCTAAATTTCCGCAGGCAAAATAAAATTTTGTCGTATCCGAGGTTATCCCGGATAGCACGAATTGTCCTTCTAATTGTGCAAACCACAAAGCAGGGCGCTCTGGCCAAAAAGGGGGCACTTTCACTCCAACTCTAAATACTTCACTGGGTTGTGAACTATTTTCACTAACGTCCTTCTGGCTCGGGACCGAGTCCGTGTTTTTTGACATGTTGTATAGTGTTCTGATTTATTCACTTTTTGCGTCGGAAGGTCACCAATTATATAGGACGGATGGTCCTATATGAAAACTATATAATTAAACTAAGGTCTTTTGGAAATATAAACACCACTTACACGAATTTTAACAATAGAATTTATTTTACTTCCACAATTGTTCCTTAAGCTAATTACGTAGTAAACACAGCACTAATTGTCTTATATTATGATTGTCTATATTTCTAATGTTCACCTTTTAATTAATATCACTATAGAGGTTCACTCGCGTAATTTATTAAGTTTATTTTGCGCGGCCGAGAGACGCAGCTTCACCGAACAACTGCAGGATTTGGACTGGTGGGCCGCCGCTAAGATATCACGCACGGCTTGCGTGAACGCAGGACAATAGCGACGGTCCAGACGCATAGATCGGTAAGTCGCATTTTAGTTTTGCCAAATTATGAAATTGAATTGAATTTTTATGTTGATTTTTTATAGTTAAGTTTTTATTGCAATTTTGACTTTAAATATTCTAAGTGATATTATTAATTGATTTTACTTTATTTTTCAGGAATCAATGAGGCTGCGCCACACCTTTGTGGTAGGCCGAGACTAAAGAGCACAATTGCTAAGATCACGACATACCTCTTTCGCTTTTTTGCGTACTTAAAAGTAGAAGAAATATAATTTAAACAGACACATAGCAGTTTCCTACCGTAGTCGCTGTTAGCATATTAAAGCGTGCAAGTGCATTCCTAATTGCTTTGTCATACGAGTATAATGGAAGTACTATTGTCCTATAATTATATTTCACAGCTTCTTTCTTTGCGATTGAGGTTTACTTTATGTAGTAGCGCCACCTACTGCTAGCCTTTGCACGGATTTTAGAGTCTATGATAAGGGTTCTTTTTTTTTTTTTTTTAACAACTGTCACGTTTCGCTCCCTATGTCAGCATCCAGTCTACAGAACTCATTCTGCGTTTCCGTGCTGTAGCCTGCGCACGTCGACTAAAATATATTAATTAGCTAGTTAAATTTTAAAAGTTTAAATGGTAAAAATTGTGCATCGAAGGAAGAGAAAATTCTCAAGAAAATAATTCGAGGAGGTTGAGACATCAAATTACAAATTCCGAAGAACCCAACGGTGTTGGGACTTATTAGAAAAAATGTCGTTGACACAAAAACTACCCACATTGTATGTGCGTGTAGTCATCGAGGTTCGATGCATACAATTAATTCTCCTATTTAGTCCGTTACTCGATAATAATATCGTCGTTGGCGATTAATCTGATGTACGGTGGAGAATCTCTAATATAATTTTAATAAATATTAGAAAAAATGTCGTTGACACAAAAACTACCCACATTGTATGTGCGTGTAGTCATCGAGGTTCGATGCATACAATTAATTCTCCTATTTAGTCCGTTACTCGATAATAATATCGTCGTTGGCGATTAATCTGATGTACGGTGGAGAATCTCTAATATAATTTTAGTAAATATTAGAAAAAATGTCGTTGACACAAAAACTACCCACATTGTATGTGCGTGTAGTCATCGAGGTTCGATGCATACAATTAATTCTCCTATTTAGTCCGTTACTCGATAATAATATCGTCGTTGGCGATTAATCTGATGTACGGTGGAGAATCTCTAATATAATTTTAATAAATATTAGAAAAAATGTCGTTGACACAAAAACTACCCACATTGTATGTGCGTGTAGTCATCGAGGTTCGATGCATACAATTAATTCTCCTATTTAGTCCGTTACTCGATAATAATATCGTCGTTGGCGATTAATCTGATGTACGGTGGAGAATCTCTAATATAATTTTAATAAATATTAGAAAAAAAAATGTCGTTGACACAAAACTACCCACATGGTATGTGCGTGTAGTCATCGAGTTTCGATGCATATAATTAATTCTTTTGATTAGTCAGTTACCAGATAATATCGCCGTTGGCGATTAATCTGATTTGCGGTGGAGACGATCTTGCACGCCGAATCCAAGATTTGAAGTGCCCGAGCTACCTCCGTCATTATCAGCCTTTTTTTTTTGATACGATTAATGTCCCGGAAGAGGTCTAAAAACCAGCAGTTGTCGGCTGAAGATCTAAAGAACCTAAAGATAAGCCTGTTGAGGACTATCTTGTGCCCGCAATTTGCAAATATTTACTTGCTCCCTTTATTAAATTTAGAAGCAAAAGCAGCATTGGCTGAAACTCTTACCAAACGAGATTCTATACATCAACAAAAAAAAAAAAAAAAAAGGGCAAATTGGAATCGCCTTGGCAGCTTTATCGCAAGCGATGGTAATCTTTTTCAATGAAACTTTGAAGCAAAACTTTTAAAACTGCTGAGTTACGCTTGTCGCGATAGCCAGAATAGGGAAACTAAAACTCATCGTAACATAATAATGAGTTCCATAAACGTATGCCTGCGTGACACGCTGACCAATACAAGTTGCGATGATTATCTATTGGGAGGAGATGTTGCTGAAACGCTGCAAATTGCAAAAAACGACGACGTCATCTCCGCAGCCACAGCTGCCGGCTCGAGCTCCACAGCAGAGCTACACGTACCCGCCACGTAGGACCTACCACGAACGGTCGTGGAACACTAGCAACCAGCGGAAATAAACCACCAGGTGCAGTGCGATGGACGTTTACGATATTTTCATCAAAAATGGGCTTAGATAACGAGTGATCCATTAATATTATCGTGAATAGCTGGTTACTAAAGACCTTTTAAATATCTGCCCGCTAAACAAAGTAGCTCTTGTGTTTACCCAAGGTCAATACATGGCCATAAAGATTATATTTTAGCGTTGGATAAACTATTAAAAATAAATGCTATATTCGTATGTTCTCATGAGCCAGGTAAATTTTATCACACATTTTTTCTTGTGCTCAAGCTATACGGTGAAAATCGCTTCATACATAATTTAAAATCTTTGAATTAATTTACTACAAAACACTTCAAAATGGAAGATTACAGAACCGCTGATAAGTTAACAAAACAATGCTACATGTTATTTTTTCATCAATGTTGATAAGTCTTTCCGAAAGTACCTTCGATTTGAATATAACAACGTTTTATATGAATTCAAATATTAAACGTTTGACTTATGCACCGCTCTTTATATAAGTATTTACTAAAATATTAAAACCAGTCATGGAATTTTTACGTCGGGATAATTTTTTCATCCATAATATATCTAGATAATATATTTTACATTGGCAAAGATTGTGATGATTGTAATGAGAATGTTTGGATTACAAAACATATTTTAATAAATTTAGGTTTCATAATGCATACGAAAAAAGGTTGCTTTGTTCCTAGAACACAATGTAAATTCCTTGGGTTTATTTTTGATTCAGAGAAAATTATTTTAAAACTACCCACAAAAAAAAAAAAAAAAAAGGTTCTTAAAATAGAAAAAATACACAAAGTTATTCGAGCAATTTAAAATATTGTCACCAAATAAAAATCCTACTTATGATCAGGTAGTGAATTTACCCAGATATAATAAAGATGATTTTACTTGGTGGTTAAATTATCTAGAAGAGGGCTTTTCTCCTCTTAGAACAGGCCAATACACTAAAACTATCTATCCTGACGCATCATATACTGGCTAGGGCGGGTTTTGTGATGGAAAAGAGGCAGCGGGTCATTGGAAGGAAAGCGAGTCGTCGCTACACATTAATACTCTGGAATTAAAAGCAGTTTTTTCGGACTTAAAACATTCGCATAATTATGGTAGTTACGATTGTGATATATTGTTAAGAATAGATATTACCATTACCTGTATAAATAGAATGGGTAGTGTTCAGTTTTCACATATGGATCATATTACCCGAGACCAATGGAAATAGCGTGAAATGCGTAAGATCAATATCTTTACATCTTATATTACTTCAAAAGATAATATAGAAGCTGAGAGTTTGTCACGAAAACAGTTTAATGACACTGAATGGGATCTAAGTGACTATACCTTTAATAATATAACAAATAGGTTTGGAATACTATCGGTTGATCTTTTTGCAAACAGATGCAACTTATAATGTCCTATTTATGTAACCTGGAAAAATGACCCAGATGCAAAAACTCTTCAGAAAATTGTTAGTGAAAAGTCTGTGGGTATTGTGGTAGTACCATACTGGCCCTCGCAACTATGGTTGCCATTGTTTAAAAGGTTGTGTTGTGATTGTATTTACTAAATACTAATTCGCTAAAATCTCCCTTCAGATCTGCGCACAACCTTCATTAAACATTAACCTTGGTTGCCGCGAAATTGTTCAGAAAGCGTTAGTAAAAAGATCACTGTCTTCAAAGTCCGTTGAAATTATGTTGGCATCTTTGTTGGATAATTCTTACCGAGACAGTGTGAAGGAGGTATCAAGGCGTGGATTGAATATTGCAAAAATAATAATTTTAGTTTTACTCAAACTTCTAAACCAATAATTGTTCATTTTCTAACTGAAATTTTCGAAAAAGGGTGCTAAGTACGGTACTATTAATAGCTATAGATCTGCATTATCATTAATATTAAACATAAATTCCCAATATGACAGGTTAAAAAGTTTCATGAAAGGAGTCGTTATGTGAAGACCAACCACATCAAGTATGATCTTACCTGGGATCCAGCAGTTGTATTGAGCTACTTACCTACAAAATTTCCTAATGAAGACCTTGACTTAAAGACTCTTTTCCAAGAAAACTGTTACACTAATAGCTCTTGTAACGGAACATCGTGTTCAAATTTTATCCGTGACAAAGATTAAAAATATTTTAATAACTAAAAAAGGTACTTATAAAAGGGTTTATAAAAACCTCTAAATTTAATAGTAAACAGACCTTGGTAAAGTTTCCGTTTTTTAATATTCGTCCAGAAATTTGTCCAGCAAAAACCTTACAGATGTAGGTATATAAATAAAACGAAAATTTAAGGAAACCTGATAATTTGTTTATTAGTTTTAAGAAACATATAGGTTTCCAAACTTTAAGTCACTGGGTTAAAAACACTTTAACTCTCAGTGGTATTGATGAAAATATTTTTAGTGCACATAGTACATGACATGCTGCTACATAAAGAGCTATTTATTTAGGAGTTTCTATTGACCTATCAAAAAGACTGCAGGATGGTCGGATTCTTCCTTAGTCCTTGCTAGAAATTATAACAAACTTTGTAACGAAAAATAATTTGCCTAATCATTGTTGAATTGTTTTCAATAAGTATGTTTATTTACTATTGAAGAGTTTTACCTTACTACTCTGCCAATTCATTTCACTATAACTAATCTTTAAACATCCTACATAAAGTAAACCTCAATCGCAAAGAAAGAAGCTGTGAAATATAATTGAGGATCAAACGAACTTCTAAAGTGAAGTTCGATCCTAATTATGTGAACAGCTTCTTTCGAAGCGATTTAATATAAACCCACCCGTTATTATGCTTTGAAATAAGCATAATATGAATATGTTTCAACATGGAGTAATTTCAATTTATATTTGTATTTTACCCAACCCCAATATAGTGAAATGAACAAACAGGAATAAGACAGATTGACTTTAAACAAAATGAGTTCTGTAGACTGGATGCTGACATAGGGAGCGAAACGTGACAGTTGTTAAAAAAAAAAAAAAAAAGAACCCTTATCATAGACTCTAAAATCCGTGCAAAGGCTAGCAGTAGGTGGCGCTACTACATAAAGTAAACCTCAATCGCTTCGAAAGAAGCTGTTCACATAATTAGGATCGAACTTCACTTTAGAAGTTCGTTTGATCCTCAAGTATCAGTGTCATAATAGAAATACAGTACGGAACCCTTCGTATGCGAGCCCAACATGCACTTAGCCGGTTTTTATAATTAGTTAACATTGATCTAAGTAAAGGTGTGATTAGTAGTAAATGTGACATCATCACCACCACCTCGACTCTTTGTAAAGAGCCCACTGCAGGGCTATGAGTCTCTGACCTGGGTGACGAGGAGGTATAGGCCATAATCCATCAAGCTGGCCCAGTGCTGGGCGGTGGATGTCAGAATTATCAGGGCGCCGAAAATGGCTTCTGACAAACCCTAACGACTACTGTATACAAGTACACAGCACCCGAGACCGACTGCTTCGGTCGCCGTGAGAAATTAATGGTCGGCGGTCACCCATCCAAGTACCGGCCGCGCCGAACGTTGCTTGACCTGCGATATTGTTTGATACATACAGTAAACACGGTGCCATGACGACTTCATACTATTTAAATGATTATAAAATTATTACAAGAAATCTTATAATCCATTGAAAATTAAAATAATTAAGTTAATTCACCTACTAATTAAAATAAAACCCACGAGTATATAGGCTACTTGAAAATACCCAAAAAAAGTAAACCTGTATTGCTGCTTCAAAATTCAGAGCATAAACAAAATAAATAACAAAATTCGGGGAAATTAATAAGTAATTATCCAACCTCTAACAGCCTAACAATTTCAACATTTAGGAGTAACCTTTATTTTTCGCAAAACAGTCCAAATAATCGGTAAACTCAATTTAATTATGCCAATGTTGTTTTGTATGAACAATACTGTTCGGAACAATATTGAATTTACGACCGACAGCCATTACGTTTACACTACGTGACGTAATGGCACTTGCACACTGAGGTGGATATTGTAATAATTTAGATAACAAGCCATTTTACCATTTAATATTACAACTTTATCCTTTATAAACAAATATGTATATACGTAAGGCTTTATGAAGACGCATTGTTAATTTTTTTTTTATTTCACAACATTTTATTATTTGTTTGCTTGATGAATAAAGCTTTCTATTTATTTATGACAAAAGAATAACTTTTTTACGAATTTGTAATTAATAATATTTATCATTTAATATAAAAGGTTAGACATAAAAAAGTACCTTACATTCTGATTAAAATTATTTCACAGAAAATTTTATGAGGTGTCTACTTGTTCAAACAATGTGAAAAATACTATTTAAATAATAACATTTTCATTAATTAAATTAAAATGTTATTATGTACCACATATACTTCTTTTTTAATATTTTCTTTAGTTTTTTCGATGTATCATTATTGCGTCTACTGTTAGTCTTTTAGATCAACGGCATCAGATAACTCATAGTCTCCTGAAATTTATTTTGTTTCAGTGATTTCTTCAACTGACAAGGAGCACTGTAGTCAAAAATGTTTGAATGTACTCCCAAATACGGCATCTAATACAAAACCATGCTCTACAATTTCTTCCACTTTAATCCATTTAGTTTCTAAAGAAAAACAAAACACTAACAAAAGCCTTTAGCAATAATCGAAACAAGATATCAATCCACTGCATTTTCAACCCTATCATTTGTAAATGGAACACAATTTAAATTACATATAATTCCAGTATGGGCATGTCATAAAATGTAATGCTAGTGATGTCCCAGTAATTGCCACCACAGATAGTAATTGGTCTACTCCAATAAACGAACCATTAAAAGCTGGCGTATTTATTGACATAGTGCACAATGTATGAGGATCCATTAGTGCGTCGGTCACTTTATCCAGGAGTGACCACGTTTCACGCTCGTTAACTTGTATTTTTTCACTAGAATTACAAGTTACCTCAGCGGTTAGCTTGGTTTAATTAAGTTTAATAGGGTTTTTAGATTAATTTGTATCATCTAAAAACCTATTAAATTTACCATGGTTACGATTGACTTTGAAAAATGCGGCTTATCATGTTTTTAACTATATGGAGTCATCAAATGGAGGCGATGATGTATCCTCTTTCACTGTCAAGACGCCTGACACCTCAGTCGCTCGTGACCACGGGGTCTGCAAAGACACCGAAACGTAGAGTAAAAATGTATAATATAAATTAAACGCAATAAATCCGGTTAAAAAGTGTTTTCTTTAATAGTATGAATCGCAAAAACTTAAGACAATATTATTTATATGAAATGAAACTATTCCGAACGACCTCCACTTGGTGGCAGGATCCTTTCAGGGTTTGTTTGAATAGCGATGCCCTACAAATTATATGTGCTGCCATATAATCATGATTTTGATTGCCTCGAACAATGTTTCACAAAGATCCAGCTCTTTTCTTAGCTACCTTTATCATCATAATCCACAGCCTGTAGACGTCCACTGCTGGACATAGGCCTCCCCCAAGGTCTTTCACGTCGCTCGGTCCCACGCCGCCCTCATCCAGCGTTTACCGGCGACTTTGACTAGGTCGTCGCTCCATCGTGCGGGGGGCCTGCCTACGCTGCGTCTCCCAGTACGTGGCCGCCACTCGAGAACTTTTCTGCCCCACCGGCCATCTGTTCTGCGAGCTATGTGCCCAGCCCATTTCCACTTCAGCTCTGCAATCCTTCTGGCTATGTCGGTGACTTTGGTTCGCCTGCGAATCTCCTCATTCCTGATTCGATCCCGCAGGGAAACTCCGAGCATAGCCCTTTCCATTGCCCGCTGAGCGACTCTAAGCTTGTTTATATCATCAGACTTCATCATCAGTTGAGTTAATTTAATTTATTCTTCTTTTTATTCTTGCCCTATGTGGGGTCGCTCAAATCATACTACGCGGGTGGATACAGCGCTTAACAAGACCTGCCAGCTTGTAACTGGATGCTTAAGACCAACTCTGTTAGAAAAGCTGTACCCACTCGCTGAGATTGCCCCTCCAGACGATCGCAGATACACAGCGAGTTCTGTCGAAAAATCAAAAATGGTCACCGATCCCAAACACCCATTCACCACTATTCTCTCGTGCCCCTAAGGCTAAAGAGACAAAAAAGTCATCGACGCGATAAGAAGAAGAAGAATATAGCTTACGTAATAGAATTACTGTCTTATAGCTTATTGTAATTTTCCTACCATTATTGGTTGAGAATATTCAGTTACTCATATTTGTTGAGTTAGTAACAATTAAAAAATTATAAAAGTGTAGTCAAATGTTGACACGGATATTCGAGTGAATTAAAAAAAAATTGGGTTGCCTCTCAATGGGGAGTTTTCTGACAGCTCATAAAAATTAGTTCAAAACACCTCTATAGATGGCACTTTTAAAAAGCCGAAGGCGTTAAGTCTGTAAACTATAATGTAGGTAAGTGGTATCTACCATCTATGGTTATTTATACGTTCGATTTCTGATATAGACATCAATTAATTTATTTTACTTTTAAAAACGCAGTGTGGAATAAATTCTTCGCCTTCGCCTTTTGTAAAGCGCCATCTATCGAAGCCTTTTGTACCAATTTTGTACAGTTTTGTTTTTTTAATGAGCTGTCAGAAAACTCCCCATTCTTCATACAAATCAAAAAATTCTTTACGGTTTTTTTTCAAACAGAAAGAAAGAAATGCCAAATCGTAGTCTATTAATTTCAACAACTGATATAAGTCGAACCGCTACATGAGCTCGCGCGTCACTTTGGCCACCGCAAGCCTTAGGTCGCCGCGCCCACGTTAGGCCCCAGTCACTGCGCATTCAGTATGGCCGCACACTTAGACGGATACTTAAAAATCTATGCTAACTCTGCCAATTTAGTTATTTATAATAACACAGCATCGTGCAAGCAAAAATAAAAATTATATATCAAGATGTCCTGAAGTTAAAAAAAAAAACTCTACGAAAAGAAGCTGTAAAGAGTTATATTGCTGAAAGGTCTATTATTAAAAAAAAAACAGCAAAATTTTATAATTCAAATATTTACAGCACATTTTGTTTTGTAAGCAAAGTGAAAGAATACTGAGTTCCCGTCCATAGGAGATTCAATTTGTGATATTTGTCAGTAATAAATAACTCTCTTATTCTTACCTTCTTTTTATGATCACAGCAAAGCTGTTTGAAAGTTTAAATAAGCCGGATGGTATTATTTAGAAATACTTTGCCACTAGTAATATTAAGAATAGATAAATAACTAATACGAAGTACATTACATTTTCCGATTCCGATAGAAACAAACAGGAATATTCGTAGGTAATTAGGGGCTTATAAAAAAAATACATAAATACACGAGTATAAAAGAAAAATTTAAGTTTATATATTTTGTGTAATATAGTGTTAATATAGTGATTTCTTCCATGCTGGACTGGGAGCAAAAGAAAAACAAAAAAATGTGCCAGCTGCTTCTCTTACCGGGTAAACTGTAAAAATCAGTTAAGGGACAGAGGTTTTAGGGCCGTTTTTGCGGGCGATAGGCTGACCCCCTGTCACTGCAATAGTCTCTCTCCACCATAATAATCCCTCCAAATTTGTCAAACGTGACAGCAGAGTGTTTTATTGCCTCTGGTGTTCTGCCTACCCCATTAGGGATAATGGCGTAATTTTATGTATGTATGTGTTATATAGGCTATTCTATAAACGCTTGGAAAAAGTTCTACTAAACTGGTTGTCCTAAAAAAGTTTTATTTAGCTTTCCATTCCATCGACATGATAACACAAGTTGATAAAAGCTCACTCCTAATAGTATGTACGAGTAATTGGTGTCTTCAGCATGTTTTTTTTTCCAACATTGTAACAATTGATAATTATACTATAAAACAATACACATACAATGCGATTCAAAGCTATTTGTTCAAATAAGACTCGCCGATTTATAATGACGAGTTTCGAAGAGCGTCGAAAGCTAATTTCACGGATACTGAATGTTGCAATGTTCCTTTAGCTCATCTCGCCTGAACAGTCGTGCAGACAGTCGCCATTAATCACTGGCTAAACGATGCCCCTCTTTACTTTCTCAGTCGGGTAAAAAAATCATTAGTCCGCTTCTTTGCCTCAGCATGGCCAGCTTGTTTACTCCAAGGGTCCTAATTAAGCGAACTAATTGACGCTAATTCCCAAATTTTCTTTGTTTTTTTTTTTATGTTGGCAATAAACGTTGAAAGAGACGTTGTTTTTTTATTATTAGATTAGGTATTATGTTGTGGGTGTTTTTGACTTGAGGTATTTATTGTGATTTGTATTATTGGATTGATTATCAAACTACATCGATATTAATGTACAGAAAGCGGCAGATCAAGCGTTAAATAGCCTGTCGAATTTCCCCAACCAATTTTAACTTAATGTCGAGTGTATAAGGCTCAGATTCAATAAAAAAATGACAGATTTGTGACGCTTGATATGCTGTCTTCTTTACTTTTATTTAAGGAGTATTTAAAATCTAATTAGACATTGAAAGTAAATAATGTACCCGTTAATTATAATCAGTTACTCTCCAGACCTTTTCTTAATAAAAAAAAACTAATTTTCGGTCATCTGAATCTAATTCAGTCTAGCTGTTTTAATGATTTCTAGACGTCTCTAGACAGTCATTTAATATGTTTTAGGTAAATGTAATTAAATTATAACGGAGTTTCTACTTACAATATTTTCCGAGAAACCTGCTTTAAGAATTTGCGCTTGAATGCTTTCTTTCTCAGAAATAAGTTAAAAATATCAGGTGAAATTAACATTTCAATAGAGAATCTTTATATGTCTAATTATAATATTATTCGTGACCACGAAATTCGAAAAGTTAGAATCTGTAATATCATAAAACGTTTAAAATCCTGTCAAAATGTATTTATTTTTCAGCTAGCAGCTTCGTGCAGTTTCACTGGCATAGTTTTCGATGCCATCGGTATTACTTAGGATTTTTTTACGTCAAAATCACTTAAACTACACGAATCCAAAGTGTGCATAGCTTACAATATCTTATAGTGGCGAACTAAGGAGGAACCTTGAATATAAATACACTAGCCACCGCGCGCGGTTTTACCCGCGTTACTTTTGATCCCGTGGGAATTTCGGGATAAAATATAGCCTTTAACCTTCCTTAAGAATTGGGCTATCAAAAGCAAAAAGAATTTTTCAAATCCCACTTGTAGTTTCTGAGATTAGTGCGTTCAAACAAACAAACTCTTAAGCTTTATATATTACTAGCCACCGCGTGCGGTTTTACCCGCGTAACTTTTGATTCCGTGGGAATTTCGAGATAAAATATAGCCTTTAACCTTCCTCAAGAGTTGGGCTATCAAACGCAAAAAAAATTTTTAAATCCCACTTGTAGTTTCTAAAATTAGCGCGTTCAAACAGACAAACAAAAAAACAAACTCTTCAGCTTTATATATTAGTATAGATATATCAATAAACACATGGAACATTTTTTATTAGTTCCGTGCGGAATCGATCCACGATCTCACGATTGGTGCAGAAACGTCAATACCACAGCATCGACGGCGTCGATCGATGGAAGAATGGACTAGTCATTCGATAGTTTCCACTAGACAAATCCGATCAGAAAAAACCTTTGACGTATACCATCTTAGTCATCACGTTTACTTTTCACCGGATGGCATGGGGAACAAACGTCCCAACCTTATTATTTAAAAATCGTTTGACAACTAACTTTATGCTGGTATTTCTCCGAACGTTACATGAAATCCAAAACCGCGTAGTCAATAAGGTTATTAAAACGTATTTCACGTTTCCAAGAAGCCTGCTTACGTGAATCTAGGCTTTTTAAAACAAACTTACTAAATTTACAACTATTAAAAAAAAAGCTTCTATGCTGGACTGGGAGCGAAAGAAAAACATAGAATGTGCCAGCTGCTTCTCTTCCCGGGCATACTGTAAAAGTCAGTTAAGGGACCGAGGTGTTATGGGAGGTTTTTTTGTGGGCGATAGGCTGACCCCCTGTCACTGCAATAGTCTCTGTTCACTATTATAATGCCTCCAAATTTGTCAAACGTGACATCAGATGGTTTTATTACCTCTGGTGTTCTGACTACCCCATATACGGGATACAGGCGTGAAGTTATGTATGTATGTATGTAAAAAACGTAGCTTAAAAGCCTTCAACTTTTAAAAAGAAAAAAACCATTCTGTTTTCAAACTTTTGTAACTGTCAGAAACAACAATTGTTACAGCAGCTTTACGAAAAATATATTAAATTTCTTAAGCCACTACCATCCATCTAATGCTAAGTTTTAAGTTTCTTTAGGAAAATTCACAAAGACTCCGCGAATGACATGCGAAACTTTTGAAACTTAGCTTATAAATCATAAGAATCCACCATACCGTGATATATTAGCCACCTTAAAGGAAGCCTTAATCCACTTTTCTTGTAAAAATCTGCTGAACTTATAACTTTTTAATGTAAAAAGAGTTTTGAGATGCGAGAGTTTCTAACCGTATCTTCGCTTACCTATATCTTTTAAGTTACATTTTCGGTGGATTCCGGAAATGCTTGCTCACATATAAATCAGATTAAGTCGGGAAAATAACTTTTTTGACAATAAACTTTTAAATGGACTAAGCGATATTCAGAGGAAAAATGAATACTTGAAAAAATATATTAATATTTTCACACATAATTGTCTTCACGATTAATGAATTAAATACTTTTTAGCCACATTTAATCCGGGTAAAAATACACCTTGGTTTTAAATTTAAACTCAAAGTTTTAGTAGGTACTTTGGTACACGCCTTAATATCGTTAAAATTAAAGGTCATAAATCCGGTAATAACAAAATAAATGTTCCATAAATGCTCTTTTGCTTCAGCGGTGATTTCTTCCGGAAATTAAAAAAGAGCCAGGTTATTTCTAAACCCGTGTTCTGTCATCTTCGACCTCATCTTCAGCTACCATCAGATGGTAAGTTTAAGTTGGAATGTGGGTTAAGTCACTACTAAAAAGTATGTAAGCTAACACACGAATATTCCCAAAGCAGGATTAAGTTTCCTTGTATCATAAACACCTCACAATACCTAGTAGGTACTAGAGACAATCCATTATCCATACATGTTCCAATCAGTAAAACGCACAAAGCACCTGACTTAAATTAAAATTAAAACTAATTAAAGCCAGTATATCTATATTCTTATTAGAATTAATAAAAAGGCAGCATCATAAAAAATAACAACGTTAACATATAAATAGTTTTAGGTCAAGGAGTTTATATTTAAAAGTATTAATCCATGCCCACAGAACTGTTTAAAAAAATAATAGTCACGTAGTTTTCAGTGCTTTTTTTTACTTGGCTTCAAACTTAAACTACTTATGTACCTATAGTTTTTTTTACAGTTCTCGATCGATAAAATGGACATCGAATCTATGCTTATTTAATAATATGGACCTGAACACGTTACGTGTTTGTTCATTTCGGCTTTCGTCATTATTGACACTTTGGAGTTAATGTCCAGTATATCACATAACAACGACTATATTGCAATTTCGTGCGGTCACACCCGCATAGCTGCTGATTCCGTAAAAAGTGGGTCACTTTCGAAATTCAAGGACGTGATAGTTTGAGATCATACATAAAGCGAAAAAAAATAAAAAAAAACTATTAATTATTTACTTAGTAAACTTAACCGACTGTTAAAGAATTCATTACGCAACGCATGGTTACACTGGTATGGACGTACGGGTGGCGCTATCAACACATAATAGGCAGGTAGTTACAGACGGCTTCACGTACGGTCGTCGACCTAGCAAACGCTTTATTTATTCATCGGGAATTCTGCTGAAAAATTCTTTTATTACATAATTATGATCAGTACCGAGTACAGAGTGTTCTCCTTCAATATCTAAAATTTGTCACCACTCACCCTGTATACTTAAAGCCTTGAATAATGTAGCTTTGTAGGGATCGAGTCACGTGGTGGACCCTGGGGAAGGCCTTTGTCCAGGGGTGGGCGTTTCTCAGTTGATGATGATAAATTTTAGCTTACTTATGGTGAAAGAACTTGACAAACATACAAACAAAAAAATCTAAACTTTCCTCTTTGTAAAAACATTGATTCACACATAATACTGTACAATAATTTATGAATCGTGATAATTTACGTATGTTTATGCAAATCTTAGGTACTTCTTAGCATGCATACGATAGATTCGTAGCATGTGAAAAGAATGGTGTCGGACTGAATATTGAGTTCGGTTGTATTATGTTCAAAGTAAACCTATTTAATTTTCAAACAGTTTTAAATTGCATTTACGTATTTACATTTACGTGTACATGATGCTGCAATCTAAAAAAGTTGGCCAGCTCAGAAGTCTACAAAAAGCAAGGTGTACACTCGGCACCCTGTATTAAACTGAGTTGAAATAAAAGTGTGAAGACCAGAACTGCAATGGTTAAATTGCGATATCAAAAGGCCTGGATTTGATTGTTGGCTTACAAAAAACTTTTCTCAATTAAGCAAGGTTTTGTGGTTGAAAACAAGTAAATTTAAAAATTTTTTTAAACTATCGCGGTTATTTTCACTATATAGGTACCTCCATCTGCCAGTCCGCGATCATGGTGCTTGTAACAGCATCGAAATATCGGACGTGCGAAAATAAAATCAAATCGTGGTAAGAATCCCGTAAATACAATAAATGAAAGTAAATTTAAGACTATTATATATCAATTTTGAATAATTTACTAATTTGTCTATCGATAACATTGAAGATGTGCCAAACGAATTTATAAAATCTTTCCGAGAAGTTAATTAAAGCAAGTCAATTAAGAATAAAAAAAATATTCATCTAAGCTCTTATAATATTTACCTTTACTCTGGAATTTCATTTCAAAAGCAAAAGCATTTATTTAAAGGCACAAGGAAGGAACACTCGAAATGGATAAAAATATTTCAAACGTTTTTCCTCAACGCACTTACGGTACTCACATTTGCTAGGTTGAATCGAAATTATATGTCAGCTATATCGCCGGCTTTAGTGCCGGGAAAAGTACAGCGAAATTGTCTTTGAGAGTCGAAGCTCCAGTGCTGAGTGAACGAAACGTGTCTGCGAAATCCCGCGGGATTTCACCAAAAGCAGTTAACTACTAACACTCCTCCAGTTTACTTTAACAACCACCTATTCCACCAAGAATAAACCAAGTTTTCAAAAGGTGAGTGCTCTTTAAATGTTTCCTATGGAATATTTTTTGAAGTCTATTCAAGATGCGCTGATTCATTATACCCGCAACTGCAAAAGCGCGAACTGAAGTAAGAGGTAAGTTTTAATAATGTAGGGCGGTTGGCAAGGCTGCTACCGTTTCCTTCCATTCATCTCTCCCCGTTCCGGTTCGCGCAATTAAAACGGAGCCTTGTTCCGGCACTTAAAAAACTTTTAAATATAGGCACAGACAATTAATGCACGGAGACATTGTTGCGAGCTACCGGGATATCTTTATTATTCGGAGAGCCGCTGCGCTGTAATGAATATGGCGACAGTTTCGCGGTATGTCGAGTGGTGTTTGACATAGATGCAATATCGACTTGCCTTTTGAACAGCAAAATGTCTGAATCATTCGCGTGTGGTTGACGCTATTCACTGTTATAGCGAAGTTCCGCTACGCGTGATTAATGGCCTCGCGTTCCCCCGACATTGTGTTTTTGTGATGCAAATAACTCGAGCCGTCGGAACAAGGAAAATTGGGTGGGAGGACTGAGCACTACCGCAGTTTCAATTGCTTACCACTGAATACTGATGAACCGTTTCGGTTAAAGGTATTATCGCCGTAGCGATGTTTAAGAGAAACAGTTTGATACAAGAGCTGGCTTTGATGTTGTCGGTACAATTATGTAGAATATTTTGCCGCTTTGTAATTAATTGGATTTAGCTTTACACTGGCTGGAATGTTTTTAGCTTTACTTGAAATATTATATAAGCATATACTGATTACAAAAATGAGATACGGAACTTGGGACTTATTTTGCATGAGAACTATATTGATGTTACAATAGTTAATGATAACTATACTTGGAGAAGGGCACAGTTAGCGGCAAAGTTTTATTGTGCTTTTAAATTAATTTAAATAGGCATCAAATACAAAAGCGTACTTCAGATTTAGAAATACAAGAATTTCAGAATTCCGAAGTACTCTAGAAAATGTACCGTCCTCATTATTGTCCGAAGTGCTTTTCCAGTTACTCATTAAATTCAAATTGTATTGTTAATACAGTTCGTAAAATATTTTTTTGTAAAATCTTATCATATATTGTTTTGATACAAATTTTAAACAACGGAAACATAATGTACTCGATATTTTGGCAATGTAATAATAATTTTAGCAACATGAACTCCAAATCAGGACAATCAACTATTTTTTTTATCCTTAAAGCCTATCGGTTTATCTTAACATCTTCAGAGATATTTTGAGTTCTATATGTGAAGATAACCTTATTGAATCCTTTCCAAATTCCCCTTTTAAACAGATAGTTTAACATGTCCACGGTAACTGTTACATGGGCTCGTGAGATCCTCTTGGAAGATAAGTACTCTTAATTAACACTAACAATATTTATCCCGTTTAGAAAAATATTTTTTTCTCTCCTTCTATTGTATGAGTACCTATATTTTGCTTAAATAAATAAATAATATTTCTGACACTCACACAACATTATCTAGCCCAAATTAAGTTTCTTAAAGAACTTGTGTTATGGATATTAGATAACTGATATACTTAAGAAATATATAAACATACATATTGAATAAATACATATTTTTTATTTGAATAAACATATAGCCATCCATGACTTGACGGCTAATATCTGTGTTCATCACAAAAATGTATGTAAAGCAATGTATGCACCACTTACATTAACTTTTACAGATAGATTTCAAAAGCCATCGTTAAATTACATGGTCTTCACGATTTTAATTTTTCACTTTATTCATCTACAAAATATACAACAATGCTCAATGCTACATCATTACATTTGGTCTGAACGAGATTTACTCAAAAACTACAAAACAGAATTTCAAAGGTATTGATTGCTTTACTTTACGACACCAATGTAAATTGAGGCAAGCATAGCATGCATCTAATCTAATTATCCAGTAGTCAGTATGTGATAATATTTCATGAAAAGTTTGTCTGTATCTAAGGCTGTCTGCTAATCATCTTCGATATACAGGGTCCATTTATAATAGTCAATTATATTTTAAGAGCAGATTAAGAAGGATGAGTAGGTACGAAATTCAATAAAAAAAATTTTTTTTTACTAGTTTTCAAAAATTTAAGTTTCAAAATTCTCTTTATTAAGTAAAATTTAAGTTTAATCTACATTTTATGACTACATACAATTAGGTGGAAATGTTGTTACTACTTGCTGTGTAGTCACAAAAAAGAAATTAAACTTAAATTTTGATCACTTCGAAAAATTTTGAAATTTTAATTAATGATAAAAAATTGTAAAAAAATTTTACTTTCGTAATTTAGACCCACTCATTATTCTTAATCTGCTATTAAAATATAATTGACTATTATAGATGGACCCTATACATCTAGAACTTGCAAATATTTACGTAGAAATGTTCTAGACACAAGCAGCTTATAAGATACAGGGTCAACTTAGTTTAAAAATTGGTAGAATCTCTGTTTAGACTCAATTTTAGTGCTATTTATTTAACAACAGTTGTTATGGTGATGATGATGATTGAAAAACAGTTTAAAAGGAGTGGAGGTATAAAAATGCTGCTGTCAGTTTTAAAAAATCATGCAAAAAAACTACTGAGACGAATGTGTTGTGACCACGAGTCAAAGTATACGAAGCGTCGATTAGGTATTATAATATTTTTTATAAAATTATTCGATTCTTATCTAACCAAACCAACTAGCGATTTTTATTAAATGCGTCCATAATCGAAAATCATAGTAATAATCCCGTAAATTAATTAATGCATCAGCATGCAGCATCTGCATAACTTCAAGCCTGTATCCCTTACGGGGTAGGCAGAACACTAGAGGTTATAAAACCATCTGATGTCACATTTGACAAATTTGGAGGCATTATAATGACGGAGAGAGACTATTGCAGTGACAGGGGGCCAGCCTATTGCCCACAAAAAAAGAGTCTCCAATAAAACCTCTGTCCCTCAACTGACTTTTACAATATGCCAGAGAAGAGAAGCAGCATGTCCCTTCCAGCATGGAAGGGATTTGCATGATTAATTAATTTATACTAAAAATAACCGTAATAGTTTAAAACAGTTTTGATAATCATATTGTTATGTAAGAAAGTTTACACAAAGGTTGAGTAATTTGAATTTCTCGAGTAACTTCTCAATCGCACTCACGCACGTTGACAGTGACAAGGGTAAATATCTTATGAACATGTCGATTTTTTGTCACGAATAATAAATATTACACTGAAGAGTAGTTTGTTGTCATCGGCGACAGCAAAAGGTTTTATAACTTCCGAAGCCTGTATCCGACTACTTTTATAACCGTAAAAGTTAGCAATTCATGAAGCAACTTGACGACCGGCTGGTGTAGGGGTAACGTACATTGCCTTCTATGCCAGAGGTCCTGGGTTCGAATCCCGGCGGCGACGGATATTTGTGTGATGAATACAGATATTAGTCGTCAAGTCATGGACGTTTATATGTTTATTTAAGTTTATTATCTAATAAAAAATATATATTTATTCAATATGTATGTTTATATATTTCTTAAGTATATCAGTTATCTAGTATCCATAACACAAGTTCTTTAAGAAACTTAATTTGGGCTAGATAATGTTGTGTGAGTGTCAGAAATATTTATTTATTTATATTTATAAATTTATAAGCAATCGCTTATAGGATTGAGCTAAAATTTGCATACAGGTAGGAGTATAGTATGAAACATCACACAGGATATTACAGCATTTACGTAACTATTCTATAAAAATACCACCTAGATTAAAGACCTGCAAACAGTACCTAGTGATTTAAAGATATACTAGCAAGTTCGTGCATGGGAGTTTCATAATGAAATATAGCCAAGATTACAAGAGTTTACTATCAAAACTCAAAGAAAGAACTATATATTAATACTATTTATAACATAATGACGCCATGTTATGTTTCTTTTTAAATTCTAAGATTAATCTTAAGGTTGCCTGGAAGAGATCACTTTGAAGTGATAAGGCCGCCCATATTGCACCATTTCATGTTACTATATTACTGTATGTTTTTAAATATTTCACCATTCTATGCAAATGGCAATAAAAGTGTTTGAATTAAGTTTAAGTTTGCTCAGATATTTTTTATCTTTTTTTAATTTTTTTAGAAATTACCGTAGAGGCATAAATAGAGTACATGGCGAAATTATACGATACTAGCTGACCCAGCAAACGTTGTTTTGCCATACAAATAAATAAAAAAAAACAGATGTTGGCCGATTCTCATAGATACCGGATAAGCACAAAAAATTTCATCAAAATTGGTCAAGCCGTTTCGGAGGAGTATGGCAACGAAAACTGTGACATGAGAATTTTATATATTGGATAAACATTTTTTTTAAATTATTATTTAGCTAACTTAGCTTTTTTGAAGTACTTACATTGAATATTAATTTAACTTCTTTTATAAAAGTAGATATCCATTCATTGCAAATTGGCCTCCATTAACATATTTTTGACGGAACGTGAAAGATCCTCCAGTAAATTAAGCGTTAATTTCAATATTTATCCAGTACGAATTAATTGGAAGAATATCGAAAGGTACTGGAAGAATATGGATGTTACGTGTCAAATTTAAAACTACACCAAAATAAAAGATAATTATAGTACTCACAAGTCTGAATCAGTCAAACTAAATGTTTTTCAAACATTAAAATTAAAAAATACCTCTACCAAGAAGCAATGGCCGTAGTTACGAAATGACTTCTCGTCTATCAATATGAATAAAAAACACATACATACATAACTTCACGCCTGTATCCCTAATGGGGTAGGCAGAACACCAGAGGCTATACAAACCGTCTGATGTCGCGTTTGACAAATCTGGAGGTATTATTATGATGGAGAGAGACTACAGCAGTGACAGCCTGTCGCCCACAAAATCGCCAATAAATCATCCGTCCCTCAACTGACTTTTACAGTTTGCCCGGGAAGAGAAGCAGCTGGCACATTCTATGTTTTTCTTTCGCTCCCAGTCCATCATGGAAGCATATAGGTCCTGATCGTTTATTATAAGCATAAATACATCACAACTAACATCTCTAC
This sequence comes from Stenoptilia bipunctidactyla, assembly GCA_944452665.1. Classification (NCBI taxonomy): domain Eukaryota; kingdom Metazoa; phylum Arthropoda; class Insecta; order Lepidoptera; family Pterophoridae; genus Stenoptilia; species Stenoptilia bipunctidactyla. Next base: position 3,712,581 of record OX101726.1, on the reverse strand, counting down.
ACAACTTCAATCCTTCTCACTGCACGGGAAAATTATTTTACACCCAAAACATCTACGAAAACCTAACAACGTACATAACTCCAACAAACTTACTTCACATAGTTATAAAGTAATAATCTTGCTGCCACTGAGTAACAAAGAGAGAGCTTTTCATTACGATTATTGCAAAGTAAATGATGTCGTACAGTAACTTTGCGCACGCCGAGGCGAGGTATGCTAAGAATTTAAATAAATTTATTCACACATATAGATACGTAGCTAGGTATAGCAAGAATGTAAGTTATCCTTGTAAGCGCGAGACGAACTCGAGGGGAGTTGGTATGTGGAGCAAGGTTATAAGTGGAGCGGGATTCGTATTCTTGTAAATTTTTATGTGTGTTTTCAACGACCACTTTGGTGATGGGGTAACACTGTCTGCCTCAGGCGCCATTTGCAGGGTCGATTCCCGCAAGGAACAAGAAAAAAAATGTTCCGGGTCTGGTCGTTTATCTATATATGTATTTATATTCTAGGTTCCCCCCTAGTTCGCTACATGGTATCCCATATCATAAGCTCTGCTTAGTTTGGGCAATGTAGTTGGTGTGATTGTCTGGGGACTTTATTATTATAAATGATACTGAGCTCGCATTGGACCTCAAGCTCAGCTGATGGGAAGTAAAAATGAGGTCGAAGATGCTTATACACGGGTTTTGAAAGAAACTATAGTTAAGTTCTTTTCAAGTGGTTTTTGTGACAGTTCAAAATTGACAATCTTTGTGACGTTGCCGTAATGAAATTGTTCGATCTTCCATTCGATGGCTTTGACGTATCGAATCAGTCTGTGAAAAAAATGTATACAAATTTCCGATTACAAGATGGCCGCTCATATTCATCGATTCAATGTCGATCACTATCAACTGAACGTTCCGTTTCTTTGAATCTGTCTATTTAAGATGAATTTTTTTATGACATTTACTTAATTTGTTTACAGTTAATAATAATTATTACACTTTAGGAACACACGAAGTCGTTGTGGCGCCGTGGTTACTGTGTTTATCATACGATATCACAGATTAAGCAACATTCGGCGCGGTCGGTACTTGGATGGGTGACCGCCAACCATTCATCTCTCACGACGACTTCCGTGCTTTGGAGGGCACGTTAAGCAGTCGGTCCCGGGTGCTGTATACTTGTATACAGTGGTCGTTAGGGTTCGTCAGAAGCCATTTCGGCGCCCTGAAAATTCTGGCATCCACCACCCAGCACTGGGCCAGCTTGGTGGATTATGGCCTAAACCTCCTCGTCACCCAGGGGAGAGACTCATGCCCTGCAGTGGGCTCATTACAAAGAGTTGTGATGATGATGATGATGACACTTTATTAATAGTTCAATTTATAATTTTAAAATAAACAACTTTATTGACATAGTTTTTATTTTCTTCACGCGCCAATTTATATTTTATTAGTTGTAAATAGTTTGCGCGTAATGGAAAATGAGAACTGTCAACTATAGCATGTCATAAAAGCGAACCCTACGTGGTCTAAATTATCTATTGTAACATTTGTTTCAACACAAAAAGTGTTTACGCACTATACTAGATTCTTATCCGATCCAAAACCGAGAAAATAAGAAACTAGAAATTACGTATAAAATGGCAGATTATGGATGTAGTGCGTAAACGCCCTAAAAGTTATGTTCAGCTTACAGAATAAAACCCTTTTTATCAGAAGACTACATAATTAAATTAAAAAATATATATTTCCATCGTTTATTTCTGTAGTCACAGTTTTAAACAGAGTGTTGTTGTATTTGAACTCGACGCGACGTAGGTAGTGACAATATTTCTTTGAGAAGAACACAAAATTTAAAATTCGAAGAAACACTTTAATTAGACTTTTAACCTACTACTATCGTCAATCGATTAGATTGAGCATGCTGATTAGGGTAGAAACCGGTTTGTCATAAGTTTCACTAGAATATATTTATCACCGTCAAAATGATGACATTTGGCGATAAATCGCTTGTTTCGTATTCCTATTTATGGCTGTGAACGATGTTTTTATTTTTCGAATAACCTAACAATAACAGTACACTACATGTACTGTGTTCCTTTAATTTATATTGTTTTTAAGTAACAAAAGCAAACCTAAACCTTTACAATGAGTTCCATTAAGCGTTGCAATCGTCAAAACTCTTCATACGTTTTTCATATTCATTCTCCAAGCACAGCTCGATAAATTCTAACAAAACCTCCTCCTCCCATGCTTCGAAGTACAATAGATCACAATTCAGTAAGCAAAGTCGGTTTTAAATCTCGCTTACACTCAAAATACTGAATATTCGACGGAGCGTCGTCAAAGCCTTTAATTCAGGACAAATGATAGCACACTTCTCCTATTTAAACTGGATTCAATCATCTAAGAATTTGTGTAGTAGAGTAGACAGCAGTATTTTGGATTTACCAGCTTAGTAATAGATTTTCTAAGCTTTGTCTTAAGTTCGTACGACCAAGTTATGAGCTTTATTGTATTTTGAGTAACATTCAGTAACAGCAACTGGGAATTTGATTTAAATTTGAAAATAGTTTAAGATAATTAGTGCCATTTATTAAACTAAATACAAATTTTAAATGTCAATGTTAACGAAGATTTTGCTGTTCATTTATAAAAAAAATGAGTATGATTGATGATACATGCATTCATTATTGATTGTTGATAAAACATTTTCAGTGGATAAGTTGACTTTAGATAGATATATAACTCAATTGATGGGATGCTTCTTTTCCATATCGTCTAATGGAAATGATTATGAAGACAAAGTTGTTACACTTCCATTTACAAGAAATCTACTCACGTAAAACATTATCTTTGTACAGCGAAAACTATTTATTTAATTTACTTTCGTATTAGATATCAAACCACTGACAACTTTTTCATTTTCAAGGTTTATAATATAAAATAAAAATAATACAATTAAAAAATAATTTTTAAAATAATTTTTGTATAAATACAAAATTTCAAAAATACCTCAATAGATTGCCCTGCTTTTAGCCGGCGAAGGAAACTTGCCTTGTACTGTTAATCCGTTGTGATCCGTTAATGAAACATACATACATAACGTCACGCCTGTATCTCTTATGGGGTAGGTAGAACACCAGAGGTTACAAGACCATCTGATGTCACGTTTGACAAATTTGGAGGTATTATAAAGATAGAGAGAGACTTGCAGTGACAGGGGGTCAGCCTATCGCCCGCAAAACTGTCAATAAAACCTCTGTCCCTTAACTGACTTTTACAGTATGCCTGGGAAGAGAAGCAGCTGGCACATTTTATGTTTTTCTTTCGCTTCCAGTCCAGCATGGAAGCAGTTAATGAAAATAAATAATAAATAGAGTATGATTCATACTTATATTTACAATATATCGCAATTTTGATTAAATTTAGGTTCATACAAAAAATATCCAGCGCCCCTCTTCAAAACTTGCTAAAGCTAAGACCCGACCCATGTACATTGGTTACGATTGTCAATTTTTTACACAAGAATAGGGCTACCTTTTGAGTTATAAAAAAGGGTTTCATCCCAACTAATACCCTGTCATGTTGTAGGAAATTAGCTGACCCGTGCAGCTGCGTCACTCATTCCCAAATTTTATTTCGCAAGTCTGTTGTTACGGTCTCAGTTCTAACAATTTTTATTGCGAAGGCTCTCCGGTGTAAAGTATATTTTACCAAATGATACCGCGTTTACCCGTTATTTAATGAATTTGGGTAAAATTTTGCAGGGTTTTGTTTTGTTGTAAACAAAAGATCAAAACATACATTGTTTTGTATTATATTTCAGCTTATGATAATCAAGCGATGTTAAGAATAGGACTGTATGGTTCTCGAAATAATGATATTGTGAAAGGGGTTCTCAAATGCACTCAAAGGCTAAGTGGATATTGTTTTGGTGTTATGTTGAAGTGTGGGCGATTAATATACTTTAAAACAAGTCAATCTGTTAAGAAGATGTGAATAGAAACTTTACAGAAATTATCTTATTATAGTACTTACATATATTTGAAAATGTAGAAGAATAATACAAATTATTAAATAAAACACTTTTTAACCGGATTTATCGCGTATATTTACATTTTAAATTTTGACTCGACGTTTCGAGAGAAGCGATTGAAATTAAAAAACACCCTAATTTCAATAGAGAAGATGGTTGGAAACTATCACCGACATGGAACCCTATCCTGAAAAACATTAAATCTAACATCCAGCAAGCTGCACAACCTGAAACTCAAGATACTGTCAGCTCGTTTTGTGTCAATCCAGAACGCTATGCTCGAAGACTGAGAAACAGATGGAGATGATGATGTATAACTTTTTCAATCTATCAATCCGACGCTTGACACCTCAGTCGCTCGTGACCACGGGGTCTGCAAAGACACCGAAACGTCGAGTCAAAATTTAAAATGTAAATATACGCGATAAATCTGGTTAAAAAGTGTTTTATTTAATAGTATGAATCGCGAAAACTTAAGACAATATAATACAAATTATGCAGCGCATTTGCAACTATAATTTTATCAGGCAACACAATAAAATTATTTCATAAATTGTTTTGAACTTATTTACGTGTAAAGATTTTGTTATTATGTTGCGTAGGTTTCGCCCATTCTCACTTGGTTTAAAACCAAGTAGCTGAAAAATAATTAGTTTTCAACCGACTTCAGAGGTTTTGGTGGGCGATAAGCTGACTCCCTTTCACTGCTATAGTCTCTCTCCGTTGTTATAAATCCTCCAAACGTGATATCAGATGCATTTTATAGCCTCTGGTGTTCTGCCTACCCCATAAGTTATGCAGGCGTGATGTTATGTATGTATGTATGACTTTTTAAGTTACTTTTTGGTACCTACACAATGTATTAGCTTTAAAACGACGTTAATTATTATTTTAGAGCCTTATAAAAATACAGAGGCTATGAAAGCATGGGTAAAGTTTTCATAACATCAATTTTGTAAACCAATTGTCGATAAAATGGTAAATTTTCTTTTCCGCTAAACTTTGAAAAAGAAAAGTCTTATCTTGTCTCTTTGAAAATGTTCTTGAGTATGATTAATGATGCATGGGAATCACATTTGAATATTTTCGTTATGTCATCAATTTTATTTTTTCAGGCTAATAAATTAAGGTTTTTTATTGATACCAATCAGGAATATTCTAAGTTTTTACGTTTCTTTATGAGAAATAATAAGTCCAGCCACAGAATATATTTTTTGGCCACGTGATCAAGCTTCTATTTTCATAACTTAGCCACGAGACAATAACTGTTGCGAAAAATGTGTCTTGAAGCAATTTATACTATAATTATAACATAATAATTTATACTTAGTTATATATTCATTAACATTGCGATGAAAAATATTTTGTGACAAGAAGGGCTCCCGTTCCGGTAGACGTAGTCGGCACGGTTAGGTGCGACGACGAGCGCAGCGAGGAGGAGCTGTTAGGTTGCATATAGTTATACACGTGCGCGAGCCGAGCGAGCGGAGCGAGCGGTGCCGCGGCAGCGGCCGGCGAAGCGCCATAAACCCAAGAGCATTTTTAAATAACCCCGACGCCCCGAACCGGCGACGTTGTTTGTGGCACGGATTGTGGCTGACATAGTAATTTAGAAGGCAACTTAGATTTTTAGAGAGGAATAATGCTATTTAAAAGAAGTCTGTTTAATTAGCACCCTTTCTTTATGTTAAGAAAGCAGTTTGTAACAAGCTTGTTACTATGACATATGTGCATGAACATGGTTTTATTACTGTAATAATTCATAATAACTAACTGTAATAAATGTAATAAATTAAATTAGTCCACAAAATACAATAATAAATGTAAGTACGTACTTTAATACAACCCCTGTCTTAAATAAACACATACCTAGTTTGGTAAAGCCGATATACATGATATATTTTTTAATTAATACATATACTTGCATTTATCAAAACTACGAAGGAAAAAAATGTAGACTTTTATTCGGTTATTCTTATTTAATTCTAATAATAAACCTAAATAACTCATAAATTGTCTTCTAATCTTCTTAAGTCTTATTAATAACCGTACCAAGCCTTTTTAACGTAACATACTGCACTAACCTATTTAAATAAACATCTCCCACTTCCGCGCAAACCCATGTAAAGATTAAACAGGAACCTTTATTATTAAAACGTTCTAAGTTAAATTTATACATGTTACAGACCACGGCGTCGTTCGTGACGGCTCGCGATTTACCGCGAAATATGTATTCTGAAGAAATATGCTCTACGTGCCTGTGAGCGCTGAAACCGGAATGAGGGAGTAAAAGTGACGTAAATAAGCTTATTCCAAAGCTTAAAAGTGGGGTAAGTAATGAGTTTAAAGTATTTAACAAATATAGATTAATTATGTGTGACGTAGTTAAGTTTTATATGGAACCCGCGTTTAATTTTAAAGTTGTTTCATTGTCAATAAAATACTATTAGAATGAAGATTTGTCGTGAAATCTCGTGTATTTGTTATTACGTAGTTCTGCAAATTTATGTTCTCAAGCAGTTTTTTTATTTATTTATTTAATTTTAAGGAAAACTTACAGCTAGGAGATATATAATAGGTTAATGTTTAGAAACAGAAGGCCAGATAAAGTTTCCACATATAGACATAAAGATTAAAAAGAAAGAAACACACACATATATACAAAAAAATACACAGAAATAGATGAAACGGAGATAAATTTTCGGCGTAAAAATTAGTATTGTAAATTATTCTTTGTTTTTTTTTTTTTTTGTGTAGCCTAGTTTTAGTTTTATGATAAGTGCTTTTTCCGTCGAATAAACGATTTTATTATTATTATTATTAAATTAACAAATACAATAACAAAAACAGAAAACCTAATGAGTATAAATTAAAAAAAAACAATATAAGTTAAAATATAAAAAGGAGGTTAACAAAAACTAATTAATCGTTGACAAAAGCTAATTAAAATCTTAATTTCAAAAATTATTAAAGAACAGTTTAGTTAGAGCCGCTCTGACACTCGGGACACCTATTATCAGGATAAACAATTTTTGACTTAATTATTCACTTTCATTCGAAATGCTGGTAACTTATAAGCTCGTGCTCCAACCACACGCATCCCACCGGAGAACTACGCAGACTAGATCAGGACCATAGAATTGATCTTCAAGGAGAAAGAATTTGTTGATTTTGTGTTACCTAAGTCAAAGTCGAAACAATCTTTATTTCGTAGGTATTTAAATACACTTGAAACAAGTCAAACTATTTACAAATTGAACTGAATCTACCCCCACTTTAGAAAGTCGATCTGTTGAGAAGAAGTGGCAAAAAACTCAACAGCAATCATCTTTTAAAAATATACAATGACAGTTTAAAGCCAGGGAATCCCATCTTCTTGCATCCGGATAGCTTATAGTCACTACTGGGCACCGCTAAATATACAGTTAACTTTGCTAATGCACGTCAAAAAAAAAGTTAGCTTCGTTAAACGTTAAAGCATTACATCTCGGAAGAATTAACGCAAGTTAACATTAATCTAACCGTTAATATGTGATTTTACTTATTTTGGTTACCACTAACACACATTTTTAATCTTAACTAGGACAATAGTTTTACGACCTACCCTGTCGTTCTATTCGGAACATAGCAAAAATGATTGCTGATGAAAAGAAGCTGCACTTTCAGTTCATTATATTAAGTTTTCTGGATTCACAATTTTACATAAAACACTTTTTTTTTAATACAGACTAAGCCCGCGTTCGACCTTAATCCCTCTTGATGGTAAATGAAGATGATTTCGAACATGAAAGCACACGGGCCTAGGAATAAACTGGCTCGTGATAAAATATTCCCGGGACACATCACCATCGGACCGGTAATATTTGGTAACAGATTTTATTTAAATGGTAGTCGTAATTTGTTAAACCCAGTTAAAACAGTGTTTAACCATAGAGAAAGATAAATATACCAAAAGAAATAGAGAGCCTACTCAACGCCTCAACTTGTCACCCAAATTGACGCGCCACCATTTTGCTAAGCGCCCCTGCTGCCATCTGAATGTCGGTCCAATAATGATTACGTGGCTGGTATTATAAATCTTTCCTAATATGGTAAACATCACATTATCTCGCCCAGATAAAGTTACATTACTGGGATCGAACCCGGAACCTCAGCTCAGCTCGAAGCGCATAAATCAACAGAAAACACCACAAGATAACAAGGAGATCACAAAATACTGCATCAACATTTGCACATGCAAGGAGGAGCAGCCATTTTATGACTGGCTAGCTGGACGGACCTGTCAAATTGATGTGATAAAAATTAGCTGTCAAATTGAAGTACTTTAAGAGTGACCTTAGTACAGTGACAGTAGAAGAGTGGTTTAACTTTCTGTTCATGATTTGTTCTCTCACACAACTTACTTACTAAAAAACGGTTTCAAAAAGTATGTCATGAAATCCATTGTTACCTTGTCAATATTAAACGGAAGCTAACTAAAATTAAATTGAAGTTCAAATATTATAAACCTGACTTGCCTTTGAGTTACAGGATTGTTTCCTCAAGGAAGATCAAAGTTCAACTGTAATCCGCCATGTTGTTTAATCTTATTTGATCTCTTTGGGTGTCTTTAGTTTGATTGGTAACAAAGTTATAGTACCTACGTGGTGTCTCAAAGAAAAACGGAAACAATATCTTGATGTCCATACAAAAAAGGACGGCCCAGTTGTTAAGAATACAGTGGAATATTCCTTTTTGTCTGTTTGTTATATTAGATGTTAGATGTCTTTTATAACCACCCTGAATTATCGCTCTTGAGATAGAGCGATAATACAGGGTTAATTTTAATTAGCGTATCACCTCTTGCAGGCAGACTCACTACATCAATCCCAACAACAATTAATAGTTTTAAAAATTAAGTTTTCCCATACGAAAAATATTTATTTATTGCCTCTACGCTGCCGTTACTCTATTTACACTGATGCCACGCACCTTGCGGGGTGACTTACAAAATGCAGAGTAATAAATAACAGAGGGAGCAAAAATTTGTTTGTTTTGGGATTGATGTGGAGGTGAAGCGCTAATTAAAATTTACACTGTATATGGCAGCAGACCGTGTAAAAGTTCGTTTACTGGACATACTCTGAAGAAGTCCTACCACCAATCAATCGGGGTTCTTTGAATTAGTCGTCTTTTATGATAAGCTAATCCAAGGTCTTCGTCGGCCTATTTGTGTAAGTAGAGGCCTTGGGTCCAAATTTTATAAATGGTGACAAATTTCAGACATTGAAGAAGAGCACTCTGTACTCTTACAGAAGAACATTCTGATCATAATTATGTAATAAAAGTAAGTACTTAATTATTCACCATAATTCCCTATAAATAAATAAAGAGACATTCCTATACTTTTCCTGACGCGCTGCCTCAGTCAACACGCACACAGTAGTGTGTAACCATGCGTTGCTTAACCGAAAGTTAAAGAATTCAAACTATCAGTTAAGTTTACTCAGTAAATAATTATTACTTATTTTTTCTCTTCGTGTAATATGATCTCAAACTATCACGTCGTCGAATTTCGAAAGTTACCCACCAGTCACCCTGTACAAATTGTTAAGTCATGGATATTGTAGTGTTTGTTTATGCATTCAAACAAAAAACCCATTCAACATTTTTTAAAATATTAATATAGAGTGTGTCTGTTCACCGATGTCCGACCCGTTAAGGCGAAGTAATATGATTAATTTTATCGACAAAACTACAATAAAAAGGCATTTTGTTAGGAAACAGCAGCCATTTTTATTTTTGCTCTACTGAGTTCCGATGAATTTATTTATTTAGCAATATTTACCGATGTAAAGGTCCTACAGACATAAAAGTAATTTCGTTTGACGGCTAAAAAAGTTGGCAATAAGAGAATACCAAAAAAATATCCGAACTCAATAAAGCAAAAATTAAAATGGCCGCCGTTTCTAAGCAGTAGGGGCAAAATGTCTTTTTATTATGGTTTTGTCGAAAAAAAGTATCATATTACTTCGCCTTAAGGGGTCGCACACCAGTGAACAGACACACTGTATAGGTATTCAATAAAGAAAATGATTATAAAACATTTTATGTTATCATTCATTTTTCATTTCTACGATTTTAAAGTTAATAATTTTCAATTTTGTGTGTTTCTTGCAACATTACAACTATATTTATATGCTAGCAAATATAAATTTAATTTAATTTCCGAACCTTAAAAAAACATGATTTAACACTTGCTAAGTAACTACATAAACATTCCATAACAAAGTTCTGTTTTTCCTTCGAAATCGCTGAATTCCAGCCCAAACAACTGTCGATCAAACATGTATATTCGAGGCTAGATAACCCAACACCGAAACACATTCAAGCTGACATAATTTACACCCAAATTCAGTCATAACATCTCCACATGGACAATAGCAACGGTGGTTGTCTACACGCAATTCGATCCATTCATGCTAATTAGCCAATCACGTCTCTATTTAGATGGGTAAACAACAATTTTATAGAATATAATAGGTTAGCTAACTGCAGTCTGTTGTTCTGAGGTACTTTGTAATCTAGAGGCAGATATAACCCCTTTTCAGACCTTGAATTTAAGGTTAATTTCTAGTTCGATAGAATAGAATAACTATTAGACATTTGTATAAATGTTTTCGTAATTTATTGTCTCTTCCTCGGTGTATTATTTAGTTGCGTTTGTTCCTTTTTATGTTTTTTTTTTCTTTTTGATCTTTAATGTTTAATGTCTAATTTAAATTTAAAGTGCCTGATACATTGTACGTATTAGTTGAGTATTTTGTTGTTTTGTATTGTGTTCTTTTCTTTTTTGATTTTGTGTTTTGGATTTTAAAATTATACTTACTCAGCTCGGCTTTCTTCAGAAAATCCTTGAACCTCAAACTGCTAAGATATTACATGCGAAAATGTGTAAATGGTGTATAGTTTTTATTGTTGTTTTTGTTTAGTTTATTAAATCACTGTATATTTTCCGAATAAAATAAAATAAAAATAAAATAAAATTCCTGTTGGGCCATTTGTGTTTATTACAGATATAGGTCAACTATTTTGAGATTCGTAATAGTGTTTGGTTTTAAAAAAAGTGCCTGATTTTTTATAAAAATTTGCTTGAAAAATAATTTCCGTACCTAGTGATAAAAAATGGGTAGCCGTCGTAGATAAGTCCTAAAAGGGGCCTGTCTGTGTTGTATATTTGATGTCTAGGGTTTGCTAGAAGGCATTTTGGTACCAACTAGCACTAAGCCAACTACATTATGTATATGACTATACCTTTCTCAACGGAAGAGAATCTTTAATAAATGAAAAATGTGATAAATAAAAATTATCCGACCAGGATTCGAACCTGGGACCTCTCGTTTGCCGGACGAGTGCTCTTCCAACTGAGCTATCGGGGCCTGGCGCTACGCCTCGAAATTACTTACCACATTTTCATTTATTTAAGAATGATTGAGCATTTTAAATGCAAAAAACTTAAAAACATTATTAAGAGAATATTTGCCTCGTGGTTTGAATACAAAGGGTTATAATGATAATGATGATAAGTACTATCAGATAGTTTACATTTTTATACAATACGAGCTTTTTCCCGCAACTTCGTACGCGCATATACATAAAAGTCTTATTTTTCCAGTCCCCGTGAAAATTTCGGGAATTCCTTCCATAATACAAACAGCCACTTATTGAAGAATCTTTATACCAAGTATCACATCCATGCACCCAAGGAAAAAGATTTTTTCATACAAACTAAAACATCATATATTTCCCGTTCCCGTGGGAATTTCGGGAATTCCTTTCATAAAACAACCAGTCACTCTTTGAAGAACCTTTATACTCAATATCATATCTGTGCACTCTAGGAATAAGATTTTTTATACAAACTAAAAAGTCCAATAATTAACGTTGCCGTGGGAATTTCGGGAATTACTTCCTTAGTGCTCCTCCACATCTTCTAAGGTTTGCATGTTCCAAAATTCAGCTCTCTACGTCTAGTAGTTACGGCTGTACGTTGTCTGTCAGTCACTCAGTCAGTAACGGAACAGTTTTATATATATTTTTTTTTATATAAAATATGGATGGGACGTTTGTCTTCCATGACACCTGATGTTAAGTGAACATGAAGACTAAGGTGGTACACGTCCATCCACGAGAAACCTATTCACTCGACGCTTAAAAGTACTAGGACTATACTGGTCAGGGAAAATAGACGCAGGCAGTTCATTCCAAACCTTGGCGACCCGTATCAAAAAGGAACTGTCAAAGAGTTTAGTTCGACTTTTCGGAATATCAACCACATACGGATGGAAGTTCTGTCTGCGTCTAGTAGTCCGATGGTAAAAGGGTGAAAGTTCAATTTGCTCAAACAGAGCACTCGCGCACTCACCAAAATGTATCCTGTAGTACACGGTTAAACAAGCAACCTTACGACGATGCTCTAGGGTCTGTAGTTTTTTGGTCGTAAGGTCGACGTTGTTAATTAGATTACGGGCTCTTCGGTCAACGGAGTCCAGAGCTTCTAGTTGATATTTGGCTGAACCATCCCAAAGATGACTGCAGTACTCCATGCATGATCGCACTTGAGCTGTATATAAGTTAAGAAGCTGTGCAGGGCTGAAGTACCGTCGTACCTTCGAGATGATTCCCAACTTTTTCGAAGCTACTTGAGCCATGGACACAATTTGATGACCGAAGTTTAAACTGGATGTTATAGTTACGCCTAAAAGCCCTAGATGGTCAGTGATGGGGACAGATACATTTTGGAAAGTGGGCGTTAAAGTGAAGGTGCTCTTTTTTGCGGAGAATAGACACGCCTGAGTTTTGGACGCGTTGAATTTGACCAAATTCGACTCACCCCAATCGGATACTTTCCGTAAGGTCAAATCAACGCGCTCAATCATTGACTTTCTTAAACTCTGGATTTCACGGGGGCTCGCTCGCGCATTGGATACGTATCTCTCTACAACAGTGCTGTCATCAGCATAACTAATAATGCCCGGTGTTAAAATGTCATTAATGTGCAGCAAGAATAATGTTGCAGAGAGAACAGATCCCTGAGGTACCCCGGCATTAATTGCCATTTGGTCGGAGGAGAAGCCATCTAAGACTACTCGAATTGACCGTTCCCTCAGAAAATCAGATATCCAGTCGCAGAGCCCAATCGGTATGCCAAAAAAAATATATATATATATATATTGATAAACACAAACTTAAAGACAAGGAAAATGAACAGTTATCACGTTAAAAAGTAAGGACTATTAACTATGATAGATACGTGACCACGTGACCATATAATATGCAAACATATCGTATATAACTTAATTTCAATGTGACACCGTCGAGACGTTGCGGTTTTGATCCCCACCGAATGTTGGAAACATTTACAGAAATACGGGTACCTTCTGGTATTTTTCTTTTTATTTTCATTATACTGTATGATCTTGATTTCCGGCTAGATAGCGCTGTATTAAAATAATTTCCAGCATTATTTACTCATATAATTTACTTTTAAGAAAAAACGCAATTAATTTATTTTATTAACAGTGAAAAACACTTAAAATTTTCCTCATTGTATATCAAGTTTTCAGATGATTAGGTATTGTTTTGCTGGCTGTACTCAGCGGTGGAGGGTAAACAAGGCCTAGCCCTGGCCATGTGCGAAGCCGCTTCATCAACGCGATAGAGAATTCCCAACCAATCATTGCACAGCCTATTGATACCCTCGTCATACTCTCACACCAATAACAAATCAAACTATTTTTAGTAAAAAGACACTAATTTTTAAATCCATAAATACCAAATTAAGAAAGAAACCTTTGTCGCTCTCAAGTTTATTATATCAAATATACTCGTAGTTCTATCACATGTAAGTAAATGTACAAGTCAGATAAGAGGCCATTCGATGGCCTAATGATGAATAAAAACGTTATGAATATTGAATTTTAAAAAATTTATAAGTTTATAATTTTAGACCCCAAAACAGAACTAGGGGAAGGTATATTAGAAACATATTGCAAGATGGCTATAACTACAACTTAGCGTTATAACCTACTTCTCAGTATTTATTACACAGTGCATTTTCCGTTTTTTCCATTTTACTTATTTTTTTCTAACATAAAATTAAAGTAGATACGACGTAAAGCTTTGTAACTCACATCTTTAAAAACAGATTTAATATTTACTATTATGCGATTGGAAATATATGACTGTTAATGGAAGCAGCTAATAAATAAGCGAACACTATTAATGCGAAATTTCAGACCGGCCAGCAACCACAGACACGTTCGCAATTCGAAACTGCCAAAACACATCAAAATGCTTTCGCACTCAAAATAAACGGTGTGAATCAATCCACGCATTAGTGTTCTATACACTACCGTTATTGCACAGCTTGACACCAGTCATTTGCATCACAACACAGCTCCGGCTTTCATTAATCAACGACTGACCGGCCTACATTGACTTGTGAACCGCTCCCTGGAAAGACCAACTCGATCAAAATAGGCGCATAAAAATTTATGACCGGGTTTTCCTGACTTCAAAACACCTTTGTAGGCTGTATTTTCCTGACAGTGAAATACCTTTGTAGAATGTGATATGTGCTCACTTATTGAAAGATTGACATTTGTGAAAATCACGTTAGTGGAATAATAATGTAGGGTATTTTTCTCTAGTTAGAACACTTTTTTATAAAATAAGACCACATTTTAATATGTATGATTTTAGTAATTTGTAGCTAACATTTTAAAACTTTTGAAGATGTATATTAATTGATATGCAAACTGCAGCAGACTTCTTTAAGAAACCTTACAGCTAATAAAAGTTCATTTAGTTTTTAATAATGAGCCTCAATGAAGTTAAACATCTATTTTATTTTACTTTAAAAGACAAAGTTTATTTTAAACTAGCTTTATCCCGCAACTTCGTATGCGCGTAACTACCCTTCTCGTGGAAATTTCAGAAACTATACAACCAGACACCCACTGAAAGAACCTTTATACCAAGTATCACACCCATGCACTCAAGGAATAAGTTTTTTTCATACAAACTAAAAATCATATATTTCCCGTGCCCGTGGGAATTTTGGGAATTTTTTTCGTAGCGCAACCAGTCACTCTTTGAAGAACCTTCACGCCAAGTATCACATCCGTACACTCAAGAAATAAGATTTTTCATACAAACTAAAAAGTCTAACCCCTTCCCGTGGGAATTTCGGGGATTCCTTCCATAATGCAAACAGACACTTATTGAGGAACCTTTATGATATAAAGGTTCCTCAGTATCACATCCGTGCAATCAAGGGATGGGATTTTTTCATACAAACTAAAACATCATATATTTCCCGTTCCCGTGGGAATTTCAGGAATTACTTTCAGAACACAACCAGACACACATTGAAAAACCTTTACACCAAGTTTCACATCGGTACACTCAAGGAATAAGATTTTTCATAGAAACTAAAAAGTCTTATATTTCCCGTTCCCGTGGGAATTTCGGGAATTCCCGCCTTAGTGCACCTCTACATCCTCTAAAAAATGTATGTTCCAAATTTCAGCTCTCTACGCCCAGTAGTTACGGCTGTACGTTGTCTGTCAGTCACTCAGTCACTCAGTCACTCAGTACCTCAGTCACTCAGTCAGTAACGGAACAGTTTTATATATATAATATATATATATATATATATATGATAAATTGATAATAGTTTCTGAACAATGCGATACCATTTCGAGAGAAGTACTTAATAACTAACACATTAATGTTAATTACCCACAATCCCTAAGTAAGCTAGAAATTTTAAGCTTGTTTTCTGGGAATCACGCCATATACCTAGAAAAGAGCTATAGGTACTTGAAACAGTCACAGAATATGCTATGCTAGAATATGTGAATCTAGCTAGGATATTTTGAATGTAGAATATCCAGTAACTTAAACTGTTGCGTGCTGCAAAAATAACCTTTTCAACAATTTATTTCCCGATACATTTTATATACAGTTTGACCATAACCTTCGTTGGAAGCGAGCCTATTGTTATAAAGGGTGTCCGGTGATCAGCGTCGGAGCCTTGAAGGGTTTGAAATATCACCTACTATATGTCATTTTCGTCTAACCATTATGAAATGGCGGCATTTTATTTTTTATTTGACCCAGTCACAGGCTTGAAAAATAATTTGTAAATGTAAATTAAAGTAAGGACTTAAAGTAAGTTAAATTAAATGTAATGTAAATTTTGAAGTTATGTTTGACTGCCGAAATAAATATTAATGAAGCAATGATTTTTTAAAAGCTTGATAATGTTCTCTAGTAAACAAATAAATAATTGTGGACATTATTTTCACACAGACCCCGAGATATTTTCATAATTAAGCACTGAACTAAATTGGGCGAAACTAGATGAGGAATAGAATTTGACGACCACTTTGGCGATGAGGTAAACCAGTTTGCCTCAGACGCCAGTGGTTGCGGGGTCGATTCCCGCACGGAACAACAAAAAAAAAATGTTCCCTGTCTGGGTGTTTATCTATTTATTTATTTATATTCTAGGTTCCCCCCTAGTTCGCTACATGGTATCCCATAACACAAGTTATGTTTACTTTGGGGCCATGTAATTGGTGTGATTGTCTGGGGATTTTATTATTTATTTATTAGAATTTTTGTAGCTATGACTAAACCTGGTTCTGACTTCCACCCCACCTGATGGTAAAGGAAGATGAGGCGACAGATGACAGCGCAGGGCGTAGCTGGCACTTAAAATTAGAATAAAATGAAAAACTTTTTTGAATCGGACTCTCTACGAACTATCTTCATAACGGCAATAAATGCTTCATAAAGAAGGAATGGTGAAATCTTAAGATAACATATTTAAATTTATATTTTGTGAACAAACTTAAAGCACACATAAAAAACACACAAATCCATGACAAATATCGCAGCGGGAATCGAAACCGCAACCTCTTACGAATCAGTTGACTATTTATCCGCTGCGCTATTGAGGTAATCTAAAAGATTTCTATTAAGCAGATAATTCGTCCTTTAGAAACCGCTCACCAAGAGCAATCGTGCTATTCAACGCTGAAAGGCGTACAAAAACCCTTTCCAACTTATTATTCCATGTTTTCTTAAAATACAAATGAATATTATATAACAAACATTATGTTTTACAATTAGGTTAGGCTCGGACGAACCCTTTTGTTACTCCAGTACTTGTTAAACTCATAATTTCATTCAAAATGATAATCTAACTCAGCAAAAGATAATATTTTAATCATAATTTCAAAGTGGATTGAAAATATTTTTATAATGGTTTAGCCATTAGGTTACCTAAGTACTCTAGAATTTATTTTAGAAGTGGAATCTAAAAAGTAATGATCGTAAAGTAGCTTAAAGAACTCATCTCAAGTGAGGTAGGTGTGACTAATTTCAGGTAAGTGCTCACGTAGACATGCCACCCTGTTCTGTGAGGGGTACATTAATGGGTATAAGTACCCCATATGCATAATGAGGGAAGTTATAAAATAGAGTTATGATTTAGATGAAGCTTGCCGACTAGTAACGCTTACATAGTTACGTATTATTTTATAAAACCTTGATAAAATATTACTGTGACTGCAAATTTGTTTCTTTTTTTTCATATTTATGAAAACTTACGAGCTTATTACTAATTCCGCGTTCATTTTTGTCAAAAAGTTACAAATTTGTTAAAAAATAATATAAAATTACCCATATTCAATTTTCATTTTCAATTTTATTGTCGTATTACAAGAAAGTTTATGAGCATGATACAATGGATATTTGTTAATGCTTATACGACTTAAGAAAATGAGCTAAAATTTGACAAACAAACAAACAATCACACATTACAAAAATATTAGTAAATCCTCAAAATGGAGGAAAGGCAAATACAAGAATATTTGCAATTTAAGTGTAAAAAAGGCTGAAGAAAATCTTTATACTTTTCTCGATGCCATAACGTTTACCCGAAAACCGTACATTTATCTTTCAATAATTCAGCTCTCTTAACGCAGCCCCAAACCCTTCACGGTTATAACTTAAAAGCCCTATATTTACCAAAAGGGCTCAAGATTAAAACCTTTGAAATATATCCCGCAAGTTTTCATTTTCCGAACGTTTGAAGGTGAAGTGAAATATCGTGATGAAATACCTTTACAAAATATCAATATAAACATTTTAAACTCTTTATAATAACCGATAATGGTTGGAATACAAAAGAGCATCCGACCACAGACACCATTGTTGACAGTCAATAGGTACCCTTCCGTGGAAAATGGTTGGAATCATTTGCCTTTGTAAGCTAACGAGCGGAGGCTTTCTTTTCAATAAACCAGGTAAATATGATATTAGTGCAAATATAAGTTACAGCTAGGAAAGTATTCTTATCAGCTAAATGCGGTACTTTTATCTTAATGTGTTTGCTGGTCTGGTTGGATTTAAATGTGGTCGACGTATCAATGGTTAACAAATAAGGGATATTTTAGGAAAATAAGTTTTTAACCACATTTTATCACGTTCTCTTTTGGTTTGCATGTTAACTCAACGTTTTGATGTCTTAACAGACACGATGGAAATAAGCGACTGCTCGTATTTAGTCGTATTTAGTATTAGTGAAAAGAATTCCTTTCAAACCCCTTATGTTGCCTCTTAGACCCCAACTTGACTTAGGGTGAGATTGAATTCGAATATGGAAAAGGTATGTTTCTCCTCAAAGAAGAAGATCCTCATTTTTTAATTCATCACAACTTTTCGTGATGAGCCCACTGCAGAGCTATGTATCCCCTGGGTGACGAGGAGGTTTAGCCTATAACCCTACCCAGTAGGCCCAGTACTGGTTGGTAGGTTTTAGTTTATTAGGACGCCGAAGTGGCTTCTGGTAAACCCTAACGATTACTGTATACAGCACCCTAGACCGAAAGCTCAACGCGTCCTCCCAAGCATGGAATTTGCTACGAGAAATGAATGGTCGGTGGTCATTCGTCTTTATACCGAACCGTCTGAATGTTAATCTATACATACATACATAACTTAACAACTGTATCCCTAATGGGGTAGGCAGAACACCAGAGGCTATAAAAACCATCTAATGTCACGTTTGACATATTGGAGGTATTATTATGATGGAGAGAGCCTATAGCAGTGACAGGGGGTCAGCCTATCGCCCGCAAAAACGCCAATAAAACCTCCGTCCCTTAACTGACTTTTACAGTTTGCCCGGGAAGAGAAGCAGCTGGCACATTCTATGTTTTTCTTTCGCTCCCAGTCCAGCATGGAAGTTAATCTATAATATCCAATAATATGTTAATCTATAAAATCCAATAAACGCTACGATGACTCCCCAAAGAAGACCTTACCGATAAATTATGTAAAGCGTGTTTTTTTGTTGGTCACTAAACTGGAGTTTAGCCTCGATCTCACATGATGATGAGGGAAGATGAGGTTAAAGATGGCACACGGGTTTAGGAAGGACCTGGCTCTCCATATCACCGCAGGAGCATTGTTGTTTGGCGGTACATTTTATATGAAGGGTGGTCACTAATCAGGCCGACCTTGAAGGGGTCCTTGCACGAAGTGAGGGCCACTTCGATTATTCAGCTTTTGCGACACGTTTAACAAGGGGTTGCAGATCTATTCAAAGCCGACCACGTAGGTCAAAAACTTGTCTTAACCTTGTCCCTATTAGTGCACAAAAACATTCGAGCCCTATGCTTTTTTACCCACGACGGAACGGAGACGGTATATGCGTTTGGGGTGAGAGGGTGTTTGTGCAAACCAATGTTACCATTTATCTCCAGAACCACTGGTCCGATTTTAATGCGGTTTTCAGTAATCGCTTTGGATTTGATTGGTGCATGTTCTTAGATGGATGTAGCGGTAACAACTCACCAGGGGGCGCTGCAGTAAACATTTGTTTGTAAAAGCCAATGTTACCGTTTATCTGCAAAACCATTGGTCCGATTTAAATGCTGTTTTCAGTGATCGCTTTGGATTTGATTAGCGCATGTTCTGAGATAGGTGCTACGGTAACATCTCACCAGGGGGTGCTGCAGTAAATATTTGTTTGCAAACCATTGGTACGATTTGAATGCCGTTTTCAATTATCGCTTTGGATTTGATTGGTATAATATAATGTTCTTAAATAGGTTTAACGGTAACAACTCATCTTGATTTCTCACTCATTATAATACTTCACTATGTATTTAAATAAACTACATGGGTTTTCCAGCGGTGATCATTAGATGGGTGAACATTAGAGGGCTGATGAGGAACGAGGTGTTGTGTAATGTAATGTATGGTATTTATATTATGCTCTTTAAAAAGTTTGAAATAAAAAACAAAATAAAAATTTTGAAAAACCCACGACGCGACGGTTAAAAAGTAATTGAAAAAGAATAAAATAATTTAAAATCCCCCGACTGAAATGATTTATGTAACAAGAGATAATTAACGTGAAAAGCTTTTTTATAAGTTCACTTGATCTCACACAGAGTCGGTCATATTATGAACAACATACTATTCGTTTTCATAGCACTTCCCTACGCTTACCTATTCGGTTCTCGAAGATGTAGATGTCGCAATAACATAGGTATTCAACTCCCTATGAACTTTATAAGAAGAGCAAGAGAATCCGTCGAGGGCTGCCATCAATATTTTAAATTTCAATATATAACTACAAAACGAATTCATTCAATGGCAGCCCCAGACGGATTTTCTTGCTCTTCTTATAAAGTTCATAGGGAGTTGAATACCTATGTTATTGCGACATCTACATCTTCGAGAACCGAATAGGTAAGCGTAGGGAAGTGCTATGAAAACGAATAGTATGTTGTTCATAATATGACCGCTCTGTGTGAGATCAAGTGAACTTATAAAAAAGCTTTTCACGTTAATTATCTCTTGTTACATAAATCATTTCAGTCGGGGGATTTTAAATTATTTTATTCTTTTTCAATTACTTTTTAACCGTCGCGTCGTGGGTTTTTCAAAATTTTTATTTTGTTTTTTGACACTAATGAACAACTTATCCGCTTAGTAAGAGAGTTCCTTCAGGTTCCGATTCTTTAATTTGAATTCATAATCAATAATGTTCTTTTTTGCAGGTCTATGAGTTTCGCCTTGATGTGATGAAGAGGTTTAAGCCGTAAAAAATGTAGCTCGGCTAGTACCGGTAGTCGAGCTTTA
This sequence comes from Stenoptilia bipunctidactyla, assembly GCA_944452665.1. NCBI lineage: Eukaryota > Metazoa > Arthropoda > Insecta > Lepidoptera > Pterophoridae > Stenoptilia > Stenoptilia bipunctidactyla. The sequence goes on along the minus strand of OX101726.1, from coordinate 3,691,344 downwards.
GTTGGCGAAATTTCAAGTACCAACTGCTTAACATGCTCTTCAAAGCCTAGAAATTCTCTTACTAGATGGACGACCAAAACTCATTTTTTAAAACTCAGAAGATCTTAGTATTATCTATCATAGAAAGCATCTAAAAACTCAGTGTCTCATTATTCAAAAAATGATATTCGAAATATCAAACAATGGAACAGCAACAATAAACATAAGTTCAAAATCCCCTAAATAAATCAATCGTAAACTGTACCAAATCATATTTAAATAACAGCTCAAACCCGAAACATATTTAAAAAGTTGCCAGCAAACAAAATCAAAGTTTCAGCAACTTCTCGGGACTTTATACTAATTCTATGTTAAAATAAAAAGAATAGACGATTTATTTCTACCTGTTAAATTGAAAAAGTTGCCAGTACCGATCCGAGACAGATTTACGCGATTCCGAAGCCTCGAAATATCAAAAAAGTTTATTGCAAACGCTTAAGTTAGGGACGTTTTCTCGACATCTTTTTTTATATTGTTTTACTGCGAGAAATGTATTTGTAGGGCTCAATTTGCTAAAACGTTATTATTGTTTTACACTTATGAAGGTTGATTTTGTTGCTCTATAATTTTATATGCTATTATGTTATTAGAGATTTACTATCTATCAAATAGCGTGGGAAAAGTAGGAAAAGTGCTATAAATTGATGCTAAAAATAGCTGGCTAATGCACGATTTGCTCGTACATTACAAAATGTATTTAAATTTTAAGGAAGGGTATATTTAATAAAAAATTTAAGTTCTTGCATTTAATCATGCAAAAGAGAGGTTCTAGTTTAGAGTCCTGGTCGGGTGATATTTATTTAGCATATTTTTCAGTTATTTTAGGATTTATCTTCAATTTTAGTTTATTTTTTTACGAATCTGTTTGACAAATATGATATTTTTTGTACCTAAACTAATATTGCGTATGATCTCCACGTCACTTGATGATAAGTGACAATTTAGTGAAGAGTACAGCACCCGAGCTTAAGAAGTTGTTAGGTGAAGGTAAATTTAAATCCAGAAGTTCGGCCTGAATAAAAAGTCCATTGAATAAAATCGTGCGCGCCTTATTATTTATTTAAAATAGAATGAAATAATTTGGAATTCATAAATAATTTCGACTTTATAATGAATTCGTCATTATAAAGTCGAAGAGTTTGTTTATTTGTTTGTTTGGTTGTTTTATTGAACGCCTTAATCTCAGAATCTACAGGTTCGAATTGAAAAATTATTTTTGTGTTGGATAGTCCATTTATCGAGGATGGTCGATATCCAACGCTGTGACTAATGAGAGCGAAGTTACAAAGTAAAAGGTTGTAAAAACGGGGAAAATTATTCAATTTTTAGAGCTTCCATTGCGTACGCTGCGTTTGAGTTACGTAAAAATAATGTATGACGGAATTGTTCTCCTTAAAAAGTTCTAAAAAAGTCCGCGACAGCATATACCCATCTTTTAAGATTGACTCACAATAACCATTTTTATGGTTATGAATTGCGTTCGAAATAAATGATTTAATTTGCGATGGAGTTTTATCAATAAAGTATTAATATTTATCAAATTAAATCGTTATTTATCATTATTATTTAGTTGTGAACAAAATTGTCCTTAACATCACTTAATTTCTATCAACATCTCAGGAGCTAAAGTAATTTTAAAATAACTTCGCAATAACATAGGTAGGTACCTAAGTTCGGGAAGACGCGGCGCGGGCTAGCAAAAGATTCGCTTGCATGGCCGGCCACTCGCGCTGTTAATTCTGTGAGATACCTACCGAACTCTGGGTGACCAATGACCATATTGCTTAAAATTTTATCATTGCACTTGGAAATAAGATCTATGGGAATGAACCACCAAATTTGAGTAACGGTTCGGAGTCTGCAAACTTACAAGTTTAATTTGCAAATTTAAACTGCGTAATAGCGTTCTTTTCCCAAAAACAATAAAAAATTAATTACCTTTACTACTTTTTTATTAAATCTTTGACTAAGCCCGAGTTTGACCTCATTATCACCTGATAGTAATTGTTAATGAGGTTGAAGATGATAGCTTATGATAGATAGGTTTATAATAGAACTGGATCTTCATAAAATGTTTTCGGGACGGATCGCCGCTGCAGTGATGATATTTGGCGGCAAAATTTTGCCAGGCGATATAGTCAGGCTTACACCAAGCGGGGCTCACTCGGATTAGTTGCTTAGGATTAGGGGCGGTAGGTTATTCTAGGGGTAATAAATAAATTGTCGTCGAAATTAATTAATGCTCGGTTTCAATATTTTACATGAGTAAAAGCTGTGTCAAACGAATGGTAGGTTAGGTTAGGTAGGGGTAGGAAGGAATTCCTGAAATTCCCACGAGAACGGGAATAATTGGACTTTTTAGTTTGTATGAAAAATCTTATTCCTTGATTGCACGGATATGATACTGGGCATAAAGGTTCTTCAAAAAATGACTGGTTGTGTTATGAAAGCAATTCCCAAAATTCCCACGGGAACAAGAAATATATGATGTTTTATTTTGTATGAAAAAAAAATATTCCTTGGGTGCGCGGATGTAATACTTGGTATAAAGGTTCCTCAATAAGAGTCTGTTTATATTATGTAAGGAATTCCCGAAATTCCCACGGGAAGAGGTTGGACTTAAAAATCTTATTTCTTGAGTGCATGGTTGTAATACTTGGCATGAAGGTTCTTCAAAGAGTGACTGGTTGTGCTATGAAAGGAATTCACAAAGTTCCCACGGGAACGGGAAATATACGATTTATAGTTTGTATGAAAAAACAAATTCCATGAGTGCACAGATGTGATACTTGTGATATAAAGGTTCCCCAGTGAGTAACTGTTAGTGTCGTGAAAGAAGTTCCCGCCATTCCCACGGGAACACGAAATATTGGACTTTTTAGTTTGTATGAACAATTATTTCTTCAGTGCATGGATGTAATACTTGATATAAAGGTTTTTCAATGACTGGTTGTGTTAAATATAAACAATGTTTATGCGCGTACGAAGTTGCAGGCAAAAGCTAGTCAGTAATATAGCTTTGCCTAGAATAACATAATATAAGCTATAATTAATGAAGACATTGTTTCAATTAAAACAAAATCAAGGCACTAGCGATTTGTTTATAACGCAATGTGCCTTTGTAATGTAATAGATGATTATGTTTGTGGTAAGGAGTTATACATATTATATGGGCGAAGATTCTTCACTTTTAATTGTTGTTATTAAAGACAGATAGGACCTTGGAGAAGAAAACAACCTACGAAAAAATAATTCAATGCAGACGAAGTCACGGGCACCATCTATGTAATGTACCTACCTACCTATACTCCCATTACTTTTACCCAGTGTGCTTTTCGTAGGTATTACTTTTTGATATTTGCTTTTTGTAGGTTATTTTTTCTATTTTTGTGTAGGTCTTTTTCACAAAACCTACGTGTAACTGCGGATCGAAGCTGATTTGCTGTAACAGTTTTTGTAAGGCTTAACTACTGAATTGATTTTGACGAAATTTAGAATAGTGTAAGTTTGAACTTCGAAGAGGATATTATAATAATATTTATCCAGCTCCGATCAATAAACATCAACTTTAACAGAAAAGCACGCTTTATTTTAAGATCAAACAATTGTGTTTAACATTTAACTCGACGTTTTGGCATCTTTTCAAAAGTCATGACTACGATAGACTAATTCGCTAATTCTCTTAATTGTTTCTCTTCCATTTGCACCAATTTAAGTGACAGTGACAACATAAATAGCAAACCTTTAATAATGTTATATTTACTGGAAACATCGTATTGTTTTTAACTTTTTGCATTTAATAATGCTCAATTATTCGTAATTAAGTGCAAAAATATGCTAAATAAAATCAGTACCCGACCAGGACTCGAAACTAGGACCTCTCGTATGCTGGACGAGTGATCTTTCACTGAGCTGCCGGAGCCTGGATTTCAGTTAATTATTCTCATATTTAATTCAATTAAGAGTTACTTTAATCCTTATGCAACAACATAAATTTTTTTTATAAATAAATTAATAATAAATATTTCTGATAGTCACACAACATTATCTAGCCCAAATTAAGTTTCTTAAAGAACTTGTGTTATGGATACTAGTTAACTGATAAACTTAAGAAATATAAAAACATACATATTGAATAAATACATATTTTTTATTAGAAAATAAACTTAAATAAACATATAAACATCCATGACTTGACGACTAATATCTGTGTTCATCACACAAATATCCGTCGCCGCCGGGATTCAAACCCAGGACCTCTGGCATAGAAGGCAATGTACGTTACCCCTACACCAGCCGTTCGTCTAATTATTATTATTATTTATACCTAAAGCTACACGCCTTTCGGCGGAAAGACCCGACAATTTGACCAGTCGGTCGGGGATCAGGGCAAGAGGGACAGAAACCGGCGAACTATTCGGGCAGTATCTAGCAAAACCGCTTTTTGCATGCGTGCTGGAAGCGAAAATAATTATTATTATTATTACTATTATAGAAAAACCCACTCGGTGGTTATCTTGCTTAACTAGAATTATCCACCTACAAGAGAAATTTCAAAAGCAAGGCTATGTAATGGAAAATCACTATTTCTTATTCTACTGGTATTTTCCAAAAGTAGCGCGTTTACGCAAACAAACCCTTCAGATTTGTTGTTTTATTATTGATAAACCTACTCCCACGGTGCCAGTTTACAAATAAAAGTAAATCAATAACTTGATAATTTTATATTATATGAAGTTGTATTATGTAATATCTAAATATTCGTAACTAAATATTTTCTTTAAATAACATTGTTATTTCAATAAAATCTTTCCATATTTACATTACTCTAATAACTAAAACAAAGCAACAACGATTTCATAAACATTACTCTGAGCAATCAAAAATGTTTGTTCAACTACATCAACCGTAGTACGCTACGAGACTACTACGAGTCGTAGCTCCGCACCACACGAGACGATTCAACTCATTGGTTCGGAAACATTTTACTCGATTAGATGAAGGCATACGCTTAGGCGGCGAGTCTCTCGCTTGGCCAGGGTTGCCGATTTATGTATGAACACGTACTAGTAATTTGCACTTAGTTCCTTGTTACGCAGGAAATAGGTGCTTTTGGTTTAAGTACAGGTGTTCCCAAAGTCATATCGTGTACGTGGTTTACATGTTAAGTATTATTGTGTAATATTCTCGTTGAATATTGTAATGAGAGCTATTCATGATAGACTTTTTAATATGGAGATGAGTTGAAAGAATATTGCAATATTTAGGTTCTGCATCTCATAAAGGAAACACCTGCAGGATCACTTTGTTGTCTGTCACAATATTTTTTTTTTTTGGAAGCAGAATAAACAAACTTCTATCAAACCTCATCCTCACTATCGTGAATAAACCTATTTTAATAAGCTATCGACTATCGATTACTATGTTTATTAACAGTTTATTCATAAGACAGCTTAGTAAGACGAACATCTTACCTCACTTCCTACGTGGTGGCTTGGATCTTTCTCGTAATTTAACTTACCTGTGAGTAAAGTGTTAGGCAAATGAAAACACGTACGCGTACCTACATGTCGCCGTCAAACGGGAAAATTCCATCGGCTTTAGTAGATTTGTCACTTAGAGGAACTAAATAAACATTGTGGAAGATTAAAGATAGAAATAAAAGCGATATGAAAATGGTTTAGAGAAAAGATTTATTTGTTTGAATTGGGGAAAAAAGAGTGTATCATTTAATTAGTTGATGAACAATCAAAATTTTTTTTTATATTGTTAGTATAGGACGTTTGTCTTCCTTGCCACCTGCTGGAAAGTGCGCATGAAGATGGTGTTACAAGTCCATCCACGAGAAACCTATTCACTCGACACTTAAAAGTTCCAGGACTGTAGTGCTCAGGAAAAACAGACGCAGGCAGATTGTTCCCCACCCTGGCAATCCGTACCAAACAGGAATTATCGAAGCGTTTTGTTCGAATTCTTGGTAAATCCACTATATAGGGATGGAAGTTCTGTCTGCGTCTGGTAGTCCGGTGGTAAAAAGAATAATATCAATAAATTGCTTATACGACACAAGTTTGTAGCTCCAAAACAATCCTTAAAAGCATTTGCTAAGAACTATCGATATTTTTGATGCATGATGTAAATGTCGACTATTCCAATGGTCACTTTGTTTCTCTTTGTCTCATCAGTATAGGTTCCACCGACCAGTTTTTCCAACTTTTTTTTGTGTCTTTGTTACACGGTATTTCAGACAACTATGAATCAATTTCAAAAATTCTTGTTTCATATCATACCTATACCTCAGAGTTTTATTGAAACCGGTTGAGTATTTCATTGAAAATTTCAAATTTTTGAAACAATTTTTAAGATTTCGGAGAATGTTTACGTGGATGACACGTGTTTTGACGTGAAGTCGGTTTTTTTAATGCTCTTCATTCGTTGATTTTTTCAACAACACGCAACAGCTTTGCTGTATCAGCTATCTTCTGCTAAGTCAGCCAGAAGTAGTTATGTACAGCGATGAACTTGGGAAAAAAATGGGCTTCCAAGTAAGTAAATATGTAAGGCAGCCAATAATAAATAATTGTTTCCCTGGTGCTTCATATTGTGATATATTAAACAAAGTTTTTGTGACTGACTTTAAAGTCAAAACTGTCTTGATTATTTTAGTTGGCAGACGGGACCATGCAAATAAAAAAGACATGATTCACAGTTTTTCCAAATTACATGAAAAGAAAAATATATGTAGAATAATATTATTTGCATTACCTTTTAGCCACTCTTTCTCAGAGCAAGAAAACAATATAAGGCACCATCTGAATAAAATATTACACACTATGACATGTAGGCATAGTGATAAATTCCATATGATTGATACTAACATTATAGTTAGTAAACCTTTTTATTTTAAGTATGATAAGTACAATTTGTACGATTATTCTATACGACAAATAGCAATTTCGCTATCTTATATTATTAGTAATGATTTACCAGTCATCTTGACTGAAACCTCTGCTTCTATTGAGCAGCCACTTATATTTATTAAACCGGTGGAATATAACATTCCAAGTAATAGTATTAGGACTACTCTAGTTAATTTAAACTAGAGGCGACGACAATAGATAATAAGACTTCTAGCTATAATCAAAATGTTATTAGCACATATGCCCCAGCTGCAAAATTAAAATGTAGTAAAAATGTATTAAATGTAGCCCACCAAAATATTGAAGGCATGCTGGGTAAGGATTTACAAATTGAACTTTTTATGAATCAAGAAAATTTAGATATTTTGTGTGTAACGGAGCACTGGCTAAAAGACCATCAAATGATATTTTCGTTCAATAATCATCAAATAGCCAGTTCATACAGCAGAATCCAGGCTAATTGTGGCGGCTCCTTGATTATTACACACAAAGGAATGAAATTTGAAGAACGAAAGGATATTATTAGTCTTTCTGTTGAGCAAACCATTGAAATGGCATGTATAGAACTAGGAAAAGTTATTATAATAAGCGTATACAGGCGGCCAGCTTCATCCTTTGATTTGTTTGAAAAAATCATGGAGGAAGCTTTACTTAAACTTAGTGATACTAAAAAAAATATCATTGTCTGTGGTGATTTTAATATTGATTTATTAATCCAATCATCCCTTAGCCAAAGGTTAACTAATTTGTTTCTTTGTTATGGACTTAAAAATCTCTTTTTAGAGCCTACACGTGTTACAGCCACTTCAGCAACATGTATTGATAACATTTTCACTGATGCATCACCCAACAGTCAATACATATTTAATAAGTTAAAATCAGATCACAGTGGACAATTAGCATCTTTTAACATTAACACAAACAAGGCATTAAGAAGAGAGATTAAGTATGTACCCATGAACGAGGGTCGGCTGGAGAGATTCAGAAGTAATGTCTTGGATAAGTTGTGGGAACTTAAATGTTATGATGATCCTGTTAAGGAGTATAATTGTATTTTTAATTTAATTAAATGTGAGTATGATACAGTATTTAAATCGAAAACAATTAAAATAGATGATAACTCATTTAAGTTTAGTGACTGGGCAACAGTAGGAATATTCAAAAGCAGAGACAGATTATATGAATTATATGATGAAAAATCATATAATCATAGCGAAATCTTTAAGGAATATGTTAAAAAATACTCCAAAATGTTCAAAAATGTGTGTAGTATTGCGAAATCAAATTTTATTAATAATAAAATTCAAAATAGTGTAAATATACCTAAAACTACTTGGCAAATTATAAACAGCGAAACTGGAAAGTCAAACATTAGAAACGCGGAACATAAACTGAAAATTGGTGATCGACTGTTGACATCAGATACAGAAGTTGCTGAAGCTTTTGAAAAATTCTTTGCAGACATTCCAGTTTCGACTACTAAGACATTAAATTCATCAGTTAAAGCTGCACAGTCTTTTCTTGAAAATAATGTAAATAAGTGTAAAACTAACTTTACTTTCAGGCATGTTACTGAAAATGAGGTATTGAAAGCTTTTAAAAGTATAACAATTAAGAACACTGCTGATCTGGATGGTATTTCTGTTAAAATCATCCAATCTATCATTGACGGTATTGCACCTTATTTAGCCAGTATATTTAATAATTGTGTTGATAATGGTGTGTTTCCGGACTTAATGAAACTTAGTAAAATTATTCCCGTATTTAAAGCAGGAAGCATAACCGACCCCAGTAACTTTAGACCAATCTCTATATTACCAACACTTAGTAAAATTTTTGAAAAGCTTATTTTAAACCAACTAGTGGTACATTTCTTTAGCAATAATTTAATGAATTCAAAGCAATTTGGTTTCACACGGGGTCGCTCAACAACTGATGCCAGTGTTGAGCTTATCAAACATATATTTGATGCCTGGGAGGAGTCACGTGATGCCTTCGGTGTCTTTTGTGATCTGTCCAAGGCTTTTGACTGTGTTCACTACGATACACTCCTCATGAAGCTACACCACTATGGAATCAATGATAGGGCACTTGATTTTATGAAATCCTATTTATGCAATAGAATTCAAAGAGTTGATATTAATGGAAAGAGATCATCGGGATCAGCAGTTCATATGGGAGTGCCCCAGGGCTCGATTCTTGGGCCTTTTTTATTCTTAGTTTATATAAATGATTTGCCATTTTTAGTGAAAGACAAGTGTGAGGTTATATTATTTGCTGATGATACCTCTTTTCTATTTAAAGTGAGTAGGCAATTGAAGCATTGCTTTGAAATAAACTGTTGTATTGAAACTGTGGAGAAATGGTTTTCAGCCAATAACCTACTACTCAATGAAAATAAAACTAAATTTTTAAAATTCTCTTTGCCTAATGTCCGGCATGTAAATACTAACTTAATTGTAAAAGGACAAGAATTGAGCCCTGTAAATTCAACAGTGTTCCTTGGCATAACCCTAGATGCACAACTACAATGGGGACCACATATAGAAAGGTTGGCGAAGAGACTTAGTTCTGCAGCATATGCCGTCAAAAAGATGCGAAATATCTCTAATGAAGCTACTGCGCGGTTGGTTTATTTTGGTTATTTTCATAGCTTAATGACATACGGCATTCTCCTGTGGGGAAATGCTGCCGATATTAAAACCATCTTTGTGCTGCAGAAACGGGCTATTCGCTCAATCTACAAACTTAATTCCAGGGCGACACTTAGAAATAAGTTTAAAGAAATAAATATTCTTACCTTTGCCTCACAATATATCTTTGAAAATCTTATGTTCGTAAAAAAGAACTTAAACATGTTCCATAGAAAATGTGACTTGCATAATGTTAATACTAGAAATAAGTACAAGCTAGCCGGCTATGATAGTAGACTTCATAAAGTCACTAACTCATTTATGGGTCAATGCATACGTTTTTATAATAAGGTTCCCACAAATATTCAAGACTTACCACTTGATAAATTTAAAGAAACTATTAAACAAAAATTGTGTAGTAAAGGCTTTTATACAATTTCTGAATATATGGACGATAAAAGTCCTTGGTTGTAAATTGTTTTTCAAATATTCTCAATCTCCAACTCCATCTCCAACACCATCTCCATTTCCTTCTCATCCAACGCCATCTCCATCTCCTTCTTATCCATACAACAGCAAGAACGTCATGCTCCCTCAGGCGGCATGGCTAGCGGTAGCGTCGGGTGTCGGGTCACCCTCTTCCCTAAAATATGGTTGAGGAGAGTGATGGCTGGTGCTTGCGTTATACTCGTGAACGGGTGCTGCTAGCGGTGCCAGGTCGTTTTGCTGAAGACTTTATGACTATGTTACTTTTTTGAATTTGACTCTGACTTCCCCATCTCCATCCCATTCCCCCATGTTCACGTCCGTGTTAGTGTCCAGTCTCTGTCCACGACTATCCTCATCTCCATCCACATTATCTGTAATATCTCTCACCTCTATCGCTACATCTATCTACTTCTATCTTTACCTCTATATCTATGTCTATGTTTCTGTCTAGTACTTGATTGCCTAATGTATAAATATAATAGTAGACTCCAGAAGATCACCAACTCGTTCATGGACTTAAAAATCTCTTTTTAGAGCCTACACGTGTTACAGCCACTTCAGCAACATGTATTGATAACATTTTCACTGATGCATCACCCAACAGTCAATACATATTTAATAAGTTAAAATCAGATCACAGTGGACAATTAGCATCTTTTAACATTAACACAAACAAGGCATTAAGAAGAGAGATTAAGTATGTACCCATGAACGAGGGTCGGCTGGAGAGATTCAGAAGTAATGTCTTGGATAAGTTGTGGGAACTTAAATGTTATGATGATCCTGTTAAGGAGTATAATTGTATTTTTAATTTAATTAAATGTGAGTATGATACAGTATTTAAATCAAAAACAATTAAAATAGATGATAACTCATTTAAGTTTAGTGACTGGGCAACAGTAGGAATATTCAAAAGCAGAGACAGATTATATGAATTATATGATGAAAAATCATATAATCATAGCGAAACCTTTAAGGAATATGTTAAAAAATACTCCAAAATGTTCAAAAATGTGTGTAGTATTGCGAAATCAAATTTTATTAATAATAAAATTCAAAATAGTGTAAATATACCTAAAACTACTTGGCAAATTATAAACAGCGAAACTGGAAAGTCAAACATTAGAAACGCGGAACATAAACTGAAAATTGGTGATCGACTGTTGACATCAGATACAGAAGTTGCTGAAGCTTTTGAAAAATTCTTTGCAGACATTCCAGTTTCGACTACTAAGACATTAAATTCATCAGTTAAAGCTGCACAGTCTTTTCTTGAAAATAATGTAAATAAGTGTAAAACTAACTTTACTTTCAGGCATGTTACTGAAAATGAGGTATTGAAAGCTTTTAAAAGTATAACAATTAAGAACACTGCTGATCTGGATGGTATTTCTGTTAAAATCATCCAATCTATCATTGACGGTATTGCACCTTATTTAGCCAGTATATTTAATAATTGTGTTGATAATGGTGTGTTTCCGGACTTAATGAAACTTAGTAAAATTATTCCCGTATTTAAAGCAGGAAGCATAACCGACCCCAGTAACTTTAGACCAATCTCTATATTACCAACACTTAGTAAAATTTTTGAAAAGCTTATTTTAAACCAACTAGTGGTACATTTCTTTAGCAATAATTTAATGAATTCAAAGCAATTTGGTTTCACACGGGGTCGCTCAACAACTGATGCCAGTGTTGAGCTTATCAAACATATATTTGATGCCTGGGAGGAGTCACGTGATGCCTTCGGTGTCTTTTGTGATCTGTCCAAGGCTTTTGACTGTGTTCACTACGATACACTCCTCATGAAGCTACACCACTATGGAATCAATGATAGGGCACTTGATTTTATGAAATCCTATTTATGCAATAGAATTCAAAGAGTTGATATTAATGGAAAGAGATCATCGGGATCAGCAGTTCATATGGGAGTGCCCCAGGGCTCGATTCTTGGGCCTTTTTTATTCTTAGTTTATATAAATGATTTGCCATTTTTAGTGAAAGACAAGTGTGAGGTTATATTATTTGCTGATGATACCTCTTTTCTATTTAAAGTGAGTAGGCAATTGAAGCATTGCTTTGAAATAAACTGTTGTATTGAAACTGTGGAGAAATGGTTTTCAGCCAATAACCTACTACTCAATGAAAATAAAACTAAATTTTTAAAATTCTCTTTGCCTAATGTCCGGCATGTAAATACTAACTTAATTGTAAAAGGACAAGAATTGAGCCCTGTAAATTCAACAGTGTTCCTTGGCATAACCCTAGATGCACAACTACAATGGGGACCACATATAGAAAGGTTGGCGAAGAGACTTAGTTCTGCAGCATATGCCGTCAAAAAGATGCGAAATATCTCTAATGAAGCTACTGCGCGGTTGGTTTATTTTGGTTATTTTCATAGCTTAATGACATACGGCATTCTCCTGTGGGGAAATGCTGCCGATATTAAAACCATCTTTGTGCTGCAGAAACGGGCTATTCGCTCAATCTACAAACTTAATTCCAGGGCGACACTTAGAAATAAGTTTAAAGAAATAAATATTCTTACCTTTGCCTCACAATATATCTTTGAAAATCTTATGTTCGTAAAAAAGAACTTAAACATGTTCCATAGAAAATGTGACTTGCATAATGTTAATACTAGAAATAAGTACAAGCTAGCCGGCTATGATAGTAGACTTCATAAAGTCACTAACTCATTTATGGGTCAATGCATACGTTTTTATAATAAGGTTCCCACAAATATTCAAGACTTACCACTTGATAAATTTAAAGAAACTATTAAACAAAAATTGTGTAGTAAAGGCTTTTATACAATTTCTGAATATATGGACGATAAAAGTCCTTGGTTGTAAATTGTTTTTCAAATATTCTCAATCTCCAACTCCATCTCCAACACCATCTCCATTTCCTTCTCATCCAACGCCATCTCCATCTCCTTCTTATCCATACAACAGCAAGAACGTCATGCTCCCTCAGGCGGCATGGCTAGCGGTAGCGTCGGGTGTCGGGTCACCCTCTTCCCTAAAATATGGTTGAGGAGAGTGATGGCTGGTGCTTGCGTTATACTCGTGAACGGGTGCTGCTAGCGGTGCCAGGTCGTTTTGCTGAAGACTTTATGACTATGTTACTTTTTTGAATTTGACTCTGACTTCCCCATCTCCATCCCATTCCCCCATGTTCACGTCCGTGTTAGTGTCCAGTCTCTGTCCACGACTATCCTCATCTCCATCCACATTATCTGTAATATCTCTCACCTCTATCGCTACATCTATCTACTTCTATCTTTACCTCTATATCTATGTCTATGTTTCTGTCTAGTACTTGATTGCCTAATGTATAAATATAATAGTAGACTCCAGAAGATCACCAACTCGTTCATGGGTCAATGTGTACGCTTTTATAATAAAACTCCAAAATATTTAAGATTAACCCTTCGATAGATTTAAGGATAAGCATAAAGTTTTATTATAAGATATCCGGATGCAAGAAGATTGTGAATTGTTGTTGTTGTTATTGTGTATTTTTAAAAGATGATTGCTGTTGAGTTTCTTGCCACTTCTTCTCAACAGATCGACTTTCCGAAGTGGTGGTAGATTCAGTTCAATTTGTAAATTGTGACTTATTTCAAATGTATTTAAATACTTACGAAATAAAGATTCTTTTGACTTTGACTTTGACTTTGACTTTGTATCCTAGTTAGATGCTGAAACAGTACGTTTTGGTGTGACATATAAAATAATATCCCAGTGTAAGAAAGTAAAAGTGATTCCAGTGGAGTTCTTGGTATTCATGGTGATTAAATTATTTTAATTTAGATAAAATATAATGCTGTTTAGCCCTTCCCCATCATCATCCTAAGTCTAAGGGAGGTCAGCTTCCTCGCGCAAGGTAAGTTACTCTTAGATTTCCACGTCACTCAGTCCTGGGAGCGGTCCTTACTGTAACTTAAAAATATACATACATAACTTAACGCGTGTATTCCTAATAGGGTAGGCAGAACACCAGAGGCTATAAAACCATTTGATGTAACGTTTGACAAATTTGGAGGCTTTATTATGAGGGAGTGAGACTATTGTAGTGACAGGGGGTCAGTCTATCTCCCGAAAAAACGCCAATGACAGTATGCCCGAGAAGAGAAGCAGCTGGCACATTCTATGTTTTTCTTTCGCTTCCAGTCCAGCATGGTCCAACATAAAAATATATCCTGTGTGAACTAAAATTCCCATGAGAAAAGTTTAAACAGTTCACAAAACAATAAACATATCGCTCGCATTAAAGAAACTTCCAACTGAACGGCTTGCAGTTAAACTAGAATACATTTATGAAGTACAGCAGAAGGCCATACATTTTGTGGCGCTGACCGCAAACCGCTCGGAGGCCGACAAATCTACACACAGTGTAAATACTCACACACAAACTGTGCGAGTATGAAACATTGTACGTTTCACCTCTGAAGCTATTCCTGTAGGTATTTATTGTATTGCTGTTTCATGTGACATAACAATTATAAGACTTTTAAACTTGATTTTATTGCGTTTACATTTTAAGATGACGATGTTTTTAAAAAAAAAAGAAATCCTGAAATTTAATACAAGATTTCCAAATAAATTATGTTTACCAAATGTCCAAACTGAGATATGTATTAGAAATAGTTATGTCATGTGTATTAAAATATTTAATAAACTAGCTGTTGCCCGCGACTTCGTCCGCGTGAATACCGGTTATGGGAGTTGGATAAATAATATTATAATATCGTCCTTGAAGTTCAAAGTCAAAATCGATTCAGTTGTTTAGCTGTGAAAGCGTTACTGATAGATAAACAGATAGAGTTATTTCAAAAACTGTTACAACAAAGCTGTCATTTGCAGTTTCACCTAGGTTTTGTGAAAAAGACCTACAAAAAATAAAATAGAAAAGAAACCTACAAAAAGTATATGCCAAACAGGAATACCCTACGAAAGGCACTCTGGGTAAAAGTAAGGCTGCAAACTGGACGGCTGCGACAGCGAGAGCTACAGCGGCGCGGGCAGCGACGCGACGCGGGGAATCTGCGGGGCTAGCACGCTATCGTCGACAATGGTAAATCGGGCCTTTTATCGATATTTTCTTAGAATATGGTATTTAGAGTTAGTAATTTATTAAGACTATGACATATTTGGTTCTGTAGTCTTAATCATGGTATCAAATCGAGTAATTCTATCTATTATGGTGCGCATATTAGCTTACTCTAGCAACCGCGCGCGGTTTTACCCGCGTAACTTTTGATCCCGTGGGAATTTCGGGATAAAATATAACCTTTCCTCAAGAGTTAGGCTATCAAATGTAAAAATAGTTTTCAAATCCCACTTGTAGTTTCTGAGATTAGCGCGTTCAAACAAACAATAAAACAAACTCTTCAGCTTTATATATTAGTATAGATAATAGGATAAAATAACAAAATAATATTGATCTTGTCGATTCGCCTATTTATCGATGGTTGCTAGCCCTGCTAGGCCGTTCTCGACGCCAGCGGGCGCTCAAGCGATTTGTCGCGGTTTCATACAAACTCAATACTTTCTATCGTGTCGCGGAAATCGCTGCTCGCGTCGTTGCCCGCGCCGCTGTCGCTCTCGCTGTCGCTGTCGCTGCCGTCCAGTTTGCAGCCTTTGTATATATGTATAAGATTATTATAGTATGTATAAGAGTAGTTTTATATGTAGGTAGGTTTATTACATAGATGGTGCCCGCGACTTCGTCTGCATTGAATAAGTATTTCGAATAGGTTATTTTCTTCTCCAAGGTCCTATCTAAAAAAATAAACATGAAGAATCTTCCCCCATATAATATGTAGGTATAACTCCTAACCAATACATTACAAAGTCATATTCTAGGTAAAGCTATATTACTGTAAAGTTTCATAAAAATCCATTCTGTAGTTTTTGCGTGAAAGAGTAGCAAAAATCCATCCGTCTAGCCATTATCAGTGTATAATATGTATAGTAACCTATATGTTTGGCTGTTTTTCACGGTCAAACGGCTTAGCCAATTTTAATGTAATTTGGTATTGTAGTTCATAAAGTCCTGTGTTGAGTTTTGACACATACACCACTTTTTATTATGAAGAATTCTACGGGTTCTGACTTCCAAGAGGCAGAAACGATCAATAAAGAAAACCTAAACGATATTGAGTTCTATTATTTTACGTTTAACTTTTTTACAATATATCTCTGTATGTACACTACCTACATTAAATCTAGCAAGAAGCTTTATTTATTAATGATTTAGCCCTATCAACATAGTAAACTTTTATACTACATACCAACTATCTTTCGAATTTATTATAATATTATATGTCAGCCACAGATGTCAGCAGAATAGAACAACAAACAGACAGACACAAAAAGACATTTTTTTCTTTCAAATTCTTACTTTTTTTTTCATTTCTTAATAACCTTAGGTACATATTTTTTTGTAAAAATATTTCATGTTCACACTATATTGTTTACTGGTTTATATATACATATGTATGTAAAGATAGATGCATGGTAAAGATTGATACTCGTACAAAATAAAAAAATATATAATAAAAAAAAATTACGCGAGCAGGATCGAACCCATGACCTTAGACTCATGGTCGGTCTACGCGCAACTGAGCTATGAGTACTTCTGATCTGTATGCCGAACATCTCCACTATATTCTAGTAAGTTTTAGGCATAACTTTTAAAAATCTATTACAATTTTTTTAGATCCTAGATTTTTTTTATGTCTGCAGAATCTGCTCATCATCCTGGACAACTTTTGTTAAGGCATCATATCTATATTTCTTACGGTTTTGATGATCCCTTAAGGGTTCTGCATCAGGTGTTCCAGTAACCGAAATAAAATATACCCTATATGTTGCCCCGGCTTCACAGCTTTACATCAAAAAAAGTTTCATTCAAATCCGTCCAGCGGTTCCAGAGATTAGCGTGTGCAAACAGACAAACTTACAAACAAACAGACAAATTTTTTTTTTCAGATTCTTACTCTTTTTTCATTTCTTTATAACCCTAGATAATTTTTTTTGTAAAAATATTAAATGTAAAGACACGTTTTTTTTACTGTTTTATTATATGTATTGATTACCAACAAAGTTAAAAAACTTGCCAAAATTTAAATTTATCCTACACCAATGGCTTATAGAGCAATGTTTTTATACAATTAATGATTTTTTTAATAGCAAATTTGACATGTAATAAATAAAAGTACCTATCTGATTTTTTTTTCTAACCTAAGAAAACATAATATTAAATATTTAATTAAATTGTATGCATGTATGTTTTTTTAATTTGATGAATTTTATTTGAATTATATAGTTATTAATTGTTTACACACTGATATTGCATACTGTAAGACAGTAAAATATGAGCTCCATAACGAATATTTACCACCAAAATGTATATACCACTATATTTGAAGCAATAAATTGATTTTGATTTGATAAGTATTTGCATCTTTTGTGGTAATCTGTAGACACCAAAACGTCCAGTTAATATAAAAATAAAATATTTAATATTGCTTCCATGGACTGGGAGCGAAAAAAAACGTAGAATGTGCCAGCTGCTTCTCTTCCCGGGCTTACTGTAAAAGTCGGTTAAGGGACAGAGGTTTTAAAGGCGATTTTGTGGGCGATAGGCTGACCCCCTGTCACTACATAGTCTCTCTCCATCTTTATAATATCTCCAAATTTGTCAAACGTGACATTAGATGGTCTTGTAACCTCTGGTGTTCTGCCTACCCCATAAGGGATACAGGCGTGAAGTTATGTATGTATGTATTTGTCAATTTTTTTTAATGAGTAATGAAATATGTGCTTGTCAAATTACTTATTTGTCCATGTAGAGTCGACTTCGCATAGCCCGGATGACCGTGTCGTAAAAAGCAACTAATCCGAGTGACTAGCGAGCATCGTTCATATAAATCTGCCGCCAAATATGACCGCTCCGGCGGTGATGTGTTCCGGCAATATTCTAAATTTACTTTTTGGTGCCAAACCAGCTCACCAACGTCTGAAAAGCCGCCGCAGCTTCCTTCAAAGCACTGAGGCACTCTCCAATCGCCCGGAGGAAGCTCGGCGCAAACTTTGGAGAGACAATTATAGCCCTCCTGCTGAGTGCCCAGGCCTGCAGGACATGACATCCCCTGGTCTATCTGGAAATCACTTAACCGCCTCAGGACCCAAGTAGGCCGGTATAAGCTCAATATGAGCAAATGGGGCTTCACAAACGCAGAAAACACCCAGTGTGAGTGTGGTACTGATCCACAAACAATGTCGCATTTGCTTTCTTGCCCGATGTGCCCAACTACATGCACATTAAAAGATCTTTGGGCCGCAACAGATAACGCAGTTAAAGTTGCTGAACACTGGGCCAAAATAATTTAATTTTTATTATGTTGTTGTATCGACACGAAGAAGAAGAATATTCTATGAAGTGTCGGTTCTTTCCTAGGCCCGTGTGCTGTGATCTTCGACCTTATTATCACTTACCATAAGGTGAGGTTAAGGTTAAATACGGGATTAGTTTTTAATTAAAATTAAAAATAGGTTAAATATAACTTCACGCCTGTATCCCTTATGGGGTAAGCAGAACACCAGAAGTTATAAAACCATCTGATGTCACGTTTGAAAAATTTGGAAGCATTGTAATGATAGATAGAGATTATTGCAGTGATAGGGTTTCAGCCTATCGCCCACAAAAAAAATATCTCCAATAAAACCTCTGTCCCTTAACTGACTTTTACAGTATGTCCGGGAAGAGAAGCAGCTGGCACATTCTATGTATTTACTTCACTCCCAGTCCAGCATGGAAGTAATGAAGGTTATGATGGTTATTTAAGCCTTATTATATAGAAGTATGACACAGCCAGTCCTGTTTATTCATAGGCTAAAGAAAAATAACATCTATTTTAATATATTCATAAACCTTTGTTGCTTGTGTCTGCGGCGTGTTAAACCTCTGTTACCGCAATAGTCCAGTGGGCCGAGCATTTAATAAAAAATAAACGAGCTCCTCTCGCGGGTCATCTATCACTTTTTTACTCATAAGCTGACTTTAATGCTGGGTCACTTCAGACTTTTTTGTTGACGCTAATATTACTTAGCGTTTACGTAAAAATACAAAGTCATCCGACCCTTAAATAAAATGTTGGCGATTGGATAAATGTCTAAATATCACGATCGGAAATTAAAATGCTGGAGTAAAAATTTGGTGTTTCGAAAAAAGGTTTATTGTTCACGTGACGGGTCTGGGTTTATCTTTTTAAAATGAAAAAGCTAAAGAGTTTGATTTTTTCTGACTGCCAGATTTAAAAGGATTCAATACTAATAACAAACATCGAATCTTTAATTTCAATGTTTGTTATTAGTTCGAACTAACCGGACTTTTGCGCCACAGTTAGCTTTTTTTGTTAACAAATTATTTGCATATTCGGCTTCTAAATGAGTGTCCAACTTTATGCCATTTGAATTCAACTATTTAATTACCACTTGACTTATCTCCTATTTTCGATTTTTTAAGACACCATATATGAATATAAGAAATTTTACCTAGTCGACCACTTTGGCGATGGGGTAAACGTGTCTGCTTCAGACGCCAGTGGTTGCGGGTTCGACCCCGCACAGAACAAGAAAAAAAAATCCGTGTCTGGGTGTTTATCTATTCATGTATTTATATTCTAGGTTCCCCCCTAGTTCGCTACATGGTATCCCATAACACATGCTAACTTTGGGGCCATGTAGTTGGTGTGATTGTCTGGGGATTTTATTTTTTATTCTATTTATTTATTTACTTCCTTTCAACATTTACATATATATTATGTCCCAAATCTATTGCAATTTTGCTACTACCAAGTCACTAGAAGAGAGGGTTTTTATTAATAACAAAACAAAAAAAAGTTTAAAAAGTTATTGTGCCTATGTATCTATACGGTCACCGTGTCGCTACAAACACCGTAGCCTGACCAAACATATTCCATCATGAATCCTTTAAACAAAAACATTGGATTTAGATCATAATCAAACTAACACTTTAACACAAAAGCATTGTAACTATAACGTGCAGTCTTCAAAACTGTACAGCTCACACCAAAAGCCGACTCCTCTTGCTTTTAATTCTATTCACATATACGTCATTAACGGTTGCAGGGTATACTTCAAAGCACTGCGGTCAATGTGCGGAAGAGAACGTCAGAAAGCTTAGGTACCTACCCACTCCGGGCAATTTCATCCTTTGTTTTAAATGACGAGGACCTGTGTAACACATGAAACTGTTCCAGTGCTAGCTATGAAAGTTAAGGATTTGAATTTGAGTTCTGTAAGCTGATGTTCGGTTTTTGAATGGATTAAAAGTTTTTGAAATGAGAACTGTTTTTTTTCAGAGTTAATTATTTGATTGTTTGATTTAACAACTGTTGTCCGTGTTGATTTAGTTTTCTGTAATAAAAACATTTTGAACTTGAAGCGTTGTTATCTTTTTAAAACACTTGTCACAGCGCGGAAAAATCCGGTAACTTTGTTTAATTTGTCCACGTATAAACTACCGTTTTTGTTGGAATTTTAGAAATTCTTCACATAATGCAACCAGACCTGTGAAAAACATTTTAACCAAGTTTCAAATTGGTGTACTCAATAACTAAGATTTTTGATATAAACTTAAAAGTCCTATATTTCCAGTTCAATAGTTATGGCTGTACTTTGTCTATCAGCCACTTAGTGTTATCGAAAATAGGACCGATTTGAAATGCGGCGGTTCAACGATTAGCAAAATTGAATGACGTATTATAGCGATAGATACCTCTCCAGGTTTATGGCATTTCGCCTATATGGCGTATAGCCTATTTGAAACCTAAATGTTCCTCAAAACCTATTTGTTTACTTTATGGAAATGAAAAATAATTCAGCCAAAGTCAAAGTATTTATTTTTGTCTGAAATAAACATTTTCATTTCATTTCATTTCATTTCATTTCATTTCATTTCATTTCATTTCATTTCATTTCAAAGTCAAATTTTTCATTCTCATTTCAAAAAGCTTAAATATTAGAGTATATCTTACGCTGCGGCCAATCCCTAGACTTCGGTAAGCGGAAAGATGTCACAGGCGCTGTTGCTTCCCTCATCATACAAAATGTTGAGAACGCGAGTCACCGGCAAGTGGAGGGTTCAACAGTCTTTTGTTATACCCCCTAACGAGGAAAGAAGGTTCTCGAAATGATGGAACAACGTGCTGATTTTTACAGCGACTAAAAGTATGAAACTTGTTGTATAATGTCAACAGTAAACTGTAATTACTTACATCATAAAGGAAACGTTTTCCCCTGTTTTTAGGAGTCTGGATCTCGCGTGAGAAAAAACAAAAGAGAAAATATCTATAGGAATAAGGTGATCGCTCAATTTCACCACAATCTATTATTGAAAAATGATGATAAAATAACTAGATTTTGAAAAACAGGATCTACGCACAAAGTCATTCCATTCCTTATTTAAAACACTTTTTAACTGGATTTATCGCGTATTCTTAAATTTAACACTTTAACTTGGCATTTCGGAGTATTAATAGATTCAGTTGCTCGTCAAATCTATACAAATAATAAAATGGTAGGAAAGTCAAAACTGTACATTGAATATTTTTTTAAAAGAATACTTGGGGTATGATCTACAATCGAAACAGAAACAAAAAATATAGTTTTTAGAATTTTTGTCTGTTTGTCTGTTTGTCTGTTTGTCTTTCCGGGATAAACTCAAAAAGTACTGCATGGATTTACTTCAAATTTGGCATGAAGATAGTTAAGAAGTCGGGTCAACATATAGGCTACATATTATCACGCTAGCAGTGTTATAATCGTAGGTGCGTTTGGTGCTGCATAGCGTTCACGCAGACGACGTCGCGGGCAGCAGCTAGTATAAAATAAAGTTACCGTTAAAAACTGTTTTATTTCAGATTATAAATAATGAAAACTTAAGACAATATTATAGTCAAAATATTCTTGCCTTCCTCATACTATTTAATTCTAATTCACACCAGGACATCTTACTTTAAAAAAATATCCATGCAAAGGGATAAAATTTTATGTTATAAATTATATTTTTAATGGAAAAGTATATTTTTTTAATCGGAATTGGTCTTTATACAACTCTATCTAAAATACGGCGAAAAAGCGTCATCTTAGGAACTAATAAAAGTAGGTAATGCCATAAGGAGCCTTTATTAGTCGGGTGTTACGACGGATCGAAAATTTGTTGTTTTAATTTTCGATCCGTCGTAACACCCGACTAATAAAGGCTCCTTATGGCATTACCTACTTTTATTAGTTCCTAAGATGACGCTTATAAGAAAGAATGACGCACATATTTGTTATGACGATAACAATAGAAGAGCATCTACTAATTACCCACAGTAAAGTCTCAAATTTCTCGTAATAAAATATATGATATCATGAAATTTCATTTCAGAATAATACTTATTAATGAGTTTGAGGTAGCCCTGCAAATTGAAATTATCTTTATTTCTCAGCAACGTTTACTCTGTAGTTACTTCACTGTAGGGCGCTTCCAGACAGCACCGTACAGTTAATATCTTACTAATATTATAAATGTGGAAGTTTTGATGGCTGTCTGGATGTATGGATGTATGGAAGTCTGGATGTTTGTTCCTCAAAGCCGACAGAACGGCACAACAAATTTGGATCTAATTTGGCATAGGGATAGTATACAGTTTGGAATAACACACAGGCTACCCCAGAATTTTTATCCCAATTTTCCCGCGGGATTCAAAATTGCGCATGTAAAACAGCGCGAAACAGTTTGTAAAATATAGCCTAAATAAAAGCCCTTCTACCCTTCAGTGATTGATCTTTTGAAAGCATTTGAATTTCAAGTACTTAAAGCAATATCTATTTTGATTTTCGATTACATCAAAAAATTGCATTTGTCCAGATGCAAAAAAAGTACGTTTATCTCCTATGCTCTGAATCTCGACTAACATTGTGTATATACTATAATACAGGGTTGATTTGTAGTCAGTAGCCAAATTTTTTTTTTCACAATAAGTGTCATTTATAGAAAAGATTTTTGCAAAAAAAAAGTATTATTTTTTTACAAAGAAATAAATATTAGTAGTTTATGAAACTGTCACATAATACCTAGTTATGTGCAGTTTCATACGCTACTTTATCTAATCTCATACACTGAAGATATTTATTCCCGCCATTATCGCGCATGCGCCAAAACGCGCCGCGCGGCAACAGAATGTAACGTAGCGCGGCGCTCGCAGGACACAGATAAAAAAATGAAATCTATGGTCTGTTATCTGTATCGAAATGAAAAAAAAATTTAACATAACATTGTATTGCTCGAGGTAGTGTATTATAATTTAATGTTTTAATTTCATTTCGTTATACTATTTTAAAAAGTATGTCAATATAAATTCGTTCTGAGTTTTATATTTTGAATATTATGATATGAGAGTAGATAAAAGCATATTATGCAAACCATGGTCACTCTAAATTACCATTAAAATAAAAACATCTATTCGCTTCTACATAGCTAGCTTTGTTCATCAAAAGCGACTATATGCATAAAAGTTTGTGGTGCCATCTCTTTTTTTTTTTGTACTGAGCTATATTAAAATAAATGTTCAGGTATTTTTATATTGTATCAAAGAAACTAACATTTAAATTTGGCCGGTGACTACAAATCAACCCTGTATAAATGTAAATGTTTGGATGTATGGACGTTTGTTCTTCAATCACGGTAAAACGGCTCAACGGATTTTAATGAAATAATAGAGCATAGGTATAGTAATAGGGTACAATCTGGAATAGCACATTGGCTACTTATTATCCTGAAATTCCGCGTAAATCGAAATTGCGAAGGTAAAACCGCGTTCAACAGCTAGTGTACTATAACTTAAATACGAGTATTTAACAAGAACAATGAAAATCTAAATCTACGAATGTAAAATATACCTTATGTTATCGTCCAGTTGGTATTCTTTAGTCTCTGCCTACCCCAAAGGCATGATGTTATGTATGTATGTAATTATTAAATTTAAAATGTATTTATACGCGATAAATCCAGTTAAAAAGTGTTTTATTTTATAGTGTATTTATTATTTTTCAAAGACATTAATATGGTTTGCTTAATATGTTAGCTATCCGCTCACTCTAAATTACCATTAAAATAAAAACGACTACGTGCTACTACAAAATATTTTGTTGTACTACGTCGTAGTATTATCGATGAAATGCCGCTTCGTAGTAGCTACGTTCATCAACAGCAACTATTTTTAAAAAAGTTTGTGCTTCCAAGTTTCTGTTTTTTTTTGTACGACGCTAAAATAAATATGCAGGTACGTTTATATCGTATCAAAGAAACTAACATTTAAATTTGGCTGGTGACTAAGAAACAACCCTGTATGTAATTACATTTTACATTTTAAATCCACGTTTCGGTGTCTTTAACAGACCCCACGCATATGACCACAGGATTTGAATACGAAACGTAAATACTTATACAATTATGTCTATTGCATATTATACAGGGTGACAGGTGGCTGACTTTTGAAATTCGAGGACAGAATAGTTTGTTGCACGTGATCAAACATGAAGAGAAAAAATATGATAAATAATCAACGAATGCAGGGCATTAAAAAAACCGACTTCACGTTAAAACTTTGGCTGAGTTGACTATGTCATCAATGTGAACATTCTCCGAAATCACACATATTCTTTCAAAAATGTAAAATTTTCAAATTAATTACTGAACCGATATCGATGAAATTTATATGGAACCAACCATGAAGTATCTTCTATCATATGAAATCAAAATCGATTCATAATTTGTTCAAAATATCGTGTAACAAAGACACAAAAAAAATATACAGATGAATTGAGACCTCCTCCTTTTTTGGAAGTCGATTGAAAATAAATTTTATTTATTTACTAAGTAAACTTAACCAAAAGTAAAATTTTACTAACTACACAACGCAAGGTTACACTAGCGTTGGCAGCGATTCGCGTACCAGGTCACGTGCCACGATTAACTCAGGCGTAAGTAAATGAAATAGTAACAAAACTTTATTTATTTATAGGGAATTCTAGTGAAAAATTAAGTACCTACTTTTATCACAGAGTTATGACCAGAATCGAGTACAGAGTGCTCTCTTTCAGTATCTAAAATTTGTCACCAGTCACCCTGTATACCTAAGTAAGATAAACATTACATCTATTCGATTACTAAAATTAGTTGTGGCATTAAATCAAATATACCATCACAAATTTAAGCAGTTTATCAATAGGTAAGTGTATTTAAAGTTAATCCTTCATTCATTACCGGAGCAACCTCCAGGAACGAACGCAAATAAGGATCGCACTCTTGGGGCCTCGGCAAATGAGTTCCTCAAATGAATCGTTACGAAACGTTGGCTTCGAACGAACGAATGAATGTTTGAACGAATCCTTCCGCACTTCAGTTTGGCGCCTTCCAATATTTCACGTTCTGATTTACTGAAGGAGCTATTAAACATTTTTAATTACTTTCTGCAGTATTTTGTGTAATTGATGTTTATGTGGGAAGTCGGCGAAGGAATATAGAACAAGCAATAAAATGTTCTTAATCCTTTTCTAGAGAGCTACCCACGCCTGAGTCTAACTATACAATTAAAAGCTTTATTTCATGATGTTAAGATTTACTTTTTTCCGATTCAAATTAAAATAAAACTTCTGCACTACTATAGCTATCTAATAACTATAGAGTATTAGTTACTATAGAATATAAATCCTTGCTCAAGAAAATATTTAAATTTGATGAAAAGTTGAACATATATTTGCACTGTACAATCTAGTTTAAAGTTATCTCATGGGTTGTGTAAACTTCACAACGTCTAGCATTCTTATACCATTTTCTTAAATATTAGAAGATTTATGTACACATTTACTACAAACGGAAATCCTTTTGTGTTAATACGCGAAAATTGAACCAGCATCATAATGCCTTACGTCATTTTTAATCGATCGTTTCACTGACCATAATTAAATTCGTTGTGTATTATATACAGTTATTTTATATTTCTGCTAGAAGCATAGCTTTTTTATTTTTGTCTCCAAAAAGAGAAAGCTTTGCTGTTTACCAACTTATCAGACACGTAAGTGGAAAACTGAGCGAAAGCATCTGTTCTGTAGAGAGGCTGCGCAGCGGACGCCATCATGGGTCACCCGTGGATAAAAAAGCACCAGGTGTTGGTGGACTAGGGCTGGGCAGCTTGGAAATTGTCTACATCCTTGGATTGCTGATTCGGAGGGTCGGAGAGAATTTCTTGATATGCAACCTATGGGCCTAGATTAGGAGTAGATGGATGAAGGAGTCTGCCTCTCAATCGGGCCTGTTGAGATCTGTTTCAGAGCGTTGGAAGTAATGGAAGTGAGCCGAGCTGTAGGTCCTTATGTAGGTCTCTGTTGCACACGAAGTTAGGCGCGATGACAGCGCTACGACAGAACGTCGAGTTAAAATGTAAAATATAGTGACATTTGACACAGTATACACTATGTCGACATTTAAATGTCTTTACCCACTTGAACTTGATATAATAACGTCACATATTTTGTCGTACAGCAAGAATTAAGCACAATAAACGTCACGACTGTCATCTTTGTTGTAATAATGTTTCAATATCAATGATAAAGTATTTTTTCTTATTTTAACCGTTTCTTGTTGTTTTTATTAAAAAGTAAGCTTGTTAGGGTATCTATAACATAACTTTCGAACAATATTGATGAAAAGCTTAGAAAAGTTACGCCGCAACCTAATAGTTGTCAAAACTTTTATAATATAAAACTTTATAAACCATGAACGGACTGTGTTAGTTTGTTTTGGAGTGAATACAAATATGCTTCTAGAATGTTTATCTTACATAATATCTAACAGTTTTTGTTGTTGTATTTTTTATACATACATTCATAGCTTCACGCCTGTATTCCTTATGGAGTAGGCAGAACACCAGAGGCTATAAAACCATCTGATGTCACATTTAACAAATTTGGAGGTATTCAAATGATGAAGAGAGACTATTGCAGTGACAGGTGGTCAACCTATCGCCCGCAAAAACGCCAATAAAACCTCTGTCCCTTAACTAACTTTTAAAATACTTTAATATACGCCCGGGAAGAGAAGCAGCTGTCACATTCTATGTTTTTCTTTCGCTCCCAGTTCTGCGTGGAAGCATTTTTTTTTTATTCCGAACGCGAATTTAAGACGATATCGTAAAAATACTGTCAACTCTTTTAAACCTCGTAGGTTTTGCTTAGAATAGTGTTACCGGCCCTAGAGTAGTCGTAAAAGGCGACCAATTAACGACCACCTTTCATATGAAATCTGAATGCTGTCAAATATCACCGTTCAAGCAGTGACCTATTCTGGAACCGTATAATAAAGTGCTAGTTCCCTCCGAATGCATGTGTTGTCATCTTTAACCATTTTGACTTACTATCGGGTAAAAACGATGTTAACCGTAAAAAAACTGTGAGAGCAAACTTATCTCAGTGAATTTCATCGTTTAAAATGTATATTTTTTTATTTTTTATTTAATTAAATAAATAACAATGAATATTCTGGGTTTCATCGCATTTATTTTAACTTGCAACAAGATTTAGGACCATACCTCGAGTTGACTATTAGAATCAGTCAAACGCTCGAATCCTGAGAAACAGATGGAGATGATAATTAAATAAAAAAGACGTGTGGCACTCGGAGACTGCCGCGGTAAAGCATAGCATTTTTTATCAAATTATGCAATTATAATTATTTATTTATTTTATTAATCCGGTAATGTTTGATCTCATATGAAGTTCCACAAGTTCCTAGTAGATGGCGCAGATTGTTTATTAAAACCCGCATGTAAAGTTATGAAATCAAGGTATCACCACTGTGCCAGTCAGAGTCATTTTTTGTTACGGAATTTCTGGATTCGGTCCCCACGCTCAAGGCCCGCGATAGAAGCTATGCAATAGCTTAAAATTCCAGGTAAACTGGTACAAAAAAGTAGGGTTCACTTGGGTTATTCACCTCTGACTACATGCTTATCTACTATTCGTCGCCTCAGTGCTTTGTTATATCTACCATTTTTTTCTGAAAATCAACTTTAAATGCATTATTATTAAGCGTCAAATTTCAAATCTGCTGGTAAAAGGAAATAGAATGTCATAGTTTTAAAGCAGCAAAGAAAAACATTTATATTTTATATGTGACATTAAACGTGGTGTAATTTTCGTGCCTTTTTGTACTACGTCCAAAGTTTATTCTAAGTCCTGCAACGTTAATAATCAACGAATGCAGAGCATTAAAAAAATTGACTTCAAGTCAAAACTTTTTCTGAGTTGAGAATGTCATCAACGTAAACATTCTTCGAAATCATACATATTTTTTCAAAAGTTTGAAATTTTCAATGAAGTACCTAACCGATTTCGATGAAATTTATATGGGACCAACTATAAACTTTCTTCTATCATATGAAACATAAATTTTTAAAATCAATTCGTACTTGTCCGAAATATCGTGTAACAAAGACTCAAAAAAAACATACAGACGAATTGAGAACCTCCTCCTTTTTTCGAAGTCGGTTGAAAACACTGAGCGCTTGAGTGTTCTATGTCCATTCTGAGATATAGAACAAATAAGCACAAGAAAATGAAATATGAGATATAGAACAAATAAGCACAAGAAAATGAAATAGTCACATTATCCTATATCTAATGAGGCAATGTGCTAAGTCCACAATCACAATTAAAATTGTGCATGTTTGTTCTATATCCAAATACAAACTGTAAAATAACATTGAATTAACAATTATTTCGTGAGGGACTCCTAACTATAAGTTATTTGATAACTCAAATATCTGTAAAAACCGCTTAAGCTTTTATTTAAATTTTTTGTAAAGAAATAAAACAAAATAATCTTTTGCTGTAAAATCAGCTCAATGGTAGATAGGACAAACAAGCACTGAGGCAACGTGTCGATAGGGCTATTTACAGCGACATCAAAAGCACGACACAATGCAGCTTTAAGTACATATAATATTTTATATCATATTTTAATAATATGACGACCACTTTGGCGATTGGGTAACACTGACTGCCTCAGACGCCAGTGGTCGCAGGTTCGATTCACGCACGGCAAGGAACAAAAAAAATGTTCCGGGTCTGGGTGTTTATCTATGTATGTATTTATATTGATACCCCCCTAGTTCGCTACATGGTATCCCATATCACAAGATCTGATTAGTTTGGGGCCATTTAGTTGGTGTTGAGTGTCTGGGGATTTTATTTTTCAACCGACTTCCAAAAAAGGAGGAGGTTCTCAATTCGTCTATATGTTTTTTTTTTTGTGTCTTTGTTACACGATATTTCGGAGATATTTGTTTCATATGGTAGAAGATAGTTCAATATTGGTCCCATATAAATTTTATCGAGATCGCTTGATAATTCACAAAGAATTTCAAATTATTGAAAAAATATGTTTGAGGTCGGTGAATGTTTACGTGGATGACATATTATAAATCAGCCAAAGTTTTGACGTGAAGTCGGTTTTTTTAATGCTCTGCATTCGTTGATTATCCTTATACAATGTGTTAATTTTATACTTGATCAAACGAAATGTGCGGATATAACATTAAAAATTATCGACAAAACGCGAAAAAAAATTTTTTTTTCGTTCACCATTTAGAAATTAAAGCCAATGAAAAATTTTTTTTTATTCAATTCTCATTTTTCGTTGTTAATTTTTTTTCTAACTTAGTAGACCATGGATTTTTTTTAAATTAGTGTTATTTTGAAGGTAAAACCATGAACTAGTAATAAAAATTAAAAAAGATCACAATATCAAGCCGGAAAGTCGTAAAAACATTAATTCATTTTTATTTTTTCATAAAAAAAATGTTTTTTTTTTTAATTTTTTACCTTTTACTCCGAAACTAGCACGTCAAGGTAACTTTTTTAGAATGTTTTATTAAATTTCATAACATACCCTACAAGTTCACCAAAATAACATAGGTGCTATCTCTCTTCGTTGTTAAGATAGGTACTATCCAAATTAAGTAGGTAATTTTAACAAAATGAAATAAGTACTTGGATTACATCAATAGTGCAATAAAAACACAATTAAACTAAATCATTTATTTAAATCAAGTTTTCAAAGTGTCCACCATTCTCATCCATGCAAACAATGGCACGCATTTCCACACTACGCACAGTTTTTTTTAAAACATTGCGTTTTTCTCTTATTAAGGTTTTCTCTTAGAAAACCCTTTAGCAGTTCGACCAGCATCGTTCCAGGAGATGTGGATCTTCAACACGGAGAAGGATGTGGTTCTAACATGACGGCGCTCCAGCTCACTTCAGCACAATCGTACGTGAGTACGTAAATGAAGGATATGGAACTAGATGGATTGGACGAGGCGGACCAGTGGCATGGCCGCCGCGCAGCCCAGATTTGACACCACTTGATTTTTATCTGTGGGGTCATATGAAGCAGATGGTGTACAGTACTCCAGTTGCAACGCGAGAAGAGCTTTTGCAAAAAATAATGCCTGCAGCTTATGAAATAAGAGAAAAACGCAATGTTTTAAAAAAAAACTGTACGTAGTGTGGCAATGCGTGCCATTGTTTGCGTGGACGAGAATGGTGGACACTTTGTAAATTTGATTTAAATAAATTATTTAGTTTAATTGTGTCTTTTATTGCACTATTGATGTAATCGAAGTACTTATTTAATTTTGTTAAAATTACCTACTTAATTTGGATAGTACCTATCTTAACAACGAAGAGAGATAGCACCTATGTTATTTTGGTGAACTTGTAGGGTATGTTATGAAATTTAATAAAACATTCTAAAAAAGTTACCTTGACGTGCTAGTTTCGGAGTAAAAGGTAAAAAATTTAAAAAAAAACATTTTTTTTATGAAAAAATAAAAATGAATTAATGTTTTTACGACTTTCCGGCTTGATATTGTGATCTTTTTTAATTTTTATTACTAGTTCATGGCTTTACCTTCAAAATAAGACTAATTAAAAAAAAATCCATCGTCTACTTAGTTAGGAAAACAATTTACAACGAGAAATGGGAATTGAGTAAAAAAAAAAATTTTCATTGGCTTTAATTTCAAAATGGTGTACAAAAAAAATTTTTTTTTTCGCGTTTTGTCGATAATTTTTAATGTTATATCCGCACATTTCGTTTGATCAAGTATAAAATTAACACATTGTATATTAAACTCTTCCGTTACCGACTGAGTGACTGACAGACAACGCACAGCCATAACTACTGGCCGTAGAGAGCTGAAATTTGCAGAGGGTTTAGAGGAGCACTAAGGAAGGAATTCCCGAAACTCTCTCGGGAACGGGAATTATTGGACATTTTAGATTGTATGAAAAATCTTATTCCTTGAGGAAATAGATTAATATTTATAAATATAGCCACATATGATACTTGGCATAAAGGTATTTCAAAAAGTGACTGGTTGTATTAAAGGGGAAAGGAATTCCCGAAATTCTAACGGGAACGGGAAATATATGATGTTATAGTTTGAATGAAAGATTCTTATTCCTTGAATGCTCGGATGTGATACTTGGTATAAAAGGTTCATCAATAAGTGTCTGTATTATGGAAGGAATTCACGAAATTGCCCTGGGTACGGAAAATATAGGACTATTGAGTTAATGCGTATACGAAGTCGCGGGCAAACGTTCGTTATTATTATTTATTTATTACTCGTTAGGTATAAGCACTTTGTATAAAGAGCTCCTTAACTTGCTCTGATAGATAGGCCTTATCAGGCTGGGATATATCAGGATAAGCCGTAAAAAACTATGCCCTTATCTATAGCGTGTACTTCATATTCTTACAAATAACGGATCTATAAAAATATTCTTTTACATTCTACATTTCTACATTTTATAATCAATTTGCTGATTATTATTTTCTACATGACTCGATCCATACATTGATAAGGACTGTACCAATCATGTTACTCACTAACACAGAAATAGTAAAATAAAATGGAGGAGACCTGATGTCTTGAAATTCAAGTTCCTTGGTACTTCGTTTAGGCTTCGGGCTCTCACAATTTTAACTTTTGTATACTTATAATTTATAAAATATTTAACTGTGTAAATTGTAATGAGAAATAAAGAATTATTATTATTTTGTTTAATACAGTTTTTCGTAGCATTCTTCTGACAGTCTTAATGTGAAATACCTGGACGTTCATTCACAAGGAAGGTTTAAGTGTATAATTTATCAAATCTCTATGTAAATTGGCTGAGTTATGCAACAGGGAAATTATCACCAACTCTACGTGGCTTAGAAAAGAACTTATTCCGTTTTAAAAATCGTCCGATTAGAAGCGCATACAGTTACGAAATACGCCGAAAGCAATTTTCAAATATTTCTCACCAAATATTGCACCACAACATTTGTGGAACTATTAAAACGCTGCGGGTAATTGAACTATTTATTTCGACTGCATACCGCGCGCGTCGTTGCTGATCAAAACAATAAATATTAAAAACAATGAATATTACATACATACATACATAACGTCACGCCTGTATCCCTTATGGGGTAGGCAGAACACCAGAGGCTATAAAACCATCTGATGTCACGTTTGACAAATTTGGAGGTATTATAAAGATGGCGACAGACTATTGTAGTGACAGAGGTCAGCCTATTTTTGTGGAATTATAGCCCACAAAAATGCCTTTAAAACCTCTGCCCCTTAACTGACTTTTACAGTATGCCCGGGAAGAAAAGCAGCTGGCAGATTCTATGTTTTTCTTTCGCTCCCAGTCCAGCATGGAAGGAACAATGAATATTATACGAACAAAAAAGACTTTTGACACTTAAAAATATAATTTTCACGACTTTGACTTCTTTGAATTCAGAAAAGCTTATGATTCTCAAGCGGAAGCAATGGTAGAGCCTTGGGAAAATTTAAGTTTTTGGGGTTACTCAGCGCATCAGTAGTATTCGGGCATCCATGGATTCTGATGCTTGGATGACTCTCACTTATTTTCTCTTCTTATTCTTTTCTCCAAACTTAAAGTAGAACCACGAAGAGCCTGCATGTATCACCTGCCGTAAACATGTTATTCACAAATAGAATATTCAACTCAAGAATTAACGTCGCAAAGAAAAATATAAAAATAGGTGGCATCCGCCTATTTTTACTATTCAATTCTTCATTATAGTTAATTGCTGAAGCTAATTCCTTGATTGGTTAACTAAGTGCTTCATCCAATTTATTGGTATCGAAATCATAACGAGTATATTGATAATTTATCGTTTCGCATATTTATAAATTTTTAAACTTTCTACTCTGTTTGTAAAAAAACGAATATCTACATAACTAAAATAATATTCTTCAATATATTTGTAGATGTAATACAGTATCCTCCAGAAATAGTGCCTCCGGGTAGAGGCATCATTATTTTCTTAAAAGGAAATTCTAACAACAAGTATAAGATCTTCAAGTAAATGTAATAAAATAAATAAATCTCTATTACCAAAGAAGACTTATTAGCAGTAGAACATTCTAGAGTACACCTAATGTAATCTCTCCAAAGCTACAAATATGTCGGATCTGCCACGCAACGTAACTACTGTTTAAACTTTGAACTGGCCATTATTGTAACCGGATTTCTTTATAGTGTGCAATATTTTCTAATTTAGGTGACAAAGTGCACTTAGCTTGCCATGTCTGAACCTAAACTTCGCCATTTGAACTACAAAGCGAGTTTGGAATGAAGAATCTTTTTTACGCTCTTAGTTTTCGCTCTGGGTTGCTCTGCTTTTAAAACTTTGTTGTGGTTTAAGAAGTAGGATTGGTAAGACCCTAGTCTTGGTAGGTTTTTGTATCGTTACATTAAAAGTTTATTGTTGGAATGTTGAATTTGGAATAAGAAGATGGTAAACAAGAAGGTTGAGTGTTAGTTTCCTTGTTTCAGTAAACTTAATAGCAAGTTGTCTCATCTTTCAGATATATTTGAAATTTAATGCAAGCAGCTTAACTACTTCACAAAATTTTAATACAATTTCTTTTAAAAAATATTAAAAGATAAGGCTTTTTTTTAAATTTTTGCTTTCAAATAAATTTAAACATAAAAGAAATTATTTGCTGCCAATCTATGAAAAACGTTTTATTATTATATAATATTATATTATTATTAATTTTTCATTTTTCTTATTAAACATTACAGTATTGTAAGTTTCCTAATAATCGAAAAAAGAAAAGAAAAAAAAAACACGATTTACATTCTCTGGCCAGTGTTCTTACTTTATTTTACTTAATGTTGTTATTTTCTAAGGAAAATTTAATGTAGGCATCTGCTGAAACATCTCATAATTTGTTAGCCGTTGGATAAATTTTCGTTCTTATTTATCGGTGGCTTGTTGTTTACAACAAAAAATATAAGAAGTGCTGCCAAACACCAGCAATATTTATGAAGAAGTTTTTTCCTCTCAGCAGTTTCGTGGTTGATCTTAACGACACACACCATTTGACAGGTTTGAGGTAATTATGGTAGGTAAATTTTAAATAATCAGTAAGCAAAGCATAAAAATACCGACTTCAAGCCAAAACTTTTTTAAAAAGTACTAAATCGATTACGATGAAATTTATATGGGCCCAACTCTAAAGTATCCTCTTTTATATGAAACTCCATGTGAATATTCAAAATCAATTCATAATTGTCCAAAAATCGAGTTAAAAAGATACAAAAAAAACATACATATGAATTGAGAGCCTTCTCCTTTTTAAAGTCGTTGAAAATGTATCGTCACTCAAGCCACGTGAATGAAGATTTTTAATGAATCTCTAAAAGTTGATTTCAATGGGTGATTATTATCTTCATGAGCCGAGAGACGCACACTTCTCGACGGAGGCCTCCCCCAGGATTCGTCATGTTGTCCGGACCCGCGCTGCCCTCATCTAGCGTTAGACGTTCGTAAAGTGTATAAAATTACCTACTACGAATAAAACGTTTTTATTTTCATTTTCATTAATAAAACGCGACACAAACTAGTTGATTATTTTTAGTTTATTTAACCCCAGTAGTTAATATGTTTAGTCCGTATTCATACAATGAAAATAATCTATAGTAATACAATCAAGTCGTACGAAGTCGTCGTGGCGCCATAGTTACTGTGTGTATCATACGATATCGCAGGTTAGGCAACGTTCGGCGCGGTCGGTACTTGGATGGGTGACCGCCAACCATTCATTTCTCACGACGACTTCCGTGCTTCGGAGGGCACGTTAAGCAGTCGGTCCCGGTTGCTTTTTAATTGTATACAGTAGTCGTTAGGGTTTGTCAGAAGCCATCTTGTCACCCTGAAAATTCTGGCATCCACCACCCAGCACTGGGCCAGCTTGGTGGATTATGGCCTACACCTCCTCTTCACCCACGGGAGAGACTCATGCCCTGCAGTGGGCTCACTACAAAGAGTGAGCCCACTGCAGGGCATGAGTCTCTCCCGTGATGATGAAGGTAACTTCAAACTCCATCAAGTCAAACAAACAAATGCGAAGCATTAAAAAACCGAATTCACTAACATTTTTAAATCCTAGTCAAAACTTTGGCTGAAGTATTAGGTCATCAATGTAAAAATCTCCGTATTGATACTTATTTTTTCGAAAGACAAAATTTTTTCAAAGTAGGTAACTCACTTTCGATGAAATTTATATGGGATCAGGTGGCCAAAGTATTCTCTATGGTATGAAACATGCATATTTCAAATAGATCCACAACTGCCCAAAAAATCTTGTAACAAAGATACAAAAAAATATATAAAAAAACATACACATTAATTAAGATTTTGGAAGTTTGTTGAAAAATAAAAGCTCAAACTAGTTGAACTAGCTGAAGTTTCACTTCTTGTGCAACTTGATTTGTACACATTCAGTCAATGTCCGTTGAATAAAATCATTTATGTTTATTTTACACAATTAGCTAAATAATAGAAAACTTTGGATTTACAAAGCTATTGATTTCAAATTGCATAATTTTTTTTTGCAACACTGCTGCAAGCTACGAAAATCGTGCAAAGTGAAACTCTTCTAAACACAGACTATATAAAACGTAGTCCATCAATTGAACACAAGTTACTTTTTCCATTTTCGCAACGCGTCAGCCCTTTCAGTTAAATCAATCATTCTATTGTTACATAGGAAAGCTTTCAACGGATTTTATTCGTTTTGTTAATTCCTTGAATAATAAAAAAACGCCTTTCGTCTTTAGTATACAAACATATATTTTTAGTTAGTTTTATCTGATCATGGTGGATTCTGATAATTCGTTATTCAAAAAATATCTTTTGTTGTTGG
Source organism: Stenoptilia bipunctidactyla (assembly GCA_944452665.1). Lineage (NCBI taxonomy): Eukaryota > Metazoa > Arthropoda > Insecta > Lepidoptera > Pterophoridae > Stenoptilia > Stenoptilia bipunctidactyla. Next base: position 3,654,871 of record OX101726.1, on the reverse strand, counting down.
ATAAAGATTATCTTGAGCAATATTTTCAAAGCTTCTAGAAAGATCAACGTTTAAACGATTTCCTTTGAAAGGAAATAATTTGAATTAAAAAGATTTTTCTCACAATGTACAGTTAGGCATAACACTCGTTTGATACTGATTGACTACAATTATAAATACGTCGTGGTGCCGTGGTTACTGTGTGTATTAAACAATATCACAGGTTAAGCAACTTTCGGCGCGGTCGGAAATTGGATGGGTGACCGCCGACCATTAATTTCTCACGAAGACTTCCGTGTTTCCGTGAGTCGGTTCTAGGTGCTGTATAATTGTATTTAACAGTATTTAGTAGTCATTAGGGTTTGGTAGAAGCCATCTAGGTGCCCTGAAAATTGTGGCATCCATCCTAGCACTGGGCCAGCTTGGTGGATTATGGCCTATACCTCCTCGTCACCCAGGGGAGAGACTCATGCCCTGCAGTGGGCTCATTACAAAGATTTGTGATGATGATGATGATGTTTATTATACGAGACCTAAATCGTAATAGATTCTATGTCCTAAAATATGTTTTTTCGAATGTCGATGCTAATTTTCTACGCCATTGTCATGAATCTAAAAGTAGCATAAAGGTAATCTTAGAAAAGTGTCACTCAACATTTAGATTTTTAAGGTAATGATCGGGTAATACCTCAATCTCATTTTCAAAAATAGAGTACACTAATCAAATAAGATACTATCAAAATAATGTCTTACCTTAACTTTTTTTTTTTTTATAAGTGACTATACCCGCGTTTGACCTCAATCTCACCTGATGGTAAGTGACGATGAGGTCGAAGATGAAAGCACACGGGTTTAGGAAGGAACTGGCTCTTTATACAATATTGCCGGAACACATTACCGGCGGAGCGGTAACATTTGGCGGCAGACTTTATATAAAGGGTGGTCGCTAGCCAGGCGGACCCAGAAGGGATCCTACCACCAAGCAAAAAACTGAGGATAATGCTTTTCCTATTACGACCACTTTGGCGATGGGGTAAACCTGTCTGCCTCAGACGCCAGTGACTGCGGGTTCGATTCCTGCACGGACCAAGAAAAAAAAAATGTACCATTTCTGGGTGTTTATCTATTTATATTCTAGGTTCCCCCTAGTTCACTACATGGTATCCCTTAACACTTTGGGGCCATGTAGTTGGTGTGATTGTCTGGGGATTTTTTTTTTCTCTTTTAGAAATAGTCCTGAAAAACCCTTTAAAAACTCTTGTTTATAATATACGGTTTATTTCCAATTACAACTATACACGTACATTAAAAACTGAACATAAAAATTCTCAAAATCTCCTAAAAAACCGTAACCGCACACATATTTAAAACAAAGTAAATCAACAATCACATCGTTCCCAATTTAAACTGTTTACTCACAGACAATTAATTCCTGTATCGAAACGTAGCGTATGTAAAACGTTAATTTCAATCTTACAAGAGAACATGTGCCAAATGAAATCATTAATTCCGTTAGCGAAGGAGATAATTTCGAGAAAGGCTTGTTGTTTGACTTTAATTAATTCAGGACTTGTCAACGATGAATGTTATTTCTGGGTTGTCAGTCTGCGGCGTGTGACGTTGCTTCGGAAATATGTTATTGTTATAATCATAGCTTTGTAGGGAATTCTTAATTTGATTTAATGGAACGTGGTCTTAGGATTCAGTTTAAAATAGATTGTTGTAACAGCTGTTATACTCGTAGTCGTAGTCTCGTAGTCATGGGCTAATGTTGATATTTCTGTCTTGCTTCTAAGTCCAAGATGATTATCAACTTAATATAATTAATGAACTACGTTTTAATGGTCAAACGATTTCTAAGAAAATATAATTACGCCATAAATTTACTAACAACGTTTTAAAACGTCTTTTGTAATCGATCTGACATATCGATACAGCTTTTGAGTGGTGCCGGCGCCCGCAAGTCTAGAGTCTGACCATTGAAAGCTGTCCAAGAAAAAGGAGGTAATTTTGAAAATCAAGATGCGCCACCTGGCTTCACGCTGCTTAAACGAAGTTAATACCTACTATTGCACATACATCGAATAAATAACGTCCATCTTTATCGAAGTCGATAAATAAATAGTATCAACTTCATTTGGGCAGGGTAAAACCAGCATTGCCTGATCTTGACTTTTTAAAATTCTCGCTTTTTTTCGTGGACAGCTTTCATTGGTCAGACTCTACATTGTTTACGCTTCGTTCAGTCTATGCGCGAATGCTGAAGGAAACATTTGGATAACGTTATGCGCTTTGTTGATGACACGAACTCTCATAATATAAAGACGTTGATGTAATAAGCTTACATTTTTTTGTATTTTATGTTTAGGTTGTTGTAGTACCATGGATATATAGTACTAATGACTAACAGAAGTCGTCGTGGCGCCGTGGTTACTGTGCATATCAAACGATATCGCAGGTTAAGTGCGCTCGGTGCGGCCGGTATTAGGATGGGTGACCGCCGACCATTCATTTTCCGTGCTTTGGAGGGCACGTTAAGCAGTCGGTCCTGGGTGCTGTATACTAGTATACAGTGGTCGTTAGGGTTTGTCAGAAGCCATTTCGGCACCCTGAAATATCTGACATCCACCAACCAGCACCGGTTCAGCTTGGTGGATTACGGCCTAAACCTCCTCGTCACCCAGAGGAGAGACTCATAGCTATGCAGTGGGCCCATTACACGGAGTTGTGGTGATGATGATGATGAGTAACATATAATTAATAGCTATAATTGCTAACGCGTCTTAGGCTGTTTAGTTTCCCGAGCTTATATCTACACTCTTGGAAAACTCAGTTTGCTGATTCATCAGTTTAGTCGTGAAAAGGTAACAGACAGGAAGAGTTACTTTCACATCCTATTAATATTATGAATAAGAAAGTTTGTGTGTTTATTACTTCTTCACGCAAAAGCTACTGAATAGGTTTGAATATTGATAGATAGCTACAACTCAAGAAAAAACCTCGGCAAAAAAAGAGGAAAGGAGTATCTTATGAAAACAAATACGGAAATGATATGGAAGGGAAAAATATGAACTTTAATCCTTGTATAGTTACAGTGATTAGTGTGAAAATATATCAGAGGAGCACCGCTATAGACTTTTTAAATATTTTTGGGAACTAGGTAGCCATCAGAGACGAAAAGGTTCGATCACTCAATGGGTATTAGTAATAATGAAAAGAGACCTGATAAAAAAATATCATTCAACCGAACTTCTGCTTTTGAATATTATATAAATGAATTTCTTCCCTGCTGGACTGATCTTAACATCGCGTTTTTCTGATCGCGTAAAGAAAAAACATAGAATAGCCAGCTGCTTCTCTTCCCGAGTAAACTGTTAAAATAAGCTGTTAACCCCTGCTTTAAAGCGATAGGGGGTATTGATAGTCTCTCTCCGCCATTTGAAGCATCCGAATTTGTCAAACGTGACATCAGATGGTTTGACAACCTCTGGTGTTCTGCCTAGCCCATAATGTATGTATTTTTATGAAGATGAAGGAAAACGACAAGTTTGAAAGAAATTTCTGATTCACACAATGGATATTACTCAGAGATTCATTCTGTATATATTGAATACAATGGTTGATGGTTTTGCAGGAAGTGACAATAAGACGTTTGATGACGTTCTTAATGATGGTAAATCATATATCATATCTTTAAATAGCTATATTTATCTGAAGATTTTAAAAAGCAGGCTTTCCTAGGAGGAGGATAAAAGCGTAAGGCACATAACTCTGTTAGCCTGAAGGTTTGCAGCCATAGCAATAACAGATAAATGGTGTCAAGATTTTTTAAACTTACTTTATAAACTGTAGTGATGTTAAAATAGATAAATAAATAAAATAAATAGATATCCAGACAGTGTGGGACTCCTGAATTTATCCACTTTACATCCCCCTTTGCTGATCAAGCCTTTTTAGGGGCCAGCAATCGTCATCGGAAGGACAGCCAATCGCAACGGGCGGCACACTGACGGGTTGCCCACTTGGATGAACTGAAAGCTAAAATGACAAAACTGAGACTGAGACTATCGAGAGTGATGAGGCTCACTTTAAGATAGAAAAGACGGGAGGAAACAACGTTTATAAACGATATATTATGTGTTACCGGCAACCTGTATAATCCGTTATTCTATAAAATTCCTAGGTAATGTATGAAATATTATTTAGTTATTTAGTATTACTTAGTCTTTCCAATTGAGGATAAAGATTAAAAACGTTGTTTAGAATTATATTAAGAATACCATAAACATATCAATTTTATACAAAGACTCCCAAACTAGCTTAAAATTAAGTTTAAAGTGTCAATCGTTTTTTGTGGAAAAGAACGACTATTTTGTTTTGAGTAGTATATATCAAGATTATTTGAAAGATCCATCTTTAATGTATTAAACGTAGTATTCATAAATGCTTTTTGTTTAGAACCCACCCTATTTGGTATTACAAGGTAATTCATCATTGTAACAGCGACTTACAATCAAGTAAAACTTTACTGTCAAGACCATAAACTATTTTCATCCATAATAATCGCTAACAGTTTTGAAAACTAAAAAAATTCAACGTGTAACACCAGGTGGCATGGAGTACAAACCTCTTATCCTTATTATGTATAAAAACAGCTCCAATTTTCACAACACATCGAAAGAAACTCTTAAATTTCAGACCTTAATACAAGTAAGCAAAGCTTCAAACTTGTAAAACCATACGAAATATAGCCACAAACTTCCAACATGTCATTATTATCGAACAACATCACGAGCAATAGGTGATACACCGGTTACTGTCGGAAGAGATGTTCTACATTCGACCAGCACTGGAGCGGTCTGCCATTCCCAAACTACTCGTAAATCTTGGTAATACAATATAACAAAAAAGTTTTTATGCATTTTTAATGCTGGCATGTTTCATCGTCTTTCCCGTATGTATGATTTCAAATTTGAATTTTAGAATTTAAAATAAAGAACAAAAGCTGAGCTTGGTCACTGATTTGAAAAAAAATAATGACTGTAGAAAGTTGCTTTTGAAGCAATTTAATTTCGATTTTGTTTGCATTTTAGCAATTGTTTTCGTATTATAATTGTGAATGTATGGATGGATGTTTGTTCCTAAATCACGGTAGAATAGCTGAACGGATCTAGAAAAAATTAGGCACAGTGATAGTTTATAGTCTTAAACAGCAAATAGACTACTTTTTATCCCAAAAAAATACCAGTTCTTACGGGATAGATGTATCAAGAACTTAATTTCAAGCTTTAACACTACATGGCGCTTCAAGTATTTTTAATTGCTTAGTAATTTTACTGACACATAATAGGGAAAAGCTTGAAAGCTTGTAGGTAAATTGGGTGACAAACTACACTCGGCTTACGGGGAATTCCTCTGTACAACTATTACTATGCTCTCGCATTCAGCTTTGAGAATGATTTTGTTGTTTGACATAGGTTTGGTATCCCTAACTAAGGTTGCGAAATTATAAAGTTTGAGGTTTGCCGATAACTTTGAATACGGTTCGATGTTTTAGAATTGATTAGATTTGTTCTACCTTTGTGGAATTTTTGGTTGATTTAGTTTCAATAAAGAATTTGGGTTAATTTTATCTACTACTATCTAGGATGATGTTTTACAACAAATAAATTAGCGTTATATTCAAATGATTGAAGATTATTTAAAAGCAAATAGTATGCAGATACAAAGCCCAAACCTTATCAAAGCCTAAGACCTCAAACTCACTTGAAAGAGTTTTTAAGGATAAATAGACAAAAAATACTGTATTATCTAATTTGACCTTTAACTTTATTAACGAGACGCAGAAATTCGAATCCAATCACTCTTTGAAATTATGAGTTAAGTTCTTATATCATACGTGACTTGTATCAAAGAAAATTTTCCCCAGTTTCCAATTTCCCAGCCTAAGAAGGCTGAATTAAAAAGATCGGCAGCTCAGCAACCTTAACAGAGTATTGGATTAATGCATGAACCCGTAATAAATTGAAAGTCATGTAATATCCCATGTGTCCTCGCCCATTCGAAATGTCCTGAGACTGCAAACAGAAAACAAAATGCAGAAAATAACTTCGATGCTTTTCGAGTCGCGAAAACCGATAGCGGGTCTATGAACCATAGAGCTAGGAAAGTTTTGGACTAAGGAACAAGATCATAAAAATAAGTACGTAATATATAAATTATACATACTAAAGGTATAGGATTAAAAAGGTGGTGGAAAGAGTCATTTTAGAATGTAAAATCAAAACCATCTGAAAAAACATACTTATAAAAATATTTGAACCCTAGTAGTAAAAAGTGCAACTTATCCTACTTACTATCTATAACTTCGTTAAATCCTTAATTTCTTCTTTTTTTTCTCTAAAATAACTCTTTATCAGAAGCTTGAGATAAATAACATGTTACGTGTTTATTTTTTTTTGCAAAGTATACAAAAACAAAACTAAAGGTTTAAAAAGGTTTAAAGCTCTTTTTGAATTTATTTTGATGCATGACGCAGAGTGTGGGTATTTCATTCCTTTATAACATTTGAAGCTACATTTGTCCCCTAAAAAGGATGGTCAAACACCCATTATTCATTTATGAAGACGAATTCCGTCACGTGAAGCAGTTGGTCGCAGAGTTGTTGTTAAAGATTGTCAAAAGTTGTTTCTTTAATTTCTGACATCACTAAGCTGATGAACCTCCTCGATACTCAGGAGATAGACCTATTAAAAAGGGTTGCCAGGTTAACCTGCAAGAATATACTTTCTAATATTACTGGTAGTTAGGTGGCTAAAGTTATATTATTGTATAACGAGTTCGTGTTTGGGTTCGCTTAGAATAGCCTTACTGGCCTTGAATAAGCGCGTCCTAAAGGCGACTTATCTGAGTGACTACCGCTTGGTGGTAGGATCCTGTCAGGGTCCAACGGGCTAGCGACCACCCTTCATATAAAATCTGCCCTCAAATATTATTGCTCCGGAGTTGATGTATTCTGGAGTTGAGCTTTCAGCTTAAGTTACACTGGAGTTAATCCAATTCAAAAAACAAAAGAAGTCTTCAAATTTTTTATACTAGTGCACATAATTTGAAAATGAATTTGTTGAATTTTTAAAATTACCCAGAATGACTTACAAATCTAAGCTCTCATACTGTTGAGTGCACAAGGGATTTTTAAAAGTTCTGCCTGGCACTCCATTAAACTCAAGCAATAAAATAATCAACGAATGCAAAGCATTAAAAAAACCGACTTCACGTCAAAACTTTGGCTGAGTTGAGAATGTCATCAACGTAAACATTCTCCGAAATCATACATATTTTTTCAAAAGTTTGAAATTTTCAATGAAGTACCTAACCGATTTCGATGAAATTTATATGGGACCAACTATAAATTTTCCTCTATCATATGAAACATTAATTTTCAAAATCAATTCATACTTGTCCGAAATATCTTGTAACAAAGACATAAAAAAAAACATACCGACGAACTGAGAACCTCCTTCTTTTTTGAAAGTCTGTTGAAAACTAAATCGGTACCATAATCTACTCTACTCACTCTGATAATAAATCTCCAGTAGTAGCTCTGTGTTTGGAACGCACGCTGAGCCTTCCAGAATCCGTGCAATATTTCATGTTCCCTACGTTATGCGCTTTGTGAAAGAAAATACATTTTTCACTATCTTTAGAGCGTTCACGGTATATTTCCTTTGTTTGTTTCAATTGGAATAGTAACACATTTTATTATAACGGGTGCATGGTGCTGATTTTTAAGTTAATATAATGATTTGTTGCGGAAGTTTTATTAAATCTTTTCTTTTTAAAATATAAAATAACTGTTTTATAGGTATAACTTCATAGTTTTGTTTACTATGAGATTATTTTAACAATTCAGAAATTATAATAAAAGGTTTTATTCTTATTTTATGACACATTTTATTTTACACGAAGTTTTGGTATTTTTAATCTGTGACACAAATTGGTCGTGATTATGTGCTCTGTGCTTATTAAGACGTTGAAAAGTCAAGTTAGAATGTAAAATATTATATTACTAGCCGTTTCACGCGGTTTCACCCGCGCCATTTCAAATCCCGCGGGAATCTCGAGATAAAAAGTGGCCTATTCGCTATTCCAGACTGTAAACTATCACTATGCCAAATTTCGTCCAAACCCATTAAGCCCTTTTGCCGTGATAGAGGGACAAACATCCAGACATGCATACATCCATCCATCAAAATTTTCACATTTATAATATACAAAACTTTAGTTCGCTTTTATTCGATAGATGTCGCTGTACGTCGATTAAATCGCGCAAGAAGAGTTATAAATGACTTATCCATATTTACTGAGTAGACTATGTACTTTTAATCATCCTCACTTTCACGATTATAATATTAGTTCACATTGTAGTTTTAACCATTATAAATTCGTGGTTTTGATTTATTTTTGTTTCGATTCAATTAATTTCTTTATATTACATACAGGGTTATTTTTAAGTCATCGCCCACTTTTTTTATCACAATAAGTATAATTTATAGAACGGTTTTGGCAAAAAGATATGCATTTTTTTAATAAGGAAATTAACATTTTCGCTTAAATATTAAGCAAAGCATGGTCACTCTAGCGGTGGGTAATAGCGCATTTCATGATTAGCGAAACGAAACTAGCTATAGGACGCTAATAGCGGTTTTTAAAACGATTTATTTTAGTAGCGGGTTTTTTGGTTATTTAATGTCGCGATAAAGTTTTTCCGTTATAGCGTGATTCGTTTTAAAAAGATATATTTTGGTAAAATAGGTATTCAGAAATTATTGCTGAATTCGCTGATTCAAGGAAGTTTTTTTATTAGAACATAGAAATCAAAAATATTTACTGATAATGTATGTATGTAAATAGGCACTAATATTATTATATTATAATTATTATCGTAAATTTTTCAAACGATACTACGTTCGTAATTATATTTTTAAATCAATGACATCTATCGGAATTTCAGTAAACTAATTTTTTTTTTTTTATAAGTGACTATAAAAAAAATTGGCGTTGTAGTTTGATTAAAGTTTAATACTCATTACTTATTTTATCTCATCTTAATTGTTTGATAAATAACTTTATTATCTATTTATTATTTGACCATGTTTGCCCCGAAAATTTGCCCCGAATTTTAGATCAATAAATAACAATAGTAGATTATTTTATTTCAAACTCCTTGGGGTTAAACTAATATATGCATAATTGCTACCAGAAAAACCAAAATTAACTCCATTCTATGTTTCCAAACTAAACTAACTCTAATGTAACTACATCTAATTTGATATGTATTTAAACCACAAAACGCTAATTAACCTCCCTATTTTGTACCAACTAGCCTTTATTTTACTAACATAGCGCAGAGAAGCCGCAGAGATTACACAGTATACAGTGGTTAATCTTTACCGCACAGTTGAATGACCTTTGATTAACTAAGCAATGTACTGTGTTTAATGGAACTGCTTGAAAGTTAGGGCGGGTAACAGTTTTTGGAGTTGCTTTTGTCACAATTGTAGGAAATGTTTTAAAAGCTACCTTTGACTGTATTTTTTGTTTCTGTAATATGTAGGGTAAAATGAGGTAATACCGGTCACAAAATTCATAAATCAATTTGATACTGGGACCTCTCGTTTGCTGGACGAGTGCTCTTCCACTGAGCTACCGGGGCCTGGCGGTACGCCTCGATATTACTTAACACATTTTTGTTTTTACGTCATATTGCTAACGTAGCTCCATCTAATGGTATAGCTTTGCAGCTAAGACCACCCGAGACCAATTTCTTTACAGAAATTGTGAATCTCAGTTAAAGTGAAGCATTGCAATGTTTACAAATATTTTAAATTTTTTACATTTAAAATGTTTAATTACTCTTAAATAAATGAAAAAATGTGTTAAGTAAAAAAAAATATTTAAATGTTTAAAAATAAAAAATAAATATTCAAATATTTTTCATTTATTTAAGAGTAATTAAACATTTTAAATGTAAAAAATTTAAAATATTTCTAACTGGAATTGCACATCAGTGCGTAAAAAACCGGTCAAAGACAGTTTATATATTTTTATTTTTTAATTGTACATAAAATAATTAAACTTGTGTAGTCACGAAAATTGTGATTTGAAAAAAAATTATTATATTTGTATTCCAAATTATTTTGGTGGATAAAATGTTGATTACTATTGGATGTATGATTATTTTGCCTTAAGTGACTGGAATTACCCTGTTCTCCCCTATTATTATTTTTATTAATAATACGCTAGTGATGTTCCCGTTTTAACATATGTTAGGAATACGAAATAATTAATGTGAATCTGACTGACTAATAAAAAAAATATTACGTTTATTCCGACTTAGGACTTTCTTATATCTCCAATGTGTATGAATTTTAAGATATCCGTTCCAATCTTGCTGAAAGAGTGACATTTATCTTTCAACGTAGGTATTGTCACCACCTTGTGGATAGTGACAGTATATCCAAAGACAATAGACTGTTTGGGCCTTAATGGCTTTCAGGAGAAGTAACAAGCGAATTGTGTAGAACTATGATATATTATACCTACTATTGATAGATTACAAAAGGTTGGTAAATGGACATATTATTTGCTACAAATGGAGTGGGTTGTTGCTCCAGCTACAACTTTTAGCTAAGTCAAGGTCCTTTTGCAAATTTGTTTTTCATCCCTACATATTTTATAAAAATAATAATAAATAATAAAATCCCCAGACAATCACACCAACTACATGGCCCCAAAGTAAGCATAGCTTGTGTTATGGGATACCATGTAGCGAACTAGGGGGGAACCTAGAATATAAATACATAAATAGATAAACACCCAGACATGGAACATTTTTTTTTGTTGTTCCGTGCGGGATTCGAACCCGCAACCACTGGCGTCTGAGGCAGACTGGTTTACCCCATCGCCAAAGTGGTCGTCAAAATTTTATGAATTAAAAATACTGTGCGTGAGTAAATAAATGCATCACTGTTATGAAAGATGTTGTTATTACGAATGATCCTCAAGCGTCACCAATTAAATGAGAACCAAATTTAAAAACACTGTTTAATAGTTTCCAGAGTTACCGAGAAAATAACAAATTCTATAATATAATACATTCATCTCACACAGCAGCTACAAATCATAACAAACAAAATCATCTCGACAGCTCACAAAACAGATACCACAATTACATACACAAACGAAGCGCCCTGTTTTAAACTCAGCTGGGTTTTAATAAACCTGAAACGTACGCCGTGTCAGATATAAATGTTATGTTATTATGCATTGTAATAAGTACAAGCGATACACCGTACACTTTAAGCTGTAATGTGAGCGTAGTTTCATGAGAAGAAAGGCCATTTACTCCAGTGGCTTTGTGAACGTCTGGGGGTTAAGCGCGCCAAGACACCGCGACAATACATTGAACCTTTTTTTAAAATGCTCCTTTCATTTATTTGGAGTTTCAGACGGTTGGGAGCATTACATTTTTCTTTAAGTAGGGCTTAGAGAAAGTAAATGCTGGTATCGATTCTGCGTTTTATTGAGTTCTTTGTAAAATTATAGTACGTTTCAGATATTAGAAAGTACATCTAAGTAGTAAGTGCTGTGTAAAGTTTTCATGATGAATATGAATTTAAAACACTTTATTGTATTACAATACGATTATCAAACATGAGACATTTCATAAACATTCAATTTATATTTTGAGTTTTTATTGATTATTAATTCAATTTGGTATACTAGGAGTACTGATTATCTAAAAAAAACAATGTACATTTTGCCACTCAAGGCACGACCTACAATTTGTACTTTAAGTTTATTTTTTAAGTACACAAACAGTTTGCACATTTAATATGATTTGCACGTTAAGTGCACAGCATATTAAAGCTAGCTTATTCGAATGACAAATGTTCAATTGCTCATATGAATTTATTGTGCCTGAACTAAATAGAATGTGTATATTCCCTTTAAATACCTTCATACTATGTTAAACAAACGTTTATAAAAATTGTGGCCTTTTGTTTTAACAAAATATAGATAGATCGATAATTAGTATAGAAAAATAAATATTTTACGTTTTCCATGGTAGTACTTGCCTTCGATATTGGATTCTAGGCTTGATTTTTAAATCGATATATCAAACGTATTCAGTTTCAGCGAAGATTTTGACAGTTTTTTCAGCGACTGTCAAACTTCAAATTACACAATTCTTTTTGATCCTTCGATGGGACTACTGCAGGCCTGTTAACTGGATTGCTCCAACTTACGTGAATCGCACTTCTGATCGTTGGTTCACCTTGTGGGTCTTCCGGCACGTGATCGCAGGAGCGAAGTTGATCAGTATATAAATAAAAGCATTTGCATTTATTCAGTACAAAATAGTTAGCTCTAAGGAAAAATCCTTAATAATATAGTTTATGTATAACATAATTATGTATTCCAAAAAAAGATTAATATTACTTGTATTGATATATGTTTAAAAAATTTAAGCTCTCATCGTCGACATGCTCGACATTAGTAACAATACGAACTGAATATCTTGTAGACAGCTACTATATTTTAACCGAACATATCATTGAACAGACAAAATTTTACACATATAGATAAAACCGTTCTATTAAGTAGTTTTTTGGAAACAAACACTTTAATTCTGAAAACTGCATGCTTTTATTAAGCTATTGCATAGCTTCTATCGCGGGCCTTGAGCGTGGGTACCGAATCCAGATATTCCGTAACGAAAAAACACCCCCCACTCCGACCGGCACAGCACGGTGATACTTTGATTTCATAGCTTTATATGCGGGCTTTAATAAACAATCAGCGCCATCTACTAGGAACTTGTGGAACTTCATATTAGATCAAACATTACTGCATTAATAAAAAAAATAATTATAATTGCATAAGTTGATAAAAAATGCTATGCAATAGCTTTACCGCGGCAGTCTCCGAGTGCCACACGTCTTTTTTTTTAAATTAGGCACCTTAATTTCTACTGAAATATATGGAAAGCAACAATGTTTCATTCTTAAAAGAAGGATATATTCCGGCACATACTCCGAAATAGCCCGTCCTGAATATTCAACCTACGGATATTTAGAACGGACTACTTTCAAAATGCATTTTAACTGAAATCTGCGATTCATTTGCAATTTTTTTGGGAATACTCCGTACTAACTAGATTCGTATCCAGCGTATGAATATAAATTCTACTCAGTTTTTTCGTGTAGAGCAAAGTTTTTAAATCAGCGTCAAAAAGGTTGTTGGAACGAGTTTTTATTAGATTTTGTTTTAATCCTTTTTTAGTAATTAAGATATTTAAAATGGTGAATTAAGTTAGTCTGGGCATGAGTTTGGGCTTGTTAGGTGTTTTTCGCCTGTAGCAGGAAAGTTTAAAGTTTTATTCACAAGCGGCAGGAAAGGTTGATAATCTTTAAACCATCAGTCAGGTCTCTATAACAAATCGACACTATCAATTTTTACATTATCAACAAGAAATATCTACGAACTTAATATTTTTTGTTGTTAAAATTAATTATTATATTTTAGCTATGAAACTTTACCCACAAACATCTTGATCTAAAGTAGGGCCAAGTTAAGAGGTCACATTTGACATTTCTTATGTCAGCCAGATAAAGTTCATTTTTGGTTGTGTTGTAAGAAAATGTATTAGACTGACACTTGTCAAATGTGACCTATTAAAATGACTCCACTATAGTTGGAATATCAAGATTAAATTAAAATCCCTATGAAATCACACCAACTACATAGCCCCAAAGTAAGCATATTTATTTATTTACTCTTCATTGTACAAACACAAAATAAAAAAATAAAGGACAATAAAAAAGAAAACATAATCGGCAGCCTTATCGCTAGAAAGCGATCTCTGCCAGGCAACCAAAAAAAAGCATAGCTTGTGTTATGGGATACCATGTAGCGAATTAGGAGGGAACCTAAAATATAAATAGATAAACACCCAGACACGAAACTTTTTTTCTTTTTCCGTGCAGGAATCGAACCCGCAACCACGGGCGTCTGAGGCAGACAGGTTTACCCCATCGCCAAAGTGGTCGTCCAAAAAGATAAACGGATCACATATTATATTCCAAGATCCTAATAAATTACGAAGTCGTTGTCATGCCATGGTCACTGTGCATATCATAGGATATTGCAGGTTAAGCGACGCGACGTTCGGCACGATTGGTATTATGATGGGTGACCGCTGCCGATCATTTATTTCTCACGGCGACTTCCGTGCTTTGGAGGGCACGTTCAGAAGTCATTCTGCTGTATACTTGTATACAGTAGTCGTTAGGATTTGTCAGAAGTAATTTCGGCACCCTGAAAATTCTGACATCCACCACCCAGCACTGGGCCAGCTTGGTGGATTATTGCCTATACCCTCTTGTCACCCAATAAACCCACTCATGCCCTGCAGTGGGTTTATTACAAAAAGTTGTGATAATGATATAAATTACCAGTTTATATTTTACAAAAACAGAAGGTCAAGGGCAACTTTAGTAAGATGATACAGCCGAACGGTTTGTTTGAATGTGTTAATCTCATAAACTATCTGTTGGATTTGAAAATTATATATTTGTATATGTATGTGATTGCTCAGCTCTTGAGTACATCCTGTCACTTCTGTCTTTCTACTATGAAGCTTCTTTATACTTTTTAAAAGTTATTATACCTACAATTTGTCTTTTTAGGTACAGGAGGCATATATTAGCATCCCAGAAAGACCTCAAAAGTTTAACGTAGCTTAGATTGTATCGTTGAATAATAAATTTGTTAAACATAATAAAAATAAAAATTAAATCAAAACTATGTGATTTACAAAAGTGTATTTATTCATTCTCGTAAGCAACTAATAATCAAAGGCCCAAGGCTAATAAAATTTAACAATTGAACCTGATAGAAAATAAGTGAAAATATGAAACTCCGTGAGTCATCGGTCGCCGACCGCTCCAACTGTATGATACAAAAAAAATATGCAGGTACGTTTTCATTGTATCAAAGAATATTATATTTAAAGAAGACGTTTCATCACTTGCTATCACTTTGTACAATCGTTAAGAAAATGGCAAAATATTAACTCTTTATCATAAAATTATAAAAACTCAAATTGTTTCAGTAGTTTTCGTGTAAAAAAAATACTTTATCAAAAAATTGTTTTGTTGGCAACATAGGTAATACCTATCTCAATGAGGAGCCAAGTACGAAAAGTGTCAGAATCAGTCAGCAGTGTTGCTACTATCAATCAGTGATATATATTAATATGATATTACTAATTCGAACATTCACCTTCCATGTTAGAAATATTAATTGATAAAAAAGTTTTAAGCATAGATGAATATAAGTACTAAAGTATAGATGACCGTCTCGCGGTTTTTGCACTTTAGCGCCACACAGTATCCACTCTAGGAACCTTTTTGACCAAAACAACCCTAGAATGCAGCCCAGCCGTACCGCCACTTTCAAATTTTCATAAATTCGTGGTACCAGTTATTACTATTGTGCAAACTGCGCAATACTAATGAGTTGAAATAAACTGCACAAAGCATGATGCTATGCGAGTTGGGGGTAATAAAACAATATGCATCTCAGACAATTATACTCATGCTTTGTCCTCGAGATTAGCATAAGGATTACTTGTAGTAGGCACACCGTGCCGCCATCTGCACTGTTTTGAGAAAAGTTATTTATCTTTTTTTTTTTTTTTTGTACCTGACCTGTTGTACACTTCTAATATCCGCTCTTCATTATGCATTCAGTGCTCCGCCATCGCGCACGTACTACCTTAGCTCTCGAATTTTTCTTTTTGTAAATTACGAACAAGATGGGTAAACGTACTCGTCAATATTCAGATTTAGATGTGTTAGCAAAAAAGATAAAAAGGTTAGAGGACAAGTTAATTCGTGTTAGAAGTAATACTCATGGAAGACAGAAAAGGCCACGCCGTGTGTCGTCTTCTTCGTCGTCCAGTTCGACATCGTCAAGGTCAAGCTCAGACTCGCGGTCGCCGTCACGAAGCCGCAGCAAGACACCATCGCCGACGCCCGCGCCACTATCTATAGAAGGTTAGCACCTACCCTCATGTTCATTGTTATATAGTATTGCGGTTAACCTGTGGAGTTATCACTTACTTTTACATGAACATTTTTTTTTTTATAATATGTGATTTGTACTGCGGGTAGCCTTTGGGGCTATCACTTTACAATGTATTCACATGTTTTATCGATATTGCGGGCATTCTGTGGGAGTGTCACTATACCATAAAATCAAAGCGGTAGGTTGTCAATGCGGGCAGCCACTTCGGGTTGTCACTTTGATAATAATACGCATTCCGTAAAATTTTATAAGCAGTCAGCCCTAGGAGCTTTCAGATCAGTAGTATTATACTGATTGGTTTTTTTTCCTTTTTACTTCAGGTGTGCCGACATTGCGAACAAGCATGCCTATACCTACATCGCCACGACCGTCAACCAGCGCGGCTGCCACCGCTACACAGTTGCTTTTAAACAGCGACGCTGCTGCTCCTTCAAGGCCGGCCACCCCTCTGCCGTCCACAAGCACGGCTGAATTGCAACTCACGCCCTCAGAGTCCGCCCCGTCAATCGACCAGGACCTAATGCAAATATTGGGTGTAGACCCATCACAGGTGCCAGTCTATGGCAAGGAGATTCAGCCAGATCTCGCTGTTCGCCTTCAGCATATAGCTACCACTGGACTGACAAAAGAAGCTCGAAAGGAGTTATTGGAGAAATATTTACCTCCAGCTAACTGCACCCTAATTGACGCACCTGATCTTAACCCAGAGACAGTTTACGCTATCGCTGAACCTGTACTCAAAAGAGATAAAGGGATCGCGCTCAGGCAGAAACAGAGGGCCGCTGCCACCTCTTGTATAGCTGAAGCCCTAACTTCACTTATAATGTCAGATTCAAAGAACACAGCTCTCATTTCATTGCTTATGGATGCAGTCAAGCTCATGTGTGACAGCCAGGCTACAGATTCTGTTATACGCAGGAACTTCGTTCTTAACAGCCTCAAAAAAGATTTAAAAGAACAGCTTAGCGCGACAAAAATTGACAAATTTCTTTTTGGTGAGGGACTATCTGAAACACTAAAAGCAGCTAAAGCTATTTCAAAATCTGGAGCAGAAATGAAACCGCTTCCTGTCAAGCAACAACCAGCTAAAACCAAAACGGCAAATAATTTAAACTGGCGTGGTCCACCCCCAACGCAGAGGCCGAAGGGGACGCAGAGGACCAGGGAGCCTTTTGTACCCCGGGATCGTCAAGTGAACTCCTCGAAGCGGTCATCGCGTCCAGCTCAGAATCACAGTCGCGGACGCCGCTAACAACGGTAAGGTACGCCGGTAGGCTTTCTAACTTCCGCAATCAGTGGTCACTGATAACCAAGGATGAATTATTATTATCGTGGATAGAAGGATATCAAATACCCTTTACTCGTCCAGTGATTCAGTGTACCATTCCCCTCGAGAAAAAATATTCTCAATTAGAAAAGAATCAATTTAAGAATTCTATTCATGAATTGCTTACAATTGGAGCCATTTCAGAATGTAAGCATCGTTCGGATCAGTTCTTGTCTCATATATTTCTAGTACCAAAGCGAAATGGGAAATCAAGGTTTATTTTGAACCTCAAATCGTTAAATAAATTTATCGATACTACCCACTTCAAACTAGAAGATCTGCGAACAGCCTTAAAACTTGTCACAAAGGGTTGTCTTATGAGTACAATAGATTTAAAAGATGCATACTTTCTAATTCGCATTCACGATGACTTTAAAAAGTATCTCAGATTCCAATTTGACACAAAATTATATGAATTTAATGTTTTACCATTTGGCCTTAACACTGCACCTTTTGTTTTCACTAAAATTATGAAACCAGTTGTAAGTCTACTCAGATGTTGTGGACATTTATCTACAGTTTACTTAGATGATAATTTGCTGATCGGTAACAATTACCAATCTATCAAAAATAATATCACTGATACTACTAGGTTACTAGAAGCTTTAGGTTTCATCATAAACTTAGAAAAAAGTAATTTGACTCCTAGTACTAGCTGTAAATTCCTTGGCTTTATATTGGACTCGAACAAATTACAAGTTACCCTGCCACAAGAAAAAATCTCAAAAATTAGATCTGAAATTGGAAGATTTCGCGTCCTGAACCATTGTACAGTCAGGGAATTTGCTCGCTTAGTCGGATTACTTACCTCTGCCTGCCCAGCAGTCAAATACGGTTGGCTTTACACTAAAGCATTAGAACGATGCAAATATCTTAACCTGAAAGACAACGATAATTATAACAAATTAATGCACATACCAGTATCACTAATACCCCTGATCTCGACTGGTGGTTCAATTCTCTAAGTCACCCCTCAAATGAAATCAAACAAAATAACTTTTGTTTAGAGATCTATAGTGATGCCTCAACTACGGGATGGGGGGCTGCCTGTGGTGGAGAACGCGCAAGTGGTATGTGGAGTGTCAAAGAACGGACTCGGCATATTAATTACTTAGAAATACTAGCTGCCTTTTTTGGACTCAAAATATTTTCAAAATCTTATCGCGACTGCCATATTATTTTGAGAATAGATAACACTACAGCCGTTTCTTACATAAACCGCATGGGTGGCATACAATTCCCTCATCTTACCGATGTCACACGTCAGCTGTGGCAATGGTGTGAGAAACGTAATTTATTCGTCTTCGCGTCATATATTAGTTCTGCCGAAAACGTCGTTGCAGACGCAGAATCACGACGTGTCCATCCAGACATAGAGTGGGAATTAGCCGATTTTGCATTTCAAAAAATTGTTCAAAGGTTTGGAATCCCAGAAATTGATTTATTTGCCAGCAGGCTTAATAAGAAATGTACTAAGTATATATCCTGGCACCGGGACCCTGAAGCCTTTCTAATAGATGCATTTACATTGTCTTGGACTAAATTATATTTCTACAGTTTCCCACCTTTCGCCATCATCCTTAAAGTATTGAGAAAAATTGTCGATGATGGTGCTAAGGGCATTATGGTTGTTCCACTTTGGCCCTCGCAACCATGGTTCCCCCTGTTTAAGACTTTACTCATATCTGAGCCATTGATTTTCAAGCCCTCTAAAAGTCTGATTATCTCTCATTCCAGCAGCCGAGATGTGCACCACAAGGTTACCCTGGTTGCCGGGCTATTATCTGGGAATCACTCAAAAGAAAAGGCATACCAGAATCCTCAATACCTATTATGTTAGCATCCCTTTCAAGCAATTCGTTAAAGCAATATGATACATGCTTGAAAAAATGGTTCGAATTCTGCAAATCTAATAATTTAGAACTGTATGACACAGCAAAATTGAATGTTATATTATTTCTAACCGAATTGTTTGAATCAGGTGCACAATATGGAACACTTAATAGTTGCAGGTCTGCAATTTCCCTGATTTTTGATGAAAGCTTAAGCAACGATGAGCAAATCAAGCGTTTTTTCAAAGGGGTCTATAGATTGAGACCCCCTCAGCCTAAGTACAATACTACTTGGGACACATCCATTGTCTTAAACTCCCTTGCAAGTTGGTATCCTAATGAATCATTAAACCTTGATAAAATATCGCGAAAACTCGCCACCTTACTTGCTTTGACTACGGCACATAGAGTTCAAACCCTTTCTAAAATCAACATTAAAAATATAGTTTTCTTAACAAATGAAGCTCGCATTAAAATACCAGATTTGATAAAGACTTCCCGCCCAGGGGCACCACAACCAGAACTCATTCTTCCCTTTTTTGTTGATAAACCACAAATTTGCCCTCTAGTTACCTTACGCTGCTACTTAAATAAAACACAATCACTACGTAGTAGTAATAATCTTTTTGTTAGCACAAAAAAGCCCCACAAACCTGTCACTCCTGATACATTGAGTAGATGGATAAAAATAACATTGGCAAGCTGTGGTATAGATATGTCCATGTTCACCGCTCACAGTACTAGACATGCCAGTACATCAAAGGCCCTTATGCTCGGTGTTAACCTAAACCATATTAGAAATACAGCAGGTTGGAGTGGTGACTCTCAAACATTTGGAAGGTTTTATAATAGAACTATTTTGCAAAAAAAATAATGATTCCTTTGCTAGGACGATTTATAGCAACTCGCTTGCTGAATAGCACATGTTCTATATATTTTTTTTTTCACAATGTGATCCATTATTTGTAATTTGTAATCATTATCTAAATACGTAATAAAAAAATAAAAAAATATTGATTTACATAATCTGAGTTGATATTTTCTCTCTCAACATCTACAAGTAATCCTTATGCTAATCTCGAGGACAAAGCATGAGTATAATTGATGATTAAACGAACTTACCTTAAGTGAAGTTCTATCATAATTATACGAGGGCTTTGTCCGAAGAGATTAGCATCCCACCCATCCCTATATATTAATTTCCCAGGAGACAAAAACATCAACTAATTACTCTGAACTAAATGAAGAGCGGATATTAGGAGTGTACAACAGGTCAGGTACAAAAAAAAAAAAAAAAGATAAATAACTTTTCTCAAAACAGTGCAGATGGCGGCACGGTGTGCCTACTACAAGTAATCCTTATGCTAATCTCTTCGGACAAAGCCCTCGTATAATTATGATAGAACTTCACTTAAGGTAAGTTCGTTTAATCATCAATTATTTATTTTTTCTTAATTATTTGTGTTTGATATAATAATTACAGGCCATAGATTTGTTCGGGTCGTTTTCGTCAAACTCAATGCTTTTGCCACACAAATTGTTCACCTCCTTGCACCAGTCATTCAAAATCAATGCAATTCCTTTTCTTAACTCACTATCTCACTAGAAAGTCAGCATCCTATGTAAAAATATCACTTCACAAAAGTAAAATCTTTGATTTGAGATTGTAAAAACGCGAGGAGTGAACACTCTACTCAACTTACTTTGTAGAAAACACTAACAAAAGAATTCAGCGACAAAAAACACACAGAAAAATAAGCAAATGCAACGAGTGCAAAGATTTGATTGGTTGAATACTATTCTATAATTACGCTGCCTGGTACTATAGATATATCGATATCGAACGCAGAAAAAAATACAAAAGTTCCAGTAGTGCCCGGCGCGCGCTAGTAGTAATAGAATTTTGGTATTTGTATGGAAGACAAACTAGCATGGTTTTAAGTACGAGGGTGGATTGAAAAGTTCGCGGCCTAGTCAAGAAAACAGAATAAAGTAGGTACATACAAAAATATTTTTATTTTTCGACGTAATCTCCATTTAGCTCTATGCACTTCTTCCATCTGCTTTCCAGAGCTTCTATACCTGTTTTAAAAAAAGATTCCTCACGGTCTTCAAAATACAGGTTAACAGCGGCTTCGACCTCTTCATTCGTTAAAAATTTCTGCCCACCGAGGTGTTTTTTCAGGTTTGGAAACAGATGAAAGTCCGAAGGTGCCAAATCAGGAGAATAAGCTGGATGTGGCAACAATTCGAAACCACAATCACGAATTTGAGCCATAGACTCGACAGACGTGTGGACTCGGGCGTTGTCCTGGTGAAACAACACTTTCTTTCTCAGTAATCCTGGGCGTTTCTGTTTAATTTCTTCACGTAAACGGCGCAGAAGGGTGCTATAGTACGCAGAGTTTAGTGTTTCGCCTTTTGGAAGGTAGTCCACCATAATGACACCCTTAGCATCCCAAAAAACCGATGCCATCACCTTGCCAGCCGACAGAATTGCCTTAGCTTTTTTCGGAGTTGGTTCACCTGATTTTTTCCAGTGTTAGAATTGTTGTTTTGATTCTGGGGTATAGTGGTGAACCCAGGTTTCATCCATTGTCACAAATCTTTCAAGAAAACCTTGTGGATCAGCCTCGAACATCTCCAACCAGTCCCGAGAAATCGTGAGTCGAATTCGCTTTTGCTCTACTGAAAGCAATCTGGGGACCCACCTAGCCGAAACCTTAGAAAAGCCGAGTTCATGGACAATGATGTTTTGCGTTCGTTCATATGAGATGCCTATAGTGTCTGCAATTTCTCTGATAGTCAATCTTTCAATATGAGATCACACACTTTATTGATGTTTTCTTCGGTCGTAGACGTCATTGGCCTACCGGAGCGAGGGTCATCTTCGATGTTCTCTTGTCCACGTTTAAATTCTGCAACCCATTTTTTCACAGTGGTATAAGACGGGACAGATTCCCCTAATATTGTTTGCATATCATCATGGATCTCCTTTGGTGTTAATCTTTTTTTAAACAAATATTTAATCACAGCACGTTGTTCAAATTTCTCCATTAGTGAAAATTTGCTACATACATACAAACTACATACATACTACATGACAGTTCAAAATGACGGCAGAAAAAATAACAAAAGTTTTTTTTTTTAATGGCCAGGCCGCGAACTTTTTTTAACCAATGTAGTAGTTAAAATATTTCAATAGTCAGTCGTAATCAATGAATGTGGACCACATGCAATCATGTTGGTCCTGAGAACAAAGTATTTGAATGTCACTGTCAAACTCAAAGAGATAAAAGTCATTACATTATGGCGTTGGGGTTGATGTCTAGAAAAAAACATGGTTTTATAATATTTTTTACAGGAACAATAGGCCACAATGATATGAATAGATAGTCATGAACCCATTACAATTAAGTTTTGAAGCAAGTATTGTACTAGTCTTAGCATTAGCTCCATACATTCGCGGATCTCGCCTTTGGCCGGTAAATAAAAAATAGCCTTGTATAGTGTCCCAAAAAGTGTCAAATATCTTGATCAATATATTAATCATAAACATAAAAAGTAAACGGAAAAATAAAAATCATGTGATTTAAAAAAGAGTATTCATTCATTCTCGTCAACAACAAAAAATCAAAGGTCCAAGGCTAATAAAGTCGAACAACTCAAGCTGATGGAAAATAAGTGAAAATAAGAAACTCGATACGTCTTCAGAGCCGCGTGCTCGTGATATTGACGGATTATCTCGGCCGAACAAATTCATCAACTACGGGAAACTAGTTAAATTTCGTTGGATGTAGGTCATGAACCCTTGCCTTGCCATAAAATTGTATTAAAACTTGCACTGTAAGTGCAATTATGAAGATAGTTTTATGATAGAAAGCTTGAGGTTTGAGTTGTTGAGTGTAGGGTGTTTTATTTGCGTTATAATAGGAGCAAAATAGAGCTTGACTTTTAGGGAAGGCTTTTGTATAGTTGTTTTTCTTGCATTTGATACCCTTACTTTTGAGTAAAGACATATGTTATCAAAATAGACCCACGTGGTTAAATTTGACGAACTTAAAACTGCACTCATCTGCTATCTGACAAAACAATAGGACTGTATTATATTTTAAATTGTCGTGAACTTTCTCTATCGCACAATCTATAAATTAATGTGTTAAAAGTGGAACCATTGCAGTATTAGAGAATTATATACCTTGAAGTTGTATCAGGCAATTAAACAGAACATAATGATTTCGAAACCTAGTAAAAAATATTACCTTACTCTAGCTGTAACTGCTACTATTTTATGAGTATACTATTACTAGAGAATATATTTTTTTAACATCTCGTCTTATTATTTTTATTTTTAAATGTTTTATACTTTTCTTAAATGTTATGATGATGTTACAAATAAATTATTTAGTACTCAATCCGATGCAAAATTCCTGTTTCGCAAGAACGCCGCTATCTATCAAATAAACATACAAATCTCAAAGGACGGATGTCAGAAAGTTTCGCGCAACCCAATTTATCTACTAAGTATCCTTGTTTTGAGGAATAAAATGGAATTTACGAGCTAGAATTTTTTTGCGAAAATAATTTGATGGAGTGTATCAATGTTACTATCTAAATCTTGTAAATAAAACACTTTTAACCGGATTTATTGCGTAGTCTCTTGTAAACACGGGGTATGCAAAGCCACTGAAACGTCGAGTTACAATTTAAAATGTAATTTGCGAATTAAGAACCAGAGTAGCGTATGGCAAAAATTAAAAAAAAAATCTTCCCCTTTGGTATTTTGTGACCATATTTTTATGTGCCAAAAAAAATTGGAACGACTGTCTCCACTCACAATACCATTGCAATTTTTTTAAAGTTACGAGCGCAGCAAACGTATCTCGACTTACAGAGCGAATAAGACAACGATAATATCTTGAATCTAATCGCTCAAACAACGTATCTCGTCATACGTTTTTAGCACTGAATGTTTGATTACATAGGCTAAGTTTGTTTTGTGCCAGATAAGCGTAAAGCCGTTACTGCTTATGAGACCTTAATTTGTAAAGCCATTTAAACGGAAGTTATATGTGCTTATTATTATTATTTTATTTATGTAACAGCCAAACTAACGTATGTCGACCATTTTTTGATTGATAAACTAAGATGTAATAAAAACTTTTTTTATTTACCCAAAAAGTTTTACTACTCTGTAGCCAATAAATAAAGCTTTATTTGGTAACTAGTAATCAAATATCTAACTACTATAGATTTTGCCAAAAAATTGTTCAAAGATGAAGACGGTAGGTAAATTACAGTTGATTTTCGGCTCTCATTTGAAGTAGTTATTTTTCCTTATGCTACTCTGGTTCTTAACCCGCAAATTATACCCAATAAATCCAGTTAAAAAGTGTTTTATTTAATAGTATGAATCGCAATAACTCTAAAATAATATAATGTTCATCTTGTATTGGCACTTTACTATCCTGCGGTGAGAAAGCTACAATGCAACTTGAGAAATTGAATGTTTTTCGGTTTGTTACTTACCTAAATACATACAACATAAGCGCAGCCGCCGGTTTAATCCAGATAATAATAGATATATCAAGATTTTATTTTATTTACTTATTCTTTATCACACAAAAACATAAGGAAAATAAAAATACAATAAAAAAACAGTTTTTAAAGGCGCAACATCGTTGTATCGCCTTATCGTTGTAAAGTTATTTCTACCAGGCAACTTTCTTGATAAGCCCCTTTTTTCTCAAGAGCTGGCCTATCAAATACATAAAAATATTAAATTCAGAGTGCAAGTTCAAAAGATACGATTAATATAAGTATAAGTGTTCAGATAATGTTAAAAAACTGCGGTGTAACGAATTACTCCAAGATGTAATTCTCTTTGTTTATAAACATGCAACTTCGCAATGGTCAGAAAAGAATGTAAAAATATTTTTTAAGTATAAAATGTAAACGATAAATTACACCGGTAACAGTTTCCACTGCTTACGTCAATCTAAAACGTTATTGAAGCGGGAAATTAAGTAACAGATGGAAGTGATTGACAAGTAATTTTCATTACTGGCAACAGACGCCCGTTGTCGCAGATTCTTGTGACTGGCAACATTGAAGTATAGATAGATACTTTTGAATGTACTGTAAAATAGATGAATGGTTACACTAGTTTTGAAAAGTATGCACATAATTTTTATAGAAACGAAGTATCCCCAAATATGTTGTACCAGCTAAAAGCCGCAAATAGATGATGATAGGCCACGGCAACTGTCTTCAACTCCGGTTTTGCCGTTGATGTGCCTATGTGGCAAACTAAAAGTCACTCAGCGGGCAATGCCCTGCGGGATCGAATCAGCAATGAGGAGATTCGCAGGCGAACCAAAGTCAGTGACATAGCCAGAAGGATTGCAAAGCTGAACGGGCAATAGGCTCATAGGTAACATACATCGCAGAACAGATGGGGCAGAAAAGTTCTCAAGTGGCGGCTACGTACTGGGAGACGTAACGTAGGTAGGCCCCCTGCAAGATGGACCTAAGACCTGGTCAAAGTCGCCGGTATACGCTGGATGAGGGCGGCGCGGGACCAAGCGACGTGGAAAACCTTGGGGAAGCCTATATCCAGCGGGGGATGTCTACTGGCTGTGGATGATGTGCTCGCATGTAGCTTATGTAGCCAATTTAATTTGTTTTTGATGACAATCTGACAAAGCCTTTGTGCTATTCCAGAATGTTCACTATCACTATGCCATATTTCATCCAAATACGTTGAGCCGTTCTGCCGTAATTGAGAAACAGACATCCAACCAAAATTTCATATTTGTAATATGGCTAAGATGCATCTTGCATGAAATTAGTGAAAGAAAACTCGACCACAAACATAATCATTTGTATTTAGAATTTATCCGGAGGTGAAAGCAAAAAAACAGTATAAGTTTGCTAACTAGTACCTAGCTAATAGGCGCTTTGAAACAAAATAACTAGGTACTACTAGTCAAATAATTGCAATATGTGGGAATTTAATTGTTGATATTCGACATTTAAAAAATATACCTAATATGTTAGCCATGTAACCATGGTCATCAGATAAAAAAAGTACATTGGCCTGCGTTTGACATTAATCTTACACCTGATGTATTTAACGATGAAATTAAAGGTAAAAACACTTGCAGTAAGGAAGCTTAACGTTTTGATTATTTTTTTCCTGAATAATCAATAAAAAAGTTCAAAAAGTTTTATTCATCTTAGGAATTTCACAAAACACTTGATGAAGTCAGTCATCACATATTTCGGCTTTAACTAGTTGTTGATAGTTGTTAAATAAGATATTTAACCTCTGTAGCGGTGATTTTTGATGGACTTTATATGCACAAAAACCAGCCAAGCAGATCCTGAACGGCGGTAGGACCCCACCACCTAGAGCGTTCTTAAAACTTTAAATCTACACGGTTTTGTTTATTCTTATTGCAACTATAGTTTTTGACATCTAATTTAACAACACTAAAGCGAATTAAAAAGCAATTAAACAATATTTTCACAAATTAAACCAATCGCATTTTTTCCACCATTCACCAAATTCCATTTTCAAACCACACAATCATGGACAATCTAACTAATGCCAGCCATCCAAAACTGTGGTTCGTAATTTAATTACCACGCGGCGCCACTGCAGCGAAACGTCACCCGGCAAACTGGCCAGGTTAATGAACACTATATTTCAATATTACATGACAACTCTGAAATCATCTAACTGATGAAGGCAGAACTAATCGGTGTAATCTGGGAGCTTAATACCGATCGGCTGCAATTAACCGTAGTTTTGATGTCATTTGGGTTTAATCGATAGTGGGTTGACGTTTTCCGTTGCTGTCATTTTCAGTGATTAATCAAAATTTATGAAATTAAATTGCTTACTAAAATTAGTTATTCACCATTCAATATCCTCATAATGCTCATAATTAATATGTTCATTATTACCTAAGTGAAAAAACTTTAGTGCTGGGTCCTAAAGATTTTCCTCATTAGGTATTTACTGAAGACCTGAACAAACAGACATATGCAAAACAGTTTGTAACTTTGAATCAAAATCAATATTAGTTATTTATATTTTTTTCCTGGAAGGTTTTTTCTTCATAGGAATATAATAATATATAATTTTGATTTAATATTTACCTTGTATATCTGGAAACGAAATACTATTATTACACACAATCAAATGATATGAAGGGTATTAAAATTGATATATAAAATATATTTTATTTATTATTATAAATTGGAAAGAATATAAAGCTTAAAGGAATCTAATGAGACAGGTGATATTTTCTCGCTGATTCTAACAATAAACCCTGCTATATAAATACACTACCGACTGCTACAGTCTGATCTAATACATAAAATTCTCGTGTCACAGTTTTCGTTGCCATACTCCTCCGAAACGGCTTGACCGATTTTGATGAAATTTTTTGTGCTTATCCGGTATCTGTGAGAATCGGCCAACATCTTTTTTTTTTTTATATGGCATAACAACCTTTGCCGGGTTTGCTAGTATAACGATAAAATAAGATTTAATTTAAGCACAGATAAAATTGGAATGTTGGATCGAAAAGAAATCAATTTTGAAAACAGAGACTTTTTACTTTTAAACACTTTTTACAGAGTTACTCGCTTGAGACCAAAGTATCTCAAAGAAACATGTTTTACAAATTTACCCGTTTTAAAGGGTTTTGTTTTGAGATAATGAACCATGAAAACTTAAAACATTAAATATCTGATTTACAACAGTCAATCATGATTTCCATTTTAACTTGATGTTTCCAAGTCAAATCTGCAGTGCGAGCACAGAACTTTATCTACTCGTATCATCGTATGTTTACGAAGAGACGGTTTTTAAGCAATTATTGAAATCTATCTATTGCTCTATCTGAATCTAGCTTAAACAAAATGTAATCCTTGTTGATTTTGAATGTTTGGAAACATGT
This sequence comes from Stenoptilia bipunctidactyla, assembly GCA_944452665.1. Classification (NCBI taxonomy): domain Eukaryota; kingdom Metazoa; phylum Arthropoda; class Insecta; order Lepidoptera; family Pterophoridae; genus Stenoptilia; species Stenoptilia bipunctidactyla. The sequence continues at coordinate 3,626,606 of OX101726.1, read as the reverse complement.
TGTACTCTTAAATAATTGAAATAAAAAATAACCATGTTACTAAAAACTTGCAACCGACTCCATACTATACGAACATTCGTAAACATACGAGTTGACAAAGTTCTGTGCTCGCACCGTTGATACCGTTCTAATGAGGTGGTAAAAAAAAATTTTTAATAGCAACTTTCTTAGATTTTACCAATACAAACAAAAATTTTCAGATTTACTTTATTAGTATACACTATGGAACGTAACCTTGATAAATAACAATTTTTCGGGACCACAATGGAACTTTACTAATTTATATACTTTAATACAATAAAAATACTTAATTAAACATACAGACATCCATAATTTGATAAAAATAGCTTCTAAAAATTATTATACAACAGCAAACGCTAGAAAGGCTGACGTATCGTTTATAATTTTGCAAAGTCAACCTCCTGATAAAAACCAATTTTCTCAAACAAAGATTCAATGTCCAACCAATACACACTTATGACTCCCCAGCACACGGACCGAGATCGTCTGGAGAATTGAATTGTTTTTGAAACCAAAAAAGAGAGGTCTGCTCTATTTATTTAAGTAATAGCAAGACAGTGTATGTCGAGCCCTTCGCCTTGGTAGGGTTAACGCTTAAACAAGGTTTGGAATTTGACGTAGCAGAAATTCGACTGGCTACTCCGAACGCAGTGGCCATTCTGACCCTTTTTATTTTCAATAAAGGTTGATGATAACAATATTGGTATTATTTCCCTTTTTCTTTACGATTGGGTTATTTGAATTTTCGACTGATACAAATATTGTTCTGTCTTGTTGTTTTTTTGATTTGATATGTTAAATTAATAAATAATAAAATCCCCAGACAATCACACCAACTGCATGACCTCAAAGTAATCATACGAGCTTTTGTTATGACATACCATGTAGTGAAACTAGGGGGAATCTAGAATATAAAATACATAAATAAAACACTTTTTAACCGGATTTATCGCGTACATTTACATTTTAAATTTTGACTCGACGTTTCGGTGTCTTTGCAGACCCCGTGGTTACGAGCGACAGACAATAAATTATAAAATACATATATAGATAAACGCCCAAACCCGGAACATTGAACCCCCAACCGATGGCGCTTAAGGCAGATAAGTTTACCCCATCGCTAAAGTGGTCATCTTTCATTTGTCCAGTTGTCGTTAGAAGCATCCGTTGGTTATATGCAACACATTAAATTGACTACAGCGCCCTCTAGGGTACCTACTTAAAGAACTTTAAAAAAATGTTTCCTGACGGTTCCGTGTGGGGTATCAAATGCAAGAGCTTCATTAGCATAACTCAAATATGTAAATTTTATTACTCCAAAACAAGTGAAAAAAAAGCAAATTCAAATTAAAATCCACTAAAGTATTAATGTATTTTTAAACGTCATACTGAAAGAGAAATGTTTAAACGATGGCCGTGTTCGTATGGCACCTATTGTAGCAAATGAGATGCATTATAATCTATATCTATCTATCTATATCTATCTTCTATATCTTCTTCTATCTATATCTATCTATATACTTATAATAAATCTGTAGAGAGGTCAATTCTGTACATGAAATATATTTTCAAAATAACTATCAGGGGGTGATGAGTGATCGATACTGATGCCAAAAATGCAATCAGTAAAATTTTTGTCTGTCTGTCTGTCTGTATGTTCCTTATAGAAACAAAAACTACTCAACGGATTTTAACGAAAAAAATTAAAATTATTCTTCATACTCCTGGGCAGGTTATAGTATACTTATTATCACGCTACAATCAATAGGAGCAGAGCAGTGAAGGGAAATGTTGGAAAAACGGGAGAAGTTACTTAATTTTTTAAGCTTCCGTCGCGTGTGCAGCCTTAATGGTTAAAGCTACATAGAAATCATGTATGACAGAAATATTCTTCATAAAATTATATAAAAAATATCCCACAACAGTATATGTCTATATTTTATGGTTGACTCACAATAACACGTGTAAATCCCGATAGCTTAGCAGTTCGGAGCTTTCTGATTATATTTGTTTACTCTTACGTTTATAATACTCTCAATCATCCCTAATTAAAAAAAAATAACATTATTACCTATTCAATAAAAAAAGAATCATAGAAATCGGTATCGGTACCAAACTTATACATGAAATACGCTAATAACCCATCGCGCGTGAATACTGAATGATATAAGGATTATTTTTGCGTAACGGTTGCCGCTATCGACGCGGCTCGCGGAGGTAGGGTATAAAAAGGCGGGAGGCGAGCGCAAGCTTTTGCGCGATTTAATATAGGTAGGTACAGAAGGAACAAGCGTTACATTACATGTCAAATTTCCCCAACCAATTTTAACTTATTATCGAGGGCATAGAGTTCAAATTCAAGTAAAAAATTTTGACATATTTGTAACGCTTGATGTACTGCCTTCTACAGAGATAAAATGGTAATCAAGGTTTTGTTTATTTCATGATCGTTTCTGCCTCTTGGAAGTCAGAAACCGTAAATTTCTTCGGAATAAAAAGTAACGTATGTGTTAACTACTATACCAAATTACATTAATATTGGCTTAGCCGTTTGGCAGTGAAAAGCAGTCATACATAACTATAGGTTGTATTGTATATACACTGATAATGGCTGGATGGATGGATTTTTGCTATTCTTTCACGCAAAAACTACTTAGCTTTACCTAGAATGACAATAAGCTAAGTATAATTAATGGAGATATTGCATGAATTAAGTAAAATTGAAGGCATTAAATAAAACACTTTTTAACCGGATTAATGGCGTATAATTTATATTTTACATTTTAACTCGACGTTTCGGTGTCTTTGCAGACCCCGTGGTCACGACCGACTGTTAAAATTTAAAATGTAAATATACGCGATAAATCCGGTTAAAAAGTGTTTTATTTAATAGTCATACATAATAGTCATCGCGAAAACTTAAGACAATATTAAAATTTAAGGCAGTTTAGCACCCGATTTGTTTATAACCCTGTGTGCCTTTGTAATGTACCTAATAGATACTTACCTACCTATGTTTGTGGTTAGGAGTTATACATATTATATGGGCGCAGATTCTTCATTTTTATTTTTGTTATTAAATATCGTTAGGACCTTGGAGAAGAAAATAACCTACTCGAAATACTAATTCAATACAGACGAAGTCGCGGGCATCATCTATGTAATATACCTACCTACCTATACTTTTTCACAAAACCTAGGTGAAACTGCGGATCACTGCTTTGTTGCAGAGTTTTTGAAGTAATTCTGTCTGTTTATCTATCAGTAAACGCTTTCACAGCTAAACTACTGAGTCGATTTTGACGAAATTTTGAATAAGGTAAGTTTTAACTTCAAGGAGGATATAATAATAGTATTTATCCAACTCTAATAAACGGTATCCACGCGGACGAAGTCGCGGGTCACAGCTAGTAATAAAATAAAACCCAAGTGGCATACGATCACGACTATCCTTTAAATATTTTTCTATCAGTATGACAGATAAAAATAAATTAATATTTTGTCGGATACTATTTTCTTGTTTCGTACTTTTAAAAGCGCGTTTTAGTAGTAGAGTTTTAGTTTTGAAATTTATTTTTTTAAACATCTGTTAAATAAAATTGTCTTGGTATAATCAGGAACATTATATTCTACTGATGTGTTTAAAAATGAAAAACGAACCGGCAGACTGTCCGGAAAATACTGGAAGGTGTGACTAAAATTTTACAGAAACTTTCGTTTCATTTCTACTCAAAATGTTGATAAAAGTTGTTGTTTCTATTTTGCTTTTTTGTATAAGCTGTTTGAATTTATTTCATAACCTTGAAAATTTTTCGGTAAAAGTAACCATAAGATCGAGATGAAATCTGTGCAACTGTACATAAACTACTTTTTTCATTAATACTACTGAAACTCTTTACCAAAATGATGATATTGAATTTCATGAACGATGCCAAGCCAGCCAGGCAGACCTTTAGGTGCAGCGCAGACGGCACACTTTTTGTGCGATCGAGTCTGCGGCGCCGGACCGCAGACTCGATCGCACAAAATGATTTTAGTTATTAGTGAAAATCAGTGGTTGACTATTTTTCTTTTTATTCTCAAATTTTGTAACTTGATGTCAATTTGCACCCGAAAGGAGCCGGATACTAGTGCTAATTATTTAGTTTGTAAAACTTTAAAAAAAAAATTTGTCAAATTATTGTGCGCCGGACTTTTTGCGCGTCGTGTGCGTTACTGCATATAATTGCAAAGGTTTTATTTTCACAGACTAAAAAGTGCGTCACGGATAGTCTATCGCCTGCGCTGCGCCTTAGGGATTGAAGGAAGTCATTCTTCGCTATCCTTAGCTTTGACAAGCAAAACTTACTAAAAGCTATAGAAACATTTCACAAAGACGAGAAAAGCATACCTGAGCAGCACAGACGCTGCTTTCAATTGTTTTTAGTTAAAGGGCCATTAAATTTACGTAACAAACTTCTGCCTAAAACAACAAACGCATTGTATATTGTAAAATAAGTAACAAAACTGTACACTAAATCGAGTTTACATTTCGTTGGCAACAAAACCTTTGTTTAATCATCAGCTCTTCATTCATTATTATTTTCATTGTGGCCAGTTATTGTGGACACGAGCCGGAAACGGAGCAAATAAAAAAAATACAATTTATTTCCGCTGCGAGCGTGTCCCGGGCTAATCCAGTTTGTTCGTTCGCACAAGGGTTGAATCGCCAATGAGCTCCGTTCCAAATGTAAAAGTATGTCAATAGTGGTTCCAAGTATCGAAATATATTATAAATATAATTCTATTTGGCAGTAGTTTTTCGTCTCACAAATTTGATCAGCAAACGACCGAGGGCCGTAAACAAAGGTTCATTGGATTTTATCGAATAAATCTCGTGATACTTGTGTCTGAAATGAAGTCAAGCCAAAAAGCCATTAAATTCGGTCAGATAAGAAAGAAATAAGATTTTGAAGGTAAGTTATAAAGAACATAAGGATGTCTCTAACTCCATGGGCGATGGGCCATGTACCTAAAACTGAAGATAGCTATTTGAGTTCTAAATATTTGATCTAAGTATCAAAGATTTATTCGTTATATTATACTAGTAATAGCTAACTAGCTGCCCTTAATCTGAGATCTTGTGAAATCTATTGAAGTGTGTCCAGCCATCTCGTCATGAAATGTAACAAACAATATGTTATGGAGATTTATATGGAACGAGCTTTTTGCCGCAACTTCGTACGCGCATAAACATAAAAGTCTTTTTATTCCCGACCACGTGGAAATTTCGGGAATTTCTTCCACAATAATACCAGACATACATTGAACCTTTATACCAAGTATCAAATCCGTGCACTCCAGGAATAAGATTTTTTCAAACAAACTAAAACATCATATATTTCTCGTTCCCGTGGAAATTTCGGGAATTCCTTTCACAGCACACCAGTCACTTATTGAAGAAGTTTTATGCCAAGTACCACTTCCGTGCGCTCAAGGGATGGGATTTTTTAATACAAACTAAAACATCATATATTTCCCGTTCCCGTGGGAATTTCGGGATTTCCTGTCATAACACAACCAGACACTAAACCACAAAAATTACAAAATGCAAACTCCACAAACCTGCAAACTCCTTGATTTAATTACGAACATCTATTTGACCTTATCAAGCAGAATTTGAACATGGACATATCAACCATTAAATGCAATTACGAAATAGTGCTTATCAATTAAATAAAAAAAAACTTTTTCAAACACTCAAATAACTGGCTGTTACTACTATCTTAATAAGGCTGTTAAACAGGGGGTGCCGAAAAAAAAATCAGAGTATGTTCCAATTTACCTCTGCTGCCTTCTGAACATTTCAGAGAATTTTAATCACGTTTCCGATTTTCCATCAAACTATTCCATCGACGATGCCATGCCTCCACACTATGGTGATAGGGTACCGTCTGGTACCAATCAAGCACATAGTCAACTTTTTATCTGTTTCCCATCGAAGTCGTAAGTTCGAATCCCATAAGATAGATTTGAATAGGTACTCTAATCGCAACAATGGATTTAGATATCATTACTATCCATGTCGAAGTAATGAGAAAAAGCCGTCGTGGCGCCGTGGTTACTGTGTGTATCATACGATATCACAGATTAAGCAACGTTTGGTGCGGTCGGTGCTTGGATGGGTGACCGCCGACAATTCATTTCTCACGACGACTTCCGTGCTTCGGAGGGCACGTTAAGCTGTCGGTCCCGGGTGCTGTATACTTGTATACAGTAGTCGTTAGGGTTTGTCAGAAGCCACTTTGGCGCCTTGAAAATTCTGACATCCACCACCCAGCACTCGGCCAGCTTGGTGGATTATGGCCTATACCTCCTCATCACCCAGGGGAGAGACTCATGCCTTGCAGTGGGCTCATTACAAGGAGTTGTGATGATGATGATGATGATGACTATCCATGTAGCGTAACGTACCTACAAAAAGATTTCGCGACAGCGTTTTCGCGAGGCCGTCATTCGACTTAACGATTTTTTGAGATCATACTAGAAGAGAAAGAATATAATAAAAAATAAATATTAATTACTTACTGAGTAAAATTAACCGAAATTTAAAGAATTGATAACGCAACTCATGGTCACGCTAGCGTTGGCAGCGATCGACGTGCTGCGATTGACTTAGTTTTATGTAAAGTAAATAGTTACATGGTATTATTTATTTATAGTGAATTCTAGTGATAAATTAAGTACTTAATTTTAACATATTATGATCAGAATCGAGTACAGAGTGCTGTCCTTCAGTATCAGTATAGGCGATTAGCTGATTAGGCGTAATGCCCATTGGAAGTTTCGCATTATTGGACTTTTTGCTGCTTAGACTTTCTGATCGGGAGCGATTAAAGGTGTATACGAAAATTCAGCCCACTTCGAATTTTTCCACACGTTAAAATGACTGGACTATAAGGACTTATATGACTGTAGTTTATACAACGAGTGATGTTTCAGTTATTTAACTTTTTATTGTGCTTTACAATATTTTCATCTGCTCAGTTTACTACATAATATTGTTAAAAACCTTGAAATTGTTTATTTGTGAAGTATTATGACAGTCTTTGTCTTTGTGTATATTATATTGTTTTATATTTCTTTTGTAATTAAATAAATTATATAAATAAGTAGTATTAGAACAGAGTTAGGGTTCCATGCCTTTTTAATGAAAATTGTTTGTTTGATTACCACTTGCTAACGTTTTAAAATTTATTAATCCGAATAATCATTTATTATCTCACCTTCTTATTTTGTATTATTCCCCAACTTCATAGTAACCAACTGTGTGCTTAGTCTACTTTTATTATGACACTTTTCAAAATGTCAACTTTCAAGTAGCGAATGTTTTATTTAGCGTCATATTCATTTAGTTGTTTGTTGTTCACCAAATGTCATGTTAAATAGGGTTTCGGGCTTAATTTCATAATTGCAATATTTTGAAGTATATCCGGATTATAATCGGACAAACGGCTGAAAACGGCAAAAGGCTGATTATTCAGTATTAGAGTTGCATTTCGTAAAAGTAAAGTTATAAAAAAAAATCTACAAACAACCTTTTTTTTTTTTTTTTTCATTTATTTATTTATAGTCGCTATTTAACAGCTAGGTCATTAGCGACTTCATGATATAATTACATATGTTCATACATTTTGGTAACTTTGAGAAACATTAAAGTTTTCTGACATCCATCATTATTTAAACAGTAAGCTAGGGAGTTAGGTAAATTACATAATTTTCTCTCATTTACAAAGGCTTGACAATCTAACAAAAGATGTGATACAGTTATATCCATTCCGCATTTGCACTTGTTAACCGGTTTTTTTGTAATTAAATGAATATGAGTGGCGTTAGTGTGTCCAATGCGCAATCTAGTTATAATGACTTGATCTCTTCTTGAATCAAAAGTGGTTGGTGACATATCGAAAATAGAATTCCTAACATTGTGTAATTTAGATGTATTATCTCCCTTCCATTCAGTATCCCATAATAATTTTATTTTCAATTTAATGTATTTTTTTATATCGAAAGCACTAACGGGGATAGCTGTATCAATTTCATTTTCTTTTGCCGCTTTTTTTGCTTCATTGTCAACAATATCGCTACCACTGATGCCTTGATAGCTAGGAATCCATATCAACTCAATATCTATTTTCTTTTTTATTATTTTTATTATAAGATCTTTAATGGTGTATATTAAAGGATCAATGTTATTTAAGCTCTGTAAAGCCTGCAGGCATGACTTGGAATCAGAATATATTACGTATTTTTGGGATTTATCGTCCTGTATGATGTGTTCTAGAGCTTTAAGTATGGCTACAGCCTCGCAGGTATATATTACGAACAAACAACCTTTTTATATTCATAATAACCATCACAACTCCCTGTAATGAGTTGAGCCTACTGCAGGGCTATGAGTATCTCCCGTGGGTGACGAAGAGGTTTAGGCCGTAATCCACCAAGCTGGCCCAGTGATGGTTAGTGCATGTCAGAATTTTCAGGGTACCGAAATGGCTTCTGACAAACCCTAACGACTACTGTATACATGGATACAGAACCCGGGACCGACTGCTTAACGTGCCCTCCGAAGCACGGAAGTCGTCGTGAAAAATAACTGATCCGTGGCGGTTACCCATCCTAATACCGGCCGCGCCGAGCGCGCTTAATCTGCGATATCGTATGCACAGTAACCACGGCGACTTCCTTATCCGACTTGCTTTTATTAAAAACAATTATTTTTAATATTTAAAATTCGTAGAATAGCTTGGTTTATTGCCTGGATAGCGAAATTAGTTAATTCTGTAACCTCAGTTGATAACACAGAGACTCGTTATCATTCCAAAGGTATCTAATTTCTCTTATAAAAGTATATATAGAAATGTCTAGTTTGAAAAAAAAATTGTCTTGAGTTTTTACGATTAACATGTTAAGTAAATAAAAACCAGATAAAAAAAAAGTTTTCTTTTGCCTAATTGTACATTTATATCAAATACTGTAGAGCCTGTACAAGTACCTACGTACAAAGGGAAAGGACAGTTTGAAAGCACGTTTTCCTGTAACTGTATTGGTTTATTAGGGTCATGACCCTTACTAGCCCTTCCTAATGTTTGCTATATATTTTAAGTATATTAATTTAACTTTTAAATTTATCGGTATATGAAAGTACCTAATAATACCTACTAACTTTATTTTCAGGATACCAAATCGTGTCGTACCAATTAATCAAACCTGAAATAAGTCTCTCGTTCTTGAATTGATAAGAAAACACGATAAAAATATCTTACTTTAATATTTGTTTGAAAAAGAATTGCTTATCGCCTTGTTAAAAGAACCCTATTTATTCGTTATCACTAGTTTACTGAAACTGAATTGTATTGCGCTTAAAAAAAATCCCCAGACATTCACACCAACTACATGTCCCAAACTAAGCAGAGTTTGTGGTATAGAATACCATGTAGCGAACTAAGGGGGAACCTAGAATATAATTATTACATAGGTACTTGTATAGATAAACGCCCAGATCCGGAACTTTTTTTCACACAAAGTGCGAGAATCGAACCCGCGACCACTGGAAGAAGATGGGATTCCCTGGCTGTAAATTGTTATTGTGTATTTTTTTTCTTATTTTTAAAAGTTTGCTGTTGAGTTTCTTGCCACTTCTTCTCAAAAGATCGACTTTCCAAAGTGGTGATAGATTCAGTTCAATTCGTAAATTGTTTGACTTATTTCAAATGTATTTAAATACTTACGAAATAAAGAATATTTGAGTTTGAGTTCAGTTTAAGTCTGGCGTCTGAGGCAGACAGTGTCGAGAAAAAACACTTTTTACATGCGTATTTGAAATGAGCCCCATGCAAATATTCAATTTCAATTACAACTTGTTATCTCAGCGCCCAGTGATTACAGATTTTTCCGTTATAAAAATGATCGGATGATTTGACAGATATTTACCTACAGTTTAGAGCACTAAAGTGGATCTTCAAGTGGTATAAGACGCTAGTATGTAATTCGTGAGGTTGCCGGTTTGATCCCCGTATGGAGCAAAAGCAAAGTTCTGATAATCTATCGTAGTCTATCTACGTATTTATCTTTAAGGTTCACCTCTAGTTTGCTACATGGTAGCTCATATCACAAGCTTTGCTGAAATTGGGGTCATGTATTCGTTGTGATTGTGTAGGGATTTCATTATTTATTTAACTCAATGCTAACTATTATTATTTACTACGCAAGTGTCGTGGCATACCTACGCTCAGAGTAAATTGAGTTACGCCTCTAAACAGAGGCTATAAATATTCTTTGTATGAAAAAACTAAAATTTTCAAAACTATTAATGCTGGACTGGGAGCAAAAGAAAAACATAGAATGTGCCAGCTGCTTTTCTTCCCGGGCAAACTGTAAAAGTCAGTTAAGGGACGCAGGATTTATTGACGATTTTGCGGGCGACAAGCTGACTGTGGCCTCTGCCACTGCTATAGTCTCTCTCCATCATAATAATACCTCCAAATTTGTCAAACGTGACATCAGATGGTTTTTATAGCCTCTGGTGTTCTGCCTACCCCATTAGGGATACAGGCGTGAAGTTATGCATGTTATGTATGTATTAATTTTAAAAAGTTGTAGAACGAATGTTGTTGAGATTGATGTGGAGAGGCTGCCCGCGAGAAGTGATGCGATAATTAAAGTTAACCCTGTATAAGTCGGTTTAATTTAATACAACCCACCAAAAATATTCCAAAACAAATACTGCACCAAACTCAAGCTCAAAACGAACCCTTTTAACCGAATTTTTAACCTCAACCACGCGCCATCTTAAACAAACTTAAATTATCGACACTAACAAAATATTCACAAGGCTCATATTATTACGTGAAACGGTGTTAGAGCATCACGTAATGCGCTACAATGTGTTCCGAGGTAAAAGCTTGGCTTATAAGGCTCTGCACCGCTAGATAAGGCACGAAGGCTTTGTAAAGGCACTCTTTCTACGTAATAAGGCGAGGTTTACACCGTTCTCACCTTTTACAAACGTTGTTCATTATCGTGTGGCCACATTGAGGTTAATTATGATTTGTTTTATATTGCTGGTTTAAAAGTCTGTAAAAAAAAGTAATCTTAGTTTTTTGTAGTCTGCATATTAAAGACGTTTATATTTTTTCGATTTAATTGAGGTGTGAGAGACGGAATTTTTTATATGAGTTTGTTTGAAAGATCAAGCGAACTTAAGTAATGCAAATACTGCTGTTTATTTCTGTAGTAACTACTGTAATTTATTTAGATTACACTATGAGCTCAATTTGTGCTTTTCAATTTTAGATCTTTTTTACGTCACATTGAGTTCAAATTTAACTGTTGCTCAGCTACGACAACTGGTTGTAAAGCTTCTTTTAACATTAGAGAGACGTAAAACTAGACAGTTTAATGTCAAATAGGTTTATTTTACTAAAATCAAGAAAAACAATATTAGTATTTAAGTCTTTACAAAATTTAAAATTCATTAAATTAGTTAATAAATTAAAGTAAAACGAGCTTTTTCCCGCAACTTCGTACGCGCTTAACTACCCTTACTGTGGGAATTTCAGAAACTCATTCCATAATACAACCATATATATCCAAAATATATCCAAATATATCCATTAAAAGAACCTCAGTACCAAGTTGCACACCCGTGCACACAAAGTAAAAAATAAAACTATCCAAATTAGTCTCTCAAAATAGGTTAAAGATTAATATAACACAATAAAAATAATCATCATCACCATCATCATTACAACTCTTTGTAATGAGCCCACTGCAGGGCATGAGTCTCTCCCCTGGGTGAAATGAAAATGAAATGAAATGAAAAGATATTTATTCACACACAATGTACAAATATAATAAAAATGAAATAAGTTTATAGAAGTAATTAGGTGTGAACAGGTCCAACTCAGCACATGCCAAGAGAGTCACCTCAAGGCGCTGGTTTTCAGTTGAACCTTATTATGGAGGGTATAGATTAACAAAAGTAAGGCTTATTAAAATAACACAATAAAACAAAAAATAATAATAAAAATAAAAATATGTACACAAGTGACGAGGAGGTATAGGCCATAATCCACCAAGCTGGCCCAGTTCTGGGTGGTGGATGTCAGAATTTTCAGGGCGCCAAAGTGGCTTCTGACAAACCCTAACGACTAACTGTATAGAAGTATACAGCACCCGGGGCCGACTGGTTAACGTGCCCTCCGAAGCACGGAAGTCGTCGTGAGAAAAATCGTCACCCATCGAAGCACCGACTGCACCAAACGTTGCTTAATCTGTGATATCGTATTATACACGCAGTAACCACGGCGTCACGACGACTTCGTAAAAACTACCTATAAAAATAATAGGTAATAAAAATTAACAATGCCCATTCCTTTGTTTATACAACCAGACGTCCAATACAGAACCTTCATATTATGCACATCCGTGCACTCAAGGAATAAGATTTTCCACACAAATTAAAAAGTCCTATATTACCCGATCCCGTGGGAATTTCGGAAATTCTATCCTATCGAATGTACTAAAGAATATATGTTCCAAATTTCAGCTCTCTTATTAAGATACAAACACGAAGATTTCACGACTTGACGGTCTGAAAAGTGAATTTAAAGTGAAAATGTGTTTACTAACTTTTCGATACCCAAAACCGCTGCACTTTAATATGGAAACACCATTACCCTGGATTCTCGTGTTTGAAGCATGCAATTAGTTCGCTGCCGTTGTTCCATAGTACCGTGGTGTCATACGCACTTGTATAAAAATGAATTTAAAAATAAGCGCAGAGAGCAATTATAAATAATTGTTGCAGAAGTTTTAACGCGATATTTAGTCAGATAATGGCGGGATTTCAGCTGCAGTTTAAACTGTTAAATATGTTTTGCATTATACAGGATGTCATCAAAACGGGAAATAAAAATGACAAAATGGTTAATGTGGCATTTTTCGTAATAGAGTTATCATAGTGAAATAATCTCTCTGGTCATTTGACTTTGTTTTTCAATTTTAATTTACTCTTGAAGGATATTTATGAAGGACTTACAAATACCATTTTGATACACCCTGTATACTAAGCACGAGTCAGTACTCCTCATAACAAAGAATGATGTTATTACTTCATGCATTTGGTTAAGGACTAGAAGTTGTCATTCAAAATAAAACTTTCTAACGTTTCCATAAGGCGCCTTGTCGTAGTAGTGATCAATAATAAAAATACTGCGATACTATTCCTTCAGAATCCCTCTGGCTAAGATTTCTGATACTTTTTAAAACATTATGTTCCATCATCGACTTCTTCTGTAGGATAACCTAATATTTGATTTCAGATAGTTTTATTTGGGTTTTGAATAAAGCTATAAAAGCCTTAACAATTAAAGAAAATCTAGCAATCAAATAGTTAGATTGAAAAGTATCCTTATGTCATAAACAGCTGAGTTGTTTGAAAAATAATAAAAAAAAAAATACTATTTAGTATCTTATGTGTTGGTTATATCTTTATTTATATTATAGCCGAAAATAGGAAAATATATTAAAATTATGCAACATATTAGTAAATTTGACTATATTCGTTTTTACGCTACGACCAATAATTTAGGCAAGTTAAGTTTTCTATATATTTATTAGCATATTTCTTCAATGCTGGACTAGGAGCAAAAGAAAAACATAGAATTTGCCAACTGCTTCTCTTCCCGGGCATACTGTAAAAGTCAGTTAAGGGACAGAGGATTTAAAGGCATTTTTGTGGGCGATAGGTTGACCTCCTGTCACTACAATAGTCTTTTCATCTTTATAATACCTCCAAATTTATCAAACGTGACATCAGATTGTCTTGTAACCTCTGGTGTTCTGCCTACCCATAAGGGATACAGGCGTGACGTTATGTATGTATGTATTATTAGCATATACCTAAGTTGTTTTAAGAATACAAGTATGTTAAGACGTGTGTAAAATATAACAATCAACGAATGCAGAGCATTAAAAAACCGACTTCACGTCAAAACTTTGGCTGAGTTATAATGTCAACAACGTAAACATTCTCCAAAGTCATACATATTTTTTCAAAACATTAAAATTTTCAATGAAGTGCACAACCGATTTCAATGAAACTTATATGAGACCAATTATAAAGTATTTTCTATCATATGAAACAAGAATTTTCAAAACCGATCCATAACTGTCCGAAATATCGTGTATCAAAGACACAAAAAAAAAACATACAGATGAATTGAGAACCTCTTTTTTGGAAGTCGGTTGAAAAGGACACCATAGTAATGAGATAGTTAATTAGGAATGCAATCAACTTTAACAACCCATCAATTAGTATCAAGATCTGACTTAAATAGAGTTCCTTTTATTGCTTTTTGGGGTTCTATAGTGGAATGGTCTAAACTATAGAATAGTGAGTGGAAATAAAATGCTTAAAACGAACTGAACAAAATAAAACGGACATTACCAGCATTGTAAACTGTAATGTTGTGCAGAACTACGTATACCTCAGTTCCAATATATCCAATGCGGCTGTGAGCAGGAAATTAAGAGGAGATGCGCAATTACACGATCTGCGATGGAGAAGCTCAGCAAGATTTGGAAAGATAGGAGAATAATCAAAAAAACCAAGATTTGGCTTTTAAAATATCTTTTCTTTCCAATCCTTCTTTATGGAGCTGAAAGGCGCTTGCAAGACCGCCGAAAAATGGACCCGCTGAAGATGTGGTGTTGGAGGCGTATGCTAAGGATCCCTTGGACTGAGTTTTGTACGGACAACTCTATTCTTAAAGAACTCAAAATCAAGGAATATCTTTCGTCGACTGTTCATTTACAAATATTAAAATTCTTTGGCCACATATCGAGGAAAGAGCACTCTATCGAAAGACTGGTGGTGCAGGGTCATGTAGAGGGAAAAAGATCTAGAGGCCGGTCACCCACTCGGTGGACAGACCTTATCAAATCGTCCACTCAGACTACAATGATGGAATGCTCTCGTAATGCAGCATATCGAAAAAAATAGAGAGACATTGCTAGTAAAACTGTTCAAGCCGAAATAATTGACTAAACAAGTACGCGTACCGTTAACCTCATACGCCATCAGAGCAACCACGACCACTCTGTCAAGAGTGTACGACTGAGAAGAATAAAATGCTTCTTTAGTTAAACAAAGCACCAAATGTTTAAAGTATATTTTGCTTAAAGAATGAGAGTCTATTTTTAACCAAATAAAGCTGAAAAGTCTCGGTAGACGAGGCTACCGATTTAAAAACTGCATTTAAATCAGAGAGCTACCATGCCACACATCGATATACTTATTTATTTATTTATTTATTTATTTACACTTTATTGTATGCCATTAATAAGTACAAAAAAAAGGAAATACGTGATAACAATTTTGAGATACAATTGGCGGTCTTATCGCTGGAAAGCGATCTCTACCAGACAACCATGGATATAGAAAATTAGTATTTGTAGCTTGGGGTTAAAGGCATACCTACTATATAGAATATACACTAAATAAAAATATACTTACATTACAGATATATATACATAAAAAATACACACATAGATATAATAAATATGTCAATAAATATACATACATATATACATACGTACATATATATTTAAGTACAATATTAGGATCAGATTACTTCACAAGCTGACAAATAGTGGGACTTAAGCAGTTTTTTAAAGGATAGGAGTGATTTTGCGGATTTTACATTTACAGGAAGTTCATTCCACAAACTTACTGCTCGAACCATAAAAGACTTGTGTAGGAAATCGGTTGAGTGGAGAGGTGTGCTGAGCAAGAGGTTGTCTGTCGATCGTAAATTACGCTCATGTTGGGAGTGCCGAAATTTAAAATACTCATGAAAATAACGCGGTGTGGTAGGATTGAACAGTAGACGATACAGTAGACAGAGAACATGGATATTCCGGCGAAGTCGAATGGGAAGCCACTTGAGCTTAGTGCGGTATTGAGACACATGATCATATTTGCGCAGTCCAAATATAAATCTTATACAGAGATTTTGGAGGCGCTCAAGCTTATTAAGTTGGTCTTCGGTGACATCCAGATAGCATAAGTCTGCGTAGTCAAGAATAGGTAAAATGAGAGCGTATGCAATCGATATCTTGGTGGAAAAAGGAAGGAGATTGCGAAGGCGCTTCAGCGAGTATGTGGCTGCAAACATCTTTCTACTCAACTCATCCATCTGAGGCTTCCAGGATAAGGTACAGTCTAAAATCAAACCAAGGTTTTTAACATATTTACTGTAAGCAATAACTTCTCCTTTAAGTTCAATTTTAGGGCAGAGTGACCAGTCAATACGGTTTATGAGTTTATGGCTGCCAATTATTATCGCCTGGGTCTTCGACGGATTTAAAGTAAGACCATGACCAGTACTCCATGTAAGTATTTTTGAAAGGTCTTGATTTAACGTATCGATACTAGCTGGCAAGTCTTCTAAGCTAGTCTGTAGATAAATTTGTACATCGTCTGCATACATATGGTAGAAAGAAGAAAGATCTTTAGAAATTGTATTTATAAAAATAGAAAAGAGGAGAGGAGACAACACGCCACCTTGAGGGACACCTGCCCGTACTTCAGCCCAAGAAGAAACAGCATCGCCAATAGCTGTACGCTGCCGGCGTCCACACAAGTAAGTTTGAAACCAGACAATCACCGATGGAGATATGTTAATTAAGCGCAATAGTTGTAGTAAGATATCAAAATCAACAGTGTTGAACGCATTGCTAAAGTCTAACAACGTTAGAACAGTTAGCTTTTTGTTCTCCATGCCGTTTCTAATATCATCGGTAATTTTTGCTAAAGTTGTGATGGTACTGTGGCCAGATCGAAAGCCAGATTGGTAATCGTTTAATATTTTATGTTTTTCTAGAAAATGACTAAGCTGTTTCTGGACGAGGCGCTCGAGAACTTTAGAAAGAAATGGGAGTACAGAAATGGGTCGAATATCTTTAAAGGAACTAGGTGAATTGTTTTTAGGTAAAGGAAATATCTCGGCGTTTTTCCATAAAGATGGAAACTTGTTTGAAGAAATGGATTTATTTAACATATAAGTGATTAAAGGCAAAAGAAAGTCGAGAAGAAGAGTAATCATCATACGACTTATCGAGTCTGACCCAATAGCGTTGGAGGTAATGGAATTTATAGCTTTCTTAACATCACATTCGGTGAATTGCTTAAAATTAAATGTATCATATTGAGGTGCGGGCAAAGAGGAAAGTAGATTTAATGTATGAGTTTTAGCGGCGTCATCTATAGAGCCAGAAGTTGAGAAATGCAGGTTAATTGAATTTAGATCGAAGTTATCGGGAAGAGATGTGTTTTTATTTTTGCCAACACCTAAAGTTTTAAGAAAACTCCAAACTTTTGCAGGAGTTCCCTTTGAGACAGAATCATGGATATGGCGTCGTTGTGCATTTCTACACATAGTATTGCAGCGATTTCGTAAGTGTCGATACTTTTCAAAATTTGTCGAATTAGGTTCTTTCCGATATTTTAGCCGAGCGCGGTTACGTTTGTTCATCATGGTTTTGATTTCTTCAGTAAGCCATGGAGCAGGTAGATGTTTGATCTTTACGGGTCGTACAGGGGCATGCCGATCGTAAAGCTGAATCAAAAGGGAATTGAATATGTCAATTTGATCATCGATATTATCAGCATTTACTACGGCATCCCAATGAACTTGCTGTGCGTCGCGAAGTAAATGATCTATGTTAATTCCACCAAAAGATCGTTGCAAAAGTGTCTTGGGCTTTGATTTAGGAGTTTTAATTGTATAGGATAAGTATATCAGATCATGATATGAGAATGCGTTGGCTTCAGTTTGGCCATGGGTAGCAACGTGCTCTAAGGAAGACACAATCATGATATCTAAAAGTGAAGGCGTGGAGTTGGGGAAAAAATGTGTAGCACGAGATGGGAGGATATCCAAATTGCAGGCGTTGACTACGGACTTGAAATTAGCTGCACGACTATCGTCCTTCAACAGGCAGGTGTTGAAGTCGCCCATGATGATAGTATGATTGAACAAAGGGATCAACTCTTCCAACTTATTTTCCAAGGTAGAAAAGTAGTTTACGTTACTATTCGGACTGTAGACTACACCTAGAAGTAACTTTGTGGCACTGAGAGTAATTTCAGCAAAAAGATGTTCTAATGAGTTTGTAGACCCAGACGCAGTGGTAGAAGTACTCGCTATCTTGTACGGTAAATGTGACCGCAAGTATATGGCTACGCCGCCTCCGGTACGATTTATACGGTCGTTGCGAAGCAAGACAAAGCCAGGTAACGCGTAAGAAGTCGATGGCAAGCAGGGCTTCATCCAGGTCTCGGAAACCAGAATTGCATGGATGTCTTTGCTCTCAAAAGTTGCAAGCATATCGGAATAATGTGCCGGAATACTTTGGGCGTTTATATGGACAACATTGAAATTTTTCAGTAAGTCTGAGAACTGTGAATTCAGGTATTGAGATAAAGAGATAGAGGTACTGTAATAGCTTTCGGAACTGTTCAAACCGTCGGATGAGCATGACACAAAATCAGGAAATGGATCAGAATCGTTCATAACTATAGAAGTATCCATAAAATATATATATATATATAATAAATAACTATGTATATAAAAAATAAAATAAGTATAATACTAATGAAAATCTAAATAACTACTTTGCAATATGTATAATAAGGAGGCAAACTCTACCCACCAGCTATTACAAAATATTATCAAAATATACACATAAAAACAAATCAGAAGGAACTAAAAGAAAATTTACTGTAAGGTTGATAAATTATAAGTAATATTTGATCTTTATACATTATGAAAGTAACTCGTAACTTGATTAAAAACAGGAAACATAGTGTTCCAATTACTTAATCATTAATAAAAAAAAAACACACTTTAATCAGACGGGGAAACAAAGAACTAAATTTGACAATAATAAATAAGACGTTTCAAGCTAGCTGTCACTGAGTAAATGTCAGTTCGTTAACGTCAAACAAGAGTAGGAAATAAAAGTTAAGTTAAAAGTGGGTTGTAAAAAATAATTTATAATAATACCGAGTTACTCAAGTGAAATAGATATAAGTATATAGTAAAAGGAGGATACCTATTATTATCTGAGCATGAATATTGCCTATTTCTTGACTGCCCGCCGCCTTGTTGGAGCAACGGTCTTGTTGTGCTTGTCCGACCGAGATGCTTCCGACGCTAGAGGTGGTTTTTCTTCCGAAATGGCATCGAGATCTTATACCGATGAAATCTGCTGCCGTCTGCCATCTGGGCACTGTACGAAGACGCAACCAACGTTAGTCCAGCATTTAGTTACGCCAAAGCGTTGCCGCGCTGCTAAAAAGGCATCATGCCGCATTCTTGTCAAAAATTCGGAGAGGGTAATACCAGAGTTTTTCAGTGACGCCTTGCTGGACCAGATTTTGTCACGCGTTGCTAAAGAGTTAAATTCAATCAACAAAGGCCTGGCTTTGCTGTCTCTTGGCTGGCCTAACCGATGACTGCGCACAATATCACCTTCCTTGAACAGGCTGATTTTCATTTTATCTTGGAACACTTGAGCTGCTGTAGAAATAGTGTTTTCATTTCTCACTTCGGGTATCCCATGCAATAAGAGAATGTTTCTGCGACCTTGCATCTCCAAACGATCACAACTTCTGGCAAGATGATCAATTTGCCTTTGCAGTAGCATCAAAGTATTTTGAACAAAGACTTTGAAATCCAGGAATTCTTGAGGCAAATCAGATGGACTACAAGGAGATTTTTTCAGAAAGTCCTGCTCGAATTGTGTCATCCTGCTTGAAAACATGTCTTGCATTTCACACAAATTTTGTTGAAGGGATGAAATCTCCATTGTGAATATATTACTATATTATGATTATTGTATATGTGCAGTGAAGTGAATGTAGAAGCTGGTAGGCCTAGTTTCTAGATACACATTAAACTTATTTAAGTTCTTAAATTTTAAGAAAAACTATTTAAATTGAAATAAATGCAGAGCTTGCACAAAAAAATGTTTGCTTTATTCTAAGCCTACCCCCAAAAAAAATACTTACATATTATGCCTGGATATTTTCGTCAGAGGCTACAAAGGAGCATACATTTGCCTTCCACTTCGTGCATTTTGACCCCAATGTTATGGTGCAGACAGATTGCTGTAATGGAACAAGTAATTTATTTATTTATTCACACTTTATTTCCAAAACAATACAAGACAACCCGTAACATTCTGTGCACTATACGTCCAAATATTATGCAACGTGCGCAGAATGTTACATTATTAGTTCCATTACAGCAATCTGTAATGGAACTAATAATGTACCATTACTGAAATTGCGCGTGGCACGTATACGGCAATAGCTATTGAAAAGAACTTGTTAATCATAATATAGTTTCAGAATACTCATCTTCATTTCCCAGGTATATTAAATGAGATAGTTTTAACCAGACATAGTTGTAATGACAATTTTGGCGATGCGGTAACATTGTCTGCCTCAGACGTCAGTGGTTGCGGGTTCGATTCCCGCACGAAACAGTAAAAAAAGTATCAGTGTCTGGATGTTTATCTATTTATGTATTTATACCCTAGTTCGCTACATGGTATCCCATAACACAAGCTATATTTACTTTGGGGCCATGTAGTTGGTGTGTTTTCTGGGATTTTATTTATTCATTTTTTTTCTATATGATGTAGGTACTTCAAATCAACGCATTGATGCTTTACCGTTGTCACGAGTGATTTAAAATTACAGTTGTCAAGTTGGCAGTTAAAAAAGCAATGACAAGTTCTCGGATTATGAGCATTTTATAAAATCAACAGTCTAGCGCTTCGAGCTGGTATTGGCAGAACCATTCCAAATGCGACTACTGTACTCCATGCACGACCTCATTTGGGCTGTGTATAGGTTGAGCAGATACGCAAAATCCAAGACTCTGATATTTAAAAAAATACCATTAACTGCTGGTATATAACTTTTCCTTAGTCATCTATTGTTAAACAGCAATCTACGGTAAAATATAAAATCATAAACCTTGCATTACTAAGTTGCGGTATCATAGTTTACTTTATACCTATTTTATTTTTATCCCTTCTACGGTTACGGTATTTCTGATAAATAAGTTGTCCTTAAACATGTTTTATAAAACTCGAATAGAAACTCACCGGCATTTTTTTTGCACAGAAACAAAACTTGCCAACCTCCTAAAATAATATAGCTAAAATGTAAATTATAAAACCAGAGGAAATCCAGTTTAAACGACATTAATTTGAATAAAAAGACAGAAGTTTAATCTCTATATTCAAAATATGCACACGTTTGTTAAACTTCTGTGTGAAAATGGCGGTGTATGTAACCTTTTATAATAAATAACAAAGCATATGAATATACTGCGCTATTCACGCCTAGATAGTGTCATTTCCTTTGTGAGCATACACCAGCCATTACCTTTAAAGTTAGTCGCACAACCTAATGTAAGTGGCGATTCAATTTTAACAAGTTCATTCTACTTGTGCTTAATGTACAGTTCTGTGTATTTAAAATCAATTTTAATAAAAAAATACGTTGACCAGTGTTGTTAGATACTGATGACACACATACGAATCGTTTAATTTGAGTCTTTGATCTTGAATATTGGGTGAAAATTTTTATACACTGGATTGTATAAAAAATAACAATACAACTTCGTGCTTAAATACAAGATGCTATCAACTCTCTGAATCGTTTAAATTTAAGCCTAAAAAACCAAGTCATGTTTGATTAATCGTTCAACTTTCCCCGATCTCTATAAAGTCTCAGTAAATTATATTATTTAAAATACTTAAAAACAGGCCTTCAGTTAGCACCTCTAAAAAAGCATTACGCTACCAAAAAAGACGAACACAGATTTTTCCATCAAAACATTTCAATCAAAACAAATATAAAAAGGTTGTATATAGAATGAAACAAAGCGTCGTCCGCTACATCCACGTCACACATTCAAGACTGTCCTTGCATCCAGCACATGAATTATTCAACTTTATGATTCTGTAGAGAAAAGTAATTAAGTTTCCCTTCATTGTGCTTCGCTTGCGGCGACTATGCTATTAATTAATCATTCTCAACGTTCTTTTTCTTAGCCTACTCCTATAAGTTGTCTTTTAACTATTCTTTGAGATGGTTCCAATTGAATTATATTAGTACACTTTTGCGCTGATTTTGCTTGTTTCAATTTGCGCTTGCAGATTTTATAATTATGAGTATTAATTTCAGTCTTATTTATTCCTTTTCTTGGACGGTTTTGAAATGTTAATAGCTAGTAGCTTGCTGTTGAGTTAATAGTGTCTATAGTTTATTTTAATTGCATTGTAGAGGGAAATTTTGAAAGTATTTTTTCAACACACTTGCACGTAAAGTGAGCCTTATTCTATTGAATTTAGAACTATAAACTGGGCTATAAGTCACGCGTGCATGATATATTATACCCTAGTGCATAATATAATGAATCCTACAAAGTTGAATTGTACCTTAGTGAAAATTACATGCGAGTAAACAGAGCATATTTTATTGATCCGGGTTATACATTTAATATATGAGCGCGCGCGTCCAGGCTGCGCGCCTGCAGCAGCAGCAGCTACACGGCGCCTCCAAGCAACAATAGCGTGTGAACGTGTAATGGGACAGGGCTACTGACTGGCGCGGCGCTCGGGGCTCCGCTGAGCGCGCGCGTCCAGGCGGCATTAACTTAGAGCCGAAGCAGAAGAAGTTTTGTCCTGGCCTTGAACCACAACCGTCGACATCTAGCATTAATTATTTAATGTCAAATCATTCCAGTGATTTGTCTATGTCGCCAACATACACTCAGGACGAGCTGGCACTTCAAATAATAATGTAGAATATAAGTTTGTTAACTGTAACTTCAACAGCTGCTTCAAATAAATTTTATGACCACGTATGTCTGTCTTTTACTCACAAGTGTGTTGAAAAACGTCATATGTAACTCGTGAGCGTTGCTAATTACAGTCGAGGCTGTGATTTGAGCCCGAGCCGCAGGCGAGGGCTTAATAATGGGCCGAGTTCACTTAGCTCACTTGTTACATAATATACTATTAAAAAATTTAAACGTGTAAGTTTATAAGGCTTATTAAATTATTGTGGGTGAAAACGAACAGTCAGTGTCTTAGTATAGTGCATTTACATTATATCATAAAATTATATCAAAGTGGTGGTTTGGCTGGTTTTGCTGGCTTACTGCAAACCTTGTCACATGTCGTTTATATACTAATTTGAGTGAAATATTTTTGCGTTTGTTACAGTTCTAAGTAATAAAGGTATAGGTCATATAAATTTTAGCATATATAAAAGCAAAGCCCAAAAATTACTTTATGTTTTTACGTCGGGCTTATAGATGTTTACAATGAAGATCTCTTTCGTTATGTTTTGAGTTTTCTTCACAAATGATAATGATATCTATACTTCTATACTTAATATATAAAGCTGAAGAGTTTATTTTTTTGTTTATTTGTTTGTTTGAACGCGCTAATCTCAGAAACTACAAGTGGGATTTGAAAAAATATTTTTGCATTTGATAGCCCAACTCTTGAGGAAGGTTAAAGGCTATATTTTATCCCGGAATTCCCACGGGATCAAAAGTTACGCGGGTAAAACCGCGCGCGGTGGCTAGTTAGAGATAAGGATAGAAAATGCTCTCTTACCTATGGAAAGCTCAGTACTCGAAAATACAGATTGGTAGATCAGTCAGTATGGGAAAGTCTGAAAGTTTTTTTGAAGTAAGTTAATACTGTGATGTTGTAATCAAAATCGACTTCTATGATGATAATGGTTCCTAAGAATAGATCTTCCTATAATATACAGGGTTGTTTTTCAATCACCAGCCAAAAAATATTATTTTTTTCGAAACGATATTAACGTACCTGTATATTTATTTTAGTATCGCTCAGTAGAAAAAAATAAAGATATGGCACCACAAACTTTTTTACAAATTATAGTCGATGTTGATAAACTACTACGACGCGGCATTTTAATGAAAATACTAGAATAGAATAGAATAGAATAGAAAAACATTTATTCACATGAAAAAAAATAATAATAATCATATGAAAAGGACTAACTCAGCATATGCCAGGAGTCTGGTAGGGCTCGAGGCGCTGGTATTCTGTTAGTCCCGGAGAGTAGAGGAATTTATACAAAAACATTAAAGAAATCTAGGACTACACTTGTACATGAAGAAAAAGAAAATTTATTAATGGCATCTACTTACAAGTGTAAATGAATAAGTATTATTAAATATATAAAATAAATAAATATTCATGATATATTTTATTAAATATTACGTCGTAGTATCTATCATCTTGTAGTACTACGACGTAGTACTACAAGATGTTTTGTATTAGCGCGTAGTTGTCTTTATTTTAATGGTATTTATTCATAGAGTGACCATGATTTGCTCAATATATTAGCGAAGATACCTTTTTTGCAAAAATTGTTCCTAGAAATTATACAGGGTTGATTTGTGGTCATCGGCCAAATTTTTTTTACACAATAAGTAGCATTTATAAAAACAATTTTTGCAAAAAAAAATATTTTTTTTTTACAAGGAAATTAATATATCCGGTAACATCCATCATCATCATCATCATCCACAGCCTGTATAAGTCCACTGCTGGACATAGGCCTCCCCCAAGGTCTTCCACGTCGCTCGGTCCCGCGCCGCCCTCATCCAGCGTTTACCGGCGACTTTGACCAGGTCGTCGGTCCATCGTGCGGGGGGGCCTGCGTACGCTGCGTCTCCCAGTACGTGGCCGCCACTCGAGAACTTTTCTGCCCCACCGGCCATCTGTTCTGCGAGCTATGAGCCCTGCCCATTGCCACTTCAGCTGTGTAATCCTTCTGGCTATGTCGGTGACATTGGTTCGCCTGCGAATCTCCTCATTCCTGATTCGATCCTGCAGGGAAACTCCGAGAATGGCCCTTTCCATTGCCTGCTCAGCAACTCTAAGCTTATTTATAAGGCCCATAGTTAGCGACCACGTCTCAGTGCCGTATGTCATCACTGGCAACACACACTGGTCAAAAACCTTTGTCTTCAGACACTGCGGTATTTGCGACGAGAAGATTTTACGGAGCTTCCCGAACGCTGCCCAGCCGAGTTGGATCCGACGATTGACCTCTTTCTCAAAGTTGGACCTACCTAACTGGATTTTATGTCCTAGGTATAGATAATCGTCAACAACTTCGAGCGTGGTGCCTCCAACTACCAGAGGAGCAGGTGCAACATGGACGTTTGACATGATCTTCGTCTTATCCATGTTCATTTTAAGGCCCACTCGCTGCGAGGCTCCACTGAGGTCATCGAGCATTTTACTCAGGTCCTGCATGGTCTCAGCCATGACTACGATGTCATCCGCGAATCAAAGGTGAGTGATTTTCTCGCCGTTGATGTTGATCCGGTAACACGTAAAGCTAATCACTCTAAATTACCATTAAAATAAAGTCAACTACGCGCTACTACAAAACATCTCGTACTACATCGTAGTATTAACAATGAAATGTCACGTCGTAGTTGCTATGTTCATCAACAGCGACTATTTTCAAAAACGTCTAAATATTTAAATTTGGCTGGTGACTTAAAAAACAACCTGTATGTCCTTTGGTTTCAAACCTTCCCATAATGAACGATCTAAACCCACTCGGTCTGGTCAACAAATCTTTTTTTTTGGTATTTTTATTTAAGACTAAATCCGCGTCAGACCCCAATCTAACCTTTACGGCGAGTGAAGATGGGGTCGGTTCACACGAACCTACGAAAGAACTGGCTTTTCATAAAATATCGCCGGAAGAACATATCACCGCCGGAACGGTAATATTTGGCAGCAGATTCTATATAAAGGGTGGTCACTAGTCAAGCGGACCCTGACAGGATCCTACCACCAAGCAAGAGTCACTTGGGTTAGTCACCTTTTACGACACGCTTATCCATAGGCGGTAGGGCTATTCTAAACCGACGCCATTAGAAAGAGATGGCAGATGTATCCAGTATTTTCAAATAATAGTAAGAAGTCGTCGTGGCGCCGTGGTTACTGCGCATATCAAACGATATCGCAGATTAAGCGCACTCGGCGCGGCCGGTATTAGGATGGGTGACCGCCGACCATTAATTCTCACGAAGCTTCCGTGCTTCCGTGCTTCTTAAACAGTCGGTCCCGGGTGCTGTATACTTGTATATGTCTTTAGGGTTTGTCAGAAGCCATTTCGGCACCCTGAAATATCTGACATCCACCAACCAGAACTGGTTAAGCTTGGTGGATTACGGCCTAAACCTCGTCGTCACCCAGAGGAGAGACTCATAGCCCTGCAGTGGGCTCATTACACAGAATTGTGATGATGATACTGAGCATGACTAATAACAAGTAGAAGTTCCAGAGTTTTTGAATGAGATTCGTATTTTCAACAAACCTTTGTATAAACGTAGACTCAGCTAGTTGACCTACCTCGCATGCCTTAAACTGCGGTGTTTGATTGAAGTTTCTTTTGAACGGTACCGCCAAAGACCTATTTAAAGAAAACCCAACGAGTTGACCTACTTTGCGTGGCTGAACGATGTTTAATAAATTTAAGCTCGCGTTAATCAGCTTTTGTGATTTTTTTTTGTTTCTTAATTAGTCGTGTGATTTTCATATTTCGAAGTTGCAAATTGAAATCCTCTTATGTTTAATTTTGTTCGAGAAAGTTTTGTAAATATTCGACAAGGACTTTGAAAGGGTTATTTTTGATATATAATAAATATTAAATATCTAGTTTCTTTTGTTTTACAATATGCAAAGTCGATATTTTGGAATGATAGTTGTCTACTTAAATATAAATCTAAAGCGTACATAAAATGATATATAGAAATCTAACCATCTTACATGAACTTAACATAAGCTCCAATTATCGACAAAACTCTTTTATAACAGGACCCTGTATTCATGTTCTAGGTAATCTGTAGACTGGATAACTTTAGCCGATTCCTAAGTTGTTTACCGTGAATTAAAATTTTGAAAAAAAAAAAAAATTTTTTCTAAATAGCTACTTACCCATATATTTTCTTAAACCATATTTTATTATCTTAATTGCAGCGTGTGGACCTATGCTCAAGGATTGCCAGAATGTAAAATAAAATAAAAAATAAAAATAATTTTATCAAGAAAATACTATACAAAGGGTCACACCACTCGCCCATCTGAATGACAGATATTTTAAATTTTAATATATTTTTTTGAGATCAGTGAAAAAAATTTTTTTAAGCTTTTATAATACATAAATCTGATAAAAGGTGTTTTATTCTATGTTATAAATCAAGAAACTGTTAAATTTTTTAATTTTTTAGTGCCATTTTCATAGTTTTAGTTCGTTTTTTCATCTTGTGAATACGAACATTATTTCCAAACATTTTTTATAAAAAAGAACACTTTTAGTTTTGAAAATAAAAAATAACGGAGAGCCTTTAGGGCTTTTAATTTTTTCTTAAGAATTTTTTTAATATATGGAAATAACAAAAGTGTAATGAAAGCTAAAAGGCCTAATATTTTCTCCTCTTGAACCTCCGTATTTGTTAAGTTTTTGAAGTTCAATAACAAAATAATGTGTAATTCCAATTATATTTAATTATTTATTTAAAAGTCCAAACTGCGAAGTATACGAGAAATTAAGAGATCCAACTCAAAATTACAATGAAATTTCATAGATTATATAACCCAACAGTATTAAAATTATTTTATTTACAACAAAGAAGGTCCGATAATTAAGAGTATTAAGACTACACAATCTGTACGGGTTATACTCGTCGATCTGGAATGGCTTACGAGCCAAAGTCGTCAATATTGGCGACAATGGCTTTGCAGAGTAGCCTCCGAATAGAGCCAGCAATATTTTACGACGAGCCAATTCCTTCCTAATCCCGTATGTTTTACCATTGTCTTTATTGTAATTAACCATGAAATTAGAGACATGAAAGTAGGATTAATGCTGTGGAGATGAGAGCGTTGAGAAGCATGCGTGGAGTGAAATTGAGTGATAGGGTGCGGAACAGTGAAATAAGAAAGAGATAACTAAGATTGAAAAGGGTATGCTACGGTGGTTTGGAAAGGATGAGTGAAAGTAGATTTCCGAAAGAGGTGTACAGAGCAAGAATGGCTGGTGTTGTTGGAAGGGGCCGGCCTAGGCGAACGTATGCCGATCAAATTGGCGATATTTTGAAAAAGGGCCCAGTCAAAATTACCCGTAACCGGCGATCATGTATGAAAAGATTGATGAACGTGGAAGAAGCGAAAGAGGTATGTTTGGATCGCAGCAATTGGTGTTCCCTTGTCTCTGCCTACCACAAGGGGAGATAGGCGTGAGGTTATGTATGTATGTATGTAATTACCCTTTGTACTACGAGGACGACAAACGCGGCAATGCGATGCAACGCAATACGAAATAATCAACGTATGCAGAGCGTTATAAAAACCGACTTCACTTACATTTCAAATCCCGTCAAAACTTTGATTGAAGTATAACATCATCGACGTAAAGTTCTTCGTATTGATACTTTTTTTTTTAAGTGCTTTATCGATTTCGCTGAAATTTATAAATGACCACAATAAAAATTATATTTCGTCGCTTCATTCTTCAGATATTATATAACAGGTACAAACACTGTGGTGGGGCGCCGCGTGGCATGATCCACCCGGTTCGCGCCAAGCCCTCATTCTTTTTTCGTGCGTGGTAACAAGCATACGTCATTTACTTTAATCATTTACTTAAGTTTTTACAAAATGCCTAAACGTACAGCAGAAGAACAGCTTCAACATTATAATATAAAGATAAAAAAGTTGGAACAAAAAATAAATAAAAAACGGAAACAGCGAATTATTTCTTCCGATGAAGAAGAAATCTTACAAGGTAAGACCTACTTATTCGGTTTAAAAATGTTATTTAAAACATCAGAGCAGAAAATGCGTGTAATCTATAATAGATATATCACGTTATCCGCTCAATATCGTAATGATGTAAACTTTAATAAATTTTATCTGATCTTATCGATCACCTTTTGTTTTCAATACGATTACCGAAAATGCGGGTAATCTCAAGGAGATTTATCTCGTTGTCTGTAATACGTTATGGGCGTTATATTAATATGAATTAGACATAAACATGTCGCCTCCAAGGTTATTTAAAAAATCAGAGCAGAAAATGCGTGTAATCTATAATAGATATATCACGTTATCCGCTCAATATCGTAATGATGTAAAATTTAATAAATTTTATTTGATCTTATCGATCACCTTTTGTTTTCAATATGATTACAGAAAATGCGTGTAATCTCAAGGAGATTTATCTCGTTGTCTGTAATACGTTATGGGCGTTATATTAATATGAATTAGACATAAACATGTCGCCTCCAAGGTTATTTAAAAAATCAGAGCAGAAAATGCGTGTAATCTATAATAGATATATCACGTTATCCGTTCAATATCGTAATGATGTAAAATGTAATAAATTTTATTTGATCTTATCGATCACCTTTTGTTTTCAATACGATTACAGCTGAAATAAATGCTGAAATCTCAGCAGCCATAACTGACATAGCACGAGCACGTGACAAAAAAAAAATCCAAAACTTTCAGCAACAGCTGGGGTACGGTATTACCACCATAAATCGAGAGATGGACGTCCTCCCTGAGAAGGAAGAAAACAAAATGAAGGCCTTCCGTCACGTAAGTGATGGATGCTGCCTATTATCAGACCTCCACTTTATGTTCACCAAAGATAGGGTAAAACTGATTTTACCTAATTTGGATACAAACTTTAAACATGTTATACAAGACTCCGAAAGAGACGAAACTTTATTCGGAAGTTCGTTGCCGGAAAAAATAAAGGCAAGTAAAGCCATTGAAAAGTAGGGAGCCCTAATTAAAAAAGGCCCAGCCAAAACAGTCTCCTCTCAAATATCAACGGTCAACCGGTCGTCTCAGCAGGGAAACTGGACAGGACCTCCTCGTTACCCGTCGTTCAGGGGGGGCGGGGAGGTCAGAGGAAACCGATAGCAGCTCAAACACAGCGGCGCCCTCAATCGAACTCTGCGTTCAACGCCAAGTTCCAGCCGCAGACTTAGTCCAGGACGCGTGCTCCGACCCAACATTAATCAAAGTACATGCAGGTCGAAGTAATTTATTTTATGATTGTTGGACAAAAGTAACTAAAAACGAAGTTATATTGAAGTGGATAAATTATGGATTTAGAATACCATTTGATACTCAAATTTGTCAGTATTCTATTTCTAAAAATAATTTGTCATCATGTGAAAAAAGAGACATGAAAATAGCTATAAATAAATTATTAGACTTAGGGGCTATAAAACCTTGTTCTCCTTCAAATGATCAATTTATTTCAAATATATTTTTAGCTCCGAAACCTAACGGAGAAAAAAGGTTTATACTAAATTTAAAATCTTTAAACAAGTTCGTAACAAAAGTACATTTTAAAATGGAATCTTATAAAACAGCCTCGAAATTAATTCCTCGTAATGGATACTTAGCCAACATAGATATGAAAGAATCATATTATGCCGTTTTTTGTTAGTGACAGAAAGTACCTACGATTCGAATTCCAAGAAAATGATTCGTCTGAGCCGATCACCTACGAGTTCACAGCAATGCCGTATGGATTATCGGTAGCTCCGTGGGTATTTACAAAAATTATGCGTGAAGTAATGAGTCATTTGAGAAAACAAGGTTTTAAGTCTACTACCTATTTAGACGATCTTCTTATTGGAGATACATATGAAGAATGCATGATTAATGTAAGAGAAACTTTGAAGTTATTACATTGTCTAGGTTTTATTGTAAATTTCGATAAAAGTCACATTGTACCAAAAAAGTCAATCAAATTCTTAGGTTTTATGTTCAACATAGAACAGATGTCTATTACGTTACCTGGCGATAAGCGGCATAACATTGCACAGTTAATAAATAGGTACATTAATCTTAAAACTTGTTCATTACGAAATTACGCTAAACTTATAGGTGTATTGATCGCAGCCTGTCCAGCCACAAAATATAGATTCTTATATACAAAAATATTAGAGAGACAAAAGTTTTTAGCCTTAAATAAGTTCGGAGGAAACTATGAGGTGAAAATGAATCTTAATAAGATATTACTAAAAGATTTATGGTAGTGGAAAAATAATATTAATATTATTTCTTGTCCAATCATTACTCAAAATTATAAGTCAGAAATTTACACCGACGCATCTAGGACAGGCTGGGGAGCAGTATGCAAAAATAATAAATATAGTGGTTCATGGACGAACAGTGAAAAAGAAAATCACATGAACTTTTTAGAATTACTCGCGGTTTTGTTAGGTCTCAAAAGTATAGCTAGTGAAGGAAAAGATTGTGCAATATTATTACGTATTGACAATACTACCGCCATTAGCTACATTAATAGGATGGGAGGTATTCAGTTCCCACATTTGAATATTTTAAGTAGAGAAATTTGGCAATGGTGTGAAAAACGCAATTTATGGATATTTGCTTCTTATGTTAACATCAAAGAAAATCGAGCAGATTTCGAGTCCAGAAATGGGCCCTCTCGGATAGTGCTTTCCAACTTATTGTAAATAGTTTCGGGCCCATTAAGATCGACTTGTCTCATCGACATTTCTCAAGTCGAGCCAATGCCAAATGTTAATTATTTGTCACCTGGAAGCCTGAACCTGATGCAGTCACAGTTGATGCATTTACAATAAGCTGAGCTGACTTGGATTTTTATGCATTTCCTCCTTTTTCTCTTGTATTAAAATGTATACGAAAAATCATTGATGATAAAGCCGAAGGGGTACTTGTATTCCCCTTCTGGCCTTCCCAGCCATGGAGTCAGCACCCACTGCACTCCAGCCTTACCCTGGGTGCCGCGAGGCTCTCCGGGCGTCGTTCAGCCGGCGCAGCTGCCCACCAGAGGCTCTCACGTTGATGCTCGCCTCGCTCGCAGACACTACTGTTCGCCAGTACAACGTCTCATTGAAGTTATGGTTTCAAGAAGTGTGGTTATGAATTAATAGCTTCGAAAAATCCATTCCATTATTTCTTTGATTCTTAAACGAGCAATTTAATAAGGGATGTTCTTATGGTTCATTAAATACACATCGATCTGCATTATCTCTTTTATTAGGAGAAGAGATAAGTGATAATAGTTGTGTTAAACGCCTCTTAATAGGAGCCTATAAAACTAAACATATTAAGCCTAAATATTCATTTACTTGGGATCCAAATTTAGTACTAAATCAACTGTCTTCTTGGTATCCAAATATTAATTTATCATTAGAAAATATTACAAAAAAACTCGTTACATTATTAGCTTTATGTACCGGTCAAAGAGTACAGACATTGTCTTTACTTAAATTAGAAAATATTGTTTTTCAATCTGATAAAGTAAATATTATTATAACAGATATAATCAAGACTTCCGCTCCAAATCGTGAACAGCCCTTATTATTCCTCCCAAACTTTCAAAGCAATATCAACATATGCCCAGTATCAACTTTAAAAGAATATATTTTTATTACAAAAAATATCTGAGGTCCAAACTCCGGGAATCTCTTCGTAACATTCAAAGCTCCCCACAGAACTGCATCAAGTCAGACGCTAAGTCGATGGATTAAGCAAACGCTCGCCATGAGCGGCATTGACATGAGCGTTTTAGTGCGCACAGCACACGACACGCGTCGACCTCAGCCGCGCGCGCGGCCGGTATCAGTGTCGATGTCATTCGAAAAACGGCCGGGTGGACACAAAACTCACAGGTGTTCGCAAAGTTTAACCATCGGCCTTTAGATGATCAACAAAATAACTTTGCTTTGTCGATACTTAATCGAGACATGAACAATACTTAACCTCATATTAAAAATAGTTATTGAATATTACGTATTTTGATATTAAGTAAATTACTACATTAAAAATTATGTGTCTATAAATAGACTATCACTAAGTTTCATTAATTTAAGCGGATTATAATTTCTAGCGACTCAAATAAAGTAAGATTATTTGAAGCTCATTATGTAATAATACTAATTATTAAGTACTATAATAATAAAATATGTAATTACATATTTATATCTTTACTTATTTCAATTCCAAGTATATACCTAAACAAAACTTTCTATCTCTGAAAATCTACCTGTTATATAATATCTGAAGAATGAAGCGACGAAATATAATAGATGATTAAACGAACTTCTAAGTGAAGTTCTATCGCTATTATATGAGTCGCTTCATTCGAAGATATGACGTACCCACCCACCCCAGAACCCATTCAAAAGTTTCGTTTAGGGTCTCTAAAGAATGAGGGCTTGGCGCGAACCGGGTGGATCATGCCACGCGGCGCCCCACCACAGTGTTTGTACCTGTTATATAATATCTTCGAATGAAGCGACTCATATAATAGCGATAGAACTTCACTTAGAAGTTCGTTTAATCATCTAGTATCCTCTACTATTAAAAACAAGAATATTTAGAATCGTTTCTTAATTGTGCCGAAAATCGTGTTACAAAGACACAAAAAAAACATACACACGAATTAAAAACCTCCTCTTTTAGAAAGTCGGTTAAAAATAGAAAATAGTGTTTAAGAAGCCATATCAAGTTGCGTGGGGTCCGATCGCTTACCTAGGATATCGCCTTAGATACAATGTAGATTAATTACGGCCTCAGTAGACAGAAAAACAAACTTACACGAAAAATTCCTCTTTCTTTCGATCGGCAATGATTCAAGAATTCAACCAACAGGTAGAGACTTATCATAGAAATGGTGTTATTTCTAAGCTATAATATCTTATATCACTTATGTTGTAAATTTCAATGTTTGAATGGACGTATGGATGATAGATGTTTATTTCTCAATCACAGCAGAACAGCTCAACAAATTTGGATGATATTTGGTATAATAGTAGCGTAGATCTTGGAAAAGCACATCAGCTAATTTAATCCCGATATTCCCACAGGGTTAGAATAAGCGCGGTAAAGAAAACCGTGCGAAACAGTACAATATACAGTACGGTAAAACAAAACTCCAATGCGAAGATACGATCTTGCTAAAGATATCCTACAACTTTAAAAGAGCATATAATGCCTACATTGCAAAGAACACATCTCTCCCATCACTGTTATCGGATTTTGTTAAGCAGCGCTTTCAAAAATGAAAACCGTATTTCGTTTCGTTCACAAAGGAAAAATACTCTATACAATTTAGTTTCTGGCCTCATTAAGAGGGACGAAATCCTTTTACTAGTAGGTATTTCTTCATCTAATTGCTGCATTAAGAAGTAGAATGAGCTATTGTAAAATGTTGTACGGAGTCGGATCGCTTTTATATTGCCATTACAATAGGGTTTTATTCTACTAACAGACAACTGAGTCGGGAATTCTGTGTTGCTAGATTTGAACTCAGACAGTGCTGTTTTTGACTGTGGAATTGAGGTTTGGAATTTATTTTTGAGATTATTTGTGTTGCTATATAATGAAAGTGGGAAGAAATTTAATAACATTGAATACATACATACAGACATAACGTCACGCCTGTATCCCTTATGGGGTAGGCAGAACACCAGAGGGTACAAGACCATCTGATGTCACGTTTGACAAATTTGAAGGTATTATAAAGATGGAAAGGGACTATTGTAGTGACAGGGGGTCAGCCTATCGCCCACAAAAACGCCTTTAAAACCTCTGTCCCTTAACTGACTTTTACAGTATGCCCGGGAAGAGAAGCAGCTGGCACATTCTACGTTTTTCTTTGGCTCCTAGTCCAGCATGGAAGTTGAAACATTGAAATTCTTATAAAATAAACCAAATAATTCTTCTAAGTATTAATGTAAAGGTTTTCAAGTATGAATGGATGGTTGAAACGGCAGGATTGATTAAGATGGAATTTTATACATAGATAGCGCATGATTAATAAGTAATTTTACTAATGGCTTTATATCTCTTAACCTTTACTTTTAAAAATTAAAATTCGGAAGAACATAATGTATGTATGTAAACCTATCAAAAAATCTAGTAGTTCCTGCACCTAAACCAGCACTGCGCCAGCTTGACGATTTACTGCATCAAACCTCATCCCACGGGAAAGACTTTAATCCCTGCAGTGAGCTCATCAAAGGAATGAAACATGCTTTGTCTTTAATTTCATCATCACTAAAAATCATAGGATATTATAGACAAATGCTTATTTGTCAAACCTATGAAAGAAATCTCAATAATATTGTTATGCCTCACTTGCCCAATTTAAAAACTGAATGCTAGTGTTGATGGGCGCCGCAATATTGGCTCAAACCATTTATTGTTATGACTTAGTCGACCACTTTGGCGATGGAGTAAACCTGTCTGCCTCAGACGACAGTGGTTGCAGGTTCGATACCCGCTCTAGTGAAAAGAGTTGGCAGTTTTCTACCCCATTAGCGCATCACCTCTTGCGAGCAGCCTCTACACATCAAGCCCAACAACATTTGTTTTACGACATTTTATAAATTTTGATAAATAACATAAATAATAAAAAACCAAAAAAGCTTTTGCTCCTTACTCTACATTTTGTAAGAAGTGCCTATTATTATTATGAAGCGATATTTTGCAGCGCAAGGTGTGTGGAAAACTGTAGCTCAGAGTAAATATAGTTACGCCTCTAAATAGAGGCTATAAATATTTTTTTGTAGCGGAAAACTAATATTTTAAAATCAATTAATTTTAAAAAGTTGCAGAACAAATGTGGTTGGGATGTATGTAGAGAGGCTGCCTGCAAGGGGTGATTCGCTAATGGGGTAGAAAACTGCCAACTTTTTTCACTAGAGGCACTGATAACGCTTGACCCGTAACAACGATTTCTGTTTCTGCCTGGGTTGCCTGGCAGAAATCGCGCTTCGGCGATAAGGCCGCCCTTTGTATGTTAATTGTAATTGTTATTTTATTTAAACTATGTAACCATGTTGGTGTACAATAAAGAGTTTTATTATTATTATTATCAACTGTCAAATACCATAGTAAAAGTAATTTTATTGTGATTTTTATCGAAAAATTAGATATGCATCATTGCGTAGTCATAAGTTTTATAGAAAATGGATACCACTGTTTCTCTTGGGATATACGTTTACTTGCTAAAGTGTGGATGTACTTTATTTAAACTTCTGTGGAAATGTACTTAGTACGGTCCACATTTTCCAGATTGTGATACAGAAAAATAAAATATTATATAGATTTACCGCAAAAAAGAACACTGAACAAGAAATTTCGGTAAAAACTAGTTGATTAGACAGTTTGTTATGGGTCAAACGTATGAAGCGACATCTATTTAGAGCTTTCTGTATAAGAATTAGAAATTGAGTAGAGCTTTTTAAACTAGGATCAAAAACTAAGGAGATGCCACTAGTACATAACCTTTTTATCATTTTTTAAAATATTTAATTAATTAACTAAACTTAGGGCGGCTTGCGTAACATTTGGTCTAAACAGAATTTAGTTAAATGAGTTTATCTTGCTAAGTATGTTTAGCCTAAATACAATTAAAAAGGTCTTGCTGACTTTAGTTTGGATAGTAATTTAACTAATCGTAGTTAGGGAGTCGGTAAAGCAGTCTCTTGCGTTCCTTTTTACGTTTTCGTGCGTTGTACTCTTGACTTAGAGCAAAATGGTTAAATTTCTTAAAGACAAAATACGTGAAATGGACCGACGAGCTTTCAACTGTCACATCAAGTCACACAAATTGTGTTGTTGTGATTTGTGAAGTGTTCGCGTGCTATTTCTCGTGGTAATTTTTATTGATAATAATTGTTTTAGTTGAGTTCATTGATAATTACCATGGCAAACGAAACCTTCTGAAGAATTTGTCGTCCAAATACATTCCAAATAAGTCTGCTCTTTCAAACAATTCCCTCGGTCTGTTGATATATTCTATAATCTCCTCATCGTCGTCAGAATACCATTCCCACAAATCCATCTTACAAACTTCCTACCGAACTCTTTATAATCTTCGCTCGATTGCTACTAAACGTATTTAGCGACGCTAAATCGCCATCTTTGGGTATTTAACTTTGACAGTTCGTTAAACGTGATTAGTGCCTAAATTTTTGTTGTGCAAGACGCTAATTATAATTAGCAGACTAAATGCGTTTACGTCGCTCTTAAACTGTATTTATCGACGTTGCGCAAGCCGCCCTTACTGTTATAGATTATATGTAATATAAGTATAGAGTTATAGGTTATAGGGATAGTCGATAGACTGGTTTCTTTAAATCCTGGTAACTATTTACTACAAATAATAATTTATAAAATGACGATAGAACTAAATATTTCCATTAGTAACTTCAGTGAAATTCTATCCACGTATTTTAGTAAGCGTCGGCCTGCGTCGTAATTTTGTATATCTGTTACTTGCAAAACCAATCACTTCCAGGATAGGTTCTTCTAAACTTTTTGAAGTTTCATTTTGACTTTAAAAATGGAATTCAGAATCGATTTTTGATCCGAAAAATACAGACAAAGGTTAACTTACAATTTTGGTTAGTATGTTACAAGTATGTTTTTGAAATTCAATTTGTTATTTTAATAACGTGTGTTAAATTAGAAATTATCGCGTAAGTAATTTAAAAGGCATGAAATTCGTTTTAAAACTTTATCTTACTAATATTATAAATGTCAAAGTTTGAATGTATGTATGGCTGTTTATTCCTCAATTATGGCAGAAGAGTACAACGAATTTGGATGATAATAAGTGTAGTGATAGTGTTCAGTCTGGAAAAGCACATAGACTACTTTTATCCCGATATTACCGCGGAATTCGAAATTGCGCGGATGTAACCGCAAGCACCAGTTATTTATTTTTTTATTTAATTTAGACCTTAATTTAATCAAAATCCATAGACAAAAGTCAACCAAACAGAATATTAAACCAGACTTTTTTACTAGAACTCACCTTTTCTAAATTCAAAATTTCAATCGCAACTCGAAATCTAAACCCATTTCCATTAAAAAAAAAACTTCGGCTCTGCATTCTTTAAAGACACATCAATAATATTAGTGTTCGAAATTCATGCTTGGCAGCATCCGCGATCCGTTCGAAGTGCATTTTGTCGTTCTAGAATGCATCAGAGCGTGTTCCTGAGCCTTCGATGTATAAACAGTTGCCTGTAACAGAACAGCTAAGCTTCCCGCCACGAGGTAGAGTTTTATACCGGCATTGAATATTGATGCTGCATAAACAAGCGTACAAGTTGCTGGTCTTTTAAACCGTGGAGGTTTGTATAAAAATATTGCCAGCCTTCTTGGTTTTCGTTTTTTTTAGACAAAAAAAAAGAGAAAAGCGGACAGGATTTTTAAATTCTGTCTATTTATTTTTAAATTGTGTCTGTTTAGAATATATCCCTGTAAAATCATAGTTTGTTTGAGTTCTAAATTCAGATTTCAGTCAGATTTACGACAAAAAAAATCTTTTCTTAATTGGTTTGAAGTTGTCTTTTATAAGACAACAATAAATTTCAGTTGATTAGGTCTTTATGGTTAGTGAGTATTTTGAGTAATTTATTTATTTATATAAGCCCGCCTTTAAATATCCGATTTATTCGTAAAGTCTAATAATCTTTAGCGAAAATAGTTATTTTTGCCAAAGCTGTATATTTTCACTAATTTAGCACTAAAAATTTAGTAATTATAATATGATACTAGTATCTTATATATCAGTTTGTAAAACTTGATAAAATCTTAATCGACCGCTTACGGCACGAGTAAAACAAATGAGTGTGATTTACGACAAGACGTGAACAACGCACGCATAGGGCTTCTATATTTTAGGCGTAAATATGACTTCTTGAATCCAGGGACCGGAAAACTCCTTTATTTGATTTAGCCTGTTGATAGGGTAACCCTATCAAAATCTTACCATATGGAAGTGTAACCCTATTGATATGGTAAGCCTATCGACGTGGTAACACTTTGAATAAAGTTAACTACTTTCGGATGCTCTTACCCTGTGATAGGGTTGCCTATTTCTATCTCTTTTCCGCGCATGCTGTTGAATTCGGAAGTATAATTCGAAGTGCGAGATTGAATAGATGGTGATATTTTTGATAATTTGATATTCTTAGAGATTAATTTTGCCTGCAGGTTTTAAAACCCTATTGAATCGGTAACCTTCAATAGGGTTTTCGATAGGCTTACTGCTTACATGAAGCTAACTCTATTGATATGGTAAGCCTTAAATTAGGGTAAGTCTTCGATACGGTTACCAAATTGATAGGGTTTTTTAAAACAAGTCTATGAAAAACCCAATCAAAAACCTCTTTAAGGGTAAGCGGTTCCGGTCCCTGCTTGAATCTACACCTATAAAGCAGTATTAGTTTATATTTTCACTAACTTTGTAATGAAGTTTTAAGGTACCTGATTTTATGCGTACGTGAAAATGTACACGAGTCACACAACGGCTACGGCCTAAAAGTGCGCGCTTACCTTAACGGTCAGCTAAGGCACGGTATAGGTATCTACAGTATTTCAACTCGGCCGCATCTTTGAAATAAATAACTACAGAGCCGCTGTCCGTTCACATGATTGTGATAGGGCTGCCCGCCTAATGATCTGCCTGGTAGTAATATTCCCACTGTCAGCAATATTGCCAATATTTCTACTGCCGGCAAAATCCCAATGTTTCCGGCAACTGCCCAATTGCAATTGCCCAATATAGGTCCTTTTTAAGTATATCTTTTAAATAATTCCGTTTTTAATAGATCCTTTTTAAATAAATATCAATATATTTACTGCAGACAATCATCTTTTAGGTTTCATTTGTGAAGTATATCTATCGTAAAAAAGTACACCATGCAATTTGTAGTTTTTATAGAAATTTCAATTTTTGGGATTTAAAATCAATGTTTTTTAGTATGTGATTTGAAATCAAAGACAAGTACAAAATTAATGGAAAATTATTAAATTATATAAATTATTATATTCTCATTCAAATGGGGAACATTGACGTATGCTTGGCAAGTTTGGCAATATTTCCAGTATTTGCCCGGCAATATTGCCAATATTGCTGGAAACATTGTAAATTTTCCCCAAAACAATAATAATTCAATTCAATTATTTCGGCATAAAGACACTCGCGACGGGCCGCATGCTGAGATCGAGCCGCGTAGATATAGCTCGCGTTTCGTCCGTTTCTATGAAGTTGAAATACTGAATATAGTATTACCATGGCTAAAGATATCCCTGTTGCTTTTCGGTAATAAAGTTTAATACCAAGTCATAATAATTAATGTGATTATTACTTAATAACTACAATCGATATCTAAATAGAAAAAGCACTTTTCAAAAGTTTTAAGTTCGAAGTCGTCGTGACGCCGTGGTTACTGTGTGTATCATACGATACATACATACATACATAACGTCACGCCTGTATCCCTTATGGGGTAGGCAGAACACCAGAGGTTACAAGATCTCAACGGTCTCACGTTTGACAAATTTTGAGGTATTATAAAGATGGAGGGAGACTATTGTAGTGACAGGGGGTCAGCCTATCGCCCACAAAAACGCCTTTAAAACCTCTGTCTCTTAACTGACTTTTACAGTATGCCCGGGAAGAGAAGCAGCTGGCACATTCTATGTTTTTTTTTGCTCCCAGTCCAGCATGGAAGCAATCATACGATATCGCAGGTTAAGCAACGTTCGGCGCGGCCGGTACTTGGAAGGGTGACCGCCGACCATTCATTTCTCACGACGACTTCCGTGCTTCGGAGGGCACGTTAAGCAGTCGGCCCCGGGTGCTGTATAATTGTATACAGTAGTCGTTAGGGTTTGTCAGAAGCCATCTTGGCGCCCTGAAAATTCTGGCATCCACCACCCAGCACTGGGCCAGCTTGGTGGATTATGGCCTATACCTCCTTTTCACCCATGGGAAGAGACTCATGCCCTACAGTGGGCTCATTACAAAGAGTTGCGATGATGATGATGAAGTTCGATTCCCTTGCTGGGTTCATGTTTTTATGCAGTTGTAATCTTTACGTACTAAAATCAATAAAAAAATTGTCTTTCTGTGACTTTCCTATAATAACCAATTCGAATGGTAATTTCGAACACTTTTTAAAATAAATAGATGATGATTACACTCTTGCAAATAAAGCATTTTATTCGTTTTAGATAACAAATTGTATAGTAAAATTTACTGCTGAACATACACACAATGATATCTAAGTTATTATAGGATAGTTTAATTTTTCAAAAGCTTCGGGTTCAATTCTCCAGCTAAACAGGAGCTTTTTTAATCTTAATTTTAATTTCTTAATCGATGTTTTAATATCGTTTTTTTTTTATTCAAATCGATGACAAGGTTTCTAAGAATAGATCTTCGTATGTCTTTTGATTTCAGACTTTTCGATACTGACTGATCTTTATAGTCCACCCTGTATAACGTTATTTCTTAAATGTAAATAAAAACAGTACTTACCATGTTTAAAATCGTGTAACTTGCAACTTCAAAGAGGAATAATATCCGCCCCGTTAATAAATTCCAAGTTTCATTTAGCGTCAATTTTTCACTAGGTTAGTTTTTATTACATTTTCAAGGAAAAACAGAGTTTTTCTGTGTTTCTGAGTGAAAAGTTTTCGTTCCGTGGCTCTTTGGCAAAGAAAGGATTCTTCGCTCACCCATCTATCAACAGCTCGGAGCTTTTATACTATTTGATGTTTTAACTATTAAAACCGCAAAAGTTTTTTTTTTTTGAGAGAAAATATAACTAAAAAGTAGTCTTTGTACTTTTGTTTGTAACTCAAACACTACTGTACTGATTAAGAAAATATTTTAATGAACTTTTTGCTTGACGACCACTATGGCGTTGGGGTAAACCTATCTGCCTCAGACGCCAGTGGTTGCGGATTCGATCCCCGCACGGAACTAAAAAAAAAAATGTTCCGTGTCTGGGTGTTTATCTATTTATGTATTTACTAGCTGCTGCCCGCGACGTCGTCTGCGTGAACGCTATGCAGCACCAAACGCACCTACGATTATAACACTGCTAGCGTGATAATATGTAGCCTATATGTTGACCCGACTTCTTAACTATCTTCATGCCAAATTTGAAGTAAATCCATGCAGTACTTTTTGAGTTTATCCCGGAAAGACAAACAGACAAACAGACAAAAATTCTAAAAACTATATTTT
The DNA here is from genome assembly GCA_944452665.1 of Stenoptilia bipunctidactyla. NCBI lineage: Eukaryota > Metazoa > Arthropoda > Insecta > Lepidoptera > Pterophoridae > Stenoptilia > Stenoptilia bipunctidactyla. The sequence goes on along the minus strand of OX101726.1, from coordinate 3,584,311 downwards.
TTGTTTCTGTTTCGATTGTAGATCATACCCCAAGTATTCTTTTAAAAAAATATTCAATGTACAGTTTTGACTTTCCTACCATTTTATTATATGTATAGATATTCTAGGTTCCCCCCTAGTCCGCTATATGGTATCCCATAACACAAGCTATGCTTACTTTGGGGCTATGTAGTTGGTGTGATAGTCTGGGGATTTTATTTATTTATTTTGCTGGTTATTTTTTTTACAAAGCGCCACCTAGCCCCGAAATTAAGCAATTAATATCCTGTTATTTTAATACAGTTTTTAGATACATATACAATCAAGCCAACCTTTAAAGTTTGCTTTTATTATACATTAATTGAATGTCATAATCATTATTATCATGCCTAAGTCCAGCGCTTACCGTTGACCTTCGAATCCAAAATAAAGTGAAAATAGTTGTTTTTTGTCATAAATCTTGACATTGTCGTTGGTCGTTTTTACGAGTGGGCTACCTTCGCTAATGCTCCATCTCCAAGTACATACGTAGTCGCGAGAACCTTACAGCCTCAACGGATTTCCATTCAACGAAGCATGTGCCCTGACTAAAATACTATTTTGTAATTTTATCAAAATGTATATCATCATCACAACTCCGTGTAATGAGCCCACTGCAGGGCTATGAGTCTCTCCCATGGGTGAAGAGGAGGTATAGGCTATAATCCACCAAGCTGGTCCAGTGCTGGGTGGTGGATGTCAGATATTTCAGGGCGCCTAGATGGCTTCTACCAAACCCTAATGACTACTGTATACAATTATACAGCACCCAGGACCGACTGCTTAACGTGCCCTCCGAAGCCCGGAAGTCGCCGTGAGAAATCAATGGTTGGCGGTCACCCATCCTAATACCGGCCGCACCGAGCTTATCCTGCGATATCGTTTGATATGCACAGTAACCAAGGCGCCACGACGACTTCCAAAATGTATATATTTCTCAGAAATTAACATAAAACCTTGAACAATTTATTGGAATAAAGCTTTTATTGGCAACACAGCATTCATGTTCTAATATGTCAATTGTCTACCATGTCATTGATTTGTTACTTTTCGTGCCATTTTTGAGTCTCTTGTGAGAATTTGGGATAGATGATCGATTACCTGTTTGATTTCCTGCTTTTACATCAGAATGTGAGAATCTGCTTTACAGTATACAGTTATTACAAAAGATTCATTCACTAAAAGAGTTTCTACGATGGACTAGGTTGTTTTAAGACATCGAAACATCGTGTTAAGATGTAAAATATAATAATATTCGATAGAAGTATTTTATTTAAAGATATATCATTTGAAAAGTGGTCGCTGTGACACTTTTAAGTATTTATAACTCGATTTGCAGACTTACTGATATCGCAAAACGTTCATCGATGAGTTACAGCTCCTTTATTTCTCTGAGAAAATACTTTCATTTTGTTATCTTAGCAAAAGCTTCTATTCTGGACTGGAATCTAAAAATAGTATGAGTAACTGTTTCGTGCGGGTTTAAACCTAATTCGTGGAAACATCGGGTTTCAGTATATTATATTAGCGAAATTTCCGCTCAATTTGTCAAGTTATTGCGTCGCGAAAGTGCAGCAAATGTTGATCTATAAGAGTGGTACCACACTAATCAATCAACGATCAACTGATGGCGTCTTTTTTGGAATAGTAAAAACTATCGATTGACGTCGACTGTTCCATTCGTCCGTCGATCGATTAGTGTGGTAACAGCCTAATACATCCATCCACAGAATATAAAAGAGCTTTATTTTATTACTTAGGTGCAGGGTTCAGGTCGTACTAGGAGTAATATCCCCCTCCCTATCTGTGATCGCTATTTCGACTGTCCCAGTAGGGTGCTATTTATTTGACAGGAAAACAAAATTAGTTAGGTGCTGTCATCATACCGTGTGTATGAAGTCGTCGTGGCGCCGTGGTTACTGTGTGTATCATACGATATCACAGGTTAAGCAACGTTCGGCGCGGTCGGTACTTGGATGGGTGACCGCCGACAATTCATTTCTCACGGCGACTTCCGGGCACGTTAAGCAGTCGGTCCCGGGTGCTGTATACTTGTATACAGTAGTCGTTATGGTTTGTTAGAAGCCATTACGGCGCCCTGAAAATTCTGACATCCACCACCCAGCACTGGGCCAGCTTGGTGGATTATGGCCTATACCTCATCGTCACCCAGGGGAGAGACTCATTCCCTGCAGTGGGTGAGTTACAAAGAATTGTTGTGATGATGATGTGATGATGTCATCATACCTAGTTTTTTATCATCGCTGACTAACCCACAATTAATCTCAATCTCAATAGATGATAAGTGAAAGTGGGGTCCAAGATTACAGCGCACAGGTTTTGGAGAAGAATTACCTTTCCATAAAATATTGCCGGAACACATCGCCGCTGAAGCGGTATATTTGGCGGGAGATTTTCTATTCCAGGTCAGCCTGTGGGGGTCCTATCACCAAGCGAAAGTAAGCCTTTAACGACATGCTTATCCAGGAGCTTATTCTAAGCGGACCCTTATTCGCGGCTTTAAGGAAATTAAGGCTGATCAATATTTCAAAACTATAATATTTAATTTTCAAATTTTCCACGATATTATTATGAACGAGGCATAAGATAATAAAAAGTTGAACGAAATGAGACATTAAAATGAGAAAGTCATTAAACCGAATATTAATGTCAATAAGGTATATTTAATGGTGTTTTGAAACATGGTCTCAAAAGTTTTAACTGTAACGTTTCTTGGTAATTTGCGGCAGCATTTTTAGCACGTGTTTTCAACATACTGGGTTATTTTTTAGTCAGAGGCCAACTTTTCTTTAAACACAATAAGTATCATTTATAGAAACGATTTAAAAAAAATGGTATGTGTTTTTTTCAAGGAAATTAATATATTCGCTAACATAATCAGCAAAGCATGGACACTCTAAATTATGAATGAATACCATTTAAATAAAGACGACTACGCGTTACTACAAAACATTATCAATGAAATGCCACGGCGTAGTATCTACGAGTATGTTCATCAACAGTGACAATTTGTTTGTTGAAAATTTATAGTGAAAAGAGAATAAGTTTTAGGGACAGGTGTTTTTTAAAGTTAAAGTTTTTTATTCCCGCCTTTTTCATTAAAAAAGAATCAAGTAAAGATCTTTTAATTTTATTTTTCAAGATCGAAATTGAGCTTCGCCGTTCGATATTTTAAATTGATGACTTTTATACTCACACGAAGACAAGGCTGAATAGCAAAGCGAACTCTTTGGTCATTGGGCTGAATGCATGATGTCTATTGCCAGCATGATGGTTAGATGTACGCGATCTTTTTGAAAGAAAGTGTTTTTTTTTATTGCGGTAAGCTTTTTTAGCTAGATTATTACCCTAGAGCGCTAATTAGTCACCTACAAGCCCCATTTGGAGGTAATAAGAACCTACTGACCGAACATGAGAGATGTAAAATAAACATGCAGGTACTTTTATATCGTATCAAATAACATTTAAATTTGGCTGGTGACTAAAAGACTACCCTGTATATTTTCACATATTTTATGAATCAAAGAATTGAAGAACATTACTGCCCCAACAATAATCTAAGATAATTAACAGCCACGCATTCTGAAGTCCCTGTTTGTTTCTTCTCTGATACAATACTCCATAGAAGTTATATTATAAAGAATGTAAACACAGTGATTTATTTTACACAACATCTTACCCAAAATAATAAACAACAATAAAACAATTTCTGCTCCCTTTACAACACATGGTTTTCCAACTTACTGGACATGTACGTAACACAAATCACTGCCCTACCGACCTTGCCGTTCTATTCCTAATATAATAATAATTTATTTGAAATATCAACTATTTCTTTATAGTCGCATGTTTAGGGTTTATTTCCGGATAACTGGTAGTAATAAAACATTATTAACCTCGCAGCAAGAATTACTATAGTTATATAGCATTTAGCGTCGAAGCTAGAACGTAGTAACGACTCAAGGAACTATAAACTTTAAAAGAAATATGCATAAAGCGGAACAGGGTAATTAATATTTCTGGATTATTTCGAAAAAGGACATTATTTGAGATTTACAGGCAGTAAAATCAGCCATAATTCGGTAGTTTATTTTAAGATTATTTAGTGACTGACTTCGTGAACTCGGAACACGAATGTGGCGTACAGTAATTTTCAGTGAAGCAAATTAAAATGTGAATTTATTACCTCTATTATTAACCCGTTGCAAAAGAGGAGTATTACAAATTTGGTAATGTATTTGTGTGTCTATTTACGGTATCGTTCCCGTAGCTTACAATGCTGTGAATAGATTTTTCAGTGTTTTTTTAAATCCTTCAAAATGGTTGTAGATTTGATGATTTTATGGAAGTTATGAATTCATTTTGTTTTGTTTCAGTTTTAATTTCACCACTCACTATATTGATGGTTGTCTATTTCGTGTTGATGTATTTGACAAATATTGGCTGTTGGTAAGCTACATAAAACTCCTTTGTCGAACGACCTTATAAGAACAATGTTTATAAACCCCAATAGAATCTAAGTATGCAAATTAGTAACAAGCATACAGGGTGTCCTGCTTACCCTATATAATACCTTCTCGGAGGTATTCTATTACCTATAAGGATTACAGAATAAATATGAAAAAAAGAAAAATACGAAATTTATTTTTCAATTTTTGTAAATTTTTGTCACTTAAATGATGCTATGCTGATAAGGCAGGAGCACCGAAGAAAGTGTCCAGTGGTTATTGGTCGCTTAAAATAGCCCCACCGGCCCTGTATAAGCGTTTTGTAAAAGGCGACTAATCCGAGTGGTAGGAACCCGTCAGGGTGTGACTGACTGACTGATTAGTGATTGTGCCCCGGCAATATTTTATGCAGAACCAGAAATTTTAAATAAAACTACTTTTTAACCGGAGTAATCGCGTATAATTTATATTTTACATTTTAACTCGACGTTTCGGTTTCGGTTATACGTTTAACTTTTTCCACTTTCAATCTGACGCCAATTTTTTTTTCAGTTAACTGAAATTTTCCGGTATTAATATTAATATTGATATCAAAATTTTATTTTTAAATAACTGTAGAATGTTCGATAGTTTAGTTAAAGCCTATGAAGCGTAGGTACATATGCTGACCTATACATTTCGGTACAGAAATTAAATAAGTTAAAATATTTCTGTACTTAAAACATCTACAGAAATTAATCCGGTATACATTATTTGGGTACCTACTGATATAATTAATTTAGATTTCAATAACTTGTACAGTTATTGTGTTTTATGAAGCAGTACACTAATAATAATAATAATAATAATAAAATTGTTTATTTAGATAACAGAGATCCATTATTGTTAGTAACAATTACTTATTATCTATGTTAGTAAAACAGTTACGTACCCGAACAATTTAATTCTTAATTAAGGTAATTTTATAAAATTATGAATAAAATTAAAACTTAAAATAACAATTAATACAAATTATAGTGCCTCTAGTAACTTTCAAATTTAAAATTAATGCAATCAAAACTATAAAATCAATAAAAACAAAATTTAAATAGAGAAGTCAGAAAAAAACAGAAATATAAGGGTACTGAAATTTTACTAGTACTATTTAAAAATTTTATACCGATATGCAGTCCCTGCTCGTGACCACGGGTTCTGCAAAGACACCGAAACGTCGAGTTAAAATGTAAAAAATAAATTATATGCGATTAATCTGGTTATAAAGTAGTTTTATTTAATTTATGAATCGTGAAAACTAAAGACAATATTACCCAGAACTTTTCTAAGCCTCGCGTTAACAACTTTGACTTAATCTTCACTTAAGGTAAGATTGATTTCAAACGCGTGCTTAGTCTATAATAAAAATAAACGGTTTTTCACAAATAACCTGCTTACGTAGATAGATATGAAACATTGAATTCAAAAGATATTAACATTACAGCCGCTGTCAGGTAAATGGAAACTCGCTAAAGTAAACAAGATCACGGTGTGATGACAAACTTCTCATACTGCATTCTGGCAATGTTGTATGAAGAGTCAGGAACTGATTCTGTAACTTTTAACATGATGTACTATCGCACCAACTGATCATGACATTCATGACCCATTTTGCAGATCATCCGTTTGAAACTGTCAAATTTGTGATTTCTAACGCGTTTATTTATTTAAAACTTTATTGCACAAATAATTGGAGTACAGTGGGCGGACTTAATGCCATTTGGCATTCTCTACCAGTCAACCACCACAAAAGCAGAGAAGTTAAATAAGTGGTGCAGATTATATTAAAAACTATAATATATACATAATTAATAATACACAACTACATAAATACATATACATATATACTCTATACTATAATATGTATGAAATATATACATAAAAGCTATTAAACATATATGAAAATAAATAAAGTGAAAATTAGGATGATACATTTGCTATCTTGAAAAAGTGAGCTCTGACGCATTGTTTAAATGCCAGTTTGCTAGGGGCTTTTCGTAGGAATACAGGTTTACAACTTACATTTACAACTACGGATTACAACTTTTCCCACAGCCTTATTGCCTGAATAACAAAAGAGTTTGAAAGAAATCCAGAATGGTGTAAAGGAATATGCAGGCTAAGGCTATGCAGGCTTTAATGCTCTTAAGACATTTTAGATGCTGTACAAATTCTTTACTCAGTAAATGTCAGTGTCGAATGAAGTGATAACAAGCTCGTTAGCAAGGAAACCTAACTCTTCAAGCAAATTTCGACCTACTAGCATTTATTAATAGAGCTTATGGTGAGTCATGATTAAATTAGTTCGATGGTGTCAAAGGCCCAGTTTTTCTCAGGCCCATGTACACATCTTCGACCTCTGTGACATTAATTTGGATTTGTGAAGCGATCGCTGAAAAGTACCTAGTAGTATCAAGTCCCCTTTATTACCCAGTCCATATTATTATTAGAATCAGTTTAACGAGATCATTTGAACGTATGAAACATTATGATGATCTATAATAACATACTATAGATAACAAGATCTATCTAAATATCATACTGTAGGTATTGGAGTATCAGTTGCTAACCATACAATGGTTAATTACACGCTATGCGGAGAATCTAGCTCATGATTACTAGTGATGTGCCACGGATACGATAGGTAATGGGAACTATGATTATTTGTTTTTTTTTTTCTAATGCTGAATTTATTGAAAATATTATTACTAAAGTAAACATATGGTTGTCTCATCTTTTGGTGATTAGGAAGCCATTTGTGCTCTATTGCATTTATCGTATTTTGATCTCTGCATTATACATAAATACATAACTTTACGCCTGTATCCCTTATTGGGTAGGCAGAGCACCAGAGACTATAAAACCATCTGATGTCGCATTTGACGAACTTTGAGTGATTATAATTATGGAGAGAGACTTTATAGTGACTTTTTGAGTCTGAATTTTGTATGTTAGTACTATAAAGTTGAAATAACAATAAATCAGTTTTAAATGTTTTCGCATGTTTGAAGATAATTACCGTTATTGGAAGGTTATAATTGTGGTATAAGTTTATAAGGTGGCTGAATTTTATGGACAAAAAGTAATATTTTTGAAAGTAGGCAAAAAGTTGAATTAGCAAAATTCTAAAATATGTGAAACCGCCTTAAACCTCAATTTATCAGCTATATTAAATGACGATCTGGTCGAAGATGGCTCTTTTTGAAATATTTGGCTGCACTCTTTACACTTTACTCATTGCTTAGAAAAGACCTTTTACTCATGTAGGGTCGGCTCAGAAAAGCCCTACCACCCCCGCATAAGCGTGTCGTAAAAGACGACTAATCCAAGCGATCCACGGCGGAACCTTATCAAGCGGACATAAGGTTCAGATTTCGTCTCACTATTGACCAACTTTCATATAAAGTCTTCCGACAAATATTGGGAAAAAAAGCAGGCAAAATATTTTTTTTTTTCATCATCATCATCATTCAGCCAGGAGACGTCCTCAGCTGGACATAGGTCTCCCCCAAGGTTTTCCACGTCGCTCGGTCCCGCGTCGGTCTCATCCTGCGTTTACCGGCGACTTTGACCAGATCCTCGGTCTGCCTACGCTGCGTCTTCCAAAAGAAACCTTATGTTGTTACTGAAATCTTTGATGATATTTGATAATATAACGGATAGTGCTAAAGTTTACAGTGTTTTCCGTCAGCAATTCACATTATTTTCCTTTGTAATAAAATATATGATATCAAAATTTTGCAGTTCTGACAGAATAGTTTAACTTTGTGCTATTTGACGCTTTAATACCTTTAATAAATCAAATATAAAGCTTCACTACGATGAACAAAACGTAAAAATTTATATAAGAAAATGCAACAAAAATGATTATAGATCAAAACTTTCATAGATGCAAAATGTAAATAAAAGGAACATCGTATTAAACAGAAGCTACTTCGCCACCTCCCTACAGCTTATCTAGTAGTGTGGGCAATCAAGGGTAGTGGCTGAATTGTCGGATATCAGAACACAAAATACAATTGTGTGAAATGAAACTACGCCCTCAAGCTACAAGCTTTAGCAAAAATAGCTACACGTAAATATGTTTTTGATTAACATTTTCTAATAAGGTTTTCTAGGTGTTATGTTAAAAGTGTAACTCGGGATTTTATTGCCCTAAAATAACACCATGATGTTGAAGAAGATTTATTAAATTTATTTATTAACTTATTTTTAGTTCCAGGATTGAAAAGGATAAGGATATTGCTACCGTCCTTGGTTTTGACCTTTGACTTTGATTTTCCGTGGCGGTGGATATTTTTGTCATGAACACAGATATTAGCCATTAAGTCACGGATGTTATTATGTAATTTTTTTTCATAAAAGGTATATTCAATATAGGTAATTATATTTCGTACGTTTACTATTCGTTTTCTTGTATCCATAGCAGAAGTTCTTTAAGACACTTAATTTGGGCTTAATAATGTTGTATGGATAAAGGCGGCGCGGGTCCGAGCGACGCTGAGGAGAACTTTGGGTAGGCCTATAAATGTTGCAAGAATAACAGAAAAAAAGTAACTATCAGCTGAGATTAAAGCGAAATTCCGGTTCAGTCAACTGTTTAATAACTATACATAGTTAGTGTCTGGAACACTAAGCTGTTAAATAAACTATAACTGTATACAGTAAATATCTTTCAACTGTTCGATGCTCAGTGCGGTTTAAGCCTGCCAGAAGGAGATCTTAATACGTGAGCGACGCGACACGCAACTTAGTCTTGCCCCAGGCTTAAACTGAAACTTTAGAGTTAAAGTTTCATAATATACCTAAACGACTTAAGTAAACTAAATAAATCCGACTAATATTATAGAGGTTGGATGGATGTTATGATAAATTTGTTGACGGAAGGCTTAAATTTCTGTAAATAAGTAGAATAAAGCCTGGAATAATACATATGATACTTGTTATGCTAATATTCCTTTGGGATTAAGATTTATTCGGGTTAACTTTGCGAGGATCTACAGGAATACGGAAAAGTTGTAAATATCACAAGAGAGTATTTTTTTCAGTAGTATTTTTGTATACTTTGCTAAAAAAATGTTATTTATACAATATTTTAGTTTACTTTATAAAGCAATATCCTTTTAAATACTAATCACGTACAAATATATTCATTAAAAATATTTTTATTTGTACAATAACGTATGCTTACACACAAAGTTTATTTTCCTTATGAAATTTATGTTTACAAACCAGAAAAGCAAATAAAAAAGATCCATGTTAACAATGGAATAATAAACGACGAAAAGAAAAAAAATCTCTCAATCTTTCTTTTTCAGAAAGACAATTGTATTTTCTCGGAGATATTACAGGAGTTTACTTAAATTAATTGCTTACACAATCCTCAAGGAGCAAAACGTTTTAACATAGAACAAGACGGGACGTTAAAAAATAAAAATTAGCCTACGATAACAGGGTCTTACGAGAGAAATTAATTAAGTTTGCGCTAAATAATTATTTTGCAGAAGGGTAAGTACGAAATAGAGAGAATATTTCAGGTAGAGCCCTCAGGGGCTTGTAGTCCCTGTTAATGAATCGTTGAACTAGCCTCGGTTTAGTTAGCCTTGGTTAGTTACTGTCCTTAAAAATGTATTATGAATCTTGTTGAGAGTAGTTTTAAAGTGCAGGATTGTAAGTTGCGAAAAAAATCTCTACATTTAAGAGGATTGAAGGTGATTTTGCTACTTCTGTTAGGTTTCTTGTACTGTGAGTTTGTACCTTCTCAGTAGGGTCATTTTTTAATCACCTACAACTTTGTTTAGAAAATAATTTACAAGCATTTTGATATCACCCACTGGGTTTTTAGTATCTTAATACCAACATCATAAATAGCAAACTAGTCAATAGTCTCAATCCATCATAATAATACCTCCAACTTTGTCAAACGTGGAGGTATAAAAACAAAATATATATATATATATATGTATATACCTCCTTACAATATAAAAAAAAAAAAAAAAAAAAAAAACACATGATTTTATAGCCTCTGGTGTTCTGCCTACCCCATTAAGGATACAGGCGTGAAGTTATGTATATATGTATGTAGTAAACTAGTAGAGTGAGTTAATTATCGTAAAGTGAGCAAAAAAAGTGGTGTTCCTACCAGTTTAAATTTAGTTTCCGTTGACGTTTTGGTTAATTAGATTCAATCAAACAACTAAGAGCAACTGTTACTTAGCAAATTAATCATCGCTTTTGACAATCAAATAAACATGCAATAGAAGTCTGGAAGTGACCGATCTGTAAGCAAACTATTCTAAGAAAGTATAAAAATTTAAAATTCAAAATTCAAAAATGTTTATTCATCTTAGGAATTTAAAATTCACTTAATGACGTCATCATATACTTTGGCTTTAACTAGTTCTTGATAGTTGTTGAATATGATATTACAGTAGAACGAGGGACAAAAAGCCGGCGGAAAAAAACTCTTGGCACTCTTTTTCAGTCAGAATTATAAGAATCAAACTATAAAAAACAAAATTATAAAAAACAAACACAAGACAGCTAATTGTGAGAGCCAATGTCACGCCACAACCAAATTGCTTACATAGTAGGTGCCTTGAGCTATCAGGATGCACAGCACAAACATATCGGGATAAAAAGTAGCCTTTGTGCTATTCCAGGCAGTACACCTATGCCAAATTTCATCCAAATCCGTTCAGCCGTGATTGAGAAACCAACATACATCCATACATCCTAACTTTACAATAAAGATTTATTTAAAAAAACTCTAAATATCCAATATCACTATATTAAAGGAAAAAAGTTATATTCCTTTTATAAAAATATGCTGAAACATATTCTATTCGAAAAGATAATGAAGGTAAAAAAAATAATCATTATTATTTTGAAACTAAATTCCTAACGTCAAAAATTGACAATTTAATTGTACAGGAAATTCTGGAGGTTTCATACTACATAATATCATATTATAGATTTTTACGAACATTGCACAGTTCAATTGATATATCGGCATCGTAAAATGTGCAATTTTAAAAGAATAATGGCGGAATCCAGGTGGGTTGAATCACTATTGGAAATTTTATCATAAAATGCAGCGAGTTAAGCAAATGTTCCATGGTCTTACAGATAAAAGGATTCCAGAAGTCTATTTTCATTGCCAGTCTCGATATTAATTTAAGATGTCAAATTTGTCAAAATATAAAATTGTTTTTTTGTGGGCGCTAGGCTGACCCCCTGTCGCAGCAAAAGTCTCTATCTATCATTATGATACCTTCAAATTCGTAATTTAATATTACACTTCATAGAGTCTACTCTTAATAAGTAACGATTTTATCACACACACATAACTTCACGTCTATATCCCTTATGGGGTAGGCAGAACACTAGAGGTTATACGACCATCTGATGTCACGTTTGACAAATGAGGTATTATAATGATGGAGAGAGGCTATTGCAGTGACAGGGGGTCAGCCTATCGCCCACAAAAATGCCAATATTGTGGGCGATAGGCTGTAATATTGTCTTCAGTTTTCACGATTCGTTACAAAAAATATTTAAAGAAAACTCCTTATTCACAGTGGTAATACGGTCACGAGGTAAAAAAAAATATAAAGAGATAAAATCTTGTTAAAAATAAACTTATACAATTGGACCGATCGTCGTCCAAGGTGTTTTTGGTGGACATAACTATACCACATGACGAGAACCTCGTGAAGGCCGAGACCGAAAAGCAACGCAAGTACTTGGACCTTGCACACGAGGTGACCGAAATGTGGGAAGTTACGTCCACCGAAATCATCCCGGTTGTAATATCCGCAAATGGTTTGACCCCAGCCACTTTGGGCAGAAACCTTGAAAGGCTGGGATTCGGCGGAGGTTCGCTTTCAGCACGCATGCAAAAAGCGGTTTTGCTGGATACTGCCCGAATAGTTCGCCAGTTTCTGTCCCTCTTGCCCTGATCCCCGACCGACTGGTCAAATTGTCGGGTATTTCCGCCGAAAGGCGTGTAGCTTTAAGTATAAATAATAATAATATAATAATAACTTTATTGACACAATCAAACAATTTTCTTATACAATTAGTAGGTAGAACATTTGTTTTTTGTAATATATTTTTAACCGGATTTAGCGCGTATAATTTATATTTTACATTTTAACTCGACGTTTCGGTGGCTATGCAGACCCAGTGGTCACGAGCGACCATGGTTTTATTTTGTAGTATTATGTATTTTGTATATATAAGTTCTATGGGGTTTACAATTATAATAAATCCTTCTGCAACCACTCTACTAAATCAGAGAATTTTATATTTATAAAATTATTTTTTTCCAGCTAAAACATAACCCTTTTCTTCAAGCTAAAATTAACTTACCTCAAAATCCTCTACAATAAGGTCCCTTTTCGTGTAACCGTAATATGAAATTTGCATGATTTCAAATGGCTTCACGTTATACGTGTAATGGCATGCAGGACCATAGGATGTAAATGTTATACCAAACCGTAGACATAGTGAGATATGCAGAGCACATCGAATGCAAACGATCGCCCGTGCCTTGATGCATACGAAATTCACCTTTATTGATAGCCCACAAATGTCCAGACCTGTTCTGGGTATTTGTTTTGTTCAAGGTATTTTCTTGGTTTGCAATTCATGATTCTTTTAATTTTTTTTTATTCTTGAGCGTAACGTAAGTTTTATATCTCAGAATATGTGGGAGGAATTAATTATTAACTAATAAATTTTCTGAGAAATTTTCTTGTAGTTTGTTTCTGGAAAAGTAGAATACCGTCGCTCATGACCGTCAAAACAACCGTAACGTCGAATTAAAATATTTAAAAAAATTAAGTTAAATACGTAGTATATACAATGATTCAAGATATCACATAAACATAAAAATAAAACTTGGATAAGTCATAAGAATTAGAATCTTTCGACAAGAATCTTCTGTCCTCGGCAAATAATTCCACAAAATGGCGCCAAACAAACAGAATCTTTACGTAGGCTTTGTTAATAGCATGTCACCACCCTCTTAACTAAGCCAGGCTGCCAAACCCCGGTCATGTTCAATGATATTATTATCATCTAAGGCTTTAGTTTCCGGGCTGTTCTAATTAGATTTACAAACAAAGTGATTTGCTTTTTCCTTAATATTGTTCATTGATATATTTCAGAGAATTTTGAGTGTATGTCAGCAGAATCTAGTAAAAGTTCTGTGCGGACTATATAGTCCGTGGTAAAATTTTGAGGCTTATCAACCAACTTCCAAAAAATGGGGGAGGTTCTCAATTCATCTGTTTGTTTTTTTTTGAGTCTTTGTTACACGATATTTCGGACAATTATGAATTGATTTTGAAAATTGTTGATTCATATGATAGAGGATACTTCATAGTTGGTCCCATTTAAATTTCATTGAAATCGGTTGAGTACTTCATTGAAAATTTCAAACTTTTGAAAAAATATGTATGATTTCGGAGAATGTTTACGTTGATGACATTCTCAACCCAGCCAAAGTTTTGGTAATCTGCATGCTCTGCATTCGTTGATTATTTAATCTTATTAAGACTAAAATACTGTAAAGTATGTCGAAAAATATGCTGTTGCAACCGCGCTTGCAAAGCAAATGAAGTAACATACCATAGTTTTGTGTATTGGCATTTTTGTTACTCAAATGAATTAAACTGTATCAAGTTTGGGTAATTTGTAGTTGTTTTAACTATAATATTTGTACGGTCTAATGGTAAAGTTTTACCTTGCTTTCATTGCCCCAGAGCTTATTTTCCTTCGGATCTTTTACTTGGAAGGCTTAGTCTGGTATTTGTGTTATAAACACAGATATTTTATCGCCACTTTTATAAATATGATAAATTTCCTTGTTTCTCCATTAAAATGTAAAAATATAATTATAAGTGATTCATTCAGTACAAAAAGGGTTTTATTTCAGAAAATTATTCGTTAACTAAGATAATATTCCAAAACAGAAGTTATTAAGAATATTAATAGTTTTTGCAAGTTTTCAAGACCACTTTAGCGAAGGGGTAAACCTGTCTGCCTCAGACGCCAGTGGTTGCGGGTTCGATTCCCGCAAGGAGCAATAAAAAAAAAGTTCTCGGTGTTTATCTATTTATGAATTTATATTCTAGGTTCCCCCCTAGTTTGCTACATGGTATCCCATAACACAAGCTATGCTTACTTTGGGGACATGTAGCTGGTGTGATTGTCTGGGGATTTTTATTTTATTTTACAGTTCATCTCACCTGATGCTAAATAAAGTTAGACAAAGCTGGACAAAAGCCACCCCAAAGTTCTCCACGTGTTCAGGCGACCTTGACCAGATCTTCGGGCCCCCGTGCCTACCTTCTGAATTGGGTATTGAGATTTAAAAGGGCACATAAAGCACCAGCAATAGCACCAGTAATGATTGAAATAATTATAGCGACACTTCCAAATTCAATCCGTCCAAAAATCCATAACTCCTATTCGCATAATATGACAAAAGTTATTTTAATATTCTTAGACATGCAAACTTTATTACGACCCTATAAAATTTACACCAGATTCTGTACTACTAATGCTTAAGGTTATATCACATTGAGGGATAGTTTTTTTTTTGATAGTTAACTGAGCGAAATGTAATTTGATGAATGTATTTTTTTTGTTTCTATGGCAGTATTTTAAGACCAATTTATTGCATTAGTTCTAGCAAATAATAAATTTTTATTTATAATAATTTTAAATAGCAAATACACCTACCATATGGTCACTTGAAAGTGGCAAGGCTCTTTTAACCGAAGAGCCCGACAACTTATCAATAGCGACAACCTTATAAATAAAAAAATGCAGACGCTCGAGCATCTTTGTAAGGTTGCTTGATTGATAGTATTTTATCGGCTACATTTTAGTAGTGTGCGACTGTTCTTTTTGACCAGATTGAAACCACTCCTTTTTACCATCGGACTACCAGACGCAAAACTTCCATCCTTAGTGGATTCACCAAAAAGTCGAACAAATAGTTATACTAGCTTGGATAGCTCCTCTTTGGTACGGATTACCAAGGTGTGGAACGATCTGTCTGCATCTGTACTTCCTGCGCACTACAGTCCTGGTACTTTTAAGTATCGAGTAAATAGGTTTCTCGTGGATGGACGTGTACCATCATAGTCTTCATGCGCACTTTCCAATAGGTGCATAGAAGACAAACGTCCTATCCTTATAATATACAAAAAAAGATTAATCTTTTTAAAAATGCTATGGGTACATACATACATAACTTCACGCCTGTATCCCTTATGGGGTAGGCAGAACACCAGCAAATTTGGAGGTATTAAAATGATGGAGAGAGACTATTGCAGTGACAGGTGGTCAGCCTATCGCCCACAAAAACGCCAATAAAACCTCTGTCCCTCAACTGACTTTTACAGTATGCCCGGGAAGAGAAGCAGCTGGCACGTTCTATGTTTTTCTTTCGCTTCCAGTCCAGCATGGAAGAATGCTATGGGTCTATGACAGTTAAACTAAGTACAGTCACGTGAAATAAGATGTACACACTTCGCCACTTATTCGGTTCTCTTAAGGTTCAAATTCCAATAAAAATGTATACAAATTATAAGACGTGACTGTACACATAATTTTTTTGATGACTTATGTATAACCCTGTATTTACTGCGTTTAATTTAAGCGCTTTTTTTGGGATTTTTAAGAGCCTAACCACGTTATAAAATGGAGAGATTAAAATATGAAAACAGATTAAGTTGGAGGTAACAAAAAATAATAGAAACACTAGCTGGAAGTAAACCCCTTTGAAGGAAAATCCTTTGATATTTTAATTTTCAGTTCTTTTTATAAATTTCTTGGAATATTTGAACCGGATAACTATGACGGTTCAAGGAACCGAGAGCCCTTAAAAGATAGGAAGGGCGAACAAATTATGTAGGCTTACTGATGAGTTCCGTTTAGGCCCTTTGTGTACAGAATTTTGGGTATAAATTTAACAATTACAAGATTTAAAATTATAGGACAATTTTTGATCATCTTTATGGCTGCCTACTGTCTGAAACACGGTAGGCTTTTGCATATCTCTACTTTACATTTTATTTATTACCAAAATCAGGTATTCTAAAATCAGCAATACCACTTATACTTCTTTAGTCTCTTAAAGACAGGTAAAATATTTCAATAAAATTCAATACTTTTTTTTTTATATACCTACTTAGTTTTTTCTCAGTCTCTCGTGGCCACGGGGTCTGCGAAGACAACGAAACGTCGAGACAAAAATTTTCAAAAAGCGTTCGTACTATTATATAAAAAGTGTTTTATTTAATAGTATGAACGCGAAAACTTAAGACATCCATGTTCAATGCTTGTTTCCTACCTTCAAATGTAAGGATTTATTTTATCAAACGTACAAACATAACTTTATGCCTGTATCCCTTTGCAGTAGGGAGAGACTAGGAAACGCCAATTGCTACGATCCAGACATACCTCTTTCGCTTCCTCCACTTTCATTAATCTTTTCATACATGATCACCAGTTACGGGTACTTTTAACTAAGCCATTTTTAAGTATGTCGCCAATTTGTTGGGCATACGTTCGCCTTTTTTTTTTCTTGAGGAAAACCAAAAACGTGATATCACATCCCCGACCGCCCAAGGGGGAGCGACGTGGTATGTGGGGATAATCCGGCAGAAGACCAGACCTACCCACTAAAAACCTCATCCGCCATAGATGGAGCTCACGGTACCGCCATTGGCAGTACCCGCGAGCCCCGACAGATTGCGCTCAGCCTTAGCCTAGGGCAGCCCCTTCCAACATCACTAAACGTAAATCTCTTGAGTAAATCTGTTTTCAACCGACTTCCATAAAAGGAGGAGGTTCTCAATTCGTCTGTATGTTTTTTTTGTGTCTTTGTTACACGATATTTCAAACAATTATTAATCGATTTTGAAAATTCTTATTTCATGTGATAGAGGATACTTCATAGTTTGTCCCAAACTAAAGATTTCAAATATTTTAAAAATATGTATGATTTTGGAGAATATTTACGTTGATGACATTATAACTCAGCCAAAGTTTTGACGTGAAGTCGATTTTTTAATGCTCTGCATTCGTTGATTATTAATAATCCTTTCTAAATATTCAAACCACCGTAGCATATTCTTTAAAATCTAAGTTACTATATCTTCTCCCAATCCGCATCTCTTTCTACTACTCTTTTATCAACATGTTGTTAAGTATAAATACCTAAAATATAGCCTTACGCAACCAACAGAACCCAGCTTAACGTCTGCATATTGCCTACTCTTTAACATCTCGTAGCCACGTAAAAGTGCCTCGTTGTTTCTTAGTGCTATGTGAATCGAGCTTTACGCTTCGTTTTACGTAGGGAATAGGGATATTGGCATGTGGGGCGTAAAATAAGTCTCAGGTGTACTTGATAGCTTTTACCCGCCAAAACTGATAAAATATGCTTCTCGCTCAGCCCGCTCAACCCGCCCGTTATCGTCAGTTTCTGTAGCAAAATTACCAAATTCCACATAATATTATTGGATAGCCGGTATTTATATTTCATATTTGGAACGTTATTACCAACAAACCTTTTTGTTTGTTTGCCCTCATTCGATTCAACGGTTCACAATTTATTGGTTTGAGTATGTTGGGCTAGAATTTATTAATTGTATTTTTGGGGACGATAAGGTTACAAGGGTATAGCGGAGCCAATCCTTTGACGAGATTTATCGGCAATTATCGGGTTTTAATAAACATATGATAAAAAGCTGTTTATGTTTGTTGTATAAAATAATATTATAAAATGTTATTTTACTCATCGCAATTTTTCTAGCTTTGAAATTAGCAACATGTCAGTTTAAAAAAAAGTTAACTCACGAAAAGCATAGAAACATATTTTTAATAATACGTAACTGCGCCCTCTTGAGCATAGCCACTGACTGTTCATCCGTTGCACCAAAGATTCTATACTGCATATGAAACAACTTTTTTATTTTATAAGGATATGACGTTTGTCTTCCATGACACCTGATGAAAAGTGCGCATGAAGACTATGGTGGTGCACGTCCATCCACGAGAAACCTATTCGATAGGCACTTAAAAGTACTGGGGCTTTAGTGGTCAGGAAAAACAGACGCAGGCAGATCGTTCTACACCTTGGCAACCCATACCAAAAATTGAAAAAACTATCGAAGCATTTTTTCAACTTTTTGGTAAATCCACTTTAAAGGGATGGAAGTTCTGTCTGCGTCTGGTAGTCCGGTGGTAAAAAGGAGTGGGTTCAATTTGGTCAAAAAGAGCACTCGCACACTCACCAAAATGTAGCCGATAAAATAATGTCAACTTTTAAATGCCGGAATATTTTTGGGGGACAGTACCTACGTTACGACGAAATTGCTTTTTTTAATAGTTGGATTTTTACAATTAAATATCGTTTCATGCGTAATGGTTAAACAAATATGGCTTGCCTTTTTCATCTTAAATAATATAATGTTAACAATATTTTGTTATGGAAATAAGCAATAAGCAATAGGCTGGATGCCTCCATAAAATTTACTTAGTGAAACCAATCAAAACCTGAGACTATACGTCGAATCAACCGGTTGAATCAACAATAATTTTTTCTGTCAGCCATGTTATTCGACAGATATGTCTCATTCGAAGACAAAAAAAAAACCTATTTAAAGAATAACAGCTGTTTACCCGACTATAGAAAAATTGGACCATCACTATCACTACATAGTACAAAACAAAGTCGCTATCCCTGTCCCTATGTTCGCTTAAATCTTTAAAACTACGCAACGGATTTTGATGCGGGTTTTGTAATAGATAGAATGATTAAAGAGAAAGGTTTATCTATACATATAATAAAATGGTAGGAAAGTCAAAACTGTACATTGAATATTTTTTTAAAACAATACTTGGGGTATGATCTACAATCGAAACAGAAACAAAAAATATAGTTTTTAGAATTTTTGTCTGTTTGTCTGTTTGTCTGTTTGTCTTTCCGGGATAAACTCAAAAAGTACTGCATGGATTTACTTCAAATTTGGCACGAAGATAGTTAAGAAGTCGGGTCAACATATAGGCTACATATTATCACGCTAGCAGTGTTATAATCGTAGGTGCGTTTGGTGCTGCATAGCGTTCACGCAGACGACGTCGCGGGCAGCAGCTAGTATCTATAATAACATCCATTAAATAGTGGAAAAATACTTTTATTTTTGAGGTTCCTAATGTGATGTCGTAACTAATTACATATTTTCCGTTTTTTAAGTATTCTACACATTGAAAAAGTCTACAAAAAACTCGATGCCATATGTCTATCTTAATTTTTTTTTGTCATTACTTACATACGACAAACAATGGCTTATTTTCGAGGCGTTTTTAGCCAATACAGCATTAATCCTTATCCCATTTAATATATTAAATACATTGTTGATTTGATATAGATCTATATGGCCCTTGACAGCATATGATTTAATTTAATATTTTCGAAGATATTACAGATAAAAAAAATCGGGACGTAGCGTTTGCGGCGGTACCGGCCGGCCGGGGCCGCCTGAGCGTGCCTATATGTTATACTTTATTAGGTAGCTGACAGAACGTAGATATTTTTAAGTTGACCTGCCGAACGACTGTCATAAGACCTTTTTGGGATATTCTTAAAAGAAAAGTAAACTGTAAGAAAAACTACCTACAGATTTTTTGATCTTTCAATCGCTCGGAACTATGTATTTAGTAATCTTACGTAGGATTTTGGTTACTAAGATCATAGAAAATCTTAATCTGCATATAAAAAGTAAATAATAATAATAAAAAAGCGCACCAAGTTCAAAATATAATATTAAATGGCAAAAAATCGGCAATTTTTATAAAAAAAATTAAACGTCGATTATCTCGAAAACGGTTGGGTTTGGGGTAGGGTTTTTCATGTTGATAAAACTCAGAAAAGACAGGTGCTACACGCCCCTTATGGATCTAGGTCGACTTAACCAGTAACTCTGAATACAATGTTCGCAGTTTTTCTGTAGTGTTTTACTGTCAGCATTGCACCCGTGCGAAGCCAGAGCGGGTCACTAGTAGTATTATAAAAAACAACTTTATTTCGCCGAGTAATACTTCATTCGACCAATAACTTTATCCGACGATTGAAATCACGGCCATTAATGAAATAAATCATGAAAACTTAAGACAATCTTATAACTTCAATCTGATTGTTTGTTAACAAATTTTACGTAATTCTATTGCTATAAACAGAAAATTCCGTTTCTGCAAACTCCAACAAACTTTTACGAACTAAGCTTTCAAGATCTGACCATTCATTGATACTCTCATCTAAATTCAGTTTGTCCGTGACTTGCAACCAAAATGGCGGACTTGGCTCGTAGCTAATTTCACTCGTAACTGCCACTTGGCGATCGTCACGATTTCAACTAATTAGTTTATTAGAAGTTTCACAAGATAATTAAATTTTGACAGCTTTCAGTCCTTTTACAAAGTTTCCGAATCAAGTTATACATCAATTTCTAAATGTAAAAGATTAATTAATGTTCGACTCAAGTCAATTAGTTTTAGTTTAGATAAAGACATACCTAAATTTAAGTGACTTAAATATTGTAAACGTTGAAATTTCATAGTATGGTCCTAAGATTTTTCTACTTCATCAAAATCACGTATATAAATAGACGTGAGTCGCCCACAACTGGACAAAGGTGTATCAACGTTTACGTGTCACGTAAACGTTTACGTGCTTTTATTCACTAATTATAAAATAAAAATAAAATAAAATCCCCAGACAATCACACCAACTACATGGCCTCAAAGTAAGAATAGCTTGTGTTATGGGATACCATGTAGCGAATTAGGGGGGACCTAGAATATAAATACATATTTTATTTTATTTGGGTGGCCTACAGCTTTGACTTATACATTTAATGTTGAGTGTTCCATTAACAAGCCAGCGCACATACAGGGTGACTGGTGGGTCACTTTTGAAATTCTAGGACGTGATAATTTATTAATTATTTATTGAGTAATCTTAACCGAAACTTAAAGAATTGATAACGCAACGCATGGTCACGCTAGCGTTAGCAGCACGCCGTGTGCCAGGTCACGTGTTGCGCTCGACTCAGTTGTATGTAAAGTAAATAGTAAAATAGTAGTATTTATTTAAGGGGAATTCTAGTGAAAAATTAAGTACCTACCTACTTTAAATACATAATTATGATCAGAATCGAACACAGAGTGCTTTCCTTCAGTATCTAAAATTTGCCAGCAGTCACCCTGTATAGATGAACGCCCAGACACGGAACATTTTTCTTTTCTTGTTCCGTGCGGGAATCGAACCCGCAACCACTCTCTTCTGAGGCAGACAGGTTTACTCCATCGTCAAAGTGGTCAATTAATATAAATTATATAAATTATTTAAAAAACATCATAGGTAATTACTTATGTCCGTAAAGACATCAAAAATCTAATTCTTATCAAAAACCTTTCTCCGTGACCATGCAAGGTGGTCATTCACTGAGTGCTAGCCGTATTTAAACCTTATTGACTTGGCTGTAATATTCAAATTCCTTGCAATTACCTTATAGCTTGGTGGTAGCATACTTTGTATAGGCGCGACATAATTAGCCTCATGTAAAAGGGCCTGGAGATGCCTTTAGTAATCAGTAACCTCCTAGAACCGATCTTGTAAGGAAAAGTGTTTTTTCAAAGACCTTACAAGACTTCGCAAACTACTACTCTAACCGCTTCAACAAAGACCGTCATTGAATGGTTGCGATAACTTTTAAGAGATGTAAAATTAACATCTCTTGAAAATTTCTTTTTTCAGGTGATTCGGGAAAATCGGCTATACAACATGATCATACAAATACTCTTATATCCAAACTGCAATATTTTCATCAAAAGGCGTTAAACCCCGTTTAAAAACAACAAACACCCGATCTTCATATTCCAGATGCGTCAAAGCCTCTAATTACCAAACAAAACGAAACTTTCGGACCTGCTTCAACAGTTTAATCCACGACCTCTCGTTAACTATGACATGGCTGATAGCTAGCGGTCTATTGACGTTTACCACTCATAGAAATTTCTGGAAGAACGTGTCCCGAATCGAGATCGAGGGATTAAGTCGTTTTGCGAACAAAGTTAGTTGTGCAGCCGTCGGGATGGTGTCTAATTAAGATGAAGTTAATGGATTTGCGTCGCACAGGTTCCACGGGATCGTTATTCCAATGAAGATCGCTTTGGTGTCGAAATAAAGGACCAAGCTTCCTGTTTTTCGAGCACTGTTCAGATAAATAGTGTCGTTCGCTTTTATTGAGTCTTATTTGACTTGAGCTGAATTTCGTTCTCTTTATTCGGATGGTATTTCTAGACGGTTTTATTCTGCTTTTA
Organism: Stenoptilia bipunctidactyla; assembly: GCA_944452665.1. Lineage (NCBI taxonomy): Eukaryota > Metazoa > Arthropoda > Insecta > Lepidoptera > Pterophoridae > Stenoptilia > Stenoptilia bipunctidactyla. The sequence continues at coordinate 3,561,383 of OX101726.1, read as the reverse complement.
TAGCTTTTGAGTCTTTGAATAATTTGGAGTACGTATTTTAGTGGTTTTAAAATTGTTATTGGTGTATGCGTGCTTTAAGTTTGGGTTATACATTTTAAAAAGAACATTTAAGTTTTTTAATTCATTGAAAGTGACTTACACGGATAATATTTATTTACGAATAATGCCTGAAACACAATGAACGTGCTAAGGCTCGGAGCACGGGCAAGGTCATCGACAAAATGAGTTGAGGGCAGTGTAAGCTTAATGTTACCTCTTGTTAGTATGTCCTCTTCTAGGTTAGCCCTGCTTAGCCCTATAAATTATGTCACCAAATATCACCACTCCTGCTTTACTTCTAGGCAATATTTTATCTTAAGCCATATGCTTAGATCTTCAACTCCATTGTAACTGACCACTTGAAACTTAAGTCAAACAAGGGATTAGTAACCGTAAAGATAAAAGCTCTCTTTGCCGAACAGAAATTAAAAAATAGGAAAAAAAGACAGGAAACTTCGCAAGTACTAATTAGCATATTTCTACGAACAAGAAGATTATCTCCTATTGGAAATCAAAGCTTTGTATGAGGATTAGAACGTAAATGACTATCGGACGAGAAGCCTGACTAACTATGAGTAGCAAAATTATCAATTTCTGAAAGAACAGAGAGCCTTTTTAAACCTTTTTGCTTATAATACGGTCGCCCTCAGGAGTGGAACACAAATATATTAATGTAAAAATTATAAAATGTAAATCCGTGATTAGACATAAGTTACACAAGATATGTTTTTTTTAAGTTAGTTCTAAGGTCTGTGGATTTTATAAATGAGGAATAAATAAATAAAATAAAAGTTTTTAAATATTAAAAAAAATCGCCTGTTTATTTTGGAATAAGTACACCACTTGGGTCGTAAAAAAAATATAACATTCAGAAAGACATCATTATAAAGACTACACTTAGAACGTAACCAGTTTGAAAATCTTATGAAACAAGATTGTGATTTTTCTGAAAAAAAGTGGACATCGTATGCTAAATGTAAATTAAATAAAGCGTCTTGAACACCTCTTAATGTATTTCATTTTACTAATACATCGATTGTGAACAATTAGAGACTGTTGTTACTTAATGAATACATTATTTAATGTATTTACATGATGTAGGCTGGTATTGATGCTTGTGCAGATATTGACAGGACATGGGTGTTTCGGTCACTATCTGCACAGAGTCACCCGGAGGAAGGTGACGACAGAATGTCACCATTGTGGGGCGATCGACGATACGGCAGAGCACACCTTGACGGTGTATCCGGCGTGGGGTCTGCAGCGGCACGAATTGACGTCTGCCGTCGGGGGTGACCTCTCGCTCCCCAGCCTGGTAAAGGTCACGTTGGGGAGTCAAGAGGCTTGGGCGGCCATGACCTCCTTCTGCGAGGACGTAATGTCGCAGAAGGAGGCGGCGGAGCGGGAGGATGACGCGTTCTCGGCACCGATCCACCGTAGGCGGAGGGGGGACGGAGAAGGAGATACGCTTACCTTGTATTGTAGATATAGGTTTCTGTTTTGTATTTTTTTCATTTACTTCTTTTTAAATATTCTAAAGTCAATTTATATAATTATTTACAAGCAACACTTATTTTTTCATTATGTTATTATTCACTTCACACTTTATATTTTGGTTATGGGTAGTTATTTAAGATTGTTATGATCGATTATTCTAATCATTATGTAAATAAGGTGGCTACTGAAAATCAGCGCGGATGTTACGGATGTTCTGCAACAACGCACATGCTGAGTTGTCACCATTTGTTTCTTTTAAAGTTTTTGTATATTTAAAATTATCAACTATCATTTTCATTAGATTAAACGTTTTAAATTTAAATTTAGAAGATAAAGTAAAATAAGCAACCTTCTGTAAAAGAAACAGTAAATATTTTTTTCTTTCTTCTTTCTTACCTACTCCCTCCCGATAGCCAGCTGTAGCAGATGCGGCTATTAGGGCTATGGTGGGGAAATGGTCTTGTTTACTGGACTATTTCCGACGTTGGAGGGCGCTCGGCTCAGGCTGGGCGCAGCCCGCCGGGGCTCGCGGGTAATGCCATTGGCGGTACCGTGAGCCCAACTTATGGCGGATGCAGTACACCTGGAGGTTTATATTGGGTCGCTCCGGCCCTCTGCTGGGTCACTCCACATACCCCGCCGTTCCCCCTTGGGCGGTCGGGGACATGATTGCACGTTTTCCTCCAGACAAAAAAAAGGCTGACGTAAAGATGTTATCACCTCGAAAGTGGATAAGTACCGTTTGGATAATGTAAGTACTTGTCAGAGCTAAAGATACGTTAGTGAGATAAAGATGCTCAAGTGAGTTGATGGCAACAGAAGTCGATATTCGATACTGAAAGCAATGAATGACTTGAGTGACATTCGATTGCAGCGCCGCGGTTATAACTTCAACTTGAAGTAGGATCCTGGCAAGTGACACAGATTTGATCATGCTAGTTTGTCTTCCATACAAATATCAAAATTCTATTACTACTAGCGGTACGCGCCGGGCACTACTGGAACTTTTCGTATTTTTTTGCTGCGTTCGATATCGATATATCTATAGTACCAGGCAGCGTACCTATAGTATAGTATTCAACCAAAGATTTTACTTTTGTGAAGTGATATTTTTACATAGGATGCTGACTTTCTAGTGATATAGTGAGTTAAGAAAAGGAATAGCATTGATTTTGAATGACTGGTGCAAGGAGGTGAACAATTTGTGTGGCAAAAGCATTGAATTTGACGAAAACGACCCGAAAAAATCTATGGCCTATAATTATTATATCAAACACAAATAATTAAGAAAAAATAAATAATTGTCTGAGATGCATATTTTTTTACTACTCCCAACTCGCATAGCATCATGCTATGTGCAGTTTATTTCAACTTATTAGTATTGCGTAGTTTAAATTTGACTCGTTACTCGAATCGAATTATAATTGCACAATAGTAATAACTGATACCACGAATTTCTGAAAATTTGAAACTGTATGGCGCTAAAGTGCAAAAACCGCGAGACGGTCATCTATACTTTAGTACTTATATTCATCTATGGATTTGATTAGAAAGTGTAGGCGCGCGGATGCATTACCTGACGACGCGGACGGTTATTAATAGCTAGGTAATAATAAAATAAACACAGAATTTATAACTGTAAAGGTATTATTGGAAAGCATTTATGGGTTTTGTTGTACACTAACCCAGACAAGAAAACGAAGAGAAAATTTTGTGATTTTCTTAAAACTCACATGAGTAAATCCTTTTCTCCGGCATGCTAATAAAAATATTTTGTATCCACAGAATAATTCGATTGTAACCAAGCATAAGATACAATGGAGCTGACATATTATTTTATGTACCACTTATTTCAAAATTATTAAAAAAATAAAAAGAAGTTGCGATGAGCCTATGATTAATTGTGTTAAGTATTTTAAATTTACTAAAAGTCAACAAGAGTAATATTATACAGGATGCTTCATTATGAAGACACTTAAGCCTAACTTTTCATTGGTGAGATTAAAGTTATCTAATAAATAAAGTATTACTCGACAGTTTCGAGCTCGTCTCAAGTTCATTGTCATTCTATGTCATTGTCATACAATAAAAAAAAATCGCTAAACATTATTCCGCCGAGCATTATTTTTTATTGTTCATATCCTGATAATAACCCGTATGTACCAATGGTCTGTTAATTGATTGAAATAAATGATTTGAATTGAATTGAATTATACTTTATTCGTTCGATAACTTTTATCCGACGATTGGAAATCGGACCTTCGTTAAAATATGTGTTATCACGCACAAAGTTAAAAAAATACAAAGTTGTAGGCAATTTTGTAACTATAAGTAAATCTGTTTTCATCGTTTTCGATCTAAATACAGACCGTATAAAAAAACCATTATCGACGGTGAGAAAAAGTTTCATACTTTTAATTTGTTTCCGCATTTTAATTCAGGTACCTACTACACTGATCTGTGTTATTGCATTTTTATCAAGCTTTTGTGAAGTTTTTTCAGTTTCGCCAGCAAAATCTTTATGTTTATTTACAAATAAAAAGCAGATTTTATTGTTCTCTGAGAAAAGCCTTAGATAACCATGTATCTTATTTATTTATTTATTCAGTCACAAAATCCACAGCTCTTAATTAATACATAAAAAATATAGAAAAAAAAATAAAAAATATAGCCATTTATGGACTTACATTATTTTAGTGTGTCTTCTAGACGAGTAACAAATTATTTGGTATATACAAAACATTACAATTTTAAAGTAATAATTAATTTAATATTTAAATACAAATTATGGATTTGATAAATAATAAAAAGGATTTGTTGACAGTAATATTGTAAAAATAAAAAAAGAGCTGACACATCAAAGTTACCCACGTTTATTGTAAAGTCAGCTCAGGAAGCAATTGGTTAACACTCTCGTGTATTATGTTTTAAAAAAGACAATTAAATATCAAAAATTCGTTTCTTAACCAAACTACGACTTCCTTGACCGTTCAGTCATCAATATTAAAGAAGTATTAATAAATTAAAAGTGAAAAATCTTTTAAAAAATAAGCTTTTATTTGAATGTATCAAGAGAAAAAAATACGTTTACACCAATTTTTTTATTGTAAACTCATAACGTCATTTCACATTCGACATTATTTACATGTTATAGAAGCTTAAGAATATGGGATTAAGAATGTCACATTTTTTTCGATGTATTCTCACCAAGGCCTTTTATTTGAAACCCATATTGTAGGAATGCATAAAAAAAATTGGTTCGCCATCTTAAGTATGCCGCCATGTTGGATTTAGAATGTCGTGACAGTTAATCATGCATAGTCTTTCAAACTGAACGTGTATACATCAGCTCAATTGATTATAGATATCTGCTTCAAAATTGAGTTGCAAGCTTTCAACTTAAAAAAAAACTTTTTACTTTTAACTTTCAATAACTTCAGTCTGACACAGCTCACAAACGATTAATACTACATTGCCTAAAAAAAGTCCACTATTCAGGCTGTTCTATCAAAAACAGGCGTAAATTTTCACATCGTGATATATTGGGATCTTGCCAATGTTGCCAGCAGTAATGAGAAATTCCCCTGTCACAGTTTTTTGTATGACGGGTCGAAACGACACTTTACGGCTTTTGCTACAATTTGTCCTGCGTTGTCACGAATCGACCTACCCTGATGTTAACGATATATGGACTATGACGACATAAGCTTTTATTACAGTAAAGTAGGTAAAACTGGGCCCAATTTGACGTCGCGTTTTCTTAATATCGTCCTAAAGTTTTTATGAATACGGTGTAGTTTTTTTTTTGTTTTTCACAAGGAGGAATATTCAATTTTTTGTGAACATTGAATAAACTCAAATAATCTCAAATAAAATAATCTTTTATCATAAGACAGCAAGTCAAAGTAATTAGGCTAAATTTTATAGAAAAATATAAACAGGCTTTGGAGCTACGCGGGTAAAAGTACGAAAAAAGCTGTAAAAAGGGCGAAACTCTTAGCTTACGAAAATTTGATGGAGCGCAACAGTTGACGAAGAGATTTGTACCAGAGGTTTTTTGAAATATCAAAGAGTAAAGTTGCTTCAAGTCTGAGCGTCCTAGGACATCAGCATAAAATAGGATGTCAGCGTAAAACAAGCTTACTCAGGATATTCATAATTTACTTTAGTGAGACACAAAGGAAGCAATCTTAGATACGATTCGTCGCTATTGTTAGGTACCCCTGTTTATCATGTGTATATTAAAAAATAAGTACATCTATTGACTAGTGATATGTTATAATAGGATGTTGTTACGATTGAATGCTTCCTTAAATACTTACTAATGAATATTGTGATCGGTTAGTGGACTTGATTTGACTTTTAGTTTATGGAAAAATATAGTTAATTGACTACAGGAAAGTTACTTGTATAATAAGATGTTGTTGTTGGATATAAAATTAAGACCACGCCATCATTAGAGCGATTTTGAATAAAATTAAACTTATTTTGAGACTACTCTGCCGTTTAATTACTGAAACCACTCTGATTCTCGTATACTATCAAGTTTTCATCTTACTTTAAATACACTAAGAAACTTTTATTCAAAGCGACACATTAAGTTTTGAAATAGGAACGCGCAATTATGGTAGATATTTTACAGTTTACGAAACAAACATGTGATTGCTGTTACATTTTTTGCCGTTTTGGTAAATTAAAATGATAATAACATACTTTCAAAGTATAGCCGTGTTTTTGGTGCAATTCTATTTTGATATAAGCAACGATGAAGTGCTGCTAATTCAAAAAATATGCCCAATATGCTAAAGAAATCATTTATTATCATTTCACAAAAACAATTAAAATAAAATATGTTGCTAGTGCATAAATAAACCACGAAGGTTTGTGAATATGCAAATTGTCTACTTAAGTACAAAATTTTCTTATAATTACTTTACATATAAAACATTTTATCTATTTATGTAAGTAGGTACATTTTTCAAGTGTTTAGGTGCAATGGCAAAATTTTACTTAAGTTTCTTAGGAAGTACGGCTTTAGTTTAATTTTAATATTTATAGGCGTCAAGCTGTCGCGTAGTTCCTGAGGTAATTTATTAATAATTCTAGAAATGATGTGGGTAGTCGTTCTCTCGCCATAAACATTATTTGTCCGAGAAGTTCCCAGGCGACGCCGCGCGACCGCCCGGGTGTACACAGGGTGTATTATCTCATGCTGTAATTTTTTTTGATAATCATTTTTTTTAATAACTTATATTGAAACTCATAATGAACTGGTAAGGCTTTACAGTGGCTAAAGATTCCATTATTATCATTGTGAAATTGTTTATTTATTTTATTTATTTATTTATTTATTACAGGAAAACTTACAGCTAAATATTTATACATAGATAAGGCAATAAAATAGAAGAAGGCCATTTAACAGTTTTCACAGATAAGTGATAACAAATATAAATTAATAAGGAATAAGCAAATACATAGACAGCACGAAGAAAATATAAACACGTATAAGAAATAAAAAAAAAAAGAACTACATAGGGTCGACACTAAAATAAATTAATAATAACAACAAAAAAAAAAACATAACAGAGATAATAAAAAAAGAAATTAAGATTTAAAATATTATTTTTCAGTTAAAAACAATTAATTTAAAAAGAATTCAGCTGATAAAGCCGCTCTAATAGCCGGGACACCAGAGCAAAACACATCCAGATTGTCTAACCTCCGGATTGCGTCGTTAACGAAGCCACAAGATCTTGCAATAAAAGAGTTCTGTCTATAGTTAGTATTTGCAAAAGGTACATTTAGGAGAGTAGGGTTTCTAAGGGATTTGGTGTGAGAGCAAATACCAACCATAGACAGGAGCTCCGGGACGTCGATTTTACCATTAATAATTTTGATTACGCTGCACACGTCTGCTATCCGCCTCCGCTCACTAAGTGGAAGCAAATGATGTCGCCTACATCTGGACAGATAATCATTATCAAACACATTTTCGCTTGGTGGTAGGATCCCTTCTGGGTCCGCCTGGCTAGCGACCACCCTTTATATAAAGTCTGCCGCCAAATGTTACCGCTCCTGCGGTAATGTGTTCCGGCAATATTGTATAAAGAGCCAGTTCCTTCCTAAACCCGTGTGCTTTCATCTTCGACCTCATCGTCACTTACCATCAGGTGAGATTGAGGTCAAACGCGGGTTTAGACATTTATAAAAAAAAAAAAAACACTCCACACTTGTACTGTAGAAAACGTACAAATTTTCGTTGTATACGCTCTATTCTCTCAATAAACTCTTTATATAACGGGTTCCACACAGATGACGAATACTCAAGATGGCTCCGAACATAAGCGCAGTAAAGTATTTTCAAGGTTTTTATATTATTGAACTCGGATGATAGTCTGAGAACGAACCCAAGTGCTCTGGTCGATTTTTTAATAACTTTGTCAATATGCTTGTCGAATATTAATTTTGAGTCAAATGTTACTCCTAAATCAACCATCGAGTCAGTTCTGGATATAGTCACGTCATTTATCTTATAATTATATGTGAATTTGTGTTTCTTTCGGGTAAAAGAACACACAAAGCACTTGTTTACATTTAAGTCTAGTCTATTGGATAAACAGTATCTGGTGAAATTATTCAAGTCATTTTCCAACATAATGCAGTCAGTAAAGTTATTAATTTTTGAAAGTATTTTCATGTCGTCCGCATAAAGTATTATCTTAGCATGGGAAAAACATTTGTGGATATCATTGATAAATATCAAAAACAGTAACGGCCCCAGTAAAGACCCTTGCGGCACCCCAGAGGGGACATGTTTGGCTTGAGATTGATACCCATTAAGGACAACAACCTGACTACGATTCTCCACGTATGAGGAAAACCAACGGAGCAAATTTCCTCTGATGCCAGCACTTTGTAGCTTGCTGAGAAGGGTTGGATGATCAATGCGATCGAAGCACTTCGAATAGTCGGTGTAAATAACGTCTACCTGTGCAGGCGCCGACATATGCTTAGACAGGTACTCCGAAGTACTTGTTGACGAGTTTTATCAGAGACTTATTCAATATTTCAAGTAGGAGGTTGTAGATTTTGTTTAAGTAATTTTTGTACGTCCGCAACTACAGAACCCGTATTATTTACAGGGTTAATTTTAATTAACGCATCACCTCTTGCTTGTAAACTTAACGACTTTTTTACAAATCTTGATAAATAACACAAAAAATAAAAACAAAAAAATGTTTGCTTCTGACTCTACATTTTGAAAGAAGTACCTATTATTATTATGAAGCGGTATTTTACTGTGCAAGGGTCGTGGCATATCTACGCTCAAAGTAAATGGAGATAAGCCTCTAAGCGGAGGCTATACATATTGTTTGTTTGAAAAAACTAAATTCTTTAAATTTATTAATTTTAAAGAGGTGTAGACCAAATGTTGTTGGGATTGATGTGGAGAGGCTGCCTGATAGAGGTGTTGCGCTAATTATAATTAACCCTGTATATGATATTATGTATATGAATTGCGTAATCAATTCTTTATCTTCCGGTTAAGTTTACTCAGAAAATTATTAATATTATTTTTGATTATATTTTCTCTTTTTTTTTATATTGTAAGGATAGGACGTTTGTCTTCCATGCCACCTGATGGAAAGTGCGCATGAAGACTATGGTGTTACACGTCCATCCACGAGAAACCTATTCACTCGACACTTAAAAGTTCCAGGAGTGTAGTGGTCAGGAAAAACAGACGCAGGCAGATTGTTCCACTCCTTGGCAATCCGTACCAAAAGGAACTATCGAAGCGTTTTGTTCGACTTCTTGGTAAATCCACTATATAGGGATGGAAGTTCTGTCTGCGTCTGGTAGTCCAGTGGTAAAAAGGGGTGGGTTCAATTTGGTCAAAAAGAGCACTCGCACACTCACCAAAATGTAGCCGATAAAATACTGTCAAACAAGCAACCTTACGACGATGCTCCAGCGTCTGCAATTTTTTATTTGTAAGGTTGTTGTTATTTATGATTTTACGGGCTCTCTTCATGTATGATCTCAATCTTTGACGTCCTTGAATTTCAAAAGTGACCCACCAGTCACCCTGTATAGCATTAACTTAAAAAGGAATTTTTTTTTTAAATAAAATAATGCTAGCCCGAAATTGTCTAAGTTTATTGCACACATAGTCGACATGATTAAACAGTTAAGTTTGTTATGAATTCGCAAGCCCAGTTATGTTTGGCTATTAACTACTTCAATAGAAGTGCAGATACATGTATCGAGACTAGGCATGTGTTAGCAGTGATGTTAATGAGCTATTATTGACTTTATTCTTATACTTTTTTGTTCGGTGATTTAAAAGGCAACAGTTTAGTTTTTGAGAAATTTACTGCAAGACGATTATCATGACACCATTTCAAAATAGAGATAAAGTCAGCTTGTAAGTTATCTCGGGTTATGTTCGGGTCCTTATTCGACGATATTAGGCACGTATCGTCAGCGAACTGGTAGTAAGTACAGTGGTTGATGTATTTGTTCATGTCGTTTACATGTGACAGAAAGTGTAACGGCCCTAGCACTGAACCTTCGGCTGTGCCCTCAGTTGCCGCCACTACTGGCTCGCTGTAAGTGTATTTTATTCTACCTTTGTATTTTCTATTATGTACGTAACTACGGTACCACTTGAGTAAGTTAATAAACACCTACTGAAAAGTTAAGTCTATTCAAAACAGTACCAACTTTAATCCCTTTCACCTAGATTTATATTAAAAACATTAAAAAGTTTGTTCTTTTAACATCAAACTCCTGTTTTGCAAGAAAGCCCGTATCAAATACCTAAACGAACAAATCTCAAAGGACGGATGTCAAAAAGTTTTGCGTAACCCAATTTATTTACTAAGTATCCTTGTTTTGAGGAATAACACGGAATTTACGAACTAGAATCTTTCAGAGAAAACAGTCTGATGGAGTGTCTAGGTTCATATCTACGTGTTCATCTTATATTGACACTTTATTTCCCGGTGGTGAGAATACTGCGGTACAACTTGAGAAATTGACTGGTCTTTGTTTCTTGCATAGCACTAGCAGTATGCAATATTATCTGCGTAGTTTTAGAATGTGTAGGATATTCTTGATACAACGTTCTTACGTTTTTCAAGAGCGGGGCTTATAAAAGACACAGATTTTTTCATCCACCTAGTAGTTTACGAGTTTTGTGCGTTGAGATAAAAAATATTCTTTAAGGGTGAAAAAATGTAAAAAAAAACAGTAACAGCGAGAGCGATAGCGACACCGGCAGCGATTTTCGGGACACTATAGAAGGTATTGAGTTTGTATGAAACCGCGACAAATCGCTCTGCTGTCCGTTGGCGTCGAGAACGGCCCAGATTCCCCGCGTCGTTGCCCGCGCCGCTGTCGCTCTCGCTGTCGCTGCCGTCCAGCTTGCAGCCTTACTGGGAGATGGAGCGTGGGTAAACTCCCAAAAGGCTGTTTGTCGATCATATTAAGGTCGGTATACGCTGAATTTGGACAGCGCTGGTCGGTGATGTGGTAAACCTTGTGGGAAGTTTCTGTCTAGGAGAGGCTTCGCCCAGTTGATGATGGTGATTATTTATAGCGGCCTCCGTAAACACGGCGAGTTGATTTATTAATTATCTCTGCGATCGATTTTTCGATAGCGCTGCGTAAAACAAATACCCAGTATGAAACAATGCTTTACGTATTTGTAAAAATACAATTCCCATTATGCGTTGAATAATAAAACAGATTTGATATTAAATGATGATTTTAGATCTTAATCGAAGCGGCAAAAATTGACTAAACAAATTTGCATGTTGAACCTTAGATGCTTCGGTTGCTTCAATGTATAGAAAAAGATAATGCGATGAAAATTATAAAAAATACAATAGTTCCTGGACATTATTTCATATGATTAAAAGGAGCTTTTTTCATTATGAATCCATTTAACAAAGAATAGAATAAATGAATTGAATTTTTGTGGTTTATTTTGATATAAAAATGTTATGTTGACATTACAGCAAAATGTAATCAGACATTTATCATATGAGTTTTCACCACTATTTAAAAAGTACTAAATTTAATTTAAAAGACAATAAAAAATACTCTCCGTCACCCAGCGGAGAGACTCATAGCGTACTGCAGTACGCTCACTACAAACAGTTGTAATGATAAAAATTTCTAAGCTTAGATAAAAGCTAACATAACATAACTTCACGCTTGTATCCCTTATGGGGTAAGCAAAACACCAGAGGTCTTTAGACCATCCGATGACACGTTTGACTTTGACGCTATTATAATTATACATATAGATTACTGCAATGATAGGGGGTCAGCTTATCACCCACAAAAATGACAATAAAACCTCTGTGCCTGAACTGATTTTTACAGTACGCTCGGGAAGAGAAGCAGCTGGCACATTCTATGGTTTTCTTTCGCTTGCAGTCCAGCATGGAAGCAATGCTTTCATAAAAGCTACATGATACAATTATATCAACAGCTACAAAAGTTTTCCTCGCTACAGTTTCACACGAGTTATTTCCTCGTATGGACTCAATTTCGAGTGAACCTTAAATATTTTTATGAATAATCCTATAGTATAAAGTATGATATCCTCCCATACTAATGCTATAGCATTACCCGATCTTATCGGCAGTTCTATTTCTTCTACAAACGTTTCATTATTCCACTTTCAAATAGAGTTATTTTGAAATACACACACGATTTTATTTAGTACGGAAACTTATTTTTAAGCAGTTTTTTATTTGAAGTTGAACTTAAACTAAACAGTGAATTATAGACATGGTTTTTATTCACTACTTTGTGATGTAGGAATGATATTTCAAGAACACTAATCTACTGATCAAATCTATATTAAAAGTAAAAGAAGAAGTAGGTACCATTTACTTGTGAACAAAGAACCTAAAACTTTGACAACAAATAAAAAAAAAAACTACAACGAAAAAAACTCTTACACAAAATAACTAAAAAAGTTCGTATATTTTTTTCGTGCGACAGCTGAAAATTCTTAGAAACTCTGAATACACATTTGATCCACAAGTTCCATAAATGGCGGCGGTCAAGGTCTTTAGTCGTTAAGAGTCTAACAAAACCCGATCGTTATCTCCAACGAAGATATATCGACAGCTAAACCTTTACCCTTGGAGATTCCTCCACTGCAAAAAAAATGCCCCTCGCCATTGAGTACACGAATCGCTTGGATGACCATTCCAAGACCCATTTTCTGGCTGGCGATTATAACTTTTTTAATCGTTGACTAAGTCCGATTTTGATTTGGACCTTATTTTAGAAATAGATTTGAATAATTATTACATAACTTTCACTCCTAGATAAAATATAAGAAGGTGCGGTACAACTTTTCGTGGCCAGCCCTGCACTTACTAAATTAGTACAACTCCACTATTACAATTAAATTGAATAAAGCCAGCATTTCTGCACCAATTCTATTGTAAAGGATGTAGCTACTCCAGTCTTAATCTACATCTTGACACGGAAGTTGTGTAATGAGAGATATTGGTTTGAAGTTCCTCATGATATGTATTTGAGAAAGGTGAAGACTACAAGGAGTAACTAAATATCTTTAATTATTCTTCTATATTAATTTTATGTAGTTGATGAGTTTTTTTTGTTTTGGTAAACGCTTCAAGCTCAAAAACTACAAGTCGATTTGAAAAATATATTTGCATTCAATACCTTATCTCTTGGAGAACATAAATTTAAAAAAAAGAGAAAAAAAGAAACTAGAGATATTCTCACAAAACCATAAAAAGTTTCCCGCAAATTTTTGAAAATAAATATCATCAAGTGTCGGTAAACCTGCAACGTCTCAAGTGTAAATGGGAAAGCAGCAGAACAACCCAGAAAAATAAATGTTGATTCATCATCAACATCATCACAACTCCGTGTAATGAGCCCACTGCAGGGCTATGAGTCTCTCCTCTGGGTGACGAGGAGGTTTAGGCCGTAATCCACCAAGCTGTCCCGGTGCTGGTTGGTGGACGTCAGATATTTCAAAGTGCCGAAATGGCTTCTGACAAACCCTAACGACTACTGTATACAAATATACAGCACCCGGGACCGACTGCTTAACGTGCCCTCCGAAGCACGGAAGTCGTCGTGAGAAATGAATGGTCGGCGGTCACCCATCCTACTACCGGCCGCACCGAGCGCGCGTAACCTGCGATATCGTTTGATATGCACAGTAACCACGGCGCCACGACGACTTCGCTGATTGCTGATTAGCAGATTGAAATGCTGATTAAGGTCAATAAATTGTTAATAATTTATGAGGAATTAGGAGCCGTGTAACAATGCAAGTTCAAAATAAAAATAAAAAGACAAACAGATTTTCTCGCAAATTGCTTTAGAACATTTAAACACCATTCCGTATAAACAAGTCAGACGGCCTCCTTATTACTCCACGTAAAACGCTGATTTCGAACGAGAGCTAAACGGGAACGCGTTTATTCTTTTGCAAACGCAAAGGTACGAAAATTACCCTCTCTTTGTAATGCTAATTTTAAAACCAAGGAATTCATTTTTTATTCATAAGTTTTTCTGCTTCGAAGCCTGCAGACGGAGCATCCTCGTTTGTGATGAGTTTGGAGTTAAGGATTAAATTTTAACATTTTCTTCATAAAAACACAGGTATGGAAATTAGCCCGGGCTGAGCAATCAAGATTTCTTTGAGTTTTCTTTTAGCTTTTTGCTCCTATTTTGAAGACGTGCTCCAATGACGGTTGAAAGATATTCATTTGTTTATCAACGTATTATTTTTTAATATAAGATTTAGACGAATATTTTTAACGGTAGTCAGTAGTCTTGTGCACATCGTTCGCAACTTCCGGGCAGGGATAGTTACGTAATTATTATTTTTTTACCGTTCCTTTCGAGTATAGTATAACTGTATACAATATTACAGTATAATAATAAATCGTTAGGATTATTCAGAAGCCATTTTGGCAACTTGAAAATTCTAAAATAGACTAGATCGATAGTTAACTACCCAAACCTTCGGAAAATTTTTAGAAGGTTTATTTTATAATAATTATAATACTTTTAGCTTCCTTTTGTGTCTTGTCTTAATTAATTATGTCAAAAATAGCTTTATTTAATACTCTATTACGTTGTAAATCTTACTTTCCAGTTGAATTTGAAGCAATAACTCACCATTAATAACCAAATAGAAATAAAACTTGAGTTCGATTTTGACCCCAATCTAAATGAAAATACGGTCGAAGATGACATCGCTTAAAATGCACCTGCATGTTGATAAAACACCGGAACCACTAGATAATAACTTAAATTCATTTAGTAAGTTAATTTAAGATAACGTATTCCAAGATCAATATCATAAGTCAGCGAAATTAACCGAAAAGAATACAAACCTTTATATTCTTAAACACTGAAGTAAGAAACGACAAGTTTAACCGTAAAAAAACTGTTTAACGACTGGTTAATGTTAATTAGAACATAAATTCACGAGCGCTTAAGACAAACGCTAGCGTCAAATTTAGATAGCTTATCCTCATTGTTTTTAAAACATTACCCAGTTTAAATATATATTCTGAACCGGAGAGTGTAAAACAGGGAAGCGCTAACAAAACAAATTAATGTAACGTTAAAACTTTAAAAAAGGTATGCTTTATAACAAGCACGCAATGCACAAAAGGAGGACGAAAAGCGCCGGGATTTAAAAAAAAACTGTAGCTTTGCTTTTCCGTCTAAAAGGATATTATTATGAAAATAATGTAACGCTCTTTTTCATGGTTTATTCAAAGGACCGATCTAATAAAGATTTTATAAAACGTAACTCATATTTTTTAAATTTAATCAGTGTATTTTACTTTACCCTTGTAAGCTATGTTGAAATATGTAATTAGTGGAGAGTTTTTCTTGATATGTTTGGACGGAAAATTCAAAGTAAATATTAAAATACGTGTTTAGTAAACGATAAGTTATATTTATATGATTAATTATAATAATAGCAGCTTTTTGTGGTTTTACCCGTGTAACTATTGATCCCTATGAAATTCTTGAAAAAATATAGACCTTATAAATATATATGTATGGGCAATTTTTAGAAAATTCACCTAGTAGTTTCTGAAATTCTAAAATCTGTTTCAGGGTGCCAACATTTTTAACATATATTACATACCTCAGCAGGCAATTTTTCAGAACATATTTAATATACTTCCAAATAGCATTTTATTACAAATTCATTAATCAAAGCAATGTGATTAATGAATTTGTAACTACGTGTAACACCATAGTCTTCATGCGCACTTTCCATCAGGTGGCATGGAAGACAAACGTCCTATCCTTACAATATAAAAAAAAAAAATTTGATTAATACTGAGTGTTTGGAACGTTTTGTTTTCCTGATCATAGCTCTGAAGGATACTCTGATCCTTTGTGGAGGAGGCACACGCTGCGTGTTCACCGGAACGTAAATTTTGTATTGACGCGAATCGAGTACAGCGCAGTGACACTGACACTTCGTACATTCTATAGAAAAGTTCGAGCGCACGTGCTGCGATTAAAAGTCATTTAGCTATTTAGTAATTTCTTTAAAATATAGAGTTCTACAGTCCACTAACGCGACGTAATTGCGTGATTAGCCAGGCTGGAGTTCGTCACCGGGGCCCCGGAACCGAGGAAAAGCAGATAATCAAGTAAGTGCCTCCACGTGTTGTGAATAGTTGATTTCGGGGTTGTGTTGGGGATGACGAAACGGCCTATTACAGGATAAATTAGTACCATCTTACCTACCATCTTTTATTCACTCAAATATGGACTTCCTCCTCTAGTACTACCCGCCCGCTTAAAATCCTGGAGAACCCCCAGGCTTAGTATGCCCATCTACGTGGCGCGTACACCGAGAATTACTATTTTAAATCAAATAATTAATAATAAATATTTTATTAATACTTGAAAATATAATTAATTCCAATATTTTAAAGCCAAAATGAAATGGACCGAATTTGTGAGTGAAATAAGAGATTGATAGTTATTTTAAAAATAATTTTACTATTAATGCTCTTTAGTTTTTTTTTGTAGAAAAAAAAACACGGGATACATCGAAAACAGATGGAATGCAGTAAAAGTGACAAAACGAATGATGGCTCGTTGCAATCAAATAGATAAGATAATGACACTTGCCTACTACCGTGTTCCCGAAAAAAACCTATTTTATAAACCACTAGTTGTTTCACACGGTTTCACCCACGCAATTTTGAATCACGCGGGTACATCGGGATTTACCTTACAACCAAAAAACTGCAGACCCTAGAGCATCGTCGTAAGGTTGCTTGTTTAACCGTGTACTACAGGATACATTTTGGTGAGTGTGCGAGTGCTCTGTTTGAAAAAATTAAACCCTCACCCTTTTACCATCAGACTACTTGACGTGGACAGAACTTTCATCCGTATTTGGTAGATATTCGGAAAAGTCGAACGAAGCGCTTTGACAGTTCCTTTTTGATACGGGTCGCCTGCGTCTATTTTCTCTAACCAGTATAGTCCTAGTACTTTTAAGCGTCGAGTGAATAGGTTTCTCGTGGATGGACGTGTACCACCTTAGTCTTCATGTTCCCTTAACATCAGGTTTCATGGAAGACAAACGTCCCATCCATACATTACTTAAAAAAAGGAGCCTACATGCTATTCCAGACTGTAAACTATCACTATGCCAAATAGAATCAAAATCCGTTGAACCGTTCTGCCGTAATTGAGGCACATACATCCACATTGCACATTTTTTTCTAATTTTAGGTTTTTAAATAGAAAGAAGCAATGAATAAATATATTTTAGTTATACGTTTAGTTTTGGATAAAGTTTGCAACATTTTTCAGCGCATCATCGTCACATTTCCGTAACATAATCGCGGGTTTTCGGGTCACGGCGCAATCTTCACCGAGTTAGCACTAAATTTTTACACTTTGAGCACTTGAGATATTGCTTTAGCTGTTTTAAAGTTTGTTATTTTAAAATTTTAAACTGAAGTTTATAAAAATAAACGTTGTATAAGTCCGATCGGAATAAACAGTTTCAAGTTTTTTTAACTTATACTTACTTATATGGTAAATATTTGTTTTGCACTACAATAGGTTGCAAATAAAAATAAATAATTTATATTTCTGACACTCACACAACATTATCTAGCCAAAATTAACTTTCTTAAAGAACTTGTGTTATGGATACTAGATAACTGATATACTTAAGAAATATATAAACATATATAAAATTCTCGTGTCACAGTTTTCGTTGCCTCCGAAACGGCTTGACCGATTTTGATGAAATTTTTTGTGCTTATCCAGTATCTATGAGAATCGGCCAACATCTATTTTTTTTTATTTATATGGCAAAACAACGTTTGCCGGGTCAGCTAGTAAACATATAAAAATTCATGACTTGACGACTAATATCTATGTTCATCACACAAATATTCGCCGCCGCCGGGATTCAAACCCAGGACCTCTGGCATAGAAGGAAATGTATGTACCGCTACACCAGCCGGTCGTGATAAACATGAAAAAATGAACAGGAGATAAACTCTTCAAGTACAGATATTATGAGATCTACAAGCTACTTATCACGTTTGTGGTCAACGAAGTCGGTGGAACTATCGATTTGAAACTTTAACTACTCAACGGTGTTGTCGGAAGGGGCCTCCCCTGTTCGATAAACTTAAAAGGGCCTAGTTAAAAGTATCCTTAACGGGCGATCATGTATGAAAAGATTAATGAACGTGGAAGAAGAGAGGTATGTTTAGATTGTAGCAATTGGCGTTTCCTAGTCTCTGCCTACCCCAAAGGGTAGACAGGAGTGAAGTTATGTATGTATGTCACTACAGAACACTGCTAAACTTAAAGTACAAAGACAGCAATAACTCAAAGCCAACCTACACCTTTTTTTTTGACTGGAGGAACATATGCAATCACGTCCCCGACCGTCCAAGGGAGGGCGGCGGGGGATGATCCGGCAGAAGGCCGGACCCACCCACTAAAAACCTCCAGGTGTACCTCATCCGCCATAAGTGGAGCTCACGGCACCGCCATTGGCATTACCCGTGAGCCCCGGCGGGTTGCGCTCAGCCTCGGCCGAGCGCCCTCCGACGACGGAAATGGTCCAGTACACAAGACCCTCCATAGCCCTAGCAGCCGCATCAGGTCCCCTCACCTGCTACGTCTGGCTAACGGGAGGGAGAAGGTGAGCGTATCTACCTACACCTAGAACCTGAGTACTGCAGTACAATTTTTTTTTACCTAATAATACATACATACACATACATAACGTCACGCCTGTATCCCTTATGGGGTAGGAAGAACACCAGAGGTTACAAGACCATCTGATGTCACGTTTGACAAATTTGGAGGTATTATAAAGATGGAAAGAGACTATTGTAGTGACAGGGGATTAGCCTATCGCACACAAAGACGCCTCTAAAACCTCTGTCTCTTAACTGACTTTTACAGTATGCCCGGGAAGAGAAGCAGCTGGCACATTCTACGTATACCTAAGTGACGATAAATTTAAAAATGTTGTATAGTATATCCTCTATAATCTATTTAAAGTTGGTTTAAAAAACCTCTTAATAAATGTATCGTAATATTTGACTAACCTAAATAACTCCAGCTTTGCGATCTGACCAAGGTTTTCAGAAACCGCCTTGTAAAAAACCCTTGGAACAAAGGTAATGCCAAATATCACTGTTAATGATATGTTACAGCACAAATTTTAGTAATAAAACAGATTCATCGTCGTTATCGTGATATGGAAGTAGATATGAAAGAGACGATTTTAGAGAAAAACTGAGTCTTCGTTAAATCTTTCCTTCACCCATCAACAAATTATTCTTCATAACTAATGATCCGCCATCAATAAGGAAATGGCAGTCATTTTCAACCGACTTCCAAAAAAGGAGGAGGTATGTTTTTTTGTGTCTTTGTTACACGATATTTCTTAAAAAGTTTCATATGATACAGGATAGTTCATAGTTGGTCCCATATAAATTTCATCGAAATCGGTTCAGTAATTCATTGAAAATTTCTAATTTTTGAAACAATATGTATGATTTCGGAGAATGTTTACGTGGATGACATTATAAGTCAGCCAAAGTTTTGAAGTGAAGTCGGTTGTTTTAATTTTCTGCATTCGTTGATTATATTTTTTATATTACTACACGAGCGAGTTTTATATTTTTCAGGCTCTTCTTGAATCAGTACGGGAATACGTCATAGATATTTTGTGGATCGTGAAAGGGTAGTTACTACCAAGCGTGATTAATTTGGATTACCTAGTTGTTTTTTATGACATGCTTTGCTTATAGAAAAAAAAAAAAACTAGTTTATTGCCAAAAGTAAAACAGAAAAGTATACATTTACAAGATATATTCTAACAATAAAAAAATAATAACTTAAAAATTAACTTATTTAACTTCATAACAATTTACTAATATATGTATAAAGTGCGATAAATTTTTTTATTGGCAAATGGCCACAAGCTCAGCATTTGTCATCAGATAGACTTCCACCGTGATGTTAGTCGCATCTGGATGACGCTGGTTTTCAGCAAGGGCCAGAATTGGGTGATAAAATATAAAAAATGTAGGTAAGGTAGAGAGCGCAATCGAGTGTTGTATTCGTATAGTGTTGTATGTATTGTTTTGGTTTATGTGTTTTGTGGGTTTAGGTATTTTGTACGTTATTGTTGTTGAAATTTTTGTGGGTATGTATTGTTTAATATGGGTAATATCTTATCCACTAAAGGTAGGGATGCTCTAGGGCCTGAAGTACAAAATGCGTACAGTACTTTCTTATTTTTTGTGTGCACATCATGTAATATTTTTTTTGCTAAAATAGTTAAGTAATAACAGTATAGTAATCTTTACGTAGTTCCATGCCTTTCCCACATTAGGTACATCGCGCAAATACGTATTTTATTGTAGCGTAGTTATCTGAAAGTAGTTTATTTGTCAGATAGAAATGGAAATTACACAAGTGCTCTCAATATCATAAAGCAAAGTAATAACATTAGTTCATTAAAAAAACTTTCAAATATAAATAAACAAACGAAAAAAGGATAAAAACTGAACAAGCTTATAAAAATCATCAAACTGACACGATCATCCAGGTCAAGCCGTTTTTACAATAAACATGATAAAAATATTGTTTTTCCCTTTCAAAACAAATTGATTTCCTTAATTCAATAACGATGTCACAACAAATTCAAATTATCAAAATGAATATTGCAAAAGGCTTACGTGAATTGCAAATGGCGTGCTAAACCGTATTTATTCAGAATATTTTCCACAGCATTCTCCATTTTCCTGATTTCTCTAAAATTTATAATTTGATAATAGCTTGAATATTCAAAAATCACGGAAGTTGAAGACTCATTGAATGCTTGCGTATAAGAATGTAGTCAATAAATAGTCAATATCTAAGAACGGGCTCACCTTTTCGTGATATGAAATAATAATAATTTCCGGAAACGACAGCGTTTAGCTATACTGAGAACTCTTCATTTAATATTATGATCTTGTTGCTATTTCTGCATACTTTGAAAACCACTGCAAAGACAAAATAAAGATAAAAATTATCTCAACACAAAAGGCATTTAATAAAAAAAGTACTTATTTATCCATTTAGGACGTTAGGTGTCACTTCCCGTTTGCGTTCGCTCCCGAACGGTCGTGTCTGCGGCCGCTCCCGAGTGTTCGTATTGCGCTGCCCTTGTTCCCTCCCCCGCACTCGTGCGGGTCAGGTGCCAAGTTAAGCTCTTTCGGAAAGTTTTCTCTTGTGGAGGCTGTGTGGTGTCGGGGCTAATTCATCTGCCCTTTTCAGGGCGGACCCGACTGCTGCCGGCCGAAGCATCGCTGGTCAGGTGGATACGTAACCGTGCCAACGAAGCCTGATCGTCCGCCGTTCACCGGCAATAGGTCCGTACTAGGTCGTTTTCTTTTTCAGCGCAGTTTGTCTTCGTTAGACTTTCTTTCAGCCCAGCATTATGCCTCGTCACCCTGGGTGTACCGGGCTTAATTGCGATCATTGCGATCATATCTTTCTTGAAAAACAACGTTTTCAGGAATCCTGCGACACAGAATATGCAGCACACTGTGATAGGGTCGATAAATTCAATAAGTTGGTTCATGAATACAACCAGCTGGAAAAGGTAAAAAATAACCTTTCCACTCAAGTCAAGTCCTTGCGTAAAGAATCCAGTCAGTTGTCCAGGGAAAAAAGATCACTGGAAGCTCAACATGCCGCCGAGAAGGAAACACTTCTCCATGAGAAGGATGCCCTTCTCTCCGAGAAGGTTGCTTTTCTCTCCGAGAGGGATGCCCTTCTCGCTCAAATCGAGTCCTTGCGAGAGCAATGTTCCGCTCGTCCTCAGGTCGCCTCTTGTTCACAGGGGTTCCAAACCGATTCTCCGGCGTCTCCAGATCCCTCTGAGTCCGTCGATCCTTTTTCAGATTACATGTCGGTAGACTCCACCGCATGCAAACGGAAAACTACCCCGCCGGGTAGTGATTCCGACTCCGCTCCCTTAGTTCCAGAATCTCCTGCTCCGTTCACAGAGGTTCGCAAAAAGTCCAAGTCTAAGAAGAAGAAGCAAGATGCTTCTTCGACTTTATCTCCATCCGTTTCAGCCGCTCCAGCCGCTGTTCCTGCTCTGCAAAATGTCGCACCGGCGTCTGCTCCTGCGCCTTTTGTTTTAGCGATCCCGGCGTCACAGCCTGCGTCGCAATCAGATTCGGCTCCGCCGAAAGTCAAGTCTCCGCCCCCCGTCTTTCTACGGGACAAGAGCCGCTGGACCGAGGTCTCAGCTCTCTGCGGTAGACACAATCCCAAGATCCAGTATAGTAAGGCATCCAACGTGGGTGACTCTATTAAGGTCGTTGTCAATTCCATTCCCGATTTCAGGAATCTTACTCGGCTTCTTGCTGATCAAAAGCTCGAGTACCACACTTACGCCCTCCCTGAGGAGCGTAAGATTCGTGCCGTCCTCAGGAACGTGCCGTTTGAGCTCTCGAACGTGCAAATCCAAGAGGACTTGTCTTCTCAAGACTTCCCCGTCGAATCTGTGCACAAAATGCACAGCCGCCGAGGCAAGCAGTTCCCACTTGCGTTAGTAATCCTAGCGAAGAGCCCGCAAGGGCAGTCCATTTTCAGAGGCAAGCTCTCCGTGTGCGGTCTCTCCAGCATCCGCGTCGAAGCACCACACAAGCGTGGTTTCCCAGGTCAGTGCCACCGCTGCCAATTGTATGGTCATGCGGCGGCAAACTGTTTTGCTTCCCCTAGGTGCGTCAAGTGCCTAGATCCGCATGGGACTAAGGAGTGCTCTCGCACTCCCGAATCGCCCACCGCTCCGTCCTGCGTCTTGTGCGGCCAGTCAGGCCACACAGCAAACTTTCGCGGCTGCCCCAAGGCACCGCGTGCTGCCAGGGCTACCGTGAAGCCCATCGAGAACTGGAGAGAGCGACCGCAGCCTAGCTCGGACGCCCCTCCAGTCAGTTCAAAGGCCCCTAAGGCCTTTACTTCTATCGTTTCAGGTCAGCGCAGCCGGGTTGCGACTCAATCGCAACCGGCCGCCAAATCGGCTTCCCAGTGCCAGAACGCAAAAGGTTCTCAAGACCGCATGGCGTTCTGGATCCAGCTCGCTCCCATCGACGAGATCCTGGCTTTCGGCGCCGCTCTCGACGCCAGCCCAGAGGGTTTCAACGGTGCTCTTCCGGTCCTAACCAAGTTCGCTCCCCTTATCAGGAAACTCCAGCAAGCTCAACGTTTCTAAACGTAGTCCTTCTTTCCAGCATTCCTATCTCAGAGTGAGTCTGATCACTCTAGATAATATCTTAGTTTCAGCTTTGTCATTTCTGCTAATCTTAGCTTTATTTTTCTTACTTTCAGTTCCTTTTGGTGGCAGCCGTCTGGATGCCGCTCACTGCGCAGCCTCTCTCTCCAATTGGCTGTCGCTCCGATGAAGACTAATGGCCTCAATCAAGGTGAGTCAGTAAAGGGGGATGTTTAGTGGGTATGCTCGGCTTCACTGAGTGAGTCTCCACACTGTCTGGGCATTCTATTTGCCGTTAGCCACCGGGGTAACAGCCTATAGAATGCCCATTCGTCCGTAATAGGATTCATCCTCCTCCCGCTAAAGCTTGCTTTACTGGTTAAAGCTTGTTTTAGGGGGTGCCCAAAATTTTCTGTGGCGGAAAAACAAAAAAAAAAAAAAAACGTTAGGTGTCAAAGACAGAACAAGCACGTCCGAATTTGTTATTTCTAACAAAAATTACATACGTAACCTAGACTTACCTACGAACAAACATCACATGTCAAGTACAAACCTAAAAAAATTTGGTAGACCAAAAAAAGGACGCAGTTATGTCTCAACAGAATCCAACGCCCCATTTTTATTTTTAACTCTTACTTAAAATTAATTAAGCGCTTAATTCGCAGGTTGATATGAACACAAAGTCTCACAGACGCATTCAAGCCACAGTGTTTAGCGAAACAATCAGCACGCCCGCCACACAAGCGCTGTAAGCGCTGTTGGCGTTCGTCGGGTTGAACTCGGAATACGTAATACGAGAAGTAAGCACGTGCCTGCACTTTCATATACTAAATATAGCTCTTGGCTTTGTCTCCAGAGAGTAATCTGTAAAAAAAATGCGTAGTAATTAATTATTTTGTTTAATCCATATTTCTAATACATACCTTTTCAACAATACCTAAATAACTTTTATTGGGTTTCTTTGTTTTTAAAACTCTAGCATGAATCAATTTATAAAAAAGTGGAAGAATATCGTGAATATTCTATACCTTGAAGACAACACACGGGCTTCGCAAGAATTTGCAAAATGATGGTGATGTCACATAAAAGAAATACATCAACTGTTTCAGATACAGTTGTTTACATAATAGTGGTCTTTCATATTTTGAAATAGGTATACATAGTCCGTGTAGAGTCCTTGCTTACAGAAACTCTTTCCCAGTGAAACTGAAATCGCACTTACGTAGCATAGCCAGGAATAACGCATATGATAATCAAATGCTGATAATCCCACAGGATCGGCTTGTTCATTCGATAATAATTTTGCAACTTTTATTCTTCAGGCGTGAACTATAAATATAAATAGCTTAATTATTATTTATTGACCCCGACGCAAAAAAGGGGTGTTATAAGTTTGACGTGTCTGTGTGTGCGTGTGTTACTTTGTCTGTGGCATCATAGCTCCCAAGTGGGTGAACCGATTTGGATATTTTTTTTTTGTTAGAAAGGTAAGCTAATTGAGAGTGTTCTTAGCTATGTTTTATATAAATCTGTGCAGCTACTCATTAATCATTCATTTAATGGACTCTTAGTATACTTCTGGTGCACTGATTGAGTTGAAACTGGAAACAAATAGCAAATCATATAACATGATAATAATTTGGCGACCTTGATTTGATAGTTTCCAGAATACCTAACTCCTCCACAACTAACAGAAGAAATATCTTGTTTAGGCTATTGAAAATAAGCTTATGAGTGGATAAGCTTACTGTTAGTAACAAATATCGAGACACATAGAGACCTGATGCTGCAGCAAGGGTAGTTCGCATTATCCTGTTCATAATGGAGCAGGTGGTACTTTTTGTACTGGTCGAATTGATAAACTCCTTTTTTTAAGTCGGTTAAAAATAAAAATAAAATTTTATAAGTAATCACACTATTATTTGATTTCGCTTAGTCTCCCTAAACTTCAAAACTGGTGCCCCATGCATAATTGATATGATGATTAATCATGCATTACGTGTTTGTACAGTTTCCAGCTATAAAAATGACCATCGGACTTAAGAAAAAGATTCGGCTTTGTAGAGCATCGTTTACCTCGCATTTACTGGCAAATTAATTGCAAGACTATACATATATCCCTGTGTTGTATTCTAAAGTATCCACCTACAGAAATGGTGTTCAACTAATTATATTATTCATAGTGTACTTTAGATGGCGCTGATGGCAATACTAAACACTCTTAGCCCTAGTAAACTCAAAGCCATAGAAAGAAGGTATTAATATTGGGTTGGGGAAAAACTTTCTTCGCATTTTTTAAGAAAATTCAAAACATTTTATAGTTTATTGACATTTAACTAAAGTATATATGTACCATTTTGTTCGATAACCTTTTGCCATCTTGTAGGTAGGCACATGATCGCATTGCTATAAAAATTTTGGGACCTCCCATCAAAATACCGCGACAAGTGGATTTGGCAGTCCTCTCGTGATGTTAACCTAACACTGCCTAAAGAATTCTGAAGAGACCGAAACAGGTGGAAATCTGAAGGTGCAAGGTCAGGACTATACGGCGGATGCATTAACACCTCCCAGCCAAACTCTCTTAATTTTTGCTGGGTGGCTACAGATGTGTGAGGTCTAGCGTTATCATGATGAAACACCATATCCCTTCTGTTGATCAATTCCGGCCGCTTTCCCTCAACTTCTTGTTTTAATCTCATAAGTTGTTCACAGTAGAGTGCAGAATCGATAGTCCTGCCTGGTGGTAACAGCTCATAATGAATAATTCTCTTCAAATCCCACCACACACACAACATCACCTTATTGCGAGTTAACCCGGGTTTCTCCACAGTCTGTGAAGCCTGACCGGCCTTTGACCACGACCTTTTTCGCACGTTCTTGTCGTACGTGATACACTTTTCATCAACAGTTATCAGCTTCTTCAAAAATGATTCGGTTTCGTTACGTCGTAATAAAGAATCACAAATGAGTACACGGTTCATCAGGTTTCTTTCAGTGAGCTCGTGAGGTACCCAAATATCGAGATTTTTTGTGTACCCAGCTTTTTTCAAATGCGCCAAAACTGTTTTGTGGTCAATTCTCAGTTCTTCAGCTACGCCGTAACTACTGATATGTCGATCTTGGTCCATTTTTTCAAAAACGGCATCCACTTTATCCGTAATAGGGCGACCAGAGCGAGGTGCATCTATGACATCAAAATTTCCGGATTGAAAACGCTTAAACCAAATTTGTGCAACTCTCACAGACACTGCACTAGGTCCATAAACATCGCAAATTTTTTTCGCGGCTTGCGTTGCATTTTACCTTTTTTGTAGTAAAATTTTAAAATGTATCGAATTTCTTCATTAGATTCACCCATCTTGACAGTACGAAAAACAAATTAAAATCACACATTTTCCTAATTTGAATTTGGAATAATGTTCTTGAAAATTTTAACTTTCAATGATACCAAAACCAGCCAGATACAAATACTTTTTAAGCCAAAGAGATTTTAATACAAGTTCATACATACTATAATGCGAAAAGACTTTTTTCCGCAACCTATTATTTACTTTTACGTGACACTAGAATGTTACTGCCTATTTTTGAGGTAAAAATTTTCTAATAGTTTCTGTTACAATTTAAATACTGTAGATAGTATTATATGATTAGAATTTAAAAAATGAGATACCCATTTTTTTTTTTTTTGTGGATAGTGAAGCAAAAGGAAAACAATCATGTATTAAAAATAATCAATTAAACATAACTAAGAACACTCTCGACTAAGTCACCTTTCTAAAAAAAAATAATCATCCAAATCAGTTCACCCGTTTGGGAGCTATGATGCCAGGAGTAGAGTAACACACAGACACTTCAAACTTAAAACAACCCTGTTTTTGCGTCGGGTGTTAAAAATAATTAATTAAACTATTATTTTTTAGTTGACGCCTGAAGAATGAAACTGGCAATTTTTACATGTTTGCAAGTAAGGATCACGGAAAACCTACCGACTACTGTATAAAATTATACAGCACCAGACTGCTCAACGTGCATTCGTCGGAAGTCGTCGTGAGAAATAAATGATCGGCGTTCACCCATCCTAATACAGGTCTCGCCGAGCGCGCTTAACCTGCGATATCGTTTGGTATGCTCAGTAACCAAGACGCCACTACGACTTCCTATTTGACATTACGCTTAGAGGCACTTAGAGGTTTTTTTTAGAATTTTTTGGGTTTTAAGTCAAGGGGATTGACTTAACAGAGACTGAAAATTCGAAATGTCGAACATGGCTCAGTGCTATCCCATCGCCACAGCCGCGGCCATTTATACGTAGTAAAAATCAAAGGAAACTGTTCTGAATTTGATTATTTACAAAGATACACTTTGGTTATCACAATAGTCTCTCTCCATCATAATAATACCTCCAAATTTGTCAAACGTGACATCAGATGGTTTTATAGCCTCTGGTGTTCTGCCAGGGATACAGGCGTGAAGCTATGTATGTATGTACACTTTGGTTTTGACGACCGGCTGGTGTAGAGGTAACATACATTGCCTTTTATGCCAGAGGCCCTGGGTTCGAATCCCGGCGGCGGCGGATATTTGTGTGATGAACACACAGATATTAGTCGTCAAGTCATGGATGTTTATATGTTTATTTAAGTTTATTCTTATAAAAAATATGTATTTATTCAATATGTATGTTTATATATTTCTT
Source organism: Stenoptilia bipunctidactyla (assembly GCA_944452665.1). Classification (NCBI taxonomy): domain Eukaryota; kingdom Metazoa; phylum Arthropoda; class Insecta; order Lepidoptera; family Pterophoridae; genus Stenoptilia; species Stenoptilia bipunctidactyla. The sequence continues at coordinate 3,533,328 of OX101726.1, read as the reverse complement.
AAGTATATCAGTTATCTAGTATCCATAACATTCCATAACGTTCTTTAAGAAACTTAATTTGGGCTAGATAATGTTGTGTAAGTGTCAGAAATATTTATTTATTATTTGGTTCTTCTTGTGGTCTCCCTAAAAAAAGTTATTAAGAGCTTAATAGGTCTGAGTCAGTGCAGCTATCATCATCATCCAGAGCCTGTAGACGTCCACTGATAAACAAAGGCTTCCGCCAAGATTCTCCAGCCGCTCGGTCCCGCGCAATATAATTCAAGTTTTCTTACAAAGTTTAAACCCAAAACTCTTTTTTATGTTTAGAAAACTATTTAATACGAGTAGACTTTAATTGTTTCAGACTTTGCGCAGAACATCTAAGGGAATAAGAAGTTACATTTATTTTAATTTTTGAAAGGTTAAAATTTAATTACTTGTATTTTTTAAAAGCTGTACTTTAATTGAAATAACTTTCACATAATATGTACGATGTTTATAAAAAAAAATAGAGAAGATAATAATCGATTTTATCGTAACTTAGTTCACCGCTTCGGTGCTACTTTGGTATCAGCAGTCATAAATCAGGGAACACTGAATCAATCGTCGTCAACTTATTAAACAAATATATTGTATGTATTTAATTCAAGCCATATCCAGCATGAGTTACAATGCAAGACAAGGTGGACAAATATTATAATTGAATAAAATTTAATTCGAAATTCAAAAAAATCTAATTCAAAAAGCCGCCAGAAAAAAACGTTATATTAATATGACGACCACTTTGACACTTTGGCGATGGGGTAAACCTATCTGCCTCAGAGGCCAGTGGTTGCGGGTTCGATTCCCGTACGACAAGAAAAAAAAAGTTCCGTGTCTGGGTGTTTATCTATTTATGTATTTATATTCTAGGTTCCCCCTTGTTCGCTACATGGTATCCCATAACACAAGCTACGCTTACTTTCGGGCCATGTAGTTGTTGTGATTGTCTGGGGATTTTATTTATATATTATTCAATATGTACATTTATGCTCGAAGTTTCGAGGCTCTAGAAATAGGTAGAAACTTCCTTTATTTAAGAAGCATATGTTTTTAGGTCAAAACCGTCTTCTTCTACAGCACATTTCACCATTTTGTATCACACTTTGCGGATCACTTAGCAATTATGTCATACTCACGTTTTATGAGTAAATAGATAACAAAATTAGAAGAGTTCATGTCTATTAAAATTTATGAAGTGAAAATTAAAGCCAAAATCTCGTCACAACCTTTTCTGCTTCGAGCTTATTTAAAGGAGATTCTTAGTCATACGTTTTGAACTACATCTAAGTTATATGAAATAACTCAATTGCTGGCTTTATTTAAATAGACTTGGGTACAATATAAGCCTTATGTATGTCTAGATACTGCGGAAATTCTAATAAATGCCGCAAATAATTTTGAATTGTTGAGATATTGTGTTTTATCTTTAGATTACTAATTGCTTCCATGCTGGACTGGGAGCGAAAGAAAAACATAGAATGTGCCAGCTGCTTCTCTTTCAGGGCATACTGTAAAAGTCAGTTAAGGAACAGAGGTTTTAAAGGCATTTTTGTGGGCGATAGGCTGACCGCCTGTCACTACAATAGTGTCTTTCCATCTTTATAATACCTCCAAATTTGTCAAACGCGACATCAGATGGTCTTGTAACCTCTGGTGTTCTGCCTACCCCTTAAGGGATACAGGCGTGACGTTATGTATGTATGTATGTATGGTATGCTGGTGTACAATAAAGAGTTTATTACTAATACGTATGGCAAGAGCATATATCAATTAAATAAAAGTGTTGAGTGCATTTAAATGTCATATTTTAAGTTTTGGTTTACTTACAGTACCTTGGCTCCTAAAGTTTGACTTTTTCATTTAATAGAATAGTAAAAAGTTAAATTATTTTCAGTCCTGTTGACTTAATTTTTTGGAGATCTTCAAAAATAATTGTCACATATAAGACAATTTACACGAAACATAAATTATTTCGGCATCTTACTCTTACCCAATAATTTCTCCATCATTTGATAAAACTAAATAAATGAAATTGTTTTTAGATCATTCGATTCACATCTAGACCACGCTGGACAGTCATAGCCAGAGAAGACAAATTCCAAATTCAAATAACTAAGCAGTCTATGAAAATATTTTGATATAAATCCCAAAGTCACACCTTCGGACTAGCTAGCAGAACAAACACGTAAACCCAGCATATCGCAGGATGTACTGTTTAAGACAAAAGCAAGCGACACAAAGCTATTTGAAGCTAGTCCTCGGAATCCCTGGGGCTTGCGGTGAACGCTCAAACTATAATTTCGCTTAGATTCGCTTGCTGCAGTAAATATGGTTATAAAATATAGAACTGCATGTTTATTTACTTTTGTGCTTGTTGCAGAATATGATGTATGGTCAGAATATTTGTGAAGGCTTAGAAATATATTTTAAACTGTATTTTATTTATTTAAAGCTATGTTTATAAAAGTTTAAGTTAGGGAGGATTCACGCTGAAACGAGGTTGAGCTGAAAATTCTCTAATAGATCATCACAACTTCTTCAAATGAGCCCAGTGCAGGACTATAAGTTTCTTCCCTTAAACCACCAAGATGGCCCAGTACTGATTGGTAGATATCAGAAAGAAGGGCGCCGAAATGGCTTCAAACTAACCCAAAGGACTACTATATAAAAGTGTACAGAACATGGGACTCAACGTGCCCTATTCGTGGAAATAGAGAATCTCTTAGAGAAAAGTTTAAGGAGATTGGTATCTTGACCTTTGCATCACAATTATTTATGAAAACATTATGTATATTTATAAGAAAAGTAGTAAATTTAAAACCATGAAAGATAAGCATGATAAAAATTATTCTGTAATGACAAGGAACGAGCATAAATTAGCGTTTCCCAAATTAAGGCTGGCTAAAAGCACCAAATTATTTATGGGAATTTCAATACGTATTTATAATAAAATACCAAAGTCTATTCAATCCCTAACGTTTAATAAATTTAAAAGAACTATTAAAGAAACATTATGCAAAAACGGCTACTATAGACTCAAAGATTATTTAGATGACAAAAGAGCGTGGGATTGATGTCTCCACAGGTTATTTCCAAATATTAAACATTAATCACTATGTAAGCAGCTTGGCTGCGACTTGATATTGGCAAGCAAGAATAGCTGTCTTCTGTTTGTTTGTTAAACACTTCTCGACGGAGGCCTCCCCCAGGATTCGTCATGTCGTCCGTACCCGCGCCGCCCTCATCCAGCGTGTGACGTTCGTAAAGTGTATAAAATTACCTACTACGAATAAAAAGTTTTCATATTCATTCCTCCAAAGCGCGGAAGTCGGCACCGTGAGAAATTAGTGGTCGGCCGTCACCCATCCACGTACCGACCCGGCCGAACGTTGCTTAACCTGCCTCAGCACCTCAATGACTTCTCTACAGATAGTGTTTATCCGAAAATATAATGCCATGCACTGACATGGGTTCTAGATGTCAAAAACCAAATCCACGCTTGACCAACCGCTTCTCCCTCCAACCGTGACAAAAACCTACTTTAATTGTATATTTCTACTTCTTAAAGTATAGGAAAGTATAAGAAAATCCGTCTGGGGCTGCCATTGAATGAATTCGTTTTGTAGTTTTATATTGAAATTTAAAATATTGATGGCAGCCCTCGACGGATTTTCTTGCTCTTCTATTAAAAGTTCATAGGGAGTTAAATACCTATGTTATTGCGACATCTACATCTTCGAGAACCGAATAGGTAAGCGTAGGGAAGTGCTATGAAAACGAATAGTATGTTGTTCATAATATGACGGACTCTGTGTGAGATCAAGTGAACTTTTAAAAAAGCTTTTCACGTTAATTATCTCTCGTCACATAAATTATTTCAGTCGGGGGATTTTAAATTATTTTATTCTTTTTCAATTACTTTTTAACGGTCGCATCGTGGGTTTTTCAAAATTTTTATTTTGTTTTTTATTTCAAACTTTTTAAAGAGCATAATATAGGTACCATACATTACATTACACAACACCTCGTTCCTCATCAGCCCTCTAATATCCCCACCACCGCTGGAAAACCCATGTAGTTTATTTAAATACATAGTGAGTATTATAATAAGTATTTACAACTCAACTTTGCTGGTGGCTCAACTTTGCTGGGGCTTTGTTGTAACGTAACTCGATATCATATATAATATGACATCTTGCATCACTGATAATTTTTTTTCTATAATTTTTAGTTTCTATATCACCCAACATAATCTGCAGGAGTTGTTACCGTAACACCTATATAAGAACATGCACCAATCAAATCCAACTAAACCCATCACTGAAAACCGCATTAAAATCGGACCAGCAGTTTTAAAGATTAATGGTAACATGCAGCGCCCCCTGGCGAGTTGTTACAGTAACACCTATCTAAGAACATGCATCAATCAAACCCAAAGCGATCACTGAAAGCTACATTTAAATCGGACCAATGGTTTTGCAGAATTAATGGTTGTTATTACAAACAAATGTTTACTGCAGCGCCCCCTGATGAGTTGTTACCGTTAAACCTATTTAAGAACATTATACCAATCAAATCCAAAGCGATAATTGAAAACGGCATTCAAATCGGACCAATGGTTTGCAAACAAATATTTACTGCAGCGCCCCCTGGTGAGTTGTTAGCGTAACACCTATCTCAGAACATGCGCTAATCAAATCCAAAGCGATCACGGAAAACAGCATTTATATCGGACCAATGGTTTTGCAGATAAACGGTAACATTGGCTTTTACAAACAAATGTTTACTGCAGCGCCCCCTGGTGATTTGTTACCGCTACACCTATCTAAGAACATGCACCAATCAAATCCAAAGCGATTTCTGAAAACCGCATTAAAATCGGACCAGTGGTTCTGGAGATAAATGGTAACATTGGTTTGCACAAACAAACACCCTCTCACCCCAAACGCATATACCGTCTCCGTTCCGTCGTGGGTAAAAATAGATGATTAGTAAACCCCTAGGGAAAAAGATAAAATGTCGAGGTTTCGCTAAATTAAACCGGTAATTTCAAAAACCACATTAGTCACATTTTTCTTGCAAATAATACTTTCAGCTTAAAAAGTTTTCCTAAACTCGTTTTTTTTCCAATGTAAACAGTTTTATATTCTTAGAAAAAGATTATTAAATTATGTTTATGAAATCAACGACTGTATAAATAATACGCGTTAATAAGTTTCACTTATCTATATATATAAAACTGTTCCGTTACTGACTGAGTGACTGAGGTACTGAGGTACTGAGGTACTGAGGTACTGAGGTACTGAGTGACTGAGTGACTGACAGACAACGTACAGCCGTAACTACTGGGCGTAGAGAGCTGAAATTTGGAACATACATTCTTTAGGAGATGTAGGGGTGCACTAAGGAAGGAATTCCCGAAATTCCCACGGGAACGGGAAATATAGGACTTTTTAGTTTGTATGAAAAATCTTATTCCTTAAGTGCACCGATGTGAAATTTGGTGTAAAGGTTTTTCAATGTGTGTCTGGTTGTGTTATGAAAGGAATTCCCGAAATTCCCACGGGAACGGGAAATATATGATGTTTTAGTTTGTATGAAAAAACCCATCCCTTGAGTGCACGGATGTGATACTTGATATAAAGGTTCCTCAATAAGTGTCTGTTTGTATTATGGAAGGAATTCCCGAAATTCCCACGGGAAAGGGTTGGACTTTTTAGTATGTGTGAAAAATCTTATTCCTTAAGTGCACCGATGTGAAACTTGGTGTAAAGGTTTTTCAATGTGTGTCTGGCTGTGTTATGAAAGAAATTCCCGAAATTCCCACGGGAACGGGAAATATATGATGTTTTAGTTTGTATGAAAAAATCCCATCCCTTGAGTGCACGGATGTGATATTTGATATAAAGGTTCCTCAATAAGTGTCTGTTTGTATTATGGAAGGAATTCCCGAAATTCCTACGGGAAGGGGTTGGACTTTTTAGTTTGTGTGAAAAATCTTATTCCTTGAGCGTACGGATGTGATACTTGGCATGAAGGTTCTTCAAAGAGTGACTGTAGTGCTACGAAAAAAATTCCCAAAATTCCCACGGGCACGGGAAATAAATGAATTTAGTTTGTATGAAAAAAACTTATTCTTTGAGTGCATGGGTGTGATACTTGGTATAAAGGTTCTTTCAGTGGGTGTCTGGTTGTATAGTTTCTGAAATTTCCACGAGAAGGGTAGTTAAGCGCATACGAAGTTGCGGGATAAAGCTAGTTATCTATATTTCACAACAGTTATCATATTATTGAGTAAGTTAATAATAAAAAATATCAATATCTCTCCATCTTTACTCGGTGTAAACTTTGATAACCTGAAACTGTTTTGTTTGTAGACATTCAAAGTTAGAACATTACATTTCGATGACTGTTTCTAAATGACAGAAAATATCCGCAAAGGAAATTAAACGAGAATCAGAATAAATCCAATTTTAAACTGCGATCAATCATTCTGCTTACTAAATCAACTCAGAAAGTATAACTTTATCGATTTCACAAAGCGTTCCTATTTTAAAAATGAAGTTGTGGTTGGAATCGAGACACCATTTTAAGAGACCCGAGACTATTGTATGGTACTCGAATCTTTTTCAATTTCATTTATTTAGGTACATTGTTAAACTAAAAAACTACATTTTAAAAAAGATTTACATCAATGCTGCCTCTTATTATCATCCTCTCCTGCGCTGTTGCACTGCCTCAGATATTCAGGGTATTTTTTACATAAAGTTATGGAAAAAGAAAATATAACCATACCTTTCTTAAAACTTTCTATTTACCGTTTCCCGTTAACACATTTAACTTCAGGGGAACTCCAGCTGCGTTACTGACATAGGGACGTTCGATGGTAAGTTTTGGTTACAAAATTACACTATTTGTACTGTGATATAGAAATATATTTAATTAAACAGGGAAGCAGTAATTGATGTAGGTGAGCTACTGAAACCTCTTTTAAGACCTTTTTTGTGTTTTGGTATTTTGACCCCCTATATCTTTTCTCTCCCAATGACGACTTTTCTGAAATTTTCAGTGATAATTTGTTATTTAATTCTCTTTCCAAAAACATAAGTGTGTCTACATCTAGTCAAACCAGGGCCTAAAGTGTAGGCAGCAAAAATTCTCCATCTTATCCTATACACATATATAAAAGTTATATATAGATTATTATTATTTTTACTTTGACGTTATATACTACTTATTATGGGCATTAAGAAATTTGTAAAAAGAGCAAGTTTCAATTAAACACGCTTATAGCAGTAGTTATATATGCAGTGTAGAATTTAAAATTCTTCACTGCAATTTCCATAGTAGCCAGTGCTTCCATGCTGAACTGGGAGCGAAATAAAAACGTAAAATGTGCCAGCTGCTTCTCTTCCCGGGCATACTGTAAAAGTCAGTTAAGGGACAGAGGTTTTAAAGGCGTTTTTGTGGGCGATAGGCCGACCCCCTGTCACTACAATAGTATCTCTCCATCTTTATAATACCTCCAAATTTGTCAAACGTGACATCAGATGTAACCTCTGGTGTTCTGCCTACCCCATAATGGATACAGGCGTGACGTATGTATGTAATTTAAAATCGTTTTGTTCTTTTTTCATTGTTCTTCTCTCGCAGAGTACATACAGTATTAAGCATTGAGTTACAATGAGCATAGATATTAAAACGGTGGAAATACTACTGAAAAATATTCGTCATTTTGAGCGAAACCTGCATACCCGTATTATGGTCACAATATTTACATACTTGCTTTCAAAATATGAAAGTCGT